>CM075101.1:51750995-54395331 GCA_037576195.1 Phytoseiulus persimilis | reverse complement strand
GTGAAGACAACTGCCCAGTTCGAAAGTATAGCAATTGTTCCATGTTTGCGGGAGGGAAAAAAAACTCCTACTATGAGCAAGGTCCAAGGAAATCGATATCCGCCCATAGCCGTTTCGAAATTTCCGCCGGAAGTTGGACCCGTGATGAGCGTTTGATTTCACCGCGGATTCCTTCATATGCAAATCGTCCGCTCTGCGCCACGGAGGCTGTTACGGGATCGTTGTCAAATCTTAACGTCCCCCGTAGAGTAAACCACATATGGTCACGAGCTTGCCGAGATCCTTGGATGATGAGCATGCATTTAAGGTGAATTTGAAGAAGAACATAATTCATAAATCCTCGTTGGCTTCGAGTTTTAGTCGAGCAACCGTCTCTACAAACATTATAATATTTCTATCGACTGGTCTGTATTCACAACTCAGTACCCCGACGAGAATGTTCCAGAGCTTCTGATGAGAGCATCGAGATTTGAAATGAAAGTCGAAGCGTCTGGATTCCGGATTAATCCACACTAGGCAGCAAACTATGATGTGGAATGAGGATCAGTGTTTGGACATCGCCCCCGGGCAGCACCGTACACTGGAGCGCCTCATTTTCGACAAATACGCGGAGGGAGCTTTCATTCCCAACCATATATTTCGGTGTCCCTCGTGAAATCGTTTCGAACGACAGAGGAAATGTGCGTTCTACTGCCTACACCATGAGTATGTCGGAGATTCGGAGGAGTGATCGCCGCGGAATGACACCTCAACATGTACTCTACATGGCCATGAAGAGTATTCGAATCAGGGTCCGGGACGCGGTACAAAACATGTAAGATCCCTACGCCCAACGGAAAATATAACTCGCGAAATGATTGAAGATCGCGACTTCGTGGAACGACTCATCGACACCAATCAAGCATTTTTGAGAACAATTCCGAACTCTGTCCAATACTGGTCTACTCGGAAGAAAGATCTCTTTGCCATGATCCGTCAATTCGGTAAGCCAACTGCGTTCTTCACCATGCGCGAGCGAGATGAATTGGCCGAATTTACTTCGTATTCTGCACAGGCTGTCTGACGAGTACAAATCTAGAAACTCTGAAGAGCTTGGTCGGTACGAACATTCTTCCTCGGTGGCAGAGGACCCAGTCGCGTGTTCCATCTATTCCCACAAGTCGATACATACTATCATGGCAATACTAAGCGCGACCAAACAATATAACCCTTCCGGGCAATATCGCGTCATAGATTATTTCTTACGCATAGAGTTCCAGCAGAGAGGCAGCCCACACGCTCATATATTACTCTGGTTAGAGAATGATCCGGGAGGAGATTTGTCGGAAAATATGCCACGCACAATACAGATGATCACTGATTTGTGTAGCGTAGATAAGATGATCTATCGGAACAGAGTATGATACGAAATCAAACTCACACTCACACATTTACCTGTACAAAACGGGGCGTAAAGCACTGCCGCTTCAATATCCCCTAATGGCCCATGTTTAAAACAAGAGTACTGATGCCTTTGCATAAACAGGACCAACGGCGGGATCTTCTCAAGAACAAAGTAGCTGACGCACGCATTTTACTAGAAACAAAAGCCTACGACGCGATTTTTTAGCCGATATCAACTGCGATTACAGCCAATACTTAGACTTGGTGAGATCGAGCTTGAAGCGCCCATCTATGATGTTCAAGAGAGATATGACTCGAGTCTACGTGAACACATTCAACTCTTGGATAGCGTCCGTGCTAGATTCGAACATGGATCTGTAAATCATACTCGATCCGTATACCTGTGCCACCTACGTTGTTGAGTATGTCAACAAATCCAATCGAGGAATAAGTCAATTCCATCGAGAACTGACGATGATACATGAAGCGAATCCAGAATTCGATCAAACTCAGCTCATAAGCGAAGTGGTATTGAAAATTCTCAATAGTGTCGAGATGTCAGCTAAAGAAGCAGCTTGGTAACTCCGGCGGCAGCCCATGAGCTGGGCCTCAAGAAACACAGTTATGGTTCCCACCAGGCCCTGCAAAAGACTGCAGTTTTCGGTTAAGTGCAACCGGAAACCGCAGTTTTGCAGTTAAAAACCGCATTTGACTGCAATTTATTTACTCGCTTAGTTTACATTTCGGAATCACCCAAACGTCGATGATTAAAGCCACAACTACGTTAGGTTTCTGGTAGCAGATGTCTTGCTCTGAAAATAATACCTGCCGAAGGAAGCTGGCTGTTCAATTGAATGTACAGATGAAAATCCGCCTATTCGAGTGCTACGAGAGTCCACTGAGCAGGGAACCGTGGAGTCATGCTACAAAGATGTACCCTGCAACGGGCTCCGGGCAACAATACGGATGTTCCACAACTTTCACTCCGGTTTCTCGATTTCATACTGAAAAAAGCACGAAAGTGTCTTCAAGTTTGACGCACATGTAATCCACTTTTCGAGCGGATGTGCGCGCTCAGCTCTGTAGTTTCCTTCTTCAAGAAGTTGAGATCATCGGATATTCGAACGTTTTATTCTCTAATCCCTGCTCATTCAGCCAGCATCATAACAAAGCTATCTACTCATTCGACTCTCTAGTTCGTGTTGTTAGTTTTATGTATCACAGTTCGCTCGTCATTGATCGAAATTTTCGACTGAATTGGTGAATTATCGTAGCAGATCGAGAAATGTCTTTGCTGTTCCTGAAATCAGGGAAGAGCGTACGTTGTCGGTGGTGATATTATAGAGCGATGCGTGTGCTTCCAGAATCTCCTCATTGCATAGGAGGGAAGCCGCGGGAATCCACCCTGATGGTCCTGCGCTTTGAGTGGACGCGGAATAAGGTTTCACTGATCGACCGAGAGTCTTTCTTCGACAAGCTACTTTATTATTATTATCGATTCAATTCAAATTAAGGTATAATCTTACCTGGCTCGGTCGGTCTCATAAGAGTGAATTATTGGGATCAGTATCCTGAGCTGACCGCTCTCCCTTCCATGCGACGGGAATGAGCATTTGTTGCCGATTGGCGCGGCTTGTTTGCCGCCGCCCGCTGGATTCGAACTGCAGTCAAAAACTGCAGACGATTGCGGTTTTTTGCAGTCAATAAACTGCGGAAATTCGCAGTTTTTGCAGTTAATAAACTGCAGTTAAGAACCGCTGCAAGGCCTAGTTCCCACAATGCTCCCACATGAGAGATACAAAGCTCGTTAGCGAAAATCAACAATGGACGCCGAAAACTTGCCGAGTAACAGTACGGACATATGGACGAAATCCCTGATTCAGAAATATGAGGACCGTCATTCTTCTCTAGAAGATATAACGCTAGCGCAATTCGCAGCGTGGTTAGCCCTGGGGGAAAATCCAACAAGAATGGAGGGAACGATGAAGATGCTGGGGCAGGACAAACGATGGATTACGACGAACCTGTAGATGACTATCGCGTTCTCAAACGACATAAAATATGCAAAATCATAAGATACCGCAACTACGACAAAAACAACATCAAAGGTTACACACGAGAATTGGTCACTCTCCACGTGCCATTCCGTAATGAGCACGTCGAGATCCTCGATCGCGATATCTTTACTCAAATATTTGAAGCAAGAAAACTTGAGGTACAGGAAACGCGGGAAGAATTCGAGAGCAACATCAACATCGAAACAATTCTGCGTGAAATTGAAGAAATCTGCTGCATGAACGAAGAAATTGCCACCTATTTTCCCGAGGAAAACAAGGACCCCGTAAACTCCTCGTTACCAGCCTATAATGATCCTTACTATATGATCTTAATGAACGTACAATCCCAACTTCTGTGAGCGCGATAAGACCCAGACGTAATTGCATGAGCGAAGAGGACTACTGCGCCTTGATGCGTCGAACAAATGCCGAGCAACGCGAACTCATCTTGGAAGTCATACAACGTTGCATGCACACAGAGAGAACAACGTTTTCACGCGAAATTCACGGCAGTGCGGCAGCACAGCCTACACTTGGTTTTTCATCAAATGGGAGATGGTGGACTTTTTTACATCATACTTATCTGCTAACGATGAGTCCGACACGCCATGTTCCAGATCTTCGATGATCCTGGCCCTCCGTTGAACAGTCAACACTTTCTACGCTTTCCGACGAAACATGGTACTCAGCGACTGCTTCGAATGATGTTCCAAAGCGACTGATCGATTCTCAAGTCGGATTATACATGTCCGACGGGATTCGCTGAAGTCGCTCTCAGCTCGATTGATATGAATCCGATGGTGAACATTCATTGGAGCGTCGTGTTACCTATTCACATCAAACTTCTTCTCATAGGCTCGTTCTCAGACTACGATAAGGTGTTTGCGGTAGATCGACCCCGCAGTGTCGGTTCTGTCTTTGTCGTGTTGCCCAATGAATGCGTCCCGAAATGATGTCAGAATCAGCCCATGTCCAGCTTCAACTTTGATTTTGGGGAACAGCTTGAATGTCCGTTCGCAGGTGTCTCGTCATGGTTCTAGAATAAATGCTCCTTCCATCCGTCGGGGTTTCCGCAGTTTAGCATAGAACCTCTCTGGCCTGCAAATACTTATGTCAGCATGGATGCCCCTCGGATGTGCTTGTACTGTATTCGCACATAATCGCTCACTTCTACGCGTGCCCTCCTCAAGTTCCGCTCGTGGTGTCACTCGCCCAAGACGGAGACGTTTCGGGGGCATATCCGGTGGCAAGAAAGTACCCACCCGCAAAGTTGGGCTTCGTTATCCGAAGTCGGAATCTCGCCACCATTCCGAACTCCATATAGCTGATATTGCATTTTGTTTCCGGTTGTTCCGCTTCAGTAATCTGAAGCGAGTACCATAAACGACCCAACCGACACTAGAACCTAGCTTAGAGGCTCTTCGACAGCCATTTGAGATTCCACGTTCAACGCTTTCCTCCCCACTGAGTTCATCGGGCACCACTTCACAGGCACTTATTCCCTTTCAATGTTATAGATTTCTGGACAGATGTTATCTTTATCCCGACTTCGCGGTCGGCACTCCGTTGAACTTTTGGATGGAACGTTCCTGTTTTTTTTCCTCACCCCACTTGCATTTTTTTCGCTCATTCTGCCATATATCCGCCTAGTTCATTCATGCCTTCATGCCGAATATTGATTCCCCTGCGCCTGAGACGAGAATCGCCGCGTGCCTGTGAAAGACGGAAGTGGGTCTCGCCCGAGACTTTCTCCATTCATCAAAGAATCCTTACCGAAAATCGCGATCTCATACTTTTCATGGTTGCTCCAACGATTTCTCCGTAATCTGGGGCATGGTTCGCTTCTTCTCGGTGCATTACTCGCTCGCTCCGCAGTTTACTTCTTATCCATCCATTTCATCGAGGTCGCACTCTAGATAACTATCTTCGTATGCCGATGTGAGGAACTCGTGCAGAAACGGTCTTTTAAACTCGGCAGCGGTCTCGGCCGGTGATTTGTGGTCTGCGGATAAGGAAGTATCACTCTCCGAGGCCTTCAGGTGGTGCCACCTGAATTGGATTTCCACGGTGCCCTGACTCCCTAAACCCTCACGCGCTTCTGTTTATGTATGGATCTGGGGATATCACGGAGATTCAGACCTCCCCGAGTTTATTCCAGTCTCACGGACCTGATCACCTCGCAGTCTCTCCTGCCTCGTTCCTTCCAGGGAAAACCTGGCTGCACGCCGGGCTACAGCAATCGACGGGTGGCTGAGAAGAGAATCAGATAATTTTGCTTCGAAGGCGAGAACTGGTTCTTTTCCAAGGACAGAGAAACAGATGATTTGTTTGAGATGACTTAATTCTCACAACCCGTCTATCGGCTGAAAGGAGGATCTCCGGCCGCTACGTCCCATACAATATATTGTCGTGGACAATCGGAAACCACTTTCTGAGCCATTTTGAATCACCAGACCACATATAAACTTTTCATGTGAGGAAATACGGTGTTGTGCGATGTACCTTCAACTGGAAGGGATTTCCTTGAATATTGAGTGGTTCCGGGAGGGCCTGAATCTCATTGAGGGTGGTTAACTTGGGTCGGAAGTTTTCCTGCCCTTCCTTCTTTTCGCTCATAACTCGGTCAAACATGGTCCGATTTCGTGATTTTTTTTATCTTTAGCTGAAAGGATGGCGCCGCTTTCCCAGCCTGATTTTTTTAGCAACATTTTGTCAAGAGATGAGTGACTTTTTCGATGCTGGTGCGATCGGTCGCCCTTTCTCGTGCTTTGACCGATTCTTACCATTTCTTCAGCGAATGAGGGACATCTTTTGCGGCATCCCTGAAAAATATGACGAGCTGAATCGGCTCACTTGAGACATTTCACGGGCAGTTTTTCGGTCTTTCAGGAAAGACAGTCCTCCGCAGATTGGGCCGCTATCCTTTCAGCTATCGATCGATTAATTTTCGAAATCGGACCATTTTAGACCGAGTTATGATCGAAAGAAGGGAGGGTAGGAAAATTCCCGACTTACGTTGATCACCCTGAACCATAACAGAGGGGTACAGTCCTGCAAGACCAAATTCTTCGAGTCAAAATGGCCCAGAGTCAAGCCCGAATGCCCTCGAGCCCGAAGACTCTTCCCCTAGATTTGAGGCTTGACGAAACCCCGCAAACCTTCCATGTTTCTCACGGAGTATTGTAAGACTCCGGAGTATCATTCGTGCGTGGGAGGGATCGATCGCTCTCCCTTATAATAAGTAATATAATCGCTACAAATGGAATTACACTTTCCATTTCATGTTTCAGATTCACTTGCCACTGTGCTGGGGCTCAATTGTTTAATCCCAGAGTTTCAGAGCGAGATGTTCGCACCGTGTCCGCTTGCCTCGTCTGCGTGACTCCTCGGCGTTTAAATTAAACTTGCCAGAGTATTCGTCCTCCCAGGAATAACACGTTTGCATGGAGCGGTGACAAGACGGTCGAAAAAATGGTTCGACAGACAATGCTGAAAACACGATCCCGACAGAGCTACATTTGCTCGCCTGGGTCAGAGAAGGAGACGAACGGAGGAACAGTGACCTAACCATCATCCCAAAAGGCCAGGGACACCCTACGGAGCTGTCTTCTTGAAGAGGTATAGCAAAAAGGAACGTCCTGGGTGACTTGTTGTCAGCTCTGGTCACCAAAAGACTGACAAGATACCTCGATTTCAAAGAGGTCATCCCAAATGAGCAATTTGGATTCAGAGGAGGGAAATCAACAATTTCAGCTTGCGGAACCCTCATGGACAAGATCCAAACCGCTATTAAGCCGAACCAAGCGCCACTATATGCCATTTCTATAGAATACTAGCCGGCCTTCGGCCGACTACGCTGGCTGACCCGTCCCTTGCTTTGGGAGTCTATTGCTGACAGACACACATTGCCTTACATGTATGGTAGTGTCATCGGGACACCTTCGGGAGTGGCCACCGATTCTCGATAGGATTCTGACCTGGTATCGAGGCACTTTCTCTCTCTTCACTGGGTCAGCATCATGATTTTGGGAAGTATGGTCAGATTGGTCTCGTAATCACCCCTCCAGATTCAGAGAAGCATGGCTGGAAGGCTCTGCACCGCTGCCTACCTCACTTCCCCCTCTTCTCGCTGAAGATCTTGTAACGGCAACTTGACTTGGGTACCACAACCCCATAGCTTCTCTTGAAAAACTAGGTGCCTCGCTTTTATTATCCTGTTCTCGCCTTGATGTATACTTTGTAACCTTCGTCTCCGTCGTACCCGACAAGACAGCCTTTGACTGCTTTTTTGTCCATCTTGTGACGACTCGGGGCGGGTATATGCGCGAAACAGAAACAACCAATGACGCGTTAGTGTCTTATGCGAGGTTTCTTCTTCATCCAGAGCTCGTACGGCGTTGCTTCTGGTACAGAGGACTTGCCAGTGCGATTTAGAAGATAGATAGTTGTGCTTACCAACTCTTCCCAGATCGCCTTTGGAAACTCGACGTCGGGGTTCGCATACTTCAATGTCCGTGCCATCTCCACAATTGTCCGGTTTTCTCTCTCGCTCCCACCATTCGTTTCCAGGCAGAATGGCGCGGTCCACCTTTGCGAAATTCCTGCATTCACTAGGATAGTTCTGACATCCTTGTTGTCGAACTCGCCTCCATTATCACTCAGAAACTACAGAAATCTGTTGCCTAGATTGCTCGCATGAGCGAGCATCTGCTTGAGTGCTGTGTGCACTCTGACTTATTCTTTAGGAAGAAACCATACTTGAACTTCGTGGAATCATCCTTGAACACGACAAGATATCGGTTTTTCTTGGGGGACATGTCGAACGGACCAACAACATCCGCCGAAATCAGCTCACCAGCCTTTACCGATCCCTGCCTCCTTCCAAACGTCAGCCGGTGCGACTTCCCGTAAACACAAGGCTCGCACATAACTCCGTCTAGCTTGACGTTGGTACCCAGCTCTCGTCTCAAAAGGTCTCTCGCGTGTGTTCTGTCTTGATGGCCAAATCTTTCATGATACAACTGAAGCTGCGAGGTCATCCCTCCTCTGAAATTAACCTCTTTCCACCGAGGGCAGATCGGAATGAAACCAGCCTCATACAATGTTCCACATTTTCGGCGATTTCCACGGAAGAAGATCTTTCCGTCAACTTCGAAGGAACACTGCGTCGCATCGGAAATGAACTTGCTGTTCTCACACTTGTCATGAGCAGCCAGCACTGAGAAAAGATTTTTGGCACATACCACACTTCCTTGAGTGTCACTCTAGACCTTCGTCGGTCAGGATCGGAATGGTTCCCATACCAACAGCTTGAAGCAACTCTCCTCCTGCCGCTTTCACCTCGATGAAGTAGTCGGTACAATGAGTAACATGTTGGGTAGCTCCATTGTCGACCCACCAACGATTCGCGTCCACCGAAAGCTCACATATCTCATGTGAAAGGGCGAAAGCCATGCTTTCTGGTAGAACTTCGTGCACAACCCTACCGGGTCTCCGAGGCCTACCAGCCGCGATCCAGTTGCTACACTGCCTCAA
This sequence comes from Phytoseiulus persimilis, assembly GCA_037576195.1. Taxonomy (NCBI): domain Eukaryota; kingdom Metazoa; phylum Arthropoda; class Arachnida; order Mesostigmata; family Phytoseiidae; genus Phytoseiulus; species Phytoseiulus persimilis. The sequence continues at coordinate 54,386,356 of CM075101.1, read as the reverse complement.
GAGGTGACCTTTCTTCTTACAATAGGAACACTGATCGTTCTTTCTTTTCTCCTGGTGTCTGAAGCCACCTCGCCTCAGCTGAAACGCTTCAGGAGTCTCTGGATTCGGTCCTGTCTTGAAAGTCCTCTCAACATGCACAATTGATGGACTAACTCTTCAAAACCTTTTCCCGAATCTTTGGACAATAGCATCCAGCCAGAACGGAAATTCTCGAACTTCTGAGGTAAAATCTGTAGCGGCTTACATACAAGCAAAAGATCCGGAAGAGGATTCTCTTTTTTAGGTCGCAGTCCAATGTTCAACTCGTTGAAAAGACTTGAAAGCTTGGCTGTGTGAGTCGACACGTCATCCTCTGGTGACCAATCAAACGCAAAGAAATCAGTACGAATCTCGAAGAGCTGATCCTGTGATGACGCCTCAAACAGGAGCTTGAGTGCATCCCAAGCCTCCTTTGCTGTTTCTTTATCCATGATTTTCTGACATACATTGTCAGCCACCGCACTTGATATCAGCGTCGTAGCATAGCTATTCGCTTTCCTTAACACATCGTTCTTTGACTTGTGCTCCTGCCGCTGTTCAGATGTTGCTCTCCCGTCGATCTCACCAGGCTTTTCCAACTTCCCGTCAATCACATCTAGGGCACTTTCGTGGTAGTCAAGGATGTCTCTCATTTTCCTCTTCCACAGGGGCCAATCAGCTTCTCCAGTTAGCTGTTTCACATGCTTTGCCAAATCCATGCCTTTCATCACTGGCAGTTATTCTACGGAGCTCTCCACACTGAGGTACTCACGGATCTTGGCACTTGACACTCGACTAGATCTCTGAACTCTAACTTTCCTCTCAGAAATAGCGGCCTGGGCCCATAACCTGTTGCAGAGGTTCAGAAAAACGGGTGCCTATCTAGGAACGAGGATAGAGGACTTCGTCGTTGGGTATCAGTGTGTATTTTATTTCCGGTGGAATGCCTTTTATGTGTAGATAACTTCGTCATGGGGAAGGCAGAAACCAGAACAGTATCCGCCACAATATATCCCATACGAATCCCCGACCCAAGGCCAAAAGTGCCGAGACCCTTTCTCCGAGACCCTTCAGACTAATGGACATACACTCAAGGGTCACTCTCAACCTCTCCGCCAACATTTCTTGACTCTGAGTGCAGTTTCCTTCCAACAGAGCCTCGAGCTCACTCGGTGTAACAAGCTCACGCGCCGATAGCTGAGCATGAACACTACACGGAGCGCCACCTGCAGTGGTGTCTGGGCTGCTCCGTTTCAGGATGGCGCGATGGAAACAAAACGGCGGTTCCATATTGAAGCGCGATGCTAGCGCCACCGGCCGATCCTATATGAATGCAAGCTTCGTCGAGTAATAAAATGATCTTCTACCCTATGCTCCCATCTTCGTGGTAACAATTTGGTGGCAGCGGCATGGACGATGATAATCAGCTCGTGGGACATTTGGCCACACTGATTGAGAATCTGATACCCGTCAGCGATCTGCCGGAGTCCGATCCAAACCACCCGAGAAAATGGGTAGAGCGCTTGGAGATGGACGCCACTGTCAATGGTTGGCCGGAACAAAAGGTCCTTCGGATCGCTTATCGTACGATGGATGACGACACCAAGGCATGGTTCGTCGCGGAACCAGCAGCTCTTACGACCTGGGACCAGTTCAAACTCCACTTCTTTGCTCGATTCCCCAAGGGAAAGCGGAAGTCTCCGAGTACCTACTACAACCGCAAACGTCACCCAGACGAAGACTTCACCACATTCATCAGAAAGAAGCAGTCCTTACTTCGCGAGCTAAGCGTACCCTTCAACTTTGACGAATTCTTCGAGGAAATCCAGAGTTCCTGCAATTCACTCGACTTTACAAATTTCGTTGTTGCCTCCAACCCTGAGGAACTCGAATCGCTCGTGGAAATTGCAGACAAATACAGAGAAGTTCATCGGCCGGGTTCAGTTTCGACCAGGTTTGTCCCCTAGAAGGAACCTCGCACTAACAGCAACACTCAACTACATGGAACAAGTTCGAGTACTACGCGTACCGGTCGAGTTTGCTTCAAATATGGGGAGAGCGGACATTTCAAGGCGACCTGCGCGAAACAAACCCGAAATCTGAAAGTACAGTGCCTCGGTGCTAGTCCGAGGGATTTGAACCCCTTTGAGATGCAAGTCACCATCCTCGGACAACGCACGGCAGCGACACTCGATTCCGGGGCCGACATCAACGCCATATCCCCTTCGCTTATCGACTCAGCTGGCCGAGATCTACCTATCATACCACCAGATCGTAATACCCGTGTTACAGATGCTCAGAAACAGACCATGGATGTAATCGGTGCCATCGAGCTGGAAGTCAACGGTAATCTAGAACCGTTCTTCGTCTTCTATAATCTATCCAAGGACGTGTAGTAGGCTCGAGTTGGAGTGACTCGAGGTGATCGCGGTTTAGCCGAGATCCAGAGGAGAGTGGAGAGAGAATGAATGTTAGCGCCGTCAGCAGAGTGTGCGTCGGTGTGTAGAATGTGTGTGTGAAGAGAGATGCATGAGAGACGGCCACGAGCGGAGCGAGTGGTAGCGTCGATGAAAGTATCGAATAAACGGAGTGACGACGAATCACCGTGAGATCCCTTCCCTTCGAGAGTCCAGGCCTTAGAGCACGTAGAAGACGATTACAGCAGCGGTGGGATTCTCTTGGAGTGGAGTGGATTGGTGATAAGTGAAAAATCAGGAGTCAAGGTCAAGGTCACGTCAAGATGGAAAAACTCGTGGAAGAGCTTCGCAAGGAAGTCGAGCAACTCAGGAAGGAAAATATCGAGAGAGCCATGGAAGGCTACAAGGTTAACGCAGGATGGCGTGAGAAGGTGCACGACACATCAAGAGGAGTCAAGGAGTTCGCCGGGGTCTCGGTGGCCGAATCGACCGAGTGGCTGACGGATCTCAAGCTGGCAAGGAAGGCCGGTAAGTGGTCATGGGATTTTGCGGAAGCAGTGCTGTTTAACAAGTTGGTTGGCCCGGCAAAGTATTGGCATCGTGATTTTGGATCGAAGGCGGAAAACTTCGAAGAGTGGGTTCAGGCATTTGAAGAGGCTTACATTCCGAAGGAGAGGAAACGGGACTTAATGGAGGAGCTTTTGCGAAATAATCAGAAGAGGGGAGAAGGTATCGAAATGTACGTGCGGAGGAAAGAAACGATTGCATTGAAGTTGGAATTGAGTCCTGAGGAGACAAAGAGTCAGATTCTGGAAGGTCTGCTGCCGGAGTACCTATTCATGGTTCACGAAATGAGGGGCCGAAGGCATAAAACAACTTCTGACTTAATCAGGGATATGGCTGAAAGCATTGAGATCGAAAGGAAAATAGAAAGGAAGGGTTTTCCTGGGCCAGATCGTAGGGAAAACCGATTCGACGCGGGAGTGACTTGCTATAATTGCAACAAGGAAGGCCATAAGCAGGCGAGATGCCCGAACGGACAGAACAGTCGACAAACGAGTAGATTCACAGTGCCGCCACCGCGAACGAATTCGTACGGCAGATTTCAAGGAGGACCCATGGGGGATTGGCGAAGACAGCCACTAGATGAATTTCGTCGTCGCTAGCAACCAACAGGAAGTGGTCGGTACCACGCGGCGGACAGCGGTGATAGAGAACTGACGTGGCGGGAGTCAACACCCACCAGAAACTCGTCGGGTAGACCAGAACCGATCATTTGCAACCGCTGCAAGCTACGAGGACACGTGGCCGCGGACTGCCGACGAGTCAGGCAGATGGAAGCGGTGGAAGAACGGGCCGATCATGGGTCACCAAGAATCGAGGAGATAGAGTCAGACATACGTCAATGCAGAGAAGACGAAGTGAGGGAAACCGTCCCAGGGGAAAGCAAAGGTATAAAGGAGGTGAAAGTCAACGGAATTCAGTGGCAAGCGAAGGTGGATACTGAAGCAGATGTTAGTGTCATTCCGATGGGAGCAGCCAAGGCACTGAAGCTTGAAGTAGGACCGAGCGCGGTAGCGAAAATTCGAGGAGTAGGAGGAGGATCGTGTACGCCGATCGGACAGACACAAGTGCAGCTAGAAGTAGACGGACTAGAGCTGGACAGGGTGACGATGACAATTTTGCCAGAAGGAGCTCTAGAGGGAGACGAAATTCTGTTGGGCAAAGATCTTTTGGATAACCCAGCACTGGTCACGGTGTACAGGGAAGGTCAGGCATGGGTGTTGGAGAATCGAGCGTTCAACGAGATAGGTAAAGTGTTGCCACAGCAGAACGGGAAGGTGAAGTTGACTCTGAAGTCGGAGGTTCGTTTGGAACCAAGAAGCTTGGCGTTAGTTGAGACAGTGACAACTCAAGAAGATGGCGTCCAGCGCGAGGGGCTAATACTTCTAGAAACCACCAACGGGGAAAGGGAGGATAAGGAAATACCACTGGGCCCGTACAGCTCCGTACGAGCTCAGCGAGGAAGGAGTGATCATACCTGTAGCGAACCGAGGGAGAACCGAGCTAGTATTGAAGGAAGGTACGGTGATCACAAGGGGAAGAATGATTACCGAAGAAGAAATATTCAAGTTGAATAGGAAGGATAAAGCAGCAACCGTAGGACAGGCGGTCAGAGGCGAGACAATCCAGTCGAAGGAGATCGAAGAAAAGCAAGTCATCGTAGGGTCGAGACTACCGAGGTCAATACACGACAGGCTGGTGACACTGATCAACCGGTATCGGAGTGTCGTGGCAACTTCCATGAGCAAGTTGGGAAATACAACTTGGGCGGAGTTTGATATCGAAGAAGTGGAAGGTAGTCAGCCGGTCAGGAGCAAGCCATATCGATTGTCAGCGGTAGAGAAGGAGGCTCTGAGGGATATTCTCGAACAGATGAAGGGAGCAGGAATGATAATGCCATCGCAGTCAACATATGCCAGCCCGGTTTTACTGGTAAAGAAAGGGGACGGTGGATGGAGAATGGTGATCGACTATCGGAAGCTGAATGCGCAGACGGAGCGACTCAACTATCCGTTGCCACTGATTGATGATGTCTTGGATGAGATAGGGGGAAGGGAGACCTATTCAACATTCGATTTGGCATGGGGATACTTCCAGATTCCGATGACACAGAAGGCAAGGGAGAAGGCGGCGTTCGTGACACCGGAGGGGCACTTCGAACCGAAAGTACTGATGATGGGGTTATGTAATGCACCAGCAAAGTTCCAGGAGCTAATGATGAAGGTGAAGAATACGATTGGATCGCAACAGACATTCCCTTATTTGGATGATCTGATAACTGCAGCGGACACGTATCAAGAGCACCTAGAGAAGATAGAAAATGTCCTGAAGGCACTTCAGCAGGCGGGCTTGACAATTCGAATAGAGAAGTGTAGGTTTTTCATGGAGTCGGTTGAGTTTCTGGGGTTCAGGGTTTCGAAGGACGGAATCAGGCCAGGTAAAAAGAAACTAAACGCAGTCATCGACTACAAAGCACCAACAGATGTTCACGGGGCAAGAAGATTCCTCGGGTTAGCGTCATTCTTCAGGAGGTTCGTGAAAAATTACGCGACAATAGCGAGTCCAATAACGGAGTTATTGAGGAAGGAGGCAAAGTTCGAGTGGTCGGAAAAATGCAATGCAGCGTTTGAACAATTGAAGCGGGCACTGATGGGCGCGTCATTGGATCGGTTCGTGCCAGGCAGACCGACTCAGCTCCACACGGATGCGTCATTAGTGGGCTTGGGGGCGATATTGTTGCAAGAAAACAACGGGCAATGGAGAATGGTGTACTCGATCAGTAGGAAATTATCGACAACTGAAAGGAATTATCATTCAACCAAATTGGAGCAATTGGCAGTCGTATGGGCGATGGAACGACTGAGGCATTATCTTTACGGGCAGAAGTTCACCGTGGTGAGCGACTGTAACGCGGTAGCAGCGCTCAAGGCACTGGGAGGATCGGCACAGCTGAGTAGATGGCTCAGCAGGATAGCGGAATTCGATTTCGATGTTAAGCATAGGGCCGGAACTTCAATGGGTCATGTGGATGCACTTAGTAGAGAGCCGGATGAAGAGGGCGAAGAAGTTGAGGAAGAGTTCATGCCGACGGATTCAGTGTCGGTGAAGCTGATTAAAACACAGACAGAGGAGGATCAATTCAGAGCAATTCAAGCCACAGATGAGGATATCAAGAAAAGGATGGAGGTTCTGGCGAAAGGCAGTCGAGAAAGGACCGTGAAGGAGAAAAGCATGATAGGAGGATTCTGCGAGGTGCAAGGAATACTCTACAAAGAAGAAGGGGACAAGAAATTGTTCGTGGTTCCAAAGACGTTGAGGAAATACATCTTGGTTATGAATCACGACAAGGCGGGGCATTTTGGCAAGGATAAGACTCTGGAGCTAATAAGGAGAAGATACTGGTTCCCGAAGATGAAGGATTATACGAAATTTCATCTCCGAGCATGTTTGGACTGCATTTACAACAAGGAACAGAGTGGCAAAGGCGAAGGACCGACGAATGCGATTCGTCCGGAAAGAAGGCCGTTCGAGAAGTTATTCATAGACCACCTAGGGCCGTTGATTAAATCAAATCGGAAGGAGCATATCATCGCGGTTGTAGATGGGTTCACAAAGTTTGTGGTCATGGAGGCGGTGGTGTCAACAGCGACCGACGAGGTGATCAAGTTCTTGGAGAGAGTGTTCCAAATGTACGGGAAACCCTTTTTGTCTAAGACTTTCGCGTTTGTGAATAAAGACTGCATTCAGGAGTCCGATACCTACGCGGAACGGAGTCTTTCCTATAAATCAGATGGAGGAACCGTGATACCCCCTCAAACCGGTCAGTTCGTCACAGTTAGGACGGGAATGCCAACAAGTACGCTACAGACGGATGGTGTTCTCAACTGTTCGCCGGGGAATCAGTCCATCACTCCTTACAGTCTGGTTCGCTCTGATGAAAACGGGCTCTGCGAGATCCTCGTCGTGAGCCTCGAGAATTCTCCCATCCACATAAAAGAGGGCGTACCACTGGGCCGCGTTCATGTCCCCGTTACGGTGAGTACGTCCACTGACCGAGAATCGACCTCCAATACTCAGAGGAACGAGTTGCGATTTGGGAAAGAACTCACCAAGAATCAGGGAGAACGGCTGACGTCTCTACTCCTGAAAGACTTCCGGAACCTCTTCGGACAACCGAACCAGTTAACCTGTACGAACCAGGTACAACACTCCATCCCTACAGGCGATACTCCGCCGATAGCATTTCCCGTCAGACGTGTAGCACCCGTACAAAGACAGACGATCGCAAAAGAAGTTGAGGCAATGTTGGACGCTGGAGTTATCGAACCATCATCTAGTCCGTGGGCTGCGCCAGTTGTATTGGTTAAGAAGGAGGATGGTAGCGTCAGGTTCTGCGTAGATTACAGGAAGCTAAACGCGATAACTAAACGCGACGTTTATCCGCTTCCACGTATAGATGAGGCTCTCGACGCTCTCTCGGGAAACAGCTACTTTAGCACACTGGACCTGTTGGGCGGATACTGGCAAGTGGAAATGTCTCCGGAGCATAAAGAAAAGACAGCCTTTTGTACTCCAGATGGGCTTTTCCAGTTTAAGAGGATGCCGTTCGGACTAGCCAATGCGCCAGCGACCTTCCAACGGATGATGGACAAAGTCATTGGACCATTGAAGTACCAAATGGCACTCGTGTATTTGGACGACATTATCATTTACTCAAAGGACTTCAACTCGCACGTTTCGGATCTCAAGAAAGTCCTTTCGTTGATCCAGACAGCAGGCTTGAAGTTGAAAGCGATGAAATGTGTGTTCGAAGCTAAGGAAGTCACCTACCTGGGACATAGGGTCACACCGAACGGTATCGCTCCTGATCCGGAAAAGGTTGCCGCTGTGGTGGGGATCCGACCACCTACCAACGTGAAGGAACTCAGGAGCTTCCTGGGATTGACATCCTACTATAGGAGGTTCATCGAGAACTTCGCTGCGCTTGCCGCCCCCTCGTATGAACTGTTGACGCTGGACAAGTTCGAGTGGCGGCACACGCAACAGGACGTATTCCAGGAGATCAAGGACCGCATAACCGCAGAGCCACTGCTGTGTCATTTCAAGGAAGGATTGGAAACACTACTTCAGACCGACGCCAGTGGAAGGGGGCTCGGCGCTGTTCTGGTACAGTTGTCCGGCGGCAAGGAGAGAGTAGTGGCCTACGCGAGTCGGCGCCTCACGAAAGCAGAGATGAAATGTCATTCGTCGGAAACTGAATGCTTAGCCGTCGTTTGGGCGATTCAGAAGTTTCACTCCTACTTGTACGGTCGGCAGTTCAAAGTCGTGACAGATAGTATCTCATTGAAGTATCTTCGGAGCAAAGCAAACCTCTCTCCCAAGCTTGTCCGCTGGGCGATGTCAATCCAGAACTATGACTTCGAGGTGATTCACCGAAAGGGGAAAGACAACGGGAATGCAGATGTCTTATCTCGACTCACGGTGGCCGCACTCCAAGTAGAACGGATTCGCGAGGAGCAACGCTGGGATCGGTCCACACGTACACTTCTGGAGCGTTGCGAACAGGGACTTTCGCCGGAGGGGTATACCGTCCAAGATCGTCTTCTGTATCGGAAGGGCCGACTTTGCATTCCCCAACCTCTGCGATCAGACGCTATTCGGCTGTGCCACGAAGACGGCATGGCAGGGCACCCAGGAATTTGGAAGACTGGAAGGCGCGTAAACGAACGCTTCGACATCGGGAAAGGGTTCCTGGCCCAACTGCAGAGCTACGTCAAAAGCTGCGAGGTATGCCAACGCATGAAACCGGAAACACAAAAGGTCGGATCCATGCAACCTGTCACACCACCCAGTCGACCCTTCCAGAAGGTGGGGTTGGATTTCGCAGGACCGTTCAATGTGCCGGGTCAACGAGCGTGGTACATTCTCGTGGCTACCGATTACTGTACCCGTTATGTTCACCTGTTTCCGACACGCCGTGTTTCGGCTAGTTTCGTCGTTCGATCACTCTCCGTCATAACGAGCGTCATGGGGCAAATCGACTTGATCGTGACAGACAACGCAACCTGCTTCCGAGGGACTGTCTTCCGGAGCCATGTGCAGAGATTGGGTATTTCTCACGTACGGACAGCGATTGGACATCCTCAGTGCAACGGACTCACTGAAAGAATGATCCGTACCGTGACGGACAGGTTGGCGGCTATGATCATGGAGGGCGGGTCGACTATACCCGACCTCCTCCCAGGTATCGCCTTCTCCATGAATACCACCCATATTGAAACCCTACGAAAGACTCCTTTCGAACTACTGTACGGGTTTACGGCTGTTCTGCCTGGTGAACCTGAAAGGCCACCTGAAGAACGTCGGGAGGTCAGCACCCTCCGGCGGGAAGCGCACCAGAGCCTGGAGCGGGCCCAACGCGGTGCGAAGAGACGTTACGACGATTCGAGGAAAGCGCCTTCGGTCTGGCCCGCAGGGGTGAGGATGTTGGTCAAGGTCACCAGGTCCCGTCGAGGTTTGTCGAAGAAGCTCCATCCTCGTTATGTGGGACCGTGGACCATTGTGAGGAGGGTCGCTTCACAGAGTTATGAGCTCAAAGACCCCGCTGGACGACTCCGGACCCTGAACGTGAAAGATCTCAGGCCGTACCAGACGCGGACGTCTGGTCGGGGTAGCGTGCCCGATTGAAGCGCGATGCTAGCGCCACCGGCCGATCCTATATAAATGCAAGCTTCGTCGAGTAATGAAATTATCTTCTACCCAATGCTCCCATCTTCGTGTTAACAATATATACACCCCTGCTTCTGGCGCCTTAGTAGAGCTATTCCGGATGACAGCTACTTACTTTCGGAGCGCGTCAACCCGGCCCCAGCGTCAACCAGGTCCCGGGAGCCGAATGACTCCAGCCCTTCAGGTGAACGGACACCCCATTGTGATCACAAAGAAGGCCAAGTACCTCGGTGTCATTCTGCGGCGTCAGACACGACACCAAGGAGTGGTGTTGTCTTCTTAACGCTGGACGGGGTTTTCGAAGCCGAGGAACTCGCATTCCCGTGAAAACCGCAGATCAGCATCGACGGTAGGGTCCGAGAGGCTCTTAGACCTGGGCAGGTCTCTTGTAGACAGTGCATGCGAGACGTCGGATTCGCCCATGGTAGGGCAGCCGCTATCGCCAGCAGCCGCCGGCAAGTTTGCGCGAAACTTGCAAAGGGAAGCGGCTGAGTCCGTTCTAGTCGATGGTTCCCCGAGCGTACCACAGAATAGCCAGCCGGAAATAGAATACGTCGCCAACATCCTCCCGAAGCTCTTCTCTGCGCCCTTATGAATCGGGGCAAGATCGACGACTCCGATGATGATCGACAATCGAAGGGGGAGAGGCTCGCCGGACATTCGACGTCAAGCCGTTGATTGACGGCGGTCGCGGTGGTGGGCGGTTTGTCGCTGTTCGCGATGCCGGAAGCGTGTTGGATGGGGAGCGTCTTCGCTGAGGAGTCGACCGGGGCCGGTTGACAGCGGAAGCTCGCGGAACGGGAATGCTTGAAGGCTCCGTGGCGGAGAAGAAGGCGTGGTTCGATCTCATTGCCTGATAAGCAGGAGTGGGAGCTCTGAAGCGCGATGAGACGTTGCCGCCGGGCGGTAGGGCCGCCGTAAACGGCCTCCTCCTATCCCTTTGACCAGCGCTCAAGTCCCACTCGGGCTCTCTTCTATCTTTGACTGTCAGCTCGAGGAAAGCGATGAGGAACTCCAGCTCTGTCATGAGCGGATCGTTGAGACGCTGTTTGCGATATTTCCTCACGAACTTCTCACGGAGGTCCGGGGGAAGGCATTGTAGCGCACGCTGGGTTAGCATGATAGTCAGCTCGGCAAACGAGAGCTCCATCGCTATGAGAGCGCGAACGTGCAGGCTGAGGGCGTCCGAGAACGACTCGGGACGGTTGTTTGAGACCTGCCCCCGGTCCACGAGCGAAATGAGCTCGTTCGCGTGGACCTTCTGGGCTAGCTTGCAATCGACGAATTCGTCTCGCAGGATTCCCTTCGCTATCTGGTAGTGGCCCTCCTCCCAACTCAGGTGCGCAATGGCGTCTTTGGCCCTCCCGGATAGTGAGAGGCGGAGCATATTGAAGTTATCGATGGTTGAAGCCGAGGAGTCATCGACGGAGATCTTGAAGAGCTGCTGCCACTCTCTAAATTTCGTGACTTTGTCGGAGAACACAGGAACCTGCCTAGCTCTACCACCCAGGTCCGCGGCGGGACGACTGGCAGCAGGAGCGCTGTAAGGCTAACCCATGAGTTCTGGCTGCGAAGCTTTGAACTGCTCGTGGGGACCAAGAGATACAGCCCTCGGATGGTCCGTCGGGGGAAGTGGTTCTGCGATGTCGCTGGTGACGCCAGAAAATGCGATAGGGTGCCACGTCTGCGACCGAAGGTTCGGGTCCGCATGCGGGAGATAGATTTTACTCATGGGCAGGGCCGGCGGCTCCGACGTGAACGGCAGCCGTTGTGGGCTTGTGGGGAGAGACTCTGCTGAGCGACTTCCTGGGCTGGTTGAGCCGGCTGGTTCTGATTATTTTGAATCCATTGACCACATCCATCCCGCGCCAGGCTAGCTACGTCCATGAAGCCATACCTGAAACGTACGCCGTCGTCCGAAGGCTGCGGTGGTGGTTTGACGGGAGTGCTTCCGAGGCGATCCAACGGCTCGCGCTAGACGCACTAAACATCTTCCGCTGAGGGCGCTAGAGAACGGTCCTGCCGTATCGTTGTACCTGCTGTACCTGGTTCTGAGTGTATCGTCGGCATCTTCACGCGTTAGCCGCAGGGACAGCTCGTCGATCTCGTCCGACAGGGCGGCGAGCTCAGCTTATCCTGCCTCGAACGAGGGACCGATAGCCGAGAGCTTCTGGCTCACATGCTCTGGGGACAGCTTCGTTGCATCGACATTGATGAAGCGACATTGATGATGGGCGGAAAAACGCGGGGAAACGGACCCCGGTTAAGCAAGACGGCGGAAGTGGATTATCGACTCTTAGGTACTAGTGCCGACACGACGCAGCCGTGCGGCCTTCTCTCCTGCGCCAGCCGTCACCGCCGCGCTGCGCGCGGTTTTAATTAGATTATATCTGACCATGCAGGCGCTGAGAGCGTACTGCATGGGTACCTAACTAGCGCACCGAATCGGATTCGTGACACAGCCAGCCAAGGTAGCCGGGGATATAGAAAGAATCCTCCCAAGAACATACGGAGCGTCTGAAGCTCAACAGAAGATACTCGCGACAGTCGCAGAATCGATGGCTCTCCAAGAAGCCCCTATCTGGTCAAGGAACGCTCTGAAGATGCACCACAATCGAGAGGCCCTGGCGAGATCTCAAATAATCGTCAGCATCCAAATCACTCGCTGCTACCGAATAGTTTCGTCGGCAGCGATCATGGCTCTGCTGGAACCACACCGTGGTCACTCCGGCCGGAAGGAAGGACTGAGAAATATCGAGAAAACATTCGTAGAGACCGCCTCTATGACTCAGAGAGCGAAGAGGATCCAGGAAAAACGGACGCAGACATCGAAGCAAAGACCCTTGAGAAGTGGCAAAAAACCTGGGACGAAGCATCCACTGGAAGCTGGACACATGAGCTCATCCCGAACATCGGAACATAAAGAGACAGAAAATTTGGAGAACTCAGGTACTTCACGACACAGATGCTAACGGGACACGGAGACTTCGACAAGTACCCACACTCCATAAAGAAGTCAGAGACTCCAACCTGTAAATTCTGCCTCGCAGGGTTCGAAGATGACGTGCATCATACCATCGTCGCGTGCGACAAGTTCCGGGCGGAGAGGAGCGAAATTAGCGCAAAGACGGTCGCGGAACCAGTGCACGATATGCTCGAGTCTGAAGAAAGATGGAAGCTAATCAGCCGGAAGGTAGCATGTATCTTGCTGAAGAAGCGGAGCCTGCGCATGGTGACCCAACAGTCCTCTCAGCCGCAACAAACGGCGACGCGGCGTGACGCGTGACTAATAAGACGACAACATGTATATATTTGGATGGGTCACGGTGGCCACTGAGGAAGGCGCTGCCCCATGGGCCCGTCGGGGGATCGAGAACTCCCAGATGGGCGTCAAACTGCAGATCTCACTCAGAATAAAAACGTATTAGACCCCTGGATCCCGCACCGAAGTTCTGCCGGCGATTGGCAGAGGAAATTAGCGCGGAGCGACCGTCCGGACGCAGTCGGTGACCCGCACAGGTGCGAACAGCGCAGAGCAGAACAAGTGGAGGTTGCGATTCGATAGAAGCTATTCCTTGCATTCGGCTCGGGTGTTCTGGAAGTAATGCCTCTTGACCTGTGCGCCAGGCCCCGGACCAGCCGCCGCAACAGCGACCGGCCGCCCCGCAACGGACAGTATGCGCGAGCGCCAGTCCGCCGGCCCCTACCGCGGGCGGCCAAAACAAATCGGAAACGCCACCGCCCCAAGCGCTCCACTGTTCGCAGGGTTTCCCGCCGACGCCACAACGCTCACGACCCTGGGGCCGACCCCCGGCGCGTATCACACGATTATTTGAGCCCTGGAACTTCCCCAACTCGCCGCTCCCGCTAAGCCTAGCCGCCTCGAGCACGCCAGTTCGCTCAGCACGACAGCTTCACGAAGGAACGCCATCACGGAAGAGAGCCGCCGACGAGTGGGCTAGGCACACACGGAATCTGCAAAGAACAGCTACGTCAATCAGTGCCAACAGACCACGAACGGTAGAGAAAAGATATCGCAACAACGAACGAGCAGTGTTGACACATCGGACAACCTCTCTACCTCTGACTCCGAGACCGACCAGGAGTTTTCCGGACAGAATTTTCATCACACGACTTGCTCCGGAGGTGAACGTGAAATCAGTGCTGGACTCCGTGCTCACGAAAACTCCGAAAGTTGAATCTATCACCAAGCTGAAGTCACGAGTCCGGAATCCCACCTTCGCATCTTTCGCGGTGGAACTCGAGAGGGCGAGGGCATCATCGCGAGCGATCCGTCGAAATGGAGCGCCGGAACGGCTGTCAGAGTGTACAGGGGCAGACCCCACGGAGAACAGATTGAGGACACGATCGAACACGAATTTCCTCCCGAAAACTCTACCCAGGAAGACACAGTGATTGCAATGCGTACGGGGAACTAGAAAGCTCCCCGCCACGGGACTTCCCTCAGTCGCACGACCAAGCCCGGAATCATCACCAATCCACACGGAGAAGAGACCTGACCAGAGACGCGAAATGTACCATCGGACTTTGGAACTGTGAGGGTCTCAGTAAGAAGAAGGGATCATGGAACCCGGTTGAGATCAAATCTTATGCCATTTTCTTTTTTGTCGAAACCTGGGAAATGAAGACCGATTTGAGCATCCCGCACCATCACGCGGCCCAATGTCCTGCAAAAAGGGCCGATGGACCTGGGATACCCTGCGGTGGTGTAACCGTGATCTACAACCACAAACGGATCGACTCCAATTGCAGGATGGCAGAGATCGACACAGTCAGTATCGAATCCAAAAAAATCTGGTCATCATCGCAATGTAGATAAATCCGACCGAGTCCTCGGAGAATTTTCAGCAGAGGCTGACCACAGCCTCGCTGCACGTCCGGAGAGACATCCCAACGATTCTCTGCGGAGACTTGAACGCACACATCAACGACGAAGCATCGAAACACACATCCTTCCTCGTAGAACCCCTGGATCTCGCACAGAGGCGAATCGGTCATAGACATGCTCACCGTAAACCGAGCCGCTGACTACCTGGGAGCACGGAACCACCTCACGTTTTATGGACCGGCTGCACACATAGCCACGGCCCTGAAGATAGGCATCCGAGCATCGAGCGCCGTACCAAGGGAAAAGAGACTCCACAGGGAGCTGAACCAAGACGCTCTTCTGGCAGGATACCGGAGAATCGAGACGAAAAACGGAGACCGCGAGATCAGCATCGAGGACACGAGTTCTAGCATAGCTGACCTCATAAGGAGCGCCATCGCCGCCAGAAAACAAGCTCGAAGCCTTGGTTTGACAAAGACTGCTACCACGCCCAGAGAAGCCTGCGGTCACTGACGCAGCTCGCTATGGCCGGCTCTGAGCTCGCGTCCCGATCGTATCCACGCTTTATCGGAGTCAATCAACTGAGGAACCGGCATGACCGAACTACATCTCACGAGAGCCGCCTACAAGATGATGCTGAGGCAAAAGAAAGGGCAATCCGCACAACTAAAATAACTCCAGCTCATGAACGAAGCTCTTAAACATCCATATGGCTGGCGGAGGAAGCAGAATGCAAGAGGTAACTGCCCCATCCCGGCAGACCAACTGGTGAATCACTTCGCTCACCTATACCAAGAACAATCATCCTCGAAAAGATGGCGCGGGCTGGTGTTCCGAACAAAATGCTCCGACTGATCCTGGCAGTGCTTCAAGGAGGGATGGTCTCAATTGACGATGGAGTTGAGGAGCAACCAGCTCTCCACCACACGACCGGTCTCGCACAAGGGGACAATTTCTCCCCCCTGACCTTTGTGATCCTCGTAAACGATCTCCCTGAAACGATCGCCGAAAGACATGACCTGGTTCCCTGTACCTTGTATGCGGACGACGCGGTCCTAGTTTCACGCTCGAGAACCCAACTTCAGAGAGCAATGAAGACTCTGAACAGCCACTCGGAAGCAAATGGACTTGTCATAAATGTACCAAAGACGAGACTCGTAAAATTTGGAAGAGGAGGCCCCAAAGCAACGGGAGACATATTCAAGCTCGGGAACGCCACCATCGAGAAAGTGAGGAGTTTCTGCTACCTCGGAATCGAGCTGCCAAGAGACGGAAAGAACTTCGCTAAACACGTCGAACAGAGGCTGAGGACGTCGAAAATAGCATTCAGCTCAATCCCGCGCCCGAACGAGTTATCGCTACAGACCGCTCTCGCCCTCTCCGAGCTGAAGATATCGCCGATCGCATCCCACGGAAAACAGCTTATCTGGGAAAATCCCACCAAATCACAGCTAGAATCGTAGAAACAAACTCAAAGCAGCGTACGTCGAGCTGAGCCTTCAACTGCACCGATCGCCCAAGAACAGACTCGTCTTCCCTCTCGCGGACACAGGCAGAATGACCGAGACCCTGTGAATAAAATTTGATCTCTCGCTGACCACAGCATACCAAGAACATGTCGAAAGCTGCAAGCGGAAAAGAGAAGTCATAGATCCAGCATTCTATTCCTGCCCTGCAATGACATTAGATTGCTGGAAACTGCCGAACTTCAAGAAGAGACATCGCTTCACCAGAGGAGCGGCACACGGCTTCCACCACGTCATATGCAACAAAAACACCAGACACGCCGCCGGACCCCACCCCAACGAGCCCACGAGCCGCGAGCCCAACGAACGTACAAGTCTACCAGAGCATTCCCCACGCCATATCATTGGATTCGTCGTCCCGAAGTCAACATATTCGAGATTGTTCAACCTTGAACGGCATCTGATCAAGCCTTGCTTGTCCGCGAGTTGATTGTACTGATACAGTTGACTTCGCTTCGACAAGTTTTCGAACCCAACTCCCAAATGCGCGTGGAAGTACTGGCTTCGGCATCGCAAAACACGTGCAACTCTCGAACCGCAGTGCCTCGGCTACTTTTTGCCGGTACGCTTGTGTTCTTGATATTCTTGAGCCTACCCGCGACGTCTCTGTACTGTTCGAGATCCTCCCCAATCAAAACCTGGTTCCAATTCAGCCTCTTCTGCCAATGACGCTGGAGTGAACATTTCATGCCCAGCGCGATCGGAACCACGATCTCCAACGGGTCGACAACCTAGCTGGCTCCTTCGAGCAGCGATCATCCCACAATCCTGCCGAAGGCTCCTCGGTGTTGGTCGGGCCGCGTGATGACCCAGGAGTGAAGAAAAGTGCTAGGATCGGCGCCGGAAACCAGAAGTCACCACTCCTTCCGCTGTCGGCCACCTCGCCATCACCTGTTGCTCTGAGCGCGGCCGCGAACCAAGCTAACTCTCGCGATGGTCGAGGCAGCCGTGAGCACTTTCAGATTGTGGCTTCTGAAGTGATGGCACAGTTACCTGGGGCCGAGCCTTGTAGAGGGCAACAGGGCATTGTTGGTACTGCAAATTCTCAGTGCTCCCTGAGTGCTGCGCCGCGTCCCCCGAGAATCACGAATATCTTCGTTTCCCGTCTCGCACAGGACACATCGGCTCGCTCTGTTTTCGACGACGCTTTGACCTTGTGCTCTGGCGTCTCGTTGGTGTCCAAGGTCTAGAATGATGCGGGAAGATTTGCCTCATTCGTCATCACAACTAGTGATGGTGATTCTCGTGAACTACTCGCAGCTGATCGCTGGCCTGAGGGGGTCATAGTCGATAGATTCCGTGGACGTTCTAGACTAGGGGATATGGTCGCAGAGACCGCTGGACCAGTGAGCCCTGCCTGACTTGGTGCCATATCAATCAATGCAGCTAGCATTGCATCGCCTGGGAAAGTTGATGTACCTCTCAACTGCTCTAGACTCTAGAGCAGTGGTTCTCAAACTCCACTGACCCATCGACCCCCTAGGCGACTTCGTTGAAGTTTATGGACTGCCGTCCCCCAAGGGGTCGACTGTCGACCCTTGATTCACCTACGTGGACGCCAAGAAGCATGGTCAAATCCACCCCGGCATCACCTCTGTAAACCGGAGATCGGCCACCGATCCCCAGGGGTCGATATCGGCCACTTCGAGAACCACTGCTCTAGAGTCTAGAGAGTTGCTCAGGGATTTCGCATCCTCCTTCGGACTCTCCCAAATGGTGTCTTCACCGACTCATCGAAGCGGTAACATCGTTGACTCGGTCTTCTCGAGCGATGAGGATATTCTTGATTGTGTCAGGGTAACGCCAGCTCCCATGAAATCTGACCACCTTCTCGTATCATTCAACCCTATTCTTAGGGTAACCCCAGCTGGTTCCGCCAAACAATCGTTAGCCTTCAAGGAGGGTGACTATGATGCAATCTCTGATCGGCTCCTCTCTGTTCCTTGGACGGAGGTGGCATGCGCTTTTCAGAATGATGTCAACGCTTTGTACTGCTTCCTCGGGGGACTCCCCTTCGATCTTCGGGATGCCTTCATTCCTAAAAGGGCAGTGACTCGACGTGATCATAGGATCTCTGATCATATTGCCCGTCTCTACGATATGATCGATGATCCACTTGCTTATCTCACTGCTGAGGCACAGGACAGGATCATCTCTAATATCGATCGCCTCGTCACTCGTGAGCGGACATTGGTCGAAACCCGCGTGGCTAACTCTAAGGTTCTCGTGATTTCTTCCGTTTCGCTCAGAGTCGAATGGGTGGTGGGACCGGTGTGTCGCTACTCAAAACGCCGGACGGCTCGATTCACTCTTCATCCCAGCAGAGAGCCGATTTGTTGGCTGAACACTTCGCATCTCTCTTGACCACGGATGACGCATCACCCACACCGATATGTCCGTCGCGTGATTCGGTACCGCAACTTGAAGATCTCGAATTTGATGAACTCACTGTCTATAATACTTTGCGGGCTCTCGGGGCCAAACTCACAGTCACTCCCGATGGATTACCGCCATTGTTCTTCTCCGGAGCAGCACTCGCACTTGCAAAACCTCTAGGAATAATGTACAATCTCTTCCTTCGTACATCGATTGTACCTGATGCCTGGAAGTTATCGTTCGTCACCCCTGTTTACAAATCCAAGGGGTCGCGCACCGATGGTAGTAACTATGGACCTATCTCTTTCAGCGCTGTTGCAAGCAAGGTTTTTGAGCGTATTATCACAAATCATATTGTTGCGGATTGCGAACTGCATAATCTTTTCGATCCCTATCAATTCGGCTTCCGATCGAACAGGTCAACTGTCCTTAAGCTCGTTGATACGCACAATCAATGGATATCGGCCTCTAATGATAATGCGCCCACTACTGATGTTATCTGCATTGACTCCCGCGCGGCATTCGATGTCGTCAACCATAGGTTACTCATCTCCAAGCCGCCTTCGTTCGGCTTCTCTGGCCGTCTCTGTCGATGGTTTGCGAACTTTCTCGCTGATCGCTTTTCGCAGGTCAGAATTGACTCATGCTTCTCGAGGCGTTACGCTTGCTCATCTGGTGTTGCGCCAGGCAACGTAGTCGGACCCATGTTATTTCTGTTGTTCTCAAATGATGTTCAGTATGAGATTTCTGATTCGGTACAACTTCGCACCTACGCTGACGATATCAAGATATTGGCTGATGTTTCTAGGCCCGGAGCGCGGGATGCACTCCAACCCTCGCTGAATAATATCGGTGACTGGGCCCAGCGCTGGAAGCTTCTGATATCTTCCTCTGAATCTGCTGTTATTCACATTCTTCACGACGACCGCCATTCTTACATGCTTCTTGGGGTTACAACCTCCGTTCCGGAGGTTCTTCAAGTGAAGGATCTTGGTGACAACTCCACTTCTGACTTTAAGCCTGAGATTCACACATATAATGCGATTTCGAGGGCAGGGAGAACTGCTAACTTTGTCCTCCGAACGTTTGATTGTAGAATCCCTGAAGTCTATCGTCGGGCCTATATGTCCCTCGTACTCCCCTCTGTCCTGTATGGGTCGGAGGTCTGGCGGCCTTGGCTCAGGGGATCTGTTGATGCCTTAGAGCGCTTCCAATGCAAATTCTCCAGGAGGGCTGCTCGCAATACACTATCTCCCCCGACGTACTCTCTCCCTCCTATACATGATCTTCTCGATGATAAGGATCTCAAGCTAGCGCACACTATCCAGCGCCTGAATTTTACTAGGAATTTCTTCGCTACCCGTGTTGCGAAGACTCGGTCTCGGCGACTTTTCATTATACCGAGGGCCCGCAACAACACTGTATCGGATAGTTTCCGCTGGAGACTTTCTAGTGGATTTGATCGTATCAATCCCGGTACCCATCAATAAACCGTGTATTACCAAAAGATTTCAACAACTTCTTCTCCGCTCCCGGCGTTCTCAGCGCCTGCGATCCATTCATCTCCAAAGGCTCCTGCAGACCGTGTTTGATCGCTTCAAGAGGAGAGTCGCCCACAAGTGCAACGCGGATAGGGGCGCAATCAAGCACATTGACCTGTATGAACTTTTTGCAAATATTGATCGCGAAATGTTCAACAGGATTGTGAAGAACGATGATTTTAGACCTAGACTATTCGATGTTGTCGAGACGAGGACCGGGGCATCCGTGATATACCGCCCCAAGCTTTTAGCCAAAAACGAGAAGGTGAACAGTTTGTTTCCTTGGCGGGTCACAAAGACTTATACAACTGCATGACGCGATGCTCCCCATTTGTACCCGCTTGTGATATATACCATACCTTTATGTTCAATAAAGCGCTTGTATTATTATCTCCGTTGGAATACTTCGTCACGAACTCTAGTAACTCGTCATCATAGAAGGCTGTGATTGCAATCGGAAGCTGCCGGAATTGGAGTATGACTGAAAAAATGTCGGCGATGAGAGTCTCGCCTTGATACAACACGTCGTTCAAGCCAGCTTCATTCCTCGGCAGAGCACTTGCATCATTTACAACTCTAACTTCCATCTCGGCTTCCGCCAAAGCTTGTTTTTTCATCACCGCAAGCAGCAGGATGATAATTTCCTGTTTCGGAGTTGCTGTGAGCTCTTTGGAGCCCTGATCAAACAGATCCACGATTTCGGCATAAACTGTCACTAAGAGCGCTTGATTCTTCCCTGACTGAGCCAGGAAGCTCTCCAGACGCCGCAGCCTCAGCTCGCAGTTGTCTCGCAACGTATCTTTGTTCGGTTTGAACGGCAAATGAATGATGTTTCTCCACCGGATTTTCTCTGAGTAGCTGTACGAACAGATTCCGTCAACTCTTCGTTGGGAACTTCAAAATTTTCCCCGGAGTGCGGTTCGATCCCGAGGACCTCCATATCCCACGGGAAGGAGATATCATTTGCATATTTCGAGCGAACTGTCGTCGCGAGGAACACCGTTGCGCCGTTGGGCTTCCGCTCTACTGTTCCATGACTTTCTCTACTGTTGGATCACTTTTAGGAGTGCCGGATTCCATTGAACTTCCGGATGTTGGGCCGTTCCGCACAAAAAATACCCGGATAGTGTCTCGATCGCAATGAGCCCACAAACCTTCCTGGTGTTCGTTCCCACGATAGCGTACAGATCATCTACCCGACATATTGATCTCTGCCGACCAAACTCCATCACTTAGATCTGCAATAAACTCTTGCCGTGAAGTTAGCTTCAGGAAGAGTTCCTTCAACCACGTTCGGCAATGCCGTCGCATAAATGACCACGTGGCTGTTAAAGAACCTGCATCTCAGAGTGATTTCTACGATCCTTCGCATGCAACTTTCAGGATGCGCTTTACCTGCTGATTGCAGATGGAGAATTTCGGAACCTACCTGCTCAGCTTCCAACAAGTTCGCAAACTTGTTCTTGGTCTGGAACTCATCAAACATCGTTAACAGCCCCCACAGATATCGGAGACGTTCAAGTGCAGAGGACGAATGTGCTGAACGGTTACAATATGAGCGCCAGACTCATTTTTGGGAAAACCGTAAGCCCAAATGGTTGAGCTAACGTATCAGTTTGGACTATCATCTCAGTACAGGTCTATTCAAGACTGTGTTAGACTGTATCGATTTTATCCCCGATATTGTCGCCGATGTTACCGGTGAAAGCTCCAAAATGAAAGATGAACATAGCATGTTCGCTGACCAGAGTGTTCTGCGACGAACACGGAAAGGGTTGACTTATCGCGATCACAGCTTTCGTGGTTCATTCAAAAGCTACGAATTATCGTTGCTTCTCGGTTTGCTGTCTAAACAAGAGTCGCACTTGGCTGAATTCTATCGAACAAAATCAATGCATAAACATCAACTCTGAACCAACGGTTGTGAAGTTTCACGGTCTAACGCCTTGAAGTGGCTGATCGTGACAAAGCATTCTAATGGAATCCTGTGGCATCACAAAGTGTATGCCCGGAGTAGAGAAACCAACGCTTCGGCTGTCGAACTTTCACTCAATCGATTCCAGTAAGGAGAGAAGCCAGTATGTGAGATCAGTGAAAGCTCACTAGAACAGGTGACTCGATGATCTCCAAGTTGTGTGAAGCAAGCTAACTCCATCTATCACGAAAATGGAGAATTCTCAGAAATCACACTTCGATGATTTTACTGGTTGATACCAAAGGAACGAAGAAGAACGAATTCAAGCGATTGATCCGCGCTTACCATGATGGTGCAACAGGCACAGTTTCGAAAATAAGAGGATTGATCTGAGATAGACAATCTCCTCTGCGCTATGGTATTGTACATAACAACGTTCCAAAATCTTCCTTTCTATCAGTCGCGATGGGGTTACGCGGAAACAAGGACCTCATTCTTGGCGTTTGTGAGAGATTGATCGAGGATCCAAGCTACACTCCCAGAGCAGAAAGTGGAATGCTCGCTTATGAGCACATCATCGCATCAGAGATGGAAACGAAACACGACGAAGTCGTTCGAGAGGACGTTTCTGTCCCGATTTGGAACAACTCTTCATCGATGATGAAGAAAGACCTAACATACATTGCCAGAGGATATCTCCTGTCCCGTCACCAAGCAGACGTGATCGAGATCCTCGGGAAGGATCATGAGGATCCACCTTGAGAGCTTCATTCTGTTAGAGAGTTCCCAAGATGATCATTCCGAACAACGTTCTGGAGGTGTATGGCAATGAGTGATTGAACAGGAGGGGGGGGGGGGGAAGCGAAAGCCCTGTTCAAGCATTATCTAATATGACTCACTATAAGATACAGTATCTCACGCGGAAGTTGCGTTAGAGATACAATGTGGACCAGTTCAAAATCATCGAACTACAATCAGCTCTGTGGACTGCATGCCAGTGAAGTCTAGATAAGAAATAGGGAAGCTGAGTTATCCATCAGTGAGAGGGGAAAGATAATCCAGACGTATTCCATCGAAGGGAGAATGTTGAAATACAGCCATATTTCGGGGCGGCTGTAATTAGTCTGAGACACTGATGGTCTGGGATGCAAGGGCGTTCCTTCCAACCTTTCTCAATGAGATACCGACGATGGCAGGGTGCAGCTTTCCACACTGATATATAAACCCTGAATAAAGAGCTGCTCGGAGAGCTACATGATTCTAATACCGAATCTCTGTCTCATAATTCCTTGCCGTGATCTTCCAGACTCACAGCGTACTTCCAGATCGTGTCCACCGACTGACCTCAGTGGGTTATTTCCAACAGCAGTCGGATGCCTACGTACTTTGTGCTTGTCACGAACTCGAGTGGTCTTCCTTTTCATGAGATGCGATCTCGCTTGCTTAGATGCCCCCTTTCTCAGCTTCATGACCATCGTCTTCTCTGAATTCAATCGCAGATTCGAAGGTGGACTCCGACAATCTCTAACATGCTCTGCGGTTGGTTCCGGTTCTTATGCATAATCAGGATATCATCGGCGTACATCGCGATCGTTCTCGTCCTGAATTCGTCCTCTATCTTCCGTGGGAGGTCTGCTGGCAGCAAAGAGAATCCCGTGCAGCTCAATGAGTCCCCCCGCGGCGTGCCCCTGTTCTGTACGATATCAACTGTCACTCCTCCGCCAACATCCACTGTTAGTCTTGGTTGCAGAAGCTTTCTATCACCCTGATAATTTGTCCGTTAACTTCGGCTCTTCCGAATGCGTTTATCATTCCTTGAAGAGGGGCCAAATCGAACGCTCTCTGACAATCAATCAATACCGCGAACGTCTGTCCTCCAGGGCTGTTCGAGCTGCGTTCAATCTCACACATGACCACATGAATGGCGTCCTGTGTGCCGACGCCCCGTCTGAACCCGAACCATTCCGGCGGCTGGTAATTCCACATGAGGTATTCTGTGCGTCTGATGACTCCTTTGAAGAACTCTTTTTTGACCGTTGGTTTATTCGCGATTCCTCTGTATAGGACCATTTTGTCCCTAGGGTCTCCCAGTTTACCCTTGAGAATAGCGTGAGTTCCGCCTTGTGCCATGAGTCTTGGATTCTCCCGGTCCTCATGACTATGTTGAAGAGCCTCGTGATACGTTCCATCGTATGGCGCTCAGATTCCCTCCAGTCTTCGTAACATCTGGAGCCATCTGGTCCTGCGCTCTTTCCGTTTGGGGGTGTCTCCAGGATGCCTTGTATCTCTTCTATTGACCACTGAGAATTGATGAGCCATTCATCGAATATGAGCGGCAGTTCGACTTGTGCTGCCGGTGGGGGAGCCGTTGCGTCTAACAAGAACATCGTTGCATGTAGGCCTAGATCTGCTCCTCTTGATATAGTGGTATTCTTGCTGCTGTGCGGCTCTGACTACCTTCTCTTCATCTTCCAGTGTACACCGTTGTTTGATGTCTTCGGTGGCTCTGGAATATCGGCGTCTCAGTTGTCGATATTCGTCCATTGCATCGCCCGAGCCGGTGCGCGCCTCTCGCAAGCAGACTCTCACTCTGTTCAGATGTTGCTCACACTCTTTGGTGAACCAACATTTCTTCTTTTTGTAAGGTTGTCTCTTCTGGAGCGCTTTCGATAGGCCGGTCGTGAGACACGTGTCGGCCGCATTGACATCTTCATCATCTTCCGTCCATGCCGTCAGGAGTATCCTTTGCTTGCGATTCGCTCGAGTGCTAACATGTCAACTCGACGGGCGAATTTGTCCTCTGTTCGCATCATCTGCCTTTCTGTGGCGTGTTTCGGTATGAGATCAAAGCGAACTGGCAGGTGCTTTCTTGTGGGAATGTTCAGGACTTCGATATCCGCTCCTTCTATCACGTCGTTCGTGAAGTAGAGGTCTATGGTATTCCGTACCCTATGGCTGATGTATGTGGAGTCTTCTGGTTCGTTGAGCATGTACAATGCCGCTGTCTTCATGGTCTTGCAGAGCTTGCTTCCTTTCTTGTCCACCGCCGCTGAGTCTACTCTCGAATTGAAGTCACCAGCCACTAACACTCGTTTGGAGTGGTCAATGTTAATCACCAGCTCACCGACAAAGTCTGCGACGTCCACCGCTCCCGATAGCGATTAAATGGAGAAAAGAGCAATTTCATGGTCATCGTTTTCAATAATAGTCTGGTTCCTACTCCTTCCCTTCACCGTGAATTGTGTCAACTATTTCTTGACGTAAATTGGGACACATCCGATGGGTCTTCCACCTAGCTCCGATTCTTTCGCAAGCATGTGGTATCCCATATAGTCTTCAAGGACAGTTTCTTCTCACAGAAACGTTCCCGTGAGAAGCAGGCAGTCGTGTCGGGTCAGGATCGTGTCATCGTCGAGTTTCTCTGAAAGGCCTTTGAGACCTTCAAAGTGCGCTAGACCCTCAACTGCGGCTATCGATGGGGATGCTGAAGAACTGGCCCAGGAGCCCAGTAGGTCCGGGTTGAAGTCGGTTCGGAAGCCACAAGGTCTCCGAGGCGTTCTTCTCCCACGTTTTCGGCGTTGAGACTAGCGAAAGGATCATGTTGTAGAATCATCGTTGTAAAGACTGCGAATTCTACAACGAGATGTGCAAAATCTGCCGAAGTCGAGGTGGCCAAGGTGTGCTGGTCGAGCAACAGAGTTCAGAGTAATCCGGCGCAGCTCGCTTCCGTGCTCTCTGCTCAAGAGCTGGCGGAGTGTCGGACATACTTCGAGATACAGGTGAACGGACACCTGATTCCTTTCGGAGAAGATTCTAGCGCGGATGTTTCCACGATCTCTAAAGAAGCTTGGGTTCACCCAAGCTGATACCAAACCAAGATTTTCGTACGCAAGCCGACGGTAACGAGTTGCGTAGCGTGGTTATTCCTCGGCAACTCTACAATTCAGGACTCGTCAATGCACTGTACCGATTCCAGTTCTTGGCGCAGTATTACACAATCTACTTTGTGGGCGAGCCTTGAAGCTGCCGTGTCTTATGCAGTTCGGAATTCAGATTCAGAAATATTATTCGAAGAAAATTTATTATTTCACTCAAGTCGAGTAATGTCCTATCTAGATATTAGTATAAAACTCGCCGCTGGACGCATGTCCTCTTCGTACACTCTTGTTATATACGAGCACCCCATATACAAACAGTGGGTATAGAGTCAAATCAAAGTGAAGTCCCCTTTTTTCCGTCACATCTCTGGAGCATGATGATCGTGACCACCCCTGGACACTCGCTCGCATGATATTTGGTACAGTTCTTGAGGCAACTCCCACAAATGCAATCACGAGTCGCCTTATGAAAACCCGATGTCATACACAGAACATGGTGGTACCCATGTACCGCAAAACGCGTGACAACATGCCGGCTCGTTCTGCCTCTGTTTTCCGGTTGAACCTCTCAGCCAGCCCTCAGGAGTGGCCCGGGATCACCTTTCGGTATTGCTTCAGTAACACTCCCTATCGCCTCACAAATCCCGTTGCGGGAGGTAGGCTTGCGTCTTAAGATGGTTCAGATCCAATTCTGATATAAATTAATTCGTTAATTAATTAGTTCGTTCTGCCTGGTCCTTCCCAGCCATCACTCCGCATTGCTTCCGTCCCGAAGAAGTTCGGGTCGACGTCGGCTAGCTTCTATTCCCATCCTGTCCGGCACGCCCGATAGGCCGTCGTCTCTTGTAATCTATGACGCTTCACAATATCTTCTACGAAGGTGGCGGCGCTTGCGAGGAGATACACGTATCGGTTCCTGGTTGAAGGGTGAAGCCCAAGCACTTTCTTGAAATAGGCGGCTTTCAGCTTTTCCGGCGTCTCGAGGTCTCTTGTGGTCGGCCACCGGGGCGATTTTGATGTCGAAGAGACGCATGGCCGTGGCCAACGACAACAGTTGTGGGGTTTCGATCGAGTGCATCGCCACGATCGCCTTGTTGCAGCGATCCGCGACGTGTGCCCCGAACGAGGTACCGCTGTGGGGGATGGTAATTCCGAGGTACCGGAAGCTGTTCACGAACTTGAGCCTGCTTCCACTTATGGTCAGAACGTCTTTCGATGCTATGCCGCCCCGGCGGCACTTCATCGCCTCCGTATTTGCCGTGTTGATTGTCAGTCCCAGCTTCTTTGACAAGGAGTTCAGCCGACACAATGCCTCCTGGGCGAGGAGACGTTTCCTGCTGTATATGACCATGTCGTCCGCATATGAGAGTAATTTGATCTGTTTGCTGCCCTGAAGTAAACCGGGCGGAAGATCTTTCAACAGAGTCGAAAACAACAGAGAACTCAGCGAGTCGCCCTGTGCCAGACCAGTTGTCTGCTGGAACGCCTCGTGCTCGGACGATTCCGTCGTCGATCGTGACGCTATTCGCTCGGAGCATCGAGGGCAGCAGGTTGAGCATATTGTTCGGAACTCCTAGCTGCGCCAGTATTTCGAGCACTGCTGAGTCGGGAGCCTCACGGTGATCTACGAAAACCACGTACAGGAACTGACCGGGCTCCGCGAGAGTCGTTTGGATGTCGTCAAGCAGTATCCGGCAGACTGTACTCGTGGATCTGTCTCTACGATAGCCGTCTTGTTCATCCGGGATGACCCTCAGCGCCTCGAGAGCCCCACTTAGTCGAGAGGTGATGATTCTCGCCAGAAGCTTGTAGCCGGTGTTCTTCTTAGCAATTCCTCTCCAGGACTCAGGCTTCGTAGTGTCTCCTTTACCTTTCGGTAAGACGATCAGCAGCGAGTCCACGCATTTCTTCGTCAGACATCCCGTCTTTGAACACTCGTTGTATAGCACCCGCCAGCATGGGGCCAGGAACAGTGCTCCCTTGATGTGCTCGTTAGTTATGAGTAGAGCTCGGAAGTTCAGGCGAAAAAGGCATCTATAGGCAAAATAGGCATTTATAGGCAAAATAGACATTTATAGGCAAAATAGGCATTTAAAGGCAAAATAGGCATTCATAGGCGGAATAGGCATTTATTGGCAGAATTGGCACAGCGGGATGGGCGATTCTGGGCAGAATAAGGAATCACGGCAGAAAAAAACTGCCAAAAACCAATGATAGCTGGCAAACATTATGAGACACGAACATTGTCACTCGGATGTAGTGAAATTGCACATCGGAATTGGGTGAAACTTCGCGTTCGAAGGCGTGAGGGAGTGTCTCCGATCCGATAGTAGTACTTTGTATTGGGAGGAGGATCGCTCCACATCCACGCTCACCATGGGAGCGAAGTTGAAAGACGCCAGTTCTGCAGGCGTGTATCCCGGAACTTGATCGCCGACATCTTCACCTTCGAGTGTCCTGCTAATGAGCACCATAGTCTCGAAACCGGGGTTCTGTGTCAAGACTCTCTGGAACTTCTCCTTTATCAGAGCTCCTTGTCGCCCTTCTGCGGTATCGACACAACTGCGGGCATTTTCCAGGATTCCGAGGGTAGTTGACAGTTTTTGCGAGGCGCATTCGAGCTGCTCGATATAAGAAGAGAGTCGAGCATAGTTCGCGGCAATATAAGCCAACTGAGGCTTGAGATTGGGGTCGAGCAGCAGCTCTTGTGATCTCCGAATCGTTGCCGCCTCATTGGCATCAAGTTGGTTCACAACGCGCTGGACATCGTCTGGTGAAACCCACGCCCGGTTCCCCCTCTCAGCATAGTAGATGGCTGCTCGTAGCCATGTACCCCATCGAGTCAAGACGGGCTCCGGCGGAGTCGGGAGGGAGGGGGCAGTTTGTCGGAGTACGGAAACTCTTGATGGCGCTTTCAGGAACACTCTCTTGACATTCGCTATCAATTGATCGACATTCGGGAACTGGCACCGTATTTCGTCACAGACGCGATGCAATGCGTGGGCTAAACATGTCACGTGAATCATCCGTGGAAAGATGACTTTCAAGGTTCCCCCAGCTTTCTTCATGTATGCCGCGGCATCAGTAACCAGCAGCATCACTCTGTTGTGTTCTAAACCCTCCGGCCAGAGAATGCTCAAAGAGCCGATAACTGCCTGCGCCACAGTCGAGTGGTTGGTTCTCTCGACCACTTCTGTTCCCAACAAGAACGGTTTTGTTGCTTCCGTGGATTTCAGCGCGCCGACAATGGTGTTGATCACGAATTGTCCTTTCGAGTCCGTGGTCTCATCTACAGCCAACCAGATGCAGCTGCATCCAATCGCGCGGCGAATTTTCAAGATAGTCTCATCGTATACTTTACCGAGATACGTTTTACGAAGAGTCGTGTGGTCTGGCACATCGCGATCAAACTCCGTTTTCATCCAATCGCGGAA
Organism: Phytoseiulus persimilis; assembly: GCA_037576195.1. NCBI lineage: Eukaryota > Metazoa > Arthropoda > Arachnida > Mesostigmata > Phytoseiidae > Phytoseiulus > Phytoseiulus persimilis. The sequence continues at coordinate 54,357,109 of CM075101.1, read as the reverse complement.
CGATGGATGCTGCACTTTGTACAAGGGGATGTTAGTTTCAACAAGCATTCTGCACAGGTTCATGTTGGAAGAACTTTCCCTCGGAGACAAGTCAATCGAGTCCATGGATACGTCCCCGGCTGCGGCTTCGTCAGTCCGACGGTCCAGATTCCGTCGGTGTATAGCGGTGTCAACGTGTTGCTGCACGTGGCTTCTCCTCTCCCAGTTGACGGTTTTTCTGCAAATTTTGCAATTCAGGGAAATTCCGTCTGTGGAGAAAACGTCCTGTCCAAAGTCGTGAACGAGGCGCTCCATTTTCTGAGCTGGTGTGGCTGCTGTGAGTGGCATTCTGAATTGACGGCTGATGTCACTAACTGTGTTCACGAAGAAGAAACTGTTCTCTGCACAGACTGTTCCGTTCTGAGCGGAATATTGTAGGATTGTAAATTACCCCGCCCCGTGTAGCTCCAGCTCCGCCAGTTTCCGTCGCCGCTAGGGCGCGCTCCGGCCATCTCAGAGAACTCCGAGGTGTTGAATGTCTTAGAGAGAACTCAGAGGTGTTAAATGTCGACGGGCCCAGCAGCGATCATCTTTCCAGAGCTTCCTTCATTCTGCATCCAGCCCCAGTTCTCCAAGAAAAAAAAACAACGTGCGGACGCCGACAGCAGTACTGACGATCCAGTGTGGCTGTTCAACCACGATAATCGAAAATCATACGAACTCGGGGGTTACCCCACCCAAAAAGAATGACGGCGGCGACGGCAACGCCACTGGCAGAGAATCGAGCTCAGCACTGCGTCGCTGCGATACAAACCGCCCAGCAAGAAGAAACCGCCACCATAGATCGTGCTATTGAAGACGCGAACGCCGCCACAAAACAAGAACCTGCATCCAGACGAAAAGAAACGAATCCGAGACATCATCGCATCGGTCCAAAAACTGCTACCGAGGAAAGACGATCCCCCCAGACAAACTCATCTGGTCTCGTACGGCATCAACACAGGATACCACGTGCCAGTGAGGGGCCGATACTCGAAACGCCATAAAACGAGGCCGCAGGCATTCGGAGACGAGATTCTCCCAGATATTTGATATACGCAAGCTGAGAAGCGGATTAGAATTTTCTAGCGTTCCTGCCTATTTTACGCGCCTATTCCGCCTATTTTGTTCGCCTATTCCGCCTATTTTGCTGACCTATTTTGCCTATTTTAATTGCCTAAACTTCCAGGCTCTAGTTATGAGGTCCGGACCCGGAGCCTCCCGCGAAGCTTAGTCGCGAAAACATCGATTACTGAGCGTCCTTTGTGATTTTCGAAAGTATGCTCGGAGATGTCGTTTACCACCCAGCATCCATAGCTGGAGAGCAGGTCGAGCAACGCCATCGTGCGCTCGTCGTCCTGTAGCTCCAGACGCGTGTTGAAATCGCCGGCGATGACTACGGGCTCTGTGTTGCTGATCGCCTGCAGTCCTCTAGAGAGCTTGTCCGTGAGGGACTCCGTTCCTTCTATCTTCGCAGGTCTGACGTACGCCGCGATGATGTTGAATCTCGAGCTCCCTGCTACTATAATGTTTTCTTCACAACGGAGTACTTTGAGGTCTCCTACTCTGTGATTATAGAGTATGGACACTCCTCCACTCGGACGGCCCATGCTGCTGTACTTTGTAGCGGGGGGTTGTATGGCGTAAAACTTGGGTATGTCGAAGGGCACCATTGCCCAAGTTTGGATCAAAATTATGAGATCAAAAGAGGTTATCCGGTCTAGTTCAAGCAGTTGTAGTGTTTTCACGCCCTCGCAATTCCATTGCACGGCGTTCCCCATCGGGCTCGGGTCGGTGGCCGTCCTCGGCTCGGCTGCCGGAGGTTTCTGCTCCGACTGCGACTCCTAGAGGGCTCCGTTCGATAGGGACGCGAGACGCTCCTCCTTTCCTCCTGCGGACGGCTCGTGCTCTTGCGAGAGCGCGAGTGGTCTCCGTCGCGATATATCTGTATCATGGCGGAGAGCATCTTCCGAAAATGGGGAAGATGTGGGTTACCATGGTTGGCGAGTCGATCGCGGTTGAGCGACCGGGAGCGCCCCTTCGAGGGCTGGCTGTTTATCGCCATCGGACGCCCCGGCCTCGGTCTCCGCTCGCGACGCTGGTTGCTGTCACCGCTGCTGACTTTGCGTACTTCTCCGTCCGCCCTTGCGCCGCTGCTGCTGAATCTGACCCCTTCTGATTTCTGTCCACCGAGCGGTTTTCTGCCTAGACGGTCCTTGTGCGGGGACCAAGCGCTGTGGGGCTTGCGCTTCAATCTGAGCCCGCGGATGTCTGCATCTTCGCCCACTCAAATTCAGAGTCGGGCATGCTTTTCTTGCGATGTTACCGGCCATCCTCAGCGCGGTTTCAACCTCGTAGCAGTACTTTTTATCAATGACCATCTGTTCCTGGACTATTGATTGCTGGAGGAAGGATGATGGGGACTCGTCCACAGCCGCCCGTGCACTCAGCTCATCGTTTGCTCTCCTGCATTCCTGACTGAAGATGGGGATGGACACGAATACGATCTCCGTGCCGGGCTTGTCTGGTTTGGTTTTCACACTGAACTCTTTCATCTTCTTCGCTACTTGCTCGTGGTCGAATTCCATACATTCGTTGAAGCCGGCGTGTACGAAGAGCATCACCGGTGCTTCGGCCTCGGTTACGAATTCATCGGCCTGCTGCAGGATGGATTCCAGGTCATTCTTCTTCGAGGCCACCAGAGAGATTGGTGTGTCTCTCGCTAGTCGCTGTTCCAGTAGAGGCCCAAGGGGACTGACGACTGCGCCACCCAGCACAGCTATCCCGAAGTAGCCTCCTCCTGTTCTTCTGTGTCCATGACACTCTCAGTTGGGAAGGACCAGGGGTCCTTGTGTGTCGGGCATCGAGGATTCTTCGATTTAGGCTTCAGCTCTCCAAGCTCGTTTTTCATCCTTGTTCGAGAAAGGATCGGGTTGCTGCACCCTGCTTGAGGTGAAGCTCTATCCACACGAGAACGTCAGGCCTACGCATCTGCCAACACGAGCCATTTCCTTTGCGTTCAGGGAGCAAGTCGACAACGAGTTGGACAGGCTGCTGGAAATAGGTTCGATTAAAGGGGTGGAACAGTCGGACTTGGCTACTTCGATCGTAATCGTAAAAAAACCGTATGGAAGTCTCCGAGTGTGTGCCGATTATTCCAAGGCTTCGATGCCGCTTTGAAGGACATGAATCACCGTTGCCGAGCACGGAGTAGAACATGATCAAGTTCTCCGGGAGCAGATTCTTTTCGCGGCTCGAGCTTGCTTAGCTTCATCTGTAGTTGTGGTTGGAGGAAGAGAGCCAAGCTTACTCGACGATCGCGACTCATCGGAGCTGTACTGTTACAAGGGGCTGGTGTTTGGCCTGAAGACCACCCCAGCGATTTCCCAGAAGGCCATTGTGCAGGCGCTCGCTGGTTTGGAAGGGGTCCTTGTCAGTTTGGATGAAGTTCTTTTCTCGGCCTGGTGAACTAATACGGCAAATTGGTTGATCACTTGCACACTTCTGGAGCCCCCATAGAGAAACTGCTCGCTAATGACCAGATGTTCGTGAACATCGAAGAGCATACAAAAAATTCCTCACAGATTAAGGGGATACTCGCTGCTCCGCTTCTTCTGGCACGATATGATGCCCGTCAGATGCGGCAGTTGCGGCAGACGCGAGTCAGACTGGAATTGGAGCATTCCTTTTGCAGCGATATCCGGATGGAAATAAGAGAGCGGTGTTCCATATGGCCAAATGCTTGACCAAGGCGCAACAAAACTACAGCCAACTTGAAGAGGAAGCTCTAGCTTTGGTAACCGTAGTCGAACGTTTCGAAACATCCGTCCGGGGCCGTCGTTTCATTTTTTGAAAAGATCATCAGCCGCTCGTTGTCTTTTCCAATCCGTCGAGCATGAGAGGTTTGTCAGAGCGGACGGCCGCCCGGTTGCAGCGTCGGGCTCCTCGTCTTGTGGGGTTTGATTTCAATATATGTAGAACTAGCGTACTCCGTCGCGCTTCACTGCGACGTTCGAGGTAGGTTTTCTGCGACAGGGGTCGGCAAACTATTTCTGCTCGGGGCTCAAGTTATGCCCCAGGATTATTCCGGAGGCATGCAGATTTCTCAAGATTTCTGAATCCGTGCCAGCAGCGGAGTTTTTGGAGACCATTTCGCCCCGGTCTGATCATACTTTTTGAGCTCCATGGAGGTGATTCCGACGTCGATCTGACCATAATTTATGTGGTCCGCGGGGGTGATTCCGAGGTCGATCTGATCATACGTTGCGGAGTCCATGGATACCTTTCCATGTGATCACGTTTTTAAGGGGTCCATGTAGGCACAAACGAACTGTCGTTTTTCCTCAGCAGTGCTCTGCCGGTTTCTCTCTGCAGCATCATGGAGGTTCTCCTAAACGATTATGTATTGGATGCCTGAGTTCAGAACAATGGGCGACTTTACCGGCTTCATATTCCATGCTTGCCCTTGAACTACATCCTAGGTAGATCCTGTTCAACTTAATTCCTTCTTTCACCGGATGGACACTGCAGACATTTACCTAGTTCCTGTATCCTCACTGTTCGAACTGAGAAAACGATTCATTTCCAGGGAAGATCGACAACGGCCGTGTTCATCTCAGCGGCGCTTGAATCGCCAGAGAGATGGAGCCGAAACCCCCAACGTTACGCTATGTCCCCTATCTTCGATCGATCGTCGACGGTACAGCGGATATCCGTCGTGTCCCGTGGTCGTATTAAGGGTAAGCTCTTTCGGCAACCGTTTCGTGCTCTGTCCCCACCTAATGGACGGGCAATTCTGGTTTATTGAGCTACAGGGACCATGAATCATGTGTCGAGTGACAATGTCGAAAAGCTCCTCATCGACGGTCTCATCGGGAATTTCTTCAGAAATGACGTCATCAAGGTTACCTTCCAAGTCTGGAGGGGTGATTCTGGGACCACTCTGACCATTGATTGCCCATCATGATCCCCCCCAATGATCCAAGAACCAATCTGATCATACTTCTCCGAATCTGGAGGGCTGATTCCGGGAACACTCTGACCATTACTTTCCTCGTCCGGAGGAATGATTCCGGGACCAATCTGACCATGCTTTTTCGAATCTGGAGGGCTGGTTCCGGGAAAAATCTGAACATTATTTTCCAAGGCTGGAAGGGGTAATTCTGGGACCAATCTTACCATTACTTCCCAAGTCTGGAGTGCTGGTTCCGCGACCAATGCTTATGAATGGTAGGGATTGGCTAAGGAACCACCCCGTCAGACTTGGGAAAGTATAGTCAGATTGGTCTCGGAATGGCCCCTCCAGACTTGGAGAAGTATGGTCAGATTGATCCCGCAATCACCTCCATAGTTTCTAGAAAGTATGATCAGATCGATTGGCGTAGCCTCAGATGCCAGAAACTCAGATGCCAGAATAGAATACTCTCCCGACTCCGGATGGGTCCCCGGAGTCGGCGGGATGATTCAGCGGGTTATTAGAGGCCGCGAATTGGAGGCGCGAAGTTAGGCAGAACCGGGGAGCTCAATGGGGAAAGCTCCAGCTCCAATGGCTCTAGCACAGGCAACCTCTGTCACCCTACTTGGGCCAACAGGATCAGCTTGAGAACTACCCCGGATATGTGGTTATTCTCGATCGACGTGGAAAACTTGGCGACGTCCTCATTGTGGGTCTCCGGACCCGCCTCAATCCCACACTCTCTCCTTCACTGGCAGTGATGATTCGCTCGCAACGAGTGGAAAGGAAGGTAGTTCCTCCCCTAACTCCGTGCGTTGAGTGAGGAATCGCCGAGCTAGCGGTCCAAGAGCTGTGATTCATTGACTCGGAAATAGATAGATAACGACGACCGAACACTAGAGAAGCAAGCGATTCGATGCCTTTAAACAACGAGTCGTAAGATCGGCAAGCCGGACGGCCGGGAAAACAGGAAAGGAAAACCAGTGAGCCCACGAGGAGACCAAACCTTGTGATTAATGTGGATGGTACGAAGGCTACATCTCAGGGCGATAATATTGTCTCGGATACGGAAACGCATGAGACACATGAGGACGACGAGGATCTCGGAGAGGATGATCGAATGATCATGGATTCACCATCACCGGCGAGAGAGAAGAAACAGCAGCGACTGGGCGGGAGACCGATTCTAGGTACGGCGTCTGATTCGACACCCACACTCTTTGGGAGCATCCTGTTTGCCAAGGGAGCAACCGCAAATGTGGAGAGACTCCCGAAGAAGGACATGCCCGGAGAGGGCCTAGCCAAAATGCTCAAACGAAAGGAAGCGTCACCGCCCGGGAAGAAAGAGGATCAGGACAAGAGGTACAAGCTGGACTCTCTTCGAGAAGAGATCTCGGGAATCATCGACAGATTGGCCCGCATACACGCCAAGAAGATCAAAGAAGCTGAGGTGAAAAACACGGCCAAGGAGGTGAAAGGAGCCACCGCGAAGCTACTGCGAGGCCTTGAGAACCTGAACGAAGACATTTTGGACTTATTCCGAGGCAAGATCAGTGAGGCTAAAAGTCAGATTATGGAAGAAATGGAAGCCCGACCGAGAGAACCTATCTGCGAGTCAGCTGAACTTTGAGTGACTAGAACAAAGCTTCGTAAACTTGAAGAAAACCGCGGAGAATCGGAGGGAAGACGCCAGAAACTTGAGGAAGTCAGAATAAGGATCGCCGCCCTGGAAGCAGAAGTAGCTGAACTGAAGGAAAAACTCAAAAAGAAGACGATTAACCCGTTGAAAGAACAAGACGAGGCCATGGCGCGCAAAATCCGAGAGAACCTATCGCGAGTCACCTGTCTGGACCAAGTGGTGGAGCTGACAAAGACAGAGTGGCCGAGACAGACCTTCGAGAAAATCTTCCTCACGAAAGCCGGGATTGTTGGCACCCGGAAATGCAGGGTGCTCATTCATTCAGAAGATGATGAAAGACAGCGCACGAGACACATTATTATACAGCTGTCGAAGATGTTCCCAGCGATCAAGGATCTCGACAAACTGGAAGCGGGAAGCGTAGCAACGACGACGGCGATCCTTTCACCGACTCTGGTAACGACCGACACAGTTGAGATCGATGGAAGTGGAAGAATAACGCTTGTGGTGGCGAAACTTAAGCGAGGAGCGAATGAAACTGATATTGCGGAAACTCTGCAGTTGGTGGCGGAAAGGTAAAATCAGGCATCGTCGATCCCGAAGAAAAAGTCCTGATTGAAATCCCGAACGGTGCGCAAATTAACACGTATAGGCGACTAACGGAAGCGTTATGGAGAATCCACAAGATCGATACCGGCGCGGAGATCTCACTCAAAGCGAGTAACACGCCGAAGGAGGGGAAGAAAAAATCTCATCAAGTTTCTAGTCAGGGGATGATAGAGATCGAAATGGGTGACGCCACCTTTGCGGATATACTTCGTAACCTCAAAGACAAGGTTGACACCGAGGCTCTCGGCGGCGGCATATGCGGAGTGCGCCAAAGCGAGAAATCCATCAGACTGCAGGTTAGAGAGAACAAAGCTGGAGGCAGGACTCGACTTGCGGCATTCATATCGGACGAGCTAAACCTTGCAACGAAGAATCGTGGTCCTCGCCTCACGGGAGCAGTCATGATCTCGAGACTGAATGAGGTTGTCACCGAAGAAGAGATCGCCAGAGTGATCTGCCGGATAATTGGCCACGGGGATTCAAAGACCATCCGGGTGGAGCCGATCCGCCAAGGTGCCGGCGGGGGACGGGTCTCCATGGTCAAACTTCCTAAGATAGACGCAGGAAGACTCGCGAAGATCGGAAAAATTCAGATCGGGTGGCGAACATCACTCGTCCGTGAATGGTTCGACATCCCCATTTGTTTCAAATGCCAGGGCCTTGGCCACCGTGCCAGCACTTGCATCGCGGAAGCAACCGAAAGGAAGTTTTATAATTTTGGGGAGGCAGGACACGCGCGTAAGGACTGCATCGCTGAAGTGCCGAGATGCGTCAGCTGCATTGAGGTAGGACACTCCGCTTATTCGTCGCAGTGTCCCAAATACAGACAAGCACTCAGAGAAGCCAGAGATAGATCAGGAGCGGCGAAGCGCCAAACCCGAGCCGACAGGTCCTCGAGGGAAGCACCTACTCCCTTGCCGGCAGCAAAGGAACCTGTGAACCGAACTGAAGAAGAGGAATGGAGAATTCCAAGCAAGAAGCATACCTCCTACCGGAAACAAAATGATCAGAGTGCTTCAAGTGAATCTCAATAAGAAAAACGCCGCACATGATGCCCTCAACGAGAAAGTAAGAGCTGAGGGCATCGACTTGTGCATACTGTCGGAGGTGAACAACAAAGTCTCCCGACAGAAGGAAAGAAGGGATCAAGGATGGATAGCTGACAGCAACGGAGATACAGCCATATGGTGGACGGGCGATACCCTTAGACTGAAGATAGAGGAGAGGAACTCTATCCGAGGCCTAACCACATGCGCCTTTACGGGGAATCTTCGGATCGCGAGCTGCTATATTACTCCGAACAACGATATCGACGAATACCATACGTATCTAGATATGGTGGCTTCACACGTCAACGCCAGACGAAGCAACTCCATGTGGGTGGTGGCAGGTGATTTCAATGCGGCGTCTGCCGCCTGGGGGAGCCGAACCACAACGAGAAGGGGAAGAGAACTCGAGGACACCCTAGCGGGATGTGAACTCACCGTCCTCAACTCATCACAGCAAGCACGCACCCTACCCGAATCGAAGATTGGAGGGTCAACGAGGCGGATGAGTCTCTTAGCGACCACCAATATATAGAGTACTAGCCGGCCTTCGGCCGACTACGCTGGCTGGCCCGTCCCTTGCTTCGGGAGTCTACTGCTGACAGACACACCTTGCCCAACATGTGGTGTCATCGGGACACCTTCGGGAGTGGCCACCGATTCTCAATAGGATTCTGATCTGGGATCGAGGCCCTTTTCCCTCTCTTCACTGGGTTATGGCCAGATTGGTTCCAGGACCACTCCTCAAAACTCGGGAAGTAATGGTCAGATTGGAGACGGAATCACCCCTCCAGGTTTTGGAAAGTACGGCCAGATTGGTCTCGTAATCACCCCTCCAGAGTTGGAAAGTAATGGCCTTATTGGTCCCGGAATCACCCCTCCGGAGTTGCAAAGTAATGGCCAGATTGGTCTCGGAATCACTCCTCCAAACTCGGAAAGTAATGGTCAGATTGGAGACGGAATCATCCCTCCAGGTTTTGAAAAGTACGGTCAGATTCGACTCGGAAGCACCCCTCCAGATCCGGAAGAGTATTGTCAGATTGGTCCTGGAATCACTCTTCCAGGGTAGGAGAGTAATGGCCAGATTGGTGTCGCAATCACCCCTCCAGAGTTGGAAAGTAATGGCCAGATTGGTCCCAGAATCACCCCTACAGCGTTGGAGAATAATGGCCAGATTGGTCTCGGAATCATCCCTCCAGAGTTGGGAAGTAATGCTCAGATTGGACTCGAAATCACCCCTCCAGAGTTGGGAAGTAATGCTCAGACTGGTCCCGGAATCACCCTTATAGGGTTGGGAAGTAATGCTCAGATTGGTCTCGGAATCACGCCTCCAGAATTGGGAAGTAATGCTCAGATTAGTCTCAGAATCACCCCTCCAGAGTTGGAAAGTGATGGCCAGATTGGTCTCGGAATCACCCCTCCAGAGTTCGAAAGTAATGGCCAGATTGGTCCCAGAATCACCCCTCCAGAGTTGGGAAGTAATGGCCAGATTGGTCTCGGAATCACCCCTCCAGAGTTGGGAACTAATGGCCAGATTGGTCCCGTAATCACCCCTCCAGAGTTGGAAAGTAATGGCCAGATTGGTCTCGGAATCACCCCTCCAGAGTTGGAAAGTAATGGCCAGATTGGTCTCGGAATCACCCCTCCAGAGTTGGAAAGTAATGGCCAGATTGGTCTCGGAATCACCCCTCCAGAGTTGGAAAGTAATGGCCAGATTGGTCTCGGAATCACCCCTCCAGAGTTGGAAAGTAATGGCCAGATTGGTCCCGGAATCACCCCCCCCCCCCAAGAGTTGGAAAGTAATGGCCAGATTGGGCCCGGAATCACCCCTCCAGAGTTGGAAACTAATGGCCAGATTGGTCCCGGAATCACCCCAACAGAGTTGGAAACTAATGGCCAGATTGGTCCCGGAGTCACCCCAACAGAGTTGGAAAGTAATGGCCAGATTGGTCTCGGAATCACCCCTCCAGAGTTGGAAAGTTATGGCCAGATTGGTACCGGAATCACCCCTCTAGAGTTAGAATCTGAAGGCCAGATTGGTCTCGTAATCACCCCTCCAGAGTTGGAAACTAATGGCCAGATTGGTCTCGGAATCATCCCTACAGAGTTGGGAAGTAATGGCCAGATTGGTACCGGAATCACCCCTCCAGAGTTAGAATCTGAAGGCCAGATTGGTCTCGTAATCACCCCTCCAGAGTTGGAAACTAAAGGCCAGATTGGTCTCGGAATCATCCCTACAGAGTTGGGAAGTAATGGCCAGATTGGTACCGGAATCACCCCTCCAGACTTAGAATCTGAAGGCCAGATTGGTCTCGTAATCACCCCTCCAGAGTTGGAAACTAATGGCCAGATTGGTCTCGGAATCATCCCTACAGAGTTGGGAAGTAATGGCCAGATTGGTACCGGAATCACCCCTCCAGAGTTAGAATCTGAAGGCCAGATTGGTCTCGTAATCACCCCTCCAGAGTTGGAAACTAAAGGCCAGATTGGTCTCGGAATCATCCCTACAGAGTTGGGAAGTAATGGCCAGATTGGTACCGGAATCACCCCTCCAGAGTTAGAATCTGAAGGCCAGATTGGTCTCGTAATCACCCCTCCAGAGTTGGAAACTAAAGGCCAGATTGGTCTCGGAATCATCCCTACAGAGTTGGGAAGTAATGGCCAGATTGGTACCGGAATCACCCCTCCAGAGTTAGAATCTGAAGGCCAGATTGGTCTCGTAATCACCCCTCCAGAGTTGGAAACTAAAGGCCAGATTGGTCTCGGAATCATCCCTACAGAGTTGGGAAGTAATGGCCAGATTGGTACCGGAATCACCCCTCCAGAGTTGGAAAGTAATGGCCAGATTGGTCTCGGAATCACCCCTCCAGAGTTGGAAAGTAATGGCCAGATTGGTCCCGGAATCACCCCCCCCCCCCCAAGAGTTGGAAAGTAATGGCCAGATTGGGCCCGGAATCACCCCTCCAGAGTTGGAAACTAATGGCCAGATTGGTCCCGGAATCACCCCAACAGAGTTGGAAACTAATGGCCAGATTGGTCCCGGAGTCACCCCAACAGAGTTGGAAAGTAATGGCCAGATTGGTCTCGGAATCACCCCTCCAGAGTTGGAAAGTTATGGCCAGATTGGTACCGGAATCACCCCTCTAGAGTTAGAATCTGAAGGCCAGATTGGTCTCGTAATCACCCCTCCAGAGTTGGAAACTAATGGCCAGATTGGTCTCGGAATCATCCCTACAGAGTTGGGAAGTAATGGCCAGATTGGTACCGGAATCACCCCTCCAGAGTTAGAATCTGAAGGCCAGATTGGTCTCGTAATCACCCCTCCAGAGTTGGAAACTAAAGGCCAGATTGGTCTCGGAATCATCCCTACAGAGTTGGGAAGTAATGGCCAGATTGGTACCGGAATCACCCCTCCAGACTTAGAATCTGAAGGCCAGATTGGTCTCGTAATCACCCCTCCAGAGTTGGAAACTAATGGCCAGATTGGTCTCGGAATCATCCCTACAGAGTTGGGAAGTAATGGCCAGATTGGTACCGGAATCACCCCTCCAGAGTTAGAATCTGAAGGCCAGATTGGTCTCGTAATCACCCCTCCAGAGTTGGAAACTAAAGGCCAGATTGGTCTCGGAATCATCCCTACAGAGTTGGGAAGTAATGGCCAGATTGGTACCGGAATCACCCCTCCAGAGTTAGAATCTGAAGGCCAGATTGGTCTCGTAATCACCCCTCCAGAGTTGGAAACTAAAGGCCAGATTGGTCTCGGAATCATCCCTACAGAGTTGGGAAGTAATGGCCAGATTGGTACCGGAATCACCCCTCCAGAGTTAGAATCTGAAGGCCAGATTGGTCTCGTAATCACCCCTCCAGAGTTGGAAACTAAAGGCCAGATTGGTCTCGGAATCATCCCTACAGAGTTTGGAAGTAATGGCCAGATTGGTACCGGAATCACCCCTCCAGACTTAGAATCTGAAGGCCAGATTGGTCTCGTAATCACCCCTCTAGAGTTGGAAAGTAATGGCCAGATTGGTCTCGGAATCACCCCTCCAGAGTTGGGAAATAATGGCCAGATTGGTCTCGGAATCACCCCTCCAGAGTTGGAAAGTAATGCTCAGATTGCTCCCGGAATCACCCCTCCAGGCTTGGGAAGTAATGCTCAGATTGCTCCCGGAATCCTCCCTCCAGAGTTGGAAAGTAATGGCCAGATTGGTCTCGGAATCACCCCTCCAGAGTTGAGAAGTAATGGCCAGATTGGTCTCGGAATCACCCCTCCAGAGTTGGAAAGTAATGGCCAGATTGGTCTCGAAATCACCCCTCCAGGAATTTTTATGATGGATTTTTATGATAGACTAGCCGGCCTTCGGCCGACTACGCTGGCCGACCCGTCCCTTGCTTTGGGAGTCTACTGCTGACAGGCACACATTGCCTTAAATGTAGTGTCATGAGACCTTCGGGAGTGGCCACCGATTCTCGATAGGATTCTGACCTGGAATCGAGGCACTTTCCTCTCTCTTCACTTGGTCAGCATCATGGTTTTGAGAAGTATGGTCAGATTGGTGTCGTAATCATCCCTTCAGATTCGGAGAAGCATGGTCAGATTGGTCCCGGAATCAACCCTCCAGGTTTTGAAAAGTATGGTTAGATTTGTCTCGAGATCACCCCTCCAGACTTGAAAAGTGATAGTCAGATTGGTCTCGGAATCACCCCTCCAGACTTGGAAGAGTATGGTCAGATTGGTCCCGAGATCACTCCTCTAAACTTGGAAAGCGATGGTCAGATTGGTCCCGGAATCATCCCTCCAGAGTTGAAAAGTAATGGTCAGATTGGTCCCGAAATCACCCCTCCAGAGTTGGGAAGTAATGGTCGGATTGGTCTCGGAATCACTCCTCCAGAGTTGGAAAGTAATGCTCAGATTGCTCCCGGAATCATCCCTCCAGAGTTGGAAAGTAATGCTCAGATTGGTCTCAGAATCACCCCTCTAGAGTTGGAAAGTAATGGTTAGATTGATCCCGAAATCACCCCTCCTGAGTTGGAAATTGATGCTCAGATTGGTCTCGGAATCACTCCTCCTGAGTTGGAAATTGATGCTCAGATTGGTCTCGGAATCACTCCTCCAGAGTTGGAAACTAATGGCCAGATTGGTCTCGGAATCACCCCTCCAGAGTTGGAAAGTAATGGCCAGATTGGTACCGGAATCACCCCTCCAGAGTTGGAAAGTAATGGCCGGATTTGTCTCGGAATCACCCCCCTAAAGTTGGAAAGTAATGGCCAGATGGGCACCGGAATCACCACTCCAGAGTTGGAAAGTAATGGCCAGATTGGTCTCGGAATCACCCCCTGAAGTTGGAAAGTAATGGCCAGATTGGCACCGGAATCACCCCTCCAGAGTTGGAAAGTGATGGCCAGATTGGCACCGGAATCACCCCTCCAGAGTTGGAAAGTGATGGCCAGATTGGTCTCAGAATCACCCCTCTAAAGTTGGAAAGTTATGGCCAGATTGGCACCGGAATCACCACTCCAGAGTTGAAAAGTAATGGCCGGATTCGTCTCGGAATCACCCCCCTAAAGTTGAAAAGTAATGGCCAGATTGGCACCGGAATCACCCCTCCAGAGTTGGGAACTGATGGCCAGATTGGTCTCGGAATCACCCCTCCAGAGTTGGAAAGTAATGGCAAGATTGGTACCGGAATCACCCCTCCAGAGTTGGAAAGTAATGGCCAGATTGGCACCGGAATCACCCCTCCAGAGTCGGAAAGTGATGGCCAGATTGGCACCGGAATCACCCCCACCCCAGAGTTGGAAACTAATGGCCAGATTGGCACCGGAATCACCCCCCCCCCCCCCCAGAGTTGGAAACTAATGGCCAGATTGGTCTCAGAATCACCCCTCTGAAGTTTGAAAGTAATGGCCAGATGGGCACCGGAATTACCACTCCAGAGTTGGGAAGTAATGGCCAGATTGGTCTCGGAATCACCCCCTGAAGTTGGAAAGTAATGGCCAGATTGGCACCGGAATCACCCCTCCAGAGTTGGAAAGTGATGGCCAGATTGGCACTGGAATCACCCCTCCAGAGTTGGAAACTAATGGCCAGATTGGTCTCAGAATCACCCCTCTAAAGTTGGAAAGTTATGGCCAGATTGGCACCGGAATCACCACTCCAGAGTTGGAAAGTAATGGCCGGATTTGTCTCGGAATCACCCCCCTAAATTTGGAAAGTAATGGCCAGATTGGCACCGGAATCACCCCTCCAGAGTTGGAAACTAATGGTCGGATTGGTGTCGGAATCACCCCTCCAAAGTTGGAAAGTAATGTCCAGATTGGTCTCGCAATCAGCCCTCCAGAGTTAGAAACTAAAGGCCAGATTGGTCTCGTAATCACCCCTCCAGAGTTGGAAACTAATGGCCAGATTGGTCTCGGAATCACCCCTCCAGAGTTGGAAAGTAATGGCCAGATTGGTCTCGGAATCACCCCTCCAGAGTTGGGAAGTAATGGCCTTATTGGTCTCGAAATCACCCCTCCAGGAATTTTTATGATAGATTTTCATGATAGATGTACAGGAGAGGAGGTGGGGAAGGATATCCGATGACGATGGGATGAGTCTGGCTGGCGTCATAACGGGGCGGTGCACCTTATCGTCAGAATTTGGATGCGGATGACAGTAGGGAGGGGGTCAAAGTTGGGGTAAATCGCGAGGGGGGGAGGAGGGGAGGAGGAGGGGGGGAGGGGTGGGTGGCCTATGTCCGTCCCGGAGAGCCGCCCTACATTATGCAGTTTGTTCCAAGTCGATCCGATCAATACCAGAGGAGCCTATTGAGGACATACAAACAAACAAACAAACAAACAAACAAACAAACAAACAGACCCTGGATTTTTATATATATAGATGTATAGGAGAGGAGGTGGGGAAGGATATCCGATGACGATGGGATGAGTCTGGCTGGCGTCATAACGGGGCGGTGCACCTTATCGTCAGAATTTGGATGCGGATGACAGTATGGAGGGGGTCAAAGTTGGGTTAAATCGCGAGGGGGGGAGGAGGGGAGGAGGAGGGGGGGAGTGGTGGGTGGCCTATGTCCTTCCCGGAGAGCCGCCCTACATTATGCAGTTTGTTCCAAGTCGATCCGATCAATACCAGAGGAGCCTATTGAGGACAAACAAACAAACAAACAAACAAACAGACCCTGGATTTTTATATATATAGACGACATAGTATTACAAGTCGCTGCAGAACAAAGGAAAACAGGCCCAGCCTGGAGATGGAACTCGATGAGAATCGAGGCATTCCAAACCATCATGGACCGGGAATGTAAAGAGGCAAAAGATAGGCACACGGAAATCGACCACAAATTGGTGACGGATATTCTCATAAAGGCATGCACCGCCGGAGCGCCGAGAATCAACCCTCGATGGAAGAACCTCAAACCAGTTTATTGGTAGACGGAGACGATCTCAAGACTCCGGAAAGATTGCGTCAAGGCCAGAAGACTGAACATCAGGAGCAGGAAACGTATCCGCCGGGACCCGAGACGGGCAGCGGAAGCCCTCTCTGACTACACCAGGGAAAAGAGGGAATACGAATTTGAGATCTCGGCCAGCGAGCGAAACAAGTGGAGAGAGCTCTGCGAGTCTGGGGTCTCCCGTATAAGATTGTCAGAGAAAAACTCAGACAAAAGCGAGTTAGACTTCCGGAGGAAACGATAAGCAGAACCATCGGGGAACTCTTTCCAAATGGAATGGAAGCTGAGCGCGAGCAGCTCGAGATTGCCGAAACTGATGTCCCAAAGGTGACTGCTCAGGAAGTAGCAGCAGTGGCAGACCGCATGCCATCTAGAAAAGCTCCGGGACCTGACGGCATTCCAGCAGAGGCAATAAAAGCGTTCCTGAAGCGATGGTCCAGCGTCTTTGCACGGCTAGTGAGCGGCATACTGCAGAAAGGCTCATTCCCAGATGAGTGGAAAACAGCGAATCTGATACTCATCCCGAAGGCGGGGGAAAAGGACGCATACAGACCGATTTGTCTGCTGAACACGATTGCAAAAGCCGTCGAGACGATAATCAACATAAGACTGCAAAATGAACTAGAGGACAACGGCGGCTTGTCGGAGAACCAATACGGTTCTCGTCCAGGAAGATCCACTTTGTCGGCGATAGAAAGAGTCTTCGAACCCGTGAGGAGAGAAAGAGAAAAGGCGACTTCCAGAAGAAAGCGGTGCATAATCATCCTGTTGGATATCAAAAATGCATTCAACTCTGTTGAATGGGGACTAGTACTCTCGAGCCTTGCCAAGAGGTATGTCTCCCCATATCTGCGTAAAATCATAGCATCATATCTGTCCAAGCGATGGGTCACTGATGAGGATGGACGCAGGCACAGCATGACCGCAGGAGTCCCCCAGGGCTCTGTTCTGGGGCCAACCCTGTGGAACGCGGCGGACGACGACATTCTCCGGGTAGAGATGCCCGATGGAGCACAGACAATCGCCTACGCGGACGATTTAGCGCTCCTAGTTATGGCGAATAACACGGAAGAGCTAGAGGAGATAGCAAGATATTTGGGAGTTTACCTCCAGGCAAACCTTAAAGGCTCGATACATGTGGAGATGGCAGCGACAAAAGCAGCGAGAGCCGCGACGGACATGGCAAAAATCCTTCCTCGCACATACGGGGCATCGGAAGCACAAAGAAGATTGCTCGCGACGGTAGCCGAATCGATTGCGTTGTATGCAGCGCCAACGTGGGCTCCAAACGCGCTGAAACTCGCATACAACCGACAGTTACTTGAAAGGACACAGAGGACGATGGCCATTAGAATCACACGGTGCTACCGCACTGTGTCGACTGCAGCGGTGCTAGTTCTGGCTAGAACCACCCCGTGGACGCTCTTGGCGGAAGAAAGAACTGAAATCTGGCAGGAAAACAAACAGCGAGACGCTCCATATGACCTTGAAGAAGGGGACTACTGTGGATCCACTGATAAGGGGATCAAGGCGAAAACGCTTGAGAAGTGGCAGTTTAGATGGGACAACGACCCGGGAGGACGATGGACTCACAAATGCGTTCCTGACCTGAAAAAATGGTGCGAAAGGAAGTTCGGCACAGTCAGCTATCACCTATCTCAGGTGCTCTCTGGACACGGCAATTCCCAGACGTATCTGAGTCGATTCAACCTGTCGCCGACGCCCATGTGCGTTCACTGTCACTCTGGGGAGGAAGACACAGTCGAACACACCGTCCTTCACTGTCCGGCTCTAGCAGTACAGAGAACAGCAATAAGCTCTGCTGCGAATGTGCCCAGCTTGATGCAGGAAATGTTGCAGAGCGAGGACGAATGGAGGCGGATAAGTAGAACCATTAGTAAAGTTCTCAGCAGGAAAACTGAGCTGGAAGGAGCTAGGTGAAGACGTTTGGACGCATTACAGGCAGGCAATTCAATGCTTGTACAGCCAACGTAATCAAGATGCCTATCGGAATGAACACGCAGATTTGAAACGGAGACTGCGCAGCTAGTCGAAGGGCTCCCGGTGTGACGGACGCAATACCAAACGAGCTATAAAACTCGAGTTCCCGTCCCCTGGGTGGCGACAGGGGGGGTTTTAGAGGCCACACCTCACTACCTGGGCAAAGAACTCTTCCCGTGGTGTCCGAAGGGATATCCTCTCCTGTCATAATGGGAAAAAAAGAGAAAAAAAGAAAAAGAGAAGACGTGGCTCCCGGGGCAGCCTGACAAGGGGGAGCTGTGATGAGGTTGATTTGGCTTCGTTGATCTTCAGAGAAATCGCTGAGGAAACGTCGAGGCATCAAAAAACCTGGACTACGCATCGCTAATTTACACTGATGGATGCTCGATTCCCGGAAGAAGCGCGGTGTCCCGCTGTGAGCTCCACATCTACGGGGACGCATTCCTGTCGGAGTATGGATGAGGTGCGTATCTGTGGGAGCTCACGATCATCGGAGATCATGCGGTCGTTTCGGTTTGTTCTTTGTTCGCGGAATATCAGGAGTCGCTCCCCTCAAGGGGAATTCAAAAATTAGCCGACTGGAAGCGTTGTCAGCGGTTATCGCATCGAGTTCAGACACGATTTTTCCCGGTGATATTCCAGAGATAATTGGTCGACATCTAATCCCCTGAGAATAGAGGAGGCAGAGTGGACTCCCCTCGATAGGATCAGAGGTGTAATTTCCCGATTTTATCCATAGAATCGCTCCGAGGATCAAGGATCTACCTGAGATCTCGTTGCGTATCCCCTTCCCTTTGATGAATGCTTCACACAGGAGTTGATGCTCGGTTCGGAAGCTGGCTGCTCCTCGAGCTATTTCGTCTCGGTCCTGTCCCCGCCTTGGTCTTCTAAGCTACCTGCTTGCCTTTCCTCTGGCTGCCATGACTTCCCTGGTGGCTGATAAGTTGCACATGGCCCCCACTTTGACTTCACTAGTTGCTTCCTGGATACCTGCCCTTAGTGCTTCGGTAAATGAGTGATAGTCCACTCTGCTTGTGCCTTGTTGTCTGGTAGTTCTAACTGCCCTGTCAGCTGTGGCCCGGTTGTTCGTTACGCGTATCCTCGGTATGATTGCCCTTGATTTTTCAACAATAACCTAGCACGTCATGATCATGATGTCAACGTCATTCATTTGAGTCACTTACCTCTCTCCATCAGCAACCATGTTTCGGAACGATTCAACAACTCCGTCGTTGCATAGGAAATAGTCTGTTGTTGAGTTTCACCCCGGGTATTTACCCCAACACTCATCGACTATATTGACGATCACCATGCTGTGGCGTTTCATGAACTCCTGTGGTGTTCTCCACCTCGTACTATTGTACTCGGCGAATGGATGGGTTTGGGCGCTGAAATATCGCCCGATGATTGATGCCATGCCAGCGAACTTTTTTTGCGAACTCATGCTATGTCGTGCAGAGGTAGCATATGAGCTCAATGACGTCATCCCAAGAGGAATCAATACCAACGACAACTTGATATTTTTCCGAGAAACTAGCTGACGCGTCACAGGCTTCCGCAAGCGTTCATAAATTGATTGCCCCGGATACAGCTATTGAAATTCATCTGTCAACTTCACCTTGACCTTGCTGGTGAGTATCAGCATCGAATAATCATCTGGTATTTTCATGCAGGATCTTCTCCGTAAACAGAGAACTTTCGCCCTTCACCTGGAATGTAGCGAGCCGCCTGGCCGCTCATCATCAGCGACATGGCGCAGCTGCCTGCCAAATGAATTCCACACTACCACAATGAGGCCGTGTTTGCGCTCCGCTCTGGCACGGAATGGATGAATTCATGAATCCGCGAACGTTCATTCATTCATTCATGAATCGCCACTAACTTATCCTGTACCGGAGAAGAACTGAACCGAAAAAGTCTTCAACTAGTCCGGAACGTCTACCACAACAGTGGAAACAGGAATAATGCCATGAACGACTTCCAGCAGCGTCGCTAATTATGGCAGCTGCAATTCGTCCAGTGTTCCATGGTCGCTAGAGTTAATTATTTTACTTGGTTTCCGCTCGCTCGCTCGTTGTCGGCTGGCTTTGACGGGGATAGCCGAGATCAAGATCCCGATTTATGGATTTTGGAGCGTTGTAGATGAAACAGTGACAAAGTACGAGTAGATAATTCATCTGTTGGCGTGACGGGTGCTCTCAATGACGTATATCACGAGAGGTGCCTTCTCACTATCGACCAAAGGACTCTACAGGCACCTGCTCAATGTCCAGGAGATGGAGATGAGCCTCTGAGCTCCGACCTCATATTCCGAATATTCGTCCGAGCCATCAATCTTCCATCCTGCCATCAATCAGCCTTGTTGAGGCACCCATTCCGAGATTCGGTGGACTGAGCTCGTTTCGTGGGTGTAGGGGATGAGGAGCTCTCTTCGAAGATAATGGGGAGGAGTAGAGCTCCGGAGGAACGAGAAAGAGGGGTGACAATCTCCTAGCCGCCATCGTCAGTAGCAAGCGTTAGCGCTCGACGGGGCAAATCATGGAACAAATTGAACTTCTCATCGTGAACCGCTCTTATTCAGTGATAAATTCGATGATAGAAATCTCGTAGGTTTCGACAATTGCATGCGATTTCCATGAGCTTGGGAAATGCAGGCCAATCACACTCGGAATTCATTTGCTACGTACCCGATTTACTCATCGCGATTCGGAAAGACTCCTGTTGGATCTCGTTTCGAGCTCATCAGCTCCCTAGTTCCTGAGATCTCACACTGAGCTCCCTGTTCTTATGATGAACACTCTTGTTCGCCTTGTGATTAGCTCTGCATCTCCGGGATGACCACTTCGGTGAAGTATAATGTCTACAATGGAGTCAACGGGCTGAACAGGTAGCTCTACTGGAGCTTATCGGGGTCGTAACCGACGAACGCCAATCTCTTCGGGCGGTCTTGGCGGAATACTTCAGCAGCTAATCGGGAGCTCTCCGTTACCTCATGCACTCGACGCGAGTCCTCAGGTAGGGAGCGAACTCGTCACTCAGGGGTGGTCGAAACTATCATGATCATCGGGACGCTCACCACACTTCCCACAGGTGTTCCATCGTCGGCCGTCTTAGCGCATCTCGCTGCTCTTGCATTCCCGTCCATTTCCCCGTACGTTTCTCCGTTCGGGTTTGAATAGAGCAGTGATGCCGAACTGCGGTCTTTTCCCTGTCGCTGAATGAGTCACCTCGTTGACTCGAAGATTGAACTCCGAGCATGGCGAATTCGTTCCTAGCTTCGTTCAGGTCGATTCGGTTGTAAATCTCCGTTTCAATAGAGAAAATCGAGAGCTGTTCGCAATCAACTTGAGTTTTAAGAAACTCAACTCGCGGCTGGTGGAACTTATCGTGATGTCCAAGATGAGGCGCAACAAAATGGCGGTGTTTGGTACGCAGATCTCGAGCCTGATATGAGCTGGAGAGGACCGGTCCGCCCTCGAGAATTCCAGGTAGCCCATCCGAGTCGCCGTCAAGTCAGTGGTGCGCGATTCGCGACCAGATAGTCCTGGACTGAGTCGCCACAGCATTCGTAGAGCATTCACTCAGCTTCGATCAGAAGCACGAAACTTCCCCTCGGAATACAGAAATTGTATTATTCTGGCATAGGCTAAAACATTGAAGAATACTTCTCGCCAACTAATCTAGATGACTCCGGAGTCTTTATTGGTAGCATTGATATTTGCGTAGATGCATTTGCGAAGAAAGCACGAAAACTCATATGAGAGTGTCAGAATATTGTCGACCTGAGGGAAGACCGGCTGCTCACAAAAGTCGGGCGGATGAACTTCCGGAGAATCTCAGCCACATCACCCATGGAAGAGTCGACTAATGTTTGCGCTTATAGACTCTGCCCAGTGCTTCGGTAACAATCCCTGCGCTAGAGAGACTGAATTCCGTGCAGTCTTCGTCCATGAGCTGGATCACCCGCACGGTCGGAGTATTTCGTGTTTATGCCATACTTTCCGACTCTCCGAGGAAATTTCGATTGAGGACTGTGTTGTAATTGCGAGCTGTCTCCATTCATATGAGCTTATCAGTGATGGAGCCACGATTACCAGGGGAAGACGGTGGTTTCCAGGAGCCGAATTTGTCAGGGTTTTTTGATCGGGGATGCTGTATGGGGTTGAGGTCCCGAACTGATTTTTTAACGGGATCGTTTTATTTCCGCGGCGCGTCCGTGCGACCATCTTGTGGGGCTCAATTTGTCCATAGTCAGACTCCTCGAATTCTTCGTTCAAGCATCTGCATCTGAAGCGACTCTCTTGATGCAAGAGCCACCGGGAGTGAGTGAGGATTGGCACGCGCAGATGGAAGATAGACGGCTGGAAGTCTGATCAGGCTTCGGAGAGGAACGAGGATCGTTGCGGAAAGTTGAACAGCGATACAGTTGTGCAGAGTAGAGTGCTCCCGCATGATGTGAGGGAGTTAACGTGACGGAAGCTAGATCTATCGATTCATGAGAATCTGTCCAATGCCGCTCCGGAGCAGGACCGCAGCTTGAGTAAGGAGTAAAATGATCACCCTCGGACATGCATAGAGCAACCATGACTAGCCCGATGTTGCAGTTTACGTTCCTTAGGATCCTTCTCTCGTAGACTTATTCGTAGTAGCTGAATGACTCCGCGCTATGACCCGACGCGTCTCCTGCATCAGCCCCCACCGCAGTATGGTAAAGCTTGGTTCTTCTGTTGCCCCCATCGCCCTCTCTGGTCGAAGCCGCGCGAGGATTTGGGCGAGGGGACTGATCCTGTAGTTATAACCGTCGTCGGTCACTGCTGTAGCTCAAGACATGGTTCATTTCGTCGGTGAGCGCGGGACCGAAGTTTAATAGTGCGTCAGTGAAAGTGGAGGGTGACATGCTCGGAATACTGTTATTTTTGCCGTTGACCGTGGCCGCGAAGGACCAGCCAGTGAGTAGACAGTTGTAATGTCGAGTAACGATCCGACCATCGACTCTTCCATTCATTGGTCACTGATGAGCAGTGGCGTGTACAGAGTGAGCCCATTACGGCTCCAGTTCCCTCTAACGATAGCATCTCATCGTGGAA
The DNA here is from genome assembly GCA_037576195.1 of Phytoseiulus persimilis. NCBI lineage: Eukaryota > Metazoa > Arthropoda > Arachnida > Mesostigmata > Phytoseiidae > Phytoseiulus > Phytoseiulus persimilis. The sequence continues at coordinate 54,334,301 of CM075101.1, read as the reverse complement.
GGAGCTTCCGCACGGGAGATGCGACCCCCGGTCAGATATTCGATGCCCTCTCCTTGCGCCGTAATGAGTGCCTCCCAGAAAAATATTCTCCCAGTGACCTTACAACGAAGATGGGACAATTCAGATGCTCATGTAACGGTGAATCATCACCCAGTTCCACCTGGAGCGGTTTGCGAACATCGCATCGTTCGCAATATTTGTGAGCTATTCTTGGTGCTCCCGAGCAGAGATCCGATAAGTTTGATCATAGCTCCAATCACCGGCATTTACATTCCAACAGTCAGTGAGTATCTTTCACGGGTTCAGCTCAATGGCCCAGCTCGTCACGAGCCACTGAGATTCGGCACAGGAGTTTTGATCGCTCGTTATATCAACGCGGAGGTCTCTGAAGCATAGACCAACATTAATTCGATTTCTCGTTTTGAGATAATGGTCATGCTAGGCTTGACGTTGCCACGTCCGATATTCGCCGCCTCCAGTTCACAAACATGACAAGGGTAGTTTCTTTTCGAATGAGATCTGGCATCTAGATTGGAGCGACAATGCGAACCTGTATTTTCGGGGAAAAACAAGACGCTCGCGAAGCTGAACCGTTCATGGGTAGAAAATACTCCGTGGGGAGTACGAACCGACGTACCGTCACTCATGAGGACCTCGCATTATCATCATCCCGAATGCACATGCCGTTCGGTGATGAGCTTCCCATCCTGGAAATCTCCGAGTCAAGGTTCATCTGGGGAGGGCGCCTTTGCGGAGGTGTGCAGGCATTGGAAGATTCTGTCCGTTCTGCTCCGGAGATCTTAGACTTTGAGGGCGAGGACGACGACCTTGGCTTTCAGAAAAGATTCGAGCAGCAGAAGAGGATGGTCTCCAACAGGAGATGCATCGTTGTCCTCCAAAACTCATCGGAATCGCTTCACATAGCTCAGAGCTCCCGGCGTACGAGAGAATCGGCTTCGAGTCGAGCTCTTCATAGAGAAATCACAGGCAAGAGAGGAAGTACGAGATCTGGAGCCAGGTTGGTCCGGTTTTCAAGGGGAACGTGCTCTCGATAGAAAAGTCCAACGATGCAAGCGACGCCCGACATAGATGGGTTATCGGGTGGGTAGTTCAAAGGCTTGGACCCCGTGGAGTGGGCGTTTCCCGAGGTTGCACTGATCTGAAAAAAAAACCCACCAAACTCAATCCCTAAAACATGGCTCAGTGGTGTCCTGACTCGAGGTTCAAGGACAATCCATGAATACTGGATATATGTCCCAAATTGTTGTGATCTGACGCCAGTCTCGGACTCAGCACCTCCATCGATATAGGCAGGCAGCTGAATCCTTGATATCGGAGATCTCTTGTGGAAGACAATTGTGCTCCTGAATGATGGCGGTCATTCCAAACCGCCGTTGTGTGGGAGAGTTGTCTCTCCCACACAACAGTGTACGATTAAATGACGCCCAACCCAGTCTCTGCCGGACTAGCTTATTCACTGGCGGTTGTTCTCCACCGTCCGGGATCTCTGGTCAGAATTCGTCAGCCCTGTGCACTTTCTGATCATAATATTCGACGGAGCCGATGTTATCCGCGAGACACCGCGATCACCGAACGATCACTTAAGGTGTTATGAGACGAGCAAAGGCGTTCCCTTGATTGAGAGCACAATGGTGCGAAAGCATGCCATGGCAGCAAGACATCCGATCTCAGACACGGCCCATTGAAGCGGGCGGGGCAGCTGTGCATCTAGTTCAGACAACGAAGCCAGGCAAGCAACCCGAATCCAAAATCATTTTGGATGAACGTAGATTCGTAACGTTTCGAACTCTGACTCCCTGGAGAACGTGACGAGAGTCCCGACCGCTGCAGAATGGCAACAGCCGTGGTTGACAGTGGCTGAGCGGCGAACGAAGGAAACATCGAAATCATTTGCCCCCTGCAACGAGCAGCGGCGATTCTAGGGAGCTCCAAACTTCCAAAGGTGAAAGGTCATAATCAGGAATTCTTGCGGGGCGATCGGAACTTTTCCGGCTGCCGTAACAATCGTTGTTTCAGTCGTGTTGTCAGCTGTTCGAAAAGTGTCCTTCTTGATTTTTTCTTTCTAACTAACGCTTGTATCCTTCTCGTCCCTGTCGGTGCCGTCATCAGCAGCGGTTGGCCGCGGCAGCCGCAGTCATCAACCATGAGTGTCAGACGTGTGCAACTCAAAATTCTAAAGCGAAATCTTTGTTTGTTTAGTGTTGCTAGCTTCCCTTTTTTCTCTTCCCGTTCCCCCGCTTCGTTCCGAAAGCGATTTCTCGCTCGTTGGGAGAAAACAGCAAACAACATTCTTTCGATCGGAGTGATATGAGGATTCGTGTCCGATTTCTCAGTTTGTCAGGGAAACGCATCGGTTCTGCCACCCAATTTCTGGCCAACCCCATCAGTTGCTGAGATTTTTGTTCTTCACGGGAGTCCGCACGAACGCATAGGTGCAGCCGAGACCAGAAGAAGAGAACCAACGAAGAGCTCAGCTGTGGAACGGATTCGGCGAGGAACCAACGCTGAAGCTTCATTATCGCTCGAATCAACGGGAGATCCCTAAGCCGCACGAGCGGAAAATTGCGCCACTCATCACTCAATTTCACCGCCGACATTTTGGTAGTGAGCACAATAAGCATGTGCATTGGAAGCAGACCTCCTACGACACAGATGAATTATTTATCGAACGAATAATCGCGTTGCAGCTTCCGTCCGCGGCCTTCCGCGTGAACATTGGTGTTCATCGCACAAAAACCTGCTCAGAATCTTTTGCGATCCCCGAAAACGTTCCGAAATCATGAAAAGTTGCGGCCTGCAACAAACCGTGCCTCAACGAGAAATTCGATGCAGATGATGATTCTTTCGTTTACAGTACGGATCTGCTCTGTTCGATCCACAAGAGCTTCCGGTTTCGTCTCTCCGTTTAGGGTGCGGATTTGACATTATGTTCAGCGCTGGATCGCCCACGACCAGCTTTTCCAGAATCGATCTGAGCAAGTTCGGGAGCCTGACGCCACGTCCTGCGCATAGTCGAACGATTCGGAACGAGCGCTCAAGAGCCGTTGTACATTGTTGTCGTGAAACACCTATGAGTATCTATCCTTGAGTCCTGAAGTGTGGTCTGATTCCAGCTGAGTGGTCGCTTCGCATATTCTGTTGAGCTCGTTTTCCCTCGTCGGGATGCTGCTCCGAGGAACTCGCTAGCTCGGCCCAGGGAGTTGAAGATGGAATGCGTCAAGTTCTCGACATGAGAACCGATCCGATGCCTATTCGGTTGGCGCCCTTCGTAACTCTGCGCGAGTGAGCCTAGACCGGCGCGTTCGCCGCTCAGTTCAATGACAAGAACTTTCGGAGTCGACAGCGGTAGGGCTTCGGCGCTCTGACGCACGCCCTGCCTCCGTTCAAGCGAAGTCAGGGATTGGTTGCGAGTAGGCCTCTCACATAATTGCCCACCCGCGAACGACTCGCACTCCTTCGGGAAGGATCGCGAATAGGGACTCGACATCATCTCCCCTTTCCATGAAGCATGACTTCGGAAAGTTACTCTTCGCAATCAGGAGCCCTCATCACTTATTGATTGGATGGGTCGAACTCGGTCGCGGCATCATCCCTGGTCCGGCAGTGTCCACTCAGACAGCTCGGCTTGGGAAGCCAATTCTGAACATCGACCAGCCAGGAGCCCTTCCATGGATGGCTCCTATTTACCTTGTCGTAGTGAATGTTGTCGAATGTCATCGTGTTTCTGAACCCACATGGAAATGAGTCATTGTTCTTCTACGACACTTGTCTCATGCGGAGCAGAAAACAAACAAGTTCGGTACGGGAAATGGTACCTACGAATCCACGGCTATATGAATCCGTGAAGTCGATACATTCGCGGCTCCTCCCCATCGTGAGACACCATCCCACCGGGGACAACGAAAACGACGATGGAGAAATTCCGAAACGCGAGACATGCATCCGGTTTTCATTCGCATTTCGCCAGGCCGTGCGATGGTTGCAATCTGAGCCTCCGACCATTTTTGTGGCAATCGCTCCACTCTGTGCTTTATCAATCACTTCATTGGCTAACTCTGCCAACTTGATCACCAGGTTTCTTATTTCAACATGATTCGCGCTGGAGATATAACGTTCCATCAGCAAGGCTGGCCGGAGAACACTACGTTGCAAGCAGCTCAAGAAATTTGGTCGGTGCAGGAACAGAAAATGAAAACTGCGCTTGAGGGAGCAATAAAACCAGTATTCCCGAGACTGGTGAGGGTCGGTAGCGAGAGTGAACTCGATCCGGAGTGCCAGGGCTCCATGCTGAAGATGCTCATCGCCCTGAGATCTATGAAGGCGTGGGCGATCAACAGTAAGTTCCGCAAAGTTCCGTCCAAGCCCTCATTTTCGAGTACAAGGAGGAGATCTTTTGCTCGAGGGTCGATCAACAACGCGGTCAACGTCAAAGATCCAAAAAGCGCAATCCCCCTGCAGTGATGGACGCATCAGGCAAGATGCCAAACGGAGTATTTTCGGGCACGTCTGCCGTCTTCGGGAACTTCGATCAATGCCTGGCGATCGCGGTTGGGGATTTAGATGACGGTGGTTTCAGGTAAGCCTATGTCCCGACTTCGCGAGCCATGCTCCCGACTGAGCATTCCGGGGGAGAGGTTTGGCAAGCAGAAAATCTCAGGGCGGATGGGGTACCGGTTCTGCTTTCAGAGGGAAGTACTGTTACGTGAAGACAACGGCACCAAATCTCCCACGTCCAGCACTCGATCCGTCCAGCGTCATTTCGGACGACGAATCCATCTTGAACTGGTTCTACACGAACGCGTACTGGATCCAGCAGTTCGGTACCAGAATGGGTGTATGTGTCCCGTCACAATGCTCGGACGACGATGTCTCTAAAATGGTCACGTACGGTGAGTTTGAATCGAACCCAGCTTTCATGTCCACCAACCGAGAAGTCGGGAGATAAATGGAGCGAGGACATTCATGACAGTACAGTCGGACGACGGTGTCCGACAAACAATTGAGGTGGGGACAAATGTCGGTCACATGAAAGATAGCACTGCGATCCCAAACTCAAACGCTACACGGCAGCCGGCTGTCCGGCTTTGTTCTACGAAAACGTTCATCTCAATCGACACGGGAATAGATACAGAGCTCGACTCTGCCAGGCGGGATGATGGACGAAGCCAGCGTTATTCCGGGAAAGACCCGATCAGAAGATCTATCGTATATGTTGCGCGGAACGGTTCCATCTCGTATTCCGTCTTTCCCACTCATGGAAGCGTCCCTACAGAATATGGGTCTCCCATTCTCTTTTGTTTCTACTTGCGGTACCTTCATGGCTGCGGGTCGCACTTCCTGTTCGGGGCCGTCGGCACAACGCTCTCAAACTTTCCTCAATCGTTCATGGTTTATTTGATCTGATTCGTATATTTATGAACCTTTGAATCCAGGCGCGAGCACTCACAGCGGATCCCTCTCCGATGCGATTCCATGCTTCGAGAAATCGCCTTGTCGTGCTGACCAATGTATTATTGTTGATCAGAGTCACGGTCCGCAGTTCCGAGCTGCCGCCTTCGGAAATAGCTCTTGGCTATGACCGTCGGGGCGAGAGCTCGCTTTGATTATTCCAACTCCATCCCATTCGAGATCCCCGAATCCGTTCCGAAGATTGTGTCATTAGGAGGGAGCTCAAAGAACTGGCTTCTCCGTATGAACTCTCTCTCTCTCTTTAAGTTCACATTCACGCGTCAATTACAGATCTCGTCTTCCGCAGCCCCAAAAAATGGCGACTCAGCCGGGTTCCTGGCACCAATCACGCGTTTGCGGAAATCTGTCGAGTAATGTTGTGTTTGGGAAGTCATTCTCAATTATGATTCATGATAAAAGTCAACGCATCTTTCATATACCAATTATCGGGATGCCGATGCCCGAAAACAAGGGCACTCGCTTACTCATGTTACTTAACACTCCTTTGTCGAGTCAGCCCTACTGGAGGATGACAACCTCTCATGTTGTACGTTGTGTCCCTCAATCACAGTGCGATCGAACAGGAGAGAACGGCGGATTGGGGTCTTCCGATAGGATTGAGCGTTTCGAGTTTCTGCCCAGGGCATCAGTCTCGTGAGAAGAGCACTCATTCGATTTCGATATCGTTCCGACCTCGAGAGGATGGTGTGGGTTTTCGAGTCGAAAATCCTTTCGAAAAATCCGAAGCCCTCATGAATAACGGCTGCCTTCGGTATTCGAGCGGGAGTTGATTTACCTTCTGGGAATGTCAGGGAAGAGACATCGGAAGCGATCCGTGTGCGCGGAAGGTTCCGTCGCTAACTATTAATTGGGGGCCGGTATTACTTATTCGATATCACTGGGCCAGATTTGGGCGGGCTGCAGTTCCACAGGCAGAGGTATCGTTCACGGAGCGACGTCAAACCGGCGGCTGCATGAGCGTATTCTTCACTGATCTCTTCTCCTTTCATTGAAGTTTTTTCGTCAATAAATGCGGAAGGGAAGGTAATTGACTGTTACGAGAACGAAGTCCAAAGTTTGGATGGATTTCAGACATCGGTCCTGTGAGTAGAGCTCTATCCATTTTCATTTGCACCGATTAGTGTCCTCTCACGGTTAAACAGATGCGAATATTGCCGGCTCTTTGCAGATTCGGTCTCGGCACACTAATACTATTCGTGGTGCTCTGTACCGTCTTCGATATCTTCTTTTCTGGCCCACTCTCAGACACTCATAAGGTTCTCGTGAACTTCTCCTTGATTCGGAACTCGAAACTGTTGTTTGAGGTAAGTTTCCGCCTCACACATTATCCAGTTATCCCAGAAGGAGTCCCTGAGCGGGAGCGGTCGAGTGATTCTTCGTCTTTTAGAAAAGGAAATCGAAGCGTGACATCAAAGTGCTGCACGGACTCCGCGTGATATCTTGCGCATGGATCGTGCTGGGTCATATCTACTTCTTCACCGATCTAGATTCTTTCGCAAGATTCGGCAGTCTCCGGAAATTGGAAGAGTTGTTTTCGAACTTTTTCTTCACCGCCGTCGAGAACTTTTCATTGCCGGTGGACACCTTTTTCGCGATCACGTTAGTCATGAAACGAGCTTTTATTTTCTGAACGAAATACCTGCATCGCTGCTAACGCTGAAGCGAAGACACTAACCGTTCGAATGATGCTCATTCAAGAGGACTTCTGCTGATGTGGGCACACAACTCGGAAGAACCGTTCTCGCTGAAATCTTGGTTCTCTCAGATGTGGCACAGAATCTATCGGTGAGTGCATCAGGATAGGATCTCCAAGTTAGATTCCGTTTTCGGATGAGCCGAGTCAGCAAGAAGCATTTGATATTCGGCATTGCAGAATCTACCCCTCCTATTTGCTGCTCCATGCGCTTTGCGTCATCGCCCCAAGTCTTGGAAACGGTCCCATCTGGAGAGAGGTGAGAGAACGCTATTTTCTCCGAGACCAATGAACCACCCGAGCCGCAGACCATGTTGTGGCAGAACCTAGTTTTTCGACCACGCGCCGGCGGCGACGGTCCCTCGCTTTGAGCCGCAAACTTAATGAATCGCGGGGAACGTTTTCTTGTAGACATTCTCCGCGATGCGTCGGAACATCTATTCGACTGGTTGGGCAGATCTCGCATTCGTCAACAACTATCTTCATTGGAATGATAATGTGTTGGTACACACATGGTTTGTTGCTCTCAACGTTCAACTCTGTTTTTTGGGAATACCTCTGGCCCATTATCTGCGTAAAAACACTCGCCTGGCAGTGATGGGCATGGCGGCTGCTGGACTCCTTGGATGTGTGCTCGCCGCAGCACTCATATATTTCAATCAGTACCCGCCGTCAATGCTCATGATGACGTCTGAGTATACGTAAGCACGGAAAAGCATGATGGAGCTTGTCGATTACCGCTATAGATTCTCCTGGCCAGGAATCGTGTCTTCGCTCGCTTCTTCTGAGTTCCTCCTTACTTATTCAAGGAAAGCCATCGACTTCATCAGTTACGTTTACTACCTGCCCACCACTCACCTTGGTCCCTTCTGTATGGGGATGGTTTTAGGGCATCTACTGAAGGAGGGATTGGCGCCGAGATTCAGCGAAGTAAGTTTCAACCTGATCTCGAGCACTGCTGTTCTGAAGTCGTTGTCGTTATCCATGATATGATCGAGCGAAAAATCAGTCCGGGAACGGAAGTGACTCTCCGTCATTCTTCCGGGGGTTCGTGCCCGAACTCGCGAGTTGAGCTGAAATTTTCACGCTGCGGGGCGTTGCACATGAAGTGATTCCATACTCGTTTTTCAATCAGATGGGTTGTCATTATTCCCCTCAGGTGCGTCTCATTTGGTGTTGGAGATTGTAACGAACCGATGTTTTCTCGTTAACAGTCCACGCTGATTCTCGGCAACACGGGCTCTTTCCTGTTCCTAGTCGCAGCCGTCTTCGGAGCCTATCCTTTCAGAGCAGGTTGGCCGGTGGACTACATCTGGATAGCGATTTATGGCGGCTTTCATCGAGTCCTCTGGACGTTTGGGGTGAGTTTTTCGGGGTACGAGCTTCCCTCAGTTTGCCTTCCTCATCAGAACAACGTCGTCACGGCCTGAATCATCAGTCTGAGAGTGTGATCGGAAGGATATCACCGCGATACGCTATGGCTGAGCGTGCCTGCTAATCGCAGAATGATCGATCCGTGCATACTCGATAAAACCAGTATGCAGGCTTCTTCAGATCTGGAAAATTTTCGCAGGTGTGCTGGTTTATTCTGGTCGCACAGACGGGTCAAGGTGGAACCATTTCCGCTTTTCTATCGGCGGACTTCTGGCAACCGTTTTCGACTTTGAGCTTTGCAGTGTACCTCTTGCATCCTTTGCCCATTCTGCTCTACGTGGCTTCGACAAGAGAAATCCAGCAGTTAGATCACTTTTACTTGGTAGGTTTCGACGTGCGAAGGGTCGTTGATACCGGGTTGCAGATTTTGAGGGTTGTCGCTTGAAATGCGAATTCCGTTTCAGACCATCTTCTTCCTTGGCATCTGGATGCTATCTCACATCATGGCGTACATGGCCTACCTCACTGTCGAGCTCCCGTTTGGCAGTTTGGAGAAACTTCTTCGAGCGAGGAGCAGCGGGACGGACATTCTAGCTTCGAAACACCCCACGTCGGCTTTTGATCGCTGTGCCGCTACGAATACACTTGGGCTTCAGCGCATAGCAGTCCGCGGGGAGGATCAGAAACATGGATTCGATTCTGGGATCGTGACGAAATATAGGTTTTGATCCGCGGAGGGAGCTGTCACAGAACCGAGCTCTGTTGGAATCCCATTGCTGCCTGAGAGACGATATGTGCCGTTCCCACCGGCTTTCCGAAAAGTTTAATTGGATGTGCTGAAAGCGCGCCTTCTAGTCACTTCTACTCATCGATGCAAATAAAGGCATGATCGGAACATGTAGATGAATCCATCCGAGAATGAATGGTATCACACGTTTGATATTTAATCCCCGATCATCGCTTTGTTTCATACTTCCTGCGCGTGGTCACCTTGACATTGAACTCGAATCTGTTTGGAGCTGAAGAATATCGATCCGCGGCGACCTTGACCCGTCGTTATCCTTCTTCCCCACCCGACGATTCGGTGACGGCCGTTTCTCGATCATTGGCATTTATCATTCACAGCCGTGCCCGAATGAAAGTTCAGCGCGTGATGTTTGTCACCCAGAAAATTTCCGTCCATAGCCTCCGCGGGTAACATCGAGAAGTGCGCTCCTTTCCTCGGTCTGGATATTGCTGGCAACCGACCCATCAAGCGGCCCTCGTTGCTCATGTTTGGGGCTGTGCATTACATGCACAGGATCAATTCGATTCAATTCGTATACGCGTATTCCAAGGATTCTGGGATGGAAGTCCAGCTCACGGGAGCGTGTTCAGCGATTTCCCACACCTGTTCGGAGATCCGAAAAAAATCTGGGCGATTTTGTGAGGTAGTTCTCCTCATCACGGATTCAATCCAATAACGATTGCCACTGTTCACCCAACAATTACCGAAAGTGATTTCCGGCGAGCCAGCCAAGGAATTCAATTTCTCACGCAAGCGCTGGCCGCCGCAACCTGGGGAGCGTTGTTCTGCAGCGCGAATACTGAGCCTGTGAAAAAACCCGGGCGAGCGTGGGCGGAATCAGAATACGATTGGCTGCGGAATTCGAGAATTCCGAGAGCGGCCACGACAATCAATTTTTGGCGGAGCTGATTCTCAAACTTCGTGAAAACTGGAGTAGAAACAGATGGATTCTTCCAGGGAATGAGTCCCGAAGGTCGTGGTGAATCCTAGATGATCTAGGAGGACATTGTGGTCATGAAATTCCCCCCGATCGCAACATATGGGGTGAAGTGAACATCTTCGTGGGTGATGTCTGTTCTGCGACGTAATCGGCAGTCATTCACTTTCGAAAATTTGGGGAAGTACGCCATTGTGGCATGCAATAATCAACTCGATCAAACGGGCAGTTCAATAGAGTAAAATTAAGCCCGTGCATATTCGTGATCTTTCTACGTGCATCGTCCGTGCATGCTCCCGATTTTCGCAGACATATTCCGCTCAGCCCTACTGATGTTATTGCTTGACGTGTCGAGCGCGCGAGGAACAGCTCTGAAATGAAGCTGAACAGGGTACAGCACGAGAGATAACGCTCCACTCACGGAGCCGCGCAGCCCGTTTACAGCCCCAACAGATGACTTCTCAGCTCTCTCGCGATTCGTTCGCCGTTTTTCAACGCAGGATCACGTTTTACCGGTGAGGAGTCGTGTGTCCTGTCGGAAGTTGGCCGCAGCGAAATTGAAATAACCCAGAGTTGTGCTTTGCGGCGCTGTCGAGCAGCACACATCAGCGTAAGCCTGCGGAGCCACTGGTTCAACTACTGAGCTTGACCCCGACTCTCTTTGAGACCAGGGAGGAGGATTGCGTGATGCAGACTAGACCACAGCTCCAGCACGACACTGTGGGAGTCGCGAATCCGTCTAAAACCTGGTGATCCCCTTACCCACGCTTGCGTGAGGGCAGCCGCTCTCAGGGACGGCGCTGGATCAACATTACTTCAAACTCATGAGGGCGGGACTCGTGCTCTCTCCCCTTCACTCCTTCCGCTCCTCTACTACTGACAAGTCATGTGCGTGGTTGAGTGGTGTTGTATGTGGTGAACGTGTACCCTAGTCGTGTGCCGCGGTTAGCAGTCAACGTCTTTGAAATGTCCGTTTCGTGTTGGCGTCTAGCTGCCGGTGTCCCCGAAGTCGCTAGTCTCATTTGTCCGGAGACAGCATATCCGCTCCGATAGTCTTGTGAGAGACCGTCGGCACTTCCGCAGGCTCATCGCCATGCCGGCGAGCTCTCAAGGGAGACCCGAAGCTCTCGAAGATATCGATGGGAAAATTCGGACACGCATCGCAGTCCGTTGAGTGAATGGTCCGCTGAGGAGGCAACGCTGAAGATGAACGGAAGCGAGGGCCAGCAGTAAACTCGCGAATAGAACATGGTTATCAATCTGTGGAACCTCTTCCACCGGGTCACTGTGACGACTGGACGCGTGAAGTCGAACCTGATCATGCGAGGCTTGAAGAAAATATATTTTTTCCACAAGAGGTAACAGGTGACATCATCGCCTTGAGGGCGATTCCCAACGGTTTATCGAGGTTTTCGCGAGCTACCGGACATCGGCTCAGGAACACTTCTACGAAGCGAGGTCTGCAGCGTAGCAGTCCTCCTACAAAGGTACAGCTGTTAGCACTCCGCCGAGGAATCCCGTTTTGAAATAAACTCAGGAGAACTGCTAGTGATGCCCGAAGTAGCAAGCCCGGAACTGACTATTTCTGATATATGAGGGGTGATGAACGTGAGTCGGGAGTTCCAACCGTTCCTTCTGCGCTCGACAGCTGGAGAGATGACGCTGGATCTTTCTCCTCCGTTTTCGCACCAATCGGTTGGGAATCGCATTTCCCAGAGCGGCTCCAACAACATTCTTTTTTCTTTTGCTAATTTCACGATCCTGACCGGGGAACGTCTGAAGTTAGTGGAAATTGGCCTGGTGCCCGGTCAAGTAAGTCGGTGCACGTCAACCCGGCCCTGGCGTTGACTCGGCCCTAGCGTCATCCTGACCCCAATGGCCGATTTCTCGACGAAGTAGTTATTGAGAGCGGTGCAATAGAGCACAAGTAGGTTGTGATCGGTGGTAGATTACGTGAAATTCGCCTAGGAATCTCGCAGCCCTGTCTTTCCGAATATCCTGATCAACTGGCATGAATCTTGAATAACTACCCAGCCCAGGAAGTTTATGAACACTCGGAGCTCAGATTGATCCTCTTTTTTCAATCGATACCGCGACTTCAGGTGTAATGCCCGAGGAATTCCCCCAAACTTGGATTCGGAGCATGCGTAGACAAGCTTCATCGAACTCGAACGTCGACTCTGGGAACGACAGGTCACCAGTCCGTTGGAGTTCCGCAAGCATTCCACTGACCCCGCGCAGGATCCGTCCGTCCCCAGCCTCTGCATGACTTCAAGCTTTTTCTAACGGTCCTTATAGAGTCACGATGGTGCCACATCTGCGGCAAATAGGGTCGGGTGGCTCGAGAGATATCCTTTGAGAGTTCGTTGTCTCATACTTCAGAAGAAAATGGGCGCGTTATTGAGATCCAGAGTCTTTTGCTCTCAACCTCGGGGACAGGATTGTCTCCCCGTTAGTTTCTCTGTTCCTGAGCCAGCATCTGAGTGCAGCTGAAAATGACATCAGGACTCCATGAGCTGCCTGCCGTCTGCTTGTGTGTCGTGTTCATAGTACAAAACGTAAGACGAGATGGACATGCTCCGCTTAATCGAATCAAAATAATTCGGCTCCCGGCGCCGGGTTGACGCGCTCCGAAAGTAAGTAGCTGTCATCCGGAATAGCTCTACTAAGGCGCCAGAAGCAGGGGTGTATATATGAAACCGCCGCTTTGTTTCAATCGCGCCATTCTGAAACGGAGCAGCCCAGACACCACTGCAGGTGGCGCTCTGTGTAGTAATCATGCTCCGCTATCGGCGCGTGAGCTTGTTACAGCGAGTGAGCTCGAGGCTCTGCTGGAAGGAAACTGCACTCAGAGTCAAGAAATGTTGGCGGAGAGGTTGAGAGTGATCTTTGAGTGTATGTCCATTAGTCTGAAGGGTCTCGGAGAAAGGGTCTCGGCACTTTTGGCCTTGGGTCGGGGATTCGTATGGGATATATTGTGGCGGATACTGTTCTGGTTTCTGCCTTCCCCATGACGAAGTTATCCACACATAAAAGGCATTCCACCAGAAATAAAATACACACTGATACCCAACGACGAAGTCCTCTATCCTCGTTCCTAGATAGGCACCCGTTTTCTGAACCTCTGCAACAGGTTATGGGCCCAGGCCGCTATTTCTGGGAGGAAAGTTAGAGTTCAGGGATCTAGTCGAGTGTCAAGTGCCAAGATCCGTGAGCGCCTCTGTTGTGGTAACACGAGTCAGGCTTAGCACAAGACTGCTTGTTTATTATTAGTTCTATGGCTGGTGGGTGGGTGGACATTCTATGACATCTCCCTTTCTGCTATGACTCTTTGGATCTGTGCGCGTTATCCATCCCTATACAATGTAACCAGGACCTACTGCTTTACCTCGCTCACAATTCTATTCGTTTGACTCCCCAGCCCACCTGCGTATTGTCACTTTCCCTTTGCTATTCTCCTTAACGTGCTTCGGTCCCTTAGTTCTCTTTTTTCCACCTGTGTTTCCTGTGTCCCCTCTTCCCCTTTTCCTCTTTGGTTAGTTTCTGTAGCTTCTGTTTGTGGGTTTGTTATTGATTCTTCTTCATTTCGTTCGCCACAATCTTGGAACTCCTCGTCTGATTCATCGTATGTTTCCACTTCGGGTCTATCCCTTGACCGTACCGCTTCCAGGAACTCTCCCGTTCGGTATTCTTTTCCTGTGTCTTCTTGTGTTGTTGTTTTCCGCTTCTCGTTCTGTGGATTTCGTGTTGTGGTTTTTCTGAGATGCCTTCTGTTTCGTTTAACCTTTCTCCCGTCCATGTTGATTTCGAATCCGTTGAAGCTCAGTTTCTTTGACACCACCGCCGGCTTCCATGCCCGTTCTCCCAGTTTCGTCGGCTGCACCCATACGCTATCACCCTCTTGTAGTGGGGGTAATCTCCTCGTTCCTCTGTCGTATGTTCTCTTCATTTGTTCGACGTTGATTCTTCGGGCCTTCATGGCTCCTCTGTGATGCTGCGTGCTTGGTTTCAGCCGCATTCCTGTTGCCGGCAGCCATGTTCGGACTTTCCTGGAGTAGAACAATTCGCCTGGTGATGCTTTGTTTGCGGTGTGTCGTTGTAGGTCAGGAGTCCTTTGCGCCAGTCTTGTTGAGCTTCGTTTGATCGTCTCATGATTCTCTTGACAATTGCCACTGCCGCCTCTGCCTTCCCGTTCGCCTGGTGAAAGTGAGGTGACGTTTTCCGGTGTTCGATTTTCCAGTCTTTCGTGAATTCGGCAAACTCTTTGTTCACGAAGATTGGGTCACTGTCACTTATCAACACGTCACAGTTTCCGTGCTCCGACAGGATTCGCCTCATTGTCCCTTTGATTCCTCGTGTTGTTGGGTTTTTCGGAAGCTCTGCGACCATGATGAAGTTTGAATAGTAGCAGATGAGAATCAGGAATTTCTTCCCGTTCCACTCTCCAATGTCGATTCCTATTTTCTGCCATGGTCTCATTGCTAGCTCGTGTGCTTGCATTGGCTCTTTTCTCTGTGGATGTGGGAATTTCTGGCATCCTCGGCAATGTTCTACGTGGTTTCTGATGTCCGCTTCGATTCTGGGCCAGAACACACAGGATAGGGCTCTCTCGAACGTTGTCTGCGTTGCCATGTGTGAAAAACACAGTTTCGCTACCAGCTCTCTTCTCATTGCTTTGGGGACCACCACTGCGTCGTCCTTCATCCATCCTCGATGGTCATTCTGTGCCTGTAGGCGAAGAACTCAGCTGCTGCTTCCGGGACTTTCTTTTTGTCTCCTGGCCAGCCTTCCTGGACTACTTTTCTGATCTCCTGGTATGCTTTATCTTGCTCCGCTTCCTTCTTTATCCTTTGAACTGTGCTGTCTCTCATCGGCAACGTTCGGATGACCTTGACCTCTTCGATAGTTTCCCATTTTCTTTTCTAATCTGTCCTGGGGCATCTCGAGAGAGCGTCCGCGAACTTCATTTCTCTCCCCGGGCGGAAGTGTAACGTCACATCGTACCGCAGCACCGTCATGAGAATGTTTTGTAATCTTAGTGGCACCTGGTCCATCGACTGATGTACAATATTGATGAGTGGACGATGGTCCGTCATAACCGTCACCTGCTTGGGGAAGATGAAATAGTGGAATCTCTTCAACGCGAAGACCACTGCCAGGAGTTCTTTTTCAATTTGGGCGTACCTGCCTTCCGTCTTCGTTAGCGTTCTGCTTGCGAAGTACACCGGCTTGCCCCGCTGGATCAGGGCCGCTCCAAGTGCATATTTTGATGCGTCGCATCCTATTTCAATCGGGTCTTCCGTATTGAGGTATGCTAATCTCGGGCTGTTTTTCACCAGTTCCTTTGTTTGTTCGAACGCCTCTTGTTGTTCTGCCGACCATGACCACGGTGTTCTCGCCTTGCAAAGCTCCCTTAGCGGTCCCACTACCTCTGAGACTTTTGGCAGGAATCTTGATACGTGTGAGATCATTCCCAGAAAGCTTTTGAGTGCTGTTGCATCTCAGGGTTCAACCATTTCTTCGATCGTCGTTTCCTTGTTCGGATCCATGTCGATCCCTTTCTCGTTGATTATGAATCCGAAGAATTTTGTGTTTTCGGCTCTCAAGGTGATTTTCTGTGGATTGAGTTTGATGTTCCTTTCAGCGCACCTTCTGAGAAGTTGTTGAAGGTTTCTGTCATGGTCTCTCTTTGCTTCCTCTTTCGACCTACCCCTTCCGCAGACGAGAACGTCGTCGGCCAATACCAAGAGGCCTTCTAGTCCTTCAAGGGTCTGCAGCAGGTGTCTGTAGAAAATTTCAGGAGCCACTTTCAATCCAAATGGAAGTCTTCTGAATCTTCCGAACGGAGTTTGGAACGTCGTGAGCATGCTGCTGTTTTCGTCTAGCACACTATGCCAGAACCCATCTGCCAGATCAAACTTCGAGAACATTCTCGCTTCGCTCAATTCTGGCAGTATTTCGTCGAATGCTGGTGTGTGGAAAACCTCTCGTATGAGTGCATCATTTAGTTTCCGAGGGTCTAGGCACAACCTTAGTTTGCCTGACGGCTTCACTTGTATTGACAGCCTGTTGACCCATTCTGTGGGCTCAGTGACTCTGCAGATCACTCCTCTTTCGACCATCTGCTCAATTGTCGTTTTCAGTTGTTTCTTGAGCTGCGGGGATATTCTGCACGATACATTGGTCGCTGGGATTGCATTCTCTTTGAGTTGCAGTCTGACTACTCCGTCAAACCTGCCCAGACCACCGTCGAACACTTTGCTGAATTTTCTTCTTAGGTACTCGATCGCGTTTTCTTCCTTTGCGACTTTTCCCGATGTTGCGTTGTTTTCGATTTTCGAGACTTTTTCGTAGTCAAACGCAATCAGCCTCATCTGTTTCGCTGTCGTTCTTCCGATGATTGGCTGTGCTTGTCCTCCTACAACCACACATTCTATTCTATGTGTTCTTCCTGTCTTGACATTTTTGACTCTTAACTCACATCTTCCCTCCGAGCGACACAGTCCGCCCCATATGTTTTCAGCGTTGTTCTTTTTGTGCGGTCAATGTGAGCTCTCGGGATCAGTCTCTCTGGGACAACGTTGCACGATGCGCCGCCGTCCACCAGGAACTTGTTCGCCATTCCAGCCCTCACTGCCTCTTTCACCTGAAGATTCACGTACACCATGGGTTCTTTTTCCTTTGTCGACATGCCGAACACCATTTGCACATCCTCCTCCCAATCGCTGCTTTCGTGGCTCACTGCATTGACCTTCCCTTTCCTCATACACACCTCTGCGAAGTGGTTCATTCTTCCACAGTAGGCACACCGTTTTCCCATGGCCGGGCAAAAGTTTCGATTCGGTCGATGGGTTTTCCCGCAAGCTCCACATGTTTTGTTGATATTTCTGTTTAGCTGGAAGCGGCCATATTGTCGTTGAGCGCCGAGCTCTCTCTCATCTCTATTTCTTGCCGTCATCGCGTGGAGCTGTTCGCTTTCGTCTTCGATTTCTGGCCCCGTTGTTTCGCTTGCCGGTTCTTTCTCCGCTCCCCTGCCGTTCTGGCACGTTTTCAGTTGTCTGCCTGCGGCCTCGATTGCTGCGCACGTTTCTATGGTTCTCTTCAGGTCTAGATCCGTAGCTTTCAGTAGTTCCTGGCGTGTTTTTTGGCATCGCGTCCCTGCTATGATCTGATCCCTAACCATTCGGTCCTCTTGATTGCCATAGTTGCACGGCTTGGCCAGATGCTTGAGCTCCGTGAGCCATTTGGCAAAAGGTTCTTCTTGCTTTTGTGCCCTTTCCCTGAACACGTAGGCCAGATAGTGTTCCGACTCGCCTTCTTTGAAGTTTTTCTCGAGAGCCACTGACACTTCCTCGTACGTTGGCTTCGCGTCTTGTTGGTACAGCGTGTTGTACTCATCTAGCACTAGGTCTCCGCCTGCAGCGAGTAGGATTGCAATTTTGACCTCGTCCTCTTCTTTTGCTCTCTTGGTCGCTCTGATGTAGATATCAACATTTTGTCGAAATCTGGTCCATCGGAGACCCGGTAGGGTTGTGCACGAAGTTCAACCAGAAAGCATGGCACTCGCCCTCTCACATGAGATATGTGAGCTTTCGGTGGACGCGAATCGTTGGTGGGTCGACAATGGAGCTACCCAACATGTTACTCATTGTGCCGACTATTTCATCGAGTTCCAGGAGTTCGATGAAGCTCACGAGCTGAAAGCGGCAGGAGGAGAATTGCTTCAAGCTGTTGGTATGGGAACTATTTCAATCCTGACTGACGAAGGTCTGGAGTTGACACTCAAGGAAGTGTGGTGTGTGCCAAAAGTGTTGAGAAATCTGTTCTCAGTGCTGGCTGCTCATGACAGGTGTGAGAACAGCAAGTTCATTTCCGATGCGACGCAGTGTTCCTTCGAAGTTGACGGGAAGATCTTCTTCCGTGGAAATCGCCGAGAATGTGGAACACTGTATGAGGCTGGTTTCATTCCGATCTGCCATCGGCGGAAAGAGGTGAATTTCAGTGGAGGGATGATCTCGCAGCTTCAGTTGTATCATGAAAGATTTGGCCATCAAGACAGAAGACACGTGAGAGACCTTTTGAGACGAGAGCTGGGTATCAATGTCAAGCTAGACGGAGTTATGTGCGAGCCCTGTGTTTACGGGAAGTCGCACCGGCAGACGTTTGGAAGGAGGCAGGGATTGGTTAAGGCTGGTGAGCTGATTTCGGCGGATGTTGTTGGTCCGTTCGACATGTCCTTCAAGAAAAACCGATATCTTGTCGTGCTCAAGGATGATTTCACGAAGTTCAAGTATGGTTTCTTCCTAAAGCATAAGTCAGAGGTGCACACAGCACTCAAGCAGATGCTCGCAATCTAGGCAACAGAGTTCTGGAGTTTCTAAGTGATGATTGAGGCGAGTTCGACAACCCTGTCAGAACTACCCTAGTGAATGCAGGAATTTTGCAAAGGTGAACCGCGCCATTCTGCCTGGAAACGAATGGTGGGAGCGAGAGAGAAAACCGGACAATTGTGGAGATGGCACCGACATCGAAGTATGCGAACCCCGACGTCGAGTTTCCAAAGGCGATCTGGGAAGAGTTGGTAAGCACAGCTATCTATCTTCTAAATCGCACTGGCAAGTCCTCTGTACCGGAAGCAACGCCGTACGAGCTGTGGATGAAGAAGAAACTTCGCATAAGACATTTACGCTTAATTGGTTGTTTCTGTTTCGCGCATATACCCGCCCAGAGTCGTCAAAAGATGGACAAGAAAGCAGTCAAAGGCTGTCTTGTCGGGTACGACGGAGACGAAGGTTACAAAGTATACATCAAGAGCGAGAACAGGATAATAGAAGCGAGACACCTAGTTTTTCAAGTGAAGCTATGGGGTTGTGGTACCCAAGTCAAGTTGCCGTTACAAGATCTCCAGCGAGAAGCGGGAGAAAGTGAGGTAGGCAGCGGTGCAGAGCCCAAGGTGTCCGGTGGAGAAGATCCTCAAACAGAATGCGAAAGAGAAAGTGGGGGAACAACGAGCAAGTCCAGGGGAACAACGAGCAAGTCCGGAGAAACCAAGAAATTGAAAGATTGCAAAGCAGACAACCAAGAAGCTGATGAGAAGGAAGTCATGGCCCAGGAGGAGAATAGCACTAGTTCACAGAGTCCGAGTTCCTGGAAATCGTTTTTGAGGAACCCGCTTGAGTGGAAGAAGGCCACGTACCTTGACGATTACGCTACGTATGTTGAGATCTGGAATTTCTCGTTTTTAACTGTTCCACCGACCTATTCGGAAGCAATTCAGAGTGAAAATGGGGTCGAGTGGCGAAAGGCCATGGAGTCCGAGTTGATCTCATTGGAGGAAAGCGAGACTTGGGATGTTGTGGACCTCCCCAAAGAAGCCAAGGCGATCCCCTGTAAGTGGGTATACCGTGTCAAGGACACTCAGGATGGGAGGATTGAGAGGTATAAAGCTCGTTTGGTAATCGAAGGTTACAGTCAAAGATTTGGAGTTGACTACAGGGAAACATTCAGCCCGGTTGCGAAGTTGACGACGATTCGTTCAATTATTAGTGTGGCAGCGAACGAAGATCTACATCTAGGACGATTCGATGTTACCACCGCGTTCCTTTACGGAGATTTGGAGGAGGACATCGATATCTATATGCAGAGTCCAGAAGGATATAAATTCCCGGACGGGAAGGTGGGCAAACTGAAACGCAGTTTGTACGGGTTAAAACAAGCCGCAGGAGAGTGGAGCATACGATTTACCACGTATATCAAGAAGCTGGGTCTTGTCGAAAGTGAAGCTGATCCATGTTTGTTCATACGAGAGACTGAGGGCGAGAAACTGCTTCTCGCGGTATATCTAGATGATGGTCTGATGGCACCAACGAAGGAGTCGACTCTCGAGGCATGTCTGGAGGGTCTCCAGCTTCTGTTCAAGATTACGTTGGAAGATGCGACGTACTTTCTCGGGCTCGAAGTCGAGAGGGGGAAAGATTGCATCAAGATCAGTCAGGCGCCGCATGCTCGGAAAATTTCAGAGAAGTACAAATTCGCCGAGTGCAGGCCAGTCTCAACACCAATGGTTCGATCTTCCGAAGCAGGGAAAGAAGGTCTAGACGAAGAAAGTGACGATGAGCAGCAGCAGACTGTGTCACCTCAAGACTTCCCGTATCGTCAGGCAGTCGAAGCTATCATGTATTTGATGCTTGGGTCGAGACCGGATCAGGCCTAAACCATCGGAGTTCTGTCCAGGAAGTTGGAGAATCCATCACAGGAAGACGTCAAGATGCTCAAGCGGCTTCTGCGCTACATAGCCGGGACCGTAGATTCCGGCATCGTCTACAGTCGCAGCGGAGCAAACGCCGTTCTGGAGGCATATAGCGACTCAGACTATGGTTGGTGTTTTCAAACACGCCGCTCAACGTCAGGTGTCGTTGTCAAGTACGCCGGTGGTGCTATTTTCTGGATGAGTCAGAGGCAAAGTTCTGTGGCTACATCGACCACCGAAGCTGAAATTGTAGCGGCCATTGAGGCAGCGAAGGGAGTTATTCGGCTGAAACGGTTGTTCAAAGAAATAACCAGGTTCGATGGAATTCCAACGGTTTTCATATACAACGCCGCCGCTGTGAAGCTATCTCAGAATCCGGAGTTTCATCGCCGTACGAAACACATTTCTCTCAGGCATTTCTTTATCAGGGAAAGGGTCACAGAGAGAGATCTGGAGGTTCAGCGAATTTCAACAGAGAAGCAAGCGGCGGATCTTCTAACCAAGGCATTATTGAGAGTTCGTCACAACTATCTCTGTAAATTGCTAGGAATGTCTTCGCGAGTATAATCTCATTCTTTTCGTCATGGTTCAGTGCAAGGGAAAGTGTCGTGGTTTCTGCCTTCCCCATGACGAAGTTATCTTCACATAAAAGGCATTCCACCAGAAATAGAATACACACTGATACCCAACGACGAAGTCCTCTGTCCTCGTTCCTAGATAGGCACCCGTTTTTAGGAACCTCTGCAACAAATACCCCATCCCAAGAGAACACTTCCTGTCCAGTCGGCGCAGTTATGCCCCCCTCCAGTGCGAGCACAATGCGATAAACAGATCGAAAAAATATTTGGGGGGTCAAGGTTAAACGTTGGTCACCCTGAATTCATCGGATTTCATGCTTGAACTTCAGAATATTTAATGGTGGAAGGCCCCGAGCCACGGAAAATCATATCCTGAGCCGTATTCAGACACCCAAAAGTTTGGTCAGATCGATCCCGGAATTGCCCGCCCAGACCCCCAAGAGTATGGTCAGATTGGTCCCGGAACCACCCCTCTGGACTTGGAAAGTAACGGTCAGATGGGTCGCGGAATAACCCCTCCAGCTTTTAAAAAGTATGGTCGGATGGGTCCTGGAATGACCCCTCCAGGTTTCGGAAATTATGGTCAGATTGGTCCCGGAATCCCTCTACAGGTTTCGAAAAGTATTATCAGATTGGTCCCGGAATCGCTTTCCAGGTTTCAAAAAGTATGGTCAGATTGGTCTCGGAATCCCTCTCCCGGTTTCAAAAAGTATGGTCAGATTGGTCCCGGACGATGATGCCCGGATTTCATGATGCTTTATTTCCATGCGCGCATGTGGCGTGGGCTGCAGCGCCATCCCGGCGCCGGTTGAAGCCGGAGGGTGGAGAGCTAGGAACTCACGACTCCAACAGATGTAGGCCACAGACCTAACCGACTTCCAGGGCCTGACGCGTGAGGATTTACTCCTGTTGACTTCAGGACCGTTCCAACTCGAGCTGGCAGGCTCGTACTTGGCGGAAGTCTTGACAGTCGACAACAATGCCCTACTGAGGTTTGCCAAAGAAACACGCGATATCGTTCGTCTAAAAATCAGGTCGCGTCATTTTGGACCGAGCAGCAGAAAAAAACTACCATGTATTCATCGATTACGAGCCAAACCTGCATCCACTCTACGGCATTCGAAGATAATGGTGTGACTGTCCTAGTGGGGCACGGACAGTGGGCTGCTGTTCGCATGTGGCCGCGTGCAACTTCTGCCTGTCCTTCGCCAGGCATGAGCCACGAATTCGGCTGCCGGCACCAGAGCTAACGGACCTCTTCATGCCATCTGGAGACGATACACAGTCAGAAGACGATGGAACCAACACTTGAGGAGCGAGAATGAACGAAAGCGCTCGAGACCACCGAACGTGTTCTCTTTTTTTGCTCGAGGTCGATTCCTCCGGGAGTGTCTCGGCTCATAACGTGCTTCTTTCTCGCTTTGGGCCTGACACCGTCAGATTATTTTCATTAGTTTCAGATCGACCAATCTGACCATAATTTTTAAAAGCTGGAGGGGTGATTCCGGGACCAATCTGACCAAACTTTTAGAAACCTGTAGAGGGATTCCTGGACCAATCTGACCATAATTTTCGAAACCTGGAGGGGTGATTCCAGCACCCATCCGACCATAGTTTTTAAAAGCTGGAGGGGTTATTCCGGGACCGATCTGACCATTACTTTCCAAGTCTAGAGAGGTAGTTCCGGGACCAAGCGGACCATACTTTTTAAAAGCTGGAGGGGTGATTCCGGGGCCAATCTGACCATACTTTTCAAAAGCTGGAGGGGTGATTCCGGGGCCAATCTGACCATACTTTTGGGGGTCTGGGCGGGTAATTCCGGGATCGATCTGACCAAACTTTTGGGTGTCTGGGCGGCTGATTCTGTGTGTTCCACGGCTCAGAATATGATTTTCCCTGGCTCGGGGCCTTCCACCATCAAATATTCTGGAGTATTAGCATGAAATTCTATGAATTCAGGGTGACCAACGACAGTTTTTTAGTTTTTTAAGCTTGACCCCCAAAATATTCTTTCGATCTGTTTATCGCATTGTGCTCGCACTGAAGAGGGGCATAGTATGACACAAACCAGAAAGTATTCAACCTCCAGGAAGTGGGTTTGAAACATTCACTTTGAAGATGGTCATTTTGAAGGTATTCAAATTGATAGTGGAAAAACTCGGAAGGACGCATCGGAAAGCTGGATTCACGAGCTTCCAGAAACCCACTTTATGAGTTCTGAACTTCTTCAATTTTCCAAATCTGGAAAGAAAGTGCTCTCTTGGGATGGGGTATCCGCCATAATATATTTCATTCAAATCCCCGACCCAAGGCCAAAAGTGCCGAGACCCCTCCGAAGGTTGGAAAAAGGGTGCCCCACGAGCTGTCAGAGAGGCGGCACGAACGGCGGAAAATCGTGTGTCAGACTCTGTCGGCCAGTTGGGTAAAGAAGCTTTTCCTGCACCGGATGATAAACCGGAGATGAAAAGATGATTTTTCAGGAGAAGCTCAAGCGTCAGAGAGGGTGAATGGACCCGGCCCAGGTCCCCCGTAGCCAGCAATAGCTTTCATTCCATAACGGCTATTCATGCTGATTTCCGAGCTCTCCGGGAGGGGGGGGGGAGGGCGCACATGTTGGTCTTGGACTCGATCTAAAATTGCTCGAGTGAATGCCAAAATCGTATGAGGTTCTACTCCCGTGAATTTGTTACCCTTTCGGGAAATCGGAGCTTATTCGGTTCATCACGAGCAGAGTTTGAGGACAAACCAGAGCCTCAAAACTCGTTACATAAATGACGAAGTACTAGTTGAGTGTACCAAAGCCACAGGGAACGACGTTTTCATGTCAAAACGCTGTGCTCGATTTCCAGTATCACGAGGAAACACGCTACCACAAAGATGCTACACTCGATGCCAAAAACTTCATTGAGTGGTTTCAGAGTAGGAACTCAGTACTGAACGGGGTCGCGAGCAACAAGTTCCTAGAAACAGTTCCCGACTGATGCCAATCATCAAGGGTGTTCTCTTCAGTGGGAGGCAGGGATTGGCCTTGCGCGGTCATAGGGACAACGGAAATCTCGTGTCCAGCGGCGCAGAGGTTGGCGAACAGAACGATGGCGATTTCCGTTCTCTAATTCGATTCCGGATCGACGCGGGCGATGAAGTCCTGAAAGAGCATCTCATGGAAACTGGGAGGAATGCCTGCTTCACTAGTCTTCGAAATCAAAACGAAATAGTAGGTGCTTTCGGGAAACTTATCAGAAAAAAAGATCGTGGCGGAAGGGATCTTATCCAAATATTTCTCAGTTCTCGCCGACGAAACTTCAGATATCAGTAGGACCGATCAGTTAACGATATGCCTCCGCTACGTGACAGCAATTGATGGTCAAAAAATCTTGAAAGAGAGCTTCCTCTCATTCTCTGCTGTCACAGACAAAACAGGCGTCGGATTGGCAAAAAGCATCACGCAGGTATTGCATGACGAGGGCAATGACGTCAGCAACATGCGGGGTCGAGGTTATGACGGATGCAGCTCTATGAGCGGGATTTACAAAGGAGTGCAAGCAGAGATCAAGAAGATTGTATCTCAAGCTCTCTACCTCCACTCCGCCAGTCATTGTCTGAACTTGGCGTTGGCACATTTGGCCGAGAATTCGCGGATCAGGTTGACTATTGGCACGATCGCCAGCACTTGTTCTTCCATCCATTAGCCGAGTGAAACTCATCGAAGATGCCGTCGAGTCGATGATCGCGGAAGCCAGGGTTCGCCGACCGTCACCTCTGTGTGCTACTCGGTGAGTGGAGTGTCACAAAGCGTACATCACTTTCAAAGAGCTCCTGAATCGTCAAGCGACGTTGGATATCGTCGCTGACGGAAAAGGAGATCCAGGAGTCCGGGCGAATGAGCTACTCTCGGCCATCTGCAGGTGCGAATTCATCATCTCTCTATTCGGCATTGAACGTTCTTCAGCACTGCTCCTACCTCTGTCGATTCAATCGCGATCGGAAGACTCAGATGTATTCAGTGCACTCGATGCAGTTGAAACTATGGCGGCGGTACTGCAGACTTCGAGAGAGACTGCGGACTCGGATTTCGAGGGAATCTTTGAGGAGGCCTCAGCTGCGTGCGCTGTTCTAGAAATTGAAGTTTGACTGCTGCGGCCATGCGGGAACCAGACTCAGAGAGCAAACAACCCTGTGAATCAGTGGTTCTCAAAATCCACTGACCCATCGACCCCGCAGGCGACTTCGTTGAACTTCATGGACTGCCGTCCCCCAAGGGGCGACCGTCGACCCCTTGATACACTTACGTGGACGCCAAGAAGTATGGTCGAATCTACCCCGGCATCACCTCTGTGGACCGGAGATCGGCCATCGACCCCCTGGCGGTCGACCGTCGACCCTCAGGGGTCGATATCGACCACTTTGAGAACCACTGCTGCAAATGGTATCGAAGAGTATTTCCGAGTCGCTTTTTATTCGCCGTGCGCCGACAGGTCGATCGAAGAGTTCACCTTCCGATTCACAGACCTGCGAGGGAACGCGTTGAAAAATCGGCTCTTGTCACCGCATTGCATCGAAACGAGTACTTTCGTTGGCATTGCGCGCGTACCCTCATTCTATGACGCCGACCCCGACTGCAGGGTTCTGCAAAAGTGTGTTGCACGAAGTGTATCGCAGGTGGAAATCGAAGTCAAATAATCTAAGTGAGGACAGATGCAGGTGAAGATGTGGGGCGGGAGGCCTTCGCGGAGTTCATGCAGGACCTGGGCGACGGTATTGAGGCCAAGATGGCGGCTAAGGTTATTGTCACGGGGGACTTCAACGCCAAAAGTGTTGTATGGGGAACCGGATGACCGACGAGAGAGGGAGGTTCGTGGAGGATTGGGCTGCGTCGCATGATCTGACTTCGGTGAACTACGGGAGGGTCCCGACATTCTCAGGGGCGAGAGGGCAGTCATTCATTGACTTGACCATGGTGAACTCGAGGGCGCAGGGGAGCATCTCGGCATGGGGAGTCTTGACGGACCAGGAGTCGCTCAGCGACCACAGATATATCGCCTTCAGAGTAAGGAGCGAGGCTGGCACAGCGCATGATAAGCGGGGAGGGAGGTGGGATCCAAAGAGGCTGGACTTCACCAAAATGAAGAAGTTCATCGAGGAGAGATGCAGGGGCAAAAGGGGAGAGGATATTAGCGCTGAGGGACTGGAGGGCATTCTTACGGAGGCATGTAGGAAGGGAGGTCCGAAAAGCAGATACATGGGAGGGAAGCAGCCGAACTACTGGTGGAACGAGGAAGTGGCTGCCTTGCGCCGACGGTGCATTCAACTACAGAGAACCGCCAGCAGGACGGCGAGCTGGATCGGACGCTCCGACAGTGGGGAAGAGGGAAGGGCTACGCACGCGGCGCACATTGCAGTGTATAGGGAGGCTAGGGCGGAGATCAAGAAGAGCAAGGATAGAGCTTGGCGGGAACCGATTCGGGAAGTGCAGAGGGACGTGTGGGGGAAGCCATATAAGGTGGTCATGGGGAAATTCAAGAAGAAGGCACCGGAGCTAGCACAGGACAAACTGTGGGAAACAATCCAGGGTCTTTTCCCGGAGCGCCCCGAGAGGAGGAACTGTACGAATGGGAGGAATGAGGGAAGAGAGCAAGAAGAGCTGGCTCACGAGATAACTCTCGAGGAGGTTATTCGGGCCGCTGACGGACTTGCAGACGGCAAAGCGCCAGGACCGGACGGAGTTCCTGCGGAGGTGGTCAAACTCCTGGCCAAAAAATGGCCGAAAATGGTGAAGGCAATGTTCGATGAACTGCTGAGGAGAGGGGTTTTCCCGGGGCCTTGGAAGCGGGCAAAGCTCGTTCTTATACCGAAAGTGGGTGGGGGGCACAGGCCGATCTGTCTGCTGAATACGATGGGGAAACTTTTTGAGAAGGTGATTGCGGGAAGGATTCAAGGGGAGATTGAGGAGCTGGGAGCATCGTCGGGGATGCAGTATGGTTTCAGGAGGGGGCAATTCACAGTCGACGCAGTGGGGTGGGTGCTCAAGAGGGCAGAGCAAGAGAGGAGCAAGAGCTCGAGGAAAAGAGGGTTTCTTCTAATGGTTCTGCTGGACGTGAAAAACGCCTTCAATTCGTTAGAGTAGGGGGAGATTCTGCAAGCCGTGAGAAAGAGAGAGGTTTTTCGGGGTATTTGCAGACGATTAAATCAGCATACCTAAGTGGCCAGGAAATGGCTACGGAGGGAGGGGCTTACAAAGTCACGGCGGGGGTACCGCAGGACTCCATTCTGTGCCCAACTCTGTGGAATCTTGCTTACGATGGTGTTCTGAGAATTGATCTGCCGAGGGGAGCTGAACTGTAAACGTACGCTGAAGACCTAACACTGACAGTGACGGCGAAAACGGAAGGGGAGGTGGAGAGGGTGGGGAATTCGGCCTTGAGGAAAATCCATGACTGGATGGGGAAAATCAAACTGGAGCTGGCACCGCAAAAAACAGAAGCATTGTATCTTATCGGGAGGGAAAGGGCCAAGGGAATCAGGCTGAGCTTGGGCGGGATAGACATCAAGCTAGGGGAAATGGTGAAATATCTAGGGGTTGTGCCGGATCGCGCGCTCACGGGAGGGGAGCACGTGAAATGTGTGGCGGCGAGGGCGAGGGAGACGGCACGCAAGCTGGGCATGCTGATGCCGAGGGTCGGTGGGGCTCGGAGGGTGCAGCGACGGCTGCTGGCGTCAGTCGCGGAATCAGCGGCAATGTACGCGGCCCCGGCTTGGGCCCACCTGGCGCTCGGGACCCAGGGCAGGCGGAAGGCCGTCCGAGCGGCGCAGAGGACACTGGCGCTCTGTGCGAGCCGAGCGTATAGCACGGTTTCGACGGAGGCTGCCCTTGTCCTCGCCAAGATGGTGCCGTGGGACCTCCTGGCGTTAGAGAGAACCAGGTGCTGGGGGCAGGAAGGGGAGGGACGGGAAACAGCCAGGGACGATACCATCAGACAATGGCAGAGGGAGTGGGATGCGGGACTGGTCGGGGACTCGAAGGGCAAATGTACTAGGGAATTAATCAGGGATCTCAAGGGGCTGCGAGTTCGGGGATTTGAATTACGGGATGACCCAGCTGCTGACGGGCTTTGGCAGTTCCAGACATTCATGGTGAAAATAGGTAAAACGGACTCTGATGTCTGCGTACTGTGCACGTCCGGTGAGTCCGACGGGGTGGAGCACACCGTATTGCACTGCGGCGCCCTTGGAGACATTAGAGGGGAGGGAATTCAAGGTTTTCAGGGGACTGGTCTGAGGGAGATGGTGGAGTTCGGGCTGAGGGGGAGGGAGGAGTGGAAGGCTGTCGCAGGGTACTTGGAAAGGGTAATGATGGGAAAAACAGCGAGGGAGGAAGCAAGGAGGTCGCGCCTTGTCGCGAACTCCGGGACACGTCAGAGGGCAGAAGCGGGGGAAGGAGCCCGCTCGCGGGAGAGGGCCTCTGAGCCCGCGAGAGAGCTGAAGGTCTCTCACGAGACAAGTGGAGCAATGGGGATTGGCTTTCTCCGGACGAGTGAGAATAGCGATTCGAGGGACACTGGAAGCTAGACACCAGCACAAAACGGACAAAGGCAGAGACGTTCACTGCAAACCACGGCACACGACAACGGTACACGTTCACCACATACAACACCACTCAAACACGCACATAGCTTGCCAGCAGTAGAGGAACGGAAGGAGTGAAGGGGTGAGAGAACGACTCCCGCTCTCATGAGTTCGAAGTAATGCTAACCCAGTTCCGTCCGTGAGAGCGGCACCTCCGCCCGAAAGCGGGGGTTCGGGAATCACCAGGTTTTTAGTGGGTTTGCGACTCCAACAGTATCGTGCTGGAGCCGCGTCACGCATTTTTCTCCCTGGCCCCGGAAAAAAAAGATGCAGATGAAGAAAGGTTGCTCGGCTTCATCGAAACTAGCATGAGCTGCTGGATAGTCACAACCACTTCTCTCGACACGTCCTAAGGCCAGCTTTGAGTCACTCCGTGAGTGGTACGGAATCAGGTACGAGCACGACAAGGTCGTCCGTCGTTAGGTACTTCTCGCCCCAACTCCAACCATGCACTGTGACAAACTGAGCGAGCGAGCAGACACTCGACACGGGTGACGTCTCGCTCGAAACCCGATTCAGCTGCAGCACGGTCTCTCGTGTAGGGAACATTAGGTATCGTAGAACGCCGCGCCTCGAGACTCGTGGAGACGTCCACTGTTAAATTGTGCACATAGCAGAGAGGAGGATATATACAGCAAGCTAGACCCGCGCGGCAGCGCGTGAGAGCGGTCGTTGCGCCGCGAATCCGAGCGAGAATAAAGAAGAGGGTTCCCGATTGAAGTTGTTTTCCGTGGAGAGTTCGGGCATCGCAGAGTTCACAACAGCTCAGAAGTGGGATTACGCCGCCTACACGCAGGGTGAGTTGGAGATTGGTGGGCTTGTGCGCCGGCTCACGTATTTTCGGAGATGGCGGACCGAGGCCTGGCAGAGTTGACCGCTCAGTTGACAGAACTGATCAGAAATATGTCGACCGCGCCCCGTAGGGGACCGAGGCTGAGCGTTTACAATGGAGTCGCGAAGGGCGTCACGGCGAGGAAGTGGCTACTGCAGATCAAGTGCGAGGTTTCAAGCGCTAGGCTTAGCGTGGACGGAGCCCTATCTTTGGCGAGCGCGCAGCTCGAGGGTCGAGCTGCAACGTGGTATCATTTGGAGGACGCAAACCGCCCCTTCTCTACATTTGAGGATACTGCGGAGGGAGGGGATAAGGATTCCTTCGTCGCGCGTTTCGTGACGGCCTTCGTGCGCCCGGGGTGTTCTACGTCGGGGTTTTTTAGCTATGTCCAGTCGGCGGATGCGCCGGTGGAGGAGTACGTCTTTGAAAAGGCGAGCATGGCACAGGCTGCCGGAATAGAGTTTGAGGAGGCCATCGACCATATCGTACAGGGATTGCACCAGGTCTTCACGCCAGTGAAGTTGGCAATTTCGCACCATCCGTCCGCGACGCCCGTGGCCCTTGTTGCGGATATCAGTCGTGCCGCCCGCATGATCGGCTTGGATCCGGAGAGACCGCCGGGGGAGTTGTGGGAGGCGTCGCGGCCAGGTGAGCCTCCGAGATTTAACCGGAGTCGTGAGCGATATCCTATTCTTCAGAGCCCTTCAAGAGGTTTCGCGCGCGGTTTGGCTTCCGATCCGAGGCCGCCGTTGCCTGTGGGGGCTTCGGAATCACGGCCTTCGGCGGGGGAAAATCGTCATCCGTCCACACTGCCGCCGACCCGGGCCGGCGGGGTCGTGGAGCGCGCCTTGCCTGCGAGGAGAGACCGGGAATCGCCGGCAATGCCCACCAGAGAGTGTTGGCGTTGTGGTCGAACGGGACACTATATCCGCGATTGCCCAGAGGGGAATGCTTACCGAGAACGAAGAGGCGAAAATTATACGACGAGTGCAAGCGGGTCGCCCTCGGTCGACAAATATTTGAAGGAATGCGTCGTAAACGGTGAGTTCAGAAT
The DNA here is from genome assembly GCA_037576195.1 of Phytoseiulus persimilis. Classification (NCBI taxonomy): domain Eukaryota; kingdom Metazoa; phylum Arthropoda; class Arachnida; order Mesostigmata; family Phytoseiidae; genus Phytoseiulus; species Phytoseiulus persimilis. The sequence continues at coordinate 54,303,684 of CM075101.1, read as the reverse complement.
TCAGGGACTTATGGACACCGGCTGTTCGGCGGTTCTCGTGAGAGCCAGCAGAATAAATGATATGAACATTCGAGTTATTTTGGAATCGACTCCCATATACGGCACAGGTGACGTATCTACGCCGGCCACTCACACCCTCGGGAGAGTCGTTTTCGGATCTTTGCAGGTGGACGAAGGAGTTGCGTCAGACATCGAGGCTCTGGTGGTGCCGGATCACGCGATCCCGGAGGACTTGTGTGTCGGGCGAACCTTCCTGGATCTGCCACACCTGACATTGTTGAGGATGGATGCGGAGTTCTTTGTTGGTCCGCCCAAATCTACCCTGGAAAAAATACGACGCGCGGACACTGTCCGACCGTGCGTGACCGACGACGTTGAGATTCGGCCGGGTATGGCCGCAATGGTCGAGGCTAAGACCAGGCCGGTTTCGGCAATCGTTGTTCGCGCTCCAGATCGTGATTTCGTGTATCATAGCGATGCTGATGGAATGATCCAGTTGCCCATAGAAAACCGGAGCGCGGGGAACATGATGCTTCGAGCCGGCGAGTTTTTGGCGAAATGCAGAGTGTTGCCGGAGGAGGAGTTCAGTGCGGTCGAGCAAACGACGGGCTCCTCGGCCGGCGACCCAGGCGCCCCGCCAGGGGGCATAGAATCTTATAGAGGTGACATAGGATGTAGGAGGCCTATTTCAATGGAGGAGATCAATCTGGGACCATTATTATCAGAACGTCAAAAATCCGAGGTCCTTAGTCTGGTTAACGAGTTCTCCGACGTGTTCGCGTTCGACCTGCAGGAGCTGGGCTGTACCGATCTCGTCGAGGCGGAAATCCTACTGAAGCCTGACCGACTGCCGGGTCGAGCTAGGCCTTATCGCCTCGCGCCCGAAGACCGAGCCTTCATGGAAAATCAGGTTCAGGAGTGGAAGAGTGCTGGAATTGCATCGGACACGAGAAGTCCTTACGCCAGCCCGGCGTTCGTCGTCACACGTCTGAATCCCGGTAAGCCCCCGAATAAGAGAGTAGTAATCGATGTACGCCGCCTCAACGATAGTTCGCTCGACCTGCATTGGCCCATTCCGAACTTGGAGGATGAACTAATGGACATGTCAGCCGCTCGCTGGTTTGCGCAGCTAGACTTCAAACAGGGATTCCTCCAGATCCCTCTCGCAGAGGCCTCCCGGCCCTATACAGCCTTCACGACCCCAGATTCTAGCGGTGAATTCAACCGTATGCCCTTCGGATGGAAGAATGGACCCGCCATCTTCAATCACCTTGTCTCGCTGGTACTTGGAACGCTGAGAAGGGAGAAGCGCTGTTTTCACTTCTTCGATGACGTGTTGATCAACGGGAAAAGCTTCGAACATATGATGGTTACGCTCCGAGAGGCATTCCTGAGTCTTCGTCAAGCGAAACTAACCTTGAACCCCTCAAAATGTCGATTCGGCTTCCAGGAAGTTGTATTCATGGGGCTCGTGATCAAAGAGGGTACAGTAATTCCGACGGAGGACAAATTACAAGCGATAAGGGAGTTCCCGACTCCGACGAACGCGACCCAGGTCCGACAGTTCCTCGGGCTGAGTGGATTCTTCCGACGGTTCATTCCGCGCTACGCGTTCGTCGCGGCACCGCTAAGTGCGCTCACGTCAACCAAGACCCAATTCGCATGGGGCAACGCTCATCAGAGCGCATTCGAAAAATTAAAGACGGCCATGAAGGGGCCACCAATTCTGAGACTGTTTGACCCGGAGCGCCCAACCGAGCTGCACACGGACGCCTCGGCTATAGGACTCGCAGGCATGCTCTTCCAAGAAGACAAGGACCACAAACTGCAGCTTGTACGCTGCACGTCGCGCAAATGCAGTTCCGCTGAATCTTCATATCACTCGTCACGGCTCGAGCTTCTGGCAATCACCTATTCTCTGGAAAAGTTTCGACCCTTCCTCATAGGCCATCACTTTAAACTCGTTACAGATTGTCAGGCACTGTTGAGTGTTAACTCACAGACAACACGAAACCCCCAACTGGCACGATGGTGTGCGATGATACAGGAGTTCCGCTTCACCGTTGAACACCGATCCGGAACGCGTATGGCTCATGTGGACGCGCTATCAAGAAATCCGGTGGACGACCCATCGTCGCTTGTAGAGCGAATCTATTGTGGCCAAACCCAAGAGTTCTCTTCCAAGTCAGAAGAGAATCTGCTGGACGAATGGGTGGCCGGAGCCCCCGTGAGCTCCTACATTTCATCCGAACTCAAACCGCTGACCTTCACCGACGAAGTCCGTGCAGTACAGGCAGGAAACAGCGGGATCAGAGAGAAGATTGCGATTCTGAGGAAGCCAGAGAGCGAACGAACGGCTTGGGAGAAAAACGCCGTGAGGGACTTCGAAATTTGCGGGGGCTGCGTTTATAGGAAGCACGGCGACCGAAGCCTGTTTTTTGTTCCGGATAGCCAGCGCAAGGCGATTGTCATACGCGCCCACGACCTACAAGGCCATTTCGGGAGAGCAAGAACCAAAGAAATCATCACACGCACATGTTGGTTCCCCAAGATGAATCGCTACATCAGAAATCACATCGCTCACTGCATACCTTGCCTAGCGCACCGACGCAACAGTGGCAAACAGCCTGGATTTCTTCAGGAAATCCCGATTCCAGATCGCCCATTCGAATGGGTACACATTGATCACGTGGGACCCTACCCCACGACCTTCGCAAAAAATACACATGCGCTCGTGATCGTCGACCGATTGACAAAGTTCACGTACATCGAGGCGGTGAAGAACACGTCTTCAAAGGAGTCCATCGCTGCGCTTGAAAAATTCATGTCCGATTGGGGAGTCCCGTCGAGAATCACGTCGGATCGCGGGTCTGCCTTCACTAGCAAAGAATTCCGACAATTCTTGATGAAACTCAACGTGAAAGCTCATCTAAACTGCCCTCGCCGGCCGGCCGGAAACGGACAGGTCGAGAGAGCAAACGGCGTAATAACACCGCTGCTCGCGAAGTTGCTCCACGGCGGAAGAGCAGGCACGTGGGATCGCCTCATCAAAAAGGTTCAGCTGCTTCTAAACACCTCTGTCAACCGCGCGACGGGAGAAACACCTATAAGAATGCTATGCGGATTCAATCCGGAAACCCATGATCGCTTGTTGAACTCCATTCCACACCCGTCGATTCTTGGAACCGAAGACCCAAGAGAGCTCCGAGAAGCTGCCAAGAAGAAACTAAAACGGGCGTTCCAGGAAGCCAAGAAGTACTACGACAAACGACATGTTGCAGCCGACCACTTCCGAACAGGAGACATCGTGTGGTTCTGCGCCCCTGCGCGAAAAGCCGACGGAACATCACGCAAGTTGGACCCCTTGTTTCGAGGTCCGCTCATGGTAACGAGAGAACTCAAACACGATACGTATGCAGTCGTATCATTGAATGACGAAGACCCATACGCGACCACCGCACATGTCAGCCAACTTCGTCTCTACGGCCACGGAACAGGCACCAACAAAGCAAACGGTAACAGCGAGAGCGAGCTTGAGAAGGCGGGGGAAAACGATACAAATCTCATGGGGGCGGGGGGTTGTGTGATAACGAATGTCGTTCCAGAATCAAGTTCAGAGGACTCCGAGGGCTCAAGCATGGAGCCGCCACCGACCGAACAACAGCCCAGCTCCGAAATGAATGTCAAACAGCAAAACCGGAGAAAATTTGCGCACCGAAGCCAACCAAAGGAACAGGTTCAGTGTACGCCAACACCACGAAGGACGGGAAGAACACCGAAACCGAGAGTAATGTTCGACCCAAGCGAATTGTAAAGAGACTTTTAAAACAAATTAATAGAAAAATCTCATGTAGTTGTGGAAATTTCAATCAAATTAACTTAATTCGAACAGCTGCGACGAGGACGTCGCTTGTCAGTATGGCCGACTGTAGGGAACATTAGGTATCGTAGAACGCCGCGCCTCGAGACTCGTGGAGACGTCCACTGTTAAATTGTGCACATAGCAGAGAGGAGGATATATACAGCAAGCTAGACCCGCGCGGCAGCGCGTGAGAGCGGTCGTTGCGCCGCGAATCCGAGCGAGAATAAAGAAGAGGGTTCCCGATTGAAGTTGTTTTCCGTGGAGAGTTCGGGCATCGCAGAGTTCACAACACTCGGATACATTTCGGGCGTTCGTGTGGCTCCATGTCAGCTCCTCGTCTCAACTGCCATGCAACTTCATAAATATCAGGGACACCATGTCCCGTTTCAGCTGAATTTTCCTGCGGAAATCCTACCATCTATTATTACTAGGTATATCTAGCTCCGAAAGATTGGCTGGTCGGGAATGACTATCAATGAACTTCATTGGCGTTTCAGTTCCCTCACCAGGGTCGATTTACATTGAGTTATCAAGATTATCATGAAGGAGAGTAGGAGCGGAAATCGGCGACAGAGATGGAGGCAATGAACTGGTATGGGATCAAGGACAATGTTGACAAGAGTGCTCACGTGAGCCATGATAACAACAAATGAACCCGAGACGAAAGGGAGAGCGTGGACCGCACGAATGAACCCGGCGTTCCATGATGACGGGCAGAGATGATGACTGCGCTATTCTTTCGCTCCTGGGATGCGGAGCAGAGAAATCGCTTCCACTTTCTAGAACTTCCTAGACGTTCGAATTTCATGAATTTGAGGCAAGGTACTCCCAGCGGAGACGGGAGAGGACTACGCTACACTGGAAGAGTTCAAAAATCGTGTGGCATTCTTTAGTCTCGGACGATGATGTCTCGAGGGATGTGCATACACAGCTCAGCTTTCTCCCGATCGAAACTCCATCCGTTACCACTCCTCGCGTGATAGTTTACGCGCTCGATCCGATGCTCAGCCGGCATAGACGAGTAGAAAGCGCCTTGCTCAGCTCAGAGGCGCTTGGGAATGTGTCTTACGACATGCCATGGGCTGGGATTCCATCACAGCATACATTCTGAAATCCATGGGCATAATGGGCTGAGAGCGCGGATATATACCAGAATATAGAACTCTGCGTTCCGTCTGGGACTCCGGAACAATGGTATCACTTCAATGATAAACTCAAGGAGATAGAGCCCTGCCGATAGCGGGAGACTGGCACGGAGGGAAACTCTGGAGGATGGGCGCTCGGAAATCCAGACCGCGTTGCATCCCGGATGGGCTACGCTGCAGTGTTGGGCGAAATCATAATCGAAACACAGGTCTCTCAAAATCATATTCACAGCCCCCTGTGACTTTGCCGTAATAATATTGGTGATCATGGGATGTTGTATGTTGTATCCGACAATCAGCTACAACGAAGCGTTTCGCGCGACGCTATGAAAGGAGCGGTCAACTTCGAATAAATACATGCTTGCCCATTCACTCTTCAAGTCTCAACGTCGTTGTCCTGATCCTACTCTGATACACTTCATTGGCGCAGTCGAGAACTCGAACCGTCTGCAAACCTGTCGAACCATGGCAGGAGGAAGACTAGACGGGGATAAGGATTTTCACTCTGATTCTGAGTGTTTTGTTTCTGATCCGCATGTCTTGCATGGCCCCCTACCCTTCCCGAAGCATGAATGGGCAAGCTTTATCTGTTAGAACTTCACATACGAAGCTCCTTCAGCGTCGATCTGACTCTCGGAGCGCTCTGATCTCGGGGTTCATTCCTCCTTCTCGTAGCACCGAATGAAAAGAAACTCTATCGAGTCGCTTTCGATTATTCTCTGGGAGGGGAGGTAGCCATTGGCACGGCCTCACCGCGGTTGATGGAAAGTTTCGAATCGATTATTCGATTCTTGTTTTTTTTTTTCTGATTTCTGATGAAGATGGTGCGTGAGAGAGATCTCTCTGGGGCGGACTAGCTAACATGGAGAAAAGCTCGATTGTGTGGCACTCCATCAAGGAGGGTCCTCGAGCTCGACTTCATAACAACCCTGAAAATGTAACAATCTGAGTCGCTGTCAGGCAGAACAAAGGCACGGATCCATCCGCGGCATCAGTTAGACTGAACTTGACGCTTTCCGCATTGTCCGTGTTCTGATCAGACGAATAGTTTTCACGAAAAGCCGGCTGACGCCAACATGTGGGGGCGGAGAGTTATCGACCATCAGTGCGAAGAGTGTCACAAAGACTGGAACCTTGTGAATGTGACTACACAGAATCGCGGGTGCGCGCTCCCCCTGAATTCGGCGACACAGCGGCGGGAAAAAACGACAGCATACGACGCTGGCCGATTAATATAAAGCGGTGAAGCGAGGAGCAGACTGACTCGACGCGGTGCTGCGATGCTGTCGACTGCTATTCTCGTCAGCTGTGCAATGACTTCGGTCATCGCTGGCAGATATGTAAGTATTCTTGCGGCTTCGGTCGCCGCTCAATGGTTGCATCCGGCGCTCGTTTCGAGCCGTCGAGTGTTGTCCTCCATGAGATTTCAGCTCGGTTCAGTCATTTAATGCCGTTGCAGAGAGGGACACGAGGTTGGAGTGCTGGAGGCGGAATTCACCGTTATCGCCACTCGACGTTCGGGAACCACGTTCCTGGGAGTGATCTCGGTGATCCGTTCAGAGGGGTTCGCTCGATTGGAGCCGGTCGTTCTAACCATCGCCATGATAGCAGCGAAGGCAGATTTCACGAAGGAGAGTGGCGGCCCTATCACTTCGGCTACCAAACTCACACCGAGGACGGAGCCACATCCCGTGAAGAAAAGACGGATCAGCACGGACGAGTGTCGGGTCACTACACTATCATGACAGCCGACGGTCGTAAACGCAAAGTGAAGTATATGCTTTCCACACGAGACCTCAATCATCATCATTTCTGGGGAGAATGCACGCAAAGCCAAGGAATTAACGCAGGTGTCTACTACGTGCAGGTGTCTTACGAAGCCGATGAGCACGGATTCCGAGCAAAAGTCGACACGAACGAGCCAGGCACCGCAAGTGAGGATCCGGCCAGTGTTCATTTCAATTCGTCGGCCGGTCCTGTCAAATCAAGTCCTGTTCCGTATCCGAGATACGGCCAGTGGCAGAGTGGAGGACAGAGTGGACAGTGGCAGCAGTCGAGGAAATCTTTCAGATGGCAAGGCGGCCACTCTTGGTGAATCATGAGGGTGCCGAAGAAAGCGGGTGGAATCATACATTCGATACGACTCCAGAGAGGATGAGCGCTGTCTCGTTGGAAAGTTACGCGGAGAACTATGTGTTCTGGACCGAATCAGTTCATTTCTCATTATTCAACGATTTTCGCTCGGATTTCGCAACTGATGATAACTTAGAAGCGGGCTCTTCTCATTTCCTCCGACTCGAAAGTGTATTCGATGGGTTGCTTACCTGGGAAAGATTGACCAGCGGAAAAACGTCGGGCAGAATGCGTAACGGAATCAACTTTGTTGAGAGAGATGAATACCTAGTGGCTCGGGGAGATCTGTTCCTCGCTTGGGCTGCTCACGTCGGATATGGAGGTGGCAACTCGAACTCATTCCACCACTGACTGAGACAAAGCCCTCAAGCTTCTCCGCTCTCCTGAACTCTCCTGAAGGACTTGGAATTTCCGCGGGCCCGATTTTGCCTTGGGTTTTCAACCGAATGTTATTCTGTGAACTGGTTCGCATATCTTCGCATCTATCGCCACCTTCACGAGAGCCTCTACGATAAGTGAACGTCGGAGAACGGCCGTGATCATCAGGTTGCATCGCTAAGAGATCGACTCTAGAATTTTCCGTGACTCATTCGGTTTCAAGGAGACCTCTGTTCGCCATAAAGATATTTTGGTCCTCGGATTCGCTTTCAGTTCTTTGGAACGATTTTCCGAGGATAACGATTGCGAGAATTACGATAGCACAGCTCTGCCCGATGCTGGCCCAAGCTTGTCCGTTGCGTCCACTCGAACGATCACTACTCGTTACATCATAGAAGGGAAGCGAACTCCGCGAATGACTCCCTCCATGAACTTTTTCCACTGACGGAATCGCAACGATGGAATATGAGGAGAAGATTCTAGGGGATTGCCATTGGGAATCGAGAAGGGCATCACTCCTTCACTGCTGCAGAGACCCGGAATTTTCGCAACCAGCTGACCATTCACGAGGGAACCTCCGTATGGAACCGATGGAATCTGATGGAGATGGCGCCAATGGACGCCACCGGAGTAGGAGACTCTCCTCCCACTGCTAATTCCCATTTTCTGATTATTCTGGGAGCCGTAGATCCTGTGGAAATTTGGAATTCGGATCTCGAACCGCTATCCGAAGTATTGGATCAAGAGACAAATTTTGGACCGCACAACATGATTCGAGAGCTTGAGAAGCGAGCCGCACGCCAGGCTATGCGGCGTTCAGTACCGACGTTTTCTTTTTTTATTACTCAACTCGAGCTTTCGAAACCGAACAACACGTAATATAATATGGTTGAGGTGATAAATTGAGACTGTCGATCTCAAATCACATGGGGAATCTAAACCTCTACGCCCGTCGATGAGCCTAATGTGGGACGTGAGGGTCGGGGGAGAAGCCCGGATCATGTCCGATGTCGTAATAATGAACTCTACTTGATGCTACTATATCCCACAATTCTCATTGTACTCCACGTATTGATAGATTCTCCATACACGGTTCGAGAGAAGATAGAAGAACACTTTCTCCAGGTTTCAACAGAATGCGTGGAAGGTAGTTCGACGGAGAAATTTTTCAGCAGTGATGTCTCGATTCTGATGGTCAGAGGTGCCTCTGCTGATCAGGGACGTTGGTGGATCAGAACCTCCGTACGAGAGAATTGATGACCGAGTTTTCCCTCGAAGCATCCGTTGTCGCCATTTCTGGTGAACGGAGGCAAAAAAAAAGCCTCACCGGACAAACACCAATTCCAGGATTGTGCTCATCACTTGTAAGAAGAACGCAGGCTTGGGAACACGATGTCACGCTGGAAAATCGCCGGTCACGCGTGCTTCTTGGCACCGACCAAAATTCTACAGCCATTCATCTCATCATGAAGACCTCTTCGATCCTGTACCCTCTTCGCCCTCGAGGTCGCGCTTTCCTCGTTTATTCGGCTTGAATCCAGGCTGAAGTTGAGCTTCGTTCTCCCCGTTTTTCAGCTTCGCATCCCCTCAAGAGATAGGCATGCTGGTCTGACTTCATGCACAGAACTCGAACTCCGATTCTGCACCTCTCAGATATCTGGGGCGCCGTACGAGAGACGAATCGAACTCATTTCGCGGTTTCGGATATCGGGAACAACTATTTCAGCCTTATGCCCCTCAGCTCAGCTCTGCCCCTCAGCTCGCCGCAGCTATGGAGAGCAAGCAACGAAAGGACTGCACAAGCGCATACGTTTTGAGCGCGCACAAGCGCGTACTTTTCTGCGTCAGGAGACCACATCGCCTCTTCGAATGTCGTTGGGAGCGGTGCTGTGGACTACACTGCATCACATCCTTCGAATTGTTGGAACCATTGCTCGTCGCTGGTCTTGGGATCGCGAAAAATAGATTGAATCCTGGTCTTAGCATCGACTGCTGCATGACGCTCCGGATAAGGACTCTTGGATGTCGAAGCATCCAGATCAGTGAACAGTCGCCTTGCAACCCGTGGCACCTTTGGTGTTAACGTTGAAGGTTCGTCCCCTGGAGATCGAGTCTCTGGCGCAGAAACTCCTCTCGGACTCCCACTGTTGTCGAACATGGGGTCGAGCACTGCCAGCAACTCGTTTTGGAACGGACTCAACGAAGCGAACGTGTCGACACACTTTTGTTATGTCTAGGGGAACGATACTGACTACACGCCTCGGAGGGATAACGGGGTTGGGGAATGAGTAGTGTTTTATTTGATTGAGATCGCCTGGTACTTTTGCGGTTGGCTCCCGTGCAGCGGCGGCGCTTCGGGATCAGACGCCGGCGCAGGCGAACGGAGGGCTGACCTGACGGGCTCAGTGAGCTGGCTGCAGCGGTCACCGGCGCGAGCATTTGAAAATTTCCAGTACGACCAGGGAAGAGGGATTGAAACTTGTGAGAACATGTAAATAAAATCTTCTGAAACTGCGTTGTTGAGTGATACTTCGAACACTGCTGTGAAAAATCTCGATCTACATCATGCTTCTCGCGGGCACGATCCGCGCACCCCTGGTAAATGCTTCGCAACTGGCGTCGTAGCTCTCGCAGCCGCAGGCGATATCGATGGCGAGCCCCAAGCGCCCTCGTTCGTTTCCAGGCGGTAGCGAGGAACTTTATCTTCACTCGTAACTTCTCTATCTGATTGCTTCGTTCTTCCAGCGCGCGACGGAAGAAAACTTGGTAGATGCTGAGCGCGTAAGTGGTTGTCATTGTCTTAGCGCACGTGGGTTTGTTTACAATGGAAGCATCTCTCGCACTTCCAAATAGTCCCTTAGTGACCACCTCAGAAGCTGCCTGAGATACCATATGTGCGACTCAGCGGGCTCGGTCTCAGTGTTGGCTGTCCTTTCAAGCACGTCCTCAACGATCTCGGAGTCTGCGGGATCGGAGCCGGCTTCCGGAGAAGTCTCCGGAACCCTTGGAGACGAATCTTCCCATGTCTCATCAGTGGAACTTGCCGGAAGAAACTCTTCTTCCTCGCGGTCTGGATACGCGGCGTCTGCTGGACAACGTACGGGTCTCTTCCATGCTTGATTGAGATGGCGAGTGACCAACCCGTCTCCTGTCTTGAACCGCGCCAGAGCTTTCCCAGCCGGCTCGACGAACCTAGCAGGAACCCGCCGCGCGTTGTCGAGGGCTATCGTAACCTTTTCCCCCTCCGCGAACGAGCGAGGCCGCGCTCCGTGATCTCTGTCGAAGTCCTGCTTGAACGTTCGGCTGGTCTCCGGAAGGTCCTGACCGCCCGAGCGGAAAACTGAGGAGGGAACGCACAAAGCACACCCGAAGAATACCTCGGCCGGAGTCTTGCCACCCAGCCCAAGCATGGTGTGTAGTTGTAGGCATTGACTGCCGCGTCCAGGAATTCTTGAGTTGGCAGGTCGAGCTAATTTTTCATTGTTCCGACCATCTTCTCTGCGAGTCCATCTCCCTGTGGCATATACGGAGAGGTCCGCAAGTTGGTCAGGTGAAACCGCTCACAGAGAATGGAGAAGTCAGAGGACAAGAACTGACCGCCGTTATCGCACACGATAGTCTCCGGCGCTCCGGAATGACGGAAGACCACTCCGAAATATCTTACGAGCTCGCTGCTTGATGCCGGCTTCAGGAAAACCGCATCGGCGTACTCCGAATAGGCATCGACGACGACGAGGAACGCGTTGCCCTTCTGGGGCTCACTCAGCGAAGTCGGGATGAATTCTCACCCAAGGCCGCTCCGGGTCTGGCCATGGTTCCAGAGGAACCTTGATTGGATTTGGTGCGTGTTGCGCGCAGTGAGCGCAAGATTTGACGAGATTTTCGACATCCGCCGACTCCCCGGTCCAGTAGAAATGAGCTCGGGCCGAAGCTTTCGAGCGCACGATACCTGGATGCGCGGCGTGAAGCTTCTTGAGCACTTGAGGTTTCAATCCGTTGGACGGGCGGAAAGATGAGGGGACAACCACCCGATCATCGATCAGGAGGACCCCTTGGGCGCTGCATAGAGAATCAGCTTGTTGAGCGAAGCAACGCAAGGTCTGATCCTTGAAATCGGCCTTTTCCCAGCCCTGAGAGTGACGATGGAGCACCTGCTCCAGCACTGGATCTCGAGCCGTAGAATCACGTATGTCCGCTCCGATAGCGGTGATCTTTGGGCTTGCTCCTACCACGCTTTCGAAGTCGTCTTCGACCACCTGCAGTGCTGCAATAACCTCATCCATATCCGAAACAGCGTCCTGCCTTGTGTCCTGGATGAGCCTCGAACGAGCGTTTGCCTGTCCACAGTCGGATGTTCGGACTTTCTCGATGTTGAAATCGAAGCCGACTAGACGCAGCGTCCACCAGCGCGATCTTGCTGCTGTCCGTTCGTTGAGACCTTTCGTCTGAGAACTTTTGAAAACCGCCAGCAGTGGGCGATGATCAGTTTGGAGAGTGAACCGTCGACCCCAAACGAACCTTCTCAGGCGTTCGACCGTGAAGACCAGCGCCAGAGCTTATTTTTCTACCTGACTGTAGTTCCTCTGAGCCGGACTGAGGGACTTCGAAACGTGAAACACCGCTTTTTCAGTCCCATCTGGATAGCGCTGGAGGAGCACGCCTCCCATGCCGGTCTTGCAGGCATCTGCTGCGATTATGAGCTGCTGCCCGTAGTCGAAGTGGGCAAGTGCCGGCGGACCTGGGAGAATGGACTTGACGTCTTCTAAGGCTTGTTCTGGTGTCCACTTTGTAAGGGAAGTGGTTCCGGATGCGCAAGAGCGCGAGAGAGGGAGTTAGACGGAATGTGCACATGTCGTGAACGCGTCTGTAAGAAGAGAAAACAGCCAGTGCGAGTTGAGTTACGGTCGCAGCGAGTCATTACTTCCGTACCCTAGTTGCCATAGTGGCTAGCCCTGACAATTCAGAAGTGGGGTCCAGGAAGGTTTCGCGGATCGTAACTTGTTGAGTCGAGACAGAAGTGTGCTCGATTGCCGCAAGGTGACAGGAGAAAGAAAAAAAAGTTGAGCGCGAAGCAGCTGAGTTGACATCACGTGAACGAGTCTGGAGACTTGTTTTGAGCGAGAGACAGCGGTTTTGAGATACCAGGAAAGCCGCAAACGACAGAAATCATGGATCCATTGATACTCAAGAGCTTTGCAGAAATGACCTCGAAGGCAATACTGGAAAACACCGAGAAGGTAGCCGAGAAGATGGCGGACTCGAACGAAAGTCTCAGGTTAGTGGAACGGTCCGTTGACACTTCAGTATCGATTGAGCGCTTTTTCGGTGAGTCTGGGCTCGTGGCTGATGAGTGGCTGAAATAGGTCAAGCTAGCGAAGCAGTTGGGACGGTGGTCAGAAGATTTCGTCAAAGGTGTGCTGCTGAATAAGATTGCGGGCCCCTCGAAGAGCTGGTACCGGAACCACGCTACAGACTCGACATACGAAGATTTCGAGAGAAAATTTCGCGAGGCATATATCCCAAGGAGGACACAGGCTACCGTGATGGATCAGCAACAAGAGCCGTCAAGGTCGGCAGGAGAGCCTCGAGGTTTTCGCAAGAAGAGTCGAAAATCTCGCACTTGAGCTTAACATGCCGCCAGAGGCCATTAAGGATCATATCCTCCGCGGACTATCACCGCGGTATTCTTTCCTGATCCATGGAGTTCGAGGTCGAGTGCACGCTGATGTGTCCGCGTTGGTACGTGACATTTCTGATACCATGGATCTCAACCGCATGTGCAGTACGTCTCGCTCAGTGCCATTCGGATTCGAGAGCCGAGAACGGATGAGTCGAGAGCGGGTGCTTTGCTTCCGCTGTAATGGCGAAGGACACAGACCCTTCGAATGCGAGTCGGACCGTCGAGGGGACATTCCGAGTCAGAGAGGGACCGTCTTCGCTGGAAGATACGTCCCTAGGAGTCCGGAGGACGCGTGCAGGACAGACGACGTGCGAGCGAGCGGAATGGCGAGAACTTTCACTCTGGGAGCTGCAGGCAATCCGACCGCCGCGTGAGCATCGGGTATTGCGTACAGCGAGCAGCGTACAACAGATTCGGCGTTCCGAACACCCCCACAGCGCGACCGCTCGGAGCGCACATGCCTCCGTTGTGGTGCACGGGGCCATATCGCTCCTGAATGTCGGTCTCGAGAAGTCAATCGGATGGAGATCGAGTCAGAGTCGGAGCACAACGAACCGGTCTCAGTGAATGGAGTGAAGCATGTCCTGGTCAATGGTCAACCGTGGACGGCACGAGTGGATACTGAAGCAGAGGCGTGCGTAGTTGAGGAAACCGTAGCGAAAGAGTTGAAACTGGGACTCCGGGAGAGCCCGGTGAGGAATATCACCGGGGTTGGGAGAGGAACCTGTTCTCCGTTGGGTCAAGCTGTCATCACCATGGAAGCGGACGAGCTGAAACATCGTGAGGTTACGTTTACTGTGTTGCCAGATGGCAGCATCGGAAGCAGAGACATTCTTCTTGGGAAGGATCTGCTTGATCGTGGTCTCGTGACAATTTACTGTGTAGGCGATTCGTGGATACTGAAGCCTGAGATGTCAGCCGAATTCGTATCGGATTGGAAGGACATGGAGCGACCGCGATCAAGTGGAGAAGAAGTAAAGCTTCTCGCGAAAGAAAATGTCACCATCCCAGCGCAATCGATTCGGTTCGTGGAAACACAGTTGGTCGGCCAACACGCTGACGCAGTGCTCTGTCGTGTAGCGCAAGGCGAAGTGTTCGTTCCGTTCTCGAACAGTGAACGGATCGAGAGGAAATTCAAGAAAGGAGCAGTGGTGGCTCGGGCGAGTGTATTTGTACACGATGACGTTTTCACACTTGAGCAGATGGCTCAGGCGGAAGGTTCTCGAATCATCAACCAAGTGCGGGTCTCTCCGAGAATCCAAGCAAAAGATGTGGATTTTGGTGCCGTAATTCCACAGCGAATTCGAGACGGCTTGCTAGAAATACTAAATAAGAACCCCGAGGTGGTAGCGACTGGATTGCGGGACTTGGGACGGACAGATCTCGCAAAGTGCACAGTCGAGGAGACGGCTGCGAGTGGCCCAATTTGGTCAAGACCGTTCCGATTGCCGTTAGTGGAGCGCGACGCGGTAAAGAGGATCATCGAGCAAATGTTGGAGACGGGCATCATCAGAGAATCAGCATCACCATATGCGAGTCCAGTGATGCTGGTTCGCAAGAAAGATTCGTCGTGGCGTATGGTGATTGATTATCGGAAGTTGAACGAGCAAACAATCAGAAAAAATTCGCGATTCCCCTCGTGGATCACATTCTCGATGCAGTTGGGGGGAAGAATATCTACAGTACACTAGACCTTGCCTATGGGTACTTCCAAATACCGATGGCGACAGGTTCCGAGCGTAGAGCAGCTTTCATCACTCCAGATGGACATTACGAACCACAAGGTGATGATGATGGGTTTGGCGAATGGACCAGCGGTTTTCCAAGAACTCATGACGAAGCTCCAGAAGGTGATTGGCGATAAGACTGTGTTTCCATTCATCGACGACATGATTTGCGCAGCTGATAAGTACGACGAACATTTGGAGCAGCTAAGAAAAATTATCATGGTCTTGAAAGAGGCAGGATTGAGGATCCGTTTGAAGAAATGCAAATTCTTCAGGCATACTGTCGAATTCCTTGGCTTCAGGATTTCAGCCGATGGTGTGCGCCCCGGGAAAGATAACCTGAAAGCGATTGAGGAATTTCCGAGACCATCAAACACTCAAGATGTTCGAAAGTTCGTAGGCCTTGCAAGCTTCTTTCGTCGATTTATGAAAGGTTTCGCCTCAATTGCAAGTCCAATGATTTCGCTGATGAAGAAAGATGTGGAGTTCCAGTGGAGTGAAGATTGTGAGAGATCGTTCGAGGACCTGAAGAAAAAGCTAGTCGCGGAGCCGGTGTTGGCGAAGTTCACGAAAGGATGTCCGATCAAAGTTCACACCGATGCATCCGGATCAGGACTCGGAGCTGCGTTGATGCAGAGGATCGATGGTCATTGGGAATTGATTTATGCAGTGAGATTATCGGCGACAGAGAAAAACTACCATTCAACGAAACTCGAACAGTTGGCTGTCACTTGGGCCTGCGAGCGTTTTCGACACTATCTTCACGGCGAGAAGTTCGAAGTCGTAACTGATTGCGTGGCGGTTCAAGCGTTACGAAGCAAAACGTCGACCAGCCCCCAGATAGTTCGATGGATGAACAGGTTGGCACAGTTCACTTTTGATATCGTTCATCGAGCCGGTACGGGAATGCCGCACGTAGATGCGTTCAGTCGGTAGAGGTACTGCATTCACATCGAGAAACTCCAGCAAATTCGTCGCAGAAAGAGGAATCACACAAAATATGAGGCTTCCTTTCGCTCACATTGCAACGATGGATCCTTGGACACGGGGTCGATATTTCATCTGGAGTATCCCGAATCTTCAAAAATACCATCGACGCGAATTCCAGTGGGCGTATCCTGTCCGGTCGAAGCGCATTCATGTGAAAACGTCCACTCAGCGACCGCAGGCGAATGCCTCAGCAGAACGAATGGTGAAAAACGTAGTTACTGCTTTACGGAGCCTCTGCTTTCATCCTGAAAAGAAGGAGTGGGCCGCGAAGGTTCCGATTGCTGCTCATCATATGAACAGAGCACTAGCGAAGTCAACGGGTAAATCGCCGTTTGAGGCCCTATATGGATATTTGTCGCCAATGGAAGGTTTCTCGATGTTCGTGGACGAACAGCAGCCACCGGGGGATGGCGACCACCGCGAGCTATCCAGGAAGAAGTTCGAGCAGCTACCTCGAGAGCTCAACAGGAGTACGCGGCGCAGTATGACGAGCATAGCAGGCCACACCGAATCCGATATTCAGTGGGGCAAATCGTAGTAGTAAGGAGACTCCCAGTGGCAACGGGAGAACCCACCAAGCTGCAGCCGAAGTATAAGGGGCCGCACACGGTCAGTACGGTGTTGCCAGGAGATACCTATCAGATCACGCAGTTCGCCAGCCGACCTAATATCACCACGGGCCATTGTTCGCAGTTGAAGTTGCTCAAAGTCGCATGCGGGAGTGGAGGTGGGACCGAGACAGACGAGAGCGAAGGACAACCTGTGTCGACGAGCCACCGCGAGCAGGCATCACCGCTAGGCGAGTCATTGGAGGATAGTCGAATGGAAACCAGTGGAACCTCAACAGAGTCGCCGCAGACTGGAGGCCCGGAGGTCGATCAGCAAACGCTAGAAACGGACGCTGAATTAGCAAGCCTCATGGAGAACACGCTCCACACCATCGAGGACGAAGGAGCCGCGATTTGCCTGGATGAGGCGTTCATGGTTCCGCCTGATACTCCGCGAACCGATGGAACCGAAGGAGGGACTCAAGACAGTCCGGAGCAGGAAGAGGTCTCAGCCCAAGTAATACCTTCCCGGCGATATCCGCAAAGACGCCGTCGTCGGCCACAGTGGTATTGATGTGTATTCTCAGTCAGGTAGCTTGGATCAACCGCAACGAAATGTTCTATTCAGCTGAGGACAGCTAGGAAGTCGAATGGCCGAATGTAAGGGAAGTGGTTTCGGATGCGCAAGAGCGCGAGAGAGGGAGTTAGACGGAATGTGCACATGTGGTGAACGCGTCTGTAGGAAGAGAATACAGCTAGTGCGAGTTGAGTTGCGGTCGCAGCGAGTCATGACTTCCGTACCCTAGTTGCCATAGTGGCTAGCCCTCACAACTTGAAAAAGGAAGATTTGACCAGGGGGACCTCGAACTGACGTTTAAACCGATGCAGTTGACAGACGAATTCACCGTAGTAATTGATGAGTCCCAAAAGCGAGCGAACTTCCGAGACAAGCGAAGGGCGTCGCAAATTCTTGATCGTTACGACCTTTTGCGGGTCCGCCCGGATACCTTGTTCGTTAACGATAACTCAAAGATACTTTACCTCTCGCGAGTTGAAGAGGCATTTCCGGAGCCCCAAACGGAAACCCCACGCCTGCAAACGCGCCAAGACGTGGTCCAACCGTTCGTCATGGTCAGACTGAACAGAACCCATGACGAGAATATCGTCGAGATAGACGAGAATATCGTCGAGATAGACGAGAGTGCCGTCGAGTCCGGCCAGGGCTTGATTGACAGAAATTGCTGGAGTCGTTTCAAGGCCGAAGACGAGACGATTGTATTGAAGAAAACCTCTGTGGGTGTTGATTGTCGTGAAATGGCGGCTAGCAGAATCTGATTCCAGCTGCAGGTACGCATCGGAAAGATCCAATTGCGTGAAAACCTTGTTACCAGAGAACTTAGTCATGATTTCTTCCATATCCGGGATCGGGTGCGAAACATCCTGCATAGCATCGTTCAGACCTGTGGAATAGTCCGGGCCACGACGATCGGGCAAGCCCAAGCAGAAGATTCCACCGGAGTGAGAACTACATTTCCTAGCAGCCGATCCAACTCCATGTTGACCGCATGCCAGAATGGTTCTGCGAGTGGTCGAGCGCGAAGATGTGCCGGGGAAGACTATTCCTTGAGCTCCAACTTGACCTGGATCTCCGTGCAACGACCTAAGCCCTCTTTGAAGACATCGGGGTAACGTTCGACCCATGCTTCCGCTGTGCTAGAGGCTTCGGATAGCGAGAAAAACACGATGCCCGGACCAGGATCGAGAAGTCCAAGACTGAAGATCGGACGACACCCAAGCAGAGCCAGTTCCTGATTGCAGAGAACGATAACTTTCTCGCGGAAGCACACACCTGGGTTTGACATTGAAGCGATGTCTGCCATGAAGTAGCCGAAGACTTTCAGAGCTTGGAGAGAAAGAAGCATCGGCGCTCATGGGTGGGAGGACGAACATTCACGTCTTCTTTCGACTGATCCTTCGTAGATTCCGTGCCGTACATGACTTGTGACGACTGCCCTATACATAATCCCTGTTTCTCATGACCGGAGCTTGGAAGTTCAAGCTTCATTGACGTCTCTGAGCGAGAGCAGTTAATGGTCACGTGATCGGTCCCATGGTCAACCAATGGCCTGATCGAGACATCAATGATCCCGACTGACTACTGCCATACGCTCCCAGCAGCTCCTTCCCGGACTGGCTTACACACGGAACACGCTCACTCACGCCAACTACCGAACACGATAACACCCGCTTAGACGGATCCGATTGATGATAGTCCGCAGTCACTCATTCCGTTCAGAGAATCCTGTGTTCCCACGCTCCATCGTTGACTGCGGTGCAAGCAGAGTCCATCTGAAGAAGTTTGGGAGAACCAAGACGTGCCCAGACGGTTTTGCCTATGGTGGTCAGATCAGCGCCAGTATCAGCACAGAAGCTCACTGCTACGCCGTTCACCGACACAGTTGCGAAAGCGCGCTTGCGAGACGCGGAAGAAGTTCTCACATTCGAACAGGAGACATCCATAGAGTTCAACTTTTCTCCAGACTGTCTCAGATACGTGCGGCAGACTTTCTGAATGTGTCTCTGCTTCTGACAGAATTTGCAAGTCGCTTGGAAGAAGCGACAAGTTCGGCGCTCGTGTGAGCCGCCACAGCTAGCGCAAGCACCGGTTTGTCTGGATTCCGCCCGACCTACGGACTGCCTCTTGCTTGGGACCTGGCGCTTGTAAAGTGAACTCGGGTTGCCTTTCGATGACGGACCCCGATTGTGCTGCATGGAGTTCACATGGCATGAGTCTGCGCCGACACCGGTGGAATCGATGCCTGAGTCTTGAGTTCGAGTGGCGTAGTTGGTCGAAATCTCCCAAAGACCAGTGATAGTAAGTTTTGGCTTATCATCGGCTGCTTAGAGCATCACGTTCCGGAGGTTCTTGAACGCTGGACCGGAGGCGTGATTGATTGCCGAATAGATTTTGAACTGTTCGCTGGTCAGAGACTTCCACTCGAATTGATCTCCTCTGAGATTTGCCCAATCCGCAATATCTTGTGGATTCGTGAGTGCGGACAGCGGCGCACACTGACTGAGGATGTCATGTCGCCGACGAAAGATAGATTGCGTGGGGCCGAAGGTTTTCTCCAGAATCTCGATTATTTCATCGTACCCTCTTGATTCCGGAGCGTTTGGCGACATACGACTCTTGAGCCTTCCATACTCGTTTGGCCCGAGTGCTTTCAGGATCAGTTGGACTCGTAACTCCTCCACCGGAGGGAACTCCTCGAGAATCGCCTTGTTCCACACAACCCAGTTCTTGAAGGTCAAGCCTTCGTCGGGCTTGTTCAGGAACGAGCCGAGAAGGATTGAAGCGTTTTGCATGGCTGACGATTCCACTGATGACTCCTTCTCCTCCTTTACACGGTTGTCAGTCAGGAACTTGATTGCGTTGGCCACATCCTTGACGATTTGTTCTATTCTTTGCTCTTCCTCGCCATCGTCACCCATGGTTCTGTCCGGAATTGTCGACTGCGCCAATTTCATGTCTGGGGGAACGATACTGACTACACGCCTCGGAGGAACACCGAGGCTGGGGAATGAGGAGTGTTCTATTTGATTGAGATTGCCTTATACATATAGTCCTCAACAGACACTTCGTTATAGTCCACCACAGAGCACGACAACTTTTACGTCCTTGGTTCCAGGCAGCCACATTCCATACGATCGTTTCTTTCCATCATTGCCGACCAGGATACGACGGTCGCTTTTCGAATCCAGCTATCCCGCTCATGATCTTCAATGAGGGTGTAACCCACGCTTCCACAATTCGAACGGCGTCTTCCATTCCAACCTTCCCAGCGGATTACGATTCCGAATGTGACAGGCAGCAAATGTGGCTTCTGCCCAGAGCATTTTCGGAAGTTCAGCTGCCTTGGACATGGATCTAGCGGACTCGAGAATCGTTCGATTCTGCCGTTCCACTCTTCCGTTTTCTGCTGAAACGTACGGTGTCGAAAATTCTTGTTTCACGAGATTGGAAGAAATACCCAAGAATGGAAATACCCACAAGTATCCACTGAAGTCGTCGACGAAAACCACACACCAACGACAGCCATTCGCAGACTTCACTGACATTGGTCCGCAGATATCGAAATGAACAAGCTCTGCGCACAATTTAGCTCGCTTTGTCGAGGGCGGGATGGACAGACGTGCCTGCTTGCCTAGACACCAACCTTCACGAATCCGCCGTGCTTCTGATATCTTCCCATCACCGAGGGAAACCAGTCCCGAAACAGGTTCACGACGAATCATGGTCTCAATTGTTCGATAAGTTGCGTGCCCGTGTCGCTCGTGCCACACATCAAACGGCTGAGAATCACTGGACTTTACGTTCGCCTTCTCGGACTCGGAAGTAATCACTCTGCACTTGATGCGGTAGAGGTTTCCCCCATTGTCACGGACCCCCACGGCAACCGCATCATCTCCACGAACAATATGTAGACTATCACTCGCAAATTGAGCCACGAAACCACGATCGGTGAGGTGACCAATCGAGATCAAATTTTGATGAACCTGCGGCACATGTAACACGTTGGTCAAATTCGCCATGACAGTCTTGCCCGCAACGAAATTTTCGATTCGAATGGAACCAATTCCGACCCCATAGATGATATGTCCGCTGGCCGACTGGACTTGACGCTTCTCAGTCAACTCTTGATATTCGAAAAACCAGTCTCTTCGTCGACACATGTGTCTGCCGGCGACTGTACCAGGAAGCCAACCAGCGTCGTGAGAGCCTGGTGACTGAACATTGAAGAGACACTCACTACTATCACCGGCAGCTCCGAAGTCATCATTAGAGTGCGAATCTTCAAGCAACATGCAAGTAATGCTTAAAAAAGCTCATTCCGAGGGATTTCAGCTGAAAATGCATGAATCCTGGCGGTGTGAGCATCGTTTAAGCTAAATTAGGTGATTTGAAACCGACGTCATTGTTTTCGGAATCTCATCGTCTTTCCGGGAGCCTATGCCCCCCGCACATGCAATTTCGAGGTTGAAGCCTTCCACGGTAGAATTCATCGAATATGGCAGAAAGGCGGATCGATTCGTAGGGGGATCGCAAGCAGCCAAGGAACATGTCCGAAGTCAGCCGCATGCTTTCTCTTTGTCCCTCGTTCTAGTGGGCGCACTCGATCTATCCACATTCCTAGTGAACTGAATTCAACTTGGGGAACTCGCCACCTTTAAAGCGCTTCCCACAATCCATCCTGGAGCAGCAACTTTCCGGGCTCGCGAGCCCGCCATAACCTGGTCTGTCTCAAGCCGACGGAAAAAAGCGGTCACTTTCCTGACCGATCACAGAATTCTAAATAAGAAAATCATGCATGAGAAACATCAGGCTTTCGACTTCATCTCCTGGCGAGTTTTGACACATTTGCGGGTCTCTTTAATTTCTCCTCTTGCGATCTATATAGAAAACTCAACGAAGCGGAAAGTACCACAAATGGGATCACAGGTGGGAATTTGCGAGTCTACAACCATTATTTCCACATAAAGCCCTCTCGTGAGTCCTTACGCAATTGAGTGCTCAGGGAACCCGTGATTACTGTGCAAGCTAGGCCAATGCCGCCGATAGAATCGAAGACGAAGCTGCAAGGCTTTGTGAAAAATTTTGGAAGTGAGGTCCTGTCAACTGACGGACAGGTATTGTTGTGTAGAATTTGTGAACGAGAAATTTCGTCCGACAAGAAATTCGCGCTGTCACAACACATCAATGGTGCAAAGCACAAAGCATTATCGGATAAGAAGGAAAACTCGAGCTCATCCAGTGTTGTGCAGCTAGTTCCCTTCTTGGAAGCATCGGGTAAGCAGTCCTATAACCTCGAACTATGCGAAGCTTTCCTGTCGGCCGACATTCCGCTACGGAAACTTGACGACGAGAAACTACGGTACTTCCTCGGAAAATGGTGCAAGCAGCCAATGTCGTGCTCAGCGACTCTTCGGTTGAACTACATGAAAAACGTGTACGAGAGCAAGCTGGAATTCATCCGGAGCTGCATGAAGGACAAATATATCTGGATCTCCGTCGATGAAACGACGGACGTTAAGGGCTGCTTCGTGGCACACGTCGTGGTAGGAGCTCTAGGAGCAATAGGAAGCCGGAGCTTCCTCCTTCATGCAGAGAGTTTGGGAAAAACGAACAGCTCAACCATATCGCAGGTTTTCATGAATGCCTTAACTCTCCTCTGGCCCGATGGGGTCAAGCACGATAGAGTGTTGCTTTTCGTTTCCGATGGTGCAGCCTACATGATAAAGGCTGGATCAGCTCTGAAGGTAATGTTGCCCAAAATGCTGCACGTTACTTGCGCAGCGCATGCGCTCCATCAGATGGCAGAAGAGATCCGATTCATGTCTCCTCTCGTTGACACTCTAATCTCCAACGGAAAAAAAAATCTTTCAAAAATTTGCTTCGAGTGTCACTGTGTTCCGTGAGATGGCGCCGGAGACACCACTTCCACCGCAGCCTTGTTTAACCAGATTGGGAACTTGGGTAAAAGCGGCTGTGTAACATCTCAGCATTTTCTCGTCGGTCGTTCAATCTCTCGACTGCAGGGACGCTTTGAGCATCCGAGTGACTCAACGCTTAGTGGGGGATGAATCTCTCCGACGCGATTGGGCGTTTATAGATGCCAACTTCGCAAATCTTCCTGACGGAACCCAGCGCCTGGAGGAGGGGATTATGCGTCTGACCGATTCCACAGATGCTTTCGAAAGAATCCTACGAGACCTTGGTGAAGTCCCGGGTCCGCGGGGAGAAGGACTGCGTCGCAAAAAGGAAGCGGTTCTCAATCGCAATCCTGATTACAATCGTCTAAAAGCTATAGCGGACACTCTGCGCGGCACCCGATCCATCCATGATCATGGCGGGCTGCTGACTCCGACTGAACAATCCAGCTTCAAATTTGCGCCGATAACCGCCACAGAGGTGGGAAGGAGCTTCTCGATGCTGAAGCACCTTTTGAACGACCGCCGGCAGCGTTTCACTTTTGAGAATCTCAAAATGACCCTTGTGGTACATTGCAATCATTGATGATACTCGTTCTGGCTCCTGCTACGCAATAAATAGTTCGTGCAGATTTTCAGTTCGATACCGCATATTTTCCTCGTTTTCAATGCATATTTTCCTTTTTTTTTACCGCCTGAACATTCGCACTCTAGTCATCCTCGAGCGGCTATTTCCAACACCATGAGCCGAGCCACTCGAATGGGATGTTTTTCCAGCTCACCTGTCTTGCTCACGCTTGTAACATTTTACTTGCTTGTGACCGACTTCACCGCAGTAGTGGCAGGTACCGCTGAAATTGAACAGCTCATGCCGACCGCTGTGTGACTTCGGTCTCGTTGAGAATGCCACTGAGTCTCTGTCGCTTCCGTTTTCGAACGAAAACGATGCTGCACTCTCTGCCAGTAGTTTTTCCGCATTCAACAAGCGAGGAAATGGTTGTCCACCGTCTGCTTCTCGTCTTCCACAACAACCCATGGTGACACTAGATGCATATACTATCCACCTTCCATTCCGGATTCACGATCGAATACTGACCCATGGTTCTCGGAATCGCTCCACTAATTGACCCGAACCAATTGTTCGCCTCAACTGAACTCGAATTTACCAGACTGAGGAATCTTTGTGACCATCAAACTTCGTCACCTGAAGCTTGTCCATGGCTCTTACTAGCTTTCTCCTTTGACACTTCAACTTCTGTTTCTGCTCCACCAGTCGGAGGTCGATTCGTCCTCACGATTACGTTACTGCTAGTCAAGTCACTTCACGCGTCTGGGCCCATAACCTAAAGAGAGCTATGGAATGAAGGACTCTGAGCTAGAGTTGCGTAGACACATAGACCGTGCCAAATGGAGCTCGAGTGAACGACACTATTGGTCGACCAGAAAACAACGAGTCACATAGACATTCTCTGTGCCGTCTCTTTATTGAAAAACTGCGCACCGCCCATGCGAGGTGTCCCACGCATGCTCAAGCTCAACGCTGATTCTCAACAAATCTGTTGAACAGATTTCGGAACTTCCGAACAAAGTCCTAATCACGGAGTCGAGGATATTGCCGATCACGAATCTGATCGGTCCAGAAATCGGTCCCTACACGTACACCACAATTAGCATCCCACCGGTCTCATTCAAGGTCAGACGAAAGACGACTGATTGATTTTAGGAATCGACCTCGACGTCCCGAGCATGAGGGAGAGTGGATCCCCGTTCCTCGGAACAAATCTGAAGGAGACCACCTTGTTCTGAGGTTGATGTTATGAATGCTGGAAATCCAGGACGATTCCCGGATCAGTCCGCTGATTCCGTTGAGTTCGGAACTCGACTTCTGAGCGCGTCAACTAGAGCTTTGCGAGATTCGAATTGAATCGCATGCCGGATCTCACCTCGGTGTCTGGAAAATAATGTTTCATCAAAATGTTTTTCGGTTGAATGGAGACAAACTATGATTCGCTCTACGCCTCCGTTCGGGGCTTTCGCTGGATTGATCGGGGCTCCCGCGAAACGCAACTTAAACTGACCAGTCCACCAAAAGCCTTCGGAGTCGGACCCGGGCGAGCATGTTAAGGATCGGAGTGATTCCAGCGATGTTCCGTACGCGTACCCGACCTAGATCCATGACTTTGGAGTCTTTGAGCGCGACGTTCCCTGAAGTACCTGAAGCGTTACGACTTTCGTCAGCGAGGTCCAGGCACCGTTGTGGTTTTTCTCGAAAAATATCGACTCGCTCTCCGCCGAACATCCCAGGAGAAGGATTCGTCGCAGACTTGCTCGGACAGGCGTAAGGGCGCTGGAGGTTCCGAGAATTGTATATCAGAATAGTTGTCCATTCAGATAAATTCCACTCCGGATAAATTTGAAGCAAACGGAGGCTATGAAGTTTAGGAAAGCGGGGGAACTGGCACAGAGTTATATCGTGTAGGTCGGTCCACAACCGCTGCAATTCGTGAACCGCTTCACGGTCTTGGGAGTAACTCTCATTGTCAGTCTGAACGGCCGTTCGTTCTCAACACATGTACTCAACCGGTTCAAGAAGCCCCTCGCTGCCGCCTCAGCCATCAAGGTGTCATCGATACTATCGATTGAGACGGCATTGAAGCTCTTCAGACTCCAAGTATCACCGACAGCAGCATACCGCATCGAATTCGTATGGAACAAGCTCACGATGAGAAATCGGGCGCTACTCGACCGCATCAAGTCAACCTTCCTGAAGAGGGTGTTGGGATTGAGGAGACGAGGACAAAATCGGATCGTTCATTTTTGTATCGTGGGAAAGTATCTGTACCAGATGAGAATGAATCAAAATCGAATAGAATTGTTGTCCTACACGCTTCTATGTTACCCCCCACGCACGCTACCTACCATCTATGTATCAAGAGAATCGGCGTAAGGCAGTAAGCGCACACTCCTTGATAGTCCGGCTCGTTTCTTTGGAACAGATCTGCCGCAGAATCTCTCCCAGCGAACTTACACAATTTGATTTGGGAACGAGCTGTCCGTGATGGTTATCCTGAACTGCTAAGCTCTCGGGTGTGGAACAACAGCGCGTGAAGCCCTTGCCAGAAAAGTAGCTCCTGGGCCTGCCATTGGATGGGACCGCCGTGATACAGCGTGCTTGCTTCGAATCATAACGAGTAATAACGGAACAGTGGCGTATCTAGGGAGGGGGGCAGAGGGGGCTCGTGCCCCGGGCGCGAAGCTGATGGGGCGCGCAGTTAGGGGGCGCAAAGCTGATAGGGCGCTCAGTTATGGGGCTTGAAACCGTACTTGATTTTTACCCGTAGCCCCACCCGCGAAATGAACTCGATCCGTCTTCCGAACGAAAAAACGCTCCAGAGATCTGAGGGGCGCCAGATCGCAGTTGAACTTTGTCCATATCCGTGTCTGCATTGGAGATTCGGAATCTCGCCTCAGAGAAGTCAGGGGCGCACAGCTGAGGGGCGCAGAAGAGGTGAATTACCATAAATGTCCGAGACTGCAATAAAAACTCGCCTCAATTTAGGCACTGCAACATGCACCAGAGGGCTGATGGCTTGCATGTCTACGTCTCGAGGGTGCAAAGCTAGAGACAAACCAATTCGAAGCTCCGTCGATCTCCTCCACTGCGGCAGAAATTTAATCGGAATCGAGAACATAATCGCGACCCACGGAGCTGAGGAGCGTAAAATCGAACTTCAACTTCGATCTATCGGAAAAACTTTGTGATGATATAAATGACTGTGAAACGTTGGTCCTCGCCAGGGATCATTATGGCTCAAGAGAAGCTGGGCGCATCAGCATTTTTGAGCATTGAGCGACGAAACGAAAAAAAAAAACGCTTTTGGAGCCGCAGTCAAGGCTCATCGTGCGCGATTCAGGTCATTACACTCTCGTGGTAACATTGAGTGAACATGACCTTGTTCTCAACAGGAAGATCTCTTGCGATAGCTCACCAAATTTTCCCGCGGGCTCGGAGAGGGGGGGTGGGCGCATTTTTGCCGGTTCGCCCCGGGCGCCGCTTGAGCTAGATACGCCACTGTAACGGAAGCCCTAGAATGCCTCGTATCCTCTGTGTATACCCTGGATGCCAAAAAATCGAGCCAGAAATGCATGAAGTCGAAAAATCGAGCCCGAGAAGCATGAAGCCGAAAGGCATGAAGTTGAAGAGCGTGAAGCCGAAAACCTTCTCTCCCAACAGCGGAGCGGTCGGGACTGGTATAGCGGGGAGGAATTGCAGCTTCGTTATGCTCAGTCTACCTACTTTTTCTGCCTCGCTTACGTTCTCGCTGTTCCGCATCTACGGTCCCTAGTTCGAACTGACCAAAGGTGTAGCTTCTACAGGGAGCAATCTGCTGAACAAGAATCTTGAAGTTTCCGAGGTCAACCCTCCAGAACTGGAGAGGAATCTTCACCTCCAGCTCTAGTACTATTCGTAGAATACGCTGTTACAACACCTTGTTCTTTCCCACCGAAAAGGGAAAACCGGCATGGAAACCCTCTTCCGCAATCACAGTACATCTGCTGCCTGTTGAAGGCTCAGATGAACTCGACTGAACCAGAATCCGCGTTTGTCAGCTCCACTCGCAGTATTGCGATCAGTCCCTAGAGCATCTACAAAGATCGCACGCACTCCGGCAGACGAGTCATACGTTCTTCTTATACCCGGACGATCAGTTCCTATGGCGTCAATGATTTGACGATGATGAGTTGGAGGCGCCCTTGACCCAGGACAACACTCAAACCCAGGATGAGCGCGCAGAGGCGCTTTCCGTGCCCACCAAGACTGAGAAGATTGTTTTCGGATGATGCCCACCCAATGATGAGGGCGAAAAATGGCCTCGGTCCCAGAATCATTCATGACTCATGCCTGGGAATATAGGCTCCTGATCTTATGTGACACAACATCGGTGGTCCGAAGTCCGGTGAGTCCGGACGACGCTGGCTGCGCCGACCCATCAGTGAATCAAATTGTGGCGCAAGAACAGATCTATTGATTCTTTGAAATCGGAGTACTGGCCCGAGAGCCATGGATGTTTCCACCCTGGTCGGTCATCGGTCGAAAGAATAGGTCCACCCCGACCTCATGCCTCCAACATGGGAGCTTGGGACTGATGTATATCCTGGGAAATCAAGTCCGTACACTACACTAGCGCTTCGAAACTTCGGCTCGAGACTTCGGAACAACTCGTTCAACGCCGCGACGTGTTTTCCACAAACCGCATCACTTCCAGGGTTGGAAGCGGACCAAACTAACGCCCTCTACGCGTTCCATATGGGCGGGGTGGGTCTATTTTTTCTTTACGACGACCGACCAAGCTAGGAACATCCATAGCTCTCGACCTAGTAGTCCAATTTCAAATACCCAACGAATAGTTGAAAGCTCTGTTCTTGAGCTCCATCATGAGTTACTCTTGGGTGCGCGAAGCCGACGTCGTTCAGACTTACCGGAATCTGGAAACGACCAGTCAAAACCACGAAGTTGGCGAGCTTCGGAGCCGGTTTTCCCCGCTATGACGGGATCTTCCGAGAAGATACTGTCCGTATCGGGAAGCCCTCTCCTCCTTCTTCAATCTGATTCTCTCATTATCGAAATTCGAAACATGGATGGTTGGAAAAGAGCTCCGATCTCTGAGGATAGCTCTATCTCATCGACCGCCACTGTAACTGAATCCTGATCTCAGCTTCGGTTGATTCCAACCGCCGGACCGACGCGCGCCGTGGAGTCCTTTTGAGAACATATGAATTGAAGCTGATCAGGTCTGGAGCTTGTCATCCGAGGATAAAAAATGGTGGTCGATGCCAATCAGCATGTACAAGGCCGGAACTAGCTGCTAGCAGGACGCACTGCTAAAATATTCAGAGATTCATTCCCTCCGTGGTGAAGTCTGTTACAATGAGCCCGAGTCGAATGCGCCCCTCGAATAGAGCAGCGCGAATCCGCAGTTAGAAATGGCTCTGGTGACGCGGCGCCGTGTCGAACGCTTGGTGAAAGGCGTGATCTGGCTGGTTTGCATTGTGGGCTTCCTCTACCAAGCTGGTCGAGTTTTGGAGCTCTATGAGAAGTATGAGTTTACCGTCACAGTGTTCGAAGAAATGAGGACCAACATTGCGCTCCCTGCCGTGACAATCTGCACAGAGAAATGGTTCGTCGACCACTGTCAATTCTGCTTGCTCTCGATACAGATGTGTTTCATCGCCGAGCCGGGAGGCTCAAGGGTTTTCTCCGACGTGTATCTCAATTCCAGGCTGGACCGTGCAACTCTGTGTGCTGATCGGAACCCGGACTGCGATGTGAGTATCGAGATCTCGGCTCTCGTTCGGGGAATCTTGGGACAGCGATCATTCAACTTGTCACCGCATGCAATCGACCGCGAGCCGTTCTGAACTCGACTTGCGCACTCGGATGCCAGAAGCGCCTCCTGTCATCGAGTCCAGTCGAAGACCTCCCACGCGTTGAGCTGGCTGACTTCGACTCGCGGTGACGATATCCGTACCTAAGAATACCCCGTGAGCTGGATGTATGCGGGATATCCGCGATATCGAGAGCGGTATTCGGGTTGTTATCTTCAAATCTAGCTCAATATCACTATTTGAGCTCGAGGAAATCCTTCTCAAAGTCATCAGGTCGGAGCCACCCATCGCCGATGGCAGTGCGATTTTCAACGGCTGCTGAAAAGTGGGTGAAGTGGGCCACCATGCTCTCCAATGAACTGACATGAAGATTAACTTGACTTATAGCTTGACTCCGAATCCCAGCAACGTTTGTTATTCGACTACGATTTGAGGTCCGAAGCGGCTATCGAACCAGAGAGGCTATTCAGCTGTGAGCTGGTTTCCGACGCACCTGGGTGTCACCCTACGGATTGCCGCAAAATGTGAGTATCAAAAATCATGATGTGCTTTCGGAGGGATATTTTCGCCGAAACGAGTCATGACCACTAACGCGTCAACAATTCCAAGGTCTCAGGCTTGAGACAATGTCAATCGGATGCCCTTTCCAGGATCAAACGGACTCATTTCCGGTCGCCTACCTACGGCTGCTATACCTTTGACATACATCTGAACGCTCAGAAGCAACACCCGTTTTTCGGATGTAAGACTCCATGGCTTTACGGTGAGTCCTGTGTGAGCGGTCTATGCTGAGCTGAGGATACGTGCCGCGGAACACTCTGTCGACAAGGAACTCTGGCCGGAAAATTGTGTTTTTCTCTACTCGTCTGTACATTGGCGGAGAAGATCTACGTTCGTCTACGGATTCCCCTCGGGGGAATCCCCATCTGTGTTGTTCAGTGATCATTTCACCTCGAAATGAGTGCTTTCTGCCGCCTCAAAGTTAGCTGGCGGATTTCCGTGGTTCGCTGCTTGTGCGGAGTTTCGAGAGATTCCCACTCAAACGCTGCTACCTGACACTTCGTAGATCGCGAGAAGTCTAGGCTCTACCGTATCGACAGCCGTGGATTCGATATGATTTCCGGGACAATGGTGACCGTTCCCAGGCTGGGCCTTACGGCCGGCAATGTCTTCCGGCCAACAATTCATGATTCGCTCCCCTCCCTCGATGTGCAGATCGAAAAACACGGACCCCGTGAGATTTGCGACGCGTGGCGTCTAATCTTTCGATCGACTCCATACTGATTCTGATCTTGGTGGATTACACGAAACATGCTGGAGTAGACATCATAGAAAAAATGTTGTCCCCCTCGATGGACTCTTCGTTGAACATTTGCCATTCGGCAGAGCCGAGGATTGTCCCCTGTTTCAACAGGACGAGGGATCAGAGGAGGCGCGGTCATAGATAGATGACTGTTCTCTCTCATCAATAAAACAGAAACGGTGTCGGGTTAAAGACCACATGAAGCTGCTCCTCCTGATTCAGGTCTCTGTATTCACACTGTGATTCGAGTGTCATTTCTTGGTCACGACATGGAGCCTCGCGTCCGGATCGTCCCCGAGCGCCCTGGTTCGCCATTCTAGCGCGTTCCTGAATTGTCAAGCCGCTCCGTGTGATTTCTCGATCGTCGATCAGTTCTGAAAACCTGGCCGGGGAAACGGAACAATGAATGCGGGTCGGATGCACACGCCAGTATGCATCACAGGCTGCTTGATTTCCTGTAATTCGCTGTCCGGAATGAGAGCCTCTCTTTCCAAACATGGATGAAGGCCCAGGCCTTTCAAGTTCCCGTATCGATAGCAACCTTCTCTCCTTTGCGTACATCTGGAAGTACGGATCTGATTCATACCCTGAAGTCGAAACTTCGTGATGCGGTTCGATGCCAATGGAATGGTCCTCCGAGAGCACTTCCGCGAAGATGGTCATCATTCGTTGTATAAATTGCCTATCGAGCTCATACACGGGACGGTGATGAGTCGGACAACGTTGGGGATCAGGACAGTCGCTGAGAACTCTTGAGAGAGTGATCGACAGAACGACTCTGGCATGACTGGAGGAATGTGGGAGCCATCACCCGCTCACCGGCGAGCGAGTTCTTTTAGCGAATCGAAAAAGTAGCCCCGGCTCGGATCATAATTCCTCCTTCGTCACGGAGTGTTGCTCATATTTATCTCATCATATAGCAGCTCCAATCAGATAGCAATCAATGTTTTTCGTCAAAATAGAACTCCGCCTGCGTTCTCTTTGGAACGTTTCGTCAACTGCTAGATTCGGAACTGTAAACAAGTATCCCATCGTCGTTCATCAGAAAGAGGTATGCTGACGTCTCATACCTCTCTCCTGCTCTCTCTCTCTCTCTACGCGTATCCTTACTCAGCGATTCGGAATCGACCAGAACCGCATGTATGGTAATTCGAGCTCTTGTCGAAACTCATTTCCACATTGCTCAGGTCTGTCCCCCCGAAAGGCTCTCGCCAATCTATCTGCGTCAAGGTCTCCACTACTCCATATCGATTGAGCAGGTACTTCTCAGGATTCAGCTTTAGGTCAAATGCTTCAACGATTGTGACTCAAGCGATTGCTGTCGAATATCGAATGTTCAAACGAAGCTATCCATACAGAAATCTTTCAAGAGGCTTCCACCGCCTGTAGCCTCAAGATGTGAAGATTATGTTCGCGAGGGGTATTTCAATCAATTCCACGGCTTCAAGAACTACGAAGTAAGTGAGTGAGATCATTGAATCCAGAGTGCAACTTATTCAAGCGCAGGCCCGCTAACTTCACGTATTGTTCACGGTTCCTCGCCAGGTTTGCGTTCAGGAGTGCGTCATGCGTGAAGAAATGCAGCTCTGCGGATGTGTCCGTCCAGACTACGAATTTGCCGAGTACGCGTACACGCAAGCTGCTTGCTCGAAACGACAAAGAAGTAAGCTCATCAATCTCACCGGAACGAGGGAGGATGGGATCGCGATATCAACTCCAGGGCTCGAGAACGAGATGGAAGGCTCGGCGTTCCCCGAGCGGCATTCTCTCTCGGCACCGATTCGAGCGAACCGTCGTTTTGATGAATGTCTCACGTGACGGCGACCTAAACATTAGCTTGATCTATATTAGTGCGAAAGCAATGGAAACAATACCGTGAAGCATGATAAGATTCGATTCGTGTTTGAGAAATCACGATACTCAGTTTAACTGGCGAAAATCACTACCGGCTCGCGTCGGATACCCAGGTGGCACATTTGAGCGGCTGTATACAAGCGAAGGTAAACAGCGTCGAAAGTCTCTCGAGAAAATTCTGCTGAGATCTTTGCTCGAGGCGAACTCCCACAGGAAGTAACCCTCGGAGCGACTCCTCGAACGGCTCGTTCATCTGAAAGCAGCGTCTAACTTACCGACAGGTTATCCCAGGTTGGAAATGGGGCGCGAATCTTTCGGTTCACTCGATTATTTAAGGAACAGAGAGCGTTTCCATCCGTTTACGAGAGCAATCAGTGATGGCGTACACAAGATGACCAGTTATCGTTCTATACGGTAGTCGGGTTCTTTTACCCCTTCGTTCTATACGTACGATGAGTTCAGACCCATTTTTTCGGAAAAATGGAACAGTGATTCTTCTCTTGTGCAAATTCGCGTTCAATTGAACGAGCGGATTTCACAATCAAACTTGCAACAATCTGCTCTTTATTCCACAGAATCCTGCGCTACTAGAATGTCCAGGGTAGACGCGGTCGGACCTTGCAAAAAGACCTGTGGCCAGCCATGCTAGTGAGTTCACGTCCGAGGTTTTCCGCTGAGAATAGGTATTGATCTCGTCGACGAGATACCTCGCTCGTTCGGCCTCGATTGAAGCGATCTTTTTCAACACAGTGAACTGACGTACGATGTGAAGCTGGTTGGTCTTCATGAAGACGAGAAAGAAACACCGGAGAACTTCTCATCTTTTTCCGTGGCCATATCATTCGGGTCAGATTCCCAGACAGTATATGAGTATTCAATGACCTTATCAGTGAGTTGGCAACCGCACAGCGGCATCTGCTTTGAGTACTACGTCACATATCAACCCACGTTGTTTTGATCACGATCCGTTGAATACCCACGAATGTATGACCTCCTTGCAGGCCATCGAAGCTTTCGGCTACATAGGCGGCTACATAGGGATGTGGCTCGGGATATCTCTCTATTCTATATACGCCATGCTAGAAGAGAGTATCTTAACGAGGGTGAAACGCTTCCTCGCGGTTCGCAAGAGCGAACGAATCACAAGGATCACCCCCGCTGTGGAATGACCTGAATGTGTTGGGAACCACGAATCACTTGAAACATCATTGATGATATCCGGTCACCTGGTCAATAGCAGTCAATAGCTCTCCCTACCCACACGCCAGCGAAGAGATTCAACCCCCCCCCCCCCCCCCCCGTGAATATTGATCCGTTTTTAGCTCCTCGAATGTTCTTCGGTGGAACAGAACTTCCGTCATAGAACTGGATCCTCCCCTGTCATAGTCAATAAACTGACATCGGACTTCGTAGTGCAACGCGGATCGTCGCTTTTTCAGACGTGTCTCCATCGAATCTGTGAACAAAATCTTATCTCGATGAGATCGACCGAAACCCATCAACGTGTTTTCTCACTTACCAACAGCACAGCTCATTCCGCAACTCTCGATACGCTTGTAATAATTCCGCTGGTGGAAATGTGGTGCGATTCCGCGACCTTCTGCCTGGTCTGTGTGTCAGCGAGCAGGGATGTACTGACGAGGATTTCCTAGGAGTTCGGACCGACAGGAAGACCCTCTTCTCATGTAAGATTATATTCAGGGAAATCATTCAACCACCGTTATCTGTGGACGGGTCTTCGTATTGAAAACGAAAAGCTCTCTCAATGCGATGAAATCAGAGCTCGATTACCGAGAATATCTACTGACTCGGTTAAGTACTCCTTCACATACGGCATAGCAAAACCGACTTCCAAGATCGTCTGCGCATACCGTGCTGCCGTTCTGAAGATTACCAGTGCCAGCAGAAATCTCTGTAAGGAACTCTTCGGATAACGCCACCTTGAATCGTTGGAGACTTGATGCGGAATGAGCTTCGGTGCGTGTCTTCTTTGTTTCCCGGCTGAACCTCTCAGCCAGCCCTCAGAAGTGTCCCAGAATCACCTTTCGGTATTGCTTCAGTAACACTCCCTATCGCCTCGCAAATCCCATTGCGGGCGTTGGGCTTGGGTCTTAAGATGGTTCAGATTTAATTCTGATACAAATTAAATCCCCTTTTTACCACATAAGAAATTTTTGTTGTCGGCCGGGGATCGAACCCGCGATTGCTAGCTTAGCGTGGCACCCAAGGCGTTGGTTTATGCCACACGGCCAACGAGCCGACTTCGGTGCGTGTCATGGGGTGCACCGGAAATACCGAGAGCCTGGAATACTGAGAACCTGGAATCCCGAAAACCGAAAATGCCTGAATTTCTTTCCGTTTTTTGGAAGCTTGCCCGATAGCGGAACAGTGCTCGTACTGGACTCAACGGCCCGCTCTTCTCACTCAGCGTCACCTTCATGACTCAAGGATTTGGATGGTTCCCGGTGCAATGTGAACATTTGTTCATTGATCGGTACATTTCTTCGACTCTCTCCTTGACGAGTCTCCTGACCGGGAATCATTTTGAGGAACTGCTTACTCCATGTTCTCCATGAGCCATGAAGGACATGAGTCGAGGATCGAGAGTCGTCATTTCTTGCAGATCTCCTGCATACCACATTCCTTCACGATTCGAAACCCACCTACAGCGAGACTTCACTCATCCTGGTGTCGATCCAATCCAATGGTTATTTGATGTGCGGCTCTCGCTTCCAATCCGTCAACAACCCGGGAATTCCGCACGATCTCGACTGTGTGCCGTGTATGTTGCATTCTTTTGGTGTGTTCCTGTTCGTCTTTGAACACGACTCTGTGTACCCTGCCGGCCCACAGTTCGCCCGGCTTGGATAGCTGCTTGCTCCCCCGCATAGGAGCCTCATTCGCTCCAAGCGACCCTCCGAATAGGTGGAAGGATTTTCGGAAATTCAGGATTTCGAAATCTCGCATATTCAAGTTTCAGGTTTTCGGTATTCCCGGTTTACAGAACTTCCTCTTGCTGAGTGTGCCTTCTGGAAGCTGGGAGAACCGGAGAAAAATATTTCTGCCGGCAGAGTATTAGCGCGTCTACTCGAGCCTTTTGTGTGAGTTTGAATCTGTCGAGATTTCGGGATTAGTTGAGTAAAGTTCGCCTCAATTCGACGAGGACAGCTCGATCCTGGTTCCCTCTACCCTCTTCAAACCGATCCCGACTTTGTTGCTTCCTCTTGCACTCAAATTTCCTGCTCTGAATCATAGGGTCTCCCATGAGAGGTAAACTCATCCACCAAAAAACAGCCTGCCGCTGAGAAAGTACGCATCGACAGGAGATCGCTTCGCATCTGCGGTCGAATGAAGAATGACGAGCATCGGAAACATTTTGAATTCTTGAGTTATCTTGGAAAATAAATTACAAAGCTGTCTCAGTTTCATTATTTACAGTGGATGAGCCGGCAAGCAGGGTTCGACAGTGCCCTTGATAGTTTCACATGGGGCCGGGATGCTGGTGATAATTGTACTCGGACGTCGGCTGACTCAGAGTCGACGGATGATGTGATAGAGGTGTGCTGTAGTATTCCTGCCGGTAGTAGTAAGGCTGGCAGGAGCCTGGATAGAATATCTGATTGAGGGGCTGCTGAGTGAGTCCATTGAGGTGGGAGTCCGTCCCGTATCTGTGAAGCGTGGCGGTCAGAGGTCAATCTTGATGTCTTGATTTCTACATATAGGTGGGTCAAAAAGTTCTTCGGCTTTTTAGAGCCGCAATTTTGAAATCCCCGCGCTCTGCAGCAGTGCCGCCTGAGAGTGCGGCTGGGTGTTCACTTAGAAGAGCGGACTCTCGGCTGCGCGTGGATACACCGCTCCCGATCTTATCGTATAGTTTGTGGAATAAGCAGCTATTTGATATGGAGGACGAGAATACTCGTTTTCGACACATCATGTTATTCTCCTACCGGGAATGCTCGAGTGCAGCGCAGACAACCCGGAAGATACGCGCAGTTCACGGCGAAAACGCATCACACCAATCCATAGTCGGAAAGCGATTCGCCCGTTACGAAGCTGGAAACTCCGATCATGTAGATGAACCGAGATCAGGACGACCTAATGTTGTGGGGACGGACGAAATCTTGAGCCTGGTTACTTCGAACCCAGCCTCGACCATAGACGAAATTGAATGAGTGACGGGAGTCTCAAGGAACCATTTGGAATCGTCTCCATCAAGCAGGTTTTTCAAGCAAGCGGAATATCTGGCTACCTCGACGACCTCACTAATGGGAAGTTTGAACGATGCGTTGATACCTGCCACCTATTCCTCCGGAAGAACCACTAGGTATCGTTTTTGAGGAGATTGATTACTGTCGATGAAAAATTGATATTCTACAGAAACGCAACCCAGGAAAAAAGCTGGGTCCGCGGAGGTTCTGAAGCCGCAGCGATCCCCATACCAGAACTTCAGCCAAAAAAAGTTATGCTGAGCTGCCGGAGGGACTACAAAGGCGCAGTGTTTTTTGAGCTGCTACCGATGGATCAGACGATCAACTCCGAAGTCTACTGCAGACAACTTGAAGATTTGAAGACCGCAGTTGCATCCAAGCACCCAGCTTTGGCAAACAGGTGGGGCGTGGTTTTTCAACATGATAATGTGGGACCACACAAAAGTTTGGCTTCCTGGCAGAAATTGGCGGAGATCAGTTGGGATGTGCTAACGCACCCAGCTCATAGTCCCGACCTCGCACCATCAGATTATAACTTGTTCGGGTCTCTGCAGAACTCTCTTGACGGCGCCACATTTGAATCGCTGGAGGATATTAAAAATCACCTCCATCGATATTTTGATAATAAAGAGAGAAATTTCTCGGGGGAGGGAATTATGGGTTTACCAGCGCGATTGGCGAAGGTCATCGAGCATAACGGTCAATATATGATTGAATAAGAATACTGTTGTCTGCAGAGATCCGGCTCCTCCAAATCGGGCAGAAAAGCCGACGAACTTTTTGACTTATCTAATATATGCAGGAAGCACCTGGGTCAGATTCCGAGCAATGAGCTTGGCAGAGAAATATCGTCCTCCATGCCATACCTTGGAATAGGCTGCTGAGCCCTGTGAAGCTGGAACGAATCGTACTCCGATCTCTCGGTAGGACATTCGTTTGAGATACCCTCTCTGAGCGAAGTTTGCGAGCCGAATGAGCTGGTTGAGACGGGTGACGATGCTAGAGGAGTGTGAGTGCCTAACTGAGAACCAGACACAGGGTGCGTGTATGAATTCGGGTACGAGACTCCATCTGAAAGAACCTTCACAGTAAGAAAGTATGCAATCAGGACGTATGTGATCCTTCACGCATGAGTGACAGGCGCCTAGAGAAACGAAGAGGGGTCTCGAGAGAGCGCTAGTTGTTTGCATGCATCACTGTGGTCCATCGGTTGCGGACCAAGGAGCGAGTGTATTCCCAGGAGTACTCAAACATGGAACTCAGGCTCTTGCAGTCTGAAACTCGCGGACAAGCACTTTGATTGTGCTGATTCCGACGAGGTTCTCGATTCTAACCGGCCTCGAGAAAGCGCGCACCTTAGATATACAATTGCGCGCAATATTGCCTTCTATGTCGTATCCGCTGCCCCTCCGGCCACCTGAATACGGTCGGAATAACAATGCTGCCCATATCGGAGTAATACCACTTCCGAATTCGACTCTAGTCTGAGCTCCCGGCCTCCCGAGCAGAAATGCAGCGCGCGAGAAAGATCTGGACAAAGAAAGCCGGAGGGTCAAGTGATGCCTTCGAAAGCTCATTGGAAAGTGTTCTCTCCGATGCCGCCGATCAACCGTCAACTCATACTCTGAGGGATTGCTCAAGGTAAACTGTCGCCACCGTTCAGGAGGTCCCTCATCGCTCGCGTTCCGTGTCCCCCGTCCAAATGGCAGACGGTAATCAGTCGCCTACGTCTTGGAAATAACAGCTACACGGGAAATCGACGCAAGCCGTTATTCGAGGGAAGCCACCTGTGATTCGTGCGCAAGGATCCAGCTAACCATCTCGCGGCGCCGGAAAGGGCACCAGGAAGGGGGCATTCCGGAAATGGTGAACGGATGCGACTGAGCTAACGGAGGAGAAGACATCCGCTCGGTAGACCCCTGAGATCTCAATCCCTGAGTAGACGATTACTACGGGCGGCTGGCCGCAAGTTCCCTCCTACGAGCTGGGATTGTGAGCCGTGAGCCCAGTGTCCGGCCCGAACCTCTCCTCGGTCCGAGTGAGCGCTCTGTCGCATGCCCAACGATCGTTGCCGCCTTTCCTCGTCGGAGTTGAAAACCGTTTGGATTTCGACCTCTCTGAGACCGCTGAAGCGCGCTGACCTCTCACTAGATGGCGGTCTCAGGCGGGACCGAACTCGATACGGCTTGCTCAGGCGAGCGCTGATGCGTCTCATTGAAGTTGCACAATGTGCTCTGAGGCCGAGAATGGCGCTGGGAGAACTCGCCGAGGGGGAGACGCCCGTCTGCGCCTCGTTATGCTGCTTAGTCCAGCCATCCCACTTTCTTGGGGCAGGTTGACAGACGCAGTTTCCGGAATGAGGTCTGTCATCCGTGACGATGGATCTCTGTGCAATAGGTGGCCCCCGATGGGTTGTTATTCGCATCAAGAACTTCGGGTTTCATGTTTTTACGGATCGGATAGGGGACGAGAATATAGCTCTCAAACATGGAAACGAAGGCCTTGGCAAAGAATGGGAGTTCTCGACGCGATCAACGGGCCGTGGATATGGGAAGTGATCGTTCCTCCAATGGAATCGGGAAGTATTCTTCGAGGGTCAGTGAGGTCACGAAGAAAGGAACGTTGCAACGCGGCTCGGAACAATTACTCGATCCGTTATTGAGAGGGTGGCGTTGCCGGGGTCATGGACAGCTGGCTGTGGTTTACGGGTCATAAATCCGTCACCCACGAATGGAGGTCTGATGAAGAGCATCCTCCAGAGTGGATATTTCCTCAGGCTTCTCGATCTACTGGATAACGAAGCTTCTATGAATTTTCCACGGTTGCCTTCATCTCGAAACGCATCGCGGTCGAGAGCTCGCTCGCGGAGTCACATTGGTGAATCACCAGATCGATCCGGCGTTTACCACCGAAACTCTCTCAGCAAGAATGGAAGAACGTTATGTATTCGTGGGCTCAAGCTGAAGTATTTCGACAATCGCGAAAGCAGCTTCACTCGTATCACAGAGCTGATTCGCTCGAATATTGGGAGTGTCTGCGGGACTGGGTCGGATACTCACCTCGGAGTAGCCTCTTGTCCTGACCATCGGAGAGAACCGTTTCAGCATTCGGATACGGTTTCTCCAAAGCAGAACCCAGTTCGAAACTGATCTTGTTCCTGACTGCGTGTGCTGAGGTAGTGCTGGCACTGCTGCCCGAGGGTTTCTCGCTGTCTAGTTTCGGTTTCCTCCGTGGTTGGTATTTGTAATCTGGGTACTCCTTCTTGTGGAGATTACGAA
Source organism: Phytoseiulus persimilis (assembly GCA_037576195.1). Classification (NCBI taxonomy): domain Eukaryota; kingdom Metazoa; phylum Arthropoda; class Arachnida; order Mesostigmata; family Phytoseiidae; genus Phytoseiulus; species Phytoseiulus persimilis. The sequence goes on along the minus strand of CM075101.1, from coordinate 54,263,699 downwards.
GTCTGTCGGCTTCCTCGATGAAAGGGCGCTTTTCTTCGTCACTCAGCTTCCTAAACGAGCCTTCCGAGTTATCTTGATTTGTAGGTGGATTCGTTTGGCAGGAAAAATCGCGAGTTGATTGATAAATTCCATGGAGCTATTGCACGGTGTACTCACTTCCAAAGCTTCCCAAGAGTCTTGGACAGCTCGGCGTTGTGAAGGTTCTTGTGGTGATCCGAGAGCTTGCGACGAGCCGCCTGAGCCCACACCATGAAGGCGTTCATCGGTCTCTTGATGTGCAACCTTCTCTTCTGCGCCGCCAGAGATGGACGTCGTGGCACCACAGGGGGCACGAGAGCCCAGTCGAAACCTTGCAGAACTTTCACAACAGCTTCCTCGACGTCGGCCGTGGCCGAAGACTCGCCTGCGATTTCCATAATCTGTTTGCTTGCCCTGCAGGTATAGGTGAGTGGGCACGCAAACGGTCACACAGGGAGAGTTGGATTCCGACTCGAATGAGCGAGCCGACGAGCAACCGATTTTCGCACTTAGCTGCTTTGCCACTTCAGAGACTGTCCGGAATCTTGAGAAACAGATAGAAAAAGCAGATAGGAATGGCAGCTGCAGCGGAACGCACACTACTTCCCGACGAACAACGGCCTGCGTTGTGTGGTGGAAGGCTGTAATGGAAGCGGCCGCGACTCGTACGACTGGATGCTGGCTGCCTGGCTGGCTGCCCGCCTGCTCGGCCAGTGGAGAAAGAATCTGCCTGCCGCCGCCGGCACCGCCGCCGCTGCTGCTCGTTGATGTTGGCTGTGGGAGGAGCTCGCTCAGCCTTCATTGGTCGAAACTATAAATGACGTCACTCGCAGACGGCCGGACGAGGAAACGGGCGGGACGATTCTCCACTAATGAGATGATCAGCAAACAGATACAGATGTTACAGATTTGCAAGAAATGAAACGACAAGCAAACCTCCATCTTTCACCACGTGTAAGGCACATGCCAGTGTTGAGTGAGGTGACAGTTTTCGGCTAAGATTTCCCGGCAGCGCGACGTTACTTCAGTGGGAGCTCCTTCTGTTCAATGAAAAAGACTTACGCTGAAGAGGCACGCAACTGTGCTTCTTTTTTCGGTTATCAATTCAAGTCGTTTTAATGCGCGATTCTGAACACTGTAAGGGCAAAATGACGTTAAAAGATACGACAGAGTCGGAGAAGCTCAAGCAGAATGTCGTGCGTGCTCTTCGGAATGGAAGCAATGATGATCGCTCCTTACTCTCGACTGGAAACCCATCCTTGGGGTTTTGTGGGCCATCTGCACCATGAACTCCGTCATTCATCCCGCGAAGTCCAGTCCGGGTTCGAGGTCGCGGCGTCATGCTTGCCAACGATTGATGACATCCGACGTCTGCTCATATAGAGGCCGGTTTCGATACGCGGCGGTTCCATTGGCGTTCCACCTGACTTTTCTAGGAATTGAGGAAGTGCTAGCCGATGACGGCAATAAGTTGCCTGAGAAACTGATTTCATTGTCAGATACGCAATGAATGCTCCGAAGGAAAGATCAGAGCTTGGAGTCCTGGAGATCGGATCTGATCGTGAGACAACGGACCTAATAACGGAGCCTCACCGAGCTTCTCTGAGACTCGTCGTTGTTCATTAATACTCGAGTCGGTTTGCACTTTTTTGGTCCGGTATGTTAGGACCTCCATCGAAATGGGTGGCATCCGAAGTGGCTCGAGCTCCATTAGAGGGCACTGTCGATGAGCTTTCCGTCGGGAGAGCGACGGCGATAGCAGAGAGGACGGCTCCGAACCGCACTCGCCAGCTTCGAACTTCTTCCCTTGAGTTGGGAAGTTATTTTCAAGAGCGAACAGAAACCGCGTTAGTCTCACTATCGGAAGGATTCTCGCTTGAGGAAACCAGCGACGGAGGAGGACATCTCGCAGCCAGGCTGCTCGTTCGTCATCAGAGAGCAATATCATAGATGATCTCTGTAAAGCATGGATAACAAGTTTGGCGGCAAGAGAAAAAGATTGTAACTCGCTGACTCCGAGTTTGTCATAGGTCTAATCATCGCTTGCTGCGCTGAAGCGACAGGCTGCGAACCCGATTGATTCGAACCTGGGAATCAACAGAGTTTCAATCATTTTGGGGCGGCACGAGTGGAACAGAGACTCTCCAAATCGAGAACATCGGGGCTCAGAAACAAGAGCGCCACAACGAACAGGTACGCATCGCTTGAAGTTGGCCATGTCTCTCAGGGCTGTCGACATTAGACTTGAGAAAACGTGCGGTCGACGTCTGTAGTCCCGCGTGACTCATGGTTTGAGAACAGGATGAGAGTCCGCCTCATGCAGCAGTCGGAGTTATAGACCGGACACATCTGCTTCTCGGATGCATAATTTCGAGCTTCGTGGCCAGATCTGGTTTGAGGACCCTGACGCGTGCTCGAGCGGTCACAATCCACGGGCCACGCCCTCGAGAATGAAAATGTCTCAACTGTTGGACTGGCCGCAAGGAATAAAGAATCTGTCAATCCCACCCAGTCCTCATCCACAGGTCGACATTTGTGAAATCACCCCGATCGGAAGTGGCCACAGGCTCGAAGGATGTCTGAGAACTGTCCGCGCAGCCAGATGGGTAGAGATGCGCAAGAATAATCTCTGTGTCGGTAATCAGGCGGGACGGGAACCTGGAATCATGGTGCCTTACCACTGCCGAATGCAGAGAGCTCGCAGGAATCCACACCAGATAGGCAGGTTCCGACAAGAGAGTCCCCGCTACTTACCTGACTTCAAAAGTTCCTTCGAGGAATCGATCATATGGTAACCAACTCCATCCATTGTTTTCCGGCTGAACCTCTCAGCCAGACCTCAAAAGTGTCCCGGAATCACCTTCCGGTATTGCTTTAGTAACACTCCCTATCGCCTCGCACATCCAATTGCGGGCGGTGGGCTTGGGTCTCGAGATGGTTCAGATTTAATTCTGATACAAATTAAATCCTCTTTTTACCACATAAGAAATTTTTGTTGTCGGCCGGGGATCGAACCCGCGATTGCTAGCTTAGCGTGGCACCCAAGGCGTCGGCTCGTTGGCCGTGTGGCATAAACCCAACTCCATCCAGCGCGAGAGAGAATCCCATGGGGAGTCCGCTCTACAGTGACCAAGCAAAGTCTTTCGTTGTCGGACTGACTGTCACTCATCACCTGCTCAGTGATTCGATACTCTGCTCGGAGAGCCGAAAATAACGTGTTCCATGAATAACTGTCTTCCTCGCTCGGAGAATGAATACCACCGCTCTATGGATGCGTCAATACTTTTTTTTGCAGTGAAGTATACAAGAACGTTCGATGAGCATCGATGAAAACGATCGCTGCCATAGGTATCCATAAAGTTGAGACGTACTCGCTGGAACCAAGAAAAACGTTGCGGAGAGAGATTGGAGGAGTCCGAGCTAGCGGACGGCAGAATCGACCAGAGGGTTTCTCGCGCACTGATCAGAGCATCGAAGTTGGAAGAAAAGTGAGCGAAACGGAGAGAGGGTCGCTCTACGTGCGAGCTATCGACGCATAACATTCCAGAACTTATGATAAATTCAGAACAGGGTTTTTGACGCCGGCCAAGCGCGGTTATCCTCAGAACTTCTCTGAATAATCCACACTCTTTTCTGCACCATCCTCATGAACGAATCGTGCCACACTCTTCGTCGCATGTTCTATGGGCTCCGAATTTTTGCATGCTGAAAAATCTGTTCCAGAAATTGCTGCTCATACCAAGAATTTCCATGAGCTAATCATCGGTTGGCCGCTTTCGAGTCAAACAATCGTCTCCATGTAGGACATTCGGAGTTCGATTTAAGCGGCGGTGTATTTCGGGAGCAGTCATCATGAGTGAACTGGCGCTCTGCAGTAGGGTGGATCGATTCTTTTTTCTAGGTATCGCGAGCAACAGCTTTCAGGCGTGCCTGGCCTTGCACCCTTTGCCCCAAGCGTGGAAACTCCGCTTGACTAAGCAGCGCGGCGACTCTCATGTCGTCAGCTAAAAGCCTGTCGACGTTCCCAAGAGTGCGAACTTCAACAACTCCTTGTTGTTGTTGCTGAGTTGATAAGTGGAGCGACCGAGAATCCCAACATGCCGGAGACGTTTCCCGATTGTTTTCACATTTTCACGTGAAATAGCGAAACTCTGAGTGAAATGCGCAGACTGAAGAGGTGGACCCACGAAGCGCAGTTTTTTTCTCGGTTATCACGACCACCGAGCACACGATTTCAGCACTAGGGAGTTTGCGATTTCGGGAAAAAAAATTCGATCCACCCTACCCTGCAGTGCTCGGCAGCGACGGAGCCCCAGATCGAATTGCCAAGGGGACGGTATTCCCGTTTCCTCTCTATCTGCCGCAGAGAACACGAGGCGTGGAAATTGAATCGAGTTTTCAGTGACGGAAGAACCCGCATCACGGAAGATTACACGGCGCTGAATTCGGAATCATAGACATTGCACCATTCGAGGAGCTCTTGCACGCAACCGGATAGCTTTAACAGGTTTCCAGTGGCTCACCTCATCAGTGACTGAAGCTCAGAATGAATATCCGATTCATCTACCTCCTGTGAAAAAAAGGCCTTCAAACAGCTGCCTGAGAGAGCCACGATGTCACAGGAAGCTAGCGTTAGACTACCGAAAAAATCTGACGAATGGGAGTGGAATCCCTGCGTTGTGATCGCCGTTGACTCATGGAAGACTCAACGGCGCTGTGAATTTGCACTGAACACTCACGGAGCTCAAAGAAACGCGCATGCAAATCAATGTTAGTGATTATGCACGATCCTGAACTCATCAGCTCAGCTCCGTAGGCTGTCGTTGGCAGTCTGAAGGGAAGAGGGGGACGGGTGGAGACGGAAATCGTTGAGCTATCTCGTATCGATCCGCACGTACCCAGCAGAAGCCACCTGTTTGTGAACGAACCGAATCCTCACCAGTACCCGTTCAGAGGTTTCAGGACCTGAACACATCGACCTCATACGAGGGTCTTGGGCCGCTGAGATGGGCTCTGAGCGCATCTCGTTCCAAATGCCCATTCGCGCCTCGCCCATGTATCGCAATGGTTCCGAACTGTGGCTCCGGGACCGCAATTTTCTGCGGTTCCAGAACCACAAGAAGTCGCGCGGAGGAAGTCATCATTCAGCCGTTGGCAGCGAGCTGAAACCTTCCCCGCTCACTGCCCTGGAAGATATCAGCCCAAATGGGAGCCGGAATCCCGGTGAAAAGAAGTCTCTTTCGCAGCCATCGCGCCGTCGACGCCTGTTCCCCGAGAAACTTGCTAGGATAGCAATGCTATCCCGTCTTACGCCGGGCCCACGCCTGAATGGAATTTGGAGAAAGAGAGCGCTGAACCCCAGATTCGCTACGCTCTCTGCTTCGCCGCAAGTCGCACCATGCGCGTCGCATGACACAAATTGTCGACAATAGCCCTCTGAGCTCGCTATCGTAATCCGTTTCCATCCGGGAGCATTTCGTCTTGTCCAACGTGAAACATTTCCCAATCCACAGAAGGCCACCATGATTGGGTTCACCCGAAAATTCGGGTCTTGAACTCCTCTTGGAACGTGGCTCACAAGCCGATTACACTGTCTCTCCAAGGCGAGCGTTTCAATAGCGCTAGAATGTCTGAGATATACACGTATCCGGATGATGAAAACCTTCAGGTCACTGACTCACAGTAGCTATGGGTAACAGAAACTCAATTAAGACCGCCTATGCATTCGCGTTCGAAGTTCTCAACCAAGTCACTCATTGTTCTCGTGTCTCGGAACTCAGGAATCGAAAACTGGGATATATACGAGGTCTCTGAGCGGTTGGATGCTCAGAGAGTCAGAAGAGAGAATTTCTGGTGGTTCTTTGGACCGTTCCGGAGTTCGCTTCGAGCCGCTTTCCATCTGATAGCTTGGGTGTTCACAGTGACAGGAGGACAGGTTCCCCATTCGACCGTGCGGAACGATGCTCATCCTCACGGGTTCGTAACTCGTCGACTCCTGGAAACTGAGCCAGAGCTCGAAAATCTCGATGGGAGACGACTTTGAGCACCGATTGCGTCGCTCGTTCGTTCCAGATGGTCGAATGTTCTTCTGCCCACCCTTCCTAAATTTGAGCCCCTTCCATTGCGGCTTGATCCGATCCTGAACTTGCTTCAATTCTGTGATTGGCTCCGGTCCTCAAATTCAATATCGTCATGCTGGTGCGAGCTCTATGCAACTGTTATGTAATCCATGAGCAAGTGCTCCTCCATTTCGGAAGTTCCATTTGCTCCCCACTGGTCTTGGGCATGAGGCAGCTTAACCGTCTGGAATATGCCGTGTGGAACCCGGTACACGTCCTTCGTCATCAAGATACTTATCCAGAGAAACGGACCTATGGATAGACACTCCGAGCCCAGCATTATCTCGCATCGAAACCCCACCAACTCCAACCATTTGGCAACATTGGTCCAGTTGCCTTTCCCTGCAATCGTGCCCCACTGATTCATTGTCTTATCCGCTGTAACGCGCAGCTCCCAAGACGCCAGCACCTCTGATAGTCGGCCTTCCCCTTGTGAGCTCTCCGTGAAGAGGACCTTGCGTGTCGCGTATACCCAGCACGCGAGGTCATATCAAAAATGGTGGCTTTCCTGATCCGGGAGATTCCCTTCGCGCGGCGTTCTTGTTGCGCGCAAGTTCAGACCAGCTCCGTCGGACGTAAGCCTAGGCTGCGTAACCGTTCCGAAATCAGAGCAAAAGAGATCCACTCGTTCTATATCCAAGTTTCTGGCTGAATGCGATCAGCGATCACTGAACATCATTTCAATGGAAAGGGCTCTCAACACTCAACACCAGACATATGTTGCCCAGGGTCTTTCTGTTCCCGGTTGCATCGTACGCGTGGGATGGAGTCGTTTCTTTCTACTCAGGTGAGCGTGTACGACGGACTGGAAACCATCTGTGGAACACTCGTCGAACGCAGGACTGTGGCTTCAATGTTCGAGATGGAGCTTCGCAGGTCATAGAGCGGAACACTGAGTCAGGGGGACGACAACCGAAGCGGGCAGGGATTCCAGCGGCTCATTCTGCTCATCCATCCAACCATAGTATTCCGAAATCATTGTAGCTAGTCACGGCGTCAGAACAAAGTATACAACTGGAAATGCAGACACAACTGACGGCTTCTCTGGAAACAAAATATCCAGGGTGTCCGAAAAGATTGCGCCTGTGAAGACATCACTAGCTGAAGGTTACCGTCGCTCGGCCACCTTCGGTCGCCGCTCTCTGCTATTTGCAATCTTCTGGATTTCTCGGGATTCCGGTCGTTTCAGACAGATTCACATTGGCGACATTCTATTGTCACTAATCTTGAATGATTCCGATCCGATTCCTCGAAAAGTCACTCTCGATTCGATTACCTGGTGCATCAGAATTAGAATACAGCATGTATTTTCCGATCGTGCCACCAGGCTCCAATACCCTTCCAGTGTGGCTCGCTCCGGAGTTACTCGTTCGTTCGATCAACTCGCGAACAATCGGGCTGCTCGCTTCACTTCCGGGCAATCTCTGTCCAGTCGAGCACAGACATGAAGATGTCGCACGAATACTGTCAGCTAGAAGTCTCGTGTAGGAAACTATCCTTAATTGCATCTTGTCAACAGTTCGAGAGTGGAACGGCACTCGTCAAGACCCGACTGGCGCCGCTGTTTTACAACGTGCGTGTCGTTGGGCGAGAGATTATGGGAACACGTCAGATTCTCGCTCGACAGCTGGCCTGTTCGAATCGATGAGAGGAAATTCCTTGGCAGTTGAACATTTTCTTGCGGAATGGGGAAGGTGGTCAGAGTGATCAAAGAACCGAAGGCCCATGAAGTCCACCTCATTCAATGAGGGTCCGTGCTGGAACCGGACAGTCTCCCATAGGTGTCATCGAGCCAGGGAGAAGCCGCGGAAAGCAGAACTGAAACTCCGGGGAACGTGGTCTTCCGGTGATTTGTGGACAACTATGCCAAGAGGATTATCAGGCAGCGAGGAGGATTCGCCTGTCATTTCCGACTGAGCGTGTGCGCAAGCTGACGTGGGCTGCATTCGTGAGCAATGATTAACCCTCGTGGTTCCCGAATTGTAGACTCTTGTGACGCCAAGTGTAACCTGTTGGGGTGGAAAGTCTGATGTTGAGTTTCAGGACCGAGAAAGACATTCCGAGCAGACTTCTTACGCATCTCCAGGAGGCTGACAGGATTGACACGTCACCGTGCACAGGATCCGAAAGCGATTCCCGTTTTGAGGAGCGCAAGGAGAGAATATCGACGACGGGCGAACAGTTCAACACCCACTTAGCTTCATGGCGTCCTGCTAGGAATCAATGTCACTCACTGAGTAAACGTCTCGCCCGTTGTGCATGATTGATGTCGTTATTCCGATGCGACTTCAGCTCATCGGCGAGTTTGGAAGTTCGGTCGTCGAAATGGCCGGATCTCCGGGAGTCCTCTGCTCTTGGATCAAACTCCTCGTCCTATCCGTCGAATCGATGTGAACTCGTTGGACAGCTCCGCCTGCACTCTTGCGTTCACGATGCTTTGCTGAATTTGAAGGGATCGAATGCTTCCCCGCTGGAGGGAGCTTTCCTACGTCGGCTATTAGATGAGCAAAAAGAACTGAAATCTAGTCCAGGAAACTCGGTCGGGAATACCTCCAAGAACTCACGGAGTATATGGCCGCGAAATGTGTAGCCCAAACGAAGAATGTTGGCACTTCGAGAAGAGCTTGAACGGAGGAAGGAAAAATTCACGCTTTTTCTCGGGTTTTTCTTTCTTTTCCCATTGTCGTGCACCATCTTGTCTTGTGCTTGTTGTGTAATCATCACCCAGATCTCGGTATCATCGCCATTCCGCTCCTCCCACGTCAGTTCACCAAACCAAACGTCAAAACGCTCTGCCACGCAAACAGCCGATACTTGCGGAGAGTGAAGCGATATCGGGAGCGAATTCGACTAGGTATCTGCTCCGAATAGTCGCACAGCGCTCTAGCTCCGACGAGCAGCCTCTATCCCCCCCGAATAGTTACGCGGGAATCCGGAATCATCTTGGTTCCAAGTGAACGAGGAATCGAACCCGAGCGGAAAACACCGCACCCCTTCCGCAGCGTCAAATTTGAGCAACACACGATCCACTTTACAGCTGGATGTGGCGAATTTGTGATTCTCGCCGAATGCCAGCGAGCCGAACAGCCAGCCCGGTCAGAATGGTCGTGATCGTCGCCAACTTTCTGTCATCACCCGGATATCTCACCGAGGCCTATCATTCCATCTCTACGGAGGGATGAATGTGCTGTTTACGCCACTCTACACCGTAGCCAGTCAGCTCGCAAAGCTGCCGAAGCACCAAAGAGCTAGTCAGTCATCCTACCGGCCGAGAATCCAGCCAGCCCTCCGTTCATCTGTCTATTCATCTATTCAGACGAAGGGTCGGACATTCATTCTCATCTCTATATTTGAGCGCACGCACATAGATATCAAGTTCGAGCTTCAGACGGCGCCTTCAGTTTGTTGGTAGAGCCAAAGAAAGGGCGCTGTTGTAACATCCCGCTCCGATGGGATCTCATTGATGACATCGGCGCGAAGAATCGAAATCGGTCCTTGCTTCTAAAGCGCTCGATGAAAACAATCTTGAATGAATGTCTGGACGTAGTTCGTGGACAGAACGATAGAGTTAGCCTCGAGAACTATCAAGGCAGGGGGAACACTTGGCTCTGACGCGACATTTGGAGTCCTGGGTTTCATAACCAAACAAATTCCAAGCGGACTAAGGAGCCTCGTCTAATCGAATCATAACCCAAGATACTTCATCCTCCGGCTCCCGAATCGCTGGAGCTCAGGTTGACGCGCGAGGGGGTTGTAGGCGGAAGCCGATCCTCTTCCGAGGGACCACGTGAACGTGATCAACGAAAGATTGAAGGAAGGAATCGAGAAAATTGAAGAAAGAATCAATCTATGGCTGGAGCGAGATTTGAGGACTTCAAAATCTGAGAACTCTCAGTGGCTACTCTCGGGTATTGGCCCAATTGCGATGCTCGCTGTTCAACTCGAGATTCCCGACCTGGATTATTTTTCAAAATTGTACACAAAATGACAAGAAAGATCTCAGCGTTCGACTACCCGTGCCATTCGAACGTTATTTTCGTAGCCCTATTCAGTGAGCTCCGGAGAAGTGCCGCCACGTATCGGATTACAAAAGGAGCTAATTGGCATTCGTCGTGTTTCTCCAGGAACCCCTCTTCGGCTTGTCATTTTTAGATCGCCGCTTTCTGTTCCAGATGTGTGGAGCTGACTCTGCTGGCTGTATGTCGGCAGTTCATGACTCCGCGGATCACCTGCTTTGATGGCATAGAGGAACCGGCGTTGCCTCCTCAACTTTTGTCTGGCCTGTGTCTGCTGCTCCTTCCAAGTTAAACGGTTATGCTTGCAGTCACTCTGGATGAATCCGATCGATGACTGAACTGCAAGTTTCCTGATCGTGGTCGCATCAATGTCCCAATGCCGTCTTCGGATTCGTGGTGGGTAAACCAGAAGCTGTTCCGAAAATGGTGAAAGCGATTTCCAGAAATTGGAACTCAGCGAGAAAGGCGGGGTTACTCATTCAAAACGAGACTTGTAAAACCGTCCCCCATTGTACACCAATTCTTGCCAGAAACATTGCAAATTCCGTACTCATTGCGAGTTGAGATAGAAATCTACACGATCAGGGCCACATTCAGCCACGATAGAGGTCTCGGAGCGATGAAATTGTATGAGTCCGGTTCCTAATTGCCTATGACACTCATGACTCAGACCGGAGTTTCTAGACGAGCCACAGGAGCAGGAGAAATTTACCCGGAGCCAGCTGCGCAAACAGGGCTTTGGTGCTTGCAAGCAAACTGATCGAATGATCGCTGCGTCAAGGACAACGGTGATCGGCTCTCGGGAAACCGCAGTCTGAGAACCATGGGCCAGAAACGAAGCATACCGCCACTGGGGAAGCGCGAAAAAGTTCCGCGAACCAGAGAGCATCCGATACGATTCTACACTGTCCCATGTCGCCTTTATAATAATGTCGCCCTTATCATTGACAACGGTACACCAGCGTCACGAGAATCGCCCGATATGTCTTTTCCTGAGCCACTTGGAACGAAGCCGATTTCTCTGAGCTCTGTGATCGGGAAGAACAGGTTTTGCTCTACCGGAACACATGCTCATGACAGCACAATCTGAGATTCGGTCAGGGATAACGCTTCCCAGCGATGAGCACGACTTTTCCAGAGGAGAACCCATGCCCGAAATTATCAAACCCAAGTGGTTCGATCCAATCCCTCGTGAGACAAACGTTTGAGGATTCACGCAGCAGCGTAGAGTACAATACCTCGATGGGGATCTCCACGCAACTCGAAGTAATATCTCCTGACCGCCTTCATGCTCATCCTAAGTCCAAAGGTCGACATCGTATGCGAGAGTTCTCTAAAGAGGCTCTGGATTCTCTACATTTTCCGCGCCGCGAGGGCGTCTGAGTAGCGTACAAGAAAAAATGGGGAACAACCATTTCCGCCCGATGGTGCAGCTCGTCATGTCAAGGGGGCTGTGATCTGGCCGAAAGATTCGAGGCTCAAGAGGGTTTCGGAACATGCATTTCCAAAACAGCGACCGGATCGCGACTGTTCGTGACGGACGCCCGAACTCGAGTTCTCGCAGCGGACCTTGAAGGACGCAGAAGGACGTTCCAGTGCAACTCGACGTGCCCACACCCAGATCACGGCCACACAGCCAGAAAGTTCAGTCCTCGAGGAGGAGCTGCATTCCATCGAGCCACGACTGAACTGACCGACCACGGGGTAGGCAGACGTGGCTGTGCTATTTCTGAGTGTTCTTCGCCGCTGGCTCTTTTCCCAACATGTGATGTGTGTGTATCTGCGAGCGTTTGTCCGCGAGCGTTTGTGTGCGCGCATGTGCGGATGTGTGTTGTTGGCCATAAAGAGCGTTGTTGTTCCTTAATCGACAGACTCGGCCTCCATCTTACATTCAGCGTATGGGGATCCGCTGGGAAATCTCAAGTTTCAATCGAGTCGGGCCGCTTCTCTTGAGGAGCTCATCCATACTCACTTTTCGCGCATCAATGTCAGTTCGGAGCCATTCAGTGGTGAGACTAGTCGTCATTGCCGAAGATGGACAAGATACTCGCTCAGGTCGTTGAGGATGATTTCTTCTGTCGGCCACAGCTGCTGGCGGCCCTGTCTGGAGCTCGGAAAATCAAAATCAATGGAAATCTTCACGACAGGGAAGGAAACTCCGCGCTCATTTTCTGTGGATCGCTCCGCAGCGGACGACGCGAGGCTCCGATCGTAGTTCCGAAGCTGGCGTGAAAACTAGCCAGTGCAATGTTCAAACATCCTTACGCGTTGCCAACCGGCAGCATTCGCTCGTGACGTCTGTGCCTAGTGGTGGGTCGATCGTTGCTTGGTCATCCTCCACGTCGCTGCGACCGCCAATGCTTCTCCCGTTGTTGTATGGCTTCGCGGAAGAATAAATTTGTGAGGGGGAAACGCGCTTCAAACTTCGTTCACGGCAGCTAAGGCGCGCGCGTCTTCAAATCAGGCTGATTTATACGACGGCTCGGGATGAGGGTAGACGTTCTCCGCCAGTAACGGACAGAAGAAAACCGGACAGCGTGGTCGAAGATTACGAAGTTCGTATTTTACCTGGTCGGTTCGCTCTGCTTCTTCCCATATGCCAGGACCATATTACCGATCGACGGTTCCGGTGGACTTGCGTCACAAGGGAGAAGGCCCGGATGCTTCTCCCATGCTCAGAATTTCCGGCCCGAACTCATTGGGCTCGGGTTGGATTCGTCCAGTTTCTAATTCTGCATGGGAGTTCGAGATCGGTGTTCGCTGGGCTGCTCCGCGCGTACAATGTCAACATCAGTTGTCAACAGGCTGTCAGCTGGGAGTCCTCAAACACAAAATTGTCACTCGTGGCGCGATGAATGGCTTGTCATCAGTTGAATTCGGTGCCTTCTGGCCGTCTTGTTCCCGAATTCCCTTCGAATTCGCTCCGGGCCGGAATCCGCCAAAAGAACCGAAAGAGTAGACGGCTAACCCTTCGGTGTGCCCGCGCGCGGACACGAACATAAACTCGGGAAGAAGCGGCTGCAGTCCGAAATCGAACATATTTATTTTATTATTCGCTCAAACCCTCCAACCGGACAGCTCCACTCGGCGCGTATGAAGAAGAGAGGTCTAGAGAAATACTGTGAATTTACTGCTCTTCAGAAACCGAGAAGACAGTTCCAATAAATTGAAAATCCGCTTAGCGGGTCGGTTGCTCGAACGGCCGGCTGGACGGCCGGACGGATGGCTTTGAGAAGAAAAGACGAAAGTCCAGGAATCGAACGTTGGAAGAAGTGCGTTTCACGAGGATCGGAGGGAACGAACTCGATCTTCGAGCTCGATGCAGAACTGCAGTGAGATGTCGAATCGTTCAGTTCTCTCATGAAGTCCCTCGGGAAAAGTCAGAAAATCGGACATCGGATAGGTTCGAGCGGCTTCACGGACTGTTTTCATGGTTCCCAATTGTCGAAGGCAGCTGTCAGAGGAACCGAACGGGAGGACGACGCCTCACTGCCCGCGAGGCTCCACGTTAGCCACTTGTGAATGGATTTTCCGCAGCTGAGTCTTCCATATCCATGACCTAGAACGATTGCTATGCCTTCAATTCGGTCGAAGCTTCGATACCGTACTACATGCGAATCGGGGCTAGGATAGGGCTGAGTTCACAATATTTGCACGAAGAACGATGTTCCGTTCCCCGTTTGATGAACTTGATCATCTACAATCGCCACGGTGCTCTCGACACCGAAGTGGCGCGACTTGAGGTGTGAGCGTGGTTCGTAATGACAGCACGGACACAGTGAGGTTCTTTCTTCCCGAGTCAACAATGGCGTCTTTGTGATCGCCGGCCTGTTTGTCTTGCGATGATGAATTCCTCTGAGCGAGAAACTCTTGAGTAATTTGTTCCCCGGGTATAAAAAATCGATTTGTGCAGAGCTCATATACCGAGCGGCGGCGGCGGCCGTGGCGACGACCGACCGACCGACCACCCAGACCAATAGCGAGCGACCAACCCGACGAGCGCTGACCGACGAAACATTCGACCGACCAGCGAGCCAGCCAGCGACCGACCGACCAACCACGGTCAACCGGCTGGTCTTTGCCAGCAGGCATGCTTTTGAGATGTCAACTTCCGAGTGGAGAATTCTATTACGGTTCCTGCCTTCCCACTAATATTACCCTGCGAGCCGCCGGCCACGCTCGGAACTCGGAACACACAGGCTCCGGTCGAGCCGCTGAGACACACATGCTTGTGCCGCACACATGTCCCGACCACGCATTATGAATCCCACCTTTCCAGGTGACTTCATTATTCGGAGCCCGCGGTCTCTCAGAACACCGTCGGTGGGGGTACAAGTGGAACTTCCCATGGTTTGTACCCAGGCGGAGCCAACTCTGTTCGGAAACAATCATGTCCCACGAGAACAGCTCATCCTTCCGGTTTTTATCCATAGGAGGTGAGACTACGCCTCATAACGGTGAACGCTATCCGAGCCGCTCTCGTCTTTTCGTTGGACGGAGCCGATGACTCCGTCCTCTCGGTATGAGGAGATCGGCTCATTCGCGAGAGTCGAGGAGCGTTCCCCGTTCTCCAACTCATGGGAAGCACTGATGGGCCCGACACGTTTGGGGGAGATATTTACTTGGTCAGAATCATTCACGAGTTCCGATGCACCTTGAAGAATCGGCTTTCGGAGAGGGCAACGCGCCATCAAGCTCGGAAAAACTCGATCCGACCAGGTCCAGATAAAATATATTCGGATCGGTGGCGCAAGTTTGACTGATCGAGTTTGTTCTTGATTTGCTCCGCGGGTGTAGAGAATACTGAACCGGGTTGCCGAGAGCCCTCGGAGAAGATTTCGTAGTCTTTAAAAGAGAGCACAAAGAAGCTCTCTGTGGGGCCTGGTATTTATATTTAGATGAGTCGAAGATGTACAGAAAGAACCCTGTCTGGCGACCGTCGGCTGGAGAAGTGGAAGGAGAAGGAGTGTTCTCTCTTCCCCGAAAGCTCATGTGCTCATTGAATTTGCTTTGCCGCGTTCTGCCTCTCGTCGAGAGGGATGAACGGGAGGCTAAGAGAGTGAGACGGTTCATGTTGACACGAAGGTATATGATCTGTGTGACGCTGGTGATTCAATGTTGAAATGCTTAATCTCAACCGAGATGCTACGGATGCTCGAACCACCGAATTCCATCTAGTGCTTTGCGCAACACTCCGTCGAGGATTCGATTGGGTCACGCATGCGATCTGGATGCTTTCAAATCCCAGCGAGAGGTTCAAGGTGGAAATTCGAATGGGAGAGCTGCAGACGCTGGGATACAACGAACGCGGTCAGAAACCAAATCGGAGACGAAATCGTAGGGCTTTCCGCGTAGCCAGAGAGCTCAAACATCAGATGTCAGAACTTCCCCAGTTTGAGTCTGGGAAGCTCAACGCGTTCCCATCAGCGCAATCCCATATTATATGGATCGGTTTTCGGTGAGCTCGTCGTTTCAAGCTCTAGTTTTGGCCAGAGGGTCTTCAGAAGACGATCGAGTGCCCTCGGAGAAGCTGCTGTATTTGGAGAGCCCCATGTTTTTTGCGATCACCAGGTAATGCTCCTCTGAGGCCGTGTTGGATGCCGCGGAAATCTGGAAACCTGGCTATCGGGTTCTCGTACTGGCTTCAGCCCGATTTCGGTGTCTGGTGGAAGGTTGATTCCGGCGGGGAGCGGTAGGAATCTTCGGTACCGAAGCGGACGTAGAAGGGATCTCACAGCTGAGGAGCCTCTCAGAACGTCTCAGGAGTACCTGGGCGGGGACGGAGAATCGAGGGATTCGCCATCCGAAGAGTTCTGTTTACCTGATATGGGTTTTGAGAGATGTGATAGTTTTCATGTGCAGTACCTTACGCTTAGATTCGATGAGGTCTACTCGGTACGTGACTCTCCTCCGCCTCTCTTGTGGAAACCTCAGATCGGTCGGCCAGCTAGAGGGACACACGCAGGGTAATGCGATGTCCACCGAAAACTCGGAACGCTGTGAACCTTCGAACCTGAAATCTTGGTCGGTGTCTATGGGTGTCCAAGGGGAATATATTCTGCAGCTTCTGCACTCGGACGACGTATCGGTGATCCTCTCGAGACTTTTGGAGCTTCGTTGCTAGTTATCTCACATGGCGGCCATGTTCGACTCCGAAAACGTACTACAACTTCGTCTGGTGTTGATGGAATCTGAAATTTGTGCGAATGTGCTGTCTTCGATGTGGGCTTTGGAGTGTTGTCAGCGCAACGATTCGAACCGGTCCTTGATCCCCGAGCTTTTCCAATGTGTGAACGAACGGCTGGGAGTCTTCAACACGGTATCGTAGCGAGTGGCCTCGGGCGTGATTGCAGTTTCCGCGTGACCATGAGCCCGCCAGTCGCGTATCCGTATGCCACTTTACGTCCGACGGAATTACTATGAACTCGCGCGCACCGATAACGCCGCGTGAGGGGAACCTCTCATATCAGGGAAAACACCATGCTTCATATTCAACCCCGCGTGTTGGGTGTACGCGACACGCAAGTTCCTCTTCACGGAGAGCTTACAACAGGCCGGTTTCGTCATACTCGGAGTTCCTCAACCGCAACGAACGCTCTCCCAGGTGAGACCCAAGGCGATGCCGATGAATCTGGCGAGTGCATCCGCCTACACCAACTTCCGTAGAACCGTGCCCGATACCTCCGGTCGCAGTGA
The DNA here is from genome assembly GCA_037576195.1 of Phytoseiulus persimilis. NCBI lineage: Eukaryota > Metazoa > Arthropoda > Arachnida > Mesostigmata > Phytoseiidae > Phytoseiulus > Phytoseiulus persimilis. The sequence goes on along the minus strand of CM075101.1, from coordinate 54,246,850 downwards.
GAAACTCGGAGGAAGTTACTCCATCGGTTTCTCGTGATCTAACGAGTGGAGTAGAAGTGGGTATGGCAGAGTGGGATGACTGGTTCATGGCTTTTGCAACTGAACAGCCACCCTCTCCCTGGAAGTCTGTTCTTCGGGCGCGGTATTTCAGCACGCTACGTACAAATGCCGTTCCCGATGAAAGCCTGTGGTGCAGTTCCAAGTCGCAATCCTCTTCGGGAGCCCACTGCCAACTTCGATAATCGGTTCCGGCGCTCTTCGCTGCCCTGGCGATTGGGAGAAAGTTGAATAGCTTGCTGAAATTGCCGCTCCTAGTTCACACAACGATCTTGTCAACAGGGAGCAATTCCAGAATACAGCACAATAATATCTCGAGACATCTTCCGCCCTGCTACTCGTTGCTGCTCCCCTTCTGGAGAGAACCTGCGTTTGAGGAGGCGAACCTCGATTTAGGGCTCTTGGACCCCTGACCCCGGATATAGACCACATCTCCAGCGGGGAGATACGGAACAGGCTCGTTCAGAGCGAGGTGAGACGAACAACTGATCGTGCTCCGCCAGAACTGTCCTTGTTGCGCAAGTCGGTCTCCAGAGCAGCCTCCAAACCCCCATTGAGGTTCGGATACGTGGATCGAGACGTTCTCGACTCTCGCGTTAGCCTTCCTGCTGATGCATATCATCGTGGATAATATGGGCTCCGTAATTGAAGTTCTTCCTCCGACTTGGCCAATTCCTTGGATATTAACCGCACTAATGGAGGCGCGGTGGTTTACGAAGACTGAGACGGAGCTCTTCCTTGCTATTCATAAGGCTGACCAGCTTCACAACTTCTGCTATGCATAAGGTCATCTCGAAGTCGCTAACCGCACGAAGTCCTCCATCTTGACCGAAAATCAGCTCACATTCAGATCTCAACGCATTTCATCTCTCCTTCCCCTCGAATCTTTCCCTCATCGCACGATTCCGGCTCACCTCGTCTTCATGATTCCGTCACTGATTTCTACGGCTCGCGTTCTATCTCCCTTACCTCCGCCAGGGCTTGCGCTCATCGCCGCTTCTGGACTTTCCGAATGTTACGCCTCGACGGAATTCTGAGTGCTAAGCTTGAGCCTTCTAGTACCAATCGTCAGCAGCCTAGAGCTGTTCCAAGTCAAGTCGGCAGTCTTTCTTCCTCTTCAATCTCGGAATGTTCGAGTCTCGTGAGACAACCGACCGTTGCGCTCGTTGAGGCAGGAGGAAGAGATCCCGATTCGAGCTGAAAATTCTCGCAGAAACTCAAACAGAGGTGTTGCTGCCTCAGCGTTCGTGATATTCTCCTGGGAAATCACCCTCCCGCCTGTATTTTGAGCAGCTGTTCGTGCGCGAGGAACTGTGGCCGACGACGGTCCCCGCTTGAGGAATGTTCAGGAAATACGATTCTCGAGATCGATTGCCCCTAGATTCGAGGAATAACTCTGGAATATCATCCAAGGAGCTCCTCTGAACAGGAACGGTTTACCTGAGTCTAGTCCCGGATGCGAGGAGCGCACATATTTGGTGCCGAGCGCCCAGGAACAGAGTCGTGACTCACGACTCGTGAGGGCCACGAACGAAACAGAATTCCGCTATGCTGTCTCTCCGAAGAATGGAGTCGGTTTCATTCCCGTATTGCTGGGAGCCTCCGGATTCGTTTCGACGAACGCTTCCGGAGAGTCGTCCTCCTTCCTCGCGCCCCTATATATACGGCGCCGCCGGAGCGGAAGGAGGTCGGTCACGACGTCTGCGGCTTGCAGAGCTCGAGTCCGTTCAATCTGAATCACTTCTTCGATTCGTAGTGGAGTCAAATCCAGACCGTCATTTCCGGCGTCGTTCAGGTATAGAGGGAGATCAATCCAATGAGCCGGGAGCCTACTGATTCCGGCATGGATCTGCCACGGAATCTCGTTTTGAGGAATACTGTGCAGCTCGTCATGGATCGAACCGAACCCCTTTCTCACACTGTCTCTTTAGCACCTCCGATTACGCCGCAGGATTCTCACAACGATTCTTCCTGCATTTCATAGACGCTGTGTGGGATTCAACCTCGTGCATGAATGCTTCCGGCGGATTTCGGTTTTCGATTGCTGAACTCAAACGAAGCATGGTATTATCGCCGATGGAGAGGAGGAACTTGTGCGGATGTATCTCTTCGTGCACTCAATCTGCCTAGTTGATGAGTTCGAAGCGTATTTTCCTCGCGATTGTTTGGACAAGAGCTCTTGCAAGAGGGCCGGAAGAGGAAGAATGGGTGCGTCAACTTTTTCTGGCTCATTGGAGTTCCCGAATGGAAGGAAATCGACTTGAGCTCACCGTCTGACCATTCCCAACTAAGAAGCAGCTCACGAGTGACCCACTGATGCACTTCCCCTCATTCTCTGCATGGTGAGCTTCGGTGCCGACGGAAGGTTACAAGAAACACGATAAATTACAAATACCCTCTAGCAGACACGTGCAAACATCGGAGGAAACAACCCGCCATGGTGCTTATCGAACGAGGAAAACTGGGCTCGGCTGTGCAGGATGGCAACGGTAGGGATCTTCAACCACACAGAGCAAAACTGACGTGATGATTCTGCAAGAACCGACTCCGGGAGGCTGAATGTAACAGTGGCTCCCATGAGGGAAAATGAGACAAGATTCCGTGGCTTGCGACTACCTTTTAGCTTATTAGGACTGAGTTCAGCGAAGTCACCTCAACCAAATCAGAACAACTCCCCAGGTCTCCATCGCTCGCATTTTATTCTTCTGAAGCTCCGCAAGGCAGGTGATCCTATTCCGCGGCCCAGAAACGTTCTCCTCCTCGCCAGCACAACTCAGTCGGGAACATAAGCGAGTTTTATTCTAGCCCGACAGCTCCATTATACTCGAGTCAACATCTTTCCGATCGATCATGGCCGCCTTCACGCAGTCATTGAAGATCTCGTTGCGGTAGCAATCAGAGTAACAACCGTCGCGGATGATGTCCTTCATGGAGGGGAACGTCTCTGCACATTCCCAGCAGATCCTGTCCAGCCTATGAACTAACTCATCGAACTGAGTAGTGTAGCTACCTCGACAGTTTGCATCCAAGAAGGGGCGCTTCCGTAGGACATGACCTGAGGCGAGAGCGCAGAAGAACACAACAGCAATGAGTCGTGAGATGTACATCTGGAACATGATATCCGAGTTAGCTTCTCAAGGAACCCAAGGATCTCCGGAGCCGAAACTTAGTCTCTCGGGTAGCTCCGAAACGTCATGGAGCGATGAGAATCGAGAATTACGTCGGTTCTCATCTGGAGGGAATACACCAAACACTGAGCTCAGAAGTTCATTCACCGGAGGAAGCTACTGTACACATTCGAAACAGCCGGAAAGAGCACCGCCAGGACATGCATGCTAATCATCCAGAACTACTAGAGGTGTTTCAGTGCTCGATGTGATCCTTCGCACTTCAGTCCGCCAAGAAAAGTCTTCAGGCCGATAACAATCACATTTGTCGTGAAAGATACCTCTCGATGTCACCTTACAACCCATGTTCCACCGAGTGCCTCCTCGTTATCCGAAGCACACGTATGCGCGATTTGTAAACTCTATCGAATCATTCGCACCAAGCAACCTTTGCTGTGTGGGAGCCGGAGCTGAGTGGAGCCCAAACCCTTCCGAACAGCGACCAGATCCTGAGACGGAGATATTGCGAGATCCCACCGATGTTAGCCAGTACATCGCATGCAGATCCCGACAACGCGGTTCAATTGGACCTCAGGGTTCCAACGATAGCCGTCTGAAACATTTCGCAGACAAGCCTGCCGCACAATGGTGTGGGAATCGGAATGTTCATCGATGAGCACTTGGCATCCGATAAGCATAAGGGTCTTCAAGACGGTAGGGGCCCGAACCCTTCTCGGGAGCTCCGGAGCCCAGTAGCGTAGCCGACCCTCTTTATTCACGAGGCTTGCTGCTGCTGGGGGAGGGGGAGGGAATCCTCCGCGGGGCGCTGGAGTTCCTCTCACACGAAGCACTTATCAAAGGGAATACGAGACTTATTTTGAAGCACAGAACGAGCTCTCTGAAGGCCCCTTACATCGGCAGAAGATTTCCGCAGCACTCGTTCACGTACTGGGTTTGGTTGGAATTCAGCCGTGGTCGGATTCGGAGGTTCCTTTTCTCGCCCGCGAAACACCATGATTCTTCTCCATGTCCAATAGGCTGTTAGCCCCGGTCTCACCGTCGATTACGAGAGTTTGGATACCGAAACAGGGTGGGTCGTGGGACCCAATATTTAAAGAGGGTAAAACTATGGGAAGGAAAATTTCACAAATGCTAGGATCCTCCTCTCCGTAGCATGACTTAGCTCCCATCGCAAATATGACCGCAGACATCGAAATTGAGGAGATCATCTCAAACCTCGCTGTACATGCGCAAGGCACATCTTCCACGCGGACGCGGACGGCATTTTATGATCCCGTCCATTCTTCTAATTGGAGACCTCAATATAACGAATATATTTCGCCGGAATCGGCTAGAGAGTCTTTGTGATGTTCGATCCCCGGCCGGGACAACAAATTTCTTATGTGGTAAAAAGAGGATTTAATTTATATCAGAATTAAATCTGAACCATCTTAAGACCCAAGCCCACCGCCCGCAATGGGATTTGCGAGGCGATAGGGAGTGTTACTGAAGCAATACCGAAAGGTGAATCCGGGACACTCCTGAGGGCTGGCTGAGAGGTTCAGCCGAAAACAGAGTCTTTGTGATGTACACACTCGTTATGGACCGCATACAATAAAAAATTGTGGAACATATAACGAAGCCTGAATGGTATTAGGATCTGAATCGCGGATACTCAGGTTTCGCGAAAGATCGGTTGAATCACAGTGGCTGATTGAATTTTCCAGGGTGAGGCGCAGACACGGCTGCTCTGCGCGAGAAACGAGGCATTCGAATTCCAAGAATGATGAGCCAGCTTTTGAGTAAGCAATGGCCCGTCCTCGCGCACGGAGCTAACGTCCCAACGGTCCCTTATGCTTTCTCTCAAAATAATGGCTGGGAGCTCGTGATGCTCTTGTTAACAAGAGACGAATTCACAGAAAAAAACCGACCCCTCGAATTTCGAAACTTCATGAGGCCAGCCTCATGGGATTCCAATATCGAAAGGCTTCAGGTCGTAAAGCCTCATGCGGGCTCCGCTACTGCCGGACCCCAGAGTTTCTCGCGCCGAACTCGGAACCCGGTGCTGGAAAACATGGCCAGACAGGACATTCGGAATATTTACACACTTGGATGTATTATGGCCCCAAGACTGCTCAGGATCCACGCAAGGGGGAGGGGAGACGAGCAATCGTGCGTGCATTTGCGAGATTTCATTTTGTAATGGAGCTTCAGGGACACCACAATTCCGAGCAGAGCGATATCTGCGACAGCCGTCAGAACTGTGGAAATCCCGAGGGAGCAGAGCGTTTTTCCGACCCTTCGAACGAATTCTCGAGATGTGATCGAGCGATCTCGTTTCCACAGAGAGTCCATCTCGCTATCGACGAACTTTTGCGATGCACAAACTCACCTGCTGGAGTCAGAGGGTTTTCGAGGAGAGTCACGCTGCCTGAGCTGTCCAGTCGATCCTGGCGTGCGTTTATATAGAGCACCGATTGCGTCGAGGTGGCGGGACTGTCTCATCTATTCGTCTCTCATGGGACCGTGTGGGCCCACATAGGTCGAGAGCATCGACGAGCTCATCAGAAGTTGAAGTAAGTTTCTGCATTTTGTCACCGTGCTCTGTTTGGTAAGTCATGCGTGTGACGCAAGTTTGCATCGCATTAGGGTGACGAATGTCCCCGATCTCTCCTAGACGATCCATACGCTCCACGCTCGTACAGAAAGCTCACGAGCCAGAAACGAAAAGAAAAAAGCTCGAGACTACCGAAAATCATGGCCGAGCATTGAGAAACTCAGGCTGTTTCGAAGTGAAGCAACTGCGCAGCCGTCTGAGATCATCTTACGCGCGACATCCGTCGTTGAGAGAGATCGAAAGTCGGATGCTCTATTCATCAGCCCACCCGCAGTCGGATTCCGCATCGTGGAATCTCGTTGAGCGCATAAGAAGACCGCCGGGCTCCATTTCAGGACGTTCAGTTCCTGTAAGATGCCTCGACTGGAAATATACCTCTTGTGATAACGCGCCGACCGAGCAAGTGGTCTCACAGAGACCGAGTCCGAACGACTCGGCCACTTTCCTCGTAGGTACCCTGGTCGTGAAAGTATCCTCAAATGGAGTGACCTCAACGATGATCGTTCGCGATAACTTTAATGTAGACCACCATCGTCATGCGGGAGCAAATCCGAGGAAAATTGAGCTTCCCATTCACAGAACCATACGGTGCATACGGGGCTGCGGCACTTGGAACGGCCGTGACTCTCCAAACTGATGATGCGCCGCCCAATTGTTTCGTGAGTCTGGCTCTCTGGGTCGCTCATGGTCTGGATAGCTGTCAGCCGTCACGGGAAGCTAACTCTGAGGTGCCCCTCAACTCGAATGGATACCATTGATAATCGAGGCATTCTCTGCCCCACCTGAGAACTGCTCTGGATTCGACGGACCATTTTCAAAATTTTGTGAGTTGACGGCGAACAATTGCGAAATTTCCGTCCTACTTGAAAGTCCTGTAACCTCCACGAAACGATTCGGGTTTAGGAGAATGTTGCTCTCCTAACTTCCGAGCTTTTTTCTCAAATTTTGTAATCGATCACCATCCCAGCGAGTTGTCGTCCCCAGAAGTCAGTCACCGAGAGTTGCAACCATACGCCGAACACCCTATTGGGTGGGTCAGGGCCGCTTCCACTGCGTACGATTGAAAGTAGTTTTGAGGCGAGATCATTGATGAGCAGCATTGTGGGAATTCTCGTTGGATCTCGAGAGAAGTTTTCCCCGATCTGAGCGTCTGTAGACTGACCAGCGTTCAGGTCTGTTGAATTCGTTTGCGACTTGAACTCTGAGCTAGTACCATTCGGTGCTTTGGCGCGGACTACGAGTGAGACGTATTCGTGATAGGTTCTGTATTTAAGAAATCTGTGATGAGGCTCGCAGGTTTTTTCGTAGCCCGATGCCGGGCGGCATGAAACTCCTGGCTGGACTGGAGATATCCCATTCGAGACCTGCATACCCATGGGAATCTTCGGAGCCGGACGACCAACAGTCGCTGCCTATCGCAGATTTTTAGGTACGCGTCTTCTAAGCTGCTTTTCCACAAGAAATCATGGAGGATGTCGAGCTCGTCTCGCTGCGTACCCTCGTGCTTCTGGGGTCTGCTTCATCTCGCATGCTGGACTCGCTGTCCGTATTTCCCTCCTGCGTTTGCCATTTGCCAGCTTCGGTTACGCGGAGATACCTGTCAAGTCCATCCGTCGAACGTTCGTTCGACCGGTCAGTGCCGAGCGGCTTCAATGACTCCCCAAACCGATGATGTTATTCTGAGACGCTCTATCGGCCAGATACTCCAATGCCCGAAGTTTAACTTCACGTTGTAGACTCGAACTGAGCGAATCCGAGTACTGCTGCTCTTACATCGTCCTAATAGCGAATTCTAGGCGAAATTCGACAGTTGTAGTCCTCTTTGTGATCTAAGGAAGATATCAGTGGGATGGAAAACGCCTTTTGTCTACCTTGAGGCTCAAGCATCATCTCTGATCGAGATGATAATTTATTTGTTAGAGTCAAGCTCCCGATAAGAGTTCTCCTAGGCTATGAGGTTCGTCCACCATATTCGGTGAATCTGAGCTCCGACCGGATGAAAGAGCTGCCTTGTCATTTTCTACCAGACAACTCCCCGATCATGTTGTGAATTTCATTCAACTGGTGGAGCTGCATGGTTGCGGACATACAGTCCTGAAATACGCGGTTTCGGAAGCACTCCGTAGAGCAGTTGCGAGCGATGAATTCTCGCATTGATGGGTACATTTCGCTACATTCTCTACAAATATTGTCCACACGGTTTATGTAATCGTCGAAATGGGGTGCGTAGTCTCCACGGCATTCCGCGGTGTAGAAGAGTCGCTTGTGAACCGGGGATGCGAAGCCTCGGCAACATTGCACGAAAACAGAGAGGAGAGCGACGGCTAACACGACATTTGCATCTTTCCAAGCCATCTGTGGAAGTGAGAACTGCTCTTAGAACCAGCGATATGTCCCAGTATGCGTAAATCGTGATTAAAGCAAATTACGACTGCCATAGACGGGGTGCTCAACTCAACGCCGCCTTCCGCCGGAAACATTCGCTGCTCAACTGAAGATTGTGCGCTCGATCGAATCCATTTCGACGCTGAGCGCCGAGAACCTCACGGAAATCTACTCGCTCACCTCTCGAAGACTCGTGGCCGAACTGTGCCCGTCAAACTCCGCTGACTTATATAGGCAGCCATCCGCTCCTGATTGGACGAACGTAGCGATTCCTCGAGGGCCCGACTCTACTGATATCTGAGAAATTACTCGTTCGAAACGAGGCTCCCGTCCCGTGGGCTCGTTCGTCGGTGAACGAGCGTTAGCTTCCTCGACAGTGAAGTCAGGCTCCAGACGCACTAGGACCGATCTCAGTCTCAGGACCATATCGCTTGTGCAACTCCCACTCGTTTTCGACTTGGATGGGGTTTATTGTCGAGCGTGGACGATGACAGAGCGCGGTTACATAAGCAAGGTTTCTATTTTAGTTCCAGTAAAAACACTCTGCACAAAAAAGCTGACCGGTCTTTTCGCTTTCCGTGATGATTGAGTCGAGCTGACGATCAGTAGCAATCCGGTCTAGGAGAACACTGTGTGGTCATGTGTCGGCTCTGTAAACACCGTTAGGAGGGATTGACTATTTTATAGAGCGGAGGGAGTCGAGTTTATGACTGACGAATTTTTATCGTTCGGGAGGCACGGCGGCATTCTTGTAGTGCAGGCTTCCATCAGTATGTTTTTGTAACGCGGCCGCGTCGTCATTCGTTTCGATTCCGGCTCTATGAGCCTGCCCGAGCTCATCCCGGAGGATCACATGATGAAATAATCGATTGAATTCTCTCGAACAGAGATCTTATCGCCCGAGGCGCAAAGGGTCTAGCTGGATAAGGTTGGCTCAGGTGCCCCACCTCGTCGGAAATTCCTGAAAACTGCAGGATCGTGTTCCCTGTGTTGAAGAACGTATTCCTGCAGTTTTCAGACTCTTCCGTTGGTTAAAACTTCCGACTGAGAGATCTACCATGCAGTCAAGTGAGAATGAACATGAATTCTCTTTGAAAAATAATCGGTCGTGTTTCTCGTCACAGAGGAGAACCTGCGCGCGGAAACAACGAGTCAGGTCCCGTCATGCTGCACCGATGTCTTTGTCAACCCTTTGCAGGTGTTCATCCGATACGTGCCTTTCCAGAACAATCTCCGAGGGATTTCAGCCTATTGGTGCGAATGCCCAAATGGTTATCGGACCGTAGGATGCTGTGCTCACGTGGCTGCTACCGTGTACTACCTAACTCTGGCTAGGTACCAGCTCCCGATTCGGCGGCCCGCGGCCGAACTCTCGGATCTCTTTCTCGTTTCGGAGGCCGAGACAGAATCGGAAGAAAGCGATCTGGAGGGTTGAGGATCGCTCAGGAGAGAAAATAAAGGGGAAAAAACCTCCTGGATGTGGCCCAGCGATTTTCGCAGTCTTTTGAACGTTTGCAGCGCGTTTGGGTCGAATTCCCGGACTCCGAAGTGAGAGAGGGGTCTGGTCGGTTACCTACTCTGAGCGATAACTCCGAAGGCTAAGCTTCGATTTTGATGAAACTTCTTGAGTACGAAGAGGGCACTCAGGGCTACATTCTGGTCCTCGCCGATTCTTGGCCGGCCACGGGAAGGGTATCAACCATCTCAATTGAGAAACCCTCGATTCTCAATGCTTTTGAAATCATGCGATCGAATCACTGGCTACATGAAAAGATGGCCCCTGGAGAGAGCTTTCTTAAAAAAATGTCGTTCAACGCTGTACGCCTAGTGGTTCTCGAAATATGACGATTTTAAGTTTGCTCCCGACCATGCGGATTTGAATGAACTATTTTTAATTAATGTTAATAGATTCGGATCTAGGTAACGGAAGAGGCTGAAAACTGCAGGAATACGTTCTTCAACACAGGGAACACGATCCTGCAGTTTTCAGGAGAATCCGACGAGGTGGGGCACCTAACCGGCTAGACCCTTTTCGCGGTATTCTGAGCATCACACCTTAACAGCCGTGACATCCGTTGTGACTCGTTGACAGAGGAACGACTCGGCTAAAAGCTCAACGGCGTCATATTTCTCCAGAAGGATCCGCTTTCCGACGCGCTACACCGCGAGAACGACATCGAGCTTCATCAAAACCCGTTCGAGGATGGCGTGCAGCCTTGCCAAATAATTTCCATTCGACGCTGGGAAGCAGTCCTGGGTGAGGGAAACGGTCAGAGCCACGATTCCCGGCGTCACGGTGGGAATCGAGATCATAGGACCATGAGTTCCTCCTTCGGATTGTTTATTCCCAATCAGGGGTCTGGAGATGAATGATTGTTCGGATTTTCGAACTATTATCGATTCTTATGGCTCGAATCGGTGAGTGTTACCGAGTACGCCGACACGCGCGATGCGCCTCTGCGGCGCTGTCCGCGTCTGCGAACTCGTCATCGATGGGTTTGGAGTCGATTGCGGCGATGCATATTCCAACGTTAGGAGTCTAGACGTCGATTGCGCACACAGTTGCTCTGCTGCCCCACCCTTCCTCAGTGTTTATCAAAGTGGTCGATATCGACCCCCAGGGGGTCGATGGTCCCCCCTATTTGAGGAGGTGATTCCAGGTCCGATCTGGCCACACTTCTCGGTGTCCGCGGAGCTGGATCCGGGGTGTCGATTGGTCGGGGCTGTTCGAGAGCTTTGTGCTCTACATTGTTGCTCATTGATTGTGCTATGTTCAGTCCATCATAAACGACGAAGCATGGGTCTGCAGTTCAGCGGGGATGTTTATTCTAAGATATGGCGCCGACGGATCTCAGGAGAGGCGTCGCAGGCTTCGAGAATCACCGTTCGACACACATGTCTTCCGCAGTACGTCGGTGTCCGGTATACAGTATCCTCCACGAGAAATCAGCTGCCGTTGACTTTGGCCGCTGTCTGCCGTACCCGGACGGGAACCGCTTCTCCATCGCCATGAAAGCACGCAGTGATTCGCGACGCACGTATCCCCTAGCGGTGACGTCCGAGACGTTTGGATTCCCGCCCCGAAGCATTCTCAATTGACATCAGGAAAAGAGGTGGCTCGGGTCGGGAATTCCGTCCATGTTAGAGATTGCTCATGATCGGAAGCAAACATCCAGTTCTTCGCTGAACGATTTAATGCTACCACAGCTTTGCTCCAGATTCCTCTAGTGTTAGTTCCGAGTTCGTCCTACATCCCGTCACTGGTTACAGGTTCCAGATCAGGCGAAAGCTCCGGATTTTCGTGAGTTCCGCCGGAATTCGGTCGGTTCTCAGGGGATAGCTTCCACGTCATTGTTATGACCTACGGTTACACAATGTTACGGAATTATCGATCGTTTTCTACCTGGAGAGCCGTTTTCTTCCACGCCGATCCTCAACGAAATTCTTGTGTCCAGCAAAAACTCCCGATGGGCTTCCCCCAAATCAATGTACTGTGGAGCCACTGCTGAGGTGTCCGGACGACAATCTATGAGGCACTTTCCGTCAAGACCTCCGATCGGACGTGGTCCAGTCCTTTTGCAGAGAAATATCCGCCAGACAGTCCGCACGACCACAAGAAGCCGCCGACTGTCTACTTTTGAATCAGCCGCTCCCTCAGCGTGAATGTTCATGTTTTACGGGAATCCTGGAGTCGATACCACGGCACACCAACAAAATCGTGGTGCTGCGTCAAAGATCCCTTGAAATTGCGACAGTAGGGGAATAGCCTTGTTGAAGCTTTCTCGCGACGGAGAGTCATGGAAGCAAACTTCAAGCCTGTGGAGATCTGCTCGGCGCAAAAAAAAACCTCAAATCACGAAATATTCCTGCAAGTATGAGGTCATGAGTTGCGTCCGAGAGCCGCAAGATAACCGAGGGAGACAGGCAATCAGCGTGTGTTTAACATATGGATCGCTTTATTTTCGAGAAATATTTCAACTACTTTTCCCAATTATGTACAGCTGTATACACTCTGTGTCGGAATATTTCGAAATCTAGGAGAACGGCGGTGGTCTAAACCTTTCATGGTTCAGTTCAGGCGACGGAGTTGTTCCGAGCAGATATTAGAGGGAAGCACGATGTCCATAGAGCTGTCGAGTCTTTTCGTTGCTCCAAAACAGGATACAGAAATTCTTGCGGACGGCTTTTCCCAAGCCCATACTTTAGTTCGTATTAATACACAGAGGAGAACTGATAGTCTAATACACCGTTGACGTTGGATTCCGGGGCCGAAGTCGACAGAGTTGAAGTCGTTGGTAGATAATACTCGCCGTAGAAAGTCGCGGGCGGTGTTTGATAGTTATTCTGGTACGGTGGCAGGAACGGATTATCCGGTTGGATGGGAGCGACTGTCGGCGACGAGCCAAATGACGTTTCCGCGACCCTGTCCCGTAGAAACTCTATGGTTAGGCATTTGAATTTCGGCGCCTCGTCCCTTGGGTGCCGCAGAGAATCCTCTAGGTACGTACCTGGAACTCGTATACATGGCCGGATAGTTGATCGACTCCGGGCAGCGGCTTCCCGGGCTCGACGCGGGGCTTCCACCGGCTACCATTGAGCTGTCTTGGAACGAATGCCCCAAGAATTCAGCCGCAGCAGACGGCGAGGTGGGAGGCGACCGCGATATTGAATTTTCTTCTCTCAAAGTGCCTGCGCTAAGATGCGCGTGGTCAGAGAAGTACTTCGGGTACGTTGGGTATTTGGTAGGCTTGTCCGCACCGAACGGGAGCATAGACAGAGATTGATAAGTTTCGGTTTGCTCTGACTTCTCGTCCTCTTTCCTCATTCTCCGCCTCGGCTGATATTTATAATCGGGGTATTCCTTCTTGTGTAGGATACGCAGTCTGTCCGCTTCTTCAATGAAAGGACGTTTCTCTTCCTGCGATAATTGCCTACAAATTGTAAATAGCCGAGTTTTGTGGAGAGAAAATATCGACCGGCACAACCGTAACTAGCGATGGGCGAAAGATGATCTCTCGCGCGCAGGCAACATCGAGACGGAGCTGCATGGCTCGAGATGCTGCAATCTCCAGCGGTGATCATATAGAGCCGCCGCAAACGAAACCACAGAGGCCTGATCAGCGGTTCTCCAGAATCAGCCGACAAAGACTCCTTCTTGGAACAATCGCTCCAGCTTTCAGTGGCACTTTCTTCCGATATTCACATAGCGGCTCGTGTCACATTTCAAAGGGTCGATGATGTCAAATTCTGAAGAGACTCCGAGCAATATACTCCCGAGCAAATGGATCGGAGACATGATCCACTCGTGTGGAGTGGCAGCATTCGTTGACAGCTCGCTATTCATCGAATCAGAGTCTACTTACTTCCAAAGCTTCCCGAGTGTCTTGGAAAGTTCCGCATTATGCAGATTCTTGTGGTGGTCAGACAGCTTTCGGCGAGCTGCTTGAGCCCACACCATGAACGCATTCATGGGGCGCTTGATGTGCAATCGCTTCTTCTGGGCTGCTAGCGACGGTCGTCTGGGAACGACAGGGGGCACAAGAGTCCAATCGAAGCCTTGAAGAACTTTCACGACGGCCTCTTCGACTTCCGGAGACTCAACGCTGCTGTTCACCGACATCACTTGGGCACTTCCGGCGGTCGAGCTGTTGCTAGGTCAGCACAGAGAATTCCCACGGAGGAACGAAATTCACTGACTGTCCGGATCGATCCCCGTGCTCAGTTCCGGGGAGTTTCAGCCCAGAGAACGATTTCGGTCAAGGGATCTGATAAGAGCGTCTTGTCGCGCAACTCACAAAAAATCTTTGTCCGTCATCCACGGGCTCCTCACCTCTAACAGTGGGCGGCGCTCCTGGCGTCGGGGCAGTCCTCGACTCGGCCAGAAAGGGAGAAAATGGGGCGGTCCTTCAAGTGCAGAAGAAGTGTCATAGTGTTTCACTACGAGCGAAAAAGTGATCCAGATCAAACCGAACTAGAAGTTCATTAATTATCGGAGTGCAGAGGGGGAGCTGTGAAATCGATCACCTGGCATTCCGTCCTCCGATCGAACGGGTTGATTCTCAATAACTCACTCCTCAATCGAGACGCACTCTGAGCCATCGTCGTTGGAATAGAATCTTCACCGAACGCAGATAAGGCCGAGCATCCTTGTCGATGTCAATTCAACATCTCATGAACTAGTGGTGGACACTCGTACGACAGCGGAAGGATCGGCGAGAAGCCGCCGGTGTCGCATCAACTCGGGTAGAGTAGGACTGAGTAATGTTGATCTGTCTTTTGGATCTGCAAAGAGGAACTTTCCCCCGTAGTACACGAACGTTGGAATTATTGATGCAGATAAACCACGAGCTCGGCTCTGACGGACACGGGTAGGGTAGCCCCGGACATAGGGTACAGAACACCGCTAGGAACCCGTGCAGAAAATTCAAACTTGAGAAAGTTCTAGTGAGTTGGTATCTTTTATGGATCCTCGGCGATTCACCTGATGGAATGAGTTTCCTACAGAGTGGTCCAGGTGAGGCAGGAATCTTCTTACCCTCCCTCCTTCCGGCCACGTCTCGGTGAAATTCGCTGCAGCAATGGCGAGGATCGGTCAGAAGCTCGAAATTTACGACCGATCGCATCATAAAAATCACCGATCTGTTGACCATATCTCGAACACGATGCCATCCCTCCGAGGTCTCTCAGGGGCGTACTCATATTTTTCTTGGAGGGGGGGGGGCAAGGATGTGATGATGATGATCATCATCGTCGCGAGATTTTCATGACGCAATCAACTTGGTTTTCAAACCTGTGAGAATTTTCCTGATAAGATTGAATCTTTGTGGAGCTTACTCCATCAAAGTAGAATATAATCCACCCTTCCCAATATCGTCGAAGACTTTTGTGGGGGCATGGCCCCCTTGCCCTCCCCCCCCTAGGTACGCCACTGTGGTCTCCTCATGGAAGTCGAATTCAAAGAAACTAACGATGGCAAGAAATTCTTAGATTGGTCCAAACTAACCCATCATACAGTTCCCGGGTCGACCCGAACAGGATTTTCCGGCCGTAGATCGAGCTCACTCCGTTTTCCCTCCCGGGACAGAACACTGGGAGAGCTCAATTCTCGAGCTGGGAAAAACAAGTCGGATGAATCATTAAACTCCATAGTCGAGTAGTTCGAACAAGTCTTCGAACTTTCCGGCATCGGATTTTTCCGGATCCGGCTTACTTGAGGAGGCACAGGCCAATCGAACCGAGGACGACACTCTGTCAACAGATCGGTAATTTCTGTATTGCTGATAAGATTGGTCGTCAACTTCGAGCTTTTGACCGGGCCTCGCCATCTCTTCAGCGAATGTTGGGAATCCTCAGCCGCATCCCATAAAATCAATACGAGCTAGATCAGTTCACCTATGACGTTTGATGGGCAGTTCTTTGGAGAAGCGCGAAGAAGAAATAGGCATTTTCTGAGGCTTCCCGGAATGGTTCATCCTTCAGCGATTGATGCAGATGAAACGAGAAAAGACGCACCATCAATTCAGGTGTCGATCGCAAACGAAATTTCCCACCGAGTTATGACCAGAAGAAGGAAGGGGAAGAAACATGGCCGTACTGGGAACGTTCCTGGAACGTACCTCTCCAATCGAGTATAAACGCAGAACTGAATGCATGACGTTCCGATCTGAATGAGGCTCTATCCGAGATCTGGTGGGATGAACGACGACAGGAAGAGTACTCTCAGGAGTCATGTCGAAACCGCTTCCAATATCCTTCCCTTATTATATGTAATTCACTTTACCTGTCAGTTCGTCAATTTGTCCGCACTCCTCCTGGAATGCATGCGGGGTGCTTCCGGAACCACTCTGACCATACTTTTCTGAATGTCCAGCCCGCGTCCATGGGTGATCCCGGGACTAATCTGACCATACTTTATGAAGTCTACGGAGGTTATTCCCGGGTCTATCCGGCTATACTTTTGTTATGTATAGAGGTTATTCCCGATTCGATCTGACCATTCTCCCGGGATCTGGAGGGTTGATCACGGTGTCGATCTGACCACTTTTTCGAAGGTAAGATAGTTCCGGGATCGATCTGACGATATTTTTCTTGCGTAAAAGGGTCATTCCGGTGTCGATCCGACCACAATTTCCGGGGTCCATTCAGGTGATCCTGGAGTCGATCTGCCTCTCCTTCTCGAAGCTATAGAGCTGATTCGGGGGTAAGTCCAACCATTCCTTCCGGGCTCTATGGAAGTGATTCCAGGATCGACCTGACCATACTTTTTGGATTCTAAGGAGGTGATTGCGGAGTCTATCTGACCATTACGACAAATACAAATCAATCAAATGAGAAGGTAGTTCCAGGAATCAGAGAAGGGAAGGTAGTTCCAGGAAAGGACTTCAGTCGGCCGAAGTCCGGCTGCTGTTTTATATTCAGTAAGAAAGTCTTCTGAGATTCTGAGAACACGATGTAGGTCAATGCCGATAGGAGACATGGTAGGCACATGAAGGTTCCTCAGGACAATCTTTCCGAGGATCAATGAGCGTGTGGAGGAACAACCCCAATGTTCATGAGATCTGAACGATCATATTGAAGGGCATTCATCTTCATCAATGCACGTATGAGACGCAGGATTCTCCTTCTGGTGTGTCGTGCTTGGATGAGGCAAGTCCTCCCCCGACCTCCACGGAGAGCACACGCGGGGTTGCGATCCCCCGGCTCATTGAGATACCAGAATTCGAGACTTGTTCAAAATAGTTTCATACGGCTTATCTCCGGTCGGGGAAACATGGAGAAAACAGCAGTTCCGCCTGTGGCTGAATTCTGGAGTTCTGGGAGCGATTTTCAAGTAAGGACTCATTCAATTGGAACCATGTTGCATTCCGTTCCGAACGCCAATACTCGGCACTGTGCCGAGCGATTCAGGCGAATCTCTCTACGCCCGAAAGCCGGTGAAAAGACGCATCTTCTCCGACTTCGTCCGTTCTATGGAGCGTTCCCCTGACGTCCAAGGCGGCGACGAACTTCCATAATTTTCCAGAGCGTTTGGAGCAAAGGGATTCCAGACTTATATTGGCACGATGAATAGTTTCGAGGGAGGAGAGGAATAATTGGCGACACAGGACTCATAAGCAAGCGGATTGAAGCCTCGCGGAAACTTTTGGGACTCACCCAACTGATTCTTGACGAAAAACATCTTTCTCTGTGGCTTTGGTGCACTCTGTTAGTACTTCGTCATTTCTAGAACGAATTTTGAGGTTCCAATTCGTCCTCAAACTTCGGTCGTGATTAACCGGAATACTACGATTGTTCCAGAAGGGTCACAAATTTACGGGAGAATTTACTCATACAATTTCGGCATTCACACGAGCAATTTAGAATAGAGTCCGAGACCAATATGTGAACCCCCTGGGGAAGCTCGGAAATCAGCATGAATAGCCGTTCTCCGCCGATGCTGAGAGACGCAGTGGAGCTGATCGTGCAGGGTAATGCACGCCCATATGATATTCTCTCGGACCGCCCGTCAGTTCTCCTCCAGGTCATCCAATCTATCATTTGTACCCCGAAAATTGGCCGAATTTCAGGGCTTTATGGGATATAGGAATAGGATATAGGATTATAGGAAAAAATTCATAAAATTAAAAAAAAATACGATCGGCGTGTCAGACGCTGGGCTGTGAGATTCTATAAAGTCTCGGGTTCTCAGGATGTGAATTCATACAGGACAAAATAGAAGCAAATTGATGAGTCGGGAAAACTTTAATTTCGAGGCCATTCGGATCACGGAGCTTAGTTGCCCGAGCATGAGATCGATGATCTAACAACGAGGTTTCTGGGCGAACGATGGGGAATGGGGAGCTATCGATCTCGTGCTAGAGATCTGAGAGTTTCGGTTCGAAATCTCACACTCTCCGCCCACATTTGAATGGCGCGCTCGGAAACCTCAGGTAGTGATCAGGCGAAGTGGATAGCTGGAAGCTTGGGAGCCGCAAAAAGACTAGGAGGAGGTTTCGAAGAATAGGTCCTGGAATCGCCCCCTCGAGACTGAGAGGGATAGCATCACTTGTTCGTGAGTGACCTCACCAACGACAATAGAGCAAATAATCCACGTCTTCACGCAAAACGAGCGGCAGCATTAAATACACCCATTCCAGGATTTTTCATCTGGAACGACTTCCAATACTCGAGCTCGAATTATTAATGCCGTCCAATTAAAGTTAAGAGTAACACGCAATGGCGAGGCTCAGGCTTTCTTCTCAGTGCCCGCATCTGAAAGAGGGCACACCGACGCATCTGAAACACTTGTCCTCGACAATCTGATCGAAGCAAAGTTCTCATAGGGACACCTAATCGCCGGGCTCTTAATTCGTATGCCCTGTCTTGTAAGAGGCGTTTCTGGTCGTGTTCCCAGAGCGTGGCGCGTCAAACTCGTACAAAACGCCATATATTGGAGAACGTCGTCGAGAACGGCCTCCGTTGTTTGACTTGTGAGGCCGGAAGCAGAAGAAATCCACTGGCTGGATTATGCCCCCAGAAATCAGTCCCTTGGTTAGCTGGAAACGGCGGGTAAACAGGCATTCGAGCGCGTCGTCCGTGTTGGCCGGGGCATTGTGGTATTCCGGGAGCGAGTTTAAAAACAGCATGGATCGGCATCCGGCATACGGCAACTCCGAGGTCGGAGTGTGAGGATTAAGGCGCGTTTACATCGTTTCAAACCGAAAGTAATCTCGTCTCCCTTGCAATCACTCCACAGTGCCGCACATTCCGAACTTCAGAAAACTTGTCCCGATTCGCAAACTGAAGCCACTGCGCTTGATGAAATTTCGTGCCCAGCGGTTCGAGGCTTGGAGAATTCAGCGAACTCCACGCCAAACTCCTCCTCGACAGCTTCCCTCGGATCTCCTGGCGCAGCTCTTTCATAAGGCGCGGTGGCTCGATGTTGTTCCTTGAACAGTTCGATGAGTTATCAACGCAATCGTTACCGTCATTATCGTGGGAGGTTTCATGGTCCTCGTTTTCTTCTCATGTTTCATAGCGTGTGCTCTCATGACGCGGGAGGAAGGATTCTGGGCATTGGGATCCTCTCGGGTTTCCGTTCGTGGGCAGGTGGTTTTCATTTTGACACGAGACGAAGCGGCAGAGCGCACGACAAGCTCCAAAAACGAACTTCTCCAACCTGCTCTGACAGTAAACCTGATCCGGCGAGCCGACTGCTCTCTTCCCGGCACCGAAAACTACGGGAGGGACGGGATTCTGGTTCCGGAGAGCCGTCTTCGAGGTCCAGTACGAGATGTCAGGTTTTCCCATGACTCGTGAGATTGTTGAAAAGTAGTAATCAAATGAATCGATGGGAAACGATCCGATGACTGGTAAGCAGCCCTCGTGAAGCCGGGAAACCTCGAGGTGCGAGAGAAAGCCGACCGATTGCTTCGCCATTGTGAGATGTGTTAACTATGATGTTCAATCTCCGCATCAAAATGATTTGGTCCCGACTTCGGATTCGCTGTGAAGCGCGAATCAGAGCATTTGAGCCAGACATACTCGAGCCACTGATCTGAGCTGGTCAATGAGAGTCACCGAATCGATAGACAAGTCCGACGTTTCGAGAAAGTGACTGAATCTAGCAAGAAGCGGTTAACGATACTTCTCGTTTTTCGATGATTTCTGAAGGTTACAACTACGTTGGCGATAATGCACATGAGTATCTCACTGATATGACCTTCACCATGAATTCAGACAGCACAGAATCCAGGGATGCGCAACGTCGCCAACAGAGAACAGGTTGGAATTATGCGTGGAGCCGCATATGGTCGCCGAGCTTCGCGTGCTCGCCAGAGTGAACGTTCGAGGAATCCGGTCTGTTCTCCTGTAGAAGACATGTATATGGGACCTGGGCTCCGTTCGGAGTGACTGAACAGTTGTTCCGTTTTTCTACGCGTCTGCGTCCTCCTTCCATCGTCGCAACGCTCTGATAGCGGTGATGCTCAAGCGTCCGTCGACACTGGGCGGAGCGCAAGGAGGATCGTAGTGCGAACCGTGAAAGTTCTCTGCCTTCATCTGTTCATGCAGATCGGGTTAGTGGCTGACAAGAATGAGCGATCGGCTTGCACTGTGGGAATACAGCCTTGAATTTAGGATCTGATCCACGTTTGGCCTTCCCTGAGCTTTGTGGCACTCATTGAAGAGCCCAGTTCCGAAAAGTCACATATCCACTGGTTCGATTTTTAAACTAAAATCAAGAACTGTGACCATGCATCAAGATAATCAGGAATCCTACTTTCTATCAAAGGACCAAACACCTTCATCCAGTCGATGGAAATCCATTGACATCAACTCTAGGTCACACATCCGCAGAGCGCTCTCGATTCCATAGCAGTCGAAAGCGGGAAAGCGGCCAAACGACACATCGGCCAGGTGGAGATGTGATGGTGTGATGAATCTGGAAGTTTGGAATCTATGCAGCTGTATAAAGGAGGGCAGAGAATCGAGGCGTGGAACACAGAAGATGGATTGCGCTTCCGAGCTCGCCTCCTGCTCGGTCCACTTACACAGGTGACAATCACTAGACTCCACTACACAGCCATCTTGTACCGATGGAGACCCTTCCCTTATTCGGGATTCGAGAAGGCGTGTTCAGCGGAGATCGTCCTGCCATTGGTTGATTTCAGTGGAAAATGGAGGTTATGGAACCTGGTACCGTGGTAAACTGTCGAACGATGTGGTTTTCAATCAGTTGGATCATTTTCGAGACAATCTCTGACTCAACGATCTCTAGATTATCTTGCTTCTTTTTTTGCCTGTATCCATTTACCGAATGTTCTCGAGTTAGAGGGCTTGCCCGCTTCTTTTCCAGAACCTCTCTGGGTGCCCGCTCATAAGAGCATGTCCAGTCAGTGGAGCATTCCCGATCATTATTCGGACCCGCTTCGGGTGCCCGATCATGAGAGCCTGCGCGGTCACACGCCCGCGTATTCTTCAAACTCGCTTCGGCTGCCACGATATGAATTGACTCTGGCTAGCGGAGGGCAGGGGTTACACTCAATGAGACATGATAAGAGCTCTTCCGACGTCCGGAAACTAAGCGATCGCTAATAAGAGCTTGCTCAGTCAATAGAGCATGCCCGCTCATAGCTCGAAGGCGCTCCGCGCGCCCTCTCTTCGGAACGTGTCCAGTCAATAGAGCTTGCCCTCTTACCAGAAGGAATACGGTAATCGCTTTCGCCCAGTCCGTCGTTGAAGGCCGAGTGAATTTTCATTTGTCTTCGGTGGCACAGATTATCAATTGGATTGATCACTTTTGCTGGGGTCATGCGTTCGATCTGCCCTTACTCCGGAGGTCTCGTTTTTTTTCTTTGAAAACTTGGGTTTTGCCGTCAAACACTCGATCCGGGATGGAGTTATTTGTGTACGGATGTTTTGTTCAGGATAGCGTTGATTTTTTCAGCGTCTCTTCCGAGCCTCAACAGTGCCCGAGAATTCCTGTCTGTGCACTGGGCTCTCCTATTCAGGTTTTCATCTCCTCGATGGCCGCGAAGTGGCAGGCCTAGCTTCTCATTGAGTATGACGCCTTCGAAAGCCGAACTGAGTTTCTCTCGCTCCCCATTCGCGTGTCGTCGACGCCCGACGAGCTTAACCATCGTGGATTCCGAGGTCACATTGGTCGGCGCTCAGCTAAAGAACGGACGAAGGTAGTTTTCTTATGGGAGCGAATCACTCACGAGGAAGCTGAATAAGTTCCGGAAGGATGGAACACCCATGCAACCTGAGCAGATAGCTTCCACGATGCCAACAACGTAAGAACATAAAGAGGAAATCCTCATATAGTGTAGGAAAGCAATAGTTAGGGTTGCGACAGGCACAGCCGAGGAAATACACGACACTATACAACGCCGAGAGCCTACACACGGACATATGGCAGACTCAAAGTTGGTTATCGGAATCTGATGGTAATGGTAATTGTAAAATATTCTATAGGATTGCCCAGCTTCCTACTTCAAGCATACTTTTGCATCGAATAGTTCAGAGCGTTGCATGTCTTCGATCAGCGCGTCCTCAGCGGCACAAACGAGTAGACAAATGGACCCTCTCCACAGAGATTCGTTCATGACGAAGAAATCGATCGCAAGTAACCGCGTGGTCCTCCGTCAGTCCCGACTGGAACCCTGACTTCAGTTTCTCACGGTAATGGAGGAACGTCATCTCCAAATTCTCACAATATTACCCATGGGAGTATGTCCTTTTCTCACCCAGCACCCATAGTGCCACTCGGGAAATTCCCCAGAACATTATCAAAGCGAGCTCGATGTCTGTGAAAGCTCGCTCTGAGCCTGAAGCATTCGGTTTGTGGTTCCATACTGATCCGCAAGATTATGACCTGCGGCCACTCGATATGCCAAATGGGATGCTGCAAGGAGGAGTTGAGTCAGCGATCAAACCAGCGGGGATCAGGTTCGCTCGTTTCTCTACTCGACAATCTCTGCTGGTTCCGGAACTCCGGCCATGAATCATTGATGAGCCCGCCGTTCACCCGCCGCAAAGCCGACTCCCAGCTCAGGAGAGATCATCGCCATCAGCGCCGCCATGTTTTTGATGATTGGAAACATTTTCACCATCTTATCGGGCTCGTTCCCTCGGAACGCAACCCATAGGAATCGCCATAGCATTCCCTGTTCCCTTGAGACGGTGGTCTTGGCATACGTTCTTTCGTTCCGCCGATCAGATGCCTGAATTGCCACCGTTCCAATAATTCTTCGGCTACCGTCTCATAGAAACTGTTCGTTGCTCCCCAGAACATACATTCCTGCGTTCCCCGTATACGCTTTTCAACCATAAAATTCTCCTTTTTGAGCGAAGTCTGTTCTGCCAGTTCTCCGTTTCTGAGATTTACCGACACAGCGACTGGTGTGGTGGAGAATCAGGTTGCCTCGATGTGCTGTGTATGCTGACAGAAACTCAAGTGCTCGCAACTCAGGTGAGCAGGAAGCAAGTACCGAATATTCGTTGCCTATACTGCGGTACCGAGAACCCAACCCCAGATCACGATCATCTAAGTTTCTCAAACGGCTTCTCTGAATGAGGGTGGAGGATTCCATTCGATGAGGGACTGCTTCATACGTTGTTCGGGAAATGAACAGTCTCGTCGGTATCCGGCGGCATTCGGTGCCCCTTCGGTTGCGTTTGAGTGAAAAGTTTCGTTTCTGTCGCTCAGTCAACCATGGCTCATGCATTCAGTTGTTCGAATACCTGAGATGAGCTGGCCGCTATCCATGTTCTCGGGGGAAGCTCTCGTCCCCCGAGCTTGGGGCGCATCGTTCATGATTCCAACGGAGGATTCGTGGGGCATCACGAGCTCCATCCTGTACTTGAATGTGAAAAACAGGTGCTGCACACTCAGGAGGCTCAGTTCAGCTTGACAGAAAATTCTCAACAGGATTATCCAGGCGAATGGAGCAGGAAGGGCTGCTAGGTCTTCTCATGGACTCCGATTCGTGTTTGAGAACCAAATGAATACTCGATCTCATCCTCTTGCTGATCTCATCACGTTGTGGGCATCTTCCTTGCCACGCTCGCGCGCGACTTTTTCCGGACTCAACGCGCTGAAATAATTGATATGATTTATTGTGAAGTTGATGATTCATCACATCCGTTCATGCCAACGCTAACGTTGCTCCTTTCTGTCAGCGCGCAGCGTTCTGAGCTTCTCTTCCAGGTATTGGTGTGACATCGTCCGAGTTGTCAAGTTTGGAGTTTGAAGCTCCTATTCGTTCCTCGGCATCGTAGGAGCCGCGGTAGATCTTTACTTCAATGTCATTTCCCTCGATGGATCTACTTGGCCCTATTCAAACTCATATTGGCATCATTCCACACCGTCGTTGAGCAATCCATGACAGAGTTTTCGCCCGATGACCCTGTTTGGACTGGACTGCGTCGAGAACGTTAACACAGAACGCACTCGTCAGTGGAAAGAGTGGCGTTCTACGTCAAATACAACCATTCAGCTTCTCTTTTCACGAATTCATTCATGCGGCAGGCGGCGGACGCCGAGTTGTCTGTTAGACGGTCTGGTTTCAGTGCAAGAGCTTAGAATATCCTGCTTATTATTGTCGGAGTATTCTCTGGCACACTCGCGAACCATACTGTCGCAACCGAGCGCGAATGGGATTGGGGAGTGTCTCCCGCGTTATAGTTCCGAACCCAGAAACTCGGTCGTGATGATTCTCTTTGACTGCTTCGTACCGTCGAACAGGTATGTTCTTCCAGTACCATAAGACCAAAGATCCGTCCAGCTGGAAGATGGAAATGCTTGTGAGCAGAGCAGGGACCTAGAACATATCAGAACAGCGCCAGGGGGGACAGAACCGGGCGGATGATCTCTAACACAGATCTATGCTACAATTAAGTTGGTTGTTTAAAAGTCGCGGGATTCTCCCGTCTCGTTTTTTTCCCAACCCTTCATCACCAATCTATCAAGAACCCTTGCCGGAACTCTGTTTCGTTTCGTGATGCATGACTCTGGAGGACCATTCCCCATAAGCCGTCCGTATGCACTCGGATTCTGATGAAAAGTCTGTCAGGTGTGGGCCCTATGCCGTCGCATTCGCTGCTGGGAAATCGATTCGGCCAAGATGCGGAATGGACGAGAACGAGCGGCCCAGCATCAACATTTCGAGTTTGTCGTTCGCTTGCTGCATTTCCTCTTCAGTGGAAGCAGAATAGTCGCAGAATTGTCTAGAGCTCCCTAGTTCCCTCTACGGAGCTATTGCTTCTTCAGCTTGTAGGCGTTCCTCCTCAGGAAACCACTAATCTCCGAAGACAACTCTCAAGTCAGCTCCACCCTTACTCGAAAATATTTTCTTCTCAGGGATGTCGTCCGAATGAAGGACATGGAGTTCAACTCAGGTCAAGAGTCACAAGAGCCCTCGGCTAGCGGCGCGAAACGAAGATCCCCCGAGGGCAGGATCCGGCGTTTGTTGAAGGGAAGAGCTCATTCGTCGCACGATAGGAGTGTGTCAAACGACGATGATACAGAAATCATTCGTAGCGGTGTCGAACTCAGGGGTGAGTTTGATCCCACCGTCCAATTTATCCATGATTCTGGGAAACAGCGAAATTCGTGGCCTCGGTCGCGACTAGAATCGAACCGACACGGTCGGAAGCTCCAGGACTTCGTTCCCTTCAGCTTTCTGTTGCCTCGTCGTATGGGGCCTATATCTCGCGATGGTCTCAAGTGTCTTGATCTCCTTTAGTTTTTTTCCCCGTAGATCCGATGAAAAGCTGCCCAGAGAAATGTGACAACATCCGGGGACCCAGGTCTGAGTCCGCTGGTGTTCGTTGTACAGCTCTGGAATCTGGATCTATCGAGAGTTTTGACTTTTTATTGGCCCCGATTCTTGCGAAAAGCAAGTGCTGTAGCTGCCTCTGTGAGCGACGCAGTATGGTCAACGCAAGCTCATATTAGCCATCTGGTCCCTTAATGGATCCTGAGAGTGGAACCTTGTGCTCAAAAATATTTCCATGAACGTAGCGCATTGAATCTCCAGCAATATAGCGACCCAGACGATCAGGATCGACAGGGTTCGGGTTTTTGATCGACATTTGATTTCTTCTCACTGACGATTGCGTGAATTCCGAATCCGACGGACAGTTGCTTTTTAGCTCTCGGCGAGACTGAAGTGTCCGGAGTCGCTGATAACATCCTATATAACTCGCTATAACGATTAGAGACTCAACGAACCTTTATCGATGGTCGTCTGGATCCGAAATTTTCCCCGCAGGTATGGCGCCGTCGACCTCGAAATCTACCTCCTCGCTCCTAGACGCTTCGAGCGTACCAGAGTCCAGTCATGCCTCGGCCACATCATCCTCCTCCACTACCCCACATAAGTCGAGGAACAAGGTACCGACATGCATTCGAATCGTGTTACCAACGCGCATTCTTCGCTTCTCACCAAACTATACAGCCTCGATCAGATAAGCTCATTGGCGCAAAAAGTGGTCGATGGATTTCATGTTGGTTCGGTGGTTCGAGTTGCTGAGAGACTCCGATTTTCGAGGCGTCCAACCGGATCCGGAGAAGTCTCGGAAGTTTGACCAAACTCCTTTCGAACCGTGGGGTGCTAGACTCCCTTACCCAATCTTCCGGAAATCACTCTTTCATTTAATCAAGAACCAAGGAAAATATCGCTCGGGAAGGAGTGAGATAATGAGCGCAATCGCCTACGGGACTTGGCAATGGTATTGTGCGAGATCTCTTACGCCAAGTCGAGTTCGATGTTCAGATTTTTCCACGACCGTCAGAGCTTCGGCACGGCTCATCGTTGTCATAGATCGCCGTGAATCTGAGCCCTAACCGACGGCTTCGTCCGGGGTGTCCTGTACACATCATTAGTGGTATCCTTGGAGAAGTGCAAAAGACATACAATCGAAGGGAACGAATGTGCTTGCTCGTTTTCATGTCAGATTCCCACTATTTCCCCTTTAGCTCGGAAAGTTGCAAATTCCATTTGAAACGAGGGTGTCTCAATGATTTTCACTGTGGACGCGGAACACCGGCTGGATCCGGATCGATTTCGAGACATTGGACCTCAAGAAAGAGCGGCTTTCAATTAACAATACTTCACCTGGTCCTTCAGGTCGATCGGTCGGCTTGGGAGCTCGACTGTATTTCTGAATCGGTGTTTTCGTTTCTCAGGTTGGCTCATGGGCGTTGAAACTCTGTAAGCGGGGCCCGAACCCCAGCTCAAAGACCAGCGCCAGTTTAAGCCCTTTGAAGGGCACACAAACTCAGTGCCAAGGAAATCAAGCAACTCAATACCCCGCAGCAGGGAAAGAAGACGCTCTATGCGTTTGCTGTACGCCTGGTACTTCCCGTGCTCCTCGTGAGGTTCAAGCTGCGTCGACTCCGAATGCAACGAGGCGTCGGATGGCAACAGCCATCATCAATCAGCTCTCCATGGAGGGATCCGAGGGTCTGCCCGGTAATTCAGACGCCCTAGATGGCCGGGCGAGGGTTGAGCGTGCAAGGGAAATCGCTGAAGGCGTGGACCCGCCACCGGGTTTCGTACGCGTCCACGAATTCATACCAGATGAGATTGCTCTAGCTCTAAGGAATCTCAATCTTGATGCCATACCATGGGATGTACTTGGCAAAATTTGGGATCTGAATCCAGCCCCTCAGCAGACAGTCCATACAACAGTGGACTACATGCACTGTCTTGTGCCCGATCTCCTGAATATAAGTAACCGCGGCTTTTATTGGGGTAAAATGGATCGATACGAGGCTGAGAAACTCCTAGACAAGAAACCGGAGGGGTCGTTCCTGCTGAGGGATAGTGCTCAAGAAGAGTACCTGTTCTCTGTATCTTTTCGGAGGTACGGCCGCTCGTTGCACGCACGAATCGAGCAATGGAATCACAGGTGAGTCGAGGTTCATGAATCATGACAGTTTCGAAAAGGGAATCGTGAATTTCGAATGCAGGTCCCGAAAGCGGCCTCAAGAACGTTACGAATCGGATTATCTTCAGATTCAGCTTCGATTCGCACGACCCTGGCGTCTTCAGTTCACCGACCGTATGTGGTCTGATCGAACATTACAAAGATCCGACGTGCTGCATGTACTACGAGCCCATGCTGACTATACCCATCAACAGGTTCGTTCCCGACATGATTATGTGCTGGAAAGTGCCACTCGAGCTCATCCCCCAAAGATGAATTTCCGACTTCGATTTTTATCATTACAGAAATTTCCCCTTCTCCCTTCAACATATCACGCGATGCCGGATTACTCAACAGGTTTCTTATGATAGCGTATCGAAACTGAACCTTCCGAAACCTCTGAAAGCATTCCTCCGTGAATATCATTACAAACAGCGCCTGAGAGTGAGAAATATGGAGAAGGAGTAACTGCGAACAATATGGTTCTCGGCGGCTTTCGCTTGAGAACTTTCGGATTCTATCTGCCTCCAACCCCACATCCTCGTCGGCGCAACTCGTTCTCAACGATGATCGTCAGGCATTGACGAGTACTTGTGTCTCCATGGCTAGGGAGGAAAGTTGATCTTGACCGGTGTTATTTATGCACATAGGAAAGTCGTGCTCTATACCCCTTCCTTACAACCCCCGAATACCCGTTCCCTGAAGAACCGGCGCCAATGGAGTCAGATTTATCGAATACAGTGGAATACTTTGATCGGGATCGCCGGATAATCGGACCATCCGCTCACTCGGATCGAAACTCCCGGCCGCGAAAACTTCCCCGGCACCGAGCCCGCTAAGAGCCTGAGTCCGGTTGATCGGACCGTCCACTTAGTTGACCCTGAGTTGTCCTATTCCGATGAAGTCCGATCAGAGTGAATCCGGTTGAATGGATTCAGCCGAGGTAGAAACCGGGGTGTAACAGTCAGTATCACGGAAGCGAGGCTCTATGATCGAATCGTGCATACGTGTCGAGGATTTCATGGAGAAGAAGCTCGTTTCCTACGGATCTAGGTCGAAATGTTCGAATATCTTGACAACAAACCAGCCGGGCAGTCATGCAACAAAGCTAATCATAGGTACAGACAACTGATTGTGATAAATGTAATAATTATAGGCCATGTCAAATAAATTCCGATCTTCTGTATTCAATCTCAGAAGGAATTCCTCTGTCACTCTGTCATTCGTATCCTCGGAAAATTGACCCGTGAATATCGAATCTTTGGCACGGGGAGTGTCTCGCGCTTGTTGAACGCCGGACCTCCATGGGAAAGTGAGTCCATGGGAGATTCATCTCAGGTATCGAACGCCCCCCATTGAGACGATTCGAACTAATCGATGAGCCGACCTCAGAGGTGGATCTCTCGGCAATAAGCTCTGTCTTCCGAGCAATTCGATCCAGTCCCAGCTTTGCGAGCTCGGATGGAATAGAAGGAAATTATAAGGGAGCTGTTCGGGGTCAATCTTGAGCAGAAGGGTGGATCGACAAGCGCACTAGCGGTCTGACTAGCTTCAAAGATGCCCCAGCCTCTTCTGCCAGAAATTCTTCCGCTCTAACGCTTCCCACCCCCAGACTTCGGAAGCGCAGTTTTCTGACCCAACAGAATAACTCGCATGACGAGCTCAGCCAGCGCAGAGAGTCTCGTGGACGAGACTCATCAGGGTAAATCGAGCGGGTTCGAACAATAATTAGCAGAGCGCAGAGCACTTGATGGAATTATTGCCATGTTTTCCCGAGGAATCCCGCTCGAGGCGTGACCGGATGTCGGAGAACGTTTCTTCTAGAGTAGAATCCGTATCTTGAGAAGCACTTCGTTTGGATCCAGAGGGAAGAACCGTCAGCTAGCTCCAGTTGCAGCTGGCATTTGATAACGAGAGCAGCCGTCATTGAGCAGGCTCGGCATGCTTGGTTGCCACTCTGTGCCCTGCCAGTTCCGAGACCTTTGATACTACATTCACAACTTTCCGTACGTGATGATACAACAGGTCTCGAAGTTGCCTGCGTGAGCCGCCGAGGTTTCCGCGATCAGATAACCGGAAGCCTTACTCCGTACTGTAGGGAGGGGGGACTATGACTTCACCGCGCTGCCGAAGGGAACCGGGGCGAATCAATGGGAGTATAACCCGAGAGGAAAAAACGTGTGATTGGTATGAATGATCTATGGGCCTGAAACCTCGTTCAGGGATCATCGTAGCATTTGATTGAGATGAGATTCCGAATGGCCCGAGCTCCGCGAATCGATGAGGAGGACTTGAAGGCTGTGCGTCTCTGAGCTCGAGCTTTCGGAGCCGCAGATGGGTCGTCGAGTCTCTTGATGGTACATTTCTGTGGCTCCCAACTCCGTTCATTTTATTGACCGTCAACAAGGATTGAACTTCCGTTTCATTTTGAGGAGAGCCACTTTCCTCTTGTCTTCGCCAAACTTACGCCGGAGTTCTTCGAGCTCGTTCAGTTTGGACCGTTTCGCTTGGAAAGTATAGAAGTCCGGCAGTTCTTTCCGCTTATCCTTGAGCCTTTCCTTCTCCAGGAGGCGAGCCTGCACTGCCTCCGTCCGCGGTACAAATGGACGTTTCCTTGAATTTCAATTATTAGCATCAGACGATTTCTCGCGAAAATCGTAATTCGAAGCAGTTTAGCTGGATATCAGCTCACCCGTGCTTGGTGACGGTGATCCAGCCGTCGTCGTCGGGACTCTGCAACTTCTCAGCATTTCTCCTTTCTTCCTCGAGTGCGCGATCGTGTAACGCGATGGCTTCAGAAACTGTAGCCTCGAGTTCGTTCCGCGGTCTGTAGTCCTGTATGTACGACTTCACCATTCTCCTCATTCCGACAAGTTCCGTGCCTCGATCTTGATAAATACTGACCTCCCCCTTGTGCTTTCGAGTCAAAATCTGTGGAAGAGACGATAACTCACTAAACCCGTGTTCGCCAACTGCGTCCGTAGATATTCAGAACAGTGCAAGTGATCCGGGAACAGACGAGAATAGCATGCAAGAAGTTTCAGCCAGCTCACGAGCGTCCGTTCCCTGAAGACATTCATTGTCCTCAGAAGCTTTCTTCGCAGAACCGTCGGTTCGTTCGGAGCAGGTGAACTCCACGCACGCTCTGAGCTCGTGACAACAGCAAGAATCAGTGACGCTCGAGCTCTAATGTCGGCTGGCTGTTATGACATGACTTGGGTCCCACATAGACTGCGAGGTCGCCGACTGCCCGCAGATGCTTGACCGATTTGTGTTCCAGAGCTCAAATCGAATCAGAGGCTCAAAGCTGTAGAGCTCACCTCAGTTGCATCAGATCTACTACGGAGTGCAACGAATGCTACTCTGAACATGGCATAGTCTTCCCGATCTGTGTCATGAGAAGTTTTTGTGGGGCCGGCTTCTCTCTGTATGATTATTCGCTCAGGATCCACCGGATGGAATAGCGCGCGTAATTCGTCCTCCCCAATCCACGGGGGGATGTTGGCCACAAGCAGAGTTCTCCCTTTGAACTGAGAAGGGCGTTCGTTGGTCGAGGATTCGTCCAGCTTCACGAATAGCTCATGGCACAAGCCTCTCGGCACGCGAGAATGGAACTTCACAGGTATCACGATGAACTGTTCTGAGTGAGACATTGCTGATTGGGACCGGAGACGTCTTCAACGCTTATTTGTATGTAAACATACCAACGTGTCTGTTTTCCTCTGTTGGTTGGGTTCTTCAATGTGTTCTGCTATTGGGAGAGGATTTCCGCGGCGGACGAGCGAGGATACGGCAGGCGGGGAGGATGATTGACGAAGTGCACGGAAAAAGTGCCCGCTCTGCACATCCTTTTTCAGAGACCGCGAGAGCGTTCCGTGAAGAACGTTCAGTTTCGTCCTCCAGTTTGCGGGCTCGAAGTGCTCAGCGCTGCCCGGCGCAGCGCAGCTTGCACACAGAGTTGCAATCGGAGTCGTTTGATCAGCGAGATTCGAACGAGCGATCTATATCATTCTCTCGTCGTATAATTCGTTCGTTACTTGCTCCAAGGAGAAGGTGAGAGAACTTTCACTACCTGGATGGACCGGATTCAA
Organism: Phytoseiulus persimilis; assembly: GCA_037576195.1. NCBI lineage: Eukaryota > Metazoa > Arthropoda > Arachnida > Mesostigmata > Phytoseiidae > Phytoseiulus > Phytoseiulus persimilis. The sequence continues at coordinate 54,215,177 of CM075101.1, read as the reverse complement.
TGGCACATCGGGTTCTGTTCGGCATTGTCCGGGGCTTTGAAGAGAAGGCTGACTCACTTAACCATCCAGAACAACAAGGTTCTCGAGGTTGATGGAGAAAGTTTTACTCCGTTCCAATGAAGATAGAGAATACGAGACAATCGTACCTCCCAAGCCAGGCATAGAACTTCGGTCTTGGACTCGCGAACTCCATCAACCTCGAGGCGGTCCGAAACAATCCTGGCAGGGTGGAGACCCTTGACGGAAGCGTTGATCGTTGTGGATGGTCAATCTTTTGCACAGTCATTGCGGTTCTTTTGGGGCCTCTTTCGAGCTTGATTGCAGTTTTTCGGCGTATTCCAGTCGGCTGATGCCTTGGCATTCGAAGACGTCCGAGCTTCTCTGCCCTCTTCTCGATTCGTTGCAGCCCAAAGAACAATTCCGTAGCCGCTGGCCTTATCGTTAAAGATGTCCTCTATAGCGTGCGATCCTTGATCTGAGGATCATTTCTCCCTGGAGTCACTCAGCGTCAACGAATAACTCGACTCCAGATGTGTTCCATGTTCATTCCAGGTTGATCTCGCACGGAATCCTGTAGAGCCGGAATAGTTATCGACCGGGAAATCTGGTGAGCCAGTATGGTCTCGAGACGGGCGAGTTCCTCCCCGAGAGTTTGAGGTGCGGCACGGTTCTCGTCAGGCTCACTTTGGCATTCAAAACGAGGCAAACTGCAGGCAGACTCGCGAGGACCAATCCAACGAGCAGTGGGAAGAACCAAATGCTTTAGAGTAACTTGCTTGGGGCTCTCCTCGGAAGGTTCAAGAGCCTAGAAAACGAGTCCCGGTATTTTCCCTTCAGGCCCACACCACGACTGAGTCGCCACGTAAGCGGTACTCTCCAAATGTGTGGGGATCGCTGGTGTGCACAGAGGAGAAAGACTCGAAGACGATGGCGAAAAACTTGACGCAAATCTTTGCTTTGCGTTCGTTGAGCATTTTGACTGAATCGTGTTCGAAACTCAAGTTGAGGTCCAGGACGAAATAATCAGGAACTTCGTCGCAGCACGTAAGTAGGTGTTGATGCCTTTGACGAACCAACCGGTTTGAGCTGTGGCCGCGAAGTTGTCAGGCCTGGAAACCTCGCCCGCTTCTCCAAACTCCGCACGGTTTCCATTCCTGGAATCGCAGCTCACAAAGTCTTCTGAAACATCTGCGAAATTCCTCCTGAGGAAAATCGCCAAGCACGGGAAAACCCTCAGGAATAGCGGTCTGATGCTCCCGGTTTCCGTTCCGTCCACTCGTACAAGCCTTCGGCCTAGTCCCAAGGGGTGTATACCCTGGATGCCGAAAAATCGAGCCAGAAATGCATGAAGCCGAAAAATCAAGCCCGAAAAGCATGAAGCCGAAAGGCATGAAGTTGAAGAGCGTGAAGTACAAAACCTCCTCATCCAACAGTGGAGCGGTGGGGACTGGTTTAGCGGGGAGGAATTGCACCTTCGTTATGCTCAGCCTATTTGTTTTTCTGCCTCGCTTACGTCCTCGCTGTTCCGCATCTACGGTGCCTAGTTCGAACTGACCAAAGGTGTAGCTGCTACAGGAAGCAATCTGCTGAACGCGAATCTTGAAGTTTCCGAGGTCAACTCGCTAGAACTGAAGAGGAATCTTCACCTCCAGCTCTGGTACTATTCGCAGAATACGCTGTTACAACACCTTGTTCTTTCCCACCAAAAAGGGAAAACCGGCATGGAAACACAGTACATCTGCTGCCTGTTGAAGGCTCAGATGAACTCGAGTGGAACGGAATCCGCGTTTGTCAGCTCCACTCGCAGTAGTACGATCAGTCCCTAGAGCATCTACAAAGATCGCCCGCACTCCGGCAGACGAGTCATACGTTCCTATCAAGCCCGGACGATCAGTTCCTATGGCGTCAATGATTTGACGATGATGAGTCGGAGGCGCCCCTGACCCAGGACAACACTCAAACCCAGGATGAGCGCGCAGACGCGCTTTGCGTGCCTAGAAGATTGACCCATTCCCGTAAATAGACACGCTGATGAACAGCGCTCGTGCGAAAGGTCCTATATCAGGGAGCGAGTCGGGAAAAAGGTTTTTTCATCGTTTCGCCATAATCTGGAGTCATACTGAGCATTTGTCATCATCTCATCCGAGAACGTCTCCCAGTCGTTCCGGTCGAGTCTCGCAAAGGTACAAATCGACGAAACGATACAGAAATCCCATCCCGCCATACCAGTCGCGAACACTCCGCCGTTGGGAGAGGAGGTTTCCGGCGTCATGCTTTTCGGCTTCATGCTTTTCGGGCTCGAATTTTCGGCTTGTCGGACCCTAACCGTCCCAAGGTGCTGGAATATTTGTTCATGAGCTTTCGGTGTAGGAGTAGTCTCGGAGTTCTCGGAAACCGCAAGCTTCTTCCTTCCCGTCGGGAAACTAGTCGAAACATGTTCGAACAGTTCGGTGACGTTGCTCATCGTCATGTAACTCATTTTCACCGATTCGGTCGAGTCTCTCGCATTGCCGGAACGAGCTTCATAGAAGAGCAGCTCGACCCGAAACTTCACTCGGTGAAGATTGATGAGTTCTGCAAGTGCCGAAATGTTTCCAAGTGGCTCCATGGGGTGGCTTCATGCCGCCAATCAGTCGAGTCTCCGGTCAATAGTCTAACGCTGCCTCATTGATCAGCGGAATCCCTCGAGGGAGTGTTCCCTCCCCGCGCTCTCAGCAACGGACTGATCCATCCGAGAGTGACCTCGCCAACTCGAACCCTTGTTCTGATGCGGACGGAGTTCGCTCTGGGTCCTAGAGTCCTGGAGCAGACACAAGAATGAGGCGTTGTATCAGATCGAATATATGACTGTGGTTGTGAGAGTCTCTCCCAGGGCTCTACTAGCCTCTAGCAGTCTTTGGACCTCTTCCTCGCAATGTGGACATTGAGAAAGAACGAGGGAGGACATCAGTGTACACAGTACTTGACACGGAGCACCGGGATCGAGCGACACGAGGTGCTGGAACAAGAACACTGGTCACGGCCAACGCTTGACTTGCGAAAGTTCCGATCCTTTTCCAGGGGAACGAGGAACTGGAAGTGGAACAACCCTCAGCATCGATCGAGATAACAAGACCTTGCACATCTGCGGCGGTTTCGCTTTCTTCGTGCGTGCGCATCGGAAACGGATCCTAGCGGACAATTTTCTTGCTGGACAGTGATCGTCTGGCAGCGGACGAATCAGGTTATAGGTGCAAACAATCGCTCCATCATGACGAGCGGATTACTCGTCGAAGGTGTGAGATTTCCAGCCTGTCATAGGCCGCAACCTGTTTGGCTGACCATGTGTGAGTCATCCGGACAACACTGCAACATGAGGAGACCGCGGCTCGAGGGAGCAGAACAGAGCAACGGCTAAGCGAGTTAGCGTGCTCTGGAGATGGTGAGCAGTGCAACGATAGTATTTCAGCTCTCCATCCATAAAATGGCTCGATTCAATCTGATCTCAGAATTTGATCCCTGTACCAAAGCTCCAACGGAGAAATCGAAGTGAGTCGAGACCTTCACTGGTAGGAGTGTCTGCCGTTGACGTTCCCTCCACCGCTGGATCTGACCAGGGCGACTTCCTGTGGTGAGCTCCTCAAGTTCAGACACCCGCGATGTTCCAGAGACTTCCCGAACTAGCAATGGTGAAACCTGTTTGGATGACAAGAGAGCAGACCAGAGTCAATGGGCTCCGGCGTTCACTCCGAGCCCCGCGAGTTGTTCAAGCAGGAACGCTGGAACGCAAACACACGAGAACAGTTACGTAACGCGGATCATGAAGTGAGGTCTGTGGAAGGATGCGAATATTCCGCAGAATACACATCTGCTAGATAAGATGCTTCCGAATATGGGAGAATATCGCGAAAAGTCTCACAGAGCACTGTCCTGAACATTGGCGTCGATCAGAGGGGACACGTGCTCGGCACGCGAAGTCTTATCTACATTTTACCGGTTCCAGCTTCCGGTCTCCTTGCCCGGGAATCTTGTTCGTGTTCAAAGCAGCTTGCTCGGCACCGAGCGGCAACTTGCTTTCTTCTACACAGTGTCACCATTCCACCAAAGTCCTCTGCGTTCACTTTTTCTACGTCTAATATCATTTCTGTAATCGCCGATGGATGAATTTCGTCAATGCACTCATGCCCCGACCACGCGCTTGCTGGATTCCCTCCACCCTCATTTTCATGGTGATCATCTGTGACGGTATTGCACTCCTAACCATGTGAGAGACATTTCTACGCTTTACACATGACCTCAGCCAAAACAAACCTGCCCAAAACTCATAAGTTCTATTCCGTGCCCTGGGGCCCTCTGACTATTCCACGCCAAGTCTTCCAAAAATCCGGGGGACAGTGATGGCGGGTTCCTTGTCAGTTCAGTTCCCCAGTTTCCAGCTGGACGTATAATTGCACCGCGCGCTCGAGGGCGCCGCTCCTCATACATTATTGTGTTGCGCTACCTCCAGACTACTTCGCTTCAAATGAGCGAACTTCCGCTCCAAGTTCCTTCTTAGGATTGAGGCTTCTACTCCGAAGCTCCTCTTAACGTTCCGCTCCAAGTTCCTTCTTAGGATTGAGGCTTCTACTCCAAGGCTCCTCTTAACGTTCCGCCATCCTCCAGGGACGACTTCAGGCCTTGGAGTTCCGTTTTCTCATTCATGTCTGCTCTTTCTTAGGTGGAGCAATCTCCTTTGTCCGGCATTTTCGAACTTTCCACCGGTGGTGTTGATGTTCGAGGCTTCCAACAGCTCTTCTCGGAACGAAGAGAGCTTCCTAATCAAGCTCAATTCCGCCGCGGCGAGAAAAGCTGGCGCGGCGCGCCGCCGGTTCTTACTCATGGGCTTGTAGAATCCAGCCTGTTCGTCGCGAGTGCCTGTCCCCAGCAAAATAATTCACTGAAGTCATCCTTCAATTCCCTCCATCCTCCAGAGTAGTCAAGGCTCAATGTACAGTATATCAATTCCAGATCCAAAACTAGAAACATCTTGATAGGGCGATCACAATTCTCATGTTATACTCGAAGATCTGGTGTGATCAATCCACTCGCAGACTTGGAATGAGCCGACAGGAGCTTAACAACTTTTCAAATTTCCGCAACGGGAGTGATGAACTGTAATTCAAAGTGAAACTCGGATCGTCAACTATCTGGGTGGATTCTATTTCCAATCCTTCGACAGTCGGAGGCATCGATTGGAAGCCGCTTGGATCCAATTCACGGCATGACAGGAACGTGATCGTTGACGACCTCCAATGGTCCATTTCGACTCCGGTTCACGTTGGTGAGGAGAGTTTTGGGATTTATCGTGCAAGCGGCAATTACGCCGCACCATGCCCACAAACAGAGCCGATCCGTTGCCGTAGTCCGCTGATAGAAGCTTCTCGTGCATGTCCACGCTCCGCTACTGAGACCACGATCCGAGATTTGTGTCTAGGGGTCGCAAACTCGGACTAGTGAATTCTTGCGACCCCCTACTTATGGCGCTCAATCATGAGGTCAGGCGCAGTCCGCCGGCGGATCCACGGCGCGGTGCACGGCTCTGGTCGGAAACGCCGATGTAGGAGGAGGAGTTGGAGGAGTCGAGGTTTCGAAACACGTTTGGGATCTCTAGTCTCTTGGAGCCGAACGATACATAATATAATGAGGTGAAAGCAATCAATGGGGTCTATCGATCCTCAATCACCCGAGGAACGAAAACCTTGACGCTTTGCTTCTGAGCTTCAAACTCAAACCAAAATATGTGGAAGGCAGAAAGACAGAGAACTTTTCCAGTACCCTCGGGGGTTGGAGCACACCAGGCTCCAATAGGGTCCGCAGTACCGTGCTGGTAGTGCTGCATCGTGCCTTTCTCTCCTGAACCCTGAAAAAGAAATTCGTTCCGGCTATTCCGCCTCTGCGACTCGTTTTGACATTCGCTTCCCTTGGTTGTCGCCCATATTAGCTGAGACGAGAATGAAGTCGTGTTGCGCCCTCGAGAATGGATGAGCTGTTCAGCAGCCACCGAGTGGCGGTTCGAATTCCTGGCGACTGACCACAGCAAGCCGACGCTGGGCCTGTCACCGACGCGGAGTTCGGCAGAAGAGCATCGAGATCATTCCAGAAAACGCGTCAAGTTCCACTATGCCATCAGTCATCGTGTCAGTTTACGCCTCAGATCGCGCGATCCTGTGTCCTCCCAGAGACATCATCGAACCCCTCACTGTCGTCCCGATTGTCTCGGACCTATAGTACCTGCTATATCGGATGTCCCTATCCACGATGGAACTGCCGAGAGAGACGTAAATACGCAATTTCTCTGCGCCGTTTCGGAATTATTGAATCGAAATCTGAGGCCCAGGAGAGATCACTATATCCGTGGTATCAAGAAAGAGGGAGAAAAAGATGCCGATTCCGCGCAGGCTCCGCGATTCACAATTCGGAATCGCAGCCAAAAGGTAGAGGACTCCCTCCAATCGTGGCTGAAATGTGGCTGAACTCCGCAGTCCGAAGGGGAGAAACTATTCTCGACGATACATATGTTGTGATTTTCTTATCCATGTTATCTTCCAGCTTTCGCGATCGGGAAACCAATGCCAACTATTACATTCTCTTGTTCTAGGTATCGCCGTAATTTGCTGGAAAAGCTCACGGGTTTGATTCGATCGAGGGCGATGGACATTCACAACGAAGTCGAGCTCAGCAGGAACAGTCAGTTGGAATCCAGCTCAGTTGGAACACAGGACTTGTCTGCTTTCGCGGCCGTGCCTCGGGGGCCATTTGCAGTCATGGTTCTCTCCCCATCGCTTCTTCCTCTGTGGCTTGCCAGGAGCATGAAATTCGAACAGTGGTTGTTCCTATATATGTACATCTTGTGGAGGTCCGACAATTTGTCCTGTGAGAATTCATACATTCATTAAAGCACGGATCAAACGTGAGAGGGCGGTGTGTGAGGGTATCGCGTATGGCGAATAGCAACCCACACACAAACACTCACTCAGTCAGTCTTTAGCGATTTCGTTGAAAAGCAAGATGGCGGCAATCGCAGTGCCCAATGATCGTCATCAAATGTTGCGACAACATGAGAAAAAACCGGACTTCTCTCTGAAAAAGAATATCGGTGAGTTCTCTGAAGGAAGAGCTCTCCAGCGGGGTGTGAAACGTGATGGGCATGGGCCCCGTCCCGGAGTTTCGGCCCGTGGCTGTAGTGACCTGGTAGGCTACCGGTTTTCGCCAGTCATCATGATGTTTGGATTTTTAGTTCATCTTTCCCATCGATGTGGAATATCGATGACCAGAGAACGGAGGATCCGCTGATCAGTGCTAACAATACGGCGCGGCGTAGTGTGTCGATCCGCGCCGGCCCACAATGTTCCTCTAGTCTGACATTTGGTGCTTCTCGCCGGAGTGCATAATTATTCTTCAATTGGCCAGAACCCCCGTCCAGTGGACATTCCTGTGTCGTTTCTTGGACCCGTGTTCAGGAAAAGCTCCCAGGTCTCCATGCCTCGGAAGCTCGAGTCTCGCGGCGTGTGATCTCATATCGGACGCTTGATGTCGGATCGAATGGAACATTTCTGATTTCTCTGTCTGATCCAAGTAGGAGTCGAATTATAGCTGTCACATTGTTTAAGGTCATGCTGAAGTGCCTAATGGAGCCGAGGATGAGGATACCATCCAAGACAAAGTGCAGTCCATTCTGGAAATGGGACAGAGACTTGCGAAGGAAGGCAAAGCTGAAGGTATGTAGCGAGTCAAATGTCCGTCCAAGGAAGGAAGAAGACCCTCTCCAGCTGGATGGAGTAAAAAACATTCCGTACGATAGCGGGAATGCAAAGTCCCCGTGAAGTGCTCTATCTAATATGAATTTTTCTCCTCGCAGAACTCGGCGAGCTGATCAAAAACACGCGGCCTTTCCTGAACCGTATCAGCAAAGCCAAGGCTGCTAAATTGGTCCGCGCTCTCGTTGATCTGTTTCTGGACATGGAAGCCTGCACTGGACTGGAGGTTGAGCTTTGTCGAGAATGCATAGAGTGGGCGCAGAAAGAGAAACGAACATTCCTAAGGCAAAGTCTCCAAACCCGTCTCATTGCGTTGTATTACGACACTAAGAAGTACGTTCTGACTTACATTTCGGCAACACCATAGGAAACGTCTGAGATGTTGTCCACGAATAGTTTCTATATCCCCCACGTTTCAGGTACATCGAAGCACTCAAGCTGATTGGTGAACTCCTGAAAGAACTTAAGAAGATGGATGACAAGGACTTACTAGTGGAAGTTCAACTTCTAGAGTCGAAAGTATATCACGCCTTGAGTAATTTGCCGAAAGCTCGGGCGGCACTCACATCTGCGCGTACGACTGCGAATGCAATCTACTGTCCGCCCAAACTTCAAGCTCAGCTAGATCTGCAGTCGGGCATTCTCCACGCAGCGGATGAACGAGACTTCAAAACAGCGTTCTCATATTTCTACGAAGCTTTCGAATGCTACGACTCTGTTTCTAGTCCGAAAGCCGTCACTGCTCTGAAATACATGTTGCTCTCGAAAATAATGTTAAGTCTTCCGGAAGACGTGCAGGCTATAATCATAGGGAAGCTCGCTCTGCGCTACGCTGGAACGGAAATAGAGGCAATGAAGGCAGTTGCAGACTCATCACAGTCACGATCTCTCGCGGACTTCCAAAAAGCTCTTACGAAGTACAAAAAAGAACTCGTCGAGGATCCCATCATTGCTGCTCATCTCGAAACCCTTTACGACCAGATGCTCGAGCAGAATCTGTGTCGCATCATCGAACCATATTTGAAAGTTCAGGTCGAACAAATCGCTCAGGTTAGTTGGCATTCTGTTTCCCTCATGATGAACTTCTCTATGGGCACGAATCGGAAACAGCTCCCTGCGCTGTCCACTTGACATGGTCCTACGTTCTGTCCGCAGGTGATCGATTTGCCGCGGGAGAAAGTGGAACTCAAATTGTCGCAAATGATACTGGACAAGAAGTTCAGCGGCATCCTTGACCAGGGTACAGGGGTCCTGATAATTTTTGAAGATCAGAGCATCGACAAAACGTATGAAAGTGCTATAGAAAATATCCATGCGATCGGAAAAGTTGTCGATGCCCTCTACCAAAAGGCGAAGAAACTTTCCTAATTTCTGGGCAGATCGCCGCCATCTCTTGACTATCATGTCCGACTGAATCAAGAACCCGCGACTAGTCGGAGCGAACTCGAATCGCTGCTTCCGACGGCGGTCTTCCGACGGTCATCTGTTCGGTCAGTACATATTGAAATCAGTAAGCTGTAAAAGCTCACAGATTGCTGAGAACTTGGGAACCCGTTTCCTCAGCCCGGAGGAGTTCACAGAGACAGCGTTTTGCAACAGGAAGACTATTCGAAGAAAATTTCCATTTTCTTGACTTGAAGAAGCACAGTCGCCTGTGTCGAACATGATTCGTCGGGAGTGGCTCTTAGAAGGATCAGAAGTGAATGAAGGGATATGGCTTTTCGAAAATAAAATTGTATAAAAGACTGGACGTCTCGAGATGTTTCCTCAGCACTCGCCTGGGTCTGGAATCGTATGTGGATTCAAAGTGTGTCGCGCGCGAACCTGGAGCCAGTGGGGCATCCTGAGTCCAACCGCCGAGAATGCACGCTGAATATATCTCTGAGTTTCTCTTCCATTGATTCTGTGTCTGACTCGAAAAAGGTCGTAATCTTTCATTCCTCAAACGCATGACTAAATCACCCTCATTTTGCCGCCGATCGCCTGCGTCCGTGGAATGGAGCCGTCGAGAAAATTCACAAATTTCGACGTAACATGGATTGCTTTTATTACTGGGCAGTCTAACTGATGGAACAGGGAGACGGCAACTCTAAATCCTAGTCCGCTGGCTCGAACGTATAGTGCACCACTCCTTCCTGGGGATACTGCTTCTTTATCGGTACCTGGAATGAATTCAGGAGTTTAGGAATCCCGAGAAGCCTGGGGCTGCCAGTATTCCAGAGGAAGAAACGAATAACACAACGAACAATAATGTTTATGCGTTCTTCTCCCATCGAAATCTGTCGGAATGGGTTCACGAATGTGCTCAAAAATGTACCGTCTCACCTCTGTCATCATGATACGCAGATCGTAGTATTCGCAGACACAAAACAAGCTGGAGTAAATGAAGACCATCCCAAAGAGAACGCAGCCTTGTTTCCAGTAAGGCATCCACGGCCTGGCACTTATGTCGTACCTGGAAGAATTGGAATGAGCTTCCATCCGAATCTTTTTTCATACCAGAGTAAGAACTGAGGAACTTGACGTACTTTGGCGAGAGGTAGAGATCATAATTTTGGTGCATGGGCTCGCCATACATCCTCTTATACGTGCTGATTTCGTAATTTGCGTGGGGGTCTCGACTCCATTCTCCAAACGCTTCCAAATGTGGATAGTCACCGTATGCGCTCTCGCTCATACTCATGGTCTCCTTGTCATAAGGCTTGTAGTCTTCGTAAACCATGTTATATTTCTTCGCCGCAGCGCGTCGCTCCGCCTCTGCAGAATACAATCGTGATATGATAGGAGGGCTCAGGATTGAGTATCATTACCATTACATTGCATATGTTCATGTATCATACACTATTGACCAAACCATGGCAACAGAGATGGATCTGGAAATACATCGCTGGATGATGCCCAACGAAAACGCGAGCTGAGGAGGTCAATCTAAATACACCCATCACCCGTGTATCGATAGGGGGCGAAAATTATCGAACGACTCCTGAATATGAACCTTGAGAGACTGACATTGAGAACGAGAACAAAGGCATGCCCGTTATCAAAGTGCACAGTTGAATATTTTTCTTGTGGCGCAGTGGTCAAGGGATGATTTCTCCGATGGTCAATCGCACTTCCGTGCAGGCTCGTAGTCTCGAGCCCAGAACTAGTAACAGACGTGGATGTACGAAGTCACATGTTATCTGTTACAAGGCAAGTATCAGCACCCAGTATTATGATGGACTGTACCGGTCTCGGGATAGGGTCCCGGTTGCCAATCCCTGTTGATGAAGACCTTCGATCTCGCGGACACCGCTAATGAGCTCCATTGCGCGGTCTTTTGAATCCTCAGAAGAGTTTGACCTGCACGACCGAGACAAGCCATTTCGACTTGTGTTTGTTGATGTTTCACACAGCCGGACTATAAACCCTCGGAACGGCGTCTTAAAAGTTGGAACCCACGGCCAAGCTATGCTGGGCGGGCAGCCCGCCATCTCGAGACCTCATCCGCGAGAGCTTCACGGGAAGCCGACTCTGCTCGGCTCGTTAACATTTCACGCACCCTGGAATCTCTAGCGACTACTCCAGAATTATTGATCGTCGTGAGGATGATTGGTTCATCCTGGAGCGACGCCTCGAAAATGAGCTCACACGGGATTCAATTCCATTGTGGTGCATTCGAAATTCGAAGGTGACAGTACCGGATTACCGTGCTGTGAACTAGCAGCCTTGCGAACGGCTCCGATGGCAACGAACGAAAGCCGCCAGTTCACGCCAATTTTCGTACTAACGCAGGTGAATGTTCATTGCGAACCTTCACCACGCCGAGTAGCTTAACTGCGCAGACAAGTTCGCATTCGCTGACCATCACGAAACTCGATGGAGAAACTGTGCTCTCTCACGACCATGTGATGGAGGAGTTTACGGACATTTCGGATGTGATACATTGATTTCGTCCCAAAACTACCACTAATTTTCCCCCCCATGGAAGTTGGAACTCATGACGGCTCGATCGCCTGGAAATCCGTGAGGTCGCCTTCAGTTATTGTTCCAAGCTCAGGATGGAGTGCGACGTCGATATTCTGGGCCAACATTCGGGTTGGTTCGGAATCTAGAACTGAATGCAGATATTCGACAGATGCGTCTCCGAACCGCTGTCGTTCAAACAAAACAGAAGTGATCGACTCACTACTTGGGACGTCTTGAGAATAGACGGCCGTCTTGGGCTTTGTCATCCCAGACAGTGTGAACTAGGTATTGGCTTCAACTCGTGTGGGGCTGGTGAGATAGATTCAGAGCTGAGACATTAGCGCATCAGAATACTCCGGCACAGATCTGGAGGGAATATTGGGCGAATCGGTACAAGAAGCTGGATTAAGGGAACGGAAGGCTACTTTTCGGATCGCGGCGGTCGGCGGCATATGCTGACTATGCAGAGCAACAGTTCAAAAATCTTGCTCTGAGGCGATTTCATCAGTCAGAGCATGAATCAGACCCATGAGTGTTCGTGGTTATGCCGGGAAAAGGGGAGGAGTCCATGGCAGTGCGATCAGGGCTGACGGATCAGGATTCCCGATCCCCTTCCTGATTCAGGAAGCGGTTCCACCTGGAACGTGGCGGGCTTTGGTTTTGGACACCCATCTCGATCTCATCAAAGTATGAAGGGTGTCGACGCAAACAGTTTCCAGGGTCCACCCCCTCCCCCGACGAGCCCGTGACCCCAAAAGAAATCTAACGGATGATCGCGTCTGCCAAAGAAGCTCAGGCGGTCCCGACCTGAATATGCCTCAGCTTCTTTGCTCTGCTACTGTAACCCATCGCTTTCAATGACATCTCCCGCACCTCAAAACAGTCAGTTTCCACAGTCAGATCTCCAGAGGAAGCGAGTTTCCGAAGTTGGAGCCGACGGGAAATATTTCGAGCTTGGCGAATGTCATGCGATTTTCGGGAACTGTTTGGAAGCCAGGTCACTGGAGCTATCATGCTCTCCCGTACACCCAAGTGGGCTGTATGCTGAGGAAGTTTTTCCTGGCTCAAAAGGAACCTACTGCTTGATGGGGCTCTCAGAAGCAGGATGCTTTATCAACCCTACGGTTGCACCAAGGAGTTGTCGGGAACACGCGGCGGCGTGGTGCGTGGAGCTTCTGTCCTCGAGCTGACCCACCCGCCACACGATTCGGTTATTTTCGGTTCTCGCACTCTCCTCCGGCTACCCTTGTTGCAAAGGGACCTTCGATTTGCCCGTCCGCTTGTTGGAATCGGAGATGGGAATGTTCCTGATTCTACGAGGGATGCGCGGGATCCATGAGGGTTTCCATCGCTGGGCTCAAAGTGTTTTTCGGGTCCAATCCTCGCTGAGCACATGTGATGACAGCGTCCACACATGGTTCGGTACACATCACCCAGCATCCGGAGCGACCGCCGGGCTTCGAACCGCCTTAGAACAGCAATCATGCCCGGGTCACGAGACCGGCACCAGCGATCGGCCCTTAAATCATCCTGGTCCTGGAGCTGGACACAGCCGTGCATCAGGAGGAACGATCCGAAGTACCGCCAGAGCAGGACACAGCCCTCAGTCAAGCGCACCAGCAAAGTTCCGCACATCGCCGTGAAAGACACGATCTCGACGTGACCGCGTCACGTATAAGCTCCGAAATTCCTCAGCGATTTTCTTGAGGGGCCAGGGCTCCAATGTCGGATTCTAAATCTCTATCGAATCCATGGTCGATCATGCTGGCTCGTTCCCATCCACAGGTTCTTGGAGTGCTAGTCATCATTCTAGTAACAGTATGGGGCGAAGCTCTCGGAGGTTTCCCGAAGAATTGGGACCCCTCGCTCGTGTTCAACTGGCACCCTCTTCTAATGGTCTTGGCTCTTATCATCATCCAAGGAGACTCAATACTCATCTACAGGTCGGACTTATCGCTTATTGGACGGCCCGAGAACACTGTTCTGTAGCACCACGTGGGAAATGTTAAATTGCGTGGGAAACTATTACAAGATCTCCCGTTGCAGGGCCTTACGATTCGACACGAAACCTAGGTTGAAACTGGCTCACGCGGTTCTACATTGCGTAGCTTTTATCTTGGCAGTGATTGGACTGAAAGCTGCTTTCGATTCGCACGACTTCAAAGAGCCACCCATTCCCAATATGTACAGGTACTGAATTTTTCCAATCCTATTGTATCAACTTCACTCAGCGAAGCTCCTGACGAACAACTTCTGCAGTCTACATTCCTGGATCGGTCTGATGACTGCGATCATATTCGGTCTCCAACTGCTCATTGGCTTCGCTGCGTTTCTACTGCCGTACGCGAAACAATCACTCCGTAAGAAGTGAGTCCCAAACGGCGCAGCTCCCAAATTTATTTCGTTTTCTCGCAGTACATTGATTGTTAACGCAAACTCTTGTGGAGGATGATGTTGGTGCTTAGATCTCAGGGTCAGATACGGCAGCTGCATGTTCTGCTTGTTCCAATGTCGATTCCCCTCTGGAAGTCGAGAATCCGAACGGAACGATCACAGGCATACTTCGGCTCATACTCCTATCATTGTTTGAGTCGCCGACCTCAACCGAAATGAGGTTCCCCATATTCAGTGTATCGGACGCGGAGCTCACTCTTCGTTTTCTTGTGACTTGCAGACTTCTGCCCTTGCATGTGTTTGGAGGGACAACGACCTTCATCTTATCGATTATGAGCGCACTGATGGGGATAGTAGAGAAAAACATATTCGCGGGAAAATACAGCAAACTGCCCGGGACTGCCATCCTGGGGAACGTACTGGGTAAAGACCTAAGCCTGAGATGGCTGCTCGTCGGCCACGTTTCGTAATTCAGGAGCTCTATACACCATGGACCGGCCCGGTGATCGGTAACCCGGGAGATAACTTTCGTGACCATGGTCGCAGGTATTTTCATCATTCTGTTCGGGGTGCTGGTAATTTACCTGCTTTGGAACCCGAAGTTAAAACGAACGCCCCTCCATGGCGAATGACTCGAGACGACCCGGCAGAAGAGCTCAGCAATTTTCGTGAGTTTTGAGAATGACGGAAATGAGCACAAGAAGCATGTTTGCCTTTCTTTGATTGAACGAACCAATGCTTGAACGCAGCTCAATTGACGAATCCAGTCCTGGAATCACGGAGATGTCTTCCCATCGACAATTGAGTCAGCCAACGGAGCCAGCGATTGATTCCTCTGAATAAAGTCTGCAAGAAGATGAAGGAAACCGTGGGTTTTGTCAGGAAGGTCATGGTCATGGAAATTCCGCCCAATCTGAGTCTTATGACTGAGGGACTTGCCCATTCCTGTACTGGTGTCAAGTAGTCTCCGAAGACGCCAGTTCGGCCGTGGATGGCAGACTTCGGATAATTTCCAACCTAAACCAAGGATTGGTGGCCGCAATGTCCCTAGGAACGCCTCTGAACGTCGAGGACTTTCGTTCTCTGAATCCGCCTGCGTCCTTGTGTACTGTGAGGGCTCCGCGATCGGGATCGGCGCATTCCCTCGCCTGTCCAGTCATGGCCATCATCTAGTCCTGGTTAGCAAGCTCAGAAACATTCTGTTGTTCCTTCATCAGAGAGGTAACCTCGTCAGGGAACGAACTGGGTCAGGCGAGTTTGAGACCCTCCGGCCCATTCCGATTTCTTCTTTCTGCCGAGAACGATATGCCGCATCTTCGAGGTGTTTGACGTTGAATGCTCAATGCACCTGACCCCTAGATCAGTGATTCTTTTGCAGATGATGTTTTCAATAAAACTGCGCAAACGAGGGATCAGTTTGCGACTCGATCCTCATCCCTCGTGATCGCCAAGAATTCAGTTCCATTTACCCGCGTTTGTAATCATCCCCTTCCTACTTGCCATTCGAGGAAGATAATGGCAACAACCCTGACTTGAATTTCCCGCCGGCATGAGAATGTGCATAAAGGGCCACCCGAATAGATGCAGTTCAGTATAATCTTCGGATGAGCCGTTCTGATCATACTTTCGGATAGTTCCGGGGATACATGGGACACGAACCGTTCTGATCACTCTTTCGGATAGTTCCGGGGATACATGGGACACGAACCGTTCTGATCATAATTATGGAAGAGTTTTGTGATTTTTTCAGAATGTGCCGTTCTGATCACAGTCTCTGAAGGGCGCTCATAGTGAGTCCTTCCGAACACATGTTTGGGAAGGTTCTCAGAAGTTGTCAAGTCGGTCCTGTAGATGGTGACGCTTTTGAACTCGGACTTTCTGATGCACGAACTGCATCGGATGAAAAACAAGTCGCACGCTATACAGAAAACGCAACACGCAGAGTCACGGAGAAGGCCTGCGATGATGCGCAGAAACACACGACGCGCAGATGCGCCAGTAGTGGGCCGAACAAGCAAAGTCGGCATGGAGCTGCTCATCGAGGGCTTAAAGTTCTTGGATCCATAGTCTCTGCTCTTCGTGCCGATGTCATCGAACGTGTCTACTCAAAGGTTGTGCTCTACTTTCAAAACATGGCGTCGGTGACGCACTCTGGATACAGCTAGGTCTTGACTCTCGTCCATGGACAAATGACAGAATGTTGACATCCGGCCAGAGTAGGCAAGAAAGAGGAGTTTGGGGTTGATGTTGGTGTCAGACAGGTTGCGCCTTGAAGGATACAGCTTCCAGATGTGTGAAAGCCTCCCTCTCCTCGTTTGAGAAGGCCTCAGATTGAGCAGTTCCGTCCGAATCGATCGGTAATGGAATTGGTGCGAGGGCTATCTGTCACTGATTCCGTGTCGCAGATATCCTACTGCGAGGCGATATCCGCTGAAAAATTATCTCGGTTGAACTGGAAGGCTATACTCGGAGATCCTCATAAATGACCTCTCAGCCTCCGTCAGATGGGGTTTTCCGTCTCTTAGACTCGAAGAGCAAGTTCGGATCCCGAAGCACACCACGAACCAAGCGACCTGTAGAAGTATCCTGCGCGCTGCTAACCGCTTCGTCGAGAACTCGTTTCAGATACGCTTACGCTGAAGCCGCCGAAGGAATATGTGAATGAGTCTTCACAGAAAAACCCTCCGCCCGCGTTGGCAATGTCACAAAAGTTTCCGTGGTCCGCTTTCCACATAACCTTCAGCCAGTGTAGAGCCTGTCACTGCGAAAATCACGATGCACGACATGGTGCGTTGAAACAAAGAACGAAATATATCTGTGGTGATTTCGTCAAGTATCAGTGACTGATTCCCAGTGAATCTTCGGAAGTTAGTCAAGTCCAGCTGCGGCTCATCATCTGAAGGATGACAAGCGGGGAGGGACCAGGTGCGCTTCGTTGAGTAATTCGTCGGAAAAGATTCCAATCGCAATGCCCAACCTTCGAACCCATACAGAAACGAGGGCTGATCAATTTCTCAACGGTGAGAGCTTTCGCAGCCATGGAAATATCGGAACAGCCTATGCATGCTGAGCAGCTGTACGGCTTGAAATGGTTACTCTATGCGAATCAGGTAATGATGTTTCAATTCCTCGTGTAGGTAGGGGATATTTCCATATTTGCTTCCAATCTTCCAACGGCCACGATATGGAATTTCAAGGTTTCGGGGGCAGTCTCAATCATACTCGTCGTAGTGTTAGGAGCGCTCTTCGGTGGGTACACAGGACCGTCCGATCCGCAGAAATGGTTCAACTGGCACCCATTACTCATGACCGTGGGCCTTACGCTACAGGGAGAATCTATCATCCTATATCGGTAGCTAAACTCCATCCACTCGCAAAGAACGCCTCGAAGACAAATTTGCCGGTTCCCTTGCTCAGAGTTTCGACTCGTATTGTTCATTTTAGGGCACTGCGGAATCGGCCGAAATCCAAGCTAAAGGTACTACACGCGACCCTCCACGGCATCGTGTTCGTCTTGATGGTGATTTCTCTTCAGGCTGTTTTCGATTCGCATAACCTCGCGACTCCGCCCTACCCCAACATGTACAGGTCAGTTCGCTCCCGTCACGGAGGGAGAACCATCCAAACCAACGACCATGGCTCATCGGGCGATGCTGGTCCCCCAAATCTCTCGAATATTCCCAACCTCCTGGCCTGAGTATCCAACCGACCAGAACGCGCGCCATTTCGCCCGATTTGTGTCCGGATAGTGAATTTTGGTCTCAAATCTCAGTCTCCACTCGTGGATAGGACTCGCTGCTTGTATAATGTTCGCAGCTCAGCTCATCTTCAGCTCCTTGGCATTCCTTTACCCCAAAATGCAGGAGTCCCGAAGGAAGAGGTATATAGTGCCTGAGAGAAGTGATCCAATGACACGAGCCTAGTTACACGGCTATCTTACACGGACACCACCTGTCACTGAAAGAATTTTCCTCCTCCTTAGGCTGATGCCGTTCCACATCCTCGGCGGCGTCATGATTTTCAGCTTGATGTTGATGGCATCGTTGATGGGAATAACCGAGAAACTCATATTCGCGGGAAAGTATTCAGCTTTGCGGGCTCCCGCCCTCGTTGGAAATCTTCTCGGTAAATACTTTGATCCATTGAGTTCGCATGGGCTCCCGGGAGCATGGTATGACTCTCGAAATCCACTTTCAGGCGTTTCGCTTACTTTGTTTGGCCTCGTGATGTTTTTCACGATTTCTCGACGGGAGTACAAACGAATTCCTCTCCCTAGTGATAACTGACTTCCGCCGGACCACGTTATCCCGTCGATCATTGTCGCCGATTTCCAATAAATAACTCAGCTCTGTGAGGGTGCGTTCCCTGATGGTCGAATCAATCATACGGAATCTCCTGGGCATAGAGATCAACCCCACATATCCCAAGCATACAGCTCATGAGAGCAAATATCGCAACAACACATCGCTGATCATTATTAGAGGGAGTTGTCTGGACTCACAAGAGCAGGCGAACACTGTTGGTACTTCCATCGGAAACATCTTGTACATGTATGTATATATACATAGGTTCAAACCCTCCCCAGTTGACCCTGTGGCCTCCGAGAACGTACATGGAAGCTTCTTGCCCAGTAGATCTCGGCGTAGAGCTTTATCCAACACAAACGGGGAAGGTTTTGAACCGGCTCCCGGCCGGTGTCAGAGTTCTGCTTCAGACAATACCAACCTTTATCTCTCGAAACTCGCTCAGCGTCTCCTTGAACAGAAGTATTCACGATATCAGCAGAACGTCACTGCTATACGTCTTTGGCAGAACTGGAATCTCTGGAGAACGCGTCGATGGTGATAAGGTTGAGATTCCAATCTTATTGCGGAATATAAAATCTGGAACGAAATAGTGACCGAGATGGGTCTCCGCATGAGTCGTGAAAGGTGTCATCGGATGATGGTGGATCGAATGAATTGTAGACTAATTTCCTCAGACAGGGAAACCCTGTGCGAACGCTCCAGAATGCATACAGAGGGTTGGGTCTCTCAGGAAGTCCTGCGAGCTCGTGTCTCGTGTAGAACGAAGCGCTCATTGAACCGGGGATTGAAAGCTCATGAAGAGTCGATGTGACTCCCAGAGTCGATTCTCAGGTGGAATGACGGATATCAACTTCCAGCTCAATCCAAACACCAAGCTCATTAACAGCATTCAGGCGACTCAACAATCTCTCACTCGAAGATTCTGTCGAACTGAGATCTCATTCTCGAGCCGATTTCATTCGACGCCGCGCGGATTCACTTTGCTTCTCCCGGGCCGAGTACCGGAGCCCAGGGCTGTCAAACTCTGGGAGTCGACGGGCGAAAAACTGGCCAATTCTCCGCCCTGTTTCGAGTAAGGCGATTGTGACTCAAACAGTCAGCTGCGTACAGGGGAGGAACGTTACGAACTGAACTGACGAAGCCGTATCCCGGAAACTAACGAGTGGTTGGGATCTTCCCTCCTTTCGGGCACGCTACCATCGCTAGACAAATTGTGATAAAAAATTCAACGCTCGTTAGAGTTATCGAACTACCGGAGCTTTCCGTTCGGAGGCCAGTGATCTCAGCCGTACAGAACGCCCTATCTGGCATCCAGAAAAAAAGGAGATACTCATCATTCTATACTGCTGTAACTGATTGTATCCCATTGGCATTCATTCGTCTTGATCTGCGTTTATTAAACCTCGAGATTGATCGTGTTCGGATCCTGTATGTTACACTGCTGCGCTTTCGATCAGAGAATCAATTTTCAAGCACTGATGCGGGAGCCTCCCGGTGAGAGTCGAATCTCTTCCCGAGCAGAAATCCCCTCTTAGAGTTGTTGACATCCCGCTGAGCATCCATCTTCCTGAGCAGACTGTCGTGGAGAAGCGCTCTTCTGATTTAGAGTCCTCCTCAAGCGCTTCTTTCAGAACTCCGCCTTTTTCTCCAGAAGATCACTCTCAATTGAAGAAGTCAAATACGGATCAAACTAAGCTCGACCATGACGGACGAACTTAAGCTTGCTCAGTTGTTGAGATGGGAATGCTCATCCTGGTTAGGGAGAAACGAAGACGTTTCGTCCATGCGTTTTGACCGTCTTAGTCAAGCAGCTTTGGTCGGATCTTGAGCTCTGTTGATTATGCCTCAAGACCGCTCCCTGCTCCGTTTTGTCCGATCCACCTCCAGGAGCGATAACGGCGTGCGCGCTCAACGTCTCGGGGAAGATCTGGCTTCGGGGGAAAGCCGTTGGTTTGATCGACCTGATGCTTCAGGTGTGCGAACATGTCTCGGCGGTCACCATTGTCTTCTCGAAGAACAGGTGAAAGTCCTCGTGCAAGCCGTAACACAAAATCACTGACACTGAAACTCAATCGTTCCCCGCGAACGACGTCCTATCTCGCCTGGCAGCGATACTCTTTGTGGAAAAACTATCCCCAAGCGCTTGAGTCGAAGCGTCAGATTCGAGGGAGTTCGTAATGAGCTCCGACATGAAACCACTTTCGGGCGTCTCCGCTCACTTGTAAGTTCGTTGCTGCCTACTTCGTGATTCTAAATATGCGATGGAGTCCCATAGTTCGGAGCGTCTTTGATGTCGGGGCAACCCGCAGATCTTCAATGTCAGATGCGAAGCATCTTCTAGATCCACCAGGTTGGCTGTTCATTCTCTTACAGATCGTCAAAGTCCCCGCTTTGAGTCCAGACAAATTTATTGCTCGCATCCTGGACTCTCCGCCGATCCGAGGGCTTCGTTTTCCTCTTTCTTCGAAAAGTCCGATGGCATAGCTCAGCCCTCAGGTCTCAACTATCGCAGATCAGCATCTGCCGGTATCTTGCCCGATAGCTCTCGCCTTATAGGTTATGGAGGCGAACGCATCATTTGGGTGTAGAAGCTGATCTCCTCTTCATCCTGCGGAGAGAGTATCGTCCCCACAGTGTCGTCAATAGCCCGTGTTACAAGTAGACGAATCGAATCGTAGTTCTTTTCACTGACACCAATCTCGCCTTCCCTGCCGACAAGTACACAAGCCAACGCACTGAATCCCGCAGAAATCGTGATTTCCCAAGAGTCGTGATTCCGTGTCACGGCTAAATGGCCTGCCGCGATAGCATGGGGATTCAGTTGATTCACGGCTGTTGATGGAGGATCTATCCCAGATGCGACTCAGAGTGCCAAGAATCCCCTTCACCTGCTAGCCTGATCAATATGTTGTGAGTAGATTTTATACCGTTATCTCTTGTGCTCATTCAAGTCCGATGCAAACTTAGCGAAACTCAAGAACGCTTTGATGCACATTGGTACCGGAATCACACCCATAGAGCCCCAGAAGTATGGTCAGTGATTCAGTATGGTCAGGGGTGATCCCGGGACCGATCTGAGCATACTTTTCCGAATCTGGGAGGGGTGATTCCGGGTGAAACCGCTTCACCACCTGTGTTCAGCTGTTGGTTTCTCAGCCCTGCAAACTCGCATCGGGATGAAACTTGTCGTGCGAGTAGACCATGAGCAGGGGTACTTACAGGGACATCCGAGAAGGTGATCAGCCTTCTCCTCCCGGATGAAGCAACGAGTTTTTCATTTTCCATGACTGGAGGAGAAGTATCCGGCCCCATTCGATAGCCCATGAGAAGAGCTTCACATCATCGTCGCTGCAGCTCCACTGATTCCCGAGATATGAGCATTTTAAGTTTTACAGAATCGATGTTTTGCAATGGGGCCCTCATCCCGGTTGGCCCTTCGAATACTCCCGACTCAGAGGTGTAACTCTGCTTCTCGCGAACGACTCATAACCTCACGACGTCATGCCGATGAAGCCGAATCTCCATGGCGACACCGACATCGTCGTCATTCCGATCCGTGGGCAATCAACAGTGCCGAAAATCCCTTCTTGTGGGCTGTATTCCTCTGATGACTGCGCACCTGAATGACCCTTCTAGTCGGAAAAAGTCATGTCTCGAACTTTCTGACTGGATCTCATCGAATGCTAGTCGCAGTCGGCTGCCTGAACGCAGGAGCGGTTTGCGCGTACCGGTGAACTGTACGGTCCGTGATCTCGTACGTATCTTCATACGCGTGTCGATCCAGTGGCTGGTGTGTGAGTGCGCGCCTCCTCGCAGCTTGTAACGGGGAATCCTCTCCAACGACATTCTCACTAGAGCGGATCTAACTCACGCACCGACAACCGCCGCACTTCAAGAGCCGGCACGCTCTTTGTGACAGAATCGACGAGGCGTTCCGCAACTCGATTCCTCGAGCCCCCTCCCGTCTCTCGGACATTTTTTGCTCCGAGTGAGGTCGAAGCTTCTTGGATGTGGTCGATAAGCCGTGAGCCCTTCCACGAATAGTACGCTGTTGTATTCTCTATTGGACTGCTCGTTCTATGGTGTTTTGTCGATTCGTGGTGGAACCGACACATCCCTCGATAAGCCTGTGTGCAGAAATCCCAAATATGCGGCTACTCGCTCTCGTGGCCCTTGTTTCAACCCTCTATGAACTCGGCGGAGCCACCGTGGAGAACACTGGACGAATTTATCATCGAAGCTCAAGTCGGACTGCGAAGAAAACCTTGCGGAAGATTATCGTCTATACCTATGGCCTCACCGTCGCCGAAATCTACCGGAGCCCTCTCGACCGATCTTTGCAGTATTGCAAGCTGACCGAGCTCTCGTGAGTTTCCATCATTTCTATCGGAGAGAGTTCATTGCGAGTCTGACCAAGGCGACATCAGATGATGCAATCAGCGCTCAGTTGATTCTCCATCCACTGGGGAAATATACAGTGATTCCGTGTATTCATGCTTGTACAATCATTGATAGCTATCTGGGGCCGAAACTCGCAGAGCTTATTGCTGTGTAAGCGCAGGGGTGCCACACGAGAGTTCATTCCTCCCGAGGACAAAACTCAGATGGGAATTTTATTTGATGGGAGCGTCATTCCCAACCATCAATCTTGACTTCTCTAACCATGGGCATCCTGGGGATCGAGTTTCTTCGCTGGTAACGGGAACCGCGGAACGTCGCGGAAATCTTCGAGTAGCACTGCTCTCGGACATCTCTGGGCATTCTTCGATCCGATGACATCCATTCGGGGAGGTGTTGACGAGATTCTCTGAGAAATGGAATCGAATGGATACAGCATTCGAGCTTTGTCGTGTTTCAATCCACCTGCGCGAGGGTTGATCGCCGATTGAGGTGATCTAGCATGGAACGGTCACCTGTTTTCTGGAGCCTCCGTGTGGTTGCAATGCCCATTTGCCTTTTTGTTCGGCTCATCCAATTCTCCGAACTTCCATCGACGGAATTCCCGGAGCAGATAGGCTCGAATATTTGGTCATGCGAATCGGATTTTGTCTCCCCGACTCGCGTTAATTCCGGAAGATGAGATCCTGAAAATTAAGGAGCCGTCGGCCGAAACTGGATACTCACCTGCCGGTGTTCATCTAAAACCGGGCTCTGAGCGATAATTCGGAACTTACTTCCTAATGGCTCTCCTAATTTGATTTCTTCCTTCGAAAGCGCTGATCGTGCGCATCTGGACTGCATTATATGGCATCACGCGGTAGGATGAAAATGAAGGTGCTTGAGCTTTCTCCTCGAATATTCGACACATTTCGTGTGCGGATACGCAGAACAGATGATCGAGACAGCGTCAAGAACATTTGACAGGAATTGCGTCAGCAGTCCTCAACAGACGAGTGTCACGCGTTGCAACGGAGGACCATAGTCCGCCGCTCTCGGTTCTTTCTAATCGTTACCACACCACAGATTGACGCGTAACCGTATTTCAGCCCGCTCACCTGAGACCCGTTCTGTTCCAGCGATGGATCTGAATGCGAACCAGCGCTGGAAAAATTGAGCCGACCAGTGAGAAATATTTGCCACAAGAAAATGATATCCCTCATCAATGAGTGCATGGAGCTCAAAAACGAAGAAGCTCTCTCGGACGAGAACAATCTGGGTGATGACACCGGATTCCTCCAAGGGATCATCAGCGGCATATACCCCGGTTGGTGGAAAAACTTGACTGAATGTGCCTCCACCTCATCTTCAGCTGTATTAACTTTCCTCTTGCTGCGCCTATGACGTGCGCACCTCGATCTGTACAATAGGAATCGCCGTTCACCATATTCCCATAACGGAGACCGGACTCTTGTATCAAACGCGTTGCCAGTCACTGCGATCCATGACTGCTGTCGACACGAATGAAATTCGAGATCGTGCGCGCGCCTATCTGGAGACTAGGGTGCTGCATTCTCCCTGCTTTGCTCTCTTCTCTTCGCGTCCGCTCACGATACTGTTGACGGACGCATCGGTTCCCGAGCAGAGGTTGCGATTCCCGAATCCGGAACAGCCGAGTCGCGCTTGCAACGCTATTTGATCGTTAGCACAATATTCCATGGTCTGTCCTTCAATGCTCCACCGTCGGGTGATTGTCGTATCACCTGTGAGTCACGCTGTTTTTTTCACCCGCCCCTAGACATTGTATCGACTCGTTTAGGGCGATTGGGCAGTGAAGGAGCACTTCGTCTCTCAATGACGAGTATGCCAATATTGCATATTACCAGTACTAAGAACAACATGTGTTCACGACCGGTTAGAGCTGCGCCTCGAGGTCATGGATAGAGCATTTGGAGGCGTTGGAGCAGATCAGAATCGGGTAAATCGGATTGGGCTCCGCTTTCAGTGGACGTATCTCGAACCATCACCACATGAGGGCCTCAGAGAGGAGTCTCGTTCGGTTTCAGGTACCAAGTGGTGTGGAGCCGGACACATAGCGAAGAACTACTTCGATTTAGGCTCCCATATCAAGGTGGATAAATGCTGCAGAGCCCACGACCATTGTCCGATCAAGGTATTCGATTGCTCTCTTGGACCTTTAGTGACAGTTCCGAAGTGAAGTTTTTGATCTCTTTAAGGCCTTTCGCTCCTAGCGGCCAGATCTGGTTCGCGGAATCCGAAGTTTTCCGACAGTTATCGATGCAGGGATGCTCCCATTCGAATGAATGATAGCGGAATTCTACCTCATCTCCAGGTGCTCCCGTGGAGAACTGGTTACGGAGAAAGTAATTGGAGTCCTTACACGTTATCGCACTGCGACTGCGACCTCGATTTCTACAAATGTCTGATGGCTGCCAACAGCTCGGCTGCCGACACAGTTGGCGATCTTTTTTTCAATACTCTGAGAATAAACTGCTTGAGAGAAACGCCGGGAACGAATATCTGTCCAAGTGTAGGGTGAGTATCCAGTGGCATGGACAGAAAGGTTGACTCTGAGTTCGAGTCGGTCTAATGGGCCCCTGAAGACTATCAAAGTTCGTATTTCAGTTCCACCGAGAGCAAGTGTCGCACTGCTTCCCTGGTCAATGAACTCGCCCTCCACTCTCATATGACGGAAATGAGTTACCCGAACAGAACCTCGTCCTGGAGGTCGATCTCCTAACGAGTCTTCGTTTCATCGATTTCTCATAAATAGAGTATTTCGGCGAAAAGCGATATCATATTTCCTGTTCGAGCGCTACTGTACAGACGACGACAGTCTCGTGGCTCCCCAGACTAGAATGAATTCGACATGAGCATCGAGTTTTTCGTTCTTAATGTGATACGAGAGCCAGCGTTTGTTGCCATTGTTTCAGCCTCCACGATGGAAAGCCATGCCATAATATTGTCGAATATCCTCCTAAGGGCTTGAATTCGACGATTTTCCGACAAGCTCCCGGACACCGACTTCTCCCTCCACTTGCGAGACGAGGGAGCTGGTTCAGACTACGCTCTCCCGGGAGCAAAATGCGGCGAATAATTATGCGGGGGCTCTGGAGAGTATTTGCTACCGAGTCAATAGAGGACATTTCTTCCGGCTTTCCTCCGTGAAGAAGGTCGATCTCGCAGCCCGCTATTGATTCTTTCGGATGACCACTTGAGCCTTCCGGAAATCGGATTCCTTCGACAGGGATCGGACGATCTCTGAGACAGTGAAGACGCGCACCGTTGGGAAAACTCTCTTTATGTAGGAGATCATTGGAAAATTTGTCTCGAATCTAAGCTTCAGCGACAGGGACGGCTACATTCTCTTTCCGGTCCTCTTGGTTCTCCACCGTCTCCGCTTCCGCTGTTTTCGGTCCGTGCCCATTCGCAGGGCTCAACAGTTCCGGCAGCCCGTCTTCGTCCACGTTGGTCAGCAAGTCGCACACTATCGCACTCTCAACGGATAATCGATACTCGCAAGCTTTCGGCTCTTGCAATGAAATGCTGACCGCGTCGGGGTGACCCGATACAGTTTTGCATCTGCGGAACGGGACACGATTGAGCCAGATGCTGCCTTCTCATTTCCTCTCAGCCATAGATAGAATTTAGGACTGTGTCCATCCCCGGGCGCTCTCAACTCACGCAAGTTTGACTTCCACCGTCCTGGGCTTTCCTGTCACCGTGCACAAGTCTCCGTCGCTGTAGAAGTGCTTCACCTGCAGGGGATTCGGAGGTACTTTCCGTAGTGGATTCGCGTTCACCCATCGCTGGAAAAATACGGAGTTACTTCTACATCCGTATGACCTAGGCAGCGATAATCTGACGAGCCCGAGTTCGGCAAACTATCCCCCTACCGACGTCTCGCAAACACGACCGGATACATCAATCCGCCCGGCGTGAACAGCGGTGCTCACCCTGTGTTTGGCTTCGTCCCATGTTCCCAAGAGGATTTCTTGAGCTCTTTCGCCTCTTTCGATGTGGTATTGTGAAACTCGCTTTCCGTAGCAGAATTCATAACGCCACCAACCGGTTCCCTGCTCAATCGGTCGACAGTTATTCGTGTTGATTGCTTTCTCAGTTCCGTTCCTCTATGGGACAATATCTGTGCGAGAGATCGTATGGGCTAGTTCGCGGGAACCGAACCGCGTACCCCGGTCAGGCAGGTTTCGCCGCTGAGGACTCTCAGGACGTTTTTGACATCGTGTAGAGGGGATTCCTTCCGATCCTCGTCCTCGTCTTGTAGGAAGAATATTTTCAAGTTCCTCTGGAAATGAATAAGACAAAGGGTAATCACTCATTCGTCTTCAAGGCTCGAAATCCACGAGAAGCACAAAAAAGGGTCACGGTCGTGTGAGAGGGAATAGCGAACAGCAAGTGTTTTTCTCCGATTCGTCACGAATTCCTCCCCGAGAACTCCACGTTCTGGACTGTTTGGCGAACAGAAGGATACGGAAATTCAAGAAAGCTACGGAATCGACTCCTTGTCTTGTCTTGTTACAACGCGAATGCACTTGTCGACCGTGGGTAACATCAAGGAGTTTCGACCTGCAGGAGCCTCAAGAATGCGACCAGAATTATTATCTAGCAAAAATCAGTCAAGACGCCTACTTCCCTTTTATTTCTGAACAAATGGAAACTCAGTCTTCATGCTGGTGAAGCCGCTTACCTCAATGGCTTCAACAAGATTCTAGAATGAACCAAAACGATCTCAAATCAGTACAGTTGCTGACCTAAAGCTGAGTTCATAAGTGAAGATTGTTGCCGGCGGAGAGCTCGCCGAGGATTCCGGCCGCTGACAACGCGCAACCTCAGAAACTTGCACGAAAGCATCCCGATACAGAGTAGGTTGGGTTTCCCACAACAGTAAATGATTTGACATGGACTCGCATCAATTTATTTCGCACAATAACAGCAGCACGGAACGAGTCAGAAGGAACTGGGTCGATCGGAAAGATGAGCGGACGGACAGGTGCACGGGAGGATGTTACAAAGGTAGAGCGGTGGATGAATGCATGGATGGATCGATGGATGGACAAATGGATGGTTGCACCCGAGATAACGTTTTTGGGAGGGCTACAACACCGCGATTCTATGGATAATGCGCAATGAATCAATTCGCAATAATTATCCGAAACCGCACGCGGGGGATGTTTCCATCGTCATCCTGAAAACACAGCAAATCAAATAAAAGAGGTTGCCCATCCGAGGCTCAATCTGCGAGGCGTACATAGCGGAAGCTGTGCGTCAGTGCTAGCTAGGAGCTTTGGATTGAGAGGCGAAGTGCCACAGCGGAACTGTCACGATTGCTCAAGCCCAGATCCTGAACCATAATAAATTCAAGGTCTGAGCATCCCCGGTGGGATGAACGCGATGATCGATCGAAAGTCAGCTCTAAACGTAGAGAACGTCTTGGAGGCCACAAAGCTCGTTCAAACTCATCGATTTTCAGGCGAGTCAACTGTTAGCCTGAGAGGCGAATAAACCGCCCCCGCAGTACGAGAGAGAGGGAGAGAATTAGCCGAAACCGTCTACGTCTTTTCATCAGTGAGGGATTTCATGCTGGACTGCCCACACAGAGACCAATTGAGGATTACGCCGCACCAACTCACCGAAAACCTGCCTCCTCCGCGAAACCGTGAGACTTTCAATGGAACAGAAAGATGCTTGACCCTACCCACCTTGAAGTCGCTGTCGTATTGACCACCGTCAGATTCCAGGGTGGAAGCCCTCCGGAAATCTCGATTCTCGCGCTCCATTTCCTGCAGTCGCCTCGGCTGGTTTCTATCCGCCTCGGTTTCACCCTTCCTCAATGGCAGCTCTCCAGAGAGCGTCTCCCGCACAGACTCGGTGGATTCGTTCTCCGCCCGATGGCATGAAATCTCATTCTCCGGCATTGCTCCCACCCTGAGAGTGGATGCGAATAAGTTTTCTACACAAGACGGCTCGAACGTTCGCATATTACGTTCGGAAACGAACCTGTACAAGGGATGTTTGCAAAGTAGTGGAGTTCGCACGATCACTTTGTACATACAAGTAGAAGTTTCTTCGAACGAGTGTATATCGTGATCGCTCAGCTCATCACATATGTAGTGAACCTGGGGAGAAGAACAACCGCATCATCCTTTCGCCTCCATCGGAGCCCAAACACGGCAACGGAGGCCGATCCGAGGAGACTGTGGAAGTCTGAGAACGAACCTGTGTGAACCGAGGTTTCCCATTTATATCACAGAGAGTTCCGTAGGACATATTCACGATGAAGCTCGGGTGATCCACGCCGTCCAGCTTTATTATTGATGTCAACGGGGGCGGCTCAGCGGAATCAGACGAGCTAGAATCGGGCCTCTCCAAATCAGCTGAGTCAGAACCGGCCTGCTCCGAATCAGCGTCAACACGTTCTGGAGGTGGCTCGTCCGAAATTGCTTTCAGCTTCTCCTCTAGTTCTCTCTTGTAAGTCTCATCTGAGGAAAACGAATGAAGATCGGGTGGGCTCCATGTAACATTATGAACCTACGATTTCAGGTACCCGATGGAGATATCAGATTCCAAAACAAAAATATTAGCTCACGATCGCGCTTTCTGGTGTCAGCATCAGACTTCCCGAGGTAGAACTCCATGATCGCAACCTTAGAAGATATCGTATCCTCATGATATTGTCGAAGAGACCGCCCATGGCAAAGCTGGTAGGTCCAGTAGGAATCCAGCTGAAGAGACGAAAGATTCTGCGTTTCGTAGAGCTCGAGACTACGCTACCGTGTGCGCGGCATGAGAGACGGAGTCGAAGGGACGGGAGCTTCCCGGAGAAAGCCCAGTGACCTGACACACCTTGTAGCGACAGACTTTGTTTGCGAATAGAGGTTCCAATAGCTCGTAAGGCGTTGGTCCTTGATAATTCCTCATGTTTTTATCATCACCCTCGACCTGCAGCTTTCGAGGTATGTAGCACACGAACGGTTCCTTGTCGGTACTGATCAATCGGACGGTTTCGAAGTCCTTGGGGAAAATGGAAAAGGTGAATATGTTGAGTTTTCTCGTTGGTCTCCACACTCAAGCGGCACTCCTCAACTCAATCATCCCGGAGTTCGAGCAGGCATTGCGAACGATGCGAGAGAATGAACCGATGACTACCTCTTCTTTACAAACATCTTTGGCCGAACCGAGAGCTTCCTTCCAGCGGATTTTGAAGGGAATCGAGTCGTCCACTCCTTCTAAGCTGAAGCAGAGGACGGTTGACAAGAAACTCAGCAACAATGGAGCCGTGCCTGTCCAGGCAGCCATCTGAGTTGGAAGGGAATGTTGTTACGACTAGGATGCCTGTGAATGACGAGCGCCGCCAGCTCTGGGGGGCCCACAACGTCGCAGCAGGAAACAAGATTTCAAAACTGGAGACGGAGTGATTTCCCGTCTCCGAACTTCTTGACAGTCGACTTCAATTTGAGAGTCAGAGCCGTGAGAAGATGGATGAGGAGGGGACCGATGCATCAACTTTGTCCACACGGCGATCCCAGCTACATCTGGTGGATATCGCACGATTTTTTCCATCGAGAGCTCGAAATCAATAGGGGTATACATGACAGAGTTCCGAACGCCTCACTAGAGCGGCTGCGTTGGTGGAAGCTGAGCAATGATTCGGAGAGTATCTCTTCTCTGAATGCAATCATTCACTGGGTATTGCCCCACCGGAATCACGAGATGGGATGTGAATCGGTTCTCTCATTCATCAACATTGCACCCTGTTCCAGCGATGCATGAGAAGAACAACTCGAATCCAGAAATAAATCTTACGTGAAGTAACTGCGCTCGAACGGGACTGCACTGAAAATTGAAAGTCGTCTGCCCAGCTTTCAACACAGGAGATTCTAGTGGTAGTGTCATCAGAAGGAGGTCTTTAGTCATGACGAGTACCTCACTGAATTTGAAAACGAAATCGTCCTCTTGAAACCTCATCCCGCCCAGTTTTGAGCGTCTCCCAACCGTGTAGCAGTCATGTAGCAATACGGTCGAGGTGGGCCGAGTAATTAGATAGCATCTACGTCGCGTGCAAACGCAAACCTGGAAGGACCTTTATGCACGTTCCCGCTGAGAACAAGCATCCAAGGAGGATACGGTTACGGAAACTCTCTCTGTGCATTATCCCTGCCTCTCTCCAGGAGACGGTGTTGCGGAGGACAGCGTGGTCGAATAGGATCGTGAACTCTCCCACTCTCCCTCCTCCTGCATGCCACGCCACGAAACAGGGTCGGGCTCGGGATGTTCTATTCTGCGATCGATAGTTGGGAGAGTGGCGCCAATTTTGTCGTCCAAAACGCGAGAATTCCGTCAGCCAGAGCCGCTCAAAAATTGATCATTCCCTCTCCTTGGGTTTTCCACCTGACTCGCTGAGATTCGTCAGAGTCAACCGATCGAGTCAACTCCGGTATGATTCAATGCGGAAGAGAATGGCGAGTGACGGAGGGAAGAAATCGCCTGTGACCTCCTGTCATCGCTGCGTGTCTCCCGTAACGTACAGAAGAAGACCCAACGCCGCGATTCGACCCTTATACGCATGCCCGATGAAGCCGCGAGTTCACTGGAAGAGCCTCCGGCAGATGTTCCCTCTACCAGCAGCCGCGAGCAGGACAAATTGAGAGCTCGCCTCCGGAACACGAACGTCCATCATGCCGGCGAGAGATTTGGGAGCGTGGAGGTCCCTCTCAATGAATATCCCCCTGAAGGAATTCTCATAGTTCCTCGATGCGACCACACATCTTTTGGAGGTGGGGATGTCTCCGTGTTGTGGTCGAGCCTAAGCAGTCTTGGGAACGCTGGTCGTTTTTTTTTCCGCAACAATCCATCGCTGGGTCATTTGTCTGCACCGTCTCAGGAGATCGGCCTTCCGCAAGGCCACATCGTGTGTTAGTCCGTCTGCGCCTGCTGTCTCTGTCTTCTGTCTTGGCTGCAAGTACTTCCGTCTGACAAACGCCAAATTGTTATCGCTCCGCTCTACGACTCTTGCGCAAGCTCCGCTAGATTGGCACCGTTCATGATACAGCGTGCAAGCTAATCGGAACGTTCTCCCGTCGAAGAGCTCTCTCGCTGTTCCCAGCTCCGAGGTCTCATCCCAGTCGAAGGAACACGCCCCTTCGCCCAGAAGAACTCGAGACTTTCCGGGGATTTTTCGTATTCCTGATAATGAGAGGTGAGAAACCGCTGGAGTTGACTATCATCCAGAGCGCGTGAGCTCCCGAGTGTTGAGAATCAGGGAAACCGTCCTGAAAAGCAACGATCTCTCCTCTGGTACGGTGAAAGGCCTCTCGGACCGCAACCGTTTCATGGGGACGAGGGCAGGAACCTTCGACAGCATACGGAGGGACAAAACACTCATCTGCGAGCAAAGGCTCATCAGCGTGGTGTAGTCGTTCCCAGGGCGAGACTATTATCTCGGAGTTTACTCCCCTTCCGACCCCTGTATCCTGGCTTCACCAGTGGGGCAGGCTCGAGTAAAGTTCCGAAGTGCTCGATTGCTTGTGTTGCAGCTGGGTGCAGACGAGAGAGTTATCCCATGAGCTCCCATCATGCTATGGGCTAATGATCCTACGATCAGTTTGAAAGCGTTTATTGATCGCTCGTCGAACTTTGTACAGACATTATTTACACAGGGAAACAGCGGGATCCCTCATGACTCTTGGATGTTTGAGAGACTACAGACCACCGGATGCTCGACTTCGATGGATCCCACGCCGAACGAGCTCTCAGAAGAGCCCAGTAAGGCTAACGGTCGAGGTTTTGATGGCACTAGAAGAGTCCGCCTATTGGGTTACTTTTCGATTTCTTCCCTCCCCAGGCTTCCTTGGGATATTTCTTCTTCTGATGACTGATGTCCAGAGGCGATGGAGAGGGTCCTGAGAACATGATCTCGTTTACTGCGCTCTTGGTCGCATCTAAGCTCCTCGCGAATTCTTCCCGCGGAGCCTCAAGATCGGCATAAATATCCGGTGCTGGATTCGGCAGCTGTAGGCCTGGAACAGAGAATTCGAATGAAAATGCTCTGGAAGCTCAGTCATTTTCTGCGCGATGCTTTGAACATTAGTGGATTCTGACAGGAGGTCGGAGTCCGCCCCGGAAATTTAGAACAGGGGCTCAATTGGCGCTGAGGAGAGGAACCAGTCGCTACGCACCGAGCTTCGAGCTCATCAGCGGCGTCGATGAGTACAGCGAAGCAGTGCGGTGAGCTTCACCGCCCAGAGGAGAGTCTCTCAGACCCGTCTCTCTGTGCGAACGTAGGGACGCCACACCCTGACCGAACATTCTCGATTCGGAATCCATCAATGAACTGTCGTGGAGCCGCATCCGCTTCGATGGAATCACTTGAGTCTGGACGAGGTTTCTGAACTTTCCGACCGAGGGATCGATGTCCTCAGGGTTGATGATATCCTCTTCGTCTTTGAAGATGACTTTTTTCCTGTATGCAGCAGACTTCCGGTTTTTCGAAGTAGGAGAGTCGTCCGTGATCCCTGTAGAACAAAACCGGATATCACCTATTGTATCTGAAGCACGAGTTCATCCAGAACGAGGAAGCATGAGTTCTCCAATGTTCAAGCTTAGCAGCGAGGCCCTGTGATCATAATTGTCTCCTACCAAGCATAGTGACTCTTCTGTTATGAGCAGTGTTATACTCTGTGAGGTTATCGAGCTCGAGCTCGGACTCGGGGAGTTCGACACTGATTCCTTCCTCAGCCTCCTTGTTCTGAGGTCGCTCTCTGTAAATGGAACTGGCAACTTCAACGCACATCGAGCAGCGGTCGCTGTTCATATCGACGAGTTCAATCCTCTCCTGCGTAGAATCAGGAAGAAGTTAGGGGCATACCTCAATACATAGATCCTCGTCGAAGCACCGAAGTGAAATTTAGAATCCACGGGCAGTTGAGTCGGTTTCTGTGCTTCGAGACGGACGCTGCCTGAAAACGGCGAGAAACGGGAACGTCATGTGTTCCCCACGCAGGGAGATGAAAAAAACAACCTCAAGCTTCCAGGAGTAAGCCTTCTCGGAGAAAACGGTGGAGCATCCGGCAAACCAATGCATGTGTAACTTACCGATATATGTTCCATGCGTACTTCCGAGATCTACAAGGAAAGCTCTGTCCAAGTGCTTATGGTACACGAGCGCTGCATGGACTCTGGAGCAGCTTTGATGCTCAACAGGGAAATCACAAATATCTGCATTCCTGGAAAGCGCCCAGATTTGCAGCTCGTTCAATAGCTGTGACGGATCGTTCGCGAGCTACACCAACGAAGTGCCGACTTTTCGAAAGGATTCGTTCCGCACGGAGCTCCAGCTGGTCATCTTGCCGACATTGACAGGAGCTCGAGATAAACTACACCGATTGTAAAAGCCAGATGCACGATGAAGAACAAACTCACCTTCCGAACAGGTAGCACTTCTTCTCATCAATCATGAGTTTCTGCAGGAACTTTTCCTCTTTCGTCACGTCCAAATGCAGCCCTATCGGGGGTTTACCGGCCCACGACGGAGGATCGTAATGCGAAACCATGCTGTGGAATCGATGCAGCAGAACATTAGCGCTCATTCATCGCCGTCGCAAGATGAATTCGGAGACTCACAATCGGCACTCTCGATGACACTCCGAACAATGCTGAACAACATGGGGAACCTTAACATTCCGTGTGATATTGCTTCATCACAATTCTCTCACTTAGAACGAAACCGAAAGGTATTCCTCACCCGGTTGATGGGTCGCGGCGTCGCTCATCCGCCTCAGCAAGGCTTCTTTGTTTGTAAACACAGCGGTCGGAGAGCGATGAGTTGTAGACGGCACACCGGCTGAAAACATATGATTGGGACTCTCAGGAGTCGGGAGTAGCTCTCGAGGGAACTCAAACAGCTCTTACTGATTGAATCCCTGCAACGGAAGTTCCCGATGAGGAGGAGAGGAATTCCCCCAAAAAGACAACAGGCGCGCCATGACCAGAGCGCGGATTTTTTGTGAATATTGTGGAAGTTACTACCCTGGAGCCGATCACGAATCCGCGCAAAAGCACAAAACGGGCGCTCGTCACCGACGATTACGGAAAGAGTATTATGAACAGTTCAAGGAGTGCGGTTTTCAATGTGAAACGGAAGTGAGGGGCGACGTAAGATGTTCCCTAAGAATTAATGAGCCCAATGATTGCCTCACTCACGACACTCCGCCGCCCTCACAACGGTGTATCGGATGTCGCTCTTCTGCGCTCTCAGGTAGAAGAAATACTCAAAAACGTTCAACTCTTTCAAGGTGCCGAACCCAGCCCCAACAACGCGATTCGTCGCGGAGGAGTTGCTCCCGAAAGGGAGTTCACTGCTGCTGAGATCCAGTTCCCACGCCACGCTCTCGCTGGGACTCGAAGGGAAGGTTGAAGATATCCGAGTTGATTGGCTTTGAAGGCGAAGAACCGCTTCCATAGCCAGACTTGGCGCTATTTCCGATGATTGCCGCTATGCAGAGTTGTACAGGGTCATCAACAGGAGGAATTCTCGCTGGAGGAAAGCAGTACGTATATCTGAGAATATGCCTGTCCTGGGCATCTGAAACGGGGATCTGAAACGAGGAATGAATCTTCTCAACCGGAATATGAGACTCCCAACCGCTCATGTCACCTCTGGGTAGGAATGGATGGAATATCAAGAGGAAGATCCCTCTCAGAATTTCAGCGCGGGGAGAATTTCAAGTTTGGCGCCAATTCCGCTCCAGCAGCTGTCCGACTGCGAACGTTCCTTGCCAGCCGCTGACAATAACCAGAAGTGCCGCTATGTAGAGAGGATTCGGAAGCCATTCAACGTTAAGAATCCTGATTCTATGATCTCGGTACTCTCCGTAACATCACAGAAGGCATTGAGAGGGAGCTAGGAATCCTCCTGTCTGTATTTGAATAGTGGTGTATGGAAAACGTCTTCGTCTTCTCAAAGGTCTGTGCTCTTCTCTGGGGTTTCGTTGACGTCTTCCACTGTGTCTGTCGGAGTGTAGGATATTGAGTCAGTCACTATATTCGGAATCCCGTCCCATCCGGGATGTCTCTGATTTCTCATTTGAAAATCGTTGCACAGCCGTAGTCATCGCGTGGTGTGCTTTGGAGTCAGGATCGTCGTGGCGAACAGATCCAATTTTGGTTTGGCCGAGCTTGAAGAGTAATTGTACGCGGTACCATGGAAGTGATCTGGCCGCTACTTCCACGACAAGTGGAATCATATTGGATAATCGGTCCGAATTCCCTGCGATCTAATGGATTCTTCCACCAGATTTCGCATGTGAACTCTCATGAGTGTCCAGCCAGCACCTCCATGCCTCCGAGTCCAACTTGGAAGAACATGGTGCCAGAATAGTGAGCATCCACCAGTCCCACATACGTCCGGCAGTCCCTGCCCATACACGATCGTACAGCCCGCCTGTCATGCCCTCGCGCCTTTCCATCTCCCTGAGGTTTCTGAACGAGGCCATCACTCGTTACGACTGCCTGAACTCGAATTCCCCAAACTCTTCAGCTTGATCGGAGATGACAACTGGTATTGAGTCCTTTCATGAGGTTTGGCGTTGTTGGTGCCGGTCTTGAGATCACATCCAGTGTCACCTGAAGATCCTCCACTGAACTCGCTCTCCCATTCTTCTCTGCCTCTTCCCAGTTGCCTCTTCGCACAGGAACTACTCAAGCTTCTTGCAAAGATCAGCAGTATCTTCTCGACTGTATTCTCCCGTTTGGTCCGCAGAGAAACGATGCCATCTCATATTGGCGCCCTGAATATTATTTTAAATGCCTGCCATATCGCCCGTGGATTTTCCGCGTTGCTTGATAAGGAGTGCCACCCCTTTCCTCCTTCCGTATCCCCCTCAGCCCGACCTGCGCTATCGCGTGGAGGACATCTCAGGCATATTGGGTGGGACATTCTTCATTCTTCATTAAGCGTCCCATGAAGTTGGCACGAGGAACTTTCGACCGTATGCTCCCCAGTTCCAGTGCCTCCATCCGGCCAGAGCTCGGAGCTGGGCTCTGAAATTCGCTCGATGTTCATGTCATCCCAATGCGAGAACACAAACAAAAGTATATGCTGTGGAATGATGGCGTAAGTCGATCATCTCAGAGCCCCTTCGTTCTGAATGGTCGACACAGGACCCCATAAAGCGGGCTGCTCGAGTAATCGCATGAACTTCCCCCAACGGTGCTGAATGAAGTGGTGTTTAAATTCGGAGGGTTTGGGAGGAGCGATTTCACTCATGCACCACACCGCGGAGAGAATGGAATCGGTCCTTCTCCGCAGTATGGAAGAAATGTGCGAGGTGTCCCTGTGCCATCGAGCGTCAGTTCGGGAACGGAACACTCCCGACCCACAGCTGACGAGGCCTGGCTGAATCCATCCGCAATTTATGGAGAGAAAACGCTTCACCCCTTTGCAGAGGCTCCGCTCAATCTCGAGTGGTATCGTTAAGGGGACTCCTGCAACCGGTGTCGTCTTAGGCTCCCTGTCAGGCATCGCAGGGGCATGCACGCACACAGACATTCAAGTTATCAAAAGTCGAAAAATTCAACCTCTTTTCCCATGTAATTGCGATAACGTGACCCGTTGTTTTCTTCCGACATGATGTACGGATGGTCGATTGCTAGTTCTACGGAATTGTATTTCGGACTGTATGGATCCCTTGAGCTCTGAAAACTCCAGACAGCTGCAACAGCCGCCTTCACGATCCAGAAGTTAGGACTCCTCATGGCATATCTTCGGAATCCGAGGGGTGTCTCTCACAAAATTTTTCGAGCCCATGCTGCGGCCTCACGCATGAATGCTGAGGGGTCTCGAGTTTGAAAAACCCTTGCCATCGCAACGTTGAGAGAGATCCTAACTCTATCGGGACCATCAAGCTCAGGAATGATTTCCCTCCCGCTCTCGAAGAAATCTTCAGAGAATAAGACTCTTACTGGGTACTCTATATTGCCGATTTCAGGATGTTCACGTTCCGTCAAATCTTCGGGAGTCGAACCCTGAGGGAGTCGTGAACACGAGAACATGCATGCGGAAACGGGATGTGTCCTCATCGAGAATATGTTCTCATCAGATTCATGAGAAGAAGCTCTGATCTGCTCGCTGATGATGGAACTTATCCTACGATCGAATTTGATTGGGCGGAGCCGATTCGAGCATAGATTGCAGGAGTGTTCCGCGACATGAGAAGACAGTCCTTTTCGGATATTATGCATGTACGACGGCGATTCGTTTTAGAGTTACATATATTTACGAGTGGGGGAGTGATTCCGGGAACAATTTGAGCATTCTTTTACGAGTCTGGGAGGGTGATTCCGAGACCAATATGACCATACTTTCCCAAGTGTGGAGGGGTGATCCCGGGATAAATCTGATAATTTCTTCCTGACTCTGGGTGGGGGTGGGAAGGGGGTTCATCTCAATGGACAATGAATGAAATATAATAAGCATGAATCATAGAAACATCTCGATCGCTGATGATGAGAAAATGTGCATATGTATGCAGCTCAATCATTTTCGTGAAAATACGACTACTTGGAGAAAAACAACTCAGAACCTTGAAATCCTCAAGGAGCGAATTAGGGTAGTATTTCGCGGTATTCGCCGGGGATCCCTCATCCTGGGCTGAGACGCACTATTTTTTTCGAGTCTGCTTCAGTAAAAATCGCCTCGGGGAACGGTGCTCTACGAGTGCAGTTGAGCTTCTGAGTCCAGATACGGCCGCATCTGTTCGGTTCCGTATCCAAGCATTGGAATAGAGAGGATGAGTGCCGCTGGGGGCGTAACTGCGAAATTGTTAGAGAAAAACGTTATTCGGCTTGTCGTTCGTTCTGGACCGGACCCCTGCCTCCACTTTGCTACTCCTCAGCTGCAGAGGTGTCGAAGTATCCCCTCCCCTTCCCCCCGGCAGCGAGCTCTCCTCATGCATTGTTCCCTCTATTTGTAGTGAACAACATGGCCAACAAAGGCAATCGATTCCCGTTGAAGAAGAAACTCGTCCAAATATACGAAGGTTTGTTCGATGGCGAGGAACCGTGGAGGACGAATGATCATTTTTGGGATGAACTCTTCCTCCTTAAGGTATGTCTGACCCATATGTGGGACAGTACGTTCGAAGCACGAACATGGAGGTGGCTCATGCTGGATTCGCCGTTTATGCATGGAGCTCATCAACTTCCGTTCCAGGTCAACATTAGCTTCATAAAGAAGGAGTTTGTTGTGATGAAACCGGAGAAGCTACTGCAGCTCAGAGTGAGTTGCTGTGGTTCGCATATGAGAGTAATCGTGTGAACCACCGCTACTTATGTTCTATCTTACAGTCCGTTATCAACCGAATTTCTGCCGAATGCATTCAAGCGATCAAATCCGACAACCGTATCCGGATCATCAACGCTTATGAGACGCTCTCAGCCTTGGTACAAGCCCTGTTCCACAAAAATAGAGAATTGGATCTTGGTGAGCGTAGTGAACCGAGAGAATCAACCGGAAATGCTTCCCCCAGGAGAAGGATTGGAGGGCTGACTCTGAAACCTAAGATTTCTATTCCAGGCATTGATGTTATTGACTTGCTTCTTGGAGCCGAGGTTGCCGAGACATCCATGAAAGATTTATTGGAGATTTCCTGTTCCTTCCTCGAGATACCATTTCCTCACAGTCTCAAGCAGCTCGTTCTCGAAATCCTCTTGGTATTTGTGACGGTTGGTAAAACTCTAGTTCATTGCTGTCGGTAACCCGGTTCTTCCGACCTATCGGATCTAAACGTTTGCAATCATTTAAGGCGTCAGAGACAGTTTCGAACAACGTCCTGGTCGAATTCCTCATGACGACTTCAGTTTTCGAAGCCCTAATCGGCCTCCTGTCAGATGGGATCTCTCGTCAGAAGTGCGGGTACCAGGCTGTTCTCTTGTTAACATTGATAGTGAACTACAGGAAATACGAGAGCACGAATCCATACATCATGAAGCTCTCTATAGCAGACAACGAACTGGCTCTGAATGTAAGGTCCTTGAATTCATACGTTCATCTTCTCTTCGATGGACTCGTCGAGGACACGAAACTGAAGCGTACCATTTTCTCTTAGGGATTCGGACAAGTCATTGCCTGCACTTTGTACGACTATAACCGTCGCTTCGTAGCTCCGGGGGCTCGTGAAGCTACGAGTCTGCCGAGTCCCTCGGCAGGCCTGTTTACCGGCCTAACTTCATGGGTTGGTGGGATATTCACACCGGTTCCGAGTCCTGAAGAGCTGGAGACTAGCGTTTGTGACGAAGATAACTACAACAAGCGTTGCGATGCCGCTTTGCTCGCAATGTATGAGGCCGTACATCTCAATAGGAACTTTTTCGCGGTTTTGACGAATGTGAGTTGTGCAGCACTCGCGGATATATTGGATGATTCTAAGCAGTTACGGGCGAAATGACTCCACTCTCCTCGTACTGATTCAGACTCAGCCGGGCAGCATAGAACTCAGGCCAGCTTCGCCACCGCTGACGCCGTCGGGCCCCACTGTCGATTCGCTGGGCGACCATACCAATACATCCCCATTCGAGAACGTATGTTATTCGATTGATTAACCATTCTCCCGGGGGAACTCTTGCGATTTAAATCGAAGAATTCTGATGATACCTCCTCTCGAATTAACACAGGAGACGAAAAGTCTCGAGAGCCAGAGTGATGACCTACATGAGCCGCCTACAAATCTCTTCGTGACATTCATAGAATTCGTCTCGATCGTCATGCAGAATACCAAAGGTATGGTTCGGAGTGCGTATTTTGCGATAAATGGAATTCCCCGGTTTGTTTCACCAGTCCAAAGACTGGTGATAAAATCTAGATAACATTGGAGAGCACTTAACCGTTTCTCTGACAGAGCACTGGAATCAGTGCTTTGAGAAAGAAAGCCACCGCCAGTTTCAGACTTTCCTTCCGCAGAAGATTCATCCTTTCATACTACGAAGCTGTGCTTCATAAATCTGACCTGTATCGCGGAAGATCAATACGCTAATTCTATCATGCATGACATAAACATGCAGTACAAAGTGAGTACTCAGACTAGCTCCCCGAGCGGGTCCGGTTTGAGCATAAGTCTAGTCTGCTATCCCGATTCCCTCAAATTTGATTCAGGTTGTGATTCATCACGCTCCAATGAGACACCGGAAACTGCCTTCATCCCGTGACTGTCCGTCGCGGCCACTCGCGGCAGCGGTCTTGGATTTGATGGTCGAATTCATCCTCTGCAACATGAGGAAAAACTTCCATCTGGACCTCTACGTGTGAGTGGATGACGCACAGCTCAACGAAGAGATACCATTATCCCCTTGCCCTCCCCCCTGATTGAGTCGCAATGCCCGACGTGAGCAGCGATACAATCATCGACTGGGTCTTTGACTCGATTAGATCATCGGTAAACTGACATCCCCGTGTTCTCCTCCCGCTCATTCGATCGCCCTCAGCCGCTGTCTTGGAATCGTTCATCGCCTCCTTTGCTATCAGAAGAGATACCGGGTGCGCCTCCTATATCCATGGAAGGATCTATGGAGCGC
Organism: Phytoseiulus persimilis; assembly: GCA_037576195.1. NCBI lineage: Eukaryota > Metazoa > Arthropoda > Arachnida > Mesostigmata > Phytoseiidae > Phytoseiulus > Phytoseiulus persimilis. Next base: position 54,173,770 of record CM075101.1, on the reverse strand, counting down.
GCTCATCAGCCTCTTGAAGTTTATCCTTGCGAACGAGGTATGCGTCTACATGATTTGCCCTGTATAAGAGATTCATTGCGCTTGAGAATCGACCAGGAATCACATTGTCGAATGAAACTGAATTTCAGGTTTCCCTCGCGAAACGATACAATGTGTTCATAGTGTGCTCGCAAATCGTGAACATCATAAACCTTTTCATCACATACGGAGACACCTTCCTCGCCTCACCGCCCAGCTATGATGAGCTGTATTATGAAATCATCCGGTGTAATCAAGTTTTCGACAATCTCTACTCAACGGGTGAGATTCAAAAGTTTAGGGAGGACCGATAGGGAGAGCCTGAAGATCGCTAACCTCACAGAGTTCCCAGATGTCACTCAATCGACTCCGTTCTTTCCTCGCGGACATGGCCTTTCGGGAGCCGTATGCAAATTCAACTCACGAGTGCGCGCTTTCAGCTCTCCGATACGCTTCCGGAGATACAGAGAAAAACACGCAGTGGAGAGAGTCCGCCGCCAGACTCGCGAGCCATTTAGTCAATATTCGGGCCATTGTCAATCACTTCAATCCGAAAATCAACTCCTGGGCTACGGTGAATGGTCTTGCGTCTCTCACCGAAGCTCAGGTCCTCGAAGTCGTTCGCGGCAACTACGACTCATTGACGCTGAAGCTGCACGACAACCTGGATCAATTCGAGCGATACTCGGAGAAGCCCCGAGAAACTCCGTTTTTCGCCATTATGGTCAAATCCATCCTGGAACATGTTCGCCAGCGGTCTGAGGAGGATCAGCATCAACAGGAACAGTCAAGAACCATATCCGACTTGAATGCTGCACGGTGACGGTCCGACACTCCCGATAGCTTCACCTCATATTGATCCCACTGGGTGTGTTAGGAATCTAGTTCAGGAGTTGATTCTCTCTTCAGAACTCGGAACAGCTTTCAGCTCATTGACATTTATCTATTTTTCTACATGAGGCTTCATCCCGCCGAAAAGAATGGTCGAAACCCTCATCCGTCAACAGGATTCTGCCGAATAAAGATTATATTGTCGAGAGCTACGTGTCTGTGATCCAACTGAAGCGAATTCGTTTCTTGTCTATTTGTGAGCTCGAGTCAAATCCAGAATTCCTCGGGTTACATCAATCTAGCGACGGTCCGGTCGGATCTCCCTCTCCGAGTCGTTGCGTCATCAGGAACGTATCTGCGATAAGACTCAGACAAACTTAGCTCCGACAATGCATCCTGAAATCACTCGCTCCGCGGGACTCGGGCTGAGTCCTTCTTTGTTAGGGGCCCTCATTCACGAGTTGGTTGAGAGGCTGATCATTCCGAGAATACGCGGATCTCGAGGTGGAGCGCGGAGGCACAATCAGAGCTCTCTTCAAATGATCTCTTGTAATACGAGTCGTACATTTCGAAAGTGTGATTCCATCATATGAAATCTGAATATGCACTCGGAATCATGCATCACACGATTTCCGATCCAAGGATTCCACCGAGCAAGGTCAAGGTCGTCAGGAGAAAACGAGGATCACGAGGGGAGGAATTCAGCTGTTTGACCGGAATGGATAGAGTTGGCATTTCATCTCTGAGCCTATAAGTGACTGACGCAGTCGTTCCTCCCCATGGGAGAGAAAGAGAGAGAAAGCCGCGGAAATCGGTAACACGTGCCGTCGCTCTGATTCGGATCGATCCAAGAGAGAAGGGTCACACTATCCTCTCTGCTCGGGGATAGACATGAAAATGGCTTGAACGTATGAACGACAGAACGCGCGTTATTCTTCACGCAGGAACGTATGCGTCCAGAAGAACGCAGGAACGTATGCCTCCCTTTGGCCAACCCCGATCAAAAGAATGGAGTGAGAAAGGAAGCTTGGAATCGGAACTCGTCTGCGGGAATGTCCAGCCAGAGATGATCTTTGGTGATACTCCCAACGAAGTCCGCCGACCCATTCAGCGGAAAGTTGGAAATAGCGGAACTTGGAGTTTCCAGATGGTGGAATTTATCAATGAAGTGCGTTGGGCATTCATGTTGCTGCATGCTTTTACGGGTGAAATTCGATCGTTCTACACCTGAGGGAAATCTCTTTTCTGAAGTCACTTTCGGTACGGTGATGACGTCTCTTAGCATGCTTCTTACCAGAGTGATGGATTCTCAGGAGGTCGTCAAGGACCATGGCCATTCTGGATGGACCATACTTCACAAATGGCGAGCGACAGGTTCATTCATCTACACACCCGTGGGCGTTTCTCCACGGCCTTAATCTGATCAATCGATTGTATTTTCGGTTTCACGAATTATCAAAATTCAAAGGATGGAGGGTGGGAGGCTTCTTCTCAGTTTTCTCCCATGTTTCTGTTGTGGTTTCTGCCTTCCCAATGACGAAGTTATCTACACATGAAAGGCATTCCACCTGAAATAAAACACACACTGATACCTGACGACGAAGCTCTCTAACCTCGTTCCTAGCTAGGCACCCGTTTTTTCTGAAGCTCTGTAGCAGGTTATGGGCCCAGGCCGCAAGGTCTGAGAGGAAATTTTGAGTTCAGGGATCTAGTCGAGTGTCAAGTGCCAAGATCCGTGAGCACCCCAGTGTGCAGAACTCCGTGGATCAACTGCGAATGACGAAAGGCATGGATTGGGCAAAGCATGTGAAACAGCTAGGGGGGAGCTCATTGGCCTTTGAGGAAGAGAAAGATGAGAGACATCCTTGACTATCATGAAGTTGCCCTAGATGTTATCGACGGGAAGTTGGAAAAGCCTAGTGAGATCGATGAGAGAGCAACACCCGACCAGTGGCAGGAGCACAAGTCAAAGAACGATGCGTTCAGCTCAGAACGATGCGTTCGCTCGCTCGCCAGGGCCCTAACCTAACCTTACCCAATCCCCCGCATTGTCGTCAGGCCACTTGCTGTCAGTCTGCTCGCGTCGCTTCGCTCGCTCGCCAGGAACCTAACCTAACCTCACCCAATCCCCCGCATTGCCGTCAGGCCACTTGCTGTCAGTCCGCTCGCGTCGCTTCGCTCGCTCGCCAGGGCCCTAACCTGACCTTCCTCGATCCCCCACACTACTTCAGGTCCTCTTGCTGTCGACCAGCTCGCTCGCCCGTTCGAATCCTCTCCCCAGCTCGCCTTCCGCCATGCTGACGAAGTGTTTCGCTTCGCGCTAACTCGGCTGACGCCTAATAGAAAAGAACCGAAATCGGTTTGCGGGGAAGTGTTGCTAATGATGCCGATGATCCTTGCTGAGCGCCCAAACGAAATCCACTCATCTTTTCGGCGGCGAATTCCGTAATTTCGGAACTCTAAGTTTTTCAATGGTGATACCTCGGTAATCACGCTAATCGATGCCTTGTGAGGGCGCGGTGGGGCATGGGGAGTTTCTGGTTGAACAAGTGGGGCCTGGTGGGATTCTGCTTGAGAAACACCGGCTCAGGCCGCAGAAAATTTATTGTTTCACGAAACGGAGCTTTGGAGCCGGCGCGTCGTTCCGATCCAGGATTGGGGATCTATTTGGAGTTTTTCCCATAGGCGATTCAGATACGCGTCCAATCGGATCGTAAGCGATCAAAGTATGCATTGAAGACAAAACTGCACCGCTCCCGGAATTTCAACTGCCTTGTCATCGGTTTCGCGGCTTCCTGTGGGAGTAAATTGATGAAACTCGATGGGCACGCTGGGCGCTGGTGTGGCTATGTCACGTTTTCCCCTACTGCGAGTGTCTAAGTCAAGCAAGTCAACGCATTCGAAGGGAGAGAATAGAGCTCCTCATCATGAGAGTGTGCGTGCATCTCACGCTATGAAAAAGTGTGCGTGTGTTCAAGGAGAAGGGAGGTCAATAACAATAGAAGTGCTGAACCGATATCGGAGACCCGAACGAAAGGGCGTTATCCATCCCAAGAGTTAACAGGCTATCGCAGAGCGCAATTTCACCAACCCGGGTCCGTGAGAGGACAGTTGCCAGAATGATCAAGGGGCATTGCAAGACTGAGTTCGACGTTTTGTGAGGCTAAACCAGCGACAAATCAACCCGGGTCCGTCGACGAATTCCTTCCATGCTCTCACATGTTCCGCGATCGATCGATGCCGTACGCGCTTCTCAAAGGGAGTAAGGGTGTGCGCATGTTGAAATTACGATGACCGTCCGAAATAACGACACAAACTAAGTCAGTTTTGAGTCGAGTTCCGAAAGCTCCATGACGGTTTGAGGTCCTCACCAGGTTATTCCAGAACGCTTGCACCCCCCCCCCTTTCCTCCTTTCTTCGGACGAACTCTATTACCAACCATGGCTTGCTGTTCGATTTAGGAACTCTGAGATCTTAGTTGCCAAGAAGCCGCGTGATTCAGGTGCCAGTAGTACGCTGGTGTGAGGCGGCAAGATACGTTCTAAATTTTGGCCCCCTCTTTATTCACTTTCAATTCTTTTTCTTCTAATTCATTTTTTTTTATTCACACATCAATCAGCAAGTATCAGCCGTGAACACCGGCTTCGCTCACCGCGTTGTGACAACAACTGACAGCTCGATGGAAGCCTCTGGCATCGTTCCACCAATGGCAAGTGATGACCTGGCAAGCCTATTTGATAAGTTGATTCTTTGGAGTCATGTAATCCATGTCCTTCTGTAGCGATGATGCAAGGATTTAGCTTTGTGATCGAATCGGGAGCGTATTGTTGAAATTTTTGGTTGGATAAAAATTCGATCGTTTTCAGTTTCCCGTTGATTTTTTGGAATCATCATGTTTCAGCAGCCAAATCGAATGTTTTCGACTTCATCGGAATCGTTTTGTTTTCTGTCCTCGTTTTCTTTCGATTGGAATCAGCACCCGAAGCCTGAGCTGTTGTTCCATCGGCTCAGCATTCCTTCATTCGATAGTCATTTGGTGAGTAGATTCACGTTATGCAAATCATCCGTGAGTTGCCATTCAGTTTCAGTTTTACCTTACGTGAGGTACGGAGTTCGAGTTGTCGATTTCGTCGAGTTGCATTCTGGCTAGGAAAAAAAAACATGTGTACACGCTGTGACCATGGTATCGAGAATCGGAAACCCGGAAGCGAACCTTGCCTATCTTTCCCAGGATTTCATTTTTAAATGCCTTACCCTTGGATCCACCTCCGTCAGGTGCACGACGCCCCCAGTCGCCCGCTTCATCTTTCCTTGTGCTAGAAAACGCTGAGAGTTTTCTTTGCAGGAAATGGATTCTGATTCTGAGCAAACGAACGCTGAAGAAGACATTCATGACATGAATATGGACGTTACGGGTAACAGTGACACTTTCTTTCTCTGCACCATTTCAATGTAAAGCTGAAATCGAGAGCGCTTAGCGCGTGAAGGCTGCTCCAGAAGGTTGGAGATCGCTTCCCGAGTTCCATGAGATTCGTTTGAGCCCTGGGTCGTGGTAACAATGTCGATCGAGATCAATGAGGATCGAGGGAGAAGATTCGACTGTACCACTGAGTCTCGTCCCCAATGTCTTCCCACTCGAACTTCACAGAAGGAGACTCTGCAAATTCAGATGTTGGTTCCGCTTCTTCCGACCCCGGAGACGAATCACCATCCGAAACTCCGATCTCGAGTGAGCACATATTTAATGTGGTTTCCTCATGTAAGAGCCTACATTCCTCTGGAGTCCTCAGAGACTCGCTTCTATCGTTTTCTCTACAGCTTTCCTCTCTTTCATAAGGGTTATCAGAGAAACAGGGGAGCAGGGCGAAATGCAGAAACTGCAGCGCTAAGATTTCATTGGTGCATGGAAGCATCACAGCAATGAAGCGCCATCTGGCTCATCACTCTCGCAAAGCAAGATCGGGCTCGCAGGGTGGTGGTTCTCAGTCGATACCCTACGGAAACGTTCACAAGATCAAGCAGTGGCTGATAGCGGTTCTTGTAACGGTATTGAACATGGTGTGTACCCGGAATCCCGAAAAACCGGAAACCCGACATACCGAGAACCCGGAATAACGAACGCTCGAAATACTGAAATACCGAAAATCCTTCTCGCCTCGTGTTACATCAACCGAGGCTTCTATGCCGAGCGCGAATTCCAGCTTTGAAAGTGGATTCGACGGCGCTCACTAACATCCATGGATACCAGAACGGTTCAAAATCTGAATCTGTGAGCAAGCCTCCTCTTGAATCGTATCGAACATACAGCAGCCGCTCACATATACGAGAACAGTCGGGGATGCGCTTCGCTGGTACTCGCGAGGGCTATGACTCTCCTTACGAGGGAAAAGAGGTCCCGTTTCACCACCAACCCAAAACCTATTTGGAATAGATAAGGCATCTACGTGGAAACACTGGAACATGATATCTTGCAATGTAATGACGCGCCTCAAACGAGACCATGCATCATGAGTTTGACCAGGCAAACGCAGTGCTCTGCGCATGGGTATTTCTCGACCTGCACGGAAGTCCATCTTTTCACCTGGACCTCCAACGTATACGTCACGCTTGTGGATACACGGGAGCGCAGGTCGCCGTCACCTCGGAGCGCAGATATACCATGGCTCCCGCCTGTATTTCTAATTCTCCAGAAGTTCCTTTCCCGCAATGAGCATCATCGTTCTGTCTTCCTTGTTCAGTGAGCCGTTATTCCGGGGAGCTACGGGAAATGAAGCCCCTACTGAGAAATGGAACTCCGTCAGAGGAGCTGGCTAGTATACTTTCTTAGGTCTTGGATTCGGCGAAGAATTTGCGATTTTGCGACCACACTATTGACTCGTTATAACGACAGCGCGTGCTCTTCATCTGCATCGTGGAACACAAGACCCTTGGTGCGAGAATTTCCTGCGAGGTCTTGGAGCATAGACACAAGGGATCAGACTCAATTACCAGCTGGCATCATGGGAGATTGTTCGTCAAACCCTCAGAACAGGCTCATAATTCTACGTCCACCGAAAAAGAGAGCAGAGACACTCAAATGAAGCTCCGGTACCGCTTCTAGCCGTCTGCGAGAATCGAAAAAAACGACATTCTAACATCTATCTCTATATATATAAAAATCCAGGGTCTGTTTGTTTGTTTGTCCTCAATAGGCTCCTCCGGTATTGATCGGATCGACTTGGAACAAACTGCATAATGTAGGGCGGCTCACCGGGAAGGACATAGGCCACCCACCTCTTCCCCCTACCCCTCCCCTCCTCCCCCCCTCGCGATTTACCCCAACTTTGACCCCCTCCATACTGTCACCCGTATCCGAATTCTGACGATAAGGTGCACCGCCCCGTTATGACGCCAGCCAGACTCTTAGGCCTCTTCCCATCGTCATCGGATATCCTTCCCCACTCCCTTTCCTATACATCTATCATAAAAATCTATCATAAAAATATCTGGAGGGGTGATTCCGAGACCAATAAGGCCATTACTTCCCAACTCTGGAGGGGTGATTCCGAGACCAATCTGGCCATTTGTTTCCAACTCTGGGGGGTGATTACGAGACCAATCTAGCCTTTAGCTTCCAACTCTGGAGGGGTGATTCCGGTACCAATCTGGCCATTACTTTCCAACTCTGGACGGGTGATTCCGGTACCAATCTGGCCATTACTTTCCAACTCTGGGGGGGGGGATTCCGAGACCGATCTGGCCATTACTCTCCTACTCTGGAGGGGTGATTCCGAGACCAATCTGACCATAACTTTCCAAGTTTGGAGGAGTGATCTCGGGACCAATCTGACCATTGCTTCTCAACTCTGGAGGCGTGATTCCGAGACCAATCTGGCCTTACTTTCTAGCTCTGGAGGGGTGATTCCGGGACCATTGTGGCCATTACTTCCCCTCTCTGGAGGGGTGATCCTGGGTCCAATCTGGCCATAACTTTCCAAATCTGGAGGGGTGATTCTGAGACCAATCTGGCCATTACTTTCCAACTCTGGAGGGGTGATCTCGAGAAAAATCTAACCGTACTTTCCAAAACCTGGAGGGGTGATTCCGGGACCAATCTGACCAAGCTTCTCCGAGTCTGGAGGGGCGATTACGAGACCAATCTGAGAGAAAAGTGCCTCGATCCCAGGTCAGAATCCTATCGAGGATCGGTGGCCACTTCCGAAAGTGCCCCGATGACACTACATGTAAGGCAATGTGTGTCTGTCAGCAGTAGACTCCCGAAGCAATTGACGGGTCAGCCAGCGTAGTCGGCCGAAGGCCGGCACTCATTCTTATATTCGGCCGGTTTTCCCAAGAGGAGCTGACAACATCGAAGCCGCACCGAGTTGGGCTGATCTTGGCATCTGATGCACACCATTCGAGACAATGCACGGCTTTCGAGGCACAGAATCGATCGACGCGAATTTCCGAGAAGGTCTCGAATGGTCCTTCGATCAAGAATGCTTGTGCAGTGGAGAGCCTCCGACAGGAGAACATGCCCGGTTTCGTTCCTTGGATCCAAGATTCCACCGATCAGCATAGATTTGAAATTCTCCTATGATCCTCTTCATACGTTTTGGGACTCTTTATCGATATTAGGATGCATGTTCAATTCGTTCTGGAAAAGTGGGAGTGAATCAGGTCTCGAAAATCAGCATCGAAAATTCAAAAAAGTCCCACAATCCGTTCGGGCGCGCGATTCCGTTAGTTCGAGTCGGACTGTTGACGTAATCGGATCCTAAATTGAGTCGATAATGGATTTGCAAGAAATTCAATCTCAGAAGCACGGTGTGATTTTTGTAGTGGATGAGTTCCTGTACACAGTCGACAAGCGCAAACTTCAAAGGTGCTATTGCCGATGTGTGAGATCGAAGAGTGACAGCTGCGCTGCCAGGGTAGTCATCGATGAGGTAGATATTTTTTTTTATTATGCACACAGGGTAGTGATTCGATCTATCTTGGTTGAATGTAGTATCGGAGTTCGGGGAAAGGGGAGGGCGTCATCCATCGGAAATCCCACACCAATGCGTACTTATCGAGGAAGACGCCAATTGTCGATTCTGTCGCTCCGGTGTATACAGCAGACCCCCGTCATGACGAACTCAAAGTGTAGTGGACTCTGATATTGCGGACTCTTTCTCTGGCCCCTCGCACGACCTAGTTCTAGGTGTCCAGAAGTACGATTACAACCTACAACGGGTTTTGTTGTAACGAACTTTTCTCGGGGGGTTCCACTGTATGCGCTTCCCTCATTCAATGGAAAATCATGAATACCTGTGCGGACATCAGACATAATTCCGCTACCCACGAAGCTCGGCAAAACTAATTTCTTTGCAATCGCTCCTCTCAGCACGCGCAAGCCGCCGTCTTTGCGAAAGTCTCAGGCACCCACGCTCACGCTCATGAGAGCCGCGACCTGATGAGGCGGAACACCATCGCAGCAATGAAGGACAAGGTAGTCGCCAGAGCCGACAAATCGTGCCGCCAAGTTTACCAGGAGGTTCTCGCAAGCAGAATCAGCGATCTCCAACCTCAATACCCTGTAGAGGAAATCGGAGCAGTGATGCCGACCTTCAGCAACGTTCGCAGCGCTTTGCAAAGACACCGTTCTCACACCCGACCGGCGCCCCCGAAAACGCTGGCTGAAATCGACTTGGAGGGTCCTTGGACCAGAACCGAGGATGGGGAGAACTTCTTGGTAGTGGATGGCGGCTCAAACAACCGACTGTTGGGCTTCTGCACAGAGGAAACACCGAAAATTTTATGCGAGGTTTCCTGTGTCTTCATGGATGGAACGTTCAAGATCGTTCCCTCGCTCTTCAGCCAGCTGTACTCCTTACATGGCTTCTTCAAGGGCCAGATGATGCCCTTAGCTTAATTCCTGCTCCCGAACAAGGAAGCAGTAACGTATGTCCGAATGTTCAGGCTGCTGGAACAACATGCATCGACGAAAGGCTTCGTGTTCCGCCCGGCAAAGTTTCACTTGGATTTTGAAGTCTCAGCGCTCAAAGCTGTGGAGGAGTGCTTCCCGGCAGCAGAGAAGAAGGGGTGTGCATTTCACTACACGCAGGCCGTTTGGGGGAGCGTGCAAAGTAATGAGCTGTCGACTGCCTTCCATGATGATCCCATTGTGAAATGGTATGCGTAGCAACCCTTGGAGCAACACTGCACATCGTGGTACAGATATGAGATGGGAGCACAATCTCAAGAGAACTCGAATTTCAGCTTCATAAAGTCGCTCATGGCACTCTGCCTCGTACCCCTGAGCCAAGTGGACGACGCTTGGCTGCAAGTGGATGCCGATTCGCCCCCCGCACACCATGAAGCCCATGAGCAACTCAATCTGTTCAAATAATACTGAGGTATTATTTGAGTTCTCCGAACTTGGCTAGAGAGCCCCACTTACCCTCGCTCCCTCTGGAATCATCATGGGTGCGATTTGATTCTTCTTCGAGATCATAATGAACCCCTATGACACATTCGTTAATCCACTCACTCAATATCTCTTGCACTCAGTAACTAACTGACAGACCTCACGAATCACTACAGAAACTTCGGCAGCCGGACAACAAACCATCTAGAAGGATGGCACAGCGCTCTAACCAAGAAGATAAGATCGCCACATGTGAGCATATTCGAGATGATCAACCATCTCAAGCGCGACGAGCACGGCTTCAAGATCCAACGAATCCTCCTGAACGCAGGGAACCCAGCCAAGCCGATGATCAAAAAATATCGAGTTTTGAATGATCGCCTCGCGCGGCTTACTGGTCAGCTCGAAACTGGCGTGATAACACTGATAGAATACGTGCGCTTCGCGGCATTCAATTCATACGATCCCTCGCCCTGATGGTTTTTCACCGGTCACCCAATAAAAATTAACCGCGCATAACTCCCAGATCTGCGATGCTGTTCTCAATTCAGTGCTGACGTTGATAGTCAAACGAGCGCCGGCCCGGCTCCGTATTCAACCAGATACGATGGAAGGGAACAGATGGGGGTTTCAGATTCAGATGGCCTGGTGTATGGGCTTTTCGTGGTCGATCATCCACTCTTGTGCGCAACAAGGCGAGCTCTTTCGAAAATTCGACGTCAAGTTCCGCCAAGTTAACCAGGCAGAGCAGGCTTATCAGGACTGGCATTTATCAAAGAACCTCGAACTTTCGAGGACTCTCATAAGATTTCCAAGATTTCTGACAACCTCGCTTGGCATACAAGGGCTCCCGAATGATCCGGGCAGGCTTCGGCGAATGATTCCGGCAGGCCTCCGCGAATGTCAATGCTTCCGAATAAACCTCCACGGCCGGGCTCGGCGCTCGACATAGAAGTTTCAGCTGCTTTTCGACGGGAGGGGAACACCTTTCGGCATTTCGGGTTTTCGGGATTTAGAGCGTTTGGTATTTCGGGTTTACAGGATGTCGGGCTCTCGGTACCTCGGGTTTTCGGGATTCCGGACCCAAACCATTGAACATGCCTTTCCAAGTCTTCTCGCACCCAGCATTTCTACCTTTGTTTCGATTCGCGAAGTTCGGAACGGTTAATGCTGAAATCGCGCGCCGACCAACCGATCACGAATTCACCAGGGTCACAGACATCGTAGCAGCGGATATCTCCGAGCTCAAGCGACGAGCTGCAGTCTTCACGCTCATGGCAGACGAATGGACGTGGCGGAGAAAAGGTTTCATTGGCGTAATTCTCTGCTCCTCCCTTCCGATCCCCTCGCTAGGCTCAAAGCAGATAGAACTCCTAGTGCGATTCCGAGAGCAAGGAACCTCTAAAAACATCTTGGGAGCCATCCGAAATTCTTTGGAAACGTTCGGCTTGACCCTCGCCGACGTTCGAGGGATGACCACAGACGCGGCGAGTACGATGGTGAAAGTAGGTCAATTAATCAAAGAAGAGAGAGGATCTGAAATCTCCTACCATCAGAAATGCCTAGCGCACGGGCTACACCTCGCGGTGAAGGAAGCCTTGAGCGAAGCATCGCAAACCGTCAACGTCACCGGAGAATCTACGACCGAAGTTCTCAGTATGCCAACCGGTGAGGACGACCAGGAAGAGAACTCTCCGCGGGCAGAATTTCTCAAAATCAGTGCAGTACAGCAAGTCGTTGAAGTCTCCGAAAGCCAACACTCTGTTTGACTCAGAAAAGTGCGGTCTCTTTGCCTAGAGTTCTCCCAGAGCCCAAAGAAGTCAGATCAATTTGAACTCATCTGCCGGCGCATTCCCGGTCTGGAAGTCGTTCAGTTTGTCCCCGACGTGCCGACTCGATGGAATTCTACCCTGAGGATGCTTGAAAGGTTCATGCAGCTGGAAAAGCCTGAAGCCGAATCTTCCATGGGGAATAGACACAGAAGAGATGAGAGATCTACATACGGTCCAAATCTATGATCGGAAGACGATACTAATCGAGGAGCCCAATTTTTTTGGCTCAGAGATTTTGTGTGGGAGGGTCTCTAAGTCCGATTATTGCATGTACAGGGGTTTCTTACCCTTCCTTATTTGGCCCATAACTCGGTGAAGAGTCCGATTCTGGAAATCATTCTTGTGATAGAGATCTCTTCTATCATTCTCGTGATTCTCGTGGATGAGGGGCATCTTCTAGCGTAGACAGCCAGGTGGCAAGCCAGCCTACCCTGGCTCAATCTAAAGGTCCTTTCTCTCTCTTTCTCGTCGAACGACGACAAAGAGGGCTCCTGTCCGCATTGATTTCTCCTAAACAGATGGACGAAACCCGTTTCCTGTCCGGGGATTGTCTGAATCAGGGGACTCTGGAGGGGTGATTCCGAGACTCAAGAAGATCATGACGAACTGGCTCGGTTCACTCAGCAGCATAACTGCCATGAGGTACGCCGGCGTCCCTGAGATGATCTTATGTATTTAAAGCCCTGGATGGCTTCGTTGTCATCGCGCCTTCGATAGAATATTTTCTCGAGTTTACTAGAGCCTGCTTCACTTTGGGGTACAATAGCCTACGGGTGGGACATCCAGAAGCAAGAAGAATTGCGTTATTCCGCGGCGCTAGTTTATTTCGGGGGTCAAGCTATCTATGCGTGGTCTTGCGTCACATATGGAGCTCATAAGATTAGTGGCGCTAACAACGCCGTTCCATAACGACAGAAACGAAGTTTCAGTATAAGAATACTGCAGCGTCAGCACCTGGAAGCTCCGAGAATATCCGAAGTCTTTCCTACCATGGATAACTCAAGTTCAAGCAAGCCTCCGAGACGTTTGCGTCGCTTCTCAAGACAACGGAGGACGACGGTGCGCCGATACCGAGATAATTACGAGTATTTAGGCTCCTCGAGTGAGAGTGAATGCGGTATGTACAGCTATTCAGATACGGAGTTTCCCAAACTGGAGCAGACCGTGATGACAGTGAGTCGAACGACCTGAGAAATCTATCGACTCCGAACCGGACAATCTTTCACCAGCCGTGGAAGCAGTATCAGTATGGCACGATGTCCGCGGAGATTTCCTGACACAAATCTGGTTTTTGGGCCAAGATATGGTCCGACCGAACGAGCCTGCTCAAGTGTTCGATCCATTCTTCGACCGAAAAGTGGTTGAGCTCATTGTTCGTGAGACCAATCGAAACGCTATCCGGTACGTCAGCTCAGGGAGCATCGGTCCCGTAAATTCATTACGATTTGGAACATGCTCCAGGAGGAATGCTGCAGAGCGTTCGAACCAGGAGAGAAGCTGACCATCGAAGAGTCGGTGATCCCTTTCAGGGGTAGACTCCGTTTCAAGCAATTTGTTCCTGGCGAACGTCATCGGTATGGGTTAAAAATGTTCAAGCTTCGCAGCACTGATGAATGTGTGTTCCAAATGAAGGTTTACACAGGCTTTGAGGCTCTGAGTCCGAGGAACGAGCGCTTGACGGGACGACAAATTGCTGGGAGGATATTCAGCGAAGGCATGGTCGTTGGGAAATGAAAGGACAAGAGAGACTTGTTCTTCCTCAGAACGGAACACGATCCCCGAATGGTGGCTCCCTGCCAATCAAGAGGGTAATTCGAAACCACCGTTGAAAGAATCAAGTCGGTCGCCATCATCGATTACTACAACTCCAAACAAGGGATCGATATTGTTCCCTCGAATATGGGAGCATTGGGTACCATCATTGGGGATAATTTATTACTCGACGAAGCTCGACTTATATAGGATCGGCCGGTGATGCTAGCATCGCGTTTCAATGTGTCGGACCAGATCGATAGTCACCACTCTCCCTTGATGAAGACCATGAGAAAGTATCACAAGGTTTTTCTCGGACTCATGCTCAATACAACCGTAGTGAATGCAAGAATCATGTTCAACAAGTTGACGGGAAAGACACTCTCAATCAAGCATTTCCGGGAAGCTCTAGTCGAGTATCTTGCCGGACTTGCCAGCCCCTCTCGCAGGAATCCGCAGCATGATCCAACTCATGAATTTGTGCGGAGTGAACACACCGACACAAGGAATAGGAAGATTCGGGGCAAATGTCGAGGTTGCTATGCACGGCTTCCAGCTTCTTTCGTTCCGCGGCCATGAGTGAGACGATTGAAGTTAACTCTGGGCGCGAAAAATGCGATCAATGGCTTTGTATGTCATGTTTCACCAAAGACCCAAAGAACCTGTGATTATCGTAGCACTGCCTGGGCCTTATCTGAGGAGAAGTATAACCGGTCTCTCCAATATTTTTTCCCCGTTTTTTCATTGAATTGCTCACCCTCCTTATATCTGAGTTTCCCGCTTCCCAACGTCGACAACTACTTTTTTTTCGGGGGCCATACCGGAAACGATGCGAGTCACTACGAACGCTGGACTCGCATACGGGATATTTGTGTCTGCCACGATTCCTGCTGCCTTCCACTCCTGTATTTGTTCCTCCATGAATCCGCGATCCTCTTGCGTCAGGCGGTATGGCTCGGCCCTCGTCGGCAGCTTGCCAGGCTCCAGCTCGATGTCGGCCTCGAGTACATCGGTGCAGCCTAACTCACGCAGGGAAAAGGAGAACACGTCAGGAAATTCGTTGATGAGAACCATAAGCTGGCCCCGCTCTCCGTCCGAGAGCGACGGGTCCAGGTTGGCCTCCTGAGGCTCAGTGCGCCGGCCGCAACCGACCGCGTTGCTGCGGGAGACTGCCCCGGCGACGCCCGGCCCCACGGAGGAGGAAACGTCCGGCAACCGGGCCAGGTTGACGTCCTGCTCCGCAAGGATCCTACAA
This sequence comes from Phytoseiulus persimilis, assembly GCA_037576195.1. Taxonomy (NCBI): domain Eukaryota; kingdom Metazoa; phylum Arthropoda; class Arachnida; order Mesostigmata; family Phytoseiidae; genus Phytoseiulus; species Phytoseiulus persimilis. The sequence continues at coordinate 54,158,691 of CM075101.1, read as the reverse complement.
CTACCTTTGCGATCCCCAGAACGATAGACAAGCGAATTGAAACTCGAGTTCGCGATTGGAAGCCTGAATCTGCCATTCGTGTCACTGTGGTAAACGACATCCAACTCCTGCGAACGAACAACAATCGCCGAATTAGGATGTGTCTTGGCCTCGACGAACGCCGCCGTTCCACTCCCAATCTCGATATCCTCGGCTGCCGTGATCTGCTCCTCCTGTGCCGTCTGAACTTTCCCCAAGACGGAATCGGTCGGCCCGACGTAGATGCTGTCCTTTATTGTGAGGAGGGCAAGATGTGGGAGGTCGAGAAAGGTACGACCGACAAAAAAGTCCTCCAGGATTGCATCGTCGGAGACCACCACTGCCTCGACCTCTTCCGCGTATCCCTCGTCCACCTGCAATGAGTCGAAAATGACGCTTGTGTCGATTCTGTAGCTCGACAGTATCTTCTCTCCGTTTGTCTTCGTGAAAAACTCGTTCTCGAGCGACATCCAGTCACGATTTTTAAGGTGGTTCCCGAACTACTCGAGTGCTTCGAGGGCCTTCTGCATGGCTGGTAGGTAGGAGTTCTCGAACGTCCCCAACCTGAGGAGCTGTATTGTGGCGTGGGCTACTTTCGGGGTCACGTTGAAGTGATGGGCTCGCCAAGGAGGAGAGGTTTGAAATAGAGGGTGTGTTCTCTAAGCTGCAACATCTTCGTGGCCTTCTTGTTTTGAGCTGTATCTCAGCGGCAATTTTTTTTTTGATAGGGAGCTCTCGGAGAGGCGCATCTTTTCGCATTTTCATTCTTGAGGATTAGATCAGTGTTACGTTTTCTAGAGCTCGTCGAAGTTTTCCTCAATTCAATCCATGGCTCTTACAAGAACCTACCAGGGAATCGCTGATTCTCAACCAATTTCAGAGAATAAAAATTGGAAGGATTCCTCTCGATCCCAGCTACAAAACGCTCGCGAGAACGCGCAGATCGGTTGCGAACCGGAGAAACGGTATTCAATACGAGATACCCCTAAATTGAGCCCTCCAGACCCCTGCGGACCTCTCCTGTAGAGAACCGCCCGTAACTTCTCAGGGAAGCCGATTTCGGCGACACCGATGGCAAAAGTTTCTTATTTCGAGCAAAACTACCCGAAAACGAAGTAACCGGGTCGATCCGATAACTTCTTCTATCACCTCAAAAGTCACTGGGCCAGAGGTGGGAAAGTGCGGCCCGCGAGTGGACCATTGTGTTCGAGCAGGGCCATGCGCAACAAGCGCTTGAAATCGCGAAATCGCTTGCACGGAAAAGAGATTCAACATACGATCTTCCCCAACGAGTGAGTCGAGTGTTCACTCTTCGATGGTCACATCGAGGTGCTGTGATTTTTCTGGAGCTCAGGTTTCTTGTCCACATTGACCGCTACCTAGCGGCTCGACAGCATGCGCCAGTCCAGCCCACGGGCTCCGCGACTTCGGTCCGGTAGATAGAAAGGATAAGAAGGGGACCCGAAGTAATTCCCACTGAGGGACGTGCCGGGTTCCCTCCCCTGCTCGCAAGGCCAATAGAGGATCAGGGTTTTAGTGGGTATTGGCTCCCTCCTCAGGGAGCTTGATTCCCACACTACCACGGGTCGAGCTTGGAACAACAAATACGCTCCACTGGTGGTGTGCGTAAACGAATTTCTCCCACACCTCAAAAAGAAAAAAAAAAGGTTTCTCATCCACCCCAGGGAAACAATTCCTGAGCTTGAAACCTCTTCCTTGCCGGATGTCGCTCTTTGGATACATGTCACATAGATTGGGGATACTTCGAGCTCGCTGAGATACGTTTTCTGTGGCGGCCCGTAAGTTTGCACGGCCGCGATGGTGCACTGCGGTCCGCGGGCCGCACCAAGTTGCCAGCCCCTGCACTGGGCGCTCATGTCATGTCCCAGCCCGAGAACGCGCCGAAGACGCGCCCCCGCAGCAGGCTGGAGAAAGTCATCGCGTCAAACGGCTCCTGGTTCGAATAAAAAAAGTTTGATTCGCTGCGCCTCTCCCGAGCTGTTATTCGTCGAAGCGGAGCGGGACAAGTCGTCGCCGACACCTCGTCGCCGGACAGCTCTCCGCTGACGATTCGGCGCCAGCGCGACTCATCGCAGGACAACTCGTCGCCGTAGAGCTCATTTCAGTCCCTTAAATCACCGGCGGAGTTGACGTAGTAACATCAGCGCCATTCCGTGCGCGCCTTTTTCGGAGCGCCAGCTTAGCTTCGCCGGAGAAGACTATGAACTGCCGTTATCGTTGATTATCGCCTAATATCGGCAGCTCGGCCTCTCAGGTTGTCCTGCATCGGGGCACGGGTTCCATCAAGGGCAGCGCGATTTCAATGATTCGGCCGTAGGACCAGATATTCGACTCAATCGACATCCTGACGAGGCGTTCACGAACCTGACCAGGAAATTGGGAACGGAGGAGGTCGAATCAAAGAAACGGAAAACTCCGACACAGGTTTCTGGTTTCGAAAGAGTAGACCGAAAGTCGGCATTCTAATGAAGTCAATCTCGTTCGTCTGTCGAAATTGCGAATGAAGCGCCGGGTGGGTTTGCTACTTTCCATTCTGCGCGTTGCAGTACTCGACTCCCCGTGGATTCCGAGGAGACTCTGTTCCTGGCGTCGAGTTGGTTGGCGAAGAGTTGTCCCGCGACTAGCCGCAGTGTCGCCGATTCGTCGACGACGAGTTCCCTGGCGAAGATTCATCCCAGCTACGAGTTGTCCGGCGAAGAGTTTCCGGCGGCGAGTCTACAGCGACGAGTCGTACCGTACCGTCGTCGAAGCCGTTCAGACCCCTGCCGAGTTGTCGGCGCGTTTCCAGGCAGGGACATGAGATGAGCGTCCAGTGACTTTTGAGGTGATGAAAAAAAGTCGAGAGGGGTCGGCAGGGGATCTGGTGGGCTCAATTTGGGGGCATCTCGTATTGAATACCGTTTTTCCGGTTCGCAGCCGATCTGGCGTTCTCGCGACCGTTTTGTAGCTGGGATCGAGTGGAATCTTTCCAATTTTCATTTTTGAGAATCGGTTGAAAATCAGCGATTCTCTGGTAGATTCTTGTAAGGGCCATGGATTGAATTGAGGAAAACTTCGACGAGCTCTGGAAAACGTAACACTGATCCGATCCTCAAAAATGGAAACGCGAATAGATGCGTCTCTTCAAGAGCTTCCGATCAAAAAAAAAATCAAACGGAATACAGCTCAAGACAAAAAGATCACGAAAAAGTTGCAGCTCAGAGCACACACCCGGTACATGAGATCGCCCACCGAGGACCCTAAGCTTTTGTCTGATGAGTCAACGAGGGTCCGCGTTTTGTTGATCGCGAAGTCCAAGTAATGAGCATCGCCAAAGCACAGGGCTTTGGTTCTCAGAATCCGAGACTTCCACCATCTTGCTCATGTCGAGTCGTATGGCAGGTGGCTTGAGCCGACAGAAAGCTTCTAGCGGAGCCTGAGCCCCTCTAAGCAATCATCCAGCCGTTTTTCCTAGAGGAGATACCAAACCAATCCGACGATGAACAGAGCAAGTGATGGGGCAAGCAGAGCTTGAAACACGCCGGGTCGCATCGGTGAGATTACCGTAAGGTGAAAATACGTCTTTAGGAGCTTCTTTATTCCCGGAGAACAACCGCTCTCTTTGGGCACTCCTGACGTCGGATCCAGATCCCTGTGCCGGCGAGACGGGTAGTTTTATTGTGCTGTGAGCCAATAGTCCTTTCGCGGCGGAAGCTTCATCGATGCCGCGCCCGTCAAAACTTCGCTGTAAGCTGAACTCTTGGGCCACGCTTCCTCCGTGTGAGTCTCGAGAGCGCTCGGAGAAAGATTTGAGCCAGGTTGCTTCGCTTGCGGGTTGCGGAGAAGTCCCGCCCGGGTGACTAACTTCCTTATCGTATCGTATCTCAGTTCCAACGGTGTCGTCCATGAACTCGCCAGACAAATTCCTCAACATATCGCTTATTTTTTTAGTTTCGCGCTCGAAGTCCAAGATCGTCTCTTCACTCTGCACCGATTATAAGCTTCTCCTCCTTCTTGGAAAAGGGAATTTGGACTGCAGAATCCGTGACGCCATCATGAGGCGTTGACGTGGGTGACAGAGCATCCGTCCAGATCCCTCACCGAGTACTCACGCTTTATTGACGTTTTCTTGAATACGGTTTCCATTTTTGGGCTGATATTGACGACAGGGGGCCGATTCTAAGTTGGGGTCGCGAATACCCGGGTATCAGCACCGGCTGGGTGATCCCGAGACCAATCTGAGCATACATTTCCAAGTCTGGAGGGGTGATTCCGAGACCAATCTGATCATACTTTTCCAAGTCTGGAGGGATGATTCCGAGACCAATCTGAGACTGAGACCACTCGTCTATACTCAGAAAATTCAGGTCAGATTGATCCCAGAATCACTCGTTCATGCTCAGAAAAGGATTGCCAGATTGGTCCCAGAATCACTCGTCCGTACTCAGAAAAGTATGGTCAGATCGGTCCTGGAATCGTTTGTCCGTACTCAGGAAAGTAGGGTCAGATTGGTCCCAGAATCACTCGCCCGTACTCAGAAAAGTATGGTCGAATTGGTCCCAGAATCACTCGTCAAAACTCAGAAAATTATGGTCAAATTGGTCCTAGAATCACTGGTCCATGCTCAGAAAAGTATGGTCAGATTGGTCCTAGAATCACTCGTCCATGCTCAGAAAAGTATGGTCAGATTGGTCCCAGAATCACTCGTACGTACTCAGAAAACTATGGTCAGATTGGTCCCAGAATCACTTGTCCGTACTCAGAAAAGTATGGTCCGATGGGCGTAACATACGAGCTTCAGTACCGAGAAGGTCTCGTATCCATTCCAACTGTTATGGTTATCTATTGATCCTCCGATGTGTTACCTACATCTCCTTTAACATACATATCACATGGGACCCACTTCCTTGGGCGATTGGATTCAGCCGATCTCTGGGGTTTCTTTCTCCCATTTTTCGGGGTCAATCTCGCATTCCTCCATGTCTCTTGGCTAAACTCCTCAGTCAGACCCAGTCTTCTAGCGAGCTCTTCCGTCTCGGGTTGATTGGTGACACATCCTCACTATATACAATCGGCTTAGTCTGTCAGTTAGTCAGTTTGTTCGCACTTTCTATGGAAGGTGATTCCGGGACCGATCTGACCATACTTTCCAAAACGTGGAGGGGTGATTCCGGGACCGTTTTGATCATACTGTTTCAAGTCTGGAGGGGTGATTCCGAGACAAATCTGATCATACTTTTTCAAGTCTGAAGGGATGATTCCGGGACCAATCTGACCCTACTTTTTCAAGTCTGGAGGGATGATTCAGGGACCAATCTGACCATCCTTTCCAAAACGTCTAGGGGTGATTCCGGGAACGATCTGACCATACTTTCCAAAACGGGGAGGGGTGATTCCGGGACCGATCTGATCATACTTTTTCACGTCTGGAGGGGTGATTCCGGGACCAATCTGATCGCACGTTTTCAAGTCTGGAGGGATGATTCCGAGACGAATCTGATCATACTTTTTCAAGTCTGGAGGGATGATTCCGGGACTAATCTGGCCATTACTCTTCAACTCTGGAGGGATGATTCCGGGACCAGTCTGATCATACGTTTTCAAGCCTGGAGGGATGATTCCGAGACGAATCTGATCATACTTTTTCAAGTCTGGAGGGATGATTCCGGGACTAATCGGCCATTACTTTGGTATTGGTATTGGTATTTATTTATCCTCATAATATAATGACACTTTCACTTCAGTGGCGAGTAAACTCAGCGGATATTGTATGTTTCTTTCTCCCACCGCTGTAGGAGTCCCTTGGTTTGGTCCATCGTCTCTAGTGAGGGGTCTTCGTCGAGTCCCAGTCGCCTCAGCACTTCCTCGTCCTCGAAGAAGGCATCGTTGCATTCACAGTTTACGTGGCGCATAGTCTCCGGGACCATTCCGCATTTCACGCAGGTCGTTTCTAGTCCCGGTTCGGAGTATGTTCAGACGCTCCTTGTTCTTAGCATTCCTGCTCTGCTGAGCGCCAGCAAGGCGGATCCTCTGCTGTTGTCGTAGGGATTTTGCTTGATCCCTCTTTCCACAGCATGGGTCCTGTATAGGGTCAGACTAACTTTCCGACTCATCGAGTCTCTCCATTTAGTCGTTTCAATCTCGCGGATCTTTTCTCTGATCGCTTTGTTGAAAGTACCCTGGAGTGGGATGCCCTCCTTCGTGAAAGTTAGGGTGATTCCTCCACATTCAAATTCACGGCGCAGTTCCTGTTCTGTGTGGATTGCCCTTGTTTTCACTCCGGTTAGTTCCATCATGTCCAGTATGGCTTTCGGCCATCTGTGGTCTTGCATGGATTTTACTCTGTTGAAATATCTCACCTTACTTTGAGCTTCTCTTGCTCTGAAGGTTGACCAGCCCAGCTCGCCTGTGACGAATTCGCTTGCCACTTTGCTGTTGGGGATCCCAAGAGAAAATCTCCCCGCCTCGTTCTGGGCCACCGATATTCTATTTTCCAGAGATTTCGACATCACTGTCACTGCGTTCGCGTATGTGAGTGCTGGGACGGCGACCGCCTTCCACAGCGTCTTGGAGATTTCAAATCTGTCGAATCCCCAGAGCGCCCTTGCTTGCAGTTGGTTCAGAACCTTCTGAGATTTTTCTACCCAGATGTCCTCTTGGACACTCATGTAGTTCTCATTGTCTGATACCGTGATTCACAGGTACTTGTAGTGCGAGGCCTTCGGTATGTCCCTACCTTGGACCTTGAGGATTTTCTCTGTGCCAATTCCACACTCGGAGAGAATCATGGTCGCACTCTTTGTTGGGTTGAATGTTAGTTTCGTTTCGTCTCCGAACTGGGACGTGATTTCTAACAGCTTTTCTAGTTCCGCGAAGTTTCTCCCCATCAGGATGAGATCGTCGGCGAAAAGCAGTCCGGATATGTTGGTGTATTTCTTCTCCAACGTGTTCCAGAAGTTTCTTTTTTTTCGCACTCTGAAGCCGCAGCCACTGTTCTGTAGGCGCTCTTCAAGTGATGAGGTGTATAGTAGGTATAATACAGGGCTTCCTGGGCATCCTTGTCGGAGACCTTCTGTTGTCTCTACCCACTCTGATGAGTGTTCTCCGTGGGCCAGCTTGCTTCTGGTTCCTGTATACAGGCTTCGGAGCAATTCGATCCACGCCTGGTTCATTCCCAGCTCTCTGAGTTTCTTCCACAGCGTATTTCTACACACTCGATCGTATGCAGCTGAGCAGTCCAGGAAGCAGCATACCAGTCCCTCTTTCCGGAGTCTGGACAGCTCTATGGCACTCGTAAGGATGAAGATATTATCTTCACCTCTCCTGCCCTTCCTGAACCCTGCCTGCATTTCTCCCAATATGTTCTCGTTTTCCATCCATTCTGAGATCCTATTTGCCAGGATTTCCATGAATAGTCGATAGAGCACTGGGGAGATTGTTAGAGGTCTGTATGTCAGAAGGTTGCCCCGGGTGGAGTTTGGCTTCTCCACCATGACTAGTCTTCCTTCTTTCCAGTCCTCCGGGATCTCTTCCTGTCCATCTAGGATCTTATTGAAGACTTGGGTGATATATCCTCGTCCCATTTCCTCTAGGTCCTTCACAATTCCGCTTGGGATTCTGTCGAGACCCATAGCGGATGCTTTCGACAGGCTGGCGAGTGCCTTGGAGACTTCTGCCTCCGTGACCACTATCTCGGTAGGTTCCATCTTTCCTACCTGTGGGGGCTCCAAATTTGTATGAGTCGCCATGAGTATCCTCTTCCCCACATGATTAGCCGTTCGGGACCGGGGAATTTCCTCTCCACGTTCGTCCCTCAGTATAATCCTTTTGCTCTCGCCTCTGTTGTCTCGATTCACGATTCGCCAGAAGCGTCTGCCTTTCTCATGTCTCGGCGCGTTAAGTACGTATGAGAGGGTTTTCCGCTGTCCCACTCGTAGGGGTCCGTATCACAGTCCCGGCGATCAGCCAATGAATGCATTCCTGCAGACGGAAACTGAGCGCGCTGAATCCGAATTTCGGAGGGTTCTGTGAGACATCCACTCATTCGCCGAGTGTCGCCATGATGTTCATACCGGGAGTCAAGTGACGAGGACGAAATTCATCCGTGGGCCACAAATGGACATTGGATGCATCCGTCCCATGTTTCGGAGACTTTCTACACCGCTAAATCCCTTGGAGACCCGAATCCGACGGAATACTGAGAAACTTGGAAGTTTGGGCCCCGTTTCAGACACTCGATTCGCCCCGCCTGCGAATTTGCTGCATCTCGGTTGCATTCGAGTGTGAAAGCCGTGACGTCGGGAGAAACGCGCGCCGAGAGCTGCCTCATCCTTGTAGGCGAGGAATACAACCAAGCTCCCCTCAATGAGAACCGGACGCTCGCCGCTGGACTCTCAGCCTGGACTCTGAGTCTGGCCCACGCGGACTTTTTGTCGAATGGGATTCATGGAATATCTGGAGTAAAGAGTACAGGAGTCCTTTCGAACGTGAACATTCCGTCAGCGAGCGCCAAGACAACTCGAAGACCTGGATCGTTCCTTGGAGATTGTCCTCACTTGTTGGACGCCGGAGTCGACCGTGTTGTGAACGGAACGCTGGGAACAGCATTTGTACTTCGAAAGTTGGCGAAGTCTAACAATTTCCATCGATTTCGCTCTATCCTGAATAGAATAGGAAGAGAAACATTTGTACTCGGACTTCGAGATTGTGGTAGCGTGACATGCTTGACGGAAACTGCAGGTAGAGAGTGATCTTCCTGTTTCATGGCAGCTCGAATTATAACTCAGTCCGCCGGATGGAAATGATCTATATCGCGGTCACTGGAAGGCATTTCTATCAGGGGCAGAAGCTTTCTTTCTCCATGCTCAGTTCGGATTTCAGATCATACGGAAAAAGAAGCCTCCAGAGCGCCTCGAATTTCTCTGCTCAGGACAGATGGCTGCAACCTACTGCTGAGATGGCTCAGCTAGGTGTAAGAACATCTTCTTCATCATTGCTCGAAATGAGTTTCTCGTGGCGCTTTCCTCTTGAGTGTTGCATTTTGACTTGATAGAGAATTAGAGATTAGAGTAAAGATAAAGACAGTTGAAGACATAGAATCAGGACATGCAGAAGAGTGGACCCAGGCGGAACAAACGGACCGCGGAGGAAAGCATTGGATTCGAGTCTGTAGAGTGGAACTTCCTTTCTTGCCGCCTAGAGAATACCTCTCTGAGCTATCCGTTCACCAGGGCCTGGCAAGCGTCTTGCCTGCCGCCTAGGAACTATATGTCTGAACTTTCGGCTAACTTAGGCCCAGCAAGCGCCTGGCTTGCCGCTCAGAAACTGCTTATCCAGAATGGAGAAGAGGAAAAGCTCCGGAAAGCGAAGAAGCTCTAATGACCAGGAAGATCCCCAGAAAGACCAGGGATAGGACTGAAGAGTAGGAAAAATAAGCAATGAAGCTCAACTCATGAAATGTCGCAAGGGACTCACTAGAAACGCTGCTCTCGGAGATCGCACACAAGAGAAACTGTCTCAAAGCGCGCGTAAAGGAACCGTTAGCCACGGTGGCTGCCCTTCCCCTTCAAGTTAGCGTTGCACTTCGATCGGTGAATTCCCATCTACTCGCGGGAAAAGGCGACCGAATCTCATTGCGAAAAAGGCTGCGCTGATGCTCGGTGTAACGAGACATTTGTGTGTCTGTTTGCAAGTACTTCGACGGGCCCGTAGGCGCTTAGCCGAAGTACTCTGCCTGCCCCGAAGGTCCCTGGCCGGTCCGTACTACAGAGCCGTCGGAATTCATAGCTGGCGCGCTCTCTCTCCCTCCCAAAAGAATGCGTCCATCAGCCTTGCTCCGGGACTGTGATCGTCACCCACTCGTAGCTCCTTCGCTACCGCCGCTCTGACTCTCTGCTGTTGTGTTCGGTACGCTCTCAACGCCTCCTCCTCTCCCGTTCCGGCTTTGCGGGCCGCTCTGTAGGCTTGGTTGGCGGGTATAGGAAATCTGTACCCAATCGAGTCGGATGGATGCATTTTTAAAGGGACCTCCGACCGCTGAGCTGGCGGCGCGTTCGCTGCTCCGTGTTTACATCCGCGAGATCGTGCTCACATCTGTGGCGGGGAATTGAGAACACGGAGAAGCAGGCGCAAAAAACCTCTGAGAAAGCGACTGAACTGAGCAGAAAATATCGAACTCTGAGTTAATCGTGCTGACTGACATGAAGTATCGTAGTCACCAAGCACTGAACGACTAGCGGATGACTCGAATGGAGACTACGAATGTCAGATCCAAGGAGATCCATTAACTCATATCAATACGATACGGCGTAATCATCGTTACGTTTCGGATGAGCTGAGGAAGTGTGTGCAGAGAATATGAACCACAGTTCTCGGATCGCGAGGGTATGGGCGGGCCATGTGATACTCTAGAAGCAGTGGCGGATTCAACGGGTGGCGAAAGGGAAAATGCTTCTGTCAACTAGTCGGGGCACCCCTCCTGGAAGGAGAGATGAGTTAGGGGACCTATGGTCTCGAAAGGCGACCTGAAACTCTATTGCCCGTGAGCCACGGTCCCTCCAGTCTCCAGCTGATTGGAAGGAGTGAAAATTTATTTCACCTTAATCTGTTCTCTACTCTGCGAGGGAGCCAGCGAGACTTGCGTTTATGGTGCAAAACCAGACCTGGGTTTTCTGTCGAGTGTCATACTCGAGTATTACCAGGGAGGGGGGGGGGGGCATGCAGAATTTGTCGCTGAAAAAGACAGTCAAGCACTGGAAGTGCGCGAAAAGGGTTCCCGAGAAATAGATTTCGTGTTCGGGCTCTTGGTGCCCGAGACGTTGAGTAACATAGAGTTAGCCGCAACGCAGCGTGGTAGTGTTGATGAGAACGTATCCCTCCCGAGTTTTTCGCGACAGATTTGAACTATGAGTTGATCAGTTTCAAAGAGATGTACCTCGAGCACGACGACAGTGATTTCTGGAAGGATATGCCGCTCAGCTACCTGGACTTTGTGCTCAACAACAACATAATGGTCCTGTGACAGCTTGTGCCGTCCATTCCAGACCCTGTCCGTGGGGCCGGCGAGCGCGGAGCACGTCATGAGCTTTTTGAGAATTGTGAGGGAATATCGTGGGGCCACCTCAGCGGATACCACGCTCAACAATTTCCGTATACTCTATATGAAGCGACAGGTTGCCAACTCCTTGAATTTGGACAATGCGATTGAAACATTTGCCGAGCAGAAAGCCAGGCACGGCTTCAGATACAATAGCTAAACCCAGGAGCGCGGCTCTCGAAATGAAATTTGCGTGAAATCCACTGAATATTCATGGCTGACTCTCCATTCCAATATCATGCGTCGAGCATCACAGAGGTGCCCCCCCCCCCCCTCTCGAAAAAATTGCTGACTGGGCTTCTTTCCTTGAATCCGCCACTGTTCAGGAGGCTCATTTGAAAGGCTCCACTTTTTGGCCTTCATTATAATTCTTCCGTCTCCAGACCGCTTGAAGGCACCGGTGAGACATATTCAGCTAGCTGGAGATTGGAGGGACCGTGGGTCACGGGCAATAGAGTTCCAGGTCGCCTTTCGAGACCATAGGTCCCCTAACTCATCTCTCCTTTCAGGAGGGGTGCCCTGACTAGTAGACAGAAGCATTTTCCCTTTCGCCACCCGTTGAATCCGCCACTGCTTCTAGAGTATCACATGGCCCGCCCATACCCTCGCCATCCGAGAACTGTGGTTCATATTCTCTGCACACACTTCCTCAGCTCATCCGAAACGTATTGATGATTACGCCGTATCGTATTGATATGAGTACATGGATCCCCTTCGATCTGACATTCGTAGTCTCCATTCGCGTCATCCGCTAGTCGTTCAGTGCTTGGTGACTACGATACTTCATGTCAGTCAGCACGATTAACGAGTTCGATAATTTCTGCTCAGTTCAGTCGCTTTCTCAGAGGTTTTTTTGCGCCTGCTTCTCCTTGTTCTCAATTCTCCGCCACAGATGTGAGCACGATCTCGCGGATGTAAACACGGAGCAGCGAACGCGCCGCCAGCTCAGCGGTCGGAGGTCCCTTTGAAAATGCATCCATCCGACTCGATTGGGTACAGATTTCCTATACCCTTGGTTGGCTGCTTTGCGGAGCTGGGTCTTCTCTTTGATTTCTCTCGAGAAAACCATGGGACGATCTCGTGCTTTCAGTTTTCGGCATGCTTGCTTTGATGCTGACGCGATTTCGTTTTTCAGCTCGTCGTACGTTACGTGTCCTCTCAATGCACTGGTCCACAGCCCTTTTTGGGCTAAAGCTGCTGTTTTTCGGGAATCTATGATTGAGATCTTTTTTGCAGTGGGTCTCCTGGCCTTTTCCAATTTGCATTGGATCGTGATCAGGTTGTGGTCTGAGATATTGGTGATCAGTCTTTCGACTTTTTCAACTTTTCAACTCTGGAGGGATGATTCCGGGACCAGTCTGATCATACGTTTTCAAGTCTGGAGGGATGGTTCCGAGACGAATCTGATCATACTTTTTCAAGTCTGGGGGGATGATTCCGGGACTAATCTGGCCATTACTTTTCAACTCTGGAGGGGTGATTCCGGGACCAATCTGATCACACGTTTTCAAGTCTGGAGGGATGATTCCGAGACGAATCTGATCATACTTTTTCAAGTCTGGAGGGATGATTCCGGGACTAATCTGGCCATTACTTTTCAACTCTGGAGGGATGATTCCGGGACCAGTCTGATCATACGTTTTCAAGTCTGGAGGGATGATTCCGGGACCAATCTGATCATACGTTTTCAAGTCTGGAGGGGTGATTCGGAGACCAATCCGATCATACTTTTTCAAGTCTGAAGGGATGATTCCGGGACCAATCTGATCATACTTTTTCAAGTCTGAAGGGATGATTCCGGGACCAATCTGATCATACTTTTTCAAGTCTGAAGGGATGATTCCGAGACCAATCTGATCATACTTTTTCAAGTCTGGAGGGGTGATTCGGAGACCAATCTGATCATACTTTTTCAAGTCTGAAGGGATGATTCCGAGACCAATCTGATCATACTTTTTCAAGTCTGGAGGGATGATTCCGGGACCAGTCTGATCATACGTTTTCAAGTCTGGAGGGGTGATTCGGAGACCAATCTGATCATACTTTTTCAAGTCTGGAGGGATGATTCCGGGACTAATCTGATCATACGTTTTCAAGTCTGAAGGGATGATTCCGAGACCAATCTGATCATACTTTTTCAAGTCTGAAGGGATGATTCCGGGACCAGTCTGATCATACTTTTTCAAGTCTGGAGGGATGATTCCGGGACTAATCTGATCATACGTTTTCAAGTCTGGAGGGGTGATTCGGAGACCAATCTGATCATACTTTTTCAAGTCTGAAGGGATGATTCCGGGACCAGTCTGATCATACGTTTTCAAGTCTGGAGGGGTGATTCGGAGACCAATCTGATCATACTTTTTCAAGTCTGAAGGGATGATTCCGGGACCAATCTGATCATACGTTTTCAAGTCTGGAGGGGTGATTCGGAGACCAATCTGATCATACTTTTTCAAGTCTGGAGGGATGATTCCGGGACTAATCTGATCATACGTTTTCAAGTCTGGAGGGGTGATTCGGAGACCAATCTGATCATACTTTTTCAAGTCTGAAGGGATGATTCCGGGACCAATCTGATCATACGTTTTCAAGTCTGGAGGGGTGATTCGGAGACCAATCTGATCATACTTTTACAAGTCTGGAGGGATGATTCCGGGACTAATCTGATCATACGTTTTCAAGTCTGGAGGGGTGATTCGGAGACCAATCTGATCATACTTTTTCAAGTCTGGAGGGATGATTCCGGGACTAATCTGATCATACGTTTTCAAGTCTGAAGGGATGATTCCGAGACCAATCTGATCATACTTTTTCAAGTCTGAAGGGATGATTCCGGGACCAGTCTGATCATACTTTTTCAAGTCTGGAGGGATGATTCCGGGACTAATCTGCTCATACGTTTTCAAGTCTGGAGGGGTGATTCGGAGACCAATCTGATCATACTTTTTCAAGTCTGAAGGGATGATTCCGGGACCAGTCTGATCATACGTTTTCAAGTCTGGAGGGGTGATTCGGAGACCAATCTGATCATACTTTTTCAAGTCTGAAGGGATGATTCCGGGACCAATCTGATCATACGTTTTCAAGTCTGGAGGGGTGATTCGGAGACCAATCTGATCATACTTTTTCAAGTCTGGAGGGATGATTCCGGGACTAATCTGATCATACGTTTTCAAGTCTGGAGGGGTGATTCGGAGACCAATCTGATCATACTTTTTCAAGTCTGAAGGGATGATTCCGGGACTAATCTGATCATACGTTTTCAAGTCTGGAGGGGTGATTCGGAGACCAATCTGATCATACTTTTTCAAGTCTGAAGGGATGATTCCGGGACCAGTCTGATCATACGTTTTCAAGTCTGGAGGGGTGATTCGGAGACCAATCTGATCATACTTTTTCAAGTCTGGAGGGATGATTCCGGGACTAATCTGATCATACGTTTTCAAGTCTGAAGGGATGATTCCGAGACGAATCTGATCATACTTTTTCAAGTCTGGAGGGATGATTCCGGGACTAATCTGATCATACGTTTTCAAGTCTGGAGGGGTGATTCCGAGACGAATCTGATCATACTTTTTCAAGTCTGGAGGGATGATTCCGGGACTAATCTGATCATACGTTTTCAAGTCTGGAGGGGTGATTCGGAGACCAATCTGATCATACTTTTTCAAGTCTGAAGGGATGATTCCGGGACCAGTCTGATCATACGTTTTCAAGTCTGGAGGGGTGATTCGGAGACCAATCTGATCATACTTTTTCAAGTCTGAAGGGATGATTCCGGGACCAATCTGATCATACTTTTTCAAGTCTGAAGGGATGATTCCGGGACCAGTCTGATCATACGTTTTCAAGTCTGGAGGGGTGATTCGGAGACCAATCTGATCATACTTTTTCAAGTCTGAAGGGATGATTCCGGGACTAATCTGGCCATTACTTTTCAACTCTGGAGGAATGATTCCGGGACCAGTCTGATCATACGTTTTCAAGTCTGGATGGGTGATTCCGAGACCAATCTGATCATACTTTTTCAAGTCTGAAGGGATGATTCCGGGACTAATCTGGCCATTACTTTTCAACTCTGGAGGGATGATTCCGGGACCAGTCTGATCATACGTTTTCAAGTCTTGATGGGTGATTCCGAGACCAATCTGATCATACTTTTTCAAGTCTGAAGGGATGATTCCGGGACTAATCTGGCCATTACTTTTCAACTCTGGAGGGATGATTCCGGGACCAGTCTGATCATACGTTTTCAAGTCTGGATGGGTGATTCCGAGACCAATCTGATCATACTTTTTCAAGTCTGAAGGGATGATTCCGGGACTAATCTGGCCATTACTTTTCAACTCTGGAGGGATGATTCCGGGACCAGTCTGATCATACGTTTTCAAGTCTGGAGGGGTGATTCGGAGACCAATCTGATCATACTTTTTCAAGTCTGGAGGGATGATTCCGGGACTAATCTGGCCATTACTTTTCAACTCTGGAGGGATGATTCCGGGACCAGTCTGATCATACGTTTTCAAGTCTGGAGGGGTGATTCGGAGACCAATCTGATCATACTTTTTCAAGTCTGAAGGGATGATTCCGGGACCAATCCGGCCATTACTTTTCAACTCTGGAGGGATGATTCCGGGACCAGTCTGATCATACGTTTTCAAGTCTGGAGGGATGGTTCCGAGACGAATCTGATCATACTTTTTCAAGTCTGGAGGGATGATTCCGGGTCTAATCTGGCCATTACTTTTCAACTCTGGAGGGGTGATTCCGGGACCAATCTGATCACACGTTTTCAAGTCTGGAGGGATGATTCCGAGACGAATCTGATCATACTTTTTCAAGTCTGGAGGGATGGTTCCGGGACTAATCTGGCCATTACTTTTCAACTCTGGAGGGATAATTCCGGGACCAGTCTGATCATACGTTTTCAAGTCTGGAGGGGTGATTCGGAGACCAATCTGATCATACTTTTTCAAGTCTGAAGGGATGATTCCGGGACTAATCTGGCCATTACTTTTCAACTCTGGAGGGGTGATTCCGGGACCAATCTGATCATACTTTTTCAAGTCTGAAGGGATGATTCGGAGACCAATCTGATCATACTTTTTCAAGTCTGAAGGGATGATTCCGGGACCAATCTGATCATACTTTTTCAAGTCTGAAGGGATGATTCCGGGACCAATCTGATCATACTTTTTCAAGTCTGAAGGGATGATTCCGAGACCAATCTGATCATACTTTTTCAAGTCTGGAGGGGTGATTCGGAGACCAATCTGATCATACTTTTTCAAGTCTGAAGGGATGATTCCGAGACCAATCTGATCATACTTTTTCAAGTCTGGAGGGATGATTCCGGGACCAGTCTGATCATTCGTTTTCAAGTCTGGAGGGGTGATTCGGAGACCAATCTGATCATACTTTTTCAAGTCTGGAGGGATGATTCCGGGACTAATCTGATCATACGTTTTCAAGTCTGAAGGGATGATTCCGAGACCAATCTGATCATACTTTTTCAAGTCTGAAGGGATGATTCCGGGACCAGTCTGATCATACTTTTTCAAGTCTGGAGGGATGATTCCGGGACTAATCTGATCATACGTTTTCAAGTCTGGAGGGGTGATTCGGAGACCAATCTGATCATACTTTTTCAAGTCTGAAGGGATGATTCCGGGACCAGTCTGATCATACGTTTTCAACTCTGGAGGGGTGATTCCGGGACCAATCTGATCACACGTTTTCAAGTCTGGAGGGATGATTCCGAGACGAATCTGATCATACTTTTTCAAGTCTGGAGGGATGGTTCCGGGACTAATCTGGCCATTACTTTTCAACTCTGGAGGGATGATTCCGGGACCAGTCTGATCATACGTTTTCAAGTCTGGATGGGTGATTCCGAGACCAATCTGATCATACTTTTTCAAGTCTGAAGGGATGATTCCGGGACTAATCTGGCCATTACTTTTCAACTCTGGAGGGATGATTCCGGGACCAGTCTGATCATACGTTTTCAAGTCTGGAGGGGTGATTCGGAGACCAATCTGATCATACTTTTTCAAGTCTGGAGGGATGATTCCGGGACTAATCTGGCCATTACTTTTCAACTCTGGAGGGATGATTCCGGGACCAGTCTGATCATACGTTTTCAAGTCTGGAGGGGTGATTCGGAGACCAATCTGATCATACTTTTTCAAGTCTGAAGGGATGATTCCGGGACCAATCCGGCCATTACTTTTCAACTCTGGAGGGATGATTCCGGGACCAGTCTGATCATACGTTTTCAAGTCTGGAGGGATGGTTCCGAGACGAATCTGATCATACTTTTTCAAGTCTGGAGGGATGATTCCGGGTCTAATCTGGCCATTACTTTTCAACTCTGGAGGGGTGATTCCGGGACCAATCTGATCACACGTTTTCAAGTCTGGAGGGATGATTCCGAGACGAATCTGATCATACTTTTTCAAGTCTGGAGGGATGGTTCCGGGACTAATCTGGCCATTACTTTTCAACTCTGGAGGGATAATTCCGGGACCAGTCTGATCATACGTTTTCAAGTCTGGAGGGGTGATTCGGAGACCAATCTGATCATACTTTTTCAAGTCTGAAGGGATGATTCCGGGACTAATCTGGCCATTACTTTTCAACTCTGGAGGGGTGATTCCGGGACCAATCTGATCATACTTTTTCAAGTCTGAAGGGATGATTCGGAGACCAATCTGATCATACTTTTTCAAGTCTGAAGGGATGATTCCGGGACCAATCTGATCATACTTTTTCAAGTCTGAAGGGATGATTCCGGGACCAATCTGATCATACTTTTTCAAGTCTGAAGGGATGATTCCGAGACCAATCTGATCATACTTTTTCAAGTCTGGAGGGGTGATTCGGAGACCAATCTGATCATACTTTTTCAAGTCTGAAGGGATGATTCCGAGACCAATCTGATCATACTTTTTCAAGTCTGGAGGGATGATTCCGGGACCAGTCTGATCATTCGTTTTCAAGTCTGGAGGGGTGATTCGGAGACCAATCTGATCATACTTTTTCAAGTCTGGAGGGATGATTCCGGGACTAATCTGATCATACGTTTTCAAGTCTGAAGGGATGATTCCGAGACCAATCTGATCATACTTTTTCAAGTCTGAAGGGATGATTCCGGGACCAGTCTGATCATACTTTTTCAAGTCTGGAGGGATGATTCCGGGACTAATCTGATCATACGTTTTCAAGTCTGGAGGGGTGATTCGGAGACCAATCTGATCATACTTTTTCAAGTCTGAAGGGATGATTCCGGGACCAGTCTGATCATACGTTTTCAAGTCTGGAGGGGTGATTCGGAGACCAATCTGATCATACTTTTTCAAGTCTGAAGGGATGATTCCGGGACCAATCTGATCATACGTTTTCAAGTCTGGAGGGGTGATTCGGAGACCAATCTGATCATACTTTTTCAAGTCTGGAGGGATGATTCCGGGACTAATCTGATCATACGTTTTCAAGTCTGGAGGGGTGATTCGGAGACCAATCTGATCATACTTTTTCAAGTCTGAAGGGATGATTCCGGGACCAATCTGATCATACGTTTTCAAGTCTGGAGGGGTGATTCGGAGACCAATCTGATCATACTTTTACAAGTCTGGAGGGATGATTCCGGGACTAATCTGATCATACGTTTTCAAGTCTGGAGGGGTGATTCGGAGACCAATCTGATCATACTTTTTCAAGTCTGGAGGGATGATTCCGGGACTAATCTGATCATACGTTTTCAAGTCTGAAGGGATGATTCCGAGACCAATCTGATCATACTTTTTCAAGTCTGAAGGGATGATTCCGGGACCAGTCTGATCATACTTTTTCAAGTCTGGAGGGATGATTCCGGGACTAATCTGATCATACGTTTTCAAGTCTGGAGGGGTGATTCGGAGACCAATCTGATCATACTTTTTCAAGTCTGAAGGGATGATTCCGGGACCAGTCTGATCATACGTTTTCAAGTCTGGAGGGGTGATTCGGAGACCAATCTGATCATACTTTTTCAAGTCTGAAGGGATGATTCCGGGACCAATCTGATCATACGTTTTCAAGTCTGGAGGGGTGATTCGGAGACCAATCTGATCATTTTTTTTCAAGTCTGGAGGGATGATTCCGGGACTAATCTGATCATACGTTCTCAAGTCTGGAGGGGTGATTCGGAGACCAATCTGATCATACTTTTTCAAGTCTGAAGGGATGATTCCGGGACTAATCTGATCATACGTTTTCAAGTCTGGAGGGGTGATTCGGAGACCAATCTGATCATACTTTTTCAAGTCTGAAGGGATGATTCCGGGACCAGTCTGATCATACGTTTTCAAGTCTGGAGGGGTGATTCGGAGACCAATCTGATCATACTTTTTCAAGTCTGGAGGGATGATTCCGGGACTAATCTGATCATACGTTTTCAAGTCTGAAGGGATGATTCCGAGACGAATCTGATCATACTTTTACAAGTCTGGAGGGATGATTCCGGGACTAATCTGATCATACGTTTTCAAGTCTGGAGGGGTGATTCGGAGACCAATCTGATCATACTTTTTCAAGTCTGGAGGGATGATTCCGGGACTAATCTGATCATACGTTTTCAAGTCTGAAGGGATGATTCCGAGACCAATCTGATCATACTTTTTCAAGTCTGAAGGGATGATTCCGGGACCAGTCTGATCATACTTTTTCAAGTCTGGAGGGATGATTCCGGGACTAATCTGATCATACGTTTTCAAGTCTGGAGGGGTGATTCGGAGACCAATCTGATCATACTTTTTCAAGTCTGAAGGGATGATTCCGGGACCAGTCTGATCATACGTTTTCAAGTCTGGAGGGGTGATTCGGAGACCAATCTGATCATACTTTTTCAAGTCTGAAGGGATGATTCCGGGACCAATCTGATCATACGTTTTCAAGTCTGGAGGGGTGATTCGGAGACCAATCTGATCATTTTTTTTCAAGTCTGGAGGGATGATTCCGGGACTAATCTGATCATACGTTTTCAAGTCTGGAGGGGTGATTCGGAGACCAATCTGATCATACTTTTTCAAGTCTGAAGGGATGATTCCGGGACTAATCTGATCATACGTTTTCAAGTCTGGAGGGGTGATTCGGAGACCAATCTGATCATACTTTTTCAAGTCTGAAGGGATGATTCCGGGACCAGTCTGATCATACGTTTTCAAGTCTGGAGGGGTGATTCGGAGACCAATCTGATCATACTTTTTCAAGTCTGGAGGGATGATTCCGGGACTAATCTGATCATACGTTTTCAAGTCTGAAGGGATGATTCCGAGACGAATCTGATCATACTTTTTCAAGTCTGGAGGGATGCCACAAAGGAGGACGGCGAAGGATGGCGGGTAGTCGGACAGAGGAGAAATCGGACACGAACGGGAGAAACACAAACCACAGAAAACAATGATGATCAAAGTCCTACAAATCAACCTAAATAGGTGCAGGGACGCTCATGACGAGCTGAAAGAGAAAGTGAAACGGGATGATATACACCTGTGTATTATAAACGAAGCGAATCGAAGAATCTCGAGTGAAAACTCGAGGAAAGATGACGGATGGATTGCCGACGGAGATGGCGACACGGCCCTGTGGTGGACGGGCCGAAATACCACCGACAGAATAGAAAAGAAGGAAACCTTCAAAGGCAACAGCATGATGCTCCTGAGCAGCGGAACCCTGGTAGCGAGTTGCTATTTCTCACCGAACCCGGGAAGCCCGATGGACTTCAAGAGATTCCTGAGTACAGCCGGCCAGCGCATCCGGGCCACTCAAGCTGAAACAGAAGTCATTGCAGGAGACTTCAACGCAAAGTCGAAAACATGGGGAAATACGATACAAAACAGGAGAGGCACAGATATGGAGGAGTGGATCGCGGAACTCGACCTCATCGTACTGAACGACGGGAGGACGCCGACCTACAGGAAGGCCATGCTCCCGGGTCCACAAAGATCTTACGCTGTCACTGCCGAGTCGTTCATCGACCTGACAGTGACAAACCGGCCGGACCGGATAACGAAGTGGCGCGTAAACGAGGCGGACGAATCCGCCAGCGATCATCTTTATATCGAATTCTTTGTAGTGACGGGACAGACGAAGGTAGAAAGACCGACTGAGAGAATATGGCGAGGGCAGAACCTCAGAAGAAATGACCTCATCAAAAGCATAGACGAAAGCTGCCGGAAAATAAAAGAGGAAAACCTTGAACTGGACGAACACATCCTGCATGACTTGCTCACCCGAGCATGCGAGGCTTCAGCACCACCAGCGCGCCCGAACCGGGCAAACCGGAAGCCGGCCTACTGGTGGACAAGCAGTATAGCGGAGCGGAGAAAAGAATGTATCAAGGCAAGACGAAAATTCGTAAGAGCCCGTAAGAAGATGGACGGGGAACCGCAGAAGTACGAAGAGGCACTTCGGGCCTACTTATCTTCGAAGAGGACCTACCAGGACGAGATACACGAGAGCAAACGTAGCAAATGGAGAGAGTTCTGTGAGAGCCTCCGGAACGACATCTGGGGCCTGCCTTACAAGGCCATCAGAGGCAAAATTGGGCACAAACATCACCCGATTCCGAGAGCGTCAGCGGAAAAGGCTATCCGAGAGCTTTTCCCAAACAGGGAAGACTTCGAAAGACCGGCGCCACAGGTAGACCCTGAGGGAATACCGAGGATAAGAGCCTGCGAAATAGTAGCAGCCGCGGAGAAAATGAAAGCCGGAAAAGCCCCTGGGCCGGATGGCATCCCACCAGAGGCAACGAAGCTCCTCATGAAAAGATGGCCTATACAAGTTGCCAAAATGGCCGATAGCATGCTAACCACTGGTACCTTCCCCCAGACATGGAAGACAGCGAAACTTGTGCTGATCCCAAAAGGAAAGAAGGACTCCTACCGACCAATTTGCCTCCTCAACACGATTGCGAAGGCCATGGAATCGGTAGTGAACAAACGACTCCAAGAGGAACTCGAAGAAAATGAGGGCCTCTCCGAAAGGCAATTCGGTTTCCGCTCCGGGAAGTCGACCTTGATGGCCATGGAATGGCTTATGAAGGAGGCAGCGGCCGAGTACACGAAGGGGTACGAGAACACCTGCTTGCTCGTGCTCCTTGACGTCAAAAACGCCTTTAACTCGATGAGCTGGAAGGTGATCCTGAGAAGTCTAGAGCGGAGAAGGATTTCCCCTTACTTGAGGAGAGTCATAAACTCTTATCTCTCAGACCGATGGGTAACATGGGAAGGTGAGAGGTATGAAATGAGCGCCGGGGTGCCACAAGGATCCGTCCTGGGCCCCACACTATGGAACATTGCTTACGACGATGTGCTACGATTGGAACTGCCCGATGGAGCGAAAACGATCGCGTACGCAGACGATCTCGCGCTCTGGGTGAAGGCACGAACGACTGAAAAGCTTGAAGAGGTAGCAAACCAATCGCTGGAGATCATCTCTAAATGGATGAGGGAGAATGAGCTCGCGCTTGAGCCAACTAAGTCAGAGGCGGTCATGCTACGCGAAAGAAGGACCGGTCCACCACGCCTGCTCCTTGAAGGGCACGAGATTCAGATCAAAAAGACGGTCAAGTACCTGGGCCTCCTTTTACAGAAGAGGCTCACTTGCACCCAGCATGTACGTAGAGCCACCGAGAAGGCGATCAAGGCGGCGGCAGAGATTGCACGCATACTGCCAAGAACATACGGCGCTACTGAGGCCCAGAGAAGAACTCTGGCCACGGTAGCCGAATCCATTGCCCTATACGCGGCCCCAGTGTGGGCCCCATGGGCGCTGGCCAAGAAGACAAACAAGACCGCGCTTGACAGAGCACAGAGAACCATGGGCATTCGAATAACCCGAAGCTATCGCACGGTTTCTACCGAAGCGATACTGGTACTCGCCAAGACGATACCATGGTCGCTTCTAGCTGAGGAACGAGCAGAAATCTACAGAAGGAGGACCGAAAACGTAGAAGTCGAAGGGCCGAGCAGCCAAACGGAGGAGGATCTTAGGGAGGAGACCCTGCGTAAGTGGCAGGCCCGCTGGCAAGCGTCCCCAAAAGGCGAGTGGACGAGGAAATGCATTCCTGACGTGAGAAAGTGGCTCACAAGGGAGTTTGGAGAACTCACCTACTACACCACACAACTTTTCACGGGACATGGTGCTTTTGGGGAGTACCTAGAAAGATTCGGACTTAAAGAAAACGACGAATGCGTATACTGTGATATGGGAGCTAAAGACGATGTCGAACACACAATTCTTGTGTGCCCTGCCTACGCGACGCAGCGAGGCACGCTGTCAGTGAGGGACATCCCCGCGCTGGTTTCAAAAATGCAGGAGACGAGGGACGACTGGGACGACATAACTCGAAGGGTGGGAGCAATATTCCACGAGAAAGAACGTCTGGAGAAGGAGAGACGAGAGTTGTGAAGATGCATATACGAGCGGTCTGATGTAATCGTTAAGGTGCCAGACAATAAATTAACATGAGGGAAAGTTCCCACATGGCAAAAAAAAAAAAAAAAAAGTCTGGAGGGATGATTCCGGGACTAATCTGATCATACGTTTTCAAGTCTGGAGGGGTGATTCCGAGACGAATCTGATCATACTTTTTCAAGTCTGGAGGGATGATTCCGGGACTAATCTGATCATACGTTTTCAAGTCTGGAGGGGTGATTCGGAGACCAATCTGATCATACTTTTTCAAGTCTGAAGGGATGATTCCGGGACCAGTCTGATCATACGTTTTCAAGTCTGGAGGGGTGATTCGGAGACCAATCTGATCATACTTTTTCAAGTCTGAAGGGATGATTCCGGGACCAATCTGATCATACGTTTTCAAGTCTGGAGGGGTGATTCGGAGACCAATCTGATCATTTTTTTTCAAGTCTGGAGGGATGATTCCGGGACTAATCTGATCATACGTTTTCAAGTCTGGAGGGGTGATTCGGAGACCAATCTGATCATACTTTTTCAAGTCTGAAGGGATGATTCCGGGACTAATCTGATCATACGTTTTCAAGTCTGGAGGGGTGATTCGGAGACCAATCTGATCATACTTTTTCAAGTCTGAAGGGATGATTCCGGGACCAGTCTGATCATACGTTTTCAAGTCTGGAGGGGTGATTCGGAGACCAATCTGATCATACTTTTTCAAGTCTGGAGGGATGATTCCGGGACTAATCTGATCATACGTTTTCAAGTCTGAAGGGATGATTCCGAGACGAATCTGATCATACTTTTTCAAGTCTGGAGGGATGATTCCGGGACTAATCTGATCATACGTTTTCAAGTCTGGAGGGGTGATTCCGAGACGAATCTGATCATACTTTTTCAAGTCTGGAGGGATGATTCCGGGACTAATCTGATCATACGTTTTCAAGTCTGGAGGGGTGATTCGGAGACCAATCTGATCATACTTTTTCAAGTCTGAAGGGATGATTCCGGGACCAATCTGATCATACTTTTTCAAGTCTGAAGGGATGATTCCGGGACCAGTCTGATCATACGTTTTCAAGTCTGGAGGGGTGATTCGGAGACCAATCTGGTCATACTTTTTCAAGTCTGAAGGGATGATTCCGGGACTAATCTGGCCATTACTTTTCAACTCTGGAGGAATGATTCCGGGACCAGTCTGATCATACGTTTTCAAGTCTGGATGGGTGATTCCGAGACCAATCTGATCATACTTTTTCAAGTCTGAAGGGATGATTCCGGGACTAATCTGGCCATTACTTTTCAACTCTGGAGGGATGATTCCGGGACCAGTCTGATCATACGTTTTCAAGTCTTGATGGGTGATTCCGAGACCAATCTGATCATACTTTTTCAAGTCTGAAGGGATGATTCCGGGACTAATCTGGCCATTACTTTTCAACTCTGGAGGGATGATTCCGGGACCAGTCTGATCATACGTTTTCAAGTCTGGATGGGTGATTCCGAGACCAATCTGATCATACTTTTTCAAGTCTGAAGGGATGATTCCGGGACTAATCTGGCCATTACTTTTCAACTCTGGAGGGATGATTCCGGGACCAGTCTGATCATACGTTTTCAAGTCTGGAGGGGTGATTCGGAGACCAATCTGATCATACTTTTTCAAGTCTGGAGGGATGATTCCGGGACTAATCTGGCCATTACTTTTCAACTCTGGAGGGATGATTCCGGGACCAGTCTGATCATACGTTTTCAAGTCTGGAGGGGTGATTCGGAGACCAATCTGATCATACTTTTTCAAGTCTGAAGGGATGATTCCGGGACCAATCCGGCCATTACTTTTCAACTCTGGAGGGATGATTCCGGGACCAGTCTGATCATACGTTTTCAAGTCTGGAGGGATGGTTCCGAGACGAATCTGATCATACTTTTTCAAGTCTGGAGGGATGATTCCGGGTCTAATCTGGCCATTACTTTTCAACTCTGGAGGGGTGATTCCGGGACCAATCTGATCACACGTTTTCAAGTCTGGAGGGATGATTCCGAGACGAATCTGATCATACTTTTTCAAGTCTGGAGGGATGGTTCCGGGACTAATCTGGCCATTACTTTTCAACTCTGGAGGGATAATTCCGGGACCAGTCTGATCATACGTTTTCAAGTCTGGAGGGGTGATTCGGAGACCAATCTGATCATACTTTTTCAAGTCTGAAGGGATGATTCCGGGACTAATCTGGCCATTACTTTTCAACTCTGGAGGGGTGATTCCGGGACCAATCTGATCACACGTTTTCAAGTCTGGAGGGATGATTCCGAGACGAATCTGATCATACTTTTTCAAGTCTGAAGGGATGATTCCGGGACTAATCTGGCCATTACTTTTCAACTCTGGAGGGATGATTCCGGGACCAGTCTGATCATACGTTTTCAAGTCTGGATGGGTGATTCCGAGACCAATCTGATCATACTTTTTCAAGTCTGAAGGGATCTCAGCGGGGTTCTGGATCCCCAACTGAGCGCGTCCCCGGGTGGCGGATAGGGGAGGGCCCGCCAGATATGGCGGGTACCGGTGAAATAAAATAGCCGGCGCGGACCAAAACCAGGACGTCATCGCGTCTGACTCCTTGGGGGCGGCGATGACAAACGTGCCCGAGAGCGAACCGTGGAACGGGAAGGTGGAGCAAACCCCAAACCAAAGCGTTGTGTGTGGCTCACAGCGATACGGAGGGTACAGCTTGGAAAACCACTTGGGCAAGGTGGCGCCGGCGTATAGTACACGGGCCCGGGTAGATCCAACCAATCCGACCTGGCTGCCCCGCATGCGCTGAAAAAAGCAAACAGCAACTCAGTGCCGGTTGGTGGCCGGAAGGGACCCTGAGGCGCGAGATGCAGGAATCATCGATACGCGTGCTGTGCGTTGCCCTAGCCGTCTGGCCCACGGGGACCTGCTGAGACCACAATATCATAACGCCGAGAGGAGGTGGGAGCGACACCGGACCGCGTCACAATAAGGGAGATTGACGGCACAGAACAAGAAGATTATAATGGACAGTTACAAGAATGAACAAACCGCTGAATTGCCCACAGCGACAGGCCGTCCCGGCCAACCCCAGGTAGCCCCCGGCGACAACCCCTTCGCGAAGGGAGGGCGAGTAGGAAGATCGCCGGAGAAGAGGGAAACGATGAAGGATGATGCCACCAGCACCGTAGTCCAGGACCCCGATCAGGAGTGCATGGATGACACTGAAGACTCGACCAGCGACACTCTGAAGGAGGGAGAGGCAGCGGCGACCTTCGTAACGACGCTCCAGCCAGCGAGACCCAATCAACCCCGCGAGGCGGAGAACAAGAGGGGAGCGGAAGAGCAAGGCCCTGCAGAAAAAAGAGCCCAACCGAGCACCCCGAGACCGCTCAAAAGACATCGAGAAAATACGCCGGAACTCGAAGAGGAGAAGCAAGCAAAAATCGCAAGCAGGGGTAAGCTCCTCCAAAACCTCGCGATCGTCATCAGGCAGAAGATCAAGACTGAAATCAAGGACAAGGTTGACCGTATGAAAGCAATCGAGACCAAGACTACGGCAAAGGAGATGAAACAGCTCACCCAGCAACTGCAGGGAGGAATCACCCGACTGGAGACCGACATTCCTTCCGCCGCCAAGTGCATCATAGAGGAAATCAGCAGCAGCGACGACAGGCCGCACGAATATCTAGAAGAGCTGGAGTACCTAAACGTGCAACTGGAACAGAAAACGGACCTGCTGACGCAGACCGCCGAGCAGCTAAACGACGCCCACGCAAGGATCGCCGAACTAGAGGCCACGATCGCCAAACTAGAGAGCGCAACAGACGGAGACAGCAACACACAGGCAGCTCGCAAGGAAGGAGAAGAACTGAAGGCCGCCAACGAGATCCTGGAGGCTATCGAGCTACTTCAAACCTCGGAAGACATCTCCGTATTAGCGGGGAAACACTGGCCGAAACGCGTCTACAAAAAGACCTCGCTCACCAAAGCTGGAATCGTCGGCAACAGGAAGTGCCGCATCCTGCTGCACTGTCCAGAGGACAAGGATTCAAAAGACGACAACGTGATAACCCAGCTAGCCCCATTCTTCCCGGCGGTAAAGGGAGTCGACACACTGGAAGATGGAGAGGTCGCCACCACCTCCATGGTGGTATCTCCCGTTCTATCGAGAGCGGGGGGCACACAGCCACCGGAGGAGAGGCGAACGCTCATCATAGGTCGTTTGAAGAAGGAAGCAACAGCAGAGGACTACGCGGAGGTACTCCAAAGAGCTATAGGAGAAGTGAACAAAACGCAGATCAACGAGGGAGACAAAACCCTTATAAGGATTCCGGCAAAGGCTGACGTTATGAAAGTCCGCAAAATCACTGAAGCTTGCTGGACGCGGCTGAAAGCAAGAGGCGTGGCGGAGATCTCGATGAAGACGGCGAGAAACGGAGAAGAACGACCCAAGAATAAACGGTCACAGAAGGCAAACCAGACAACTATGAGCATCAGCGCAGAGGGTCAAACTTTCGCCGAGGTGCTGAAGAACCTAAAAGAAAAAGTGGACCCTAGAGCACTGGATGTCGAGATCCGAGGCTGCCGTCAAGCAGGGCAGGAAGTTCAACTACAAATAACGGAAAGAAGCTCCGGAGGACAGCGTCGACTCCAGGCGTTCATCACCGAAGAGCTGAGATACGAGACAGCGATCAAGAGCCGACGACTGCCAGCCGCAGTGCTCGTCACAGGCCTGGAGCCAGGCCTCGACGAAAAGGAGCTCGAGAAGGATCTCAATAAGGCCCTCAGACGCAAAGAGCCAGGGCAACTGAAGTCAGAGAAGATAGGGAGGAACGGTAGAGGAACTCGCATCGCGGTGGTTAAAATGAACCACGAGGACGCGGACCGACTGCTAAATATGCGGAACGTCCAGATCGGGTGGAGACTCTGCCACGTCAAGGAGTGGCTCGAAGTCCCAAGGTGCTTCAAGTGCCAGAGAGCCGGTCACCGCTCGACGACATGTGAACTCGAAGAAGAAAAGGAGAAGAAATGCTACGAATGCGGTCTTGCCGGCCATGCAAGCAGGAACTGCGAAACAAACCGAGAGGACTATCACTGTGTGAACTGTCAAGAGAAGGGCCACTCGGGCTACTCCAGAGACTGCCCGAAATACAGAGATCTACTCGAGGCTCTCAAAGCCAAAACAGCGCTCGCAAGACAGCAGAGAACAAACAGGGGCACGCCTGGCAAGATGAGCCAAACGAACCCCGCCCCGACCCACGTACAACAAGCAGAATCCGAGCCAGCCACCTGCGCCACAAAGGAGGACGGCGAAGGATGGCGGGTAGTCGGACAGAGGAGAAATCGGACACGAACGGGAGAAACACAAACCACAGAAAACAATGATGATCAAAGTCCTACAAATCAACCTAAATAGGTGCAGGGACGCTCATGACGAGCTGAAAGAGAAAGTGAAACGGGATGATATACACCTGTGTATTATAAACGAAGCGAATCGAAGAATCTCGAGTGAAAACTCGAGGAAAGATGACGGATGGATTGCCGACGAAGATGGCGACACGGCCCTGTGGTGGACGGGCCGAAATACCACCGACAGAATAGAAAAGAAGGAAACCTTCAAAGGCAACAGCATGATGCTCCTGAGCAGCGGAACCCTGGTAGCGAGTTGCTATTTCTCACCGAACCCGGGAAGCCCGATGGACTTCAAGAGATTCCTGAGTACAGCCGGCCAGCGCATCCGGGCCACTCAAGCTGAAACAGAAGTCATTGCAGGAGACTTCAACGCAAAGTCGAAAACATGGGGAAATACGATACAAAACAGGAGAGGCACAGATATGGAGGAGTGGATCGCGGAACTCGACCTCATCGTACTGAACGACGGGAGGACGCCGACCTACAGGAAGGCCATGCTCCCGGGTCCACAAAGATCTTACGCTGTCACTGCCGAGTCGTTCATCGACTTGACAGTGACAAACCGGCCGGACCGGATAACGAAGTGGCGCGTAAACGAGGCGGACGAATCCGCCAGCGATCATCTTTATATCGAATTCTTTGTAGTGACGGGACAGACGAAGGTAGAAAGACCGACTGAGAGAATATGGCGAGGGCAGAACCTCAGAAGAAATGACCTCATCAAAAGCATAGACGAAAGCTGCCGGAAAATAAAAGAGGAAAACCTTGAACTGGACGAACACATCCTGCATGACTTGCTCACCCGAGCATGCGAGGCTTCAGCACCACCAGCGCGCCCGAACCGGGCAAACCGGAAGCCGGCCTACTGGTGGACAAGCAGTATAGCGGAGCGGAGAAAAGAATGTATCAAGGCAAGACGAAAATTCGTAAGAGCCCGTAAGAAGATGGACGGGGAACCGCAGAAGTACGAAGAGGCACTTCGGGCCTACTTATCTTCGAAGAGGACCTACCAGGACGAGATACACGAGAGCAAACGTAGCAAATGGAGAGAGTTCTGTGAGAGCCTCCGGAACGACATCTGGGGCCTGCCTTACAAGGCCATCAGAGGCAAAATTGGGCACAAACATCACCCGATTCCGAGAGCGTCAGCGGAAAAGGCTATCCGAGAGCTTTTCCCAAACAGGGAAGACTTCGAAAGACCGGCGCCACAGGTAGACCCTGAGGGAATACCGAGGATAAGAGCCTGCGAAATAGTAGCAGCCGCGGAGAAAATGAAAGCCGGAAAAGCCCCTGGGCCGGATGGCATCCCACCAGAGGCAACGAAGCTCCTCATGAAAAGATGGCCTATACAAGTTGCCAAAATGGCCGATAGCATGCTAACCACTGGTACCTTCCCCCAGACATGGAAGACAGCGAAACTTGTGCTGATCCCAAAAGGAAAGAAGGACTCCTACCGACCAATTTGCCTCCTCAACACGATTGCGAAGGCCATGGAATCGGTAGTGAACAAACGACTCCAAGAGGAACTCGAAGAAAATGAGGGCCTCTCCGAAAGGCAATTCGGTTTCCGCTCCGGGAAGTCGACCTTGATGGCCATGGAATGGCTTATGAAGGAGGCAGCGGCCGAGTACACGAAGGGGTACGAGAACACCTGCTTGCTCGTGCTCCTTGACGTCAAAAACGCCTTTAACTCGATGAGCTGGAAGGTGATCCTGAGAAGTCTAGAGCGGAGAAGGATTTCCCCTTACTTGAGGAGAGTCATAAACTCTTATCTCTCAGACCGATGGGTAACATGGGAAGGTGAGAGGTATGAAATGAGCGCCGGGGTGCCACAAGGATCCGTCCTGGGCCCCACACTATGGAACATTGCTTACGACGATGTGCTACGATTGGAACTGCCCGATGGAGCGAAAACGATCGCGTACGCAGACGATCTCGCGCTCTGGGTGAAGGCACGAACGACTGAAAAGCTTGAAGAGGTAGCAAACCAATCGCTGGAGATCATCTCTAAATGGATGAGGGAGAATGAGCTCGCGCTTGAGCCAACTAAGTCAGAGGCGGTCATGCTACGCGAAAGAAGGACCGGTCCACCACGCCTGCTCCTTGAAGGGCACGAGATTCAGATCAAAAAGACGGTCAAGTACCTGGGCCTCCTTTTACAGAAGAGGCTCACTTGCACCCAGCATGTACGTAGAGCCACCGAGAAGGCGATCAAGGCGGCGGCAGAGATTGCACGCATACTGCCAAGAACATACGGCGCTACTGAGGCCCAGAGAAGAACTCTGGCCACGGTAGCCGAATCCATTGCCCTATACGCGGCCCCAGTGTGGGCCCCATGGGCGCTGGCCAAGAAGACAAACAAGACCGCGCTTGACAGAGCACAGAGAACCATGGGCATTCGAATAACCCGAAGCTATCGCACGGTTTCTACCGAAGCGATACTGGTACTCGCCAAGACGATACCATGGTCGCTTCTAGCTGAGGAACGAGCAGAAATCTACAGAAGGAGGACCGAAAACGTAGAAGTCGAAGGGCCGAGCAGCCAAACGGAGGAGGATCTTAGGGAGGAGACCCTGCGTAAGTGGCAGGCCCGCTGGCAAGCGTCCCCAAAAGGCGAGTGGACGAGGAAATGCATTCCTGACGTGAGAAAGTGGCTCACAAGGGAGTTTGGAGAACTCACCTACTACACCACACAACTTTTCACGGGACATGGTGCTTTTGGGGAGTACCTAGAAAGATTCGGACTTAAAGAAAACGACGAATGCGTATACTGTGATATGGGAGCTAAAGACGATGTCGAACACACAATTCTTGTGTGCCCTGCCTACGCGACGCAGCGAGGCACGCTGTCAGTGAGGGACATCCCCGCGCTGGTTTCAAAAATGCAGGAGACGAGGGACGACTGGGACGACATAACTCGAAGGGTGGGAGCAATATTCCACGAGAAAGAACGTCTGGAGAAGGAGAGACGAGAGTTGTGAAGATGCATATACGAGCGGTCTGATGTAATCGTTAAGGTGCCAGACAATAAATTAACATGAGGGAAAGTTCCCACATGGCAAAAAAAAAAAAAAAAAAAGTCTGAAGGGATGATTCCGGGACTAATCTGGCCATTACTTTTCAACTCTGGAGGGATGATTCCGGGACCAGTCTGATCATACGTTTTCAAGTCTGGAGGGGTGATTCGGAGACCAATCTGATCATACTTTTTCAAGTCTGGAGGGATGATTCCGGGACTAATCTGGCCATTACTTTTCAACTCTGGAGGGATGATTCCGGGACCAGTCTGATCATACGTTTTCAAGTCTGGAGGGGTGATTCGGAGACCAATCTGATCATACTTTTTCAAGTCTGAAGGGATGATTCCGGGACCAATCCGGCCATTACTTTTCAACTCTGGAGGGATGATTCCGGGACCAGTCTGATCATACGTTTTCAAGTCTGGAGGGATGGTTCCGAGACGAATCTGATCATACTTTTTCAAGTCTGGAGGGATGATTCCGGGTCTAATCTGGCCATTACTTTTCAACTCTGGAGGGGTGATTCCGGGACCAATCTGATCACACGTTTTCAAGTCTGGAGGGATGATTCCGAGACGAATCTGATCATACTTTTTCAAGTCTGGAGGGATGATTCCGGGACTAATCTGGCCATTACTTTTCAACTCTGGAGGGATAATTCCGGGACCAGTCTGATCATACGTTTTCAAGTCTGGAGGGGTGATTCGGAGACCAATCTGATCATACTTTTTCAAGTCTGAAGGGATGATTCCGGGACTAATCTGGCCATTACTTTTCAACTCTGGAGGGGTGATTCCGGGACCAATCTGATCACACGTTTTCAAGTCTGGAGGGATGATTCCGAGACGAATCTGATCATACTTTTTCAAGTCTGAAGGGATGATTCCGGGACCAGTCTGATCATACGTTTTCAAGTCTGGAGGGGTGATTCGGAGACCAATCTGATCATACTTTTTCAAGTCTGAAGGGATGATTCCGGGACCAATCTGATCATACTTTTTCAAGTCTGGAGGGATGCCACAAAGGAGGACGGCGAAGGATGGCGGGTAGTCGGACAGAGGAGAAATCGGACACGAACGGGAGAAACACAAACCACAGAAAACAATGATGATCAAAGTCCTACAAATCAACCTAAATAGGTGCAGGGACGCTCATGACGAGCTGAAAGAGAAAGTGAAACGGGATGATATACACCTGTGTATTATAAACGAAGCGAATCGAAGAATCTCGAGTGAAAACTCGAGGAAAGATGACGGATGGATTGCCGACGGAGATGGCGACACGGCCCTGTGGTGGACGGGCCGAAATACCACCGACAGAATAGAAAAGAAGGAAACCTTCAAAGGCAACAGCATGATGCTCCTGAGCAGCGGAACCCTGGTAGCGAGTTGCTATTTCTCACCGAACCCGGGAAGCCCGATGGACTTCAAGAGATTCCTGAGTACAGCCGGCCAGCGCATCCGGGCCACTCAAGCTGAAACAGAAGTCATTGCAGGAGACTTCAACGCAAAGTCGAAAACATGGGGAAATACGATACAAAACAGGAGAGGCACAGATATGGAGGAGTGGATCGCGGAACTCGACCTCATCGTACTGAACGACGGGAGGACGCCGACCTACAGGAAGGCCATGCTCCCGGGTCCACAAAGATCTTACGCTGTCACTGCCGAGTCGTTCATCGACCTGACAGTGACAAACCGGCCGGACCGGATAACGAAGTGGCGCGTAAACGAGGCGGACGAATCCGCCAGCGATCATCTTTATATCGAATTCTTTGTAGTGACGGGACAGACGAAGGTAGAAAGACCGACTGAGAGAATATGGCGAGGGCAGAACCTCAGAAGAAATGACCTCATCAAAAGCATAGACGAAAGCTGCCGGAAAATAAAAGAGGAAAACCTTGAACTGGACGAACACATCCTGCATGACTTGCTCACCCGAGCATGCGAGGCTTCAGCACCACCAGCGCGCCCGAACCGGGCAAACCGGAAGCCGGCCTACTGGTGGACAAGCAGTATAGCGGAGCGGAGAAAAGAATGTATCAAGGCAAGACGAAAATTCGTAAGAGCCCGTAAGAAGATGGACGGGGAACCGCAGAAGTACGAAGAGGCACTTCGGGCCTACTTATCTTCGAAGAGGACCTACCAGGACGAGATACACGAGAGCAAACGTAGCAAATGGAGAGAGTTCTGTGAGAGCCTCCGGAACGACATCTGGGGCCTGCCTTACAAGGCCATCAGAGGCAAAATTGGGCACAAACATCACCCGATTCCGAGAGCGTCAGCGGAAAAGGCTATCCGAGAGCTTTTCCCAAACAGGGAAGACTTCGAAAGACCGGCGCCACAGGTAGACCCTGAGGGAATACCGAGGATAAGAGCCTGCGAAATAGTAGCAGCCGCGGAGAAAATGAAAGCCGGAAAAGCCCCTGGGCCGGATGGCATCCCACCAGAGGCAACGAAGCTCCTCATGAAAAGATGGCCTATACAAGTTGCCAAAATGGCCGATAGCATGCTAACCACTGGTACCTTCCCCCAGACATGGAAGACAGCGAAACTTGTGCTGATCCCAAAAGGAAAGAAGGACTCCTACCGACCAATTTGCCTCCTCAACACGATTGCGAAGGCCATGGAATCGGTAGTGAACAAACGACTCCAAGAGGAACTCGAAGAAAATGAGGGCCTCTCCGAAAGGCAATTCGGTTTCCGCTCCGGGAAGTCGACCTTGATGGCCATGGAATGGCTTATGAAGGAGGCAGCGGCCGAGTACACGAAGGGGTACGAGAACACCTGCTTGCTCGTGCTCCTTGACGTCAAAAACGCCTTTAACTCGATGAGCTGGAAGGTGATCCTGAGAAGTCTAGAGCGGAGAAGGATTTCCCCTTACTTGAGGAGAGTCATAAACTCTTATCTCTCAGACCGATGGGTAACATGGGAAGGTGAGAGGTATGAAATGAGCGCCGGGGTGCCACAAGGATCCGTCCTGGGCCCCACACTATGGAACATTGCTTACGACGATGTGCTACGATTGGAACTGCCCGATGGAGCGAAAACGATCGCGTACGCAGACGATCTCGCGCTCTGGGTGAAGGCACGAACGACTGAAAAGCTTGAAGAGGTAGCAAACCAATCGCTGGAGATCATCTCTAAATGGATGAGGGAGAATGAGCTCGCGCTTGAGCCAACTAAGTCAGAGGCGGTCATGCTACGCGAAAGAAGGACCGGTCCACCACGCCTGCTCCTTGAAGGGCACGAGATTCAGATCAAAAAGACGGTCAAGTACCTGGGCCTCCTTTTACAGAAGAGGCTCACTTGCACCCAGCATGTACGTAGAGCCACCGAGAAGGCGATCAAGGCGGCGGCAGAGATTGCACGCATACTGCCAAGAACATACGGCGCTACTGAGGCCCAGAGAAGAACTCTGGCCACGGTAGCCGAATCCATTGCCCTATACGCGGCCCCAGTGTGGGCCCCATGGGCGCTGGCCAAGAAGACAAACAAGACCGCGCTTGACAGAGCACAGAGAACCATGGGCATTCGAATAACCCGAAGCTATCGCACGGTTTCTACCGAAGCGATACTGGTACTCGCCAAGACGATACCATGGTCGCTTCTAGCTGAGGAACGAGCAGAAATCTACAGAAGGAGGACCGAAAACGTAGAAGTCGAAGGGCCGAGCAGCCAAACGGAGGAGGATCTTAGGGAGGAGACCCTGCGTAAGTGGCAGGCCCGCTGGCAAGCGTCCCCAAAAGGCGAGTGGACGAGGAAATGCATTCCTGACGTGAGAAAGTGGCTCACAAGGGAGTTTGGAGAACTCACCTACTACACCACACAACTTTTCACGGGACATGGTGCTTTTGGGGAGTACCTAGAAAGATTCGGACTTAAAGAAAACGACGAATGCGTATACTGTGATATGGGAGCTAAAGACGATGTCGAACACACAATTCTTGTGTGCCCTGCCTACGCGACGCAGCGAGGCACGCTGTCAGTGAGGGACATCCCCGCGCTGGTTTCAAAAATGCAGGAGACGAGGGACGACTGGGACGACATAACTCGAAGGGTGGGAGCAATATTCCACGAGAAAGAACGTCTGGAGAAGGAGAGACGAGAGTTGTGAAGATGCATATACGAGCGGTCTGATGTAATCGTTAAGGTGCCAGACAATAAATTAACATGAGGGAAAGTTCCCACATGGCAAAAAAAAAAAAAAAAGTCTGGAGGGATGATTCCGGGACCAATCTGATCATACGTTTTCAAGTCTGAAGGGATGATTCCGAGACGAATCTGATCATACTTTTTCAAGTCTGGAGGGATGATTCCGGGACTAATCTGATCATACGTTTTCAAGTCTGGAGGGGTGATTCGGAGACCAATCTGATCATACTTTTTCAAGTCTGAAGGGATGATTCCGGGACCAGTCTGATCATACGTTTTCAAGTCTGGAGGGGTGATTCGGAGACCAATCTGATCATACTTTTTCAAGTCTGAAGGGATGATTCCGGGACCAATCTGATCATACTTTTTCAAGTCTGAAGGGATGATTCCGGGACCAGTCTGATCATACGTTTTCAAGTCTGGAGGGGTGATTCGGAGACCAATCTGATCATACTTTTTCAAGTCTGAAGGGATGATTCCAGGACTAATCTGGCCATTACTTTTCAACTCTGGAGGAATGATTCCGGGACCAGTCTGATCATACGTTTTCAAGTCTGGATGGGTGATTCCGAGACCAATCTGATCATACTTTTTCAAGTCTGAAGGGATGATTCCGGGACTAATCTGGCCATACTTTTTCAAGTCTGGAGGGATGATTCCGAGACGAATCTGATCATACTTTTTCAAGTCTGGAGGGATGATTCCGGGACTAATCTGATCATACGTTTTCAAGTCTGGAGGGGTGATTCGGAGACCAATCTGATCATACTCTTTCAAGTCTGAAGGGATGATTCCGGGACCAGTCTGATCATACGTTTCCAAGTCTGGAGGGGTGATTCGGAGACCAATCTGATCATACTTTTTCAAGTCTGAAGGGATGATTCCGGGACCAACCTGATCATACTTTTTCAAGTCTGAAGGGATGATTCCGGGACCAGTCTGATCATACGTTTTCAAGTCTGGAGGGGTGATTCGGAGACCAATCTGATCATACTTTTTCAAGTCTGAAGGGATGATTCCGGGACTAATCTGGCCATTACTTTTCAACTCTGGAGGAATGATTCCGGGACCAGTCTGATCATACGTTTTCAAGTCTGGATGGGTGATTCCGAGACCAATCTGATCATACTTTTTCAAGTTTGAAGGGATGATTCCGGGACTAATCTGGCCATTACTTTTCAACTCTGGAGGGATGATTCCGGGACCAGTCTGATCATACGTTTTCAAGTCTGGATGGGTGATTCCGAGACCAATCTGATCATACTTTTTCAAGTCTGAAGGGATCTCAGCGGGGTTCTGGATCCCCAACTGAGCGCGTCCCCGGGTGGCGGATAGGGGAGGGCCCGCCAGATATGGCGGGTACCGGTGAAATAAAATAGCCGGCGCGGACCAAAACCAGGACGTCATCGCGTCTGACTCCTTGGGGGCGGCGATGACAAACGTGCCCGAGAGCGAACCGTGGAACGGGAAGGTGGAGCAAACCCCAAACCAAAGCGTTGTGTGTGGCTCACAGCGATACGGAGGGTACAGCTTGGAAAACCACTTGGGCAAGGTGGCGCCGGCGTATAGTACACGGGCCCGGGTAGATCCAACCAATCCGACCTGGCTGCCCCGCATGCGCTGAAAAAAGCAAACAGCAACTCAGTGCCGGTTGGTGGCCGGAAGGGACCCTGAGGCGCGAGATGCAGGAATCATCGATACGCGTGCTGTGCGTTGCCCTAGCCGTCTGGCCCACGGGGACCTGCTGAGACCACAATATCATAACGCCGAGAGGAGGTGGGAGCGACACCGGACCGCGTCACAATAAGGGAGATTGACGGCACAGAACAAGAAGATTATAATGGACAGTTACAAGAATGAACAAACCGCTGAATTGCCCACAGCGACAGGCCGTCCCGGCCAACCCCAGGTAGCCCCTGGCGACAACCCCTTCGCGAAGGGAGGGCGAGTAGGAAGATCGCCGGAGAAGAGGGAAACGATGAAGGATGATGCCACCAGCACCGTAGTCCAGGACCCCGATCAGGAGTGCATGGATGACACTGAAGACTCGACCAGCGACACTCTGAAGGAGGGAGAGGCAGCGGCGACCTTCGTAACGACGCTCCAGCCAGCGAGACCCAATCAACCCCGCGAGGCGGAGAACAAGAGGGGAGCGGAAGAGCAAGGCCCTGCAGAAAAAAGAGCCCAACCGAGCACCCCGAGACCGCTCAAAAGACATCGAGAAAATACGCCGGAACTCGAAGAGGAGAAGCAAGCAAAAATCGCAAGCAGGGGTAAGCTCCTCCAAAACCTCGCGATCGTCATCAGGCAGAAGATCAAGACTGAAATCAAGGACAAGGTTGACCGTATGAAAGCAATCGAGACCAAGACTACGGCAAAGGAGATGAAACAGCTCACCCAGCAACTGCAGGGAGGAATCACCCGACTGGAGACCGACATTCCTTCCGCCGCCAAGTGCATCATAGAGGAAATCAGCAGCAGCGACGACAGGCCGCACGAATATCTAGAAGAGCTGGAGTACCTAAACGTGCAACTGGAACAGAAAACGGACCTGCTGACGCAGACCGCCGAGCAGCTAAACGACGCCCACGCAAGGATCGCCGAACTAGAGGCCACGATCGCCAAACTAGAGAGCGCAACAGACGGAGACAGCAACACACAGGCAGCTCGCAAGGAAGGAGAAGAACTGAAGGCCGCCAACGAGATCCTGGAGGCTATCGAGCTACTTCAAACCTCGGAAGACATCTCCGTATTAGCGGGGAAACACTGGCCGAAACGCGTCTACAAAAAGACCTCGCTCACCAAAGCTGGAATCGTCGGCAACAGGAAGTGCCGCATCCTGCTGCACTGTCCAGAGGACAAGGATCCAAAAGACGACAACGTGATAACCCAGCTAGCCCCATTCTTCCCGGCGGTAAAGGGAGTCGACACACTGGAAGATGGAGAGGTCGCCACCACCTCCATGGTGGTATCTCCCGTTCTATCGAGAGCGGGGGGCACACAGCCACCGGAGGAGAGGGCGAACGCTCATCATAGGTCGTTTGAAGAAGGAAGCAACAGCAGAGGACTACGCGGAGGTACTCCAAAGAGCTATAGGAGAAGTGAACAAAACGCAGATCAACGAGGGAGACAAAACCTTATAAGGATTCCGGCAAAGGCTGACGTTATGAAAGTCCGCAAAATCACTGAAGCTTGCTGGACGCGGCTGAAAGCAAGAGGCGTGGCGGAGATCTCGATGAAGACGGCGAGAAACGGAGAAGAACGACCCAAGAATAAACGGTCACAGAAGGCAAACCAGACAACTATGAGCATCAGCGCAGAGGGTCAAACTTTCGCCGAGGTGCTGAAGAACCTAAAAGAAAAAGTGGACCCTAGAGCACTGGATGTCGAGATCCGAGGCTGCCGTCAAGCAGGGCAGGAAGTTCAACTACAAATAACGGAAAGAAGCTCCGGAGGACAGCGTCGACTCCAGGCGTTCATCACCGAAGAGCTGAGATACGAGACAGCGATCAAGAGCCGACGACTGCCAGCCGCAGTGCTCGTCACAGGCCTGGAGCCAGGCCTCGACGAAAAGGAGCTCGAGAAGGATCTCAATAAGGCCCTCAGACGCAAAGAGCCAGGGCAACTGAAGTCAGAGAAGATAGGGAGGAACGGTAGAGGAACTCGCATCGCGGT
Organism: Phytoseiulus persimilis; assembly: GCA_037576195.1. NCBI lineage: Eukaryota > Metazoa > Arthropoda > Arachnida > Mesostigmata > Phytoseiidae > Phytoseiulus > Phytoseiulus persimilis. Next base: position 54,118,836 of record CM075101.1, on the reverse strand, counting down.
GGTTAAAATGAACCACGAGGACGCGGACCGACTGCTAAATATGCGGAACGTCCAGATCGGGTGGAGACTCTGCCACGTCAAGGAGTGGCTCGAAGTCCCAAGGTGCTTCAAGTGCCAGAGAGCCGGTCACCGCTCGACGACATGTGAACTCGAAGAAGAAAAGGAGAAGAAATGCTACGAATGCGGTCTTGCCGGCCATGCAAGCAGGAACTGCGAAACAAACCGAGAGGACTATCACTGTGTGAACTGTCAAGAGAAGGGCCACTCGGGCTACTCCAGAGACTGCCCCCGAAATACAGAGATCTACTCGAGGCTCTCAAAGCCAAAACAGCGCTCGCAAGACAGCAGAGAACAAACAGGGGCACGCCTGGCAAGATGAGCCAAACGAACCCCGCCCCGACCCACGTACAACAAGCAGAATCCGAGCCAGCCACCTGCGCCACAAAGGAGGACGGCGAAGGATGGCGGGTAGTCGGACAGAGGAGAAATCGGACACGAACGGGAGAAACACAAACCACAGAAAACAATGATGATCAAAGTCCTACAAATCAACCTAAATAGGTGCAGGGACGCTCATGACGAGCTGAAAGAGAAAGTGAAACGGGATGATATACACCTGTGTATTATAAACGAAGCGAATCGAAGAATCTCGAGTGAAAACTCGAGGAAAGATGACGGATGGATTGCCGACGAAGATGGCGACACGGCCCTGTGGTGGACGGGCCGAAATACCACCGACAGAATAGAAAAGAAGGAAACCTTCAAAGGCAACAGCATGATGCTCCTGAGCAGCGGAACCCTGGTAGCGAGTTTGCTATTTCTCACCGAACCCGGGAAGCCCGATGGACTTCAAGAGATTCCTGAGTACAGCCGGCCAGCGCATCCGGGCCACTCAAGCTGAAACAGAAGTCATTGCAGGAGACTTCAACGCAAAGTCGAAAACATGGGGAAATACGATACAAAACAGGAGAGGCACAGATATGGAGGAGTGGATCGCGGAACTCGACCTCATCGTACTGAACGACGGGAGGACGCCGACCTACAGGAAGGCCATGCTCCCGGGTCCACAAAGATCTTACGCTGTCACTGCCGAGTCGTTCATCGACTTGACAGTGACAAACCGGCCGGACCGGATAACGAAGTGGCGCGTAAACGAGGCGGACGAATCCGCCAGCGATCATCTTTATATCGAATTCTTTGTAGTGACGGGACAGACGAAGGTAGAAAGACCGACTGAGAGAATATGGCGAGGGCAGAACCTCAGAAGAAATGACCTCATCAAAAGCATAGACGAAAGCTGCCGGAAAATAAAAGAGGAAAACCTTGAACTGGACGAACACATCCTGCATGACTTGCTCACCCGAGCATGCGAGGCTTCAGCACCACCAGCGCGCCCGAACCGGGCAAACCGGAAGCCGGCCTACTGGTGGACAAGCAGTATAGCGGAGCGGAGAAAAGAATGTATCAAGGCAAGACGAAAATTCGTAAGAGCCCGTAAGAAGATGGACGGGGAACCGCAGAAGTACGAAGAGGCACTTCGGGCCTACTTATCTTCGAAGAGGACCTACCAGGACGAGATACACGAGAGCAAACGTAGCAAATGGAGAGAGTTCTGTGAGAGCCTCCGGAACGACATCTGGGGCCTGCCTTACAAGGCCATCAGAGGCAAAATTGGGCACAAACATCACCCGATTCCGAGAGCGCGTCAGCGAAAAGGCTATCCGAGAGCTTTTCCCAAACAGGGAAGACTTCGAAAGACCGCTCCACAGGTAGACCCTGAGGGAATACCGAGGATAAGAGCCTGCGAAATAGTAGCAGACCGCGGAGAAAATGAAAGCCGGAAAAGCCCTGGGCCGGATGGCATCCCACCAGAGGCAACGAAGCTCCTCATTGAAAGATGGCCTATACAAGTTGCCAAAATGGCCGATAGCATGCTAACCACTGGTACCTTCCCCCAGACATGGAAGACAGCGAAACTTGTGCTGATCCCAAAAGGAAAGAAGGACTCCTACCGACCAATTTGCCTCCTCAACACGATTGCGAAGGCCATGAATCGGTAGTGAACAAACGACTCCAAGAGGAACTCGAAGAAAATGAGGGCCTCTCCGAAAGGCAATTCGGTTTCCGCTCCGGAAGTCGACCTTGATGGCCATGGAATGGCTTATGAAGGAGGCAGCGGCCGAGTACACGAAGGGGTACGAGAACACCTGCTTGCTCGTGCTCCTTGACGTCAAAAACGCCTTTAACTCGATGAGCTGGAAGGTGATCCTGAGAAGTCTAGAGCGGAGAAGGATTTCCCCTTACTTGAGGAGAGTCATAAACTCTTATCTCTCAGACCGATGGGTAACATGGGAAGGTGAGAGGTATGAATGAGCGCCGGGGTGCCACAAGGATCCGTCCTGGGCCCCCACACTATGGAACATTGCTTACGACGATGTGTGCTACGATTGGAACTGCCCGATGGAGCGAAAACGATCGCGTACGCAGACGATCTCGCGCTCTGGGTGAAGGCACGAACGACTGAAAAGCTTGAAGAGGTAGCAAACCAATCGCTGGAGATCATCTCTAAATGGATGAGGGAGAATGAGCTCGCGCTTGAGCCAACTAAGTCAGAGGCGGTCATGCTACGCGAAAGAAGGACCGGTCCACCACGCCTGCTCCTTGAAGGGCACGAGATTCAGATCAAAAAGACGGTCAAGTACCTGGGCCTCCTTTTACAGAAGAGGCTCACTTGCACCCAGCATGTACGTAGAGCCACCGAGAAGGCGATCAAGGCGGCGGCAGAGATTGCACGCATACTGCCAAGAACATACGGCGCTACTGAGGCCCAGAGAAGAACTCTGGCCACGGTAGCCGAATCCATTGCCCTATACGCGGCCCCAGTGTGGGCCCCATGGGCGCTGGCCAAGAAGACAAACAAGACCGCGCTTGACAGAGCACAGAGAACCATGGGCATTCGAATAACCGAAGCTATCGCACGGTTTCTACCGAAGCGATACTGGTACTCGCCAAGACGATACCATGGGTCGCTTCTAGCTGAGGAACGAGCAGAAATCTACAGAAGGAGGACCGAAAACGTAGAAGTCGAAGGGCCGAGCAGCCAAACGGAGGAGGATCTTAGGGAGGAGACCCTGCGTAAGTGGCAGGCCCGCTGGCAAGCGTCCCCAAAAGGCGAGTGGACGAGGAAATGCATTCCTGACGTGAGAAAGTGGCTCACAAGGGAGTTTGGAGAACTCACCTACTACACCACACAACTTTTCACGGGACATGGTGCTTTTGGGGGAGTACCTAGAAAGATTCGGACTTAAAGAAAACGACGAATGCGTATACTGTGATATGGGAGCTAAAGACGATGTCGAACACACAATTCTTGTGTGCCCTGCCTACGCGACGCAGCGAGGCACGCTGTCAGTGAGGGACATCCCCGCGCTGTTTCAAAAATGCAGGAGACGAGGACGACTGGGACGACATAACTCGAAGGGTGGGAGCAATATTCCACGAGAAAGAACGTCTGGAGAAGGAGAGACGAGAGTTGTGAAGATGCATATACGAGCGGTCTGATGTAATCGTTAAGGTGCCAGACAATAATTAACATGAGGGAAAGTTCCCACATGGCAAAAAAAAAAAAAAAAAAAGTCTGAAGGGATGATTCCGGGACTAATCTGGCCATTACTTTTCAACTCTGGAGGGATGATTTCCGGGACCAGTCTGATCATACGTTTTCAAGTCTGGAGGGGTGATTCGGAGACCAATCTGATCATACTTTTTCAAGTCTGGAGGGATGATTCCGGGACTAATCTGGCCATTTACTTTTCAACTCTGGAGGGATGATTCCGGGACCAGTCTGATCATACGTTTTCAAGTCTGGAGGGGTGATTCGGAGACCAATCTGATCATACTTTTCAAGTCTGAAGGGATGATTCCGGGACCAATCCGGCCATTACTTTTCAACTCTGGAGGGATGATTCCGGGACCAGTCTGATCATACGTTTTCAAGTCTGGAGGGATGGTTCCGAGACGAATCTGATCATACTTTTTCAAGTCTGGAGGGATGATTCCGGGTCTAATCTGGCCATTACTTTCAACTCTGGAGGGGTGATTCCGGGACCAATCTGATCACACGTTTTCAAGTCTGGAGGGATGATTCCGAGACGAATCTGATCATACTTTTTCAAGTCTGGAGGGATGATTCCGGGACTAATCTGGCCATTACTTTTCAACTCTGGAGGGATAATTCCGGGACCAGTCTGATCATACGTTTTCAAGTCTGGAGGGGTGATTCGGAGACCAATCTGATCATACTTTTTCAAGTCTGAAGGGATGATTCCGGGACTAATCTGGCCATTACTTTTCAACTCTGGAGGGGTGATTCCGGGACCAATCTGATCACACGTTTTCAAGTCTGGAGGGATGATTCCGAGACGAATCTGATCATACTTTTTCAAGTCTGAAGGGATGATTCCGGGACCAGTCTGATCATACGTTTCAAGTCTGGAGGGGTGATTCGGAGACCAATCTGATCATACTTTTTCAAGTCTGAAGGGATGATTCCGGGACCAATCTGATCATACTTTTTCAAGTCTGGAGGGATGCCACAAAGGAGGACGGCGAAGGATGGCGGGTAGTCGGACAGAGGAGAAATCGGACACGAACGGGAGAAACACAAACCACAGAAAACAATGATGATCAAAGTCCTACAAATCAACCTAAATAGGTGCAGGGACGCTCATGACGAGCTGAAAGAGAAAGTGAAACGGGATGATATACACCTGTGTATTATAAACGAAGCGAATCGAAGAATCTCGAGTGAAAACTCGAGGAAAGATGACGGATGGATTGCCGACGGAGATGGCGACACGGCCCTGTGGTGGACGGGCCGAAATACCACCGACAGAATAGAAAAGAAGGAAACCTTCAAAGGCAACAGCATGATGCTCCTGAGCAGCGGAACCCTGGTAGCGAGTTGCTATTTCTCACCGAACCCGGGAAGCCCGATGGACTTCAAGAGATTCCTGAGTACAGCCGGCCAGCGCATCCGGGCCACTCAAGCTGAAACAGAAGTCATTGCAGGAGACTTCAACGCAAAGTCGAAAACATGGGGAAATACGATACAAAACAGGAGAGGCACAGATATGGAGGAGTGGATCGCGGAACTCGACCTCATCGTACTGAACGACGGGAGGACGCCGACCTACAGGAAGGCCATGCTCCCGGGTCCACAAAGATCTTACGCTGTCACTGCCGAGTCGTTCATCGACCTGACAGTGACAAACCGGCCGGACCGGATAACGAAGTGGCGCGTAAACGAGGCGGACGAATCCGCCAGCGATCATCTTTATATCGAATTCTTTGTAGTGACGGGACAGACGAAGGTAGAAAGACCGACTGAGAGAATATGGCGAGGGCAGAACCTCAGAAGAAATGACCTCATCAAAAGCATAGACGAAAGCTGCCGGAAAATAAAAGAGGAAAACCTTGAACTGGACGAACACATCCTGCATGACTTGCTCACCCGAGCATGCGAGGCTTCAGCACCACCAGCGCGCCCGAACCGGGCAAACCGGAAGCCGGCCTACTGGTGGACAAGCAGTATAGCGGAGCGGAGAAAAGAATGTATCAAGGCAAGACGAAAATTCGTAAGAGCCCGTAAGAAGATGGACGGGGAACCGCAGAAGTACGAAGAGGCACTTCGGGCCTACTTATCTTCGAAGAGGACCTACCAGGACGAGATACACGAGAGCAAACGTAGCAAATGGAGAGAGTTCTGTGAGAGCCTCCGGAACGACATCTGGGGCCTGCCTTACAAGGCCATCAGAGGCAAAATTGGGCACAAACATCACCCGATTCCGAGAGCGTCAGCGGAAAAGGCTATCCGAGAGCTTTTCCCAAACAGGGAAGACTTCGAAAGACCGGCGCCACAGGTAGACCCTGAGGGAATACCGAGGATAAGAGCCTGCGAAATAGTAGCAGCCGCGGAGAAAATGAAAGCCGGAAAAGCCCCTGGGCCGGATGGCATCCCACCAGAGGCAACGAAGCTCCTCATGAAAAGATGGCCTATACAAGTTGCCAAAATGGCCGATAGCATGCTAACCACTGGTACCTTCCCCCAGACATGGAAGACAGCGAAACTTGTGCTGATCCCAAAAGGAAAGAAGGACTCCTACCGACCAATTTGCCTCCTCAACACGATTGCGAAGGCCATGGAATCGGTAGTGAACAAACGACTCCAAGAGGAACTCGAAGAAAATGAGGGCCTCTCCGAAAGGCAATTCGGTTTCCGCTCCGGGAAGTCGACCTTGATGGCCATGGAATGGCTTATGAAGGAGGCAGCGGCCGAGTACACGAAGGGGTACGAGAACACCTGCTTGCTCGTGCTCCTTGACGTCAAAACGCCTTTAACTCGATGAGCTGGAAGGTGATCCTGAGAAGTCTAGAGCGGAGAAGGATTTCCCCTTACTTGAGGAGAGTCATAAACTCTTATCTCTCAGACCGATGGGTAACATGGGAAGGTGAGAGGTATGAAATGAGCGCCGGGGTGCCACAAGGATCCGTCCTGGGCCCCACACTATGGAACATTGCTTACGACGATGTGCTACGATTGGAACTGCCCGATGGAGCGAAAACGATCGCGTACGCAGACGATCTCGCGCTCTGGGTGAAGGCACGAACGACTGAAAAGCTTGAAGAGGTAGCAAACCAATCGCTGGAGATCATCTCTAAATGGATGAGGGAGAATGAGCTCGCGCTTGAGCCAACTAAGTCAGAGGCGGTCATGCTACGCGAAAGAAGGACCGGTCCACCACGCCTGCTCCTTGAAGGGCACGAGATTCAGATCAAAAAGACGGTCAAGTACCTGGGCCTCCTTTTACAGAAGAGGCTCACTTGCACCCAGCATGTACGTAGAGCCACCGAGAAGGCGATCAAGGCGGCGGCAGAGATTGCACGCATACTGCCAAGAACATACGGCGCTACTGAGGCCCAGAGAAGAACTCTGGCCACGGTAGCCGAATCCATTGCCCTATACGCGGCCCCAGTGTGGGCCCCATGGGCGCTGGCCAAGAAGACAAACAAGACCGCGCTTGACAGAGCACAGAGAACCATGGGCATTCGAATAACCCGAAGCTATCGCACGGTTTCTACCGAAGCGATACTGGTACTCGCCAAGACGATACCATGGTCGCTTCTAGCTGAGGAACGAGCAGAAATCTACAGAAGGAGGACCGAAAACGTAGAAGTCGAAGGGCCGAGCAGCCAAACGGAGGAGGATCTTAGGGAGGAGACCCTGCGTAAGTGGCAGGCCCGCTGGCAAGCGTCCCCAAAAGGCGAGTGGACGAGGAAATGCATTCCTGACGTGAGAAAGTGGCTCACAAGGGAGTTTGGAGAACTCACCTACTACACCACACAACTTTTCACGGGACATGGTGCTTTTGGGGAGTACCTAGAAAGATTCGGACTTAAAGAAAACGACGAATGCGTATACTGTGATATGGGAGCTAAAGACGATGTCGAACACACAATTCTTGTGTGCCCTGCCTACGCGACGCAGCGAGGCACGCTGTCAGTGAGGGACATCCCCGCGCTGGTTTCAAAAATGCAGGAGACGAGGGACGACTGGGACGACATAACTCGAAGGGTGGGAGCAATATTCCACGAGAAAGAACGTCTGGAGAAGGAGAGACGAGAGTTGTGAAGATGCATATACGAGCGGTCTGATGTAATCGTTAAGGTGCCAGACAATAAATTAACATGAGGGAAAGTTCCCACATGGCAAAAAAAAAAAAAAAAGTCTGGAGGGATGATTCCGGGACCAATCTGATCATACGTTTTCAAGTCTGAAGGGATGATTCCGAGACGAATCTGATCATACTTTTTCAAGTCTGGAGGGATGATTCCGGGACTAATCTGATCATACGTTTTCAAGTCTGGAGGGGTGATTCGGAGACCAATCTGATCATACTTTTTCAAGTCTGAAGGGATGATTCCGGGACCAGTCTGATCATACGTTTTCAAGTCTGGAGGGGTGATTCGGAGACCAATCTGATCATACTTTTTCAAGTCTGAAGGGATGATTCCGGGACCAATCTGATCATACTTTTTCAAGTCTGAAGGGATGATTCCGGGACCAGTCTGATCATACGTTTTCAAGTCTGGAGGGGTGATTCGGAGACCAATCTGATCATACTTTTTCAAGTCTGAAGGGATGATTCCAGGACTAATCTGGCCATTACTTTTCAACTCTGGAGGAATGATTCCGGGACCAGTCTGATCATACGTTTTCAAGTCTGGATGGGTGATTCCGAGACCAATCTGATCATACTTTTTCAAGTCTGAAGGGATGATTCCGGGACTAATCTGGCCATACTTTTTCAAGTCTGGAGGGATGATTCCGAGACGAATCTGATCATACTTTTTCAAGTCTGGAGGGATGATTCCGGGACTAATCTGATCATACGTTTTCAAGTCTGGAGGGGTGATTCGGAGACCAATCTGATCATACTCTTTCAAGTCTGAAGGGATGATTCCGGGACCAGTCTGATCATACGTTTCCAAGTCTGGAGGGGTGATTCGGAGACCAATCTGATCATACTTTTTCAAGTCTGAAGGGATGATTCCGGGACCAACCTGATCATACTTTTTCAAGTCTGAAGGGATGATTCCGGGACCAGTCTGATCATACGTTTTCAAGTCTGGAGGGGTGATTCGGAGACCAATCTGATCATACTTTTTCAAGTCTGAAGGGATGATTCCGGGACTAATCTGGCCATTACTTTTCAACTCTGGAGGAATGATTCCGGGACCAGTCTGATCATACGTTTTCAAGTCTGGATGGGTGATTCCGAGACCAATCTGATCATACTTTTTCAAGTTTGAAGGGATGATTCCGGGACTAATCTGGCCATTACTTTTCAACTCTGGAGGGATGATTCCGGGACCAGTCTGATCATACGTTTTCAAGTCTGGATGGGTGATTCCGAGACCAATCTGATCATACTTTTTCAAGTCTGAAGGGATCTCAGCGGGGTTCTGGATCCCCAACTGAGCGCGTCCCCGGGTGGCGGATAGGGGAGGGCCCGCCAGATATGGCGGGTACCGGTGAAATAAAATAGCCGGCGCGGACCAAAACCAGGACGTCATCGCGTCTGACTCCTTGGGGGCGGCGATGACAAACGTGCCCGAGAGCGAACCGTGGAACGGGAAGGTGGAGCAAACCCCAAACCAAAGCGTTGTGTGTGGCTCACAGCGATACGGAGGGTACAGCTTGGAAAACCACTTGGGCAAGGTGGCGCCGGCGTATAGTACACGGGCCCGGGTAGATCCAACCAATCCGACCTGGCTGCCCCGCATGCGCTGAAAAAAGCAAACAGCAACTCAGTGCCGGTTGGTGGCCGGAAGGGACCCTGAGGCGCGAGATGCAGGAATCATCGATACGCGTGCTGTGCGTTGCCCTAGCCGTCTGGCCCACGGGGACCTGCTGAGACCACAATATCATAACGCCGAGAGGAGGTGGGAGCGACACCGGACCGCGTCACAATAAGGGAGATTGACGGCACAGAACAAGAAGATTATAATGGACAGTTACAAGAATGAACAAACCGCTGAATTGCCCACAGCGACAGGCCGTCCCGGCCAACCCCAGGTAGCCCCTGGCGACAACCCCTTCGCGAAGGGAGGGCGAGTAGGAAGATCGCCGGAGAAGAGGGAAACGATGAAGGATGATGCCACCAGCACCGTAGTCCAGGACCCCGATCAGGAGTGCATGGATGACACTGAAGACTCGACCAGCGACACTCTGAAGGAGGGAGAGGCAGCGGCGACCTTCGTAACGACGCTCCAGCCAGCGAGACCCAATCAACCCCGCGAGGCGGAGAACAAGAGGGGAGCGGAAGAGCAAGGCCCTGCAGAAAAAAGAGCCCAACCGAGCACCCCGAGACCGCTCAAAAGACATCGAGAAAATACGCCGGAACTCGAAGAGGAGAAGCAAGCAAAAATCGCAAGCAGGGGTAAGCTCCTCCAAAACCTCGCGATCGTCATCAGGCAGAAGATCAAGACTGAAATCAAGGACAAGGTTGACCGTATGAAAGCAATCGAGACCAAGACTACGGCAAAGGAGATGAAACAGCTCACCCAGCAACTGCAGGGAGGAATCACCCGACTGGAGACCGACATTCCTTCCGCCGCCAAGTGCATCATAGAGGAAATCAGCAGCAGCGACGACAGGCCGCACGAATATCTAGAAGAGCTGGAGTACCTAAACGTGCAACTGGAACAGAAAACGGACCTGCTGACGCAGACCGCCGAGCAGCTAAACGACGCCCACGCAAGGATCGCCGAACTAGAGGCCACGATCGCCAAACTAGAGAGCGCAACAGACGGAGACAGCAACACACAGGCAGCTCGCAAGGAAGGAGAAGAACTGAAGGCCGCCAACGAGATCCTGGAGGCTATCGAGCTACTTCAAACCTCGGAAGACATCTCCGTATTAGCGGGGAAACACTGGCCGAAACGCGTCTACAAAAAGACCTCGCTCACCAAAGCTGGAATCGTCGGCAACAGGAAGTGCCGCATCCTGCTGCACTGTCCAGAGGACAAGGATCCAAAAGACGACAACGTGATAACCCAGCTAGCCCCATTCTTCCCGGCGGTAAAGGGAGTCGACACACTGGAAGATGGAGAGGTCGCCACCACCTCCATGGTGGTATCTCCCGTTCTATCGAGAGCGGGGGGCACACAGCCACCGGAGGAGAGGCGAACGCTCATCATAGGTCGTTTGAAGAAGGAAGCAACAGCAGAGGACTACGCGGAGGTACTCCAAAGAGCTATAGGAGAAGTGAACAAAACGCAGATCAACGAGGGAGACAAAACCCTTATAAGGATTCCGGCAAAGGCTGACGTTATGAAAGTCCGCAAAATCACTGAAGCTTGCTGGACGCGGCTGAAAGCAAGAGGCGTGGCGGAGATCTCGATGAAGACGGCGAGAAACGGAGAAGAACGACCCAAGAATAAACGGTCACAGAAGGCAAACCAGACAACTATGAGCATCAGCGCAGAGGGTCAAACTTTCGCCGAGGTGCTGAAGAACCTAAAAGAAAAAGTGGACCCTAAAGCACTGGATGTCGAGATCCGAGGCTGCCGTCAAGCAGGGCAGGAAGTTCAACTACAAATAACGGAAAGAAGCTCCGGAGGACAGCGTCGACTCCAGGCGTTCATCACCGAAGAGCTGAGATACGAGACAGCGATCAAGAGCCGACGACTGCCAGCCGCAGTGCTCGTCACAGGCCTGGAGCCAGGCCTCGACGAAAAGGAGCTCGAGAAGGATCTCAATAAGGCCCTCAGACGCAAAGAGCCAGGGCAACTGAAGTCAGAGAAGATAGGGAGGAACGGTAGAGGAACTCGCATCGCGGTGGTTAAAATGAACCACGAGGACGCGGACCGACTGCTAAATATGCGGAACGTCCAGATCGGGTGGAGACTCTGCCACGTCAAGGAGTGGCTCGAAGTCCCAAGGTGCTTCAAGTGCCAGAGAGCCGGTCACCGCTCGACGACATGTGAACTCGAAGAAGAAAAGGAGAAGAAATGCTACGAATGCGGTCTTGCCGGCCATGCAAGCAGGAACTGCGAAACAAACCGAGAGGACTATCACTGTGTGAACTGTCAAGAGAAGGGCCACTCGGGCTACTCCAGAGACTGCCCGAAATACAGAGATCTACTCGAGGCTCTCAAAGCCAAAACAGCGCTCGCAAGACAGCAGAGAACAAACAGGGGCACGCCTGGCAAGATGAGCCAAACGAACCCCGCCCCGACCCACGTACAACAAGCAGAATCCGAGCCAGCCACCTGCGCCACAAAGGAGGACGGCGAAGGATGGCGGGTAGTCGGACAGAGGAGAAATCGGACACGAACGGGAGAAACACAAACCACAGAAAACAATGATGATCAAAGTCCTACAAATCAACCTAAATAGGTGCAGGGACGCTCATGACGAGCTGAAAGAGAAAGTGAAACGGGATGATATACACCTGTGTATTATAAACGAAGCGAATCGAAGAATCTCGAGTGAAAACTCGAGGAAAGATGACGGATGGATTGCCGACGAAGATGGCGACACGGCCCTGTGGTGGACGGGCCGAAATACCACCGACAGAATAGAAAAGAAGGAAACCTTCAAAGGCAACAGCATGATGCTCCTGAGCAGCGGAACCCTGGTAGCGAGTTGCTATTTCTCACCGAACCCGGGAAGCCCGATGGACTTCAAGAGATTCCTGAGTACAGCCGGCCAGCGCATCCGGGCCACTCAAGCTGAAACAGAAGTCATTGCAGGAGACTTCAACGCAAAGTCGAAAACATGGGGAAATACGATACAAAACAGGAGAGGCACAGATATGGAGGAGTGGATCGCGGAACTCGACCTCATCGTACTGAACGACGGGAGGACGCCGACCTACAGGAAGGCCATGCTCCCGGGTCCACAAAGATCTTACGCTGTCACTGCCGAGTCGTTCATCGACCTGACAGTGACAAACCGGCCGGACCGGATAACGAAGTGGCGCGTAAACGAGGCGGACGAATCCGCCAGCGATCATCTTTATATCGAATTCTTTGTAGTGACGGGACAGACGAAGGTAGAAAGACCGACTGAGAGAATATGGCGAGGGCAGAACCTCAGAAGAAATGACCTCATCAAAAGCATAGACGAAAGCTGCCGGAAAATAAAAGAGGAAAACCTTGAACTGGACGAACACATCCTGCATGACTTGCTCACCCGAGCATGCGAGGCTTCAGCACCACCAGCGCGCCCGAACCGGGCAAACCGGAAGCCGGCCTACTGGTGGACAAGCAGTATAGCGGAGCGGAGAAAAGAATGTATCAAGGCAAGACGAAAATTCGTAAGAGCCCGTAAGAAGATGGACGGGGAACCGCAGAAGTACGAAGAGGCACTTCGGGCCTACTTATCTTCGAAGAGGACCTACCAGGACGAGATACACGAGAGCAAACGTAGCAAATGGAGAGAGTTCTGTGAGAGCCTCCGGAACGACATCTGGGGCCTGCCTTACAAGGCCATCAGAGGCAAAATTGGGCACAAACATCACCCGATTCCGAGAGCGTCAGCGGAAAAGGCTATCCGAGAGCTTTTCCCAAACAGGGAAGACTTCGAAAGACCGGCGCCACAGGTAGACCCTGAGGGAATACCGAGGATAAGAGCCTGCGAAATAGTAGCAGCCGCGGAGAAAATGAAAGCCGGAAAAGCCCCTGGGCCGGATGGCATCCCACCAGAGGCAACGAAGCTCCTCATGAAAAGATGGCCTATACAAGTTGCCAAAATGGCCGATAGCATGCTAACCACTGGTACCTTCCCCCAGACATGGAAGACAGCGAAACTTGTGCTGATCCCAAAAGGAAAGAAGGACTCCTACCGACCAATTTGCCTCCTCAACACGATTGCGAAGGCCATGGAATCGGTAGTGAACAAACGACTCCAAGAGGAACTCGAAGAAAATGAGGGCCTCTCCGAAAGGCAATTCGGTTTCCGCTCCGGGAAGTCGACCTTGATGGCCATGGAATGGCTTATGAAGGAGGCAGCGGCCGAGTACACGAAGGGGTACGAGAACACCTGCTTGCTCGTGCTCCTTGACGTCAAAAACGCCTTTAACTCGATGAGCTGGAAGGTGATCCTGAGAAGTCTAGAGCGGAGAAGGATTTCCCCTTACTTGAGGAGAGTCATAAACTCTTATCTCTCAGACCGATGGGTAACATGGGAAGGTGAGAGGTATGAAATGAGCGCCGGGGTGCCACAAGGATCCGTCCTGGGCCCCACACTATGGAACATTGCTTACGACGATGTGCTACGATTGGAACTGCCCGATGGAGCGAAAACGATCGCGTACGCAGACGATCTCGCGCTCTGGGTGAAGGCACGAACGACTGAAAAGCTTGAAGAGGTAGCAAACCAATCGCTGGAGATCATCTCTAAATGGATGAGGGAGAATGAGCTCGCGCTTGAGCCAACTAAGTCAGAGGCGGTCATGCTACGCGAAAGAAGGACCGGTCCACCACGCCTGCTCCTTGAAGGGCACGAGATTCAGATCAAAAAGACGGTCAAGTACCTGGGCCTCCTTTTACAGAAGAGGCTCACTTGCACCCAGCATGTACGTAGAGCCACCGAGAAGGCGATCAAGGCGGCGGCAGAGATTGCACGCATACTGCCAAGAACATACGGCGCTACTGAGGCCCAGAGAAGAACTCTGGCCACGGTAGCCGAATACATTGCCCTATACGCGGCCCCAGTGTGGGCCCCATGGGCGCTGGCCAAGAAGACAAACAAGACCGCGCTTGACAGAGCACAGAGAACCATGGGCATTCGAATAACCCGAAGCTATCGCACGGTTTCTACCGAAGCGATACTGGTACTCGCCAAGACGATACCATGGTCGCTTCTAGCTGAGGAACGAGCAGAAATCTACAGAAGGAGGACCGAAAACGTAGAAGTCGAAGGGCCGAGCAGCCAAACGGAGGAGGATCTTAGGGAGGAGACCCTGCGTAAGTGGCAGGCCCGCTGGCAAGCGTCCCCAAAAGGCGAGTGGACGAGGAAATGCATTCCTGACGTGAGAAAGTGGCTCACAAGGGAGTTTGGAGAACTCACCTACTACACCACACAACTTTTCACGGGACATGGTGCTTTTGGGGAGTACCTAGAAAGATTCGGACTTAAAGAAAACGACGAATGCGTATACTGTGATATGGGAGCTAAAGACGATGTCGAACACACAATTCTTGTGTGCCCTGCCTACGCGACGCAGCGAGGCACGCTGTCAGTGAGGGACATCCCCGCGCTGGTTTCAAAAATGCAGGAGACGAGGGACGACTGGGACGACATAACTCGAAGGGTGGGAGCAATATTCCACGAGAAAGAACGTCTGGAGAAGGAGAGACGAGAGTTGTGAAGATGCATATACGAGCGGTCTGATGTAATCGTTAAGGTGCCAGACAATAAATTAACATGAGGGAAAGTTCCCACATGGCAAAAAAAAAAAAAAAAAAAGTCTGAAGGGATGATTCCGGGACTAATCTGGCCATTACTTTTCAACTCTGGAGGGATGATTCCGGGACCAGTCTGATCATACGTTTTCAAGTCTGGAGGGGTGATTCGGAGACCAATCTGATCATACTTTTTCAAGTCTGAAGGGATGATTCCGGGACCAATCCGGCCATTACTTTCCAACTCTGGAGGGGTGATTCCGGGACCAATCTGATCATACGTTTTCAAGTCTGAAGGGATGATTCCGGGACTAATCTGATCATACGTTTTCAAGTCTGGAGGGGTGATTCGGAGACCAATCTGATCATACTTTTTCAAGTCTGGAGGGATGATTCCGGGACTAATCTGATCATACGTTTTCAAGTCTGAAGAGATGATTCCGAGACCAATCTGATCATACTTTTTCAAGTCTGAAGGGATGATTCCGGGACCAGTCTGATCATACTTTTTCAAGTCTGGAGGGATGATTCCGGGACTAATCTGATCATACGTTTTCAAGTCTGGAGGGGTGATTCCGGGACCAATCCGGCCATTACTTTCCAACTCTGGAGGGGTGATTCCGGGACCAATCTGATCATACGTTTTCAAGTCTGAAGGGATGATTCCGGGACTAATCTGATCATACGTTTTCAAGTCTGGAGGGGTGATTCGGAGACCAATCTGATCATACTTTTTCAAGTCTGGAGGGATGATTCCGGGACTAATCTGATCATACGTTTTCAAGTCTGAAGGGATGATTCCGAGACCAATCTGATCATACTTTTTCAAGTCTGAAGGGATGATTCCGGGACCAGTCTGATCATACTTTTTCAAGTCTGGAGGGATGATTCCGGGACTAATCTGATCATACGTTTTCAAGTCTGGAGGGGTGATTCGGAGACCAATCTGATCATACTTTTTCAAGTCTGAAGGGATGATCCCGGGACCAGTCTGATCATACGTTCTCAAGTCTGGAGGGGTGATTCGGAGACCAATCTGATCATACTTTTTCAAGTCTGAAGGGATGATTCCGGGACCAATCTGATCATACGTTTTCAAGTCTGGAGGGGTGATTCGGAGACCAATCTGATCATACTTTTTCAAGTCTGGAGGGATGATTCCGGGACTAATCTGATCATACGTTTTCAAGTCTGGAGGGGTGATTCGGAGACCAATCTGATCATACTTTTTCAAGTCTGAAGGGATGATTCCGGGACTAATCTGATCATACGTTTTCAAGTCTGGAGGGGTGATTCGGAGACCAATCTGATCATACTTTTTCAAGTCTGAAGGGATGATTCCGGGACCAGTCTGATCATACGTTTTCAAGTCTGGAGGGGTGATTCGGAGACCAATCTGATCATACTTTTTCAAGTCTGGAGGGATGATTCCGGGACTAATCTGATCATACGTTTTCAAGTCTGAAGGGATGATTCCGAGACGAATCTGATCATACTTTTTCAAGTCTGGAGGGATGATTCCGGGACTAATCTGATCATACGTTTTCAAGTCTGGAGGGGTGATTCCGAGACGAATCTGATCATACTTTTTCAAGTCTGGAGGGATGATTCCGGGACTAATCTGATCATACGTTTTCAAGTCTGGAGGGGTGATTCGGAGACCAATCTGATCATACTTTTTCAAGTCTGAAGGGATGATTCCGGGACCAGTCTGATCATACGTTTTCAAGTCTGGAGGGGTGATTCGGAGACCAATCTGATCATACTTTTTCAAGTCTGAAGGGATGATTCCGGGACCAATCTGATCATACTTTTTCAAGTCTGAAGGGATGATTCCGGGACCAGTCTGATCATACGTTTTCAAGTCTGGAGGGGTGATTCGGAGACCAATCTGATCATACTTTTTCAAGTCTGAAGGGATGATTCCGGGACTAATCTGGCCATTACTTTTCAACTCTGGAGGAATGATTCCGGGACCAGTCTGATCATACGTTTTCAAGTCTGGATGGGTGATTCCGAGACCAATCTGATCATACTTTTTCAAGTCTGAAGGGATGATTCCGGGACTAATCTGGCCATTACTTTTCAACTCTGGAGGGATGATTCCGGGACCAGTCTGATCATACGTTTTCAAGTCTTGATGGGTGATTCCGAGACCAATCTGATCATACTTTTTCAAGTCTGAAGGGATGATTCCGGGACTAATCTGGCCATTACTTTTCAACTCTGGAGGGATGATTCCGGGACCAGTCTGATCATACGTTTTCAAGTCTGGATGGGTGATTCCGAGACCAATCTGATCATACTTTTTCAAGTCTGAAGGGATGATTCCGGGACTAATCTGGCCATTACTTTTCAACTCTGGAGGGATGATTCCGGGACCAGTCTGATCATACGTTTTCAAGTCTGGAGGGGTGATTCGGAGACCAATCTGATCATACTTTTTCAAGTCTGGAGGGATGATTCCGGGACTAATCTGGCCATTACTTTTCAACTCTGGAGGGATGATTCCGGGACCAGTCTGATCATACGTTTTCAAGTCTGGAGGGGTGATTCGGAGACCAATCTGATCATACTTTTTCAAGTCTGAAGGGATGATTCCGGGACCAATCCGGCCATTACTTTTCAACTCTGGAGGGATGATTCCGGGACCAGTCTGATCATACGTTTTCAAGTCTGGAGGGATGGTTCCGAGACGAATCTGATCATACTTTTTCAAGTCTGGAGGGATGATTCCGGGTCTAATCTGGCCATTACTTTTCAACTCTGGAGGGGTGATTCCGGGACCAATCTGATCACACGTTTTCAAGTCTGGAGGGATGATTCCGAGACGAATCTGATCATACTTTTTCAAGTCTGGAGGGATGATTCCGGGACTAATCTGGCCATTACTTTTCAACTCTGGAGGGATAATTCCGGGACCAGTCTGATCATACGTTTTCAAGTCTGGAGGGGTGATTCGGAGACCAATCTGATCATACTTTTTCAAGTCTGAAGGGATGATTCCGGGACTAATCTGGCCATTACTTTTCAACTCTGGAGGGGTGATTCCGGGACCAATCTGATCACACGTTTTCAAGTCTGGAGGGATGATTCCGAGACGAATCTGATCATACTTTTTCAAGTCTGAAGGGATGATTCCGAGACCAATCTGATCATACTTTTTCAAGTCTGGAGGGGTGATTCGGAGACCAGTCTGATCATACTTTTTCAAGTCTGGAGGGATGATTCCGGGACTAATCTGATCATACGTTTTCAAGTCTGGAGGGGTGATTCGGAGACCAATCTGATCATACTTTTTCAAGTCTGAAGGGATGATTCCGGGACTAATCTGATCATACGTTTTCAAGTCTGGAGGGGTGATTCGGAGACCAATCTGATCATACTTTTTCAAGTCTGAAGGGATGATTCCGGGACCAGTCTGATCATACGTTTTCAAGTCTGGAGGGGTGATTCGGAGACCAATCTGATCATACTTTTTCAAGTCTGGAGGGATGATTCCGGGACTAATCTGATCATACGTTTTCAAGTCTGAAGGGATGATTCCGAGACGAATCTGATCATACTTTTTCAAGTCTGGAGGGATGATTCCGGGACTAATCTGATCATACGTTTTCAAGTCTGGAGGGGTGATTCCGAGACGAATCTGATCATACTTTTTCAAGTCTGGAGGGATGATTCCGGGACTAATCTGATCATACGTTTTCAAGTCTGGAGGGGTGATTCGGAGACCAATCTGATCATACTTTTTCAAGTCTGAAGGGATGATTCCGGGACCAGTCTGATCATACGTTTTCAAGTCTGGAGGGGTGATTCGGAGACCAATCTGATCATACTTTTTCAAGTCTGAAGGGATGATTCCGGGACCAATCTGATCATACTTTTTCAAGTCTGAAGGGATGATTCCGGGACCAGTCTGATCATACGTTTTCAAGTCTGGAGGGGTGATTCGGAGACCAATCTGATCATACTTTTTCAAGTCTGAAGGGATGATTCCGGGACTAATCTGGCCATTACTTTTCAACTCTGGAGGAATGATTCCGGGACCAGTCTGATCATACGTTTTCAAGTCTGGATGGGTGATTCCGAGACCAATCTGATCATACTTTTTCAAGTCTGAAGGGATGATTCCGGGACTAATCTGGCCATTACTTTTCAACTCTGGAGGGATGATTCCGGGACCAGTCTGATCATACGTTTTCAAGTCTTGATGGGTGATTCCGAGACCAATCTGATCATACTTTTTCAAGTCTGAAGGGATGATTCCGGGACTAATCTGGCCATTACTTTTCAACTCTGGAGGGATGATTCCGGGACCAGTCTGATCATACGTTTTCAAGTCTGGATGGGTGATTCCGAGACCAATCTGATCATACTTTTTCAAGTCTGAAGGGATGATTCCGGGACTAATCTGGCCATTACTTTTCAACTCTGGAGGGATGATTCCGGGACCAGTCTGATCATACGTTTTCAAGTCTGGAGGGGTGATTCGGAGACCAATCTGATCATACTTTTTCAAGTCTGGAGGGATGATTCCGGGACTAATCTGGCCATTACTTTTCAACTCTGGAGGGATG
Organism: Phytoseiulus persimilis; assembly: GCA_037576195.1. Classification (NCBI taxonomy): domain Eukaryota; kingdom Metazoa; phylum Arthropoda; class Arachnida; order Mesostigmata; family Phytoseiidae; genus Phytoseiulus; species Phytoseiulus persimilis. Next base: position 54,099,286 of record CM075101.1, on the reverse strand, counting down.
ATTCCGGGACCAGTCTGATCATACGTTTTCAAGTCTGGAGGGGTGATTCGGAGACCAATCTGATCATACTTTTTCAAGTCTGAAGGGATGATTCCGGGACCAATCCGGCCATTACTTTTCAACTCTGGAGGGATGATTCCGGGACCAGTCTGATCATACGTTTTCAAGTCTGGAGGGATGGTTCCGAGACGAATCTGATCATACTTTTTCAAGTCTGGAGGGATGATTCCGGGTCTAATCTGGCCATTACTTTTCAACTCTGGAGGGGTGATTCCGGGACCAATCTGATCACACGTTTTCAAGTCTGGAGGGATGATTCCGAGACGAATCTGATCATACTTTTTCAAGTCTGGAGGGATGATTCCGGGACTAATCTGGCCATTACTTTTCAACTCTGGAGGGATAATTCCGGGACCAGTCTGATCATACGTTTTCAAGTCTGGAGGGGTGATTCGGAGACCAATCTGATCATACTTTTTCAAGTCTGAAGGGATGATTCCGGGACTAATCTGGCCATTACTTTTCAACTCTGGAGGGGTGATTCCGGGACCAATCTGATCACACGTTTTCAAGTCTGGAGGGATGATTCCGAGACGAATCTGATCATACTTTTTCAAGTCTGAAGGGATGATTCCGGGACCAGTCTGATCATACGTTTTCAAGTCTGGAGGGGTGATTCGGAGACCAATCTGATCATACTTTTTCAAGTCTGAAGGGATGATTCCGGGACCAATCTGATCATACTTTTTCAAGTCTGGAGGGATGATTCCGGGACCAATCTGATCATACGTTTTCAAGTCTGAAGGGATGATTCCGAGACGAATCTGATCATACTTTTTCAAGTCTGGAGGGATGATTCCGGGACTAATCTGATCATACGTTTTCAAGTCTGGAGGGGTGATTCGGAGACCAATCTGATCATACTTTTTCAAGTCTGAAGGGATGATTCCGGGACCAGTCTGATCATACGTTTTCAAGTCTGGAGGGGTGATTCGGAGACCAATCTGATCATACTTTTTCAAGTCTGAAGGGATGATTCCGGGACCAATCTGATCATACTTTTTCAAGTCTGAAGGGATGATTCCGGGACCAGTCTGATCATACGTTTTCAAGTCTGGAGGGGTGATTCGGAGACCAATCTGATCATACTTTTTCAAGTCTGAAGGGATGATTCCAGGACTAATCTGGCCATTACTTTTCAACTCTGGAGGAATGATTCCGGGACCAGTCTGATCATACGTTTTCAAGTCTGGATGGGTGATTCCGAGACCAATCTGATCATACTTTTTCAAGTCTGAAGGGATGATTCCGGGACTAATCTGGCCATACTTTTTCAAGTCTGGAGGGATGATTCCGAGATGAATCTGATCATACTTTTTCAAGTCTGGAGGGATGATTCCGGGACTAATCTGATCATACGTTTTCAAGTCTGGAGGGGTGATTCGGAGACCAATCTGATCATACTTTTTCAAGTCTGAAGGGATGATTCCGGGACCAGTCTGATCATACGTTTTCAAGTCTGGAGGGGTGATTCGGAGACCAATCTGATCATACTTTTTCAAGTCTGAAGGGATGATTCCGGGACCAACCTGATCATACTTTTTCAAGTCTGAAGGGATGATTCCGGGACCAGTCTGATCATACGTTTTCAAGTCTGGAGGGGTGATTCGGAGACCAATCTGATCATACTTTTTCAAGTCTGAAGGGATGATTCCGGGACTAATCTGGCCATTACTTTTCAACTCTGGAGGAATGATTCCGGGACCAGTCTGATCATACGTTTTCAAGTCTGGATGGGTGATTCCGAGACCAATCTGATCATACTTTTTCAAGTTTGAAGGGATGATTCCGGGACTAATCTGGCCATTACTTTTTGTTGAGATGCAACACGCGAAAGCGGATGCATCCGAATCTAGATTCAGCAGACTCGGTTCGTACTAGAACCCACGCCACTCAAGGCGCCAAAGTAATCAATCCTTTCATCAGAAAACCTTAGAACCCCGGCTTAGTGCCGTAATTACTAACACCCTCGAAGTACTCCCCGAAGACTCAACTCAATAACTCTCACTCTCCCAATCACATCCCATATAACCATACTCCACACCCGAATAAACCACTGTTCATCTATACGCCGTACTGTCTTCTCCTTGCTACCGTATCAGTGTCCGCGAGGTGAATCTGCCTGTGCACGGAGCCCTCTAGCTAGTGTGCCACTGAAGACGAATTTCCTCTCTAACACGTTATCAGCGCCTTTGCTTGTCCCGTGCAGCGCCTGCGGTCCTTCGGTAAGTTTAACAGGATAGTACGCGGTGAGCAGTCATTTTTTTTTATCCCTACCACCGTCGCGAAGTCATCAAATTTCTCATGATATCACCAGCCGAAAGTGATTCTTTCATCATCCTTGTACCCGATCAAGTAGACTTTGATACACCTTCACCAGTTCATTTTGAGGTGGAACAGCCACGAGAATCCCCACGGCGTGCTGTGATGGCTAACAGTGCCTCCACGAGCGCCGCGAAACTTTCCAACCTAACGGCGGTTAAGCTGGACATTGCCGGCAAAAATTATTCGGCCTGGAAAACCGTCATAGACATATTACTTCTCGCCGAAGATAAATGCTTCGAGGCTGCTCACGGCACTCTGCCCATTACCGACCCAGATTACAAAAATGCTAACAATCTTGCGCGAAGCATTTTACTCAATTCGATTGATATTTCGCTCATCCAGTTGAAATTTAACGATTCAATATCCAAGGTTTCCGCCGCAAGCGCATACGTGGCAATCACAGAAGAATTTGAGAACGTGACTGGTCTCCGACAACAAACCGCCATGAAAAACATTTTTACGTTCAAATTCGATTCAGTTAAAACCCCATCCCAGAACGTTCTTCGTTTCCGACAGCTTGTGGCTGAGGCAATCAATGCCGGAGCGAAAACTAATGATACAATTCTCGTACCTTGCCTCCTCCAGGCACTACCTCAAAGCTGGGTATTTCTCAAACAAACATGGGGGACCCAACCCGTCGAACAGCGAAACATAACTAATCTGTATGCAATGATTGAAAGCGAGCAGACAAGACTCCTATCGGAAGCTCAAAGTGCGCGCATCAATACTCATAATAACCATGCCGTTTACTACTCCCAACTTCAAACATCTCCCAACCCTCGATCTTTCCAAGCAAACCCCCGATTTTTCAACTCTAATCCTCGTTTCTACAACCCAAGACCGCGTCCCATGAATCAACACAACCATTTCAATTCCTTTCGCCCTTCCTTCAACAAAACACAAATTCCCCTTACGCGAGATCGGCAAAGTATGTGTTGGATATCGAGCTCACAATCGAAGCCGCGGAGCATCATCCGCTGGCGTTTGCCACCAGGTATCGACGACGGCCACAAATCATCGCCCGGCACCGTTGATATCTCAGGTGCAACCGTGGTGCTTCTCTCGGTCGGATTCACATCAATCCCCCCGAGGTCGATTGCAACTTCGATCGCGAATGCTGACCCGACCAGGACCAGCAACGCGCCGAAGAACCAGTAACCCAACGTCAGGGATCTGATCGCCCTCCCGGATGATCGACAAGTCAGAGACTCCAGATCCAGATTCAACGACACGAACGGATTCCGTGCTCGACGGTCAGTCAGGCTCGACAGGGAGCCCTCCATCTCCATTTGCCCCTGAGAGTCGATCGAAAATCGAACCCTCAGAGGGGGCGTTGCTGCCACCACGGACCCGATATTGGCCACCAAGCCAACAGTCGATTCTCCCACAGGAGCCTCCGTCACCGTGTGCTCCTCTTCATCAGCTCCGATGTTCTCAGGCGATTGTGGCATCTCGGCGAAACCTTCACTGACGGACTCGAAGGAGGATTCTAACTCAGAATCTCCTATCGGCTCGACGTCCTGCCGTTGCTCCCTCTTTGCGTAACGGAGCGCCCTCTCACTGAGGCTCGTTTGGCCGACCAACATTTCCGAACATTTTCCTTCGGATTGCGACATCGTCTCGGAATGCTTCACTATTTTTTTTCTTCTCGCCGACCAAAGTGACACCGTTTAAGAACTTCAACCCCAACAAACACAATAATCTACCCTCTTCCCATTTTGGCTCCAACCGCTCCATTCAATTCTCCCATTGGCTCCCAAAGCTCCTACGCTTCGGCGCACGGGGGAGAGACCTGTAAGCCTCTGCGCCGAACGTGTCGATGCAGACCCAACGACTCAAGAACAACGCCACCTGCAACAACAAGAACCTCAACAAGAACAATAACAAACAAGACCCAACGTCTTCGGGCACGTTACAACGAGAACACACAGGTACCGCTTACGACTGCTCTCAGAGACCAACTCTAGAACAACCAAGACCCTCAAATGTTAAAGCACATACAAGATATGGAACACTCCCTCTGGTCTCGATAAATTCATCATTTAATTAGGTCATAGGTAACTACGAATTGTTCATAGTACTCCCTGCGTCTCCAGAATCAGAGGGGCTGTTGAGATGCAACACGCGAAAGCGGATGCATCCGAATCTAGATTCAGCAGACTCGGTTCGTACTAGAACCCACGCCACTCAAGGCGCCAAAGTAATCAATCCTTTCATCAGAAAACCTTAGAACCCCGGCTTAGTGCCGTAATTACTAACACCCTCGAAGTACTCCCCGAAGACTCAACTCAATAACTCTCACTCTCCCAATCACATCCCATATAACCATACTCCACACCCGAATAAACCACTGTTCATCTATACGCCGTACTGTCTTCTCCTTGCTACCGTATCAGTGTCCGCGAGGTGAATCTGCCTGTGCACGGAGCCCTCTAGCTAGTGTGCCACTGAAGACGAATTTCCTCTCTAACACTTTTCAACTCTGGAGGGATGATTCCGGGACCAGTCTGATCATACGTTTTCAAGTCTGGATGGGTGATTCCGAGACCAATCTGATCATACTTTTTCAAGTCTGAAGGGATGATTCCGGGACTAATCTGGCCATTACTTTTCAACTCTGGAGGGATGATTCCGGGACCAGTCTGATCATACGTTTTCAAGTCTGGAGGGGTGATTCGGAGACCAATCTGATCATACTTTTTCAAGTCTGAAGGGATGATTCCGGGACCAATCCGGCCATTACTTTCCAACTCTGGAGGGGTGATTCCGGGACCAATCTGATCATACGTTTTCAAGTCTGAAGGGATGATTCCGAGACGAATCTGATCATACTTTTTCAAGTCTGGAGGGATGATTCCGGGACTAATCTGGCCATTACTTTTCAACTCTGGAGGGATGATTCCGGGACCAGTCTGATCATACGTTTTCAAGTCTGGAGGGGTGATTCGGAGACCAATCTGATCATACTTTTTCAAGTCTGAAGGGATGATTCCGGGACCAATCCGGCCATTACTTTTCAACTCTGGAGGGATGATTCCGGGACCAGTCTGATCATACGTTTTCAAGTGTGGAGGGATGGTTCCGAGACGAATCTGATCATACTTTTTCAAGTCTGGAGGGATGATTCCGGGTCTAATCTGGCCATTACTTTTCAACTCTGGAGGGGTGATTCCGGGACCAATCTGATCACACGTTTTCAAGTCTGGAGGGATGATTCCGAGACGAATCTGATCATACTTTTTCAAGTCTGGAGGGATGATTCCGGGACTAATCTGGCCATTACTTTTCAACTCTGGAGGGATAATTCCGGGACCAGTCTGATCATACGTTTTCAAGTCTGGAGGGGTGATTCGGAGACCAATCTGATCATACTTTTTCAAGTCTGAAGGGATGATTCCGGGACTAATCTGGCCATTACTTTTCAACTCTGGAGGGGTGATTCCGGGACCAATCTGATCACACGTTTTCAAGTCTGGAGGGATGATTCCGAGACGAATCTGATCATACTTTTTCAAGTCTGGAGGGATGATTCCGGGACTAATCTGGCCATTACTTTTCAACTCTGGAGGGATGATTCCGGGACCAGTCTGATCATACGTTTTCAAGTCTGGAGGGGTGATTCGGAGACCAATCTGATCATACTTTTTCAAGTCTGAAGGGATGATTCCGGGACCAATCCGGTCATTACTTTTCAACTCTGGAGGGATGATTCCGGGACCAGTCTGATCATACGTTTTCAAGTCTGGATGGGTGATTCCGAGACCAATCTGATCATACTTTCTCAAGTCTGAAGGGATGATTCCAGGACCAATCTGACCATACTTTTTCAAGTCTGGAGGGATGATTCCGGGACCAATCTGACCATACTTTTCAGAACGTTGAGGGGTGATTCCGGGAACGATCTGACCATACTTTCCAAAACGGGGAGGGGTGATTCCGGGACCGATCTGATTATACTTTTTTACGTCAGTAGGGGTGATTCCGGGACCAATCTGATCACACGTTTTCAGGTCTGGAGGGGTGATTCCGAGACCAATCTGATCATACGTTTTCAAGTCTGGAGGGGTGATTCCGAGACCAATCTGATCATACTTTTTCAAGTCTGGAGGGATGATTCCGATACCAATCTGATTATACTTTTTCAAGTCTGGATGGGTGATTCCGAGACCAATCTGATCATACTTTCTCAAGTCTGAAGGGATGATTCCAGGACCAATCTGACCATACTTTTTCAAGTCTGGAGGGATGATTCCGGGACCAATCTGACCAGACTTCTCAAAACGTTGAGGAGTGATTCCGGGAACGATCTGACCATACTTTTTCAAGTCTGGAGGGGTGATTCCGAGACCAATCTGATCATACTTTTTCAAGTCTGAAGGGATGATTCCGGGACCAATCTGGCCATACTTTTCAAAACGTTGAGGGGTGATTTCGGGAACGATCTGACCATACTTTCCAAAACGGGGAGGGCTGATTCCGGGACCGATCTGATTATACTTTTTTACGTCAGTAGGGCTGATTCCGGGACCAATCTGATCACACGTTTTCAGGTCTGGAGGGGTGATTCCGAGACGAATCTGATCATACTTTTTCAAGTGTGGAGGGATGATTCCGGGACCAATCTGGCCAATACTTTTCAACTCTGGAGGGATGATTCCGGGACCAGTCTGATCATACGTTTTCAAGTCTGGAGGGGTGATTCCGAGACCAATCTGATCATACTTTTTCAAGTCTGGAGGGATGATTCCGAGACCAATCTGATCATACTTTTTCAAGTCTGGAGGGATGATTCCGGGATCAATCTGACCATACTTCTCAAAACGTTGAGGGGTGATTCCGGGACCAATCTGGCCATTACTTTTTCACGTCTGGAGGGGTGATTCCGGGACCAATCTGATCACACGTTTTCAAGTCTGAAGGGATGATTCCAGGACCAATCTGACCATACTTTTTCAAGTCTGGAGGGATGATTCCGGGACCAATCTGACCATACTTTTCAGAACGTTGAGGGGTGATTCCGGGAACGATCTGACCATACTTTCCAAAACGGGGAGGGGTGATTCCGGGACCGATCTGATTATACTTTTTTACGTCAGTAGGGGTGATTCCGGGACCAATCTGATCACACGTTTTCAGGTCTGGAGGGGTGATTCCGAGACCAATCTGATCATACGTTTTCAAGTCTGGAGGGGTGATTCCGAGACCAATCTGATCATACTTTTTCAAGTCTGGAGGGATGATTCCGATACCAATCTGATTATACTTTTTCAAGTCTGGATGGGTGATTCCGAGACCAATCTGATCATACTTTCTCAAGTCTGAAGGGATGATTCCAGGACCAATCTGACCATACTTTTTCAAGTCTGGAGGGATGATTCCGGGACCAATCTGACCAGACTTCTCAAAACGTTGAGGAGTGATTCCGGGAACGATCTGACCATACTTTTTCAAGTCTGGAGGGGTGATTCCGAGACCAATCTGATCATACTTTTTCAAGTCTGAAGGGATGATTCCGGGACCAATCTGGCCATACTTTTCAAAACGTTGAGGGGTGATTTCGGGAACGATCTGACCATACTTTCCAAAACGGGGAGGGCTGATTCCGGGACCGATCTGATTATACTTTTTTACGTCAGTAGGGCTGATTCCGGGACCAATCTGATCACACGTTTTCAGGTCTGGAGGGGTGATTCCGAGACGAATCTGATCATACTTTTTCAAGTGTGGAGGGATGATTCCGGGACCAATCTGGCCAATACTTTTCAACTCTGGAGGGATGATTCCGGGACCAGTCTGATCATACGTTTTCAAGTCTGGAGGGGTGATTCCGAGACCAATCTGATCATACTTTTTCAAGTCTGGAGGGATGATTCCGAGACCAATCTGATCATACTTTTTCAAGTCTGGAGGGATGATTCCGGGATCAATCTGACCATACTTCTCAAAACGTTGAGGGGTGATTCCGGGACCAATCTGGCCATTACTTTTTCACGTCTGGAGGGGTGATTCCGGGACCAATCTGATCACACGTTTTCAAGTCTGCAGGGGTGATTCCGAGACGAATCTGATCATACTTTTTCAAGTCTGGAGGGATGATTCCGGAACCAATCTGGCCATTACTTTCCGACTCTGGAGGGGTGATTCCGGGTCCAATCTGGCCATTACTTTTCAACTCTGGAGGGATGATTCCGAGACCAATCTGACCATTGCTTTTGAACTCTGGAGGTTTGGTTCCAAGACCAATCTGACCAATACTTCCAAAGTCTGGGGGGGGGGGGAAGATTCTGGGACCAGTCTGGCCATTACTTTCCAACTCTGGAGAGGTGATTCCAGGACCAATCTGGCCAGTACTTTTCAACTCTGGAGGAGTGATTCCGAGACAAATCTGACCATACTTCTCCGAATCTGGAAGGGTGATCACGAGACCAATCTCACGATACTTTTGAAAATCCTGATGCTGAACGCTGAACCAGTGAAGAGAGAGAAAAGTGCCTCGATGCAAGGGACTCGCGGCCGACTCCGGTGGGCCAAGTGCCGGCTGATAAGGAATAAAAGATAATTTTTATTTTTAATAGCAGCTCTGTCTCCGACTGAGAAAATTCCCATCTCTCACCAGAACTACACGAATGGGAGAAAGTGCTGACAAGCGTGGCATGCCGAGAGTACTGTGATACGAAACCGTCCCCGTGGGAGCCTGTTTCAAGCTAATGCTCCTGCACCCCGCCAGACTCAAAAAATTATGCTGAGATTGTTCCCCCGAGAAATCCCGAGACCCGGAAAAGCATGCTCAGATTGCTCTCGGAACCACCCCTCCAGAGTTTAAAAGCAATGGTCAGATTGGTCTCGGAATCATCCCTCCAGAGTTGAAAAGTACTGGCCAGAATGGTCCCGGAATCACTCCTCCAGAGTTGGATAGTAATGGCCAGATTGGTCCCCGAATCCCCGCCCCCCAGACTTTGGAAGTATTGGTCAGATTGCTCTCGGAACCACCCCTCCAGAGTTTAAAAGCAGTGGTCAGATTGGTCTCGGAATCATCCCTCCAGAGTTGGAAAGTAATGGCCAGATTGGTCCCGGAATCACCCCTCCAGAGTTTAAAAGCAATGGTCAGATTGGTCTCCGAATCATCCCTCCAGAGTTGAAAAGTAATGGCCAGATTGGTCCCGGAATCACCCCTCCAGAGTTGGAAAGTAATGGTCAGATTGGTCTCGGTACCACCCCTCCAAAGATGAAAAGTAATGGCCAGATTGGTCCCGGGATCACCCCTCCAGACTCGGGAAGTAATGGTCATATCGGTCCCGGAACCACCCCTCCAGTCTTGGAAAAGTATGATCAGATTGAGCCCGGAATCACCGCTCCAGGCTTGGGAGAGTATGCTCAGATTGGTCCCGAAATCACCCCTCCAGACTTGGAAAAGTATGTTCAGATTGGTCCCGAAATCGCGTCAATGAATCGATGGTCGGCGATTGACCCTCTGGGAGACGACAGTCCATAAACTTTAACGAAGTCGCCTGGGGGGCCGACGGGCGACTCCCTGGGGGTCGATGGGTTCGTGGAGTTCGAGAACCACTGGCCTGGACCGATCGAATTTCCCCTCAAGATCACCATGAAGGCAGCGTGGATGTCCGGTGAATTTCATCGCTTCACCCTAGCAGAAAGCCTAGTTCTGCCCTGGGAGCACCCTGAGGTCCTCCGAAACTTCGAAATCGCCGCCGGAGGGGTTGATGGATTACGTTCGGGCTATGAGCAAAGATCATCGGCATCACCAGCCACACATTCCAGCTCCAGCAGACATGATCCAATTTCATTTTTTTTTCACTCCTTTCTTTTGAATGGGGATCTCCGTCGAGAAACACACGCTCCCGCGTTCTTGCGTTCGAGCCAATTCCATGTCTTCTCGAGGATCTGCATAGGAGTCAGAACAGGCGAGAGGGAAAGAGATCCAACTTAACGATTCACCACGAAAACTTTTCCGGAAGAGGCAACTGCTCCGCTCACGCAGACGCGCTCGTGTTCTTCCAAGTTGAATCGCTGTCTCTTACGCTCCATGGAGTGCTTCAAGCGCCAGTCGGTGCACTATGAGGGTCGCTATCTAGGTTGAAGAAGAGAGAGAGAGAGGACCTACAGGCACCTGCTCGTTCACTGGCTCACGATGACCAGACGCTCTGCTGCATTTAGTCCTCAGTGGATGTCTGGTGGAACTTCCTCCGAGACTTCGCATTCGTGAAAGATATCTCTAAAAATGAGTGTCGTCTCCTAACAGTGGAGCTCATTTAGCTTCGTAGAAACTATAGGTGACATGGAGTTTGATCAGGGATGTGATCAGACGGACGGGGTCTGATTCGTTCACGAGCCCGATGACCATAATTTCGAAGTGGTTAGTTCGTCTGTTTGAGTGTGAATAATTTGTAGATCCGCACTTTGTCATCGATCCTCGGGGTGTCGTACTGTCCGTATTTACACCACGGGCTCCATCTTGTAGCGGAAACCGTGACTGTCATTTGGCATGGAGGCCACCTTCCCAGGGGAACTCTAGGTTCGGAGTTCCACAACTCTAATATTGTGACTAGAGAGCGAATGTCAACTAGCGAGTGCCAAGCTACGATGGGGACTCCGAGAGTGAAATAGGCTCCGCTCTCTGGTATAGGATGTAATCACAATGATGTGAATCTCAATGTTGATACATTCGAGAATGGATGATGGACCGTGACGTCACCGTCGTATCCTCAATGAGATGCTCGAACACGACATCCCAAGGTCTTGATGAAGTTGTGCAAGCTTTTCACTGAGGCCCTCCAAAACTATCCGAGCAGGAGCTCGCATGTGGCCACGGGCAAAAAACACAATGGGGCTCCGATCCGAACTCGTTACATTATGCCCGTCGCCAGACCGTCGTCTTCTATTTTTTGAACCACATATGATCGAACTCTCAAGCGTTCTACAAGCAACTTAGTTTCGTGGACCGCAGCACACGCCATCCGATTCTACACAACACAGAGAGCAGAAACGTAATTTTCAGTGTTCTTTCCAGGAGGCGATAGATCATGTCTTTTCCGAAACGGCCTCCGTTGGAGAATCCAGACGTTAGTCTTTCAGGCGGGATCGAACGTGAGCTGTTCGAGGCTTGCCGCAATGGAGACATCGTAAAAGCGCGTAGGCTCATCACAGCCAAGAACGTGAACGCGAGGTATGTTGAATTGGGAAACAGGCGGAGCAGGATGATTCTGGGGGAGAATCCGAGACTGACCATGATCGGAGGCCGCGATCATGCTCATTGAATTCGGTTTTCAGGGACACCAGTGGTCGCAAAAGTACGCCCTTGCATTTCGCGGCAGGATTCGGTCGCAGAGACGTAGTCGAGCATCTCCTGCAGCATGGCGCGAACGTTCATGCTAAAGACGACGGTGGACTCGTTCCCTTGCACAACGCTTGCTCTTTCGGTCATGCTGAAGTCGTCCTATTGCTGCTGAAGAAAGGAGCCGATCCGAATGCAAAAGATAACTGGAGCTACACACCTCTACATGAGGCCGCGGCGAAAGGTTCGTATCCAATGACCCGCACCCGTGGAGTGCACTCTGCAACACACAGTAGTATGACTTCGAAGCACTTACAAAAACCACAATCAATGTTTTCTCCCACTATTGTCCAGGAAAAATAGATGTTTGTCTTGTGCTCTTGCAACACGGAGCGGACCCGTCGGCGCGAAACTCTGACGGAAAAAGCTCCAACGATCTAGCGGAAGCCTCAGCAAAAGCTGTGTTGTGCGGAGAGCACCGGAAAGATGAACTCCTGGAGGCAGCACGGTCTGGGAACGAGGAGAAACTTTTGTTCCTTCTAACGCCTCTCAATGTGAATTGTCATGCGAGCGATGGACGGAAATCCACCCCACTCCACCTGGCTGCTGGTTACAATCGAATCCGAGTCGTTCAGCTTCTGCTAGAAAAAGGAGCCGATGTTCATGCTAAAGACAAAGGTGGTCTTGTGCCGCTCCATAACGCTTGCTCATACGGACACTTCGAGGCAAGTTGCGCTCTCCTTGAATAACCATGAGTACTTGTAGAAGGAATACGTGAGCACCGCAGCCCGGAGAGCAAGAGGCGGCGTTCCCCGACTGAATGTTCATGGCCTCCGGTATAGTAGTTCGCGTGGGAATGACTATCGCAAGCTGCAATCGTGGAGTCTAAGACAAAAAGTGTTCATGCCAACAAGCTTCGTTCATGCACGCAGGTCACCGAACTTCTGCTCCGTGCGGGAGCCGACGTGAATGCAATCGACTTGTGGCAGTTCACACCACTGCACGAAGCGGCCTCAAAATGCAGACTCGACGTTTGTTCTCTGTTGTTATCACATGGAGCTGACCCGACATTGCTGAATTGCCATTCTAGGCGAGTCTTTTCCAGATGAAGCTATTCATCGTTCCAAGCCCCGTATAAGTCATTGAAATTCTGATTCCGAAAATCCGTGAAGACCTAACCGAAGTCTATGACAGGTCTGCGCTCTCGATGGCGCCAACACGAGAGATCCAGCAGCAACTGCTCCTGGAATATCGAGGCAACTGTTTCCTGGAAGCGTGCGGAAGTGGTCAGTAGGGAGAGTCGTTTTGCTTTCATAATCGGCAGATGGATTGGGAGCTTCCCGATTCGAGAATTCCGGAGGGGTGTGGAGCAGGGACTTCAGAGCCATTCAGGTGACGCCCATATCGTTCAGCACATGATCTTTTCTCTCGACAGGCGACTTGGTCAGGGTAAAGAAGTGCATCTCGCAAGAGTTGGTAAACTTCAAGAGCTTCGTGAGCGGAGACACTGCGTTACACTGCGCGGTGGCTGCAGCCACCAATAAAAAAAAAGTGAGTTGATCAAAACAAAAAAACAATCAATGTCGAAAATCTATCTGTCCTCCTCGGTACAAACATTGGCCTCCTTCCAGATTGTCGAGCTATTGATCCGCAGAGGAGCGCACGTGAATGATAAGAATAAGCGAATGCTTTCGCCGCTGCACATAGCCGCCGATAATACATTCCTTGAAATAATCGATCTTCTCTCCAGTGAGTGCCATTAAATTTCCAGTGAATAGTCCCGGGGCGCATCAGGGCCTTCTCTCGCGTCCTGACCCTCTTCGGGTAGCTGTATGATTTCGTTCTTGTATCCTTCAGAGAGTGGCGCAAAACTCAATATTCTGGACGGCAATGGAGAAACCGCTCTCCACCGATGCGGTCGTAATGGGAATTTGCATTCCTGTAGAACATTGTTGGCGGCGGGAATAGATGCACAATTGGTGAATTCTACAGGGGAAACTGCCGCACAAGTTGCCAAAGAAGAGGTTTGTGGGAAGTTCAGCAAATCAGTATCGGCTGACCAGCACCACGATTTCGACTAACTGTACCTCGTTCTGGCCCTAAGGTCAAAAAGCTGCTTAGTGAGCTCTCCGAGGATTCAATGCCAGAGTACCAGCTACTTGAAGCTTCAAAAGCAGGAGACATTGAAATTGTTGAAGGAATTCTCAACTTGAGACCAAACTTAGTCAACTGCCGAGACGTCGATGGTCGTCAATCGACACCTCTGCATTTTGCCGCAGGTTACAATAGGGTAAGTTCCACCATACCGGCATCAATACCATGACTCTCGGCTCGATGACCAACGATGGCTTCGATCCATCAAGGTTGCGGTTGTCGAATGTCTCCTCAAAACGGGTGCCGATGTGCACGCCAAAGACAAAGGAGGTTTGGTACCGCTACACAATGCTTGTTCGTACGGACACTACGAGGTTGCCCTGCTCCTGGTGAAACACGGAGCCAATGTGAACGTTGTGGATCTATGGAAGTTCAGCCCGTTACATGAAGCGGCTGCGAAAGGGAAGTACGATATCGTGAAACTGCTACTCAGTCACGGGGCTGATCCCACCAAGAAGAATCGTGATGGCCACACTCCCCTCGATCTCGTCAAGGAAGGAGACCAGGTATTCATTTTGAATGTGGTATATGTTCGCCTGCCGCCGATGCGCTTTGTCCGCCTCACATCATGCGTTGCCTCAACAAGCCGTCCACTCACCCAATTTCCGTTCTCCAGGATGTTGCTGATCTGCTGCAGGGAGATGCCGCCCTGCTCGACGCCTCCAAGAAAGGGGATATGATTCGTTTGGCCAAGATGATCTCCAATGACAACATCAATTGCAGAGACACTCAAGGAAGAAACTCCACTCCCTTGCATCTGGCAGCTGGTAAATCTAACTTATACGGAGCCTGCTCTGTTTCTCTACATCCACAGTTTCCCGAATCGACGCACCTAGATGCATGACAAAAGAAGCAGTTGCAAAGATGCAAGATGCGGAGACATTCGAAGTGCTCCATATACTCTGAAATCTTACGAAGCTTCCATCTCTCCCGCTACGAATACCGCCATGATTATAGTGAGGCATCGCATCAACCAAGTTTACTTTAGGTTACAACAACCTGGAAGTCGCCGAGTTCCTCCTGGAGAAAGGGGCCGATGTGAACGCGCAAGATAAAGGAGGGCTGATACCTCTGCATAATGCCTCGAGTTACGGACATTTGGACATAGCAGCCCTGCTTATCAAGTGAGTTCGAATATTCGGACGGAACAGAGCCGGCTAGAGAGAGGAATCAGAGCTCAAAACTACTGGCTGGTCGGAGAATGGATAAGTTTTCGTTCAGAAGACGCAAGAACAAATTCTTTCCGCAGGTACGGCACTGTGGTGAACGCCGTAGATCGATGGGGCTTCACCCCGTTACACGAGGCAGCGCAAAAAGGCAGAACTCAGTTGTGTTCACTCCTACTGGCACATGGAGCCAACCCTCTGCTAAGAAATAATGAGGTGCGTTCACCCTGTAACCGAGCTTCTCGAAGCTGGACCGAACGTATCGTCTCACAAAGATACCATGTTCTCGAAGCATCCATTGAGTTTGGGGAACTCCCCCATCCTTCAGGGCCAGACTCCGTTGGATATGGCGCACGCTGAAGACGTTCGATGTCTCCTCATGGACTCGCTACCCAGTCCTATGACCTCAACCGCTCGAATCCAACCCGGTGTTGATGAGAACATTCCAGCAGAAACTGCGGCAAGAATCTCTTCGAGCGCGGCCCCGGTGAATTCGGTTGTCGATCTAGATATTCCTCCGGCCATCACCTTACTCACGATGCACAGAAGACAGCAGAAACAGAAAGAAGGATCAGCTGAGGCTACAAACCTCAACGTCACGCTCTCCAACCAACAGGTGGGCTCTCAACGGTCAAATAACTTCGGGTATTGTACTGAAATGACTCGCCGAAGTAGTGTACGGATACAGGCATCATGCTCCAGGTATTGAAGTTGCTGGACCAGCTCAACCTGGGTGTTTTCAAGAAAGCTTTCGAGAAGGAACAGATAACGGTAGATATCTTAGCTGAGATGGGCCATGACGAACTGAAAGAGATTGGCGTCACAGCTTACGGACATCGGCACAAAATCATCAAAGGTAGAATGTCAGGGCGAGAACCTCCTGGAACCACGAGAGAAATATCATGGCCATTTCGACCCCTCAAACACATCTCCTTCTAGGGGTCGAGAAAATGCTCACCGGATCTTCGTCAGAAAGCTTCATGCCTCCCAATCAATGTGGTACAGTGTTGATGGATCTCACCCCAACTGATATCGAGTACGCAGCTGTAGCTAACGAAATGCAAGAAACTATCAGAGAACATGTGGACGGAGGACAAGCCGGTGGCATATTTTCTCGGTAAGTTCAGTTAAACTGAGCGCCTCCCATGTCACCCCGATGAATCAAAAGATGACATCTACAAACTGACGAGGTCCGGAAATGATTGGGCTCCAAGCTTGGAAAGGTTTATTTTGATGCGGACCCTCAAAACATGCTACCCAGGTATAAGATCCTGAAGGTTCAGAAAGTGAGGAACAGGCGGCTCTTCGAAAAATATTGTCATCGTCGGAAGGAAGTAGCGGAAGAGAACCATTCTAACGCCAACGAGAGGATGCTGTTCCATGGTTCGCCTTTCGTGGCCGCCATAGTCCAAAAAGGTGGGATACGGGCGGGATGAGATATTTTTCGTTCGCAAGAACACGCATCGGCGCGTTCACGCTCTGGCACTAAGTTGGCTTCCGTTCCCAGGTTTCGACGAACGACTCTCTTACATCGGTGGGATGTTTGGGGCTGGTATATATTTTGCAGAGAATTCATCGAAGAGTAATCAGTACGTTTACGGATATTGCGGAGGCAGTGGTTGTCCCACACACAAGAACAGGAGCTGCTATCAATGTCCTAGGCAGATGCTGATGTGCAGAGTCACTCTCGGCAAGGCTTTTCTGCAATTCAGTGCGATGAAGGTGAGTCTCTCATACGCCTCTCCTTTAGAGATCGCTTGCATCATTGAATAACTTCCAAGACAAACCGGCTTCAAGTTCAGATGTTCCAGGTCGCTCATGCACCGCCAGGTCATCATTCGGTGATCGGTAAGCCAAGCCTCGGGGGCTTGCAATTCTCCGAGTACGTTGTCTACCGTGGCGAACAGGTGCGTGACGATGGGGATGACTTGCAGTCCAGCGTTTCTTCCCCTCCCATATGGCCAATTTCTGACCTCTCATCCGGTTTCAGGCCTATCCCGAATACCTCATAACTTATCAAATTGTTCCGAAAGAGAGTCAGTGTTGACCAGAGAAGCGACACAGTGCCGAACCGCGGGCGGAGTGGCAATCGCTTCGAGAATTGAAGTGCTCTCTCACCGAATACCGCATTGCCTGGGGACCGAACGCGTCGCAGGAATGCATGCTTGTGATAATGTTGAGCCTTACCATAACTTTCTATCGCGGTCGTTTACCGTGCGTGAATTGTAAATCGATACTTGTCTTTTCCGAATAAACTGATTTCCACAGTCATAGCGTTTGCCCAGTGAATGATTCGCAGGAGAATATTCCTGAAGCTATGCTCGTTTGTCAGAAGGTGGATCGTGGATGGTTATTGATGAGGTTGAATCCTTACAAGCTCTGGTGGCATGCGGTGAACCTATTTCGAGAGTTAGGAAGAGCGGGAGCATCATCACGAAATTCGGAACAGTGATATCGAGCTTAATTGACTCATGAACTTGAGAAGTCAGCTCTAAGGAACCATCTCTCATGGAGATCGTTGCTCTCAAGATCGCTCTCGGTCATGAGGTCGAGCAAAACATGTATGATGTTTCGACGAGGGGGCGTTCAATCAGATGCAAAAGCCGGATTCTCCCCCTACTCTAAGGACTCCGTGGAGGAATCTTCCAGGCATGACTCGAGTTGCCCAGTGTACCAGGCACGGAGAGGCATTCTGATGCCCCTAGCGATATGATGCCCAGAGGGCGGAGAATGGAGGCCGGACGCAGATGGCCAGAGAGCTCCCCTGCAGCGCTCGTTCACCTGAATTCTCGAGTTCGATTGACTCCAGGAGATTCGCTACTTGGCCCTCGCTTCAGGAACCGTAACCTCCGAAGTGAGCTGGCCGCTGGACCTGGGGGCTTTCAGCGCGCGGCACTGGGATTTTCTTTTTCTGTGGTGTCGAATGCGTCCTAATGTGTTCCCGGTGAGCCCGCTTCATCATGTTTGGCATGAGATGTATTTCGAATCAGTGGAAGAGCTTCCGATGTTGTCTCTATCTTCTTAATGAGAGGAGTTTCATCAAGTCACAGCTCGCCGTGGGTCTGGGGCGTCCAAATTGATTTTCGACCCATCGGCAATCTGAAGAATTCACCATCACTAGCTCCTTTCGGCCAGATAGAGCAGCACGCGTGTAGAGAGAAGCACGATCAAATCACCTAGTTCTGATCCGATGTACGAATGAAGCTGATTCAGAGTAAGGATCGAAGAGGAGTCCGATATCGACAGCCATGTTTCCGGCATTTTATTCTCTAGATTCTTACTCCGGTCAATCCAGCTGAATAAGTTGTTAATTCATGGTAAAATCGCTAACATTCGTCGATCGCGCCCATCAAAGTTTCCATTCAACCTGATTGTTGTTCAATCTCCGCTCAGCTGGTCGTCTGCCGATACGAAGACGGTCGAACTCAGTTCCACGTGTTTTATTTACACCTTTGTGGCGCCTGAATTCTCCTAGGCCTGGAAGGAGGCGACGAAGTCAGTGACGATTTTCTTCAATTGCGCATCAGTCGCGTCGGAAATCTTTCCCTCGCTGGCGATCGTATCGAGGATGTTCTTGTGTTGAGTTCTCATCAGCGAAAGGAACTGTGCTTCGAATTTTCCAATCAAGGCCGGGTCGAGCTTGTCGAGGTAACCACGCACACCGGTGTAGACAACTGCAACTTGATCTTCGATGGCCATGGGCATGTATTGACCTTGCTTCAAGAGCTCCGTGAGACGTACACCACGGCTCAGCAATTGCTGGGTGGCAGCGTCAAGATCGGAACCGAACTGAGCGAAAGCGGCCACTTCACGATACTGGGCGAGTTCGAGCTTCATTGAGCCAGCCACCTAGAAGCGGATCGGGAGGTGAAATTAGGAGGAATACGTTTCGAGATACCGGCGCTCTCTTTGTTTCGGGATTTGAACGGTATCTCGGTAATGATGGATAAACACGGCTGATACTCACTTGTTTCATAGCTCGCGTCTGGGCGGCGGATCCGACACGGGAAACCGACAAACCGACGTTGATTGCGGGTCGGATACCTTTGTAGAAGAGCTCAGTCTCCAAGAAGATCTGACCATCCGTGATGGAGATGACGTTGGTGGGGATGTAGGCAGATACGTCACCAGCCTGTGTTTCGATAACTGGGAGGGCAGTGAGAGAGCCTCCACCGAAGGTGTCGTTCATCTTGGCGGCACGTTCCAACAGACGTGAGTGGAGGTAGAAAACGTCACCGGGGTAGGCTTCACGACCGGGTGGACGACGGAGCAGCAGGGACATTTGACGATAGGCCACAGCCTGTTTGGAGAGATCGTCATAGATGATAAGAGAGTGCATGCCGTTGTCCCGGAAGTATTCGCCCATGGCGCATCCCGAATAGGGGGAAAGATACTGCAGGGGGGCAGCATCGGAGGCGGTAGCGGACACGATGATGGTGTACTTCATGGCGTCAGCCGATGTGAGTCGTTTCAGGATCTGAGCCACAGTTGATCTCTTCTGACCGATGGCAACGTAGATGCAGAAGAGTTTCTTTTTGGCATCTCCAGCATCGTTGAACCTTTTCTGGTTGATGATGGCATCGATAGCGATGGCTGTCTTCCCAGTCTGACGATCGCCGATGATCAACTCACGCTGACCACGACCGATAGGTACAAGTGAATCGACGGCTTTGATCCCCGTGAGCATAGGTTCTCGTACGGAAATACGGGGGATGATACCGGGAGCCTTGATACCGACACGATATCGCTGTTTGCATGGGATAGCGCCCTTGCCATCGATGGGGTTTCCGAGAGCATCGACGACGCGCCCGAGGAGTTCCATGCCGACGGGAACGTCAACAATGGCTCCAGTACGTTTGACGATGTCACCCTCCTTGATGAGTTTGTCATTACCAAACACTACAATACCGACATTGTCGGTCTCCAAGTTGAGGGCCATACCTTCAATCAACGAGAGCGATCTTAGTCGGAGATATCATATTTTTTGTCCGCTATTCAATCGATTTCAATAATAGCGATAAAGAAGCCGCTCCCCCACATAGTCTCCGCAGTGCATGCGAGCCCTGCAGGCTCTTATCGTGAGATTCCGCCGTGCGGTTCCGCCGAACGCTCGCAATCGATACCCCTCCCACCGTGATCAGTTCTACGAATCCAAATATTACGACTCCGACATTCGGAGTTAGTTCATCCTCGTGTCTCAGCTATGTCCCCTAAAGGACGAACCGGCGACCTCGAGGTCATGTAGTATCCATCGAATAGCGAGAAGCTGCTGTCGGACCTGCTGGTACTAGGTCAAGAATTCACCTTTCAATCCAGAGGAGAATTCCACCATCTCTTCGGCTTGGATGTTTTTCAATCCATAGACACGAGCGATACCGTCTCCGATGGAAAGAACGCGTCCGGTCTCTTCGAGATTCGTCTGGCTGCTCTGCCCCAGGATGCGCTCCTCGAGAATAGCCGAAACCTTTAAAATCGGACACTTTAGACGTCCGGTTCGGATACCGTCGAAAACGTTCGTTTGTGGCAAGTTCAAGTACGCGCAGACACATAGAGTTTCAATTGGAATAGTCGGCTGCGGTCTGAGGAGCAAAGAATGCGATGGTTAACTTGACTCACTTCTGCCGAACCAAAACGGCTGGGGGTGGTTGACAAGCATCTCACAGCCGCCCGGGAAGCGAGCTGCCGAGCCATTGGGGCCAGAGAAGCGGCGCAGTATCGGATAGCCATCGTCTTTAAAGTGCTGAGCTTCCACACCGCTGGTTAGCTCACTGCACGGACTGAAGGACAGCGAAGGTGAGGCTAGACAAACTAAAGCGATCGTCTGCCCGCTCCGAAAAGCCACCACAGGGTACCCGGGAATCCGTTCACGCTCTCGGGTTCTCTGACTGAGCTCGACCACAGATGTGTACATTGAAGTTGGGGTTCATTCTGGATTCCGAAGCACCCCGCATTCTATCTGTGGCTCTCGTGCGGTGGAAATGTTCCGGAAACCGCGGCTCGAGCAACCAGAAATCGTCGGTACCACAAACGGGGGTGAGTATCTGGCTTTCATGGAAGCATCGATCTCGCTGCGGAACCTCCTCGAAAGCGAGGATACCGCCCCCGAATCCCCTCTCTCACGCCGGAAGATTAGAGACGGGGGTTCTCTTTGCTCGATTCAATCTTCGTCCATCCTCCGGCGGAGGCGGAATCGTGAGAAGTTCTGTGTTTCCAATCGTTCAGAGAAGTGAAGGAAGCTTCCATCAACCTCGAGCTTTTTTGGCGGAGCGCGTGGTAGCAGTTGTGTTAGTGTCTCGACAGCATCAACTCGCTCCGTGTTGTTGTTGTGATGGCGGCTGTAGGATCGGGCACCGTTGGTGGAAATTCAAATACAAATAGTGCTGAAAGATGGTACTTCACTGCCGAAGAACTTTCCAATTCGGCCAGCAGGGCCTGTGGCATAGACCCCGAGAAGGAGCTGGTCAACAGACAGCAAACTGCCAACTTGATCCAGGAGATGGGACAACGATTGCATGTGTAAGTTAAGCCTAATCGGCTCTCTGTTCGCAACGCTCTTCTTGCCGAAAACAAGTGATCCAAGTATCGTGGTCGTCTTCCAAATCTGGCGTTATTCAGTTCTCGTGAGCTGCTCGCCATCTACATGAGGGGAACTCAATACCGCCTCATCGTGAGAAATGGAATGTCGAAGTTTTCATGCATGGCACCGAAAGTCATGCCTCCTCAATGGAACCGATTTTCACAAGTTGTATCTCAATGCGCAACCATGAAGGAGAGTCGATTACGATTTGGGCGGTACGCCGCACCAGTTTCGGATTCGGATCGTCATTTTCATTCGAGCAAGACTTACTCTCGGGGATTCCGTGCATTTGTGAGTCACCCCAGGTGGCAACCTGGCCGGGACCGCCAACGTTGACGAACTTTCGTCGATTTGTTGCCGCGTACCGACAGAATCTCTCTGAGCCTCAACCAGGCTTCCACTGGATTGCCCCGCTTGGTCTCTATCGCATGTCTCGTCGAATTTCGATTATTGTGATTAAATCGGAACGTGGTGGCTGCGCCCTCGACAGTAATCGGCGCTAGCACCGCAATGTGGCCTCCATGCAGACCGAGGCGGATTCTCGGGATTGAAGTCGTGCAGTTCGGATGGGCGCTCGAACGATGGGATCTCATCCGGTCCTAACAGCCTTTGCCCTTCCGTCATGAAATTCACTCTTTTGCTCTGGTGGCAGGCTCCTGCTCTGAGCGGTGGTTCTGAATTCTTCTTCATTCGCCCCTGTCCTCCATGTTTCATACATTCCGTACGACCCCACTCATACGATCCCATGGTATTCGTGAACCTCTGGGCTGCTTGGGCACCCTCTCCGAGGTTCACTGGTCTCCATCGCCTTGGATAAGATCGCTTTTCGGAACTCATTGATACTCAACAGTCATTTTTTACAGGAATCAGTTGTGTATCAACACCGCCATCGTTTACATGCACCGTTTCTATCGATTCCACTCGTTCACCAAGTTCAACAGAAATGTAAGCGCCAAATCTCTGATTCATCGGCCAGCTTCTCGTACTATCATGAGCTCAGTTTTCTCGGATGCATTTCGCGCCGTTGCATGAGGGACGGCCGGTGTGGTTCCAACGTCCAAATGCATCTGATCGGAGCGCAGTGCACTCAAGAACTCTGTGATCGATAAGTTTCGGGTCGAGAAGATAGCATTCGCGTTTCCTTCGGGGGTGTCTGCCTCGGGCAGAACCTCACATTGGTTCGGAAATCGGAAAGAAATATCCACGGATATACGTACCATTATCGTTCGATGAGAAGTCGGAGCTCCCCTCCTAACTCTGGCTTGTAACCCTCTTGCAGGACATCTCACAGTGCGCCCTATTCCTTGCTGCGAAAGTTGAAGAGCAGCCTCGTAAATTGGAGCATGTTATAAAATGCGCGAGGTCTGTACTGTCGAAGTCGAGCACTGCACTCGATCCAAACTCTGAAGTAAGTTCGGCTAGATAAGAATGACGATTCACCCAAATAGTTCGCTCTCGACGCTGTTACTTCGCGAAGCAAGAGAACAATGAGCTCGAATAATAACACCTAATCCTGTCATTTCCAGGAATACTTGGCCATGGCTGGCGAATTGGTAGCAAACGAGAACCTTATGCTGCAAACACTCGGGTTCGATATCGGCATTGACCATCCGCACACGCATGTGGTCAAATGTTGTCAGCTTGTCAAAGCTACAAAGGTGAGCGTCGAGCTCTGTGCTTTGCCACTGCGTCGAGTTTTCAAGTGTTCGACCTCGCTTGAGGTGAAGCCGAGCTCCGGTTGACTGATCATCTGAAAATCATCCTCTCTCTACAGGAACTCGCACAAACTTCATACTTCTTGGCAACGAACACATTGCATTTCACCACCATGTGTTTACAATATAAACCGACAGTGGTCGCGTGTATTTGCATCCACGTCGCTTGCAAGTGGACCGATTGGCAGATTCCTCCATCAAGGGAGAATAAACAATGGTTCAACTACATCGACGACACTGTGACGTTGCAGCTGCTTGAAGGTAGGTCAAATCGCTTGCTCCTTGTCGAGCTCATTTTTCAACGTGCATTCGGCGCCTCCCTGCTGCTGCTTCAACACTTTTCTTGACGGAGCCGTTTGTATCTTGCAGAACTATCCGCTGAATTCTTGGCTTGTCTTGACAAGTGTCCCGAAAGGATGCGCAACAGAGTGTTCTCCTGCCTGAAGTCAAGAGAGAGCACTCCCGGCAGTGTACACCGCACGCACCAGCAACCTTCCCCCGCTCCGGTGCAGCATCATAGAGGTGACCCGAATGCGGTGCAGAGAGCGGACCCGAATAGAAATTCGGGTAGATCGTCTCACCCAACGCATCAACCGGATTCGACAACATTGATAGCTGACAGAAGAAGAACCGCGCCGCCGAGTTCACAGCAGCCGCACCAACAGCAACCACAACAACAACAGCAACAAACGCAATCCCAGCAGCAACAAGCCCCAAGCGGTCACGCTCACCGTGTATCGGGACATCACAGCAACTCGTCTTCCGATCGTTATGCGTATAACAAAGAACATCAAAGAGTTTCGCAAACTCAGAATCCAGCATGCAATCCATCTCAGGTTCGTCATTCATTGCCGGCGAATATCAAACCGACTCAAGTAGTGAGCGCAATGGTGCACCCAAAGAAACAGTATCAACAACAACACTACCTCGGGGGACAGCCGCAGCAACCATCGCAACAACCGCCCCCGCAACAACCGACCCAGCAACAGCCGGCTGCAGAGATTAAACCGCCGCGGGCAAGCAACAACGGTGCGGGTCAGTCGTCAAACCACGCACCTCAGCATCCGCACGATCAGAACAGGAGACCTCACTTGAAGCAGGAAACACACCAGCATCAACAACACCAACAACAGCAGCTTCATCCGTCGAATAGTATGCCTGTACTCAACAACCAGTTACTGTCAAAACCAAACGATATCAAATCTCAGGCGAGCTCGCGCAACCAAATGATGGGGGGCGTTCTTGATGAGTCTAGCGGTTTGCTCAAGCCGGCGGATTTCTCGCAGCCGTACCCAAGCTGCGCTTCGCCTCCTGCTCATAACCCCATGTTCGAAGGGGACTCCTCGTCGATGGAGAACGATTTTCTCTCCGGTAAGTAACATACTCTAGCTTTAAAACATCCTGAATGATTCCCATTCATTCTCAAGCTGATCCTCGTAGTCTTCGACCTCACACCGCTCCGTAACCTATGACTGATTTTTCGGTTCTGTCTTCCAGGAATCGTTTCACAAACCAGTCCAAACAACAACTCCGGATCGAACTCCCTCGGGTTTGGAGGGAACTTCAGTCAGCAGAAGCAGATTTCGCCCCCTGAGACTCAACATCGTCTGAGTTCTCCCCGAGCGTACTCGACTGGAGCCGATTTGGCGGGAGGAGCGATAGTCAAAAAAGAACCTCTCCCCTCGCTGCCACCCCCATATCCCAACGTCAAGCAGGAGGTTTTCACAGCTCAAACCTCGGCAGTCGTGGCAAAGCCTCAGCCTGCTCACTCGCAATTGATAAAACAGGAAACTCCGGAATCAAGCAGTACACACCAGCAGCTTCAGTTGCCGCCGCACGTACAGCAGCAATTACCACAGCAGTCCAACCAGCAAGCCCAACAACCTTTGTTAACTGAGACGTCGACGAACCATTTGATCGCTCGGGTTGACGTTCCCGATGGATCGAAACAGCTCCTGAATTCAGTTTCGAAACCCAACGTACTGGCGCCCGCGATGAGCGAAGCGATAAGTTCAAATTCGGCTGGTGTCGTTGCAGCAGCTCCGACCGGAGTGATCGCGAGTGATCACCATGTGCTACCTCGACCATCGGTTGCTGTTCGAGACTTGCCACTAACGACCGTTACTGCTCCGCAAGTCATTCAGCAACTTCCGCAAACTCTGCATCCAGATCATTCTGAAATCAATAATTCCTTAACCGAGAACAGAAGTTTTGGAGGACACGAGCAAACCGACTTCGACAGCGGGAAGAAGCATAAGGTGAGCAAAACTGCGACCAGAAACTCATTCATATCTCACTCGATCCTCGAATACGGCATCATGGCAGGAGCATTGGTGACTAACGTTTTTTCCGATTGCAGAAGAAGAAGGAGAAGAAAGAGAAGAAAGAAAAACGCCACAAAGACGACAAGAAGAAGAAGAAGAAGAAGGACAAAGACAGAGAGAGAGAAACGCGATCCCGCTCGAGGTCTCAATCATCATCACCGGTGGCATCTTCTGCGACTCCACTCTTCCAGCCCATCCAGATGGGCGGTGTCAAACTGAAGATCAAGGTTATTCCTCCGAGCAAACACATAACCGGCAGCGATAGTGATTCCAACGCCGGGAACAACGGTGCGATTGCAGGAAGCAGCGGAGGAGGCGGCGACACAAATCTCAAGATAAAGATTCCTATAGATAAATTTGACACCGAACGTAAGGAGAAACGTAAACGGAAGGAGGAATTCTACGAAGAATCAACGCCGAAAAGTCGAAAGTTTCATTGAAAACATGGTGATAACAGCGGTTGATCGATCTACCGATTCATCGCTCAAAAGGATAGGCTTAGCTACCCCCTGTGAATAACTAAAGAAGTGAGCGAATGGAGGAGTGGATGGGTCAAGTGGTTGAGTCATTGAGATCTGGTGAATGGACTTCGAATGAGAGGGAGAGGCAACCCGTGAGAATGCTACAAGGGTTTACATTAAAAGTTCATGTAAAAATTCCCACGTGAGGTAACTTGTTGATGGTTTTACTATGAAAATCATAGGGATTGAGAAGTGAGAGTGAGTGGATAACGCGAGGACACATCGATCGACGAAACTCGGAGCTGTACACATTCGAGGGCTCTTGGTCGCAGCGTACAATTTGTAAGACCGAGAGTCTCGCTCGAATAATGAAGTTCTCTAAGATCAAAAATCGCAAGTCATCCATTCCACGCTAATCTATTAAGACCAAAACGGAATGTTCATCGATAGTCGAAGGGCTGCCGATTCGTTGCAACTCGCGGACTCGTTTGTTGACTGAAAGAAGGCGGGATCCAGACTTTTTTAGTACAAGAGATTAACCAGTGGCAGTGAGAGAAACGAATCCACATTTGACTCACTTCGTGAGAAAAACGTGGATTCAGAATCCAGTTGATCGCTCTGATGATGGTGTGGGGTTGAAAATGAATCAACTGTTCGCGCGTGCGTATAGAAAAACGAAGTTCAAACGAGTTGATATGGATTTCTCAGTAGAAGATGATAGGGTTTTAATAGGAGTTTCCAAATCGCTTCAATAAATTCGTTTCGGGGAGCTTATCTCGACCTCAGAGCTTCTTCACACATGCGAATCATAGACCTGGATCTTCTCTGAACGCCAGAATATTGGCTCCATATGCGGCGAACGGATGTGGCCCAAGCTCAAGCTCAGCTAACAGGCTCTGCGAAATCTTTTCCATGCCGCCAACCGTCTGTTTCCCGATTCTCTCTCCATTCCCTACGTCAACTCAACTGGAAAGCATATGCATGCGTCTATTCAATAGCAGCATCGGGCATTCACTGCGAATCGGTTTTACTCCCTGACATCCTTCGAAAACAAACGCCTGCCCCATTATTATTCTGTTCCATCTTTAACTATGGGTATGGGTCTTCATCAGAAGGACTCCAATGCAGACCAATATCATACGATTGGGCATATTTCACCCTTCCGCATCATCTGGAGTGTCCGGGCGATCGGCGACACAGTCCACGAAACGCCACCGTACCTACTTGCAGCGTCTCTGCATTTGAGTGGTAACTTATTGATGTATGGGGGACTGCGGAACTTCGAGATCCGCAGATCAACACAGATCACTGAGAACACAAGTATCTAAGTATTCAAGCTGGACAGCATGACGGGAGTCCGGAGACGATCAGTGACTGATAGCGTCGGAGAAAGAACCCAGATGGACTAACGATGGAAGAGCGGAATGCTATGTTCACGGAAGAGCGAGCAGGAACCGCGAGTTATTCGTAGGCTTGTTGGGGTCAAGTTTCGCGGAAACTAGTTTTCCAAGTTATAAGACCGACGACGTCACGGGGGGAACTCGGCGATCGATTCTGCCGGCCTTTTCGGGTGTCTCGAGACAGCTGAGCGGCGGACTGATTCGGCGGCGTTGTCTGATGCGCTCGCTGCGTTCTAATCGTTGTCATTCGGGGATCCCGGGCATTAACCAAGACTGATGGTTGTCTCACTAGGGGAGCTAATGGCGGTTTGTCCGAGCGGATTTTTCCATTCCGCAATTCTCTTCCTTCGAGGAGAATGTTTCATTCGAAAAAACATGGAGTTCCAAGTATCATTGACGGCTTGGATAGATCCGATCTCATTGGCTTCCTTTCGATTTTGAATGGAATCAATGAGATATCATCATCTTAACGACTGCGTTCCGAGAAGTATGAGTGAATGGGACCCCGGCATGAAGCTCGAGGAGAGTTTGATCGTCGAGTGTTTCGGGGGTTCTACCATGAAGAGAGGTTCCGCTCGCTGAAGATCAGAGGAGAAAGAAGCCTCCGATTATTCTCTCATCTTCTCCCCGATCACGATTCGCAGCATACCAAGTCGAATTCCGAGCTCCTCGCATGACTGAATGATTCAAGCCGGGAAGCTCTTCACAGTACGCCAGCGTACGACTTTTTTGGCAGCTCCCTTCGGGGAACTCGGAGCTCGTGAACCCTTATCACAGCCGTGGTGGAGCGCCCAAGCGATCTTTTCTGGGCGAGAAAAAAACCCTTGGGGTTTGAGCGTCTCTAGAAATGGATCGAGGCAAGAGACAATGATCCTACTTTGACGCGCTTGCAACGAGTGTCGAGCAGTTGAGGCGCAGTCGTACGCGCTCTTGCTCCGCCACAAACGGGATCATGGGACATGCGATCACGTTCACCTACAGCGAGTAGAGCGATGCCTATGCCGTTTCAGTCATCGCCGACCTCACTTGCACGTCCGAAGTATGAACCGAGCGGCCGCGTTTCTCCGACCACTCCTCGCTGGCGCACATGGCACATGTGGAGGCGAAAGAACAGGCTTGAGCGACCTTCCAGTCAGCCTTCGAGTACATAAGTGGTGCGGTTCTTCATTCAAGATTGCGTTAACAGAAGAGTTCTAGACCTCGTGAACTCTTTCGCTCGCGGGATCTGAAACATACCTGATCAGGATGCTATCGGATCTTTTGTAAACGAGATTTTCTTGAGCTCATAGTCCCAAAATTTATTTCTGTCACATAGTTCGTCACGCACTTGTTCGGAACTCGTGGTCGGTATATGCAAAGGCAAGAAGCTTCATTTTATTTTCCTCGAACTTCCCCGAATCAGCGTCGGTTCTCATGAGGAACCTTGGGGATGATCAGCATTCGCGGAGAGTTTTTAGACTTTGTTCAGGTTTCCAAGAAATAAAAAGTCGGATATAGTCTCTAGTCTGTTTAATTGTCACGCCCGAGTGTATTGAACGAAGCCGGGGTCCTTGAAACCGGAGCCGGTCGTTTTTTCTCTGAAATTTCCGGCTTTGAAAGTTTCGGCCTCAGACGTTTTGGCCTCGGAGACATCTTGGCTTCGGACATTTCGGCTTCCGAGACATCTTGTCTTCGGACGTTTCGGCCTCGGAGACATCTTGGCTTCGGACGTTCTGGCCTCGGAGACATCTTGGCTTGGGACGTTCCGGTCGCGAACAGTCTGGCTTAGGACCTCAAGGCGTCAGGAGTTTGGGCCTCCGATACCTCGAAGGTTTGACGAATGATTGTGTAGCCCAGGGGTCGTCGAACTTTGTCGCGACACCCCAGGGTGCCGCTGCTACCAGCAATGTCGGAAAGGTTTGACGACCTCCGGTGTAGCCCATCTGTTGTAGTGCGGACCTCTGCCGAATCGGATAGCTCTCGAACATTGGGTTTTCGCGCATTCACAGAGCCATCCTTGTGGTCCGAACACCTACCTCCAACGGGAGCCAACGAAAATTTCAAGAGCTAATTTGTGCTCTGCTTGACCACAGAAGTTCCCCGCTTTAACTGGATCACCAATATGAGTTAATAAGCCAAGATGTATCTGAGGCAAAAATGTCTGAAGCCGAATTGTCTCCGGGGCCGAAGTGTCCGCACCAGAACGCCCGGAGCTGAAACGTCAAAATCCAAAATGTCCTAGAACGCTTCGCAACAGGTGCAGGCGCACTCCCGTCCCGAGCAATGTGAACGCATTGAACCCCTTGAGCTAGACGACGACTCAGCCGGACGACTCCAGGAAATCATTGGATAACCGTAGCAGTCCAAGGAGAGAGAACCGGAATGATAGAGAACAGCTGTCGAGGACGGACCGAAGCTTCAAGTGCCGTCGAAAGTCTCAAATTGCTTGCGCTCACCCAGAGTGTTCATCTGGCTCGCCGCGACAGCGGCGTGACTCAATCAGAGAGAGAGCAGCGTCTTGAATGGCCCTTTCGTGGTTTCGGAATCAGACACTCGTTGACTATTGAGTTTCCGGGGTCCAACACAAGACTCCTACAAACGTCTATCAGCTAGAATTCATCGAACGTTATGTAAGTCATCGATTGCACCGAGGCTCATGCTGTTTCAGAAACTCAGCTCGGGTCATTCGGGGTCGAAATATAGCCGGTGAGATTCACTCACTCACGCAAGAAGGAGCTTCCAATCGACTCGATTGTTCGGGGAGATGTTTTTTTACTCCTATATGTCGAAAACCTTGATAAAATGGGTCTCAGAAAGATGAAAACGAAGGTCATGCTCGCGGAAAGTTCCATGATCGTTGATCCGCGAGGCTTCCAGGGAGGGTCTCACATTTGAGTCTAGTGTCAGATTTTAGGAATCGAAGAGTTCACATGGTCGCTCTAGAGGAGGAAACACGGAACCGACTGCGTTACCCTCATAGCCAGTGGTTGGGACAGCGATTGAGAATACCTATTTGGAACGAAGTCACAGTACGAACTCCAGGAGGACTAGCTCGCACTCAGACTGTGATTTTCAAACAACGGAAGGAGACGGGAGCCGTTGGCGTCCTGCAATGGGGTGGACGTTTCCAATCTTCCCCACCGAGCAGCGCTGCTCGGCGATTTATGCACAATCTCACGATCGAGCGTCAAGTGTTCCGACGTGCTGGCTAGCGGCCGTCATGTGAGAGGTCGTCGATTCGACACTTTGTTGCGGCCAACTCCCTTGGAAATTGCTTCCATGACTCCTGGCCATGCTGACATGCCAAGTGATTGAGGATCTGTGGATAGTCGGCGAAAGATACACCCGTGGACTCCATCATGGAGCGAGAATGGCGAATAAAGCAGAAGGGCTGAATGGGAAATCGAATAATAGAAGCGTTCTCCCTCGAATCGATTCTTTTCACTACAAAATACTGTGGTCTCCTCGTTGATCCGACACCATACATGACTCATGGAGAACACTTAAAACGAGCTGTGAGGTATGCCGACATTTACTGTGAGCATAAGAGGCATTGAGTCACTCTGCGCCTTCTCCTCCCGATCAAATTTGCGATGGCGGAAATTGGAGAGAGCGGTCCCCGGTCTTTAAGATGTCTGAAGTCTGTGATGACTCCAGGGACCGGATCATGACCTACAAGCTCCTCCCATTGCTCTGCTTCTGGTGCGACGTCCCCGCCGAGATAGACCGGATTCAAAAGAGACTTCGAGTCCCGCAGCAAACCGGGTATATAGGGAAAATTGAAATAATCTTCCACGAGGCCAGTGTCACCTTCAAAGAAGGGGAAATCGTTCGCGAAACCGACCTGCAACCCTGGATGTTCGCATCGATAAATCGCTGCCAGGAAGAGGTGAAGAAACGTTCCAGGCACATGACGGATTTTCACCTAACGCTCGGTCCCCTCCTGGACACGAGGCGTCTCTGACATGATCAGGGAGATGATTCGCGGAGAAGTGCTCAAGCAGACTCTTACAGCTGTGCCCCATGGTGTATCTTCCCTGAGAGCTTCCTCGTAAATTGTCGATCGGGAATAGTCGGGCGCTCTCGCACGAAAAATGTGCGCGCGCACCACGGTCACACAACTGACTGTCGGAGGATGCTCTAGCATACCGAAGCGACAGGAATGGGGACCAGCTGCATGATGAAATGCACGTCTCTGGAATGTTGGTCCGGGTCGCGGAGGATGCGCGAATGGCGAATCCGTCAGAGTTTCTCAACTTCACGATCGAATACGGTGATGAGAGTGTATTCCTGAACACGCTTGTTGCTACCCAAATTCCTATCACCGTCGACGTTCCATAGCCAGCTGTGAGAGATCTTCCAGCAAGTCAAAGCTGAGCATGACGCAGCCGAGCGCTGCAATTGGCCAAGAAAGACTGAGCGCAGCACTTTTGGGCAATGGAAGGGAAGGGATGGGGGAACACAGACTTCGAAGCTCATGTATAGGTAGTTTCGCTGAGCCGTCGTGTGCAATTTTCATCATAGCATTTACGAAATAACATTGAACAAACATGAGTTCGCTTCGCCCCGGTCGCGGCTGAAGATAGACACGCCACTGATTCCACAGCATGAATGGTTCCAGTTCTCGTTATTATCATCTGTCTGCCCTCCAATCAGAGCTGGATAAGACCTCAAACGAAATACCTCGCCATGCATTCTCCTCACACTATTGGTCTTTTCGTTCGCAATAGTGTCAAATTCGTAGTGTCACTAACGAGTGCAAAGCGTCGTTTCAAGGTACAGAGGAGAGTGAACAATCATCGGTGATCGATCACCACTGAGACACGAGGTACATTCCGCGGAGCGGTACATGTGATCCCGCGGAATTCCGTCCGAATAACAACCGTAGGCTTGGTGAGTTCATGCCCTTGCTGGAGCGGGCCTGCTTAAAGTATTGATTGTGGTCGCGAAGTTTTCGATAGTGAAACAAAGCAGAGCATAATTGCATAGTCGAGTATATCGGGTATTTTATCATCTCACAAGTAGTCATCAACACACGGCAAAATATTTACATCGAAAGTTCTCAACGTATGGTGATTCCAACTGCCATTCGGAAGCAACCCAGAGCTGGGCTTGTGTTTGGGTGTCAGCGTCCCTTTCTCGGTGTCGCAGTTCCGTATTCATATACACGTTCTTGTATGTAAATATTTATATATGTATATATTCATATATTTAAATGTACCCATCGGAAGTGGCAAGGACAACACGGTACACTACTCTCGCTTCCATGCATGGCAGTTTCGCAAGCACTCTCAACTGTGATTTACATTCGGTCTGATGAGAGACTTCGGTATCAGCTTTAATTTTAGTTCACTTCTTCGAAGCGTCGTCAGAATGGGACATATCGCGAAAACCTCATATTTACACTGCAGTATCAGCCCCAACGAGAATGCCACAGCGGAGATCTGCGAAGCTCGGAGCATGTTGACAGAAATCGGACTCAAATTCGCGCCGGAATCCATGACTCGTTTTCTAAGGTTTCGAAAATCGTGCGAAATCATGCTCCGTTTCTCCGAAGCTCTCTTTTCCGGGGCGGAGGGAGAGCTCCTTCCGGAAAGAAAGCTGGCCTGCTCTGACTGAGATATCAGCGGCTCTATCGGGGCGTGGAGAGAAACTTTGCTGCGACTCAATACGAGGACGAAGCGCGAACGGAGTTCGTTATTCGGTGGGATCGACGGTATCACACAACGAAAAAGGAAAAAAAGAGTCCCTGGTCCACGATGTTGTGAGACAAGAGAACACTGCGCTGAGATTCTTTTCGGCCTTCAATCTCATGATGAATGATGCAACTTTGGCGCGATTTCGCCCGGTGCCGTTCCCTGGATACCCTGAACTCTCGCGGTGGGAAGGAGTTTCGATAAGAGTATTACATAAATTTAGGCGCGGGGTGAACGAACGGATGTAAGGAGCGGCAAATCAGCTCCACGCCATATTCAAGGAGGTCGTGGACCCCAAAAGGCTAAGGAGCCTGTCCTGCTGCGCAATTGTATTTGAAAAAACTCTGTCACACTGTAGCGCTGGACTGCGGCGAAAAAAGCCTCCGATCACATCGCTATGTTAGGGTGAAGTTCTACGGTACGTGGGTTCAATCAGAACGCCCCGTCTAGGAACATTTAGGCGAACTATTCAGAAAATCAATGCATTTGCACCTCGAGAGCTCTACGGAGTCCGGAGAGTGAGCCGCTCATACCTATGAAGACCTGTGCCGCTTTTGATCCGATGGCCTGAGAGTTGGAAGCGAGAGGACTACGAGGAAACATGCAGCAACGCGCACATCGCCGCCTCATGGCTTCAAGCACGTCAGTAGTCATTTCATCAGTGAGCTTGGTCTGAGTCTGGATGGCAATCGAGGGAACTATTCGTTGCGATCAGCACTTTTGGGAATCAGAACAACGTCTCGGGGACGATCAGTCAGTCAACTGCACTGTCTAGTTTAGGTACCTGCGACATTTTCTAGCGCCACAGGTACACGGAACTTTGACTTCTTCTTTCGGGAACTTGTAATCGTAAGTCAGCTCTTCACCGACTTTAATTCGCTTCTGGGAGTAGATGACTATGTGCTTTTTCCCGAATATTTCGATACACTGTAAAAAACAGAGGAAGCTTCAATTAGCATCGGTATCCTTTTGGGACCCGCGGGTCTAATGCGTCTTCAATCGTACGTACTTTAGAATAGCAATTCGGATCACAGGAATGGTTGATAAAGCGCGCCGCGTTTCCGTGCATGGTCGCATCCACGACCTCGTCGTCGTCGATTTTGAACATGTAGCAATCGATTCCTCGGGCCTGGAATGATACGACTGGCTACGTCATCGATCTTGACGCAGTTCGCCCCGTTCGCGGGCATTGTACGCAATCCTTGCTTTCGATTATGCATGCATGCCGTACGGCACTAACCTTATACAACTGTTCTCGCTTATCGGTCAGAACGGCTCGAATCAACTCTCCCGAGTACTCGATTACCATTTCGCCCGCATCTATGGCTCTTTTGGCGAAAACACCGCGCCGGTGTATCTTAGATCTGCGGCAACGTCGGGAAATCAGTGAGAAAATCAAGTCCAAGCGGTAGCCAATGATGCCTGTCTACGCGGGAGTTCATGATGCGAGAATCAATACGGAGCGAACCTGAATACGCCCACGCTCTGACGAGCAGTGTCCTTGAGGGAGTAAAATTGCATGACCATGTGAAGATCCTTATCAATTCTCCTCTGGCGCTGTGAAACCTGGAAAATTCGAGCGTGGTCATGTTCCGAAGCCTCACACGGGAAACACTTTCAATCTTCCAGCCGCTCGCCATCACGAACGCCCCCGAGGCATTCGTGAGTTACAGATACATACTTCCTCGCTCCCCTCTTCGTCTGATGAGTCTTCGTCGGAATCTTCTCCCCTTGGCGGCTTTCTGTGTCGCGACGCAAGGAAATCGAACATATCATAAGCTCCCTTACGCGAAAATACCGTTGCACGGGCACAAGAGTCCGTGATCTGTGGAGTTAGAGAAGGTTAGTTATTAAGCTGCCAAGTCCCTGCTTGAGCCGTATTCGGGCGCGTATTCGGTTCCATCCAGGAGTTCGGAAAAAATTGCGGGGAATTCTCGCACGGAACACAGATACTCACAGAGGGGAACTTTGCCAGCGCGACCTCATCGGCAACTACCGTCCTCTTCCTGTGGGCTGCTGAGGCGAAGGCTTTACTCTTGAATGACGGCAATGTGGAGGCTCCCTTGTTCCCCCCTGCTTCGTCGCCTTCGCTCTCGAACGAGTACACGTCTTTTTTCGAATCCTTATTCCCCTGGAAGCGGGCAAGGTCAGCAAGATGGGATATCGACCTCCGGATTCAAGCAAGGATCGATTGATGAACATCGAAGTTGGATTGATTACCATGCCGACGGTATCCTTATCCCGGCTCTGCAACATCAGAAGTTTTTTCTTCTTCTTGCCGGGAGCTGAGTCCGCGGAATTTAGCAGAATGATCGTGGACGGAGATGGAGGCTTGCTGGTGTCGCCCTGTTGATTATATCGAATACTCGGTACACCCGCCGTGAAAAACAGCTGCATAAAACTTGGCGACGCTAACGTCGAGCATGGGACCGCGTGAGCGGAATCAGATCGGATATTTTATGATTTCAAGTTGCGTCGTGTATACAGTTTTCGAGAATCGAGAACATCTTTAGATACCTTATCCGGCACACTCGAAGACACACTCGTCCTGCCCTGATCTGTTGCCACCTGTGTGCTCGAACTTGATGCGGACGATGTCGTTCTGAAGAGATCCACTTTCTGGAAGCTGTCTTGACTCTCCTCCTTGATTACGATCACTTCGCGCTGATCCTTGCTTCGCTCCTGCAGACAACGAGCGGTTGAGTGAGCAAGACCTGCATAGCGTACTACCAGATAGCCAGAACTCTCACAAATCGGTTTACCCTTCGTTCCTTTTCTCTCATAAGTTCCTTCCGCCGTTCCATCTCCTTGTGCTGCTGAGCGACTGCGGCCAAGACGCTGAAAATCGATGGATCAACCCTTGATCTCAAGCTCTCCCGGAGGATCGACCACCGATATGTATAAGTGACATGACAACATGTTTTGAGGGATGAACATAATACCTTTGCTGGCTGATCTGCGCTAGTTTCTGGTGATTTATGCTCATTTGTTCAGCTTGGCCGAATGTTGCTGTGATGACTTTTGATAGGGAACTCAGATGACTCTCGAATGACCCAGGGGTGGGATCAGGCAGTCTGCAAGAGTCGAGTATTCGCATGAATGCCGTGTCGGTGAGGGACCTCCATTGATATAGCGATGTTTTCAGCGAGATCAAGTTATCGTGACGACGCACCTCAGAGGCATGGAGTGGCTATGCCGGTGAGATGGTGGGATCGATGAAGGTGAAATCGCGGTGAAAGGAGCAGCGCTCGAGTAAGGATGGTAACTGAACGGATGCGGGTGCTCCATTTTCAAGGGTCGGAACGGGTAACCTAGGGCGGTCGCCATGACCGGCTGAGGCTTAGCTAAAATTGCCTGCGGGAGGAGTCTCAGAATTCACGAAACGGTTCCAGTTCTCGGGCGGATGTTCGCCGCCCCTCGTTTTTTCTGTGAAATACAGTTATCGAAATAGAGCGAGTTGCAAACCTTTGGTTTCGCGGGCATTCCGTGCTTAGATTTAAGGATCAGTGGTGTAGGCTGAACGATTGATCCATGTGAACTCGAGGTCTGACCCGAAGAGGGCGAAGGTCCTTCACGCTTTATCACAGGGCTCATCTGCAATAGGTACGACGAAAATGTTCACATCACTCATGTAGGGGTGAAATGTACATGAGAGACGCCCAATATTCTTACACAGGCTAACTCCCGCCCCAAGAACCTCACCAGCTCTCGTTTAACCGGCACCTGATTCAGAGGTGATACCGAGCCAGCAAAAATCATATCCACGCCGAATGGATTGTTCCCGGGGATCGCTTTCGTTGGCGTAGGCTGCATGAATGGGCGAGGAAACTTAGAACGTACGATAGAGTCACACTGTTACCGGAGCAATCAATTCAGGAACTGACAACTACCTTTTGAAGCGTCGGCGTTGGAGGCGCTGGACTCGGAGTCACTTCCGGAGTGGCAGGAGTTACCGATTGGAAGCTACCTCCCATTATCGGAGTTCCTGGATGGCAGGAGAAACGAGTTATTCAATTGTTTGGTAGCTTTGTCTCTACTCCTGCTTGCAGTGTTAAATTGTTCCCTCTCGTGAATATCCACGTTCAGCAGACGCAATCCCGAGCATTGAAATCTCTATCAATTCTTGAAATCCTGGGACTCCCTGGATAATTGAGTTCTAGTTTCAGATTCACCTGGTAGGGGTTCGAGGAATCCCATGGGTGCGGTTTTGTACATTGATTGTTGATGCAATAGCTTTGCATGAAGTCCTTCCGTGGTGCCGTCCAGGGAAGGCGAAGGAGAATATAGTGGGGAAGGCGACGGTGTGGCGTAGTAAGGCGGGAGCAGAGAGGATGCGACCTGTGCATTCAATAGTGCCTGCTGCGTTGCGAAAGATGAAGATAAATATCTGGAATGAAAACAAGCAATCAATGATGAGTAGAGCTCCGGTTCGACCGGACACGTCCTTTCCGCCCGTTTATCCCGTTCCTCATATTTTTTCAGCTACCAATAAACGTCCGGTTCCCAGGCTTGCAGATCGAGTGGTCAAAAATGGTTTTTGAGCGACATCGAAAAGTTTGACGGTTTTCGGCCAACAACGCGTGAAACGAATCCGGGATTGTAAGGGGATGACTAAGGAGCGCTCTTCCAATAGCCAGAATATCGGTGCTCGTGCTTTATCTACGGGGCTGTGTTATTGGAGGTTCAGAACATCGCAATGTGACGCCCTCTGGCGGCCTCGTCGATATGAAACCACCTAGGCCAGTGATCGTGTCGGTACATAAGCTGATCCGATCACAGAGGTTCTCATTTACTACTCTCACATGCTGAATATATGTGGAGAAACGACGAAATTCGCATGTCCGCTTTCGGGCAAGATGTCCACCCGAAACAGTGCTGGGCGAAATCATAATCATATTTTTGATTATGGTTATGGCCATCGAGTTTTATGATTTTGACCATGATGATGATCAAGATTATAATCATTATCATAATCACAATCATGCCGTAATCCCGGAATTTTCTCAAAAACGGGATTTTATTTGAAAAAGGGATTTTCAGGATGGTCGAAACGGAGTCGTTAGTTTTCGGGGTCGCTGAGCACGATGAGGGTGTGAGTTTTCCTCGATCTTTCCGACCTGACGCTGAATTCATTGAGGAGGTCAGATTCATCACTGCGATCTTGCCATCGACATGTGTTTTTCTAGAGATCCAAGATTTTGGGGGCGGTTGACACGTAGTCGGGGGTTTTCGGAGTCGCTGAGCACGATACAGGTGTCAGTTTCACCCGATGCATCAATCCGGACGCGGACTTTGTTGAGGAGGCCAGATTCATGATTGTGATCTTGGCGTCGTCACTCGACTTTCTGGAAAAACCAAGATGCTGGGGGCGGTTTGAAAGTGGTCCGCGGTTTTTGGGATGTGTGATCACGATTCTGGTCTTGGTCCTCCGCGATCCATCCGTCCTGATACGGAGATCGTTGATTACAAATGACGAGTTGAGTTGATACTGATTGGGAGCTACTATCACGTGGACTATAGCCATGTGCGAGATGATCTACTTTGCTCTTCCCGCTTCGCAAATACTGCTCGACGTCCGAGCAACCTGGGAAAGTGGCGATAAACGCAATCAAAGGATTCATAAGAAGCGTACGATACTGGAACGGGCCTGCTAAGCCGGGGTTCCGACCCGACGCGCTCTACAATCTAGCATACGATCTTAGATAAGGGGGGAGCCGTCGACGCACTTGCTCCAGGGGTGCTCCGCATGCTTCCCTCGATCTGTTCGATTCCTCTATACTGCCATGAAAGTGAACGGAACCATACGAATCCAGTCTCCCATCCGGCCAAGGACGACTACTACAACTTCGACGTAGAGCCCACGGAGGTGTCAGCAGCATTATCGTCGTCAGCCACAGGGCCCTCCTGGATGACTCCGTCCGACCCCGCAGGTGACCTCAAGTGGCAGTGATTTCACGACCCGGACACCGAGCTCACCATGCTGCTCCGTCACCAGCGCATCTCATCTCCCTTCAGGGAATTCAACACGGCAGAGCCGTCCAGCGCTTAGGTTGAACGATCCTTTCCCTCCGTAACCCTGATGAACGCGCCAGAGTCGAATCGGGTGAGCTATGCGAATCTCCAACAACGAGTACAGATCCGCAATGCTCAAGCGGTGCTTCAATGAATCTCAATATCAATGCTTGAGGATAGCGATTGAACCGTGCATTCTCTCTTCCTCGTGTGTCTCATGCCTCTGATCAGAGGATGATCAGAAAACGCCCTGATCTCATGCAGGCGCTCATGAGAGCCGTCAGTGTTTTCTGTCTCTTCGGATGAATCCACAGGAATCTGGATTCCTGGTGAAAATTAAGTAGCTTAGCTCCAGGTATTCAACATCAGTAGGTTGCTCAGGGAGTGATTAAGGGTATCAGCACGCTGGACGGGAACAGACAGTGCTCTCAGTGCCAGAGACCGCTGCGTCAGCAGCGGGGTTTATCGACATCCGAACCGATCGGGTACAACGACTTTCCCATAAGGATGGATAGATAGAGTAAAACTAACGCCTGTATCGGGCTCAGCGACCCCAAGAAACCCCGACTACGTGCCAACCGCCCCCGAAATCTTGGGTCTCCGGGAAGGCCCATGGAGAGGGCGGGATCACAAGACTGAATCTGGCCTCCTCAACGAATTCCGCGTCTGGTCGGGAAAAGCGAGGGAAACTAACACCTGCATAGTGATCAGCGACCCCGATAACCCGCGATTACGTTTTAGCCACCGCCGGAATCCTGTTTCCAAAAGAAATTCTTTGATTACGGATATGGTTACAGCAAAATCACAGGCGGCTTGTGATTATGATTCTGATAATTATTGTAATCATATCAGTGATCATGGGTTTGGCGATTCTGTGATTTTGATTTCAATAATAATCATCATTATGATTTCGCCCAACACTGACCGTGAAAGTGTCCTTTTTCAGCAAAAAAAATGTCCGGCCTCATGGACGCTCTATTGATGAGGCATTGCTTGAGCACAATATGCGGAAACTACTCAGGGAAAAGTTGTCCCTGAGTCGACCCGATCCTTCGTAACACGGAAAACACACTGTGGTCTGTGATACAGGCTCATCAAATATTACGGGGTGTTCTTCGTATCTACTGTACTGGAGGGAATCAAATCTATCCCTGCCATCTCCCCCTTCCCCGCGCTCGGCGCTTACCCTGCCATCGGCGACGTTGGTGAGGGATGATACAGAACGGGAGCGCCTCCAAAAGGATGTTGAACTGCATACTGCGGATGCAGAGGAGGCATTCCGGTGTAATGGCCTGGAATCAATGATAGGTGATCACAAGTACTCCACTCAGGTCAGGAGCGAAGGTACTCGATTCCAGGTGAATTACACATGGATTAGCAAGAATAAACACGGAACCGAGTCTTGTAACCCAATCTCTGGATCATCGAACTCACCAGTGATCAGTCCAGAATTGGTCTGCGTGAAATCTATTTTCGCGGACAATGGAGGTACCGACAAAGAGCTCTGCGCTAACATCGGAGGAACGAACATCGACTGAAAATTGAGAAAAGTAAAGCTGTGAGAGCTGCGAAGATATTGGGTGGCTTTCCATCCCAGGGTCGAGGAACTTTGTGCGCGCCATGACTGAAATCCCGAGATTTGCTCGGAACAACGGCTCCAGAGCTGGTGACCCCGGTGATTCGTCCCTCTGCGGAAGGCTTTCGAAGGAGCAGGATTCATGTCGTTCCAGAAAGCTTCGCACGAAGTCGGTGGCGAAATAGCGCAGGAAATGAGCGGTCGGGGTAATATATCCGTTGGAAATTTCTGGAACTGATCTTGCATTTTTTGCCTCAGCCACCCGAGGAAGAGCACAATTGCCATATTGCGGCCTGAGCATCCTGCCCGAACAAGCACTGTCATAAAGGCTCTTTGGGCTTCATGCACCTGAACATTTCGACCTTCTCCGGATTTGACGGGAGAAGTGTCGACAGGTGTTCCTCGTGTAAGGTTTTCGACGAGCCGGAGAACCGGGAGCCACGCTAAGCTGGCAATCGCGGGTTCGATCCCCGGCCGGGACAACAAAATTTGGTCAAATATGTGGTAAAAAGAGGATTTAATTTACACCAGAATTAAATCTGAACCATCTTAAGACCCAAGCCGACCGCCCGCAATGGGATTTGCGAGGCGATAGGGAGTGTTACTGGAGCAATACCGGAAGGTGATCCCGGGACACTTCTGAGGGCTGGCTGAGAGGTTCAGCCGGAAAAACAGAGCCGGAGAATCGATTTTAAACTAACAAGGCTGGTGTGATATGAGTTTTACACTCCAAGCTCGGGCCGCAATCAGGCCTGATTCCAGACGGGACTGAGAAGATCACCAACCAGAGAGAAGAAGACACGAGGGACCTAGAGGAGTTCATTCGGAAATCCACGGGACTTCTGGAATCTCATTTCTCTCCATGAAGTCTCCCTCAAGCTCAAGCTCCAGAAAGAGTAAGGAACAAAGCTGGGTCGAGGGTGAGTGCGAAACGATGTTACTCAATTCAAGAGCCACCTCTACTTCCATCGAAGCCTCTCCGGGAGCTCTGTCAATGAGATTGCTCTCGATGCACTATGGCCTCCATTAATTGTTTGCGAATGATCTATCAGATGATCGCCAGAATTGCACGGATCGCCACCCGGGAGAACCAAACAAGGAACTAACCTGACCAGCCGATGTAGCGGGCATAACTCCGTAGGCAGACACACTCTGCGCCGAAGCCGACGTATGAAGCGCTGGGGATCCATACGGGTTTTCGCCGAACGGAGCTCGTATGGGGACCAAGCCTGATGGGTAACCAGGTGGAAGACCGTTGATTGGAACGCGATCATCCATGGAGAGTTGAGGGCACGAGTAATGCTCGAGACTTTCACTCTGAAACGGCGAATCTCTTGACTCGAGTTCGTTCGGTGAAAAAATGTGTTTGCACGAGAAGTGAGCTATAGATAATAAGAATATCGTGAATGCTATTCTCTCGTGCTGTGCACGTTGTCGATCATTCTGTCCTCGAAGAACGATCGGTTTCACGCGGAAACCGCACAAGCGATGCAGCAGCTCTGACCACTCATTGAATGAAATCATAGTGTTCCGATTAATAGAGCCTACTACAGCTGTTGATCTTATGCGGAATCCCGGAAGAGCGATCGAACGCAATCAATAGAGTTAAGGGGGAGGGGGGGGTTGCATTGTGCGGTGGAGAGGCTGTTGAACTTCATTGGGTCCATATGCTTCCGGATTAGTGCTTCCGCCCATTTCTGACGTCTCATGTGGTCTTCAACGAGATTTTGCCCGGTAGACGAATTGGTTATACAGAACTTCTGACAGCTAGAGTGCTCTCGGAGGAGGAGGAAGGGAGAGATCTCTTACCCTGGGCTTCTCCCGTCAGAGACGGCACCATGTCTTCCGGCTGCTTGTGCCTGCAGTGGACTCCTTCAATCGAATAGGTATCCTCGTACTAGACTTCTTCGGAACTCAGAGCGAACTCGGCTCAGAAAACCATTCAGTCGACCTCGTCGCCATCTTCTTCGTCTTTCTCTGCTCTTAAAATGTTTTGCTCCCGTTTCCCACTCTAAACGTGATACCTTTCAGCTCATGTGGTGGGCGCCGCTCGCCTCCTCCTCCCAGCAATGTTCGACCGCCGTCGGCACCACGAAAACACCACACCCGATCTTGGCTAGCGATACAATGCAGTTCCAGAATGGTACGGAACGGGAGAACGGCTCCTTTCTAGGAAGAAGGAGCAGCATTCTCCACTGACGGTCCAAGAGAATTCATCCCAACCGATGGAGGCTCTGTCAAACACCAGCATCGACTTGGGAAAAAGGAGGTTTGTCGGCGGGGAGATGGAAGCAGTGGGGACGCTGATCTTTACTTTTGGAATGGGCGCACTCCGGGCGCTGTTTCGACTCTTTCTTACACAGCCGGTTGTCCTGGTTGCCTGATGCGGGCCTGTTCTCGTCTGAAAGCCTGAAAGATCACGCGCGTGACAACTGCGGCAGGCCATGGTCTTGAGATGCCCGGTCAAAATCACTCTTGGAACCCGAGGCCCCTCGACAGATGCGCTCTCGGAATCCTCGTATTTGGTCAGAGCAATATTTCCATCATGAACTTGGACGGCACCACGGCCCCCCTGCAATCATTTTGCTCGTCCAGAGCCAATTGAAGCCATGAATCTCGCACATCGCGCTCCCGAAGTGCGTGAGGTTTTCCTCCAGCAGGGGGAG
Organism: Phytoseiulus persimilis; assembly: GCA_037576195.1. Taxonomy (NCBI): domain Eukaryota; kingdom Metazoa; phylum Arthropoda; class Arachnida; order Mesostigmata; family Phytoseiidae; genus Phytoseiulus; species Phytoseiulus persimilis. Next base: position 54,055,883 of record CM075101.1, on the reverse strand, counting down.
CTGAGTACGATCCACTCTCCGGAGGCGCTCGGAGAATGCTGTTCCAGCTTCAACGTTTTCATGCATTCGTTCGACAGGAAACCGAGCTTCAATCAGTCGTCATGATCACACATGCGTTTGTGCAAAATACGGGAAGCGCGCAGAGTACGGAAAATATGGTTCAATTTTGATTTTCGCAGCAGTAGGTGCATCGGAAGTACGGAATATTCGGGAAATACGGGAAATCCGGATATCACGAAATGAGACTTCCGGGGGAGCAATATCATCCAGAAATTGACTCTCCGTGATTGCGGAGTCTATCTGACCATAACAACATGTACCGATCAATCGAAATAGAAGATAGTTCCAGGAATGATGCTGACCAAATGAAGAGAGAGAGAGAAGTACTACCATGCCGAGGACCGCAGTTCGGTCGGCGGAAGGTGATGATTGCGAGTTAAGCTTCGCCCACTTCAAAGACTCTGCCCCCGCGAGAGTGTAAATGGTGAGCAAGGTTTTCTGGAGAACGTGCACGTCCCTACTTGGTAAGTTTCATCGGGCACTCCGGTAAATACCGAGCGCGGGAACCACGGATAGACCAGGAAATAATATCGACAGCTAACTTTTGCGTTTCCCGATGACATTGCTTCCTCGGAGGTTTCATTCCGTTATATGTGGACTCCGTGTGCTTTCCGAGGAATCTAACCTTCGGTACAACCACTCCTCAATGAATCGAGAGCCAGCGGCGGAGAATGAAAGCGATTCCCAATCCTTCAGGTTCCCCTCGCTCCCGGGAATTTCCCTTTCATCCGCGATCGTCGTATCCCAGCGGACTCGGCTGTTTCTCATTTCAGACGTTGATTGATTTATTCACTAACGATTTCTTGTTCATGTTAGAAACCCCATTTCCAAGGGCGAGTCCACTCTGGTGGTCATGTTTGTTGGCCGTCGATCTTGCAATCGGGTATGTTCTTTCGTTGCTCTCTCCCATCTCCCAAGAACAAGACCTTTGGCTGGCTCGACAATCTCTTTCGTTGACGTCGCTGACATTGAAAAGGTTACAACGGGGTGGGGGATTTCCAAATCCCGATGCATTGCTCGATACCTCTCTAATCGTGATTCATTTTGCCGTGTTGGGAACTCTCAGATTGCCCTCGATCACCTTCGATTCATGCGGGTGGGAGGGACGAGCCGCTGAGAACCGTCGAAATGGTCTGCATTCTTTGAACGCTTTCAGTGCAACAACGGAGAATGCTCGAGGCGGTTCAACGCAGTCGAAACCCGGATGGAAATCATTCGAAACCATGACGATTCGAACTGCGGAAAGATTTTTACCTATGAGAAGCAATCGATTTCAGAGCCGAAACTTCGTATTCCCGGGTACTTGAGGCTCGAAAACTACCTGCACGATGGGGAATTAGCATAAATAAATATTCTTGGCGTTTCCGTAGACGTGTGGAATTACTCGCACAGGAGCCGTTCTCTTCAGCAATCGTCCGCTGTTTGAATGCTCGTTCTTTCGAACTTGAGCGCCCGTCTCTGGTATAGTGTTGTCCAGGAGACCTGGAACCTCACTCCACCTTCACACTGACAAGCCTCCGCTGAGTTGACAATTCAGGTAAGCGATCTAATGAGAGTTGTTGGCCCTGAGAAAGGCTGTTTTTTCCAGCGTTGGGGAGGGCCCCCCTTGGCCCTCTTGGCGGAGTCGTCCTATCGGCTGAACACTGCACGGGACCTTGGCTCTACTTCAGGATGGAACGTACCGACTACTCGGTGAAAGCACCAGCAATGTCTATCAGTCGAGCTGCAGAGTTCAGGCATTATTCGTAGATCATCATCCATCAATCCATGGATCCATGGGTAGATGCATGCATATATTGCTGAATTATGCGTTGTCGCTATAAGAACTGGAAAACGCAGCCATCCGAGACTCATATATACATCTCCTCCTATGGATAGACGAGAGGTATGAAATGTTGAATGCCTGAACTCCCCGGCTCCATTTATCACGCTTGGTACGACAGTTCATAGTATTCTCGAACAGAAATACCGATTCTGCAGTCACCAGATTCACAATGACATGCTCTCCAATGTCGGAACCTTGTTGCTGCGTCAAAAGAATAGCGAAGAGTACAGGGGCCATATTGACCACGGGGCAGACGTAATCGGTTCCGCTGGAAACCGGCGCACCCACTGCGAATGCCGCTGCGGAAATAGAATCGGAGGCTGCTGTTCGCATGTCGTGGCCGTGAGCTACTATCCTTTCCACACGCGATATCTGTCGAGAGAAGACCATCCGACTTGACTCTTCAGAGATGGGTCCGTTGTTCCACATATCGATAATGAAGATTAAGAAGGGATTGCCTACAGCAGCGGTCGTCAAACTGTGTGTCGCGCCACCCCAAGGCGCCGCGGCTGCCAGCAATGTCGGAAAAGTTTGACGACCTACGGCCTACAGTGTTCAACCGATGCGAAGGCTCCGCCATGAGAGCCGAGAAAATGGCCGAAGAAAGGGTCTTTCAGGGCCGAAAAATACGGTCTCTCTCAGGGTCAACAACTCTCATGAGATAACTTGCCTGAATCATTCCGTCGTGCAGACAGTTTTCGAGCCGAAAGTATCCGGGAATGCCATGTTCAGGCATTGAAATCGATTGGTTCTCATCAGCAAAAAGCTTCCTGTAATACGAATCAATATGGATTCGCAGGGTTTCCATCCATCTTTCATACGCATTAGACCACGAGGCTGTAACATTCGGCGTTGTTGTACAGGAAGCGTGTAAGGAATGTCAGTAATTTCGAGGGTTTTCCGCGGTCCGTCTCCTTCTTCCGCATGGATTGAAGGTAATCGAGGGCATGCTGAGAGATCCAAAGGCGACTAATAGAATCACTTCCAGGGAGGTATCGAACCATGCATCACGATTTGGGAATCTGGGTTGGGCCTGCGAAACCCCTTCGTCCGCTGTACTTTTCAAAGCCTGACAATCAACATCCATGCTACGAATCTACGAACCACACAGGGGGAGCGTATTGACGGAATTCGCATGAATGACGATCAAACGCGGGCTCCACCTTCGTGGACAAGTCCCGAAAATCAGCGCCTCTCTGATTAGGCCGAGCCGGAGCAAGAACTTGTGAAAACGCGCCGAAGGCCAGAATGGCGGTCTCTCAGAAGCTCCAGAGAAGTGCCAAATAGGCTGACCTGTCTCGCCCACGACGCCCCTTCTCGCTCGGCACGCCATTGTGCCCACACCATGATCGGCGAGAAAGTTGAACCCCGTTCAATCACGGCTTTGTCCGAGCTTCTTTGATTGGCATTCGAAAGGGAGCATACAGTACAGTTCGAATCTGATCGCCGTGTTGCGTACTCCCCCGAGTCTTGGCAAGTCGGCGCCATCGAAACGCTGGTACTATAATGCATGCAGAGATAATCCTGACGGATCCCGATGTGCAGATGACCACAGTTCCGGGCCCACACAGGAGCCTCTTCGGGCACTCGCGGCCCATACCCCCGAGGTTTGCGATTCGCGAATCCCCTCAAACGAGGGAAAATCTTCCGATTCGAGAGCCTTTCTAGGGGTATAGGAAATCTGTACCCAATCGAGTCGGATGGATGCATTTTTGAAGGGATCTCCGACCGCTGAGCTGGCGGCGCGTTCGCTGCTCCGTGTTTACATCCGCGAGATCGTGCTCACATCTGTGGCGGAGAATTGAGAACACGGAGAAGCAGGCGCAAAAAAACCTCTGAGAAAGCGACTGAACTGAGCAGAAATTATCGAACTCTGAGTTAATCGTGCTGACTGACATGAAGTATCGTAGTCACCAAGCACTGAACGACTAGCGGATGACTCGAATGGAGACTACGAATGTCAGATCGAAGGAGATCCATGTACTCATATCAATACGATACGGCGTAATCATCGTTACGTTTCGGATGAGCTGAGGAAGTGTGTGCAGAGAATATGAACCACAGTTCTCGGATCGCGAGGGTATGGGCGGGCCATGTGATACTCTGGAAGCAGTGGCGGATTCAGCGGGTGGCGAAAGGGAAAATGCTTCTGGCTACTAGTCGGGGCACCCCTCCTGGAAGGAGAGATGAGTTAGGGGACCTATGGTCTCGAAAGGCGACCTGCAACTCTATTGCCCGTGACCCACGGTCCCTCCAATCTCCAGCTAGCTGAACATGTCTCACCGGTGCCTTCAAGCGGTCTGGAGACGGAGGAATGATAATGAAGGCCAAAAAGTGGAGCCTTTCAAATGAGCCTCCTGAACAGTGCCGGATTCAAGGAAAGAAGCCCAATCAGCAATTTTTTCGAGAGGGGGGGGGCACCTCTGTGATGCTCGTCAACAACTGATTATCGCTGCGGACGCCTGTAATACCGGAATCGGCGGTGTCCTGCTCCAACGTTATGCTGACGGCACGGAGAAAGCCGTTTTCCACGTGTCCAAATCTCTGTCTCCTGCGCAACGCAATTACGGGCAAATAGAAAAAGAAGCCTTTGCGCTGGTGTACACCGTGGAACGTCTGAAGAAGTTTGTTTGGGGTCGCCACTTCACCCTTCAAACGGACCATCGTCCGTTGCTCGCCCTCTTCCGCACTTCGCAGACCAAGGGTTTGGACGAACGGACGGCGGCCAGGTTACGCCGCTGGGCTCTGCGCCTCGTCGGGTATGATTTCGATATTGAGTACGTTCGGACATCGGAGTTTGGTCAAGCTGACGCGCTGTCGAGATTGATTCAGGAAACACGTAGAGACGCAGCAAACTCTGGTATGGACGAAGTAATCGCCTCTTTGGAAGTCGACGAGATCGACATCAAGCATCTCGTCAACTCAAAGGTGTTCACACCAACGGGAGTTGAAGTTCAGAAGGCAACGTCCACAGACCCGGTCTTGAGGGTTGTGTTGGAACGTCTCCGTCACGGCTGGGAGAGAGCCGACTTCAAAAGCCACACACTTCGCGTGTTCGCTCAACAGGCAGATTCCCTGTGTAGTTCGCAAGGGATTCTCCTCCTACATGATCGGTTGGTAGTGCCATCTTCTCTCCGGCCCACCGTCTTGAGGAAGCTTCATCGAGCCCATCCAGGTATTGTCCGGATGAAGGCACTGGCGCGCGCGCATTTCTATTGGCCGGGCATGTCCACGGACGTCGAGACCCTCGTCAAATCGTGTGCGCATTGCGCTCAGCATGTCGCGAGTCCCACGAAAGTTCCCCTCGCCCCGTGGCCAGATCCGAGGAAGCCGTGGGTCCGTCTTCACATGGATTACGCGGAACCCCAAAAAGGTCATTCGTTCCTCGTCATTGTGGACGCTTTTTCCAAGTACGTAGATGCCACGTACATGTATCCGGCATCGTGCGGTACACTCGTCGACTATTTGAGAATGGTTTTTCGCCTGCTTGGTCCCCCGGAGACCCTCGTCACCGACAACGGGGGTCAGTTCACCTCCGCTTCGTTTGCGGAACTCTGTCAGGAGTTCTCAATCATCCACCTGCGATCTTCCCCGTACTCTCCAATGAGTAATGGCTTGGCCGAGAAAATGGTGTGTACGCTGAAAAATGCCATCGAGAGTACAGGTCCGTTGAGCTTAGACGAGGCCGTATCGGTTTACAATTACACGCCAACTGCATCTCTCAACGGGAAAACTCCTTTTGAGACTCTCTTCGGTCGCCCGCGTCGTTCGTTTTTCCCCATTTTCAGGTCCCAGGCTTCCACGATTTCGGACAGCAGCAGGAAGTTCAAGCTTGATTTCGACAGGCACCATGGGACGCGTCCACGTCTCTTTCGAAGAGGGGAGAAAGTTGTCGTCGCGTTGGACAAACGGCGTCGAGTACCCGCGACTTTTGTGGAACCGGTTGGGGCGGTTTTGGCTCGTCTTGAGGTAGATGGCAGACAAGTCGTCCGGCATCTCAATCAAATCTGGAAACGGGCTGCTTCATGGACCGACGAAAACGACTTCCCCCTCGAGCTCTTGCCTTCTTCGCCGGTGACCGTAACCGGCGCCGAGCTGGCCGAAGAGTCAGAGTGCAATGCGGGTCCGTGTCCGAGTCCCTCGCTCCGGGAAAATGAAGAAGGCGGCCTTTCAGCTCCGTCGGTCGAGGATGACAGCGAGGAGAGTATCCGTCCTATTCCCCCAAAAGAGCTCGTGCAAGCTCAAGGTCCGGCACGATTGCAGCCCGCGCGCGTCGCGAAGAACGTCGAGGATTACGGAGTCCTCGCGGGCGTCAGGCGCATGTTCGGACGCTAGCCCGCTGAAGAGGGAGGAATGTTGTGTTCGACGATCAACTACAACGAAGCGTTCCCCGCGACGCTATAAAAGGAGCGGTCTACTTCGAATAAATGCTTGCTTGCCCATTCACTCTTCAAGTCTGAACGTCGGTGTCCTGATCCTATTCTGATACACTTCAATGCTCGACGCATGATATTGGAATGGAGAGTCAGCCATGAATATTCAGTGGATTTCACCCAAATTTCATTTCGAGAGCCGCGCTCCTGGGTTCAGCTATTGTATCTGAAGCCGTGCCTGGCTTTCTGCTCGGCAAATGTTCCAATCGCATTGTCCGAATTCAAGGAGTTGGCAACCGGTCGCTTCGTATAGAGTATACGGAAATTGTTGAGCGTGGTCTCCGCTGAGGTGGCCCCACGATATTCCCTCACAATTCTCAAAAAGCTCATGACGTGCTCCGCGCTCGCCGGCCCCACGGACAGGGTCTGGAATGGACGGCACAAGCTGTCACAGGACCATTATGTTGTTGTTGAGCACAAAGTCCAGGTAGCTGAGCGGCATATCCTTCCAGAAATCACTGTGGTCGTGCTCGAGGTACATCTCTTTGAAACTGATCAACTCATAGCTCAAATCTGTCGCGAAAAACTCGGGAGGGACACGTTCTCATCAACACTACCACGCTGCGTTGCGGCTAACTCTATGTTACTCAACGTCTCGGGCACCAAGAGCCCGAACACGAAATCCATTTCTCGGGAACCCTTTTCGCGCACTTCCAGTGCTTGAATGTCTTTTTCAGCGACAAATTCTGCATGCCCCCCCCCCTCCCTGGTAATACTCGAGTATGTCACTCGACAGAAAACCCGGGTCTGGTTTTGCACCATAAACGCAAGTCTCGCTGGCTCCCTCGCAGAGTAGAGAACAGATTCAGGTGAAATAAATTTTCACTCCTTCCAATCAGCTGGAGACTGGAGGGACCGTGGCTCACGGGCAATAGAGTTTCAGGTCGCCTTTCGAGACCATAGGTCCCCTAACTCATCTCTCCTTCCAGGAGGGGTGCCCCGACTAGTAGACGGAAGCATTTTGCCTTTCGCCACCCGTTGAATCCGCCACTGCTTCTAGAGTATCACATGGCCCGCCCATACCCTCGCGATCCGAGAACTGTGGTTCATATTCTCTGCACACACTTCCTCAGCTCATCCGAAACGTAACGATGATTACGCCGTATCGTATTGATATGAGTACATGGATCTCCTTCAATCTGACATTCGTAGTCTCCATTCGAGTCATCCGCTAGTCGTTCAGTGCTTGGTGACTACGATACTTCATGTCAGTCAGCACGATTAACTCAGAGTTCGATAATTTCTGCTCAGTTCAGTCGCTTTCTCAGAGGTTTTTTGCGCCTGCTTCTCCGTGTTCTCAATTCCCCGCCACAGACGTGAGCACGATCTCGCGGATGTAAACACGGAGCAGCGAACGCGCCGCCAGCTCAGCGGTCGGAGGTCCCTTTAAAAATGCATCCATCCGACTCGATTGGGTCCAGATTTCCTATACCCTTGGAATGGTACCCCGATGGCCGATGGTATACGATGGAGTTCTCCAGGAACGAGATTCATCACATCCCCCGTTTACAGAGTTTGTCGACCTGCTTGAACCTGCTTCTGAGAGCGCGTTTTTTCTCTCCCGATTCCGCTAATCCATGCCTGTTGTAGGTTCTCGAATCAATTCGAAACTCTGCGCACGGCCATGTTCAGGTAGCGCCCCCTGGAGTGACCTGATGGAGAACTCCTGAGTTCCGGTTCGCGACCTCAGCGTGCGGAGCGATGCGAAAATAATCGTGGGAGATTTTCTCGCTTCCCGAACCAGAATCGAATGCGGACAGCCGCTCGATCGCCTCCTGCCTGAGGTGATCCCAAATGTTTTCGATTTTGTGCCGGAGCACTCTGGTGTCGTCGTAAACGCACTTCCGCTTTTTTACCTTAGGCCTCTTGGTCGCGATTCGATCTTCGCCTACTGGGAAGCCTGGCAGCTTCTTCGAGTCAACAATATACGTCGGTGCCTGTGCTACGCAAGATCTGGTCGTCGTTTTCCGCAGTGGATGCTTATTCCAAGTGATCAGTGCTCCAGGGACTCGAACGACAAGTGTAGCGTCTTGATCCTCTCTCCTGTCTCAAACCGAAATCAAAATGAGTGGAGAACCGACCGTAATTGATTGTGAGAAGATGGAAGCGGATGATGAACCTGAGGTCATCAAGGAGATTCTGAGTGAAAATACCAAGGACAAGTGAGTTCTTCTTGCTGAATTCGCGGGATTATACTCCGCGACCGCCGTGCTGGCTTCTGGTCGAGCTCGTTTTTTTTGTTGATGGACTCAATGGGAGGAATAAGCGGGTTGATGCTCTACCGCCCGAAGCTGTCGCTCCCGTTCATCTGCTGGGCCACCGATTGCGTGCCATCGCACTGGGAATCGAGAAAACAGGCCCCGTGGAAGGAGCTTCGTGCTCATGGGGAGCTGAGCTCGAACATGTCACGGCTCACCGAGCAGACCCGAAATTTCACCGAGCCCTGTGCGAGTAGCGCTCTGGTGTCGAGTCACTCGGTCATGCATTCGAGGGTGCTGCCTATGAACAACGGTGGGGGAAAACTTGCGCGTCTCCCCTCAGAATGAGACTCGTTCCGAGCGAAGATGGCGCCTCTCAGATGAGAATCGCGTTCCAATCAACTTGCATCGAAAGAGTGTAATCAATTGTGAGATCTCCCGCATGCATTCAAAAGAGGTCATCGAATCTTTCTGCGCCTCTAAATTTCGACATCACGATGTCTGCCGCTCTCCCAGAAGCCGCTACTCTAACTAACGGCGAATTGTTTTCACGAGTTTGAGAATGGAATTCGGAAAGTAAGCACGAGACTGTCTAATTTCCAGGCTGTCCGAGATGAAGAAAAACGACGGGAACGCTCTATACAAGAGCGGCAAATATCATGAGGCGCTTCCCCTGTATTCTGAAGCCATAGCATTGAACCCAGACAACTCTCTTTTATATCTTAACAGGTGAGGAAGGGGTGCAGATCCATCAATGCCCTTGATGATCATTACATATCGTCCCCTCTGAACTAACAAACTCGCGCGTTTTCCGAGCTCTGATTTGATTCCTCTACATTCTTTGCAGAGCGGCATGTTACATGATGGTTCATGACCCGGCAAAAGCGCTCGTTGATTGTCAGGTGGGTACCAAACTCGATCCCTAGTGTTGGTTATTTATGTCGTTCGTGTTTTTGTTGCGCTCCGATTTTTAACAACTCGGGTGGCCTAGCTCCAGCGGGAGTATGGAAGCTTTCAGTGAGTCTCGGTGGTCACCCTCTGCGTAATTCTCCATCCCCTGTCATTGAGCTTCGCGTGTTGAGAGTGCTGTCAGGCTGATCATGGCGATGACTGCGTAACATGGGACTGAGTGGGCGATCATGTGATCGTGTAGGTCAACTAGAACTCCGATTCCCCCATGCGGCGAATCTCGAGAACAACGTGGTCATATAATCGCCTCTCTATTCGGAGCCAACAGCTCTGAGGCGCCCCTCAAGCAGAAGAAGCTGTTCTCGCTCGGCCTGACCGAAACCGATTGCAAGTTAATGAGAGCGAATCATGTGAAAGTGAAGATATCTCGGAATTCCTCTGCTGAACGACGAGGCGTTTCTCATCGGAGGAGAACATTCCAGGAGGCCATACGTCGGGATCCATCGAATGTCAAGGCATTGTTCCGCGAAGCAAAATGTCATATAAGTTTAGGCGATGCAGCTGCAGCGTTGAGGTCGGTGGGGAAGGTCAAAGCAGTCGAACCACAACACCCGGACTTATCGAAGGAAATTCGACAAGCAGAGCAACTACAGCATTTGGTTACTGAGGGCCATAAGGTGAGTACGAAAAGGAAAAGCGGGAGATATTATCCAAGCGTGTTCGCGAGTCTTGTACGCAACCGTTATCCGAACTGATCTCCTCCAGGCCTACAGCAAAGGCGACTATCGCAAATGTGTGTACTGCATGGAACGAGCTCTACGGCAAAGTCCAGACTGCGTGAAATTCAAGCTACTCAGGGGAGAGTGCTTGGTTTATTTGAATCGGTCAGTTTTGATTCCTGGAATCTATATTTCGATAATTCCCGCGACCATGACACAGTCCTGAGCTTTCTCCTGTCGACCCGCAGACTCGCAGAGGCCCGGGACATATCGTCCGACATCATCCGTTTCGAGTCATCCAATCCTGATGCTTACTTCGTGCGTGGACTCGCTCTCTACTACGAAGACAACCTGGACAAAGCTTTTCAACATTTCCAGCAAGTCCTCCGTCTTGAGCCAGATCATTCGAAGGCTCTGCGGGTTTTCAAGATGGCGAAAAACCTACGTACCCAGAAAGAACATGGCAACTCAAGTTTCACCAAGGGAGATTTCCAAGCAGCCCATGGCATTTACACAGCGGCTCTTTCGATCGATCCCCTCAATCAGGCCATCAACGCAAAGGTATAAGGAATGAATAGATTTATTTTCCAATTTGGGAGCAGAAATCGAATTCTACGTCGCGCGTCTCCGCTGCCTTCACCCGAGACCTTAAAAAGGTAGAGCCGTGGTAGCATCCTCGTACAGGGACGAATTTCTTTTCGTTGCTACGCTCGATCAGCGCAAATACTCACGAAGATACGCAGAGGCCCCTCCCGAAAACGGAGCAGGTGTGCTTGTAGGAGGTATCACCTGCTTTGAGGCATTCTGTTCCTCTCGACCTCCTCCATTGGTTCTTACGCCATTGGCCTTCTCCATTATCCCACCGGAGTCATAGAGCGTGAAAAATGGGTACTAAATGCGTCCGATTGGGTCCAGTGGTTGGCTGGGCTGCTGGGTTTGTGATAGACGCCTTCTGGGATCCCGTTCCCGCACGCGAAGCCCTCGACGGGCTTCTTCATCCATAAACGTGCTCAGGAACGCGATCGCATATGGTTTTTGGGTCGTCAATGACGTCAAATTTGAAGCAACAAGTTTTACTTATGAAGATAATAATGAATCAAGAAAAATTGTGAACAAGCAGCTAGGACTTCGGGGAACTGACACATATCGTGATTTTCCGAACTCTCCTGAAAATTCCAGTTGCACGCCAACCGTGCCCAGTGCTGTGTCAAGTTGAACCGTCTCAACGAAGCTGTCGAAGACTTCACAAAAGCTATCAACCTCGATCCGAACTACCACAAGGCTTATCTCCGACGTGCGAAATGGTTAGTCTGGCCGCCTTTTCCAAACGGTGCCCGACTGCTCACCGCTGAATGTGGTCGAATGTGACCTCCAAGAAGTTTCTAACTAGCGATTCAACTGCAGCCATCAAGATCTAGAAATGTTTGAGGAAGCGGTTAGAGATTACGAACATGTTTACCAGCAAGACAAGTCCAGGGAGAATAAAAGACTGCTGGATCAGGCTAAGGTAGGCTCGAACTCACGTGCCAGGCGCACTCTAGACTCGATCTCGGAGTCAGACTATCTTCCCACTTACCTCTGTAACAAATCGGATCCTTTCAGCGAGAGCTTAAGTTATCCAAACGCAAAGATTACTACAAGATTCTGGGCGTTCCGAAAACTGCGTCGGGCGACGAAATCAGAAAAGCCTATAGGAAGAAAGCGCTCGAGCATCATCCAGGTACGAAGATTTCCATTCAATATTCTCCCGATTTTATCTCGACGATTGAACTCCGCAGTGAATTTCCCTCACGATTTCGCTATTGCTTCCGGATCCTGATAGATCGCCATGCGAGCGCCACCGACAAGCAAAAACAGGATCAGGAGAAACTTTTCAAGGAGCTAAGCGAGGCCTACGGAATCCTCTCTGATCCCAAGAAGAAGGGTCGTTACGACAACGGTGTCGAAATGGACGACCATGATGAAGGCGGAGGCTTCAATCATGACTTCGATGCTTACCAGGTGGGTTCTCTTGCTTCCATTCCGTCATGACCTCTATCCTCGTTTTCTAATAGCAAGAGGAATGCATGGATTTATTGCGATTTTCGTAATGGAGTTCTATAATCGATTCCAGATGTTCTTCGGGAACGGCTTCCAGCACTCGGGGATGGGCTCTTCTGGGGGATATCAATTCAGATTCATGTGAAATAGCTGGAATGAGACGAGGATCCGATGTCGATACGGATATTTTTATGAGTTTTTCGGTTGGTGCCGTTAATAGATGATTGATAACGAAACACTGAACTGACCAAATTCATTCTCTTGGATTCGGGACAGGCGTCCGATTGTGATCATTAATGTGTGAAGGATGGCTACGCGTACATCTGATCGGCCTGAGTTCGTTTTGGCTAGGAAAGCGAAGTTAGACTCGGATAATCGTGAAGAATGTGCGTGGGATACGGGTCGCGCTCGTCGATATCCCCTTGATGAGTTTGTCTCCCTCACCCGCGCGCAGGTCTCATCATGATGTTTACCATCACTGGGATCCGCATGTCCAAGACCCTTATCCAAATCGAGTCGTGTCTCGTCGAGTTTGCAACGGAGTTCCTGGATTGGATTATATGCTCCGGTGAATTGATTTCGAGGCGTCAGCTCCGCGAGTTGCGGCAGCCGAGGCGGCTTCATGAGACTTTCGCTCGATGTCCCAGAGGGATACGTTCTCGACCTACGTTCTCATCTTTCTTGACGAATAAACGATCGTTCAAGCTCAGAATGATTCGCAAGCTGACAAAATTCGTCAGTATCACGCTTGGTCCGATAGTTGGTATTTTTATGGTCAGACGATATCCGGCTGCGGAGTAGGGAAAAAGTTCCAAGCTTTTGGGACGGATCTAGAACGTCTGTTAACCACAACTCGATCAGGGGGGGCACTTTTTTATTCCCATTGAACGATGACTCTCAGATACAGATCCGGCTAATACTATAAGGCCGGAGGAGCTTCTCTCCGTTCGACGACGGGTCTGACTTTGTGTCGCGTCTCTGACTGATGATCAGCTCTATTTAGGCAGAACATGAGTCGCTCCTGGAACAGTGTGTAATGTTGAAATACAACCTGAATGAGTTCAACTACGCTAAACTGAGTTCTCCGTCTCTCTTGTCGATTCTCGGCACCTACCTGGATTCTCTCCAAAGACTTCCGAGACAGCACAACTGTTTCGTGCTTCAAGAGTGAATGAACATTCACTCCATAAGCGGGCATAATGTTCATGTGCCCTAAACTGTCGACGGCCAACGTGAGGTTCCGCGGCGCCAGATCGGTTTCATGCACGAACAGCACTGAAGGACCCCAATTACGTTGCTCACAAAGGTCTTCCAGGTACCTTGAAAAACAATATTGATGCAATCGGTAACAGCAGATGACAACGACAGATATGATGTCCGACTGACACAATCTCAAAATAATTCGTGTTTGAACAGAATAAGAGAGCCAACTTTGGATCGTCCGTCGGCAAGGAGTCGAGGCTATCCACGATGCGGATGTCGTTCTGTGCGAACTTGCATGAGAGGGCAGACGTCAATCCGCGAACCCGCATCATGTACGGCAGCATGAAGTAATACGATTTGGGACCGCGGGGACCCATGGCTTTGCCACCTTTGTGCCATAGAGGGGATCGTATAGAGCCATGGCGTGCTTTGCCGAGACCCTTCTGCGGCCAGGGTTTCCGGCCTCCACCTGGAAAAAAAGTCAGAATCACTCTTGACCCCACATCTGAATTCAGCGTTTCTTAGTCAGGCTCCTTGGAAATGAGAGCAGTCCAAAATCACCACAGGCTGGTGTTCCAGCCTCACCTCTCATCTCGAACGTGATTGGGGCACTGTTCCAATCGATAACTCGATATAGTCTTTGCCAATACGAATTCCAGTGCAGTAGGTCTATCCGCGGGAACGCACCAAAAACCTATGGAGCAAAGCGGACGGTTAGGCATCTGATGCATGGGAGCTCGGCTGGGAGAAACGTTTAAGCAACGATCCGAGTCGAGAACGATTGGCCCAGTCAATGTCCCTTGGTACACTGGAGGCCATAAATAGCATACTTCGGGATGGAGGTAAGCCGAGCCAACTTTCGCACGAAAATCTTTCTCCTCGAGTGTCTCAACCCAAGCTTCCAACGGATCTAGGTACAGCGTGGAGCATGACTCCGGATCTCCAAAAACCGCTGGATCGACAGGGCCTGGCCCAGTGTCTGGAAATTCATCACGGCTTCAATGTTTCTATCATTTAGGTATTTGCGATACCGATGGCGACACTCGTTCCGGGAATCTCGCTGGATCTGCATACGAACCACGTTGTGTGTCATTCACGGGGCATCCCGCAGCGGTTGAGCACAAGGAAACGTTCCCATGGAGTTTGACATTGGAAATCGTAAGCCGCGCGAGCTTCCTCCACACGTTAGCTGCCATGTTTATGGAAGACCCGAGCAGGCGATTCGAACGGTGGTGTACGTCTTTAGGCCCGATTGCTTAGAGGAATGGATGCATTCTGCTCCGCTCACCGAGGCCGGGCGGCTGGAGAACCTAGCGGAACCCGTAGGGTCTGGAGGGATGAGCCTCTGGGGTGCTCGAGAATCAGGAGAGGTTGAATTTGAAGTCAGAGCTGAGAATCGAGCCCGCGACAGGCGAAATGAGTGTGGGCGAGACGTGGATCGAAATGGGAGAGTCTACGCAGAGAGCTCCTAGAAGAGAAGGATGATGAAATGTCAAACAGATATGAAATTATATTATTATCCGAAACCCATCTAATGAACATAGAAGAACCACCTCATATAGAGGAGTTCTCATTCTATGGAAGCAACAGAAAAGGACCCTCTGGTAATAAATCATCCGGCGGAACGGGTATCCTCATGCGATCCGCCGTGGGTGACGTACACTGGACCCAGAAAGGGGAAGATTTCGTTGCTATAGGCACGGAGATAAACGGACAACATTGGACCATAATCTCTGTATACCTAGCCATTACCGATCTGAAATCGAATAGAGGCCAATTCGAACGAATTGGCGAGATCATTCGAGATAAGGTATCGGGCAAAACCAAGTTGTTAATTGCGGGAGACATGAATGCCCACATGCAACAGCTGGACGGGAGAATAGACGGTCGAGGCAAACTTCTAGCAGAGCTAGCAGAAAAATACGACCTCACAATTCTAAACCTCTCGGAAAAATATAGAGGAAACACCACCAGAAGGCAAGGCAGTATCTCATCTACACTCGATTATGTACTATGCAACACATCCGCACTCAGGGATGTGTTGCATAGTACATAATCGAGGACAAAGAAATCCTTCATTGGAGTGACCACAACCTCATAACCATACGGATGGGCAGGGGTAAGAGCAAAGTTAAACCAAGGAAGGCACGAGTGGAAGTGGTTAGGTGGAAGAAAGCGGCAAAAATGGTGTCAAAGCAATTGGAGACTCGAGTTAGATCAATGGGATCGACAACATATGAGGCTCTGATAGACACCGTTAGAACTGCGATAACCAAATCCACCAAACTCGTGACTCTCGACACGGAACAAAAAGTGTTCTCCACTGAATTATCGCACTTGACGAGAATCAGACGAGAGCAAAATCGTGCGTGGAGAAAAGCGCGACTCACCGGTGAGGAAGAAGTCGAAGCGAGACAACGATACAGAGCGGCCCAAGAGGCAGTTCGTACCGAAGTCAATCGATTGCTACACATTAGAGATCGAAGAATATACGATCGGATAATGAAAGCACCCAGACAAGCCAAGTCGAGAGCTTTCTGGACTTACTTAAAAAGGAATGAGAGAAAAAAAACAGAAGGAATGCGAGTAGTAGATGAAAGCGGTAACATAATCCAAGATCAGGATATGAAAAGCCATCTCACGAAAGTAGCCAACACCCTTCTTGGAGCACCAACAGATAGAAACGAAACTATCAGGTGCACATTTCTCTCAAGACCCCCGGTAGAACTCCTCGTGACTGAATCTGAGATTGAAGCCACCCTGGCCAACATATCTCAGAAGTCAGCAACAGGACCAGACAAGATACCGGCTAGAATCCTCAAAGAGTTGGAAGATGTCGGATATGGATATATATCCAACGAATTCAATTTGATTCTTGGAGGCATCCACGAAGTGCCGACTGAATGGAGGAAGGGAAGAGTCTCACTACTGGAAAAACCGAATTCTGTTAGAGGGAATCTATCCACATACCGACCCATAACGGTATCCGACGTCCTGTATAGAGTATTCACCAAACTATTTGGAAGACATATACAGACATGGGCCGAGGAAACCAGCTGTCAGAGATGCAGAATGGGTTCAGAAGGAATCGACGAGGTGAGGATAACATGTTCCTCCTGACGTCCGCGATAGAAACTGCGAGATACCAAAAGAAAGGTCTCATATGCGTATTTCTCGATGCCACCAAAGCATACGATCGAATCGATCGGCCAAAGCTGTGGCAAAGCCTAGAGGAAAGGGGGATGTGCTCGGCACTCATCGAGCTCATCCGACACCTGTACGAAGAAACCTCAATCTTCATAAGACAGGGGGATCATACCTCCAAGGAAGTACCCGTAACGGTCGGGCTTCTTCAAGGATGTCCTATGTCACCTATCCCATTTAGCCTATACATCGCAGACCTAGAAAGAAAACTCCTGAAGACGGGGGTTGGTTTCATATTTGCGAAAGAAGGGAACTTCTAGGATGTGAAGGAGAAGAAGTCCATCACAATGCCTGGTTTGTTGTTCGCAGACGATTTGCTCCTCATGACGAGCAACACGCCGGATATGAGAACTCTTCTAGAGGTGACATCCAAATTTGGAGACGAGAGGTCAATCAGATTTAACCCTCTGAAGAGCGGAGTGATGGTATTTCAACTATCCTCAAGAGATCATAATCCAAATGGAGACCTACAGATACAAGGGAAGTCGATACCTATGGTTGAATCCTATAAGTACTAGGGGATCGAAATTTCGGCCGAAAAATATTACTTATCCCAACACTGGAATAAGCTGACGGACAAGGCCAACACGGCGATCAAAAGACTCAATGCGAGGACTCTTTGGAGCTTCAACAGGTTTGAAGTATCCAAAATTCTTCGGAAAGCCACCGCAATACCACAACTGACCTACTGCAATGGAGTGATCACCATGCCTAGAAGGCTGAGAAACCTCATTGAAGTCAGACAAAGGGACGCGGGCAGGTGGGCCATGGGCATACCACACTCCACCGTATCAAAGGAGTTTATTGAGGGAGAACTAGGGTGGTCCTCCTTCGATGCCATGGAGACCATCAGCAAAATCATGTATTTCGAGAGAGTGAAACAAATGGATCCATCCAGATGGCCCAGAATGATACTCACAACAACTGAGATAACAAACACAAGAGTGAAGGCAATGGAGAGACTCAGATGTTTGAGAACCCAGTATGACCTCGAAAATCTCAGCCTGACCAGAAATACGCAAAACAGACCAATGTGGAATATGTTCCGCAAAGAACTCAAAACGAGAGTGCGGGATAAGTTGGACTCCATATGGAGACGGAATATGGAATACAGATCCACATTGACTGTTTATCGACAGTTCAAAGAGACTCGAGGTCTCGAGAGGGAACTATACGATAACTCGCGGGGCAGTCGGTTATCGGCGCTAGCCAGAGCAGGAATGCTCAACACCAAGAGCCGACAAAACTCCCGAGACCCTTCCATAGACATGAAATGCGCTCGATGTGGAGCCCCGGGAACCGACAAACATGTCATTCTGGAATGCGAGGAAGGAAAGTACTCCCAGACGGAATTCGCGCACCGATTAGGACTTCACCCTGATCCAACAGCGAGGGACCTGAGAAGGACGATGGATATCCTAAGGCGATGGGAGAACAACGAACTATGATCTGTGAACGCAATACAATTCACCCCTGAAACGAAAGGGAACATATGTGCATATGTAAGGTCCAATAAAATCAAATCAAATCGAACGGGCCATCAAATCTGGATCCGGACAGCTCCGCTCCTCCGTGCCGTTGAACTGGACCTGATTTTTGGACGGAATCCGGTGCTCTCATTCCGGGTACCGCAGCGGAAATCGAACTGTGGGCAGCAGTTCGCAGGTCGCGGCCGTGGTGTACTATCTTTCCCACGCGCGCAATCAACCGAGAATACTCGGATCAGCAGACCATCTGACCCCATATTTCGGAGATCGTTCCATCCCTGCCATTCAATCCCAACACACGAGCTTCTGACGGTTGGTTACTCTGGGAAGCTCTTGATAGAGAACCTGCAGATTATCAGAGCTATGGAAATGGATCAGAGCAGGGAATGGATAGAGCAGAGAGCGCTTTGCAGGGCTTCTCTGCGTCGTTCGCGTCCTATCTTCCTCCTCGCGCTCGAGCTCAGGTTCTCACTGACCTGCAGCATCCGCAGCTCCGTTATCCCGTGCCTCAACTTCGCTGGCGAGTATATGTACTTCACTATCGGAATGGACGCGGGGCATGAAGCGTAATGAAGGGCTCGGAGGTTATACAAACACTTCCGCCCGATCATGTCGCCATCCCTCAGTCTGTGTCGGGCTCGTCGGAGGAACAGAACTTGTGTTCAGCGAGCGGTCAGAGGTACTAATGGTTTTTGAAGGTCCATCTTGAAGGTGGTTCCGCAGTTCGAGAGAAGTAGAGCAAATGTTCAGAAGAAGGGGCGTGCTTCCAGGAAGCTTCGGAAATATTCTCCCGTGTTCCAGAAAGGACGCTAGCAAGCAATGAAGGCCGTGTTGGCTCAGGAAAATCGCTCGTCTTGACAGCCTGCACCCCTTTAATCCAGGATGGCGATACTCTGTGTGATGATCGTCCTCGCAACCGTTCTCGACCAGGCGGTGGTTACGCACTGAAGACGACACGTCAGCATTGTAGCTCCGGATCCATACCATGAGGAGAATTGGAAAATAGAATGCTGAAGTTTCTCTCCTGGAGCACGCATCCTTGCTCGTCAGGAATTATGGCTCGAAATGACTTCGTTGTCTTAAGTTTTGAGTAACCTGAAATCTCGGAGATACCGCACGCCCTAGATGAGGAACCCCACATTATAGTCCATGAGAAGAATCTCACACTGAGCACTGGACCGATCGTAACGGCCGTTACGAGGCCTAAGGGGCCGAAGGATTTGTAGATCCCACATTCCACCGGAAGTAGACCAGCGGATGTGGCAGGTACATTTCCCTGAGATGAAGATGCTATCGAACGCGGATGAACTAAAGCTTCGGGTGCATCAAAAAGTCACCCCGATGGAACGTAAACTCCTCGGCAGAGCTGGCAGCTGAAGGCATGGTCACGATCTGCATCCAGCACCTCAAGAGCACAGGCAGACTGATCAAGGAAGTCGGTGCCCCAAGGCTGAGTCAGACATCCGCCCCTCCCCCTCAATGCGTGGAAGAATCTGAATTTGAATAATTCGATAAGGCTCTCAATGATTTTGAGTTCTCCTTCAATCCGCCACTGCACAATCATACGATCACCGGCATCGGATATCGCAGACGGAGAAAAAATCGTGATCGTGTGATCTTTTGGAGTAGGCCACTACAATATCATACGATCATCGGAATCGGATATCACAGAGTCAAAGAGTCTGTGACACAGAGAGAGAACGATCCTCAGATCGTTTGATCCTATGTATTCGATGATCACACGATCAGCGGTGATATCGCACTTTCAGAAATATCCTGTGATCGCATGATCCTATGGATACGCTTACTGCACCATCACACGATCGCCGGAATCGGATATACAGACTGAAAAAGCTCCTGTGATCGTGTGATCCTGTGGACTCTCTCTTAGTCATTGCATGACCGAACGATCAACGGCATCGTATACCGCAGTCGGAGACTCTAAACTCTCTGAACTTTAGGGTCCGAAGTACCGTGTGACCGTGCAGCTGTTCCACACGATCACGGGATTTGAAGACTGGTTTACGTGGGTGAGAGGAACGCGGGGAACACACAAAACACAGACTGAGAAAGATCTGTTGTAATCTTGGGATCCCATCGATTCGCTCCCTGCGCGTTCACAGACAACTCACATCGTACACTGGGAAATATTCTGTTATCCCATCATCCTATTGACTCGGCCACCACACGAGTATACGATCGCCGGCCACCGGTATCGGATATCGCAAACGCAGACTGAGGAAGATCTAGTGATCGTGTGATCCTGTGATCCTATGGCTCAGCCCCGAGCCATTAGGAAGCCTATGCTTCTCACCGAAATTCCGAGTTCACGAAAGTACATGTTGGGATCCTCGAAGGCTTTCCCCGGCCCGTGCATTCGTAAGAGGTCACCGCACTGAGTTTCAGCTCATTCGCTCAACTCATTCCTCCCGTTCTCTCTACCATTGAAGTGGATACCGTTCCTACGCAAGAACGGCGTTTTTCCCGTTCCAGGTCGGAAGAACGGGAGGAGCGAGTCGGGCGATTTGGCTGAAATTCGGCTGGTTCGGCTTCGGTGGCTGGCTACGTACACTAGGGTCGCGGTCATTCTGCGACCAAATCATCGAGCGATTCCATACTTCGCCAATATCGCCAGAGACCACCCTCCTCGAAAGCAGATGGGGCGCTCAGATTCGGCTCATATTTTCAGCAAAGATCATCGTCAGTTTGTCCCCATCCTCGCCTCGAGAAACTTCGTTTTTATCTTTCCTTCGCCCCCGTTTTTCCACAACGGGAATCCCCATAGACTCAACACACGTTGTTACAACGTTTGCTGAAGCATAGGCCCATAACGTTGCAGTGCTACGCCGTTGTTCCGAAATCCATCTCCAAGTGGAAGCGAGATTCTCTTATATCAGCCGGATGGCGACTCGCGAGTTGATGTTGGTCGCAGCAGACGGAAGCAGTCCGCCGCTGACATGAGGCCAGACAGTCCGTCAGCGGACCGACAGCAAGGGGACCCGGAGCAGAGCGGGATATTGGTCGAGGTTAGGTCCTTGGCGAGTGAGCGAAGCGATGCGAGCAGACTGACAGCTGGCGGAACCGGGGCGATGAGGGGGATTAGGTATCTGGCGAGCGAGCAGAACGACAGCAAGCGTTCCCGGAGGAATGCGTTGGGGAGGTCAGGTTGGGTTGCTGGCGAGCGAGCATGTTGACAGCGAGTGGACTAGGTGTAGTGCGCGAGGTTGGGGCAGGGCTTCGCGAGCTCTAGCGCGGGTAACTTTGTTTTCCTGCTCTCTCCTCCCTTCCTCCTCTCTCCACTGTCAAGTCGCCAAGGACGACCCGCCATACTGGTGTGTTCGAAAATTCATGCTTATATTTTAAACCGCCTAAAAGCTAAATACCGGGAGCGATTTCAGGATCCAGGCTCAACTCTTCCCCCCGTTCTTTCTCTCATTGAGGTCATACCGTTCTCGTTCTCCTCTAGGAACGGCGTTGCCCCGTTCCACACGTTCCAAAAAAGTTCATACCTATCTGCTGGAGTCATCCGACCCGGCCGCCGGTTTCTGATGTCTGAATTGCCATGCCCCTGCGGACACAAATGGGAGCATGGAAGCTTAGGAGAAGCTTAACTTGTCCGTGAACCAACTCGACATTCTCTTCTCAAGGTTCTTCGAACGTCTGTGTGACCTGAGAGTAATAGTGCGGTTTCGGCTATTTGAACAATGACACTGAACTCGCGTAGCGAACGAAGAGCAGTTTTCGCCCATGGCTCGATATAGTTCCGGAGCGCCGAATACTCACGGTTCCCCAATCTTCCTGAAGTCGACATCGGGAACTCGACGTATCCGTGATCTGACGCCGTGATGGAATCGGCCCGATTGAACCAGGATTAGAGCAAGAGGAGAGTTCCTGCAAGCGAGCCGGCGGCTACATTTGAAAAGGATCAGCGCAATCATTTGTTCGTGGGTGAGGAGGATTTCGTGTGTGCTCGTAGTTTTTGTGCTGCTCTTGCACTGAGTAATCTTACTTGTCCTTGTTATATGCTACGTGAATCGTTTCGCATGATTTCGTGTGTCTGTTGCACGCCTATAGACGTTCAGTGACACAAAACCCGAATGGAGGATGCTTCACGATAAGTTCGGAAATCTCTTGGAACAGAGGGGAACTCGTGGAAGCCGCGAAAAGCACATATGATGCCCGGAGTCATATGACTTTGGGAGAAAATATCTTCCTGTTACTCCGGAGCGGCAGATATCACGTCAGGTTCATTCTTGGGACTGTTCCATCAGATTGCCGCAATTTTCAATTCGACGAGCTCCCCCATCTGAACCGAGATCAAGCTGTCCTTCTCATGAAGTCTGCAGGAATGAGATGATGATGATTGCGTTGTTGTCGCTGATGTTCTGAGAGAGTTTCTCGTTCCAGACGGAGCTGCGGCTAGAAGTGCTGCCGCTAGTAGTGGATGACCTACGACGTCACGGACTCGTCATGGGAACTTATCAAGGATCGTTCGAGCTCGATTCAATATATGCCCCCACCCGGTTTCCCGACACTCTCGTTCATTCCCGGATCGGAAGACTGGTCGATTTTTCAGCGTTGAATAAAGTGTTTGAGGTCCCCTCCGTGACTCCGAGAGGTGTTTTCGTTCCCAACGACCCAAGTTTGCCTCCGAGTATAGCGCACGAAATATATATCTTCTCAGTTCAATATCAGTCAAATGAGATCACAGATTATAATCCGTCCTTGTCAGTTATCTGGAATTTCCCCACTCAAAGCTCTCCATTTCTCTTCGCAGAGTCTGCATCGCGCTTGCGACGATTGTTCTTCTGCTCATTTTGTACATACAGCTCGCAAAATCGACACAATGTTGTCCGACATGAGCGCAGCCACACAGGTGCCTAGGGAGACTAAAGACGAACATGATGGTCACCGTTTCATGCTGAGAGAAGTCATTCTCCTCTGCACCAATCAAATTTCCGGCGAGCCATGTCCGATTTTCATTCTTCCAGGTGAGAAACCATTCAGGTGCAAAATATGCGAACGCGGATTTGGTGATAGCTCGAATCTCAGACAGCACGAAAGGACCTGCCAAGCCCGTAAGGATAAGGTCAGTTAGATTCGAGGGTGCAATTTCATCCACTGAGCTCTGTCAGTCAGTCGGTTGGTCTCTCGGAGGGTCGTCCGTCGCCATAACTGTAACCACTCATTTCGTTGGCAGACGATACAATGTGAAATTTGCAACCTGGCGTTCTCTTCGTGGGTGGGTCTATATAACCATATGCAACACAGTACCTTCTGCAAGCGCTAGCTCTTGTGATGCACCTGGATCAGTCGAGAAAGTATCCCAATGAATCTCTGCTGATCGAATCCGGGAAACGAGGCCTCAGTGGCCCAGGGAGTTTTGGTGGAAGTAACTCACAATATCGTCTACCTGTCCGAAGCTCGATTCAGATTTACAATGCCCTCTACAACGGAATTCTTATGCCAGTGTTGGTCGTTATTCTCGTCAATTCGCTGTACGGTCATTCAATGCGTGTGCAGCTTGCTCATCCGAGAAGAGTACCGATCTGCATCAGGAAGCGATGGTCGCTTGAGCGTGCAGCAGCGATTCTGAGTCGGCCTCTCAAACCAAACCAAAGATCTTCCTTGACTCCGGGATCCTCCGGATCGGACTGCTCGTTATTTAACAGGAGGGAACCACAGAATTCTAGAAGAAGAAACTCCAAATCTCTCCCAATAACAACGGGGCGGCTTGCGAGCTCTAACAAGCTCATGCTGTCTTGCTCCCCTGCGACAATACACTGTGATCATCCCTCATCCCAAAAAGGAGATGAATATGCGTATGAGTTCCCTCCTGAATTCCATAACTCATAAGAGTGTGGCTTAAGTTTCCGAGCTTTCATTTTCGGAAGCACTGTGGAAACGCCTTCTCTGGGGCGCTGAATCCTATTCTACGACGCAGATTCGCAGACGCAACGCGGCCGAGTAGTTACATGCACTTATATTATTTGGTTATTCTCCCCCTACGTGTGAACATGTTGCTGCCACGTGGGAAGTTATATGAGCTTATATGAGCAGTCTCCTTTTTTCGAGTTCAATGGAGGCCACGAATTCTCTAACTCTCATAGGTAGAGCAGAATGCTCTACTGGAGATTTGAATCGTTGACACTCCTCCCCTTAGAAGACGACCTGCATGAAAGAGTGGATCAAGCGATGCAAATAGCTAACTCCGCTCCGATCATGATTCGCGGAGATGATTCGCACAGGCTGTCTGGGCGCGAAGCCAGTTGCGCATCGCAAGTACTGATGTACGACCTCAAATCATCTTGGTACCCGTGATTCTCTTCATTTCTATCTTGAGAATCCGGTCAGTCTGGAATCCGACGACAGTGACGGAACCCTCGAATCCGTATAGACCAAGTTGACTTCGCCAAGAATCGCTGTCCTCCGTCTTGGAACCATGGAACCCCGCGAATTTACCTAGTTCGTCCGAGGGACGATCAACGTGTGCCGGATGTAATCATCGATTCCCTAATCTATAGATTTCTACGGGAATCCTGCAGCTGCGCGAACTGGTGACACCCGCGTGGATATTCTTCTTCCGAGACTATGTGACATGAATTGAGAGCTTCGAGCTGCTTCAAGCGCCCGTGGCAAAGTTTGTCGAACCTGGTGCACCAAGCTCCTCGACCAGATTCCGTTGACCCTAAAGCCTGATTCGAAGGGATAGTAATCGGCAATCAGAAGATACAAATGTCGACTCGAAATCAAATCGTGCTTCCGGGCGCTCTCGGTCATGAGAGAAAATGATCGGGTTGCTCCCGAGGCGATTTAATCGAAAGCTTTCGTTTTTAAGGTTCCGTTCCCCGCCGTTTAGCGATGTGATAGCAGAAGAAGTACCTGCTGCTATTTTGTGGAGCAGCTGTTGAGGATGTGATATTATTGTTTCGTTAGAAAAGTCATTGGAGAACACTAATTTCGTCTCCACACGGGCACGGATCTCGAAGGTTTGAGATTTGAATCGATTCGTTTGATGATTTAGAGTTCAGCCGCGGATTATATAGTTTCCACGGTACAGGGTGCGGCAAGCTATCCTGCCCATGCATGGAATGCATGGAAATCTCGGGAAAGCGGGTCAAAGGACTCTAATGTGACGTTCTCGATGTTCCGCTGCGAGGATACGTACAGATCATTGCAGATGGACATATGCCTTCCAGGATGAGACATTTGGGCTCGAGATTCTTCGTCCTGGGCTAGAAACTAGAGAGCCATCCGTGACGCAAATGTTATGGAACCTGGGTGTCCCATTTCCTCGAGCTTTCCAGAACGTCTGGAAACAGGACGATATCTTCCCGCATCCCGTCCCCCGACGAGAGTTTGAAAAGCTCGTATTTATAGTTTTCGGTGGAAGTTGCAGTTACTACTGCTCTCTCGTTCCTCAGTGTCGAACAGCCCGAACGCAGAGCTCCCACAAGTCATTAGGTAATGGAGACAATGATCCAAATAGATTCCTTAAAATGTTGAATTGTTAATGAATGAATAAATCAAGAAACGTCGCCACAGGAGAGCGCCCTTCTTCCGACTGATGATTTGTCCGTATATCCACCTCATTGTCCACTGCCACCATCACTGACCGTCTACGGCATCCTGAGCATCTCCATTGGCACATAGCTTCATGCCCGCTCAATCAAGTGTCATCTCTACAGCTCTCTTCAGGCCAGCGCCCTCTCCGCTCCCTGTCGTCCGCGGATATGTCGTTTTCTGTTTCCTTGTCCAATATGGAAGCTCTTCGGTTTTCTGTTTCGGAGTCCCGGCTTCGAGCGAAATGCATCCGACATGCTGAGCAGACGAGAGTATCGCTCGAGGAAGCTTGGCAGTCTCTGGTCTAGCAGCGATTTCCCCTGTATCCTCATCGGCTGCATAAGGATCTGCTTCTCTCGTTTCGAAACTCTTCATCTGCTACTCGATCCAAATTGACAATTCTGAGCTCAACATCGGATCTCGGTCTCCAGGCCACGCGAGGAACTGGAGATTCTTTCGGGGATCGCACCTTGAAAATTTCGGCGCCCTGTGCGGCTCTAGTTACCATATCCTTGGAGGCGTGTCGAGACTTCCTGTGACTTCGCGCAGAATCGCAACGAAACGAAGCGCAAGCTCGTCTGCCTGCGATACTCGCGCTCTGTTGACCTCAAGCATCAGAGATGTCCGTGAGCCGACTTCCTGGGAGTCAGAATCGATCCTCCTGGCGACGGCTCCTCTGCAATCACTGCTCCCAACTAGGGAGCTATCGATATGCCACCCGCCTCGGAACACGCCTTCCTCATGACAAAGATCATCATCATCGTTATATGGTCTTCGCTGCTTTTCTCTCCAAGTATCTGTCCCTTCGTTGTTTGGAACGATATCCCCAGTCTTGTTCCAAATAATCAGTTCATACTTTGTTCCATGTGACAGTTCCAAGGAAGTAGCCGCTCATGTTCGCATTCCACCCGAGGCGGTGAGAATACTGCCGTCGTCGGTCCGTCTTTTTCGGCGATCAAGGCAGCAGCAGCAGCTGCTCGTGATCGACCCTTGTTTATATTGCTCATGTGCGCCATGGATGTATTGATTCACGGCTGATCGTCTCACAGTGTCTACAGCAGAGACTGCTGGATATTGTACTCTCGCGTCCAACGCTGCACATCCTGACATCGAGCTAACAACGTCATCATGATTCAGGCACACCCAGGTAACTAAACGCGAGTCTCTGAGATCCGGAATGTGGATCAGCCCGTTGTTGAATCTCCCTGAAGTTGAGGTCTCAACTGAGTTGTAGTTGGCAGACTCAACTCCGAGGCAACCTGTGACAACCTTCGAGAGGGTTAGGTCGCAGTAGGAAAACGGGATACCCCAGATGTGCGGAACAATGACGGATTCAGCCTTGGCTCTACCGGGCGATTTCTATCTGGATCATACTACGAACAAATGATGACAGTTCCTTGGTGTTAGGGAATGTGATCTGAGCCAGCTGCTCGTGATTCGAATGTGCGACGGATCGCCTTCAAACGTTGTTTCGGAATGTGGGTTGCAGGTTGCTTTCCCTCCGTCGTCCACATCGTTCACATTTATCAGATATTCAAGCCGAGAGCGATATTTCGCAGCCGAGAGGACCGAACGGATTATTCGATGGCATGAATCCATAATGAGTTTTCTTCATATTCGCGATTCTCCTCTGGGATATGTTTGGCCTAACGGATTACTCGGCAGCGAATGGATCGAACCCTACACACATGAAACAAACGATATCTTCGAGCTTCCGCGAATCCTACCTCCGGCCGAAAGTTCGCTCGAGAAGTTCCGACTGCTCCGAATGGGATGGAAATATTTGGGAACCCGGCACTCGAGGCAGCTGGCCTGGTGGTAATTCTCTTAGCTTGGAGCAACCGTTGGCGCTGGCATGCAACTTCAGACAGGTGGTGGCTTTCACGAAATCCGCAGATAGCCGCTACTACCATCTCTCCACGTAACAGTCATCCAGTGCTCCCACCGTCAAACTACATGTTGCCTGCAGTTTCTTTACCAGTGGCATTGTGCTACGGATGAGAATGAACGCCCATTCGGGTTTCTCTGCGTCAATTAACCGTTTCGTTCGGAGCTCCAGAGTTCACCTAAAGCTTTCAACCCACAATCAGGTTGAAATGTCGACCAAGTAGACAGCGGCGTCCGCAACAACGGTTAACTTTTCTCCGCATTCAGAACTGACTCAGGCCGAGTACACGGTGCTCCTGGATATCCAGAACAGGAAAGTCGCACTCAAGGCTGAGATAGAGCGAATACGCTTCGAAATAGAGTGCGTGACCAATGATATGGCGAAACTGGAGTCTTCTACTCGTGGTGAGCTCCGATTCTGTGGGTGTCGGTTTCAAGAAGTATTCTGGATGCCTCTCAGTGAGTTCACAAGCCTGGACACTCACCGTACATACTTATTCTCAGGAATACACGGGAACGGTGGTCAGGACAGCGAAACCCAAACACAGAGGCTCAAGACCCAGGGAAGGAAAATGTTCAATCTCGATCCGAAAAAGGGCATGAAACATCTGATCGATTCTGGGTGAGCTTTTCATTCGAAGCGATATTTACTCGAGGATTTGCTGGAAAGGAACAAGAGTATTCCGTGGTTCACTTGTTCAAAACATTCCTCCCGTTTCAGCCTCGTTGAAAAGACCCCCGAGGCGGTCGCAGACTTCTTGTTCAATGGCGAAGGCCTTTCGAAGAAGTCGATCGGCGACTATCTCGGCGAGAAAGAGGAGTTCAATGAAGCAGTTCTCCATGCATTCATAAATTTACACGAATTCCAGAACCTGATTCTCGTCCAGGCCCTACGGAGGTTCCTCTTCACCTTTCGCTTGCCTGGCGAGTCTCAGAAGATCGACAGAATGATGCAAGAGTTTGCCAATCATTATTGTGAACAAAACCCGGTGCGGCTCCCGATTTCGATGTATACCAATCATGACATTCCGTCTCGTGCAGACTCTATCAAGGTACTTAACTGTATGCTTCCACAGGGCGTATTCGAGGCTCCCGATCAATGTTACATCTTGTCGTTCGCGGTGATCATGTTGAACACGATGTTGCACAACCCCTCAATCAAAGACAAACCCAGCATAGATGATTTTGTCAAGATGGTCTCGGATTCACCTTACGCTTACGACAGGTAGGTCAAAGCTGTCTAAATCTCGATTCCTCGAGCCCATCCCGAGCGAAGTCCGCCGCGATAATTGCCGCGGCCTCTAACTTGAAAACTCACCTAGGAACATGCTGGCCCCAATTTTCGAGAACATCCGCGCGGAACCATTCAAAATTCCGGAAGACGACGGTGACGATTTGATGTACACGTTCTTCAACCCAGACAGAGAAGGATGGTTATGGAAACAAGGCGGTAGAGTGAAGTCTTGGAAGAGAAGGTATAACCCTGAGTTGGAAGGTTTCTCTTGGTCAGGAATTCTCCAAGAGATTCTGCGCGAAAGTTTCACGACAGATCCCGAACATGGTGTGTTATTACATCGATATGTTTCTCTTCCAGATGGTTCATCCTAAACGATAAATGCTTGTACTATTTCGAGTACACCACCGACAAGGAGCCTCGGGGAATCATACCTCTTGAGAATGTGTCTGTCCGGGATGCGACTGATCGTACCAATCGACAACATTGCTTCGAATTGTTCGCTGTCGGGGGCAGTTGCATCAAGGCATGCAAAACCGAGTCTGATGGGAAAGTTGTCGAAGGTGCGTATTGGTTATTCGTCCTCTTACTCCAGCGACGCCGTTCGCTCTTCATTGTCACAGAATAGTGAGCTTCGAGGAGTACAGTTGACCAAGCAACTCTTCTCTAGGCAAACACAACATCTACCGTATGTCTGCGTCAACGGCAGAGGAGAAAGACGAATGGATGCGTTGTATCGAGAGGTATCAAACCAAAGACTACGATTATCGAAGTTTATTCGTAGCAGGTACATCTGTCACAGTCTACTCATTGTTTTGGCTCGTTTCAGGTCTACCACTCAACATCCTTTTTACAATATGCTGAACGCAAGGAAAAAGAAGCTGCAGGACAGCCAGAGCAACACCCACAGAACCCAAGCACAGTAGAGTATCTCCTGGCGCTCAACGTATTGAAATATTCCCCTGTGTCTTCCCCACTGTGTTCACAGTTACGGAGTCCGAGAGTTTAGCAACATAGTAAGCCATGTGGTGACAATCCCGTGGTGTTCTTGTGTTGCGTGATTTTCGAGGAACGGAGTTTGCTGAAAGCAGGGTTGTGTTGCGGTTTCGCGAGCCACACAAACATGTAGCCAGTTATAAGAAGTGGGATCGGCATCGGAGGAAGGGCTCGACAGTACCTCGAACGACGTTTGCCGATGGCGTTTGATAGCGCGGTCGATTTACCTTTCCATCAAGCCGATTGCTCCTCTTCGGAAAAAGCATCCCTCCTTGACCCTGATCCGAGAGTCCGAGCATCTGAACTGCACGGTATGGGTATTTTTCCAGTTGAGCCGCCCCGTCGGAACTGTAAATTGGGGAGATTCCAACTCGACGGAATATCCAACAACTATGAGAAGCGTTCCAGACCGACAGATCGCTTCTGCTGTGATTTCATACGTAGGAAACGACTCCAGCCTTACAAAAAGGAGTGATCATGAAGATGCCCTCAAGTTCGAGCATCGTTAGTCATGAGTCATGAACAAGAGAGGATTATGGAAACGCATCCGGCGAGAGCATGTAATAAAATTCCGAAGTGTTCAGAAATTTGAATGTTCTCGAATCTTATCATGTCTAGAAGTAACAGGCTCTAGGATAAACATAATTTTCCGTTGTACGGAGTACGGCAATCCAATTTCCGTACTTTCCGGTACGGAAATTCATTCTCGCCGCCCGGTACGGAAATTGAATTGCCGTACTCCGTACCACGGAAAATGATGTCTACTCTAGGATGAATTCGATTGACCACATTGTTTTTCGAAGTAAGGCTCATCCAGGCCGAGAACACAGGGTCGAGACCATCCCCAGTCAGATCATGGCCCCTTCTCATCACTTTTCTCCTAGAAAACTCCATCGTTCTTCGAGGAGGATCTCTAGCCATCTCGACAAGCTCCGCCATCTGAGCAAGAAAAACGGTTTTCCGCTTCATCCCAAGTGCACCCGATTGCAGGCTTATGGGAATGTCTGGAAGAAAGAGCGCCGACACAGCGAATCATTTTTTTTTTCTTTGTGAAGCACGTGAGGAGCCTGGCTGCAGGCAACGAGTTCATTTTCTTTAGAGGACTCCACGATTGGGCTCAAGCACAGGGTGATTCGCTTCTTATGTTTTCGATGGAACTAG
Organism: Phytoseiulus persimilis; assembly: GCA_037576195.1. Classification (NCBI taxonomy): domain Eukaryota; kingdom Metazoa; phylum Arthropoda; class Arachnida; order Mesostigmata; family Phytoseiidae; genus Phytoseiulus; species Phytoseiulus persimilis. The sequence continues at coordinate 54,024,964 of CM075101.1, read as the reverse complement.
GTCCATTATCTATGCCGCGAACGGATCGCTGAGCTGAACGACTCCAAAACCCCCTTCTTCTACAGCTGACAGCAGACACAATGGATCCATAAATATGCTACAGAAGCTGTATGACTTTCGTCGACCATGAAGCTCAGTGTTTGCATATGAACTTGGACGTGACCGCCTGTCTCTTGCGACGGCTTCTGTCGCTAGTTTCAACTCTTCGAGGCATCGTTCAGGGCAAGTCAAGTTTTATCAAAGTCATTGCTTGGATATTAAAACGCATGGTGAGAATTGTCGACGAAAACTTTATTCACTCAATTCAAAATACATCGTTTAAAAACCCCGGCGGGGTCTCTCTCGGAAGAAAATATATAGGAATAATCATTCCAGTCAGGCAATCGGTCTCAGACTATTTCGATACCTCATCAAGGTAGGCGGCTAACAGCTTTGTGCCTTCAATGTAATTCCGTTTGGAGATCTTCTCGTTCTGAGAGTGAGCTCCATCGTCAGCCTGTCCCATCGGCAAGAGCATAACGTTTTTTCCCGTGACTTCCTCGAGAGTCAACGTCACTGGAATAGAGCCTCCCTCGCAAGTGAAGTTGGGCTCCACGCCGTAAATTTTTTTCGTGGCACGAGCGCCGGCCTGGAAGTTGGGGTGAGTCGGATCGGACTTCCACGGTCTTCCGCCGCATCCAGATGCCGTAAACTTATTTGGCGAGCCACGAGTTTTCCACAAATCGTCGAGATAGCTCAGAACCACCTGTTCGATTTTCTTGGGTTCCTGGTTTGGCACCAGCCTGATCGAGAACTTGCCAATCACCTTTCTGGAATGGAGACAGAGGTGAAAGTTCAAACTGGCATCCCGAGTCAGATAGAATCCACGACAAACTGCGCCTTTGTTTCGCAACAATTTCGAGATCCCGCGCTCAGGACTCACTTTGGGATCACCGTCTTACTACCGGCGCCATAGAACGCGCCCTCAATACCATGTAAGGAAAGCGAAGGGTATCTCCATCGAGCCTGCAGGCAGCCCTCCTTGTTTCCGTGAACGAGTTTCTTGCAGCCCACGGATTTTCCGAACTCCTCCATGTCGAAATCGATCTGTTCGTAGAGTTTCTGCTCGGCAGGGGTCAGGGGCGCGACATCGTCCATGATACCAGGAATCAGAATTTTGTTATTGACGTCGACAAGTTTGGACATCAACCAGACAAGATCGTTCATCGCCTCAAACACAGCACCTGAGAAGTATAAACGACACACTTAATGATTTCTCTCCGGAAAGCATATGCGCGAGAATCGTTCACGGGTATAGCGACTATCTTCGGAAATTTCGACTTGCCTCCGAAGACGCCAGAGTGCAGATCTTTGTTGGCGCCCTCAACTTCGACGGCGAAATAAACCAAGCCTCTAAGACCATACGTGAGGCACGGTGTCTGCGTGCCCAGCCAATAGTTGTCGGAGATGCATACGAAGTCCACCTATGCATTCACAAAAGTTCGTCAACAAGTGCCGATTTGATCAAGATAACGGCGGATCAAGGCGGCTTCCGACACAACAAACCTCCTTCAAGAAGTCACCGTTCTTCATTGAAATCAGTAAATCGTCGAGCCCCTCGGAGTTGGACTCTTCCATTCCTTCAAAGCAGAACTGTGGAATCAGAATCACATTACTTCTTCCCTTTTGAGGTGGCGTCACGTGATCGATTCAAGGCAGAGGGAGGAGATATAGGACGCTACATTAGAACGAGCGTCACCTTAAGGTTCACAGGTAGTGGTGTTTTCGTGGCCTGAAAAGCTTCAATAGCATGCAACCAGCCGAGGACAGGTCCTTTGTCATCAGTTGACCCTCTGCCATAAAGATTCCCGTCTTTTTCAACGAGCACGAAGGGTTCGGTATCCCAACCATCCTCTGCGTTGGAAAAGAAATCGAGTTGTAATTGCTGCGGATCGAGCCAGAGAAACTACTATCGTACTCGTCGATAATTCCAATGTTCGGAAAGCTTATTAATCCAGATCAGAATGTGGAACCACCCTTGAGAGCCGGCTGAACGTCGAGGTGGCCATAAATGAGGACTGTTTTCTTCGTTGGATCCGTGATAAGGGTGCCGATCAGAACAGGGGGAAGCGGAATCTCTTTGCCGTCGGCCATTGTCCTGGAGCCAATATCCTTCAACTCACAGGCAGCACCACAGACTGGAACGTACCATCAGATGGGGAGTTTTCGAGAGGCTCAGGAAATTTTCCTTCTCCGATCCGGATCAACGCTGTCGAACTAATCGGTCAGATGAAGCGAACCTGTCAATTTATCCTTCATCCACTCCATCATCTTGACAACATCACATCTCGAATCGGGCCAGGCTGACACTGACTTGATGGCGATGGCCTCAGAGAGTCGCGCAACATACTCGTCTTTGTGTTGCTCAATATAACTGTGAAACAATAAACAGACGTCCGAAGGCTAGTTCGGGGTTTCCACCGTGGACCACGATAGCAACATGATTCAGAAACCATCAGAGAACATGGGAAGAACGACATGACGTCCCACTTAAATGAGCAAGGAACTCGTCTTGAAATCAGGGCCGCGAGAACCATACTCTTCATGATCAACTCACTTGAGAACCGCGTCTATCCCGGTAGCCATTCCGATCAATTACGCGTGAATCGTCTATGGAATGCTGGAACAATGGAAATGAGCCATTTAGAATTGGTGTGATAGCGGGGCGCCGCTGTCGGTTGTACCTATTCAACTCGAACGACACTCGAAGGATTTTCTGATTCCAGCGTGGATAGGTTACGCCCACTGATTAGCGTCCATGTGACCTCCCAGTTTTCTCTCGGATCATCGTAACCGGCTCCAAATACAATGAGTCGAGCACCGACGTCGTGATCTCGACCACAGTGCATGAGAACCAGTCTCAAGATATCGACGCATTTGATGCTGGAATTTTTCTAAAAGGAATATTCGATCACCATTCGGATGTTCAAATGAGAGGCTGCCTGAGATTCTGTAGTGAAAATCGATAGCTTTCCTCGCTACGGAAAATAATCGACGAAATATTGGGTTTCTCCTGTAGTTTTGTCAGTAGCCTTATCAATTCGATTAGAAGTTCACGAAATCCACTCACTAGGTGACTGTGTTCCCCCGCGAAAGATATTCCGAAGTGTCAACGTTGATGCAGACTGTCGTCTGCTGGTTTTCCATCTCTCTGGGTGCCCATCATGGGACCCGATCATTTGATCCTTGTTTATCAAATGGATGCATTTTTAAAGGGACATCTGTCCGCTCAAGGAGCGGAGAATTGGCCGGCACTATGCTATTGTTTCGGTGCCTTCCGTCGTTTAGCTCCCGTTGTTTAAGGAATGCTGTTCTCTTTCGGCAAGGCGCGCTGCTTCACCTCGACGAGGTGAATTTCATCCACGAGTCCCACTTGGGTGATCCTAACTCTCTCGCCATCCTTTCCGATACGCATCCACGACCGCACTCGAGGACTAACCTTCCGAAAGCTCCCTGTACCGCTCCGAAGAGTCCGAAGACTCCACATCGCTGTCTTCTATCTTTCGCCAGCTCCCTTCATGTAAGACGTAGCGCGTTTCCTCACCTTGACTCGCTTCAATCTTCACCTCCAAGCTTCCGGAGAGTGCCTACCTCCACGGTGCATCCATTTCCCCGGCTTGCTCACGAAATGAGCTCCGCAACGAGGAATCGAATACATGAGAGTCGGTTTGTGGGAAAACGAGCTAGTACGAGAAAGACACTTGCCGTAGATTGATCGTCGTGTTTCCAGATTAGATGCCCTACTTTATTCAATTCCGAGCCGGTTTTTCTCAAATAAGTTCCCATCTCAACAGCAAGCCTGGGTAGGATTCCTACTATCCTCTCTGATATGAATCCTCGAACTGACAAATATATCTCATTCCCATCGGATCGTCCACACGCGCGCCGCACGACCAAACTCGTGACTTGATGCAGCAACAAACACGGAATGGGGAGATTATTTGAGGACTCGTGATTTCAATCTCAACTTCATAAGCTATCCGCTCCAATACTCAGTTCCAAGCGTACTTCCACGCTAGCACGTCCGCGAATTCAGTTCTGGAACGATAAACCGAATGCGCGTCTCATGCTGAGAGAAGAGAGAAGAATACCGTCGTTCCAGATGGAACACTCTGAATTATTCATCAATAACTCATATCTTCAACGGGATTCTTTCTCGGCAGCACCGCTGAGGGCCACCTGAGCAGCACCTTAGCACGATGCCTCCCGCTCGGCCGCCAAACCAGCGGCCGGATGTCCCTTTAAGAATTCATCCATTTGATAAACAAGGATCAAATGATAGGCACCCCCCATCATGGGTGCCTAGTGTGCCTAGTGCCGTGCCCGGCTGGGGTATAGGAAATCTGTACCCAATCGAGTCGGATGGATGCATTGTTAAAGGGACCTCCGACCGCTGAGCTGGCGGCGCGTTCGCTGCTCCGTGTTTACATCCGCGAGATCGTGCTCACATCTGTGGCGGGGAATTGAGAACACGGAGAAGCAGGCGCAAAAAACCTCTGAGAAAGCGACTGAACTGAGCAAAAATTATCGAACTCTGAGTTAATCGTGCTGACTGACATGAAGTATCGTAGTCACCAAGCACTGAACGCTCAGCGGATGACTCGAATGGAGACTACGAATGTCAGATCGAAGGAGATCCATGTACTCGTATCAATACGATACGGCGTAATCATCGTTACGTTTCGGATGAGCTGAGGAAGTGTGTGCAGAGAATATGAACCACAGTTCTCGGATCGCGAGGGTATGGGCGGGCCATGTGATACTCTAGAAGCAGTGGCGGATTCAACGGGTGGCGAAAGGGAAAATGCTTCTGTCTACTAGTCGGAGCACCCCTCCTGGAAGGAGAGATGAGTTAGGGGACCTATGGTCTCGAAAGGCGACCTGAAACTCTATTGCCCGTGAGCCACGGTCCCTCCAGTCTCCAGCTGATTGGAAGGAGTGAGAATTTATTTCACCTGAATCTGTTCTCTACTCTGCGAGGGAGCCAGCGGGACTTGCGTTTATGGTGCAAAACCAGACCTGGGTTTTCTGTCGAGTGTCATACTCGAGTATTACCAGGGAGGGGGGGGGGGGCATGCAGAATTTGTCGCTGAAAAAGACAGTCAAGCACTGGAAGTGCGCGAAAAGGGTTCCCGAGAATTAGATTTCGTGTTCGGGCTCTTGGTGCCCGAGACGTTGAGTAACACAGAGTTAGCCGCAACGCAGCGTGGTAGTGTTGATGAGAACGTATCCCTCCCGAGTTTTTCGCGACAGATTTGAACTATGAGTTGATCAGTTTCAAAGAGATGTACCTCGAGCACGACCACAGTGATTTCTGGAAGGATATGCCGCTCAGCTACCTGGACTTTGTGCTCAACAACAACATAATGGTCCTGTGACAGCTTGTGCCGTCCATTCCAGACCCTGTCCGCGGGGCCGGCGAGTGCGGAGCACGTCATGAGCTTTTTGGGAATTGTGAGGGAATATCGTGGGGCCACCTCAGCGGATACCACGCTCAACAATTTCCGTATACTCTATATGAAGCGACAGGTTGCCAACTCCTTGAATTTGGACAATGCGATTGAAACATTTGCCGAGCAGAAAGCCAGGCACGGCTTCAGATACAATAGCTTAACCCAGGAGCGCGGCTCTCGAAATGAAATTTGCGTGAAATCCACTGAATATTCATGGCTGACTCTCCATTCCAATATCATGCGTCGAGCATCACAGAGGTGCCCCCCCCCCTCTCGAAAAAATTGCTGACTGGGCTTCTCTCCTTGAATCCGCCACTGTTCAGGAGGCTCATTTGGAAGGCTCCACTTTTTGGCCTTCATTATAATTCTTCCGTCTCCAGACCGCTTGAAGGCACCGGTGAGACATATTCAGCTAGCTGGAGATTGGAGGGACCGTGGGTCACGGGCAATAGAGTTCCAGGTCGCCTTTCGAGACCATAGGTCCCCTAACTCATCTCTCCTTCAGCTCATCCGAAACGTATTGATGATTACGCCGTATCGTATTGATATGAGTACATGGATCTCCTTCGATCTGACATTCGTACTCTCCATTCGAGTCATCCGCTAGTCGTTCAGTGCTTGGTGACTACGATACTTCATGTCAGTCAGCACGATAAACTCAGAGTTCGATAATTTCTGCTCAGTTCAGTCGCTTTCTCAGAGGTTTTTTTGCGCCTGCTTCTCCGTGTTCTCAATTCTCCGCCACAGATGTGAGCACGATCTCGCGGATGTAAACACGGAGCAGCGAACGCGCCGCCAGCTCAGCGGTCGGAGGTCCCTTTAAAAATGCATCCATCCGACTCGATTGGGTACAGATGGAGGGCAGCCAAGTGATCGTATTCAAAATGGCGCCTTCCAGACGTATTCGAGGGGAAGGATGTAAGGGGGCGGAGCTTCGAGCAAGTTTTGAGCGCGCATCTGAGCGAATCGGAACAAAGCCGAGTGATTGACTTCCTTGTGCTCACAAAAACGGATTGAGATGCAAACCTCACCGAAGGCTCCAGGTACAGCCGATGCTGCGATCCAATGGGATATAGACATGCCACCAAGGAGTCTCGATCCTGCCTTTGACAGCGCTCTGCGATAACGCACGGCCTCAGGCTCGGTCCCGGCAGGGGTCGCGGTTCGTTCGCATTTCCGGGAGGAACGGAAGAGGAGCGAGGGAATTTTCTAAACCTCATACCGGAGTCGCGGAATGGAAGCATTTATTCCCGCTGTGGCGTCGAATACTCATAAGAGGTCGTTGGAAATGACGAACGATCATCCAGCTCAAATGCGTCCGGAGACCCCGACCATCAGTTTCTCGATCCATACACTCGTTATACTGCAGTCACGCATCGGATGGAGCGCTGGAAGCTAAGCTACATGTAGCTACATGAAGAAGCTACCTGAACCTGACTCGTGCACCCTGTTTCCTTCACTGCTATCCAATCGACCATCATCGAGAATATGCATCTGAGGAGGAACGGACAACGGAGGGTAGACAAGGAGCGTTAAGGCGTCGAGCGCAACGGGAAGGAAGGTTTCCCGCACATGACTCCCGAATCTAATATCCAGGTGTCCGTCGAGTGTATCTACGAGAGCGAAAACTGCTGTCAATCCCATGTGATCCTCGCCCGTTTTAGCTGACACGTCACTCGGGTGAGCCTCACTTGGAGTCAGAATAGTTTGTCGACGCAGACTTTGGACACTCGCGAGATATCATCAGACAGAGTCGATATGTGATGGGAACGTTTTGCTTCTCATTGGTATCCTCTCCTCAAAAGTCCAGTTCCCTCTTGGAGCCCCGTACTCGTGAGGGAACGCGGAAACTGTCGCTGACCGCCGGACGTCCATGAGTCACCTTTCCGATATGGACCTCCACCCCTCGTCGCCCGATTCCCATCTCCTGTTGGGAGCAAGCGCATGGCTCTTCGCTCTTTCAGGGAGCTAGGCCTCGCTCCAGTGTGTACCTGGAAGTTGTGAACTGTTCGTCACAGTCTATTCTTCCAGTCTCCGATTTTCAACCAGACTGTCGGTCCACGGCCCGATTCATATCGCGCTATCATCCTGTGATATCTCGCAAACATACCGCTCGAGGGCGATAATATGTACTACCTGCTCCCTTCGTTTCGAAAAACCGCGCGCTGCCCCGGCACCGCCTCTCTCTCGAATCCGTGAGTTGGAAACAACCAAAACACGATCAGAATACGATCACTTGGCCTATACCCGTACAGATTTCCTATACCCGCCGTTTACCCCCATCATTTGTTCCTTGTTTATCAAGTGGATGAATCTCTAAAGGGACATACGGCCGCCAAACTGGCGGCCAAGCGGGAGGCATCGTGCTAAGGTGCTGCCGAGACAGAATCCCGTTGAAAATATGAGTTATTGATTGGATAATGCAGAGTATTCCATCTGGAACGACGGTATTCTTCTCTCTTCTCTCAGCATGAGACGCGCATTCTGTTTGTCGTTCCAGAACTCACTTCGCGGACGTGCTAGCGTGAAAGTACGCTTGGAAGCTGAGTATTGGAGCGGATAGCTTATGAAGTTGAGAGTGGAATCCCGAGTCCTCATATAATCTCCCTATTCCGTGTCTGTCGCTGTATCAAGTCACGAGTTTGGCCGTGCGACGAGCGTGTGGACGATCTGATGGAAATGAGATATATTTGTCAGTTCGAGGATTCATATCGGAGAGGATAGTAGGAATCCTACCCAGGCTTGCTGTTGCGATGGGAACTTATTTGAGAAAAATCGGCTCGGAATCAAATAAGGTAGGGCATCTGATCTGGAAACACGACGATCAATCGACGGCAAGTGTCTCTCTCTTATTTGCTCGTTTTCCCACAAACCGACTCTCATGTATTCGATTCCTCGTTGGGGAGCTCATTTCGTGAGCGAGCCGGGGAAATGGATGTACCGTGGAGGTAGGCACTCTCTGGAAGCTTGGAGGTGAAGATTGAAGTCTTCGGACTCTTTGGAGGTACAAGGAGCTCTTCGGAAGGTCAATCCTCGAGTGCGGTCGTGGATGCGTATCGAAAAGGATGGCGAGAGAGTCAGGATCTCCCTAGTGGAACTCGTGGATGAAATTCACTTCGTTGAGGTGGAGCAGCGCGCCGTGCCGAAAGAGAATAGCATTCCTCAAACGACGGAAGGCACCGAAACAAGAGCATAGTGCCGGCCAATTCTCCGCTCCTTGAGCGGGCAGATGTCCCTTCAAAAATGCATCCATTTGATAAACAAGGATCAAAGGATCGGGTCCCTTCCCTCTCACCCTAAGATCGCTCTTTATTTCATCCCTTTCATCATTCCGAAAGCTACATCATACCCTTGGTCGTCAGCTTGGTGCGGATGAGTGGAACATCGCTAGACCGTTCCCTGTTATTCTCGATCCAGTTCTGAGCCAGCAGAAACCAAGGCAAATCTATCAGCGGGGATCGCGTCAACCGGGCCTCGCTGTCAACAGGGCCGCCGCGTCAACCGGGCCCCGTAGACTGGGCCATGGCGTCACCTGCCGAGCGGATCGGCAGGCAGCGAACTTGAAGCAGGTCGGGGGATTGAGTGAGGTTAGGTTCGGGCTCGGCCGAGCGAGCGGAGTGGTGCGAGCAGACTGAAAGCCAGCGCACTCGAAATTAAGCTGGGGGACTCGGTGAGATTGCATTGAGAAACCCTGTTGGCTCTGTGGCCCGGTTGACGACGATGCCCAGTCGACAGCGAGGCCCAGTTGACGACGATGCCCAGTCGACAGCGAGGCCCAGTTGACGACGATGCCCAGTCGACAGCGAGGCCCAGTTGACGACGATGCCCAGTTGACGACGATGCCCAGTCGACAGCGAGGCCCAGTTGACGACGATGCCCAGTCGACAGCGAGGCCCGGTTGACGCCACTGCCCGGTCGACGGGTATCGGCGCATCCGAGCTTCTCAAAAAGGCGGTTGAAACACAAGGAGGTCTACGAAGTCATCCATGAGTCCGGCGCATTCATTATCGATGAGTTCTTCTCCAACGAGTTTTTCGAGCGATTGACACGCCTCGGCAGCCGGAACGCGAACGCAAGTATTCATGGTTAGATTTCAGTTAAACATCCAAGAACCTCTCCTGCCTCAAGGCGAAAGCTCGAAGTTCCAGGAATCGAAGCGGTTAGCGAGCTCGTAATGGGTCTGACCGTCTCGCTTGAGAGAAAAAAACAATCGATGGTACTGGGAATCTACACCATTAATGATCAGAGTACGGATTAACTGGGGCTGGCTGCATCGAGCCCAATACGGGATATCGAGGGTGCCCTGTTATGGGATGCCTCATTCTGCCAGGTCCATGAATACAAAGCGCGATGCGAGGGGAGATGCTTGCGCTTCTCGTTCTCCGGGTGCGCGTGGTGGGTATCGTTCCCCAATATCCGGCCAATGAGTGCCCTCCGCCAAGCTCAATCCTATCAAATGTGAGGATTTGGATCGCATATCGGATCATCTCGGAGTTTCCCGATGCGGAACTGAGACGGACGTTCCGAGCGATTCAGAATCGTAGTCCGAGATAACCCACGAAGTTACGAACCCCGACTGGATTACTTTTGAAACTGGAAAGCCAATTTAGCCGAGAATTCTGGAAAGGAAGACACTTCACCTCCCGAGCGCTTCCGCGACAGGGCTCGACCATTTTATTGTGAGCAGAGAGCTCTGCAGTGGACACTGTTGATGGCGACTTTTCAGACAAGTCCAGGTCTGGTGAGCCAGCTCCGCCCGGTCCGATTGGCGTATCAGCTGCCGACGTAAGCATCTTCGGGAGTCCTGTTCAAGTTCAGCCCTTGAGTAGAGCGTTCCCAGCCAGCAATAAACATAGAATAGCTCCTGCGCTTATCTTCCTCGGAGTATGTCAGCTGGCCGTTCATTATTCTCAACGTTTCCCAGGGTTGGGATATGGAACGATGTAGTCAGGGTAGCCGAGTCGCCTGAGCACGAGATACCAGCTTTGATTATTGGGGTCTGGGTAAGGATACGGATTGGGATAAGGGTATGGGTAGGGTCGAGCGGTTGTCGGGTATGGATAAGGATAAGGATATGGATAGGGGTATGGATATGGATACGGTGGCAGCCTCGTCGTCGTCGTTGTCGTCGTCGTCGTCGTTGTCGGAGGCTTTGTTGTGGTCGTCGTGGTCGTCGTGGGGGGCTAGAACCGGAGCATCGAGTCAATGCGAAGATGCCTTTGCATCAGGTGAGGCCAGGAGTTGCGGTAGAATGAAATGCGAAACAACTTCAGTCCACTCACCAGAGTCACGGGGTCTGCGATAACGACCCGAGGTAAGCACCTTCAAATTCATATTAGCAACATTTGAAGATGGCGTGAATCAATACATATGCTCGCATGGGCTGAGTCATGAAAGTTGCCGAGGTTACCCAGAGAAATTTTCTGTGCGAAAGAAACTAATATCCTGAGGAATAACGTACTTCTCCCTGAATTGACGCGACCGCGCCGCGTTTATCACGGTTCTGACACAAGTGTACGTTGTCACATAGGCCACTCGTTCTCCGCTTCGCAAAAAAGTTTCCTCAAACGGTACCAGTATCTCGATGTCTCCGTTCGGGAGAACCCGTCTCGCTAAGACTGTAGCAGGCGCCTTGGGAAAATTCGCAATAACTGCTCAGAGTGCTTCGAAGCCACCAGGTTCATATTCCTTCTCTCAGGAGGTTATAGAACAAAGCCGATTTCGGAGCGCGCCCTCACAAACAATGAAGAGCATTTACCTTTCCCAACGGGGCGGGGATCTGACAAAAAACTGTCGAGGATAATCCGAGCAGCACCAATCCAGTTATGATCTCCATGCTGACTACAATCAGCGGGAAACCCACCCAACCATGAGAAGCGAAGGTCGGAAAAGCGAGGACGGTTCCACGCGCAAATTCCCGACCGACAAAGTATTTCAGCGATGTCACTGCCAAGTTCTGCCGAGAGGAATGCGGAGCTTCAGCCAATGGGAACAGCTTTATATGAAGTTGCTTGTGGGTGATTGTTGCCTATTCAAGTGATCTCTATTGGCGACGTGCTGTGCCCGGCTGATTCCACTGCGTTACTCATCTGTTTCGGTTGCTTATTGTTAAATGATGTTCTAAATCGATTTGCCCCTAGAATGGGAAGGTCGCTCTGTCTGAGTCAACAGCTAGAAAAACCCAGCGGATTCCGAGGAATCCTGCAAAGCTCCAGCGGACACGTTTGTCACAGCAGACATCCACACCACAAGCTCATTTCACGGTCGATACGTTAACCTCCCTCGGAATCGATCGATGCGGTCCGTTACGTGCGGTTGATGCCGCACTGCACGCTGAGTTTTCACTAGGCGTCGAATAATCACTTGTTGAGTGAGAGGAAGGCAGCCTATCATCTGACGCAATTCATAGGAACAGAACTCAGCCCTCGAATCACCGTTTTCTGAGAACGCAGTCGTCGGTCGGACGGTAGCTCATGCGACTGATTTTCCGTCCCAAAAGTCTGATTTGTCACTCACTCGCGAGCGATTACTCGAAGTCGTCCGAGGCTCGATGACCTCGGGTCTCACGGAAGGTGCTGATAGATCGGGGTACCCTGATCGGTCGGAAATACCCGCGAGACTTGACTGATTCATTCCATTTCAAGCTATCATGTTCCATGATGGGGAGGTCCCTGCTCTCGAAACTTGAAACGACTTCCCATTTCTTGCACGGGAGAGCTTGCACGGGACCCACCATGCGAGTGCATATCCCTCGTTCGCTGGCAGCGCCCTCATCGAGCTCTGGCCATTGAAGTTCGTGTTTCGATCTCGCTAACATAAAAGCTCCTCTTGTTGAAATCGAACTCCATTCCCAACGTAATCGCCAGGCCTGAAAAGTTCAAAGACTGAATTGAAAACAGCGAGCTTTACAATGCAATATGAAATCTATTCCACATTTGGGACATCCATCCAGCGTATCATAGTGAGCTATTTCGAAAAATGTCGATCTGCGATCAGGTGTAATTCTGTTGCAGCACGAACCAGAGAACGAGATACCTCTCCGAGTAGGTCGGTCATATATATATATATATATGTGGGGAATCGTTGGTTGATCAAATTCCACCACCGCCAGGAGAGAGATCCGGACATCGATCACGCCACATTCACGGGGTTGTCTTCGGCTAGCTCGGCGCGCAGTTTTTACTTCAGGCATGTGGGTATTTTCCGCATAGTTCATCATGCGGCACTTTAAGGATTACTTCGGACTCCTGTTATCTACAATTCGTTCCAGTTGTGCATGACGTCGGAGGCTGGCCGTTCGCTGCTTCCGCGTTAATTTCCACATCGCCTTGACTTAGTTTGTCCTGCTCCGCTCCTCCTCGTTCCCTCTCTAGTCGCTCGTAGGAAAATCAACCCCACCGTTTTGGTGATGCGGTTTCAGCTTTCTGCTGTCCCCCTCATCTTCCTCGCCAGTGCGGAAATGTCCATTGCTGGCAGGGTCCCCGCTCCTTTGCGTACGCCCGGCAGTTAGCTATAGTGTGGAGCACGTCGTCTTCAGCTCCCGTGTAGCGTGGAATCTGGAAACATGGAATCTGATTCGGGTCTTCAAGTATGCTCAGATTGCTCCCGGAATCCCCCCTCCAGACTCAGAAAGTAATTCGAGTTCAGGGATACTTCGCCGGGTCTAGTTATTGGCAGTCACTGAGCCCAGTGCAGCAGAGTATTTTCAGGAGAATATAACGCCTAACCAATCATTCCAAATTCAAAAGGATGATTCGGACCCTCCCATGACCGAACGCGTGGACGAAACCAGCGACCCTCGAGTCGTGGATCTTAACGGACACGGTTGGAGATGAGTTGGATGGTGGCTGAATTGTATCGTACTGGCGGTTAGGGTCCGACAAGGCGAAAATTCGAACCCGAAACGCATGAAGCCGAAAAATAGAGCCCGAAAAGCATGAAGCCGGAAACCTCCTCTCCCAACGGCGGAGTGTTCGGGACTGGTTTGTCGGGATGTGATTTCTGTATTGTTTCGTCAATCTGTACCTTTGTTAGACTCATTTGGATGACACGCACCTGCTGCGAAGAATCAGTGTTTCGATGCCGGTTCTCCCTCTTCGGCGGGAAAGAACAAGGTGTTGTAACAGCGTATTCTGCGAATAGTACTGGAGCTGGAGGTGAAGATTCCTCTTCAGTTCTAGCGAGTTGACCTCGGAAACTTCAATATTCGCGCTCAGCAGATTGCTTCCTGTGTCAGCTACACCTTTGCTCAGTTCGAACTAGGGACCGTAGATGCGGAACAGCGAGGACGTAAGCGAGGCAGAAGAAGTGGGTAGGCTGAGCATAACGAAGGTGCAATTCCTCCCCGCTAAGCCAGTCCCGACCGCTCCGCTGTTGAGAGAGGAGGTTTTCGGCTTCACGCTCTTCAACTTCATGCCTTTCGGCTTCATGCTTTTCGGGCTCGGTTTTTCGGCTTCATGCATTTCTGGCTCGATTTTTCGGCATCCAGGGTATACACCGTACTGGCTCAGAACTCGACGCAGCTGGACTGGGTGCAAGTTTGGAGATGCTCTCTGGAATCTCCGGTCACACATAAGAGTGCGTTTCCGTGCACTTCGTGTGAAACTTCATTGGGATCTAGTATGAATCTTACTGCGTGCATTTCCTTCTGCAGAGTCCGCCTTCGGACCCAGAGCACCTTTGCTGGAAGCACTCATTCTGTGTTTTTCTTCAATCGTTGGGCTTGTGCTGCGTTCCTCATGCTTGATCCGTTGCACAAGTTAGAGTCGATGGAATTGAACGCGCGCGCGTCATTCGTCTGTTCTTCTTATCGGCCATGACACCCCCCCCCCCCTCACGCCCTCCCCAACACTCGTCGATAATATTGGGAAGGGTGGAGTAAATTCCACTTCGACGGACGGAATAGTCCCTAAAAGATTCGGTGTTATCAGGAAAACCAGCCGGCCTTTGGCCGAGTGGAGTCGGCCGCGCTGCGCGCGGTTGGACGGCGCTCCCTGCCATCGAGGCACTTTTCTCTCCCTTCACTGGGTCAGCATTCTGATTTTGAAAAATATGGTCAGATTGACCCCGAAATCACTCCTCCGGAGTTGGGAAGTAATGCTCAGATTGGTCTCGGAATCACCCCTCCACGTTTTGAAAAGTATGTTCAGATTGGTTCCGGAATCACCCCTCGAGAGTTGGAAAGTAATGGTCAGGTTGGTCTCGGAATCACCTCTCCAGACTCGGGAGGGTATGTTCAGATTGGTTTCGGAATCACCCCTCCAGAGTTGGGAAGTAATGCTCAGATTGGTCTCGGAATCACCCCTCGAGAGTTGGAAAGTAATGGTCAGGTTGGTCTCGGAATCACCTCTCCAGACTCGGGAGGGTATGTTCAGATTGGTTTCGGAATCACCCCTCGAGAGTTGGGAAGTAATGCTCAGATTGGTCTCAGAATCACCCCTCCAGAGTTGGAAAGTAATGTCAGACTCGTACCGGAATCACCTCTCCAGACTCGGGAGAGTATGTTCAGATTGGTCCCGGAATCACCTTCATGTCTTCCAGAAAAAGTGCGGACAAACTGACAGACTAAGCCGATTATACATAGTAAGGATCTTCAAAGGTTTGAAAAACATGATGACTGCGTCATGAAAAGCTCGCGATGATGATCATCGTAATCATCATCGCATCCTTGTTGCTGTTTCCACTTGGGAGGTCATCGCACGCTGCACGGAATTCGAGGAGCCTCTCCATGAAAGACTGGGACGAATAACGGAACCGTCTGACGAAAGGGCAACCGGTAAGGGTCTCGCATTCGATCGACAGGGACTTCATAACCAAACGATCAGGCACACGCTTCATTTGTCTGGCAACGCGTCCTCGGATGTCCCGAATGGCTCGAGGAGCGAGGGGAGAATCCAGAACTCCCAAAGCCAGTGCGGGCCAGGGTGCCGAAGCCCGCCGAGGAGGTGCCGAGTGGGGCCGAAGTGTAAATCAGACCGAATGCCGCGGCACAGAGTTTGAAGACCCCTGCTCTAAACCATTGACCTCAAAGTCTTCTACATTTCCGCGATCCGTTGGGAAGATTGCCCTAACTCCTCGAGCCTGTCGAGCGACTGCTGCGGGAGGTGATGAGCGTGAAGTGCGGAGGGGCGGCGGAATGACTCGCAACGATTTCTCTGAATCGTCAAAGTGTGTCAAATCCAAGCTTCGCTGATCCCTCCGCGCGACGATTGAGTTCTGAGTTCTGAGCTAGCCTCCACGAGAGCTTCGTGTGTCGACGGAGAAATCCCATCGCTTGGGACTTCGCATCAAGTCTTCGGAGCCTCCGATTCCTGAGCCGGACAGTTGCAGATCCGACAGAGAATGTTGGGAGAGATCAAATCCTCCACCCGCTCGCCGCCTGCGCCGCACTGGCATTGGGAGTGAGCTTCATCAGCCGTTCCCAGACGTCGGTAATCGAGAACGACGGTAACCACTGCGGCCCCAGGGAGATGATGGTGCAGAGAGAAAGCACTTCAGGTTGAAAATTTGAGAACGATGGGCCCTCATGTCTCTGGAACAGTAAATCGGTCGAAGGTATGGAACTCCCTCTGAGGATGCAATGGAGACCAGCGTACAGCCACAGTACTGCGCATTCGTCTCTTCAGAGTAGGAGACCGGGAGAAGCGAAGGTAGCCTGAATGGTCGTAGTGGGAAGCTCTCGCCGACCGAAGTTCAGATTCAGACCTCCATGTACCCTCCCGAAATACCCGAAAGCTCCCTCTGAGGTCCCTTAAGCCAGCGATTCCACGGCTCACTGTTATATAATGCGTTCGAGCGCTCCTCTCCCCAAGTCGCTTTCTCCGCTCAAAGGCATCAGAGAGCGAATATCAGCTGCATTCCTCAGCGTAGGGATCGGAAGTGTGGCCGGTCGTCGAGGCCCTCATGATAATTGCTCAATTCTCGTCTCGAATATACGGTGTTGTATCTGAGCGTGAAATCGCTTCCCCTCACGAACTCTTTTTCTCCGTACCTACGTCTCAAGGGAGACTTGTTGCGCTATTTCGGGGTGGTTGGGAGTCCAAACTGATGCTTCCGTTCCAGGATTCTGAATGAGGAAAGAGATCGATCTCGAGGATGGCGGAATGGAGATGCGTTCTCGACTGACTAGCTGTGATCCTCTTCTGCTCGACGAAACATTCCAGCTTCTTCACCGTGTCTCGCTCGAGCGAAAGGGCATCACGGGGGAACCAACCGAGGATACTCACACTCTCTTGCGCGCAAGTGGGTCACGACGGCTGGTTGGCTGCATTAGGGAAGTGGGTCGCTCGGCCCGCCGCTCTGTTGATAGAATGAGCTTTGGATATTGGCTCCTATCGAACCTGCAGAGGCTGTCAGAACCAAGTTTTTCCGAGAAGGGAAAGCTGAACGCTTCCACGCGAGGTTCTGAAGATGGGTCGCTAACAGGTCACGCGAGAAATCCGAAAAGTTACGGGAACCAGGCGCCTAGTGCAGGGTTGACAGGATGTGCTTGCCTTGCAGCTTCAAGGCTGCAGACCTATAGGATGAATCCTGTGCCTTGCGAAAATGTTTTCGCTCATCCGCAGCGGTTTGTGAAACTGGTTAGTCTCACACGATGGCTTCTTAAAAATGATTTTCCGATGGAGGTTGCGGAGAGTAGAGGCGACTTTCGTCAATATCAAGGTCATCCTCACAGAGTATCAGGGGAGAGCAGGTAGAGACCGTCATCCACCGGCTGAGAGTGCTAACAAAAAACGCGCTGTCGTCGATTGCTGGAGCTGCCCGTTGATTCATAGCGCACCGAGTGGTCGAATATCTCGAAATGACCAAGTCTCCGCGCATCGATCACGAGTGTTGGGAGAGGGAAGACTCCACCCAGCCGTGGCGCCGACGTGATCTCTTGCTGAACCTGCAAAAAAAGAAGGAGGCGTCGACTGTGCGCTGCCGGTGCGACTTCGACTGTGCGTCTCCGAATGCTCCCTCATCGAGCGACGGTCCACAGAACGACGAAATCTCCTCCGACAGCAGAATGCGTTTTGCCGCCAAAAAATCGAAAACGTCGTTCTCTCCGAATCAACATGGCCGCGCCCTTAGTTATCGTCGTCAGTCAGGACAGTTCGAGACAGCGACAGCAGCGAAAGCTCCAGGGACGAAAGAAGCAGCGACACTTCAATCAACCGGTCCTGTTCAATTGTAGCTGACTCGCTGCCTGTCTCCCTGGCTTTTCGCCTCTCGAGGTGGAAGAATCACAGTCGATTCCGTTCGATATCGTGAACAGTGTAGTGCCCCATCGGAACCCCTGAATTGCCCGCAATGTGATCTCTCCACGACGCTATGTTGTTTTGGAGGAGTCGAGAACAACAGCTGCTGCCGAGCTTGGAGCTCGCCACTTCTCAAACTTTGGACACATCATTCCGAGTATCCTGGACGTGTCAATCGACCTCTACGGCGAACAGCGATCCGATCGCATTCAGCCTCCCGACATGCGATGATTAGAAGCCTGACGAAAAGGTATTTCTATTCACTTTTCTTGCGACTCTCTCCACCGTTCCAATGATGTAGGCGTTCCTGATAGATAACATACCGGGTTCGCTCTCCAAACTGCTTCTTACAAGCCTCTCACGAGGAGACGTTGCCTCAGTCGACGAGAGGAGTACGAGCATCGCAGCGGAGTTGGACTTTCGGTCACTGTCATGACATGTAAACTGGTGCCGCTCTGCCTCCAGACTACCGAAGTACTCCTGAATTCTGCCACCTTGTCCGGACGTTTGTGATAAGACGGAAAGCAGGCCTCGGATTCTGTTTTTTTGTGGTACCATCCATCGCCGCTCTAGATTTCCTGTGCGAGATCGCCGGGGAGCTCTGATGTTGAAAACCTGCCTTCTGCGGAATTCTCACTCGAAATTCAGAGAGAGCGTCCTTTGAATAGAGAAGAAGTTGGGGCATCAGCTCATTTCTCTTATTAATTCCAGCTCTTCCAACTAAGGCTGCAAACTGGACTTCCTCTACCTGGAGCACTTCGGGGACATGGAGGTATGTCTTTCTCCTCTTTCTCTTCTTCAAATATGATCGCGAGTGGCGGTGTGTCTTCGATAAATGTGTTTCAATCTCCGAATTCCACAGCGGCTTTGTGTAAGGATTGCTGTTTTTCTTCACATCGAGTCCGCTCCGTACCAAAGCAGACCACGTGTACGGATATTAAAATCAATTCATTGTTTCCTGTGTTCCAAGGTGATCCGTGAGTGGCTCCCTCCGGTGTCGGCAGGCAACACCTTCATTTCACATGGCGCCGCAGTGTTCATGATGTTTGGAGGAGTTGTTCCCTATATTCCTCAGTAAGCTTCTAGGGACCGGCGTATTCTTGCATCCTATAGCAGCGTAAAGTTATCGAAAGTCGCTCCGGAGTGCACCCGTTGGTGCCATCGATCGGATCCCCACCCCGATATATATTCTCTTACACACTGCTCCGATACGCCTCTTCCGAGAACTCTGTGCTACACTTGTATTCGAAGACGGTTGTCCTTGGAGTATTCTGTACCAGTGATCCATGCGGTATCTCTTCCAGATATCGGGAGATCATAAGAACCAAGAACGCAGATGGCTTTTCCACTTTTGTTTGCTTGGCTCTCCTCGTGGCTAATATACTTCGGATCTTTTTTTGGTGAGTATAACTTGAGATATCAAGTGCTCCGGGTGTCAAGATAGTTTTCTTCACGACGCGTGGTATAACTTGAGTGGTCGAGAATGATCAAGCCTCGTTCCAGGATTTGCAAACGCTTCGAGCTACCATTATTGTTCCAATCAATAATCATGACTACAGCGATGTTCCTCATGATGAGGCTTTGTATTCGGGTCAGGCGTGTGCAACTCATCACCACGGTGCCTCTTCCAAGGAAGAAGACCCTCCACGGTGCGCTATCTCGCTTTTCTCCGCTCGCTCAAGAGTTTCGGGAATCATCATCGGAAATTGCTTCTGATCGTGCCAACGGATACTGTGCAAATAATCCAGAGGAGTGCCGCTTTACAGATCTGGAGTGGAAACAGTTTTGGCAATGGACGGACTTCAGGAGCTATCTTGAGTGTTCCTTCCTGTTCACCGTATTCACTGGCGGCATTGTGTATCTCTTCAAGGTTTGTTCTTTGCAGGCCGAGCCTCGCTCGACATTCTATCACCTCCAGATCTGACACTCTCGGATGACGTAAAATAATGCGAGATGCCTTTCCCAGGATGTTCCGATATTTGTTGAGTTTGTTGGATTGATAGCAGTTCTTACCGAAGCACTCCTCGGCATTCCACAATTTTATAGGAACTTTCAAAACAAGTCAACTGCAGGAATGAGGTACTGGGGCGTTTGTTCCAATGATTCGCGAGTGTTGTCGAAAGTTATGATGCTTCCCGAAAGTTATGATGCTTCCCGAAAGTTATCGCTGGGCTCTTTACATCATTTCCAGCACTTCGATGGTCATGCTGTGGCTATTTGGAGACGTATACAAAACGGGGTATTTCATCCTCAAACAAGTTCCCGCGCAGTTTGTCCTTTGCGGCTTACTCCAAGTAAGAGCTCGTACTGAATCGGATGTGAAACAGGCATTGACAGGTCCTGCCGCCTTCACTCGTCCAGGATAAGTGTAACGATCGTTGTTTCTGTTTTTCGCAGGTCACCATCGACTTAGCGGTGTTGTCTCAGCTCTGGTTGTATCGACATCGGAAGCCCCGCAAGGCGTCGAAGGTTCTGCATGGAATTTTAATGAACGACCCTCATTCGAGCTAACATATAACCGAAGCAGCCATCAGTTAGCCTACGGTGGCCCCACCCACTAGGACGTACAATACGCCCGTCGATTCTCCGACGGGCTCGTTTAAGGGAGAGCTCCCTACAGGACCCGTCGGGAGCATGATGGCAGCCCTCGGTCTGGGTTCTTCAGGACGCATGGGTTCTGCGGAGGGCAGTGATGTTCGTGCGTTTGGTGATCCTGTGTATCAATGCTATCAGCAGCAGCAGCAGCAACAAGAGCAACGGCAAGACGACGAGGACACAGATTTCGAAATCGGCAGCGGTCCTCTGAAACGGGGTTTTAGTGATACGATATACGATTTCGATGGGCCGCCTCAGATATTCGTCCAAAGCACGCGCAACGGCGCTCAAAAACTACTTTACGACGCTCCTTTGGCGAAGGAGGAAACGTTTTCGAGTTTGGAATTGTCAGATGAATCAGAAGAAAACAAAGTTTTCGATCGCGGAGAGTCTGCACGAGATGAGATGAGCTCTTGACCGTGGAGGAGAATGCCGTTCGCTTGAGACACGTGACGGCTTTCGATCGATCGCCGGTTCGTGCGTCCGTTATCCCTGCTGCTCGTCCCACCGGATCCCTCAAAAGATTTTGTTCTCACTGCTCCCGAATTCCCGAGCGAGTAAGACTCGGAGCCCAGGCTTTTCCCCTAAATAACTAAGGTACGTTGTCCTAGCCACCGGTCAATCGAAGGTTTACTGAGTGGAAGCTTGTCACCGGTCTCCGATCAATCTGGGATGCGATACGGTGCCTCAGTCAGTATTCTAGCTCTGTACATACATCTCTCAATGACGAATTCGTGATCTCGCAACTATGCGGGATCGCTCAGATAGACGATACTTATGCACCGCAATCGTTGCTCTCGAGTCAAGAAGTCACTGCTTGCAGACCCGCTTGATGCAGTGCGCCGTTCCTGTGATACAGATAGGATTTTTGGTGAACGAGGATGACTTTGATTCGATTGGTCGAATTTACGGACTGACGTGAAAGCCCGCAAGTAGTTCGAGTGTGCGAGAAGCACCATGACTGCCGCTCCGTTTTTGCATATTTTCCTCCTCCGTTCTTATCTCCAGCTCGTCGTTCCGACCCCACAGGGGTCGCTGAGGAGTAGAGCAAATAACTCTGTCGCTGGTTCGTCTTTGTGGAGGGTATATCTGATATGGCTGCGAGCAAACTACAGTTAGAGTGCGAAACGTTTGCCGAACCATCCTCTTAGCTGTAGAGGAAGTATGCCGCGATCCTGTTGGGAATCATCGACTCGCACCGCTCTCCACAATCTATTTTCGCTGTCATAGCGGTGTCTCGGTGGATGGAGCCAAAGACGATGGAACTGGAGTCTACAAAAACTCCGTTCAGGGGTCGAACATGCACTGAGCAGTACTCTAGACGCCATAACGAGTGTGATCGAAGTTCAAAGAACACCGAGCTGCATCAGTGAGCACCCACGTGTACGCTATCGCGTTCACGAGCATAGTTGAGGAGCCCTGTTCCGCATGTAAGCTCAAAGATTTTCGAGGTTGTTTTGGAGCGCGATGAGACGTTCCTGATTTCGGCCTGCATCTGAGGGGAGCATTCTGGGAGGAATCAGTTCGTCGTCGTGCAGCGTTATGGTTAAAATTAAATTTGGGTTCTGATACCATCGTAGTTCGTGTGTACGTTCCTGAATTCTGGGTGTCCGACGAACAGATCTCGGGCTTGCATTGTCAAGGCTTTTAATACAATAAAATCGAATATTTACTCGCTTGATAGATTGCCGTGCTTTGTTTCGCTGTCCGGACGCAAAAATACGGGGGTGGGAAGATTGACGCGGACCAGGGCCCGGACCTCTATCTTGCCTGAACCGCTGATGAGAATCACCGGCTCCGATTGCGGAGCCCTACCCCGACTGCACTCTCTAACGGAAGGCCTGCTCGTGGAGGAGGTTCGTATCCCCGAACACGAATGAAACTTGGATACCTAGAGCGTTCCGAGCGCGGG
This sequence comes from Phytoseiulus persimilis, assembly GCA_037576195.1. Lineage (NCBI taxonomy): Eukaryota > Metazoa > Arthropoda > Arachnida > Mesostigmata > Phytoseiidae > Phytoseiulus > Phytoseiulus persimilis. The sequence goes on along the minus strand of CM075101.1, from coordinate 54,002,726 downwards.
AAATCAAGGAGAATCGACGTCAACTCCGTAATGCCCTGAACTCCGAGAAGCGCACACCCATCTCGAAACCGCCATAGAAACAGCTTGCGTGGGACGGCGGCTCTCGAGAAAGTTTTTATGGCGTCGAGCACTCCGGTTCATCCGCTGGAGTCTGCGCAAGTGGGTGTACGCTTCGGAGCGGACACGATGATAATCCCGCTTCCCCATTCGGAGTGTTGTGGCTTTGAAACGATCAAAACGCATAGGGCGTCAATGTTGCACCCGAAACCTGCTCCGGATCCGCAGGATCCACGAGATATTCGCGAATCCGGATCCGCAAGACCAGCGCACATTTAATCGTGAAATTACATGATGGAATGGTCGTAGGGCAAACACGGATTACCTGTCTTTTGTTGTGGTTATCGCCCGTGGTTCCGTAGCCCGATGGTGTCAGCCGTACAGGGTATTTCTAACTCGGGAATTTCCGAGCCCGATTCTGTTTTGTTTGTTTGTTTGTGTGTTTGTATCGCGTCACAGTAGCTAAGAGGCAGCTGTCAGATTTCGGAGTCCATATCGCCCACCCTCGTTCAGCCCGAACGGGACTTCAGCATCTTGCGAATGATGCTCGGCGAAAACCGCGTGAGCCTCGAACCAGAAAGTTTGAACGATACTTCCATGCTCCGAAGAGCGTTTGAATCGGCAAGAAGGAAGCCATCAAAATCCACCGATGAACCGAGCAAGGACTTGTAGATGAGAAATTCGTAATGAAAGGTTACAGCCCTCTCAAGAGTTCCCTAACTCGCTTTGTGATGTACATAGTTCATTGTTTGCTTGTTCCTTCACAGTAAACTAAACAATGCGTTCATTTGGCGAGTTGCCACATGAATGCAAGAGCTCATATAGTAGGTACTTGGCTAAACCTCTCTCACTGCTCCCCCATATCAAGTTATGGAGAGAAGATGCACTGAACCACACCTCGAGCACAGCGCGCTGCGAGTCTATTTGGTAGCAATGAGCTGGAAACAGTTTGAGTCGACCGCGAAACTTCGCGGATCCGTTCCGCAGAGATTCGCGGGTTTTACTTCACGGGATCCGGGATCCGCGGATCTCAAAATTTTGCGGATCTTTGGAAGGGCTACTCGTGGCCAGTCTGTTCAATTCAAAACCTCCTCCCAGATTAACATGGGAAAACGGGCCCTCCTCGTTTCCGGTGGAACGATTCCAAAAATGAGCTCTCACTATCGAGGAAGCAAGCCGACTTCAAGTGGAAAACTTCTCTGTCGGTCAAGGTGTTTATTTCATGAATGGTTTACTATAAAGATAAAACAGCTAGATATTTTAAAAGTCTGTACCCCGGAGAGCTCCATCGCATCTGGATCCGAGGATTCCTTGTTGGTCAACAATTCACAGATTCACTTCTTGATGGCGACGTGTGGTTCCTTGTCGGCTCTGTATCCCTCTCTTAGAACAAGTGCAGACGGAACGACGTCATAGAAACGGCTAAGCGCTGCACTTGAGCTTGCTCCAAATAGAAGTTCAAGTGTCGATATCAACCGTCAGAGGATCGAAACTCACCACGTGATATGATGCTCACGAATTGAGTTGTGTTCAATATAATCAAGATTTCTCATCAAGGGAGAACTTTGTGCAGGGATCTGAATTAGACTGCGCGACCTTGGCGCGTTGGATGATCGTCATTTGAGTTTCATCGGTATTCCTCATTTGTACAGCTCGTCAATTTCCGACTGGTATTTCTTCTGAATTTCCCTGCGACATAACTTCATGGCAGCCGTCACCAGGCCACTTTCGGGGGTCCATTCCTGTGAGCAAAGCTTGATTCGGAGCGGTATCTCTTTTTTGAGGAACCCAATCGATTTACAGTGCGTTTGAATCATGCCTTTCACGAGCTCTGTCAGCACCGGATCGTTGACCATTCCTTCGGCATCGGTATTGGGTCTGTGGTTCTCAACTGCAAGATCAGCCAACATTCCCATGTTGGGCTGGACTAGGGCCACGATGAAATCTCGGAGACCGTCACCGTAGGCGCATATGTTGTCAACTATGCTGATGGTTTTGAGCTCGCTCTCGATTTTGCCCAAAGAGATATACTCGCCGTGCTGGAGTTTAACAAGGTCTTTCTTACGATCGATGATTTTGAAAGTACCTCTCGCGGTGACCTCGCCGATGTCACCCGTGCGGAACCACCTGACGCCGCCTTCCTCGAAAAATGATTCATTTGTCAAAAGATCGTTCTTATAGTAGCCGGCCGCAATCATTTCTCCTCCGAGGATGATTTCGCCTTTGTTATCCTTAACGAAGTAGCCACCCTCCGCCCAATCTTGAAGCTTGACGTAGGCTCCTTCGACGGGACACCCAACTTCGCCCGTGGAGAAGTCAGTCACTTCCATGCATGTGGCAGCCGCGCTCGACTCAGTGAGGCCGTATCCTTGTAAAACCACGCAGCCTAGAGCGGCTCGAATGAATGAGTGAGTTTCAGGTGACAGCGGCGCAGACCCAGTTGCGATCAGCCGCACCTTTCCCCCGATAACGGATCGGATCTGCGCAAAGATGTCTTTGTCGTATATTGTGGTGTCCTGGCCGCGGCCGTGTCGCTTGAGTGTATCATCGATAGCTAACTCGAGAACGCGAGCTGAAAGCGCGCCCTTGTTAGCACATTTCCGAATAACCGCTTTCTTCACTCGGTCGAGCATCAGCGGTACAGCAGGCATGATCGTAGGTTGGAGGATTGCGCAGTCTCCCTGATGCCCAGGTATGATTGATGATGAGCTGTCTGTTAGAGTAGTAGCGGAGGAATAGCCGATTTTCACCCCGAAAAGAATAACCAGAAGCTCACAGGTGAGCTCGAACACGTGGGCCAGAGGCAGATAGGCGACGTAGGCGTCATCAGGTCGGATCTGCATCGGGTGAAGGTCGTGTGAGTTTTCTAATAATAGCTCCAAGTCTTCAATTCTGCGCCAACCGGGAACAGAGGGACGATCGGACTTGCCGAAACCTTACCTTAATTGATTCGAAGACGTCTCCGAGACCCCTCGCGGCCGCAAGCATGTTCGCGTGGGTTATCCTCACCGCTTTCGGGATTCCCGTCGACCCGCTCGTATACATCAAAATGGCGGTGTCCTGTGCTTCTGGCGCTTTCGGGCGGTAGTCATTCCTCGGATCGTCACCCAGGTTCCTCAGGGTTTGCATTGACATCAATTCCTTGCCTGCCGAGCAGTGAAATCCTTACATACCTATGATTCAATCTGCATGTCACACGAGCTCCTCGGCCATTCCTCGACGAGAATATACTCAGAACAGTATCCGACGGCTGCATCCATCCTTACCTAGAATCGATCGTGGAACAGGCTTGTCGGGCTTATCCATGTAAATGACGTATTCGAGGCCCGGAAGCTTGGCGAAGTGATCGCGCATCTTCTCCAGCAGCTCGTACGAAGTCACCACAATGGTCACCCCAGTTTCCTTGAGGCCTTCACAAAGATTTCACACGTTAGTCCCGTCCCCCAATGGGGTGGGAAGGAATATCGAGGGAAGTTCGTTTTTGTATTGTCCAAAAATCAGCGTTTTCTCGTTGGCACCCTACCGTGAACGATGCCTTCCTCGCTCAAGGTGGCGTACAGTGTGACTATGGGCATGTTGTAGCGCATAAGCGCGAGCGCCATACACATCCAATCAAAGCAAGTGTCCGAGAGTATCGCCACTTTGTCGAGGGGTCTGATTCCGATCTGACGCAATCCTCGGCCATAGCAGTCAACCGCTTGGTCAACGCTTTCATAGGAGTGGTATTTGTATCCGCCCTGCACTAACTTCTTGACAGGTCGTCCCTCGAAATTTCCGCCGACTGTTTCCAGAAGCGGCCTGTAGCCCATGCAAGGTCTGTCTCCATGCATTTCCACAGCATGACGGAACACCTCAGCCATGTTCGCGGCTCTCCGAAGCCGACCCATGGGCTTGTCGTCCGGGTATTTTGAGTTGCATTGTGCACGGAACGAAGATTTGACGAAGGGAGCATAGTCGTCCTTAGTCACGCGCTCGGCATACGGCTCTTGCTCTCTGCACGGATAAATACCAAATTACTACGCATGGCTATTGTCGACTGATGGACCAGAGATATCAGAGCAGGTCTGTCCACTCACTCAGTTGTCTTGGAGATTTTGCGGAAGACACTGTTCTTCAGCTTGACAAGTCGCAAAGCGGTGTGGGCTGCCGCGTTCACCAAAAGTGGCGTGTCTTTCTTCTTTTCCATAGTGTCTTGCACGTCGACGTAGGTTTTGTTAGTGAGCCGCTCAAATTTCCCACCGCGACCTCCTTGAAGCGAGAGATCTACTTCAGCTCACGTTTGTCGAGGGGAGCTCGAGTCCAAAAGTCATAGAGCGCTCAGGGCTTTCCTCGGAGCTCGTCGAATCAGTCGAATTTCAGCACTGATCACGAGGACGATCGTGGACGGCATACAACATAGGATTTCTCCAGAGTTTTGGTTCTTACCGCAAAACGACTTCCAAATGGCACACCTCTGACCTTCTGCGTCTCTCAAGATGGATGCACTCGATTCAGCCTTACGTTCTCAAGCACATCGTCCGTGACGTGCACATCCCTGAAGTTGCGGGGTACGGATTCCGCGCGCACGAGTCCCTCGAACCTCGATAGAGATGCCTTCCGAAACGTTAATCCCATCGAAAACTGATTCCCGACCCTGGAAATATTGGAAGCCACCTTGCGAGAAACTCGTCGCGCCGCTGGAATCATCCGCTCAGCCTGGAATTGTAGCTCCATGAGTCGAAGCCCAAGGAGAGGGCTTGCACTCGATTGGAATTTCGAACAATGCTCTCGCACAGTCCGGAAATCTGAGGAGAGATAAAGTTTGTGAGATGAATTCACCGACAGAAACCCGAGATTCTTGGCGGTGGGGGGCGGTGAGGGAATGTGACGATGGCGTATTCGAAACCATCGCCACAAACCATAGAATCAGCGTGGGAGGAGGAGCGATCGATGCTGAATGGATTTATCTAGTCGAATCGGAGGGAAGCCACGAGGTTTTCTAGTGAGTTCATCGGAAGTCATCCGATAGTCCGATTCTATGTGCAAATGAAGCTGCGCATCAGGTAGGCGAGTGATTTCTCTCGAGATGGACCTCGCGCGACTGCTGAATTCGGATCCCTCGTGATAGGTCGTTGACTCTCCCGCAGCGCCGAACGTCATTGTGGGAAATGCGCCGCTGACGCGCCTCTTGCCTCTCGGAAGTAGATTCTGTACTCGTGTGCGTAAGCGAACAGCTTCATTCTGCATAGCTCGTCTCGTTTCCCTCTGAAGCTCCATGGTTGCCCTTCATTCGGAACTCATTGCAGTTCATCGCAGAACTCTGACGAAGATATATGAGAGATATATGCAGACGGTATCCCATCTTATCCTAGCTGGGTACTGTGGATCAGGGGAACAAAGTGGAGCAGAAGGGCGGAGAGGGCCGAGTTTCTCCATGAAACGCGCTCGAAGTCCTACATGGGGCTTTCCAGTCAAGCTGAGAGCTCCAAGGGACACATAGGCTTCGGAGCCGGACTCCTTCCCTTGAGGATGTGTTATTTGATTCGTGGTATATTAAAGCAGCGTCAGAGCGTGGGCAGCCACCAGCAAGGGCACAGAGGGTCGTTGTATGCCTTGCGAAGCGACTACTTGAGACTTTCGACGGAGAGGATAACGACTACGGACGGATCTCCTCCATCAAGAAGTTTGAAAGGAGTCAGCTGCTTCGAAGTCACATAGTGTCGACGGAAATAGCTCGGGTACATATGGATGTTTCGCGTTCGTTTCGAGAGATTCCTCCTTCCCTGGATTCTTCACTGTGTCCCCACGATTTTCAAGACGAAGAAAGCGGCGGAAGGGAGACAGGAAAGCTTCGTAGGAATCGACAGATTTCGCCTCTGACATTCGTTCGAGAAGGACCAAGCTATCCCCTGGAACTTGGCTATCCCCTGAACAGATGATCCCGAACTCATCAGGAGGATAAACGTTCATTCCGTTTGAGCTTCCTCATGGGCGCAGGGCACTACCGCATACGAATTGAGTTCCTGATCCGCCGACTTGAAAAAATGAATGTTCAGCGTCCTCCCTAGGATACCTGGTGTGGCAATCCGGAAAAAAGTCGAAGCAGCTCATTCTCAGTCAGTGCGATTCGGAAAGCCGAGAAGTTCGAGTCGCATCTTTCCCGGAATCGCTCTGAGGGAAAAGTTTTCGACGAGTACGGATCAGCTTCGTGCGCTCGTCCCATGCCGGGAGCCATGTGCTGCTCAACAGCGGATCATCATGAAACCCTCATCGAGTTCGTGCTCTGCGATGTTCAGGAGGTCCAAAAATGAATATTCGTTCCTGTCCGAATGTAGAGAAGTTCCCGAGGAGAGGATTCGGTTCGGCTCGTTGCTATTGCTCGAAGAATCGATTTCCGGGGACGTCGAGAATGCATGCTCGACGAAGTGGGTCACAGTGCTGTCTGCTTGGGACTCCCCATCGAGAGTGCGCCGCCGGTCTGAGCGCCGCCATCGGGTGGGACACTATGGGGGAGGTGATTCGCATCGTAGGTGATTCCCAGCCTGCGTGATCATGAGATTCAATCCCTTCAGATATTGTCCAGTTTCGGTCTAGTCTCACAGTTTCCCATGAACGGATGTCGCTGATTCACGGTCGCATCCAGATACAGGGTTTGTGGATCTTCGGACCCACGGCTATGGATTCCGCGAGCCACGAATGAGGGAATCTGTGAAGCGGTGAATGAGCCGTCTCGAGATCATTGAGGAGAGCGAAAAGTGATTTATTTGAGCACTGTGGGCACCCGAGCTTTCGGTCTGGTTGTCACACAGATTCACTTCGGAAGAATTCAGAAGACCTTGACGCGTTCGACGATGCGAGCGCCTCTGGTGGACGCCACCGGAAGCTCGGCTTGCGTCACGGTAGGGCATTTCTCGTCGCGTTCGGGTCGACGCTCGGTCAATCACAGCTCAAGGATGTCTCTTGCTTCTCTTTTCGTATTCAGAGCTGCTACTGCCGCCGGCGGTGCTTGCTTCGACGCTTTTGCCGTCGAGCAGGCCTCAGTCCGTTGACTCCGGTTGGCCAACGACCACTTCGGCGAGACACGGACTTATTAAAGTAAGGTTTGAACCTGCGAGCTCGAGTCCGAATCACGAAGTTCCAGATTCTTCTTGGAGAGACTCAAATGAGATATCCTGTACGATCCCATGGCTGGTGTTCGGAAACGGCTCGCTGATGTGGGTTTGAGTCGAAGCCATCCTCAGAATCCGAATTCCAACTCACAGAATCGGAACCCGACTGGCTTCGGCCTGAGACTGGGCTACTCGATGGATGTCGAGAGCAACGTTGGAGCGATGAATAGCATCCGTCCAGTGAGCTAGCCGCTTGCTGACGCTCCAAAAATCCCCTCCGGAGCACGCCGATGATGCAACGACCCGGCTTCGAAGTGTTCGGGTTCTTGAACCTCTGAGTGGCGCCAAATCAAGAGCATCGTGGTGAGCCCGACACGTTGGATCAACCCTGGATTCCGTCGCGGATTGGAATTCATTCGGACACGTTCGATGAGACGGCAATTCTGTTGAACGAGTTTTCTCATGGAAGTCCAAGCTATTTCAGGAGTTGCCCGACCTCGGAATTCCGTTATTGGACTTGAATTATCCGGAAATCTTGATCTCACACGTTCTCGTCAACATCGAGCAGGTGTTCATCTGGATTCACGGAGATGACGGAAGATAGAATCCGAGAGTCATCATCTTGCTCCTGTGCTGGGTCCAACGACATGCTCTCTTGTGTTGCACTCGTGATTCGTCAAAGTATCGTCAACGGGCATCGGAGACTTCGTGACAGACACCGCTCCAGCTTCTGGGGGAAACGCTTTGCCGCTGACGGCATCAATTCGAGCCGACATTAGCGCACTCCAAGTACGAGCATACTCAACGGGAAACTGATAGAATCGACGAGCATATAGTGAACGAACGGGGTCTCGAAAGAAACCCGTATGAAGGGTTCAGTATCCTCTCACAAAGTTCTTTGCCCCTGCTCTTTGCCAACAGCTGAAGGACACTGCCGGGTTGGTTGAACCTGTAAGCGTTACGCGATGGCGCAACCAACAAACACTGTTTTTGATTATATGACGCCGTGGTCCAGACGCGAATCAGTGACTAGTTAGTTCGACGAATCACCCCACCATAGGTGTGTCTGCAGCCTCCTCCTGGGAGGGAACTCCTTAACGACTCTCAGCTTTGCAGAACTGCCCCAATGTGGCCCGACTCAGTTTGCGTCGCTCAACTTAGAGTCAGGCTTCCGATATGACACGGACCCTCGTTTCCCGGGCGAAGCCAGCGGTTTCGAGGTCGGATGTTTTGAGGGGAACGGGTTCTTGAGATGTTCTTTATTTGCCGCGTGATCTACGAAGCATCCCCTCAATGCCCAATGACCGAACGCATAAGTATTAGATTGAGCGATCGCAGCCGATTCTTGCGATAGGGTTGAAATTCGTGTCTCCGAACTCAGATTTTATCTCGCCATCTTCAGCGGGAGGGTGGTGGTGCGAGATGTTCACGTGCGCCGGATCGACTTCGGTCGCTGGCGTCCTTGACGTTGGCGGCTCAGCCCGGCGCTTTGGTTCAACGAACTCACTTTCATCACCGTAGAAGCGGCCAACAACCCCGAGCGACGTGACGGGGCAGCCAACTTCATTGACAGCCGGCCTGAACGCTTCAACCCCAACGTCAGTGCATTCGCGTTCCAAGACTCCAGTTCAAGAAGCGGGGAACACACCTCGCTCTGAGGAAATCTCGCCTGGATCTCACGTGCTCGAGCTCTCGCGACAGGAGCGTTACCGAATCCAAGAGCGAAGTTTGGGAGATGTCATTGGATTCGTTCGACCTGAGAATCAGAAGATCGACATTGCCGATTGCAAAAGGGGGGAAACGAATGAAGAGCTCCCCGCGAGAGCCACAAAGCTCAGCATTCCTTCCGTTATCGAGTCCTTCCTTCCGAACTCTACGAGCACAACTCCGATGACATTGGCATCCCAAGCATCTCTACTGTTTCGGTAACATCGAATCTGTTTTCTATTTTTACTTTCCCTGTCTACAACGGTCTGTTTTTGCCTCGCTCCCATTCGATCGATGCCGCCGATCGACCTTGGGATGAGCTTGGCTAACCGCGATGACGTCTGTCGCCCCCTCAGACGGGCATGCGGTGTGCTCGGAGACAGAATCTTTCATTTCTGAAATGCTCACATCCGTGAGTGATGGATCTCAACCGAAACGCTGGAGACGAGGAGCTCCGAAGTCCAAAACCAAACCAATGTTATATTGAATCACAGCTTTTGAGTGTCCGGGAGGGAAGCACCTGACTGAGAGGACGAGCACCGGTGAAAGGCCCCGCAACACGAGAACACTCAGCTCCCGAAATTATGCAATCGGAGAATGCGAAAGGAATTCTAGGATATTTTGCTTGCGATGGAAGTTCCCACTGCGAGCGGCGGCGGCGGCGGCATTCTCGTTCCTGGGAGCGTCGACCCCGTCGGGTTCAAACTACGGATCCGCTTCCTCGTCGGCTCTATAGTAGTCGACGTTAAAAATAGCTGCGGGCCATTCGTCCTCTCTCAGCTTATCGGCTGGCTTGCTGGCTGGCTGGCTTACCAACCCTCACTGTGGCTGGCTGGCAGTGCCGGCGCGGCCTTCTTCATGGAAGTGGGTCAACCTTGAAGGGTCGATGACCGCCTGACAGAGCAAAGCTTCGAGCCGACGGCATGTAAATCCATCGCAACTCAGTTCTCGAATCAAGACGCGGCAACTCTATGACGTAATTCACGGCTCGAGAAGGCATAGCTCGCGATTCGTTTCTCTGCTAGCCGCTCCGTGAACCAGAACCCCCGTTTACTGGTTGCGAATATTTTCTCCGCGGCGCCGCGCCGATACTGCCGCGATTGGGTTCGGCCGAGCTCGACCGATGACCGGCCTCCATTCCCGAATGGGTTCTGGGAGAGGATGACGCCATCTGCTGCTTGCTACGGTTCGAACTCATCAGGACAGTTGGGATTAGCAGCCACCCATTCACATCCTCCTCGCACCATGAGCTCACCACCGAAAAGGTGCGCGAGGGTCGCAGCATGTCCGGCTCGAGTGTAGTTCAGGCGATGGGGTCAACCGGAAGGGTTCTTCGGGGAGGAACCACGATGTTCGTTCCGCTTGTGGCGATCTCGACTCGATCGCACGACAGGATCTGTCAAGATCGTTTCTGCATCTTCGCGACGAGGATTCAACCAATCTCGATCGTTTCCACGTTGCAGCGAGTTTCGTCTAATATGTATGTATGGTATAATACGAATAATACGAATCACGCTGCAGCGCCCAGGTTCCAGTCGGGTCGTGGAGGCATTCGAGAGACGACCCCGATTCGCCTCTGGAACAATTCCTATCGGTCTCCGTGCAGCCTTCCAGTTTCTCCAGTGACTCTCAGCGAAGCCACCAAATATGGGATTTCCACTCAAATCCGTCTTGCTGATCGAAGCGCTCACCCAGCCAACTGGGCTGACCCTCACTTCCTGGCTCGTTTGTGTTTGTCTATCTCTTGATACGCATCCACGAACTCAGCAAGGATTAAATAGGTTACTTCCCTGGCCGCGACATGCTTGTTCAGCAGGCCAGGCTAGCGACGAGAACAACCCGATTCGAGGTCATAGACTGCAACCGCACCGCTCCGTAGCCGGCGAGCCTCGAGCCGTCATCCTAACCGTTACGACGCGCTGTTGACGACGCTGCCTGTCAGCGACTCATCACAATGCGCACCTCCATCGAAAACTCTACAACATCCTCAGAAACTTCAGATCAGAACAGGTTCCAGCATTGGGAAGCGGTCAGGCAATGTGAATCGTCGGCGGGCCGACCGGCACCGGATCGGCGTCTATGGTAAAAAAGAACGCGCGTGCGCGTTCTCCGGTGCGCGAATCAGACAGACTCCGTCTATCGCTCGGGCCTATTCAATACAGCTGAAACAGTGGAAGGTTTCGCCACGACAGAATCGAATCCACGCGGAAGGGGAGCTCCGTTTGTGAATGGAGCCAATATTTCCGCGGCCAGTGGATGTGTGACTGCCTTCTTGTTCATGGGTAGTAGGATACCGACAGACGGGCGAACGGCGCCGGTCAAGGTAGTTCTTTGAGCTGTAACTCCATTCCATTGAACCCAGTTCACCTCTTCGTTCTTGAAAGAGAGTGAGAGAACAAAGCTTGGAATGTCCAGAGTTCGTGAACCTTCTCCAACCATACCAGAAGGCCCCTCACAACCTTGAGGGCGTTGACTTGGGGCACTTTGCCGGCTGCTGCCTGTGCCGCTGCTATCGCTCCTGCCTGAGTTTGAGACTCGACTCAGACGACACCTGTGCTATTTTCTGCGCCGCGCAACATAATCCGAAGCCTGAAGAATCTCTCGAAGTTGAATCGAACATTGGAACGACATTCAGTTCCGAGCTGGCAGTTCACTGATTTGCTCATGGGAGTCATCCGAAAATTAGATTCCGTTGGATAAATTCCGGTCGGTATGAGTCGCGAGTGGGTTGAAAATATTGTCAGAATTCTCGCAGAGGTGCGGTATTTTCCGACTCCTCCGCAAGGCTACGTTTAAGCATCGAGCTCTTGATTTGATGCGCGCTGACGACTCGATTTGTCAACGAGAGACCGCGTAAACGCCCGGCCAACATTCGGAGAGAACGCCTCGGAATCAATGGTGCTTGCGTCCGTTTTGGAATCTCATTTACCCGAAACATCGTCTCGGCTACTCTTGTACGTCTCGCTGACTCACAGTCTTGTTTTCCAGCGAGAATGACCTTGCGCAGTTTCGCAGGAAGAGTCCGACTGATGTGAACTTGGAAAACGCTGCGTTCATTCGCTTTGTGTTTCCGAAAACAGTTTCTGGCTCTACGAAGGCTCTCCGCTACACGCACGAGCACGAGCGTTTACGCGGTTGCCTTGCGGTTCGCATCGATTCCTATTACGTAAGGATCGTTCGCTTCAGGGATTTCCCAAAAACTGGGAGTTTCGTCTCTACTTGGAATCGCGAACTCTATTACCCGGAAGCCTCTGGGCTCGTGAGCTGAGTAGATAGAGCGCCACAAACTGACTCACCGAACAGGTTGGCGGCGTCATGCTGACGATTACGGAGAAGTTCTCAAGGCTACGACGACAGTCAGCTAGGCAGCTCTCGAATAGAGATTCAACGAGCGTTTGTGAAATGGATATCATTGCGAGATCCGTTGTGAGACTCGGGTCGGGAACAGATTCAACTCCAGCCGAACAGACAGTAACCAAATATGGTCATTAGAGCTGCTATTCGTTACACATCAACTATCAATCCATGGATCTATTGGTAGATGCATGAACAGATTGATGAATTATGCATCATGGCCATGGAAGCTGATGAACTGAGCCATCCTAGACGCATCTCCCCACCTACCTCCATGGATAGACGGCAAGTATAAAGGACGCCAATGAGCAGGAGTCGTCGACGTGCTCCTACCTCGGAACCCGATGGATCGTTGCGCGCGCCGCCATAGCGGAAAGTGAACAAAAAACTCAGGGCTGACCAATTGAAGAGCCCAGATCCATCTGGGCTCTTTAATCCGACGTATGGAAGACGAGAGAATCGATGTCGATCGGGAACGTAAAACGAAGAAAAAAAGGCTTGGGGTAATCAGAACTCAATATCTGTTACTCTCCTTTGCCGAATTCTCGTCGATTAAATACCTCATGAAATGCGAAACACGAGACTCACGAAAGCCGGGGCCACGAACTGTGAGAAGCAGGAACTCCGTAGAAACGAAGTTCGTTTGCTATGACAAACTTCAAGGCTGAAAATTCTGTCACGGGTCCCAGAGAGGACGAATCCAAGGAGAACGGGAGAACGAGAGGAACCATCTGCTCAGCAGTGTCTGACATGGAATACTGATATGATAGACACATCATATCGTCCCGTCTATTTTCGAAATTGTTGGTATCGAATCATCGGCATTAGCTCCGTTCTTCAGGGATGGACTGCTTATTCGGAACCCCATCGATCTCGAAAATCCTGATGCGCAGTCTGGACACTCGGTATACGCCTTGTGTAGAGAAAAATGTGAACCCTGGAAGCCGGCGTTTCTCGAGAAATTTGCTGAGGCATGCCTTGACCTGCAACGGGAAACCTAGATTTCTGTATGAATCACTCGTGTGACTCGTGATTCTCAGTCAGCATCTAACGTAGCTCTTGTCTGCCACGTTCTGGGATTGGATTGACACTTGGTTCAGGCACTCGACAAATCTGCTAATTTCTGTCTGGTCATCTCGGAGGCTGAAAGGGCTGATGCAAACACTCCGGATCAATGTTCCCGGGGAGTTCACGGCAAACACACGAAGCGAACACGCCGGCAGATTGGTCGCTGGAATTCGTTGATGTTTGCCCGGCGTTCCCAGCTAGGGACGGCTTCACACTGACAACGAGCGCGATTCATCCATGCTTCTCAGCTCCACCAATTAGCCGGATAGGATTTGGGTGATCCAATAGGAACTGTGGATTTCCCTAGCTCTATTCTCACAGCCAAAGGTATCTGTGTCCGGTCGACACGGATCTCTGTTCGCATACCGAATCAACGAAGTATGAAAGCCGAACGTCATCTTTGGAGACCCTTACGGAAGAGATCACGAAATCGGGGGATTGGAAACCCAGTTTCAGGAGGCCTCCAATCCGAAACTAGTTAGCGCCAAGGATGTCCGGAAAACGGTGTTCCAGGGGTCACGAAACTTGTCCGCCTGAGTTCCCTCCTCCTCTCCCCCGTTGCCTGGGGCGCAACCTGTATCCTGCCCATGCCGCCGATAATGTTGACGCCCGTTAATCATATTTCGGGAGAAGTACGTCGAAACGGATTCGATAAAATAGCATCACACAGTCTGCCGCTCACAGTAACGACCGAAATCGCGTCGACTGTTCGGGTTCAGCGTCCCAGCTCAAGTCATCGGCTGGACCCTCCCCTGCGCCGGCTTCAAGGACACGGGGCCCAAAGTTCAATGACCTATCGCCGTCAAGGCATAGACCCTCTGGACGAGCTGCTTGCCTACAAAAGTCTAGAAGTCGCCTCACGACGTATCCGTCCAACTTGAGCGGCCTGACCGAAGTCCTGCAAAAAACCAACATTCATCATCGATGAGACGAATGAGTTCATCTTTGAAATTAGAATCATCGGGCGATTGATCCCAACGGAAGTATGTGTTGGCGTCTATTGGCGCTATAAGAGGAGCGGCGCTCAAGTTCAATGACACATCGAGAACACGCCTGGAACAAAGCTCTCCTTGAATTCAGCTTGGGTCCAGATGGAATCATCATCGTTATGCGATCTCGTCCGGGCTTCGGAGTCAGCGGCCTCCGCCCGATCTCTTCCGCACGTTTCGGAACAAGCACTTTTCCCGTCTGTCCTCCCGTTCGCAGGCTGAGCGTAAGGCTGTGGGCTCGTGGGGGATGGAGTTGAAAGTTAGGATGTTGCGCACGAGAATACTGTATCGACCATCTCCGATCGATTGAGTCTGACGGCAAGCTCCCGTGTTCGAGGAGACCTGAAGTTTTGGCATAGGAGTAAGTTTCTGTGCCCCGAGTCAGTTGAATCTGAGCTCGGAGTCTCATGCCCGCGACGCAACGTTGGCCGGGCATGTCAGTTCAAGAACGTCATCTTGGGGTCAGTGGCCTATCTGGCCTTGCTCGTTGGGCGACCGGGCCTCCCGGGCAATGCCTCCCGAACCACGTGGTTTCTATTTTTCGGATGGATTCCCGATCTGGCGGTGGTGAGCGAGGGAATCGCACGCAGTCTTCGCGCACTGGTTTTAGAATATTCATCTCATTATCCGCTGATAGATAACTAAACTGTGATTTTTGTGTCTGTGCTCAACTCAGAGAAGCCATTGGCGAGACGATCCTCCGTCGGGGTCAACGTTTTTCCAAGGGAAAGAGGAAGAGGTCGTTGACTCTAACCGCTGACTGTCGAGTGATATTTCAAGGTTACAGACCGAACAGCGAAGCCCGGAGAACGACCGTGGAATATTATGGAGATCCAAATGGGAAGAAGAGGACCTGTTCACAGAGTTTTCCGAGGAGAGGGAATGAGAAGGCTCGTCCGATTGCGAACCTTCGCACTCAGAGCTCAATATGGCACTCCGAAATAGCTCGAGAGTGCTATCTCTCGGATTCTGCTGGAGCCTTCGTTTCCCATATCGTCGGAACGAACTCGACACTTTGAAACTTGAATGATCCTCGTAACAGAGAATGGTGTTCCGGGTGATGGATGCATGCATGCGCACTCAATGAACTCCATCAAGGTAGCTAAGCGGTCCGAGCCGCGACAGGCTTCGCACAGCCATATGGCCGTTGACTCGGGCCGTCGCGAAGTCTCGAAGCCCCGCGTGCGTTGTTCCCGCCCATCTTACTGCGTTTCTACGTTCCCAAGTTTGGGGCCGATTCGCCCAGGAATTCATTTTCCTGCTAATCATCAACTTTCTATCTTATCACCGCCCAATCCCCCGCATTCATGACGCCGAATCAACGTGTGCAGCATGCAGCGAGGCCGTTCGAGCAGTGGTATCACACTTCGAGCCACTTGGATGAGATTATGTTTCCGTTGGGTATGACTCACTCGTTGCTCATTTTGACGGCTGAATTAACGTCGATTGATCCGCTGTTATACTTTCGACGAGACGAAGAGAGGAATGGCGGCCGGAAATACTTCGTGCAAAATTTCTCGATGCACGTAACGATGGCGTCGAGACTCAACTAAGGATGTGGGGACGATAGGAGAAGCGTTGATTCGTTGGAAGAGTAGATAACAGAAGAAGATCTTGTTCCGAGTTCGTAGCACCGCGCAGTTTAACTAACCGTGTCTTCCTCAGTGCCTTGCACACCGTTATTTGAAGATGAGCCGAAGAACTTCCTACGTGTTGGAAGCTTGTTTGGGACAGATGCCTTGTTTTTCTTTCGTTCTCTTTCGTTCGGAGGCAGCCGTACAGTTCGAGGTGCGACACCCGACGTTGAGCCGCGGTTATGATTTCTGGGAAGATGATGCAGCCTTTGACAAGACGATGCCAACACTCATAATCCACACTCGCGTTCGAAATCGTCTTGTTTATACGCTCTTTCTATCCATCAGGTGACTGATTCCCACTATACCGTACCGAAGGTTGATGAAGAGCCGCGCTGCGAGAAATTGTCCTGCTTTGGTCATCGTCATCCTTGAAGGGGGATCGATTCTCGTCTTGCTGGCAGCGGCCAAGGTTAAACCATGGCCGACCCAGCACTGCGTGAACGTAAGATTTATTCGTGAAAATACCTAGCGGCGACGCGGAGTCGAATCACTATTCGAACCTATGTCGGCCGCCGGTAGATAGCGGTGGACCGACCATCTGACTCACCGCGCACACTCGAGAGGATCGCACCGAGAAATGAGAGCAACAATGAGATCAGAACGAGTCATACGTAGTTGACTCGCGCAGCTCAAAATCGGGAAGCCGATGTTTTCGCAACGGCTCGATATAAGCGGTCGTCTTGTGGCAGACGAATCCGAGCCATGGAGAAACTTTCCCACCATTTAAATCGATTTGCATGGTTTGGGATGAACTTCGAAGAAACGGGAGGAGTGAAGAATTCGGGTCGAGCACGAGGACAGCTATCGATGCTTGCTTTCTCCTTGGAGAAGGTTTTCTATCAGAGCATCGTTCTCTAACCGTTGTTCCGAACGGCGTCCATGGCTCGCCCATCCCACCGACGCACTCCGGGATCTCCACGGTTCATCGAGCTTCCCGACGGCAGCAAGTCTGAGAAATTCGCCCTCATTTCAGGTCTGAAGAAGAGATTCGGCGAACCAGAAGAGGGTACGCCAGACTGGCAGCATCGTCTCGTGAAAACTCCTCTCACGAATGTCACGCAGACCAGGAGATCATAGTTAGAATGAGGCTCGATCGGGATGATCACATTTGATGTCAATCCAGTTTTTCTCCACCCTCTGGCTGAGCTAGAGTACGTGGCAAGTCAAATATGCCGAGTTCTTCTCCGGAGGCTCGCGTCCGCAGGCCCAGGAAGTTCTCGGTATAGTTAGGTACTTTGCAACAAGGTCACGAGCTTGATCCCGTTTAAACAGATCCAATTAAACATCGAGTTCGGAGCAGCTGAGAGAACGTCGGTGACTGTCCGACCACGAGAAACGGATTCGAGGCGCTTTTGTAACGGTTACAGCTCAGTTCAAATCTTCACTGGTTAAAGAGAATTCGATTGTGATTTCCGTTTGAAGGGATGCTCGGACGCACGACCGAAATGGCACAAACTCTCTTGCATAACAACGAGTACGCTGCCCGGATCAGATCCCACACAAACACAATGTAGGTCGACTTAGGTCATTGGGATCGAGTTTTTTGAGGAACACTGCAGGTTCCATTCGAAGCGGAAGCGCTGATCATGAAAACAGGACGGTGGGACAGTCTCCCTCCTCGGGAATTCCGAAAACTTTCTCCGCCGCGCTCCGTATCAGTGCGCTCGAGCGGTTCTGACCTCAATCTGGCAGCGAAGAACTCTGCTTCCGGGTTTGAAGTAGAGTACTGGAGGGAGCTCCGCTCTCGCAACCTCAGGTCATCAGCCTCGTCACAGCGGAGAAGAGAGTGAATGTGGGACACCGGAACCCCTCGTCGGCATATTCCGCAAATCTGACCGGTATTCGTTCACACGGTTCTGTACCACAAAAAAGTGGAGTCGATTGTCGGAAATTCGTAGATTCCACTGTTTCAGATGCCAATACCGCCGATCATGTGACCGTTGTTTGTCGAAGTCTGTTGGCCTCTAAACAGTTGTCGGTGCTGGGTGGAGTGGATATCTTTGATCGATATCGGATAAGGATGCTATCGAAGTAATAGCACCATCGAGCCAGGAGACAGAGTTCTTCTTGGACTTCACTTGACCCGTGAAGGTTCCAAGTTCATTAAGATATGATCGGAATCTCTGGTAAAACATCGCCGCGAGGTCTGGGAAAACGTTGAGCGGAAGCAAGGGTAGGTTCCTCCTCCAACTCTATCTGCTCGGAACCGAAGTATTTTGGCTTTGAGTGGGTTCATGATTAGCCCGCGTCGATGACGAAAGCATGTAAATGATATCCCGACAACGTGCAGTTCGATCGAGGAAGTTGATTGCCCTCGAGTCGAAAACAGGCGATGACACTCTGAAGCTCCGACACGCGGAAGCGACCTCCGTTCTCGCACACCGTCGGACAAATTTTTACTTCCTGTCAGCATCGATCGCTCCCCGACAGCAACTCGAATGCGCCACGCACACGAGCCTACTTCGACTCAAAGGACTCAAGTGAATCATGACTGGGGCTGTAAGTTCTTCCCGGCGATTCGAAACCGGTCCAGAGTCCATATGTACTCTCAACTGGGAAAATCGGAACTTTCTTGGAACCTCCTAAATCGTGACTCTTACCTACGGACGGACTCCTCGACGCAGCCGTCGAAAGCCGCAGAACATCCGAGGCTGTCGCCAACCCCGCTATGAGCTAGATCGCGCGGCGGTTCACTCAATTCTGAGCCTGCTGCGAAATACCAATGATGATAAAGACTAATGCGTTTCAATGATCGTCGCTTGCCGCGCGAGTTTGATAAGCGGCAACCCTCACAGTCCGGGGAAAAACAGCGCGCGCCGCGTCTCGATTCATCCTTCTGGTTCCGGAGCTTCTCGGAATCTCTCCGGAGGTCAACGAGAGATCGCACAGTTGTGACAGCGCCGTAGATGTGCGGCTTGTAAACAGCTACGGCCTTCGAGGGCCTCGCTCCAGATACGACGAACGACGAGCGCAGTGGCCTCGGTACTGTTTACGGTGAGACAGAACGGAGGTTGCCTGTTCTATTGGCCGCCTTGTTTTCGTAGCCTGGCCCCAGCTGACCTTCCAACTTCTCACACGCTTTCTCTGACTCACTCGCATAGGCCCGCTAACTCGTATTGCGCAAGAAGACTTTTCTGGACTATGCGCGGCACGAACCGTATTTCCCGGTTTTCCGACCGGGAAGTCTATGATTCTGAACACTTTCGAGATGCAACTGTGCAGATGCGGCGACCGCTGTCTATCTTCCATGACGACTGCCAGAGAGCAGGTGCTTTGCCGCTTCGTAAGCTTCAAATATCCCAGTTGTCAGAAAACGGGAACGTACGGCTAGCGGATTCATTTACCGAACGACTCGTCTCTTACGACCCGGTGAGAGATTCCGGAACTCGCCCGCAGGCTATGAAATCGTACGGCGCGTCGAAACGGAATCATTTGCTCATCTTTCGCGCAACGTGGTGGGGCGCTCGGGAATCAAATAACCTGCGAAGCCGGTGAGGGAGCTCGTGAGGATCGGTGTGAGGAAGCTCTCGAATCAGTGTTTCGTGGACAGGCTACGCCTCCTCCGATTGTGCTGTGATCATCATGTCACACGAACAATCGCGACGCAGCCTCATTCTCAGATGACGTCCGAGGCCGCTTCCCCGAAAATAGCGAGAAACGTCATGGCGCTGAGGCTAAATTTGAATTGGGGAACCCTGGTGGGAACGGAGGGATGCCTTCCGATACATTGACATTGGCAGAAGTTGTCTCCGTTCTTCGGTTACAGGGGGATCGCGGCGTTGTTTCTTTCTTTTTCTCTGTCTGTCATCAGAGCGTCTCGCTGGCAAGTGTGCGGTGAATGCTCGACCGGCAGTCAGGCAGACCCGTGAGCGAGAGTAGAGCCCTTTCCCGTTCGTTTCCACCACCGCTCGCTCTGTCAGATATAGGCACACAACTCCCCCTCGACCAGGTTCAATTCGTCGTCGCACGCATCGCAGTCATCTCGACGGGAACGTCCGCCAAGCAATTTCGTGTTAAAGTCACACCAAGAACTCAAGTTACTCGATCGTCACGGAGGAAACTTCCCCCGTTCACAGTGGATGTTAAACAGTGACGAGAATATTTCCACCACAACTTGGATACTTTGATCTTGTGCTCAACGTACCAGATCGCGCGTTTCCTCTATCTCTCGGTAAGATCCTTTTCCGCGGTTGAGGGGGGTGAAGCCGCTGTAGCTGCTCTCATCCCTTTGTTGCGCTGGAAGTCTAGGAGCGCTCGATATGCCAGAGTGCAAAGTTTCAGAATTACCGCTCTTAGCTCGAATCATTGAGTGGACGTGAACCACCATTCCGTCCCTCTTGAACTTCGCTCATGGCGTTAGAAGGAATGTTCCTGAAATTCCCACAACCGAGCCAGGCAACCAGCTCTGTTCGTCCAGATATTCTCGTTGGGTCGGCTTTGGAGGCAACAAGTCATCCCGCGTCCTGAGTGTAACGCTTCAAGACTCGAGAGTACTCTCAGCCGGCCTTTTATGGATGCAGGCGGAACTGTGCATTGTAGACGAGCGCCCGTGAGGTCGGAACAACTTCATTATTGTGCGGAGAATGATGTGAGACACGGCTTCCCCCGGGAGGGCTCTGAACTGGTGCTCGTATGATCGACTCGGCCCCCACTTCGGAGCAGGGGTTGCTGGCGCATCCTTCGAGGGCATCGGCACAGGGTGATCAAGACTCACCAGAATCTGCCCGAGAGGAGCACCGTCTTTGCTGTGTCCGACTTTGTGGAAACGAAAGGGACGGCGGCGAGAGAAGCCGGCAGCTCCAGAAGTAGAGCTGGGAGAGAACAGGATCTCGAATAGAATTCTCCGGAGGATTTCGCTATCAGCAAACTGGAACCCCGGAGTGTTTCTCTCTGACAATCGTCTCGATGACGAATTCTCCGCGATGGAGAAGGCCCGATGATGTCGAATACGGGGAATCTCATTCTTCGTATCAGTTTGACCCAAATTCATTGAGGAGCTTAACGAGGTCACTCGCTTTGCAATTCGCCGCTAGCTTCTGCTTGGCGAGATACCGGTAGCGCAGCAGCGACGGCCTCAACGTTGTGGTAACTGTGTCAAAGCGGAGCGCACGGTCATGGACCCCTTTCTGGGTCAGCTCTCATCGGGGCTTGGCTGGTTTTGCCGAGCGGGCTGAATCGGTTTGATGACGTCGGATTTTCTGAGCAGAGCGAGGCGAACAGCAGGAAGAAGGGATTGATAGAGAGGAGGAATGCGAAATATGTTCACGGCACGTATTCGCAGTGTGTCTAACGTAGTCTTCTCCATTTTCCAGGCAATATGAATGCTCTCTGATCACCACAAGTGCGAGAGCGTTACTCAGGCCACTATGTGCTCCAAATCGAACATCCGTGCCTTCGAGGCCAGCCTGAGGGAATTCAGCTCGGACATTCTCATCGTGAAACAGAACCGGAAAAACCTCATAGAGCCCGACCCACTTCTGCAAAATGTGCGGTTACGGGGATTTCTCGTCGACTCGGGTCCGACGCCATCTTCTGCTCCGACATCACTCACTCGTGACCAAAAGCATCCCGGAGAAACCTCAATCTTAGCAGATTGCCTTCTGGCCAACAATAACAACAGCCATGGACAGTCAGATAAGCGAGCCCGACTCACCGCTATCGACGAAGATCTGCGACGATCTTCCCGAAGACCTTGTCGGTACACTCAGACATTTCCGCATCGGACAACGACGAGAACATCCAAGTCGTTCCCCAGCTGAAACCTCCAGTGAAAGCCAACGAGATCAAGAAATCGGTCATCGTGCGAACCCGAAGAAGTCCGCTGCATGCAAACGAAGCGCTCCGTCCTCAACACAGGCAAACTCAATTCTCAAAACGACGTTTGTTGGGTGAACAGGTCGTCGAAGAAATCGAATCTGGTGAAGCCACATTGAATGCGAGCGAGCTCAATGTCAGATGGTCTACCACACCTCAAAGTTTGTCATCGACTCGTCGGAGGCTTTCTGGCTGAAAGGCTACAAACTTCCGCCCCGATATGAGCTCGCGCAACACACTGTTGACCCCGAAGGCAGCAGCGTATGGTGTCAGAGCTCTTGAAACAGTCACAGCTGTTTGTATGCAACAGGCGATCTCAGGATGGATCAACGACGTTTCGTACGGTCTTGATTCCTTCTCCTCCAGCTCGACTCGATCCGACTGCCACAGCGGGCTTGAGCGGTGCGTCTCCACTGGAGGCTTCAAGCTTCTCAACATGGAAGAATGTCGGGCTTGTTCATGGAGGGGGTGAACTAATTATTTTCCTTCGACAATCGGTTCGTTCCCAGTTGTCGCGTTCTGAACACTTTCTGTGATACGGGTGGCAGGCACCTCGCCCTGCGGGTGCACGCCAATCAGCTGTCCTGAGGACGAGTGACGACAAAATCATGCCACTGGAGATTGGACATCGTTCACGAAACGTCCTGTATGTGAATATGATCTCGAGAATCAAAGACGGCTTCTGTTCGCTTCGGACGAAAATGACTCGAGAAGCGCAGGGTTGGCGTCGGAACCTCAGAATACAAACAGACAGCGACTTGCCTCGACACACAATTCACCGAAGAGAATTTTGTACTTAATATATACCGTATATGGAAATATATATTCTGAAAATATAATGAATTTCAAATATTTATCTTAGCGTAACATTGTGCCTTCATTTGGGTGAAGCATGCATTTCCTCCGCCTTTTGGCAAACTTAGTGAACTGGATACTAGGACGAGAACCGCTCAAGAGAGAACCTATCTCTCGATTCGTGCAAGAGCTCCAGTAGCTCGGGGCGGAAGATCGCAAAATATGCTCGGAACGGCGCTCAGATACGCGATTTTCGTCTGATGACCAACATTCGTGACCCACTTCTGGAAGCGGAAGAAGCGGAGAATTCATTGCGTCGCCGCTTTTCAGCGAGCTGTTCCGCATCCGAGCTGGTCGGGTCTTGACGTCAGAATTTCCACGGCGGCCATCCTGCTTCGTTTCTCGCGTCGGAAATCACTACGAACCGATTCCTGTCCCCTCAGAGTCGGAGGAATTATCTCTGACTGAAGCAGCGGTCGTTGCCAGCCGCCGACCGCCGAGTGCTCCATGAGTGACTCGCGCCAATGATGTAATAGAACTCAGGCAGTTACGCTATTCGAATAGAGCCCATCATCGGATGCGAAGGTGCTGTCGTCGATTCGATTGAACCTTCGTGAGTCCTCATCTGCTTGTTCTTGGCTACGACATCATTGTCGGGATGAGCGCAGATTCTGAATCAAAACCAAGTCAGGCTCAGCATACCAGGCTGCTTCCGCTCCCTGGTTGGCCGATTTCGTTTCGAGATCAAAGAAGTTGGACGTGACTCTCGCCGGGAGAATGACGTGAAGGCAATATTTCGAACACCTTGCTCCACGCATGTCAAGTGTAGCGGTAACTTGCTGTTTTTGCTGTCTCGAGGCCAGTCTAGACTATCTCATTTCCTGTCGAGAGAGAAACCTGGCAGAGCCTGCCAGTTGATCAAAAAGTATATTTATCACCTTTTCGGCTGTTGCAACGAAAGTGAAACATCTCTGACCCCTTGAGGGTCACAGGGGATGGGCTGCGGAGATCGAGCTCTCCAATTAGGCACGCGAGCATGCTGATTTGTTCGATGTCTATCGATCGTCATGGGTTGAATGCAGGCTAATGGCGTCATGTCTGGTCTCCGTCATCCTGACGCGACATTTCAGGTGCTCGAACGGAATCACTCCAGACAGCCAGCCGCACACCGCAGGTGGTTTTCGTTCTTGGACTGTTTCTGGGAATGTGCTCCTCGACGAGCGCTCGCCGTACTCGTCGAAGCACCCGGTTGCGGTTGGGAATTCGTATACGGATACCTCGCATGACAGCCCGGCAGATAACAAAACATCACATCGAGCTCGTGACGGTTCCCTGGAAGATATGGAAGTGCATATGGAAGATCGAAAAGAATCCAATCCAAATCCAATCCCAAGGCGGAACGATGGACGAGCATTCTTCCATCAATGACCAAACAGTTTGGAACAGTCCACGAGTCCAGCCTCTGCTCAGCTCCCGTTCCCCGCTACCTTATCGAGAGTCGAAGCTTGTTGTTCTCCCAATGTGATTGTTATGCGCTTCTCTGTTACCTGCTCAATCTCTCGGCTCCTGAACAATATCCGACATTACCGTCGCCGAGGCCGTGTGAAGTTTCTGCTCGCCAGAGAAAACAGCGAGCTGTCACGGAAGGATCTGGAGGGGAGCGATACGGGACAGCACACAACTCTGATGTAAACTATCCACGACGAGTCCAAGAAGCAATCAGATTCCATGCGGCGATTCGGGTCGGCTATAACGCAATCGGAAAATTGGTATCAGGTCCCATGCGAGATTCGGTTTTCGCCGAGAGTCTCCCATGGATTCGTGGAGAGCGTTTGAAGCCTATCGGTGGATCAATGATTTTAAGAGGACGGCCTCTGCCGATTTCCTCGATTTTTCCCCGAGAACAACAACCTCCTCTATGTTCATCATCGTCATGTTGGATTCCGTGCTCGTGGGTGAAGGATTTGCGCCGGAGAATCCGTAAACAAAATGACTCTCATAATAACTCTCCGAGCCTCTGCGTATGACATTCCGGCGAGTGTCATCCTTCCCACGACGCAGGCACGCAGACATGCAAGGGACTTCGATCAAGGACAACTGTGACGTCGAATGACGTCATATGGAAGAATCAGGACCGGTGGAGAGAGGGAGCCACATGGGAAAGGGATTTGAAGTGGATAAAATCTGATAGGCACGCCGGGGAAATAATGGAGTTTGTCGCCTGACACGGTACTTTCCGCGCGGCAGTGCTTCGATGGGAACGAATTTCTATTCTCCGAAGATCCACATAGAAATTTGGGAAGTCTCGACTCTGGAGCTATTCCCAATAAAACCTTCAAAAACCCCTATGCACCGGACAGGTTCCGTGTCTTTCAGCGTGTAATCGTTGGGGCGAGGCCCGAGCAGAGAGTTTAGGATGCCATCAGAACGAGCTCGAACGAGCAGCCCATCCCCGCTGTTTTTTTTTTGTCCACAGCATCCAATAAGCTGGTTGGAGAAAAACTCGCCGCAAACTTGTCAGGATCGACTTTGGATACGGATAGTCAACGATCACGTTCCACATGGACTTCATCGTTTTGATCGATTGCTTGAAAGGACCGGAATTCCGGAAGAACCGGAGCTGACGGACCAATGAGATCCGAGATACCAAAGGAGAACCGTCAGGTACCGGCGTTCTAAATACGCCTATGTGTACCAGATTTCTGGCATGACTCGTGACCAAGACAAGTAGTCGTTGACGTTCCTCCCCTTCCGGCGAAGGTCGGGAAAGTGTTAGAATAACCACTGCTAGGAACACTTCGGCACACAGAGCGTATGAAAAAGCCTACTTGAGATCCAATCGATTCAGGGGCTCCAGGAGTCCGCGGAGAACCGAATCTTCTCTGAACATGAAGTCGGACGTGGACACGTGTGCATAAAAGAATGTCAAGCCCTTGCACTGAAAATGCTGCGAACATGCCTGCGAGAGGAGTGAGGTACATAAGGGGTGCACCAAGTCTGAGCTTCTGAACTCCATGCTATATCGAATCAGGAAACGCAGGGCGCGAGGACGGAAGCACGCGATAATGCTTTATCGCAATTTCGAGGTACGCTGGAAGGCCGAACGAGGCCTTGGTGCGAGAGCTCCCCTCCGGACGGGTCGAAGAAGAGATGCTATCGGCCCTGGACAGCGTGAATGTGACGCACGAAATCACTTTGCAAAGAGCGTGTAAGCTTCAAATAGAAGAAAAACGGCTAAGAAATAGCGCAATAAGTTCACAGATCTTGCTTTCTCGCACTGGGAGCTGGCCGTACCGAAGAACCGAGGCCGTATCACAAATGGATCATGTTATTTTGGAACCGCTCGCAATGCCCGGATCACATGAGCTTTGTCTATTTTCAACTCGTGGGTGAACCAAAGTAAGTCGCGAAAACTTGCAATGCACCAGTCTGATGAGGCCAAGGCCAATGGAAGAGGACGCCCATTCAGTAATGTGTGCTGCCCAACCCGACTTGAAGCCATGCCGCGGCCAGCATCACGTGTGCTGCAATCTTCGCACGACGAGGCAAAGGTAGTCTCCTCGAGTACAGATACAATGCTGTTACGCACAGAATACACTTCGCCCTGAAAGGGAGTCACATTTAGAATGCTATCAGCTCTCGCGATTGTTCGCCCTACCAATTGACCCCTCTCCCCGATCTGTCGCGCGGCGAATGGAACGAGCGTCACGCAACGGACGGGGGAGCTAGGACGAGTGCTGCGATTTGTGTTATCAGTCCCATACGGTGGGCTGTCCAAACGATCGGTTCGTCGTGGCCACTCGTTCGCGCATTGCATTCACAACGTTTAATTGGTCGGATTGAGGCCTCGACTCTCTGGTCGGTTCGACGGTTCGAAACATCGGTCATTTCGCCGGCATTGTCTGTCTCACCATTCCGCTCGTCAGCCCTCGTCCTGTCAGTCGGATCTCAAGCCAAGCGAGAGCATCTTACCTAAGAGTCGCGTGAGGGGACATGCGCGGAACTCCCGAGTGGTTGCGCAGGCTTCAAACAAAGCAACAGTATGATCGGTTCCCCAATGAGGGGGTGGAAGCATCTCCGTATCGGTTCTGAGAGCAAGCGGAGGTCACAAAGAAGCCAAGAATCAGGCGGAGTATAGCTTGCATCTCGATATCTCACTCGCAGCGGAGATCGGTCAGCAACGAACACGCGTGATGAGGAATCATGGGTTTAGATCGCACGAACCAGAACCCTATGGTCAAGTGAACTGTCGTGGGGTTCTCGAAGAAATTTCGCCATTTCGGATCGAAGGCGAGAGAAAGTCAGATGGTATCCAGCGGTCGGCCATCTTGGGGAACGAGTTGTACACGAGGCCTTGAAGGTTTCGGACGTCCGTTAGTTGGAGTGGCGGGGGGACAGTCAAAAATCGAGTTGTCGTGGGTGAATCAGGGTATAGTCTCCCTAAACGTGGTAGCTACCTGCTTCGATGCCCGCCACGAGAGCTCCGCTCAGGACCGTGAGGAAACGAGGCCTTTGCTCATGTGAGCGAACATTACGAACTTTCGCAATGACTTGCTCGGCGCCATCTGTTGGAAACAAGACGCAATCAACTTCCATCTAGCTCATGCGATACCTGGTAACCCCGACATTGCGTCCCGCAAGAATCGGTCACTCACAGGTTGAGGGGGGAGGAGCACTTGCAAACCATTGTTGAGGAGGAAAGCAAATAACACGAACGCTGTGCCCAGATGTGCGGCTAGGCGCGTATTAGACACCCTGGGTGTAGTGTCGTAGCCTTTTTCTCTTCCAGACCACTCTTGACCATGTACCACCCCATCAAGCCCTGTGGATAGCTCCAGGGTGAATTTCGGCAGGGAGCTGCTTCGAATGGAGCACTCCCTTGAAAGACTGACAGTAATATCAAGCACTCGACAATAATTTGAATCCACCTGTCCAGCGAGAAGTGTGCCCATCAGCAGGACTCGCTGCTTCATGCGTCGTCGGAGATAACCCAAAGCCCAGAAAGTTGCTGCGGGGATGTAGAATGCTGCACCGACCGCGCGTCCCCACATCCGGTGAAAGTACTCCATTTCATATATGGACTGCAACAGTTTCAAGGGTTAAGGCGACACTCGTGTGATCTGTGGATCGGCTGATGCCTATCGACGCCAACATCGCGGACTCTGGAACCATCAAGTCGAACCTTGAACTCCGCCAGGGTCATCTCTTTGGTTAGTGACTCTGAACTCAGGGAACTGTTGATATTTCTCGAACTCCGCTTTCCACTCTTCATCTGTCCTCGGGTGCCCCTCATTCACTGGGTGCCAGTCCACCATCGATAGTCCAGACTTCGTCAATCTGCGAAGGTAGAAAGATATGTTATTTCAGCTAGAGGACGCAGAAAACATCTAAACGGGTCTGATTCGCGACTGATTGTTCACCGGGACTCTCTCTGACCTAGTTGCGCCCCCTAGCTGTACGGCTGCGAAAACCATACCGCGCAAGCGATTGAGCCAGCCACCGACTAATTTGTGTTTACCGCAAAACCAGCTCTTCAGCGCTACTCGCGGCTTGGGTCGTTGTGAGGCGCACTGTAGTCTCTGACTCAGAGGCTTCTTCAGTAAACGGAGTGAAGCGATCTGGATAGTTGAGCAGCAATGATTAGATCGATTCCTCAAACTGAGCACCCCGATTTATTGCGGAGGTTCATTTTCCAGTGGTCAAGTAGGTGACTGTATCGGCGAGACAGGCATCTGAGTTGAGCCTCTTTAGAAATTATTGCTGTAGATCTCTAACTTGAACTTGGAACAAAACCCGAGAATGCCCTCGCGCACAAGCTCACGGCACGGAAGGGAATCATGATGCCCAACGAAGCAGTGCAGGTGGTGTAGACGAAGATCTCACACAGTCAAACAGGATCAGGGTCGCGCAGTGCTTCGGACCCGATCTGAGTGGTGTTCCGCTCGTTTGGAAAGCTCGCACCCACGTCCTATCAGCAAAATACGGGGCTGCCGCTTTCTGGAGGCTCCGAACGGAGGAGCTATCCCAACAGTGTTCACCAAACGACAGCTAGCTCCAGATGAGCCTCTCGGAGCGTAGCTTGGGGCGAATGCTCTGAGATCTCTTAAACCCGGAACTCGATATAGCGATGCTTAGCATAGAAGTTGTTCCCACAAAAACATGTGTGATTCCCTGGGATGACGGGAGGTGTCTCTGTGATGGGAAACGTGATCAGTTTGGAAAGAACCGAACAGTAGAATGCCTCATGTAGTCCCCCTGAAAGAACCAGGGAACAGAATCAACTGTCAGAGGTGGCGAGTATGTTGATGATGATGATTTCTGCTGATCGCGCAATGCGGTGACTTGTTGCACGAACTTGAAGAAGAGGCTCAAGGCGTAAGACATACCGTCAAGCAGAGGCTGACCGAGGCGGCAACCACAGACGATGGGCTTTCCGGGGCCCGTGTTTGTCATTTCAGGAGTTGTCCTGCCCGTTGTTATCTTCTTCCCAGGGGTTGCGCGCGATCAAATCGTGATTATTTCGCTTTCGCAATGGCTCAGTGCCGATCCTCCATTGTTCTCCCCGTTGCATCCGTGGAACTTCAATCATTTCCCAGAAAGAGAATCATGATCTGCGTCAGGAGCATAGTTAAGGGACGCTCTCCAAGCATGCATTCTTTCAGTAGAAGGTAGCGAACCTCACACGGATATTCGGTTCGACGTCAGCCTGAAGGCATATATTTCGGCAGCGCTATGAGTGATCATGAACGCCAACAGGTTCCCTTCTAAAGGAGTGACTCCAGGAGAACTTATTCGGAGGAATTGAATGCCATCCTCTTGGGAATTGATGGGTTTCCCTCACCGTAACCGCTCCTTACAAGCAGTATGGCCAACTCTCCTCAGAGCTACGATGAAGCTATGCACGAGAGATTCCAATAGTAGCGACGAAGAGCATAAGGGATATATCAACCAGATTCTCTCTCTGTTCATCTCGATGTAATGAGAACGTTCATCCGTCTAAGATGCGCTAGAGATTCTCCGTTAGAGCTCGCGTTAGAGCTCGCCGAAAGATACCGAACCTCACCCCATTACCCCGCACTTCTTCTGGGTCCTCCAATGTCATTTCCCATTGAGCAACTCGGAAAGGATGCGGAGAGAGTGTATTGCGAAACTACTCTCTGATGGGGAAGAAATGTCGAATCAGAACGAAATCACATTTCTCGCTTCCCTACGAAAACTCTCTCGCGAACCACCGAGGTTAGACTGCAGTGTCTGCCATGGAGGCACTTCTCTCCCTCTTCAAAGGATCAGCATAATTTCTGAGAGTATCTTCTGATTCGGCTGATCGGTACATGTTGTATGGTATGGTAGTTTGCTCGCAACTGATCCAAAGTCTTGACTAAAATGATGGAATATCGTAGCAGATCGAGGAATTCATTTGGCTGTCTCTAGAACATTTCCTGCGGGTTTTGCTCCAGCTTCATGAATATGAAATGGATTTTACTAATCGTGCGTGTTCGCTCGCTTTTCGGTTCGTGCTCCAGCTTCTCGAACCGACGTTGAATAGTTTCTTCGGAAGTTTTAGAAGCCCTTCTCGCGGATCGCGTATGAGCTCCCTGGAGCAGACACTGGAGTGCTTTTTCGCGTGTTTCTGAAGCTTTTCTGGAGGGCTGGATTCCACTTTCGGAATTTTCTCTCAAACTGGCGAGATATTCTCGAGGAGTGTACCAGAGCTGGACCCGGCAGGTTCATTTTCCACTGAGCCCTAAGAATATTCATCGGTTATTCAAGCTGAAACCACATATGTTCCAGGGATACTCCTTCCTGTGGTTCGAGTACAACAGCTCGCAATCGATGGAGGTCACGAAGAGTCTCAAAGACAGTGTTTCTCTCGGCTCTGGCAGACACTCCTAGACGGTCTCGTGGACTCTTGGAAACAGTCTTGTAGGCTCTCGTCGACACCCGAATCACCTCTATACAGCCTGAAGAGAATAGTCACATCGACCCGGAACCACCTCCTCAGACTCCGCAAAGTATGAGCAGATCAATCCCGGAAGCACCTGTATAGTGCTCAGAAAGTCCGCCTTCGAGTCTCGACGTCTAGAGGCACTGTGAGAATCATGACATCAAAGCCTATCTACGGACATCAGAAACGGGAAGCCAGGAGGAGCGGCTCGATTCGAATCGGGCGCCCAACATAGATCATCCTCATCACGGCTTCCGAGTCTGAGTCAGTTTCGTGATCTTCCCCCCCTATCGAAACGGGTCCCCGACTGCTGAACATACGTTTTCAAGAAGACAGGCCGAGTCCGCGGCTCCCTCGGTCTAGAAGAAAGCTTCCATTCTCGTTCTTAAGTTTAAACAAATTTCATCCTCAGTTGTACGCCCCCATTTCGCAGATGTCGCTCTCCACTCATTGTGTTATCGACTCGGGCCAGGAATTGATGGAGGCTATGATCAGTGCGACATTCATTTCACAAAAGCAGTTTTCGCAAGACGTCTCAAGAATATTTTCAGTTGTTCGTTGTCCCCAGTCGCTTTAACGACTGCCCGGTCTTGGGGCTTCAACCAATTCTCGCTGACGAATAGTGAGTTACTCTCTCACCGACCCCAGCACGGAGCACGATTGCGAGCCCCAAAGCTTCGCTCCGAATCGCGAAGAGCCGACTCGAATGAATGCGCTCATAGAGTTCAGGAGCAGGAAACGCTTGTATTGGTGGTGCCTCCGCTGCTCGTTCGGAAGTTTGAAACGATCCGTGTCCTGTCGAAATCATGTGATCAGCAGTCCGACGAGTCCAATCGAGGTCTCCCATTCTATTGATCACAGAGTCCTCGCGAGTGTTCCCAAGGTATGGAGGAGTTCTCTCAAGATCTGAGTGTGGCGCTGGAAGAGGCGAATCAACAGGATTCAGACTCGTGTACCGAGCAGGTAATCAGTTAAATACATGACATTATGTTTGGGGTCTTTCCATGGGGTTACTCTCAGCCTCCATGTCGCCGGCTTCTCTCGTGACGCTGGACGAGCTCTGAAAACATTGTGTACCATTCTCCATCTTCCCTCCAATGCAGGTCATGCAGAAACCGAGGCGACCGCGTCGTCGGAGGCCCGCGGAAAGATATGAACGTTGCCGTGAGTCCGGTCATCAGATCAGGAGGAGGCAGTCCGGAGCGGCCCCGTAGAGCAAAGAGACCCCCTCGGATGCAGGTGACATTAAAATCCCTTCTAACTTCCGAATAAGTCCGGCGATTCTCTCTCTCTCTCCTCTGCACTAACTGGGCAGTAGCGCTGTGACTTTAATGCTCGCATTTCAAGCTGTGTTTGCCCGTTTATTCAGGTGGAAGGAGGTGAGGGAGCCTCAGAGCACCAAGGTGACTGCCAAATGGTTTCGGTATCTTCATCTTCATCAGATGTCCCCCTCAGAATGTGGTGGTTGTTGCGGTTGTTCATCCGAAGCAGACGATGAGCAAACCTGATTTTCCCCCATAACGAACCTCCTCCACCGAAAATCAAAGCCATACAGATGGAGCTTGCGCCCCCCTCTACGCACCAAGGAGTGGCTTTAACAAACGAGTTCCGGCGTCGAGTTCATTCAGCAGGTGTGTGGTCATCTTCGTCTCATCTTCGCGGTTGGAATATGCTCTCTGTAGGGCTTTCTACTTCATATCCTCGTGCTCGGCAGGTAATCGTTCGAATCCTGGTTGTTCAGAACAAGGCAGGAAAAGACGCCGACGTTGTTGCCCCATAGTGAACCCGGTTCTCGGATCCCCATCAGTGTCTGACTCCTCTCCAGCTAGCATCAAGCTCCATAAGGGGAGTTTCGGCTTCCCGTTGAAGTGAAAAACAACAACCGTGTAGCCCTCCCGTGGTCGTGATCGCGACCTCTTTCGAGAGCACACGTGTACGCAACACTGAGAGTGGTCGCTCCCGAGACCCAAAACAACCAGGAAGTTTCAGAATGAGTCCCCGTGATCATCCGTGACACTCTGTGAAATATCGCTGACTTCGAGCTGTCATCTGTTCCTTCGCATCTTGGGATGAAGTTCGTTAACGTACATGAAAATGAGTAACGTTTGGAAGGAAGCTTTCATCCCTGTCGATCGGATCCCATCCGGCTGGGATTCGATTCTCATATCGACGTCATCCGTCATGCGAAAAGCCATCTCGAAGATGTGATGTGTAAATATCAGGTATCGCCGATAAACCTTGAGCAAACTCCATTTGTAAGTTATCGAGCACGCCGTTTCACCGGATTTTAATAAAACTCGAGGTCGGCTCTCGTGCATCTGAGGACGATCATTTCCTCACTAGTGGTGTTCGGGTGGAATAATAAAAGCTGGGTCCTCTTCCACCCGATATCAATTCCTCTGCGAAAGTGAACTACGAACTCACCGACTGCCTCGTAGGTGGGCAAGATGGAGAAATCGCTTAAATTTCGGGATGGGGATGTGATTTGTGGGTGATTCGAGCTTCGATAGCTCGCCTGATCTTGTTGTCAGTGATCCAGCTACAACTGCGACTCTGACGATTGGAATACATCATGTTTAATCATTCCTTCAATGGGAGTCGGTCCCCGCACTGCGTGGTTTCGACAACGCATACCATCGGTTGAAAGTCTAAGGATATTCATGACATGCAGAATTCCAGATATGTTTGGGATTTGTCTCATTGTTTTCTGTGGTCGACATCTCGTATCCCTCCTCTGCACAAATCTCTTTGCATCTTCTCCAAGACCTTCAAAACGCTCAGAATTGACGGACTCCAGTTAGCACAGCAACCTATAAGGTTCGCTGGGATGTGTGAGGTGCACATGTTCATATCTTCATATCGGGGACTGTGGTGCGAAAGTCTGTCTAGTAACGGCTCCAACCATGGTACACTCTTCAGGAGTGTGAGGTAGCAACATGTTCAGGATTTCCTTCGCACAGGGCGTCAAGTCGGCGATGAGACCGATGAGTACTGGAATGCCCTCCGCGGGTTTGGATTCGCAGCCCAAGAGGTGTCCTGGAATTTTGCGCTGTGAGCTGAGCTCCCTCCTATAGTTTATCCTATTACCCACTGAGGAGTCGCTCGAATGAAGTGACAGGCTCCATTCTCGGGCCGGATTCACGTCTTCCGAGATGGTTCCCAGGGCACCAACAATACCGCAGTGACTCTCGAGGATCTGTCTGAAAAAGAGAACAATTGACGTCCTCAAGCCGCACTCTTTCCAGAGAGGGATTTCATCTATATTTTCAGCTTTCAAATCGAGAAACTTCATGTAACATAAAGGACTCGACTATCTGCTTCTTCGTTCGTCCTCGATGAGCTCCTGAACCTTAGGTTGGGTCGGTATGGAAATTGGGCCATGTCTTAGAGGCTCTCGGTGAAGGATATGGGCCAACAAGCGTCTCCCTCCTCCTGGACAGTTGTTGGCTTTATGTATCTGTGAACGAGAATCGGGATCTGTTCGTTCATGTAATCGTTTGTTGGCGTTCGAAGAACTTGAACGCGATTAGTCGGATCGGCTTGGAAATGGCTGCATGAGGTAGGGCGAGCCTCTTGCAACAGGACAGGCTCACTCAGGTATTGAATATGGATAGGTCAAAGGTAGGCGCTAAGTCATGACCAGTATCAGACCATCAACATTTACATGAGCAGTGTCTCAAGCCTTCGACTAGATGAGAAGAATCTGTTGATTTTTATTCAAGGTTTTTTATTCACGCCACCACCTCCGATGTTTTGTGTCGTTGTAGCGTTTGTCATCGTTCATTAAGTTTCCTTATCTATTCGATTTGACTCAGGTGACAGCATAGTGAACTGATATATAAAACTTCCGTTTCTCCTATCATCTCGAAGTAAATAAACGTCCAGCAAGTTACCGTTTTCACGAGACGTACAACAATTATGCGCATGTAAGAAATGTTCAAAACGATGTTACAGATAATTGGAATACTGTCTGACAATCACTGCAGTAGGAGCAGTGGAAGGAAAAAAAAACGGACGATAACTAGAATGTCCCGAAAGTTTTCTCCGGCCAGTTGCTGTGCTCATTCTCTCACGAAATCGCGGGGCGTTTCGAGAGCTGCTTCTTGGAAGAAACGCTCTCGATCTCGTTGATCTATCCTCTTAAATCATGTCGATGGTCACGAATAATGTGTTGTCGAGGGACTGTGAGTTCAAAGGAGACTTCTTCCGTAAGTAGGGGCGACAAATCGTCAAAATTTCGTCCTCGTAGGCAGCAAGGTCAAGAATCCGAATCTGAGCATTGAGGATTCTAAGCTTGCTCGCCGGATCGCCGCAAATCACAACTATACATGAAACCGAAAGGACTCCCGG
Source organism: Phytoseiulus persimilis (assembly GCA_037576195.1). Lineage (NCBI taxonomy): Eukaryota > Metazoa > Arthropoda > Arachnida > Mesostigmata > Phytoseiidae > Phytoseiulus > Phytoseiulus persimilis. The sequence continues at coordinate 53,967,922 of CM075101.1, read as the reverse complement.
GGCGACCTGACGTTTCAGGGATTCGGCCTCCAAATCCAAACCGAAATCCCCGGTTCACAATGACCGCAATGACTTAGTAAATCTGATAAGTTTACAGTAGATACTGACAAACCACATTGACAGGGTTGACTTATCAACGAATGATTGCAGTTTTCAACCTTTGGTCAACTCCTCATTCGAATAACGAGAGTACATGTGTCTGGCTGGGCTGAACGGCTAAAGGGATGAAGCGAAGACGAACTGTTGGAACAACCACTCAATCCCTGGGAATAATTCAACACAGGCCCACCGATGGAGGAAATGAGTATCTCAGGTGATGTCGCGGCTGCTGCTTCTGCCGCCGCAACTAACGACTGCTCCATCATCAATTATGCGAGCTCAACCATAACCACGCAGACAGATAACGCCCAATCAGAAGCGGAGCCTGATATGCGAGGAAGCAGGGCTTGAGAATCGCGTCAAAAGTGGGAACAAGACTAACATCAACAGGAAATCGGAATGCTCGAATTGAAATTGACTTCTTGTCATTTCTGTAAGTGACATCATCGCTTCCGAAGGCATTGTAATCGGTCTGAGTCAATGTCATCATAACACCTGCTGGCAGCAATTCTGCCAACGACATAGATGGCGGCTCAAGCGATGCCGGTAGACGTGAACGTAATATGGATGAATATTTTGCCGGCCGTTACAGTAACTTCAATCTTAACTAGTACAGAGCGCATCGTGGGATCGGATGCAGGTCACGCCAGTGAATCGGATAATTCGTTAACGCGTGTTTTCAACTTTCAGTGCGACGAAAAAAACAGTAAGTAACATTTATATGAACGACTAGAAGATTTCATCTTTGGAAACAGGATCACGCCCGAAAGCGACGGATCTCTGGAAGATCCCTCACCCTATGTCTCCATTCCAGAGTTTCCATGAACTTGATGATCCCTTCGGGAACGCGAAGTATCGCGCTGGAGTCTTTTTTTACTCGGGTATCTAACGCTTTCGAGGTGATGCATTGCGTTGACGAGGAAATCCTACCTCGGGAAAGTCTGCGGCTAGGAAGATTTCAAAGAGTAGGACAGCCTTGCGTCCCCGGTCCTTGAGAAACAGGATCGACTCGTGAGGAAAACATCACGCTGAACAATGTCTATTTGGTACTGCGAAACTTTTCAGGTGTCGAGATCGACATCGCTACCAAGCAATATTCTCTGGATTGTTAATACTAACTCCAAGCCAGTCGAATAACACTTGGTCAACAACTTATTTCTTTGGTTTGATTCAGAAACCATGGACGATTTCGGCTTCCATCCGCGAAAAACCCTACAACAGCTCGCGAAGCAGGATATTCGATACATTTTCGAAGGGGAGTCTACCTTTTGTCCACCAATTTCCTATGAGTTCGACGAGCCGCCATACCTCATGAAGATTCTTCGGCGTTTTTTTCGTCCACCGTCGAGGCTCTACCGTCGAACTCAGTAATAATGGGCTAGCGGTGCCATCGTCAAGACAAATACCGCGAATTTTGCCTACGCTAGGGGCCACTCGGCCGTCAGTATCGATTCAGCCATTTCTTTGGCTCATAATGTTTCAACAGGACGTGGAGTTTTTTCGCACCGTAGGTGGCGAAAGCTCTACTCCTCGAACAGCGAGAACATTGGAATCGGGAGCGTCTCAGCATGATGCTGTTGAGTTGTTCGATTCTCTTGGGCTTTCTCAGCTTTTTCGGCTCCTCGAGGCTGGTGATTTTCGTTTCCTTCAGCTTGTGGATGGTCGATAAGATGATGGAGGCTGTTTTCGCGTCTAGTGAGCGCTGCTCGGTGAGGTTTTTGTAGACATCGGTGAGCAGCTTCTCCAAGAAACCGCTTGGATTGGTTGCTAGAAAATGCGGCATATGGGTGTATTGATCTGAAACCGGTGCTGTGGACGGACAGACGCGACCGTAGTACTCCGGGAAGAACTCGAGAAACGCCTGCGGGAAATGAATAGAGAACGCGTTTGTGTTCATACTCTCAGTCGAGTATAGTCAATGAACGATTCCGACGCCTGCTCCAAAATCGAACCCAAACTGGTTGCCACTCGCAGCGTACCTTACGGCATACGGTGCACTCGAGAGGCTTAATATGGTGGAGCTCACTTATGTGGCCCATGAGCTCGTCGGCCTTGTTGACGACCAGACCACAGTGTAAGCACTGTGAGCAATGCACTCCTCTCTGGCCGTGCAAGTTGGCGACGTGTAGAGTCAGCTCCGAGTCGAAAGGTGTGGAGAATCCACATGGAGCGCCACGCGGACCGCCATCGTTGGCCTGACAGCGTGCGAGTTGGCCCGAATGTATGCGCATGTGGTCCATAATGGTTCCTTGAGTGAAACACCTGGCAAGGAGGAACGACCGCCTGAGTTCGGAACTGTCTCTTCCCGGCCTCATGCGGAGAGTCGGAACGAAACGCTCGTGACTCGAGGAACCATCTCATATCTGAACTTACTTGAAGCCGCAGATCGTACACTGGTAGGGGAATGCGGGAGTTAAATCACTCGATTCGGTACTTATGTTCCCGACTGGAGCCCCAGAATGCTTCGTTTCGAGGTGGTACTTGAGTGACAACTTGTCCGCAAAACTGAGGATGCACCAGCGACAATGGAAAATGGTTTCACCTTCGTCGACATCCCGGTCGTCCACCATTAACAAGCTCTCGTCTCTTTCAACGAAGTCGGGTGCAGTCTCAGTTGAATCGTCGTCGAGGGGTGAAGGACTTTCGCCCGATCCGCTAGCTCCACCACTTCCCGTGGCACTGCCGGCGGAGCTTGCGGGACGAGGTCGTGTGTATTGGTTCGTTGATCGGCTGTAAGTGAGAATGAGCTCGTGAATGAATTTGGCTTCAACGGATAACGATTGATAGAGAAGGAAAAATCTACAGATGTGGCTGCTACGTACTGTTCAGTTCTGACGTGATTGTCAAGAGCTGTAGCGTCGATGAAACTGAGATCACATTTCGCACAGAGATGTTTCCCATGAACACGAAGAACATGCGCACCCAAGCGTTCGGAGCGGGCAGCCCTGTAGTCACAAAACTGACATCGGAATGGTTTAAGGTGCGTGTTGAAGTGACGTCGCAAGCCCCAACCATCCACCCCTCGCCAGGAGCAGAGTTCACAAGCGTATTCCTTCACTTGGCTCGGGTCTAAGACAACCGAATCTCTCTTTTTCGGAGGGGTGGTTGTTGAATTGGACGACGTTGACGACGAAACTCGCTTCGCGCGCGCCGTCGGGCTCAGCGATCCCAAGCGAGCATTGTCAGCCGGAGCATCGATAGCATTTTGGCCACTATCTTCTTTTGTCAGACCTACGGGTGGCGGCTTCGTTGAAGTCGACTGCGGAGAGGGGTCACTCTCTTTCTTCTTGAATCTGCAACTCGGAATAAATTGCCTCGGTCTCAATTTAGTCAGGTGAGTTTCTGGGGGAGGGCTTCCCTGACTCCTGAGAGAAGCGAATCTTATGAGCAACAAATTCAAACACCATTGACTTTCTCTTGTTTCGGGCTTTGATCGAGTCAGCGGGAATGATTTCCAGAACCCTGGGAAAATATACTCTGATGCCTATCTTATGTAGGGACCCAAGGAGGATTTTTCAATGAAAGCGGGTTACCTCGCAAGAGCCTCTCCAGGGGATTTCGCTCGAGCCGGGACGTTCTCAGTTTTCAAAGTGGCGGGCTTCTGTTTGCTCGTGAGCTTCGTGTTAGGCACTCGGACATGCCGTTCCATTACTTGGTCTGAAGACGTGTTCGTCGCGGGACAGACTACGGGAGACTCCGTCGTCTCAACAAGCACTTTACTTGTCGACGTTGAAGAATCAGCTTTTCGTTTAACAGGCGCAAATGACTTCACCAGAGGCGGTTGGGTGGCTGCTGGTGGCGACGGTGATATCTCTCTCAGCGGATTCAACATTACGGATTCTTTCGCGGGAGTGATGGGGCCTATCGGGACAACAGCTTTGGCACCCACCGAGGGAACCACAAGAGCGCCTATCGATAGACTCACTGGAAATCGGATGCAAAAATCGTTATTGTTCGAAGTTGTGTGGAAGAACACGGCAGAATCTTGCAGATCGAGATTGCGACGGCATACACCAACCATTCACTGGGTTGGGTTGAGGCTGTTGTGGTACGACGACAGAAGGCTGTGAAGCCTGACTCTGAATAGCCTGAGCGGCCTGCTGAGCTAAAGCGAACGCAAAGGGCGCGCTGAGTGTGTTCGTCGGCTCCTGGGATGCTAAGGACAGAACAGTAGCAGGCAAGACGCTGTTGGCAGCGTTGCCACCGAGGTTCGCATTTTGTCGTCGGATCAACGCGACGTCATATGGCCGACCCTGCGAAAAAAGCCTCTGTTTATCAAGACGAACGTTTGCTAAATCGTGAAGGAGTCGCAACGCGGGAATCTCCCCTCCTGATCACCTTGTGAATTCGCAGAAAGTGCTTCTTGACGTGATCCGCCCGATTGAACAACTTGTGGCAGACGTAGCAATGAAACGGCTTGTCTTCCTTGTGAATATTTTCATGTCGATTGTAGAGATCGCGTCTGTCAGTCGAGTAGGCGCAACGTTCGCATGTGTATCTGAGACAAGGAGACGATATTAAATTCTTCCGTAGGGGCAACGTCTCCAGCAGGCTCAGACTCGCGCTGCTGAGCCAGTCAGCGTTACACTAGCAAAATGGATCCAGCAGTCGGAGGAAAGTGTTTGCGTTTCGATAGGAGCTCCAACCGCGGGCTGTGCTTCTCACCTTTTCTTAACCGTAACTCCGTTTGCACTCGGCGGATTATTACTGCTGCCGCTTTTAGATTTGCTTGATTGGGTTTTGTTTGGTGCTACGAGCAAGGGGAGTTGGTTGACCAGCGCTGGCTGAACTGCTCCAACGCTTCCCAAGCCCACACATTCTCGTGGGGCGGACTGGAGGCTGACAAAAGTTTTCATGTCATTCAGCAGTTTCGTAGTTTCCGCGAGTAGAGGATGAGCCGATGCCCAGATCTCCGGAGGAATTTCAGCCAAACCGTGCTGCTTATTCAGATGCATCCGGACGCATCTGAAAACGCAGAAATGGTTTATGAGTACGTTCGAGACTTTTCTGTGATGCAGCGTTGATTTGACGTTGCAGTTGCTTCGCAGCTTCGGCTGCTGCTGCCACTCACCTGGCCCAAGTTGACGTATAGGGACAGTTGGGACATTTGAAAATTTGGGATGAAGTATCGACATGAGAGGCGAGATAGTGTTCTGCCAATCTCTGAACGTTGCCGGTCACACCGCAGTACACGCACTTGAATAGGTTCAACGTTGGGTTGAACCTAGCAACCTTGGAGCCATCAACCGAGAGATGGCCTGGACCTGGAATAGATCACAATCGTTGGTCGAGAAGAGAAAAAGCTGAATGGGGATGGGTGAGTTCATGTGAGAATCCATCTGAGAGGGGAGGACAGCGACTTCGTTTCTTTGAGGCTCTGCCCGCGTGAGGTGGGAAGGCAGCGACCTGCCCACATCGCTTTGCTGAGAGTGTGTTTTCGGGTAACGTCGCGGAGCAGCGCGCCATTTCAGCTGGCCGCGCTCAGTCCTCGACCCTTCTCCCTTTGATGGAAATATCGCCCAACGCGGGGGAATCCTGGCTAGACCTCTCAACTATTGAGAGCGACGTGAAGAAAACATTGATGTTCGCACCAGCAACGGGCCGACTCGAGCTAAACTCACCTTCGAAGAAACCGTGGTCTTGTTCAGACTTTTCTTTCGTTGCTTTTGCTGTTTGCACCAAGCTACTCTCGAATAATTGCCTCAGCCGGTCCGAGTTGTACCCTATTCCTTGGAGGGCTGCTGTGGCCACAACAAGATTCAATTTCGACGCGTCCATAACGGGAACGAGACGCCAGTGTGGTTGGTAGTGCTCGATGGTTCGATTGGACTCGAAGACGTTTCGCGTTCGACCAGGTTCCTCTTCGTCCTCTTCTCAGGGTCTCTCGGGAATTCCCCGATTCGACGCCCACACCAATTATACTAGGTTCAATTTGACTAAACAATTTCAACAACGTACTAAAGCGAGCACCTTGGTCAAGTCATTCTGTCCTGCAATCAAAGAAGCTTATAAAAGTTACAGAACCCAATGATCTAAAAATCCTGGGATTCCGGAAACTCTGTGATCTGGTTGCATTCGTGCAGCTAGTTGCCGCCTGCTCCGACGCCTCAACATGGGGAAAACGCGCTCGAAGTCTGGGCCTCATGTTCCTCTCCGGGTCTGGTACCCCGACAGCGTTCGAATCCACTCCCGCTCATCGCGGGGAAGAGCTGCTCTTTCCAATGAAAAATTTCCGGACAACGATGAGCATAGTGTATCCCTTCCAAGCTGCACAACGATTCCTGAGACCTCAAACCCAGCTGGTCCTCCCCGATCCCTCGAAATGGGTCGTAGGAGAGAAGAGTAAGGACACACCACAGAAATGAGCGGCCTTCCGCAGAGCTCATGGACGCGTAGCGAAAGTAGGGCATCGTTGGAGTGAACATCCAGCTGAGCAAATCGGCTGAGGCTGCCTGAGTCTCCTCCGTAGCCACACAGCCCTGACAGATGCCGCGCCCTCTACACCCTTAATAAAGGGGACGGGCGGGCTGTGTGCGAAAAAGGTCCTTCAACCATGGGAGCTTGGGCTTCTGCCTCGTCTGGGAGCCCGTGTTCGGCGCTTGACCGAACCAATGGGTGGGGTAGGTTCTGCAGCTGAGCATGATCCTCAGGAAGAGATGAGTTTATTGGTCGATACGTTGAGCCTAAATCGGGAATTGATTCGGCTAACGGAGGAAAACAGCGTTTCCCAGCCGATTCTTGGAAAGCGAATCCCGGATCAGGGGGGTCCGGTTCGGTGCATATCTCGAGCAGACGCCGACCGATCCACGAAGTCGATCTCGGAAGCTACTGACAATCGTGATACTCTTGAATTAGACATAATCTTGAGAAGCATCCAGCGACGTATGACGCCTCGAACATGCGATATCCTACACATGATGTGAGTATGCTGTGGCAGTTACGGCCACCGTGGTTCACAGGTCCAGAATGCAGTGATATCAATAGTATGCTGCTGAACGACAGTCGAGTCGCGATCGACTTGACGCTCCTCTTCGATATAAGACGTCCAGAGCAAACAGCCCGGGGAACTCTGGCTTAATTCGTGCTCACACGCAACAACTTTCTTTATCTTCTGGATTCATGACGGCGGTTCCATGTAGCGCGCGAATCTCAAGGTCAAGAGTGGCTAGCGGAAGGAGGAGGCTTCCAGAAAACGTTTTCAACCCACCGCTGATACATCTACGGTGTTCGGAAAGCTCAACGCTGTCCTCTACGAATGACGCTGTCAGACGGATGGGAGTCGTAGATAAATGTTTTCAACACCTCCTTCCATGTTTAGACAACGCAGAATATACAGTCGTCGAAGTTATTATCGGTGTCACTCATCTGCTCAATCGCTTGGGAGGAGTTCGAATTCCATGAGTCCGATTCTACGGACAATATCAGTGTGGCAGAACGAAATTCCATCTTCAAAGTTCGGCTCCAACACCAGGGTGACCTTCATGTATCCGTTGTTCTAGCGATCCGAGATGTCTATTTCACGGAAACGGGAAACGCCAAACGTTTCCTTGAGATTCTGTCACGTAATGCTTTGCTGTCCTCCTCCGCGACGGTTCAACTTTTTGTCGAAGCGTAACTCAGCAATCTCTGATTGGATCGAGCTCCAAGTTGAGCATCTCTGATCTCCCCAGGTATCTCGAGTTTTCTCACACATACATCATCGTTTGGCCGGAGAATCTCGAAGCGAGATATGAGGATTCGAATCTCAGGGACGGACGGATTCTTCCTGCGAGAGCCGTGGCTGAAAATCGCGACATCGGAACCCTCTGATCCGAGCGTATCCGATAACCGCGTGTATCTGGGAGTACTTCTTGATGTGGTTCAACGGAACGGGGTATGAAGTGCATCCACTCCATAGCCACAAGCGGTTTGATCAGCTCTTCCTACGAAACAGCCACAGAAAGCCATGCGCGGCCCGAAACTATGCCTCGGAATCGGACAGGAAGAGAGAATGGAATTCATCGACATGCTGCTGGAGTGCTCTGTGCCCGACGGTAATATCGCCGATCGAGTACCAGTGAACTGAGTCTCAACGAGACAAATTCCGCGACATCTGTATCGCGGACGGCGAGGCGGCGCGGCGTAGCCGGTGGTTGTGTATGTAGTCGTCGTGGTGGCGGCGGCGGTGGTAAAGCGATCACTGCTTAGTTCGCTGTCTGGCTGGTTCGGTGGCTATATCGTTGGTTACGGCCGCTATCTCTCCAATCGCAGCTACGTCGGGAGGCGGTGTCTTGCCAACAACGCTGAGTTACTCAAAGCCGCTCGAGCGGCTCTCTCGAGCAAACATTTTACTCGTCGAAGACGTTGTTGCTGTTGTCAACGACTGGAACCTTACTTCGGTGAGGACCCCTCGTGGAACCTCGTCGTGCATGGACCAGTTGAGCGACGAGCATGATTCGGCACAAGAACGTCGGCTCCGCGCGAGACTTCGATACCAGATTGTTCCAATTCACTTCCCTCTCGTCGATGAGCGGGCATAGATTGAGCCTTCGATTGCTGTGGGGTCGACGGAGTTGAACATATTCACAAACTCCCAAATCTCCTCGATTCCCGAAAATTCAGGTGCGCAACACTAGACGCAAAGTAGCTGTAGAGCACTCGATGCCTGGCATCGCCCGCGCCGGTGATTCCACTGCCACCATCAGCATCGCGGCTCTGCTGCCGCAGAGGCTCGCTCGATGACGAAACACGTCCACTAAAATCTGCCATGGATCCGCTCACTCGACTCAGACAAAACGGTGTTCGAGAGCTGAGCTTCCAGGATCTTGCACGCTTGGACAGCGAACAACCTTGCCGAACTTGCGAACTTCGCGAGTCGAATGGGATAAAAACACTTCTGTCACGAATCCTTCGTCGGTCTCTGGTGTCGAGTGGGATCTTTTAGCATCCCCGCATACCAAAGATCGGTATCTTGGATGTTTCCTCATTCGAGCACAGCTTGATGATGTCAAAAAAGTTCCTGTTCGGCGCACTCTCCCAGATCCGGCCCTGCGAAGTGAGCTCATAATCGGAAGAAATGCGAAGAGGATCTATTCTGGTGCTTACTCACCGATAGCGCGAGCGGTTCAACGCGCGAAAACTTTCAAACAAACACTCGGAACACGGACTGCCAGCAAAACAACAGCTCGACACACTTTCTCGTGGGTATCCGATAAGTTGAAGATCCGGCGCAGCTGATTGGTGGGCGAACACTGAGCTCGATGTACCGACTGCTAGGCAGATGGGCAGACGAGCAGCTAGTCAGCTTTGCAGGTGAGCGAGCATCTAGTCAGTGAGCTGGCGAACACTGGGTCTTTGTTCGTAGTTTGCTCACTGTTGTCGCTGTTGCTACTGTGGCCGCTCTGCGCCGACCGAGCGTCAAGGACTCCCCACCCGTTGACGTGACGTCAGCGTCAGCCGCCCGCACTCCCTCCCCTCCCGCAACGGCACGAGAGTGCTCGCTCGCTCGCTCGGTCTGTCAGTCTGTCGCTCCTTCGGTTGGCGATTCGTTCGCTTTCTTGCTTCCTCGCGGTGGATTCAAACGCAGTATTGCTTGCCTGCCCGCCCGTTCGCCCGCCCGCCCGCCCGCCCGTTCGCCCGCCAGCCAGCTCGCTCGCTCAATCACCCTTCTATCTACCGACTAACTCACACCTTCTTTCTCCCTCTCGTTGGGCTGCCGTCGTCGTCCATCAGCGGCGGCGACGAGCGATAGCTGTACGGCATGTCGGCTCGATCGGCATCCGATATCATTTAAATTCTGCCGAAATCCGGGGACAGCCGTTGCTCGAACACTCGAAAGGCTAAACAATACGAGAGACTACCGAACACATATAGATGACTGTGAACCCGGGCGAGGGTACGATGATCGAGTCAAATCTTCCTGATTGTGAGCTGGGCTCAGCCACGGAAATGGACGAGCAACGAAGAATCACGATGCTGCTTTCCGGAGCAAATCCAGGCGGGAGAGCAGAGTTTGGCTCGATCAATCGCGGAAGCAGGGAGCGGATACCGTCCCGATGACGGTGCGAGATAGTCCAGCACGGAGAACTCTGGACTGCTGGTCACTTCCACCAGTCGTCGAACCCGCTCCACTGCGCGATTCGACGCGAAACACGGATATGGTGAAATTCAAACGTCAAACAACACCCACCTTGTTGTGGCAGCCTCGGAGGCCGAGTGCTTGGCCCACACTTCTTGCGGCTGCTGTCGTCTGTGTGGTAGACGGCCTGCAAGCAGCCAGCCAGGCGGACAGATAGGCAGCAACCAGGCAGGCAGGCGGGCGGGCGGACTGGCTGGCTGGCTGGCAGGGAGGGAGGCCGGCAGCCAAGCAGGGAGGGAGGCAGGGAGGGAAGCAAGAGGGCCGGCGGGCAGGCAGGCAGGGAGGGAGGCAGGCGAAAAGGGAGGAAGGAAGGAACGAACGAACGATCCACTGAGGGAGGAGATAGCCTGGCTCTACGCAGCTCGCTCGCCTGTGCGCTCGGTTAGGAGAGTTCTCTCCTCGTTCCGGTGGCTGTGCTAAAGGGGAGGTGGGGAGGATGGAAAGGGTAAGCAAGCTTATCCACTCCCGCGCTAGCGTGTTCGATCCACCCACCCGCCAACCAACCAAACGACCGTTCGTCCGACCGACCAGTCAGTCCGCCGAGCCTCCGAGAAAGCAGGCCTCCGACCATACGACGGACAAGGAGCCGAGGGCAAGAGGACCGGCACCCCGCTAACCGACCTCTGTCATTCACCGCCCTCGAAAGTTGGAACCTTTCCTCGCTTCCACTCATATCCCACTCAATCCATCAGGCTATCCTGTGCTTCGCCTGTGTGCCCCGTCTCGTCCACTGGCCCACGAACCATTCCGAAATGCAGACGAGCAGCACCCTCCGCTGATGAAGTCGTCAAAGTTCCCCATGAGGTCCGGCCTTCTTTGATGATTGCGTTGATCTCGAGCAATCTTCTTGTCTTCCTCAGAAAAGCGACACAATCATGGGCTCTGCCTGAACTTTACAGAATCTCTCCAATCATGTTTCTCCCTGGTATGAAACCCGTACCAAGAAAAATCCTGAAGAACGAATGCTGTCGCGCGTCGCGGGCCGTCCTCCATCTCGAACTCGCAGAGCGTTTCGCGTAAATGAAGCAACCCCGCTATCGTTCTTCTCAGAGATCATGTATGAATATCTCCTGAAATGTGTATTTTCCGTGAACATGATGATCATAATAATGATATTCGGAACCACATCATTCGTCCCAGCTAAGGGTATCCGCAGCGGTTTTATCGGATTATAACGAACGTTCCAGTTACCCATGCCTAAGACTTCGATTCGCAAGGGATGACGAGTTGTAGAAAAGGTCTTTCGTTTTTTGTGAGACGATGAAATCTGTTCTCCTTGAGAAATCATCGAATCGATGTGTGAGGAGTGCAGTGGATTATTCGCATGGGCACCTCGCGCAATTCCAGCTTGCTTTCCTGAATCACCTCTTTGTCATGCCGGAGCTGCCATGCTGACATGAGTGAGCTGTGGAACATGACGAGGTACGAATGCCGTTCCGAGGTATGAGCACCCCCCCCCCTCCTTTCCGAGGAGTCGACGTGGAAGGAGACCATTTGGCCCTCGCTGGACGACTTGGAAGCGGGCTCCGAGAGCGTCGCTTTGAAGCAACCCTCGGGAGGGGGAACGACAGGACTTTCGAGCAGCGTATCTTCTCTCAAATCGGAACGATACCGGTTCGGGTCTAGGTATCTCGCACGGCTTTCCTGAGAACCAGGGCGAATCTAACCGAGGAAGACATTAAGAGGGGTTCTCGTAAATCCCATATAGAGGAGAGTGTTACTGTTGATCTGAGTCGAAAGGATACGCCTCTTTTTCCTGCATCGATGACAGAGTTCTCGAAGTGGACTCCCAGAAGCAGTTCCGTTCGCAAGGATCGAATCGGCTATTTTGCTCGGTGGCCGCGCCAAACATTCAGCCGCTTCGTGTCACTCACCGAGTGCTGTCTGCTCGTCTGCTTCCGAACCCTTTCCACAGTGTGTTGTTCTTCGCTGGCAGCTCCTTGGAGTCAGAATAGAAGTTGTTCGGCATGCTTCGCATTGAAGGCCATTGATTGAAGGAATAACAGACCTGCGTGATGTCCGTCAGCGAATGTGATTCATCGGAGGAGAGGGACATACTCTACGAGCTATTCATATACTCGGAATGGGTGCAGGAACCTGAACTAGTGGTGAGCTCGATGATCAGCTGATCCTCACAGCCCACAGGAGGATGGATAAGACCGGGCGATTGAGAAGAGAATTCGAATGCTCGAAGAGACGTTCACGCACTCCGGGCATTGATCGCCTGGAACGGATTCGGCTATGAGATGAAATAAATATATTAGACAATGAATAGCTCCATCATTGGACCGAACTGAGAGCGCCGCTGAACTCATGTCCTCTTTTCTAGACGAAATTCGGCTACGGCGCTGATGTGGCATCAACAAGTACGTCTAGAATACGAGAATGGTTTCGAATGCAATCGGTCGCTGGAAGGGAAATTCAATTTCTCTGATCCGCTAATCTTCTCCCGCAGGATCGGGGTTCATCAGCTGGCTCTTACCGACACCGTCAATATCGACACCCGTTCTGTGGCACAAAACGTCCTATCCGCCGTGGCAACTGAGTCTGTCATCGGACAAACGTTTGGTAGCAGTTCTCAAAGACACCTGCGCCGAAATCCGAGGATCCAGAGATGATTTCGCGAGTGTTATCGCAAACTGCCAACGTGGGTCTTACGCCTGCGGAACATTACCTCACGGACATAGAGCGGCTGCTCCGAGCCTACAAGCTATCTTCTCGTTTTCAGTGTCCTACGATCCCTTGTCTCAATTTCGATGTTTGTCCTGGTCCACCGATACGACTCTCCTGGCTATATCGTCTTCGGCCGGACGGGTTTGCTTATTTGACTTGGCGGGAGAAATGCTTTACGCCATCGATGGGGACCCTCTGGCGAAGCTGGAGGGGGGCGGATTCGCACTCGTCAACATGCTCTGGACAGAGGAGAAAACCAGGAAAACACAGTGGTAGGGACGTGCCCCAGGAAACCTTCGCCTGGTCCGACCTCCTCTCAGAGAGTTGAAATCATAGAGATGCGAAAATGTAATCAGGCTTTTCCATTTCGAAAAAGGTCGTACGAGCTGATAACGGTAGCGTACAACGGACAAGTTCGAGGTTACTTCGTTAACAGCGAGACTTTTTCACCGACGTTCGAGACAAGCCTCCCGACAGGGAGTGGATCAATCGGAGCGTCTGTGTATCATCCCCTGTGAGTGTACCCGATTGTACCCATGTTTCGATTACGTTCGACGGAGTACATGGGAGCCAAACGACCGACCTTGGAAACGATTGTATGTTGATTACATATTTTTCCAGATACTCTCTAATCTTGGTAGGTGGCGGTAGCCCCCGTCTGATGGAAAACGCTGATGCCGACGATCCTTCATTGACCTCGAGAGAAGCCGGCATTTCAGCGTGGAAAATTTTGACTGAAGAACCTTATCTCCAGAGAGTCGAAACCGTGCACCAAGATACGGTGAGGGGAGTTCCGGTCTCGAGATCATCACGGATGTTAGAGACGGGATAGATCGCATCCGAGTTATTGCTTGCGCATCGGGTTTTGTCTTGAAACTTCTCTTATCTGGTTCTCGACGAACATCGCGAGATGTCTCGGACACGTTTCGGGTGATCTCTATGTGTTTTCCGCTTCTTTTGCTCAACGTTCGGACAGTAGGAAAGACTCGCTTCGGCACTTCGAATAAGATCCATCTCTCACGCAGAGCAATTTTCTGTCATCGCTCGCCTCGCTGTTCCGATCTCAGGCTGAAGACTCCGTTTGCTCGCTGTCCATGTCTCCGTCAGGTGATGATTCCGAAGAAATGGCTCTCTCGCGAGCCGTGATCCCATGCGCTAGAATTCTTCCGTAATCATTTCTGAATTGAAAGAGTCTTCTCGAATATTCATTCGCAGGCAAGCAGCTCTTATGTCTGCACGCATCCGGTGTAGCGTCACTTTGGTCTCTACCGGGTTTGATACTGATCAAAATGTGGAGATCGTTCGAGCTTCCGAGCTACCAGACAACGAATCCACACCTTCTGGAAAGCGAGAAACTCATACAGGAGAAAACCGAAGGATTCCATAACCTGCTGCACGTAGATTGGTGGAGCGAAGATAAGATGATCATTGTCAGAAGGTGAGACTCTGTCAGAGCAGCAGGCTCTCGGATCTTATCAGTTATCTATCCATCGATCTTGGTGGTTCAGGAATGACTCATCTATCCATAGATGAATCGTGATCAATCTCTCCATGGTAATCTATGTGTACAATGAGGAGTCGGGAAGGGAATCGCACGCTCACTTCATGGGATTTCTGTTACAGGTGTGGCTCAATCTGTGTGATTTCTATTGAAACTGGACGGAACTTGCTGGGTGATAATCCAGAATGGTTCGGGGTGGCGCCTCGGCTCGCCAGTATGGCCAACCACGGATTCTTAACGATTGAGGTCTGATTCTAAACTGGGGACCAATTTAACGAATCGGGATTCCTTCCCGAGTCAGGGTGCAACGATGAGTGCTCTCGCTGCGTTTCGACTCACATTGAATCAACTTGCAATTTCAGTGCGAATGGCAAATGGGCCTCTCGAAAGCCCGCGCTAACTCTTCTTTCATTGGCTCCGAACTTGAATCTTCGTTCCTTTCGGAGGATAATCAGGACGACGAGCAAGGAACTACGCCGACCTGGCTTGGAAAACTACTCTCCATCGGACCCGCGAGGAAAGTTCTCGAATACGTCCTGGACACGAGTTTCGAAGATGTCAAGCCGCGACGGGTTGTGAAAATCTATAGACTACTTGGTTTGAAATCAACCACACCTCAGGAATTATTCGCTGTCAAGGTAATTCACAGCGCGTGCCAGGTCGCTCGAGATATCTGGACCAATCTCATGACAACACCACTCCATCAGTGGAATTCTACCGATACTAAACTAACTACAGGACTTCACTACAGATCAATAACGGAGAATATCCGGAGGCACTTTACTTGGCTAACCGGTTCGGCCTCGACTCCGATCCCGTGTATCAGCATCAATGGAGAAAGACGGAACCCTCAAAAGTTAACATCGATTCTCTGCTGCATAAAGTCAAAAACAAATCCTGGGTTCTACAAGAGTGCTTGCAGAAGCTGGCGAATGACGTGAGTGTCATGATTGATCCGATTCCCCATCCCGATATGCGAACAGGCTGTTCGAATGAAATTAACCCGAGGTCTACCCTTAGCCGGTGTCGACGCGGGAGCTACTCTTGTACGGACTACGTGTGACGAGCATTTTCGCGGTGACGAAGACCCCGGCAGACGAAATTCCGAAGGATGTTGCTCAGGAGGAGGATTTGCAGGAGAGTCTTCTCAGGACGATGAGCTTCGATCAAATGACGCTGGAACAGAAGTGGATGATAGAGTGTCGACGGAAGTTCTTGCGCTACCTCGACGCACAGCAGGTCTACGAGGTAGCAGATCGAAGAACTCGGTGGTTCGAGAACCCTCGGAGGAGCCAGCATCGAAGATTCGGATGATTTGAGCTACATGAATGATACTTGATCTTGGTTTCCAGTCCTTCACCGATGGCTTCGATGCAGTCGAGATGGCCTGGTTCCGTCAGCAGTCTCCTCTCGAAGCCGCGGTCCACTTTGCTCGGAAGCGAAGGCCAGAAGCGGTGGTCGCCCTGTTGACGTTCCATACGGAAGATTTATCGAAGCACTGGCTACCGATCTTGAACCAGTTTCCGGAAACAGAAAGCCCAATTAGTTATGCCAAGGTAAGAAAAAGCTAGTCGCGCTCTTGACCATATCGCGTGTTTCTCCGCGTGGGAAGCTTCTTTCATCATATATCTTGCGTAAAAACCCTGTAAGGAAATTAGTTGCTCAACGTGGCATCGCTTTCTCCGGATCAGGAACATGAGAGCACTTTCTTCCCATATTACAGCTGCTTCCGTATAGGAGCTCGAAGCCTCCGCATAAAATTCGTCACTGGCAAGCAGCCCACATCCGAACGGAGGTAGATTGGGCTGAAAACGTGATGAAAGTGTGGTGAGATACCATCTTGGATGACTCGATATTTCAGCACGCTTCTCATTTCATGCTGCTATCCAATCTCAGAACTCATTAACTCCCCCAGTCCTTTCGCCGAACAATGGCACGTTGCTGAAGAGGAGTTTTATGGAATCAATCCAGAATGCGTGCAGTGGCGCAGTGAAAAACCTCTTGATGCGGACCTCGTCTCGCGGTGGTAATTGCAGCTCGTATTCACGTAGTAACAATCTGAACATGCTAAATTTCCTTTGCCGGAAGGCAGCGAAAGTGGCTCACTGGTTTTCCATGCAGGTACCTTTCCCGCATCCGGGATATTGAGGCGAATACTTCACTGACCGACAGTGCGTTAGAGCTGGTCCATCTCGCTTATCAGAAGCTTCGACCCAACGGAGACTTCGGTGCGCAACTCATGAGGCTTCAGGACAACCTGGTCACCGTGGGAGTACTGACATTCGAGTGCGGCGTCGACGCTGTTAGCCTGAGAGATATCGAACGGAAAACCTATCAAGAACAACTCCAGCTTATCATGAAAAACGTGTGTGGCGCAGTATGAGTTCTTCCATTTTATTATCCATTCACATGCAAATGGAAATTTCGGTTCAGCTCACGGATCTCTCTTAACTCGCCAGGCCACGGAGGCCAACTATCTGGCATGCGTTCGTCAATGGCTCATACCTTTCGTCGAAAGATGCGAGCGATCACAGCCAGGCGCGAAATTCGACCTTCTGAGGAACTATTTCGCGGAGCAAGCCGGAGATCGCCTCGACCGGGTCGTTCAAGTCTGGAATCTCTTCCAAACAGAGCCCGATAATGTCATCGATGATCTCGGTAGGATCCAACTGTCTCCCGCTCATACTCTACCAGCCCATCAGACAGTGGTTCGGGATTTCCTCTCCCACGTCGATAATGATTTGTCCCTCAAGGTGACAGAGTCGAGTTCTGCCTGGCATGCTGCGAGGCGAGTAGGACGCCGTCGCAGTTGGACGAAGCACACGTTTTGCTGGACATGATCCCAAGCAAGCCGAATCCTTGCACGAAGCGGCTCGACGGCATATTCGAGAGGCTTGAGTCGCTGAAGTTGCGTCTGATGCTCGCACAATCCTTCTCCACATATGGAACAGTGCTAACCGTGTCCGAGGCAAGTTCACATGGGATGGTTTGCCACTGCTGGACCGAGGTTGAAGCAATGCCTCAAATGCATAAGGTCAGGAAATAAGAATTGCGTTTCTTCCTCAGGTCAAGGATCTCCAACAGCGTCCTGAGAAAGCGTACAAAGTAGTTCAGGAAACTTTCCTACGTCTGTGTAAGGAAACATTGTCCCGAGACAGGTGGCGTCAAATCGCTTCGACCGTGGTCGTGCAAATAGCTGAGCAGCTGTTTTTGGAGCTCGACAGGTGCACCGAGGTATGCCATTGGTGCCAAGAGTTGGGAGGGTAGGGTAGGGGAGGGGAGATGTCCCACGCCAGAACGATAATCTCTATCTCTCCCGGTTTCAGCTGTTATGCGACGCTCTTCTCGGTTCGATGAATCGCGAGAACATCAAAATCACCGGCTATATGCTAAGCCTGAAAACTCGATCGAATGAAGTGATGTTTCCATGTCGGTTGAACGAAGAGAAGTCTCTCAAACTTGTTCTCGAGGCGGCGAAGAAGTATTTTGACTCGGCGACCTCCTATTCGGATCAATGCGTCGGCTTCGCCCGAAGCTGTTTGGCGCTTATACAAGATCTCGGTAGTGGAGAAGTTCGGAAGGAGCTCAATCTGATTGAGAGTTTACCACTCTTGAGCAAATTCGGGATTCAAATGCTCCCAGTACACGGTGAGGACGCTCGAGGTGAAAACTCGTTATCGATCAGTCAGGGTTTTCGCCAATCTCACAATGGTTTCCGAATTCCCCAGTGCGATCTCGCGACAAGCTTGCAATCATCCGAGAGGTTCTAGTTGCCAACCGGACCAATTACAAGAACTTCAATAAGGTAGAATCCACTTTTCGAGGTTCCGTGCATGCCATCTAAAGCAATCTACCCCAGAATACGCAACGAGAACCTTATTTTTCCCCCCTCCCATAGATCAGTCAGCTTGCTCAGCTGCTTGGTATCTATGACGAGGACGCATCCCACGAAGGATTGATTCTGTCGTCTGTGGCCGGAGTTGCTTTGAAAGAACAGGATTACCGAGTTGCTTCAAATCTCTGTCAGCGGATAGTGCAGGGCGGACACACAACTGGTGCGTTCTCTTTGTTGTTTCGTCTCATGGATATGATGAGATTTACGAGAACGATGACCGAGAATAAGCTCCATCGCCGATCTGATCCAGGTTGGAGAGCATGTGCTCGCTTGGGTTCATGCGAAGATTATAAAGAGTTTCAAGAACGAAAAGACCTGATAGGCTTCTGCGTTGTGCGCGCGCCAGCCGAGCATCTGGAAACTCTTCTGAACGAGTTGGCCAAGGTCGAACTACAGGTGAGGTGATTGATTCGATGTTTTTTCGTCGGTTAAACCCATGCTCTCAGAAATCGGGACCATGTTGAGATTTTCTCTGCTCGGAAGTTATCCCCAAAACGATGCACGGATACTTCTCATCTGTGGTCTGGCAATAACCAGCCTCTTTTTCTCAAGGAATACTACAGCCAGCTGGAACAGAAGTTTTCTCAAAAGCAAGACACTGCTCTTTCCGACGCGAAGAACTTGGTGAAGAACATGATCAAGCCCGACGGGTGGCTTGGAAGTGTCACGGAAACGGTGAAAGGCTTGACTGTCAGAAACTTGTCCCGAGAGGAAGCAGTGAACGACTCCGCCGAAGAGAGGTATTACGGGGTCGGTTCGGAGAGTGTTGTGCAGTGGGGCCGGGCCCTTTCGACAAAACATCGGTTGTTGACCTCTACTCTTCCAGGTCTTCCATGACGTCGCTGAGCTTGTCGCCCTTCTACTCAAGCTTATGGGGGAACCCGATCCTTGAGTCCAGGTTCGAGCAGAACTTCGGGTCATTCCATAGCGAATGCGCGAACCTCCCTGAACTCGGCACCGTCTTGAACTACGCCGCCGTGAGCGATCGAGTGAACGGAACGAAGTCAGCGGAGGCATTGAACGACGACATGCTCCTTTCACTGTCTCAGCAGTACATGGTTGAGGACGTGCTCCTGGCGATCTGCCACTTGCTACATCTGAACGAGCCAACGAAAGCTGAAAAGCTGTTCTTGGAGGATCTCCCTTACACCGATTACTGTCTCCAGATCGGCTCCTATTTCTTCGCGCTAGCTTGTGTGAGGACAGAGGCTGAAGCGGGTCTGCTCGATTCAGATACTCTTGTTCGCATGTCGAAAGACGATCTGATATCGCATGTGACATCTGAAGCTTTTTCATCTCCGGCGGCGGAGGAGCTGCAGAAGCTAGTGCTTAAGTTCGCACAGCTGAAGTTGGATTTGTATCAAGCTCAGCTGGTGCAGGAGCAGAGCGGAGGAACCGTAGACGTCGGGCGCTTCGGGCATGATGAGGTGTACAAACGAGAAACGATATTCGGAATGGCGTTTTGTGACGATTTGCAAACCCTCCGTGTGGCCTTGAATCTCGCAAAACACTATGACGTCTCACAGTTCGAAGTCTGTTTCGGCCACGTTGAACACATGTTCATCAACTGCTCGAAAGCCTCATCGATAGAGGACCGTTTGCAGGAGGAGAACCTGCTCGGTATCCTTCTAGAGCACAAATCGAAGTTCAAGATTTTGCTGAAGCAGAAAGTGTTCCCGATACTCATCGGGACCAACTATGATCACATCGCTGTTTATTATGATCTGATGCTGAAGTGTGCAGAGGATGAAGCGGAGAAGAAGGAGTGCGAAGCATTCGTCGCGCTGCTGAAGGAAGTCGACGAACACCTCGACGGTACGATTAGGCATCGATCAGCTGAACGTGTGTCGGGGTGGAGCGACTCGCTAAAGCCGCTTATTTTATCGCTGCAGGTATTGACTTCAGACGGCTCACTTCTCCCGATGCCGTAGAACAGCGAAAATCGCTCACAGAAATAGTCGACGTAGATAACATCGACATCATAGCGAAAATATGTGGCCGTTTCAAATCGATTCTGAAAGCCATAAGCCGGTCAACAGTAATCCAGGTATTCTTGAAGAACGCGTTCGTTGAGGCTGGACGCTACCCAAAGGAGAGAATGAAAGAACTTTTCAAAAGTCATCTGAAGTACATTGGATATCTCTCTCCTATTGACGTGATAGAGTTTGTGAAGGACGTCTGTTTCGACCATCTCATCGCCTCCGGGAAGGTGAGTCAAATCTCGCGAGTTTCCGACGAGTTTCTCCGGCTCATTACGGACGGCCGTGGACGCACGTAGCCATTGCTGCCCCCAGATCCACTGACAGCAATCGTTGCTCCTTCATAGTTGAGCCGCGTGCATCGTCTGGAGTTCCTGAAAATTTTCGTGATTTTCGCTAAGCAAAAAGCGAAGTTGCCGAGAAAACCGAATGCTCCCGAACTGGCTCTAAGCTGGGAAAGTGTCCAGCAGAAACTGACCGGGTATCTGCAACACCTACAAAAAATAGAAGATGGCTTCGTTGGTGAACTTCTCGACTATACTCAGAACCACGCTCTTGGAGGCTATGTCGAGATGTTCGAGATGACCGCCGGTGAAAAAGATCAGGTGAACATACTGACGGGGAGCAGTCCTCCCATGCATACCAATCCATCGGATGGAACTTCGTTCATTCTTGTACAGTCATGAGAAATTCTGCCATCACCCTCTGTTCACAGTTGCTCAACCTTCTGACGAATTGCGCACTTTCGGAGTGTGATCCGACCTTGTTGGAGAGCCTCCTGTCCATCTGCCCGGCTCCCGAAGTCAACCACAAACCATCGGACATCTTCCTAAGAGCGACGGAGGTGACTCTTGAAAGGTTGAAGCAGGAAGAGACGAGGGACCCAAATGTGTCGGATGATCACGAAGGGATACCATTAGCGTTCCAAACGAGAAAACCGATAACTGTCCTGAAGAGGCTCCTCAGCACAAGCAGGAAAATCACCGGCGACCGGGCGGCGTTCGACAGGGAGATAGTTGAGCTCATACGCACCTTTTGCCTAGATAAAGAACTGGCTCTGACGGTACGGCTCGCCGTGCTCCGACTGCTCAAGGATAACTCATGGGCGGTGAACGAAGAGGACGAAGCTCTGCTACTCCACCTCGAAACGATGGCCCTGCTCCAGGAAACTTGGCCCGGTGTCACCGTCTCACAGTCCGATACTGAAACTAGTCAAGGGCGAGAGAAGAAGTTCGGTGAATTGCTGGACGCTTCATCAGACGGGGAAAAGCTGGACAACCTCTGCAGACTGCTGACTTCGTGGCCAGCTCTCGATATCAGGTTTGTTCTTGCGGATGAGAGTCACGGAAAAGA
Organism: Phytoseiulus persimilis; assembly: GCA_037576195.1. Taxonomy (NCBI): domain Eukaryota; kingdom Metazoa; phylum Arthropoda; class Arachnida; order Mesostigmata; family Phytoseiidae; genus Phytoseiulus; species Phytoseiulus persimilis. The sequence continues at coordinate 53,946,305 of CM075101.1, read as the reverse complement.
GCCACATTCAGGCGATGTCTTTCCACCGGAGCGCAGGCTTCCTCACCTTTTCGCTGAATCAGAAGTTGGAAATGTTTCCAGTCCTTCTCCGTGGTACCGGATCTTGATGAAAATGCCCAAACTGCCATCTGCCACTGGTGCGAAGCTGCTCTCGATTCATCGTGAACACCCCGATCTCACATTGGACGAGTGTACGGAAATCGTCGAGTCGTGGGCTCCATTCATAACTTCTCAAGAGCGATTGTTGTTCCTGTTAGAGAGTCAGCATCCTGAACTACACGAGAAGGCCATTCTCGACATCGATGCGGAGGTATGCGCAACCATCTCCTCTAATTCAGGACGCAAAATGAAAAATGATCTTGGTTCGATCTCAAGGTCCCTTCTGCAGCAGGAAATTTCCGAGCCAATCAAGGATCGCATTTTACATCTGAACCTCTGTGCAGCTCTAATTTCGACACCCCATTACACGGGTTTGATGGATCGACTGTTGGAACACAGCGACTTCCAAATCATCTCTGACTCGGTATCTCGATCACTGGCTACTTCAAACTTCATCCCTGAAGCAGCCTCCCTCTCTGTGATCACCGGTGGTATACCTAAGGCTCTGCAAACCTTCACTGAGTCCCTGAATTTTTTCAAGTCGACATCATCAGTGGGGAATGAGGAGCAATGACCAGTGATAACCGGTGATTTCTGAGCGGTAAAATAGTATTATTCGTTTCTCGATTCAGTTCTCCGATGAAATATCCGAATCTGGGAAACCTATTTTTCTGAATTCTCGAATAAAGCAAAGAGTCGCAAGGGAGTATCGAGGGAACTAGATGGTTGCTTTGTCTTCCCCCAGTTCCGTATGCCACAATTTTCCGGTTGCATTACTTGGTTCCCTCCTGATCGCGCGCGGTCTCCGGGATCGAGCCATCGACTCGCGTAATGAATTTCCGGACGCTATAGATTCACCTGAGTTCACTGAATGCCCTTCGGTACTATGATAAGACTATTTTTCCTTCTAGCGAGAGTAGTTTCTGGGAACCTCCGCGATTGGAAAGGAAGAAAATATCGTCGTATCGATATTTTGCCTTGACGAATCCCACCCAGCGAGAGAGATCTCTCTGAGATTCAACGAACTTCTTGACGCGTTAGAGAAAAGATTAGGGTCACGGAATCTGCTGATGTCGCCGCCGACTCTCAGCAAGCAGGAATTTGATAGGATTGCAGATTCAGATCCTTGACGGTACAATGGGAATTTTCCCGATGGAAGGATTACGGACAATGCTGTTTTCGAGGCCAGTCAATTCCGTGCCGAACCTACTGGAACGCACTGGAGGGCGGCGAAGCGAATCATACGTTGTCTGGAACGGACGCAAAATCTCAAGCTCAGGTGTGACGGAATGAAAACAGGTGCGTTCTGAGGACTCCTGGATGCGGATTGGGCTGGATTATCAGATAGCCGGAAGTCAACTCCAGGTTTTGGAGAAAATCAGAAACTCGGAAAACCCATCGACATCAAGCACATTCACCAGATGCTGAATGCAGGTGAAGTTATCAGGGAGCATCTATCGACGAAGAAGATGACGGCGGCGCATAAACTAACAAAGAGCCTCTCCGCGGACGTATTCAAGGAGTGCCGAGAGAGACTTCGATCGGTCTGAACGAACGGAGGGGGTTATGTGCATGAGGGGGTGGGGGATCGCTACGCAGGCGCAGCATCGTCGTCTGGGGCGACTTTATATAAAGGCAATTCAATAAAATCGTCACCTCCCCTCTGGTACATCGGGTTATGCTAGCTGAGTAGATTCATCACGTGTGATGGAGACGAAAATTCTGTGTCGGACTGGTGTTCAAGCGAACAGGATAGCTCAGTTCAACGAAACTGGACATGGATAGGCTTGCTCAGTTCCAGGGTTCAGTCGGGAGGTCGTCCAGAGCTTGCTAAGAAGCTCCTGAAGCTACCGGTGTCGCCGGTTCAGTGATGAGCTCTCGAGGGATAGGATCGGAAAAAAATTGAGATGATACGCCCGGGTATCGGTCGCTTCGAGGAGGTTTCCACTGGGAGTTTCAGGGAGTCTGAACTGCTTTGGCAGACAGGGAGTTTGTCCAGAATAAATCCGGAGCTCGACCAGCGCCGGAACTGGTAGTGGTGTTGATATTGTTAGCCTCGGCGGTCCCCTTCATCGCCATAGAGTAGCATCGACGAAGATGACGACGGCTAACTTTTTGACTAACTTGACTTTGACTAACTTTTGACTACTAACTCCTGACTTCTAACTTCCACCTCCTGACTTCCAACTCCTGACTGGACCTACTTTCCCGGCCAACGGCGTTCTTCGTCGCTAGGCTCGTTGATCGATCCCTCGCTTGTTTTCCTCTCAATATTCTAATCACTCACGATTCACGATGCTGGTTAGGAGAAAATTATGAAGACAACTCTTGTTTAGGTCACTGTGCTGCTCAATATTGGCAACGACACTTTTCGTCTCTGTCCCACCATTACGGTTTAAACTGGGGAACCTCCTGAAAACGTACGAGTCCGATTTCCGTACTCGGAATTCATCGCTCAAATCTGTACTTGAAGTCATGTTTTTCAAAGACTCAGCAAGTTCTACGAGCAAGGTCGAAGTATAGAAGGAATAGTGCTATGACCGATACTGTTCATCACAGTGAGCTGGCCAAAAGTGAACCTCACCGTTCTCTCTTATCTAGCTCAATGACGAATGATGACAAGAAAAAGTTAGAATTGAGAAATATTTCAGAGCTCGTTGCGTTGAGACCACTCATAGGACATGGGAGTCTCACCCCAATCGTTTCAAGACTATGAATTCCCGTTTCCCCCTGAGCGTGAGTGCAGGTGTCCTCACTCCCGAGTCCCGACTCCCAATTCCTGACTCCCAACTCCTGACTTCCATCTTCTGACTCCTGGTTTCCAACTCCTGACTTCTATCTCCAAACTCCCGACTTCTAACCCAAAACTACCGACTTCTAACTTCGAATTCCCGATTTCTAACTTCTAGCTCCTGACTTCCATCTTCTGACTCCTGGTTTCCAACTCCTGACTTCTATCTCCAAACTCCCGACTTCTAACCCAAAACTCCCGACTTCTAACTCCAAACTACCGACTTCTAACTTCGAATTCCCGATTTCTAACTTCTAGCTCCTGACTTCCAACTTCTGACTCCAATCTCCATTCTCCTGACTTCCAACTCCTAACGCCCAACTATCTACTTTTAACTCCAGACATTCTGACTCATAACATCTAGCTCCCGGTCCCTGCCTCCTAACTCCCTGCTGGTCGTGCGCTGCCACAGACTGTCCTGTTGTAGGAAGATCCCGAGCCTTTGCCCCGCAGTCCCTGCCGTGGTGCGTCCCGGGACCTGGTGCTATAACCACAGAGGAGCGGGAGTGCACGCTGTCGGAAGGAGTTACGGAAGACGTCTCGCGAAGACAGTATGCAAATGAGAGGAGAGAAATCGAGTCACTCGAATTCTGTGAATCGTTACAAGGGGTCCCCATTGTCTCAGCTCGCCTGAGTTCCGTGGGAGGCACCGTACTGCGTGATTGTGAAGTCGTGGTCGTTGCCAGCCGCTCTGCTTCGTGCGCGAGTGCTTCTTGTCCTTCCGCGGATAGTTTGACCGCACTCGGATCGCCACTCGGATTCCATCTGAGATTGGCCGGGTGGGCCGTTGCGCAGCACCAATCGGCGGCCCCGTTGTCTTTTTTGCTTTACCGTGGGCTTCAGTTCCACCGGCCAGAGTTCACTTGTCTTCCGGAATCTGACCGCGACGAAACTGAAACCACCCAGAGTCGAGCTTTGCAGCATCATCGAGAAGTGCAGATTGCTCGTTCTACCGCTTACCGTCAGCGGCTTGCTTCCATGAGACCAGTCGTTGATGAGATCGATGCAGAGAGTGAGCCCACGGAACCTTTAGTTCAACTACTGGAACTGATCCGGATTTTTCTCAACTCGCTCAAAGTTCGCTATCCACCACGAAGGTACTCCCAGCCCCAACAATCACCGAGTGCCCAAGGAAAATCTATGGAGCAAGAGCGTGAAGAAGCGCGCTTGTGTACTGATAGACAGAGATGGCATCTTCATTCTCAGGGAGCTGCAATCGATGCATTGTGAAAATCACCTTCGACTTCATTGAGATTGAGAGGTGAATTCCGAAAGACTCCATTACGCACATGGATCCGGCGGGGCATTTGTGAAATTTTGAATAGGAAATCACGGTTCGCCTGTTCGACTTTGCGGCCTCTGACCTAGATATCAAAGAGCCACCGACTCGAATAAGATCGGGGACCAATGAACCAATCAGCTTCTCGTGGAATCAGAGGGGATCCGATGTCGCCAAGCGAGTGTTTGCCGTATACGTCGCTTCCATTTTTGATATCACGCCGTCGTAGACATCCTAATGGCTTCGAGAAAGGCGCCGTCGGAACTATCTCCAGAGCCAATGGGCCCTTCCTTAGTCTAGGAGCTACCCTCCGATAAGTCCCACATCCTTCCACTACCGAGTAAAGCCGTGGGGAGTTATGGGCGGATGCCCATTTTCCCGAAATCGCCTAGAATCGTGCAAGTCTCAATATTTTCCACGATTGTATAGCGCAATGACTCAGGAGATCCACGAATGAAAGCTTAGGGCTTCTCGTCAGATCAGGGCCAGCGAATGAATTACAGCAGTACCAAATGATGCGTGCACGTATTCCCAGAATTCCTCTACGACCATTGAGCAAGACCGACGCAGAAGGAGTTCAGAACTTACAGCTGAACACAATCGAGTCAGCCATGGCTACACTCCATACTTCGGGGAACTCTTCTGCGGTTGAACAAGACAGCTCGCAGAAAGACCCCTAGGAAGCCATGAGGGAACTTCCATGATCCAGTATCTTCCTCCGATCGAGGTCTCTGAGATGTGATGGTTGTGGGAAAGACCCGAAAGTTTGTGCACTTTGTCGAAAATATTCCCCCATCGCAATTGATTAATCTCATGCACTGTCGAGGAAATTTTCGGAAAAGTGCATGAAGTTTCGGGCCTTAGTTGTGGATGCAAATATCGAGAGTTCCCTCCGGCTCGAACAAAATTTCATCGATTTCAGTCGATGTTGGCAGAGGTTGCGATTCGATCGGGTGGAATCGGAGAACCCAGAGAACGAATGAAATGGATGTATGGAGTCGTCAAATGCCCAAGCTGTCCCTCGGATTTCTTATTCCAATGCCGGAGGCCGCCGTGAGATAAATCAAGACCCATGGTTGCACATACCCGATCGGTCTCCGTTTCAGGGCCGTGCCTGGAGAGTTTACAATTTGCACTCCAATCAGACTCGACTCGTAATGATCATTCGAAGTTTTCAGTGGCTCCGGGACGGCCAGCTCCCTGATGGACATCGGGCATGGTTATAGGATCAGGCAGGGTTCGGATCAATTATTCCGGAACCTATTCGTTAGAATGGTACAGCTTACTCGGATCGCTCTCTTCCAGAAGCCCGCATGTCAGTTTTCTCGGACGAAATCATTAGAGCATGTATCTCAGAATGCAGACCCTCATTTCAATTCGAAACCTCTATTAGGAAAACGCTCCTCGACGCAACTTTAAAAAGATAAACTTGGGCCGCGCTTCTGAGAAATATTCACTATTCCACCAAGATGGAATATCTCGTGGTACTGGTGGCCATGTCGCTGCATGGAGCGGCCGCAGTAATGCCATGCGGCCGGTCCATCAACCGCGCTGGTAAAATAGTCGGCGGGGAGACAGCTCGCGAAGGTGATTTTCCGTGGCAGGCAAGTACGACGCAGGTCCCCGGCTTTTCACGCAGCTGTCTCAGAGCCGGATTTCGGTTGCGATAATTCAAAGCAAGAAAGTGTGAAGGAATCTCGCTCTTCTGATTTAAGGTTCAAGTGAGGAGGCACGGAACACAAATTTGCGGAGGATCGATTTTGAGTGAAAATTTCGCTCTGACCGCCGCCCATTGTCTGCAGAACAATTCGAATATCTACACGGTCGGCTACGCGGGGCTGAAGAAGTATGGTAGTGTGGAAACTGTACCCGTGCGAAGTGTGCACATTCATCCCGACTGGAAACCCAATCGGGGTTTGTCCAATGATATCGCAGTTCTAAGACTTGAAAAATCGATCAAACTCGACCGACGGAAGGCTGCTCCCGTCTGTTTGCCTCCAAAGGGATACGTTCCGGTCGGGAATCTCAAAGTTTCCGGGTGGGGAAGGACTCAAGAGGGAGGTAGAACTTCGCAAGAGCTCCGATACACGGTCGTTCCTATCATAGATGATGACCTGTGCTCCTCCAGGTGAGTAAAATATGCTGACATCACCATTGCCCGTTACCGATCATGAGTCTTTTCATTTCTGCTTAGAACATCGAGAATATGATTTCGGTTCCAAATTGTAGGTACGGAGCTGTCTTCAATGAGTCATCAATGTTCTGCGCGATGTACCCCGCTGGAGGACGCGATTCTTGTCAAGGAGATTCCGGGGGACCGGCGGTTGTGAACCATGACGGCGTACATTTTCTCTCGGGCGTGGTGTCATGGGGTGAAGGCTGCGCCCGAAACGGCGCTCCCGGAGTTTACACTCGAGTTAGTCAGTTCGCTCCGTGGATCGAACAAGTCCTGGGCGAACATGGAGATGCTTTGGACTTGGAGCAGGTTCGAAGTACCCTAAATGAAGCAACTCTGGAACAAATCAAATCCTCTAAAGTCAAGGAGCCCTATCTCACAACCACGACGCTCACCGGGCTGATTCCCGAAATCCAGAGCCAGCTGCCATCCAATCCACTTCCGATGCCAGAAGGAATATCGGATCAGCTACCAACCGTTCCCAGCTCAATATTGGGAGTTGCTTCACAAGTCAGCAACGCCGTGGGCTGAACAACTGTGTCTGGAAGGAATTATTTCAGATCGATACAGGCGAAATATTGTGTGCTTCGATGACAAGAAAACCTGCTTTGAAGAATTGATACGCCTCGCCCTTTTATTGCGATCTCTCGTTGAATCCGCCCACTCGGAGCCGCTTTTCGATGAAGATGCTCGATTGCGTTCAAGCACCAACCGACGAAGAGGCTCGTGCTCTGGGGAAAAAGGTTCTTGATCAGCCGTCTCTGATGGATAATCCGAAGAGAGGGTGTTCTCGTGAGAGCAGTAAGACATTCTCGAGAACTTTCCTCGGTTTCGAACCCGTTTCTCCTTGGGTTATGACGGAGCGAAGCTCGGCTAGGGAACCACGGCCAAGATAGTTCGCATGGAGCATTCGACGTGTCGAACCACGGAACGAACTTCTCACAAAACGCAGGGAGAGGTTCTCTTGCTGCTCAAAACAGTTATAACTTCTGTTTTTCACGAGAACGACGGCTGAATCCCTCGAGAGAAGCTTGATATCGAAAAGGACGAAACCGTCACGAGTAAACGCAAGAGGGACCTTGGAAGGAGCCCTCAGGGGAAGATCAATCGAGGGGCGGATTCGGGGAAGCGAAAATTTCCGCGGGTTGACCAGGAAGCGAGGATAGGGGACTCGTGCTGCAGCGGTGTTGTTTATGAACTTGAAAACGAATTTCTAGCACCGCTGACACAAGTCTGGTCCAGCTTAGAGAAACAGGAGCTGGACGGTATTACATTACAGCAGCTTACAACACGAAGGCAGAATGCCCAAGTCCTATACGCGGGCTCTCTGCGGAGTGATCCGAGAATCAAGGGCGAATTTGTTGGTGTTACTGCTGAGTTTGAAGCCTGGGAATAAGAATCCCAGCTCACTAAAAGATCTGGGCGAGTTGTCGTTTGATGTCGATGTTCAATCATATCCCTGTCGGGCATACTCCATTCGACAAGGACTGCACCGCAAGCGCTGATCTCTTCGTTGAGAAAGAAAATACAAGAAGGGATATGATTTGCAGCGCCAGCTCTGTACCTACTCTACAACGACATCAGTCACAGAGTCGCTTGGAGGAGGGAAGTTCCCAATCACAAACGCACACTCATGGTGTCTTTCTCATTTTCTTCATGCAGTTCGTGAATGTACTTTGGGGCCGATTTTCATTCTGACCCAGATTAGGGAATCCCCTTCGACTACGGGACGAACAGGATTGCGCGAATCATGAGACGACTCATTCCAAGAAGAGCATAGGAGGTAGCAAGTTTTCTATCAAGTATTCGCTTGCTTCGGAGGGTACCTGAGAGGTTCAGGCATGGACCGACGGAGCAGAATGAATCCATTATGAATATTCAGATGTCACGACGAATGCCTCGGATTTTCACAGTGCTTTGAGTTCCGGATTCAGAGAGGTCGGGAGCAATCTCAACGTAAATTCAGGTGATCATCGGAAGTTGAGAGAGGAAGGATGTACGACTGAGACAAGTTATGGCTTTCAGTAGAAGAGCAGCCTTTCGAGATAACATCACTCTTCGCTGGAGGACATTTTTTGAAGTTCCTCCAAAATCGCTCACAGACATCAGAATCGCAATGCTGTTTACTCTCCGTTTGTCGGTTCTGGTCGGATACCCAATGAGAGCATTCTTGTTTACCTCGAGCAAGTTATTGGTCCGTGTTTCTTGCGGTCCGCAATATCGAAGCAGCTGGAAACTTTTCTGATTCAGAACCCGAACGCCAGGCTATAGCTGCCCTCCCCCCCCAAGGGACTCCAGTTCATACCATCTGAATAGACTCGTCAAAGCAGCTTCGAGAGAATATTGACTTCCGCGGAGCTCCGATCCGGCCTCAGGTTGCAGAGAAGTAACGAAATACCATGCACGTGGATATATTATCCAATGAGAGGGCCTCATTCGCTGGCTTCAAGCCAACGGGTCAATCCCACGAACATCCTTGAGGCTTCACATTGAGACTTTCTTCGGATAATCTCTTCGCATCTATCTTGCGCCAGTCTTCGACAGAAGCGATTCCGAAGCCGTCAGCGATGGATGCGGTGTACTCTCGAGGCCCTCTGCCATGATTCTTATGTTTCTCAGGACATTGATGGTGCTCCATCCAAGCAGGTGAATTGAGCGGCGAGCTGATAACTCAACGAATCCAGGAATCGCAAGTCTGAAGACAAGCTCCACTATTTTGTTGGGTGCTTGCAAAAGTTTTTAGCGCTCAACATCGAATGTTGTGGAGTTTTTCGATTTTCGACCATGTCAGTGCAACCGTCGGGCCTGGCAGGCCGTTCGTTGGGTCAGCACGGATCTGGGTGCTGACTGAATTTCGCCTGTGCCTCTCAGAGGCGGAGTTATAGGCTGCCGGAGTTGAGCGCTCAGAACCTTTTCGAGCACCCAATAACTCTCCCCAACGAGCCCACGTAGTATTAAGACGAGCATGTTGCAACAACGACCCCACCTCGGAACGAGAGCGGATGAAGAGCGTTTCCGACAGGACATAGTTGTCATGTCTTCCGGAGAGCCTTCAGTAATCTTAGTCCCTGCCGCGATGACTCGCTCCCTACTCTGGCAGATTGGCAGATCTTTTCGAGGATCAAGACTAGGACGTAGCGACCCTCGGTGCTGCCCGGGGCGGAACCTCAATCTGATGCCCCTCACGGCGAAGGATCCGAAATCAAGTCGGCAAGAAGGAGCCACCTTTGGCGCCTGTGGGAGCTCTGGGACGCGAGGTAAGATTCAGTGAGATTCCGTCGAGATGCTCGGGCTAGGCGATCCGCTGCCCCAGACCGCGGGCCCAAGACCTTGATGCCCGGAGCGGACCGCCCCCCCCCCCCCTCGCTACGCTATTGGTCGAGACCAACGATGCCGAATCCGGTCACTGCTCGGCTTACCTGCATAAAAATTCTCGGAATGAGCCAGTCGCCTCCTCACGATGCGTCGGCTTCGCCGCTGACTCGATGAGGGAAGCTTCGTGGCGCAAATATTCCCACAATCGATTCGTGAGGTTCAAATCTTCGGAATCGTCTGATGCCTCGACTGTTTGTTCTCTCGAGCTTGACTGGCTACGGTTAGCTGGAGTTGAATGCGAGCCTACCCAAGAATGAAGCTGCTTACCGACGCTACCGCTTTCACCGTAGGTCAACGACGCAAGGAATGTCGCGCGATAAGCGCTCGATATAGCTCTCCGAGTGTTTGAAATAGCGTCGACTCAAGTAGAACCGATCGAATTTGTTAGAGTTTGTTTGCTCGAAGTCGGAGGTAACATATCCAGTCGCGTTGATATCCATGAAAGGCTTCATCCTCGAAGCCGAAGATATGAATAATATAGGAAATATGTACACCTTCGGCGGAATGTTTTTTCTTCGTGACTCGCCGTCGGCCTTGAGCTTCGAGGACTCCAGGCGGTCCACGCAACTTGACTACACAGCGTGCCAAATCGTTCCTTAGCTCTGTCGAGGAGCCTCCTAAGAGCGGTGGATCCCGCAAGGATCCACCGATGGCGTTCGCAGTCATTTCTCCCGTGAGACTCTACAGAGCGGCGTCGAGCAGTCTCGGAAACCTTGTTCCTTGGGAGAGACGTCAATGTTTGCGTTCCCACTGATCCAACTTCATCGTTTCGGCCGAGTCTAGCCCGCAAGACTTGGAGGTTGATTCTCGCCCCAAGGGTCGCGTTAAATCCCATGAGCGTCGCTCCGCTCAAGTCAAGTTGACAAACACAGCATGCTGGATTGAGGTGAACGTGAATTTCGCCGAAGTCCGGGAGTCCGGAAAACTCACGAGGAAGGGCTCCAAACAACCTGATATTCGCTTTCCTTCGGGGCTAAAGAACTTGACTCAACGTAAAGATTCTGTTGTATTATTTGGAATAGTTTGAAGTGAACGGAATCTTTGACAGTTTCCGCAGCATTTTGCGAAATTTCACGGGAACAGGGGTGAATTCGAATGGATAGAGAGATCTCGGGAATCATCCTGATGATGATGCATTTCAAGTCAGCATGGACCTATGGACGAGATCGCATTGAGCACCCGGGGTCCAAGTGGACCACTGAACAAGAATTCGGATCGTCTGCATTAGTACATAGGTCGTGACGACTCGTGAGCAACGATCATCCCTGTTGACATCCGCGCTGGAGCTTGCTTGTACTTTTAGCAATCGGTGAGCTCAAAATGAGACTAACGCGCAAAAACTTGGAAGCATGTGTCATCTGGTAGATTCTGGCCCTCGTGCGGTAAACGCCAGCGCCCTCTCAGCTGTTGGAAGGCCGGCCGCTCATTTCGAGCCAACTGTGACTGATCCTCGAAACACGGTCGAACGAGTCGCGGAGTTTCGAAGTGGAATTTTCGCACCGTCGAGGAATCGACACTCCATGATATTCTTCAACGGCTTCCGATTTTTGGACGTCCGCATGACGTTCTCGACAGATGACAACCTTGTGATCACTCTACGAGAAGGCTGAATGTACCACGGTGAGTAGAGTTCCCGGCTGATTCGCTGTGAAACTCTCGGGGGAAACGCAGTAATCTTATATGCGATCTCTTACTGATTTCGAGTTTGGACGCGGGTGGTTTCCGCAAGCCCAGGGCACGTCGTAGTGAACGGCAGAATGAAGTGGAGCTCTGTTCCGATGATCGCGGAGAACTTGTCAAATATATCGATGGATTTTTTTGCGGCGGCAACGTTGTCCAAGAACGGCTCGGGACAAGCCACCATCATAATCGAGCGATTGAATGATTCAGCCGAGCTCTTGGAAACTTGAACTATGATCTGGCCGTCGATTCTTTCGCCGAAATGCTCTCCGGATCCATCCTCGGTTGGCCACATAAGATTCGGGAGCCGTAGAAGAAGTCTACGTCCTGATCCGTATGAGAAACGTTCAGCTTTCAGGCATGACAGTGTGGACCTTGATTTGCCCCGGCGAGGATGTCACGGAATCTGGTTCACTGAAACTCTTCCGGCATGGCACCGCTTCGCCCTGCTTCACGGATGTTTGCATATCTGCCGCCATGTATGTCCATGTCGCGTGCACGGCATACAGCATGGGCGAGAAGAGCAATTCCGACTTTGTCCGTCTCCCGCGAAACTGGCGTCTCAAGTCGCGAAGATTCATAGTGTCGATACTCATGGCACTCCCGGTCTCATACTTGATGGTAGTACAATTGCTGCAAGGTGAGAGAACATCGTTTGTGGGATCCATATACACGTGTGTTGGAAACAGGCCATTCTTTCCGGTCGAGCTCGAAAGTGTTCATGACTATACGATGCATCACACCCTAAGGTCACGAACTCCACGCTCTCCGCTACGCGAGCGTTAGCCTGAGTATTCTGTGCTGGGCATATCATCTGGCCTACTATCTGCAGCACAAGCGCAAGGCGGAACTTCACGTGACTTTCGCCTCGGCCCTCTGCATGGTTTCTTCGGCTCTGAGGAGTTATTCGCTCCTGAACGAGCTAGCGGTACGAAACTTCAAATGTGATTCTCATCTGCTGCAACTCTCGTTGGCGAGATTGAACCGCAGGCAACCCACAAGCGTATTCGAGAACTGATATTTTCCAGGCCTTGGGTTATCCAGATCCCATCTCTTACTACGTCGAACTCTACTGCAGTTTGTTCACGACTGTCTTGCTCCTCGTGTACAGTTGTCTCACGATCAGACCGTGGACCAGCGTGCCTTCTCCGTCGTTGTCGCTGACAAATGTTCTCTCCACGTCCTCTTCTGATGGGTTAGGTGTTCATGAATGATAATGAGGATGGGGTTACCACCCGTGATCGGCGTAGTAGATTTTAGGAAGCAGCCCCGTTGCTTACTAAAATACACGCATCTCCGACGCAGCTTCGTACGGTTCGCGATGTTGGAAGAAGAGGTGGGAGCTCTCGGCCAAGCTGAAGAGCACGTCAACCTCCTCTCACTAATCAGCTTCTGGTGGGTCGGAAGAATGATGCGCAGAGGATTCTGCGGATCGTTGAATCAACCACACGATCTGCATGACCTGCCCAAGGGTCTCTACTCTGAAGAGCTAGCTTTCAAGTGAGACGCTCGTTTGGATGTGAATAGCTGAACGTTGCTCGGAACCGTCCCCTGGAGCAGCCAGAGCTGAATGCAGGATTTTCAGGTACTCCCAAATGCGAGGACAGCAGCGATCCCTGGTTTCTACACTCCACCACCTCCTGGGTTTGCCCTTCTACTTCCTTGGAGTAATCAAACTCATGTGTGACGTGTGTACGTTCGCTGGACCAATCCTCTTGCATAAACTCGTGACCTGCTTCGAAGACGATGCGGGCGTTCCGGTCCAGTTCGACGCTTATGTTTACGCCTCGATCCTATGTAAGCCTGCCGGAGCCTTTTGCGCGCATTCAAGTGAGGCGGCTGGTCTCAGCCGAATACCATCAGCTTGTCCGTGAAGTTGTTTTGCTGCTCTGCGGACCACCAGAATCAAGACGATTCGCCGCCAGAACTCCAGTCCCTGAACATCTGGAGAGAAGAAGCGTCCTCGCTCCTTTGGCTCTATTCCTCACAAATCGGAGGACGGGCTTCACGCACCAGCTGATGTGATTGACCTCTGTCGATTGGGCGCTCACGACGGATTCTATTCGCGTTTGGTTCCAGCTGGTACTGCGTTCCTAAGCGCTCTCCTCAACACTCACTTCAACTATAATTTAGAGAAGATCAAGATCAAGTTGAGGACCACGTTGATTTCCGCGATCTTCGAGAAGAGTCTCCGCGTCGGTCTCCAAGGTCGTGAATTCCTCTCTGGAAAAGCTCTGAACCTCATGACGACTGACGCCGATCGCGTCACCAACTTCTGTGCGTCTTTCCACATGTTTTGGAGCTTGCCTCTGCAAATCATAGTAACTTTGTATATGCTTTACGACCAAATGGGTTTGGCGTCCATCGCCGGCCTCATCTTCGTTCTCGTTCTGATCCCCATCAACAAACTCTTGGCAAATCGTATCGGCGTTCTCTCCGAGAGAATGATGGAAGCCAAAGATCGACGAATTTCGCTTGTGCGAGAAGTACTCAGAGGAATCGTGCCAATTAAAATGCATTGCTGGGCGAAGCTTTTCCAGGTGAGCTCGAATTGAGTCGTTTCACTAAGCTCATATTCTACACAATCCTGGCTCGAAATTCAATCTGAAACGATGAGCTTTCCAGGATAAAATAAGCGCCGCTCGAGTCGATGAGGTCCGTCATCTAAAGGGTCGGAAGTATTTGGATGCTTGGTGCGTGTTCTTCTGGGCGACGACCCCTGTCCTGGTAGCCGTCCTGACTTTTGTGTTTTGGGGATTGGTGGAAGGAGATCCGAGCCAGCTGAACGCGGCGAAGGTTTTCACGACGCTGGCTCTCTTCAATATGCTCATAATGCCTCTGAATGCCTTTCCCTGGGTGTTGAACGGCATCGTCGAAGCCAAGGTGAGGCTCTGGCCTTGTGATCGCTGAGAAGCACATGAAGCGCTTCCTGATGATTCCTCGTGGTTAGGACATTCCGGTATGATGTTTCCGATGCTTTCCCGCTCGCTCGTTACAGGTGTCGCTGGACCGTATGCAGAAACTCATGAAAATGGATGATTTCAAGCCGGAGAGTTATTATGCTCAGACCGTTGGGGATGCAAATGTCGTGTTGCGATTCACGAACGCGATTTTCGTCCATCAGTCTTACTCTGGAGAATCGTCCGACTCCGATTTCAAACTGGGCCCCTTGACATTAACGCTGAACACTGTAAGAGATGTGATTTTGAAGTTTTGTCGTCAGTACAAGGCGGATCTCAGGGGAGGGTCTCCGGGCGGCGTCGGAAACGCCACGAACTGGTGGTGCTGGATCTTGGGCTCTCTGTTTCGCCCATCTCGCATTTCTGACTCGATCCACATTGTAGGGTGAGTTCCTCGGTGTTTTCGGTGAAGTTGGTTCGGGCAAAACAAGTCTGCTGTCTGCCATCATCGGTGACATGAAACGGGTGCAGGGCTGTCTCGAGTTCTCCGAGTGGAATCGTACGGTTGCTTTCGTGTCTCAGAACGTGTGGCTCCAGAAGACATCGATCCGTCAAAACATAACTTTCGGGCAAATATTCGACTCGGGTCTCTACGACCAGGTTTTGGAAGCTTGCGCCTTGAGCGAGGACATAGCCGTAAGTCGATGGATGTTGCGGCAGACTTTCCACGATTATCACATGATTCAGATTCCGTTACACCCGAGCGACTCCCTCATGACAGCATAGCTGCTCACACCGCTTTCATGAGAAAACAATTGCAGAGCCTGCCCGACAGAGATCTCACCGACGTCGGCGAAGAGGGCTCACGCTTGAGCGGGGGACAGCGTATGAGAGTTTCTTTGGCTCGAGCGACCTATTGCGCGCTGATCAATCGGGAGGAGACGGTATTGGTGCTCCTCGATGATCCGTTCTCGAGCCTCGACGTGCAAGTTGCCAACAAGGTCTATGAGAACTGCATCTGTGGATTGTTGGCGAAAACGACAAGAGTCCTTGCTACGCACCATATTCGATTCCTGGAAAGCTGCACAGCGGTACTCAACTTGAAGAATGGGATTTGCGGCGCTTACGGGAGCCCTCAAGATTTGATTCCCAGGCTACCGGTCCACAAAGGGAAGAGCCTCGTATTGGATACAGCAGATTCTGTGTCGGAAACCAGCGGGAGCCTTGAATACGAGGAGGAGATGAGGAATAGAGGAACTATTTCGCACACCACTCTCAAATTTTACATCAACTCTATCGGATTAACGTTGGCGATCACCACGGTCCTGTCTGTAGCTCTGATGCAAATCTCACGAACGTCGATTGACGCCTGGTTGGCATACTTTGTGTCAACATCTGGTGCTTCAAGCAATTCGAGCAAGGGTCTCATGAGCAATTTCTTCGCGGTGTATATTGGTCTCGCTCTCATCAACAGCGGTCTCACATTGACACGCGCGTTCGTCTTTGCCTACGCTGGGCTGAGAGGTTCGTTATGCTTCCCTGTCTGCGTGCTTCCGACGAGATAGATCTCATCTCAGATTCGTTCCCTCATGTGACCCATCTCTACAGGTGCTGTCAGAGTCCACAATGAGCTCCTGAATCGGGTGCTTTCAGCTTCGCTTCCCTTCTTTGAGAAAACACCGCTGGGACAAATACTGAACCGGTTATCCTCGGACGTTTATACGATCGACGATTCATTGCCATTCATCGGTGAGCGCTCCTCCGGACCTCGATGGAATCGTTCGTCTCCAGTAACACCGCGAGAACACTGAGGCCGCCTGGCCCGTATTCATAATGATTCCCGCTCGTGCTCACCGGGAATACATCTCTCCTTCAATCAGCCAACACCAGATTATTTCCAGCCAACATCCTCTTCGCGCAGAGTTTCTCCTTGGCCGGAACAGTGTTCATCACATGTTACGGATTGCCCTGGATCCTGCTCCTCCTGATACCGCTGACCATGGGATATACTTCAGTGCAAAGGCGAGTGTGGCAAGTCGGTGCAGGGAGCTGATTTCCTAATGAACCCAATGGCAACAACTGTTTTCGTCGTCGATATTTCAGATACTATCGATGGACCTCCCGTGAACTGAAACGTCTATCCTCGGTGACTCTTTCGCCACTGTACTCTCATCTATCAGAATCCTTCTCAGGAGTTGTTGTTATCAGGGCCTTCCAATCTGCTCCGCGCTTTCTCCACGACCTCTTCACCCGGCAAGTCCTCTATCCATCGTTGCATAGATGGTTTCGCGAGTCGAGTTCGTTGGCTTGCGTGCAGAGCGTCTCGCTGCTGAGATATCCTGATACGGAAATGATTCCGATGAACGTGTGTGGATATTGCAGAGTGAACACGAACAACCAGTGCCAATTCTCATCGGTGGCCGCATCTCAATGGCTGGGCTTGCGACTTCAAATGATCGGAGCCGTTCTGACGTCAGGCGTTTCCTTCCTCTCTGTCATCGAGCACCACAGAGTCGACCCGATCACAGGGGAAATCCGCGGTAAGGAATTGGCGATTCCGTGATCTACTCCACGTGAAAGGAGACGAACGAAGAGTTGTCTTATCAGTCATTGATCGAAGTGCTTTCGGAACGGAGCTGACGAAGTTCAGGTCGTATCCACCGACATGTCTGAATCGAATTTCAACTAACAGGCACCTCGGGAGCGAATCATACAGTGAACTAAACGGTTCTCGGGCCGATCGTGGTTGCGCGGAATGTCGTGCTTATCAGGAGTTTCTTCCAAGTTGTTGTCGATGATCTTCGGGGCATTTCGGGGGTTTTCACATTGCGTCCTGATTCTACCGTCGGAACTGGGCATAGCACCGGGATCCTGGTCCCGTTGCTGTAAATGGGAAAACACCGGACAAAAAACTCTTGTGGCTCTGATTTTTGCAATGCACAACTGAGTGTTCCCCAACTTCCGGAGCGTAGACTGAGCGCTATCTGCCTTTTGAGTTCCGAGTCCAGCCCCGATCGTCTACACGACTCGGCAATGACACTTATGCTGGGCGTCGAGCGACTAGAAGCTGATGGGATCGATTGGTCATTTAGGCAGGAACGTGTCTCTAACGAATACAGGCGGATTGTTGCCGGCAATGGGAAGCATCTGCCGGTGAAGCAAAAAGAGTGGGTCGCTGCACCTCGCACATGGTCCCGTAGATGAGGTTGTTCGTGGAAACTGTTGAAACAAGCTGTTGAGAAAAGAATCCCCGCTCTTGTCCGATAAACTGTGGGTTTGGGGCCGCTCCCCGGGTCGGAAGAGCTTCTCGATAACTGCTCTGTGTCGTCATAAAAATCCGATTACTTCCACAGGCGTAAATCCGGCGATTGTGGGGCTTGTCCTATCGAATGTGCTGACCATCACATCATTGTTGTCCGGGGTTGTGACAGCGTTCGCTGAAACGGAACGTGAGATGGTTTCCATCGAGCGCGCGGAGGAGTACACATCGAGCCAAACTTTGCAGCCCGATCTCGATCAAGGAGAAGCGAATATTTTCGACGATGTTTCCAGTCAACCACCTTTCGGGTGGCCTCATCTGGGCTGGCTGAAGTTCATCAACGTCACTCTCAGGTGGGCGAGTTAAACTTCTGGAACTGAACGCTGAGCTTCTACGGCAAACCGGATGAGGGATTGAGAGGTCACCGTTCTGTTGGTGTTCCTAGAGCGCCGATCCGACAGCCTGGAGGTTCGGGAGTCGCGATTACAAGTCGCCATGAGCCCACTGTATGAACCCAGGTGCCGCTTCTCAGCTCAAAAGTGACGGTTCTCTCAACTAGCGCCCATGTGATCTCGGAGCGCCTCGGCTGAATTCATTGATATTCGCCGTCCATCTTCGGATAAAGTGACGGCGCCAAACTGATGGCGATCAGATTTGAGCTAACCTTGTCCGACTTTTTTTTTTCGCAGCTACATTCCGGCGGGACCAGAAGTTCTCAAAGATGTTTCTTTCGAGGTACCGTCAGGTCAGAAACTCGGTGTTGTCGGGAGAACGGGCTCAGGAAAGTCGACTCTTCTGCAAGCCTTACTGAAACTTCGTCCACTGAAATCTGGGTCAATCGTCATTGATGGGATGGATATATCCAATGTTCGATCGCGTCTCGTTCGCGAGAGATTAGCTTGTATCCCTCAAGAACCTTTCGTGTTCCTGGGCAGCATTCGAGACAACTTGGATCCTATGCGGATACACTCCGACCATGAGCTCTGGAACGCTCT
The DNA here is from genome assembly GCA_037576195.1 of Phytoseiulus persimilis. Lineage (NCBI taxonomy): Eukaryota > Metazoa > Arthropoda > Arachnida > Mesostigmata > Phytoseiidae > Phytoseiulus > Phytoseiulus persimilis. The sequence goes on along the minus strand of CM075101.1, from coordinate 53,927,751 downwards.
CACTGTTTGCTCAATGAATGTAGTCGTGCAGAATAACGGTGGCCTGGATGGTTTCAGGCTTCACGAAAAAGGCGCCAACCTGAGCTGTGGCCAGAAACAGCTTATTTGTATGGCGAGGGCTATCCTACGGAAAGCGAAGGTCTTGTGTTTAGATGAGGCAACATCCGGAATCGATATGCAAACAGAGAAAATGATTCAAAGAACATTGGACTCAAACGCGATCCACGGCACTACTGTCATCTGGGTGGCTCATCGCGTCCAGACAGTATTGGAAACCTGTGATCTGGTTGCGGTTATGAGCTCTGGCAGAGTCGTTCAATTCGGAGCTCCTAGAGATCTAGTCCAGATCGACGGGCCCTTCAAGGATCTTGTGGAGGGAAATAGGTGAGAGAGCTTCCTTGAGACCATGGAATCGTTGATCAAAAACTGCCTATAGTTCTGCCACGAGCCACGGTTGAAATTGAGCTAAATCTTAGTTGCGTCATCCGATCTCCATGAATACCTGACTGAGGAGTTGATCAGTAGAATGACTGGTCGCCGCCAATATTAGGGAGGGCTTGTCGCTCGGATGTGGAGATTCTTCCGGGTATGAGAGCTATCCAGCGAATAATGTAAATACGATTTTCTTGGCCTGGTGCTCGGAGACGCAAGTTGGCGTCACATCACCACAGATATTCCCATACTCTTCAACGGAACACAGGAGATCGAAGGAACCGAGATTTCGCGCGAACGAGCCCCGCACATGTGGCCAAGAAAATGGTTGTGTTTCCAAGCAGCCTGTGACCAGGCTCTGGCCCGAAATAGTCATACAGGAATAAATGATCTCGTTATCCCTGGCCTGTGAGACCATGATTTCCGTCCTATATCAAGTTCATAAGCCGAGTATTTAGTATTCATTCTCATTCCCTCATCGTCCTGCTTGCGTGAATCGAAGCTCCGCTGTTGCCTGATCGTTGCGCGCACACATACTTCGCCGGAAAGGATCCGAAGGACCCAGCATCGACCTCCGGGGTATTGAGACCAATACATCGAAATCACTCCGGGTGTTGACTCTCGGCATCAGAGTCGATGCTAGAATCAACAGCCCGCAATCAAGAATTTCGTTGCTGCTGTATGCATCGGTAAACGGTCGGATTTTAGGAGGGCTGATGCTCGAGCCGGAATTCCCGATAGATATTGATTCAAAGAACGCTTTCTTGTTTCTTTTCTCCTATCATGACCATTCGCGACGCCAGTGTGAAGTTCTGGTGCCAAGTCGGTAGAGAAGAGGTAAAACTTCGGTTTGCTGGAAAGATCGGAAGCGGCACTGGACTGTCCTTCTTGGCCAACATTTGGATATTATATTTATTTTCCGGTCGTTCTGAATATCGAGGTTCGTCCTGGTCAGGTTTCAGTCAAGTAAAGCGGTATGTCCGTATCTGGCACATGCTGCAGACAGCAATGTGAGAGCAGTAAAAGCTGAGAAGCGCCTCAACGCGGAGTAGACTCGATCCAGCTGCAGGGCGGGCTGCGCACTGGAGACTTTCACCGGTTCCGAGCTGCATAGAGTGAAAACTTCTTTCGATGAAGTTTCATGGCTTTCATTTGCAGGGAGAGATCTGGTAGTGTCTTTCCGAGAATCCGGAAAACTGCATGTTTCCTCAGTGAACACATCCTGATGTGAGTTTTCTGGCGACTTCAAGCCTTCCCGACGAAGCGGGGATTCAGCAGCACTCTGGTCTCCACGCGCCACGTTCGGAGCCTTGTGAGACTTGGGAAGGAAACTCTCTCTTTCGAAAATGGTGCACAAACGTTTCACTCGTGATTCGCCGATAAGGGCAATATCCGGCAGATCCTCCTCTCCGCCCGATTTAAGATCCCGTGATTCGACGGTTTGTGTTGCCGTTTCGACGTTCCGGTGCTCCTCGGTGTTCATCAGGCCCGGTGGCCTGATATCACGTTCCACCCGTGAGACTTCCTCCGCGGAGACTTCACTCACAGCTCCCTTGCGGCTCACAGGCTCACAAAACAAGCTTTCTCGCTGCGTTTCTCTCATGATCGAATTCTGCGATCTTGGTTCGACCGGCGGTGGACTCGGACAGGTCGTGGCTGGAAGATCATTTTTTGACCTGGGAGAGTTCTTCAAGCACTCTACTCCTGGCCGCAGGGCGTCAGAGGATTGTTCTTTGGGCGGCTCCTGGCCGTGATGAACTATGCGTCCTTCCTTCCAGATGGTCTTCCTCTGCAGGACATCTAGAAAACTGAATCCGCTGTTCACTCGAGCTTGGGGATCTGAGCACAGATCTCCTCCCATGGGCACGGTTCGGTTTCTCTCTTCGCCATCGGTCTGGATTCTCGGTGTGAAGTCATCCGAGACTTCTTTCGTTGCCAACGCTGTCTGCGCCAAAAGTTGCGTCGGAACGAGTTTCTCTGTTGATACTGGCTTTCCTTCCGAGAGTTCGGTTTCTGGGATTGGTTCTGCGTCCTCCGATACAGATTGCGTGTTGGAAACGACAGCTTCGAAAAACGCGATTCTCGTCGTTCCCGCGTCTCTCGAGCTGAGCATCGAACGAGAGCTGGTCCGGCTGTTTTTCTCCATAGAGTCGTGTTCTCGAGCCATCACGTGTTCCACGCGAGCCGATGGTAGCTCTCCGGAGAATGGAATGGTGATCACAGATCTCGTCGAACGAAGCCTCAAGGTTTCTTGCGATCGAGGGTGCATCAGAACGCCATGGAGGGGCTTGATCAATTTCGACAGCCTCCGTTTCCGACTCCTCCTCTTGACTGAATGGATCGGCTGATCACTGACAACGTGCTCTCGGGTTTCAAGCTCTGTCTGTATGCCTTTGTTCGCTTCTTTTTCGGATTTAGTGGCATGCCACAGGGCGAAAGTTGCTCCGTTATCCTTCGACGTTGACTCCGGGCCGCTGCCTGGATTTCTCGGATCACCAAGGTCAACTGCCCGGAGAGTTTCCCTCGACTCAGACTCTCGGAGCACGGAAGCGTCTGCTCCACCCAGAATACATTTTCCAGCGGAAGAACCGACGGATGAAAATGACGTTTCCAAGTCGAGCTCTCGGACACAACCAGCTCGATCCCGCAAGTCAATCATATCCGCGAGGTCATCACTCATACTCAAAATAGGTTTCGGATAGGAGAACGCGTACTAGACTCAGTTCTTCGAGTGTTCACGACTTCGTTTTTTTGAATTTTCAGGGGTCGAGCTGAATTTCAATCAACTCCGCTTCAAGGACAGAAGTCGCGTAAGATCTAGGTATTCCCGCGTACCAATGTGCGAGGCGACAGCGTATGATCCTTCTGGAACTGACCCGTCTAGTGTACTCATTGTCACCGTGTTTGCCCTGGTCAGAACCAGTAGAACGCTACTTCAGAGGCATGTTTTGCGTCCGAACATCGTCCCGGATATCCCGTAACGTGGGAGCTCGAAAAATATCTGGCAAAATATCGATAAAACCCACTCGTGACCTCGACAGTTCAAGGTTGTTGGACGTAACGGCGATATTCGTCTTTTTTTTCACTGTGTCCGTTTCTCTACCGGCAAGCGGGAACCGTGTACGACGGCCAGGTAGGCGGCAGAGCATCGAAAGCGATGATGATTACAATTTCGAGCCGCCACAGCTGCTCCTGATTTTGTTGCACGGAGGTGATAGGGAGCGACATGTCCGACGACAAACAGGTTTAGCCCGTCCGGATCGAACCAGAGCATTCTGCCTCCGGTATTGGACGATTGCTTGTGCGAGAGTCCTCCAGCGCGTTCTCGACGCTATCAGAACAAGGAAAAATTGGCCCAGCCGAGAGATGGGGGCGGTGGGCCATTATGTGCAGGGGCGGATGAACGAACGGATCTCCTTTCGTTTGGATTATTTTCTGGACGTGCCGCCAGCATAAGGATTACAGGACTCTGACGTGTCATGAAAGCAACACCAGGTTCCCTCGCGGATATTCGATGGCAATGATTATATGATGGTTCTCTTCGAAGTTCGACTTAATACTATTCATCCTCGGAGGAAGATTCTGAGGGCCTCTTGACCGACGAAAAGGTGTACAACAGTAATCCACTCCCATTGTTCTCTGTGGCCACTCGCCTCGAGAAGCATTAATTGATCGTGGGAGACCCGGTTATTTATTTTTCAGTCGTGTTAACAAAGTTGTCTTCGACCTACGAAACGGCACTGATCCAGTTGGATGCGGGCCCAACGGTTGCTTGAGTTCACTGCCGAACAGTGCACACTTACGACAATCCATCGATGGATGGATTGCAGGTTGCAGCACTAGCTCAGCGAGCCCAATCAGTCAATAGACAGCCAAGACTGCGGATTGCGCAACTGGTGCAAGATTTTGAGAGCAACATTCTTCAAATCAGGATGCATCGGTCGGGCGACTGCCGCTCCACACCACCTTCCTCGCTCCACTTTTTCGCGCGTCTGCTTCGTAACACTATTCGCCCTGTACCAGGTCTATGTATACGAAACCGGAATTTTTTCTCTCAGTATTCTCGAGGATTATCCGATTTCATATGCATAGACCTGGTATATTCATGCAGAAATCATTATCCAACCGAGTTTTGCGGAAGAGGTGGGGCTAGAAGCAAACTTTCTCATCTGGAAGAATGAAGAACCAGCAGAGTCCAATCGAGTGTTACCAGAAACTCTTGAGGACGAGTATCGATCAGGTTCTTGTCCGAACACTACAGAGGATTAGGGCCCTATCAAGAGGGCATCAAGAGCGAGGAGAGGGAAAAGTTGAGGTACTGGGTGTCACCATCTGTCGCTGAGACTCGCAAAGATCGACAAGATCAGAACCGAACGATGCCGTTTTCGGAGCGCCAACAAGTTTCGCTCCTTCCGCCGTCATCGAGGAGTTACACAAACTGCATATCACGGGTCGTGAAATCCCAATGACAGATGCAACGGATGTGGAAGAGACGCCGCGACGTTGGATCACCGTAGAGTGTCACCGAGAGCCAACGAGGGTATTGAGCATCGGGAGCAGTCATTCAATCAATCAAGAGAATAGGCCTGCACGTGGACTCACAGAGAAGTGGTGTATATTCGAAAGACGGTGCCCGCGCTCAAGTATCCGATGTAGAGAGATATTTGTTCACAGAGAATTGTGCATATTTAGAAGCTCGCCCTCACTTGAACCATCTGCGACGTGGGATCTTTCATCTTTGTATCGCATTGAGATACCGTCTGCATGCCTCGCCTCGTTTCGGGCTGCTCGACTCGTAAGAACATCATGCTCAACAAAGATCAAACGAATGCTCTCAGGTCGTGGATGTGGCATGTGGGTGACGATACTCTCGTCACTTCGTCCATCTGAAATGACTGCATAGCCTCGATGCGGCACCAAACGACTCTCGCAGACAAGTAATCTTCGAAACGCGAGCGCGCTATCGTTACGGATAGGAGGTTGAGCACGTTCCTTGCTCAAGTATTTCGGTGATTGGTGTCCTGGCAACGCTCAACCTTGTAATTTCATGCTATTGACCCACATGACATTGTTCGCCCGCCTAAACCATTGTTCACCCAATTTCAATCTCATGTTGACGTCCACATTCGACCTTGGCCTTTCAGGCCCTCCCGCATGTTCATATTCCATATATAAGTTCGGCTTTGAGGGTAGCATACATCACTGATAACTTTCGGAGATGGAAACAAAAAAGTGGACAGTGTTCGTCGCGATGTTGATAGAGAGCTTGTTCATTCTCCGGGTTTCGACGGAAACTTGTGGGAAAGCTGTGTCGCGACATCGGAACGGGCGCATCGTGGGAGGAATTCCCGCCGAAGAGGGCCAGTTCCCTTGGCAAGTGATGTTGGGGAGGTATGCTCCGACTCAGTTAGACCTCTTTTCCGACGCTGTTCTCCAACTGGGATTTTCACTCCTATACGAGTTTTCGCTGCTGGCGTGGGCTCACGAGCCCTCATTACCAAGCTCGGGAGGATTTCAACGGGAGCCTTTGAGCGGACTTGATTCGTTGGCAGAACGCGACGCCTCTCGAGTTTTCTGTTGAAGACATTTCTCGAAATCAACTCCTGGAACTACAATCTCCAACCCCGCGGCAATCTTGGTCGACTAGTGACTTCGAAGCGGAAGCAGCGAATGTGTTTCCATTCCGGATTTCTCGACAGCGGAAACTTTCCAAGCTAGTTATGAACTAGGTTGAGGTGAAGTGGAGTCGAAGATTCGGAATCTGCCAACTGTCATTCCCTTGGATCAGCTATTGTGCTTCTGTTGTATCAACTTCTCGGATTTCCATGATATTTAGCCGCAAGCCCTTCCCTCAGCTTGAACTCTGATCGAGATCGACTCCCGCACGGGAGACTTTGAAGTGTCGTGTGCGAAAGGAACTGTGGATCACGTGAGACAATACTCTCACAGTTTGGAGGTGGCCCATATCCACCTTCGATGTCTCTTTGCTCAGGGACCGAGGCTCCAAAGCAAAAGCAGTTTTCGTCAGCGATAGTCCTCTCGTAGGTATACGCGCACGGATTTTCAAGGACCCGGAGCTGATATAAAAAGCCCAACCGGCGGAACGGAACGAAAATCCGAAGAATCGATGTGTCAGGAAAACAAGAGCTGATTCGAGAAACGGTCGAGAACTCTGAGATCTACGGCCCCGATTTACCCAATCGAGGTAACAACTCCCTCGTCACAGGATGATTTTATTTTCTTTTGCTGTGGTATCTGCTCCTTCTCGATCACATGAGTATTGCACTGGCGGATTCGCGACTTGAGGATTTGACTCCTATGGATATGAGTGAATGCTTCGGAAAACTTCTGCCGAACTCAGTTCCCGTAGTACCGAGAGACGCCCGTGTACAGAGCTTTGGGAAGATGGGCATATTCGGGTCGAGTGACGATGATCTCTTCTCGAGCCCGTGATGCCTCGTTGTCAGCTGAGAGGGAGGATTCTCGAACCCACCATAGAATAACGTGGAGGAAGTGACTCGAAATGATTCTCTTCAAGGAACCGTCGTGTGATTTGTGGAGGTGCTGTGATTTCGCCAAACTTCATTCTGACAGCGGCTCATTGCGTCGCAGATATGAACCCCAGAACTTTCCAACTCATCACCGGAGCCCTCCGTAAGGAAGATGTCGGGAAGGTCTCACACGTGCAAGTCCGGAAGGTCAGAACTCTTACTTCTTGTACTTTCAGAATCGCTCGAGATCTTTCTTGGACAGCATTATTCACCCAGGGATTGCAGGTGAAAAGGTTCATTGTTCACCCCAATTGGAAAGCTGATTTGATGTCTCTGAAACACGACATCGCTCTGGTCCAAGTCAACTCTTCCGTTGCTTTCAATCCATCAACTGGCCCCGCCTGTCTTCCACCAGCGGAACATTGGGATAATCAGAGAACGAATCTCCTATCAATCTCTGGCTTCGGAACCACGGCGGAGCAAGGAGAGCTTTCGTCGCGACTTCTTTACACACAGGTGATCTTCGTGAAATTGCCAAGGAGTTGGTTTCATTTCCTATCAGACATATCGAAAGATTTTGAATTATTTCCAAATTTTCAAGCAATCATTTTTCCTCCTGGCCCGCAGGTGCCCATAATAGCTGACGCAGATTGTAAGACCGTCTATCCACAACTTTTTGACAATTCGACCATGTTCTGCGCTAAAACCATCGAGGGAGGCCATGACTCTTGCCAGGGCGACTCCGGCGGCCCCGCCGTCATCGAAGTGCTCGAGTCTTACCACGTCGCCGGGATCGTATCTTGGGGTTTAGGTTGCGGACGACGTAAATACCCCGGAGTTTACACCAAGGTTGTCATGTATTTACCGTGGATAGCGGCGAATATTCTCCACTTTGGTAGAGTGGAAGACCGCCAGTTGCTGGCGGAACAATTTACAGCTCGTCAAATGGAAGAATTCAGAGAATTCGCGCGCGAATTGTTCGGGAGTGAATTCAACAAGGACAAAGCGCAAGCGTCGAGCTGGTTGAGCTCGGTGTTTGGGAGTGTCTTGTCCAGTGTTGGCTGAGGCGATCTGAATGATGCGAAATCGGAGAGTCCCCGGTCATGGCCTTACCTGAGTTTCCGGCGATCCAAGTCCGGTGTTCACCGATTCCGGAAAGGGCCGCGGATTCTCTCAAGGATTCGGTCGGAATCTCTATGGTGATCCATTTTTCCGAATCTCTCCAGCTGTGGAACGAGAAATGCCAGGGCAGACATTACGAGTTGCTGTGACAAATGCGAGGGTAGTGGATCGTTGAGTAGTCAGGGGAGGGTTCAATGCAATCGAATCGGACTGAGGGTACGGCTCCAGCAATCTCAAAGCAGGAGTTGAGAGAATGTTTTATTATGCGAAACTGACTTGCGACGGAGATTATCATGGCTCTGTATTGCGGAATAAAATATCCTTATTTTTCAATCCAGCACATTCGTTTCGGAGTGGTACACACTGAATGTCTCGATCATACTAGTGTCGTGGGTCGTTAACTCGGCGCGTGTCCGCGCAACGCGACAATCAAGATTTAACTTCTGCTTTGCGTTCACTCCCCATGATGGAGTAGAACTCACGCCCTCGACTCACTTGAGCAACCTGTATTTTTGTGGACTAACACATTATTGAATCCATTTCACCTGGCGATGGATAACGGGCCCATGATCAACCCGGACCCAGGTTCTGAGCCTTTACTAGACTGCTGGTCGGCTGAGATTGTGAAAGAGTGCTAAGGTTGCCGATAGAAGGAACGGGTGTGGAATGTTTTTTTTTTATGAATCGTTGGTTGCAAACCTCGAGGAATCGGTTATGAGGATGTGAGCCGCGTACCGACTTGTGTTTTTCGGGGTCCGATGGTGGTTTGCTCTAACGATGAGTGCGAAATGAGGAATCGGGAATGAGAAATGAGGAAAACAGCGGTTTCGAGACTTTACCTCCCACGGAGCAGCCGCAAAGAGCTTCCCGCCTGTGGAACATCGCGGAATACTGGCGGACGTTGGTTCATCCGCCGGAACAGTTCGCTCCCCTACTCCCCTCTCAGTTTCGACGTCCGTTTGCTCATCTATGTCTATAAGAAGCGATTCGTGTGCGCATGTTGGTGCCCTGATCACTCGGTTGGGGGGAAAGCGTGGAGCGTGGGATTCGAGATGGGTGTTGAGCATCCTCTAGGTAAGGTTTCAGTGTGGCTTCGCCCGTTGAGGTTACGTCTTTCCGACTACTATAAGCGATATTGTGCGAGCGCCTCGGTTGGGAATCTAGCGGGAACGCATGGCTCACCGACGCGATCAGGCGACGCAGGAAGGAATACAAGTAGGACTACAGGTCGTTCGAGACCGGAACCGTATTTTCCCAATGCTCGAACAATCCTGCGCCATCGCGCAGCGCGATGGGTCGCGCTGGTATATTATATCCAGTCGAGAACAATAGATTGGCTACCTCGGCGAATCGATGGAGCTCTGATATACAGGATGGTCATCGTAAGTCGGGAATTTTCTTAGTCTCTCTTCTTCTGCTCATAAATCGGTAAAGAATTATCCGATTCTGGATTTTTCTTCTTCTTTCGATACCTGGAAGGATGGCACATCTTTTTCTTCTCGATTTTCGAATCGGCAGAAAACTGGATTTCGCAAATAAAGATTGCCTTTTTTTTCAAGTTTTCTCACAAAAACAGTCGGCAAACTTCTGAAGTCGACCGATCGAATTCGTAAGTATCAAGGTCGACGCAGGATAGGACGCTGCTCAAACGCCCGGCAACTCCAGAGTTTTGGCTCAGGATCTGGGAGGAGAACGAAAGATCGTTTCAACCTTGACTTTTCCCGAATTCGGCTTCCTGGAGGAGTTACGGGCCGAAATGCAAAGAAGACGCGATCCCGTCAGGAGGTCGATCTTGAGGTCAAGGGTGAAACGATCTTTCGTCCTCCTCACCGATCCTGAGCTAGAAATCTGGAGTTGCTGGGCGTTTGAGCAGCATCCTATCCTGCGTCGACCTTGACACTTACGAATTCGATCGGTCGACTTCAGAAGTTTGCCGACTGTTTTTTTGAGAAAACTTGAAAAAAAAAGGCAATCTTTGAGCCGATTTGCGAAATTCAGTTTTCTACCGATTCACAAAAATCGAGGGGAAAAAGATGCGCCATCCTTCCAGCTGTCGAATGCAAAAAAAAAGTCCAGAATCGGAATTTTTGACCGATCAATGAGCAAAAGAAGAGAAAGTAAGAAACTTACCGACTAACAATGACCACCGTGTACTCCTGAAAGGGAAAAAATCGAAAAGCACTGTCACCACTTCTGACGACTCGTCCTCGGAGTGCACGACGAAATCAGTAGAAAATCGACAAGAATTCTGACTGACAGCCCCAAAGATATTCAGTTTCTTGTAGCATGTCTCGAGATCCCTATCACGGCAGGAACACCCGCGGCATTGGCTCGATCAGACACTGACGAGGATATTTTCTGATGACTCGAGACTCGAAATCACCGGACACGTTATTTCCTCCGGTTTTCGAGAGTCCGACGAAGATATCCGGCTTCCTTGATTGCGGCTCAGGAAGCCCGGTGTCTGCGCCGTTCAATGTCTGCTTTCGAGGCTATTTTCGCGTTTTCGAATCCCGCGAGGACGGCCGAAGCGAGCAAAAAGGGTTGCAGAGCGTTTCCGAGGCTTTATAAGGAACCAGCCGGCCTTTGGCCGACTGGAGTCGGCCGCGCTGCGCGCGCTTGGACGGCGCTCCCTGCCATCGAGGCACTTTTCTCTCCCTTCACTGGGTCAGCATTCTGATTTTGAAAAATATGGTCAGATTGACCCCGGAATCACCCCTCCAGAGTTGGGAAGTAATGCTCAGATTGGTCTCGGAATCACCCCTCCAGAGTTGGGAAGTAATGCTCAGATTGAGCCCGGAATCCAACCCTGGAGGGGTGATTCCTGGCTCAATCTGAGCATTACTTTCCAACTCTGGAGGGGTGATTCCGGGGTCAATCTGAGCATTACTTCCCAACTCTGGAGGGGTGATTCCGGGGTCAATCTGAGCATTACTTTCCAACTCTGGAGGGGTGATTCCGAGACCAATCTGAGCATTACTTTCCAACTCTGGAGGGGTGATTCCGAGGTCAATCTGAGCATTACTTTCCAACTCTGGAGAGGTGATTACGGGGTCAATCTGAGCAGTACTTTCCAACTCTGGAGGGGTGATTCCGAGACCAATCTGAGCATTACTTCCCAACTCTGGAGGGGTGATTCCGGGCTCAATCTGAGCATCACTTCCCAACGTTGGAGGGGTGATTCCGAGACCAATCTGAGCATTACTTTCCAACTCTGGAGGGGTGATTCCGGGGTCAATCTGAGCATTACTTCCCAACTCTGCAGGGGTGATTGCGGGGTCAATCTGAGCATTACTTCCCAACTCTGCAGGGGTGATTGCGGGGTCAATCTGAGCATTACTTCCCAACTCTGGAGGGGTGATTCCTGGCTCAATCTGAGCATTACTTCCCAACTCTGGAGGGGTGATTCCTGGCTCAATCTGAGCATTACTTCCCAACTCTGGAGGGTTGATTCCGGGGTCAATCTGAGCATTACTTCCCAACTCTGGAGGGTTGATTCCGGGGTCAATCTGAGCATTACTTCCCAACTCTGGAGGGGTGATTCCTGGCTCAATCTGAGCATTACTTTCCAACTCTGGAGGGGTGATTCCGGGGTCGATCTGAGCATTACTTCCCAACTCCGGAGGGGTGATTCCTGGCTCAATCTGAGCATTACTTCCCAACTCTGGAGGGGTGATTCCTGGCTCAATCTGAGCATTACTTTCCAACTCTGGAGGGGTGATTCCGGGGTCAATCTGAGCATTACTTCCCAACTCTGGAGGGGTGATTCCTGCCTCAATCTGAGCATTACTTCCCAACTCTGGAGGGGTGATTCCTGGCTCAATCTGAGCATTACTTCCCAACTCTGGAGGGTTGATTCCGGGGTCAATCTGAGCATTACTTCCCAACTCTGGAGGGGTGATTCCGAGACCAATCTGAGCATTACTTTCCAACTCTGGAGGGGTGATTCCGGGGTCAATCTGAGCATTACTTCCCAACTCTGGAGGGGTGATTCCAGGGTCAATCTGAGCATTACTTTCCAACTCTGGAGGGGTGATTCCGAGACCAATCTGAGCATTACTTTCCAACTCTGGGGGGGTGATTCCGAGACCAATCTGAGCATTACTTCCCAACTCTGGAGGGGTGATTCCAGGGTCAATCTGAGCATTACTTTCCAACTCTGGAGGGGTGATTCCGAGACCAATCTGAGCATTACTTTCCAACTCTGGAGGGGTGATTCCGAGGTCAATCTGAGCATTACTTTCCAACTCTGGAGAGGTGATTACGGGGTCAATCTGAGCATTACTTTCCAACTCTGGAGGGGTGATTCCGAGACCAATCTGAGCATTACTTCCCAACTCTTGAGGGGTGATTCCGGGCTCAATCTGAGCATTACTTCCCAACTCTGGAGGGGTGATTCCGAGACCAATCTGAGCATTACTTTCCAACTCTGGAGGGGTGATTCCGGGGTCAATCTGAGCATTACTTCCCAACTCTGCAGGGGTGATTGCGGGGTCAATCTGAGCATTACGTTCCAACTCTGAAGGGGTGATTCCGAGACCAATCTGAGCATTACTTTCCAACTCTGGAGGGGTGATTCCGGGGTCAATCTGAGCATTACTTCCCAACTCTGGAGGGGTGATTCCGGGGTCAATCTGAGCATTACTTTCCAACTCTGGAGGGGTGATTCCGAGACCAATTTGAGCATTACTTCCCAACTCTGGAGGGGTGATTCCGAGACCAATCTGAGCATTACTTCCCAACTCTGGAGGGGTGATTCCGGGCTCAATCTGAGCATTACTTCCCAACGCTGGAGGGGTGATTCCGAGACCAATCTGAGCATTACTTTCCAACTCTGGAGGGGTGATTCCGGGGTCAATCTGAGCATTACTTCCCAACTCTGCAGGGGTGATTGCGGGGTCAATCTGAGCATTACTTCCCAACTCTGGAGGGGTGATTCCTGGCTCAATCTGAGCATTACTTCCCAACTCTGGGGGGGGTGATTCCTGGCTCAATCTGAGCATTACTTCCCAACTCTGGAGGGTTGATTCCGGGGTCAATCTGAGCATTACTTCCCAACTCTGGAGGGGTGATTCCTGGCTCATTCTGAGCATTACTTTCCAACTCTGGAGGGATGATTCCGGGGTCAATCTGAGCATTACTTCCCAACTCTGGAGGGGTGATTCCAGGGTCAATCTGAGCATTACTTTCCAACTCTGGAGGGGTGATTCCTGGCTCAATCTGAGCATTACTTCCCAACTCTGGAGGGTTGATTCCGGGGTCAATCTGAGCATTACTTCCCAACTCTGGAGGGGTGATTCCTGGCTCAATCTGAGCATTACTTTCCAACTCTGGAGGGGTGATTCCGGGGTCAATCTGAGCATCACTTCCCAACTCTGGAGGGGTGATTCCAGGGTCAATCTGAGCATTACTTTCCAACTCTGGAGGGGTGATTCCTGGCTCAATCTGAGCATTACTTCCCAACTCTGGAGGGTTGATTCCGGGGTCAATCTGAGCATTACTTCCCAACTCTGGAGGGGTGATTCCTGGCTCAATCTGAGCATTACTTTCCAACTCTGGAGGGGTGATTCCGGGGTCAATCTGAGCATTACTTCCCAACTCTGGAGGGGTGATTCCAGGGTCAATCTGAGCATTACTTTCCAACTCTGGAGGGGTGATTCCTGGCTCAATCTGAGCATTACTTCCCAACTCTGGAGGGTTGATTCCGGGGTCAATCTGAGCATTACTTCCCAACTCTGGAGGGGTGATTCCTGGCTCAATCTGAGCATTACTTTCCAACTCTGGAGGGGTGATTCCGGGGTCAATCTGAGCATTACTTCCCAACTCTGGAGGGGTGATTCCAGGGTCAATCTGAGCATTACTTTCCAACTCTGGAGGGGTGATTCGGAGACCAATCTGAGCATTACTTTCCAACTCTGGAGGGGTGATTCCGAGGTCAATCTGAGCATTACTTTCCAACTCTGGAGAGGTGATTACGGGGTCGATCTGAGCATTACTTTCCAACTCTGGAGGGGTGATTCCGAGACCAATCTGAGCATTACTTCCCAACTCTGGAGGGGTGATTCCGGGCTCAATCTGAGCATTACTTCTCAACTCTGGAGGGGTGATTCCGAGACCAATCTGAGCATTACTTTCCAACTCTGGAGGGGTGATTCCGGGGTCAATCTGAGCATTACTTCCCAACTCTGCAGGGGTGATTGCGGGGTCAATCTGAGCATTACGTTCCAACTCTGAAGGGGTGATTCCGAGACCAATCTGAGCATTACTTTCCAACTCTGGAGGGGTTATTCCGGGGTCAATCTGAGCATTACTTTCCAACTCTGGAGGGGTGATTCGGAGACCAATCTGAGCACTACTTTCCAACTCTGGAGGGGTGATTCCGAGGTCAATCTGAGCATTACTTTCCAACTCTGGAGAGGTGATTACGGGGTCAATCTGAGCATTACTTTCCAACTCTGGAGGGGTGATTCCGAGACCAATCTGAGCATTACTTCCCAACTCTGGAGGGGTGATTCCGGGCTCAATCTGAGCATTACTTCCCAACTCTGGAGGGGTGATTCCGAGACCAATCTGAGCATTACTTTCCAACTCTGGAGGGGTGATTCCGGGGTCAATCTGAGCATTACTTCCCAGCTCTGCAGAGGTGATTGCGGGGTCAATCTGAGCATTACGTTCCAACTCTGAAGGGGTGATTCCGAGACCAATCTGAGCATTACTTTCCAACTCTGGAGGGGTTATTCCGGGGCCAATCTGAGCATTACGTTCCAACTCTGGAGAGGTGATTCCGGGGTCAATCTGATCATTACTTTCCAACTCTGGAGGGGTGATTCCGAGACCAATTTGAGCATTACTTCCCAACTCTGGAGGGGTGATTCCGAGACCAATCTGAGCACTACTTTCCAACTCTGGAGGGGTGATTCCGGGCTCAATCTGAGCATTACTTTCCAACTCTGGAGGGGTGATTCCGGGCTCAATCTGAGCATTACTTTCCAACTCTGGAGGGGTGATTCCGAGACCAATCTGAGCACTACTTTCCAACTCTGGAGGGGTGATTCCGGGCTCAATCTGAGCATTACTTTCCAACTCTGGAGAGGTGATTCCGGGGTCAATCTGATCATTACTTTCCAACTCTGGAGGGGTGATTCCGGGCTCAATCTGAGCATTACTTTCCAACTCTGGAGGGGTGATTCCGAGACCAATCTGAGCACTACTTTCCAACTCTGGAGGGGTGATTCCGGGCTCAATCTGAGCATTACTTTCCAACTCTGGAGGGGTGATTCCGGGGTCAATCTGAGCATTACTTCCCAACTCTGGAGGGGTGATTCCGAGCTCAATCTGAGCATTACTTCCCAACTCTGGAGGGGTGATTCCGGGCTCAATCTGAGCATTACTTTCCAACTCTGGAGTGGTGATTCCGAGACCAATCTGAGCACTACTTTCCAACTCTGGAGGGGTGATTCCGGGCTCAATCTGAGCATTACTTCCCAACTCTGCGGGGGTGATTGCGGGGTCAATCTGAGCATTACGTTCCAACTCTGAAGGGGTGATTCCGAGACCAATTTGAGCATTACCTTCCAACTCTGGAGGGGTGATTCCGAGACCAATCTGAGCACTACTTTCCAACTCTGGAGGGGTGATTCCGGGCTCAATCTGAGCATTACTTTCCAACTCTGGAGGGGTGATTCCGGGGTCAATCTGAGCATTACTTTCCAACTCTGGAGGGGTGATTCCGAGACCAATCTGAGCATTACTTCCCAACTCTGGAGGGGTGATTCCGGGCTCAATCTGAGCATTACTTTCCAACTCTGGAGGGGTGATTCCGAGACCAATCTGAGCACTACTTTCCAACTCTGGAGGGAAGATTCCGGGCTCAATCTGAGCATTACTTTCCAACTCTGGAGGGGTGATTCCGGGGTCAATCTGAGCATTACTTCCCAACTCTGGAGGGGTGATTCCGGGCTCAATCTGAGCATTACTTCCCAACTCTGGAGGGGTGATTCCGGGCTCAATCTGAGCATTACTTCCCAACTCTGGAGGGGTGATTCCGAGACCAATCTGAGCATTACTTCGAAACTCTGGAGGGGTGATTCCGGGGTCAATCTGAGCATTACTTCCCAACTCTGGAGGGGTGATTCCGGGCTCAATCTGAGCATTACTTCCCAACTCTGGAGGGGTGATTCCTGGGTCAATCTGAGCATTACTTTCCAACTCTGGAGGGGTGATTCCGAGACCAATCTGAGCATTACTTTCCAACTCTGGAGGGGTGATTCCGAGACCAATCTGAGCACTACTTTCCGACTCTGGAGGGGTGATTCCGGGCTCAATCTGAGCATTACTTCTCCACTCTGGAGGGGTGATTCCGAGACCAATCTGAGCATTACTTTCCGACTCTGGAGGGGTGATTCCGGGACAAATCTGAGCATTACTTCCCAACTCTGGAGGGATGATTCCGGGACCAATCTGAGCATTTCTTTTCAACTCTGGAGGGGTGATTCCGGGGTCAATCTGAGCATTACTTTCCAACTCTGGAGGGGTGATTCCGAGACCAATCTGACCATATATTTCAAAATCAGAATGCTGAGCCAGTGAAGGGAGAGAAAAGTGCCTCGATGGCAGAGAGCGCCGTCCAACCGCGCGCAGCGCGGCCGACTCCAGTCGGCCAAAGGCCGGCTGGTTATATATAGTAAGGATCTGGATGCATTCAATTCATGCGTGTCACGCCCAGATGGTAAGAATGGTGAAGTATGAGCTCTGAAAGATCTTATTAGTGACCCGGAGCGGGAGGAGCAGCTCGAGACAATCACAGCGTTCGTGGAACTTGCAGAGCCCATCGAATCCTTGGATCGGAACAATCCGATCGAAGCTCAGCGACGATTTCCTTAGAAGCTCTGAGAAGGTTTTAGCCAACAACTCGGAATCTGAGAAACTTGGAGCTTCTTCCTCTGAGGAATCTGAAATTTCCAAGAATCTGTATTTTGCATTGTTGAGCTGGGAAGGTCCTTGAGGAGGCAAACGGCGTCGAACACTCAAGATTGAGCTCCTTACCGATTTCTGAAGCGGGTCATCTCGGATGGAGATCGGAGAGGGCCGACGACTTGAATCCATCCTAAATATTGATCCGAAACGCGATCAAAACAGATGCAGTCTGTACAGTCTTTTCCAATGTTGAGGAATTAAGGGTAGCCACAGCTCACCGAACATTTGTGAATGGAGGATTCCAGCCCGTCATAGAGTTGAGAAGATTCGAAAGCTACTTCGGAATTTTGGAAATGGTGCATCTGGTCATTTTCGGAAGTGCTGAAACTCGTCTCATTCTTAGATTCTCTGCGGGTCTCAAACAATGGATGTGAGTGAGAGATTCCGTCCTCCGCTCATCACGTGGCGGAGCCATGACATCGTGAGCTCCACAAGGCCTGTCTATCAATTGTCCGGAAATGGACACATAAATTATATCCATTGTGGGAGCTCGGAACACAATGTCGGTATGCGACACCGACGCTCAATGCAATTTCGACGTGTGTTCTCTCCCGCCGAAGCTGAAGTCGGGAGCTAGTCCGCAGTGGCAGGCAGTAGCGTAGCGAGCCTCCATGATGCCCGGAGCGTATTTGAGCCCCCCCTCCCCCCCCCCCCCCCCCAACAATGCGCAAGCTGACCCGAATGTGAGCAACTAGAATATTATATGAGCAACTGGATTACGTATTCTTGGAGGGCTATTTGCTTCGCTTCTGGAGCTGCGAATCTTCTATTGGCTCCTCGGAGTTAAACTCATCCTTGATGGACATCTCGATAGATAGGACAGCGAGGTTTGACAACTTCGTTGGCTCGATCTCTAATCCGAGGCAGAAACAAAATGAACTGAACGTTGCTCGATCAGGAAGGACGAAGAAAATTATGTGGTGGTTCGTCAATAGGGTGGAAAATCACATGCAACGATCGGACTCCGCCCGCACTCTGAGGATTCCGGGAAAAAACTACCGGGAAGATCTAAGAAACCCTGATGTGATAGGCATGGAGAGGCATTCTGATGCCCCCAGCCCTGATGCCCGGGGCAGCTCAGTTGTCTGATGGTGGGCTGAGTTTGTGAGAGAGGAAAAGGTTGCCTGAAAACCACTGTCAAGTTGTACAAGAACCCTGTGATCATTGGTGGAGTCGTATTGGAAGAATATAGGTCTCATACACGCGAGGCACCCGTTCAGTCGCAAGACAGTCCTTTCGAGAGCCAGAAGGAGAAAGTTACAGTCCGAATTCCCGCTCCTCACTAACTCTCCTCCACGTTTATGGAATGATCAACTGCGCGGACCTAATATTCAACTCGACTTGAGAGAGGGAGATGAATCCCGATCTCTCCGGCATACGACCTATCTTTCGAGCATTTCCGGTGGACTTCTCCGTAGACCTACCTGAACCCTTCTTCACGCATCGATTGGCGGAACGTTCCCGCTTTGGGAGGAGCCTGTATTCTTAATGGAGTGACGGAATCCCGAAGTTTTGCGATTCTAAAGGAAATTTCGAATGACAACGAGGGAAGCGCATTTCGAGGTTTATTTACAGATGCGACGTACCAGCCTGTGGCAGTCGCATGCAATATTCGCTTGACATATCTACATGAAATTACAAAAAGCTCTTTTTCTGGCATTTTCTCGCTCCTCCAGAGCGAAGAAGCACTCATTCCGGGAATAGGTTGCCTGATAGCGAGACGCATGCTCCCTGAACTCCAACGGATCGTTTCGAAACGTCTGACTCAGTATCTTCGAACATCAAAGCGAACGAACACCTCAGCCGAGAGTATTTTTTTCCATGGCTCCGATATCATCCCTCATGGACAGTCGCGCACAGGAGGAATCGCGTGTGTCCAACCGGGCCGAAGTGTCGACTCAGTGAGGATTCCTCTTGTATTGGATTGCTTCTTGGAATGTTTCTTCAGGTCGTGGCCCACAGGTCAGTTCTTGAGCTCCTCATCACGTGAAGCGGGTCTGAGTTTGTGGAGACTGATTATTGTTATGATCGTCTTGGGCGGGACGAGATTTCTTTCTCTCTTTCCGCGGGTAAGCTGCCAACAAGTTTCGCGCAACGTAACCTTCTTCACCGTTAGATTTCTTACACCAGTACCATTCTTTTTCTTTGCCATCACCCTGGCGCAGAACAGTTAGAACCTCATCGCGATCAAATGTGAGTTCATCGTCATTCTCTTTATCGTAGCCGAACATCGCGTGTACTGTCCCGTCGAGCTTGTTCTGAATGCCGACTAGGTACTCGAAACATTCCTGATAACCATCTTCGTTCTTCTCACACTTCTCTAGAGGGATGTCTTTCTCTCCGTAGGTCATGGCATATACACAAGCTCCGCCTTCGATGAGGGCTCGCGCTATGCGAACATTGTTGCAGGAGGCCGCGCAGTGCAAGGGAGTCCAACCGTCGGCATCTTGAGCGTTCACGTCGCAACCGGCCTCAATGAGGTAGAGCACCACATTCTCGTGGTTCGCGCATATGGCATTGTGAAGTGCTGTGATGCCTTCATCGTTGCCCTGGTCGGGGTCGGGGATGGTTTCCACGATTCTTGCGACGAGGTCCAGTTCGCCTTCAAGAGCAGCATCCAGCAGCAGAGCTAATGGATCGAAACTGACTCTTCGCGTCGATTTTTTATTCTTGACCGGCTTCTGGTCGCTCTCAGCTTGCTCAGTCTCGGCTCCGGTCTCGGGCCCGGCTCCTGCCGCCGCTGACGCCGTGACGGGTCGATTTATCTTACTGTTCGGAGGGAGAGTGTTCCGATATTTAAGTGGTTGAGATCCCTGAGGACTACCTTCAAAATAGTCGTTTGTGGCCTTCTTCTTGTCGAGTCTTTCTTTCAGCTGTTGGACATAGGTCGCACTGCGTTCGAGTTCATCGAGTTGGCTCGCAAGCATCTCAACACGCTGAACAAGTGCGTTGAAGTCTGTTTGTTTTTGTCGAAACAATCCCGCCAGCTGATCAAGCTCGACGCGGAGCATGGCATTCTTATTCTCTTGCTCTTCAACTTGTTCTCTGTGGGCCTTCAGCGACCGAACTTTAGCCTCCACTGCATGCAGCTTCCCAGCGTCCCGAAGAACCTCCAGTCTTTTTTCTTTGGTCAACATTAGCTCGTGATGAATGTCCAGTTTCTGTTGTTGGCGCATCACGATCTCATTGAGACGATTCATTCTCACCATTTTTATGTCGGTCACGTGCCTCGCGGTAGGAAATCTCGAGTGTGCTGGGTCTCCTATGAGTATTTTACGAACACAAACGATTGATGCTCAACGCGATTGCCTTTTCCTCTGCGGTTGAGCTCAGTCGACGTGCGGAACGCGCTCCAAGTAGCTGCTAACGCTTCACCCGATTCGACTCATTCTGTTCGCGTTTTGGGGTGGGAACACCCGTCGAGTCGCTTCTGCACCTATGTCCACTTTTCTGCCAACGAAGTCCAACGACAGAAAAAAATCACACAGTCGGTGTTGTCGTTGAAGCAGACGACAGTGATCCCGGAACAATCAACAATGCCAGCGACCTAAAACCTCGGGCGGCGTATCAGTGACCCCAAGCAACATAATTCCCACGGAACGCTCGAACTCGGCGGCGACATCTCCGTGCACGACGTCATCGTCGACTCAAGATACTCCATGTTGGGCGCATTGATCCTCTACGAGCAGACTCGAAGGGCTCAGAACTGTATCCTATCCCAATCACCCGAAAGAAGCCGCTTTCAAGTGATGGTCGAGTCTTCAGACTTGAACAGCCCGTTTCCATGAAGGGTTCAGCTTTTCTTAAACCGAAATTGCCGAATAAAGGGGATGGATGCTCGGCTTTTGAGGCTTGGCCTCTCTCAGGGAGCGCCGTCAGAAATCACGATCATCATCGCACTCACGAAAATAGAATGATCCTTCTGATTTCTCTTCGAATAACAGAACGATCACAGAGCGGTATCTCTACCGAGACTCTCCCCCAAGCTTACATCAGCTGGTCAATGGAACACGGGCTCCCAGAGAGTTCACATCGAACCAAGTAAGAATCGCTCTCTGCGAGCTTTCGAGCTCAGGCGCTGCTGTGGCGTTCAGAGGGCATTCGAGAACGCTCGTTCCCATCGGAGGATAAGTCGTGCACGCCTCGTGCTCGGTAAACAGAGCATGGGGAATGAAACTTCACGCCGAATGGGGACTCGTCGTGACTCTACAGACGAGCTCCCTTACGAAACAGCGACTCAACCAATAGGAGAATCGCCTCGACGTATCCTCAAGACTCAGTCGTTCTCTGCCACTAGGAGAGCTCCTCTGCTTCCGAGGCAGTCTCCGAAATCAGCCTCATTACGACATTCCATAGTGACGGTTCGTGAACGGAACCCAGAAGAGGATACCTTGGTGAACGATGCCGTCATTATTGCTCTGCACAGCGTGCCGCAGTTCTTCCCAATAATTCGGGAAACAGTCCGGAATCCGGTGATGAAAGAGATAAATACGCCTACGAAGCTTGATATTCAAGCTGCT
Source organism: Phytoseiulus persimilis (assembly GCA_037576195.1). Lineage (NCBI taxonomy): Eukaryota > Metazoa > Arthropoda > Arachnida > Mesostigmata > Phytoseiidae > Phytoseiulus > Phytoseiulus persimilis. The sequence continues at coordinate 53,906,210 of CM075101.1, read as the reverse complement.
CACTCCTTGGTGACCAAGTATCAAGCTGTTCTCAAGGAGAATGCTGACTCGGTATCGCGGAATCAACAGCAGCTTTCTCAACGCGTTTTAGATATGGACTACGCGATCGGGAGTCTTCAGCAGGTAGGCATTTCGGTATTCTGTGGACAGGAACTCGGATGTCACAATCCCGGGATCAGGAGGACCTCAATATCCCACTCTTTCCAGATTCTCCAGGATAAGTCACGGAAACTAGCCAAGCAAACAGAGCAGCTGAGCTCTATCAGTCAAATCAAAGCTCTGTTGAATTCAAGCAAGATGTGCTTACGAAAATCAGAAGAAACCTTGAACCGGATCAATGCTTGTTTGCCTCGAGAACATCGCTTGGAAACGTTGAGCTTGAGCCTTGATCCCAACACAACCACATCCACATGAAGCTCTGCGAGATCGGTATGAAGGACATTTCATAGAAAATGGAACCCTTCGAACTGTGATACTAAATCTCGCTTCAGCGAGAAGACCTGCCCTTCTCCATGGGGCGATCAAGCCGAGCACAGCACTCTTCGGGCCACCGAGAAGGAATGCGATTCTTCACTTATACCTGCTCGTTGTTTTTCGTCAGCCGTCGTCCATCTCATACTTGTGATTGGCATCATCATTCCAGATAGTATATCGGATATTGGACTGAATAAACTCCGTCGGGAGGTAATCGAAGCGATGGCTCTTTTTGGAGGGAGTCACTCATCGGCTACAAGTCCAAAGAAAGGGATTCGAGCTGAATCCTTCGCGCGTATTGAAGTCACGTGTTTCCGGATCAGGTGTTGCACAGGACAGCGTCTATTTCGGAGTCGCTCAAACATAGGCCCAATAACAAGCGTAGCCAGGGACAGGGGTGCAATGGCTCTACCCTAGACATCCGTGTGTGAGGTTCTGAAGGACGCTGGCCACAGGAACGTACACATCAGTTGGGCTAGAAGGCGGAGTCATCGAGCCGAAGTGTGCTGGCCGAGGAAAAAAGTCCAGCCTGATGCTGTGCAGATTGCTTCCGTACTCTCCAGTGAAGATTTCGAGGAGGTGCGAACATACGTCGGAATACAGGCGTTATAAAGGAATGATCACCCGCTCCTCTCCGGCACGGATTCGAGCATATCGGATTGCAATGGATCGGTACGATTGTAGCGGTGAAGTCTACGGACTTGTCTGCTCTAATTGTAGTCGTCGATGATCCTGACGGAAATCTCCGGATGTGTGCAGACAAATCCGCGGGTGTTGCTACTGCCTTAAATGGCACGAATCAGCCGTTGCCGAACATGGCCAAAGTTTCCAGCAGCAAGTTATCCTCGCATTTCGAGCTGATGCTTTCCTGCAGTCAAGGTTGGACAACGGAATCCAATCTTACACCACCATTGAAATGCACCGGTGTCCATATAGCTATGGAGAACGCTCTACCGATTTTCCAGGAGGCCATTGAACAGACGCTCCCTGGTTAAGGGGTTCTGGCGTTTTGGACGATGTTACAGTCATGGCCCTTGACCGCCGTCCTGTGGTCTAGGGTGCTGTGAATACTTTGAAAGGGGCGCTTCAGCGGTTTGCCGGTCCTCCACGGCGTGGCGGCCCCAGCAACGGTTCCTGTGTGCTTCCATCACATCCCCAATACACTCAGCCGCGTCTACGGAGAGCCAAGTCATACAGTGTGGCAGGCGCTGATCCAGGTTCCGGTGAGGACGATCCATTGGCTTCACCGAACATCGAGATTGGGGTGCTTGTTGGAGGGTTCCGCGGATGGAATGGACTCGTCACCGGGAGCACGCTATTGAAGAGCAATAGATGGCGCAAACACGATAGCTGTGCTTTATCGGTTCCGCAGGTCAACGGCAAGCGTAACTTCCTCAACGGCACGCCTAATCCAACAGATCATTCAACGTCAGTACCTTTGTCCTCGATATTTCGCGGTTTTTCGCGAATGATCAAATCGGTGACCGAGGAGCAGGACCACGAATCGAGACCCTAATTCACAGAATGTCTGACTCCTGCGCCACCCTTCTATGGGATCTCAGATTAGTTGGTCCAGATATATCCTACCACAGACTCCCGATGTGCGCCATCTCCATGGACGACAGAGGAGTCAACGATCTCCTACAAGCTGGAAAAGCCGGCGCCCGATTGAGGCCAGCTCCTTTGGTCTAGGATGGCAGCGAGGACAGCTGCGGTTCAATTTCGCCAACCGAGCTCGTGCAAGCTCCACGTCCGGGACGTGTGCAACCCGCGCACCGCGAAGAATGTTGATGATTATGGGGTCTTCGCGGGCGTCAGGCGCATGTTGGGACGTTGGCCCTCTGGAGAAAGAGGAAGGTTGTATCTGGCGATCATAAACAGCGAAGCGTTCCCCGCGACGCTATATGAAGAGAGGCCATCTCCGCTTGCTCATCCACTCTTGGGGTCTCAACGTCGTTCTCCTGTTCTCGTCCATTCCCGTCATGCTATTCAATCCTCGCTTTCAGATTTCTGGGCATCACCTGCTGCGACGAGACACGCTTGACAATTCTGTTTGCCTTCCCCTATGGCCTTCATGCATAGAACCCGTTCGCTCTTCAGGAGGCTCGCATGATGAGGTCGATCTACCAAAATCCAGACCTTTTTCCAGTATCTCCCATGGAATTGGGCCATTGTGCCCTTTGAGCTGATGCAACTGCATCATCAACCGAACTTGGATTCTTTATGCACACCGCTTGGATTCCTCCTAATAGGAATCCAGCACACGGACCCCTCCACGGGGCATCACCACAACCTTGTGACATCTCCCTGAACTGTCAGTCAGGCTTCCACAGCTGCTCGAAGATAATTCCGATTCCGGAGTCACTTTCTCTCACTCCTCAACGAACGACATCTCTGTCTGTTTAGGGGTTCCTGGACCTGTGGGCTCTTGCCACGACAAAAACTTCTTTTGTGAAGTCCCTCAATGGGTACTCTGTCTTGATTCTCACGTCAGGGCTACAAATCAGTTTCCCTCCAGAAAGTACCCATACTCGATATCCGTCTCTCTTACTGACATATTCGACAATCTGAACTTTCCACGGTACTTTTTCGGGATGTACTCGTGGCGATCGGATCCGTGAATTCCCACATTTTCCAGACTTCCAAACGAACCTTCCGAATCGAAGTTCAAACCAGACTTTTCCTTATAGGAATGATCTTCCAAAGCGACTCAGAATGCGAGCTGACGTGCTACCATCAAACGGAGCGATACCGGTCAGATTTCCCGAAGAAATTGATGGGAATCTTAGCCCAGAGCCAAGTCTGATCTGAGCCTGAACGTAGATATCTCACAGCCTCTAGCATCCGCCCTGATATTTTGAACCGAACATAAGAAGAAGGACTGTCTGATTACCAGTGTCGGAAACCAACCAGTATCGCCCCGCGGAGTGGGTTGATTTAGGTCAGTGCGAATATTCCGCCTCTGGTGCAGCGGATTGCTCGAGGATTCACAATTTCTCCGAACGCGATACTCTGGAAAGAAGCATCGAGGCAGATGACCGTCTCGAGGAATAATCAATCATTTCATTCCGCAACCCAATTTCCCGGATTTCCAACATCAAGACTAACCGCGGGCAATCAAGGGCCCCCTGCGCTCGGGGAGCGGGTCCAGTTGAAGCAAGATGTTCTCCCTCTTGTTGTTTAACACGTCGCGGATAAGCGGGTAAACGAAGAAATCTCGTATTGAACCGTGAAGCTTGCACCGTAGAGAATTCACTTCGACATCGTTCTCGTCGAAGTGAACGATTCATCAATGACCCTGCCTCCAATCGCATCTCCATCCGCATTGGTTTCGTATCTGCAGAGCACAAAATCACCTTCTCGGAGTTCGACGTCTTCCGATGCGGACATTCCCGCTGTATGGGGCTTGAAACAGGAGAACCGCTCGGTGCGAGACAGCTTCGATGCAGTAAGCGAATCCAGCCACTCGGCGAAGTTAAGCGTGATGATAAGAGCCTAAAGGGCCCAAAGCTATGGTTACGATGAGAAGGATAGTGAACGTGTCAGCCCATCTTCGGAACAGGAGTAGTGTGTTGAAAGAAGGATCTGGGTGCAAGTGCATTGGGGAAAACTCTTGTGATATAGCGCAGGTTATTCTGGGTGTCAACGAAAAACATGTGGGCGGAACATCGAGCCCAATCTGAACGACGAACTGACCGATATGATGGCTGTGGAAAAAAACTCGAGAACTATCGAAACGTCGAGGAAATGAGAGATGATACGAGCATATACATGAGGGAATGAGAGGACGGCGGCCGCTGGCAACTAATGAAACGGGATGCTTACAATTCACAAAATAACGAGCAGATGGGAGAAAATCGAAACCACTCGCCTAAAATTCAGCCGAGTGGAATAAGAGCAACCTCCGGGTTCAGGATGCTTTGTCCAGAAGTGACTCGGGCTGCACAGAGACAGCATCAAAGAGATGATTCTCCACAGCAAGCGGATCTTGGGGAACAAGGAGACGCATAGTTTCTCCAACCGAGCTGAGCAGCTATCGCCCCTCAGCTAGGGTTCGCTGATCCCAATTGATGCAGAATAATGGAAAACAGTAGTGATAGAAGTACGCCATGGCCTCCCTCCTCCCTTGCGTTCAGAGCACCGACTTCCTCCGTCGAAGAAATAGAGAATGAGGAATTACTCTCACAACGGAATCGCGGGTGATGGAGCTCAACGAAACGATCATATGTCAGCAAAGTAAGATAAATATCTCAGGAGCGATGAACAAAAACCTGACATAACTTGGCCGAATCACAATCTGCGTCCATCCAAATCAGCTCTAGTGGGTAAAGGGAACCATACTTTCAAATCTGATGTTGAGAGGGGGCGCTCACGTCTGCGCGCTCCCCAGAGTGAACACATACATTCAGAGAGTAGAGCTCTCGCGCCCCTCGACTTCCTGCTGAAAAAGCCCTTGTTCGAAACGGTTGAGACTTCTCCACGAAAACGTGAGTCTGAATCGAGCTGTGGATGACTTACTCGATGAGGCTAACCATACAGCACTCGAGAGCTACTTCATTAAAATTTGCTCGAGTCTTTTCCTCGATAGCTCTGTAATTCCCGTCCTCAACAACGTAGAGGTACATATCGGGTCGGGTCCGGTTGAGAAATAGCGGTTGCTCGCTTCCCATCAATATCATTGCACCATTCGGAAGCTCCCTCCTCGGCGGTCGGAAACCTATCATTCACGGATATTCAGCTCCAATGCAAGCGATTCTGTATGAAAATCCATGGTCAGGTTCCGTCTTGTGCCGTGGGTATCGAACAGGATTGATGGATACATGGATACATGGAAGTCTGTTCCAAAACGAAGTCTGGCATCTGATCAAACACGGCAAGAGAGATCAGTATTCCCCGAAAAGTTCACGCGGAATATGCCCCTCACAGGGGATTTCGACATGGTGTCGTGCCTCGCTCCATTCCTGCATGCGGCTGGTTACGTGGGATACGGCTTGAACATTAGGGCCGTCCCCAAGGTGACTTGGGTAGACGGTAACGAGCGCTTCGAGCTGTATTCTAATATTCGGGGAATTCGCCCGCTCTCTCTCTCTCTCTCCCGAGTTGCTTCAATCCGGTAACTGGTATTCGTTCCCAACAGATGCAAGAGCAGCAACTGGAGCAAGCGCCCGGCGGAGTGGCGGCTCCCATGGCGGGAGGTGGCGGTCTCGACGAAATCGAGTTGTCCATGGCTGACAAAATAAGACGTCTGGTTTCTAGCGACGAGGAGTGGGAAGCAGTCCTTCTGCAGAAGATGGAAGACAAAAGGAACAGAGGTTGGTTAAGACACGTATTCCTTCCACATTTGACCAGGGATTGAACAGAATACCTCATTCTCTCTGCGAATAGAGCTGAACACTCTGATTTTTTAGTGATCGGAACCCGCCAATCTATGAGAGATCCCCCGTTTGAATAGAACGGTCCGTGTAGAATCTAAAGACGGACTTGGATCGTCGGTTTTTTTTTCCCGCATTACGAGAGAAATCGCTCGACCACACTAGTGCAGCGATACAGCCTGACGTATCGACGACTCAATGACCTGTACCACTCAATGACCATGTATACATTGTCTTAGGTCGGAGATTCAGCCCCCGGATAGCTCGAGTCAAGAAAAGTTCGATACAAACAAACCTACAGACTCGAACGCAACCCGCTAGCAATCGGGGTGTCGGAGATCATTGCGTTTTCATTTAGGGGCGAGCTGGTCGGGTTGGCTCCGCAGGAACTCCGCAAAGATTTTTGTCGTGCCCTCATTCTCGATGCTCCCGGGCTCTTATTTACATTACGAGATCGCTCTGAATCTCATTCTGAATCTGTACCCCACAGAGCTAGCCTTTTATGAAGTCTAGGGAGCGGGTTCTTCCTCATTCGCGATGAGTGAAAAAGAGAAGCTCTTCCGCGTAATCACAATTCTGGCGAATAACAGGGTGGTGAATGGCATCTCTCACTAGTTCCCGAGCCTCAATTGGAGCGCCGCATTCGGGTCTATGGATTATCAGATAGTTCATCAGGTTACACCATCAGTCATTGAAGCCTCGTTGAAAGCTCCCATGGCGTACTCCGGAATCCTCCTTGTCCGTCAGAAATCAAACTTTCCCTCACACGGAAGCTCACCGTTCGTTGGAGATAGCTTTTCCATTCTTTCCAACTTCCGAGACTTCCCTGTCAAACGCAGACCGCGTGTGTATTAGAGACTCCTCTAATTCTAGAGGCATGTCCGCCCGACGCTTCATGGACGACCTCAATAACGAATCAATTCCGACAGAGCAAGGCATCGAAACTCCGCAGCCGACTGCTACACCTATGCAACAAGCAGCTGCGATAGGAGGAGCTCTCGGGAATCGGGTGACCGGTTTGTTCGGGAAAGCCAAAGGAATGGTACCGCCGGTCAATATTCCTGTCAACATACCGAACATTCCGATACCAGGACTTAAGAAAGGTATTCATATCTTTCATATCTCACCTCGCATGCCTGCAATTGAGGATTAGGAGAGGTTTCCGGGATTAAGATGTTCTTGACTGATATCACCATCTCTGACCTCGTTTTCGATCCATACTCACAGGAGCGGCTGCTGGAGCTGAAGGAACCGTCGACGGCGGTGGCGAGTACACTCAAATGAGTAACGAATAGGCTCTTGAAGGGCCCGACGTGATGTTCTGAGACGAATTCACAGGGCTACTTTTGCTGGAACGCAGAGAGAGCATAATCGCGCTCATCTACTAGCGGTGAAATCGGAATCCTCGAGCAATTTCATTCCGTAGCTGGGGAATCCAATCGAGCTGAAAAATGGCGTCTAAAGTAAATGTCAACCGTTGGAAAATTCGAATGCTTGAGATTCGCTGGAAGAGTCTGTCGTGAACAGCTTCCTCAGTCATCCATTCCTTGGGGACATGAAACCCAATCTCAGTCTCAGTTGCAAGCAATAGGAAGGTCCAATTTTCCGACTCCAAGGAGTCTTCCGGAGCCGGAATATCTTACTAGAATATGACGGCAGATGGACGCTACTATTTCCGCTAATGACGGAGCACTTTACCAAGCAAATCATTGAATTTCGGTTCCTTTTGAGATTTTTTTCGATGTCCACGGGAGAAGAATTTCACGACAGAGTGAGGTACTCCGACAAAATCGTCGTCGAAGACAACGACAAAACCAACAACAACATCGACAGCGATTCATCGTCGTGGGTATCACATTTAGCCACAAATAGCTAGGTTTCCGAAACTAACATTGGAACTGGTTATTATGTCCATATTATATCGATCGGTGGAAGTTTCTCATAGCGTATAAAGGTTGGTTGCATGTTTGTTGTATGCTCTGCTGACGGCGTCGATGTGAGTAAGTCGGCTCGCCTTTTTTGTGTGCCATAGGCTATCAATAAAGTTGGTGCTAAACATTCAAGTCAAATCAGACACCTGATTCCTCAAAAATCGATCAATCACCCTGGGTAAGTCATGATTACAGCGGGAACGCCGAACCAGCTTGCTCTATAGTCTAGGGTTTCTGTCGAGCCAGCCGTGAACCTTCAAACTATTCCAGCAGTTGCTGGGTGTACGCGGATAACGTCCCGTTCCCGTTGCGAATTGTCCGATGGGACCGTTCAGCTCCGTTGATCATCCATGCAATTATTTGGGTGTGTTGAGTGGTTAACGAAGTCTCTCTATGAGCTGGTTGTCCTCCGGGAGCCCCCACCCTTCCCTTCGATTTCGTGGAAACCGTCGTCGGTCATACCCGACCCATCGAATTCCGTGTCCAAGTTCTCCTAAAACTGGGGATTATTCAGGAACCACTAGGGTTGTTACTCGGATTGGAGAGCATGTGCGCGTCCGGAAAGATATCAGCAGCTTTCCCTCGAGTATTTGAGCATTCCCTTGGGCAGGTGATTGTAGAGAATCTGCCAGGAGCTGCGAATTTTCATTTGGGCGCATTCCCGAACATAAATTTGTTATTGAGTTCTCAGGAATTGGGTTGATTGAACGGTCGCAAAGCGCAGCGGAATGGCCCACCTTCCCAGAGAGTACGAGTCCCTCCCAAAATCTCGGGATCGATGAGCTGAAAAACAAATTTCCCAGTCGACTCAAAACCTTCTCTGGAATGGGGCTTCCATTCATAGGGACGAGAATTTCCCAAATTTCATCGGCTAAATGAGATTCACCCATGGGAAAAACTGAAAAATTGCCATCAGTATTCATGAAGTGTTTTTCTCTTCGAAATCGTCCAGGCATTCACACTAAAAAACAGCCTCATAGCTTCTCCCCGGTCCGCATGAATGTGTGAAGACTTCTCTGCTCATTCAGCTTCGGTTCGCAACAAGTTTTGGATTTTTGCGTGTGATTGTGGAATGTCCGGTGGAACAATGATGAAATACTCCAGTTCTAATACATGTGGAGCTCCCCAACTATATAGATCCAGTATATTCGAGAAAGACATAGCCCGGTAGTCAGCTGAAGTTTCCCCAATGAGACCGAGGAACGAAGAATACCTGGAAAGATTTCTTCCTCCAAGTGCGTGAAGGCACCCGGCCTGTGGAATTCTCGACGCGGCTCTTCCGCGAAGGAACAAGAAAACGTTGATACGGGACATCATGGATTCGCAAGTGCAACGAGAGCATATGCTGCGTCCTTCCGACTGAAGACGCGTTTCTGATGTTCGTTTCGTTGATTCGCATTGCAACTCGTTTCCCGGGGGGAACCGAGACGTCACGGAGTGAACTTTCGAGCGTGTCTGCCTCCAAGATTCTGTATGGAAAACGGTCGCCTTCGTCTTCAAGTTCATCGCAGCCTTTATTAAAGTAATCAAAATAGCATATCTTGCTCACTAAAATCCCGACCATTCTTGAGGGAGCTGCTCGCGTTCGTGAAGACCTTCAGGCCTCAGCGGGAGCGTCGGAATCGGCCACGGGATGTAGGGTAGGGAGTCGCGAATCTATTTCGCTCGCCAGTTATCGCTCGTTGATGCACTGCCAGATCCAGCCGCTCTCCCGAATGGCTTATCCTTGTTATATCTTTTGGATCGATCCCTCGAATCTTGGTTGTCCCGGTCACTCGCTTGTGGAGGACCGGAACGTTCCCACCTTTCGTTCGAGGGCGGCGCGTTGTTCGAGCTCCGATCCGAGCCGATGGTTCTTCTTAGAGGTGCATCGTTGCTGTCTCTCAGGGGTCCAGCTCTCCGCGAGGATCCGAGATTGTTGTTCGCGTCGTCTGTTTTGCTCGAACGAGACCACCAGCCCGTTTCTGTCTCCTCTCGTCCACGCTGCATTGATTTATCGTGCTCCCTGCCAGCAGCCAGCTCCTTCTCTCGTTCGGCTTCACGCTCCTCGATTTCCTTTTCTCTCTGCCTACGCTTCTGCTCCGCTGCTTCCCTTGCGGCCTTTTCCTCCTCTTCCCGCTTCTTACGTTCGGCCTCGGCCGCCAATCTCGCATTCTCTTCCTTCTGCCGCCTATATTCTTCGCGTCGCTCTTCTTTGCGTTCTTCCTTGCGTTGTCTGAGGCGTTTGGCTTTCTCTTCGGCCCACATTTTGTCGAAGGCTTCCTTCTTCTTCTTGTACTCTTCGTATCGCTCTGCTTGGAGTTTCTTGATGAAGTTCTCTTTGTCTTCAATCATTCTGCTGAGTCTGTTCTTATGCTCCATGGCGATCTGTCGCTCCTGGATCGCCTTCTCAACGCGTTCCTTCTCCATTTCGTCCCAACGCCTACGCCGCTCTTCTTCTTGACGGAGGAATTCTTTCTCGAGGAGAGGAATTTCTTCGAGTCGTTTCGCCCGTTCCATGTGATCGACTTGTCGTTCTTGCTTTTGTAGACGCAGTTGCAACTCTTTCCTCTCTTTTGTCCAGTGATCCAGTTGGATTTGTTGAATCTCCTCGGTGTTCATCTTCTCAAGGACATGCCCGTCCATACCTTCGATGATCTTCGCACCAAACTCGGTCTTCTTCAACTGTTCGATCTTCTCCATGTTGAGCTTTCGACGGCGTTCGTCTTCTTCGCGTTGACGTCTGATCATTTCTCTCTCTTGAGCTTCCTTGGCGAGGCGGGCCGCTTCGGCCTCTTTGAGTTTCTGTTGGCGTTTCTCTTCTTCGCGGCGTTCCTCCTCCTCTCGCGCAAGACTCTTGTACTCAAGATCTTCTTTCCTCTTTTCGATCTTCGATTGCCTTTCGAGAATCTTCCGGTGCTCCTTCTTGCAATTCAGCTGATAAATTTTGAAGATCTCCTTGCGGAGCTGGGCTCGTTCGTGTGCGATCTTCTCCGGTTGAATGATGTTGACGCTCTGATGGAGCACTTGATAGAGTTTCTCCAGCTGAGTTCGGATCAGGTCGGAGGGCATCGCCTGCAGATGGGGGCCCTCGATGGTTTCCTCTCGTTGGGAAATCGTCAACTCTGACCCGAAGTGGAGAGCTTGTCGTTTGTGGTCGATACGGACCTGGAGACTGTTCCGACGCACGGCATCAACCACGGCCGCTTCGAGCTCAAATGAGTTCACCATAGGGCAGAGCTGGAGGACCCTTGCGATCGAGATCGATTCGTAAACTTGAGCGATCTCTCGAAGAAGTCGACAGACCATCATCGACTTCAAGCCTCCGAGATAGACAGTGAGCTCATCAGTGCCATCTTTGTCGATCACGAATTCTTTCGACCACTCCTTGATGAAATCGAAGCACTTGCTGACGCCGGCGCAGAGGTTCAAAGGATCGAACTCAGTCTCAAGAAGAGCGTACAACCGTTGGAATTCGGGCGGGGCCAAGGAAACCACGCCGAGGCGCATGAGATCTCGAACTAGACCCTGACGAGTCGGCGGGCTGGCAAGGCCAAGCAAGTTGGCGAGGGTTCGCGGATTCTTCTCGATGATCGATTCATCGGTTTCGACCAAGTTATCGATCTCGATGCGATTGGGCGGCAGAGGGGTTGACAAAGTTGCCAAAATGACACGAGCGGCAAGCTTCCTCAACTCGTCCTGAGTGATCGTCTTCTTGAGGTCCTTGACGAGCGTGAAATGTTTGAAGAGAGCCGACGCGTGGAAGAGACCGTTCCCGGCCTTCAGGAAGACGAGGGCTAATCGCTGATAGTAGGTGGCCATCAGCTGAGGTTTCGTGCTCTTTTTGGACAGACACATCATCGTATGAATGTCTTCAGTAGCTTTGTAGGCCTCGAGCCAAAGTTCCATTTTGATCGCGATATCGAGCTGAGTCAACCTCGTTTCGAGATGCATTTGCTGCGTTTCACTAGATTGCAGATTGACGGCCGTCGCAGTGCTCTGGTAGCGGTGGATGAGTTGCAGATGCGAACGCAAGTTGTCGCAGAGCTTGCGGAATTCGGTTTTCCGCGAATACTTCAAGCAGAACTGGAACGCTGCCTGAGCGATGTCATGGTAGAGACGCTCAACGCGGGAGTTGTTCCGGAGGAGTTCAAGGCACTGCCGATATGACTCCCAGAGGAACTTCACCCACGGAGTGAGCATAACTCGGTCGCTCCGTTCCTGGTTACCTTCGCTTGAAACTGCCGACATCAGGAGACTCTCGGGGGTTTGGACTTGATCGAGATCATCGATCTCGATGACCGCCTGTGCGCTGCTATCACGCGCCTGTTTCGTTTTCGACTCAGCCAACTCCAGATAGTCTTTCACCACTTGCTCGAGCGAAGCGATATTCACCTGTACGGGAATGAAAACGGGATTAGCGAACGTCGCGGAGCTCGGACACTGCGTTCCTCGATAACCGATAACGATTGATCGAATCCAATGATGATGTTTGATTTGAGAGCAGGTCGAAATGTCATTCAAGAATCGAGTGTCGGCCTGTTTGCGAGGCCCATGCACGCTGGCCACGAGCATGGGTAACTGAGAAGCCGCTCTTTGTCACCTGATTAACCGCTCCGTTCAATATTGCGTGTACTCAACGGAGTATGAAGTCAGGTTTCACTAGTAACCTCCACATTGTTTCCGATAGGGGGACAAACGATTGGGCACACAATGATTTTTATTTGCTTCGATTTGGAATGCTATAACTTACTTGTTGACAGATGTTTCTGTACTGAAACAGGCCCTCTTTGGCAACATGACTCTTCTTCAAGTCCACACAGAGCTTGAGGTACAGCGTCATGATGGGCTCGTGTACTTTCTGCCATGTTCGATGTTTTCGGGACTTTATAACTTCATAGAGTGCATCGAGCGCCGACGCTTCCTTTCCCACATCGATGAATTCTGGAATCCAGAGCTCGAGGTTGGAAACTTCAATCTTAGACGTTACCGTCGACAGGATTCGACACGAACCACACCAGAGTCATTTCAGAGGGAGTGAGCAGTGACATATGGTCCGGAGAGTTTCAAGGAGAAACGTCTCCTGAGCTCCTACAAACAAGAAACTCCGATCCCGCTAGACTTCATTGGTCCTCAGAGGCCAGAGGAACGCGATTTTTTGTCGACAAGAGCTCCTATTCTGAGCAGACGTCCGGCAGACTCGTGAATAGCGTTGTGAAATGATCAGGGTACCAACAAAGTTGTCCGAGAAGCAGAGAGATCACGCAGCAGAAGGCATGCGGTGCTGAATCTGGTCGCCGATTACGCCAATGCCTCTGAAGCCGCGGAACAAGGATCTAGGCAAATTGATCGAACTCGGAGTATTTGGCGTTGTCGGAGTCCGCCATGGCAAAAAACGTGGCCGAGCCGGCGAGAACAATCAGAACTTGCCTTGTGCCCTCTTCAGGGCACTTTCCGGACGCAGGAAGTAGTTCGGCATCGCGGACCACACAAGTTGAGTCCGATTGATGTGACTATGAGTTCGGAAACAAAACTTCAAGGACTAGTATTCTCGGCACGCTGTCGTCACCGACGGAGAGACTCAATTCAAGATGGCGGATGGAACCCCGCTGTGAGCAGAGCCGACAGTTCCCTGATTTCGTCGCGAGTTCATGTCAGAGTCCCGCGGGGTAGGGTATTCAAATGGTCAGAGACCGCAGCCAACCTCAAGAGATCACTCTCGAGGGGTTCAGATACGGCCAGTTCGTGCGTCTGAACGATTTTGCGAAGAGTTTTGTTATTTCTTAGGCAAGGCAATATGGCCGCCGGTCAAAACCATGTCTAGCTCGATAAAGCCGGTTTCCCTCGAGAATGGCGATACTCTCAAAAGTTCCCGTGAATGAGTGGGAATGAACTCCGAGTCTGAGGCCATTGTGTACTTGTCTTCGGAGAGGAATCGGATGCGGACACTGTAGCTTGACGAAAATGACCACATTTCAAAAATGCCGCAGATACCCTTTCCCTCGATTAGTGTTCAGTGTTCGAGACACAACTTGAAAAACTGGAAATAATTCGGATCTGCTTTCGTTCGGCGGTTGCACCCAAACGCCTCGATCGGAAGCGTTGCCAGGAGAAATGGTCGTGCGCTCCCGACGGGACCCGTTGCACTCGGGGTAAACTTGTAAAGCTCATCTGAGTGCTAAGCCTGTCCCGGTGCTGTCGGCACTACCTCATATCATCGTATCGATCGAGAGGGTTTTCCAGCAGCCCAGCCGCGCCCAGCCTGTTGTGGACGCAGCACAAAGCCTGCTTAGTGAAATAGACCCAGAGACAAGTTCTTCCGTTCCTAAAAAAGTCTGATATACAGGAGAAGTTCTCTAGCAAACTTTGGAGTTGGAGACACTGTGGTATCGCTTCGCCTACCCGCTCAACAAACTCCAGCAAGGCCTCAGGGATACACAGATCTTCGCCCTTGGTAAGTCTTTGTCAGCCCCACCCCGGCGTGAAAGCCGACTTCGAGTGGAACCCTCTTGCACTGTCCCGCTGAACTGTATGACAGCCAGGTCCGTGGCTTGGGGTTCACGAATGGTAGCGTGATTCCAATTTCAACCGGAGTCTGGAAGAGAGGCTTTCCGGAACGAAAGGGAGGCTGGGGCCCTCATGGAGTAGTGGTAGTTGACAAGTGGAGCTGTATCTATCGAGCGCGAGATTCTACCTCTCGGGTTCCCAGTATACTCGGAGAGTTGTCGTGCTCGTGAATGAGTTCAGCGGATTCATCGTTCTGGGAATATGATTTGCTTGCTCCCTCTGAAGTCAGAGTGAGGTGCTGTTCCAGATACTTGCCGCTCGCTCTGCAACAGGGATGGTTCTGAAACATTACAACTTCCCCAGTGCATGACCTTTGATTGTCAGGTCGGCAATTTATGACACTCCCCTCCGTGATCTGAGGGAATGAGTATACGTTCATGCGCGGAGATCCCGGAACTTCGAAAAGGTCCAAACAGCTGAAATTCGAGGCTGAACGCCTTCGGAGCGCTCTCGTTTGGGCGGAGCCCAAGTGCTCCGTTTCCGCAGAGCCGGATCCTGTGAAAAAGTTCAACATCCCCGATGCACGGACTTTGAAAGAGGAGTTTTGAGGAGAAATATGAACCTTGACAACTCGGCGTTAGGGAGATAAGTGTCATCGAGATTCGATCTCGAGCAAGGGCGCGGTCTTTTCTGGGAGAGCGTATGTCAGTACCTACTTGCGGCTCGGTTCGAATAAGCCTGGAGCACTGTAGCTCACACTCAACACCGGGTCAAAGGCCGTTTCGCGTTGAATTTCTGTTCGACTCCAGTTCCCGAATCGCCGAATTCGAGTTTGATCCCGGTTCAGTGACGGGTGTCTGGTCTCTCTTCGACTCCGTTCCCATCTTACGCGTGAACTTCTCGCTCCGTCTCGAAGAATCTAAAAGATCAACAAAATTTGGAAAGGTTCTTGAATGAGATTACTGATTACGGGCGTGAGTGTCTCACCGAGCCACGTCTGTGGTCTTCCTTAGCGATGAGAATCGCTGAACGTTTGTCCAGAATCGCGTGAATCATCACGCTGATTGTCGCGTTTCGACTTCTCGCGCGCCTCTGCTCCGCGGGGAACTGAGTGGAAGAAAGTTCTACTCATATCGACGGCGGCCTTGTCAGCAGCATGTTTTCAGGACGCCCGTTTGAACTCATAAGGCTGCGATTGCCTTATCGATGTGTCCTTTACAGTACACTGAGCTCGGGCGGGAACCTTTTCTCGGGCTACAGAAGCATTTCAGGAAGGGACTTCAGTCGGAACGCGACTAGTTTCCATCCATGCATTATCTCTCATGAAATAATCCGTTATTCTCTCCAATATCCCTCATGAAATTCCAAGATTCGAATGATTTTGATAATGACAGAATTTGCCCCTTTGCCGATTCCAACAATGTTAGGGAGCGGGATCTCTGGGGAAGTGAAAAACAAGGCTGCTCGTCAGCACGGGTTCGGGGAACTATTTGTGGTTTCTTCCTGGGAACGGAGCTCAAGGTCTCGGATTCCATCCAGGACATCAGACCGAATCGGTACATTGAGCGAAATGCGAAAGGTAGAAAGCGTGTGAAATGTTTGCAAGACTCTGCCGGGATCCGTCAGGCTTTCGATTCTCTTCCAGAGTCATCGAGTTACACAAACTGAGCTAGGGCTCAGCATTCGGTGCTGGTGCCTTAGTGGGTGGCTTCGCGGCTGACCCACTTGGTGGCAATCTCGCTCTCCAACGTTTCGTGAAAGATTCTGACTCGTGAATTCGGAATCTGCGTGACGGAGCTCTACCGTGCTCCCATTGGAGCAGTGTTGCTGGGTCTCTTCCATTCATACATTTCCCCACCGAGATACGATGGACGAGTATTCCGAATGATAGAATCAGAAGCGTGGAGTGCAACTGCACTCTGACAGCTTTCTCTGCCGTGGGCCCGTCTGAGCGAGCCCGTGCACGTGGGAGTGAGATCCGGCACAGCCTGCGATTCTTGTAAATTGTATCCTTAGAGCATTTAAGACGTGGTTCTCTCATTCTGTGCCTGCCGGCTTCTCGCATCGATTTTCTCGGGGACTTCTACGTATGCCCAGTTGAGGATAAAAGAACCATGAAGAGCAAAGAACGAGTCAGTCAGTACCGACTGACACGGACGCGAAAGTGAAGCGAAGCGAGGGAGTCATGAGGAGACGTGCTTTCGTTGGATGTCGGGTCAACAAGTAATTCGGATCAAGGCTGTTACTTATGAAGGATACATCTTGTGGCTGTGGGCAAATTGACTCGACAGATTGTGTAACCTCTGCCAGGAGAATCTAGTCGTCCGCAATCAGTCAGTGTACCAGTTTTCCTATGTTGCAAATCCGTTGTTGAGGATCGAGGAGGTTTTCATTGGAAGCGTGCCTCCCTGGATTCGCGACATCCATTCAAGCCTCGCTGCAGGCTGCTCCACGCCTCGCTATCGAGCCGAGATGGTTGGTATGATGCCGTCACTCTTGGCGATGATCTCACTGTCCGCCAGAAGAATTGAAGATTTGAAGATTTTCCCTTCTGGCTCTTCGAAAAACTGTTGAAGCCGGAAAACGGAAAATTCCTGTGGGCTCATGGGCAGGGGTGCGCTGAAGATCAATGAGAGAGATTCATTCCTCTTTCTGTCACACACGAAAGCCGCGACAGATCAGGGAGGCAACGCGTGCGATGTCGTCCCTGAAATTCAACAACATATGAATCGCTCGCAGCGGACTGAGGCTGCCAGTCGGGTAGGGGCTTCCATTCGGCTGTGGTGAAAACACAGAGAGACGTACGTTTGGCCTCGAAACATATTACTTGGCAGGATGCCTTTTTGAAGCACAATGACCAATGGCCAAAGACGCGGTTCCATTCAGAGAACAGCCGGTCTCTCGTCCATCGATTTCGAGTCCGCGATAATTATATCTGGTAGACGGTTTCCTCCATGGGATGAAGATGGGAACCCGTCGTCTAGCTCGCTTGGAGATCCCAACAGACTCACCAAATGACAAACTTTGGACTTTTTCAGGTTGATTCTTGATTCATTTTGTCTCAGCACAAAATGGCAGACGAATCGAATGGTGGGACAAACGGAACTTTCGATCCTGAAGATCCCGAACTCCAGAGGCAGATGATGCGGCCCCCTGACATCGCCGCAGACATGAAAGAAATGGATCGGAGAAAGCGAGTCGAGATGATAATGAACTCACAGGTAACGATGGAGCGTGTCTGTAGCCAAACTTCAGACGAGATATATATTCGATCTGCTTTCGTGAACACCGTCTGGTATGCTCAACTTGAACGCATCAATTTGTATCTCCCACGCAGGTGTTTCGCGAAGAGCTCGAACGCATTGTGGAGAGTCAGCTACGCGATGGTTACACCCCAGGCAATATCCATGCGTTGCAGCAAGTCACCGACTTGTTGCTGCCCAACTCACAGAAGCAGAGAGGACCACTGTTGCCAATCAATGACATTCGAGGCGTTGACGGGTTACGATATTCGAAACAAGAACGAGTTCTCAGATGCAAAATGGGCTCCTTGTGTCGACTCTTGGACGCGTACGGGTGGACGACTCACCATTTCACACATTTGACAGTGAGAATCACTCAGGACCAGGAGCATTTCCTCATAAATCCCTTCGGATTACTCTACCACGAGATCACGGCTTCGTCGCTGCTGAAAGTCGACATGCAAGGGAACGTCATCGACACGGGAACCACAACATTTTCGTTCAACAAGCAAGCTTTCGCGCAGCATGCCATTCTGCATGCCCATCGCCCGGATCTGAAAGCTATCATTCAGTGCCGACACCCGGCTCTTGTGACGGTATCGGCCATGAAGCACGGACTCCTTCCTGTCAGCGCAGACGCGGCTATTCTCGGAGATATTTCCTACGCCGCCCCGGGAACAGACTGCGAGGGCATGTCTAAGGCTTTGGGTCCCGTCAATAAGATCGTTTTTATCCGCAATCAAGGCGCAATAATCAGTGGCGACTCTATCGAGGAAGCCTTCGGGTGCTTGTCGGCCACCATCTCCACCTGCGAGCAGCTCTTGCAGTTGGCCCCCCTTGGCTTGGACAATGTGTATGTGTTGAGTTCGGATGAGCTCAACGCCATTCGCGAGGAGCAGAGGGCTCTGAAAGACGTCGAGTCCTCGATTCCCGGAGACGAAGATAAGGACAAAGCTGACTCGAAGGCCGACAAAATGAACAGGAGGTTGAGGATGTGCGACGTTAATTTTGAAGCCCACATGCGAATGTTGGACAACAGCGGTTACAGAACGGGCTATATCTACCGACAGCCTTTGCTTCGTGACGAGCGACCCAGAACGAAGAACGAAGTTGAAGTTCCCCCATCCGCTACGTCGTTCGGTCAGAGCCTCGATGAGGACAAGTGGTTGAGGTAAGGCATCGATTGCGGAAAATACCTAGCTGCATATGATGAATGCTGGTCGGGCAATTAGCAATGAAATCGGATACCCATGCTTTTGGGCGTGGTTGGGTGGCGCCTGGGTGGAGGCAGTTGGGGGAGAGAGACGACGAGAGAGTGCGTTGGGAACGTTGACCTTTGTCGCGTGCTTGTGAGTGCGCTCCCGCCTACCTATGTATCTGCTGACGATTGGTGCACAGAATGTAGGCCCTTTTTTGCTGCTGGGTGCGACGTTTCCACAATTGGTCGTCATATTCGAACGCTCACGGGATCCGATCGCATCCACCATGCTGACGATGACACATACGCTCGTCTGTGAATTCAGTATTCTCGCTAAAACATCATGGAACTCTCGCCGGAGGCTAATTCTGCATTCTCTCCCTCATCAAGAATCGTGGTGGCCGTGGTTTCCCGCGAATCCTGCCTAGAATACTTCGATTCTAGTCCCGATATGCACAAGCTCCGATCCTGGCCGAACGCCCCTTGTTTCGAAATCACTCAATAGAACAACGCCAATCCTGAAAGCCTGTTCCGACCTGCGCGATCAATCTTTTATCGCTCAGAGAACGGTCGAAATTCGGCTGTGTTCAGTGTTGTCCTTCGAAGCTCCGACGACGCCAAATCGAGGGACCGATGTTGGACAGCTCAGCATAGCCGCCTAATCGTATCCTCTCCCTCCACAGCCCTCTTAAGAAACTTCTGGACGCGAAAAAAACACAGGACAAGATGCGCTATGTCAACTCGCCGAACTCCTACCAGAGAGTCGAGGTATTAGAAACTGGAACCACTGATCCGAAGAAGATTACCAAGGTGCGTATGGGTCAGGATTCCCTGTCGATTCAGATGAATCAGGCTAGTCACACGAGCTCGAAAGGAATCTGCGTAATTTTCGGTAGGCGCCAGCTGCAGCTTTGAGCCCTCCGCCGAAGTACCACACTATTCATCGGGGCGATCGGGTTTGCAGCTGAGCGAACCGAATCTGTCGGATCAAACTGGACGCTATTGCTCGAACGAACGCCCACGTCGAGAGAATTTCCCTCGAAAGGATTCTTTTCAAGTTCGCACCTCATCCCCTCCTTATATCCTCCTCCTATTGCTCCTTATGGTGGCGGGGTTGAGGCTACACGCACTAGGCGTTTCGGAAGAATGAAGAATTCTGGTCAAGTGGAACCTTGCTGGACACTGGTGCTCGATTCGTCGATCCTCGCACCTGCAGATTTCCCTTACGAGCTCCTTGCTCTGCTCGTTGAATCAAGCGACCGTATTCCACTACCTCAGAACGACCGCTGGGAGCTCACTCGACTTGGTATTTCCAGTGGGTTCAAGATGGACAACAGGCTACTCAGCAAACTGTCGTTAAAATTGAGGGCAGCCACCAGTTCGTTCCAACCAATACCGACCCCGCAGAGTTCAAAAGGAAACAGAAGGAGGTTCGTCTTTTCCCTCATCGAGCTATCGAGAATCACGCCTGCCCTTCGCAGGCGATGTTTCACGGCCGAATGTCAGAACAGATTGGCGCTCGATCACTTGAATCGAACGAAACCTTTCATGCCGAACTTGGGTTTCAGATGAAAGCTAACCGTTTGAATTCGAAAGTCACCGCTGGACCCCAATCGAACATTCTGGAGGGTTATACATGGGAAGAAATCAAACAAATGCAGGACCACATCAATAGGAGTGGCGATAATGTTGTCTTGGTGGGGGCAGCTTCCAAAGGCATTATCCAGAGGGACTTCCAACACAATGCTATGGTTTACAAGAGTGCTTATCAAAAGAATCCTTTCGACGGAATCACTGAAGAGGTTAGTTCGATCACTGTGTCGAAATCGAAGCTCAGTGCAAACATATTCTTGCAAGTTTGTCCCTGATCCGAAGGTTACGTGGAGCGATCCGAAATCACCTTCAGTTCCGTGTGAATAGCTGTCACTGCATGTCTAAGATCCAGGGATCGCACCGATTCATCCTGGTTCACCTTTCAGGATTTGGAGGAGTACCATAAACTCATCGAGCGGAAGGCCCGTGGAGAAATCATTGAAGCCGATATTCCCGAAAATCTAAAGCCCCTCCTGCAAGAACCAGTTGCCCACGGTAAGACATCGACTCCAATCAAAAGCCCGCCTGTAAAATCGCCGGTGCAGTCTCCAGTCTCGGAAGAAGGTGCGCATATTTCAGAGTTTATCTTTGATCATCTCGAAATCATCGCTCATTCTCGAAGACGTTACATTTAGACTGCTTGACATGCTCCGGAAATGACGAGATTCATTGTATAGAACGTTAGTTTGATTCAGTCCTGAAGAGTGTCGCTTCTGTGATGTTGCATGTCCATAGAAGTTGTAGTATTTGTATGCCTTTACCTGGCTTGAATTATTTTCGAAACTCATCATCACGGAATCACCTCGGAGCTGGGGAGGATTCGAGCGTGACATTTTGGGCGGGGAATAATTATCGCGCGAAGAAGGCTGACTCATGGGCGAATTGAAACGAATCGTTGATTGTAGACTCGTACCGATCCTCGAGCGTGAGGAGGTCTCTCTCTGCTCGCATGGCGGCTGAAGGTAAGCCCATCGCTCTTCTCAGCTTGGTTCCGGTGATGGTCTCTTTCGGAATTATTCGTTCCCTCGGGGGCGCTTACGGATCGAACTTTTGTTCCGAGTCCTGTTTCGCCTAGTAAAGAATGGAATAATGCGGGATATTTCCGGTAAAAAGTCATAATGTCTACTCTGAGCTGCGAAAATACGTAACGCTTCCGTAACAACCTGGCTGAGCATTATCTATTGCTCCTCCGTGATGTGCTCTCGTGTAACGGCAAGAGATTTTATTCGTTAGACGCGGAAGAGACACAACGAGGAATTGGCTTTGGAAGGAGATACTTCTCTGAGCGGAAACCTAAAAAGAGTGAGTCTCATACGACGAACGATTCTGTGAAGGGAATCATGTCTGATCGCCTCTATCTGCAACTACTCTGTATATTGGTGGCAGTCGTTGATGTTGAAGCATCCGGAAAATTTCCGAAGATTGCTCCCTTAATGGAAGAGGTTGGAGACTGCGGGATCCTTTGAAGCTGCTTGGCCAAGGGACCGATTAACTCAAGAGCGGCAGGTCTGACAGCCGGACGGTGAAAAGTCGTCTCGAACGCGAGGTGTTGGTGCTCATTCCATTTTTCTATTCATCCGCTTCGGGTGTGGCATGTTTCCCAGTCTTCATAAACGCTTTTTACTTCGCTTGAAGGCCTTCGAACCAATCAATGTCTGATTTCGCTTCCAAAATGCATGTATTTAACCATCACCGAACACATTCTGATGTAGCGATCACTGTCCGCAGCGTATGGAAAAAATCTGCTGAGTCTTCTGATGATTGCTTCTGTCAGAAGGAAACATGCATCCGCCACTCGTTATCTCAGAATACACACATCATGCTCAATACTATTGCCGCCCTCAAGGGAGGCGCGAGTGTACGGAGTGAGGGCGCCCCTCCCATTCCAGGTCTAACCATGCTGTTCAATTGTCAGGTGGGAAAGACTTGGACAAAGAGAACGAGAAGAGCGGAGATGAATCGAAATCGCTCAGCAGCAAAGAGGTTAGTGTTTCAGCCCACACCCATTTTCCATACAGAAGTCTATCAGTCGGAGTTTGGTCTCCAGCTTCTTCCGCTGATAACAATGGGGCTGTTTCCGGCAGGTGAGCTCACCATCGAAGAGCGAGAAAAAGAAGAAGAAGAAGTCTGGAGGTCTCAGCACCGCATCCTTCTTCAAAAAACGTAGCAAGACGAAGGAAGAAGCCTAAGCTCGATGAACTTGCGTACCTCAGCAGAAAGAATTATCATCGATGGGAGAGCGTCCAAACGAGGGGAAGAAAAAGGAGAAAATTAGTCGAGGCTGTGACAGCATCGACGACCGCAGCGACAAGAAAGTACTACATTCTGAAATTGAATTGCTCTGGCGCTCTCATCCTACACGGGGCACTCCACAGAATCCACCCCACAGTAAATCATCAACAGTTATCACTCACTCGGCAACAGCGTGAATGACTGATAATTGACTTCTTCTACCACGAACTCTACCACCGCCACTGCTTCTGAGACAGAGCGAAAAAGAAGGCAACTGCCATGACCAGGACGAGAGGTCGTGAGCAAGCGCGACGAATCCATTGAATTGAATGGAAACTGATTTGACTACAAAATTGAGAAACAATTTTCGAGATCGAGTTTTTGGAATCAAGTTACTTATGGCATCCAAAGGAACATTGACTTTCATTCATCGAGGTCAATGGATAGCTTAGGAATGACGTAACGAGTTCAGGTAGAGTGCAACTTCGGTTTTTTCGTCGCCTGGGCCGAATCTTCGTCTGTTCTGTTTCACATCCCAATCGCGCTGTTTGGAGTCTGTATCCAGTAGTGGGGTACTGCCGTCCATAACACTGCCTTTGAACGCGCTCCTGATTAAAAACAGCGAGTTGGACGAGAGCACATTATACCGCAAGATCAATCTCCCTATATTCACTGTGAACGAACTTCCTCTGTGAACCAATGCTTCTACGTTACGGCCTCTTGGAGACCGACAACATCGTTCATCCGGTCGAGCGAACGAGTTCAAACATGTCAGCGAAGTTTGCTACGCGGAGAAATCTTTGTTGCGGAAGAAAGTGAAAGAAAAAAGTGGTCAACCATAAGCAGGACCGGTAGTCGTGAGTGATCACCTGGGGTACTCATGCACTGTCTTTGCGGTTAGTTTGTGGGCATGAAGTGAAAGGATCGGCTGCACTTGGAGGAATACGGACTGAATTGATTTTATCTCTCATTGAGGACTTAGGACGATGATCATTTCCGCCAGAACTGCCTGAATATGATATCGAAATGTGTAAGATGCTTTTACAATCGTTTGATCGGGCCTCAGCGCTGAAGAATGAAGAATAATGCGTGGCTGTCGGAATGTTTTCCGTGTTTTGAACACGTTGAGCTCGTTCACTTTGATTTCGTTGGAACTGAGATCGGGGAGCGAATCCATATAAGTTTTGGGTCAACATTGAAGATAGCTGAGTCATAATAAATAATTAATATTAACTGCAGTCAGCTTCAATTTCATCAATGTGTTTGGCGCCACGCCGTGGACGAACCGGAGGAGAATCGGGAAGCCATGCAATGAAAGTATGCGTCTTCGATCGGGATTCCACTACTCGCATTAACCGCATTCTGTACTGTTCTGGGATCCGTCGGTCTGAAGCCAAGTTCGGTCGCTTTGCAATGTTTCTGATCGGGATGATGAGTTGGATGAGGCAGATGTTTCGTGGGAAATCCAGGTGAAAAGTTCGGAGCTCCACGCAGAGCTCGAGCTCGCCTAGACCTGGCTCATAGATGCAAGGGAGCAGTAGTAACAGCATAGGTGCTGTCCAAACCCGCAACTTTCGAGATGAATTGGCGGGAAGCGATTTCCTCATGCCCACCCATAACGCGCCAACATCCTTGAAACGCTGTGTCTTTGTGTCGAACCCGAACAGCGAGGATGGGTTCGCCATCTCGACCTCGAAGAGGTTGCTTACTACTTTGGGCTTCGCTTTCACGAATCGTCACCTGATGGCCCATTTCAAGGACGCAAGAATTTTAAATACGTGCTGATCCCCATAAAACTGTTCCCACGGTTCAGACAGCGAATTTTGCTGAAATGCTGCAAGAGAAACCAACAGAGAGTGTTAAATATAAATATAATTATGACTATAATAGCGAGAGGAGAATAAAGAAAACCTTATTTACATCAGCGCATCGCCATCCGTCATCATTTCTTGGAACACGTTTGCTCAGTGTGATAATTTCTTCCGTCCGTTGATTTCTAGCTTGGGATAGGGAGTATTCATTGATGCGCGTAGGGGACGGTCCATCATCTGAGCTCGATAGCCGGAAAATTCAGGGAGTCCCGGAGTGGATGTCTTACTTATTGAGAACACCATCTTTCCTTTGTGCGCCCATGCATGGGAACGAGAGAATACTATTTCCTCAGTACTGCCGCATGACGTTGTCCGCGCTGATTGATGCCTTGGATCATTTTCAGCCCACAGCACATCTGAACCTTCCTTCCGAGACACCCTCATCACGTGATTGGATGCAATGAAATCGTAAAAATACCTTTCGCATTCGCGTCAGGCGAGATACAGTACATGGTGAAGGAGAGCATTGTGATCTGGCACCCTTGTATGCGAGAAGAGCTTTCGTTCCGCATCATGGGGGAGAGGGCTTCGCTAGAAAGATTACAGTATCGGGTTGAAAATTTTTGATCATGTTCGGGTGGAATGCAGCTAATGACAACGGATCGAAGCACAGTCAACAGGGGCTTCTCATCGGAAACGCACCCTGCTCAACGGGTTTTCAGAAGCAGTATTCTCAGAAACGGCCTCTCCGCCCTTTGGCACAGGGCAAAGCATCCGAACGTCTGTGGTTTGCAACCGACTCCACCCGCGGATCCAATCTCAGTGATCAACTCTCAGGATAGCCTGTCGAGATCTGACGGGAAACGTTGTCGATATGAGACACGTTCGGGTGAAATGACACGCCTTCGTTACCGAACAACCACTCTCAGGAACATGACTTCGACATGCAACTCCGGACCGCGATGCATCTAGCTACCAATGATCGGAGACAGAGCTCGAATGGTTGGGGGTCGAAAGAATCGGATTCTGCAGAAGAATATGATAATTCGCCCGCACGCGATCAGTACACACTGATTGAACCCGAAGCATCGTCTCAATATATAAATGGCTGACCCTCGGGACTTCGCCGGCGCCTCTTTTTCGAGAAAATCATCCCGCGATGCGAACCTCCAGAAGACGCGATTCAAGTTCCATATGTGAACTCTGAAGAGGCCCGAAGTAGAATCTCGTCTGTTGTTAATTGGTGTTCCCTCGATGGAACCCGACATAAGTTCCGGGTCATCCGAAACTCTTGGAAAAACAGCACTCTGAGATTGAGCGGAAGCTCATGAATTCTCTCGACAACGAAGTAAAGTCATAGGGATCTCTATGGAAGAGAATCCCCCATCACATATTGTCTTAGAACATGATCAGAAAAGAGCAGCATATTTAGCATCATCGCCACGAAATTGGAGAAGGGAATCGTACAAGGGCAATCGAGACTGATAGATGGGGCAAACAACATTCTGGACATTTTCTAAAGACGCCTCCGAACAATCGATGAGCTCGGCGGATGGACACTGTGCCTCAGAAAGGTCCTGACATTCATCCGTTTCGGGAAGAGGCGGGACTTCTGATCCACTTTGTATTCGCCGAGAACCAGAGATATTTCGAGGAAACATCAGAGGGTCGTCATTTCCCTGCGGTAGAGCCCGTCGGAGTTCGCGTGAACTACAGAGACATTTCCGTCGATGCCCGTCACTGTTAGGAGGAAAACTTGGTGCTTTGTCGAACCTGGCCCGAACCTTGCGCCCTACCGGTAAGGGGACCCTTGCCGGAGACACCTCGATGGACCTCGTCTTAAATATCCCATGATAGCTATGAGAAGAACAATCATCGCATCATCTCCCGATCGGGGGAGTCAGTCTCACGCTACCATAAACCTGCTGCTCACCTAAGGATCGTCGACATCGATTCCGGAGCGGAAATCATCTTCTCTGACTTGGGTTCCGTGAGACTCATCAGTGTGATACATGAAGCCGGTGCTGGAACAACGGAAGTTTGTTCCTTCACGGAAACTTAACAAGCTCTACGACTCTTGAGTTTCGCCCCATGACTGCACACCTACGGAACAGCCTTGTTGGCGCCGTTACCTATCGTCCCTATAGATTCCGTCAGTTACCTTCACTCCAGTGATCACCTTCGCAGCAGGCAGAAGAGCTATGCGGCAGCATGGCAATAGTTCCTTCGGCGAGACAAGACTCTTGCCAGCCTTCTCTAACTGTAGATCAACTCGATCGTTCCGAATATTGGAAGCGTATGGGTATTTGCAATTTGGTGATGCCCATGTATGATTAGGTTGCGCGGTGTTGTCTCGAAATCAGAAACCATAATTTCACTCATCAGTCAAAACACAAGCTCTTGACTAGCCCAAAAATACCTGGAGATATCACAGTACCAATGTCTCGAGCTCCCCGAGGGCAATACTGCCAGATTCGGAAATACATTCCTGCGTAGTAGGCACTATGTATATGATCTTCTGGAGGCTTGCAAATATATCGAGAAACGTCGCGGCGCCTCGGCCGTCTTTAGGAACATCCGCAAAGCGAAAGGCGTGCAGATGGATATGATCCGGAGCGGTACCATTTTTCTTCCGTCAGGCTGTGGTGGAGTGATCCAGAGCTTGCATTTGGAGCCACTGATAAGATGAATCTTTATTACACTCAGATTCACCCACCCCCCTGACTGCAGAGAGTTTAACTCGGGTGCCCCATCAGATAGATATTCCGAAGCCAGCGAGAAAGCCTTCTCGCTCATTCCCGACGAGCTGTTCCGATAGTCGAACCAACGCTGTGATTTTTCGACCACGGGATTGGCGAATGAAGCTCTCACACAACTCCTGAGATATGTCTCCAAGAAGATAGCCTTCTAGAGTCAGACGCCCGGAAGACTTACGCGAAGGCCTCGTGGATTTCACTCGCATCGTTAACGCCGCAACCGGAGAGAGTCTGTCGAAGATCAACCGGAATCCTTTAAACTCAACGATACCGCAATAAAGACATGACATTTGTTCATGCTGTATCAACAATATGTACAAAATTTATTTATAATCACGTTGACGCCTCCCCCCTTATCTTGATGAAGACAAGATACTCATCTGCCACACCGCTTCGCGAGAAGCTTCGCAATCTGGTAGGTGCAGCGTCTCTGTATACAACGACGTCACGAGCTCGTCCGGAAGAGAACTAATTCAGTCCTGCGGGTCCCGGCAACGAGTAAGGATGTTGGAGCGTGGTTTTCTTGACAGCCTGGTGTTTTTCGACTTGCTGGTACTCAGTCATCGGTTTATCAGCTATGCCACAGGTACCGATACCAACCCGGCCGTCCACGGTTTCAGGTGTAGCGAAAATGCTCTTCTTCGTTACTCCTTTTTTCTTGTGCAAAGCTTTGCTATTGAAGCTCTGCCATTTATTTTTGTCCGCTTCTCTTTGCTGTTCGATTTCCTTGAGTCTCTCTTTCTTCTTGAGATTTTTCTGTTTCTTGTACTCCTTTTGTGCAGCCAATTGAGCTTTTTTGCTGCCTTTTGGCATCAGAGTGCTGCGGGGTCGTAGCTCGTTGAGATTGCACGTTTCGTGCGCAGTATATGCGTCGAAACTAACGGTCGCCAGACCATCTCCGGATATCGACGTAACTGTGGCTTCATAGTGATTTCCATCCTCATTCCAAGGGGCGAGCACTTTGTCTCCAACTTGCCACTTCCCAACGCTGGAAACTCCTTGACCGGAATCCTCCGAGTTCTCACGGGTCGGTTGATCTCCTAATAGGTTTCTCGTC
Source organism: Phytoseiulus persimilis (assembly GCA_037576195.1). Classification (NCBI taxonomy): domain Eukaryota; kingdom Metazoa; phylum Arthropoda; class Arachnida; order Mesostigmata; family Phytoseiidae; genus Phytoseiulus; species Phytoseiulus persimilis. The sequence continues at coordinate 53,878,058 of CM075101.1, read as the reverse complement.
AGGGCCAACACTTCCAGAATGTCTTCGCGAAGTTTTTTGAGGTCCGGATCGTCTGGGTTCGAAGCCAGTGCGGCTTCAACTTGCTGGAGCTGCACATTGTATGTTTCCAATTGTGACTGAAGTTCTTCCTTGTCCGCCATTCCTGGTAACTGGCCTCGATTCCGATTCTCGGCGTTTCTCTGAATGCTCTCACTCACGAAACTGAAACCCTCGATTCAGACACTATTCGAGCAACGGTCGGTCTGCGTACCGGGTGCAGTATGTTGTGGTGCCTCCACAACATACAAATGAACGCATTATTAAAGGGACCGGCCGCCGCCAGGCGGTCTGCTGATTCGCGGGCTGGCTACTAGGCTACCAACTGCCAGGCTGAAGTGTGGAAGCCTATTGCGGTGCGAGATTCAAGCACGGAACAGGCGCGAATCAACGATGAGAGTTGGGATGTCTCTCGTCGAGATGACGAAGTATACAGCAATATCATGGTTTAAACAGTTCACCCACAAGTTCCCCCAAAATCTTCGACTAGGATGGCTTTGAGATTATGCATTGAGCCGCAAGAGTGCGGCGAACTTCGAGGCGGAGACAAAAGCCGGGGTGAAACTCGACTCAGGACATTAAATTTTTGGAAGAGACACTCCAAATATCACGAAGCATTCAGTGCTTCGACTGAAGATGAGTGGACCCGGTGGAATAATTTTGCATGGAAGCTAGAAGTGCGAATGGCTTTTGGCTCATCCTCATCAATATATGGCACATTCCTTCCAGCGGCGAGTATGCTGAGATAGTGTATCGGGGAATCCAATCTTCTCCCTCTGCACCGCCGTGTGATCCTCCTATCATCAATGGTTGAATGTTGGGGAATCTCCTCCATGAATAACTATTCGAAGCTCTCTGACGATCCCGTCCACGGAGACGAGTTTGCGGTGGAATCTTCCTCGAGGCATCTAAGATTGTCGTGGACAGATGCATGTCGCGAATTTTCCGACACAATTCGTGCCGAACGCGGGGTTCATCGCGGAGTATGGCTCGCTTTCTTCCCAGACACATCGAGTTCTAATTCATCGAAGCCCGAAGCTTGCTGCTCGCCCCGGCCAAAGCAGCGAGCTAGATCCGATCTTGCAGCTACCGCCCGAATCATGGAAACGCGAGAGAACCAAGCTCCGCTCAGATCTATCACATTTTCTCCTCTCGGAAGGAAATACGAAGCCCGCGAACTCGACCCGGGTTTCCGCATCGGTTTGGCGTTCAACGGATAACGTGGCTTTCATGCTTAATTTCAAAATCATCGGAAGAACTGTTCGGCGGAAGCTCATAACTATCCAAACTAAGTTTTGCTGTGAGTCTCACCATGTCACGCGGCGCCTTTAGATTGCTCGCTGGGAGACACTGACGTGACACTGATGGGACGCAAGCACGCGCGTTTCTCTGGACAGAAGAACGCCCCTACGGAATCCACCAATTATCTCAGCCGGTCATACTCAGATCTCGACAACTCCGACATTTCGATGGACCTTGAAGTTTTTTCATTATGCTACCAGTGTTCGACTTGGCTCCCTGCCCGTTCAATCGATCGGCATCTGAATCAGAGCATCTTGATGAGAAATTCAATCATTCATTTAAGATCAGCACCAAGATCTTCAAACCGAAATCAGAGCGTCGGTCGCAATCAGGAAAATCTGAACTCCGATTTCGGTCAACCGAGACGACGGCCAGTAACCGGAAACGAAACACTCAGTCAGTAGAAATATTTGCCCTTGTTTAAGTCGTTGTTTAAGGATCGGCGTCCGCTGCTCGTACTCACGGTTGTGTCGCTGTACGTAACATTCGAGTCGAGGGGGTAGGTCCTAGGAAGATGAGTGACTGACCACGTTCGGGGAGATTTCGCTCACCCTCATCGGTAGCGACTCGCGACGCTCTCAATATGAGGGCAGTCCAAGTGTGAAACCACAGACTGGATCCTGGAGCCATGAGGAGATTAGTTTCCAATAGACCTGAGGAACCCGAAAACAGCTTCCAAGTGGGCTGTTCGCAATTACGGGGAGGAACTTCCTGACACGGATGTGAACATGCCTCATCAGCGCCGATGTCTGCATCCTTATCAAGGGCCTCTCTGTCATCGTCCTCCATTGTTTCCCCCTCTTCCTTTCTGAGGTCTCCCTGTTCCTTCCGGGGAGCAAAATCCGGGCTTGGGGGGCAGGGAGCTCGAGATGGGACTGATCCGAGATGATTCGGCGTGAATGAATGCTCCAGCCTGAAAATTCCGGGTTTTCGAGGGGAGAATCCCTGAATCTGCTTGGGCAATCGCAACCTCTGTCAGGCATGAAGCCGATCTTTGCCTATGGACAGGCCGATCCGAGAGGGCACCTTCCGGCCTGTCAGACATTCTCGAGGAGCTCCGTCGGCGAAAATGTCTGAGCTGTCTTCGTCCTCGCTCATCGAAGGCGTCGCATCCGCGGAAACCACCAAAAGATTTCTGCTCATTGGCGGAGAGGCCCTCAACCAGACCACGCGGAGTAGAATTCGTCTTGAGGCGGCATACCGTGACGCATCAAACCGCTCAATCCTCGAACTGTGCACGATAGATTCGTTGACCGTCGCAAGCAAATTCCTAAGTTCGACACAGCGTGAACCGCTGGCTGCTGCGCAAGATCGTCATCAGGGAAACGGATCCGATTTCTTCGTTCAAGTTAGTCTTGGGACTTGGAAGTAGGCCATACAATTCGTGGAACCACAGTGCGTCATCCGGTGATTTTTCATGCTCTGTAGAAATTCTCTAGGTAGAGAGCGACACGTTGGCTTTCGAGCGCGAACCAAATCGGGATCATGGAATCTCGCCCGCCTTCTACTCAACTCATCCTCTGAATCCAGAGAAGGGTGCCTCGAAACATCAGGGCTCCTAACCCGATCCCTGGTATCAACAAGGGGACGATACCTGAGGCGGTATTGTTCTAAATGCTCGGACGGAAAACAGTCCCGCGAACTCCCGCCTCTCTGCCGAAAAATACGGTACGACCAAGTGATTCAAAAATCGGACCGCAATGACCGAAGTCCATCCCAGCGTCGAACAAGGTCGGCTCCAGACGTTTCTCCGAGAGGATCCATTGATTATCGGCACTCATTCGGAGAGGCTTGAATCACACTTGACCAATCCATTCGATTTTCCAGGAGCCGTATCAATCGTTGGTACCGCTTCCACTCAAGTCCGAGCGAAGGATGGCGGCGGAAATCCTTGTCCTGCTCCGAGGATCCTGAAACCGAAACAGAATAGATGGTGTAGAACCTCGGAAAGATGGAGATCTATGGAACGGATCCACTGAGCAGGGACTCGAGGAATGAGCTTAGATTATCATGCATTGGAGAATTATTAGCGGTTTCTGAATGATTGCTTTCGAACTGGGATTTCTGTGTGTGACAACTGTGGGGATCAAAGGAAAACTGCGGATGATTTAAACGAGACTTTTTCTTGGTTTCTGATGGAGAGCCCTCATCGTTCACCTGGCTCTTTCCGCGAATTCTCGCGGACTGATCTGAGCGATGCGGGCGTGGATGCTCCCCAAACTCATCTTTCTGCTCGCGTTTCTGTTCGCGACAGCGGCTCCTCAGGTCGCGCGGATTCGAGACCGCTGATTCATGAGGCTGCAATTATGTACCAGAACTGTCAGGATGAGCATTCCACAATCGGAAATACATTTGCGTAAGCTGGGATCACGTCGAGAAATGTCGGGTCGGGAATGGAAGCGGTGCCCTGATTCCGCCCATCTTCTCAGCAAACATCTGTCAGCAGTGTTTGCGTCCTCCCGCCTCCCATGGAGCGACTTGTGTTTTCATCCCCTACAACCACCCGTTGTTTGACCGCAGAGTCTCCGGTGCCATCCGCCCGAGCAGAGGCGCTCTCCCGAAAGCGAACACCGGCGTTAACCCTTTCTGCCAGAATAGGTCTCGACTCGGAAGTCACACAAGTCCGAAGACCGCCACAATGGATTGGGGCAACCTAATAAATGAATGCTTGTGCGAATTCCTCTTTCTTCGTGGCTTGGATTCGGAAGCAGTCGCAGAATCCAAGTTTATTATCCAGACCTCAGCTCGGCTCGATTCTCCCCTAGCAAAGCTCTGAGAATTGATCCGAGGCTTCTGCGACTTGGGGATCGGGAAAGATGACTCCATTATCAAACAGGAGGGTATTTTCAGGAGCAGATGACAAGGGGTATAGGAAATCTGTACCCAATCGAGTCGGATGGATGCATTTTTAAAGGGACCTCCGACCGCTGAGCTGGCGGCGCGTTCGCTGCTCCGTGTTTACATCCGCGAGATCGTGCTCACATCTGTGGCGGGGAATTGAGAACACGGAGAAGCAGGCGCAAAAAACCTCTGAGAAAGCGACTGAACTGAGCAGAAATTATCGAACTCTGAGTTAATCGTGCTGACTGACATGAAGTATCGTAGTCACCAAGCACTGAACGACTAGCGGATGACTCGAATGGAGACTACGAATGTCAGATCCAAGGAGATCCATGTACTCATATCAATACGATACGGCGTAATCATCGTTACGTTTCGGATGAGCTGAGGAAGTGTGTGCAGAGAATATGAACCACAGTTCTCGGATCGCGAGGGTATGGGCGGGCCATGTGATACTCTAGAAGCAGTGGCGGATTCAACGGGTGGCGAAAGGGAAAATGCTTCTGTCTACTAGTCGGGGCACCCCTCCTGGAAGGAGAGATGAGTTAGGGGACCTATGGTCTCGAAAGGCGACCTGAAACTCTATTGCCCGTGAGCCACGGTCCCTCCAGTCTCCAGCTGATTGGAAGGAGTGAAAATTTATTTCACCTGAATCTGTTCTCTACTCTGCGAGGGAGCCAGCGAGACTTGCGTTTATGGTGCAAAACCAGACCTGGGTTTTCTGTCGAGTGTCATACTCGAGTATTACCAGGGAGGGGGGGGGCATGCAGAATTTGTCGCTGAAAAAGACAGTCAAGCACTGGAAGTGCGCGAAAAGGGTTCCCGAGAAATAGATTTCGTGTTCGGGCTCTTGGTGCCCGAGACGTTGAGTAACATAGAGTTAGCCGCAACGCAGCGTGGTAGTGTTGATGAGAACGTATCCCTCCCGAGTTTTTCGCGACAGATTTGAACTATGAGTTGATCAGTTTCAAAGAGATGTACCTCGAGCACGACCACAGTGATTTCTGGAAGGATATGCCGCTCAGCTACCTGGACTTTGTGCTCAACAACAACATAATGGTCCTGTGACAGCTTGTGCCGTCCATTCCAGACCCTGTCCGTGGGGCCGGCGAGCGCGGAGCACGTCATGAGCTTTTTGAGAATTGTGAGGGAATATCGTGGGGCCACCTCAGCGGATACCACGCTCAACAATTTCCGTATACTCTATATGAAGCGACAGGTTGCCAACTCCTTGAATTTGGACAATGCGATTGAAACATTTGCCGAGCAGAAAGCCAGGCACGGCTTCAGATACAATAGCTAAACCCAGGAGCGCGGCTCTCGAAATGAAATTTGCGTGAAATCCACTGAATATTCATGGCTGACTCTCCATTCCAATATCATGCGTCGAGCATCACAGAGGTGCCCCCCCCCCCTCTCGAAAAAATTGCTGACTGGGCTTCTTCCCTTGAATCCGCCACTGTTCAGGAGGCTCATTTGAAAGGCTCCACTTTTTGGCCTTCATTATAATTCTTCCGTCTCCAGACCGCTTGAAGGCACCGGTGAGACATATTCAGCTAGCTGGAGATTGGAGGGACCGTGGGTCACGGGCAATAGAGTTCCAGGTCGCCTTTCGAGACCATAGGTCCCCTAACTCATCTCTCCTTTCAGGAGGGGTGCCCCGACTAGTAGACAGAAGCATTTTCCCTTTCGCCACCCGTTGAATCCGCCACTGCTTCTAGAGTATCACATGGCCCGCCCATACCCTCGCGATCCGAGAACTGTGGTTCATATTCTCTGCACACACTTCCTCAGCTCATCCGAAACGTATTGATGATTACGCCGTATCGTATTGATATGAGTACATGGATCCCCTTCGATCTGACATTCGTAGTCTCCATTCGCGTCATCCGCTAGTCGTTCAGTGCTTGGTGACTACGATACTTCATGTCAGTCAGCACGATTAACTCAGAGTTCGATAATTTCTGCTCAGTTCAGTCGCTTTCTCAGAGGTTTTTTTGCGCCTGCTTCTCCGTGTTCTCAATTCTCCGCCACAGATGTGAGCACGATCTCGCGGATGTAAACACGGAGCAGCGAACGCGCCGCCAGCTCAGCGGTCGGGGGTCCCTTTAAAAATGCATCCATCCGACTCGATTGGGTACAGATTTCCTATACCCGATGACAAGAGGGCGTCCGCTCCTCGGAGCGCGCAAATTCGAAAACTGTGACGGATCGGCAGCGGAATCCACATCTTGATCGGGATTACGACTTTCGAAAAAGAGAATCTTTTGTCTGGAAGAGCCTCCCATCAGTCGAAGACTCAACTGTTGAGGTCGCTCCGCAAGGGCCATTGATCGTCCCGAGGAGGCAAGACAGAATTTTTGTGCTCCCGCAGCAGAAGCAAGTGTTCCTCCGCAAAACAACTGCTACGACTACAAGCACCGGGTGGCACTACCATCATCATAACAATACCAGCTCAGAAAGTGGAGTGCCACTCAGCTGATTGAATCTGACAGAAGAAACATGAGGGATTCGGAAGCATCTGTTTGAATTCTACACATCGTCAGATGTCATGTCAGACGTCACCGAAGAGAACCCAACTCCAACAGTTGTCAAAGTTAGTCCCAGACTGATTTCAGGAGTGCTCAACGCGAACAACAAAGATGCCGTCGATTGGTAAGGATTCCTGACGGATTGAATCGTTTAGAAGAGATACTCAACGATGCATTCTGGAGAGTTTCGTTTCTCTCGTGGAACCAGCCTGGCGGCGGGTTTTCGCCTGAGCCGCCGAGATCGTGCTCGAGAGGATTCCCCTTCAGGAACCTCGTTCCTTGGGAATAATGAGGGAACGAAACCGTTCGCTCGATTCTCAGAGACACTGGCTGCGATGAGCCCGATCAAGGCCGATGTGGCTCCAGGGTGACGGTTTAATGGGTTGCCTCCTTGCAGGAGTTCGCATGGCCTCTTGGCTTATGGAAGTCAGAACAACATCGTCGTGGTAGGGTGTGCCGGGACAGCTTTGGTGCAAACGTTGCATGGCGGGCAGAGACATGACGTCACGAGGATTCGTTGGTCGCGTCATTTACACTACCACGACCGCGTGAGTACCGAGAAGATCAGGATCCGCGGGCGGTTGTTGACTGCTGGTGGGACTTCAACTGAAATTTCGACACCTTGATCCTCTAGGTGCGGCCCTATAACCTCCGTTTAGCTGCGGCTGATGTCTGTGGTGTCGTAACGGTGTGGAATGTTGCCACCGGAGACATCAAGGCGGAGCTGGCTCAGCCCGGTCACAAAACCGTTATCGGTGAGCGCGGTAGAAACAAGTTGCATGTTCTCCTAGCAACTTCACTCCCTACTTATCTGCGTTCCCCACGATCGGAAGAAAAGGACTGGGTGTTCAGCGTGTGTTCCGGCTCCCCTAACGGAATTGATATTCTATAGACATGCACTGGATGGCATTCAACGACGCTTCGTACCCTCTGCTGCTCGTGCTGTACGAACAATCGTATCTCGTGCTCTGGGACACCGAACGTGAAGTACTCGTGTGGAAGAAAGATTTCAGCAAGGATGTGAACGGGAAATTCACTGCATTCAGCGTTGATCCTTTCAGCGAGGCTGCTATCGCTTGTAATATTCATCTGCTCGATCACTTTCACCCTGTTAAGAAAATGGAGTGATTTCTGCTCATAGACGCGTCGCCCCTGCATTTGTGACCTCTGGATTATATTTTTTTCCGCAGTCGTTTCCCTCGAATACATATGGCTCCTTGATGATCTCACTCCAGCAAGACCGCCGCAGAGTCCGCTCAAGAAATTGGAAATCACGATACCTCCGCCACCGGGAACCGGAAGCGCGGCACAAACACCGACAGAGAACCCCCGTAAAAGCAGATTGCTCAGCGGTGAGTGAGATAAACGACCATGGGAACCTTGTCCGATTCAGGAGTCTTTATTCCTCGAGGATCATCCGAGCTAAGGGACCAACTGATTTTTGCCGATTCCTCCATCTCACAGGTGTTCAGGCCATGTTCCAGGGTGGATCAGCCCGTGGAACTCAAGGCAATCCGCGCGAACACGAAACAGAAGAACGAGACGGCACGGAGTGTCTGAGTATGATGCATTCAGCAGCCTTCAGAAATCAACTTTTTTTCATTTATCAGAAGCACATTGTGATCGTCGACATTTGTATACAGCAGGTTGGTCTCCCACAACGGAATCCTCTTACGATGCGAGAGCTCCGCTGCATAACATGCTCATGTCAGCGAGTCACAAGAATCTGTGAGCACGTCAAACGCGTTCCAGGCGATGGTAGGAGGAAACACGAGGAAACTCACACGCTACCTTCCAGGTCATAGGCACTGTACACACAGAACGCAATCATATCGGGTTCTTCGCCGTGCGAGAGTGTCGCAACAGTGGTCGACTCCTGTGTCTTCACGAAACTGGAGTGATAACCGTGCGTCAGAGGAAACTATGTGATAAGAATCAAGGTAAAGCACGGATAGTCGGGCCACGGTCCATCTGGGTGTCGAGTACGCATCCAGGTGAGATTCCGACTCTAGAACGAGCTCGAGTCACACTCGAAGTTACGCCCGTGCGCGGATTTCAGAAAACCGGAAGAGCTCTGATGTCACCTACCCCTCAAACGAAATTCGCCACGATCAGGATGTGCAGTATGAGCTCGTTTGTACCTCGGAAGCTTATAGAATGATACACAGGAACTCCAAAATCGTAGCGTTCGCTATTTCACCCGTGACTGAGTGCAGGGCGGCTGTTGTTCTCATGGACGGCAGAACCCTGTTCTACCAGTTGCGAGACAGAGCAATTGACTCTGCCACGGTTCGTTGTTTTCTGTAAAAGTGTGGAAGCGCGAATACCAAACGTCTGTCGTTTCCAAGCGCGCTCATCGATCGAGGCCGCAAAAGTTAACAATCGCTCTCAACCCGCAGGAGAAACCTCGTTTGGTAATTTCAAGCAACTTTGAAGCTTTATCTACGGTGCCTCATTGCATGAAGATGTGCCCACCAGTCACATTCAAGAACTGGCGAACTTATCGTCCTCTGCTGGCTTGTGCGGTAGCCACAGGAAACATTCAAGTGATCAATGTTGCAACTGGCCAAGTGGAACGAAATATCTGTGTACACACAACTCCCGTAAGGGGGATCGAATGGACCAGTTTGACGAGTTTCCTGTCTTTCGCCAATGCCACGCTTCAGGCAAGTCTGGTTGAGCGGGAACACGAGTGTCCCTCAGCCGGTCACGCTGAACGAGCGTCTCATTTTCGAAATTCTACAGGTAACGAACCAGCAGAACAGCAATGTCAAGAATGAATTATTCCTGACCGAAGTGACGTCGGGACGTGTCAAAGCTCTCCGAACCGACAGAGCCGATGAGAAGCCAATCGAGCTTCTAGCTGTGTCCAAACATGGGTAAGTGGTTTCCCCTGAGACATTCATGATCCCATCCATCAGGGCTTCTGCGAACTCACCGTCTCTCGTCGTTATCCGCAGACAGTACTTCATTGTAGCGTTCAAAGAGCAACCTTTCGAGCTATGGGACCTCACGAACTTGACATTGTTGTCTACGGTCTCGCAAAACTTCAAGAATATAACCTGCCTCGAATGGAGTCCCAAGTCGGCTCTGAAAAGGAAGCACAGGTGAGTTGAGATCACGGCGACTCTGGCCTCTTTCCAAAGACTGGTCCAGTCCCTCGGATCGACGAGCTGGAAACGAACTCGGATGTTATTCACAGCGAACAGGGCGAGGAAATCTCGAAACAGATCGACCCGATATTCCTGAAGCCACCCACCAACGACATTTGCGACGAGAAATCCTCCCGCAGTTTTGTCAAAGAGCATTTTCTTGCGGTGGATTCGCAGAGTAAAGTACGTTCAGCCCGGGAATTCATGGATCGGTTCATTCAAAGAGAAAGCACGAAGAGCGAGGTTTCAATCAAAGTCATCTCTCCCATGTAGGTGTGTTTCTTCACCGTGGAAGGCTCGGTATTGAAGAGTAACATGCGGATTCTCGTACCGGTGTCATCGGCTATAACCTGCACCGCGTGGAAGGCCGACAAACTGGTACTCGGTGACTTGGATGGGAACTTGAGTTTGTGGGACATAACCACGAAGAAGAGCGAAACGACACCGAGTCAGAGAGGAACTGTTAAGAAGGTGGCATTCGCGCCCGGGCGAGGGAACATGAAATTGATAGTTCTCTTCCTCGATGCGGTCGAGCTTTGGGAAGCGACTTCTGATCATACGGTACGGTCCCACAAGACACCAAACGGCGGAATATCTCTCGTTGAAATCCCCAACGACTTGCTTACGATTTTTCAAATTTCCAGATGAAGCGGCTCACATCGCTCAGAATAAGCAAGGGCGAAATCTGTCATGTGGACTGGGCCGACTCCGTCAGTCCCCTCCTGGGTTGGCAGAATGGTAACATCTCAGTCATGGACATGGAGTTGAAGCAATGCTCCACGCCGATCGCTGAACTGTTCTTCGAAGGTACACTTTGAAAGGGTGGTGGGACGGAATAGTCGCTGCATTAGTCCGAGTTTTCAACTTCCTGCTACAGTGGATATCTTACCATTTCAGAGATGCCTTTTCTACCGTCGATTCTGAGTCCAAACTCAACATTCCATTTGAAATCTGTCTTGCAGCATCTATGCGAAGACAATAGCAGTTTGGATGTTTATGAAGCTACCAAAGATTTCAAGCTGCGCGAAGACGCCGTCCTAGTTCGGGGAATGTTGGCCGATCTTGACGCTGATGTTTTGGCAGACCTTAGTAAATCTCGAACCGCCCGAAGAGCATTCATTCTAGCTCAACTATTCGGCGATGAAGAAGCAATCCGCTTCTGGACGATGTTCAAATCCAGGGTCGATCCCCTGCGCCGTTTGCCGACTTCGTTCGACCTTCTCCTTCCTCAAGACGAGTACCGACAGCAGCAACTCGAAAGGGCCTTGCTGCATGAGAGCAAACGCGGTAGCAATTACCAGCTCACCCAGCTCTGCATCGACGAATTCCTTCTCTTAGGTGACGCTGATCGAGCAGTGCAGTTGCTACTTGAAACTGAGCCTCCGAATGAGCTTTTCACCCACGATGCGCTGCGGTGAGTGAACAATCTAATCAAACGTTCTCGTCCATCCGATGGCGTCCCAATCGAAATCGAAACTTGGCTACAGATTCGGAGTTTCTTCCACAGCGCGTGTCTGATTGCTTGTTTGAAGAAGGAGAACAAGTCGCAGTCGGTTGTTAAGCTGGTTGCAACGAATCTGATAGCTTCCGGAGATACCGAACTGGGAGTTCAACTCCTCTGCGTAATCCACAAAGCTCTCGATGCGTGTAGGTATTTGCAAAGTAACGGACAGTGGGATAAGAGTATCTGGCTTGCGAAGGTAAGTGACTTCCTCCACTCCTCGCACACTGATGCTGACTTGAATTCAAGCTTGGATCAGAGCGATCCGATTCGGACGATGAAGGCTGTCAATGACATGGAAATCTTTCCTTCAGTGCTCTCTGGCCGCGGAAGAGGTGTGCGAAGTGGTGAAAAAGTGGGCCGATCATTTGCAACTCGGGGGAACCAATCAACGTTGTCGTTCGGCCCTAGCGCTGCTCTCCATCGGTGAGATCGTACGCTGCGTTGAGATGCTAGCTTCGAACCAGATGATTGAGCGAGCCGTACTGCTCACCGAAGCTGCTGCAGATGCTGGATTGGAGCTGCAGTGGGAAAAGAACAAAAGTACGTACTTACATCAGTGTGGAGGGCTTCTCATTCCTATTCGGTCGACTGAGGTCAATGAAGGAATCGGAATGACTCTCTTGTTTTCCAGAGGAATTCCGCCCTCCAGGATTGTATTTGACGTATGCGCGATACTTACATGCCATCGGAGATTCAGGGACGGCGCTCAGGTATTGCTTGAAAGCCTTGGACATTCCGGAAGCGGAAGATTTGAAGAAAGAAATAGAAATCCTGCTCGACGACACCGTTCTCAAGACAACCAACTGACGGATCCTCCAAGCTAGGAATTTTAAGAATGTTGATGAATTCCGTTGAATAAACGGATTCCTTTTCGGAGAGACGTGCGAAACTTCATAGCGCGGTGGCCCTCCAGCCTGTTCGCTCTGCGGCCCCCTACGCGACGACCCCCGAAAAACGCTATTCCGAAGTATTGATTCTCGCCTCTCTTCGCTCCCAATATCTTGTTACGTGAAGAGGATACGCAGATTTAGTCAACGACTCGAAACCCGGGGACAACGATCTCGCTTGGCATCGTTTGGATCACCGCGTCGTCGTACTCTATGAGCAGCATTGACAGATGCAGCTTTGAACTCACAGTGAACACTCCTACCAATTCGCTCGAGATGGTCAAGGTGCTTTTCATCGGTTTCCCCGAAGAGCCACAGCGGTGTTTGCCGACAAGAGTACCATCGATGATGGCATCCCTAAGAGTACACACGAAGAGGTGAGGTGAGAGGCAACCCGAATCCTCCTTCCCGAGTCTCTTGATCTTCGGAGAGGTTGCAATCGACAGAGAGTGGATAACTTGGACAACATCCTGCCGGATCCTGTGAACTGGGAGTCATACTGTTATGTTCTGTCAGCGAGTGTCTGTACCAAACATTTGCTCTCAACCGTCGATTTCGTTTCGGATCTTGACGAGCGCTTCCGCAGGATCACTTCGGACAGACGACCACTGGATGCCGATTCCTTGAGGAATCCCCTTCCCATGTTCCCTTCGCAACTCGTTGAACTCCCTCCGGTTGCCGCTTTTCCCTCTGGTCAATAGTTATCTCATCATCTTTTGTTTATCTGCCTCTTCCCTATTTTCAATCTATGCGCAATGCACATGATGGATCCAGAGGTAAATCCCCTCGCGCGAAGCTAAGGTTGACAATCTGAAATCGTCCCGAGTTCCCTCCTGAGCCCTGAATTGCTTCCCGAACCCTGAATTCTTAAGGGACCTCAGGCGGAGGTTCCATGAGTTTGCTCAGTGCTGTAGAATGGCTCTGAAACTCCGCGGGTCGGCGAAGATTTCGCTCCCACGAGAACGCCCTCTCCACTTTGGCTCTCGCCGCTCTCTTCACCGTAGGAGGTCTTCGTTTCGATGAAGAGAAATGCTTCACTCGCGACTGTCCGCCTATCGGGGGAAGTTTCCTGCTCTCGGAAATCCGAATCCTCGACATTGCCGTCTTCCCACTACTAGCTGCTTGACATACAACGCGACCCAACTCAGAAGCGCAACGAGGTTCTCTCGTTCGTTCCCTCGTCTTTCACTTTTCATTCCAACAACTGGAGTCGTTGCTCCACTGACATTGAGGATGAAGCCTCAACTTAGTCTCGGTATCCCCTGCTCCGTTGGTACGCGATAACGTACCCTAGGGAGCACCCCTTTGCCATTCGACTGAAGAGCCACCACATCACTCAACAGAGCGAGATCGGTTGCAGCATGGAAGCAGCTTGACGATAGCATTAGCTAAGTGTCCGTTCCAAACGAGTGCTTTCGCAAGTTCAACTTTTGCTTTCCATCTAACATGTCGGCCGATGATTTTCCGGGAACGCTGGCTGACCCCAACCAAGTCGGGGTTCAACCATTCGTGCCTTATTTGAGAGCCGTTTCCGCTGAAAAGAAATGATGAGTGAATCATCGGGAAGCTGGCGACTGACGGTGAACAAACGAAGTAATTTTACTCGAGTGAATTCAGATACATTCGCCGCTGGTTATTCTCGTTAACTGGTGACACACAAACACTGAATGCAGATGAAAGGGAACCCGATGCTTGATTTAGTAACACTGGTGCTTTCACCGTTCGGAAATCGCTTGAAAAAGTGAAAACTTCACTTTCTCATACAAGTCGGAGGCAACCTTTGACCTCCCAGCGAAGGGGATTTCCGACTGGAGTGGACTCGTGTGGTGCATGCATTAGCGTTGCAGGTCCATTCTCTTGTGAGCCTGTTCCTGCTGAGGATTTCGATAGCGTGATTCTTGGAGCCGATAATTCTCCGCTCAACTCGAATCTTTCGGGGATACCGAGGATTGGTGTGGAGGTTCGCGGAGAACTGCCTCAATTCGTTGGCGCATGGAGTCGAGAATATGCGTTTGCTAAGATTGGCTGAGCTCCACCAGTGTCCGAATCGGACTTACGGCGGCTCTTCAGACGATTGCCGAAAGAGGTCGATCAAATGGTCGCAGAAAATCGATAGGCAACCTTCAGGTCAGATCTCTGATGTACCGAGTCCACACAGGGAAGACGATTCCACTCTCTGCGATGAGGTCTTTGCACCAGGAAGCATGCGCCCTCGAAGTGAGAACCGAGAACGCTCACGACCAGAATGAAGTGGGCCAGTCCCAGCGAGTGCTCAGCGAGTGGTCCTGACCGTTGAAGGGATCTGGCTATCTATCGTTCGGTACCAATGAAGTTCCGAGATTTTTTCCATGATCGGTAAATGTTGAGGAGAATCCACGGAAATCGGTGGGAGGGATTCCGGAGGATCGATCTCCGACATCTGAAGTCTCCACCACATTCCCCGGAAACAACGACCCAAGAGTCCGAGCATTGTCGCTGCTACGTGTTACGCTTTCGAAGGAAGTGCCAAGGTTACTCTGACAATATCACTTTCCGCATTTTGACCATGTCGCAACCCTAGTATAACTGTCCTCGATCCGAATCCAGTGTTCTCCGCTGCGAGGGCATGTCATCGGCGGCAACCAACCCGGACGGGGAATCGGACAGCAAATGTCGGCGGGGAGCTCAGATTCGCTCCGGAGCGTGAACTGTGGACGATAGAGCGAGGGCATAGGATGCAAGTTTTTGGAGGGAAACGAGGTTTTGGAGCCGCATCGAGCCTAGCCCATCGTGTCGAGAAGAAATTGTTCATGAACCTGACCTCCCGGCAACTCATGTGTCCACGGCTTATTGAATCAGAGATCAGTGAACATCAACTTTTCCGGAATAAGACTCCAAGGAGGTTGATGTTTGCTATGCGGGAATCACACAGAGTCCCTAGAGCACGAGAAAATGGAAAGTAAGGGAGAACAGCGGAATGGCGCGGAGATCTGCAAAAGACTAGGCCTACATGAAGACTCAACGAGAGGGATTGTAGAGCGGACCAAACGGAGTCTGGAAAGATGGGAGAGAACAACAGAAGAACGCATCCCACGCTCCTGCAAAATCAACAACGAACAATTCTAACCAGCAGAGTGTTCTCGCTCCCGCGTACGGGATTTCTGACATACAGCGAGATGTATATGGACACGAAATGGCTAATAAAGCAATCAATCTATGCCTGATTTCACCTTCTACCGTCTCCCGAGGGAGCTGCAGCCTGTTTTCGGATTTTGAAGTCTCGAACTCCGATCTCAGTCCGAGGTGCGTCATGCATGTCATTATCATTTTAGATGTTATCGGTAAGTCTTCAGCATAATATATGGATAAAATGAGGCTTCCCGATGTTGTCAAATTACTGGAGGTGTTTATAGAAGCAAGTTTCAGGCTGATGTCGATCATTCCCAGCCCGGAGAGCAACTACAACCAAACCGCTGCGCTGATACCCCTCGCTGGTAGTTTTCGAAGCAAGAGTGATGTACCTTTCTCACCTCTGCGGTCTAGTTCGACCTGTCTCTCCACTTTCTCCAGGAAGGTGTCCCTCGACTGGCCCACGATCACCACCATTGTACCTCATCGATTCTGCGCGCATTCTGATACCGACTATCGCTGATCACACTCTCTTTCGGTCAAATTATGGAGTGCGGCAAAGCCATTCACTCCACCAAGAACCTCGATGATTGATTTCGGAGCAATTTACGCTGACCCCAACTCAATGAGATCTCTTCCGTCGTGGCGTGAGTACGACACCTACGGAAACACCTATGGGATTTGGGATGAGCGAAATACGGAGAAGTGGTCATCCGCAAAAGGGGCTTAGTTGGCGTTCGGACAAGGAAAGCCGTTTCCACCCTTCATAGGGACCGTGAGCATCCGGCAAACGGGCCGAGGATCGACAGGTGCGGCGAGCGTACCAGTCCTTGAACACTTGCTTGGTCCCGGCCTCTCATCCACGCGGTTTCAACCAGCCATGATGCTAGAGAGATCTTCCCTGTTCTCGGATTCTCACTTGAAGAATTGGGTGTACAGATTGGGGTTCGAATGTGCGGGACGAGTTCGGTGCTCTGAAGTTCTCGGAGAAACCCTTCGGAATCCGCAATGTGTACCTGAGGAAGAATCTGGGAAGCTGAAGTATACTCTCCCATGTATCGCGTATCGGTCCTATCGAGGAAGAACGATCGTTAGAGAATCGATGGCGAGCATCGTCAGCAGCCATCGACCAAATCCGATCGTACGAAGCTCCCATGCGTTCGGGCCCTTGCCTTCCACCATCCCGGTCCCTGTTGGCTCCAACAGCTCGCTCGCTCGCTCGCCGGGAGCTTGTGGCTATGATGCTGCTGTTCCTGAGGCCGACGAATGTGGCGGCGGGGCAGCCGTCTGAGGACCCGCGACCAGAGAGAGCCCGTCCGTCGCCGAGGGCAGGGTGGAAACGCGAGAGTGCCGCATCAGCACCACAGCACAATTGAGCAGTTCACCGAGCGAACGATCGAGCCGGACTGGATTCGAGTTGTTGGAAGGTCCTTTTGGAGTAACTCGTCGGCTGTCACGAATCTGCCTCTTCATCTCAATCCCCTCCCAGTTTCCGATTCATATCAAAAGTCCTTGGGCGGCTTCGACAGACCACAATCAGACGGCTGCAGTACATGCGTCGAATCCGAAATTGGGATCATCGAGATGATTCCCTTCACTCCACAAAACGAGGTGACCTCCATACTTCGGCGGGATTGATGTTTGTCCAGAGACAGCTGGACGGGTAACTTGACACCTCGGTCTATCACGGGAGACATATGTTGCCCTGGAAGCTGTGGAGGACCACTGGACCCTACATCCACTCTGAGTCGAACTCTAGGGAGCAAAACCTCTCTGTAAGAGGGTCGACGTAAGACGACGGCACGGATCTCCGAGCCAGCAGTGTTGCTGTCGGGATGAGACGCCGCTGACACAGCAGGGGGGGGGGGGGGGGGGGGGGGGGGGAATTGCTATACGAGCAACGTTCTTCTCCCATTCGACGATAACGTCCTCTAGCTCGCCGGATACAGGCTCAGGACCACATGTTATTCTCTAATTTGCCGCTCAACATCTTCCTAGACATTGTTGACCGTGGGACGGCGGGGGCTCTGGCGGCTTCCCTTGCGCCAATTCCTCTGCCCACGGCATCCGCAGCGTTCTTGAAATGAACATCAGTGAAAGAAGACGTCCTGGAACGCCGCGCGGCTCGGTTAATCTTGAGACCCTTCACCCGTAGTTACGGTGACGGAGAAGTCGTGTGTGGTGTTCAGAGGAGGACTGAGGGTAGCCCACCCTGTACATCCTTGTCGAAGATCCCGAATATGTTGAAGCGGCTTCCGCTGAAACATACAGAGAGGCGAAAACTCGAAATCCGTGGTTTCCCATCCATGGGCTAAGCCAGACGAAACAGTGCTCGTCTTGTTCGCGCTGCAAGCCAAGCTCTGGAAATCGCATCAGCTACTGGTTCTTCAGATCGTCGCGCGGATGGAACTTGTCAAAAAAGGCTCATCGGGATCGGTGACCAGTTTCAAGGCACCATCAACCATCATTATTCGTTCATTATTTCGAGTCGGTATCGCCGGGAATCGCCATGTCAGAGATCTTTGGCGCTTTGGAATTGCCGATTTTGTAACCGAAAGTTTGACGAAAGATCGACTCCACCACAATGGTTCCTGGTCTTGGTTTCCAGTGATCGAGGCGCCGGGGACGTTCTTGCTCATTGAGTTGATAGCCCATGGTGTGGACCGATATGATGAACATCGAATAAGCGTTCAGAGGCGCTGCTCCAGAGGATCGATCGTGGGCGGCAACCGTTCTGGGGTAAATATAGAGGAAGTGTTTGTCATTCGTTAGGGAGTTGATGCGTTCACCGACGACGACTCAGTACTGGTGAACTCCAGATCCGCCCAATTTTTCTTGGTTGACTCGAACAGAACAGCTGCCCGCTACAAAGCCGCACTACATTCTGTTTCATGGCTTCCGGAACGTGTAGAGAAATCGAGGGGCATCTTTCGTATCATTATTCCCAACGATCGGGCGCGCTTGGCGTCTTCGATCAGTGCACGGCGAAGATGTCGATCGCTAAAGAAGCATCGCTGATCATTTTTTTCCATGTTGTTCCTCCTGTCAGTAGCAAGGTGGGAAAGATACGTTCCTTCCTATGAACTCCTTCGGAAATTGCTCTCACGAAAAGTCTCACCGTTGGGATCTCCCACACCACCTCCAATGATGCTCTCCTCGCGTGCGCTATCTCGAAATACATCCTCCTCGATTCGGTGACGGTTCGTACTCTCCGTGGGATGAGAATCCTTGGTTTTATATCGAACAAAAGGGTGGATTTCTCTCGTTCCCAAGGAACGAACTTGAATTCATGTGCGTCATCCTTGCCTCCTGGACTTCAGAAGAATGTAATCGCGATCTCGATTATAGCGTTCCTGGAAGAGCGAACGAATATTCACAAGGGGCGCCCGAGAAATTATCATCAAGGAGCGAAGGGGATCCATTGTGAGAATCGGTCGGGAACACTTCATTTTGACTGGCAGCTGGATGGCTCAATGGCCTTGATGTCTGAAGGGGACATTCCGAGCCAGTAGCCAAATGAATGATCGATTCAACTTTCGATACCGTCACACCTCTGAAAGAGTGAGACACTCATGATCTCGTGTGATGGTCTCAACTAGCTTTTTTCCTTCGTATCATCCAGTTCAGATTTCCGGACCTTCAACAGCAAACAAAATAAGGAAGTGAAGTTTGCCGCCAGCTGTACGCACGGGAGGCCGCGGCGGGATTTATTCGACATTTATTAAGCTCTTGTCATTCAACAGGGGCCGCCAAACAATAACAGAAAATTTGCAGTCTTGTCGCGATGGATCGTTCCCAGGAGTGGCCACTGCCGACTAAGCTCTTCTTTTTTTTTCTGCATCGGAGCCACGGATCGGGTAAGATTGCGACAATACGTACCCATTTCTTCTGCTCCTTCCGTATGGTCTGCGCCGACCAGCCTTCTGGCTGCTGCACTTTCACCCCAAGAGGGCAGTTATCGCGCTACACTATTTTGAGTCAGTCATCTCCGGAGAGCGTGCTCCAGGAATGTGCTTTCCATCTCTCGAATTGTGAGAAAACTCTGTGATCCCGGAAACAGGTTGGGGACGAAAACGCCCGGGCATCCATAATAGCTGGCCAGGAAATTCATTCCGACATTGCTCAGAATCAGGTGCCAGGCTTCGTCCGATGTGGAGGGGGGAGGCTGTTCCAGCGTGTTCAAGACAGAACTCACAAACCAAGCGAGGCACGCACCCTTCCCCCGACGTCCACGATACATTGGGAGACGGAACGAGCATTGAAGAGTGGCACGCGGCTACCGGAACTGCAGTCAAACTCCCTTCTTGCAAGCTTCTCCTACCTTTGGGATGCATTATTCCCGAAAAAGAAATGAATATGACAGAAACTGAAATTCTGGAGCGAGTCCACGTCCACGTCTATATCGAGAGTGACAATCGGATACCGACAGTAGCCTGTTAAGACTTCGGGATTGAATCCACTAAGCTTCATCTGTCTCGTTTTTCGATCCGATTGTTATAACTTGGCAAGGTCTTTGAGAATCGAGCGGTTTTTGGCTTGAAAACAGATTCCTTCCTGGGATTCCCATACGAACCTTGGATCGCGATTGTTTTTCCGTCCGCTCCCCGGAATCGATGATTAAACTGCTCCACGGATGCCTTTGCGGCGGCGATTCTTCGGGCGGGGACGGGAACGTAAGTTATCCAATAAGCGGAAGGAACCGAAGAAGCTCACTCATTATCCAAACGTGAAACACGCTGCTGATGTTTTCAAGTTGGGCGCTGTCCATTGATTCGTCGCAGAATTTTGAGCCTGCGCCATTGATCGATCAATCCAATCCAGACTTTCTTATGGTCGCCGATCGTGACTTGGCTAGCTGTCTCTCCAAATGACAGCACTTCATGCTATTTACTGACATTCATCCTGCGATATTCTTCCGTCATTCCCCACTCGAAACGGATTCAGTTTCTCAAGGTCAGTTTCAGAAGAAGGAGCCGACGAGCTCATTCAGACATTTGATAGATTATTTTCGCTTGCGAATGTTTTTCAAATCCAAGCGCGGTTCTTCAGCTGAGAGGTGAGAGTGGTTCGGTGGCGCATGCGTGCGAAGTCTTCAGAAGTGGCGAGAACTTCTTCGGCAGGCTCTTCGACTACGATGTTTTAAGATGTCCACAATGGACTTGTGTTTAGAAGTATCCGGCAACTCAACGAGCGACGTTCGCGACATCGTGCATAAGAAGTCCATGCGATCGCACCCTCTGAAGTGAAAGTGTGTTCGTGTATGCCTCGGTGAAGCTCGGAGCGTTCTGCAATCAGCTGCTCAAGTCGAGGGCAGACATTCGGGTTCGGATCCCTGTCGAATCGCGACGGGTTCGTTACGATGGACTGAATTCCGTACCTCTCACATCTCATGAGGTGCTGTAGTGTATGACATTCGAAGACCTTCACCATGCACGTTCCAATAGAATACACGACCTTTATGGGTGAGTTTATAACATATGCTGAGAACTTCCAAGGTATCGCAAAGTTCACAGATGTATGGGAAAACGGGAGGACTCGATGAGACATGGTGGGCGACGCTCTCTGTCCGGAACTATGGGTTTCAGTCTCGCTCTTGAACTCTTGCAAGTTTCTCGGACATCACCAACCCTAGCTGTGTTCCTCCTCTGTCTGCATAAGACGAACTTTTTTCCGGGCGACTGGTCCCCGGAGCCGACAAACGTCGACATCAACGATCGTGGCATCGCCTTGTCCTCGAAAAATCTTCTCTTTTCATGGTGCATCGCCCAGGCCGGGGATGCTAAGGGGAACGTTTCCTCATTGATGAACTGGCGGTCATCTGTCCCTCGCAACGAGTGAGAAAACGCCCGTCAAAGAATTACTTAAGGGCATCTATAAAAACTTTCGGCTGAAAATTTTTGTAACTGCTTTCCAATCAAAACTTCCG
Source organism: Phytoseiulus persimilis (assembly GCA_037576195.1). Classification (NCBI taxonomy): domain Eukaryota; kingdom Metazoa; phylum Arthropoda; class Arachnida; order Mesostigmata; family Phytoseiidae; genus Phytoseiulus; species Phytoseiulus persimilis. Next base: position 53,856,771 of record CM075101.1, on the reverse strand, counting down.
CTCTTTCATCAACGGAGCGCTGGGTCTGCGCTCTTTTTAACGTCGGAACATTCCAAGATTGCCATCGACTCCGTCCTTTATTTTGTCCAGTGGATGATTGAAGTTGTGTTGGTGACACCAGCCTGACAATGATTGGGATTGTGGAGCTGCTGCTAAAAAATCTACAAACGATATTCCGGCGGGCAAACGTTCATAGTATGAGGTTAAAGCCATTTAGGAGGCGACCACGTCAATCAGCGGGGCGCACTCGAGCGAAGCAACGCTTTCGCTCATTCCATTCACATTGATTGATGAGAATCGCGAGTGACACACCATCGCAAAGTTTTGAATGAGGGGGAGGGAATCTTGGATATTGTAGGGGACGTGAGTTTGAATTCATTTCGAGAAAGGGTAACAAGGTGAGACGACGGCACTCAGAAGTGCTTTGCTTCAACAACGAACTCCAAATCAGCATCGAGAAATGGGCGTCCATGAATCCGCGAAGGGCGTTCTGGGAAGGAACCCCCAAAATTGCCATGATTGTGAAATAACGAATCAATCACAGAAAGAATCAGGCGGAAAGATGTAACTGACATCCGCGATCTCTGATCAGCAGTTAGGGAAGAGACTAGGTGAGAATGCGCGAATATGTGTGCATTCATTGCTCACGAACTCGTCTCAAATTACATCTCGATAAGGTCACCATGCGACGAAGTCTCCTGTGTTTGTGCCGCTCACGGATGCTGGGGGGATGCATCCCTTTGGGACGAACCCACGAATTGAGTCAACGGAGATAAGTCCGAATGATGCGCCGCCGCCATTAAACTCAGTCACTATGGGTTCATTCGATGAACAATGTTCAATGAACTCGTCTAGATGCAATGATGTCGGAATATGGAAGTATCGAAATTTCATCACAGAACCGCAGCCGATTTTTGTATGGGTGAGTTGAGAACATGCGGCTGTCCACCCGTGCGACCTCCGATTTCTCGGCCCGCTTGCGGGTGTCGTTCCCTCTCGTCTGTCGATATCGACATGAAGTGGTTATTGTGTGCTTCTTCGAACGGAACCGAGCGAAAACGTTTCAGGGAGAAACACTTGGAGCTTGCGGGCTATATGCATAGAAAACCGCGCAAGGACTGTTGTCTACGATTCGGTTACGTTGTCGTCGTCCTCCCCGAGCTGCTGATTCATGTGACAACCGGATCGGTAGAGAAAGATTTGCTTGGGAAACTGACAACGGCTCGAGTGAGCTCTACGGTGATCCGCGAACTCTGAACGAGCCCACACGGAATTCATCGGGGTATCCCAGCCTGGTTCCATGTTGGAGTAAGTCATGAAGCTAGAGCGGAGGGAACGTAAAAATAGGAGCGCCGTGGAGGGGAAATGATCCTCGAAATTACTTCGGGAGACTTCCACGGACTGATTTCGGGTGTACACGGATCGTTAAACTCTGGAATGAGCGTTGTCTGATCGTTCCATTCGAGACGCTGTTGTCGACGTTTCCACCGCACTCATCAGCACGGGTTACAGCGCTTTAGGAACGGAGTGTGGATTCTCGAGTCGTTTTGATATCAATTGATATCTCACATGCATGCACACACACTCACTACTAGCGGATCCGCTGAGCTGAATGGTGCCCCTGTCAGATGGGTGGATGCGGCGAATCGTCGCTGACACAAGACCTGGCGCGTGTTGGTCAACGTGTTGAATCCAACAAACACCTTGCGGAGTATTCTATCGCCCGGTGCTGTTTTGGCCACAGATCGTGCGTCCAGCGGTGAGTGCTCTGATTTGGCATCTCTCTTCAAAGTCATCGAGATGGCTTTGTGGTCGAATAGATGGTCCATTAGTCGTCCACTATGATTTGGAATTCATCGTCTTGGAGCCAGAAAGATGACCACCAAGCATGGACGCCGGGTGGAGTGTTTTGGGGGCCGTCAATGACAATGGACATCGTTCTCTGGGAGGATTGTTTCGATTGGAGATTTTTGCGTTGAAACTGATGATGATTCGGATGACGACGTCGCCGATGACGGGGATGATGATGGAGCCAATAGCCACCCAGAAACGTGTCATTTGGAGCCGTTGAGAATATTCCGAAACGAAAGTGAAGAACATGCGGAGATGAGCCACCGTTCTTGAGACAATACAAATGCGAATCGAGCTCGAGGGGCCAATTATTGACGCAAACTTAATGTTTCAAGGTTGGCAGCTTTTCGGTGCCTGTCCGTCTGACAGCGGCCCAAGAATAGACAACGAAACGCGCCGGCCTGGGACATTAGTTGCGTGCGCTGTTTGCTTAAGGAAAAACGCACTTCTGTACCACCTCCGGCAGTATCTCTTCTGGAGTGTTTGTTGATTTCGTCACTCGGAGATTCGTGAAGTGCTTCAGTAGGAACTCGACCGATGATAGGCTCACGGATTTCAGATGATGTGGAATTCAAGAACGGAAAAGGCTGCCTCATCCCAGAAAACCTAGTGCTTAGTAGAAAGACACATTCATTGGAACTCGAAAGTTTGTTCACCAGTCAATGCCCTCAACCCACTGGTCCTTCCTGATCTCATGAGCCGGCTTCTCGGACTCTAAGAGTGATCCACTCCAAGATGTCACTGTCCCTCGCGGACATCCAATTTTTTCTCCAAGGTCCCGGTCAGCTGATTGTTGCGCTGTTTCCCCACTCGCTGTCGGTTCTACAATGCTTTGTTGGGTGCTTTGCTGACGCTTGCTTCGATGATTTTCCGCGTCTCTCTTGCAATCAGACCCAGCCATGCATGCGGCGCCGCGGAGGTTGGGCAACCGGCAAGGCATCACGATGCTACTCAACCTTTATTCAGGATTAGAGTGGTACCGTTGACAAGCATATCTCCGTAACAACTTTGATGCGAGCTAAAGTGAGAGCTAGCGGTCCGAACCTCACCAGTGGTGAAGAAGAGCGCTAACGGGAACGACCGAGTTCATGATCAGAGCTCCACAAATCTCAATGATATCGATTACGAAGCTACGGGTGGAAGCTGCGTAACGTTCAGGACGATACAGGAACCGTCGTCGCTACGACTTTCCTGTCAGAATATCACTTCGTGCTTACTCGTTCGGGTTATCAGTAGGCGGTAGCTCGGACGGCGGAATCCGCGATCTTTGCATGATCTGGAACCCTCGCTGAGCATCTCTGGGATCGCTTCGTAATGAGCTCCGAAAGTTATGAGCCCCTCGAAGATGAGATCTAGTCCGTGTTCTATAAACACTCCCAAGTGTGACTTCGTGCTCGGAAGTCTGTTTTTCGAGTCGACACGTGCCTGAACATGGGACAGGGGCGGTGTGGGATGAGGAGCGGCCGAAAACGGCCTGGCTTCGGAAAATTCCAGCAAGACTCGTTTAGGTCGACCGCTTCTGACGGCGTGTTGTGAGATTTGGCGATTGCCAGAATCGACGAGCTGACTAGAGCGTCCGACTTCTCATTGCGTTTGATGGTGTTGACCCTTCGCGGAACTGTGCCACACGGGTCGAACTTGTTATTTTATTATTAGATAAGTTCTATCTAAATGCTCCACTTCGAGAGCAGAGGTTTGGATGATTTGTACGCATGTAGCATCAGAGAACATCCAACTCCACGTGCAAGTCTTCGGAGCGAACCGTTGGCGGATCTTCCGGGCCAATCCGCAGATGGCATTCAGCTCAACACAAAGCTGATTAATGACAAGCGGTCCGTTGTAGTCGCCATCGTCCGGGATTTTGAGGTCATAGTTGACGCTCGTGTCTGCTTGTGGGTGATTTTTAGGTCGACGGCTCGCCCGTTCGTTTGCACGCTTGTCCGTCCCTCGGCCGATCGGCGATCGGATCATCGGATGCTTCGCCATCCGACAGTTCCGCTGCAGCAAAGCATCGTGGGCCCTTTCTACCAGAATTCCTCATGAGAGCAAGAGTAAATACGGCTCCCAACAGAGTTAGGACAAAAGCAGCTGGGTGCCAGCCGACGGAGTTTGTTTTCGTCGAACCATGCTCTCTCTGGCTGTCCCAATTTTCTACGGTATCGGGTGGGATCCGAAGTCACCCTAGCTGGAACATTTCCTCTGCTCTAAGTTGGAATGCGGATGAGCGCGTTCGCGGAAACTGTCACAGTACCTCAACAAATTTCGATCGCCCGAACGGAATTTACTGCCGCGAGAACGTCTTCTAGGAGAAATTTCTCTCTTCGGCTCGGAATCGTTGGGTTTCGTTGGTGGCACATCTGTTTCTGTGAAAACACAGGGAAGCAAAACGACATCCAGCCAGCCGGCCGACGAGTCAGCTTGTTGTCTACCGACTGGCCCGCCGACTAACGCTCCGATGAATGGCAACTGACCCACTGTTCTCCCTGGTTTGGTCAAAAGTGAAAATGCTCGTGGCTTTCTGGAATAATTGCGATTTTCCACCGAGTTACCCCCAATAGGGAATCGTCTTTTGAGAATCTTCACGCGATTCCGTGCTCCGAAACTACTTTTCACGTTCATTCAAATCGCACCCGAGCCTGATAGTTCGACTGTGGACCATCATTGGAATGAATTCGCTCACTTGGGTGAACCGGACAACGCTCGGACCCGCGCGCCGCTCGAGTTAAAAGCGACCAGAATCAGGTTCTGCGAGCGATTGTGCGTCCGCTGCAAGCTTAACTGAAAGGAAAAGCGAATCGATGACCACTTCCGGTGACCGGACGCGTAATTATCGAACAGCGGCCACGGAAGCCCAGCGCTTAGGCCTGATATTCGTCGGGCCGCGGAACGGCTGGTCGTCTGGTCGGACAGAAGAGAAACCACCCGATGAACACTGATCGGATGAATCGCCGCGAGTCGCGATCGCGTCGGTTTTCGATTTTTTCACGACATGCTCTGACCAATCATTTTATTCACATGCAAGCGAGCTATGAGGAAGAACTACTCCGTGTCCAAAGTATTTGCCGGCAACAGATACACTCAGTGGAGAGAGCTGATTGAGAGAATCACTCTTGAAAACGCAAGTGAGGATCGAACCGTACAGGGGCTGGAAAAAAATATCGGATTGAATCGTCCCCTAGTAGTAGGAAAGGTTGGCGGATCAGCCTTGTCTCGCAGGCCATGCTTGTTGCATTATTCGTGGCTGCATTGGTACATCATCGTGTCGAGCCCAATGGCACCGATGTCGAATCGATTCGAACGGAGCTTTGATGTCTTCATTTGGTATCACCGGCAGGTGCCAGGCGACAGATGAACAGTGCCTTCGAATTTTTCTCAGGATATGGACCCATGTCAACACGCCGTGGTGCTTGCGGGAATACGGTACTCCGATATTCGAAGATCTTCAGTTGAGAATCATTTGCGAAATTTTCCTCCCAGGACCGATAGTAATAGCCGGAGCATCGCAGAAAAAAGATTGGGAGTGTAACAGTTTTCTCATCGACCCGCACGGGAGGGCGGGACCATGTAATCTGCCGAACACGTGTCTATGATAACGACTGCAGTCTCGTGGTATGTGGATAATACTCTCGAGTTCCTGAACGACGGTCGCAGCTCTCCGACCGTTGCCAACACGGACTTCAACCAGCCACCATTAGTTTGCGGCGCCAGCTTTCCGGGATATAATGATGTGGAACGCTTGATCGCAATCATTGTCCTTCAGGGGAATAAAAAATATCGGAGCCTATCGATTCGGTGCTCGTCCCGAGAGCGAGATTTCGAGTATCTCTGATGGAGAATCCCAATGGATGCATGAACCGATAAGTATCGGATCGAGTAGAACATTCCGGGGAATGGGCAGACACACTTCGTCAGCTTGAATCCATAGAGCGGACGCGCTTCGTGACCCGCGCGGGATTTTTCGCTTTCCGGCAACAGGGATGAATTTGACTTTTTTCCACAAATGATAAAGGATAACCTTCCATTTTTGTGTTATTACTTCTTCGTTAACCTCAATGACGACCGCATCGAAGAACGGAATGTGGTCACTTCCAGACCTCGAGAACGAAAATTTTGAGTTTTGATTGCATACAAAAACCATCCATGCAGCTTTTGGCGAATGTTGGTGACAATGATGACAATTCCAACTAAGCCTTAGTCTTGAATCTCCAACATCATTCATCATCCACGGGCGACATAGTTTTTCCGTCGACACGTTTCATACGATGATCTGAAATTGAGATTTTTTGGCTGAAAATCACGGTTTACAACCTGCGTGCTCGACCCGCAGTCGATTAGGGATTGAAGACGTGTCACGCCTTCGCATCGCCTGGATGACAAGCATTGTTCGTCTAACGGTGAATCGCAATATAAGGAGTCACCAGGCTTAACGCAACTTTCAGGCTTCGACAACTCCCATGAGCGGCGTTCACAGTACTGGCTCCGATGCGAATGAAACACAAACAGTTGCAATGATACCGAGAGCCCTTACATAAAGATCTCAATGCTTCACTGATCATGACATCCTAACGGGAGACAGATCCGTGAGTGTGATACGTTCTTGGGCGCTGATGAACGTAAGAGCAAGCTATGGATAAGATGTTTGCGATCCGCGTTTGACGATATTGGCTGATGTCGGAGGAGAGCGGTTTGCAGATGGAATGGAGCAGCACAATCTCATCATCTTTGAGAACGGCTACGTGAACGCGAACAGTTAAGCCTGTTTCAACAGAGCTTTCTTCGGATCTCTTTCTGATAATGGCTGGCCGCTGAACTCATTTCTAGTTCCAATCGAGCTCTGCAATGTTATCGTGTTAGCCACCAGGTTTTGAATATAGTCTAGCTCCTTGTGATGAACATACGTTTTCGACGGAAACTCGCTCGTCCCTCCGGAAGAAAAAATCTGTACAGCAGCTCTGAGTGGGAACTCAAGGAGCTCCAGAATCCCCCATAGTCGAGCGTTCTCGGGGAGATTCTAGTACCAGACGAAAAATTGTCATGGACGCTCTTTATTGGGTAACTTGTACGACTCATTGGTGCTTGTGAGTTAACTTCCTTTACAAGAGAAAACTCATTTCAGTTTCAAGACGCCGAGCATTGAAAAAAGGGAGAGAAATTTCTTACGAGACCCTCGTTCCGTGGACGGTCGGAGAAATGTTTTTGTGCAGCTGAAGAACGGAGGCAAGGTCGCGATTTCAGACTCCTTGTCAGAGACGAACCTATCACATAGTTTCTTGGTGGTTTCCGATATTGCTCTAGTGCTTTGAGATATTCCCCGGTCGGGAGGAAGAACCGAAGCCAAGAGCAGGAAGAAACCCTTATCTTCGATCCGAGCGGTGACACCTCACGAAAAACCGTACCCCACATCGGAATCGACGAATTCTCGCACTGCCGTCTCAGACGGAGCCCGATCCAGATTAACTATCTGTGATGCGGATGGTATTCGCTCCGAGAGTTTTCCGCGCAGTCGAACAACCAGCGACGACTTTTCGCTCTCTTTCCGCAGCGATGGATTCCGAGATCTGTTTATGGTCGATCCCGCGTCTCGCTGCTTGATGACTAAGAGAGCAAAACAAGAAGGCAGATTTCTCCAGGGTCATCTCTCTGCTCTGACGGCGCTACTTAGCGAAGCCCTATCGGATACGCTGTGTGGAGCTGTGGATGCGAGGAGTGAACGAACAGCCATTGTATGGAAATGTTCCCGCCTTGTACATGGGTTCCTGGGATCTTCACACTTGAGCACGACCAGAAACTATTCGAGGCGTCCTCTCGAACGATGGTACGGGCATTCCCGGGTGTCAGCGGGAAAAGAACACTCAACCGTTTCCCTTTTCTCTCACGACATCTGTGATATATTCGTTAGCGCTGTTTTCGTCGGTTCCACGGAAGCAAGCCTGACCAACGTTCAAGCTGTTGCGCTTCGTGAACGGCTTGCACTACGGCATGACCAGAACAAGAGTAACTTCATGAGGCCGTAACCGATGCTCCGTCGCGTCGATAAGCGGCCCATCGTGGTGTAATTGCGCAGTGAAAGGTATTGCTTGATCGATGCCGACAACTCGGCTTCGAGGAATGAATTGGTGCGATTAGAAAAAGTATGCGCACTATCGTGAAATCGGAGTCGGGCCTCCGACCACTCACTATCCCGATCGATGTGAGAGTCAGCGCAGAAGAATACATTTTCGGGCGATCATTTCATCGCATCATCCTACATCTTTATCGTTTTGATAAAGCAGCTCCGAACAAGCTTTCTCTGATCGATCAACGGTAGCGTTCGGACTAAGCAGAGACTTCTCCAATGAGAGCTGTGGCCTTCCGAAGTTTCTTGTTCATGATTTTTCTAAGCTCCCTTGGAAAGAAAGTCTCTCCCGAAAAGCTCCATTGTCAGTCGTGACTCATCTGAATGGAGCGTCCAGACTGTCAAGATATCATTCTAGAGCCGAAAATAATCAGAATCCGATTGTCTCCTTTTGTGCAAGCGCGGGCTGAAGCTCGGCATTCCCCACGTGGTATGCACCTTTGTTCGAAAACCAGTGAAAAATCCAGGAACGGCCGTATCTGGCTTTTTGAGGATGCGCCCTGAACAGAAAGAGAGCAACGTCTAAGGTTTAGACGATCGATTCGATTCGCAGTCGGGGGCCCGTAAATCCGATGGGCAGTTTTACGCCTGAAGGACTGGCTCCACCGGTCTCTGATCATCGGGTGGCTGGAGTTGAACCGCAGGAGCCGCGAACCTGGCTCTTCCGTGACAGCCTCGGAACAATCTTTATGATCCGTGGAAGGTACACGTGGAGCCGAGTCGTTGTTGTTCGTGTGGCCGAAAATCCCTTCTGACAAGTTGACGCGTTGGACGGAAGCTTCAAGGTAGAACGAAACGCCTGCCTGTACGCCGCTTTTCGTCACAGAACTCCGGCCACCGTCCGGCGATTTCGGCCAAGAATTCCAATGAAGCCGTCTGCGGATTATTGAGGCGTAGTTAACACTTGGAACAGCACCAACGACGACCATTACAGCCTGTAAACAACACTGAAAAACAATGAGGGATTAACACGCTGCCGCTAGTTCATCAACCGCATTTAGTTTTAGTTACAAGTACGGCGAGTGCTTTGAACAAGGCCAACTGATGAAATGTTTACGAATTCTAAATCACCAGAATAATTATTCGCTCTTACAACAACCGCTTCATCATATCATAGCGATTGGGAAATAATTGACAGCATTCTCCGAAATGGGAACGTTGCACGCATGCGACGTGACGCGAAAGAGTCCATCGGGAGGCTGAAAGATCCGGGATTTCTTCCTGTAATCGAAATTTACCTGGTCACTCGTCTGAAAATCCTTGACAATTCGTTCGAAGTTCTCTGGGAAGCCACGGGAGCTCTCCTGCCTCAGCAGTAGGCGGAGTAAACTCCCCGTGTCAGCATCAGAAATGAGCACGATGCGGATGCATAAGAATTCCGAGAACACTCTCTGAGTCTGTGGAATTTTCCTTGAACGGGGCGGCGTGGACTGCCGAGAAGTTCATCTTACGTTTCGGGTTGGGCTCGGTGAATTTTGCGACGGGAGAACTCCCCTCGGCTGGAATACCTTTCATCGAATAATGCTCGCTTCTTTTACAGTATGGCTCCTTTTGCCGGCATTGCTCGCGGTATGCGATGCTCAGATCTCAATGTACGTGCCCCTCAACATGGGTGGTCTGAAAGGGCACGTCCGATTCGAACAACAAAATCCTTCAATCCGGAACGTGACGATCACTATTCATCTGATGACATCGGGGGAAGACGCCCGACGCGCGAGGTATTCGTGGTTCCTTCACGAGTTCCCAGTGTTCTTCGATCAAAAGCAGCCCTGTGCCTTGAGTGAACTTGGCAGAACGTAAGTTTGTTGAAGTGCTCCTCGGATGTGTTGAATTTCTTCAATCTGCGAGGCACTGATCCATAAAACTCAACCTGAATCGATCTTGTCGGGATGTAAATGTTCCGCTCGGAGCGAAATGACAAGCTTGGCGTTTCGATGACGTAGATCCATCAGAATGACATCGGGCGCGTAAGTTTCCGCAGCGTTCCCCCGAGCATCCAGATCGCTGGCTGCGAAATTCCTGTCTGAGAATCATGGACGAAAAATTATTCCACAGGCGCCATGATCTCGGTCGACGGCACGGGATTATCGAGATCGGACCGCCCGGGAATATGTCCGAAATCATCTTCTACGATTCGGAAATCGAACTCGATGGTCCCAATTCAATTTGGGGCCGCGCCTTGCTTCTAAGGGCGAGCGATTCGACCCAGGGAGATCAGCGGGCTTGCGGGAACGTGCAAGACGACGGGAACATTCGGACTGCAGAAGCCACTTTCCACATACCAGTTGCCGGTTAGTCTTCACACTGCTCGGAACATTCAGCCGACATTTCGAATCACAATGATATTCTTAATTTTTGACATCTCCAGGACAAGTGATTTTTCGTCAATCGGAACCGGGAATCACGACGATTTTCACTAACCTCTTCCACACCGGCGACGACTACATGCCAGCTGGGAGGTAGGTTCAGCAGGGGTTTCGGACAGAAATTTGCTATCATGTGAGGGAGTCTGTGTTTCGAACAGTTTGCATTCACTCGGAACAGGTATGACTGGCGGATCTTGATCTCGGATATTCTCGACGCCGACGCTTCCAAGAGGTCGGAGAAGCGATGTGATTTTCTCCAGATCGTGTTCGATCCCGACAATAAAGGCCAACAGTTCTCCGAAGAAGCGTGCAACGGTAAAGACCACGGTCGTTGCCGTCTAGGAGATATGATCCGCAAACACGGAGAGATAACAGTTGCCCCCACAAACTCAAGGTGAGTCAAATCTCCCGTTTTCCGAGCCCCTCGGATGTTTTCGCTCGGATTCTCGCCTAGAGAACCCAGCCGAATGGCTCGCCGATTGCCTCCGATTGTCGTCGACCCAAGCGAAGCGTGAGTTCGATTCTTCAAGGTCGCATCTGCTCCAACGTACCTCAGATACTTGGTTTGAAGGAAACGAATCGCGTGACTAATCGAGCCCGCGCGGAAACGTCGCAAATCTATTCTTCACGGCGGCAGATTCATGGGCGCACAGATGGAGAACTGAGAATTGAATTGCATTGGCGTGTTGGGTGGGGCTCAACGAATTCATGCTTTTGATTCCCATTGTGGCACTGGCAGTCATGAGTTCCGTTGCAAGTTCCATACGGCTCTTTCGTCTCCGCTATTTGTGGCTTGGGCACTTGCTGAGCCCGATCGGGCGATCCTACACAGAGCGTGAAAATCTCATTGACCCGGTCGGTACCTTATTCACGGGGCAAGAAGCCCGCCTACGCACTCACTGGTGCTGTCCCGGCGTGCCTGGTGCTGGTTCCCACGCTGGCTTATCCATGATAATGTGAGAGTTTTTTCCAAACAGGTTTACGAGTAGAATTAATCTCAGCTCGAATACGAGAAGATTCGGCCGAAATATTGTTTTTTTTTTTGTTGCCGGTATCTCCGATTCAAATAGTAAATTTCGTCGCTCCGTGAGCCGTAAAAAGATTTCAAGTGAAGAAAACGATAGAACTTCTGAAACGCCCGTCCCGCTCAATGGGATTGAGCCTGTTTGAGTTGGAGATTTTCCAGGAATAGCAGAGTCACGTTCTTCCAATAAATCGTTCGCAAAGATAAGGCTCGGATATTATTGGCGATAATTCACTCCCCATGATGGTTCCTCTTTGTTCTCCTCGTTAGTCACCTCCGAATCCGGCGACCATGAGCAAATTTCATCATTAGAATCGGATATCATCATTGGAATTGTGCGGGCTGCATCATCTAGGTCGAAAATGATTATGATCCGATTTTCTGTAGTTCCAGTGGAACGAAACACGAGCATGAGCTGATTTTTCCTTCCAGATATTCCAAGAAGTTCTACGTTGACACGAATTTGGCACTGAATCATCTCGACGGCTACAGATCGCTGTACCTCGCGATTTACGAGAAAGCCAATCCCTTCCGGATCATGGCGTGCGCGAAGCTCAACATCGTACCTTCACGGAAAGTTCTCACGTACTTCGATTCCGACGGCGTGAGGGGCACGATCCAAATGGAGCAGAGATACAAAATGGACCCCACAGTGCTCAAGATCCAACTACAAGGTACTCCGAAAGCTCAGTGAACCAATGGCTCATCCTTTAAGATTTCGAGGAAAACCCGTGGTGGTGCCAAACACTTCATCATCCGGAAGCTGAGAGCTCTGAATATCATTCACGCATCTCTTTCGTTATTTCGATTTTCGTTCTCTCAATTCCTCGACTAGAGGCATTCCGCTCGACGATTCGTCCCAGATTCCCACTCAGGTTATTTCCCGCCAACTTTAAGGTCTGCGCGGACGAGGCGGGGCCTACCACGTGCACGATTTCCCTGTCAATTCAGCGGCCCTACCACTTGGCGCGGAGAGATGTTCAATAGCTAATGTGGGCGACAACTTCAATCCGTTCGCGGTCGACCGGAACAAGAGTCCTCTTCCCGGATTCGGTGAGGAACCATCGGGATTTCAGAGCGCCTTACGTATACCTCTGACATTCTAGATTCATTCTTAACCGCTCCGACGATTACAGGAACGAATGACGAATACCAAGTTGGAGATCTGTCAGGCAAACACGGGTTCCTGATGCAGGGATCCATGGGAGACTCACACGAAGCAATGTATGTCGATTTCAACCTTCCACTCTTCGGATCGAACAGCGTCATCGGTCGTTCCATAGTCATTCATCAGGTGAGCAGGAGCTCCAGTAGGGTGGGAAAGTCGCGGGCCGTCCACCGAACTTGGTTGATCATTAGCTGTGTCCGAGAGTCTAGTATTGATGACTGAGCGAGCGAGTCGACAAATGAATTCCAACAATTCCAGGTGGACGGTACTCGTTGGATCTGCTCCTCGATAACGTATCCAACCGAAACCACGACAGCGGTCGCAACTTTCTTCTACCCGATAGTCGGCAAAGTTGTTTTCCGGCAAGAAATAAACAATCCTTGGGCAGAAACCACTGTTCTCGCTGAATTGGCTTACGCGGATGGAACTCAGAACTCTACAGAGGGACATCGTTTCGATATTCACTTGGATCCTCCAGGAAAGGATTTCTACAACTGGACCAAAAGGTTGTTCCCACTTATATCGACAGTGTTTCGGTCGGCTCCAACATTCCGTTCAATCCTAACGAGCGGCTGCCGTTCTAGATGTGAGAGCGCAGGCCAGGATTACAACCCCTTCGAGGTTGGGGTCCGCAAGCAACGAGAGAAAGTTTGTCACCCTGGAAACGCGTTCCGATGCTCTGTCGGGGACCTAAGCAGCAAGTCGGGTCGTATCGCGATCACAGCGAAGAAGGGGACAATCATGAATAAATTCTTCTACACTGATGTGAACCTCCCTCTGAGCGGGCCGCATAGCATACTGCATCGGTGAGTCAGGCGGCGAGAGGAATCCAGGACGAGTTCTGGTACGGGTTGGGGGAATTCCGAATATTTTCCTGTTCCGCAGCTCTGGATCATCGAATCGGCATTCTCTTGCAGTTCTCTCGTCGTTCACGATGACCAAGCTCCGCCGCACAGAGGGGATCGCTTGGCTTGCACAACGATATCACCAACGCATCCAATAATAGCGGCTGTGAGACATTGGGCGTACGGCGCAGGAATACCGTCCAACGTATCGGGGAGCATTGTTTTCAAGCAAGAATCGGAATTCGATCTGAGTGAGGTGCATATCGATCTTGTCGGCCTGGAGAAGTACGCCTCCGGTTATCATGTACACGAGCTGCCAGTACCCATGGAAAAATGTGAGTCATCACGCTCTGTGGGTGGATTCTATTTTTCTGGTCCGGTCTGCGCGAATGGAACGGGCGAAGATTCTCTAGGCGATTAGAAAAGGCCTGTTCAACACCGCCGTGATCAATCAAATTCGTTTCAGCCTTCCCCTGTAACGACGATTCGGTTCGAGGTCACTTCAATCCTCACGGACTCGATACGGGCTTCATTCCACCGCCCGGAATCGGCTCGGTCGATCAATACGAAGTAGGCGATCTCTCCGGGAAGTACGGCACTCTCGACAACAAGAATGTCGAACAGAGCTCTCTCCTCGACAACAACCTCAATCTGTATGGCAAGAACTCGATAATAGGAAGATCGGTAGTCGTCCATCTCAAAGAACGAAATCAACGGTGGGCGTGTGGGACGATCCTGCCCGAGATACGTCGCGAGGACGGGAGAGAATTGGTTGCGATTGCCAATTTCGATGATCCCAAGGGCTACGTCCAAGGATATGTGAGACTGAGGCAGTTGGAGTACAAGGATGGATCGTCCTCTGAGACTTTTATCGAAGTCGATCTCAGATATCCCGGGAAGTACGATCGGAATCTCACTCGGGGTCACGATTGGGCTATTTTCGTCAACCAAGTGGGACACGATGCCGTCGAACCCAACGAAAACGTGCGGTGTATCGCCGCCGGCTACAGGTACGACAATATTCCTCGCATCCCAATACAGAGTCTGACGTTGTTCGGGAGCCTGGCTTCTCGATTGACACATCCCATCGTCTCAGGTGGAACCCCTATCTGGCGATAGCGTCTTCGGACAGTTACAAAGCAGATTGCATTCCATCGAATCCTCTGCGTTGCGAAATGGGTGATCTCACCGGGAAGCATGGCCATCTCGTGATCGGTCAATCTGGCAGGGCAACATTTGTGGATCCGAACTTGCCGCTGGTGGGCAACTATTCTGGTGAGTTTTCCATATTCGTTGTCCAAGTCGATGCATCGAAGTCATTCAAGTATATATCTACTTCCGGACCCGAAGTGACGTGCATTGTTCCGCAGTCCTCGGGAGATCGGTGGTTATCTTTGGAAAGGAGGGGTCGTCAAATAAGATCGGGTGCGCAAATCTCAAGCTGGACATCCATTTGATCCGACACGTCACTGTCAGGAAGTTCCCTGGATTCACAACCGGGCAGTTCATGAATCACATGCGAGAACTCCTGAATGCTACCGATTGGGTCATTCAGTCAGATCGTCAGGCTGAGCGGGAAATTCTTTCTGGGCAATGCGTCCAGATGACTGTCCACTTTTTCGGGACGGATGCTCACAGGTGAGACGGTCCAATCCATGAGCTATCGAGTTTTTGGAAAACACCGATCTGACATGGATAGTCACGTTTTGCTTCGATTCTCTCCGAAGGTGGCAGATCGAGTTTGGAAACCTCATTGGCCTCGGGAGCGTCAGGAAACAAACCCGAACTGGGCTGCAGTTGATAAGAACTTTCTACAAGCCATGTAAAACACGTGAGTCATCTTTTCGAGGAGTTGATCGGTCTCAACTCGATCGGTGTCGGACGTCATCATCGGATCTCGACGTTTGCAGTTATCTTCGCTCCCCTCTTGATCACCCTTCTTTCATTTACAGTGGAGGAAGAATTGAATGAAATCAACGCCTCGAGAAAATCAACGGCATCACTTCCGTGTATCCTGCCCGCGCTCCTGGTCGCTCTCATCGGAGTTTTCCGCGCACGGTGACGAAATTTCACATTCATGTCTTTGAGAAGTCCATGAAGCTGGAAGCATCCAGCTGCAGCCATAAGTTGTAGCAAATCGTGATCATGAGCGGTGGTATCTCTTCACGAGGAACTTGTCAGTTGGGTAGTGAACGGTTGTGGAGATTGTCACAACTTGGTAAGCGTGCACTAGATTCTCATTCTACGGAGATATCTGTGAGTTCGTGACAACTTTCGACGAACAACCGCCATAATCATATTCCTCCCATACGAGGAAACGATTGTCTTCAGTGCTTAAGCGGTCGACCCGCGTGGTTGATTCCAATAACGAGAAGGAGTCAAAATGATGCGCTCAAAACTTCAGCTAGCGGAGTGCTCCATCTCGGTTTAATAGTGTGACAGGCCGTTCCTCACTAGTTACAATTGTATCTGTGTTACATGACATGAGAATGTTGTATCCAATAAATCATGACTCGTTGTAATATACGTTGACCGAATCTATGATCATTTCCTCTAGATCGACGAGCAACCTATGGTTCCCAAACGGCTTGAGATAATCCTTCGGGCTCTATAAGTACGAAGAAACCTCTGGTATATTCGAAACGTAGACGTTTCTGAAAGCATCCTCCGAGCTTCAATCGTTCGCGATAAGATAATACATGTGAATTCGAACGAGATGTAACCAGCGGTTCCGATCATAGCCGCAATCATTGACGAGCTTATTGAAACCGAAAAAAGTTCTGATGAGAGACCGATGTACGGTCCGCATCACGGTAACATCGTCACGGGATTTTCGTGAATTCCTCTCAGATACGAATGGAGACGAACTCTACCTCGACTCGGACATGTCATCACGCGGAACACACGTCAGTGGGATACAAATAATTCGAGGGGACGGATAGGGGGCTCGGACGCGGAAATCTGCGATATTTGGCAAGAACTCGAAATTATCGATACTTGTAAAATAACGATCCCGAGTGGACTCCATGCGCTCATCCGAGTGGCTGGAGGCGATCAACGACACGGTTCCGGGCCCATAGCGACGGTTATCAAGTCCAGAGCCGCAAGAATCGAACTTCTGGACTAACCTCGAAAGTCCTGATTTGAACATGATAGAGAACCTCTGAGGGACTCGGGTCAGACTCGTTCCCGCGAACGGTAAGTAACACCTGAACTACTTCCATTCAGCAATACGATGAGATCGACTGTGTTCGTATGGCCAACAGAAAACGGCTCGGTCGATTCCGGCGAGGAGCTCCGCGGCCGTTAGCGAACCGCTGACTGCCGCACTATTGCACCCCGGCCGAGATTCCCTGCAGCAGGAACTTCCCCATCCTCTTGTCCCCAGACACAACCCGAACTCGTTTCCCTGAATCCCGGATAAATGGCTCCGAGGAACAGCCAAGCACTCCTAAGGTCTCGATGGTGATGGGTCGAGCGGTGGAGCGGGCTCCGAGCTCACAAATCTTGGTCAAGTCGACAGACTTTGCCAGGTTTGCCGCAGCTCCCGCTGTGGGTGCCGCGCGAGACCTATAGGACAGAGCGAGTGCTCCCACACTGAGCATCTACCAGCCCTCCCCGGAGTGAGCATGAGGCCGTTCGGACGGAGCGCTGAGTTTCTCGACGAACCGGACGGCTCGAAAACGTTGGGGATTGCAGCGGAGCGGAACGCGTAGGATTCGGGAGAATTAACGATTCGGTGCTGGTTCGATCAAGGTCCAAGACCAAGGTTTCGGAGCACGTAGACAACGCGGGGGGCCGGAAGACAGATGAGGCGGATCGAATCCGGATGAGCTTCCATCGTGAGCGGTTTCGAACCTCACGAATTGAGCGAAGCCAAATTCCTCGTCAGGATACCTTCCACGGACCGAGCTTTCGGAAGTGCTCCAAGGAGGGCTCCGCCGAGCAGCCGACAAACACTCTGGAAGGTCTCCTTTCGCACGGACAGGGCATCAGAGAGTGCGAATTTCCCCCACTTGGCGCTGTTGAGCTCAAACTTTGAAATACCGACGATTTTCGGATGTCGGATGTGACTGACTCAAGAGCCTCTCAGCGTGTCGTCGCGTCGTCTGGAAACCAGAGCTTCATTCCATATTCCAGGGGGGATAACAAACTAAGGAGAGTCTGAAGCATGGAATGTCGTTCTCCAAAGCGGACTATAACGAAGTTCCGCTAAGGCTCATATAGAGCGATGTCCACTTCAAACCATTTCTCCTCATTCCCTCTCTATTTGATTCTCCTTCGACCCGTTTCGTCAATGTCGTTCCCCATCGCACAGCATTTGCACAGTCGACTACTTCGGACAGAATCATGGGGCAGAGAAGGGCAGAGTATTTCACAGATCCTCGAGAGTGTCGCCAGCGCTATCGAACTCCTAAGCTGTGTAAACAGAACCACGTGAAGGAGGGAACGTAGCATCCATGGAATCCTCAGCCACGAGAAACGCTTAGTTTCTCGGCTCGTTCTTATATGAGCGGGATGAAGACTTGTCAGCGAAAAACTGGTTCATCCAGAAGGAGACGATTATCGAAAACTCTACACCGTTAGAGAACCTACGAGTACAACTCGGAAAAGCTAGAAGCACTGGGACCAAAGGAGTATGCCGTACTTCAAAGTCTTTCGTCGTCAGCAGTCAGGGATCGAGAGAGTACGATGACATCGTCGTGATCCTGGAGAAAACCTTCGGTCCCACGGAGTGAACCTTTCGTTTTCGACCTCGAAAGCTCAGTCAGACGGTGTGACTGTTGGTCCTAACTGAGCCACAAAATATTGCGGAGGGCCCAATCCCAAAGGAAATCGATTCGAGTGAAAGTCTCCGAACAGCGGACAGTTCGAAACCCCCTCAGCAGGAAATCACCGGTCCAGCGTTCAAGAACCCCTGAAACGTGATGCTCAAAGCGGTCGATGAAGAGCTCAAGCACATCATCACAGGCTTTCGGGGTATCTCGACTAACCGCACCACTCGAACTCAGTATTCAGTCATCGATTCAACAGGTGTCGGCTCGGAGTCATCCAATGAGAATATCATGCGGCACAATCCATTTCTGTCATTCATACAGGAATAGACGGCATTCACTCTACGAGCTCCAGGCATTCTGTCTCGCTTGCAATCCCGGCATGCTCACAGATTACCGGAAGGCTGCTTCCGTCCAACCTATCCGCAAGAAGGGTGGCAAAAACCTGCCCCCCTGATTATCGTCCCATTTCACTGGTCTCCATTCTACCCGAGGTGATGAAAACAGGCATCAATGGTCAGCTTCTCTCCCATCTCAAACAATCCTCCTAATTGGTGATTCTCAGTATGGCTTCCGAAGGAGTCGCTCCAATGATGATCTTTTGCTTTATACAGCCTACCTGTTGTTGTTATTCTCGAGCCATCTGATGGAGTTCGACATTCCGCTCTCCTCGGGAAGCTCAACTCCTTCGAGCTCCAGCCGAGGATCTGTAACTCGGTTTCAAGTTTTTCCAGTCACTGCATCATGAAGGTGACGGCCGATTCTGATGCACAATAATTATCTTCTCGTCTCTTCCTCGAATCCTATCTATAGCTTTGCGGACGATACTGAGCTCTACGTTGGCTGATGTCCGGGAAAGTACCCCAACCCGCCCGAAGAAACTCCTCTCAAAGTTCCAAGCTTGAATCCCTCAACTGGGATCTCCAAACAATTCTGAACCGGGGCTCAACCAATTCGGTCCACTTCGAAACCGAAGACACTTCCCACTCTTTTCTCGAAGAAAACCCGTTCAACAACTCCCAACATTTCTTTCGACAACAACACGCTGCCTCCTTAGTCAGCTGCCTCAATATCGGGCGTGTCCTTTTTTCCAAATGTCCTTGACACAATCACCTCGCACCAGAGCTTGGTCGAGCTCTGAGTAGCTAGGCTGCTTCCCTAGCAAAGCGCTGTTTTTCCCCTCTCAATTGCTCTATTGCTCTATGAAACCCGAATCCGTGCTTCTCCAAAAGCTCCTTGCGTGTCTGGGAAGCGACGCTCCTTCATCCCTATCCCTCCTCGATTCTTCACGAAAGCGTGCTGTTCATCTCATCGGTGACGAAGCCCCCCGTCCTATTCTCCTGGATTCTCGTCCTTGCGACGCAAGGTCGCCGACCTTGGCCCATTCTATCGATAGTTCCATGGATGATGCTCACCTGGAACCTCTTCCCCCCTTCCTCTCCATTCGGTCTCCGTTCGTGTCACCCGATGTAGTGCCACGCAACACCCCCATTCTGTTCTATTATTCCGTCCTATCCAAGTTACTCGACTCCAGATTAGTCTTCCGCCAAATCCTCACGCTCTAGAGCAGTGATTCTCAACCTTTCCTTCGCCGTGCACCCCCAAACGAACGGGAGGAAGAGCATCATCCCCCCCCCTATTCCCCCGCATCCCGCAACGAGTTTCCAATGAGAGCACAGGCAATTCGACTACCGATGATTGTTATTTATTGAATATCGAGTTGTGCCTCGGGTGCAAATTCCTAATCGATTCCTCTTCTTTGTAAGGGGATCGCTGACGGCGCTAAAACCAGCTTCCACCAGGTACGACGAGGCAAAATGGGTAGCCATTCGTCGTGGGAGAGCTCTTGAATCTGGATACTCCTTCGAGAGCTCCTCGTTGAGCAACATGAGGACACCCAACTTTCTGGAAAGTGGTTTCACGGCGTCATCTGCTCGAAATTGGGCGATCTCCCCCTGAAAGCTCGATTCGACACCGCAGAGATCCACCAAGAAAAGCAGTGTCGTCCACGAGAGATCCGCATTTCCTTGAGTCCGGCTAACCTATCTTCGAGTTCACGTCGCATTGAAGCGAGATTGCAAACAAGCACTTCTTTGACGCTATCGTTAACTTTGCAGGTTTTCAGCCATTTGAAATGATTTAAACTTCAGCTCGCCATGTCCTTGACGAATACCTTAATGAGGTTCACAAAGCTGAGGATCTTTGTTTTCGCATCAGTAAGCTCAGTTTCTCAAAGATGTCGGCCATAGAGCTGATGCAAGCTTTGCCGTCAGTGGAGTGTAGAATCCGCGAATCGTCTGTCTCACCCTGGAACTCATTCATGACGTCGAATAATTCCATGAAACGTTTCAGAGAGTTGCCTCTCGACAACCAACGGACCTCTGTGTGCAGCAACAGTCGAGCATACTGCGAATCGGAGTCAACGCAGAACTGTTTCAATGAGCGTTCTTGCTTCGCATTCCACTTGATGGAATTGATAAACCTAATGGCAGCAAGAAGAACATGGTACAGTTTGGGAGATAATTTCTTCGAGACCAAGTTCTCTCGATGAATGACACAAAGCACGGTGATCATGCGCGGATTCGCATTTTTTGAAAGTTTCAAGGACCCGTTGTTTTTGCCCATCATGAAAGGAGCACCGTCTTCAACACAGGATATTATGCTCTCCATTGGGATTTCGTGTTGCTCAAAATACGTCTTCAAGGTTTTGTAGATGTCGGTAGCTGTTGCAGAAGTCTTAAATGATTCGCAGAAGAGCATTTCCTGCCTCAAGTCTCCTTTTTCGAAGTATCGCACGTACGATCAGAGGAGGGCTTCGGAGTCACGAACTGTTGACTCGTCTAACTGAAGCGAGGATTCAGTGTTCCTCAGCTTTTCCACGAGCTGTTCTTCAACGTCGTTGTTCATGTCATCAACTCTTCTCCTCGACGTGTCGTTGCTGAGTGGCATCAATTGCGTAGCCTCATCGCCCGTTGTCGAAACGTTCCTCAGGAAGGAGGATATTTCCGGCTTGATGGTGTGATTCTTGCCGCACTTCGCAATGAGGAGGGATATTCCATAGCTGGCTTGCAAATTTCGGCTGATTTGCTGCGTTCGGACGGCAAACCAACTCGGCACCTCCTTGCGGCTGAAGAATTCCTTTTTCAAACCTTCGAAGAGGTCCAAATCTTTCGAAGCTTGGATGGGGTGTTTTCCCTTCAACTGCACTAGTAGTCGGCTCGGCTTCATTGAGTCGTTGCACAAAGTCCGCTCGCAAAGCAGGCGAAATGGAAGGCGTTCATCTTGCTCTGCTGCAACGAAGCCGAACCCCAGATGATCAGTGTTGTGCTGACGTACTTTCTTTTCCGCGGCACTCATCATTGAATTAGCAAGTTCGTTGGACGTAGGATCCGCTGAAATTACTCGGAAAGAATTACTCGATTACTCGATTAGCGGAATTACTCGGTGCGTCTTCTGACCGGCCGTCAGGAATTTCAAATTTCGGAGGCCGCCGAATTTCGTCAACATCAAGAGCTGTTCTGGGCTTCATTCTATCGGTGGGTCTTGGGCCTATATTCTCCACCGAATACATGGTGAGGTTTGGTAGTAAACATTCTCGAGGGAAATGGAGACTAAACGGTAGATTCCGCCGCCGGGAATCGAGAAGACAGCTTGAAGCCCCGACTCTATATCTGTGAACGACCCAGTGGAAGATTTCATCGTTATCTTTTTCATTCTTCCGGAGCTCAGGAGTCCCTTTTTTTTACCAACTCGACAGATTCAGAGGCGTCTCAAATGCAGGGTAGAGACCTTTCCGATTAGAAGCGCGAGGAATTGAGCTGTGTAGACCATTGACGCAGAAGACCTTTCAATCCAGGAGCGATAAGGTCCAGATATCGACGATTAGGTCCAGCGGCGCTCCCCATCATCAAATGAGGAAGCTCTTCGCGTGATATCGGCGATTCCGAGGAGTTTCCTTCGAGTTTTACGTCGTCTTATTCTAGGTTTGGACAGAAACCTGAAGAAAGATGACGGGCACAGCACGCCGCCTCCCCAAAGACCATCGGGAATCTCCCGTGCACCCCAAAAATCCTCCATGCAGCCCGCGGGTGCTCTGGTACCCCCTTTCAGAGTCACGACGGATGCCTGGGAGAAAACATAGAAACTGACTGGAAGAGATATCCACTCAACTGACGCAACAAGAGTGGAACCAACACGAAAATAAGAAGTCGTTTTCGTGCAGTGAAGCACAGCGCAGTGTTCGGTGTATTTACACAACTCTCCAGCCTCGGATGTGATGTGCGAAATACAGATATGGCTTGAAAATCATGAAAACCCACGAGGATGAAGCGATATTCCAAAGCTCATTGCGGCGCGACGACGAAATGTTCTCTTGGACTTCATCATCGATCTTGATTGCTTTCAAGATTATGAAAAGCAGGCCTATAGATGATTCGTCGAACTCTGCGCCGGGAGGATCAGCTCCTGAGGGGCGGAAACTTGCGGAACGCATCGCCTGCTGGCACTAAGCTGTGTTCGAGAACCCCTCAGCCGAATGAAGAACAATTCGAGGAGATGCCACGATAAATTAACGATTTTTCTTTATCAAGTCGAAACATGCATAAATGGAAAGGTACATATTTAACAACAACTCTTGTTAACGCACACTGTTTTCTAAAACATCGAGCCTCTTCTGGTACTCTGAGAGTAGCAGTTTCGCTTCAACACGGTTTTTGTGACAGAATCTGTCGATTATGTATCGGTTCCTCGGTGAGTCGACTACGTGGTGGTTGCCGACGTAGTTCGCCTCGTCGAGAATCCGGATGACGGCCTCCACGATTTCCAAGTTGACGTACCTAGCAATGGACACTGAGCCGAGATCGACGAGCATGTGACAAACAGCGGCCCATGGGGCTGGCTTCCATTCCTTCCGGTTCCGCATTGTGCGTTTAGTTTTGTCCAAACACTCTGGCCATGTAGGTATCTCATCGGCCAAAGCCCTACGGAGGAGTTCCTCTAGCGAATCTATAATGTAATTGACGGAATCGCTGGTGCGATGGTTTTCGAGGGACCGTTCTTCGAAACAATCCCCAACGGCTTGAGGCTTATGATCGACAGACTTCGAGATATCTTTGAGCTCCTTGTCGATATAGTCCTTCGAAATGTGGCATCGTATCCATTGAAGAACTCGCACGTGATACTGCCTGGCGCTGATCTTCTTCGCGACGAGGATTCCTTCTTTGGTGCAGTCAGGTCTGAGAAGTTCCTCGAGAAGTTTGCCTGCTTGCTCGTCGCAGGCGGGCATGATCACATTTTCGGCTTTCAGTTGAAACCTGGGACACAAATTGAAAGAAAGCGTATCACTGAGCTGAGGGGTGAGCTCTTCACCGCTCCGCTTCAGGTCCTCAATCTCTCTCCTCACTTCTTCACGGAACTGTTCCACCAAGACGGGCTTCATCGATTTCACAACGTTCGCAGGAACACGTTCGATCACGAAAGTGATGGTTTTCTTCACTGATGCGGGGTGCGCGAAGAAGAATGCGTCTTCTAGCTTCGCGATCATGCCAGAGGGTTCGAATGTTGCATCGGGTGCAGTAACAGGGGCTATTTTCCTCGCCTCGATCGACGGCAGACAGTAGTACTCCGCGAGGATGAGTTTCAAGTTCGCCAGGAAAGGACACAGCATATGAATCAGCTGAACGTCAACGAATGCTTCGATTTCGGGTTGTGCTTCCACTGGCACTTTCATCGAGTTGAAACTGATGGAAATTTGGAGATTTTGGAAGATCCAACCGATTAGCAATCTGTTGAGTAAGTAGAAAGGTCGATTCGATACGCTGGACAGGAATATCGAGTTCAACAGCTTCAGGCTGCTCTCGTAGGCCGGGAGCCCTGCAACAGCGGTGTCCGCCATGGAAAAGTAAGTGGAAACCCATGATAAAGTTGGAAGCAAGCGTTTCTGTTCGAGGGAGTCGCGCAAACAGCGCTCGACGTCGATCCGCGGGAGAACGTTCTCTCGAGCCGTACGCTGCGAATCAATAACTTGCGGATTCGTTTCGGCGGATGAGGTGTACGGCAAAAAATCCAGCAGGCCCAGGAAGGCTCCGTAGAGACGCAGTCGATAGAGGGATGTGTAGAGCTCTTCTCTGATCTGACTGTCGATGCTTGTATCGGCGTCTTCGGGAGAGATGTCGAACCTGTCCTCTTCGATGAGGTGGGTCACGAGAACATTCTTCAGATGTTCATGAAACTGGGCTCTATTGGCCACCAAGATGAAGTTGTAGAAGAAAGCCTGTTGTCCCGTGAATTGATGTCTTGTCGACACGGCAGTCGATGCGCCGGGTTTTTCCAAGCGGCCTCGTAGCTTCGAGAACTTCTCCGGACTTCGGTTTCTCAAGTCCCGGAGAGAACTCTCCGAGGTGTTGCCCAATTCGTCGGTTTCCAAGCAACCGCAACACGTTGAAACCATTTGGAGGACGAACAGCTTCGCAAGATGGAGCAAATTGCAGGGGTCCATCGACAGATCGAAAATCGATGCGACTCTCGAATTGAGACCGATTTCCCTGTTGTGATGGCTGAAAGTGACCTGGAAAGTTTGGAAACAGGAGCGAGTGTGAGAAAGGTGAGCTCGGTGGATAGGATTCCCAAGGCCAGAGTGGGAATGAATGATTGAGGTCGGCAGCCTATGACCGCATGATCATTACCTGTTGCCACTCCTTGAGCAGGTCGTAGAAAGCGTCTCGCTGTCTTCGGAACGCTCCGAAGAGTTTGGCATTCGGGAAGTTCTCTGAGCTGTCCACACTCGCGTCGAACGAAACTCCTTGGAGGAAGCTGCTCCGCAATAGCGAGAAGCTCCGTTCCTGGCTACAAATATCGGACAAGGTGTCGTGAAGACGTGTGCACATGTCTTTCACATGAGGAATGTTCTTCATCAACGTCAAGCTCGACGGTTCCAGGAGACCGAGTACATCGCTGCAGCTGGATAGAGTTTGGGCGGAGAAATATCCGCAGTTGCTCGCGGTACCGAGTAGAAGATCCGGGCGAGAGGCTTGCTTCTTGATTTTGATAACGAGCAGCTGCAAAATGAAAGACAGCTCCGCGAAGACGTTCGGAACCAAATTGCAAGTGATGCAGCGAGCGTAGAGCAGGGAGATCCGGTCCAATGCTTCTTTTTGTGTAACGTCGCGGATTCGCGGAATATCGAGGTCTTCCGTATGGGTCGCACTCGTCTCTTGGTTCATGCTGCGCACCACTTCTCTCTGTTGCTTCGTGGCTTCTTTCGGGGAATGGCTCACCTGGAATTAGGGTTCAGGAATTAGAACATTCACTATTAACTGGAGTCGATACGGCGGCCAGCAAGTCCACTTTTGAGATCAGTCGAATCATACATTATTGAGCTGGATACTTGCCGGAGCAGAAACGAAATCCGCTTCTGATGTCTGTTGCCATCTTTTCACCGGTATGGGCGCAATTCTCTTCTTCGGACTCTCCGATCGCTGAGTGGTCTGGTACTTTTGTTGAGCTTGCGTCACGAATGAAGTCAGAGAGGCTCTCTTCCGTCCAGATTTTTCACTTTTAGGAAGCGATCGGTTGAAAATACCTTCCAAAACGAGCGGTGCATCTGCCACTTCAAGGTTCCCTCTCGGTGCGACTGGGGTTGACTGCAGAGGGACGCCTCTAGATCTGGTATGCTGTTCTGGAAAGACATGAGCGATATCGCATCTCATTCAGCGATCTGATGGAACCAAGAGACATTGTTGGTCCCTATTTCGACCCCGGGTGCATCAAAACAGATATCCCGCGTTTTCCACCTGCGAAGCTGTATTTTTCCATGCCAACCTCAGAAACTCACGCTTAACCGGCGTAACGGCCTCCCCCAGCGGAGGAAAATCATCGTTGGTCACCGCGAAGGTATTTTTAGATGATTGGCTCGTGAGCTCTGCAGGTAAAATCTTGTTCGAGTTGGCTCGATTTTGTCTGCCATAGTTAGCGTTCTTGGATGAACGGTCCGGCGTCGACGCCGGGTCCTGCTGAGGCTGCAACAGTTTCGGAAGCTGAAGATTTTTCGAGGAAACACCCGGGACTGGCGGCTCACAGAAGCTGCATCAACTGCCGCGACCCCACAACTCTATTGCCATAACTATGTTGGTGAGCAGTTCGAACTAGAGAACTTCACTGCACACGAGTCCTCGACTTTCTTCCTCCACATGCCCGCCAAGATTTCCTCGTAGAGCAGAATTCGATCCGCAGGAACTCACCGCTGTCTGAGGAACAGATGTTTCGGAGTTCGGTGCACTCTCAAGCGCAGTTCGACTTTGTTGTCTCAGAAAAGATAAGAATTCGCCCACAAATTCCGTCGTCGGGATCTCAGCCACACTGAATTTTGCACGGAGCTCCGAGCTGTCGTTATTACGCAAAAAGAGTAGAATTTCTTCAACACTTGCGTCTCCATTCTTGAAATGCTCGAGTAGCTGAACAGACATCGCCACCAATTTCGCATTTGCTGCCCGCGAGCTCTTGTTTGCGGTGTGTTTGAATCGGTGCACAAGAACCCAAACATAGACCAACTTCCCTTTCTGTACGTGGCGAGGGCATAAGCAGCGATGGCGCCTTTCCTCCTCCGCGTCAAGTAGCAGGGGTTCGATCTGAGCGCGAATCGCGGGATTCTGAGAGTTCGTGACGAAATGCCGACCGAAAAGAAAGGACGTGCCCCAGCACCCATTGTTGATTGTGGAGTATCGGATAAGGATGCACCGTTCAAAGTGGGAGAACAATATATGGTGCGCCGAGCAGATCACACTTGGCGTACGTATGATTGCTCCACTGAATTCGTTATCGATCCCGACTAGCTTTACGGTTCGCTCAGAGATGCTTCAATCGAACTGTTCGGGACTCGTGCGGCTCAAGAAGCGCCTGTAGACGCTCACTGTTTTTTCTCTGTGATGATCCCAGCGCTCCACTCCGTGTTGTCGAATTCATGAGCCATTTCATCCGTCCTCGCAGGACGACCGCGATTTCTTCGGACTCGGCCCCGATCGAACAAAGATAACAGCTGTCATTCTTTTTCAATTTAGAGTCGGCAGAAGTAATACAAGTACGGATGGCGTCGTCCGGAAACTACGAATATTACGTTCACTATCAAGGCTGTGAGTATATATTATTTGGAGTTTTATAGATTTTCAATCGATCCCCATGGAGGTGCCGACAACCTTGTGGATGATACATAGGTTCCAACGCCCGATCCTAAGAACTCGAGCTCTTTCGGTAGTTAATCGCCGTCTCGACGAATGGATCGAAGAAGACCGGATCTCAACTTCTGCGGAAGAGATCGCCGAAGCGGACATCGCACCCAATCCCGTGAGCGCCGATGCGCAATGATTTCCACGAGATATGTTTCTGTCGGATGAAAAATCCCTAATTGGCGACGGAAAGACAATGACCCTATACGCCTCGCAGATCGAGCAGATTGAACAATCAGACAGGAAGATCACCCGCAATCAAAAAAGAATCCACGACGAAATCAATCATGTGCAGAAAACTTATGCCGAGATGGATCCGACCACTGCGGCGCTGGAGAAAGAACATGAGGCCCTGACGAAAGTATGTAGCTACTCTTCGAGACGTCAACCAGATGCTTTGGAAACGTGGTGGCCAACATCGTCGCCCACCTAAATCGACACGCAGAACTAATCGATGTCGCGCTTTGCAGGTCAAGTACATTGACAAGATTCAGTTCGGAAAATACGAGATCGACGCCTGGTATTTCTCACCCTATCCTGACGAGTATGGCAAACAGACGAAACTCTGGATATGTGAATACTGTTTGAAGTACATGCGTCTCGAGAAAAGTTATCGAAGACACGTTTTAAAATGTTCATGGAAAACCCCACCCGGTCGTGAGATCTACCGCAAAGGAACAATCTCGTTGTTCGAAGTGGACGGCAAGGATTCGAAAGTTTACGCTCAGTGCCTTTGTCTTTTGGCAAAACTGTTCCTTGATCACAAAACCTTATATTTCGACGTCGAGCCATTCATGTTCTACGTTCTATGCAACGTGGACAGAGAGGTGAGTACCGAAGACGTCAAGGAATGCGTGAATCGCCTTGGAGATCATTAAGAGGAATCGAAAACGTGACAGTGGGTATCCTTCGTAGGGAGCTCACATTGTCGGGTATTTCTCCAAAGAAAAAGAGAGTCTCGACGGCAACAATGTAGCCTGCATTCTGACCCTACCACCCTTTCAACGCAAAGGTTACGGAAAATTTCTGATCGCGTTCTCTTACGAGCTGTCCAAGCTGGAAAATGTTGTTGGATCGCCGGAGAAGCCTCTATCGGATCTTGGTAATCTGAGTTACCGATCGTACTGGTCCTGGGTATGTACAACCGCGTAAGACAGTGTATGGCTTGTGTTATGAATCCGTTATTGGTGGTTTGAAGACAGGACTGCTAAATCAAAGATCAAAATCGGGCCCACAGGTACTTCTCGAGCTGTTGAAGGATCCAAGCGCAAGGTTCACCATCAGAGATCTCTCACAGCTGAGTTCCATCGCTCATAATGACATAGTATCAACTCTGCAAAATCTGAATCTGATCAAGTACTGGAAAGGCCAGAACGTTATTTGCATCGCCCCGAAACTCATCGACGGACTCTTGAAGAACGTTGAGTATAGGAAACCAAAACTCACGATCGACAGATCGTCCCTGAAGTGGAGCCCCCCTGTGAGGAAACACTCTCTGAGAACCCGAAAGCTTTGATGCTGTTGGCCTGGATCTTGTTTGGAGCATCTGAGCTCTCAGAGAATCGGAATCCTCGAGCCGTCAAGTATTGCCCGAATCCGAATGAGAATCCGCATAATCAACGAATATTCCATGGTTCCCATCATTGGGACTCTGCCGGAGCGCGTCTCGAACCCCAAGGCTCGTCGGAATGGGCTGGTCCTATGATGCGGGCTTTTCATCACGTTCGTATTCTGCTCACCGACGATTTCCGGACTCAATTGTAAATAAAGAGAAGATAAGTGGACGACGTCATGTATAGGACAACACATGTGAATGAACTGTTTGTTCACCCGATCAGACCTATGAATTTCTTCCAACGACCCAGATTTTCCACGGTGATTTCGACACAAATCGCCGATATCGGTCCGAGTCCGGTGATTGGCTGCGTTCATGGATCATAACTAAGTGAGGGGAGCACAAGTGCTCAGCTGCAACCGAATCAGTTTCGAAATTCGCGCCCACACCACGGAGGATGGGCAGCTCGAGGAAGCTCTTAACTGCGACGTGTATGAGATTACCGAGCTATCGGAATCGCTCTTCGACAAGGGCGTTACAAATCCTCATGGGAACATGTGAGCATTCGGAGCGCTCGAGGTGCTCGCGAATCGCCCTTGGCGCGGATTCCTCCGTCACGGCTCCCTGCTGCTCACTTGCCGTCAACGAGGTCCAGTTTCTGATGACGAGCGAACATTTCCTTGCAGCGGCGATTTTTTTTAGAAACTGGAGCCAACTCCAATCTGCCATCAACGCTTATGGAGGGTCAAAAAAGGGGATCTCGCCATTGCTCGCATGATTGTCGGGAAGACTGCAACCATGCACGTTCCGCTGTGTTGCAATTCGTTTCGGTTTCCCGATCTAGTTTGAGGGTTCTGCTGGCGGAAACCAGATCTGGCAGAGCTTTCGTCGTCTCAGGTCCCGGTCAGGGGTCGCAGAAATCCACAAGTCCGAGTCCACGAGTCCAGGTGAGGGCACGAAATCTCGGTCACGGCTTCGAATCCGAAAATCCCTGATTCTGGGCTAGTAGGATCGGAATCGGAGGCTGGCTTTCGTTTGGGAATCACTCACACCCAATCAGAGACGAGCGGACGCCGGCAGTCGGTATGCATCGATCGGAGGGGTGATTCCGAGACGAATCTGGCCATACTTCTCCGAATCTGGGGGGCTATTCCGGGACAATTCTGACCATACTTTTCGAGACAAGGAGGGATGATTCCGAGACCAATCTGACCATACTTCTCCGAGTTTGCGAACCTTTGTCCCGGTGTTTCTCTCGCAGTTTTCTGGAATCTCCTCCATGAACGAGAGGAATCGAGCTGATCCCTCGAAATGGGTTGACATAGCGGGCTGATCTTCAAGCTGAAACATTCTGGTGGTTTCCTGAGCTGTATTTCTGTCAGATCCCGATCGAGGAATCTTCAAAAGACGCATCTTTGAGTCCTGCATAGAATGAAGCACTCTGACTTCTCGCGACTCTTCCGAGCTGTTGTTGGTCGCAGCGATCATGACCCCTGCCGAGCGGTCCACTCGGCACTCCACTGCACATTCATGTTGTACTGATCGGCACATTCTTGTATTCGAATGGAGATGGGCCGTTCGGGACTGACATCGAGATGGCCCGTTTTGAATCTCGAACCGATTTCCGTTTGCTGGAAGAATTTTCAGACGAGGCGATATTCGACCATGGATCGAAGCGTGCGATATTTTGCAACAATCTCAGAATCGGTAATTTCGGAGTTGTGGCGTTCGGGAACTGGGCCCTGTAATTGCCAAACCAGTTAGACCAGGGATCATTCACAAAACCAGGGTGAGCCTCGACGAGCTCCAACGATTCTCAGAACTGTTCAGATTTTTGAAACTCAAGAGCTGTCTGACGAAGGTGAACCCCCCCTCCCCCCTCAAAACTCAACCGTGAATGAGACTCAGAGAGGGCCGACCGCGAAAGTGCGATGATAGTTATCTCAAAGCGCATCGACAGTGAGCCCAATCCCAATAAGCTTCAGCTGACTCCATGTTCAAGCGGATGCGTCGAGCCTCAGGAACTCAAGAAGCATCCCGAGTCGACTCGGTAGAGAAGCCACTGGAATTCAAACAGAGACGCCGAGACGAACTGAAACACCAAAATACACCTCTGTCGAATATGACCGCAAGAGATGAGCCATTTCTGAGGGCATCGTATCTGACAGCTTCCCAAATCGCTGAAATCAAGAAACCTAGCGGTATCGGGGGAGGTTCCATGAAGAACTGCATGGTACGGGCTTCTCAAAAACTTCTCGGAGAGCGATCGACTCAAGAGGTGGAGGAGATTCTCAAGTCGCGCAATACGGTCAAGCGTCGAATCAAGCTCCACGAATCCACCCACCTTCACACGTTCCTGCGAGGAGCCCAGAGCGACGAATTCTCACTCCGAGGGAAAATGGGAGATATCCTGCGGTAAGCCATAGCTTCTGATGATGGATCGAAACGGAGCCTCGAAGCTTCATTGTCAGGGTCGCAGTTTTGTATCGGAGTCACGGCGGAGTACAATCGCTCCATACCAGAAGACTCCACTGATACCGCTGCATTTCTCAACGATATATCTCTGCGTGGAAACGTTCTCTGCGAAGACAGCTGTAAAGACTCGGTATCGGGGCTCACTGGAGATTGCTGCGGCTCTGAGGATTGGAGTTATCTCGCTAAAGCCGCGATTTCGCGAAATTCCGGGATACTGTGAAGAGAAGTGATCGCGACATAGGAGCAGACCGCTGGAGGACGCTCGGAACGCGTAGACACCTAGGGATTCTTCCACAGCCAGGGCTCCTTTGACCGCTCACCACACCCACGGAAAGATATCGGCTTCACACGATATGCTAGTGGGAGGATCTTGTTGATATCCTCATGAAATTATGGGTTTATATGACCGCTGAGTCTAGAACCGGACACGCTCGCATTCGCACACTCTGACTTGAACGTGACACCAGATTCCCAGAAGAAGTCGCTGCGAGGAAGGGATCTATCAGGTATGTAATCAACAGAGATGGGCAAGATTCGGATTCGACGATACCAATCCGGATTGAACCAGCTGAACCAGCCAAGTCTGTGAACTCATCTGAATCAGAATCTTGCCTTCCGACTTCATGAATACTCCTCGAGGTATTTGAATCAGTGCCCCTAGATCGGAGAGTTTCCAAACCAAGTGGCCGAAACTGGATTCTTTGCCAGTTCGGAGAGAAGGATCCTGGATACGAAGAATGCTCGCTACCGGAAAGCGATCTCAGTTATGGTCGACAAAGCTTGTTTCGAAGTCAGAGCATCAACAGGCCGGAGACTTCAGCCTGGACATCATTCCATCTCCCGTTGTATGGAGGCGTTTTCAATTACGACATCGAAAAAATATGCCTTTCATCCCTTCCCGCCTCGGAAACAAAAAATGGTGTCGCCGGTGGAGCGATCGGAATTCTAGGTGAACCACAACGTCAGAGTAGGAAACTTCTAGCAGGCTCAGTCTCATCGTCGATGTGAATGGTCATTTCAATCAGACTGGGATTACGTGATACAGATACTCCACTCAGGAGCATCCAAGAACGGAGGTCTCACGAGGAAAAACCGTGCGTGTGGCCGTCCCGGCACTAGAGTCACCAATCATCATCATTGTCGCTCTCAAGCTACCCAGAGACTTTCGTGCCCTTAGTTCTCGGATACGTCACTGTCAGGCGAGACTGCGTCGGAGCGACGTACTTGGCAGCTTCACTCCGTCGTCTTGTGTTCAACATCGGACAAGAGTCCACAATCATTTTAGTCAAGCCAACCGAGGACTGTTGTCATGAAGCAGAAGGAAGCCCTATGTCAGCGGTGCACTGCAAGGGCGGCAAGCTCTCGTACTGTAGCATACTTCTCCTTTCCTCACTACGTTGAGCTGAAAGCTAAAATAGGCGGGAGTTCCTGATGATGTTCCCCGACTTCTCTAACTAAAAGCAGCTATTCTACGCGCTATTCGTGCACCGACTAGGACCTAACCCCGAATGAACAGCGAAGGATCTGAGAAGGAGGAAGGGAGTCCTAATGCTATGAAAGAACAAAGGAATGTGATCTGTGAACGGGAAGGTTTTTTTTGTGTGGTGTTCGCTCTACGAGGAGGCTTCCGTCTCTTGGTCCTCCGTTCCGATCGCGTCAGGTAGGGCTCGTTGCCTCGGAGTATGACTTTCGAGCATTCTCCATTCTAGACGGTGCGCATTCCATACCAGACACGTTGTTTGGTCTGCTCCCTTCGCTCCCGTTGGCTGCGAGAAGATGGCAGGTTAGTTCGGCTTGGGTTCGGCCAAGAAAATATTGCAGGAAAAAGCCCACAGGAACTTGTCCTGAATCTTCTCAGCAAAGTGATTCGGTCGACCGACCCCGCGCGAATCCGCATGCCAGTCTCGGATCCGGGGTTGGATTCGAGAGGTCCAGGCTGGCCGGATTCGCAATTCGGATTGTGAGGATCTCTTTCATGCTGTCGACACGACGCTCGATGCATTTGTAGGCCTCTAAAACCTTCCATTACAGTGTGAACTGGAGGAAATGCGGAGTTCTCACTGACGTTATGGAACATCTCCCGTTGCTTCCCCCCCCCCGCGGGAGTACGCCATAAGTATGGAATAGCCCGGGAGCATTCGTTGCCATGAGCGGCGAGCCGCGTCATTATAAATGTGTGCTCATGGCTCTGCGCGGAGGCAATGTCGAGTTCTAGGAGCTTTCCCTGATATTGTTGGCTGATGAAAAAAATTCTGGCTTTGAAGATCGAAAACCCCAACTCATCAGACGCCCCGTAATCTATTTATTGAAGCGGGAAACAGATCTCAGTGTTGCCCATATGGCTCATTTCAAGCTTTGATACTCGGGAGAAACGGATTCCAGGTACAATAAGCGATCCTCGATGCTTTTCATCCTAAGAAGCAGGTTTGTCGTATGAGCTGCTTCGAGGCCGAGATGCTTTTCGACAGTCGAAACCCGGGTCTCAATCCCACGATCCTCGGGAGCGATTATGGATTTCGCTCCGTGTGCAGATGGACCCGCTTCGTTATGAGCATACTCGACGCGGATTTTACTGTATCTGCGATGGAGGAGATCCGGAGCATAAGAATCATCGTGGAGAGCAGAGCAGAAGTATTGCACCCCTTCGGTGTAACTGACGTCATGATCGAACATACCTAGCGGGTAACGTTCTCGAGCATTCACCATCTTGAACGCGATATGTGAGTTTTTGGCGCTCTTCGCTCTTACGCTGAAGAAAGGCATCGATCCTCTTTTCCAAAATTTCTCGACTAGCCGCCTTTATCTGTATATTCCCTTTATCTGAAACAGCAAAGAGATTATCTCGAAGAGACTTCGAGTGATCGCTCGGAACAGATGGCGAACTGATCTCCGATCTTCCGTACTCACCTAGAGGCTTCTCTTCGAGCGTGGATTTGAGATTTGAGGCGAATGCCTGAATCGCCGCCTCGACTTCCTCAGCATTGACTCGCGAAGCTGACCTTGGACTCACGAACACATATTCCAGGATTCCAGCATCGCGGAGGTCGTCAAGTAAACCACTAATCAGCTTCAGGGTAGTCTCCATTGGAGTTTGCGATCGCGATTCCGAGGGAACGGCTCCGGAGTCGTCGAATTTCATTCCACCGAGGGCAAGAAGGGAGAAAGTTCAATCCATATCTATCAGCGTTCGCTCACCGTGATTCTGCCAACTTCGTAGCTCTGGATGAAAAATTGAGTCAGCCGCATCACAGCAGCCTCTGGACGTTCAGATGTTGCGCGGCCGAAGGATCTCTCTCCGACACGTGATTCAGGAGAGGAGCTCGTCCGACTTTTAAGCCGGGTTCTTCCGTCGTCTGGCATGCGACGAGGAAATATCGAAGATTCTGGAGTTGGCTGTGATTCTGAAATAGTGCGTTCTGTTCTCTTGAGGGCGGGGAGGTGAGTCGAAATTCCTGTCGTTGGCTTCAGCTTTGCAGCAGTTTCGAGCATTTCAAGCATGAGCTCCTGATCATACTCTAGCTG
The DNA here is from genome assembly GCA_037576195.1 of Phytoseiulus persimilis. Classification (NCBI taxonomy): domain Eukaryota; kingdom Metazoa; phylum Arthropoda; class Arachnida; order Mesostigmata; family Phytoseiidae; genus Phytoseiulus; species Phytoseiulus persimilis. The sequence goes on along the minus strand of CM075101.1, from coordinate 53,821,857 downwards.
ACGCGTTATTTTAAGTGACTTGGAACTGGGTGAAATGGGATGCCGGTAAATATTTGAAGAAATCGTTGTCTCAAGAACTGTTCTTCTCAATATTCAGGTGTTTTCTGTAGAATGAATGCTACTATGAACGCGAAGCGTAACGGCGCTCTCAGGAAAGGAAAGCTACCTCCTTTGTATCAGAGGATTTTCACATCGCGTTCGGAGTGGCCGGACAAGGTGAATTTCTAGAGGCCCAGGCGAACGGAGCTTCATTCATCGTCGATGGAGAGCCAGGGGCCACCCCGATCCGTGTTTGCTAATCACCACTGAGGACTCATAGAATTCAATCGAACCGACGTGCAAAGAAATGGATCCGCAAATCCTATTTTGACTGACAATACCTCTGATTGGCTGACGGGCACTGTCTGACAGCACTGTTAAAGCGATGAATCTCCATTTCCGCAGGATGAGTTCCTGGACGTAATTTATTGGCTGCGTCAGCTGATCGCTATAATAATTGGAATCATATGGGGCTTCTTACCACTGAAAGGAATATTGGGCATTGCTCTGTAAGTTGTTCTGTGAAGCTTCTCCCCGAGTGCAGAAGTCAATCAAATGTATTGAATACCTTCAGACTGTTTCGAGAGCCGGTTCCTTTTCAGATTTTGTATGGTTAATACAGCATTCGTGTACATCTACGCGTCATACTTCCAACAAGTCGATGAGTCGGAGTTCGGTGATAACTGGGAATTCGCGAAAGAAGGGTTCATGACAACATTCGCTGGTTTCCTCGTGACTTGGATTATCGTCTACACAGGAGTACACGCCAATGACTCTCTACTGTAGTGGCTGAAGGAAGATAGTATGGATGCGTATCATCGGCGAAGATGACAGCCCCGTCACGAGACAAGGAGGGAATTCCTCAGGATCATTATCTGGGATAATCGAGTTCGAGCAGACCCGGCAAGGACGAACGGTCGGGCCGAGAGCTTCCAGGCCAAATCTCCAGACCAGATAGTCATGTTGAACCGAAGAGAGGAATAAAACCTATTGACAAATCGTACCACTGCTACGGTCAATCTTGGATGCTGTGCCGAAGAATATTCGGTGCCGCGATTTCCCTCTATCCACAGTTAGCGCTTTGCCCTCGGAAACGTCGAGTCCTATGTCCTAGTCCGAGTCCTATGTGGACCGCTGTCGCTCGACGACTATTGCACCTTCCTGGACTGCTGGGAGGGCTCAACTCACTCCACCAGAATAATCGCTTGGAGCAGGGACGGCAGAGTCAGGGCTCTGGGCACATATTCCCGGGTATGACATAGGGTCAGGAGACGTACTCTAATAACTGGCAGGGGAAGCGGACACGCTATGGGACACCTCGCAATTTTGGCCGTCTCGCGAATCAAGAACTCTTATGCTGGATTGGCAGCTGCATCCACGTGGAATCCACACTACGGGCTCAATGACCGAGAACATTCAAAGAATGTCGCCCCTCCGCGCCCCGAACGGCGGAAAACCGAAGTGTCCGAACTAGTACGCTCAGTACAGTATGGGAATGGGCAGTGAGTCGCGTTGCACATCTAACCGATTGAATAGAGAGAAAACACAGCCACCACAGAGCGTCGAATTTCGTTCATAAATTGAGAACGGTTATTTCGGGGACATCTGTTCCGCCTCCCCTTCGTTTCCGCCCTTCATGTTACCCACGCTGTCCTGTCGGTTGCTGCTGTGGCTGAGGAGATAATGTTGATGACTGAGTGAGACCGCCGTGCTAGTGGAGTTTTCGCGGCGTGTACCCAACGAATTCAGAGGGATCGAAGTCGCACCCCTGCGAGCGACTCATTGTAGACTGAGTACCCCGACATATCTGCGAGCGACTGGACCATCAGCCCCATTTGGGACGCGTGAAGTTCGAAGTCATCCTAGCCAATCCTCTTGTGACGTATCGACCGCTTCGCCGGGCTTCGCAAAACCCAGTCATCGACTACAAACTCGCCGTGTCCTGCTCGACAGCATCTTCGGAGGTCACCGTACAAGAGAAATAAACAACACTCTGTGGAAATTTCAGTGTCGAAATTCGGTGTCACATCCCTCACAGAAGATGAGTCTCCTCATCCGCGCCATGCCGAGGGCAGCTCTGCTCCGAACGTCTATGCTGAAGCCGCGAGAGTGTGGAGCGATATTAGCCAAACGCGAATCCAGCACTGAAAATTACACCCCCTTGTGGACAGCGGAGCGGGCCGTTTCTGCCGGTGTGTATTCCTTGGAATCCCATCGCGAACCCTGGTTCGCATACCTGGATCCTACTAAAGACAGATCAGTGTTGGAGTCACGCAGTTGTCGGAACTCATAATGAAACTGGGATCTCGCGTATTCCTTAGTTGCTCGAAGATCAGTAGCCTCTCAGACAAATGTTTCTCATCCGCCTACTTCCGAGATCTCAAGCCGACTCTTTATTCGCAGCCCTGGTTGGAGTTACGCCTCTGGCTCTCTGCATGCCAAACCCGGCGACGGATTTCCTGCTGTCCCTGACCTTGACCGCGCACATACATTGGGGAATGGAGGCAATTGCTGTTGATTATGTGCGCGCACGAGTTGTCGGCAACGTTCTCCCCAAGGTTTGACAGTTTGATATGTGATCGACGATGCCGAAAGGAATATCAGACTTTCGTGCTCTCGAGTCTACTCTGAAATCGACTCTACCTTCCAGGTCGCTATGGGGACAGTGTACGCTCTAACCTTTGCAACTCTTGGCGGTTTGATGTACTTCAACTTCACGGATGTCGGGCTGGCTAATGCTGTTCGTATGTTCTGGAAGCTATAGTTCTGCGAGTACCTCCCATAACGCTCTATTCCGAGCATGCGAAGGAAGAATTCTAGATCTTATGTTATGAAATGATAAAACGGTCGCTGAGAGAAACATTCTCCCTTGAGGTTTTTATTCGACTTGTATAGAGCCAGTGGCATCCTTGGTGAGTTTCTTCCGCTGCTGACCCGTCAACCTCGTGAGCAATCTGTTTGATGTGCCTCGATTCTTCTGGAAGCTCACCCCGTCGTACCGACGGTCTCGCGCAGAACTGAAATCCTCCAGCTTCGAGGAGCCCACGTAATGGGGAGTTATTCCGCTGCTGGATCGTTCCGGTCCTGGAGTGATCATCTTCCCTGAAGTCGGAGATTCTTCCTCAAACGGGAAAGCCTCCATTCAGGTACGCACGATACAGAGATATCTCGCCCCATTCCATATCGACGGCGAGATTCTTCTTTATTTTGCCTATGGTTGCACTCGCACCAGTTTTCTCCAGGACTTCTCTGACAAGGTAACATTTATCTCGATCATAGCCGAGCCTTCCAAAATCAATAGAAACTCCTCTAGACATACAAGTTGTCAAATGCCCTAGGACGACCGATTCTTGTACAGCCAAACGTTGAGAAATTTCGGATATGCTCCTTCCTTCGCGCATGAACAGAATGTAAGTTTCGACAGCGTCTTGAGGAACTTTTCCAGGTAGATCTTGGAGGTTTAGGAGTTTCTTCGTAGCATCGAAGCTAGCCACCTCATTTTTCTTGCAAAATTCTCGAATTTTCTCCACGATTTGCGTCCCGTAGGCATCTGCTCTGCGCGCCGAGATAGCAGGCAAAAGTTTCAGGTTTTCCAAGGTCTGAGGGCATTTCTCTGCCATGAGAGACAACGTTTTGTTATCAAAAACGCTACAGGCAGGGAGCTCGTTATCATTCGCGATTTCATTCCGCAGTGCAACGAGCTCATCGTACAGGAGTTTGTGTTTTGGATCTGACACCACTGACATGGTGTCAGCGACTCGCTTCTCCAACAAAAAAGTGGCTGCAGGTTCGATATCCGGTGCCTCTCTTCCATTTCTCTTGTCTTCGACCGCTCTGAACTCCTTCGATGGGATCATCATGAATTTTCTGCCATCCCTCAGCCATTCCTCTCCTTTCTCGGTCACTGCTAATATCGTGTATACGCTCGTGAAATGAGATCTCCTGACATGGGACTTTTTCGTGATTTCCTCCAAGAAACCTTGGGTTGTCAAAAGATTCCCCAAGGCTCTCCAGTACTCCTGAGTGTAGCCTTTGCCCGAACCATAATAACGTCCGGATTTCAGATATTCATTCATTTTAACATCTTCGCTGCCTGTGAGGTACTTTGCGATCATCCTCAAACCATACGAGTTTTTGAGGTTCCTCACTGCATTCAAAAACAGGCGAGAATTTTCACTGAGATCGAGTTGGCCCGCGTCTTTTTTCCGATCTGTGAATGCGTTTTTTCGTAGTTCCGCGTCGCAGTTGTCACAGCACTTCGCCCTCACCGTGATGAGCCGGCCCTCGTCTTCGCTAAAATGAGAGATCAGGAGTCTTCGACGGCATTCCCCGCTTTCAAGATAGTTCTTCATCTTCGTTAACATATCGTGCCTATGTTGAAGATGTCCATCGTCATTGACATCCTGCAGACACCTCCGATAGAACTGGAAGTCATTCTTCTCCCAAAATGCGATGCAAACCGACCCTCCACCGTCTCTACCAGCGCGACCGATTGCTTGGTAGTAGCTTTCCAGATTTTCTGGGGAGCCATAATGGATAACTTTTCTGACATTGGCCTTGTCTATTCCCATGCCGAAGGCTATCGTCGCGACAATGATCTGGTTGCTTCCATTGATAAAAGCTTCGTGGATCTCTTTTCGTTTCCCCGTGGACATACCGGCATGATACGCGAGAGCCGAGAGCTTCTGTTTGCGTAGCAGTAAGCAGAGCTGCTCAGTTTCGTCCCGTGTTTGGCAGTAGATGATCGTCACCTCCCCGGGGCTAACTGTCAAGGCCAGATCTCGATCCGGAGTTGTTTTCGGGCGAACGGACAGGTACAGATTCGGTCTGTCGAATGAAGTCACAGTGATGCAAGCATCTCTCAAAACCAATGATGCTTCAATATCTTCCCTTATTTTCGCGGTTGCTGTGGCCGTCAATGCCACGATCGGTACGGTCCTGACTCGTGAACGGAGCCGACCAAGAGTTCGATACACAGGCCGGAAATCGTGGCCCCATTGAGAAACGCAATGTGCTTCGTCGATTGCGATCAGACATATACCAACAGACTGATTGAGATCCTCCAGAAACGACATATTCTCGCTCACGAACTCCGGAGTCACATAAAGCAGCCTATGAGTTCCATTGAACAGCTGTTCTCTGATCTTCGCTGATTCCTTCTGAGAGGAGCCTAGAAAAGCCGCCGACACGCCGAACGTTGCCAGTTTACCGACTTGATCTTCCATCAACGATATAAGGGGCGATATCACTATGGCCAATTGCTTCAAGTAAACGGCGGGGTATTGATAACAAAGTGATTTCCCGCTTCCTGTGGCCATCACTACAATGTTATCCTTCCGATCAGTCAGAATGGAGCATATGATCTATAAGCGGGAGGAAAGAACGGTTAGAAGTGCGATCGGAGGCGCTCGTTTCAACTGGGCAGAATTCGGATCGGATCCGAGGAGCACAGTAGAATTCTGAGCAAGAACCGGAAATCTCGGCATCACCTTCCATTGCGCCTCCCTGAAAGACGATAGCCCGAAAAACTCCTTCAAGGTTTTGAGATGCTTCGCTGATGGAGCCGCATTTCCAGCAATATTGTCACGCTCGAAAAGATCTCGAATTACGGTCTCGTTTTCAGAGTTCTGTGGAGGCGCCTCCGACTGAAAGAGGAGGAACACCGTGCCAGTGGAATGAGTGCAGGCATAATCGATGCAGTCTATGCGTTTCATGACAGAATCCTCCGCGCGAACCTACCGTCGAAGGAAAAGTCGGGGAGGCCTTTGAGAGGCGATGGATTCTCGATGAGTTGGATAAGTGGTCACCGTCGCCCACGGCGTCCGGCCCGACATTTTTGCAGTTTCCATCCAGGGCTGTTCCAGCGGTCTCCTGTCTCCCGGAGTGACTGGAAGTTTTCATCGATTTCCGAACAGGGCTGCAGGCCACGGAGTCATCTTCGGACGATTCGAGCCGATGCACCATGCTCCTCTTCAGGTCCGACGGCTCATCGCGCTGTCTCATCGGAGATTCTTCTGGACTCTGAGAATGAGTTGCAATGATTTCGGGGTATACAGGAGAGGATCTGATACGCCGAGCACAGTCGAACCGGCCTGAAACGCTAGCAAAAATTCAATAGGAAGAATGATCGCTCACATCAGACTCAAGAATCGCGTCGATGTCAATGAATTCAACGAGATGCTCAACATGCTTCAACGAATCCCTCATGTCGATCAATTTCCGAAGAATCGTCTCGGGAACATCGGCAGAAGAGCTCAGCGAGCGTTTGACCGATTGGATAAGGGCTTCGATTTCGCCGAGCACTCGCGATGCAGACATCTGGAAAGCGCGATCCTCGTGAGAATGATTTCCTGGACTTTCAGGATGCGTTGGATTTTGTCCTCGACATCATGCTACGGAGGGTGTTCGAGAGCTGATCTTGGAATGACCATAGGGAAAAACTCGACATGGGAACCTGATCAACAGTATCTCAAGAAATCCTGCCACACAGTTTTCTTTCTGTAAGGCCAACGATGAACTCGGACATCGTGATGCTCTCTCCGGAGTCAATCGTTGCGCGCGTCTTGGGGCGAGCTTCAGAGAGTGCCCTTCCGAATTTCGAGGAATCGGTAGAAATCATATGAATCGACAGACCTTCGACGTGCACCCATTAACAACTTCATCTACGAACTCTGTAAGCTGTCTCGATCAAGCGCCTCGATTTCAGCTCAGATTGAAGATTTAGCTTTGTTTATTATTTCAGAGTTCGTAATGCGGGTGTGTGTAAACATGATTCTGCTAATGGCGGGCGGAATCTTGAGCATTCTAGCGGACAGCGTAGGATGAAGGACCCTTCAACACCTTGTAACCACGGGGCGGAAAGAATACGTGCATTTCATGTATTTCCGAGAGGTAAGCTGGGCACAAGTTCGGGGAGAAGAACAGCACGAGAGGGAGTCCGTAGTTTGAGATAATTTCAGTGAGCGGCGACTCCGAAACACGGTGACAGTATATTTCCACAATTGCTCAGAACGCAAACGTACGGAGAGGAGCAAACTTCTTGCCATGTCCCGGCCTCGTCTTCGGCAGATCACGCATTCAACAATGATCGTGACGGAAGAGGGCACCAGCGTCGTGATTTTCGAGCCCGGGAACCTCTGCGAATAGCTGTGGAAAGCCAGCCCGCCGTTTGGGGAGTCGGAAGGGAAGGCAGCCCTTTCGACCCGCGGAGATCCAGGAAAACGCCGGAGAGAAAAACGAACGATATCCGCTGTGCCCGGAAACCTGCAAGACCGAAGTCCCGCGCGACACGCTGCGAATGTCTCGTTCGGGAGCTTTAGGATCCGAGTGGCTGGGCTCCAGTTCAGACTTTCAGTATGTCTAAAAGATGAAGTAAAAATGAGATCACATGAAAAACGATTGGTATTTCCCAAGCATGGTGACGTCTAGAAAAGAGAAGTCTGCATTATCGATTGCCGTTGTACGTTTCTGGCGTTTGGGGCGCTGATTTCGCCGCAGAGCTGTTGCCGAGATGACATTCGCTTCCACTGTGTTGAATTGAATCGCGATTCCAGCGACATTCGGGCTTTTAGGGATCAATGTACTCACGTAGAATAAATTCAATTCTCGGTATTGATTGCAGCTTCAAGATTTCGGGCTTGCGGGTCTGTACCAGGATCACAAGCTAGCTTTCGAGCGAAGCTTCTTAGCTTCTTGCTCAGACATAGCCCTCTCTTCAGGGGCCGTCCCGCACCTCGGTGCTCTGGCTACATATATTACATCGTGATTCCGAGAACCTGTCGAAACGTGCAGTGCCACTCGCAACAACTCTGAACTCGCTCGCTCCAACGTCGCAGCCCGCTGCCGTGAGAACATGCGGATCCACAGCCACGTGGTTCGAAGCCTATTACCCCCCCCCCCCCTCCCGAAAGTTTTTCGCATGCGTTGCCCGCACAATGTTTGCGCGTATGGCTCCAACCAACGCTCGCTACGAAGCCGCAGCCTTGAGGCGTTTGCCTATTTCTGTTTTTTTTTTCTAGAATACAAAATTGAGACACCCTGGGGAAACGCGTTACGGGCTGTGGACAACAACCGTTTTGTTCTAGACTGGAGAGAGATTTTGGAGAATTCGACGGCCTTATACCTGTGGAGTCTTGGAACCCAGCGTCAAAATTTTCAAACGTCGTGTGCTGAGCAAAATGACTCCGAGCCAGAGAGATACATCTCCCGGGAAGGCGGGCAGGAAAGCTCGAGCTCCCGGCGACGTCTGGGAATGAGCCCATGTACTTCTTCCGAGATCCACTCTTCCAGAGTGCTTCTAGCCTTACGACGAATCATGAAAGAACAACTGTTTGTTCTCAATAGTTTATTGAGCGTCAGAATATTATTGAAGGATGTGTAGATGGGGTTAACCCTTCTTCTTCGAGACACCAACAGTGCGTCCTCGGCGACCAGTGGTCTTGGTGTGTTGTCCTCTAACACGCAGACCCCAGTAGTGACGCAGACCTCGGTGGGCCTTGATTTTCTTGAGGCGTTCAAGATCTTCACGCAGCTTGGTATCGAGCGTGCTCGAAACCACCTGCGAATACTTTCCGTCGATGATGTCTTTCTGCCTGTTCAAGAACCAGTCGGGAATCTTGTACTGACGAGGATTGGCCAGGATGGTCACAATAGCGTTCACTTCCTGCTCAGACAGCTCCCCCGCACGTTTGTTCAGGTCCACATCCGCTTTCTTGCAGACGATGTTTGCGAAGCGACGACCCACACCCTGGAACAGAATTTTGGTCTCATGGTTTCTGCTCGAGGCTGTCAACTAGAGACGAGAGGCGTTGAGGGAGGGAGCGAGATGAGGAACACACGTCGCAATGGATAATTCCCTAAAAAGGCGCTCCGCGCCATGGATATTCCCCGGGGCTTCAAAATTTCAAGCATGACGCTTCCCGAGAGAACATCACCACCCGGACAAAATCCTGAGATCGACCACTTCCACCAAAGGTCTCAGATTTGTTCACGGGTTCTTGGCGAGTCCTAGTGACGGAGAGGAGTTACTCGATCCCAGGAATCTGCGCATTATTCGCCACCGGACACTCGCATGTTCCAGGTGCTATACTCTGAGGAAATCGATGCGAACGTAGGAAACTGGTTCCAAGCATCTTAGGCCGCAACCTAAACTAGTCTACCTGCGGGACTCATTCCGTTGGGGACTACGAGCAGAAGCCGATTCTATAAAATTTACCTTGATGGAGGTGAGGGCGTACATGACCTTCGTCTGTCCATCGATATTGGTGTTCAGGACACGCAAGATGTGTTGGAACTTTTCAGGAAGAATTAAACTCATGTCGGCCACGTGCTGATCGCTTGCAGCTCCGGCGAGAAAAGGATGGCTACACTGATGAACGCATTACACATGAGCTCAACCCGGGGCGGGCAGGCCATGGCATGGCGCCTATTTCGAAAAGGGATCCACGCAATTCGAACGCGGAGCTGGATCGTCGGGGAAAGATCCCATCTACGTTGTGCTGGTGGGCAGCAGAGGTTTCAGAGTTTCGCGTGCAAATCTGAGACTGACCAATCCATAGTGTAAGGAGGTACTGCTCAGGGCGTTGAGAAGAATACAGCGAGAACCTGTGAGTCCCATTGCGTCCGCAAAATCTGCATCTATAAATCTTCGCTCGTTCTGTCCACAACACACTGTGAGGGAACGACAACGAGAAAATTATGGCCATTGTTGGTTGCCGTCATGATGAAACGAGCACCATCGATTGCTGTGTGCTTGTGGTGAGAATGCGCATTTCCTGAATCAGGTCATTCGTTCAAGCTTTTCCTTGTGAGTGCGCTTCGGAAGCAGTGCTTGTGCTAGGATACAAGTCCATTTTCATCTGGAGAGTTCGCGAACCCGTGGGCGCAGTGTTCTCCTGCCGATCGATTCTTCACGCTGAGATCAAGGTACGTCCGTGAATCATGGTACACGCAACCAAGATTGGAAAACATTTTTTGAGTGAGGGTCCAGTACTCCATATGGTTCCCTGAAAGCCGCCTCTTTTCCTGCTGCTCGGAGCTGCGACCTTAACGGGATAAGTCATTACTCTGCATTCAGATGCCCCAGTGGTTCACTACCAAGGGCCTGCGAATTTTCGCAGCCTATTGGATTCGTTAGAGGCATTCGGCAGAACCCTGACCTAATGTTCCTCTGTGTTCACTCGATTCTCTCACCCCGTCCCCGTTTTCGATCTTCCCTCAGGTGTTGAAGCAACGTTTGCAGAAACGCAATACGAACATTTTGCCATCCCTCGTGGGAGCATTACGTATGGACTATTTAGCGAGCTGATTTCATTTCACAGATATGGAGGAGAAACTGGGCCGAACTCGGCAGCTCTCCGATAGTGCCGATGTTGAGGACCCGAAGCGGCCGAAACCTGACGGAGAACATTCCTCAGATGTCGCGGCTTCTCCGCCCAGCTTCGTCAATTTCGACAAGTTGATGGAAACGCTACGACGAGACACTGAGACCATGCAATTGGCTCACGAGATCGCCGTCAATCCTGACTTCAAACTCGCGAAACCGAATCTACATCCGGACAGTCTCTACGCTTTGGTGCAGCAGAATATGCGCAAAGCCTACTGGGACATTATCAAAGAAGACATCGTTAAAACGCCTCCCGTGTTAGATATGGTGATCAAGTTGTGTAACGACATGAGACAAGCACTTTTGGATTTATTGTTGCCACATCAGAACCAGATGCGCGAACGCATCACAGAATTATTCGATATCGAGCTCATACGGCAGCAGTGCGAGAGTACCAAAAGCATCGAGCCTCTGAGAGATTACGCACCAGCTGTATTGGATTATATGCAGAAGCTGTGCTGTCCGATGAGAGACGACGAGATTCAGGCGCTCAGAGGAATCAACGACACGATCGAACTCTTCCAGGGGCTTATGCGAGTACTTGAAGAGATGAAATTGGACTTTTCGAATTTCTTGATCAATCAAATCCGACCCGCGATGAGAGAGGCGATCGTTCCGTATGAGCAAACTCAGATGAAGAGGATCCAGACAGCACAGGAACTATTAGGCCAGGATCCACATATGTACACGAGGAATTGGCTGCAGCGTGCATTCGAGGACATGAGTTCGGTGAATGATCAGATACCCGCGGTAGGGGTCACTTTACTCCAGGGCTACCTACAAGTCGTCTTCCAGAACCAATACATAAGCGAAGAGTGGGAATTGCCGGAGACTCTAAACGTCGACAGAGAACGAATACAAAGCCTTCAACAGACTCAATTGATGATCACTATCGGTGCTGCAGCGATCATCCTAGCGCAGAGTTTGTTGCCAGCGGTGAAAGTTACGGCTGGATTCAAACGTCAAATGAAGGATGTGTCTCTGATACTGTTGGGCGGCGTCAAATGCTCGATAGAATCAGATCTACAGGAAGCGCTGAGTAATCTTGCGACAAAATTGTTCCAAGACATACAGAAAGAAACGTCTGCGGCTCTGTCCAAGCAACAGGAACTTGTCTTTCGTGGTCAGATAGTGGACCTGGGGACTCTAAATAATCCTGTCAGAAATGTTGTTTACGGCCGAATAGTTGCATTTGTGTCAGAGATCGCTAAAGGACGACAGAATGTTGAAGTTCCTCTTGGCCTTTCCACCTTCGAGCCAGAGCTCACAAAGCTTGCTGCCGACTTTTTGAAAGTCATATCTCTCAACAGAGCAACGAATTCCGAACTGTACGAATCCATCGTAACAGATATTGCTTCTCTAAAGCGCACTGACAAGGATGTGTCATAGTCTTACGCTTCGTCTCTCGCTCATGAGCTGTTTCGCAATCCCTGAGTGTGTGCCGGGGGACCTTGAGGGAAAGGAATGAATTCACTACGAATTCCGATTCACTTCGACTGTCCGTCGGTTGATGTCCAGCTGTCATTCACTTCGCTTTAGCTGCAACCAGCAAATCAATAGTCCACGCATTGATCGCAAGTATATGACTTTATTCAGCCAAAAAGATAGGGACTAGAGGCATATTATTATGTAGGCGAATATTTGGCCTGACCGCTGACAGCTTTCCGAGTTTGTTAGTTATAAATTATAAGAGCATGATACAGACGACAAGCAATACACAGTATACCTTTTATACATTTCGAACTGGAATGGGATCCACTAAGTTCGCTGAGAAAGAGAGGCTTCGAAAATGAATTAACCTCAAGATTGTGGACCTTATTTCTTAATTATGGCTGCCATTTATATCAATTCCAGACCCTGAATTGAGAAGTTTTCATCCGATGAGCAGATTTGAATCCCACATGTCTTTGATTGATGTTGTCTACGCTGAATCGTCAGAGCTCTTCCGACTCTTGACTCGTGGAGTCTACAACCAGGGCGGAAACGTTTGCGGACTCCGATTGACTTCAGAACCCGACTCATTCGTGCATGCGACGAATTTCGCGCATCTACAGTGCCGCCAATCATGCTGGACTCTATTCCAGACATCGCGATAGCACGTGGGGAAGAGATTTCGCCGAACCGAAAGCGTCAAGATCAATAAAATCTCACTTTTCCCTGGGTAAATTCCTTCTTTGCCATCCTCTGCCACATGTCCGTAAGTTGAGATTCCGAGTTTTTCTACTTGTCCCACTGCTACACTTGCTTCCACTCCCGGTTGCCTCCTTTTCCACTGCTTCAGTCTGTTTCAACTACGGCCAACAAACTTCAAGCTGTCGACACCTCACACGTTTCTTGTTCGTTCAGCTTCACACATCGAACTCATTCGTCAGATTCCGAATAGCTGCCGACGGCCGGCCCATGAGCGACTGAAATTCCCCCTCTCTCGAATTTGAGTATCACAGATTCGAATGGCCGATTGCAGAACATGGTCCGTGCTCGAAGGCGAAGACATTGTTCGTAGTTTCGAATCGTATGGACGAGTTCGCTCCGAAGCCTAGTCGTCGGCCGCGCCGAAGCGCTTTCCTATTCCCATTCACACTGCGACAACCATCGGTGATTTTCTGCCGCTCTTAGTGCATCACTCGCAATCTCGAGAGTAGAAATCGTGGACTCGTTCCTGGTACTCTCTCTCCGGAAGATCTCAGCTACTGCCATGCACTCGGAGCATGATTTGTACGGTCGGAGTTGGGAACGGAGCATCATTCGACCGCTAAACATCGATATCCACCCGAATGTGATTCGCGTATTTTTAAGCCTGAGACTGAGAGATGGGTGGTTCTCGGATGAACTTCGTTGCGTCAAACCTGACTGCTGTGGCCTCATGTAAGACTCGATCTCTCTCGGCAGAGTTTCAATGATGCTAAGGGCTCTCCTCACTGGAATCATCAAAGCCGGACAAGTCGACGTCTTTCAGATGCCCATGAATGAGGGCGTACTCCAATAACGCCAGATGACAGAAGACATACTGATCAGGCATTTGGATCGAAAACGCTCGTTGGGAACGAATGTTCTCAACGGTTTCGCGGACATTGATGATGCTTTCCGCTTCCAGCCGGCGAATGCAGGTATCCAATGTGATAAAAGTACCTGGAACGATCGTGAGGAACGAGATTTCAGTAGAGCAACAGGAAGGCGGCTTCCGGTTCCGTGGGTGGGAAAGCATGAAAAAAGAAATGCATGGTACTTTGGTTAACATGAACGACTCTCATAGCGACAGCGAACTCACCGGTTCTACCGATGCCGGCTGAGCAATGAACTACAATGGGCGGTCCATGGTCGGAAGCGTCCCAGAGCGAGCGGTCTTTCAGCTCTCTGAGTGTGTCTCGCTGCTTCTGCAGGCAGACATCACGGAACGACAGCATGGCAAAAGCGCTTTCTGGCACCCCGTAGTCAGGCCAGCTGAGGAACTGCAGATGCCATATGGTGCGAGCGGAGAATTCGTCTTCACTTTCACGGAGGCAAACTTGCAACTCGGTGACCTGATAGTCGCCGGCAGCCTCGACGCCCTGATTACTGATTCGGAATTCTCCGTGTTCGTGTTCCTCGCCCTCCGTCGCCGGCCAATACTGACCGCATTTCGTTCGAGTTCTTTCAACGCAGCGAGTGGTCATCACGATGACCCCGCACTTCTCCTCCCAAATCATTTTCCAGAAGTCCCCAAATGTTCTTGGCAGCGGTCCTTGGGTCGAGATGAAAGCCTTGCTCATTTTATAGCCGTCGACATAGTTCGCGTTAATATAATCTGTTGATCCGTCTTCTTCAACATTTTCGGATGAAACGCTCAGTTTCACTCGGGAATGATCGAGACATAGGACGTCGGTGTATCGATTTTTGCTTTGATTCATTTTGTCTCGGGCGGAATCGAACGTGCCCGCCGGGGGCCGGCTCTTGATCTCTTGGTATTCTCTGCAGAGACCTCTACGGCCTTTCCGTTGAAGATCCAAGATGAACTCCTCCATATTCATATCTTTCGGGAGCTCCAGTTCGGGTGGCGTTCGCAGCGCGGCTATGGGCGGCGCCACGATCTCAGTCGGAACATGGTGAACATGCGGCATACCACTGACAGGTCCATTCGAAGGAGGTTGAAACTGAATGGGCGGGACTGGAGGGGGCAATGGGCCCACGTGAATCGAGTTCGCGCTGACTAAAGAATTGTCATCACCTTCTTCGTCCGCAACTTCTTCGCGCTCTGGTGTGACTTGATTATTGCCGTTCTGAACCCCATTCGTATCTTGAGTCTGCTGCAAGCTTGTCCCGTTGCCGTTGGTTTTTTGAGCTCCACTGTTACTATCCTTGCTACACATGTCGTCTGACGCATCATCAATATCGATGAGCTTTTCAGTGGCAAGATGGTCGTCCAGACCAGTTTGATTGACGAAATTTTGATTGTGCACTTTCAGGCAGTGCAGCAGCCACGCGTGATGATCGTGGTCTGTTTGAGTACCCCCCAGTTCTACCGGTAATGATGACGGGGGTATGTGCGCCACTAACTGTGCTTGACTCACTATCATAACCTGGAAAGAATGCCGATGGGATAAGATTAGGATTACGAAACTAGGAACGAGGATAATCATCACCAGAGAGCTCGATTTGATCCACATATCTGCTGATTATCGAGATCAACAAGTGGCAGATGCGGGCGCAATTCTTCTCCAGGTTTCCTCACCCTGTCTCTGAGCTTCTCTCGAACGAACAGTCGAAGAATCTTGAAGGGCGCTCTGAACCACAGAGGCGCACTCACTATGAGCACCTTCTTCAGTCGCGCGGGATAGGCGCCCTTCAGCAACTGCAGAATTTTTTGACACAGTTCATAATCAAAATGCTCGTACCTGCAAAGAATAGGGAACACCCCGACTTTGTAGATATTGGATCGCAGCTTCTGAGCATCGCGAGAACGATCGACTGCTTGCGGAAATGATCACGACGGTTTACCTTGACGCAGACATGTTGTATACGAAGACAATGCCGTCTCGTTGAGTCAAGGGGTTTTCAAGAGCAACATCGAGTTGATATACCACACCCTGAAGGGTTGTCCTATGAGACGATGTTGATGGACTGTGTCTACTGGCGGTGAACATGGTGATTGCGGCTCCCTGTCGGAAAGTATAGATAGGCTAAGAAACGGTTATCGTCGCTCCTCGACGATTTTTCATCAATCATGTAACGCTATGTCGATCAGCTACGTTCTTACAACTAACTCACTCCGGCCTCAGCCCTGACTCATGTTTTGGATGGGCGAGAGTCCACTAACCTGCGAGTCTCTCCAAGGAAGGACGGTGAACTTGGCCGTTTCAAGTTCTTCGCGAAGAGGACTGAGCGTGGGTTGAAAGTTGGTGAGTCCCTCGCGGTGGCGCACACTCTCATGGTTTCTAAGGAGCTCAACAGCACGCTCCACGTTGAATTTACGTGCACACAGGAACTTTACCGCGCTTGAGCTCGACACTGATGGACATCGAGACAGAAATTGCTTCAAGGCCTATGGGGATGGAGAGAAAATCTTGTCAGAGCTGCTTATCGAACTCAATGCAGTAACGGAAGTCTGAGAGTTGGCAAACATCTCCGAACGGAATCGTCGGAGGTCATGCTCTGGAGGACGGCATGCAGAAGACGCGCACGTCCCATGAGCCAGAGTCATGTGTTTTGTTCCCTGACGGCTCTCGATTTTCGGAAAACTCCGTATTCGGGTAACGCCGCATTCTCGGAGTAAATCGATTCAATTTGGAGCTGGACGAGTGTGACCGCAAACATTCAAATCATCCTCGGGGCTGGCCAATCTTGAAATGGAGCTGATGGCAGATGCTCCCGCGAATCGAGATCACGGGCTGGAACGACGACTGTGTGACCCGAGTTCATCTGAGAAGTTTGAGAAGTCTCCCTTGCATACTGTATTGTTTCTGATTGTATTTCTGGCAGCTCCAAGAAAACGGCAGCGGTGATTTCATGGCTTGCGCAGATTTCGTACCAACTCCTCGGGAAGCGAACAGTGAGTTTCGCGTTCGAAACTAGCGCGGCACATCGAGGAAAACAGAGCGACAAGGTTCACCCTGGGAATTCTTCCGCAACCGAGACACTGCATTTCGATGTGATTCGGGACCGGCCTCCATAACATCACATCTGACGGGGAGGTTGTGCTGTTACTAACAGAGACTGCAGCTTCGGATGGTCTCCAATCAAAGACAGCTTCCATCAGAGCTCAATGCAATCAGTGGATCACAGTCACTCTGATCAAAGTTGAGCCATGGAATTCTATCCCCACCGGCGATTCGCCAGCACAGGATTGACACCCGCAGACCATCAGAAGTCGGTACCGTTCCGACGAATTTCAGCTGATCGATCCTCTCAGCAGCCTCTAGATTGACTCAAGCACAACAGAAACATTCGGAGCCGTACCTCTTCTTCCTGAGAGTTGAAGGAATAACCGTTTTCGGGCTTCATGTTCGGAAGGACTCCTCGAACAGTAGCTCTTTCGTTGTGTCGACTTTGAGCGGTGATGGTGGTGACTGATGTTGTTGCTACAAGCTAGACAGCTTTGTCGAAAATGCGAGTGCAAGCGTGTCGCTCCCCCGAGCCATGTCGTTCAGGGCCACTCATAGGCGCACAGGAGTACGTGGGCTCCCTAGAAACTCCCTAAACGACAACGAATTCGCCTACTAAGGCCACAGTTCTTCCTCGGCTTGGTAAAGCCTATGCGTCGCTCAAGCGCTCGCCATCTTGCGGTTGCATTGCCCAATTCGTAGCTGCTAGTGCGCTGGCTGCTGAGAGCGCCGGGCTAATTTCATGTCAGCAGAGCGGCGAGCAACTACCTTCTGTGCCGTAGGAGACCTTTTCGCCCCAGCAGCCGGGGTACACGACGGCTCAACGACGTGGCTTCCCAGCTCCGGAATGATACGGGGACGAATTGATGGTTCTGTGAAGCTCGGAGATCATTTCTCGTTCTTCTCAATTTCCCCCGGCCCATTCAGATTTGGAATGACTTCCCTTAGCCGAGGCTCCAAGTTGCTCGAGTATCGAGGTTGTCGAGTAAACGTGCTAACCAAGCCACAATATATTAGGCAAACCCGGAAAGAGAGAGGCTCCCAGGTTCTGGACCAGAATTTTCTGGCAATAGGTCAGTGGCCCCCGCTGATTGGGGACTTCCGTGGAATCGATTGACTCCTGCCTGACTCCGGAGGCCTGCCTGTGGAGGGAAAACGCCCGTGCAGTTGGATAGAATAATATTCCATCATTCATACTCTCCGGGATAAATCATGGAATGATATCCTCTGCCTTTTCTAGCAACTTCGAGGCTTCAAACTCTGATCCCTCTGAAAAAGTAAATCACCCTTCGGATTCATTCCGTGGCCGTCAGCGACCCTGCGAGAATTTTTGGATGAAACTTCGTGATGCTGAATCTGTAATATTATTCTGGATGCGACCATGACATAGCTTTCCGCGTGACGGTTCAGCTGAGAGTGAGCTGCGTTTCCGGCCGCTTATCGCTCCGAGCCTGTGTCGACGCTGCGCTGAACGCACTCAAGTGCCCACGTCCGATGAGATCGGGCAGGCCGGGGTGATGAACTACGATCCGGCGTTGGAGGCTCCTGCTCGCAGCTCCGACATTTATATTGGATCGAGACTCGTGATCGAGAGCCCTCTTAATGGATCGTTCGTGGATGCTCCTCATCAATACCGAAAACATCGGAGTCCACACATGTGGGATTCTCCGGAGTGGCTCAGCTAGGGTTGCATTTCCAGGGTGAAAGGATGGGTCCCCAACTTTTTTCTGCAGTTATGAATCCCACATTGGAAGTCATGCCGGCTTATTCCGGTCTTTCCTGCGGGAACCGTGTCCGTTCTCTCGTGCGGCCCCCTCCCGATACACTTGGATTGTGTCCTACGCAAATGCGAACCATGGCCAAGTGCCGCCCGGGGCGGGTCACGGGATTCCGGCTGCCGCCGTCGAGTTCTTTCGATTGTGGGACTCCGGTGATGGTACAAAATACAAGTGATTCCTTAGTGTACTCTCAGCGTACTTGTAACAATGCTACCCCCTTCGTGGGGTGGTCGTCGAATCCATGTTTTGAGGGGCATACATGTGTTCAGGGCTCTTGATTATTCATTGATATCTAGAAAATAGATCGGTTCATGGAGTCGACTGAAACGTCGCCGAGGGCCGTTCCCCCGGTCACGCATCTCGGGACTTGAGGTAATGTTGGGGACCCACGTACCCGGAAGCTCCCTGAAGTTTTGAATCAGCTGTCAAAATCGCTCGCCACACGGATTCCGGAAAAGCCGCATCATCTGGGAGCTCGCTCGCGATGTAATCGCCCAAATAGAAGCCCGTGTCACGAGATTTCCATGTAACACAGTGGCCATCCATGGAAATTTGAATTATTTAGTCTGGAATTCTCCGCCACCTACTCCGATTTGAGGCAGTAATCATGCATAACCGACGCACCCGCTCCTCCAGCTATTCCGTAAGGGAGGAGTTCTGATAGACTTGGTTGGTTTTGTGCACCCTGACCGAAAAGGTTTAATGGGTTCAAGCGACAGAGTACAGCGGTACATCTTTCAAAACAGATTATTGCTGACTGAGATTCCATCCATGCACACAACATTTCGGATTCGGTTCCGTTCATGAATGCAGGAATAAACCGTGTCTCCTGTGCTCAGTCTCAGGGGAGAGTGTTAGGCATCCGTGGCGAAGACGGGTACGGTGTTAACGAAGAGAAGAGATCGAGCATGAATCCGACGCCGTGCCGTGTGAATGACCGATATAGTATCGCGAACCCCAAATCGGCATCGCGGCCAGATTCCGTTATCAACGAGCCTGCAGCCGTCGGAGACGACTTCACCGCGAATGGCATTTCATTGAGGGGAATCCGGTGAGATCAGGTTAAGGCCCCTGTTGATCCCGTGGCCCGGTTGACGCCATGGCCCAGTTGACGCCGGGGCCCAGTTGACGGGCACCCCTCGGGCGGAAGCACTCTCGGCCCCGTCACGCCCCTCCCCAGGTTGAGCCGGTGAAGAGCGCGAGGTCCACCACGCACACTATCGACGGAGGATGACGTTTTGGAGTCGGGTAGCTGCCGTCAACATTCCGCCTTCCCACTGAGTGCGTTCAGTGAATACCGACCCAGGTATCAATCCGGTCGGTATAGCATGAAAAAGCTGGTGAACTCAGGTTTGCCTGGAACCCCTCCTGTATGTTCGCTCAGCCATGGATGCGAATTTTCAGGGAAGGCCGGAGGACTTGTCCCCTCTCCTCAGTTCGATATTCTTTCGGAAGTAGCAACGGTCGTAATATATGGTCTTCTAAACCCACCTGACGCCTTGTGTCTTCCTACCCAACGTGTTGCGCACAATGAATTCTGCCTCTGCTAAGCAGAACTGAATTGTTAAAGATAAACTTTCTCTTCAACAGCCTTGACAGGAAAGCCGGAGCTAGAAATGAAGGAACATTCGGTTCCGATCGTAATCGCGGAATCTCCGCCTACGCTATTGCTTGAACGATGCACAACTGAGAGATTTAACCAGTGACCTGGACGGAGGGTAAGATGCGGTCTGGGTACGTTGGTTCGTATATGCTTTCGGATTCTCCTCAGCAAAACGCTCATTGTGAGACATGCGTCGGCTCCTTGTCCTCTGATTCTTTCTACGTCAATATCCTTTGCATTCCGCAAAGCCTCAAGAGTTTCTCATTAAGTGAGTGCTTCTCCAACTCACTGATCAGTTTCTACTGATCCCGCACGTCATCCATAAGAACTATGTGAAATATTGACTGCATAGATTCTGCACCGATTTCCCTCCGGAAATTCTCATCGAGGGTGCAGATGATTTCTGATGCGCAAAAATGATGACCCGGGCTCCCCAACGAGACCTTGGGAGAAATGAAGACAGCTCGCGTGAGCTCGTATAACTCTTGGAAGTGGTTCGAGTGTTTAATAGATCAGTAACTTACGTACTGGTTGCGGGGCCGCCAGACACACGTGAGCAACTGTATATATATTGAGCAACTGAATCACTTTCGTTGGAGCGTTATTTCACTCGCAAGAGCTCTCTTCCATAGACACCTCGAAGTCTGGCTCATCCGTGAGGCATTGCTCGATCGACAGGATGGCAAGGTTTGGCAGCCACATTTGGAAAATGGTGGGTCGTAGATGATTCTCGATGAATTTCAGTTTCAAAGTTATCTGTTCGCATGCGGCGAAAGCGGAATCCGAGCGGAGGGGTTGACCATAGGGACTCCGGCCGGCTTCCGAGAACGGGTCTTGAAGCACTCAGCGGGCGGCAGCCCACCCCAAAGGATGAGTATTCGTTCCTCCGTTTCGGCATCAGCACTCCCTCACTCAGCTTCGCCTTCGGATTTTTTCATTGTTTATTCACGACCGGTTACGTCCGAAAAGATGCCTGAGAGTCGCTTCCTCCCATTTTGGACTGTGCACACTAGCGTACCGTGCGGGTGGGCGGTGGGGTGGTCCGCCCCGGGCATCAAGGCTGCAGGGGCATCAGGATGCTACTGACAGTGGCAGAAACGAGCTCACACAATCTGTGAGATAATCCGTCTGAGAGCAATTCTCTCTCCTCCGCAAACCTGTGGTTTCAGAAAGGCGAGCGCATGCGCTCACCGAATCACGATCTTTCATACGCAACATTGAAGAACTCGTCCCTCGTAACCCTCACACCGCATGACCCGCGAGAAAATTTCTCCATAGCCCCGCTAGCAGTCCCGTCAGAACGAAACTGGGTTGGATAGTTAGCCCGGTCGTTTCGGTGAGCTACAGAAATTCGAGGCGACGGATGCCATAACAAGCTCTCGTGGTTTCACAGCTCTGAGCGTGGAAGCTTCCGCAATAAAATTCATCATTCGATTTCTGTCGCGATTCCCAGACAAGTTCTCGTGAATCGCTGCGGATATGATCGCATCAACCGACGGTTTTTCCACGATCTCTCAATATTGTAGTCGTCTCATGAGTACATGAATAATAAGATTCCGAAGTCTCCCTTGCGAATTGTGGCTCCATCACATCCATACACATGAATATGGAATACATTGGTACCATGCTGTCACATCATCTGAGATAGAAGTTCCGCGCGAGCTCGCACGGGGCATCAGACCGGAGATCCGCCCCGGGCATCGTCGAAGGTCGGTACGCTACTGATTGTGCAGAGTTCAATCGGGTCGAAACTCGAAAATAGTTGGAGACAGAATTCGTCTTGGCTCCTCAGTTTCGAGTTTCTAGCAGACGTCGCGGTATGTAAACAATGGAATGATTTGGGCTAACGACCGGTCAACCGCGAATCTCGTGCGCTTCGGGACAATTCTTCGTTGAACATTGCTCTCCGAGCATGGAAGTCGCTGTTAATCCATTTTGCAGAGGCGAGGAAGGATCCAGTCAGTTTGAGCACGCGCAAAGTCTCATGGCTGATCAGATAGCTCACATTCACCGGGAGATCTCACATTGTTTACAAACACACAAGCTCGACTTCGTGTGTTTGATTTGACCAGCTGGTAGTTTTAGGAGATTACAGTCGTTCGTCCCGTTCGCGGAGGACCGCTTTTGCTGTACTAGACAACAGACTTTCTTTGCGCTGAACGCCAAGTTCAAATCCGCTGCGCCAGGATGTCGAATTTCGAAATCGAATCTCTCAAAGCGCTTCCACCGTGTCATCCTCAACTTGTGGAGGCTATCATCACGCAAATCAAGAGTCAAGGATTGTTCGACGACTTCAGGAAAAGCTGTCTCTCCGACATTGACACGAAGGTACGCGGACCCTAAGAGGAATCATACCCGAGAGTCCTAGTTGTCTCCTCGCCCGAGTCAAGCGAAGTAGTTCTCGCGGGGACACGAGATCACTTGACCACTTCGTTGATCCGATTCGTTCTTGCAAACTATCCATCCTTTCGATCTCCTACTCCTCCGCTGAGGTCCCAACAAGCTGCGCATTCTTCCTTTCAAACATTCTAAAATTCTCCCTTGGATGTTTTACAGCCTTCATATTTGAATCTGAAGCAACGCGTCGAGGGCTACGTGAATAACTTCTTGAGCCGACAGCAATGGAGCAGTGCTCTGCAGAGGAACCAACTGCGCGAGACCCTCCGCAAGGATTTAAACGAGTTCGTCGAGTTTTCGCTTCCACTATTCCAAGGAGCCTAGCGAGGGACGCGCCTCGATTCCCATTCGCCTTTCGGTTTCAGATCCGGGCTCTTGAAAACAGGCTTGGACCATCTTGTGGATCAATCGCTGTATGCTCACGCCGAAAAATCCATCCGACCGAAGGTCCGAGCGGAAATCAGACGGTTTCTCAATTTGACCGATGCAGCAGATCAACACACAGTGGCTTGCGTTCCGCATTATCCCATGGCGGGACCACCGCACTACGGTGAGGAAATTTCACTATCTCCCATGTGATTCGATCCGGTGTCTCGAAGCCGTATCTGGGGTCCGGAAGAAAATCATGGATCGGATCAAAATCGGAAGGATGGACCTGCCTGATTCCGAACGATTGTTTAATTTGAAGGGCCGCCGGCTATGCCTCCGTTACCGCCAGTCCCGCCGCCACCCGACGTGACGGGAGCCATGATGGACTCCTTCGGGATTTCGAAGCCTCCGGAACCTCCATCACCGCACGGAAGCGAATACAGTGTTGGTAAGTGTTCTTGGAAACCTATCCTGCCAGGGAGTTGCTCTTCCCGACTGAGAATCATTGTGACCCGCGTGATTGACTGATCTAGATCAGCACGGGCTAATTTCTGGGCTCCACATCCAATCTTGGTGCTCGATGGCAAGGAGCCGGGCAAAAGGGGCAACTGCAGTGATCAAACGTCTCAGTCGCTGCTCATTGTAGATATGTCTGACGCGAGCATGGTTGGTCGCGACGAAGCCCCGCCAGCAATCCCGAGCCGTTCAAACGCAGAGAAGCTCGACCTCGACGGAAGGGACTCCATATGCAATGACTCCATGGACGTCGAGGAGAGAGAAGAGGAGAACCAAGGCCAAACGCCCCTCCAATGCTCGTCTCCGGAAATCTTCGAGGAAGTTTCAGAAGGAGGCTCTCTGGGAGGCACACCTGTGCGAGACGAAGATGCGTAAGGGAATTTGGACTTCAGGAAGATGGAGCAAGTTTAACACTCGGCAGGCGCGATAAAATTCTCGTTTGCTCCATTTTCAGTCTGGATTCACAATCGAAGTCGGATAATGCGAGAACAGACTTCACAGGACTCTTCAAAGATGGCACGCCAACCACCGATCTCGCGATCGTTAATGACTCTGAAGTTATCATGGATGAGGTTGGTTTCTGACGAGACAGATTCTCGAAACAGGTGCAATCTTATGATGTCCAGTCACTCTGAGCCCCGTCCGTTTGTTTTCAAGGAAAGTATGGTATTCGAAGTCTCGGAGGAGTATGTGAAGACCGAGGAACTTGCGAAGAACGACGAAGGCACAGGAGCGCGGGACGAGGGAGCACTCTCCTCACACGATTTGGAGCTGGAACAGACAGACCTCACTCCAATATTGGATGAAGCCCCAGCAGATGATGACGCTATGTTTGTATCCTATCCTGAACACTCCTTTAGCTTGTTGCTTGCTTCCGCATGGACCGGCTCCCTCCACGAAGAGACACTTTGATGTGAAACGTGCTCTGTTTCAGGCAAATTTCGAGCGACGACGAAACTCAATGCGAGGACGAGGTTCAGTCGCCTCGCGAAGGAGTGAAAGTCGGAGATAACGATCCGGGCGGTCTCGATGTACAAACGGAACAATCATCTGAAGCGAAACTGCCAATAGCAGAGGCCGAGGAAGATCTCCGCGAATGTTTGGACCCTGAGTCGTCCAACACACAGCCCCCCCTTCAGATAGATACCGAAGATACGGAGTTTACAGGTGAACTCAGACCTTGCAGCCAATAAAACCGCATGCGCCTCCATGATTTCGGGATGTAGCGGAAGGCACTAACGGAAGCAGGTAACAGGTAACACCCTGTTTCAGTTATCGAGAAAAATCGGGTCGGAGATAGTCATGATGAAGAAGGCGCAGCCGACGTTCTCGATGTGGTTTCCCAAGGTGCATCGGGTGCTTACAATGACGGCGAGCCTGCTTCAAACACCCCAGATGAGGTTGGCGGGGCCGGGTATCATGCCGAGACTGTCCAAGCTGGCGCGTACCCCGAAACGGAGAAATCACCGTCTGGGAAATCAGATTCCGAAAAGCCTGATGCGATCGTGTGCGACCCCGAGGAGCATAAGAGCACCACAGAATCGAAAGTCGGGGCGACAGGCTCGGCGCATCAAGATGGAAACGCTTCCGATCACACCAGGGATTCTAAGCACAAAGAGAGGAGGAGCAGCTCACATCAG
Source organism: Phytoseiulus persimilis (assembly GCA_037576195.1). Classification (NCBI taxonomy): domain Eukaryota; kingdom Metazoa; phylum Arthropoda; class Arachnida; order Mesostigmata; family Phytoseiidae; genus Phytoseiulus; species Phytoseiulus persimilis. Next base: position 53,797,054 of record CM075101.1, on the reverse strand, counting down.
GCTAATGCCAACCGGAGCGAAGGGTGGGTTACCCACTTCATTCACAGAGATGCGCAACTGTTCGACACCTTCGACCCATGATATCGCTGTCCAGTGATTCCGAGAGCGAATGAGCGGATTTCTGGAAGCTCGTGCTCAGCCCATGAAACTGCTATGTGGTTCGATGTTTCCCGCTGCGATCGCGTCTTTTGCCACTTTCCCCGTCAATTGCAGTGAGCGCGACCGACGCCGCGGACACAAATCTTCCTCATCGAATCATCACACCTCTTCGTTCTCTTCAACATCCTCGAAATCGAGGAAATCCAAAGATCATGAGCAATCGAGGGGTCGGGATAGAGATTCTGTTGACAAACGAGACGATCGCAAGGACAGAGAGCGAGATAGGAGAAAAGAGCGAGACAGCAAAAGCCATGATCGGGATCGAGCGCAACGTGATAGTAAACATCGATCTTCATCCCACGGTCATCGGAAACACTCGAGGCATCATCAAACAAAGCAAAAAGATGACGAAAGGTGAGACGCTTGCTCTCGACGTTCTCGAACGAATCCTCCCTTGGGTATTCCGGGGACATGATCTGGAACACCCTCTCCGAAAGTGTCTCCGAACCTTCCCCAATCCTTTCCGATGGATGATAAACTCCGCTTCGAGTTTATAGTCGGAGGGTTTTCTGGCTGCAGACGTCTAGGCTTGGTGCTCTCCCGACCACGGGATCTTGTTCAATACAGTCGTTATGAATTCCGAATCGGTCGGATGTCTCAGCTTCTCAAAGCTTGGCTTTTGTTGTGGTCGAGCTTTGCTGTTGCCCCTGATCTAGGGTTCCCGATGACGGAAATGCGGCGACATTCTTTCGGGGACCGGCTGTTGCTTGCACAGCCCCCCTATGGTCAGAGAATATCGGCTTCAGTTCCTTCACTGCTCCGAGAACTCGAGTGATATGGAGCTCAGCATCGAGTTATACCGCTCCTGAAAAAAGAGTTGAGGAAGTGGTGTCTCGTCTGATGCGGCCCTCAACTGCCAGCGAGGTTGAGCAGAGGATTGAAAACGAGTCTATCTGCTCCGATTACATATGTTATGCACTTTCAGAAAAGTCTCAAGTTCGACTTCGAGCAGCTCTAATAGAACCACCCGCGACAAAAATGAGGAGACTCGGTGCGTCAAGAACGAAATTCCTGGCTTCAGCTTTCGAACTGGATTCATTCAAGTTTCCTCCTTGATCCCGAATCTTACTCTCAGACATTTCAGTCACAAACCGGAAGGCGAGAAGAGAGTTCCAGACGTCAGTGTTGACGGATTACTCGGAAGCGCGAGCTCGATCGACAACCCGCCATCCAATTCCAGGGCAGAGGAGATTTCTGAGAACCTCGAAGATCCGCAGAGCCCAACGGGACCAGAAAACAAGGCCCTCGGATGGCTTCCAGAGAGTTCTGTAGCCATTCCTGTAAGAAACTCATCTGAGCCGCCTCGAAGTTCTCCTGTTGTGGCCTCTGCATCCAGCGAAGCGAAAGGTGTTCCCGAAGACGATGCCGAGTTGGAGTCCGAAGTTCCTTTGAAGCGACGAAAACGAAAGGTTTCGAAACATCATGATTCATTCGCTGATCAGAGCCGTGGTACAGGGAGTCACCCTCCCGAAAGTAAAGGTGAGCTCCAACGGCTTTCCTCCGGAATGCTGACGTTCGTAGTTGTCAGAGCTGGTCGGAGGGATATCCCACTCCGGAGATTCGTCACGAGACGATGACGACCACTGATCGAATTGTGTTCAATTCACAGAGGCGCGCAAGGAAACTCCTGCTTCCAAAGGCAGACGGCGATCGTCCGCGGCTTCAGTCACATCAGTTGAACTGTTGGATCAGCCAGAATCTCCTGTGCCATCTAAGTTTGGTAGACAAAGGAAAATTAACCCTAAGTACGAGGATGACGGGACCCTGTCGGCATTATTATTCGGAAAAATGAATTCGTAGAGTGAGCTTGAGGCGCGGAGCTGCGTCACAATACTTTTAATGCCTGTATCGTCTCCTATACGTCTGGGAAGGTTATGTCACAATTGTTTCGGAACTGTTGAGTCGTTGGAGGAGCCGAGCTGAAGAGCATCATTCCCCTCCACAAACAAACCGAAAATTGTCTTCATTGATTGATTGACATGAGTTGTAAACGCTCGCGTACCGGAGGGCCGAGGAACCGATGATCTCAGAATCATGTTGTGGATCCCATGAATAAAGCCATGAAGGAATCAGTCACCTTGGAGAACAGGTGTTCTATTTATCATGATTGGAAAGTTTTTTGGTAGGTTCCGTTGAGTACACACACACACACATATATATATATATATATAACTGTATACATTTATTGTACAGATTCCGGTCAAGAAATTCCTCGTAGAATGACTGATTGGGCCGGTGGAAAGTTCTGTCGTTAACAGGACGACGATGAATTGCAGTCGGTGTAGTACTCAGCCTGGAACGAGTTCCCGTATCGCCGATTCTCGGGTTTAGATCTCTGTCGATCGCAGTCATGAGACGTCCTGTCGGCCCGGCTTACCAGTCGTCTTGTGCAACGATTTGGGTATCATTATTGAATACTAGTCGGATGAGCCTCTGTCCGAAATGCGCCACCACATACTGAGAGCCATCAGCGGGCCGGACCACCTGCAACACGACAGGATCATCAGGCATTCCAGAGTGGGTTCGGGATATGGAATATGTCAGAATGATCGAGGTAGATGTGCCAAACGATATCATCCAAGAATTCACCGGCCGGTACTCCCCCGACGAGAAAACTAAGGCTCTCCTTCCAGCAGAGGCGTATCTATCTCAAGCGGCGCCCGGATACGATGGAAAGGATGCCCCCCCCCCCCCTCCTCTTTGAAACCGCACGAAAATTCGGTGGGGTATTTCGATGGATTCTTGGAGTTGAATAGAAGGTCATGTTCACCCAGTGTTATCATGATACTGTGAGGATCTGAATAGCGCACAATGCGCCTTGACTGCGAAACTTTCTATCATTCTCCAGCTTCAAAGTTTTTTTCCACCGTTCCGCCCCTAAATGTCCGACAGTTCTAATGCGCCCCTCAGTTCTACGGGAAACGATTTCGTTCTTGATTCGTATTGAATTCATGCTCCAGTGGAGGAGATCGACAGAATTTCGAACCCGTCTGTACTCAGATCTGCTACAGATCAGAAGAGATAGCGATGCAAGTCCGCATTCGTTTCTCCCTCAGCCTCCGGGGCACTTTCCTGTGCCTGAGATAGAGTGAGTTCTGATTCCAGTCAAAGAGATTCACAGAACTCCATCTGTTCCACCGCCCTCAGCTCAGCGCCCCCAACTTCGACGGGGCGGAATTCCGTCGCCGACACTTATTGAATCTCCAATGCAGACACGGTTATGGGCAAACTCGAACTCCCATTTCGCGCCCCCCAGATCTCTGGGGCGTTCTTCTCATAGGGAGACGAATTGAGTGTATTCTGCGGCCACGGATACGGAGTCGATCAATCACGGGTCTGCTCCACCCCCTCCCCAGATTCTCCACTGTCGTCAAGGAATGACGTTTCCGTAGATTCTGGTCTCGGCTGGTTTGCTGATACATGGCAATTGGACCAATTTGGGATGTCTATGGAATCCCTTGGAGCTCAGAGAAGTTGATCGACGAAACCCGGCCTCTGATGCCGACTATTCGAAAGAAGCGAGACCTCGTCACAACGAAACACTCCCTGGACATACTCGTTGAACTCCACCGTGTCGCTCTGCCGTTAGAGTTCAAGCTCTCCGAGACGTCACGATGAGATTTTCTTTTCGAGATGTATCTAATCTCGGTATTTTGATTATATTTCTCAAACGAGACGTGATGCTCGCGGTTTCATCGAACCTGGCCAGATATGGCGACGAGCAACGAAACCGCAGGAGATCACCGAGAGTCTCGACAGAGATATGCAAACCAGGAAAGAATCACAAATGTGCGATACCCTGTGGCTGCCTGCACCTCATTAACTCCAATGTGTTCATTCGAAATCAGACGGAAACGCTGAACACTTGGCTACAGCGGTTCACACGCAGCGAGCGAACAAGTTTGGGGAGAGCGGGAATCCTTTCCTCCCCCTCATTCCTCAACTGGCTTCAGAGAACTCACTCAACCGCGACTTTTGTAAGATTGCCATGATTTCATGTTGAGTTTTCGGGACTATGGCTGGAATGCCGGAAGCCACTCCCAGCTAGGAGCGTACCGACCTTCGACGATGCCCGGGGCGGACCTCCGGTCTGATGCCCCGTGCGAGCTCGCGCGGAACTTTTATCTCAGATGATGTAACAGCACGATACCAATGTATTCCATATTCATGTGTATGGATGTGATGAAGCCGCAATACGCAAGGGAGACCTCAGAATCTGATTATTCTTGTACTCATGAGACGACTACAATATCGAGAGATCGTGGAAAAACCGTCGATTGATGCGATCATATCTGCAGGAGATTCACGATAGCTTCTCTAGGAATCGCGCCAGGAATCAAACGAGGAATTTGATTGCGGAGGCTCCCACGCTTTGAACTATGAAACCACGAAAGCTTGTTATGGCATCCTTTGCTTCGAATTTCTGTAGTTCCTTGAAACGGCCAGGTTAGCTATTCAACCCAATTGCCTTGTGACGGAACTACTAGTGGGGCTGTGGACAAACTTCCTCGCGGGGTGAGCGGTGTCAGGGTTTTCAAGATGAGTTCTTCAATGTTGCGCACGGAAGATCGTGATTCGGTGCGCGCATGCGCTCGCTGTTCTGAGACCACAGGTTTGCGAATAAGAGATCATGGCTCTCGAGCTTCCCCTTCCAGACTTATCAGGAGACGATTGAAGCTATTTGACAGCGCGGACGTCATTCCGAACGCCCGTTTCGTGATAATTCAGACGGATCATCTCACAGACTGTGTGAGCGCGTTCCTCTCACTGTCAGTCGCATCCCGATGCCCCTGCAGCCTTAACGCCCGGGGTGGACCGCCTCACCGCCCCCTCCCCCCCGCATGGTACGCTAGTGCTCGCAGCCCCAGTCGGAGATGGCTCAGTCAAATCAACTCACTACCCTGAACCGTGAATTTCAGAGTTGACAAGAGACGGTTTCTGGTAAGCAGATGAAGAAGCAACCCCCTCACGCTCGCCAGGAGTCGAGTAATGTCGATGTCACTCCTCCGTATCGCTGGACGAATAAGGGACATAAAACGTATCGGAGTGATGATACCATGCCCCCTGTATTGTGGTTCGAGAGATGAGACGTGCATTACCTGCATGGCTATGAGGATTATGTCGATGAGCTGCCATAAAAACATTCCTCCGAGTGTGCAGAACTTGGCTAGTGCCAATCCAGGATAGCCTAGATAGAGACGATCTATGCCGAACATCCCGAGGAAGACGGAGAGGATGAGCGAGATTTCGAATGAGTAGCCATTGGTCCACTCACACGGGACCTGGAAGGAACGGATCTCAGATGTGGATCGGTGGTATGATGAATAATCAATCTTTTACTCAGCTATGAGGAAGTCTTCCGAGAACATACAGTCCGTGTGAAGTGGGTTCTGTTTATCCCAGTGCCTTCCCGGCAGAAAATATCATCTGCCAACTCGCAGACGATCTCAGCTGAGTTGTTCTGAGCGCAACCGAAAATCTGGAAGATAACCTAGCGTTGGACAAGAGCGATCTGCTCGGTCCTACTGCACGTACGCGAGATATATGCCAGTCTCGACACGACAGAAGAGCCCGGCAATCACGAGGAACTGGATCTCACGTGACACAGAGATCCTAACAGAGTCGGAGCTACAAACCTGCTGCGTTGCTGTATCGATTTCTGGCTCGAGACAGTGAAATTGGCCCATAAGCGCTTGCTGGCAGTTGATGGTATGGCTTCCAGCGGCAATGAAGCCCACTTGCAGGACGAGAAGAGCGAAAACGCCAGGCACGGCGCCCGGTCGAAAATCAGTTCTCATCGTTTCGGACGCATCATAGCTCACACGACGGCAGGAATAACTTCTCTGAATTGGGGACCGCCGAGCTCCTCGGATTCGCACCCGACAACTCCGCTACTAGGTGGCCGAACGATAGATCCAGGAGCTGATATTGTCGTTTCTGATTATTCAAGTGGCTCCGTCGAGTCGCTCCGTTCTTGCATGATCACAGAGAGCTGTGAACGCCGTCTGCTGAAGTTCGTCAACAGACTTTTGTTTGTCAACAACTCGATTCGGCCGAACGGTACTCCGGAGCACACAGAGTTAACGTCTTTAGATGTTCCAGTTCTGTTTCCCGCGCTGTGTGGGATACACACAGTGGCACTCCTCGATAATGATGAGCTTATCGGTACTGCGGACAAGTCTCGAGCCCATACTCCTGAGTTGCGAGACAGGAGCTGAGGCAGTGCAGCTCGATGGATGGAAAAGTGGTCTGAGCCAACCGAATGAATTGACGTGACAACCGATCTGTCGTCTCCCGCACAGCTGTGGGGAACTTCTTCTGCCAGTAAGCAGCTCATTTTCCTCAACGAAAACTGCGGCCAATCTATTATTGAGGATTTGAGAACCGTTGCATTCCGGTCGAAAATGGGAACGACTCTCTAACCTCCTGATCTTGGCGCTCTCGCACCTCTCATCTGGCAACGTGAGATCCAAAAACTAAATTTCAGGGCTCCCACTCGATATCTTCATGAATAAGGATCTATTGGATTCTGGAAGTTCCTCTCCGACATCCCGGGGAATGATGTCCTTCTTCGGGGGAACCCGCTCCCTGAATCGAATCAGCGCTTCTCCGCTCGAGACAGAGTCACTGTGGAAATGCGGATCTATGCGTGACGAGAATCTTCTTAGACTGTTCGACTATCTCATTCCACCATCGGGACGTCGATATTTTGAACTAGCCGGCCTTCGGCCGACTACGCTGGCTGGCCCGTCCCTTGCTTTGGGAGTCTACTGCTGACAGACACACCTTGCCTAACATGCGGTGTCATCGGGACACCTTCGGGGGTGGCCACCGATTCTCGATAGGATTCTGACCTGGGATCGAGGCACTTTTCCTTCTCTTCACTGGGTCAGCATTGAGGTTTCGAGAAGTAATGCTCAGATCGGTCCCGGAATCACCCCTCCAGAGTTGGGAAGTAATGCTCAGATTGGTCTCGGATTCACCCCTCCAGAGTTGGGAAGTAATGCTCAGATTGGTCTCGGAATCACCCCTCCAGAGTTGGGAAGTAATGCTCAGATTGGTCTCGGAATCACCCCTCCAGAGTTGAAAAGTAATGCTCAGATCGGTCTCGGAATCACCCCTCCAGAGTTGGGAAGTTATGCTCAGATTGGTCTCGGAATCACCCCTCCAGAGTTGGGAAGTAATGCTCAGATCGGTCTCTGAATCACTCCTCCAGAGTTGAAAAGTAATGCTCAGATCGGTCTCGGAATCACTCCTCCAGAGTTGGGAAGTAATGCTCAGATTGGCCCCGGAATCACCCCTCCAGAGTTGAAAAGTAATGCTCAGATCGGTCTCGGAATCACCCCTCCAGAGTTGAAAAGTAATGCTCAGATCGGTCTCGGAATCACCCCTCCAGAGTTGGGAAGTTATGCTCAGATTGGTCTCAGAATCACCCCTCCAAACAAAGTTGGAAAGTAATGTCCAGATTGGTCTCGGAATCACCCCTCCAGAGTTGGAAAGTAATGGCCAGATTGGTCTCGGAATCACCCCTCCAGAGTTAGAAAGTAATGGCCAGATTGGTCTCGGAATCACCCCTCCAGAGTTGAAAACTAATGGTCAAATTGGCACCGGAATCACCCCTCCAGAGTTGGAAAGTAATGGCCAGATTGATACCGGAAACACCCCTCCAGAGTTGAAAACTAATGGTCAAATTGGCACCGGAATCACCCCTCCAGAGTTGGAAAGTAATGGCCAGATTGATACCGGGATCACCCCTCCAGAGTTGAAAACTAATGGTCAAATTGGCACCGGAATCATCCCTCCAGAGTTGGAAAGTAATGGCCAGATTGGTCTCAGAATCACCCCTCCAGAGTTTGAAACTAATGGCCAGCTTGGTCTCGGAATCACCCCTCCAGAGTTGGAAAGTGATGGCCAGATTGGTCTCAGAATCACCCCTCCAGAGTTGGAAAGTGATGGCCAGATTGGTCTCAGAATCACCCCTCCAGAGTTGGAAAGTAATGGCCAGATTGGTCTCGGAATCAACCCTCCAGAGTTGGAAAGTAATGGCCAGATTGATACCGGAATCACCCCTCCAGAGTTGGAAACTAATGGTCAAATTGGTACCGGAATCACCCCTCCAGAGTTGGAAACCAATGGTCGGATTGGTCTCGGAATCACCCCTCCAAAGTTGGAAAGTAATGTCCAGATTGGTCTCGCAATCAGCCCTCCAGAGTTAAAAACTAAAGGCCAGATTGGTCTCGTATTTACCCCTCCAGAGTTGGAAACTAATGGCCAGATTGGTCTCGGAATCACCCCTCCAGAGTTGGGAAGTAATGGCGTTATTGGTCTCGAAATCACCCCTCCAGGAATTTTTATGATAGATTTTTATGATAGATGTATAGGAGAGGAGGTGGGGAAGGATATCCGATGACGATGGGATGAGTCTGGCTGGCGTCATAAACGGGGCGGTGCACCTTATCGTCAGAATTTGGATGCGGGTGACAGTATGGAGGGGGTCAAAGTTGGGGTAAATCGCGAGGGGGGGAGGGGGGGAGGGGGAGGGGGGAAGGGGTGGGTGGCCTATGTCCTTCCCGGTGAGTCGCCCTACATTATGCAGTTTGTTCCAAGTCGATCCGATCAATACCGGAGGAGCCTATTGAGGACAAACAAACAAACAGACAAACAAACAAACAAACAGACCCTGGATTTTTATATATATAGATTCACGAAAGTATGAGAGGAAACAGGGGATCAAGCGGCCAGACCGGTAGCGTAGCGAGGTGGGGGAGGGTCGCTCCGGGCATCTTATCGGTACGAGCATCAGAATGCTTTTCCGTGTTTGTTATAATGGGAAACTCGAGTCCTTCCTGGAAGATTTCACTCCGAAATTCACCCATTAGGGAGAGTCCGAGAGCTGCTTTCCGCCCTCTTGTCGATTCATCCAGTTCGATTCGCATCTGACTCAGATCGGGGAGCGATCCTTGTTCTTCTCAAAATTGAGCTTCATGAAGAATTGTCTACGATCCACCATGTCAGAAACGAGGTTGTCAATCCTCGAGGCCCACGAATGAGTTAGACCTCGAAGAGGCCCTGAAAGAGGACTCAGATCTCGATTTCTTTAGAGAGTTGCTCGGCTGAGAGGGAAATGTCTCTGATTCCGATGAGATTCCGTCAACGCGATGAACTCCCGCAAGATGTCCCCTTTGGAGATCTCGTTGGATAACTCAATTTCAGGTCTCTGGGGAGGGGGGACCGACTCACGGGTGTGACTCCAGCATCATGGAGGCTCGCGTTGATGGAAACGGTGGGGTTGTGCAGCACGAGCGCAGACTCCCGCCGTGCATCGATGCTGTCCACAGTGATCGCTCACGACGCGGACGTCGAATCTGTGGCCCCCATCAGTGATGGTACAATTTCCGAGAAATTCGAATGATTTCTCTCAGGGAGATACCCTTGAGCAATTTTTTCTCGACAGCGATTTTATTCACTCTCGAACCCCACATCGGATTGACCCGTCTCGAGCCTTCTAGACTCTGCGCACCCGAGCTCTCACCTTGAGGGGACCTGATACCGCATCCATTCGGAAGTTCTCCGCAGAGATCGATTGGGTATCTCCTTCGAACTGCTTCTCTTCCGCTGGTTCACAGGCGGAACAATCCTGCCCAGCGGATACGCCCGTCGGGTGCATATTCGGCTGCCTGCAGCAATACTTTCCGAGTTCTCCGACGATTCTTCAGATTCCTGCCTGCAGGACGTATGTAGCTCTCAGAGAGGAAGCGAGCTATTTTGGCTCCGACCGGAGTTCACTCCGAGGAGGGCATGCGATTCTAGGTTGCGTTCCAGTGAACTCGGATTCTACTTTGATAGCTTCATCGTGAGGCTCCCCGCGAGATATCGCTGCTGAACGAAACTTGTCTGTGAACTATGTGACCGTACCTTTCCGCCTGCGCTGCCGTCGCTTCACGTTCTGGAAGACTGAGCCGTACGTGAGTTGATCCAGCTATTTCCCGGGTGCTGCCGTTGGTGGCTCTCACCAAAAATGCTCACGCCGCGTCTCTTTCTGCGTTCCCGCAATTCAGAGAGTTCTTTCGTCACAAAATTATTCTGTTCTATCAATCCGCGCAACAGAGAGCTTTCCGCGGAAACTGCAATGGAACGCAATTCCAAAAGGGAACAGAAAATACATCGTTTGAAACATGTAGTCGATGTGGGCATCCTCGATGTACATCATTTCCGGCTCATCTCGGAGAGTCTCAGATTACGTCGCATCCCTCCTCGGGACCGTTTGAGCGGAACAGAGAAGCTCGGAGTTTTCCGTTTGTGGGCTTGCGATCGCGCCGGGGAAGGTGGACACATCACTCCTCAGAATGGCATTCCGAATCGATGAACCTCGGCAATGATACCGTGGATCATCGATGTCCAACTTCTACATGTGGAACAAGCGATTGGTGTTGTCGTTGGAAATGGTCGTTCTTGTCCTAGCCGTATCTCATGGAGAAGCCGCCGGGAACCAAGGGACACTCGTTTCGTTCATTTCTCCCGGGCTCGATCTTCAGTTTCCCGATGAATATTCTCGATATGTCATCGTGCTCACTTCATCGTATATCTTCGTTATCCCGTATCACTTTGACGGTGGCGACGTAAGGGGGCGCTGGGAACCTGCGTGATTCGCAATAACATTGCCGAGTGTTTCAAAAGGGACAAGGAGCGACGAACGAGGATGCCTTCGGGCTATCACTGGCGAGAATCACTGGCTGAGAAGCGCGAAAATGTTGGAGAAGAACCACATCCGGATGCTTCACGTCTCATGATCGAACCGGAATCAGCCACCTCTTCTAGAAGCTGCTCGGTTCTCTCTGACTCGAGCTGCTGGTTCTTCGAGCCGAACGTGTCAGCTGCGTCCTCGGCGTTGTTCACTTCCACCATTAGTTCGCCGTTCGCAGCATTCTTCGGGGGCGGCTCCGAGTTGCTATCGCCCGTGCTCGACGTCACTGAGGCTGCGGACGTTGAGCGTGCTTTTCCGCCGGTTGCGGAAACCATCTGCTTCAATGCTGCGAGATCGGAGATCTCCGGTGGCTTTCGTGACTCAGAAAGACGAGAAGAAGAGGTGATGTTAACGTTCGGGTCGCTGAGGTCCGATGCTTCGATGGTAGCGAGAACGGCGCGGGTTCAGATCCGAGTGCTCGATGGAAACTCAACTTGGCCGGCAGCTCTCACAAGCGCGTGCGGTCAATACCAAGGAAAAATGGTCTCATGTATTAATGCGATAGAATCGTGTGTCCTGCCATTGAACCCTGGGTTGCCGATATGCGCCCGGCATGTGGAAGCATGGATAAAATCGAACTCTCACCGGTGTTTGAGAGCAGAGGTTCGAGACAGCAGATCCGGTGTTCGGGACGGCGGCGAACTCAGCATGTTTCGAACTAGCATATCAGGGAGGGAGCTGATCCTCACCACCACAATATCCTGAAGGAGTATTCGCACACGATCCTCGTCAACGGGCTTCCGACGTCAACTCCCGTGTAAAAAGATCGCACTTAACATTCTTATCTTTTCGAATCAGAGTATGGAATCCGGTGGTGCGCACATATTTACTGGCCAGAATGAGGCCGGGATAGTCGATTTCGAAGCGAGACAGAAGCAATCGCTTCTAGAAGAGCATGAGACTCGAACGTCTCCAATCACGGGTGTACCTCGCCCCCACGCCGCGTCATTGAAGCCCCCAAGGATCAGAATCAATTCGCCGAGGATGAAAAAGAAGAGTTCAATCATCCAAATGGTGCAATCGACCAAAAATATCCCCATCATCCGATTGCAACTGTCTTCCAACAAGTGTTTTTTTTGAATATTTATCGGATAATACCAAAGTGGAACAACCTGTCTGTAACGTGTCTGCGGCCGAAGGCATTCTTCGAGCAAGATTCACACAAAATCGATCGAATGAGAATTCAGGAATGACGCATTCGACCTCTGAGGAAGCGGTTTACGTAGAGTCATCGTTTTGCATTCCGCATGCGCTCACTTCTCCGACAAGTGAACTGCCATCCGGAGGTGCAAGATAAGCCCCGATGAACTCTCAGGATTCAAGAGGCGAGATCCATTCGATCTTCCGCAGTGATTCCTTTCCGTCGGTTTCTCTTGAGCAACATTCTCCCGGAGACAATGCGTGCCTTCCGCTTCTGCTGACTCGAATCTGTCAAGAGATGAACTTTCCACCGCTACATCATAGGCGGCTAGGAGGCGCGACTGAAGCACTTCTTGCTCGGCTGCCCCCAGCCGCACGCGGATCCCGCCATGCCGCAGGTCCTCTGCCTCCCGTTGAACCCGGGCTTCTGCGAGCTCCGCTCTCAGCAACGCGATATCGAGGTAGTTTCCGGCTATAGTAGCCTTGACACGATCGACGATCCCAGGCTGTAACTCAGAACGGGTTGCCGAATTTCGCGGAGACTTCAGCGGCCAAACATTTCATCATACACACACTATGTCTCATGAGTCCCGCCCCTTGAATGGGTAAAACTCGGCACGCTTCGGGAACACGGCGCTCATTCCTCGGGAGAATTCTCAGGCTGCCCAACACCACAAAATGCAGTAGGCAGACGCTGAACAAGACTTTCTTCGAGTTTCAGCAGAATGGATGAAAATGTCGGCGTAGGCTCAGTGGTTCTCTATCAAAGAGGCTAGTTTCGGCGGCGGCGTGACTGAGGTTCGCAGAAATCTCGGACACGGAACCGGATCTCGGAATTCCGGTTTCAGAGTTCGTGACGATCGGAAGCGAATACCACGCAAATGCCGAGACATAAATTTTGATCTGAATACAAAATTTCGTGCCCTCGATTGGACTCCGTGACTACAGGTACTTGGACGAGAAGAAGAAGCAGCTTCTCGCCAACATCCACAAGAAACCGATCAGTCGGACGGTCAGATGATTTGCTTGCCATGGCGGGGATTCGAGTTGGTCACCAGCCTTGCAAACGAGCTGATTTTGTAACGGCCGCACTTTGCCGAACCCGTTCGCAAGTTGGACACGGAGGTGTTCTTCGCAACTCCGACTATTCGAGAGCTCGATAGACAATACGGCATTTCGCGTGATACATGGAGGAAATGGAATATGCAGAACGCTACAAGCCGGGGAGGCTTCGCCGATAGACACGTGAGCACGTCGGAGTCTTGGGGTTGACCATTCTCTGCAAGTTTCGCGCGAAAATTCCGATCCTGTTCATCTATACTCGTGGACGTCCACAACAGTATGGCAGTCTTCTGCTCCTCTCCGTATTGCCGACGCTGAAGAACCTTACGATGACTGTCAACTGAATTGATGTCGTCGAAGGCTCGTTGAGCGAAATAAGAACAGAATCTTCTCCACTGGGCCGCCGTCACCTGTCTTCCTTGGAACCATCTTCCTGTGTCGAAAACGTTTCCTGCAACTTGAAGCTCTCTCCAAAGTGTCCTCAAGCCCCCCCTTCCCGTTGCTTGCTGCTCTCCGCTCCTTGTTGGGCTCTCGGTTTCACGTGTTGGCCCGCCTCTAACATCTTTAGGCACAAGAGTGGCAGTTTGACTCTGTTCGATACCGTCTTCTTCGACAATACCCCGGATGCCTGACTTTCATTGAATCTGATCTCCGAGTCAAATTGGTTCCCCATTTCTTCTCCGTTGGTGGTGTCCTTGCTGGCAATGACGGTTCGTCCCACGGTTGCTTCGGCGTCATCGAGAGAAGAATCTGCTCAGTCGCCTTATCGCTCGAGTAGGGGTGAACCGAGGCAAGACTGATTACGTATTCGGGAGGAATCAACTCTTCCATTCCACTGTTCACACTTGAGAAGTCGTTGGATGGACAGTGGTTCGAAAACGGGAGCACCGTCAGGAGGCCTGGTGAGGGACCAGGACCCGAATTCTCCTCGAATTCGCTCGGAACTCTTCTCGTCCTCCCAATCGCCGCCGCCAAAAGTCTCTTTCGCCTTGTGTGCGCTCGCGGAAGGCGGTTTCGGTCGCTAGAATCAAATCGACGTCCATGAAGAAATTCAACTCTAACTATGCTCGTCGCTTGAAGTAACGATCTCCCCGTGAATGGCATTTACGAACGCCCTTTCGGCCGAGAAATGAGAGATTCCACAGCTTTCACCCCTCACTTAGAGAACGCGGGTTGGCGTAGAAAGATGAGGTTTTTGTATGATGTCGTTTCGACGATCTGAAAAGTTTCCAGCCAAATATATGGTGCGATTTCCTCAGTTCCTCTCGTAGTGGTGGAGAATCTCGATTCGCGAGTCCAGCCGCCTTGCGCGGTTCATCGCGCCTCTCGATGTTTTGACTGACGAGCAGACTCAGTCACGCTTTCTGGTGTCAGAGCGTCTGGTAGTCGCCGGTGCTTCTGACATCTGCGCCATCACCGCAAAGCCGCCGATCACAACAAACGAACCATTTGAGCTCTGTGTACATGAACTGCGGCGTCGAACCGCGCGTCTACCGTTGCTCTCAATGTGATACTCCGCTTCGGAAGAAGCCACTGCTTTCAAGCAGAAAGTGAGCTGTGTTCGGCGGCGTACTTGTGATATTCGTCCGGGAAGTCATTTGGATCTGCGTCATCCTCCCGAGGGCCGCTTTGAGACATGGTTGAGCAATGGACGGCCGCTCTAGTCGTTGTTTTCGCGGTCGGCTATGCTGTTTTCCAAGCACAGCCTCAACCTCCACAATCACCACTGCTGTATCAATGGGAAACCATGCACGCGCACGTGATCAAATTCGAAGGATATGATATTTTCTACAAAGGTACACAGTCGCGAGAGTTTGCCTATCGAATCGCAACTCCTCTTGGAATTAGGATAATGAGCTTTGCTCAATCGTTTGTTCCAGATGTTGATGGTTTGGTCAAGAACAGTGACACGCTTCTCGTTCTGCATGGCTTCCCGACATCTAGCTTTGACTTTCATTTAGTAAGGGTGATTCGGAATGTTCACTCGTTGGCATAGTAGGGGACCGTGTTGACCATTTGGTTGCTTTGACGATCGTTACCCCTCTTCTTTTCTCAATCCCGGGACCCTCCTTTAACAGCTTAACACTTCAGCTGCAGAGTTCGCTAAGGAAAACGTTCGGTCGAGTGATCTTCATCGACTTCTTGGGTCACGGTTTCAGCGACAAGCCGGTAACTATCTGAAACCAGACGCTATTTTCCAAGCTCAGACTTAATGAATCCTCTCTATGTTATTCTCTTCGCAGCACCAGATGAGAGAGAGAGAGAGGAACCATAATGATGCTCATAGTTTTTCGGATACCGCACCTGGTTTCTGAGGGACTTCGCGGCACGATATCACTCCGTTGGCATCATCTACCAGAATTGGACATGATCATGATTATTTATAATCAAGCTATGATCATTAGTGATGATCAACCCCAAGAATCAGTACCCCGAGAGTATGGTCAGATCGTTCCGGAATCATGTCCATGGACCCTTGGTCCCGCGAAAACCTCGTTTGCGTCTCATCTTTCCACCGTGTGCTTTCAAGAAATAGCCATAATCATGACTTCATTATGTTTGATCATATCATACCGATGATTATGATCATGCCCAACTCCGTCATCTACAAGGGTTTCGACGACATACATTCTTGTCGATCAGCTTTCGCTGGTATTTCGAGCCGCATTCAAGCTCGGCTCGTGTTTGTTGTTCCCCTTGTATCAGGCTTCCGTTCTCTTGAACGTCCTGTTGCTGTGGCTCGTTTCCACTGAACAACACGTGGGAAAAGAGTCTCAATGTTGGAAGTCAAGAAAGAATATTCGTACTGCTTACCTTGGACAACGGTCGATCTAGAACTTCCTGCGGCCCTGTCAAGGGATAAATACTTTTCCTCGAACTTCGGCGGTTCATGGCGCCATCCTATAAACAGTGGTGGGACATCCCCGTCTCTACCTTCCTGAGATGGGAGGCTGTCCCGTCTAGTCGAGATATGCGTGTCGGGTCGTGTATTCATACAGCGTCGCTCGTTCTCTCTGACCATAATTCACGTCTGAGATTATTCTCGATTTCAGAGGAATCACGTCTACTCATTGCGCGAGCAGACGAGTATTGTTGAGCATGTGTTGCGAAAAATTGACGTATCGGAATTCCACATTCTGTCACACGACTATGGGGGCGGTGTGACATTGGAACTGCTCACGAAACGGTGAGTTCACTACAATATCTCCATTTTCCCACCTTAAACTCTCACGTGACAACATGTTATCCTGTCAAGCGCCTTAGTTGGGACCTGCAGGTGACGAAGACCGCCTCCAACCCTTACCTAACGAGCGAAAATTCGTGAGATGTTTATTTGAGCGCGCCAAATGAGACGGAAAAATAGCCTGCCGCACGAGACGTCGTTGAAAATCTCCCGAAACAGCATTGATCTGAGCGATTCGCCCAAGATTTTTTTTTACTGGAAACTTTTTCGGATCGAAACGACTCCAGCACTGTTCACACGGAGGGATCTCGGTGGAAAAGTCTGATTGTCGAACCACGAGCTCTACCAGCAGGGTCCCGAAGAGCCACGGGACATTCCCGCGTTCTGAATTCTGCATTCCGCGTAAAACTGTGAATTACTTGAGCTTGACCTTCCGAAGCACATCAAAGACTGCTCGGTCGTGGAATTCGCACCTCGGGATTCTTGCTGCCTCATTGCGATTCACAAGTTCTCGCCGTATTTGTTGTTCGATGGAATGAGTACGGTCAACTTCGAAGGATGAGCGAACATGAAAGCACCGAAGTGAGCCCTGGGATGCGGAATTCGAAGCTCCAACTTCACCGAATGGGAGCCTGACACCGAGCGGATAGGAAGAGCCTTGGATGGTCCTCGAGCTGAACCCGACGTGGTCAATGTTCCCATTGAAATCGACCGCTTCTCCTTTACAGCTGGTCGAATCCGTCAGGGAACGATTACTCTGTTAAGTC
Source organism: Phytoseiulus persimilis (assembly GCA_037576195.1). Lineage (NCBI taxonomy): Eukaryota > Metazoa > Arthropoda > Arachnida > Mesostigmata > Phytoseiidae > Phytoseiulus > Phytoseiulus persimilis. The sequence goes on along the minus strand of CM075101.1, from coordinate 53,779,998 downwards.
AGTGGGAATCATCAGCCCTTCAATTTTCTGTGACGCATATCGGGAAACGTGGTACATGTACTTGCTCAGAATGCCCGTCGTTGGCTACATAGCGGCTCGTCTTGGCAACCGAGTATCTTACGCTCAGGAACTCGATCATGTGAGCGCGACTGATATAAGTGTCACGTATATCTCACAACTCCTCTCAATAACCGACGACCAGTTTTGAGGTCCGCTGACGTACGCTGCGTTCATTTTTCGTAGATGTTCGGCTCGCGGAAAGTAGACGAGTCCACCGTAAAACAATTGTGGTTTTTCGCACGCTACAAAGATGAATACCGCGCCTGGCCAAGGTGAGCTCGGCTGATTTCACTCTGATCTCGTTGCTTCCCCACTGTTTCTGGAGATATTTTTCATTTTGGAAACTCACCGCTCGGGTCCTCACAGCAGCTCTGATTTTGATTGCAGCATCCTGTCCTTCATCACCGAGAGACCGAGCTTAGAGAACAGATGGCTCGAAACACTACAGAAAGCAAGCATTCCCGTTTGTTTCATCCATGGACCCGCAGACCCCATACTTCCATACCAAGAACTCCAAGCGCTATACAACGAACGTTTGCCACGAGTCAACGTCCAGATACTCTCCGAAACAATCGGACACTACCCACAACTCGAGGCTCCGGAGGAGCTCTTTGAGAAATATGCGCACTTCCTCAAGTTCAAGGTTGGACTTGCGGTACCCGAGGTACCAACTATAGTAGTGATGCCTCAAGAGATCTCCTCAGCATTCTCAGAGTCGTATTAGTTTCGTCGTGCCTGCTCATTGCGCATTTCTCAACCAATCTGAAGCGTTGGACTCCTTAAATAGACTCTGGGTGACAAAAAGGACCCTGGCTCGTGCTGTTCCAGAGGACTGGTTGCTCGATTCTGTCCTTAATACGGAGAAAAGGCTGACGCGGCCAATATTGTAAGATGTAAAAGATGACGATAAATCTTCGGATTCTCATACTTTTGGATCGAATCGAATAGCTAGGATTTTGTCGTCGAGAGGTAACACTCTTCCAAAACCGCTTTTGGGAGCCTGGAGAGACTGCTTCTCGCAATGTAGCCCCATGGGCGGACAAGATGAGGCTCTCTTGGGCTGGGCCGGTGTTTCCGAAGCCTTCCTCTCGACGATAAAGCTCTGAAGCGCTAACGGATCATATCACTCCTAGTTTCTCGGGGCTGCCTTTGTCCTGCGACTTGCAGGGTCCTGTTGCATGGGTTTTGAGCATTCTCGTCCAATTCGTTCCTGTTGGCTGATTCATCGGCGATTTCTTGCTCGGCGGCGACGAGGAAACACCCTCGACCTCATTGGATTCGCTCAACGTCCTTTTGGCGGGTTCATCCCATATCGGATTTTAGGGTCAACTGGACAGGGTTTCGTCCCCATTGGAGGGAGCGCTCCATTCCCTGGAACACTTCGGGACTGAGGAGGCAGCCAAATGACGCTGAGGCAGCTTGGGAGGCGAATGGGATCATCTCAGAGGATGATCTCGTCCAGTACATGTTATTCTCGATTACATCAGCTGAGCGACGTAAATATCCTGAAGCCCCATCATAACACGGTGCGTCAAAACAATCTTTGAACTATTCAGCATGCCGCATCAGAGTCCCAACGCCGCCCGTTATGGATTTCGCGTCGAATTTTCTCAATGAATGGATCTCAATGGGTCGTCCCACAACTCCAGCTCGACGAGTCAACCTCAGACAGACGCTCAGCTGCTCCGTTACTTTGGTGTCGCGTTCTTCATCCGAAAGTAGCGAATAACAAGAAAACACTTCGTGCTCCTCTCTGAAACGTCGCTTGCAGCTGTACCGAGGAAGGCACATTTTCCAGCGTCAATGCAGACGAGCAGCATTTTCCGGTTCAATTCATTCTCGGAACGGAACACCTCAGCGTAGCGCAACTTTTCGTCCTGTATCGATATCATTGAGCATCGGATAGCACCAGGATCTGCTTCGCGGACGACCAGGTTACTCGGAAATTCGGTGCGTTCACAGCGGCCAATAGATCTTTCCAAACTGAGGAGCACACAAGGCTGCTCTGCGCGCAGGCGAGGCTTCCGATTCGGAGAAAAATGAGCCAGATTTGTAGTGAGAACTGAACCGTCTCCTTGAGTGCGCGCGAAGCTGGTATTTCAGGGGGCAGAGATGGGCATGATTCGGATTCGACGATCTGGATCCGAACCCGGATTCATAGTTCTAACGGCGAATCCGAATCTGGAATTGAATCCGGACCTGCCTTCGAAAATGCTAGGCTGTCCGGATTCGGATCGTCGAATCCGAATCATGCCCAGTCTCTGCCAAGGAGTAGTCCCGCTTCCTCTTGGGATTATGGCTGTGAACCTTTGTAAGTTGAAACTGATCAGCTTGAGAGCCTTTTGCGAATGCTCAGAAAAGAGCGAACTCGTCACGAGGCTTCAGCTTGCGAGGCTCCGTGCTGGTTGCGCTGCTGCACGCGCGCTGTACGATACAAGTGAATAACCGCGGGCACGCCGAGCTCCAAGCTCGCTCAATCTAGGCTGAACGTGATGCGTTTGAGGGTTATTCCGGGAAGTGTGGTTCCAGGTCAATGACGAGACTGGGGAGGGGTTCGAGCCCGGAGTCGACTGTACTCGATCTAACCATGGGCTAGAAGTAACACCTGACAACGCTCGGCAACTGACTCACAGTGAGACTTGAGTGGCACGTCACTACGGCGGAACCATTGCTTGATCGTGGAGTCCTTTACAGCGTCGCGCGTGAACTCCCCCACGGGAGTGAGCACGTGGGTCAGGGCGGCGGACACCCGGCCTGATGCCCCATGTAAGCTCCTGTGGCACGTCGCATTCCAAAATGACGTATGACAACTATGTATTTAATATTCACGTGTATTAATGGAATGAAGACACGACCAAAGAGGTATCTCGTTCTCGAAGTTTGATTATTCTTCAATTTACGAGTCGACTTCGATATAGAGAGATGGTGAAAAAAACATCGGTTGATACGGTCATGATCATGGAAGAATCACCCAAGTTCCCTGGGAATCGCGGCAGAAAATTGAATGAGCGGCGTGTCGGGAAGTTGATTGTGGAAGTTTCCACGTTCTCTACCGAGGCAAGAACGGAGACGGCCATGAGATAACTCGCTCTGTTTCTTGAGTACAAAACGTGAATCCTTCAGCACCCGGAGTTAGGTGCCGCAGCTGCGTGGTTTGAACCGTTCGACTTAGTTGTCCTCAATCAGCAAGGTCGCACACCCCAGCGATGTTCTTCCGTGTAAACAGGGTGATGGAACACATGCCAATCTCGATGAAATCCCAGCTGTGAAACCCTGAGAGCTGATCAACACACGTTGCGTCGAAATTCCGTAGCACCCCAGAAACACCAGGGCAACTGTTCAACCCGATTGCGTATCCACAACACGTCCAGCGAAGCTATGGAGAGATTGAATCATTAGTTTCAGTAAAGGCGGTGTGGAGGTTTTTCAAGATGAGTCTCCGATGTTGCGTTCCGAAAGTTGAGATTCGGCGCGCATGCGCCCTGATATTCTGGCACCTCGGGTTTGCGAGGAAGAGAAAATAGCCCTCGAGGTCCCTCAACCAGGCTTATCAGGGGACGATTGGAGTTATTTGACAGCGCTGTCCTCATTCTGAAAGCTCATTCCGTTTCGAACTATGACAGAACGCTGTGGTGGATTACCTCACAGAATTCGTGACCGCGCCTCCCAGGCACTTCAGAGCGGCGGGGGCATCTTGATCGGGAGGTCCGATGAAAAACTTATTCTCTGAGTACGCCTGGAATCACGGTGCTCAATTCCAGAGTTCGCGGCTGTCTCTAAGATCGGGCCATCTCAGCTCCTCTCGAGAGAGTCCCTCTGGGTCCAGAGTTTGCGTGGTTTGGAGGAGATGGAGCCAGCTTGATATCTTGATGCCCGTTTTATCCACCGGACATACATGTGGATAATTTATCTATGTCACAGTCTGTTCCTCCTTCCGTGTTGTATGAGCTCCGATCAAAGTCCGAGTTTTCACAACTATACAAGGGGCATAGGGAGCATTTCATTCCACACAATATACATCTGCAGTTGTCGTCTAGGTCGTGTCTTTTTTCCGCATCACATATGATATGATGAGAGACATGGATGTCCCCTCTGGTGAAGTGATGTCTCATCCCGTAGCTTGATTTCTTGATCAAAGTTTCCGGGTGCTAGCCAGGTGGTGCACTCTGGGTCCACCTCCGCCATTCTCTCGTGCCAGCTTTCCACGCAGTCTTTGTGTGCTCGGATCATTGGAAGATCGAATTTATTCCTCATTCCCTCCGAAAGCAGTTGAGTGTCGGCCAACCGGAAGACCTTCCATTCCCGGAGGAGCGGTTGCAGCACATTGCGATTTCGAGAAACGACGCTTCCAGTTTGACGAGAGACTCCCATTGAGACTTCGCCGCGTTCTCCGACAGGACCAAAAGCTACATCGCTAGAACAGAATCTTTGAAGATTTCTGCAGCAGAATGCGGGTCTGATAGCCATGAGCCAGATCCAACAATGTCTCCGGGGTGAGACGCTCGGTGACCGAGCTCGGTCACAGTATTTCTCATTCGTCCACCGCAGATATCTCTTCAGTCAGCCATGCCCCATAGTGAGCGTGGATGTTGAGAGGTCGCTCTCCCAGTACGAGTTCCTGCTTTCTGATCGAATATCATCTCCCACTCCCGGAAACACGAAGCTCCATTGAGTCCCGATGTGCTATCCCTCTGAAGCTAACACCGAATAACGCCTCGGTGGACGCTCGCAGTCGGATTCGAGACGTAGATGCCGAAGATCTCCAGATCTGACTCAGTGTACAGAGAGACCACGATTAAACCTCGTTTCCCGGTCACCTGTCTCTATAGCCCGCGTGGCCAACAGCGATGCGTGATTTTGCAATAAAATCGAGCATTCGTCTCCGTGCTATTATTACCTCGGCCCCTCACGAGCCTATGTGCCTTCGCATCCCCAAGAATGTTTTAGTCGAACTAGATAGGAAGTTCTACGGGGTCGTTCTGGTTTCCGAATCTAAACTTCAAGACTCCACTCAACCATCAGCAATTTTCCAAACGGACGTTGAAGCATGGGAATCAGGCTTTTAAGCTAACGTGTCGAGGTTTTGCTCGAAATACCCGAATTTCGCCGTATTTTGATCACTGGCGCTCGGCTTGGAGTTCACCTGGGTTTCACCTGAATTTCACCTAAATTCCACCTGGCCTGAAACAATATACGTCTCATGATTCCCGCCCCGATTTTCGAATGGGTATAACTCGGCATGCATTGGGAGCACTTCGCTCATTCGTCGAGATGATTGTCAGACTGCCCAACACCGCGGAATGCAGAATGCAAACGCTAAACGAGACATTCTGCGAGTTTCCACAGAATGGCTTGCCACGCTGAAATTTCGTTCGGCGGTATCGAGCTCAAGATTTCTCGACATGGTTCGAGGAGACGCTCGAGATTCCCTCCACCTTGGAATAGTTCTCGTTACAACCTTCCCGTACAGCCTTGTCGTAGATCGGCATCAACGGGCGTACCTGCAGGCTGAGTGTGCATGGAGTCCCAGATCGCGTCAGCCCACAACTGAGAGAAGGTTTCAATATGGATGAAGGATATCAGCGAACGCCCGGGAAAGTATGAAGAGCACCAGCGTACCGTGCGGGGGAGCGGTGGGGCGGCCCGCCCCGGGCATCAAGGCTGCAGGGGCATCAGGATGGCATTGACTGTGGGAGAAACGCGCTCACACACTCTGTGAGATAATCCGTCTGATCACCCACGGAATGAGCGTCCGGAATGACGTCCGCGCTGTGAAATAATTTCAATCGTCTCCTGATGACTCTGGAAGGGGAAGCTCGAGAGCTATTTTCTCTTCTTCGCAAACCTGTGGTCTCAGAATAGCAGGGCGCCTGCGCGCAACGAATCACGATCTTCCGGATGCAACATTGAAAAACTCATCTTGAAACCCTCACACCGCTGAACCCGCTAGAAAGTTTCGGTCCGATCTCTCTTCCAGGTACTCTTCGAAACTTGAAAAGTAATGGTCAGACTGGAGACAGAATCACTCCTCCAGGTTTTGAAAAGCACGGTCAGATTCGTCTCGGAAGCACCCCACCAGACTCGGGAAAGTATTGTCAGATTGGTCTCGTAATCACCCCTCCAGAGTTGGAAAGTAATGGCTAGATTGGTTTCGGAATCACCCCTCCAGAGTTGGAAAGTAATGGCCAGATTGGTCTCGGAATCACCCCTCCAGAGTTGGAAAGTAATGGTCAGATTGGAGACGGAATCACCCCTCCAGGTTTTAGAAAGTACGGTCAGATTCGTCTCGGAAGCACCTCTCCAGAATCGGAAAAGTATTGTCAGATTGGTCCCGTAATCACCCCTCCAGAGTTGGAAAGTAATGGCCAGGTTGGTCTCGTAATCACCCCTCGAGAGTTGGAAAGTAATGGCCAGATTGGTCTCGGAATCACCCCTCCAGAGTTGGAAAGTAATGGCCAGATGGGTCCCGGAATCACCCCTCTAAAGTTGGAAAGTAACGGCCAGATTGGTCTCGGAATAACCCCTCCAGAGTTGGAAATATATGGCCAGATTGGTACTGGAATCACCCCTCCAGAGTTGGGAAGTAATGACCAGATTGGTACCGGAATCACCCCTCCAGAGTTGGAAAGTAATGGCAAGATTGGTCTCGGAATCACTCCTCTAAAGTTGGAAATAGATGGCCAGATTTGTCTCGGAGTCACCCCTCCAGAGTTGGAAAGTAATGGCCAGATTGGTACCGGAATCACCCCTCCAGAGTTGGGAAGTAATGGCCAGATTGGTACCGGAATCACCCCTCCAGAGTTGGAAAGTAATGGCCAGATTGGTCTCGGAATCACCCCTCTAAAGTTGGAAAGTAATGGCCAGTTTGGTCTCGGAATAACCCCTGCAGAGTTGGAAACTAATGGCCAGATTGGTACCGGAATCACCCCTCCAGAGTTGGGAAGTAATGGCCAGATTGGTACCGGGATCACCCCTCCAGAGTTGGGAAGTAATGGCCAGATTGGTACCGGAATCACCCCTCCAGAGTTGGAAAGTAATGGCCAGATTGGTCTCGGAATCACCCCTCTAAAGTTGGAAAGTAATGGCCAGATTGGTCTCGGAATAACCCCTCCAGAGTTGGAAATATATGGCCAGATTGGTACCGGAATCACCCCTCCAGAGTTGGAAACTAATGGCCAGATTGGTACTGGAATCACCCCTCCAGAGTTGGGAAGTAATGGCCAGATTGGTACCGGAATCACCCCTCCAGAGTTGGAAAGTAATGGCAAGATTGGTCTCGGAATCACTCCTCTGAAGTTGGAAAGTGATGGCCAGATTTGTCTCGGAATCACCCCTCCAGAGTTGGAAAGTAATGGCCAGATTGGTACCGGAATCACCCCTCCAGAGTTGGGAAGTAATGGCCAGATTGGTACCGGAATGACCCCTCCAGAGTTGGAAAGTAATGGCCAGATTGGTCTCGGAATCACCCCTCTAAAGTAGGAAAGTAATGGCCAGATTGGTCTCGGAATAACCCCTCCAGAGTTGGAAACTAATGGCCAGATTGGTACCGGAATCACCCCTCCAGAGTTGGAAACTAATGGCCAGATTGGTACCGGAATCACCCCTCCAGAGTTGGGAAGTAATGGCCAGATTGGTACCGGAATCACCCCTCCAGAGTTGGAAAATAATGGCCAGATTGGTCTCGGAATCACTCCTCTAAAGTTGGAAAGTGATGGCCAGATTGGTCTCGGAATAACCCCTCCAGAGTTGGAAATAGATGGCCAGACTGGTACCGGAATCACCCCTCCAGAGTTGGAAACTAATGGCCAGATTGGTCTCGGAATCACTCCTCTAAAGTTTGAAAGTGATGGCCAGATTGGTCTCGGAATAACCCCTCCAGAGTTGGAAAGTAATGGCCAGATTGGTACCGGGATCACCCCTCCAGAGTTGGGAAGTAATGGCCAGATTGGTACCGGAATCACCCCTCCAGAGTTGGAAAGTAATGGCCAGATTGGTCTCGGAATCACCCCTCTAAAGTTGGAAAGTAATGGCCAGATTGGTCTCGGAATAACCCCTCCAGAGTTGGAAATATATGGCCAGATTGGTACCGGAATCACCCCTCCCGAGTTGGAAACTAATGGCCAGATTGGTACTGGAATCACCCCTCCAGAGTTGGGAAGTAATGGCCAGATTGGTACCGGAATCACCCCTCCAGAGTTGGAAAGTAATGGCAAGATTGGTCTCGGAATCACTCCTCTAAAGTTGGAAATAGATGGCCAGATTTGTCTCGGAATCACCCCTCCAGAGTTGGAAAGTAATGGCCAGATTGGTACCGGAATCACCCCTCCAGAGTTGGGAAGTAATGGCCAGATTGGTACCGGAATCACCCCTCCAGAGTTGGAAAGTAATGGCCAGATTGGTCTCGGAATCACCCCTCTAAAGTTGGAAAGTAATGGCCAGATTGGTCTCGGAATAACCCCTGCAGAGTTGGAAACTAATGGCCAGATTGGTACCGGAATCACCCCTCCAGAGTTGGAAAGTAATGGCCAGATTGGTACCGGGATCACCCCTTCAGAGTTGGGAAGTAATGGCCAGATTGGTACCGGAATCACCCCTCCAGAGTTGGGAAGTAATGGCCAGATTGGTACCGGAATCACCCCTCCAGAGTTGGAAAGTAATGGCCAGATTGGTCTCGGAATCACTCCCCTAAAGTTGGAAAGTGATGGCCAGATTGGTGCCGGAATCACCCCTCCAGAGTTGGAAAGTAATGGCCAGATTGGTGCCGGAATCACCCCTCCAGAGTTGGAAAGTGATGGCCAGATTGGTGCCGGAATCACCCCTCCAGAGTTGGAAACTAATGGCCAGATTGGTGCCGGAATCACCCCTCCAGAGTTGGGAAGTAATGGCCAGATTGGTACCGGAATCACCCCTCCAGAGTTGGAAAGTAATGGCCAGATTGGTCTCGGAATCACTCCTCTAAAGTTGGAAAGTGATGGCCAGATTGGTCTCGGAATAACCCCTCCAGAGTTGGAAATAGATGGCCGGACTGGTACCGAAATCACCCCTCCAGAGTTGGAAACTAATGGCCAGATTGGTCTCGGAATCACTCCTCTGAAGTTGGAAAGTGATGGCCAGATTGGTCTCGGAATAACCCCTCCAGAGTTGGAAAGTAATGGCCAGATTGGTACCGGGATCACCCCTCCAGAGTTGGGAAGTAATGGCCAGATTGGTACCGGAATCACCCCTCTAAAGTTGGAAAGTAATGGCCAGATTGGTCTCGGAATAACCCCTCCAGAGTTGGAAATAGATGGCCAGATTGGTACCGGAGTCAGCCCTCCAGAGTTGGAAACTAATGGCCAGATTGGTACCGGAATCACCCCTCCAGAGTTGGGAAGTAATGGCCAGATTGGTACCGGAATCACCCCTCCAGAGTTGGAAAGTAATGGCCAGATTGGTCTCGGAATCACTCCTCTAAAGTTGGAAAGTGATGGCCAGATTGGTCTCGGAATAACCCCTCCAGAGTTGGAAATAGATGGCCAGATTGGTACCGGAATCACCCCTCCAGAGTTGAAAACTTATGGCCAGATTGGTACCGGAATCACCCCTCCAGAGTTGGGAAGTAATGGCCAGATTGGTACCGGAATCACCCCTCCAGAGTTGGAAAGTAATGGCCAGATTGGTCTCGGAATCACTCCTCTAAAGTTGAAAAGTGATGGCCAGATTGGTCTCGGAATCACCCCTCCAGAGTTGGGAAGTAATGGCCTTATTGGTCTCTGAATCACCCCTCCAGATATTTTTATGATAGATTCTTATGATAGATGTATAGGAGAGGGGGTGGGTAAGGATATCCGATGACGATGGGATGAGGCCTAAGAGTCTGGCTGGCGTCATAACGGGGCGGTGCACCTTATCGTCAGAATTCGGATGCGGGTGACAGTATGGAGGGGGTCAAAGTTGGGGTGAATCGCGAGGGGGGGGGGCTATGTCCTTCCCGGTGAGCCACCCTTCATTATGCAGTTTGTTCCAAGTCGATCCGATCAATACCGGAGTAGCCTATTGAGGACAAACAAACAAACAAACAGACCCTGGATTTTTATACATATAGATAGCGTCGGGGCTTCCGCAATCAATTGTCTCATTTTTCTGGCGCGATTCCCAGAGAACTTATCGTGAATCGTCTGCAGATATGATCGCAAAAACCGACGGTTCTTCCACCGTATCGCAATATAGGAATCGACTCATGAGTACAAGAATAATTATTCTTATTCACTCTGATTATAATCAGAGTGCGAGGTCTCCCTCGCCAATTGTGTCTTCATCACATCCACAAACATGAATATGGAATACATTGGTATTATGTTGTTACATCATCTGAGATCGAAGTTCCGCGCTTCAGACCGGAGGTCCGCCCCGGGCATTGTCGAAGGTCTATACGCTACCGATGTAGACCCAGCGAACTTACCACCGACCCCCTCCGTCGTCCCTTCATGTTTGCGGAGGTCATCGTCGTACATCACTTCTGTGAGAAAATCCAATATCTCTTCCGTCTTCTTTGAACAAGTTTCCTCTCCATCGTTCACTCTTAGCGACGACTGTGGAAAGCTGGGAGGGAGCTAGATAGGATCGTTCTTCTCTCCAGATGTGCGAGAAGCTGCCAGGCCAACTCAGAACTCCGAAGCTCTTGCAGGAGAAGACGGGGGACTCTATCGGCGCTCGACAGCGACACCTCGGTTGCACAGAAGGAAAAAATCGCTTTCTTGAACGGTGCAAGCCCTGTCCGCGCTAACCGGAGTCCCATGTCTGGGCAGAAGATTGTTCTGCGGAGGAAGGATGGCTACAGCTCGCTCAACCATAACCAAGGTGGGGTACCACCGAGTTTTGCAGTCCAATATGACCTTCAGCGGTTTCCCATTGAATTTATTTCTGGTCGTGACCCCTCGAATCGCATCCAAGAGCAGTGGATTCTTGCAGAAGTCATGTGCAATGTTCCTGAGCTTCCTGAGACGCTGCAGAACTTATCCTGGGGAGAATGCATCCCTTGCCGATTGACGCGCCTTTTCCGCCGTCGCCCGCGAGATTTGAACTGCTGTCAAAACTGCAGACGATTGCGTTCTTTTGCAACTGACGAAAACTCGCAGTTTTTTAGTCATCAAACTGAGTTGAAAACCCCCGCAAGGTCTACCCGCGACGGCTCTGCGTACTTCTCGAACTTTCGTGCACGCCCTTCTCGTCATCTGTCTCGGCAAAGCCGATTCCCGTCGACGCAGGACGACCGTCGTCTCTTTGTGCGACGGCTCCAGTCCAGCTCCTTGTTTTCTGTTCATAAAGGGAACAAAGCACCGCAGTACCGGCTCCAATGCAATTGGCTCCCGAAAATGACTCGGCTCCCAACACGTTGGCCGAAAAAGTACTCTGGTAGCGCTTCCGGAAAGCTAGGAACTTTAAGCTTAATAGCGGAGCGATGGAGCTTGCCGGAACTCCACGGTCTCCGGAGAGACCTCGGATGATCTTGCAGAAGCACTCCCAGCCCTATGCTCCTCGAACGAGATGAATATCATCGAAGGAGGAGTCGGATCCAAATGGGTCACCAGTCATAAGGACTGACGCAGGGATACCCGCTCTTCAAAGCGGGCTCGGAGAACAGGCCACGGATGACGGGAGCCGATTTCCTATTCCGTACGAAAAAAATGGCAATTTAATCTGAAGGAAGGATAGTCTCTAAGAATTCCATACCTTTCCTTCACCGACGACATCGTCCTACTGGCGGCGAGCAAAAGAGAAATGCAAACTCTCTTCGAGGTAACAAGTACCTTCGGAGACGAGGAATACATTCCCTCAGAGCCAACAAAGAGTGTCATTGTCGTATACACAGCGAGTAGAGAAACGAACTGTGTAGGGCTACGAATACAAGGGAACCCAGTGCCAGTGGCGGTGTGAAACAAATGTTTGGAAATCAACCTGTCCAATCCAAACTCTACCTACGGAGCAGGAAACCATTTGTGAGAGACAGGCCACGCATCCATTACACCGAATGCGAGCAACTTCCATGTGGGGGCATCATAGCTTTGAAGACTCCCGAGCTTGACGGAAAACGAGCGCAGTTCCGCAACTAACATGCGCGAACTCGGCTGGTCCTCGTTTGAAGCGGGAGGGGCGGGGGTATCAGATACTTGAAAATGAATGAGTTCATGGATCCAGAAAGGTGGCAAAGCGCCGTTATGAGCATGATTTCGATTGTGGCTATTCATACCCCGGACATTCGAGAAGGAAGGTATAACTTCGTAAGTATCGGATTCATGTATGCAGAAAGGGTCCTCTCCAATTCAAAGACAAGGAAGAGCATTAGAGAAGCACAGGAGATCAACTGGGAGCGAAACATGTCGCTGAAACTAAGCCTGGAGTTCTGACAGCGAGGCAAAACGTGCCTCGGTATGAAATCCTTCCTCTACGCCAACCGAACAGGGAACGCTCTCCTGGCCCTGATAGGAACCGGCACCAACTAAATTGCAATCTACACAATGACTGAAGTGGATGAACACACGAATGAGGATTTCCTCCTCATACTTGGCCTTCGGGAGGAAATGAAAGACCACTCAATCGTGTGCGAAAATTGCGAGAAGGAGACTTGTGATAAGCTGCGAAGCTCCTTACATGAAACGAATGATGCTGATAGATGTAACATGAACGCGCCAAACCATAATTGGATAGATAAACACCATCCGAATGTATTCACGCGCGAAGTCGAACCCAACGAGTCCGAGCGCCCACCGCAGCAGGAGAGCGGAGGTCCTCTGCAGGAGACCCTTCATGCTCATAGGGTGACTTGATCTGCGAGAAGCACGCATCCAATTCCTGAGTCGACTCGGGCCTCTGTTCGTTCGGCAGCAGTCTTTCCAGCGGAGCCCCGAGCTCATGGAGATGGTGGACGGAGTTCCCGCAATCATTCACCAGGACGAGGAGAGAACGCACTTCCTCCTCTGAGGTGAGAGCAGCTTGAATTGCCGCTTTCGCTTGAGGTCTGCCTCAATACCTTATCTGACATGATCAGCCCGAGGGACTTGACTCTTAGTTGAGCGCTTCCCGAGTCTCAATCGGAAACCCGGCTCATGAGGGTAGGGTCTGCTTGTTCGACCGCCTCGAACGGTTGACTATGAGTCGGTCAAGCTCTCCATCCACTTTTCGGAAGCGACAGCAATCGGTCTCGACGCCAAGTGAGCAGGTCTCAAATCATCATGAAGGTACAGCTCCGCCTCCGGCTGAGGAAAACAGCCTGAGCCTTTCCCGAACATGCAAGGAAAGCGCGACCGGAGCGAAACAGAGTGAGGAGAAGCAGCCGGTGAAACACCAACCGAACCGATCGACGGATCCGAAATCTCCGTTCCCCTCCCGTCGCAGCAGACAGAAATGTATCAGCGCTCTGCCGCAGAGAACGTTGTTTGAGCCCGAGCTCGAAAGGGGCTCGATTGATTGGCGCCGACTACCTTGGCGACAGAGATTAGCTTCGAAGAAGCCTCGAGAACGCAGCTTCTCAGCATCCGCAACTCTCTCGCCCGGATACTTCCCCCCGGGGAACTTCTCCCGCAGAAAAAAAGGCGGGCTCTCTCAGGACGACAAAGTTGTGGCGGCGCCGCCTCTACCCCCCAGACACCGAGCTGTTCGGCCGAAGCACGGCTCGCAGATCCCTGGTTCATCGCTGAGTGCTCGGATGATATCTGTGGGGACGTGGTGGTATGACCGGTCAGACAAAGAAACCAGCAATACGAAGAATTCGAAGTTGTCTGGCGTTGAGGTGCTGCATCCGAAGTTGTCGCCTGTGAGATATGCCGAATCGATCATCTCGTCACCCGTAAGATTTTGGCTTCAGAGGGTCTACGAGCAACGGATGCACGGATGGAGCTCGAGTCAAGACTTGGCTTTCTCTGAGGCTGAGCACCCACGTCACAGGAGCCGGCATCCTCTTTAGGACTCGCGTGAGAGCTGCGACGAACGTTCGGTACTGCGAGGGGGGGGGGGAAGTATGTCTTCTTCCGGAGACTCCGCTTGAACAACAAGTCGAGTCGATCCCACTTCGGTCATCTCGTCATTTCACTCTTTGGGATGTTATTACCAAACTATGTTTCTTGCACGATTTCGAAGCAATCCCGCCGTTTTAAAATGCGTACGCATTCAGAGTTCTGTTACAAGAGCAGCCCCCACGAGGCTTCTGCTGTGCCGCTAGCCGCGTAGAAACTCTTTATTGAGTAGGTTGAACCTCTTACCTGAAGATGAGACTTTTCAAAAAAGCCCGCGCCGACGCTTCTGAAAGCCGGAACGACGCCATTTTGAACGCCATAGTGGAGGTTGAATCGTTCGTGTTGGAAGCCAAAAACTATTCCACAGGGCAGGGATTCTCTAGCGATGGCGGGGGTTGTAAGATCCTCTTCTAAAGCCGATGAGGAAGATCAAGTGGAGAACGTTGCCGAAGGTGAGTTTATTCAAGATGGCGCTCAGTCCCATGGATGATAGAATGATCTGCAGAGCTCGCAGACACAGATCACCTAACAACTGTATGAGATGATTTTTCGTTGACGTTCATGATCACAATCAGCTTGCATTCAAGAAGCACTCAGAGTAGCCACAAATCATTGTTCGGAACTTCGCCTCCGACACGGCGCGAACGGAAGGGTTCTCAGTTGATAATGAATAGAATACCGACCGGGACATATTGCACGATTGATGTATTTACAGTAGGAGGTCTCCAACACCGACGAATCACTCTCATATCCGCTAAATCCGCGCTGCAGGGAATGGTTGCAGTCAGGTCGTCGACGGACTGATTTCGACGCGCGAAACTGGTCTCCTCGCTAGCTGACCATGATTGTCGGCGGAACGTATTCTGTAAACGAAAGCTACGACGGCACCGTCAGATGATATCTCTGTTCGAAAGCAGTCCCCTTACCCATCTGAGTCCCTGCTGCGGTGCCATGCAACAGGAGTCAACTCCCGATGCGAGAATACTCAGCGCTCTCCCTCGGATGACTTCCACAATTTCGAGCCCGATGGGTGGCCAAGACACTTGAGGGCTGATCCAGTCTCCTGAGCATGCCCCCACCCCTGCCCCAATATCTCTAAGCGCATATCAGTTGAGTCCAGTTTCCGGCTCGAGAATCGTGGTCTCCGGCGAATTCTCGACGGACTCTGTTGAGCAACGGCAGCAATCGCCTTGAGAGAAAAACTCGATTCCGAGTCCGCGCTCAGTGGAGCTACACATGTTGGGATTGCGAAGTTCAGTCTGATGAGGTTCAGTTGCAGTCCATCTGAATGAACTCTCTGTGAGACAGATCCGAATCGAACAGATAGGAGAGGTTATGAGAGGATCTATCACAACTCGAATAACCTATGTGTTATCTGTGACAGAAATCGGGTTCGAACATCTTGAGGAAGTGGCGGACGTCGAAGATTGGCAGGACGCAGAAGAAAGAGAAGATGCTGATGCTGACGACGAAGCGATCGCGTCCGAAGAGTGAGCGAACACAGGATTCATGATCGCCAATTCACATGCCATAGAAGCCATAGCCAGCAACTTCATGACCCGAACTCTGCTTCGTTTCAGAGCGGTGACGGGTGAAACTACGATGGTTATTGTGGAAGCAGAAGCCCTGGATTCTGGAGATGCACCGATTGTAGATTCTCAGGAGGTTGAATGCGGCATCTGTAAAGTGGTCAGTGCAGAATCTCTTGATGCCAGATTCTTCTCGAAATGTCCCATTCCACTCACCGAGACGACCTACCACCCGGCGCCCTTTCAATTCTCTCAGACACGGTGGTGAGAATGGGTGTTCGATCACAAGCCTGTAAAGTTCTTCAGGCCCGTCATTTTTTCCCCAGGTTCTGGGCTCGAAAAATGCGCTGGGCGCTCACATGCGCAAGGCGCATCAACAGGGAGATCCTTCAAGACGGAATCATCTGTGCTCGTTCTGCAACAAGGCTTTCACGACGTCATCGAACCTTCAACAGCACAAGCGACTACATTTCAATGAGAGACCATTCCAGTGCAATCGTTGCAATAAAGGATTTGCGACGAGTACCAACCTCAAGCAGCACTACAGGACGCATACAGGTGAGCGAGTTCAACGAGCATACGCTTGTGAAATTGGACAGGATTTGTAATTTAGCCGAATCTCAACAACCTTACCGAATCCGCGATTTCCAGGAGACCGACCATTCCCTTGCAATTACTGTCCCAAGAAATTCGCCACAAATTCCAATCTCCGTCAACACATACGAACTCACACAGGTGAGCGACCCCATATCTGCAGAACATGCAACAAGGGCTTCATAGACGCCGCGAAGCTCGCGAACCATGAACGAGTGCATACCAAAGATAAACCATACATGTGCAGTGTCTGTGAGAAAGTATTTGCTACCAGCAACAATTTGAAGGCGCATTCAAAGACGCATGCAGTAGGCTGGGGGGACATCCCGGCTCGACGGAAGAAAGTGTTCAACGGTCCCGATAATGAAACTAGTGGGTCGTCGCGATGTGCCCGAAGCGGCGTTATTCTGGTGAAGCTGCGTTCTCTCGACCAGGGAGAACAACAAGTTGTGAAGAGCAGCAGCAGCTCCACCACGTGACAGGAGATCAAAATAGGAAAAAACCCAAAACTTGCCGATGGCCTCGTCGCTTGTGTTGTTCAAGAACCTGATATCGTTTGTTTGAGACTCACAAGAGAATCAGACTTGAGAATAGAGCGGCTCGGCTTCATGGTTGTCACCATTCTACTCTGATGAAGCCTCGTTGATGAACTCGTTGAACCCGCGAATCGGTCTCCGCTGAGTTCAGCCGCTTCAAACTTCTACTATTGCATCGCACAAATTTCCCGAGTTGAATCTTTCACCCGGTCTCTCAGATTGGACTGATTTCCTCAATGCCCTCTCGCTCTCGCATCATGTGAATGAGTCATGATAATAAAGCATCTGTTTATGATTCAGTGTGAAAAACCATGGGTTGTCATTCACTGCGATGGTTCTTGAAGCAGCGGAGCGATATCCGCGTTGTGTACGCAATAATACGAGTTTCGTCCATTTTCCGGTTTGTGATTGCCATTAACTCTGAGCCGGAGGACCGGCCAGGCTGCTAGTTTGCCTCTCGTTCTCAATTTCCAGAGTGAACTCTTCCGACGAGCATAAATAGAGCCGTACGTTTTCCAGCTGACATCATCGCGGATTCAACGATACAGGCGTCCGTGAAGAGCAACGCTGATGGGTCCGAAACTTGGGAAGTTGAGGGTGGCAACGTTAACCTCTCGCTGATACCCCCGATATGTCTTCAGCAATACATTTGTAATGACTGCAACAAGGTGAGGGAGACCGCATGATTCATTTTGAGGCTTGGGAAGAAGGATGCGCATCGCTCCTGATTTCTCAACTCGGAGCATATGAGGGAATCGAGCAGAAGTCTCAGCGCTCAAAATAACAATCATCCTTCCAGGTCTACTCGAATTCCTCAAATTTGGCCCAACATCGGAGGACCATCCATCCCAAAGATTTCGTCAGGAGGTATCTCTGTGAATACTGCGAGAAAACGTTCTCTCTGGTGACAAATCTCAGGCGGCATCAGAAGAAAACGTGCCCCAACGCGAAGAGGAACGAGTCAGGAGGCGAGGTGAGTTGCTGTTCCCTCATCGCTCCATCTGTCCAGATTTGAGCTCCGTCCAAAAGACAACATTGATATGTGTTAAATGTCATCTTGATTTTCAGTCGGCTCGCCAGACGTGGCCATGCGACGATTGTGGCAAAATTTGCTCAACCAAAGGAAATCTGAAGAGTCATAAGTTCACACACCTTGGCATTAAAATGTACGAGTGCTTCATTTGCGAGAAAAAGTTCACAACGAACTCGAATCTGAAGCAGCACCTCGTCGTGCACGACGGGAAGTACAACGGTTAGTTTACTAAGACCATTGTCCAATAATCTTGCAATCCGGATCGCCTGCGGAGTATCGAGAGATGACATAATGTATACTCAGGGAAGGTTCTGTCGAAGTCGAGGAGGCGAGTCATCAAAATTCACATATCCTCACAGTATATTTTCGCTCCGCAGGATTACAGCCGAAACGCAAGAAAATCACCCTTCAAATTCGGGAAGAGAAACAAAGCGATACCAATGTCGAACCGGATCCCAACGAAACCAATGCAGCTGTCCGTACGTTACAAGTAGTGTCCGACGGCACAACCTCACTGAAAGAGGAATATATCGCTGTCGCGGAAACCCCATCGGTACCTAAAGGGAGGACTCAGAGACCTCTGATTGTTAAAGTAGACGTCGATCGTGATGTGAAACCCAGACGCAGCTCCACGACTACGAAACCAATTCTGTTACCGCCGCCACCTCTAAGACTCTCTTGAGTAGATTTTCTGTTTCTTGCCGCCACTCCGCTCCGTTAATAAAATTTTGAAAATACTCCTCCATATCGAGTCGCCCTTCGAATCAGCTCCCTTCTCGGGACTTTCCGAGGGAGTGAATCCTGCCTGATTCGCTGCTCCTTAGAATATGGTGATTCCTCAATTTGTAGAGAACATTGTGCCTCAAGGTCTGGAAAGGTTGTCGTCCGTCATGTTGTTTCGGACGCGCCGGAACCCGATCTACAGACCTATGTCTCAGCCAGTGACCATGCAAATCGCAGTTGAGGGGGCGAATGTTCGAAGTGCCAATTCCCCTGCGCATGCCTCATTTTTTTTGCCCAAGCCAAAGTAAGGACGACCGCTGAAGTGTATCCTCGCATGTTGGACTGATACCCTTCTTGACACAACTTAGCTGAAAAGTGAGACAATCATCACTCGCGTATATTATTTCCGTGTTGAGTAACTAGAGGAGGGTGATCCCGGATTCATCTCACGAGATCTGCACGGCCAGTTTTCAACTGAAAATCAAACGATGACGCTGACTGGAGCAAGCTGTTCCAAGTCCTCGATCAATTCTCTCAACTCACGCGTACGAGAAACTCCTTTCTTACGCGGACCGCGATCCTTTGTTGTCTATGTCGGGATCGCAACCAAGCAATCATTCCACTGGCTTGATCGAAATCTCGTCGGTGATAGGAAATCAAGGATGCTAGTGAACGTATCTGTGACTTCAACAGGGAAACATCGTGAGTACAATTGTGCGACTGAATTTTCCGTCCCTTGCTCTCTGCGTCTCTCCCGGACCTTTGCGCGTGATGCATCTTCCTCTCATCTCAGACGACAGATTGACTGGTAGTGATTATGTTCTCGACTCTACAGTCGGGCTTCACTGAAACGATAGAATCGCTCGCATGATGATACGTACATAAAACCTAAAATGTATGCTCTCGGTCGTCGAGTTCGCTCTATGCATTATCCTTGAGGCAGCGGAGACGAAATGCAGAGCTACAGCGCCCCCTACAGCATGGTGATCGTTTGAGTGTAAGTGAGTAAGTGTGAGTGAGTTGGTTGAGCTTCCCTTTCCTCGCTCGGGCGTCCTCACCGTTGTGCTCTCGCAGCACCCGAGTCCGTTTTCACCCGAGCCGGCCCGAGCGGTCGGGTGTCACACAACTGGTTACAAGGGATACGCAGCCTGCCTGTTTGGCTGCGAGCGAGCCAGTTAGCCTTCACGCTAGCCTGCCAGCCAGTCTGCAGCTCGGCTCCGCAGGCATTCACTCAATCGGTCCTCTTCTTATCACTCGGTCGGTCGGTCACTCACTCGGCTGGTTGATCGCTCGGCAAATCGGCCCGCAAGCAAGCAAGGAAGGAAAGCCGCAAGTCAGTCAGTCAGATAGCCAGCTTTGC
Source organism: Phytoseiulus persimilis (assembly GCA_037576195.1). Classification (NCBI taxonomy): domain Eukaryota; kingdom Metazoa; phylum Arthropoda; class Arachnida; order Mesostigmata; family Phytoseiidae; genus Phytoseiulus; species Phytoseiulus persimilis. The sequence continues at coordinate 53,760,172 of CM075101.1, read as the reverse complement.
TCGTGCCCGTTCTCGGTGGCAGTTTTCGGTGCCGTGTAGTGTCGTCCGTGGTCATCCATTCGCTCGCCACCGTAGGCCTCAGATTCACGAACAAATCAGAATACCTTGGCCGTACAGGAACTTGGCTGATAGGCTCGGAAGTTCCCCAAGATGAGCATCACCAAGTCCGCATCTTCCATGTGAGTCTTCGAATCAGTGACTACTTCGCCAAAGGCTCGGCTAAAACTCATCCTCTCGGAGGAGGAAGATTCCATTGCGAACGGATTGAATTGTACCGAAGGCTGCAAGCCGCTCTCGAGCTTTGGTGTAACAACAGAACTCGTCCTGTCCCATGGCGGCGGAAAAAGACTGAGGACCGCTCTGAGGGAAGTCTCCACACAGAGATTGAGCACTCGTCAATGAGAACGAACATTCGCGTGTGTCCCCTGTTTCCCATATAGCCAATGCACGGAGCTCGAGGGAGGACTCTGAGATAACCGCCAATCATCACCGTTTGACATCCGGAGTCACAACGAACGGGGAATAGCCTCACGAGGTTGTTCCTATAGTCCTGTCAGACCAAATTCTTCCCAACTCTGTTCCTGCTATCTGAGTGTGACCCGCCGAGGGACCAATCGTGCATTTGAGGACAAGGTCACTCTGCACGTTAGGGGGGATCGTCGGGAGGCTTCGCACACGTGGAGGGTAACTAATCTCGAAACAGATTCAACATGAGTCAAGCTCTTCATCTAACACCTCTCGGTCCTACTCGCGAGCTGCGCTCTGAGGTGCCAAGCGGATTCGGGATAACTTTCATGTCGTGCCGGAACAGCCGTCCATGTGAATATCCGAGGCGAAGAGCTCGTCAACAAGGGCACCTGAGTGCATCGTATGTCGCATATCGATTGAATTGATTGAGAATCGCTAGCACACAACGCGAATCTTCCGTGGAGGAGGACGATTCATTTGGGCTCGGGGACTCCGGCGACCCGTTTGCCCACGAGGGGTTCGCGATTTTCATGTGAGCAATGGACGGCCATCGGCGAGCCCTGCGTGACAAGACAACACATTTTCCTAGCAATAACGGGATTCGATCTCATTGCTAGGCTGGTATTCGGTTCAACGATAATGGGTTGGTGATACCGCGCCAGAAAGATCCCGTCGTTTTCAGACGTTTTCGCTATTTTCGCGTGATTTCCATTACCAAGGGGGTGAACTGCGCCAAATCCTCGAACACACAGACGATGAAGCCGGAGGGCTCTGTGTATCAAATGTTTCCAAACAGATAGAGTCTCCGAAACCATGCGGATGCGAACCCCGAAAGCTGACTCTCTGGGCGGAAATCCAAAATCTTGGAGTTAAAAGCAATTCACGCGTCCGAGCGCTCCCACTAGCTTTTGTCTCTGATCGTAGAGGGCACGTTCTTAACTCGCGGCACCTAACAAGGAAGCGAGAAGAACTTCAAGCGAAGTCTCACGATGTCTAACGCCGAACCCGAGTGGATCGAGGTCGGGAATTCGCCCACGGGAAATGTCGGGCTGAGGTTCTGCAAACGCTGGTCTGACGATTCCTGAACGGGTCAATCTGTCCCAGATGGCGTGGATTTTCCGCTGTCAGCCGGTTAACGCTCGGAGGAGAGGCCATGGGAGGCAAACATTCATTCTCACCTAAACATCATGAATATCGGAACGTACAGTGGCCCAAATCGTGTAATCGTGTTCCTCTCTGTATTGCGCAGAGTGCTTCACGTCCTAGGAAATCCAAAACACGATTTCATAACCGCCGGATCGATTGCACGTTTGCATGACGACTGCCGGCTCCGTTAGCTCTCGCCGTCGGTTGCTTGGAGCGGTATTTTTAATGATAAGCATAATGAAATGTCCAGCTGGTCAAACACGGATCGATTTCAGATTTGCTAGACCCCCGTCGCGTTCCCGTGCGGTCTCGTTACATTGACGCTCAGTGGAGCAGTGACACAGGACGCTCCCAACACTGGAAGCCAGATTTACGGGTAACAATGCAGGAGGAAAATTGCCGGGGAAGTCTCAGAGGAACAACTCGAGGTACCAGAAAGAGATCTCCTAATCCGAGTGCTTGAGAGCGCAATGCTCGAATAGAAGCTCGCCGTTTTCCAACCAAACGGCCTGTCGTCCGGGTCTCGATGCCAGGTGTAAGAATAGAATTTGCGCCCCGAAGGTACCTCTATCACACGCAGCGCTATCTGCCTCTTATGAGCCCGGAACAGCGTTTTTTTTCTCGGCAGAGCGATTCCCAGTCGACCGACTTCGGAAGAGCTTTTTGAGGGATCTGCTGGCCGCTTCCCACTGCCCGGAGGAGTTCAAGGTTTCGTGGAGAGGCCGTCGGAGCGATACAGCCGACGATCGCGATCATCAGAAAAAGATACAAAACAGTTCTGTGGGCTTTGAGTCCGGTAATGGTCCCCGTTCTCTCCAACACAACTCGCGAGGCCAACTTTCTGGGCATGCGGTGGACCAGTAGTTGAGCAATCGCATGCTATCTGAACTGTTATTCACCATGGAGATTTTTTTTACCTGCCAGCCGGATACTCTCCGTGAATTTGACAATGATGTTCGGCACGCAACCGCCGGAACCGATCGGCAAGGATTTCGCTGCTTCTGAGCGATGTTTGTGGACCACCGTCGGTCTGTTTAAAATTCCATTGATGGTCCGCGTTTTTTGTCGATCGGAACCATAACATGCTCGGTGCGCACGCTGGCCTCCATACCTCTTACTGACTCGCACTCAGGATAGAGTCACGGGGAGCCGAAGGATACGTGCCCCCGTTTCTGAGAGTTATGCTCGACGATTGTCAACTTCTTTTTTCTTCCTCTAGTTGACCGCTCCGGCCCACGAGTGGCGTTCATTCAGCGGCGATTAGAGTCGATGATTACGACCTGCCGGCAGCCATTGCCATTGTCTCGAAGTCCGACCGCGATCTGGTTGAGGAGAACCATTTTGAGGTTCGACTGAAGATATACTCATTCGCGGTCGGGGCAGAGGCGGCAGGCAATGTTCATCTCTGAGCCTCTCGACTGCTCGGAAGACGAGTAAATCTATCGGATGAATTCGCTCCCATAGCACACCAACGGTCTCGCAAACCCCATGGGCGAGATAATCTCCTTCGTCTGATGATGCCCGGAAGCTCAAGACTGGGAGACAGACCGGCTACTTCTAGGAAGAACTGGAGGAATTCGAGCTCGATAATGGAGTCGGCCGAACTGTCTCAACATTCTACATCAGAAGATCGATCCGCACCAGTGCGGCCGCCTTCAAGGGACGGCAAAAAAGTTCAATCACGGTCTACCTCGCGGAAATGGACGGGTTTATGCTACATGGTTCGAATGACCGCTGAACCTCTCTCCTCCCCCCTGACACAGAACACCCTGATGCGTGCGAGTTCCAAGGCCAAGAGCCTTCTGAACATGGCTCTTGAACGAAGTCAATTGGTTCAAGCCAGAGAAGAGCCTGGAGGCCAGACGAATTGCCGACCGGGGCAGAAGTTGAGAATTTCCCTAAATCAGGGTTCTCCCACCTCACAATCGGCGGCCGAAATCGGCAGCGAAAGCCGAAAAGATGGAAGTCCGTCCGGAAAACTCCATAACGGTAACGTCTGTCAAAACTCTGCCCTCTCTGATTACGCTACTGGCTCTCCAGGTGTTCTCAGGAGAAGGAGACACATGATCCGTTCTCGGAGCTCGTCCGTCTGAAAGTATCGAGATCCCATCCGCTTTCATGGTCGCAATACAGACATCACCAACGGAGCAATGGGGTGCATCAGATATACGAGCGTATTCCATGGCTGCGGAGCTTACGGCAGCGGTCAGCATAATCGATACGGGACGGACCTTCACGGCCTCGAAGTGGAGTCTTTCGACCGAATGAGCAAGTAGCCATGGCAGTCAGGCGAGCGAGCAGGTTGGCGCGCGGACCATTCATCCTCTCGGCGAGCAGCACGCAATGCTCAGTAAACAGTAGATGTATTCCGCGAGCGCAGAGCCGTAGTGGAGACCTGGAAGAGGGAAACTGATCCCGGAAGTGCACTGGTCCCCGACAGACAATCTCCTATAGGAGTAGGAACGGCTCCGATACGCCTCTCGGAACAGAGCTCTCCCCGAACCCCCAAGCTTCACTTCCAGAAAACGCATCATCTCCGGGCCGCGTTCTCTCTTCCGATCGGTCAGCAACTTCCAACCAGAGCCCGCTTGACTCTGGACATGTGAGACGGAGAATCTCGGGGGAGTCACTCGAGTTCTGCGAAAGATTCGGCCCGAAAGAGGTCAGCTCGGACCCGAAGATAGGATTCGGGAAACGCGGCGCGCGTCGTTGTCTCCCGCTTCCAAGGTTCCAGTGACGACGTCGTTATTGCCCTCCCCTACGCACAGATTTTCACTCACGCATGCGCTGTGGGCGATCACAAGGAAGAAACCGGTGCCGAAGATACCTGCGCTCCGCCGGCGTCTAACCAGGGCCGGTGAAGCCAACGATACAGTTTCTGGTGATTTCTGGGTGCGAAAATCGAGCGGCGATGACAAGGTTCTCGGGGGGGCTCGTCGAGACATCAAACGGTCTCTGAAATCCCCCGAGTTCGAGTGTTTGTGAGTGAGCGGTGCGCAGGGTGAAAAAGTGGAACGTCATTTCCAAAAGGTAAATGACCGCTGAGCGCCTAAAATCAACTTCAGCCAAGATGATGAGCTCTCGATTCACATTTTTCAAGTTTCTCAATCAGTTTAGCTCAATGTTCTCATCTCGCTAACGAAGCTTGCGAACATCAGACTCGAAGAGCCGTGGGAAAGTGAGCGCTGACATCACGGGGATAGGGAATGTGAGCAATTGATCTCGATGAAATCTTCCGAGATGGATTCGACTGCGGAACACCCGATCAGCGCCTGCTGAACCACCGTGGCGCGAGTCCGAGACCTCGGTGTGGCAAAGTTCGGTGAGAAAGAACAGCGCCAAACATGAGATTTTAAAAAATACGGAATAACTTCAGCAGTCGGGACAGCTCTTCGGAGGAGTCGCTTGTGTCAGCCGTACACGGAAAAACCTAGTTATTCACTGGAAGCTGTTCGAAAACCGATATTTTCGACCACTGGTAACCACCCGTTAGTGGTCAGCTTATCAAGGACGGTAGAAATCCGACTCTTGATAATATTATCTTTATGAGGCTGTGCTGCGCAACGACGTTGTGCTGGCTCGCTGACAGATCCTCTCCAGCCGGGTAACGTTGGCAGGATTTTCTTGAGAGAAAGTCACTCGAACGATTCCTTCCTAACCGCCTCCGTCTTAGATCCAGACGAGCTGCGCCGCAACGACCCTCACAAAATAACGATATAGTCTCCGAACAACGAAATATCAAGCTCTGAATTGTACTCTGCGTATGTTTTGTGCACAGGTTCACGGAGCTCCGGTAGAATGAATCGCGCTACAGTGTTCAGGCATATGTGATTCCCACATCGCTTGTTTCGTGCAGACGATCCATGAGCGCACGGAGTTCCGCTCGGCACAACGCGGGCCGCACGGTTGGCCGCACCCAACTACAATCTGCGCTCATGTCCAATATAGGCGTCTCAAATGGATGAGCTGATGAGATCCTGCGCTTGTGCCCGCTCGTATATAGCTTAACATTGATCTTGGCGGTCTGCGACCATCGGATCCAACGGGGAACTGGGAGAGGCTCGATGTGCGATTCCAGTTTGAGTATTTCTGCCAATTTTAGGGGTGTGTTCTACGACCGAGGCGTCAACCAGGGGAAGCACCGGCCCGTATCGTGACCTGCGTTTCTCGTGCTCGACGTGACGTGACCAATCCGGCACTGATTGGCACGACAGTGCTTTCCCCGACTGCCTCTTGGAAATCCGGAAACCTCGGATTGCCTCGGTGATGCAGGGAACCACACTGTTTGCTCCGAGCGGCTGTCAGAAACCCGGAATCGGGCTTATCATTCTGACATGAAGTTTCTTCTGAAGTAAATTCGACTTGGAATGTCCACGATATATTCGGCGCTTAGCAGTGTTCCACCGGGCTGGATTTGTTCGATATCGGGCGCTGTTGGTCGACCGGGGCATTACTTCTGAGTTCTTCGCTTCTGACCGGGCATTCCGCTGCAGCGCATGTTGCTTGGTTGTCATGTGTATGCTTCCGAGTTGAGCTGCGTGGAGATATTCCCAGGAATCTGGAAGGTATATGATTCCTTAATATCCGATGAAACCTGGAATGGAGAAAGATTACGGCCGGAGCGCGGGCCAGTGACGAGGATTGCTCAATGATCGGGGCGGCCTGGAGCTCTAGCGACCCTTCCAAGTGCTGTGCCGCAAGTGAGCGAGTCAGGAACGGCTCTGTTCTCGAGAACCGCAAACCGTGAGATGGTTCAGGGACTGACAAATAGTTTTCTCCCGACACGATTAACTGAAGGGTATATGTATTCCCAGAGTATACCCGATTCCTAACTCGAACAAAAAGCACGCGAGCAAATAATGCCCAACCCATACGGAAAAGAGTTCCCCGTGGCGGGTGAACCCGGTTCCCGTGGAACAGGGAATCCCAAGTTCTGAGGGAGCGCTCCTCGCTGTCTTCGAGGAGTCGTACATTCTCGACATTTGAGTCCGATCCCACTGCTGAAGCTGAAGTATTCATGTCCAAGGTCACTAGAACTCAGCGACTCCTCCACGACGGTTATCGTGGATCTCAGAACAACGACTGGGCAGCTGAATCTGATAATCCCGTCATGCTTCTAGAAGGGGAGCTTCTCGAGCAGCTCATGAAGCTGAAACACACGAATGATTTGGACACTCAAACTCCGGCCACTTCTGAATTGCTATTTTGTCGATGGAAATTCTCCTCAAATAGTACTTCTCCTCTCGAGCCCCGGATAATATGCACACGAGTGCTTGGTTCTTGCTGCGAGACTTTCCAGCGTTTAGCCGTTTCTGAAGCATTAAGCATCGCTTGAAAGAGACGCGTCATGCTTCAGAGTCCCCTTTACCGGGCATTCCTCCTCCGCTGCCGAAATCACATCTGGCTGCCCCGGGGAGCAATCATTGGCAGTCTGGCGGATTCCTGACGAACTGGAACATGGAAGACTTCAAAACGCGGTCAACCGATTCCACAAATGGACTGAGCGGGCCTTGATCTCAAACGATCTGGCTCTGATCTGCATCCTCGATAAGCCACCGTACACCTACGCGATTGATTGAGTGAAGCTTTCCTCGACTCCATACGCTGGAGCCAGTGTAGCACGGGTCCATGACCTCACATTTCGGATTAAAGGAGCAGACAAGAATCTCCGCGGAAGGAACATCGAGAGAAGCAAACTCCGACTCGGATCCTACGGCGTGCAGGACCTCAATTTTCATAACAAGGTCTTCGAAACCCGAATTCAATCCACAGTTCGAACGTTTAGCGAGCACCGTCCAAAGAAGAGGTTTGTCAACAGGTGTGTATTTACCGGGATTCATGAAACATCAGGCCCAAGTTCCAATCAGCCCCTCTCCCGCGCGCTCCCTCGAAGCTGGGCCGGTCAGGTTGTTTACACCGAACGCGTTCGTACTCGAACTCGCCGGTAGCGAGCTTGCCGAAGGTGATGCCCGCAGTGTCGACAACGAAATACGGTCGAACCGCCCTGAACACGCCACCGCGAACGGCTAATATGCTTCACAGCTTGGATCACTGACGTCGCCGAAGCAGCGGTAGTGCGCTTCTAGCCAGAGCTGGAGACTATGACCAACCGCGTGAGAAAGGTTCAGAAAACGGACCATCCGTGAGGGGGTCAAGCGGGGTTATCGCGATGGGACACACGCACAAGACTTCAGCAGAACAATTCGGGATTGTTAGAGAAACTCTCGATAAGGAAACGAACAATCCAGACAGACTGTCTAAACTCGTCAGCGAAAGCATCGTAAACATCGACCGAAGTTAAGGGCAGTGAGAGAGAACATGAGCGATGCATTTCCGTAGAGAAGCACGATGAATATCCGACGTGGCGAATTTAATGCATCCAATAACTGTGTACGCAAAGGAGGAGCGTGTCTGGATCGTGAGCGACAGCGGGAGGGGCTGATGGAACGAGAGAATTTCAGTTGTCAATTTCGTTCGATCATCCCGAGTCGCTTCGACAGAGGGCCCAATATGGGAAGCGCTTCCACCAACGCCGACGTTGAGAGGTCGTTCTCTCCGCTTATGAGTCCGCAGACGGATTGTTGCCAAAGATTCTCAGAACGGGATCACGGCTCCTCCGTTCCTCGTGATTGACACGTACTCCACGGGCAGAATATTCCAGGGATTCTCCTGCGCTTCCCTGAAGTAGTCTTCATTTGATTTCGCACTTTTCTGGGAAGTTCCTCACCAAGACCACACCTATCCGTGGACATAACTATCCGGTGAAGCTGATTCCCTGCCACAATGGAGGCGATGGAGTAACCTAGTGGAGCTGAGGCGAAAGTCCGCCCTTCAGAGCGTTCGGAGATCTGCTCGATCATGCGATGAATAATCCGAGAAGGATTAGGGATAGGGCACAGCGGGGGCTTCGGATTCTCGATGAATTTTCCGGGAAACTCCTCGAGGGGTCGAGAAAGATGGAACGGGGCTTTCCCACTCTTACTGTGGGCGAGATTCTGTTTGGAACGCGTCGACGAACTGCGGCCGCCATCCCGGAAACGGTGGGCTGCGACAAAACAGAGAACGGAAATGCTTGTGATCCTTTCCAGTGCCCAAACCCAACGCTCTCCACCGGACTCCGCAGCAGCGGACTGGCAACTCCGCTCGTCGACCGATGAAGTCATTCATCTGGTTATGATCAGAAACCGGTAGAGGTGTGAAAATATTAGTGAGGAAGAAGTGATGATTCTGGAAGGGCCCTCAAACAGTCGTACTCAGAGATCGTGGGTTCACGTCGATGCTGGAAGCAGTGTTTTATGCGAACGCAGAGCGGATCGGCGCGAGTGTGCCTCATCGCGATCATTCATTCCGTCCACGAGCGCCTCAAGAAACCAGGGCTATGGTAATGAAAACGTCTCAATCCGAGTCCTCCCCTTGACCGTCCCCCCCCCCCCCCCCCCCGTCATGATCGTTACCCAAAAAGGTGGCGGACCCAGCGTGAATCACAGTACCACAGCCGCTGTTGGCTTCCGCTGAAGTCGGGCGGAATCGCTCACAGTAGCCGAGCTCCCCGTCTCTTCAGTGGCCGCGAATGACCATGGAGCGGGAGCGGAATGTTTCGAATGCTGTAACGCTCTGATTCCGAGACTCCGTGGCCCTCGAATAACCCACTGATCCGTTCGCACTGGCGTGTCCGAACCCGTGAATACTGAACTCAACACCCGAAGCCAAGGCAGCTTTTGTCGAGTTGTTCCCGCTCGCGTCTTCCCGAAGCTTCCAGAACCGCTTCGTGGTGGTTCCGGTCCCGCGGACAGGGGAAACAGGGGGGTGTTTGATTCGCCCAATCCGTGCGGTTCAGAAATGTCCAATTGGAAGAACGGGATCTGTTCCCCATCAGTGCACGTCTAGCTCGCATCAGGTTCGACGAATTAGCGTCCAGATGCTCGCTGTACCGGGAAGTTCGGCCTCGGAGTTCCAGCATCAACATCATTCTCAGACATCTGAATTATTCGGAACCATTCGCTGACAAAGTCTGTTCGCCGACATCGCCAGAAGCATTGATCTCATCGAGAAGAGTAGTAATTTTTTGGGGACTCATGTCTCATCTGACCTAAGGAAACTTCTCAGCACAGTGAATCAAAAACGGAAATCATTTTCAGGAATATGAGTTGGCGACATCTATACAATCAGCAATGGTTCACCGATACGGCGAGCGAGCGTCACGAAGGTATCTGCGAGGCTTCATGCGCAACATGAATGAGCAGCCGTCAGCATCGGAATCGGATACCGTTTCTCAAGGATGAGCCATCTGGTACTGAGAGTGAGTGATTTGATGAGAACCTTGTGATGCCTTTCTTGGAATAGGAGTTCCAGCTTCCTCGACTGTGAGTTTGAACTTGTAGTCCGCTTGATGGCCGATCATCAACTTGATGGGAAACTATCGGCTCGTTTGAAACAGCCGCACATGAAATGTTGCGGCTCGGCAGCTAGTCTGTCTGATGGAACGGATAATGGGAATTCATGTTCCTTGAAGCACCAGAGATACACGATGAAATCCCGGAGCAAATTTGTCCGTCGCCTCGAGCTTCGAATGATCGCTTGGTAGTTTTCACTTCTCATCCCTTACGATGTTGGATAGGAGGAAATGATGGAGACAACTTCCGTCCAGCTCACGGTGCTGCTCAACTTTGGTCATGATACTTTTTCGTTTATGTCCCACCGTTATGGCTCAAACTTGGGAACCTCCTGGAAACGTTCTGGTCTAATTTTCGCACTCGGAATTCATAGCTCAAATGTACTTGGAGTTTCTGGAGCAAGGCTGAATCGTCAAAGTTGGAAAGTAATGTTCAGATTGATCTCGGAATCACCCCTCCAGAGGGAGTTTCTCGAGCAACGGTTAGTTATAACGGAAAAGGTGTCAAGACCGAAACTGTTCATCATAGTGAGCTTGGCAAAAGCGATCCTCATCGTCTTCTCATATCTGGCGCCATGACGGGGGAAAAGGACCCACTCTGGAGTCCGGATTCCTTGGAAACATGTGGGACAGGGGAGCGCGTGCTTCTACATGTCCATGGATGTACAAGAGATTCTCGATCCGAAAGATCAATGAAGTTCAAGCATCCATTCTAGAGGCCAGATCTGATCGAGGCCCCCCGGATGCCCACTCTTTCATATGCAACCACACCAGCCTAGCGAGGGGTGGGGGGGGCTCCGCCCCGGACATCAAGGTCTCGGGCCCGGGGCAGCGTATCGCCCAGCCCGGGCATCGCGACGTCCTTCTGGAATCCGGCGATGGCATTCCTCAAATCTTACTTCGCGTGGGGGGATCTTCCTCCAGCGGACTTGATATTGGTGACTTCGCCATGAGGGGCATCAGATTGAGAGAATTTTCGCCATGAGGGACTTCAGATTGAGGGTCCGCCCCGGGCATCACCGAGGGCTACGCCACTGTGCAATTGCAACATCCGCTTTTCCGAGATGTGGCTTTTCCCCTGGAGCCTGTCTACCTTCAGACGACTGATCACGAGTTGAGCGGAATCGTTCATCTCACTGACAGCATCGCGAAAATTCATTTCCTCCAGTGGGCTTTGAGTAAGTTTTCTGAAGAAAAAGGCACGCTTCCCCGCTATCCTCGAGCACCAACTGATTCCATGCAAGTCCGATCATGATATTCATTCGGACACCCGGTCGGCGATATCTTCTCGTGAGACGAGCTCGCCCACGCTCAAAGGAACCCCCCTTGAGTGAAAAATTCCAGCCTCCCCTCAGACCGGGTTGCGTGGCCAGCTCCCTTGGAAAAATAGCTCCGACGGAGACTCAGCGTCAGTGTCGCATATGTCAAACCAAGGAGCCTCCGGAGAACTGCGCCAGAATCGGCCGGAAATCGGCTAATCAGTTCTGAACGAGGAGATTTGGTTAATCCCCGTTGGATCATGCTCGCTATCGGTTGATGACAGTTCGAGACAACGCTGCATAGCAACTCCACGCATTTACTCCGCCACAACGAAAGGGTCGAACATGGTTTCACGACCAAAAGCTGAGCCAAAACTGAAACTTTCTGAGGCCCTGGCAATGGCGGGTTCAGGCCTAGCATAGGCGACACACAATGCTGGTCCACTTTCCCTTGTGTCAGGTCTGCGGTTGGCCCCGCGGTCCCAAATGTTCGCCCTCAAACAACACGAGCCTCGAGTCTTGGTGCAGCTGGAGTCCACCTGAAGGCTGAATGCGGGAGACGCTCAGCTGTACAGGAACCGGGCAAGGCTGAGAGTCGAGAGATGAGTTCGTGTACTGCGCGCGTCCGAACTCAAGTGATTCGTGTCGCTATGATGAAGATATGTGATAGCTTGAGAATCGGGGCAGAACGGTTCGCGTTGGTCGCACCTGTCGCCGCTGCCAATTGAAGAACCAGATGAGCTTCCAGCGAGCCAGCCCCAGAACGTTCGCAGCAGAGTCGATTTGAGGTGATCAACCGTTTTGAATATGGAGCAGTCGATGACGAGCCGCTGGCGCAGGCGACAAGGGGGAGTACGGCTTGAGAGAGGATGAGGCAAACTCAAAAGCAGTGATTCTCTATGAAGGCCGCCTGGTACCTTCCGGGAATCGCGGAAAGAAAAGGGAACCGCAGGTTCGATTCAAGCCTCAGTCTTTCCGCCAGAAGCTGAATGAGGAGGATGAGGCCGGAACCCTCGTTCAGCTCGCTGATCGAAACTCTCGCAGTCGGATCGTACTGCCCGCGAGCGCCAAGATGGTCGAAAGAACTCCATGACATTTCAAACTCCCGTGCGAGTTGTTAATGAGCCGCTATCACCACTACCGCAAACTTTGCGGATCGTCCAGATCGTAGGATTACCTCGTGTACGATCTATAATTCAAGAGCCGTCGCGTAGGCGACCAACCTCTCGACGCATTTCGCGGGATCCGCGGTATGTACTGTCTGCGACTCATCAGTGAAAGAGATGGATCCTCTCGACGAAAGTACCCGCGAGACTCTGAGTTCGAACCTCACTGAGTAGATTTGGGCAAGTTTGATCAGGCTCGAGCATCTCACACATTCTCTCTCCGCAGGTTCGCCCAGAAAGGTTGTATCCCGGGTTGGGAACAGTCAACTGCATTCCGGTTCTTGATTGTGGTTATTGGAGGCGTTGAATCATTTCCCGGCCTCAGAAGCGCGAGCATAAGTTCAAGAGACACCTCTCAGAGTTTCGGTGGTGGATGGACATTTCGTCTTCCATAGACCCTATGTCTGAGAGCATCTACCTCATGGCGTCCAACTGAAGAGTTCTTCAATAGTGGAATCCTCCCACTGACCCTGCGAGAATTTTAAGTCAAGGGCATGAATCGGTTTCGCGGAGCTTCTTCCTGTATTGGCCCCGACTTCTCCTCGGAGTTGTCGCGGAGTTTTTTTTGCCCCCCGAGTGTTGGTGAGCTCGGTTCCTACGCATGCTTTCTCAAGAATTAACTTCGAAGAAAAGGTCTACGTTCGGGCTAAGCCGTGTATGACGTGTCATAGTACCGAGATCATAACCTCGTATTCGGATTCATGAAGGCTTCACTCAACGAATTCTCTCGATTCCCGGGGTCATTCGTCGTCCAAGTGTCATCGATTGTCGATAGACCCCCATCTGTCGTGACCATTCGTCGGGTTCAGTTTGCTGCATCCGACGCTCGCGGTGGTCGATTGGCAGGTTCCACGCTGCTGAGAATCGGACGACAGCGTAGGATGATAGGAGCTCCGGACGGGGGTGCATCCTTCGACCATTCCTGATCTCCTTTAAACAGTGACTAGCTGCTGGCGATCCTTCTGACAACGGGCCCATGGGCTTTGTGTCGTACCGTGGAACCAGAGCGGCAGAGCGGATATCTTCGAAAATGATGTCGTATATGTAGCATTTCACCAATAGATCACTCAAATCAGCTGATCGATCTCGATGTTCTCATGATCTCTTTCGCGTAGAACGTATTCCGGCGACGCTTTTCTCTCCCCGGGCTCCACAGCTCGCGCCGTACTCATGAAAAGTCTGAGATCTCCTCGTGGTCGGCAGTATCGGAATATTTGGCTGATTTTCCTGAGCCATGCGCCTGATTCGAGCTCTGATCCCGCGTGGGACCGCTCATCACGAGGATTTCTTCTTTGCACCGCGGAACGTTTTGGGATCGTTTCTTCCCCAGTTAGTCGCAGGCTCGATGCCAAATTTTCTCGCCGACCCCGTCGAAAACTAAAGCCGCGGCTCTCCAATCCGGAAGACGCTACCCGGGGAGTCACTGGCGAGGCGACTGAAATTCAGCCGGTATTGCAATTCGTATCCGACGAGTCCCCGCTGAGGACGGACCTTACGGAAATTAACGCAGACAGAATTTTTTGTCAACGATCCGAACATTTCTCGCGCACCTCGCACGTTGGACGCCTCGGATCCTCGAGTGGGGCCACTTCTTAGTTTCGAACGCTTTAATTCCGCACGACACCATTCGAACGCATGTGCTCTACTCGCGCTCGTGCTCTCTCCTCCGGGCCCCGAACGATCAATCCATTTTGATGAGCTGATTCCTCCGGACCCGGGAAGCAGTCGACTCGCGCTACACTTGGGAGGCAGTGATTGTGAAGTTGAGATATCTTCAGAAAACTGGGATTCAGAAACCGGTTAAAGTGCGACGGCTCCCGCGAGGAGAGAGACATTCGGAAGGCGTCAAGGGAAAGGAGCGCGCTGTCCCCAACCTACCCGTCGGCCCTGGTCACTCCTCTGAGCATCCGTATTTTACACACATTTCAACTCAGAACATCGGCTGATCTTCTACTGAGAATTCCGCCGGTCAGTGATGCCGCAGCGATCGTTACATTCCGCCATTCTTGACTGGTACGTGAATCCGAGCTATTGCCGTGACGGTGAACGCATAACGTTCTCACGCGAAAAAGATATGTCCATCATAATAAGCGCGAATGCGAGAACCGGGAGTTTGCGTGAGTCGGCTCCGAAGATCTGGTTCGGTACACGCTACACGGCGTATCATTCTTTGTACCCTGCGAGTCGAATGGTTACCGCGCAGGTCGTGCAATGAGCCACCCAGATTAGGGAGGGTATTCCGAGCAAACTCGGCTCAGAGACTCAGGATTCTTCCCATGTTTGCAACCTTGTCAGCTCAGATATGCTCCTCGGGAGCACGCAAAAACTCCATAATCTCGACTTGAAGTCTGGGCACAAAAAAGCTCCGCTCGTCAATCCATGTCAGGTGATGATGGACAGCTGACCCGCTTGAAGTGGGAGGCTCTTATGATGAAAAGGTTATTCCAAAGTTCTCATCACATATTTGAGTATCGTTCACCTGTTAAACGAAGAGTGGAAACTCCCTGGCACTCTGTGAGCCAGTATCTCGATTGAAGCCCACTCAGTCGTTTCATGAGAGTGCCTCATGTTTTAGAGTCTTCCACGGAGATCACAATCGAGCTCACTGTACCTGACAGCGCAAGAGGCCCTGAGAATGTTTCTTGGCTCGGACATGGTGAGAGATTCTAGGACAACTGGGGAGCGTTCTGCTTGGAATCTCACGAGAGCCAATTTCCGAGAACAGATTCACAACAGATCGAGCACAACCATCATCCAGGTGCGCATCCATCCGAGGAAGACCGGACAACTTCGACTCGATCGTTGTTCTGACGGATCGTATCTGAGTGGGAGCAGTTCGTTTTGATCTGATGTCTCAAGGCCTTGTTACGACCGCAGCCTGGGGAGAAAGCGAGCATGAAAGCTTCCCAAAAATTCTCCGAAATACCGGAAGCCTGTATGCATGTCTCAAAGACCATTCGAATTGTTTCCTCTGAGTTTGCAGCTCGAACATTCACTTCAAGGACCTGGCCGACAACACCATCTGCGCGTGGCTTTCAATGGCTCCGAAAATGCCTCGTCACCAGACTAGATTCCTCCGTTATGACATCGGAGGTATCTTCTAGACTCTGGGGGAATGGCCTTGAGAGAGCTCCAACCGGAGTCTTCTTCACAATGAATCCCAGCTCTCCTGCGTATATATAGCGATATCAGCTTGAACTCGTGGAGTTTCGAACATATGCCTCTTTTTCGCCAGCGCTCTGGAAGCTCGAACGCCATCTTCCCCATCACCTCGGGATCCTGCTCTCGAGCAATGATGGTCAACGAACACTTATTATTTCACGATATGTCGAGGGAGAAACATAGACTCAATGCTTCCGTGTGCTACCGCTGCTTGTGCTCGGTCGTTTGAGGCCGTTGTCGAACAGGGCCACTCCCGGGAGGGATGGGCGCAGAAATTTGATTTGCAAAGCTCTTATGAAGTTGGTCTTCCCTGATCCAGCTAGATCCTAGACCAGTCAGACTAATGTTCTCTTCTCTTTCTAGTCCATCCGCCGATGGAACGTAACCCTCGTGGTCTTGGCGTGTTTCGTCCTGTTCTCCGTCCTGCATCTGCAACCGTACGCCAACTACCTAGCCAAGCCAATATGGTATCCTCGAATGTAGGTGGTCAAGGAAGCGCTATACCCCCGAACCGCTGTCATTGATGACAGGATCGGATCAGAGAATGAATTGGTTCGCTTCGGTAATGAATTACAATCTGGCCAGAGACGCTGCCTAATTAACTCGATCTCCCCTCTTTGCAGGATGGATAATGTCAGCAACAGGACAGGACGCAGTTGTGAACAATGCTGTCGACCGGTGAACAATATTTTCCTCTTGAAGACCCACAAATGCGCCAGTTCAACGATTCAGAACATCATAATGCGATACGGCGACAGACGGAATCTATCTTTCGCTCTGCCCAAGGAAGGCAATTATCTAGGCCATCCGAAACCCTTCTCAAAATTCATGCTCCCCCTGGATCAGGTGCCTTCATACGGCTTCAACATCCTGGCGCATCATACGCGGTACGACTCCGCAGCGATCAAAGAAGTTTTGCCCCCCGACACTGCATTTGTAACAATATTGAGAGACCCTGCCGATCTATTCGACTCGATGTATGCGTATTTCAGTCTTTACAACTACACGGGGGCTAGCCTAGCTCAATTCGCGGGCGACGTCGACCGTCAGAACTTCCTGCGAATGAATCGGTATAGCGAGCGGTTTGGACCGAACCAAATGATGTTCGACTTGGGCTACGACTCGGCAGAGAAACTTAACGATAGTTCGATGCAAGAGGCCTTCGAGAAGATCGAACGCGAGTTCGATCTCGTTCTTATCACGGAGTACTTCAACGAGTCGCTGATCCTGCTCAAGAGCCTGTTTTGTTGGGACACCCAGGACATCATGTACTTCAAACATAACAAACGAAAGCAGGAAGGAAAGATCTCACCGGAGGTGCGGGAAAGCCTCCGACGCTACAACGAGGCTGACATGAAGCTGTATCAACATTTCAAGACGAAGATCGAAACACTGATCGAAGCTTTCGGTAAACAGAGGATGGAAGAAGAGGTGAAAAATCTGCAACTCTGGACACAACTCATCTATCAACACTGTGTGGAGCATATGGGGGAGTCAGACTTCAAAGAGACGAGGGCTTACTCGAAAGACGTTCTGAGCATTGTCCTCAAGCCCGACGTTCAGGGAGCTGAACAGAATCGTATGTGTTACGACATGGCGCGCGCAGAGCTTCCGTACACCGAAAGGCTGCGTGAGAAGCAGAGACAGTTCGCCAAGTCCGCTCAACTTCTGTGATACAACAGTGACCGTCATCTTCCGATGGACGAAACTACTATTTGGATAGATTCCGGGAAATCGAATGGGGGATTCATTGATCAACAGGCGATACACAGGCGCTATATCTACAAAACAGCCGACGACCGAAACTTTGCCAAAGTCTTTGGGGTTCAAAACTTTGCCAGCAGTCAGGGGAGTGAGGGAGGAAGGATGGATTCTCTATTTTGACGTAGTTTGTGTGACCGGAGCGAACTTCACTCAAGCTCGAGTGGGGTCAACCTGTTGAGCTCTTCCTTCTCGTCGTCGTCCTCATCATCATCAGCACCATCATCATAGAGTAGCGCGCTGGAGAGCATCATCCACTTCATAGATTTCTCGCTCCCTCCGGAATGCGCTCATGGTACGAAAGACGGTCGACCTGAGTCCTGCTGGAATTCATTTATTCGTCCGGAAACAGGATCAGAAACACGAGGTTGTGGTAGTTCAGGAAACCGCAATCGTCACGATCCGGGCGTTTCCATGACAACCAGCAATCGATCCTTTGGAACCAGGGATTCAGGTTCGAGTGATACAGCTGCAGACGAACGAAGCAGAAGTTCTTTCCGACGATAGAGAAGTTCGGCTGGTTTTTGGTAACATGCTTTCGCCTCCCTCTTCGGTTCATCGATCCGCTGACGATCAGTCCAGAACATTCTCCAGGCGCAATGTAATAACACTATTCGATATTTCGATTGCTGGATCGGGCATGCATTGCAGGTGAAGCGCTTCATTGGGTGAGATACATGGACTTTTGGTCTCGATGAAATCAAGCCCCTAAGGAACTGCAGGTTCTGAACAGGTTTCCACAGCAGACCGCACACTGCTTGAGTCCAGGCTAGCACACTGATACGAGTTCAGTCTCCGTTCAAGTATTTGGGACGTGACAACACGTTTCAGTTCGTATTTTGTTCGTTATGTTTTTCTTAGATTTATCCAAGGTAACTTTCATTTCTATGAAGTGTGATCTTTTTTGGCGAGTTGGCTCCGCCCGGAGCCAACTCCGGTGAGGATGCGGCGCGTAGTCATAGACCGGGGAAATCTGATTTTGACCATCTTCGGCAGGAATGCGAGTCATGTGTTATGAACGGAGTTTTGCGGCCGCCAAAGCGTTTGCAGTCGAATAAACCCTGAGCCCATTGATGGAGCCTGATCGAATTGATGTGGAATTCGGAAGACTCCTAACATTGTGTTCCCGCGATTCCCGGAATCCTTAAGAACTGGATACATCAAGATGAAGTCAGGGGGAGATCAAAAACACCTGAGTGTACAAGTGGAACCGCTCTCAGAGACAGATGCAGTGTTTCCGAAAATTAGCGAACTTGAAAATACTTTATCGATGGATCGCTCCATTGCCGGCAAGCTGCTGAGACACGGAGGCACCCCACACGGCTGGCGATCCATCAAGACGAATGGGGCGATTGGGAGTCAAGGTGTGATCAAGTTGGAAATAAATGTTTCCAATGTCGTGTCGATTAGAGAAATCCTGAGCACATGACCCTGGTGAGCTTTGTGCTGCCAATTCGAGTTCGTGCGGGACCGTCAACAACCGGTTCTGAATTCTTCCAGAGCAGGCGACTGAGTAGTGCCATCGCTTGACTTTCTGATCGAGAAGAGTGGCGCTCACGTGAGAGTTGGATGTATTCGCTGTTAGACGGCTGCGGACCATTTCACCGTGGCCGCTGAAGAGCACTCTTTATCTCTGTGAAGTTCTAGGGCATCCAGTTTCTGGGTTGTGTGTTTGGAGCGGCCCGTATCATCCCGTGGGAATTTCGTTCGGTCCTCGAACGTTCGAGTGCAAATCATCATTTTGATATGAGCTTCCCCATAGTCTTATTCCCTGTAAACGGTGCCGTAGGCTGAGTTTAGTGAGTATTTAACATAGCGGAATGAATAAGGAAGCAGAACTCTCCATAGACGGAACAATAATTCATTCAGGAGATCATGTCCAATAAAATACAATGAGAAAGATACGATGAAGAGTGAATTTATCATTTATTGATGCGACTTTCTAGAGGGTTGAATAATAGATGAGTAACCTCTGTTCGGAGCGCACCCTCCAATAGAACGCAGTTGGTGCCACACGGCCGCTGAGTGGGGCCGGAGTAGGAACAGCCGCTCCCGATAAAACGGAGCCGCTACCCGCGAAGTGCTCTATCATGTTGTCAAACATTGTTCCTTAGCATCACACGAGTCATGATTCAGCGATATGCGGAGGGTATCGCCGGAAGCGATTTTCATTCGTGAGGAACGCCGCACAGTGCAAATGATAAGCGAGTGTTCTCTGGCTTATCCTTCAAGTTCCAGGAGTTGCTCAGCTCGCGATTTGATGCTGGTCCGGAGATGAATGTTTCCCGAGGCAGGCTCATACTCTCTCGATCAGGGGCTTGGCAACCTCGGGCTCAAGACGCAGAAGCCTGGTAGCGCGAAACCCTGCGTAACCAGTGAATCTCAGCGCAGTACCATTATCTCACACAGAGCTCAATTAATGACACTCGATCAACTCAAGCCGCTTCGTCTCCCAAGTTGTCCAATCTTGATGCCAAAGACATTGCTAGAACGCACGAAATAAGTCTCAGACATGAGCATTCTCTGAGAGATATCCGGGAAGGTTCTGGATTCGAAATGCTGGAGCAATTTTTTGTTGTTGTGATCACATTTCTGAGCACGACTCTCCATCCCCATGAAAGTTTTGAGGGAATCGAATCGTTCGTCTCGAAGATTCAAGCAACTCGCTGACAGCGCGTCGCTGAAATCCTTGGCCAGTCCAGCTGGATTCTATTTCGCAATTTCCAGAACTGCCAAATCGGCATCCTGAGCTCGGTTGGGAGAACTCTGAGACGTCCTTGCGCAATAGGGCTCAAAGAAATTGTGCGCAAGAATCCCGGTTCCGATCTTGCAGATAATGTCAGAGAGAGACTCCGAAGTGTCCAGGTGCGCCATCTTCTCTGATGTAGGAGTGGAGCCCTCCTTCTCCTTTCACAAGGACCTGTTTTCGGACATGAGACGTAGTTTGTCACGATCGAACATGAAGAGGCTCTATCGATACAGTTCATGCGTACCTACTTTTAGACGAGCAAGGAGCCTGTGACGGTACCTAGCCTGACCGATCAAAGAGGTCCTCATTCGAGACTCTCACATGCTTGGTTTATGCGGGGGAAGTCCGAAATTCGCTTGTCTGCCTCCTTGTCTGATTTCAGGCAAGATGTCCGTCAGACAAATGTCAGTTTTTCGCAGATGGGAGCTCTGGTGATAGGAGCGATTTCGGGAGCGATTTTGGTGTGCTCAAATCCGAGCGAGGCCACCCGATATGATATGTATGAAGGAGTTTCCAGATGGAATCAATTTCGGGGACCGAAACGAGTTTGGCTTGAAGTGGGGCCGATGAAATCCAGGGGAGCCTCACTGAGGGAGAGAATTCGCGACTCTCCGGTCGCGTATGTCACATTGGGCACGTAGGGATCGGAGGCGTTGCTCTTTCTCCCACAGCCGGAAGCCGGTTGCAGGGAGTCGGCATCCCGGACAAGCGCAGGACGTTCTCGCCAGAGCTTCCAACGATCCGACTGCGGAAGAGAGATTGAAACAGGGGGCCAAGGACTGGTTCCGGGACGAAGAGGAAGTTAACAGATGCCGAGGCGACTAAGAGTACCCTCAGTGCCTCAGCGACCACCTATCCATCATCTTCACGGTTGTTTAGGGGGGCGACTCATGACAGTCGAGGCCACACGGGGACTTGGAGTTCAGGAAACTGGATCTTTCGAGGGTGAGGGACTGGATATACGAGCGTAGCAAAAAACCTCATTGAGGTTCACCTGAGCTTCGAGATGCTAGCAAATTTTCTTATCCGTACATGCAGCAGAGAAAGCCGAAACAGAAGTACATGCTGATGAATCGGCCGACCCATCCATGGAACGTGAAAAGAATTGCCAGCAGTGCATCAGCCCACAAAGGACTGCCAGTAGGGCAGCGAGCTGGCTGAACGGAGGGCCAGGTAGGGAAGGACGAGGTATGTTAGGCAGATAGGACCCGGATGAGAGGGGGCAAGGCGAGGGCTCTGAGGGAGTTGACCGGGGAGATTTAGAAGGATTTATGGAACTCACCCGAGGAAGGAGCCGGAACGGCTCGCGCGATCCACTACAGCGTTCCTTCCCGGGAGCACCTGGGTTACACCCGAACCCGACCTGAGATGCCGATTCCACCCGGAAGTGTGGGCGTTCGCCATCGGTCGCCCCCCACACGCAGGATCTAATCCGCAGAGAACGTTGAGACCCCCACTGTAGAGCGGAGGCCTTGTCCCCCCCGCTCCCTGTAACATCCGGCTCACCTCACACACTATCTGATTCACTCATGGGTGAAACTTTCAGACACCTGGAGCAATGCGGTAGGGGCTCGGAAATAGTAACGCTTTGGAAGTGGGAAAGCTTTCAAGCCGACCATCAAGGAAGCTTGGGACGATTTCGACAAGTTCTCTCACTGCATGAGAGAAAACCTACAAGTATCGGTGATCATTAGAGCTTCGAATTTTCCGGCCATTTTTTTCGCCGGAAACCGGACAACAATCGGACGGACATCTCAGGCCATGCCGGACAAAATCAAAAATTGAGGAACAACAGTTTCCAGAGTCGCGATTCCGCTGTATATACGTTCCCTCCATTCGTCGTCAAGTGGGTTTGAGTTGAACTCGATCGAGACACAACGTTTGAGACTGATTTCGCTCAACCCATGGCGCCGAAACGACAACAAATTTTCATACATCGAAAAGGTCCGTTCGACGTCGGCTTTGGAAAGAAAAGCACACGAGTCAAAATTCGGAGAATGTGCACGCGATTATCTCTCGCGAGCTGGAACCTCGGTGCAGCGAGCAGAGGAATTCCGCCGCTGAGAGTATCGAACAGACAACCTGAGCTGGAATAAGACTACTCTTTCAAGAAGAGATATCGCATTACCGGCGAGGGAACAATGATTCAGGCAAATGTATGTTCAATGTATGTTCAATAAATGTGCTTCCTCTAGCCCTGTCAGAGTGACAAGCCCATATTGTGAGCGTCAGTGTGAAGCTCCGAGGACCCTCACCACTGAAAGCATGTGAGAGCAAAGTCTCTACAGGATGAGAGTACTTGTACAAAGTTCTTCATGGATCCCGAGAGTCTTCATTTTGAGTGACATTGGAAATCTCCAACGAAAATTTCGCTACGTCGGGTTTCACAGAGAGTCCTTGCTCAATCCGTGCCAAAAGTCGCTTCGGTCAGCAGCCAGATCCAAGGAGCATCCGAGATAGAACCGGGTTCCTCAGAAGATTGCGGAACCGGACATCCTACCCGAGAGAGGCGAAAACCGGACAAAAGCACCGGACAAGGTCATTTCCGGTAAATTCGAGTGATCATCCAGGGAATCACTTTTTCTGTCACAGCCCGTCCACCTCGTATAATTTTCGACCCTCAGGAACGGAACCCGAGACTCGGGGCAACGCGTCGGGGACGGAATGTTGTCAAGAAATCAGCGATTCTACAGCTGGAACGCTTGCTTGCTTTTTTCGAGCTCTGAAGCGATTCTCGCTCTCTTGAATGTCGAATGAAGGGCGTCCTACGCCGCATCGAGTCATACTGGTACGAGCTCAATCGGTTGACGCTTTTCGGCTGATTGAGTGAAACGATCCACACGCGCCATCCTTCCGGGTATTATGCACCGCGAATCCCGAATCTGACCATTCTCCTCAAAGTGATGGACAGAGCAAGAAACGGTGGAAAATTGCCGACCTGATTCTACCACCTCATTTATCGATCAATAAACAATGCTCAAGTTTCCAAACTCCAACTCTGAAAGTCGTCCCGAATGGAGAGCGTGCCAAACGCAAACGAGCCGATTTCCAGAACTAGGAAGCTCGTTGCGTGTGCGAAATTCTGGAGGATGACTGACACAAGCTCACAGCTGTCAACCTTGATGCGTTGGAGCTCAACGCCGCGGAAATGAATATTGGGGCCGTCATATACGGGAACGTCGAACGAAAAACCCTCACACTGACCTGAGCGGCATGATCACGAGCAATTGCCGCCGACTTCCAAGCGGGCGCAAGTGCAGTGTGCTAGCGCCGCCCCCATTATCATTTCACCGGCGCAGAAACAACTGTTTTTCCCGATTCGGGTATGATTCCACCCCGCTGTCAAGAACCTTGTGAAGCCTCTGTGATAAAGCCTTGAGCTGAATTGCTCGTGACAGACCACCAGCTCTCGAAGAACCCTGAGAATAAAGCTCGAACTGATGAAAGGTTTGGCTGCCTTGTGTTTTACCTCAGCACTAGTTCCTGTCCATGATTCGGTACGGCTCTGGCGGAGGCAACCGAAAGTCCCACTATCTCTCGAGGAACCCGATAATTGAGAGTTCTGACAGCGAGGAGGGCGTACGCAAAGTTCTGAATTCAGTTATTGCACAAGAAATTCGAATCGAGATGTCATTGTCAATGCAAATGATTCCGAACAGAGAGATGATTTCCGCTTCTAAGTCGGCAAAACGCCTGCACTCAGGATTCAGGAACTCACGAATATCAATCAAATGATCGTGGAATGTCCCGACGAGCACCGCGGAGGCGATCATCTAACAGACCGATTGAGACATTTTTAGTGATGAAAAAAACATTGATTCGCGCATGGAAGACTTCTGTGAGATCTGTGGAGTTGGCATGAAGAAAACGACAGAAGAACCGGCAAAATGAGGTGTGAAATGAGAACGTACCAGAGAAGATTGCCGAAGAAGGTGTGAATGAATGCATTCGACCGTCCATGGTGTGGCGGGCTTTCAAATAGACTGCCCAACAGATCTTCATAAAGAACAAGATTTTATTCCAAATCGACATTTTTCGTAGCGGCTGTTCTGATTGGATGGGAAACGGTTGATGTCGTGTATTGTCCCACCCGTCAGGGCCTGGGCGCTCACATCCCACCATAGATTATCACTCGCTGTATCAGTTCCCCCATAACACTCATTCCTCTGACAGATCGGAACAATGCCATTGGATTATTCTCCCTGAGCCCCAATCGTCAGGAACTTATTCGAATGTCTCACACACTCCGTTTATAACTCGTCACGAGACGCGTGATCCATCATCTTCAAGACTGACAGTAATGTGTCTGCGATGTCTTTATTGTCGGCCAGAAAGCTGGAATTGAATGGTGAGTTTCAGGACAAATCGATTCAAAACTGCAGCGATTCAGGCTGCAAACTTTCATGGAGTATTTTCTCGCAGCTCGATCGCAAAGTCGGGCCCTCGCGACCCTTCAGAATAAGCTGAGAAGAGCTGAGCGCCATTTTGGTCGGAGCCCCGTCCATCAGAGTTCTTAACATGACGAGGAACGGTTTCACTCACTGAATGACGTGTTCAGATAAACACTTGTCCTCCTTTCCACTCGCTGTTTTCTGAGCCCTGAGCTCCCTGTAGTACTTCACGACAGTCTCGAAATTGGAGGACAAATCCGATAAGAATAATTGAGTGGTGTAACCATTTTAGCACCCTTGCTGACCGCGTGGCAGTCCCTCGTGTAGTGTGGCAGAGTATCTGGAAAAAATATTTCGGGAAAAATTCCCTCCCAATCGATGTGAGCATGATCTACTCTGGCCTCGAAGCGGAAGACAACCCGGGCGATTTACTCACCAAAGAAAGTATTGATCAGGGGCATGGCGTGTTTCCCGAGGGAGTACTCCTCGAGTTTGAACATCGCCAAGGTGCGAAACAGCGTGAGATAATCGTGCATGTCTTTCACGATCGAAGCAGCGTTCGCACGGAATTGTCGCGGACAAAAATCATCCTTCGCCGTGACGGAATCTTCAATGAGAGCGGCTAGGTGAAAAAAACAGTTTCGTCCAAACGACAACGTTGCCACACACTCAAAGATTTTGATCTGAGCTTCTTGAGCTGAATCAGCAGGAACGAGAGAAACCCCTCCGGAATTCGGACGAATGACGCACGTTCGCCGAGAAAGCAGGGTGCTCTGGAACTTACTTGCAAGGATGAGGATAACTATGAACGCTCCGGAGATGGCGGTCTTCATCGCGACTGACTTCGGTCGGGAGCTGTAGGTGACGAATAGGAGCGAACTTCCGCCGTTTCGAATCAGGGCCAGGTATGAGTCCACGTCGGCGAATCAGTTCTATTTTCTCTTGTTAGATGGAATAGACCCTAAATGTTGATGCTCCTGCTGCTCATCTGTCCTAAGAGTGTCACTTCCAGGCCTGACAGCTGTTCCACGGACACGTTGGCAGGGCTCGTATCACTCTGCAATGTTTAGTCGCACTTATTCGCTCTTTGTTCGATGTATTAGTATCTATGATCCTCAAGAATGCTCATGACACTTCCACTCCAGTGGCGAGTAGTCTCAGCGGAAAAAGTGTGTTTCTTTCTCCAGTTGCTGTAGGACTCTCTCCGGATCATCTCGGAGGAGGGTTCTTCGCCAAGTTTCAGTGACCTCTGTATTCCTCTCCCTCTCAGTACGCTTCATTGCACTCGCACACCACAAATGTGATATCTAGTTCCGGCTCGGAATTTTCTTCTCGCTCTGTGTCCGGGGCATGCCTGCTCGACTCAACGCCAGTAGGGATGATCCTCGACCGTTGTCTTATGAGTTCACTCTCACACCTCTGTCAGTGGCATGACTCTATTTCGCGGGGGTCCGTAGGGGGGGGAGTTCGAATCCTCCTCGATACCGGTCGGGAATCTTCATTCTCGCTCCCCCAAGTGCAGCATTGAGCATTTTCAGAGTTTCCTCTCTCTTCTTCCCCTGATACCCAATACTGGAACTGTGAGCTCATGGGTCGACATTGCATTGGATCCGTAGCTCGGAAGATCCTGTCTTCATTACAACTGCGAACGAAGCATTTGATTGATCTGATGCAGTTTCAAAAGCACTAACGAGGGAAGTACACGATGTGTAACACCGGGGCTCAGATGGGATGGTGCCTGATTCGTAGCTTTCGATGACTGATGTTCAGGCCTGCAGTGGGCCGTGTCGAACGGGTCCGCCTTCTTGTTCGCGGAATGTCTCAGAATAGAGGAGGTTTTCAGCGTTCTGAGCCAATGGTCGCCTCGAAACATCAACTGATAACCTGAATATGTGACGTTCCGATCAGAGAACGATACCGGCGAGAGGATGAGACCGATCTGACGATAGATCAAACGTTCGAAGGTTCTACTATGATCAGACCCGCCATTCGTCACCCGAAGAGAAGGTCGAACATCACTACTATCGGTCAAGCGAGAGAATTTCGAGCTCGGAATGCTGGTGAACTTTCTTTCTTGCAGTCGTGGACTTTCTGCTCGAAATGCCGAAGAACCTTTCCTGCCGTTGAACAGGTTGGGAAGCCCTGCTCTAGATATCACAGTCACTGCATTGGCGGATTGAAGCGGCGGCACGGCTACTGAATCCCATGAGGTCTGTGAGGTTTCGGACCTGTCGGACCTCAAGAGCGCTCTCGGTTGCAGTTGATCTAGAGTTTTCCGTGATCACCTCTATGTAGTTCCCAGAACCCGAGACCGCGATGCCGAGATTCTTGTTGTGTCCCTGGATATCATCTTGCCTTGAACTTATAGTGTCCCCCCCCCCCCACTCCATCTCCCGCTCCGAGAGCATCAATGTCGCCCCTTTCGTTGGGTTGAAATTCGGTTTCAGCCCGACCAACCCAATGGTCTCTCATCTCTGAACTGCTACGTTATTTCCGGTAGTCTTTCCATCTCCGGGAAGCTGCTTCCCGGAACATGGCGGCTATTGGCTCATGATTCGAGGCTCGAAGGCACCATCCAATGATTCCTCCACCGATTCCATCGGATTGATGAAGAATGCAGGTTCATACGGGCCCTCTCTCCATCATGTCACGAAGAAGCGTCGAACGAGCAAGGCGCTTCGCAACCAGGATGCAAACCTCACAAAAAGATTTTCAAAACAAATTTCCTGGTTTCCAACGGAGAATCTTCGACAAAACCCACCGCTGTCAGAGCCTGTACGTCTGAACTATGCAGATCGAAAAACTTTGTCCGGGCTGGAATCGTACAAACTGAAGAGAATATGGTATCCGATTCTAGGAAGACATCGATGATTCCACTCTGAATCTTCCATGAGATATAAGTGGCGTTGTTCGCCATCCCAGAATCTCTGGTCGCGGAGTCGGGTTTCGTTCACTCCAAGAGCTCCGCAAGCTCGACGAAGTTCTCCGATCCATCTCGATATCTATGACCTCGCAGCGCAATATACTGCTGAAAGCGCTTGAGAACGGGCCCGAAGAGGACAGCGGCGATTAAGCGATTGCAATAGTTTGGAGCACTCCGAAACTTCGTGCTCTTCGAACCACTGCGGGCTGGAGCCTTTATTTGGACCACCCATCAGTGTCTCGGGGCCGTGACACGGGCCGTGGGGAGAGGGCTCATAATTTTTCTCATGTTACTTTGAAACTGTTCTCCCTTGGACAGAAATCACCCGATGCATCCGTGTGTGAGTTTGTGCTCCGCCAGAAATCGCTATCCGCGTATTTTCTTGTTTGAGATCCGCCCCATGAGAATCAGATCATGTGCGAAATCGAATCCGGAGATTTCGGAAAACCTTCTTCTTGGCATCCCAGGACTCCCCTATCTTGTTCACTGGCTGCCGCATATACGGCCTTGGAGTGGGTAGATTTATAACAATGATAGAAAGTTCATGGACTTCCTGAATAACGACGCGATCTCCTCCGGCCGACGAATCTTCAACCAATTATCCAATCTAGAGCGGTTGTAAATGTTGCTGATGGCAACGAATCGGAGCGATTAAGAGAGTTCCCATCTGTTTCCCGGAATTTTTCGGAAGAAATACAAGCGATTCATGTAACACGAGTCATGTTGTGATCAGGGTTTGCAAAAGCCCGCATTATCGGGACCGCGAGCCTGTGGGTGCCCGCGAGTGCTGCGTCAGGACCACGGGCTTAAATCCGTGGGCTGCGACCGCAAAAGCTCGTGTATTGATCATTATCACTATAGCTGTTATCGAATTCGGCTGACCATCAGTTATGGTCGGGATTCCGGAGGCGAACTTCACCTGGCCCGCAACAAGGCCCGCAAGCCCGCGGTCTTCAGCTGCGTGCTTTCTATTGCCGGTACCCGCAAAAATTATGGACTGCGGGCTTGCGACCCTGGAAATGCGGGCTTTCTGCAAACCCCAGTCGTGACCAGGACTTTTGCATCCACAGGAAGCCACTACCCGATCAGGGGAGTGTCGGATACGAGGCATTGACGGAATGATAACACCTTCGCAATTCTTCTTGTTGGCCCGATGAACTTTTTCGTGGGAGAATCGAGCGTGAACCTTCGTTCCTCGCACGCTTCCCGTGAAGCCGATATGGAAATGGAGAAGCGCATTTGGATCGGATGCCGACGTAGGCGGCACGCAAATCGGCAATGAGCTCTATACTTTGCCACACCTAATTTTCAGAGGCGCCGATAGAGAGAACGACAACAACAGTGCGTGCACCCGCCCGACCCTCGTTTGACTTCGTCCAATTGCCCGCCTTCAGCTCGAATTCAAATCATGGCGCCTCCTGGACATCAGCGAACAGCTTCTACCGGCAAGCAGCACATGCCACCAGCTAAAAGCGTTCCGTGTAGCAAGAGCTTGTTTCACACAGGATTATCCGTGCTCTGACTATCACAGTCCCGTCTGAAAATGTCCGGTCGTGACGGAGGCAAGAAGAAGCCACTAAAAGCTCCCAAGAAAGAGGACAAGTTCTTGGATGAGTCAGATCTCGAATTCAAGAAGAAGTAAGCGTAGTAGGACAATAGAAGGAGGGCCTGGAGTTCCCAAGACTCAACTGAGCCCACAGATCGCTCCTATCCACACATAGAGCTCGAAATCAATATCAGGTCGATCACGCGGTAGTTCCGGGGGAAATTGGTGTGTGACGGAGTCGAAGTAGTCGTGGGTCGTGAACCCCGCGTCGCTGAGACGCGAAGCTATTTTCAATTCCGTGGACGGGAAAGAAAAACTTCTGCGGTCTCTCTGCAACTGACCTTTTTCCTCTATTTACGCGGCACGATTTCCGGCGAACAGAACGTCTCGAAGCATCTTCGTTGTCAACTGACGTGTCTGCTAGACGTGAGCTCAGCGATCGTCCCGCTGTTCTGCGTCAGACGTAAGGAGCATAACAGAACTGCTTGACCGAAGATCTGGGTTACCGCCTCTCAGCGAGTCCCAAGCTGAAACGCGCTGGCCACATTCGCCTAGCGTCTGCTTTCACGGAGCTTTTCGAGCGCGAAGTTGCTCTGTTGGTGTCTCGAACTAGTTTGAACTGCTGTAGGCGCTCCTCCTATGGGACACGACCGCGAGCCAGGACAGTTGTGATATGACATCGATTTTTCCAATGCACGTTCGGAAGGTGGAGCCGTCGAACGTCTGGTTCGCAGTCGCGGCCCTGTCCTCAACTGTCCTGTACGTTGACATGGGCTTTCGAAACGCGGTGGAGATACGGCGACTGTTCCTCGCCGATCCCAAACCGCGGTGCATGGGAGGATACAGTTTCCGTTCCTCTCTTCAGGAAAAGCCGCTCACGCGAATCTTATGACCGATCATTGGATGAATCTCACTCGGACCCGAAACCAGTCCTCCGTGAAATGAGCACATGGATAACCCAAGTTCCTATATTCCGGTTTCAGGCAACAAGAAGAGCAGAAGAAACTCAAGGAACTTGCGGCCAAAGCTTCCGGTAAAGGTCCCTTGACCGCAGGCGGAATAAAGAAATCTGGCAAGAAGTGATTCGTCCTCGAGGACATTATGATCCGTTCGCCATAGTTTGTTTACCGAAATAACCCTATCGAACCGATAATAAAAGTTCAGCACTGTGTATATTGTACGTTCCGTTTTCCCTGCTTTATTCGAAAAGGTAGATCTCATCTCAGAAACAGGAATCGAATCACTTGGGCTTATGTCAACCATGTCCAGAATTTTCCCAAGGAGTGGTGAAGAGTCCGTTATGTTTGTGTGCGTAAAATCGTCGGAAAGTTAGACCTTCACGGAGCGGCTTCCCGGTCCTGGAGCGGGGAAGCGCAGTTGGCACTATGGTCTTCGTCGGCCGATGTCATTTCACTCTCGTCCATTCCTTCTTCTATCTCAGAAGATTCGTCATCCTTCCCACTTGTTCTCCTATTGGTCAATTGTACCCCACTAGGAACCAACTCGACAATGTCAGCACTCTCGTAGCGAAATGTTTGCAATCGGAACAAACCATCCCGGTCCCTGACGTAATAGAAACGGCGATGTCCCGACGGCCACTGCAATTCGTGTTCCGATACCAAATGTCTGGAAGAAGCAGATCGAGTTAGTCGCCCGCAGGACGGCCCGGAGCTGCGCTATCCGCACCCGATCATCTGCAAGCATACATCAACAGCGGATCACCAGCGATGGTTGTCACCACAATCAACAAGGCTGAATATGAAAAATGACCGAGACCACCGGTGGAGCTTCATTGGACCCTGGTTTCGGAGCGGTTTCGTTCTCAACAGAGTGATCCTCATTTTGAGCTTGGAGCTGATTCGCGAGCGACAGTCGAACTCCGCTCGAAGTTCCGGGGACTGATGTCCGATGCAGAGCCAGCTCGGTTGTTTCCCGATTATGATACACCAGAAGAGTGCAAATCACCAGGGAGCTCATCAAAGCCCTCCGGAGGAAAGCGTGCATTCACCTGCTCAATAGATGTCCTTCGATGTCAAATTTGGCGGGACATAGATGACAAGCATAAACCCTTTG
This sequence comes from Phytoseiulus persimilis, assembly GCA_037576195.1. Taxonomy (NCBI): domain Eukaryota; kingdom Metazoa; phylum Arthropoda; class Arachnida; order Mesostigmata; family Phytoseiidae; genus Phytoseiulus; species Phytoseiulus persimilis. The sequence continues at coordinate 53,729,136 of CM075101.1, read as the reverse complement.
ACCGCCATCATGATCCGTGAGTCGATGTTTCCTCATCTGGTAGTGGCTCTTGGTGACGAGGGTGCAGTCAGGACACTGCATGTCTACATTTGCATGCACTCGTTCGACATGGGTGCTGAGATTCCGCGGCAGCTTGAATCGACTTGAGCATTGTTTGCAGGCATATGGTCCTCTCGTTAGTGTGCCTAGTCGCAATATGATTTTTGACGTCGTTGGGACTCGGCATGGTCATGTCGCAGAGCGGACATTTGAAGTGGGAGATGTGGCCTACTTTCGTGGTCTCTCAGCAACCGATCATTGGCAAACTTCTTCGCGCAATAGCGGCATTCTTTGCTTTCTTCAGACACCTGTTGCGAAACGTCCTAGATTAGATTCGAATTGCAGAACCAATGCTCGGTCGGTATGCTCGCGGCTGATTACTCCTCTCGAAGTATATCATTAGCTCGACATGGTACTCAACTCTCGCTGCCTGCGATAGTGGTCAAAAAACTTGTTCGATGACCGGAAAATCGATCCACAGTGATTGCATGCAGCATCTTTGTGTGAGCTATGCGACTTCACGTGGTGCTTCAGAACTGAATACGAGGATTCTTTCGTACATCCTTGCCACCCGCATCTGTAATAGAGCATACCGATCCAGAGTGAGCGTTAACTAAGGAATGGGCTCCGTCCACGAGAAGAGGACAAGAAACTCAGCTGGAGATATCATCAGCATCGCTCACTTGAATGCATTGCTGTTTGGGTCTCTCTCGCCAACAGCGTCATGAACGTGTATGAGTAGATGGAAATCGAAGTCGTCCGGGCCCTCCAGCACATAATCGCAATCCGTCCATTCGCATTCGAACGGATCGAAGACATCGACGGTATGTTGCCGCTCGGGTGAATACAGACACACGTAGCCTTCCTTCGAGCGCGTCTCGAGCTTAGCGTTACCAGCCAGCTTCAGTTTCTCGTGGTAGCCATGATACAGAACATGTGTGACCGTCCATGGAGAGTTGGTCAAGCAATCGCGCCATTGACAAACTTTTTGAGTCACGTTGATCGTGTCTTTCCCTGTCCATAAGTGTCGCCTTCGAGTCAATGAAAAATATGAGCGAGTTGATGTCATACCGGGAATGGGATTTGCCGGAAATTCAGTTCACCGAATCATTCGAATTGACTTATACCTGAGATGCGTGTAATATTTCGCCAGGTCTCCGATGACTTCTCCACAATCCCCCCATCGACAGTGGAACTCGGCCTCTACGTTATTGAATCTCGCGTTAATGTTCGATCCGACGCGGGTTTTCTTCGATTTCTTCGAGCCTGAAAGGGGAACGTGGTCATTCAATCTCTTCTCATAATTGTTCTGATCCAGAAATCGGAGGTTACTGTTAAGGAAGACTCACTAAGTGGTCACGTTCGAATTCAACCTCGAGGGATGGCTGAGCGAGACTTGGGCGAGTCGGCCACACGACTTAGTTCTCTCCGAAAATTTATCGCGGGAGCGCTCAATTCAGATTTCACACGTGCCGCTCGCGCTGCCCAACCCAGTGCGAGGTCAACTTCTCGAGCTGATCCCAATGAGCGAGCTGAAGAGCCTCGCTTCCAGAAGTTCGAGCCGAGCGAAATCGGGGAGATGATACGTCTTCCCTCGGAGATGGACAAATCAACTTCAAGTTTGATCAGCGGTTGATTAGAGAGTCTCTCGTGGTCATCACCAAGCTCAGCCCAGCCCAATACCGATCGTCGGCTCAACAATGATTCGGGATTCGACTCAAAAGCCCTACCCAATGCTACGAATCGGTCGAGACCTACGAACCCTGTGGAAGCTCGTGAGGTCACGATAAGTCTCCGCTGCGCGCGCGGAATCCATGGCTCGCTTCCACGGTCTACGTGACAGGAACGCGGGTCTGTATCCTTCCCGGTCAGCATGTCGAGCCGCGAGGGATTACAGTAGGCCTATAGGGTTTGTACTTCGAGCTGCATCATTTCGGTGGCCTCCTTGTTTCGATCTGTATTCTCTGAAGAGAGGACATCTCTCACGTTTTCAATTCCAGCAATTAGATCGGAGATGCTGCTTTCCAGGGCTTGCTGGAGTTTCTTGATTTTTTTTTCTGGGTGCCTAGAAGAAGTGGCCAGGAAATCGTCAACTATCAACCGATTTTGACGGATAAAAATGGGAAAGATTCCTCTTGATCCCATCATCAAAGCTTGGTTGATGATTTCTTGGCCAGCTTTTCTAGGGACCACAGATGAAATCCAGGGAAACTTTGATGAGCTATCGGAATCGCTGTTCTGTTCTGTTTGGTATAATTTTCGAGAATATACGCCTTTAAATGAGCTTTTGATGAAGAAAAAAAATCCTTTCCGGAGCAAGTTCGACCGAAACACCGCTCAAAACAAGGAAGCCGCCGAATTGTCTTAACTTGAACTACACACCGTGCTAGCTCAAGAGAATCAGGTTCCTACGCCAGAGCAGGTCAAGTTGATGCCCAACAGAATGATATCAGGCATCAGATAACGGGAGAAAATCTCACTTGGAGTAGCAGCATATCTCAAACCTACGGTAGGAGTCGTTCTCTCTTTCGGATACTATCCAAATTAGAAATACTCACATGATTGTGCCATATTAGACTACCCAACCCCACAGCCCCGGGACGATAAAGCGGCTGTTTTGTTTGGCAGAACGAGCGGAACACGACGTCTTCCCGGATTTTCGGAGGCGGACCTATGCAGTGTCGTTTACCATCATTGAGGATTTCACCTTTGATTGAACGCGATCCGGAATTTCAGTCGATTGCAGCGCAGTGAGTGAAGCACAAGGAGGGTAAACAATGAATTCGAGTCGACGCGCCAACTCGGCCGTCTGCTATTGCCGCGGTGAACATTGTGCAACTGCGCATTCGAAGTGGCCCAGTCTGGAAGCAATTTACCAGGATATCTAGATCACGCGTTCACGGCGCAGGGTATTGCACTCCGCATCCTCGTAGAAGAGGGGGGGGGGGTAGAGGTTGCAATATTACTCTGCGGGCGCCGACATCCTCGATTCGTCTCTCGTCACGAATACCTCGTTACGAATACAGGCGCTCTCGTTCTCTCCCTCTTATTTCTGACGCGGGTAATCCACCCCTTCTCGTTCCTAATTTACTTCCCGAATCAGTTGAGATTAGGAAATTGCGGGGTGGACCGCTGGTTGAGAACAGGTTTTTGCGCGTGCGGAACTACCGGGCGCTCTCTGGGCTCCGTGCGCTTCAAACGGGCGACACAGTTGTTCTTCAGCAGGGTTTCCAGAAGGGCAGTATGGAATCTGAGCCGCGAGCTCTCTTGAGCGAAAAATTTCGGACTTGTAAACTGTGCACTATAGATAGATAGAATGGGAGGTAACAGGGAGCCTCGGAACATCAGCTGTTGAATTCTCGTCTTGACTGAAATTGTAGTTCATTATGCTATGTGAGGCATTAATCAACTTCTCTGGGATTGACTGGATCGACGTGAAACCAAAGGCATGTTGCACGGGGGCTTGCAAGGAAGGACATGATTCCGAGGGCGATACGACCATACTTTCGGGAGTTTAGAGGGAAGGCACTGCAATTGATCTCAGCACACTTTTTGTAGTCTGGGGAGGTGATTCCAACTTCGATCTGACCATACTTCTTGGATGAGTTAGCTGAGTTATTCCGGGGGCGGTCTGTCCATAATTTCGGGCGTCTAAGAAAGTGGTTCCGAGATCTATCTCACCACACTTGTCGGAGTCGAGGTGGGTGCTTCCGGGATCGACCTGACCATTCTGTTGAGAGACAGTGTGGAGTCAGCCGAATGAGGCGGTAGTTTTGGAATGACGCTGATACAATCAAGAGGCAGAGAAGTGCCTCCGTGCTAGAAACTGCTAGATCGTGCTTGCTCACATGTACGACCGGGATACGAATCTCAACGATGAGGCGCAGCACCCCGACATGATGCTAGCGAGAATCCGTGGCCACTCCCCAAGGTCTCATGAGACTACATAGAACGCAATGTCTGTCTATCAGCATGGACTTGCGGAGCGAGGGACGGGCCGGCCAGCGTAATCGGTCGAAGTCCGGCTAGTTTGTACATATTATGAAGATACCAGCCGGCCGCGCTGCGCGCGGTTGGACGGCGCTCCCTGCCATCGAGGCACTTTTCTCTCCCTTCACTGGGTCAGCATTCTGATTTTGAAAAGTATGCTCAGATTGGTCTCGGAACCACCCCTCCAGAGTTGGAAAGTAATGCTCAGATTGGTCTCGGAATCACCCCTCCAGAGTTGGAAAGTAATGCTCAGATTGGTCTCGGAATCACCCCTCCAGAGTTAGGAAGTAATGCTCAGATTTGTCTCGGAATCACCCCTCCAGAGTTAGGAAGTAATGTTCAGATTAGTCAAGGAATCACCCTCATGTCTTCCAGAAAAAGTGCGGACAAACCGACAAACTTACAAACTGACAGACCTGAGCCGATTATATATAGTAAGGATCAGATAACTGGATCACTTGAATAACGGAAGCAGCCTCGTAAGCAGTCGGTTATATCAGACCTCACTGCATAGGAGGAACCCTCATTCAGGTAGGCCTTCGTTGTGACGGTTGAATATATCTCGCGTTATCGAACGCTTCCGTACGATCGCACACTCTCCCCAGGCAAGGAATGATATGATGCGTCCGCTCGATCCCTCAGCAGGTTTCCGACTATGGGAGAATTTCGTGCGAATGAACGAGCCTGTTCTGAGTGCCGATTCTCGCCTCGGAGCTCCTGAACTCGAATTTCTTCGATCCGCGAATCATTCTCCCATGGGTCTCATCCGACGAGCCACGGCGCGAGCCAACTTGTTAACCAGCCGTGCGCCGTGTGCTGCCTCTGCGCCGTCTGGCCGCATCTCGCGATCTGTGAGGAAATTCATCCATTCATACGGGCAAGAATCGAGTTTCCGCCACCTTCTCTCTAGTTTGCCCGCAGATTGTTTGAATACGACCGGCGTTTGATATCGAGCTCAGATATTAGGCCGAACCTGGTTAAAATCATCCATCAAAGCATGGAAGAACTATTTTTGGGAGGTAATGAATTGACGACCAATAAATCCTTAAAAGGAATTACGGTATCCTCCGTTTTTTCCTCAGTCGCGATGCCATCTTCGGCATGACGTCACTCGAGCTGGCTTTCCGCCACCACCGTATGTAGGACTCTCTCGTTCGGTTGGTGGTGGTGAACAATTCGCAGTGAGCGACGGTGTATTAGCTCCTCCTCAATAAGAAGCCAAGCAACCTACGAAATCACAGAGCAGAAGTTACGAGCCTCGGAGTTTCGTCGACGTGTGTGAGATCTATCCGGTTTGACCATGTCGGCCCAAGAGCAGATGCGAGCAATGCTCGATGAGCTCATGGGTACCGCTCGAGACGGTAATAGATCCCCTCATTTCATGAAAACATGTGATGATTACTAGTTTGAGCAGTGGTTAGAGCTCTCCTGGGGCTCGGGGGCGCGAGTTTTGCTCCCAGTCCGTCCTGACTCTCAGAACGTCTGTATATCTACAGGAGGTAACTGAAGCATATCCGACCCTAGCGAAGCAGACGCGGGGATCTTTATCAAAGATGATAGTTTACGAGAAAAAAAACAAGCGAAAAGTCCATCTGTTGATGACTTGGCGAACTGGAGCGAATCGTATTGGCCCGATCCGAAATTGAAGTATTGACCTGCTGCGACACTCTCATCTGCTCGATGTCTGATCGTGTGAGAGTACAGCAAACTTAAGGGTTGTGAGATTCTCCTGGGTAGAAGTCACGGAACGGAGTGTATAACGTATGGGAGGGATCCGGACAGACGATTTCAAGCACCCCAGAGAGGTGCCGATTCCTAATCTAGAGCTTCGGTAGTTGGGGAGAGTGTTTTGAGAAGCGATTCATTGTGAGGGCGCAACTTTGGTCCCTAACGTTCGAAACTGTTAGGAACTGGTCGCGGTGGCTCCGTGTGTCTAACCCATCTTCTTCCTTTGTATACAGGAGACCCGGACAAAGCGCAGACCCATTTCTCAGATCGAAAGTTTGCAAAAGTTTCCTGCTCAAATGCTGCCCTCACGACATACTGGCTGCGACGGTGAGAGTGCTGGTTGTTCATGCCTCGCGGCTCTGTCGAATCGATCACGTATTCAAGAATCGAATTTTAGACAATATTCAACTAAGTATATCACATGAGTTGAGACAGGGTTTCTTCCACAACTTCCAGCGTATGGATATAGGACAATGCTCCGGAATTCATGATCTGGCTCTTCGTGCAGACTACGAACTGGCGTCCAAAGAGAGGGATTACTTCTACGATGTTGATGTAAGTGTGCGCTCGGGCCGAGAGCCTCATACTAAGCGACCTTGTGAGTCCTTGGTCCTCAAGGAGAGGAGGATTCTAGCCTTTCCATACCTCTGTCGACTTTAGGTCTCGGAGTGCCTCCCGCAAGTCGTGGCAGAGGCCGTAGGATGAACGGATACACAATGTAGGAGACACAGAGTGCGGCGGTCGTAAGTCCCTTTCTTTGACTTGAACATTGGTTGAACTGAACAAGCAAAACCAACAAGATGTAGTTCGAAAGAAACCAACTCAAATTCTGGAGAAGAATCGATCGCTTCGGAGATCGCTTGCTCCGATCTCAGGGCTTCATTCTCATAACAAAAAAAAAACAGAAAAATGCATGTTGACGGTGGGGCTGAAATCAAGAGCAGCAGAACCATCGACACATCTTGACGGTGGAGTTCAACTCACCGATTGCTTGTTATCAGCCGCCGACGAAAAAACCGCCGGTAAGTCGAAGCGGTTTCCTCATCGGGATTTCTTCCTATCCGACGTTCTAAGAAAATGTTCTAAGAACATACTCTAGTAGGGACTGTCCTCTCCCTATCAACCTGCGGCGGAATGTAAGTTAATACGTTGAACCGACAAGAATCCAGAAAAACAAAACGAGCGAACAAGAAACACTTCCGAAGAGGAAGTCTAGTTTGGAGAGTCTAGTTCCTTTCCGGAGTAGCTCACCCGTGAATACGAGCGAAAATAGATACGCAGCAGTATCTGTCTGTTCGTACCCCTGTATGTTCGTCCGTTCTTCCGTCCGTCCGTTCGTCTTCCGTCTGATTACGGTTGGCTGGTCCGTCGTCCGCCGGGACGGACGATTCCGCGTGTCAGCCGACCAAACTTCTCGTGGATGTTTCATAAGGAAAGGCAACTTAGGGATATAGCTAATCTCGATGACTCTATGGGTTGTGAGTCGAGCTTCGTCTGATTCGATCGGGATCCGAATGTCGTTCTAGATAAGCTGTTGCGGTGCTGAGCGAGTAGTCCTCGCGTCACCGAGGAAGCACATCCATCTCGATGGAGCGTGCGAGTTGCACGGGAAAGCTACAGCCAGCCGTCGGGACTCTTTCGGCTGCAGGTGGTGTGGCACTGACCTAGGCATCCGCCGCAAAAAGGGCGATCCTGAAGCCACATAAATCGCCCACAGCCCGAGAGGCTTCCCCAGTATTTCCTGAAGCAATTATCGGTTGTTGAGGACCAGCGCAATGTCTCATTGGCAGACGACAAGGATCGATACGCAGTTTAGAAATCCAGCGAGCCGTCACTCAGTAATCCTCAAATACACTAACACATCCGTTTATTTTCAACAGGCTCTCGAGCAGTTGGAACAGTTCGTCAGAGAGTGTGACAGGAGGACGGAGCACTCGAAGAAGAAATTGGCCGAGACGCAAGAAGAATTGAGCGCCGAGCAACGATGAAGCTCAACAAAATCAACGAACTGGCTGAAGAAATCGGCAAAAAACTCGCCGATGCCGAAGCCAAAGTGAGTTTTGCCGTCTTGCCACACAATCCCTGTATTCTTTCAATCCCTAACGCATTCCAACCGTCCGCTCCTCTGCAAATTGAATGCCGACCTATAAAACGGCGTTCTTCCTCGTAGGGCGCCGAGGGTTTGATAGATGAAAGCATGGCCATCATGGAGGAGGTGGAGAAAGCGAAAAAACGGAAACTTGAGGCAGAGTTGGCACTACAGGAATTCAATGCCAGCCAGCAGCTACCAGCAGCAGAAGCTCAGAGTTTGTGAGGTTGGTGACATGCAATCTATCTTGTCAATTTTTCAATCAAGAAGATCATCGACGAACAGACCCGGGTGTCGGCTCATCGTAGAGACTTTCCAGGTGTGTGCTGCATATCTCGGCATTTACGACAACGACCGTCGGTTAGCGGATCATTTTGGTGGGAAACTCCATCTGGGTTTCATAGAAATCCGTGAGAAGCTCGACGAACTCCGTAAAGCCGTCGATGACAGCCGGAAGTTGGGAAAAGCCATCGTGAACGACAGGAGCGCAAAGACGAAGACTCCCGCAGAGATAATCGTGACCGTGACCGCCCCAGAGACAACCATCGTGATCGTGACCGACATCGTCGCAAGAGGTGAGTTCTCTCTCATCAACTCGATCATCGGAATCTGCGTCTGCGAAGGATCCGAGAGAGCTCTGTACGCGTTTAAGCTTCACACGTCCTCTGTTCCAGGTCTCGGAGCAGATCTCGCTCGAGGGAGCGTGACCGGAATCGCAACAGGAACAAGAGGGATCGTTCAAGAGACCGACATCGTCACAGAAGATGAAGAGATTGAGCGCGAGAAGTTGTTAATTAGCGTTGTGATTGGTTCAGCTCGATCTGATCGGCTCTAAAGTCCAATGATTTCGATCCTTGTAAGACATGAGGTGTTTCTTTCTCTTGGAGTATTTTCGTGTTCTGAGTTCAAGCACTAAATTTAGATTAGCTCCGTTTTCCTGCGGTAGCTTCATACCAGATCTTCACGAGCCCTGACCGAGATTCGAGTCCGGTCAGATAGTAAAAGAGTGAATCTTTACAAATCAATAAAGCGAAAATCGAAGCACATTTGAAAGTAACGGTCTGTCATACTCCTCTCCCAAGAATACCACTGTTGATCGGCCTTGCACGCAGTCACTGAATCACACCAACAAGGAAGGAGAGCATGACCGGGGCCGCTCGGGATCAACCTCCGCTTCGTCAAGCTCCTCGGCCCTCCGGTTCGTGAAGTTAACAAGCCTGTATGGATGCAGAGTCACGATCTCTCGGGGTCTTCTTTGCGAAAACTACGCCGCAGGCGGCTAACTACACGAATGCAGAAGAGGAACGGGAGAGGGTGTTCCGGCAGAAATGGTCGCCGTCATCGGGAACACGATTTTCAGTTGGAAATGCGAACGGACAAACGAAGAAGATCCTTAAATTCGCTTAGATCCTCCCTGATCCGTGGAGAGTTCTCTCGTTCGTTCACAAGCCCTTCCTAGTCAAGCTTTCCATAGCATGCAGCGAGGCAGTAGTGTCGTTAGGGCATCACATGGCTAGGGGGCATGAAAATTACTTCCCGTGCTGATACATTCGGGAACTTGGGTTTTCATCCATCGATTCGGATTGAATAGGCGTGGGCCAAGTACGGCTTTCGGAGGGCCACTGTAACCGCGGTCTAGATCTTGCAGCCCGCGGGGCCGCACCGGATGGCCGACCCCTGAGCTTGGATAGCCCTGGTGCAAATATGGATGACGAGATGACGCCCTGACTGTCTAACAGTGTGCTAACTGTTCTTGAGACCTCCCGCACCGTTCCACTCTGAAGACATACCTCGCGAGCCTTCACGACTGCGCGTTTCCGAAAATTCGGAACTCCATCGGTGAGTCGAACTTTTGGATAACTATCGATGACAACGCCGATGTTATCTGTGAGGATTTGAAATAATTGAGCCAGTGAACCATTTGAAACAGCTCGAGCTCTTCCAAACGCGTTGAACCTGTTGTGGTCAGAAGGTATTCAACATGAACCGACTGGCGCTACTGGTCACGGATGCCGCCCGCTACATAAAACTCTGTTCCCAAAGAAGGTGCACATAAGATGTGTTTTTCATGGATTTCAGAGCGTCTGTGGAAAAAGTTCATGAGTTATTCCCGAAGGTCGACCTGTTTGGTGGCGAACGTGGAGAAGGTTTCTGTGAAGGCTACTCCGCGCGTTTCAAATATTCAGAGAGCCTGGCCCCCGACCTCCCGCTTCCAGCGCAACCCGTAATTACAAGATGGGGGAATCGGCCCCACGGCAGGCTTATATGCGGGGAAACTACGAGAATGTCGAATACATTGAGAGAAACTTTGGGAGAGAAAACGCTCTGTCGATCGCGAACTGTTACGGGATTTGCTTGACCCGATTTTGGTGCCGCAGCTCAATAATGAAAAATTTCGATAGAATTCGTGCCATCATCAACATTCGATACTTTGGCCCCAACCCTGGAGTTACATTCCATGCTTTTTCAGTCTCAAAACTGTTTAATCGAAAATGACCTGATGGATGTACGCCGATCTTCGCCGCGTACGCTACGTCGGGAGACTTCAACTAACGCGAAAATTTGGAATCGATTCAGTATTCACATTGGACGTTTTCGCTTATATTATCATTGCGACTCAGATTCCTCTCGATCCCGACCTTTCACTGAATCCATCCATGAAGGCACGTTTGCTCGACTACTATCGTCCGCTCTGTCCTCGCCTGACTTGGTGAAATTAAATGACCAAAGTCCCCGTCCCCGGGGATGACATGCACGTCATGTATGTATCGATCATCTAACTTTCGATTTTCAACCATTTGAGGACCGACGGAGCATGGGGATGCAACTTCAAATTGGGGTCAAGGCATGTGATGATTGATGGAACGAATTTCATCCTAATTTCCACGGCCCTGGGCCATACGGGGGGAAGTCCCATACGCCTCGATGTTACCCCCGCCCGCCCTACATGCCCATCAGCACTTCTGCGCGATATCAAAAAGTGCGTATACAAAGTCACTTGGACCAAAAGCAGCTCCAATCAAAGAGAAACTCGATTGGGGGTGGGGGGGGGGGTGGTTGTAACAGAATCCTGGAATCCGGAGGAGTAACTTTCGACCCGAGAAACCTATCCATTACCGACGTTCTGTTAAAATTCCTATGGCTAAGATCGATGTGGAGCGCTCTTTTTTAGATACCAAGACGCTCTGTCGTAAAAGAGGAAGAACGATGCGAGCTCCCACATAATCACCTCTTCCAATCTGCGTGGTTTCAGGATGAATCCAGAATGGGCCGATTTGGCCCGTCTCGAAAGGCTCATTCGGCTTTACATAGCGCCTGTTTGCCTGTTTTTTTTCTCGATTCTTTAGTACCTGGACGTCGCAGCTCCAGTCAGGGGCTATTCCATTGGGAAGAAAGACTTCGGTCCTTGGTTGTTCTCAACATCCTTCATCAATGTGTAACAGCCAGTTGGATTCTTGAGGAGAGCTAGCTAGGATGTCCTCTGGAGATGCATGTCGGAGGGCGGCAATGCCGGCGGATCGACATGGGAAAGGAAGCGGCGTTGACGAGAGAAGCCGCCAGTAGCTAGAAGAAGAGAGTAGAGAGTGCCGTGAACTGTGTGAAGGACCGTGGCTGCCTATGGAGGAGCCGGGCGAGAAGAAGGAAAATAAAGAGAAGTTGAACCATAAGTGCACTGTCCCTCTTCCCTGAGTGAATCCAGGTATAGGTCCTATCGGCCTGTTACAAAGCTCCTGCGGATTCTCTCCCAGATTCATGGTATATCAAACACAAAAACCTCATCCTCGGTGCCAAAATCTCCGTGAAGTTTTCCGATACCACCGATGCGCTCACGATTCTCAATTACCCAAAATCCACAAGATAACGGAACCTTCAGTCCCAAGCTGTATGATGTGGATGGAAGATCAAAGTGAGTATCGTTGGGAGAACAGTGGAGCCGCGAACATCCGCGAGGTCGATATGACCATAACTTCAGGGTACATGGAGGTGACTCCGAGGTCGAGTGGACCATGCTCTTCAAAGTCCATGGAGGTGATTCCGAGCCGACTTGTCCCACATTTCTGGGGGTCCGTGAAGGGGAATCTTGGAGTCCACGGAAGCGCTCGAGAGTACAATTGGCCCGAATAAAGGAATCTTTCAAAGAATGGACCCTTCAGCTGACGGGATCGCAGCTGCACGGCTGCATGCCATGATACAACATCGAGTGTTTCTCGTTGACGAGACCAAGAAGCTGTGTGAAATTGATCATTGCAGAGATCACAATATTCTCCACACGTGGTTGCACCATCCCTAAAGATTTACAGGCTTCAATGAAACGACTGGATTGCAGATTCTACAGCTACCAAATAAAGCTCTGAAGATCGCCGGAGTTGCAATAGCAATAGTTTCCTTGCGTGCTGCATTCGAATTCAAATCGAAAAATCTCGGCTCCCCTTACCGACCACAACAGCATTCGGTGATCAACTCCATCTAAGCCAGTGGTTCTCAAACTTCCCACTGACCCATCGACCCCCTGGGCGACCTTCGTTGAAGTTTATGGACTGGCCGTCCCCCGGGGATCGACCGTCGGCCCCTTGATCCACCCTTTTGGACGCCAAGAAGTATGGTCAAATCCACCCCGGCATCACCTCTGTGAACCGGAGATCGGCCATCGACCTCCTGGGGGTCGACGGTCGACCCCCAGGAGGGCTCGATATCGACCACTTTGAGAACCACTGATCTAATTGTAAGCTATTCCCTGATTCTCTATGAAACCGTTGTCGATTATGAAGTTCTAGATCGAACCATGAACTCCTAAAATGCGGCTGCTAATCAAGGGCCCCTTCCTGAATGAGACGAAGATATCTGCTCGCCATTGAAATACATGATGGACTCTCCTCCTCCGCACCTTATGACTGCTTTCGGAAGGGACTTCGTTTGGGAAGTCGAAAAGCATTCGCTCTACCCTCCCGGAAATGGATGAGAGGAAACAACGAAGTTCCATCTTGGATCCACCGATAAGTGCGTATCTGCTTCGGGACCAAGTACGTCAACTGCAAACGGTAGAGACCGTCCTTCTCTGGGAGTCCTTGAAATCGCCCGCTGAAATATTATGGTTGTCGGTCGTTGAATTCTTGGGCAGGTATTGACGGCGCATGACCTCCTGGATGCCCTCATGGTCAACATAAAGGCGTTCTTACAAAAGTATCATGGAGTATCCCGTCCAGGTCGGGAATTATGTTGGGTACGCCAATATTTACCTGAATGCTCACCTATCAGTTCTCATTATCAGCTTGGATATGAGCCTCCGCGGCGGGAACAAACCCTCGCCTGTGTAGGCATGAGGGCTCTCAATGTCGTGGGGCGGGCCCGAGCGACTTCGAGCTGCTGAGCTACAGAGCGTCGTCCAAGCGAAATTTCTCTCGCGGCTTCCCGAGTTCCCTACCGAATAGCTATGCCAGGCCGAAGTTGTTCATTCGATCATCGGAGGAAATTAGGTGCAACGAAAAACAAGTTCCATGAGTCGCAAAGCCTCGTCCGACCTTGACGGGAGCCAGGCACAACTAAAGAGGCCAGCTCCGAACTCATTCTGGTGAGAAGGTTTCAACTCGGAGGGAGAAGTTGCTCCAAATAGATGACAGGTAGATGCGTCGGTTTATGCTGTCTTCAGTTCACGGAGGTAACGTAGATAGTAGCATAGGATGAGACTCTGCGAGCATGGGAATCGACACTTATCTCCGCGGGTACGGCGGGCATACCTCTAGACTACGGACTCGGCGGTTAATAAGCCGCCCCAAAGACTTGATCCGTTCTAGAGTGATGAATACTCCATGAAAGCTTGTGGGTCATCACCATCTGAATCAATCCTGTCTTGGTGATCTTGTGAGAGCTTGCTTTTGAGTGAGGAGATTCCATCGATATCTAGACAAGTTATCAGTTGACTACACCGCGAAACAGAGATGCTTGCGAGAACGCTTGAGGAGTTTGGAAACACGCCGTATGGGAGCACTCATTCGGAAACCGGGAGAATATTAGCGAGGCCCTTGAAGAGAATGAAATGGAATTCAGGATCTGTGGAAGTCAAGACCATGTCAGGAAATGAGGTCCCACCCTTGCGATGAGCCTCGAAGAGGTTCTAGATCCACAGTGAAGAGCGATGTGAGGCTTCCGTACTCACCGAACGCGTGTGAATCATCTCGCCCATCGTGATCCGTGTCTTTCCTCGATTAACGTTGATCGATTCCTCCAGGTTCCGGCACTCGATGGAGCGATCAAGATTTCGAGTAGAATATCTCGGAAACCATGAGGAGAATTTATTCGTTGAACAAAATTCCCTTGGGGTTCCAGGAGTTTCGACCTGCTTGCTGAAATATTCTGATGCCTTCGAGCCGGATCAAGTTCCGCGCAGGGCACCCGTAGCGTTGGCCGGGGCTGATTAGCAATCAAGGGATAGATCTCTCTCAAGGCGGCAGAAGATTTGGATTTTACGGATTAGCTACATTGGCTAGATGAAGAAGGATCCGTTCGGAGGAGGGCTGATCAGAAATGGAGTCCCCAAGCTCGGGATGTATTCGCCCGCTTCCAACTGTCGTACGGGGCGGCCTCCGATCGGCCAGTTGGTGAATGGTGGCGAGCTCAGCGCGAATCGCACCCGCTGACAGGTCGACAGGGGACCTTCTCCCTTCTCGGTGCGATCGGAATAGTTGTTTCTTATCAATCAACTCGACAAGATGTCGGATTGCAGACGTCGCGTCTTCACTGACAGTGAGACAAAACTTTCGATGAGGCTTACTCCACGCGCTCCTGATTGAGGCTTGAATCGCATTCGACTCAGATACGGAGCGTATTTCATTGAAATATTGAAGGTTGTCGACACGGTTTCCGCGACGCTTGGCGTGGAACTATGGAGCACCAATGCTGGAGATTCGCTTCTCACCTTGGGAATGAAGGCCGGATTGGCGATTCCTCTTTGCCCCCAACCGTTGCCCGGATGACAATCTTAGTTTCCTGAAGCCGCTGTCCTCGGACTACTTTCCAGTGGAAGTAGATAGGACTCTCCAAAGTTAGTCTCGTCCTACCGAAGAATAATCTGCAATCTCTCTCGCGCACTCGCAAATTTCAGCTGGAATGCCCGTGATCAACGTCCATCGCTTGAGGCTTCGACGTTCTCCTCGGTGGACTGATCTCGGCCGGTCGCTGACGCTGACTGGCGCTTGATCCTCTGGCAAACCCACAACGAGTAGTCTACTTTCCGTGAGAAGCTGCTTTGCATACGCATGTGGAACGTCTGACCCTCACGGCTGGTTGTCGTTATCATACAGGAACTTCCGTGGCTTGCGCAACCGATCTCGGGGGAGATCTTCTGTTGTTCTCCGTTTCTGCGTCAGAATCGGAATGTGACAGGCTCTGTCGATCGGTGGGCATATCTTCTTCTGGGCGACACGACGCAAGATGCAGTGCCGCTCATTTCCAGCGCGATAACAGAAGCAAACAACAAATGTACCGATAACGCAAGCTCACTGCTATGTGACTTGAAGTAGCGAAGACCTCTTGCCAAAAGGGAGAGGGCCAACAGCGCTGGAGTGAGAACCACGACTGTGATGCAGCCAGGGAGAAACTGAACTGGCTTCCCAGCCCGCAGCAAGTGGGTTTCCTTATTCCATCTAGTGTTCTGTGCCAGCCAGCGGAGACTCACTGTTCGGTCGTGAAACGTGTAGTGGTTCGATGGACAGGACGAGAAGGATCCACTCCGAGGTTGTCACCTGAGACCCCTCCCCTCGATTTCTCGACTGGCTGAATTTCGACGTGGGCATATCCTGTCCTCAGAACTCTGATTGAGCCGAATAACATCCCAAATCAAAAAACGCAACCAGCGAGTCTAGAATTCTCGGGGACTCGGAAATATTCTCGATTCGACCCAAGCAGTTTTTCTGGCGCTCAAAGCTCTTGGATTCTGTGTCCTTTGTCCTCGCTCTGTCTCTCTTAAGTTTCTCCTCTTCATGCGGTCGCGGAGGGTTGGCTCCCCTCTTAGAACACGCAGCGGACAAAATTGACCTTCGGACAAAGTCTACACCGCCAGAAAGACACATCCGCGTCTCATCAAAGATATGATACACAGCTTGAGGACAATTCGCGAATCGCATGTTGAACACGTGATTGTTTCGGCAGCTATTCCTGTACATTTTTTCGACCCTGTGGCTGGATCTCCGAGAAAAAGCTCATAGGAAAGAGTACAACAACTAATCTTCCTTTCTTCGAAAAGATGACACACTGACTGACGAGAGAAACCGATGGTCTTTCGGGGCGATTTATTGTTGTCGTTCCTTGCGAACTCTTGGTGTCCGATCTCCTTGGATTACAGATCCACACGGGAAATCCCAAAATCACGAGATAATAATATCTCGACGTTGTACTGCTTATTGTCCGCAGGTAAGGTCGTTCGTTTCCGGAGAGGAGTATTTTTTTATTTCGGCATTTGCCATATTTCTTCGAGAAGGAGCATCTGATAGCCCTCTAGTTCCATGGAAGACATAGATGGAGTGCGCCGAATCAGTCCATTCGATATCAAAATCTAGTTCAGGAGCGAAGGAGCGGCTTCTGACTGCTCCGAAATTGGTAGTTTCTCAATACCCGATTTCCGTGAACGTCTGTTTTTACTCACGTCATCGCGCATGAGAACGCCATCACGACCGTCAATCAGTTCTTCTCAAATGGCGAATGTGACCGTTGCTGAGAATTATCGGGCGAGCGTATGGAATGAGCTCCTTTCGCAAGTCTAATTAAAATGCCTGCCCTGGGAAATCCGCTTTCTCAGATGATCTCCAACTCGACTCCACTATCGTGTTTCAAGAAAACTCTGATGGACACCGCCCCTGGCTACCTCGATGTATTCTTGTCAAAACAACGATCATCTCCAATAATGAAGTTGGACAGCAAAATTCGTTAGATGTGCAAAATCATTGAGTTTTGGAATGAAAAATAAGGTTCCATACTTTGAATGGCCACAATGATTCCACCAATTATCGTTATTTGGTGTCAGTCTCAGAGCCGTCACTCGTTAGGGCCATACATCGCCCAGGGAACGGTTCCGAATGAGTGATCTGTTTATCGCCGTCACATATTGTAGTCCGTGAAAGTGAATGGTAGACCGTCAGGCACACGAGACATCCACAATAACAGCGTAGCGTCTCTCCGACAAATCGACATCCCTGGTCGAACTGAATGAGGAAAACTTCCTGACAACTACTTGAAACTCACTCTGGATTTTTCCGGCCCCGTGGAAACTCATTCGTGGAGTCTTGTTTTTCCAGTCGCAAAATGGAATCGAATACTCAAACAATTCAGAGAATGAGGAGTTTAACAGTGACAGCGGAATCTCAGCTCAGGGTAAGCCGAGTTCGCTCCGTTCACATGTTCGAGCACCAGCTGCCGGCTTGACGGGACGTCATTTCTGAGATTTCGATCCCCCAGGAAACCTGCGGAGCATGCAGCAACCTCATCGCAGAATGCGTCTGCAAAATCGATGATACGGAGCTCCGTGTCATCCGCGATATGATTAAAAACGATCTGGCCTATTTCAAGAACAGACTCCTGCGATCTCCGTCTTCATCCGAAATCTGCGGCATCGACGATCGGACGAAACCTCACACCTGCACTATCGATGAGGCACCGGAATTCCAGACGAGTAACAAGTGGGTGATCGAGATGCATTCGAATCGAAACGCCGAAGAGGTCAGGTCGCGCTTCTTCCAAGCTACCGGAGAACGCAGCCGAATAGCGGCCTGGCATTTCCTTCATCGCCTATTTTTCAGATACATAACCCATGGTTACCGTACGTCAAGATCAAGAGAAAAGTGTATCAAAGGCATGCTGCAGTGGACCAATGAAACCATAAACATCTGGACGCACTTGGGGCCTTTCATCGCTCTGATATTCTTGTATGCACAAGACGTTATCCATAACTACGATGCCGCCAAGTTCGAACCTTTCGACAGAAATCTCAGCAGTATCATGCTACTGGCGTATACGATGATGTTGGGATTATCTTCTGTGTATCATGTGTTCAACTGTTGCTGTTGCAATTGCTATCGATACTGGTGAGTTTCTGGTCAGATGGAATCCGACTATTCTCGTAGTCAACTCCGCTTTCGGCGGATTGCATTCGCCGAATCTCGCTGAGCTGACGAAATCTGATCGGCTTCAGTGCTCGGAAGGAACAGAGTTATGTCAAGGTCCTCATCAATTTGGCAGTTTCCTCGAAATATGGAGTATATATATCTCGAGGACCTTCAGAGAGATCAATCTCACTCACATAACTCTCACATTGATTTCTCCAGCGGTTACCCAATGCGATTTTTCTCAATCTGCATTGATTTCCCAATGCGAGAACCACCCAGAACCGGGGGCGCACGCGGATATTTTTTTTCTGCGGGGAAGGGAAAATTCCCCTGATGATGACGAGGTCGATAACTGATACAGAACAGCGATCAGAAAATGGTTGTGATTGCGATGTGAAACCGAAATGCCAGTTTGCTCCCATCTTCGTCTTGAACCTCGGCGGCCACCTCTCGGCGGTGTCCAGATCTTCTCCTGAGTCGACGATTTCAACTCAAATGCATGAGATGTAGAGAGACGGCTGTGATCGTTGAGCGTTCACCGATCTCGTTTCCGTCCAAGCCGGAAGCAGCTGCTTCGAGATATGTTTCTCTAAGCTATGACATCTTTCTTCACATACAATCGATCGCTACGTCATCGGGCTCAGGTATGGCTGGGATTTCGTCGGAGTCTGTGCTTCATCTTCGCGTACGGAACGGGGTTTCTGTTTCTGCAGTTCAGAGATCACGCCGAATGGATAGTTTTCTATGGCTCAATCAAAACGATCATAGCCGGCATTCCGATCGGCATGGTGTTTTCGAGTAAATATTTTGAGCAGAAGTAAGTGTTTCTGGAGTAATTTGTTAATATCCTGATCTGATCGCTCCTGTGATTCCGGCGTTGGTATAAACTACGCCCTGCACTCATTGCTCCGGCAGATACGACGACTCTCGATCGGTGTGGATTGGAGGCTTTGTTGTGTTCAATATACTCCCCATTCTTCACTCCATCAAGTTGAGAGGCGGGTTGGAGGATCCCGTTGTTCAAGCAACCTTGCCGACTCATATTTTGGTGATGATCCTCCTGGTAGGGAGCTACATCATCTACGCTTGTCAGTTCCCGGAGAGGTTCGTGTGATCCAGACTCGGGTTTTTCTCTGGCATCCCAAACACGGATTAACGCAGCTGATTTCCGATAACTCTCAGGTACCTGCCAGGACGAGTCAACTACATTGGGAACAGTCACCAAATATGGCACGTTGGAACAGCGACTGCAGTATTCCTCGCTCGGCATCTGTACTTCCTGTACATAAAAGCTTTCAACGGACTCATCTGAGTGCTACCAACGGGGCGATGCTCGGCTCCCACGAAAAGCATGACCCCGCAACAGATCTCCCGGAGCTCGAAAAGATCCTGGAATTCACCCTCATGTTGTTCAGCGAACTCGTCATGGGGCTGGGTTGGGTTCTGGCAGCGCTGGCGGGGAGCTCACACCTGACCGAAAGTGAGAATGCGTAATCATACGTCTGCCTGGCCGATTTCGGCTTGGCTGTTTTTGGTTTTCCGCCAGGAGTGCAGGCGTTCTGCAGTGGTTTCTGGGACCTGAAGTTGCGATTCGGTGCAACCCGCGCCGTTCGTACAGGGAGCCTGGGAAAAAGATCGTCTCGTCGTGCATCGCAGCAGGCTCAGAGCAATCGCTCAGCCTCAGCATTCTATTGTGATCGCCTTTAACTTGCCCCGGAGATTCAGACAAAAGTTGTGATTCGATGGTCTTGCTTCGCTGCAACACCAGCTCGAGCTCATGCTTCGAAATCTTCCCGTGAATCATTTCGGGGAAAGAGCGATTCAATTGTTGAACTCTTTTTTTTCGATTCAACAGTGTGCTCAAACACAGCTTTAATAAACCCAAGACAGCGTCGAAGAAAGAGCTCAACGTTTTCCCCGGATGAACCTATCTCACCCTGGCTCAGTCGTTTCTCTCCATCGTTCTGGGATACCAAGCTCTGTCGTATTCATTTGCAATCATGAATACATGTTGTTAGTTTGGAAATACATTCTCTTCAGCAAAAGTCCGCTCAAATCGAAACATGGAACTCTGTACTTCCCTGGAGCTGTAGACTCGTGAACTCGTGAGCGCGAACCGCTTCAGTGGGGCGATGCTCGGAATTCTAATCCATTGTTCGCTATCCACTGCCTCCTGTATGTTGAATTCATGACCGACGATTAGGCCTACAGCGAGTGGGCCATTGCTGGCTGTTCGACTGGTGAGTTCCAAGAATCAGGAGAATACATCAGGCGGAAGCAATGAGCGAGATTTCATGAGGAACCTAGCTCTCTGAGCTTTAGGATTCGCGAATATCCAGCAACTGAATATCCGACCAGAACAAGTCTTTGGTCCAACTACGGGAGTCAACACAAACCGTGAAGACTGGCGACAGGTGGCCTCGATCCATGGTACCGCAACTCTAGAGTTCAGATCGGTACACTCGCTCCGGGTCGGCAGCGGTTTTCTTGAGCTCCTACACGAGTCGGGCGCCCATCGCAGTGCAGTCTTTTCCGAGACACGTTCCCGGAATCAAGAGAGCCTTCATGAATGAAGAGTACTGCGGTCAGAAGTGGCTCGCTTCGAGGGTGAAACATCGAGGGCGTTTGTGTGGGAGTAGGTTCACGAGAGCGCCAGAGACGGCATCTGTGTCAATGGAGAGCCGAAACACTGCGCCCGCGACTGTTTCCGCGCAGTCTGAAGTCTCGGTGATCTCCTGACGACCTTATTTGAAGACATCATTTTCCGGAGTCCAGAATCAGCCGGTCCAGAATTCGAAATTTGCTCGAATCCGACTGGCCGGTCCAATAAATCATTTATCGGACTAGCCAGTCCGATGAATCATTTTCCCTGGTCCGATGGTCCAGAAAGTGATTTTCCGTAAGGAGAGACCCTGCTGAGGGATGTCAGAGCGATTCAGCCCTGATTCTGTTGATCCGAACATGCTCTACTGAAACATTCAGCATCGCACTGCCGATGGTATCGGGTCGGACTGCCAAGTCCGGAAAATCATCCGTCCCAGACCGATCATGTATCGGACTAGCCAGTCCGTTAAATCATTTTCCCTGGTCTTGAAAGTGATTTTCCTTTGGAAGTAGGCATCATTTTCCGTAGTAGGAGTACGTGAAATGAATTGCCGTACCGGGGTGGTACGGAAATTCATTTCTCGGATTCCCGACCCGAGGATCCTGACTATATATGATCGGCTCCGTTTGTCAGTTTGTCCGCACTCCTCCCGTAATACGCTCCGGTGATTCTGACCATACCTTTCCGAATCTGGAGGGGTGATTCCAGGACCAATCTGACCATACTTCTCGAAAACTCGAGGGTTGATCCTGGGACCAATCTGACCATGCTTTTCCAAACCTTTTCTTTTTCTTTTGTCAGGCGGGAGGGGAAATCCCTTCGGATACAAGAGATGGGTCTCACGTCCGTTATTCCGCGTACCAGGGTGGTACGGAAATTCGTTCCACGTACACCGTACTACGGAAAATGATGTCTACTACTGACGGAAAATCACTTCCCGGACCATATGACCAGGACAAGTGATTTATCCATGGGGCTCTGTCTGGGGCGGATGATTTTCGGGATTCCGGACTCCAGAAAATGATGTCTACTTACTCGCGAGAATTTTCCTGTATGTCTGTAATGCTCGATGAGTCCTCGAGGTAATCCAGCAGTTGGGAGGGGTTGTTCCTCGAGCTCATAATTTTCACATATCTGAGTCAAGCGGAACGAACTTCAACTTTTTAGCCTTGCGACATCGAAGAATTTATAATATAGTTTGGTGACGTTGATCAATCAAGATCATGGACTCGAATCAAATGAGGAACGGGAACCTTTACGCCTGGCTCCTGGGCTCTGAACTCGAACGTGAGCTCTCTTCTTGTTGTTGTTGGGCCATGCAATGGTTAGCTCCACTTGATGCCACTATTTTCCACCGTTTCCATTGGTCTCCTATAGGGATACATTCCATGATGTCTTCATGAGCGGTTCGGGAGAAGATTGAAGCAAGGTGAGATCAGAGTGTTGGAGAAGGCGTGGGATGTGGATGGTCGGAATTTTTTTTCAGCCTAAACGCCTCCCCTCAGGGGAAGACCTGGGAACGATACTGGAGGCTGCTCCGAGCGGCACTTCTGTAAGGACCAGCCCTGGGTATATTGTGATGAATTTCGTGCCAAACTGGATGTTGCCGATGGAGACTGACATGACAGTTTGGGGAGCTGCAGTAAGTTATCTGTGGGCTCCTCTCGGTTCACGGAGCGCGTCCGCGAGGAAATCGAGGCATCCCTCGACCGCGACGCAGCTCGCATGAATCTGTTTCTCCGATTCCCGCTCCCAAGACTGGAGCAGTCATCTGGCGATGCCTCTTTCGACAGCCTCTGGACAACCTACGTGCCTAGCCAATCGCCCGGTAACATTCCGTGGGTTTGCTGCTGCGGTGATGATACCGGTATCGGTGAATGCAGACGGGAAACCAACGGTGAGAGAGACAGCAGGGATTACCGACCTGAGCGTTGATATTTACCGCGGCTGTCATATGTTCCCTGTTGCTGTGAGTACTCTGGATGTCGCAGCGGCGCTTCTATGATCAGTGAATACGAAGCTCACGTTTTGTGAGGATATGACTCTTGCCAGTTAATTAGGTTTGCATCGCCTCTCTGAGCTTCCCAGAAAACCAGTGCATTCTCCATATCGTTTGTGTCAGCTGTCTCGCCGGACCAACGGAAAATAATGGAGGCGGCCCCGCGACTTCAGATGATGTGTTTCGAACAGAAGCTCAGCCCCAAAGTTTCAGATTTCAGTCACCCGTTCAAAAAGGTTCGCCCGCGGGGTCCCGTATCGACCCTGTCTTATTATTGCAAAGGAGGCATGGCTGCAATCAGTGTCAGTGCGACGCACACACAATTTTGATTACCCAATAGCTTACTCACTGTATCTCTCAGACGATGAACTACTCTCGGTATCGCCGCGTCATCGATAGTGTCGGATGAAGGCACACGATTCGAGCTCAATCTACACGATGCCACGGGGAAGGGGAGGGGGGGGGTCGGGACGAATGATAGCAGGAGCGCACCATAGTCTTCAAATATTCCATGAGACTTCGTGCAAACTTTCGCTCACTTCCACACAGGTGCGAGAAGAGTCCGTGCTCATTGATGGGGATTCATTTCAGTTCATTGCCACGTTCTATAATGAGGATCCAAACAAGTATTCGAGGGCGATCTTCGATCTGGAACAACTCAGAACGGTACGTGGACCTTTTAAACCTCATGAGCATCTGTCGATTCACAGGTTTTAAACTGGAGCGGAAAATCTTCGGGACGGCGCCGATATTTTCGGAGACATGTATATACCACGACGAGGGGGATCGATCGAAATCTCCGACCCTAACAGACATAATCTCTGCAGGCCGCTTGCAAAGCTTCCAAAGACTTTCAAGGTATACAAACCCTAAGAAGGTATTATTCCCAACTCCGGCTGCAACAAAACCGTTTCCCGATGACCGACGATGGTGCCGCGTGCGTCGCATTCATGTGGTCAGACCTCTACTCGGGTGAGTATCAAGAGTAACGCTCCTGCATGATTAGCAATCGCCGGAGCCCCCGAGTCTTGATTCGATCTCTCCCCCCAGGCGTGATGTTCAATATCGCGGATGTGAAGTATGAGTTATCGTCGATTCTGTACAATATTGGAGCTCTACACTCGCAACTTGGCGCCATCGAAGACAGAACGACGGCCGAAGGGATGAAAAACGCTTGTACTCACTTCCAAGCTGCCGCTTGGACGTTCCAGCATAATCGAGACACCTATCCTCAACCAAAGGTGAATGATGAAGGCGGGAAGCCGTGCCAAGCATGAACCCTACCCGTACGGGAACGTCAGTTTTGGATGAAGTGAAATTCATATAAACATCGGATAACGACTTCCAGGGCTGTGACCTGTCGCACGACTTGTTGACGTTCTACTCCTTGGTGATGCTGGCTCAATCCCAGGAGTGCATCCTCGAAAAATCTATGCTTGACAACCGCAAAAGTGGGATTTCCGCGAAGATTGCGTCTCAAATCGTGGATTTTTACACGAAGTCAATCAACAATCTGAGTTCTGACGTGAAATCGATTGTCGGGTCAAAGATTTTTCAGCAATGGAAACGCATCTGCGAAATGAAGGTATGCGCTACGGGCTTGCCGAGATGAACTTCGAGCACTGTCTGCTGCCTTTTCCCGTTCGACCATTTCCGCCAGGTATCATCTGTTGTTACCCGTTCTAGGCCGCGTATTACGGCGCCTTGACTGCGCTCCATATGGGGATGATGTCTGAAGAGGACAACCAATACGGCCTCAGAGTGTCATGGTATAAACTGGCCATGGAACGCTTCGATGAGAGTGTCCGCGCCGCGGAAGACCTCGGTATCGAGGATACGTTGGCGTTCACGCGAGATGTTATCGGTAATGAGAGTCCCGGTTCCGATCCGCATTCCGACACACAGACATGTGAAACATCCCATGAACGGCCGTTCCCTTTCAGGCGGGAAATTGAATGTCGCTGTCCGCGAGAACGATTTCGTCTATCATGACAAAGTGTTGAATGCGGAGAGCTTGCCGGAGGTCAAGGGAGCCGTCCTCGTCAAGGGAACCCCTTTTGACCCGAACGACCCTGAGGTGAGAGGTAGAGGGCATCTTGTTCCTTCTCAAGTTGAACGCTGTACGTTTCCTATTTCGACAACCGTACCCTGTCGGTTCCCAGGTGTGCGGACCAGATTTGTTCGCAACATTGATACCCATGGCGGCCCATGAAGCATCGTCAGTTTACTCAGAACAGAAAGCACAGATACTTCGTCGGATTTCTAAGATCGTGGAGGATAAAGATGCCGAACTCGCCTCGTACGAGAGCAGTCTGAAAATTTCAAAGAAAGATTTGTTCGCATTAATGGTGAGTTCCGCTGGGATTCCATGACCCCGTCTCAGCGTTTGGGCCAAACTCAGGTGACAGGGGGATCCATGGAGTAATCCTATTGGGTGAATTTCAGAAAAAACCGGTTCTTCCACCGGACGTGATCGAGGTCTGCGCACAATTCAGTACCGATAGGCTCTCTATTTCGAGCATCAACGCGCAACTAGGGCAAATCGACACGATGTCGGACGAAGTCGGCAAACATTTGAACGAGGCAGAGCAGCTGATCGCAATGTCAAATCCTGCCAGCGTGACTTCGAACGTTGTGGCTGATCTCAAAGCCGAACTGAACAAGTACAAGGAAATACGAAGCCAATCGGCCAACAACAACGGCACCCTGAGAAAAGCCTTGAAGGACCACGACGATTATTTGGCTCTCCTCCAACTGTCGCCCGAGGTTCTCGAACAAAAACTTCCTCATGTCATCGCCGTGACCAGAGAAGACGAAATAGTTATTCTGGATTTCATTAAACTTTTGGACAAATTGGACGAGATGAAACAGCAGCGGCAGAAGTTATTCTCCGAACTGAGAGACTCTCTGATAAATGATGACATCACGAAGCTCATCGTCGCAAATGCCCAAGAAGACTTGAATGAAGTTTTCGAGAAGGCTTTGTCGAAACACAAGCAATCAATAGCGATCCTGGAGAAGAATCTTCTGGCCCAAGACAACATCCTAAAAGCTGTCTCCCAAGCAAATGCCAACACAGCGGAAATCCGCCTGAATTTAGAACAAGCGAGGAAGCCATGGACGACCTCGATCGAAGGGCTACGGGCAGCGTACAAATCGTTCGAGGAAGTTGGATTACACGCCGCGAAAGGAACTGACTTCTACGGAATTTTCGTCAACGATGTGAGGCGACTCGTCACCCGTCTACGAAGTGTCGTGCAAGTTGAAAAAGAGCAGGAGGAGAGATTGCGAGCTCGTCAAGCTGAACTGGCCCAGCTCTCAGCTCAAAAACCTGGAGTTCCTCCCGCTTTCAGTCATCTTACCCCCGCCATTCCAACGTCTCAAGCTGCTCAACCTCCGAAGCTGAAGGACTACCTGACCATGATGAACAACGCCAAGAAGAATGAGTATGTTCCGCAGGCTATGCCCGGATCTCCTGGTATGGCTAATGTCAATTTGCCGCCATCGGTGGCGATGAGCTCGATGGGTTCTTCGACATCGTTGACGGGCAACGCGCAACCTCCCCAGATGAGCTTGCCGACTTCGCTGAATCGGACCCCCATGCGAAACCAGCCGGGATCTGCCGTCCTACCTCCGGGGGCTCAAATTGTGTCACCCCCAGCTGAAACCCCCTTGACATCGAACGTTCCGCAGGTGCACTCAACCGCGTCTCAAAACACACCTCCTCCGACGACAGCTCAGAACATGGGCGGAGGAGGGGGCGGGTCTCAAATTGCGCCATCGATGTACTCTGCTGGGCCAGCGAATCCAATCTACAATGCGTACCAAGTGAATGATCATGCAAGCTACAACCAGGCGCTGTACCAAGGCTACGCGCCATACGCTCATTTGTATTCGTCCAACACACAGGGCTCCAACATCGCACCAGCGGCGAGGAGCGACCCTAAGAACATGACTCCAGGACATATCTCCTCAGCTCAAACAACAGCCGACAACTCCGCGTACTCGACACCATCTCAACAACAGCATCAATACGATGTGTCTCAATACGGTCAAGCACGAATCTCAGCGGCTCCCAAAACCGGGGAGAGCAGCGGTGCTCCGGTCACACAAGTGATTCCGGGAACGAACTCCACGAGTTTGTCTTCTCCGTTCAAGCAGGTGCATCCGAATCCTCCGGGTACTCCGATGAGCCAAGCGCAGTATTTTGCTGGCGGGAATGAGAACGAAGCGGGTGCGGGTACCTACAAGAACGTTTATCGATGGAACGGCTACAATCTACCGACAGCAGCTCCCACGGCGAGCGCAAGCACCGTGATGACGAGTGGAGTCTACAACAGCATTTTGACGAGTTCCAACAGTCTTTATAGCAATCCTAATGCTTACGCGCAGTACTACCAGATGTACCAAGGGTACGCATCCCCTTCACAAGCGAACACCATGCCGAACAGTGCGAATCAAATGGCGCCCGGCTATTCCTATCCCTCTGTATCATTGCCGACACCGCTATCAACTTCAACGGTTACTTCCGCGGCCCACACAGCATCAGCTATCGTCTCAGCAGCACCCTCTCCAGCACAAGTACCTGCCCCGATGCAGAATGTTCCCCCCGCCGCTCCGGGCAATGCGTACTTGCCGAACGTGGTTGCTCGAGGGCAGGAACCGAGGTTCGTCGGTCCAGCTGCATCTCTGCCGCCTCGCTCTAATACTGACGCTCTGCAAGAACCGAGTGGGCACAGCGAGGTGACCTACACAACCCCTCAATACCTGTCTGGCCAACAAGGCAATACGCAGCATTTCGCTCAAACGACCGTTCCCGAGCAGCCCAGACCGTCTCAACAATCAGCGATGAACTCAAACAGTCTGGCCTCTCAACAGCTGAAAAGCCTTTTGGATGAGAGTCCGGCACTCCAAATGCCTTCCGAAGGTCAAACACCCCAGAACATTCTCCAGCCTGTTGTACTGTCCGCTGTGGTTGAACCCGAAAAGCCGTCGAAAAATCCACCCAGAGGTCAATACAATGGTTCGGAGTCAAACGCGGTAAGGGCTGAATCATGAACATACTTCACGGAAAACGAGGATCGTTCGGTGCTCGCGAACCACATCAGATTATGATACTTTGCGCCATTTGCAGTCCGCTTCGGCTCTCGATCGAGTTCCGGATCCTGCGGACGCGACGTCGATAATATCTCTCAGTCCCAAACCGGAGAACTCTCTGGATGATCCTCGAACACTGCAGAATCTCCGAAATGCTTTCGATCAGCTCGACGACTACACAAGGTCAGCAAAACTCTGTTATGTCTCACGTTACGAATATTAGAGAGATTTCCAAGAACACAGCTCCTCTCCACAGAACCTTCCACTTGGAAAACCGCTGGAAAGAATTTCTGGACCTCCAGGAGGCGGAGGCGCGGGCGCTCAAAATATCTGTCGGACGTATATGCTCCATGAAGAACCGTTTCCCTGACATCATGCCATGTGAGCTCAGAGACCATCTGATCCGCTCGAAATGACGACTGTTCGATGATTTGCTCCAACGGCGTTCTATTTACAGACGACTACAACCGCGTCGTTCTGAACACAACGAAGGACGACTATATCAACGCTTCCTATATGAAATCCGTAGCTGCCAGTGAGCCGAACTGCATCCTGACACAGGCACCAATCCCGTCGACTTTGGAAGATTTTTGGGCGATGGTCTGGGAGCAGAGTGCGGAGACTTTGCTGTCCCTCTCGTCATTCCAAGAGGTGATTTTCGTCGAGCTCGATTAATTTCTTGCCCCTACCGCCGGGTCCTCGCGACGGATCTCTCTCGATCTTGTTCTACGGCATCTCATATAATGAATCTTTTCGTTAATAGCTGTCGTCGCAACTATTCTTCCCTTCCGAGAAGGGAACCGTTCAAAGCTACGGTCAGTACCAGGTTTCTGTACAGTCCTTCACCGAGAAGGAGGCTGGCTTATTTTCCGAACGACTCTTGAGCGTGTCTGGTCCTCAGGTAAATATAACCAAATCGCCGGAATGGTGAACTCATGGTGAGACACGTTAACCACAGGCCAAACTTGAGCATGAGTCTCCTCGAACGTTGTCCGAAGTATAAACGAACGGCGCTTGCTTGCAGGGACCGGCCAAGAACTTGATTCTCCTTCACCTCAACGAATGGACGAGAGATGTTTCCAAATTGGCATCATTCGGAGATCAAGTTCTTTATTACTATACTAGCCAGAAGCGGAGAGAGAGTCCATTGATCATCCAATGTCTTGGAGGTTGCGGCCGTTCGGGCGTTATCGCCTTCTGCATCAAGTGGCTGTCCAATCTGAGAGAAGCTCGGCTGTGCCCAATCGCATCCCTTCTTGGGGACCTCGTTCGCGGGAGAAAATTGGCTCTTCTGGAGAAGGATCAGCTGAAGACTTGCGTCGACTTCGCTCACCACACGGCACGCTCATTGTTGGTGGAGAGAGGCTGCATTGAACAGATTGGCGAGAAAGCGACCGATGTGGAAGAAATTCACAATAAAGAGAAGAAAGGAGAAGCATTGACCGTTGAAGAAAGACTCATCCAGGACTTGATGGCAGGCTTCCAGGTGAGCTCTCGCCCGAGCTGAAATGTGCTCATTTTGAATGGTGGAAGAATTTCAAAAGCTCAACGAACAGTAATGCGTCTTTCCAGGTGAAGAGCAAGATCACAAAGGAGAGCTTTGAGAAGCCCAGAGGATTGCAGCCCTCTATAGGAAATCCCAGTGACCCGCTGAGCCAATTGGACCCACTCTGGAGCCTGAAGAAATGAGTCAGATTCGATGGTTTGACGTAGGAGGACATTCGAGGGCATCTGGCCGAGGAATCGATGAAAAACTCGAGCGGCCTGCCTCTCCCGGATCATAGCCTACTCAAATTCGAGACTGCTGCGGTCTGAACGAAGAGTTCCGTGAGGATTTCATTCACTTCCCGCAGGCTGTACTTCTCAGAGAGCGATGGAATGAACATAACGAGTTTGGTCGACAACTTTTATAAGCTTCAATAAACGAAACTTGAACCCACTCGTTTGTGATGAACGGGAACGAGTTGACACGGGATCCTTTCCGAATTCTAGTAGTAGTATCAGTAGCGGCCAAAACGCTACTCTTGCTCCAGGGGCTCCCTGTCACCTTGTTCCTCCATCAAGGACAACTTCATCTTCTAGTGAACACATTTTCCGGTGGGTTCCTCCTCCACCGCGAAAAATATCTGCTCGAAAATTCACCGAGATGCAACTGAGCGGCGAACGAGTGTCAGCTGCCCGCGGAACGCATGCCTCCCCAGTCTACTAACACGACTCGAGTAGGTGAAGGGGTCGAGCGGTTCCGAGAAGCTTCTGCGAATATAGACGAACGTAAAACCCCCTTCGGTTTGCGCGTTCTTGAAGTTTTAACAGAGAATTCGGCTGCTGAACATCTGCCCATGCGCTGATCACTCTTGTACCTTGCCACTGCTCGCCCGTCGAACGTTGTCTGAGTCTTCCCCGGAGCTAGATAGGCTCGATTTCGGGTATTGTCGGTAGGAGTGATTTCATAGATATTCACAGAAACTTTATTACCACTTGGATTCTAAGTGACATTCCGTTTTGCGTTCAGCGACTATGTTGCGTAGAACACTTTGAGCCATTTCAGTACGGTAGAATTGAGAGTTTGCTGGATTCCGTCACCTTCTCTCAAGGGAGCCGACACGTGCCAGATCTGAAATGTTTGATTTGAAAGACTTGTCCGATTTTCCGGTCGCATAGCATGTCGGGTCTCTCGGATTACCGGTCCCATCTCATCACTCACCTCGTTCCTGATATCATCCTCGTTTTCACTCGAGCTTTGCAAAGTGTTTAGCTGCATCACTACGAAGTCTGCGTGGTTTTCATCATGGTAACACGTTTGCAGGACGAGAGGTTTCTTCGCAGTCGCTGCTCTAGCCGCTGCGAACGCGAACGTTTGGAGGAGAGCGATTCCCGATTTCTCCTTCCGCGTCCTCTGCACTTCGTATGGATGATTGACGTATATGGTGTGCAAGCTGTAGTCTGTAATCGAAGTATCGGAGTTTCAGTTCACTCGCAAATGTCGCTCACTGGGGATACGAAAATACTGAAGCTCGTACTGTATTCCGTGAGGAGCCACCGTAAACCACGAGGTGATCTCGATTTGGTGTGCTGCCCAGTTTCGGGGATGCAAGGTTACCTGTCGCTGCTGGAAAGATGGGAAAGATCGTCCTCGGGTCGTAGTCGAAAGTTTTTTTGAGGTCCATCTCCGGCGCGGCAGGATACATGGACGGAAGTGCTCCCGTTACTGAAGGATCACCAACGAGAGGAAGCGGTGTAGAAGACAAGGTTGCGCAACAAGCTGTTCCGTGGAACAGGTAAGGTTTCTCACTCGGTCTTATGTATTGACAGGTCAACTGGAATCCGCAGTCAAATTGGTCGTTGAGATGCTCGCGAAGCGGAGAGGATTTTTCGTCCGACAAATATGTTGGCGCAAGGAAGCCCTACTCACATCATTCAGAGTCGGTTTCGGCCGGCCTTCGCTTGATGTCAATCTGACGAAGTCGTTGAGAATCAGACTTATCTGTCTGCACTTCCTCTCGACGGGTGCACCATATGGTCTCTCTTTCGCGATCCAATGGCTGGAAGCAGGCCCTCATCTGAGCTCCAATGTACCGAGCGTGATGAAACTTGCAGGAAGTCTTGTGATCGAGAGAAGGATGAGAAGTGGAAAAAAATCCTCGGAAACTTACTATTTCTCATGGTATTCCTTCGGGAGCCTGATTTGGAAAGAATCGTGTTTCACGGTTTCGAGCCGATTGGTCATCCAGGCGTATTCCGAGTCTGATATCGTTGTCCGCTCGAATCGATCAAGGTACGCCTTCAAGTGGATTCATCACGTGAGAATGACGAGTGAACTTCATAACGAAAGCTCTTCCATCGAGCGACATAGATTAGCGAAAGAACCATTCCGCAATATTTCACAACGTACGGAGGGCATCTCCTCGTGGTACAACGAGTTGGTAAGAAGCTGAACTTGTGCGTCGCCTTCCGTGAGTTGCACGCTGTCAGGAACTTCATAGGCGAACTCAGCTTGAAGAGTTTCCGCCTCCGACGGCAGGTATTTCTGGAAAGCGAAACCAACTCAGCGACTCCCTGGTGTCCACCGGCATCGCCATCCCCCGTTCCTTCCTCAGAAGAATAATTTTCAAGGAATTGCGCCTACCGAAAAATCCACCGGCTCCCTTCCGCGCGAAAACTTGTATCCATCATACACCGGGACATTCTTGGCAAGCAGATCCTTGGGGATACCGCAATCGTGAGGCTTTAATGAGCGTCGCTGCTTCATCAATAACCTGTAGACGGTCGCAAAATACACGTTTTACTTCGCCAGAATATGAAGGGAGGGCATTGATTCTTCGAGATTTGAGAGCTGGCATAGGGTAGAGATCGTATGGATAGAGCAGAGCAATCGAAGGGTAGACAATAAGTCACCAATCCGGGGAGGGGCAGCGGTTGAGCTCCGATTGGACGATCCACGGCAACTTACCTATACAGTAGGTGCGGGCGTTGTTTGTATAACACAACGGTGATGCGCATGATGAGTCCCTCTGATCACTTCCCGATTTTCCTGTGAAATTAGCCTCGCGCACCCGGTAGATTCTGTTTACATTGGGCTGTTTGGCTCTCCCGCGAGTCGCGAGATGTTGAGGAGAGGCGACGCGGAATGATTTCGAACGCTGTTGGCTCGGACGACAGCTTCAGCTGACCGTACGTGTGGCGGTAAACCAGGTTAGACACCTTTGTGTGCCCGAAATCTCCTTCAAGACGGTGGAGATCCGTACACCGACGATCATGCATCGCCATTATCTGTTGGTCCCCCTCTTGCCGGGAATCATGACAAGTTCCCATATCCATGGCGAATTCTGAATAACTGGAGCTGTCATTTCCATCACGGTAAGTACATCACAGCGAAAGGTTTACCAAAAGAGACCTGCGATCCCACGAGCGCTTTTGAGCTCCTCCCTGTGCTCGCTCAGAGACGAGTACGGGAGGCTCGTTCGGGGACAAAGGGGATCGATGGCGCGAACTTGCGCTCCTCGTTCATTGCGTTGTTCTCTCGAGGAGATCTCGACGTTAACCTCGGTGGGGAATCATCGTCAGGGAGAAAATCGCTTGAGCTTAGCTGGGAAGAGGGAAGTCCACGACGGTGTCTAACTGGGTCGAGGAATATTCCGCCGATCTAGTTCGGCTGAAATGAAAGCGGTTGAACGCAAACCATCATATCCGAGAGTGCTGAGAGCTGCGAGAGAGGGGAGCGGAGCAGCTGTCACTGTGCAGAGTTCGATTTTGCTCACTCGAGAACGCCATGGGCTCATCAGCTTTCTGTATCAGACCTCATGACGGTAGAGCTCGGATGGTTACTGACGGTTCGCTTGCCCCATACTCCGACGCGATCGATTTCTCCATTTGGAAAGTGTTCCGCTAGGAGGTCAGCGGCCTGAGGGCTGCTTTCCCACAAAGTCGGTCAAAGTTTTCTGCGGCAACTCCCTATTCAAGCCCGCAAATCATGTTCCGGACTCCACCCCTGCTCGCATCGGCTCGCATAGTACTCTCGAGGCTGGGCGATCCGCTAATTCGCGTTCAGCGAGAAAATTTCCTACAGGAGGAAATTCAACCCACTCAACATCTCAACCTACCGATGAACTTGAGTTCATCATTGTATCTTGGGGATGGTGTCTCTGGAGTGTCAGGTTCGATAAGAAATTACGAATACGTTTCACGGTACAGAACAATAATAGATGTTTAGTCAAGACTCAGTAAAGCACAAATTCAACTCCGCTTTTCTTCCAGAGTTTTATGTACAATGCGCAGCTCAGGATTCCGGTGACCTACAATGTTTTATATAGTTGCTGGGAAAGTTGCCGAGTTTTTATCTGTCTCATGTACGGTGACACGAATGTGGAGCTTCTGGTCGATGACAGGCCTCAACTGACGCCAAACAAACACAGCGATGTTTTCCACTGTGCTGAAATTCCGGACAAGTTTTAGTAAAGGGAAACTGTGAGTGTTTTGGAATAGCACTCAGCGAGCCCACATCCTTCGAGACCTACCTCACTACGTTCCGGAAATATGGGACGTCTTGATCAAGGTTTTTATGATCCACGAGGTCGAGAACATTGGATTTAATTACTCGCTTCAGTTCCGCCAGATTCATTACCATACCAGTGGTTTTGTCGATGGGACCAGTCAGAGCAACGATCACTGAAAACCAATGATAAGTTGAGAGCTCGGTATTCGTGCGTCTCTGTCAGCTCAGACAGTCCTGTCAGAACGGACTGCTTACGTCCCAACGGCAATCCTCCAGAAGCCGGCGAAGTAGACCAGATGTCGAGCTCTGTATGAAGTTGTTGTTGGAAACAAGGTCCAGCAACCTGTGCTCCAGGATAGTGTCCGCGAGAGATATATTCCTGACGTATTAGTGATCCGCATACAACTCAGAGTCAATGCCACCCGGGATCCAGATCGGGAACCGAGATAGCCAACTCACTCTTATAATTATGACCGTGGCCATTGATGTGGTTGCATTTCCCGAATATTTCCTGGTTCTTGAACGCACTCAAATCTGCCGAATGCAGGCGATGGCTCGACGAAAAACGCTCCGTCCTCTGGATGGTCGCGTATACCTGGAATGATTGTATTTCTCAGGATGTCTCAACAGGCAGCGAGGTCGTCATTTATTCGGACCGGGGTTTCCCTATTCCGAGAAATGGCTATCGTGAAATGTGGAAAATTCTGGGCGAAGAGTATTCGGGGAACACTGATCCAGACATTTCAATCTGCACGGAGCCACGTTCAAACAGAAAGCACTAGCTCGCGACCGATTGAGTTCACCTCTCCAGAGTCAACAGGAGTGTACTCTTCTTCGCCGATGACTCCGTTGAATGTTTCCCCATCCACATTCGTGTCGTCCTGGTTCACGAAGACACTCCCGGTTTGGGCTCCTTCCACCGGAGCGACCAAGATAACCTGTTCGCTATGGCCGCTCGCTACGTTGCCGTCTGACACGTATCTGAGTTGGAGAGAACGGTGCATCAGCAACCAATCCGATTCGAGTCCACGCAAGCAACGATACGACTGTCAATGCTCTGTCGAGCGCAGCCCCCGCCGATGTCCTCCTCTGCAGCCGCTGACTCCACTCACCTGTAGTTCTGAGCCGCTATTTTGGCCGGCTGCCTCACAACAACTGGCCCGTAATTTGTGCAGTTATCCATGTGTTTCCCCGTCAAAGCATGTCGTCGAATCATTGTTAACGATCCCCGTATATCTCTTTTGCACATGAGGCAATGAGCATTCCTCGTTTGCTCGTTCCTCGTGAGCCAGCTGGGAGAGAAACGGGTGAGAATTCAGGATGTAAAGAGGGCGAAGACGACGCGTCGAAGTTTCAGTTGGGAGAACGGATCACGCAGCTCGCAAATGTCACTTTTGAATGGAATCGCACCTACCCTTGGAACTCCTGGATCTCCAACCAACTGTTTCTCCAACGCTGTCTGTATTTGTGATAGCGCGATTGCGTAGGCGCTGGTTTCACCTCTTCAATTTCCGAGAAGCGTTCGTCGTAGGTCATATCTGTTGAGATTTGATTTCTTAACTTCATTTCCTCACTTCGTCTTCCCAATATCCCTCGTTGGCAGAATTCAAGGAAATAATGAAGTCGGAGGAACACTTTCAGCAACTACGTCTTGGATGGAACGACCTCCGATCCTCCCATATACCGGGAAGAAGCTGATACAGAGGCCCCATCTCAAGGGTGGAGGTCGCTAGCAACATACCGTTCCCCTCCCTCTCTGATGAAGTTCTACAGGAAAGGGTGTTCTGATTTCTGCTGGCGGAGTAAGTGTGGCGAAAGCTGCTCAATCTAATTTCCACACCAGCTCGCATCGGCATCGCGGAGTCGCTTCCGGAGGGAGAAATTGGATTTCTGCCGTTCCCGGCCCCCGATCGCTCTGGGAGCTGACAGACTCGCTCAGACTGCGGAGCTCCGCGAATAGTTCCACTGATCCTCAGGCATACCGTTACCTTTAACGGTCACGACCGAGCCGCCGGGCGAAGCTCATCGGTGGAAAGTGACAAACTCTCGTTCTATCAGAGCCTTACCTCCCATCACTACATTCTCATGAACTTCTTCAACTTCATCCACGGGCTGACTCTCCTCTTCCATGTCAACTTCGCTTCCCATTGCGTTGGACTCGATTCGTATCTGCACCGTTTCTCCTTCCTGGATGAATTCGATATTAAAAGTCAAGGAGAAGTTTCCAGGGGATGATTTCACTCATGCGCGTCATTCACACTGGAAGCGAAGACGGAGGGTCTGATCGCTCATGTGCTCGGTAACGTGTTCCTGATAGTGGGGTAAGAGGAGCGTCTCCATGCCAGATGACTGAGATTCGAATTCTTATATCATCACATTTTCGCAGAACTGCGTTCGGGAGTTGGATACTACAGCTGAAGTTTTTCGAACGAACCTTCCCGTCCTCCTGTTGCAGAACGTTGACGACAAGCTCCTTCGAAAGCTCTTGCTTCACCAGTGCCATGATCAGCTACGCCGCCTTAGAGTTACGGCACTTGGACCAACCTTACCAAAACTACTTCTCTGTTCTGCGTGAACAGATAGAGATGGGATAACTACTCAATGATTCGGTGATACCAAGAGTAAAACCGCCAAAACTGCTCTGGTACTAAATTCGCCAAAGTGAATCGCGTCCTCACGACAATGCCACCACAGACAAAATGTCCGTTTGTTTACACTCGAGAAGTAGCTCCCTCTGTCGTCTGCTAACGCAAACCCGTGAATTGTGAAGAATCGGTCAGGTACCGAAGGCGGTGACTATTTGATATATGCGATCTCCGAAGACAGGGGAACATATGCTTCCCATCGAATATATACATGAATATGAATGAATATGCTTCAAATCTGCTCTCACTCTTGACGTCTTTCGTCGGGGCAGATGGATAACACCCGCAGAATTCCATAGGTTGAGTTATCCGACCATTCCTCCAGAACCTACTGGTGGTGCTCTTGGAATAGAACTCCATATTCCCCGACGACTCCATCTTGAAAACCTCGGTGGAAGATGGTCGATCTCCTCTCTATTCCCCCGAACCGGGCTCCAAAGACCGCTTCGGCCACAGGGACCATGGCAGCTCTCTCGACATTCCTCCGCGTCCTGATTCGAGCCCTATTTTCAAAAGTGATTGATAACAGTCGCTGAATTTCGCTCTGGGGAAGGCTCTCAAGCTTCTCATTGCATGGATCGTTCGCCGAATCGAGGCGCCGTATAGAGGATTCGGTCAGGGGCGAATTATCAGATACCCCGTTGAGGTTGCCCAGCGGAAGATTGGCTGGGGAATCCCGTCCACGTTCTAACGCGCTAAGCTCTCGATGGCACCGGGGTCTCGAGAAAATTCTTCCCGGTGGAAGAACCGACAGAACGCCCGCTGATCAGTTCGAGTCGCACTTCACTAGTGATATTGTGCTGAGATCTGCGATGCGATGCGCCCTTCCGAGCAGGAAGAGTCCTGTCAAGAGACTGAGGTCGGAAACATCCGAGAATCTCACCTCTACGTGATTCCTATCCCCAGGACTCTAATAGAAGCAATTCTGTCCCGAACGTCTCAGTTGAGCTTTTGTGGTCGAACGACCCGGAAACCGACATGATATTGACCGGAGAGAAACTGAGGCACCAAGTCTGCTCGCTGAACAGATCTCACGCGCCACAGACGCCGATATATGCATGAGGGTGAATTACTAACAAATCCCCCGTATAACGTATGGTGTCAGAGAGAGGTGTCGCTCAAGGCCAAGGTGTGCCCCTGGCCAACGTAATGAATTCCTCGAAGCAGTTGAAGTTTGAGGGATGAGACCGGCGATTCGTAACCTCCAAATAAGAGTTTGAGAACGGTATTTTATTTTCCATCGAGATAAATTATTATAGATCTTTGCGAACGTTTCAACACTGGCTGCACAAAAATCTCTTTCATCGCTAAACGAAAGTACACAACGAGGATATAGAATTTTTGTGTTTGTCTCGACATGTGAGTTGATCTCTTCCTCGGAATTTTTTTCCGGAACAGGTTTGAATTAAAATCTAGCCAAGGAAAAGTTATGAGTTGGAACTTCGATGATTTGGATGATCTTCCCTCTCCGCGAATCGGGATTGATATGGCGCGGACCCACTTGAGTCTCTCAAGATGATGACGACGCATCTCCCTCATAGGCTCCAACCAAAGCCTGTGTATTTCTCCAAACATTTCAAGTTTAACTTAAGAACCTAAGCTTCTGAGAAAGAGTGATTGAAACACTCCACCAAGAGTGGAAAACAAGAGAAGAAGGTTTGAGATCTCAGGCAAGAATCACGGACTCGCGTCCTCCCTCTCGAAGGTGCAAAGAACATAAAACGTACACCCGGATGAAACGGACTCGCTGGAGGGTGGCGATATGACATTCTCGTGAGCTGAGAAGTCATGAAGGAACCAAATCTCATGAATATATTTCTGAACCCTCGCATAGTAAAGTAATATAAGGAGGGCCAAATGCCGCTCGAGTAGCTGGACGTCGAGAACGTTCACCTCAAGAACTCAGTGAAGAGTTTCAGGAAGTAGGGCCGTTCGTGCGATCTGCGACAGAATATCCTCGAACAGCGTCAGAACTGATATTGAAAGAGGTTCCGCAAGCCCTGGGAGCCCCTCAGAAGCTGAGTTCTTGGGGGAGTCGAGTCCTCAGCGTATCCACTCAGATCATCCCTGCCAATGTCTAACAGCGAAGGAGTTTGAATTATTCTGACTAGCGAAACTCGTGCTCGCTGTTGTTTCATCGATTATTTTCCAAGA
Organism: Phytoseiulus persimilis; assembly: GCA_037576195.1. NCBI lineage: Eukaryota > Metazoa > Arthropoda > Arachnida > Mesostigmata > Phytoseiidae > Phytoseiulus > Phytoseiulus persimilis. The sequence goes on along the minus strand of CM075101.1, from coordinate 53,690,704 downwards.
CAAGGAAGACGGCTTCTGATAACGACAACATTGATCATCCGACAATCTTCTACATCACAGTGTCACAGTCTGAACTGTCTCGTTCCCAACGAGTGAACAGATCTTTGAAAAACAGAGGTGCTTCAACCTCGTTGAAATCCCTTCATCTATTCCGCGCAATAGCGTACTACGTCCGAAAAATGCATCAACGAAATTAGATTTCTCCCCATTGGAACCTGGAAATCGGTCGAGGTGGTTGCCAGTTCGTCAGAACTATTGTCAGAACTCTAACGCCGATCTCCTCCGATTGTCGAGATCGGTTCTTCTTCACCTAAAGCTACGACCCGAGGTGCTTCAAAGGTGGCTCGCACTCCGATCGACCCAATCCGGGACGTTGATGATCCTCTGATCGCTCACCCAATCGTACGTGGGGAAACCAGCACTGAAGCAATAGTTCTCGTCGAGAATGCGATCACCGTCTAGAAGAGAAACGGAATATGATCTCCGATGTCTGCGGCAATGACGATTCTCATGTTCGAGAAAGACTCGTCTCGATTGCAGCGGCGGGAGGACCATCATCAGTGTAGGACATAACTTACCGACGTAGTACATGATGTAGAAGTTACACATTTCATCGTTGTTAGTAGTGCCTATGAAGGTTGTATGATCGCGGAAGTTGTACATAGTGCAACGGGCGGCTAAGACATCGCCTTTCTGCACTTTAAGCGAGTCAGATATCTGAGAGCAGAATAAAAATGTCTAATTGAGTAATTTACTCTCCAATGTCAAGGAGGAACACGCCTGATCAGATTGATTCCGAGGGTTTGAGGGTATCCTACGGAAAACTCACAGGATAGAACATCTGCGGGAGTTGGGGGTCCCTTTTTCCGATCAGAGTCCATTGGTTTTCTTTCGTCAGCGGATCTCGAGCGACCTGAGAAGGAACATGCACTTTAGGAGCCTTGTCGCACAGATTCTTAGTTCAGTTACTTCTGGAGTGAGCCATGTTCTAAAGCTCTTCGTTGAGGAATGCCCGCGTCATGAAGCAAAACGATGAGCTCGAATATTTCATACCTTCCAACCAGAGACCGCGAGACCCAATTTGTGGGTGTGTGTTCTGAAGGCGAAGGGGAACATGGCGATGTCCTGCTCAATTTTACAGGCTGTCTCCAGGTGAGCTGATGGGAGAGAACAGGGAGTTGACACAAATGGAGAGCGTTCTTGAAAAAACTAGGATTCCTGAAACCACTCACTTTCTTTCTTGCTCGGTATGATTCCACCGGTTCCAAGGAGGTAAACGCCCGCCCTCCGCTTCACGAGACCGGAATCTGCCGTGACTGTCTGCAGCGTGATACCGGAGCGATCGGTGTGGCCATTGACGAAGGAAGACACGTCGGCATAATGAACCTTAAGTGCACGAGTGTAGGTCAAATAGGTGATCTCGTTTTGCTCACATTGATATTGAATATATGATTTGCTCTCGAGGCAGCTCACTTGCAACACGAGGAAGTTCACTCCGGAATCGCCTCCGATTTTGAATCCGATGCTTTTCGGAAGCTCCAGACGGGGGGCGTCCAGCGCCCAAGCGTAAATTATCTGACTGCCCTCTGCGCAGACCGGGGCTCTGACATACCCGTTCCCCTGCCCTAGTAATTGATGAACAATACGTCACTCTTTGACTCTGGATCGTGCGTATAACTTGTACACATATCATAAATGTCCTCACCAGATGCCATTTCTCCACAATCCCATACGGCTCTTGGGGTGTCCCTCTGGTGATATCCAGGCACGCTGCAGCCGTAAATCAGAATGTGATGAGCTACGTGCGCGGAAGCATTGGGCAAGAAACCGACTGGAAGGACAAGCGACGATGCTTTGAGGAAGTCTTCTCGAGCGACACAACAAATATATGAGCACCCGACCAATGGGTCGCCGATTCCAAATCCAGCCATGCTGTCTCGATAGTCGCTACCTCCCGGCTCATTCCTGACCGCGGCACAATCAACCCTCAGTTTTTCGCTTTCAAAACTTGGTTTCGGAGCATGAAATCTCCCATCTACGCGTGAATCGGGCTTGCGTCGAACTGCACCCAGGTGGGACCAATGATTATCTATGAACATTCTGGATGGTCTAGAACAGTCCAACTACCCTTCTCATCGCCCTCGAGGGGGTCGATCCCCCGAGCGACCTCGTTGAGGTTCTTTGCGGCGGTTCTCAAAACGGTCGATTTCGACCACAGGGGGTTCATCAACCCCCATCGGAAGCAGTGATAGGCCCTCGACCCTCGACCCCCAGGGGTCGATTCCGAACACTTTGAGAACCTTGTGGTCCAGAGTCAGCATATGGTCAGGCTTCAGATTGAAGGTTAACGGTACAAGAACTACGTCTCATACGAAACACGGAGAATATCCGAGAGGCTTTTGCGATATCCGGCGCCGATTAGGTATCGCAGCGGAGCGTTTCAGCCACGAGAAAAAGTTGAGCCCGCAAGAGATGAGATCACAGCTTTCGCGAAGCAGACTCAGGGAAAGATGGTGTGCCATCTTGTTCGGATTGGGTCACGATAAGGAGATAAATTTCCTCATCTCGACGGTTGTGCTTCATTACCATGTTAGAATCGACAATATTGAGCGTTGATCGTGATCGTCGGAGATCCCGTGCCGACCGGACCTCAATTGCTGCTGGATCCTCCACGGGAGATATCAGTTTTTCGAGGAATCTATCTCGATAGCGAACACAGTAGGGCGACTCAGATTGCAGGTTCAACTTACTGATATAGTTCGGGTCCTCTTCCACTTCTTGTCCAACGCAAAGATAGGTTTCTTTCTGTAAATGTGGAAGAAAGGTGATTGCCTGCTCAGAAAACCTGTGGAGTTCTGCTCGCTCCACACAATTGACCATTCCATCCATCGATGTTTCTCGACCGGCATCCCGAATCTGATCTGTGCCCAAAAGTCCCGCTCCCGACCCGCGCGAAACAACCGAGATCATACGACCTCCCGGGCTCGTCTCACGATTCTCGGGCTCCGCACCGACCCCTTTGAAGGGCACTGCTTCAAATCATCCCTCAAGGTGCGCATCCAGGGTTTCGATTTGTGTTCACTGGAGCCTCCCCGCTCTAACCAGCAATAGCAATCGGAGCCCAGATCCGTCTCGCTCTGAAAACTTCGAACCTTCCTCCCTTCGACCGAATCACGTTGCATGAGCATCGTCGGAATTCGACACTCCCAGGTGAATCGGAGCTTTCACCGGATGAAGCACCGTTGAGACAGCGGAGAGAATGAACAGGGAGTGAGGACACGAAAAAATCGCTATTGGAATGAGGAAGATAGGTTTGTTATGCTCCAAGGGCCGCCTACACGATGTCAACAGATGGCAAGCTTCAATAAGCATGACCACAGAGGCTCAGGAACACTTCATACGCTATGACAGTTTGAATTCGTGAACTATAATCGCTCCATAATTCCGAATCGAAGATGTGTACAGGTTCCGGATCCGTTCCCTTATGCTACTCATCTTGTATGCAACCTTACACTTAATTGTTTAAGCACCGACCTGCGTGGGAGAGACTCCAGGCATCAAGAGAGGTTGATATGAGCTGGCTGCGGCCAGGGCGACCAGTGAGGCAAACCAGACTGGGGAAGACATGCTCGCTGTCTCCCAGAGGCTCCAAACAGGGAGTACGCGGTTTTATAAGTTGTCTTCCCTATAGAGACGCGATGATCACTCCTAGCAGATGGAGACAGTCTCGTCGGCTCCACGGATGGACTTCATAGAGCAAAGCTGTGGCGCATGACGTCAATCTTTGTGAGCGAGGGGGAGGGTCTCTGCTCTGTGTCGAGAGAGACGATGGCGCCAAACTTTGAATTACTCCAGAGATCCCTGCTTGCGAACCTCCAGGTGCACTTCCAAGTGAATTTTGGATGTGGGGCTGAGAAATTCGAACTTTCGTGCGCGCAAGCTGGCAGAGTTGACAGTCGTACTTCCAGGTGAAGTTCTACGTCTTGGCTCACAGCTCCTTCTGAGTGCGTTACTCCTTCTACGAGAGAATCGGGAACTGAGCCGTCCTCGGAGAATCTGGGAACACCCGAAGGGGCAGATAACAGGGAAAAAGAAGTCGTTGAAGGGATTAGGGGTGAACCTCATCCCGCGGGTCCTTCCCAGGAGGAGGAATTCACCACGGTATAAGATGAAGACTCACGGGCAGGAAGAAAATCTTGGGGCTCCCTTCGGATAACTGCCTGGGAATCTGAGGCGAGGAGGACGGTCCGATGTTCTTTCAACCGCCTACTATCACCGTGATTTTCCTTGCATCCAAGTCGTCCTAATCCTTGTGTCTTTTCTGTCTACGTCTCAATCCATCCGAGGAGTTTTGATTCACGACAGCACACCATCAATCTGAGCCTGACAGGTCCCATGACTGTAATAATGCATTACTCATCACGCAGCCCCATGACGACTCTTGATGTACCCATGCGCGATTCTTGGCGATTCCGATCGGGGTCTCGTGCATCAATCAGGTTGAAGAATCATCGGCTACATTCCGACCCAGCGAGGCAATACGTCCAAGGCTGGAAACTCGATGGGCGGCATACAACGAGCAGGACTGTCTCTCCTGTTGTTGTCTCTCCCGACAATGCTTTGCTAATATCATAGCATTCTGCCATAGGCGACATCTAATCGCACTGACGACCCGAGAAACAGTGATCGCTGATCGGGTCCCGAGCTCGATACGAATAATTTTCGTTCTCCTCCTCCAACGGCAGGGGTTCCACGGGTCCTCAGTGGTGGTTATTTCAGCTCATACCTCTGATCGTTGTGAAAGAACGACTTGGATTCACTCTCTGAACACACCCAAAAATGTAAAAATCGACAAATACCCCCTGCAAAGATGACCACTCGGTCTTTTTGTATAACGAACAAGCAAGCCGGCGAACGCTCTCTTAATTTTGCTGCTTTCGTGATAAACTCAACCCCATCTGCAAATAGGACATTGAGCGGTTTCGCACGCTCCTGGTTGGCCCACACATTATCCATAAGAGAATCGGAACTCGTTTGTCGGGAAATCGGGACACGTCCATATGATAATGTATTTCAATCAATCTCAGAGAGATTCAAAGTTCGACAGAATCACCAAGTAGGGGACCTCGATCAGACAAATGATTCATGATGCCTTGTATTTAAGCTTCGACAGACGGACAATGCCACACCTCAGACCCGACGCGACTAGGTGATCCGTGCCCCAATTGGGGTTGAACGCAACGCTCAGAACGGCGCTCAACGGATATTCCAATCTTGATGGCGGCGACAGTTTCGTTCCATGTAGAATCGGTTTCTCCCAGGTCGGTACGTGATCCTTGAATTCCAACACGCCAGAATTGTGAGCCACCTGCGGAAGGAAAGGAGAATCGGTCGTTCTATCATTGGAGGATTTCGGCTCTTCCAATGCAACATCAGAGAATCTCCGGCTCCTCCAAAGAACTGACCTGTTCGGTGAGGGTATCTACCCCAGAAGCAAACCTCTGTGCCACTTCATACAGAACCACCTGGTGAGTTCTGTTCTTGAAATTGTGCAATTTGTTGCTATTCGTGAGCCACGATATAGTAACTGTCCCCGCGGAGTCAGCGCAGGCTAACATGTGACGCCAATGATTGACATCCAATCTGTACGCCGTTGCTGCCGTGTGGAGCAGAACCTGAAGAGCCGTTACAACGATCAGTGTTTTCCCGGGGGGCGACATATCACAACCTGCCTTGCTTTCCGAAATGTGAAGTATATTTTCATACGAACCGTCGTATCTGCTCTTTTGTAAGCACCGCTCTCGAAGACCGCAACACAAGGATTCACCGAAATCGATTCTTCGAAAGACACAACAATGCTGGGAAGGAATTGCAGCACCTTCATGTCTCTCGACATACTGCGACTGAAAACGAAATCAGAATCAAAACACTTGATCGTCACTCCGCGAGGCGCGTACTCCGGAGGCCGGAACGCTCACCTGTATTTCCCTAGGATCACACCCTGGTCAACGTCCCAAACTATCACGTCGGGATCGAGGGCGGCCGAAACCACAATTCTCCGTTCTTCTATCATTTGCCATTGCACCGCTGTCACAGCCATCCCATGATTGCCGACGTTCTTCGAAGACTCGAATGCATCATCCTCCGTGAGCAGCAGAGTCCTCTGTTTAAGGGTAAAAAGGTCTACGCTCCCGTTGGCGTATCCAACAATAATGTTCGTGTGATCGCGCATCGGATCCCAAGCCAAACAACAAGATCCTGCAGATAAGTCGTTAGGCTCCAGCACAGCAACCGGATCGGGGTTCAGGTAGAAAGTTGGCGAAGTCGATTTCGGTCCATGTGGCAGTGCGAGTATTCGCACGAATCCCGCCTGTGGAGACGTATTCACTGTCTGGTCAATAACCATTTTCATTCGATAGCCACCGTCTGCTCCCCCGTATGCTTCTAGTTATTGAACACACCTGCGACGTAACAGCTAAAAGACACAGTCTGTCCTCCGTCGAGCTCCTGGAGGGACAAAACTCCACATGAGGCACGAAACCCCAATCGTGACAGATCGAGTAAACGCACTCGATGCTGTCTCCATCGCGATCACAGCTCCAAAGCGTCATGGCTCCCTTGGACGCAACTCGGAGATCCCGTTGATCTTTGCGCATGAACTCAGGCTTTCCGCCACGAGAATGACTAACAGTGAGAAAGTACTGGCGGTTGTTCTCCTTGAACATCGGAACCCATTTGATGCACCAGACTGCACCACCGACGTACAGCGTATTGTGTTTGGAACGCGGTTGGTGCCAAACCTCAAAACGCTCGAGAACTCGTTCATCGTCCGCTTTCATCTTTAATCTGGGCGATTTTTTCAACGATGAGAAATAAGGTTCGCAATCTTCGTATGACCGTTCAGGCCACATACACCGCTGGAACCTAGGATAGATAGTAAATGGTCACCGTTAAATTGAACCGCAGCAGCAAGGTGTTTCCCGGTTAAGCTGAGCATCGGGTTCACTTCACCTGAAACTCGGATGCACCGTTTGGCCGGCCAGCTCCCCTCCGAGATAATGTCGTCGAGTAAACTCAGTGTAGTCATTCTTGCTGAGGGCGTGACTTTTGGGAACTTTTGCCCCTCCACGACCCGCGGTATCGATGTCGCGTGAAGAGATTTCGTAGCACGACGAGATGTGGCTCAGGAGTAGTTTGAAGCACGTCCGAGTGAAACACAGGCCGCACTTCAGGCATTTGTAACCGTATTCAATCTTGTTGCAGCGTTGATAGTGGTAGTCCATACCGAGTGACGTGGTGTAAGAACATCCACATTCCAAACATTTAATACGGCCGAAATTGTGCAAAGCGCGCTTCCAGCGAGTTCTTTCCTCTTCCGGTACAGGCACCGGAATGGGATCTCGATACTTCCCTAAAAATCATTGGACATGAAATATCCGCACAGGGAGCACAAGGAGAGCCCGATCACGAGTCCCAAGTCCATGCTAGGTCGTCGCTTGCCCATACCTCGGAATTCGTGAAATAGAGGCTCTGCAACTTTCTGTGTCGACGGCGTTTTCGTTCTACTGATGGCTGGTGGGCAGTCGGTTTCCTGGAGCCCGTGATCGTATTCCTCATCGGGTTCGGAGATTTCGCCTAGATAACGTGCCGAACAGTATTTCACTTCGATCTGTGGTCATGGAGATTCGAGAACAGAGTCTCGCGGATCCGAGCTGCGCAAGGCTTGTTGCCCCGAACGACTCGAGTTGCGGAAAGACGCCGGAAGAGGCTAACCTTCACTGACTTTGAAATCCTCATCGTCATCTGTTGCTACGGGCGCGCCATCGGAGAGGCTTTTCGACGCGACATTCGCCGCCTCCTTGGCTTCGAATTCGTCCTCAGCGAATTGGCTGAAGATAGTGGCTGCCTTTATCGCCGATTTCCTCTTTGGCTTCCCCTGGATGACAATCTCGGCCTCGGTTCCACAAAGCTGCTTCTCGGGCTCCTTGCTTTCCTCGATCAACAGGCTGCAACGGAGTACATCATGATGTCCGTCAGGTTGAATGAGACCAACGATGGAGCCAACTTCGATGGAACTCTGCGGGCGATCTGTTACTCACTTATAACCGTGCTGTTGGCATTTGAGCAAGTGATCTCCATAGATTTGAGGCCACCGCGTTGTCCGCCCGCAACGGCATTGAAAAACAACATTAACATCCTTGCTAGCCAGCAAGAGTGCCGAGCGGACCTCTTTCATGGACAGGGGTGTGTCACTATTCATTCTCGCGACGAAATAGTGCTCAAGTCGGAGGTGGTCTTTCGCCTGGTGAGTGTAGTTCCGACAATATGAGCATCGACCCCTGAACCATCCGATGACACTAACTGATAGATCATACAGAAGTTATACTCTGACGAGATCCCGACTCACCTCTTGAGAGTGGGTTGTGATGAAGTCCACACATAGAGAACACCGGAGTTCCTGGCCTTCGAGGGAGTCAATGTATTCCGTTGAATATAACGGTTTCCTCTTGGGTTTGCTCTTTGTGATGGCCTGAATCAAGACATACCGACAGCTGAGAGCGATTCCAACGACCTCGAAAAGGAAAGAAAACACTGCAGCGATGTGTTCCATACCTCATTCTCTCTGTCACTGCTCCCTCGAGATTCGCTTTTGCTAACTCTCAAAGCTGCACGACGGTCGCTTCTCGGTTGCTTCGTTTTGGCTTGCAAGACTTTCCGCTTTTTGGTATAATCCTGCAAGGACGTACCTCAGAATTCATTTCCGCGCATTGTCACAGAGCGCATCAAGATTTGTCAACAACATACCGTCGAGACTTGGCTTCCATCAGCGATCTCCGTTTCTTCGGAACTCCGGTAGTCCAAGTAACGCCGACTGGCCTTGCGTTTCCTCACCGATCTCTCTGCCATGATGACGTTAGCGGCGATGAAGACTGAAAACGTTCCCCGTCGTGAAGGCGAAGTTTCGGGGGAGATCTTCCTCCAGTAATTGTCTCACGTGCTGGAATCGATCGAAGCTCGAGGATCCTGAGGCTTCATGGGGGCGAGTGAAGGCCGGGAACAATAAACTGTGTACGAAGTTATTTTAATGTTCGTCTTTCGGGTATCAAGGACGCGATTCCATCAAAAAAGCAACACATGATTTCTGGTGAACGCTCTCGTAAATGAGCATCCCGGAGCTCCATTTTCAGTTTGGAACACGATCCACGTTCCACAGCTTATAAGTTCTTCATGAAATCTTAGCGTCCGATGGTGGGGAAAACTTACCAACCTTATCTCAGAGATCCGAAATCCTCCGGAATCCGTAGGATTCGAACCCGGACCCTCGCGGTGATGGTGTGTCAAGTCGTAACTTTCTCGGAGGGAACCAGCATCATATGACTCTTGTTGACCTCAGCCCGAGGATTCTTGGCGGTGTGATCCCATGGGGAATCGCTATTCCAATCACGTCGAGTCAGAGCAGCTGAGAAAGTCGAAGCACCACGTACTCCCGAAGGAGACCGTGCATCGACCCGAAGTCGAGGAACAGACAAAAATTTCTCCTGTATTGGGATCCGAGAGCACACGAGCCTTGCCGTCGGTTGTACCCTCAACGCCTCAAACTGCGATAAATAGCTAAATTTATATATGACGACAATGGAGCCTCGGAGAACGTTTGTAAATACTCTTGAGGAGGACTCCGGTAGGCGCCATGTTGAAGATTCGAAACTGCCCGCCACTCGCATTCCTGAGGTTTAGGAGTGACCAAAATGTACGAAGAGACGAGCTTCAGATGCGGCGAATCGAAGCTGTCGTCCCAAAATGCATAATGAGCGATCGGATCTCGGCTACTCGAGGACGTCAATTAGAGTAATCGCTGCAGCTCGCGCACCATCACTTCCTTAGCTGCTTCGCAGTTTCTGGAGCATTATTTACCTTGGTTCCGTCGAATACAGGGAGAGGAGGAAAAAGCTATCTGTTTCAAACAACAGTTCAGATTTATTCGGAATTAAATCTTACTGTGAATCTCAGAAAAAGTGACGATTCTGCTGCGAGGTTCCCTCGCCCTGCGCAAGTCGGAACCGCATGCCCAGAGAGAGAACAATGGTGACCGACGGAAGTAATGAAATCTGTGTGAGATACGTGTCGGCGTAATCTCTCGACGAGGGGATTATCAGAAAAACTCAACAGAGGTACGCTCTAGTTTCTGTTTTCTCCGACTAGCTTAGTTTCGGCAGCTTGAATCATTTCCTCGATGTGAACTTTACCACGATCGGAGTGATCGAGGTGCTCACGTTCTCATGACCATCACGTCAGAAGAGCTCTAAGTTCCAACAGGGTCCGGTCTTGAAAAAATACATGGAACAAGTCATGCTTGATATGAAAAGTCTCCGAAAGAGCCGAACTCACAAATACGGCCTTACTCGCTCCCACTGTCAAGGTCTCTGGTTGCGTCTCTCTGGTTTGAAGTGAGTCAAGAGCTTCGAACTTTAGGCGGCGCACGAGTCAGCCTGGTGGCGGAGGAATTTGAGAAGTTTTTGCATCACGATCTCGAAGCCTCCTTGTGCTCACGAAGCGATGGAGTAAAACGCCTTGGATCTGAGTGAGCCTGAGGAACCAGTGCAGCCACGGAGCCACCGAATCGATAGAAACTATATTCTCATCTCTTGTCAACGGCACTGAACCTCGCGAGCGAGCGCTATCTATTAACTGGAAGTTCTCATAGGATCAATGAGGATCCCGTGTGGTCTCTATCCGTTGTTGCGCGATGATATCATTCGTCCGAGGTTGAAGTTGCCCTAGACTAGGGCCCGGCGGATGCAAAGCGCCGCCGCTATCAGGTGAATTTTCGCTCTGAATACTCGCAATTCGATGCCGGCGATTTGTTACGGGAGCCGTCCCGTGCAATGCAGTGCGGGAAAATGATAGGCACAATCCGGCGACACTGAACGCAAGTGTTCTCCCAACATGATCACCAGAGCCTGGAGTCCATGAGCAAGATTCTCTTCCTGCTCAGATCGGCCAAAGCCCACTTGGCATCGATACATCATGCTCGAATTTGTACGGGTCTGGATTCCCTTCCGATTGTCAACTGTCTGAAATCCTCCGAAATCTCTTATCAAAGGGCGGAATCCCATCTGACCGTGCTCTTCTTTTTACCTTGAAGGAAGTTCTCGGAGTGTTTGATCTCCTTGAGAGACGAATCGGGAATACGAATGCTGCCAACATTGCTTCGGGCAACTCAAGGCTAACTTACGCGTTCGAAGTGCTAACGACGGAGCTGCAGCGCTTCGGAGTGTCGCACTCGCCCCGGAAGACGTCCAGTAGCGTAGCAAGCCCACTCCTTTCCGTAGTGCGCTGCAGCCTTCCGACATACACTTGACTTCTTCGTTCAGGGAACGTTTGGGATGGGGGATTCTCCCGTCGGGTATGAAGTTTATGGTCCATATCTGGATGACACTCGCAGTTTATTGGTTACAAGATGCCGAAGTTCCTCTCGCACGATTTCTAGAGACCGGGGTCAGCTCATTCTCGAATTTTCCTGCGTGCAGGAGATTCCTGGTGACTCCTAGTTGAGACGCGCTCGTTCCGAGTGCGATTCCAGGATGAGAAAGCTAATGAGTAGTTTCCATCGAGGAACTCATCAGTGCAGCAACTCATTGCGCCAGGGAGGTCTAGTGTAATGGTTCGTAAGCATTGCGCCCTGTTGGAGTCTTTCCCTGGGGGAGAGTGAGCCTCCCCCTGGCCAACCGAGCTCAGGAGAATGACTACTTGCAGCCCGTCTGCGGTTCCCCTGGAACTATCATGTCTTCAGATAATGGCTTTGGACCCGAATGAGTTGAATCTGCTGCGCTTGGAGACTTCCGCAGAAAGGTTCTTGGAGAAGTCGGCTCCAAAAATTCCACAAATTCACGAAGCTGGCCTCATGAGTCCTCAGAATCACAAGGCTGCAGCTTGGTTACGCTACCGATGGCGTCGCCTCCTTCCGAGCGTAACTTTTCCTTGTGAAGGCGTACAGGATAGCTTAAACTCCGGCTCCCAAATCCAACCGGCGCTAAGTGTATCGTTTTCCCTTTCCAGAACGGAGATGGGATCCCAATTCCTCGAGATTGTTCGTCAAGGGGTGTGGGCGTCCCTGACGGGTGGTTGGTTCTTCGACCCTCGTCAAGGACATGCGGCTAACATTTTACATCTCTATCTATGGCTGCTATTGCTCGCACTTCCATTCTGTCTGTATATGGTGAGTAGTCTGAGTGCACACAAGGATACTTTGAAATCGTGTCTGTCGCCCGTCGAACCTCCCGGCCTTCAAACTCTTCTTTGCAGTTCGCTGACACGGTACGAATCATGTGGGCAATCTACATAACACTGGTGACGATTCTCTTCACATCGTTGAAAATACTGAATGTACGATTACATCGTTTGTTTGATACTGGAGAAGCTGTTCAGGAACCCGAGGAACCCACCAATGGGTGAGCGAACGGGTCGCCATGCATTGTAGATGGATGCTTCGTTGGAGCGTTGAGGGTTCAGATCAAAGTTCACTGATCACTATTTCATGCTCCACTACCGGACGAGGGCCGAAGCTTCATTGACCGGAGGAGGATCATTTTTTCCAGGGATCGCGTCGAACTGCAGCTTCTGCCTCCACGACCCGACGGAGAAACCCCCCCAGTTCAGTGTAGTTCACGGAATTCTTTGTCGTTGGCCAATCGAGTGGATTCCATCGAATTCATTCCGCACAGAGATACCAACAGTGTTGGTGAGGCTTGAAATAACTCCGCATCTTGTAGCTCGGTACGGCTTCCTGAGCGTTCACTCGTTCTCATCCCTTAACATCGGCCGTCGTCCCAACAGATCTCGCCGTTCAACTTGCCCGACGGAGCTCTGGAGCCTCGTCAGTTGGGTCGAGACGCTCGGTCGGTGCCAATCGTGGGGTCGGTGGACTTCAAAGTCAGAGATCAACCCTGAGTCCGGAAAGTCAGAGGAAGAACCAGCAGCACGGTTAGGCGACGACCTATACGATGTCTGATTCGGGCTTGGTGAAGGGGGTTGATATATGTATCTCAATCTGAATGCTCTGCCGATTACAGAAACGGCGAGCACTTCTGGCGTGACAACCAGTTTGACGGATGAACCGAGTCATGGAACCCATAGCGGTGACACGGCTCTGTCATCTTCGACTAGTCTCCAACAGCCGCCTATGGCAAGGGTCGAATCAGTCGTCGGTCAATTCACAAGCTTCAGTCAGACAACCTCTGCTGACCCGCTGATGAAAATCACGGGTAGCGTTGAACTCGGTTTCATCTCGCAAGACCCCAGCGTCGCGAGGTATGTACCAGGCTGTCCACGCATGGTGTGTCCAACTGTCTTCACGTCTACCTCAGCCCCAGAACCGTTGGGATTGGATGGTAAATGTCGAGGGTCGAACGAATCAACATTTATCCGATATCGTTGAAGGGCTCGGACCCAGACTGCTGGAACCTCGCCTCGAGAACTCTGCGAGGATCGAAAACCCGTGAGGCGTGCCCACTCAGAGATGGAGACGTCGAGTCAGAAGGATGGCGACAAGAAAATTTCAGTGGGGGTCCCACCATCTCATCCCGTTTCGTTGGAGGCCATCTCCTCCCAGCCGCCTCCACCAGGAGCCATTCCGAGACGGTACGGCGGAGCGATCGCTTTCCTTAACATTTCCCGTTAGGAAAATCAATAATTAGGAGTTGATGCTGAACTCATGTTTCAGGTCAATGGACCACATTCGTAGAGGTCTTTCCGAAGTTACCATTCAAGAGGACGATGCCGCCGGAGCGATACCAATCCCGTCGCATAAAGATCTGGGGCCCCCGCTCTCCGCCGCCGAAAGGAATGCAGATCAACCAAAGAAGAGGAAGCAACGACGAAAGAAGAAATGTTCGACCGATAGCGGAACAGAAGAAACCACAACAACCGATGACAGCTCGACAGACACCCACTCCGAGCGCAGCAGTACAAATTTTTCAGTTATTTTCAATCCCAAGGAGAGTCACGAACAAAACGATGCTCACTCCTCTACGTGTCCGAGAAGTGGCTCATTCCGGAATGCGTGCGGATCACACGATTCCGCAGAGTCGACAGCAACCATATCGGCGGAAGATAAGCAAGCCAGGGATCAACAAGGGAGTTTCGAGTGGTCTTTCCCCCCGAACGAAGACGACGCACGTAGCTCAAGGTACGATAAAGCTGTGACAAATTCGTGAACATCAAAATGGCCCGGCCGAGGCTCAAGGCATCTTCCGAATTTCAGCAGTTCGGCGAGTTCGCCTGATGAAACCACTCCATCGTTAAAGCCGAGCGAAACCAGTCGACATCCTCCGCAAGGGACGAAGAACGCTCCGGGGATGACCGCGTGGCAGCGCGGTCAGATCCTCAGATTGTGGGAGATTCTCAACAAGAAAGACGACGACGTCTCATCTAGAGATGTCCGCAAGCTTAAAGAAGCTCTCCGCGTCTTCGGCACTTTCGATAACTATGAAGAAAGAGAATCCTCTGGGAGTAGAGCTTCGCCTGTCAGCGGATCCTCGAGGAAAGATTCCGGCAAAGATTTCGAGAGCAGGAAATCGTCGGGTGCAGGAAGTGAAACAATCAGGAGCGAATCCGATCCTTCAACTTCGTTTGGTGAGATACCTATCCCGGGCAGTCCGAAAGTGAATGATGAATGAATGCTGCGTTGTCTATGCAGCTGTCTAAGTGTGACGATTTGTTGCTTTCAAGCTCCCGACGTCGTGGCATGTGCGACGCAAGCATTGAGCGCCACAACGACAGGCGCAGCGGCAACACCGTCCGCCGTGGCGGCCGGGCCGGCGGCAGCACCCGGCATCACAACCGCCGCGACATCGGCAGAATCCGAAGACGATTTCTCGCCTCCTTCATACCTCCTGGCATCGATGCTGTCCACTCCCGGAACTCACCTCGCTCGGAGTCATGACGATACCTCACCCGGGGCCGTGCACTGTTTCCGTGATGAGGAAGCAAATTGGCAAGCTTACACCTTCAACGAGAGCGGCCGGGCCTCGTCCCCGGTGACTTACGTCGCGTATCTTAATTCGAGACACGCTATGCAAACGAGACCGAGACTCAAGATGACAGACCGAGTCAGTCAGGTAAACCTCGGCTTCCTGAAGTTCCGATCTGGTGGATTCTTTTCATTGGTTCAAGCGTCTGTTCTCACGGCTTCCAGGTTGTTGTTGAGTCAGAGCACGGTCCATGGGATGCGGTGTCTCAAGCTTCATCCTCTTCTGGAGCAACTCTCATGGTCGCAGGACCCTCTACAGAGCGAACAGTCCAGCCAGAAACCACAGACACGGTCCCGAACGTGATGTTCCAACGGAGTCTCTCGTCCACACGCGAGAGTCGCCATCATCGGCCGAGTAACTGCGAATACAGCCTCAGGCATTCGCACTCGCATTCATTACCGCCGCCCAGGTCAGTGCCCGATAACTGTCTGTACACCTTTGTTTTCCGGCTGAAGCTCTCAGCCAGCCCTCAGAAGTGTCCCGGAATCACCTTTCGGTATTGCTTCAGTAACACTCCCTATCGCCTCGCAAATCCCATTGCGGGCGGTGGGCTTGGGTCTTAAGATGGTTCAGATTTAATTCTGATATAAATTAAATCCTCTTTTTACCACGTAAGAAATTTTTGTTGTCGGTCGGGGATCGAACCCGCGATTGCTAGCTTAGCGTGGCAACCAAGGCGTTGGTTTATGGCACACGGCCTACGAGCCGACAACTGTCTGTACACGCCGATATCCGTCTCTCTCCTCGATTCCGCATATTTTAAGATCTTCGACTTTTCAGTGCCAGTCGTTTCCTCTTCGGCGACATAGGCCCGATGGAAATCGAGATTGGAGCGCCATCGTCACTCTCGTATCCCTATGGGAGAATCGATGCTCGCGAGGACGTACCCAGGGCGCGACAATATTATATGTTCAAAATTCTTCCGTGGAAAACGGTGAAAGTCGCCTTCGATCGCCTGACGTTGATGGCTGTCTTGGACCGCAACGTGACGTCGTGCGAAAATATTTTTTCCGTCGCTTTGGCCGTCCTCGTTGCAATATTGGGCTCGTGGTGTCTTCAAGAGGGTCTTTTCGTCGATCTGAGCTCCTTCATCTTCTGTTTCGTCATCGCGAGTTGTCAGTACAGTTTATTGAAGAGCGTTCAGCCGGACGCCGCGTCCCCGACTCACGGATACAATCATCTGGTTTTGTACAGTCGACCAGTTTATTTCTGTCTCTGTTGCATCGCATTGCTGATCAGCAAAGAGGTACTGGAGTCCGACATCAACTATCCGGAAGTATCCGTGTACAATTGGAAACTTTGTACACCAGAGGGCGTGATGAGCATCAAGAATTTTCTCATTGGTGAGCGTGCTCAATGTTCAACAAACTCAATCATTGCCCGTCCAAATATTTCATCACGATATCAATGATTCTATCGTTTTACAGTGTTCGTGCTGTGTTTCCCACTGATATTCAGTTTCGGTCTCCTGCCACAAGTGAACACATTTTTGACTTATATGTGTGAGCAAGTCGACATGCATGTTTTCGGAGGAACTGCGGCCACAGGACCCATGTCGGCACTCTACTGTCTGAGCAGAAGTCTGGCTGTCACTGGAGTTCTGTATGCCCTCTGCTATACTGCCCTTTTGGTAAGACATTTGCGAGGGTACCGACCGAAGGAGGGAACGAAACACTTTGAGGATGATCGTCACTTTCTGAGTGAGGCGAGCTCTCACCTAACAGCGACAACGCCTTCAATTTCTCAGGAAAATCGGAATCCGGCCAACAATATAACATTCTCCATATTTTGCGGAATTCTGGTCACGTCATCGTATCACCTCTCAAGGTCACAATCGGACCCGACGGTTTTCCTGCAGTTGATCTACAGTTTCATCGGAAATAAGAAAGACCAACCCTCGACGGCGCCGCTGCCGCCGCCGCCGCAGTCCGCTGCGAATATCGAAGATCGGCCACAAGTTTTGAGGGATGAACAAGATAGGCAACAATGGAAAATGCAGGAATTCGTCGACCCTCTTCCGCAACAGATGAAGGACACGGTCGTAAGTTTTGACATGACCCTCGCTTGGAATGATCAACAGCAAGAAGCACGAGCCAATCCGACACTCAGTCTTCTGTTCCCCTCGACGACTTCGAATGAGTCCCCAAACCTCATATTCCAGCTGGCTCGCTTGAAAACGGACGCCATATACGTCTTCCTGTTGACAGTCTTCGTTTTTGCCATCCACGTTTCAACAATGTTCACAGTTCTCCAACCGTACTTGCAAATAGCCCTCCACTCACTGGCGATCACGTGGGGTGTATTGCTCCACTACTTCTTGCCACAGATGAGGAAACATTTGCCCTGGTTGTGCTGCTCGGTGCCCTTCCTCAAGTCGAGGGAACATGACGTTTATGAAAGCACGGGTGAGTCGAGACGAACCCACCTGCATAAGAACGAGCATGTTATCCTGTATTGGAGCGATTAACTCAATCACACGAACCTGATGTTGGACCTTACAGAACCCGCGCAGCTAATGTGGTTTGAGAAAATCCAAGTTTTGATGTGGTTTTTCGAGAAGAACTGTCTCTATCCACTGGTCGTTCTAAGTGCTCTCACCGTTTCTCTGGGATCCTTACTGGATCAATTCGGTCTTCCGTGAGTGTACATGGCAAAATATGATCAAACATTGAAACAAAATGTATCAGGCTCCTCGACATCTGTTCGTTCTCCGTTCGCAGTTTGGCCTGTTTCGTCCTAGTCGTTTGTTCCATGCGGTGCCTTCGAGGAGCGTTCACGGATCCTTCCAAATACTTCATCGCGCTCACGTTCACATTGCTGATATTCAAGTATGATCTCAGGGAGAGATATTCCGAACCCCTAATCGTCAACTTTTTCGTGATGCTGCTCGCCACCAACAAAGTTCATGAGTTGCTTCTGAAGGTCAGTTACGCGCATGAATTCGGGGAGCCCAATAGTTCGGACTCCAACGCTCTTCGGAACGAACGATGGCTCCTGCCATGTTGTCGCAGGGAACGGCAATGCCCACGAACCTTCTATTCCAGCTGCGCTTCGTCATCACATACATCGCCCCTTGGCAAATCACCTGGGGATCGGCATTCCATGCATTCGCGCAACCATTCTCCGTGCCGCACTCCGCAATGCTCTTCATTCAAGCGATTGTGTCTTCCGTTCTATCGGCCCCGCTGTCCCCAGTCCTAGGAAGTGCCATATTCTTCACGAGCTACGTCCGTCCCGTGAAATTTTGGGAGCGAGACTATAAGTGAGTCGACATCTACAACCGCTCGCTCCAACAGCGATCCATCATACATTACAGGTATACAAATGGGTTCGTCCGTGCGATTCACGGGCATCCATCTATTTCAGCACCAAACGGGTTGATCACTCCAACACGTGTTTATCATCTCAACTCGAGCGGAATCCGGGATCTGACGACAACAACTTGAACTCGATTTTCTATGAGCACCTCACAAGGTCTCTGCAGAAGTCTCTCTATGGTGATCTGGCCTTGGGAAGATGGGGGGCGGTTTCCCAGGGAGATTGCTTCGTGCTGGCCTCGGAAAACCTCAACTGCCTCGTTCACATAATCGAATTCGGGAACGGGCTCGTCACTTTCCAGTTGAGAGGCCTCGAGTTTCGAGGTGAGATTTTCGTGGGCTCCAACGCCGAGTGAAGGCCGATCGCAAGTTGAGTATGTACTCGAGACGATAGAGATTGCCCGCCAAACATTCTCGTATTTCTTCTTCTGAAGGAACGTATTGCCAACAACGTGAAGTCGAAGCCATCACCGAAGAAGTCAGAGATAACTTGGGATGCTGCTGCTGTGAACCTGGTCACTTGGCAGGAATGCTCTCCGTGAACGCTGCGTTCAATCAGAGATGGCTGGCGTGGGAGGTAAGACAGATGGGGGGATTCGGGACGGAGTGGATTTGGACAGGGGGAGCGCTGTCTTCCGCTTCTTCAAAGAACCTGCGAGGGAATGGCATTGGCTCCTGGTCCCGAGACGATAACATCACGTATTATCCAAGGTGTCTGCTGCGAAGTACATCCTAGAGGGATACTCGATCTCAGACAATTCCGCCGTCCCGTTGCTCCAACTTTTTGAAGTACGGCGAGCCCTGATGACTTACTACGTGAAGTCGGTGATATTCTACACTATCACAAACAAAAAGCTCGAAGACTGGCTCGAGAATCGCAACATTCAAGAAGCACTTTCGCCGACGCTCAACAAACAATACGCCGAACTCGATCCTGTATTCACGCCGACAAATGACGCGGATTTCGACAGCCGAGTCACCGGAATTTCTCGGAACAGCTTTTGTAAGACTTACCTGCCGTGGATACAGTACTGTGTGGGCAGACTGGGAAAACACCTCACAATGCCCAACGACAAAGTGAGTAGCGATTCACGATTGCACTTTCGAATTCTTCCCGGATTGTCTTTGGCAATCGCGAAAGAGCTCGAGGCTCACGTTGTTTCGTTTCAGAACTCAAATCTCGTCTCGCTGTGTTTCGCTCTGAGCGTATTGGCTCGTCGGGCTCTGGGCTCTGCCTCGCACAACACTTTGCAGAGCGTCGACTATCTGTTGTTTGGGTTACACGCGTTATTCAAAGGTGATATACGAATCGCATCTGTGAGGGACGAATGGGTGTTCCTCGATATGGATCTCATCAAAAAAGTTGTTGCTCCCGCCGTGCGAATGGCGTTCAAACTACATCAGGACCACTTCATGTCCTCCGACGAACTTGAAAGATCGAAGGAGCTCTTCGATACTATTGAGAGCTACACGAATACTCTCGTTATATCACATGAAGCCGATCCCGCCTGGCGTAACGCCGTTCTAAGCGGTGTTCAGTCTCTCTTGGCCTTGAGACATGTTGCCGATGAGAACTCCGATGACTACAAGATCATCACTCTAAACAAGCGATTCCTGGACTTCAGAGTCATAAAAGTGAGCCTCAGAGTTCGGAAATTCCCTCTTTAGTACTGAAACATTGGGCGTGCCGAGTGTGTGTCTCTTCAGGCGCGCTCATCATGCGAGTCACATTTCAGGTCAATAGAGAATGTGTGCGTGGCCTGTGGGCTGGCCAGCAGCAGGAATTGGTTTATCTCCGCAACCGGAACCCTGAACGCGGGTCGATTCAAAACGCCAAACAGGCGCTGAGGAACATCATTAACTCATCGTGTGACCAGCCAATCGGTGAATATTATTTCTCGTGCCCACGCCGAGTGAAAGATAGCTCTTCGTATGTCAATACGCGCGTTCAACCGATAATCTTGTTACTTTCCACAGGTTACCCGATTTACGTTTCCCCACTGACAACGTCTTTCGCCGAAACGTCGGCCCAGCTTTGTTTGATCATTGGAGGTCCATTGTCTCTCTCGGTTTTCAAGCAATCGTTGTTCGATTTCTGGAAGAGACTGAAAATCAGATGCGGCGAAGGATGTTCCAGTGGCGGAACTGGCCTCCAGGAGGAAGGCTGTGGCGGAGGATATAGTGCCCCGGCTTCCCTGAGTGGGAGCATTGCGCGTGGCGTTGATCCCGGTGCGGTTGCTCCTCCGCGTCGGAGCCATTCGAGCGGGTCGCATTTGACGAACACCGATGTCGCGACCGCATCCGTGGGAGGACGAACCACAACCTCAGCGTCGTCTTCGACGATCGGTGCTATAGGGGCGACGAGCTCGAGCCTCGGTAGAAATAGTGCATCGTACGTACGCACATCCTTGGGCAACTTGACGGTGTCATCGCTGACGAAACCCGGTTCGGCCAATGTCGCCGTTGTTTCCATGAGACCTTTTGAAGAAACGCCGTTTGTTATCGGGGAGAGCGCGGGCTCTCGATCGACTGTTTTCGGCACATGGGACCCACAGACAGGACAGCTGGTCGCAACCTCATCCTCATCGTCAGCCGCACAAGGACCGCCAGGTCAGCTGCATCAGTCGAACGTGATTACGAGCGAGATGACGAAATTGTAGCACAGAGCAAGGTCAGCATCACAACAGCATCAACAACACATGCTGATCACTACGAACGCCGAAAAACTACGGAGTCCTGAACCAGAGTGGTGCTGACCTTGGGACTTTCCAACGTCCCCAAATATCACATAGATAAGGAGCTGAGCTCTCTGACTCTGCTCGTACTCTTCGTGGTACTTCAATGATGTATAAATGTAAAATGAAAGTTCTTGTATCATTCGTCTTGTTCTCACATCTGGCGACTCTTCATTCCATCCGGTATGATGAACAGGCCAACAGGAGCTCCGGCTATCTTCCGGAATGGCCGGAGGAATTCCCTGTGCATTCGAGTTTCTAGCTTTACAGCCCAGTGATATGAGGAAGCTCCTTGAGCAAACCGGCACATTTACCGTGTCGTAAGTCACAGCTCGTTCGAAAAAAAACGGTGGAGTTTACCGAATGTTCTGTTTCGAATTCTCTCGACTCCTGATCGCGAATTATCGGTCCATGGTTCCGAGACTCGCCGTATGAGACTGGAATCCAGTTATCAATCGCGGGCGTCCGGTATGGTCGCTCTTCAACGGGACACGAGATTTTGTTGGATAGGGGGTGTCGCGCGTTCGTTGTCTCGCATTGCCAGAGCGCTTCCTGAGAATGACTCAACCGCGATGAGTGAGCGGTAAGAGGAGACCACAACGAGTATTCGAATGAAGAAGAAGGGAGCAGCGTTCTCACGGCAAGAAGCGACTTCCAAACAGCGGAGTTTGGTCGGCTTCCGTCAATTCCCAAGCGGAACTGAGCTGGCTGACAGTGTGATTGAGGCCATAGATAACATTAAGCTCTGTGTGACAATATTCGTCTGTATGAGTAAGGCTTTTGACTGCGTGAATCACGCCAGGCTGCTCTGTGAGCTATCTGGATTCGGATTCGTTGACCGGCCTCTGCGCGTGCTCCGCTCGTATCTCAACAACAGAAATCAGGTGTTCCGTCTCGGGGGACACTCCGACCAACCCTGCAGTGCCTCTGGCGGAGTTCCCCGAGGGAGTGCTTTAAGGGCCCTCCTCTCCTCGCTGTTCGCAAATGGTGTCTTCCAAGACTCGCGAGTCCGCGAGATGGACTCCTCTGCGGACGACACTACCATCCCACACAGTGACACTAATCCTATACGATTAGGAGAAAGAGCTCCCAGATCCATCGCCAAAGTACTGCGGTGAATTGACTGTGATAGCCTTCTTCTCAACATCGACAAGACCGAATCCATTCTTTCTTAGTAGAAACCGTTCATCCTTTGGGACGCGGATCCATGATCTTTCATGCAAGAAATTCCCATCCCTAAAACAAGTCCTAACGCACAAGTTCCTTGGTCTTCAAATCGAGCACGAAATGAGATCCAGAACCCAGATTGACAAGGTGTCCGGAAAACTCAGATCTGGAATCAGGGTGTTGTCCAGGACCAGTCGGCCGCGCTGCGCGCGGTTGGACGGCGCTCTCTGCCATCGAGGCACTTTTCTCTCCCTTCACTGGTCCAGCATTCTGATTCTGAAATATATGGTCAGACTGGTCTCGGGATTACCCCTCCAGAGTTGGAAAGAAATGCTCAGATTGGCCCCGGAATTACCCCTCCAGAGTTGGGAAGTATTGCTCAGATTGGCCCCGGAATCACCCCTCCAGAGTTGGAAAGAAATGCTCAGATTGGTCTCGGAATCACCCCTCCAGAGTTGGGAAGTAATGCTCAGATTGGTCTCGGAATCACCCCTCCAGAATTGGAAAGTAATGCTCAGATTGGCCCCGGAATCACCCCTCCAGAGTTGGAAAGTAATGCTCAGACTGACCCCAGAATCACCCCTCCAGAGTTGGAAAGTAATGCTCAGATTGGTCTCGGAATCACCCTTCCAGAGTCGGGAAGTAATGCTCAGATTGGTCTCGGAATCACCCCTCCAGAGTCGGAAAGTAATGCTCAGATTTGTTGGAATCACCCCTCCAGAGTTGGAGAGTAATGCTCAGATTAGTTTCGGAATCACCCCTCCAGAGTTGGGAAGTAATGCTCAGATTAGTTTCGGAATCACCCCTCCAGAGTTGAGAAGTAATGCTCAGATTCGTTCTAGAATCACCCCTCCACGTTTTGAAAAGTATGGTCAGATTGGTTCTAGAATCGCCCCTCCAGCTTTTGAAAAGTATAGTCAGACTCGTACCGGAATCACCTCTCCAGACTCGGGAGAATATGTTCAGATTGGTCCCAGAATCACCTTCATGTCTTTCAGAAAAAGTGCGGACAAACTGACAGACAAACTGACAAACTTACAAACTGACAAACTTACAAACTGACAAACTTACAAACTGACAAACTGACAGACTAAGCCGATTATATATAGTAAGGATACGTTCCATACGTTCCTCTCAGCTGAGAAAATCGCCGTACTTCGCTCTCCGAGTCTCCAACATCCGCTGAATGCTTCCGATGTATGGTGGGACAACGCCTGTATTCACGAATCAAATATTCGTTCTTCGGAAGAGAGCAATTAGACTTCTTTGTGATGCCAGACGACCAGATCACTCGGAACCGCTATTTTCCCGACTGATCGCCCTCCAGTTCATCGATTTCTATCCATTGATCGTCATCCAGTTGGTACTAGGTGGCAGATACGGAAAAACACGGTCCCCACAATAGACGGTCTTGTGCTCGCTGCAAGATTGCGTTATGAGTCTCTCCACTAGAGTGCCTAAAACATAAATTCTCACTAGGGGACTACACTCTTTCCATATTGAGAAATAAGCCAACTCGTCAATCAAAAGAAAACTCTAAACGCGCATTGTTCGATCTGGAAATGAGCGCGGTGAGCTAGGGAATCGCTGTATACTTGAGAGCAAGTATGCTGGTTCACATATTCATTGTGATATGGTGTAATTTTGAGCGGGTGCGTATGAGAGGAGTTATGTTTCAGCGTAGCTCCCTCGAGTGCTCGCGAAGTGGCTCGGTTGTGTGGTCGCAAGGAGGCAGAGATTCCGACGCAAATCGACCGCGACTCGTTTTGATGCAAGGATTCCAGCTTCCAGGAATGGATGCGGCTCCGGCGCTCAGTCAACCTGAGGCGGCGGGTCGATGAGAGCAAGGGGCTCGAGAAACACAGAGTCTCAAGCCTTCGCCGATCTGGAAGGGGCACACTTGGGTTGAATTTTTGAGGGTAGGCATGTTCGTCGTAGCTAGTGTACAGGGTGGTCATCGTAAGTCGGGAACTTTCTTACCCTCTCTTGTTTTGCTCATAACTCGGTGAAAAATGATTTTTTTTTGCGTTCGATACCTGGAAGGATGGCGCATCTTTTCCTTCTCGATCTTCGTGAATCGGTCGGAAATTGAATTCCGTAAATCGGCTCAAAGACTCCTTTTTTTATTTCAACTTTTCTCAAAAAACTGATCGTAAAACTTCTGAAGTCAACCGATTGAATTCGGAAGTGCGAAGGTCGACGCAGGCTGGGATGCTGCTCAAACGCCCGGCAACTCCAGATTTCTAGCTCAGGATCTGTAAGAAGGGCGAACGATCGTTTTGACCTTGACGTTAAGATCGACCTTCTGACAAGATCGCGTCCTCTTTGCATTTCGGCCCGTAGCTCCCCAGGGAAGCCGAATTCGAAAATTTTCCGATGGCGAGAAGTTCTTAGAATGGTCCAAACTACCCGACAATGAAGTTGCCAGGTCAACCCGACCACTTTCTTTCTCTTTCGAAAATTGAGCTTTTCCAGTTTTTCGTCCTGGAAGGAAAACCTGGATGAGCTCGATTTTCGGACGAGAGAAGAAGTCGATTCACCGACCGATTCACGAAAATCGAGAAGGCAAAGATGCGCCATCCTTCCAGCTATCGAACGTAAAAAAAATCTATCAATCGGATCATTTTTCACCGAGTTATGTGCAAAACAAGAGAGGGTAAGGAAGTTCCCGACTTACGATGACCACCCTGTACAGTAGTCCCGAAGATCGCTGGCCCCGAGTGTCCCAAAAGTTTTACCAAACGGAGAAACCTCTCTGAGTCCCCAGACACCCGAAGGCAGAGGAGAATGTTTTAGAGGGTGCAAGCCCCTCACTGGCAAGGAATGCGCCAGGATATGGAACAAAAAGAAAAGGTATGTTCATCGATACCAACATTTGGAAAAGTCGCTCTTTTGATTTTGATTGCGATGCCGTGCGGCCCTCTCGTTGCCCACCTCAAGACGAGCTAGGACCGCCAGGCTCCACAAACGTCGCGGGCACCCAGCGTCGTGAGCCCAACGCAACGACAACTTTGCTTCCGATTTCAAGCGACGCAAGAGAGTCCCATGGTGTGTGCCGTGGTCAGCCTTTAACTTCTTACTGCTATCCGAAATTGAGGAAGCCCGGGCTCTTGAACATGGAGAAAAACTGAGTTTCCAACGAAGTTGCAACGATCGGACTTCGCCCCCACTCCGAGGGTTACGGGAAAAAATTTACCTGAAAGAGCTTCTAAACCCTAATGTGATGAGCATGGCGAGGCATTCTGATACCCTCAGCGACCTGATGCCCAGGGCGGACGGCCCCCCGCCTCGCTACGCCACTGGCTAGATGCGTGATTTCAGGCCGTAGCGTGCATGACGGTTGGCAAATGTTTTCACGGACTTGGATAAAATCCGTAGCAGTATTCCCTCTCCATCCATGCTACTCCAATCTTCATTGAATAATGTGATTATCATAGTCAACTTCGGGCGTGATATCTCGTCAGGGGCGGGCCAGGTATGGGAGGAATCTCTGTTCGATTCCCTGATGGCCATCATAAGAGGCGTCGTTCACGAGTGAGAAAGATATTCCTGGGTGAGGAAGGACTGTGGATGTTTCTCGTTCGTCGTTGTCGAGAGAGTCTTTTTTGACCTACACCGAGTCCGACGGGAGAACGATCTCATTTCACTAGGCTATGAGAGGATTGTATGACAGTGAATAAAAACGAAAACACAAGGGATCATTGAGCTGGTGATGCTCGTCCATTCACTTGCATGCATGTACCTGGTGACGCCTGGGACAGAAATGCTATCTTTGGAAAATCCGTCCTCACAGGTTACGTCGATCCGGAGCATCAACCGACAGGGAGCGAAGAATCGGTAAGAGGTTGTGGGGCTGCCGCCGCCATCGGACTTGCCAAGAGCTTCTGCTCAAGCGTTCGGGTGCGATAGATCCAGGATAAGAGGGTCAAATAAGAACACGAAACAGAAACTCGAAAGTGAATTTGAACGGCGCCGATCGCCTCGAAGAGTGATCTGAGCATCTGTCAGCAGAACAGTAGAACGAACAGTTGGATCATGCGCGACTCAATGACGCTGCGTTCGCTGAGCTCGATGTCAAAACTGTTCTAAATCGAGAACCTCATATCTGATTGGTAGGGTCCAAATATGTGGCGAAAACACAGAGGAAAACCTCAACAACAAGTCGTCGAGAGAAAAGTCAGAAACACGCCATGTCAAGAGTTCCGCCGCACTATTACTAAAACGAATATTGGTTTCTTCTCACTCGGGAGCACTCTGGAAGTTCAAGTCAGGAAATAACCTTATTCGTTTCTAGACTTCCCGACTGTCAGAGATTCCGGCTTTCATGAAACAGCTTGAATCACAGCTTTGATCGTGCTCTCATCAACGGCTCATAAGAATTGTGATAAATTTCGCAGCTTCAGGTATTCGTAACTTCTACTGCAATCTGATACTGGGAATCTCGACTGGCGAGCGAAATGAACTCTATCGCCTATGGAAACACTGATGAGGTCTTCTGAAAAGTAGAAACCGTCACGGATTGTGCCTAAAGTGGAGATGCGAGCCTGCTGCCAGATTCCCGGGTTCTGAGACGGCAGAAACAGCATGAGAACTCGTAACCCTTCTTCGCTTATCGCTCGTTACGCGATTCGTGAAGTATAGAACTTAACAGGGCCTTCATCGTAGACGGTCGCACAGAGAAGAACATTGGGAGCCATGAATTCCGCAGAAGTATTCATCGTTGTGAAGCTGGCTTTGATGGCTATAACAGTACCTCTGCTTCCAGGTAAGTTTTGTTTCCGAGAATCGATCGAATTTAGTTAAGGCATTGTCCCAAAGCTTCTTCACTGGAACCATGTGCACGTAACGAGCGGCTTGACGCTGTCGCATGTGACCTATGAAACGCAATGAAAACAAGTGTATAATATAAGCTAGCTATCGCGAATATCAATGCATCTAAGCGAATATCAATGCGTTATTCTACGACAATGTTGCGGCGATCCCGCCTCCAAGGGGCTGCGGGCTTGGATACAGAGCCTGCTACGCTTCCTGGACTTCCACAGCCGTAGCTCCTCGGCCGATAATCTTTCTAACTCTCCACGAAGTGGCCGTTTCAGAGAGCTGGGTCCCAGGTTGGAGTTTCGCGCGACCTAGCGTCTAGAATTCACCAACCACTGGTGTCCGTTGGGTTCAGGTCAGGGGGAAAGAGGCCCATCCACGGGACGTGACGAATCCGGGAGATGTGCTTTGGACCATTCCCGGATGGATTTTCTCGGTGTGGAGGAGCTTCGTCGGAGCTCGCTGGGAAGTCCATGCTGCAGCCCGGAAGTGCCTCGGCTCCATGGAAGCACGACTGCTCAAGGATGTCTTGGCGGTTAATGTCGGCATTGATTTTCACAACGTGCTCGACGGAAATCAGAGACGCCTTCCGCAAAGAAGCTCAAATGCCGGCTCAAGGCCCCACATAGGGCGGATTCCGTCGGCTTAGAAGCGTGTGAGAGGTCAATGGGGTATCCGACATTAAAGCCCTTCGAAGATAATGAGTCTCGACTAAGAGTACGCATCGCAAAGATTTGACAAGGAGGGACCGCTGTGGTCTCTTCTCCATCACTTGTTGCCCCCATGACTGAGCTCGAGGAACCGTAAAGTAAAGCCTCGCATATTGTTTGTTCCAAAGGACAAAGGAAGCGGAAGATCTCATGACGTAAGCCTCGTTGAAATAACTATGGAATTGCTAAAAGCGGTAAAAGAGAAGAAAATAACCCACTCAGAGAACTGATGTCATGGAAGGATGGTCAGTGGTCAGGCATCGTCCGCCGCACGGATCTACCTGAACTTCTGTCCCGTCTTATCACATTCCATGACAGAGGACAACCCGTCTGCCTCGAATCTCGGCGGATTGTCGACACAGATCCCTCAGTATTGAAAAGCGAGTCCTTCACTCCCATCAAGTCAGTCTCCATTTCTTGTGGGGCTGCGGCAAGGACGGAGGTGGCAAACGTTCTGGCGGATCTCGAACCACAAGTGCCTTCAGATGTCTGACTCATGAGGAAGTCTTCTCAGTGTGCGTCGGAATGGGAGAGAGGGCTCTCATATCTTACTACAGGGTCTGAACGTGTTATCAGAGGAGCGTGATCTCATCGTCGAAATGGGATGAGGCCATCGCTTTCAGGATCTGATCATTACCCGTGGTATTTTGTGGAATGCATCTTCTAGGTGCGCATTCCATTAAGAACCGGATCGTTGGGCGATCCGCAGTGACCTCGGAGGGCGGAGTCCAAGGCAGGTCAGCTGGTCCAGCTTTTGCGGAGACCGCAAAACTCCTACGATTGGCGGCGTTAATCCCGGCGGGAACCCTTCAGTTTGTTCGTCAGGCTGCCGTGACGCTGCAGGACAAAACACTCGCTGAACCGGGTCCGTTCGTTTCTTTGGGTTGTACTTCCTACGCCTGATTTTGGAGAAGATTCCACACCTCATTGATGATACGGTTCAAATGGACATTTATTCCCGACCGGCTTCTGTGTTCTTCCCCTGATCTATATCAACACTCCGTTCTTTGAACTCCAGGGAATCTTCTAAGAGGAGCCGCGGTGACGTCGCTCGGGAAGGAGTTCTATGGAATCAGAGAGCATCTGGAATCGACAAGGAATGACATGTGGCACCGGTTGGCACACGCGGAGCTCATCCCGCATCATCGTCATCATGTTGTTCTCCGCAAGAACCGCGCTTCCAGGCCGCTGTGCTCCAAGGAGAATCCGGGAATCAGAGCACCGGTGGACGACGCTGGCGAACTTCTCGCACCTACGTCGCCACCGATCAATGAACTTCCTGCTCATAAGCCGGCACCGGTGAGCGAAATTCCCGCAGCTATGCTGTCTTCGATCAGCGGAATTTCCGCAGCAACGCCGCTGGCGCCCAATGAGATTTTCGTAGCTACGCCAGCTCCTGTGAGCGAAGTCCTCGAACCAACGCCTCCCCCGGTCAGCGAAACTTCCACACCTACGCCCCTTCTGGCCAGCGAAATGCCCGCCATTACACCACCTCCGGTCAGCGAAATTCCCGCAGCGACACCACTTCCGGTCAGCAAAATTCCCGCAGCGACACCACTTCCGGTCAGCGAAATTCCCGCAGCGACACCACTTCCGGTCAGCGGGATTCCCGCAGCGACACCACTTCCGGTCAGCGGGATTCCCGCAGCAACACCACTTCCGGTCAGCGGAATTCCTGCAGAGACATCACCTCCGGTCAGCGGAATTCCTGCAGCCATACCACCTCCGGTCAGCGAAATTCCCGCAGCGGCACCACTTGCGGTTAGCGGGATTCCTGCAGCGATACCACCTCCGGTCAGCGGAATTCTTGCATCGATACCACCTCCGGTCAGTGGAACTCCTGCAGCCATACCACCTCCGGTCAGCGAAATTCCCGCAGTGGCACCACTTGCGGTTAGCGGAATTCTCGCAGTGGCACCACCTCCCGTCAGTGGAATTCCTGCAGCGATACCACCTCCGGTCAGTGGAACTCCTGCAACGATACCACCTCCGGTCAGTGGAATTCCTGCAGCGATACCACCTCCGGTCAGTGTAACTCCTGCAACGATACCACCTCCGGTAAGTGGAATTCCTGCAGCGATACCACCTCCGGTCGGTGGAACTCCTGCAACGATACCGCCTCCGGTCAGTGGAACTCCTGCAACGATACCACCTCCGTTCAGTGGAACTCCAGCAACGATACCACCTCCGGTCAGTGGAATTCCCGCAGCGATACCACCGCTGGTCAGCGAAATTCCCGCAGCGACACCACTTCCGGTCAGCGAAATTCCCGCAGCGACACCACTTCCGGTCAGCGGGATTCCCGCAGCGACACCACTTCCGGTTAGCGGGATTCCCGCAGCGACACCACTTCCGGTCAGCGGAATTCCTGCAGAGACATCACCTCCGGTCAGCGGAATTCCTGCAGCCATACCACCTCCGGTCAGCGAAATTCCCGCAGCGGCACCACTTGCGGTTAGCGGGATTCTCGCAGTGGCACCACCTCTGGTCAGCGAAATTCCTGCAGCCATACCACCTCCGGTCAGCGGAATTCCTGCAGCCATACCACCTCCGGTCAGCGGAATCCCTGCAGCGATACCACCTCCGGTCAGTGGAATTCCTGCAGCGATACCACCCGCGGTCAGCGGAATTCCTGCAGCGATACCACCTGAGGTCAGCGGAATTCCTGCAGCGATACCAACCCCGGTCAGCGGAACTCCTGCAGCCATACCACCTCCGGTCAGCGGATTTCCTGCAGCCATACCACCTCCGGACAACGGAATTCCTGCAGCTATACCACCCCCGGTCAACGGACTTCCTGCAGCTATACCACCTCCTGTCAGCGGAGTTCCTGCAGCGATACCACCTCCGGTCAGTGGAATTCCTGCAGCGATACCACCTCCGGTCAGTGGAATTCCTGCAGCGATACCACCTCCGGTCAGCGGAATTCCTGCAGCGATACCACCTCCGGTCAGTGGAACTCCTGCAGCGATACCACC
Source organism: Phytoseiulus persimilis (assembly GCA_037576195.1). NCBI lineage: Eukaryota > Metazoa > Arthropoda > Arachnida > Mesostigmata > Phytoseiidae > Phytoseiulus > Phytoseiulus persimilis. The sequence continues at coordinate 53,659,950 of CM075101.1, read as the reverse complement.
TCCGGTCAGTGGAACTCCTGGAACGATACCACCTCCGGTCAGTGGAACTCTCGCAACGATACCACCTCCGGTCAGTGGAATTCCTGCAGCGATACCAGCGATGGTCAGCGAAATTCCCCCAGCAACACCACTTCCAGTCAGCGAAATTCCCCCAGCAACACTACTTCCAGTCAGCGAAATTCCTGCAGGCATACCACCTCCGGTCAGCGGAATTCCTGCAGCCATACCACCTCCAGTCAGCGGAATTCCTGCCGCTATACCACCCCCGGTCAACGGAATTCCTGAAGCGATTCCACCTCCGGTCAGCGGAATTCCTGCAGCGATACCACCTCCGATCAGTGGAATTCCTGCAGCGATACCACCGCTGGTCAGCGAAATTCCCGCAGCTACACCACCTCCGGTCAGCGAAATTCCCGCAGCTACACCACCTCCGGTCAGCGAAATCCCTGCAGCGAAACCACCTCCGGTCAGCGGAATTCCTGCAGCGGTACCACCTCCGGTCAGCGGAATCCCTGCAGCGGCACCACCTCCGGTCAGCGAAATTCCCGCAGCGGCACTACTTCCGGGCAGCGGAGTTCCCGCAGTGACCCCACCTCTGGTCAGCGGATTTCCTGCAGCCATACCACCTCCGGACAACGGAATTCCTGCAGCTATACCACCCCCGGTCAACGGACTTCCTGCAGCTATACCACCTCCTGTCAGCGGAGTTCCTGCAGCGATACCACCTCCGGTTAGCGGAATACCTGCAGCGATCCAACTTCCGGGCAGCGAAATTCCCTCAGCGGAACCACCTCCGGTCAGCAGAATTCCCGCAGCGATACCACCTCCGGATAGAAGAATTCCCGAAGCGATACCACCTCCGCTCAGCGGAATTTCCGTAGCGAAACCACCTCCCGTCAGCGGAATTCCCGTAGCGATACCACCTCCCGTCAGCGGAATTCCCGTAGCGATACCACCTCCGGTCAGCGGAATTCCCTCAGCGACACCACCTCCGGTCAGCGAAATTCCCGCAGCGATACTACCTCCGGTCAGCGGAATTCCCTCAGGGACACCACCCTCGCTCAACGAAATTCCCGCAGCGACTCCGTCTCCGGTCAGCGAGATTCTCGATGGAACAACGCCTCCATCGGTCAGCGAAATTCTCGCCCCGACGCTCCCGACGGACAGCGAAAGTCTCGCCCCGACGCTCCCGCTGGACAGGGGAAAACCCGCAACTGCGGCTCCAAAGACAGGAGCAGCCGTACCACATCGCTTTGGACGGTGGAGACGAAACGAAGTGAATCGGGTTCTGAGAAGGCACAATAAGCGACCAAAGATTGTTTTTTTAGTTGCCGCGGCCGCGGAATCGCCTAAGCTCCGACTGCCCCGTTCAGCGGAAGTACCCCAACTACATCTCCACCGCTCGGAGGAATTCCCGCAGCTACACCTTCATCGGTCGGCGAAACTCTCACAACTGTGGCTTCACCGGTCGGTGAGATTCCCACAACTGAGCCTCCACCGCTCAGAGAGAATCTCGCAATGACGTCGTCCACGGGTTCGGAATCATCGCCCTGAGATTATTCAATCGACTCAGCATCCTCGTTTAGCATCGTTGGCCCGGTTGCTGTTTACGGATTTTCGCTCTCAATTCTTCGGCAGCAGAGAAGATTCCGCTCCCTCGCCGTCAGACTTCGGGATCGGGTCTCAGGCGTTGCGAGTACGCCCGGATACACGATGATGATGACTGGTTCGGTTTTTCTGCTGTGAGTTCCGTAGACGGAATTCTATAAGTATTCAAGTCCATGAGTATGTAAGTATCCTCGACAGCAAGCCTGCGCCCGCTCCTCAACGTTGCGATGATCATCGTCGGGAGATTCCCATGATGCAATCAACATGGTTTTCAAACCAGTGATGGTTTCCCTGTCAACACTGAGTCGTTACGGAACAATTTTGTCGATCCAAGTAGAACTCAATTCACCCTTCCCAATATTATCGAAGAGTTTTGGGGCAAGGGTCCAAGCCCCCCTCCCCCTGGGTACGCCAGTGAGTCTAGGCGTGAAGAAGGACAGATGTTGAGATTGAATAAAGCTTCGTCCATCATACCCTCGCTAAGAGTTTCCTTGGCCCCTGAGCACTTGCTGAGCTTTCTAGTGTTGGAGAACCATGACCCCACAAGTTGGTGATCGCAATTTCTCCTCGGAGAATCTTAGAGCCAAGGAAACAGAACCGAATTGCCATCCCTACCTGTTGTTCGTAAACTTTGTAGTTATCATTCGAAGCAGGGAATGCGTCCGATCCATCTCTCCAATGTTGATATTCATGTCTATAAAGTGCACCTGCAAGACATCACACCGCTTCCGGGTACATTATCGACGCTCCGCAGCTCTCCCTATCAGCCGGCGGTATGAAGCTTTCCAGTTAATTCTGTTTCTCAATATGAGGGAAATAGGTGACCACTGGCCAGCGGAAACCAGTCCAGCGCTGTTTGTGACGAAAATCCACTCGGAATCGCCGGCTAGCACTCCTCTCTCTATGGGCTCGTCTTCTGCCACGACTGCTTCTTCAATGCTTTCGTCTAACGGAGCATTACGATGAGGATCGCCATCTCACATGTTCCATGATCCATGCAGTCTCCGGAATAGCCCCCAAGCGGATAGAGGAGCGACTCCTGGGGGAAGGGATCGTTGATTCGTACCACACAAACTGGAGATAAATTTCGCCGACTGGCCTGATACAGGGTAACGCCTTAAACTCAATACTTCCTTCAGTCGCTTTCGGAGGCCATAATTGAATGAGATTTTGAGAAATGAGGGAGCTTGAGAGCACTGGGAGGGAAGCAACGTTTCCTAGCTTCCCAAGCGTCTCAAGATTAACACAGTTGTGTCTAGTCGGAGAGGACGCTCCATGTTTTCTGTCTCATCAGAAGTTACGGCCCTTGAAAACGAGGGAAAATAAGTTGCGATGTCTAATCACTGGATGGTTCGCGGACATTTTCGCGAATTCTTGATCAGCGAGTGCCTGTCGAGGATGAGGCTTAAGACCATTTCACCCTGCGGGAAATTGAATTTGGATTCTACTGGATCTCACACATGCACATGTGTTGCCTTTCGTTCCAGGGGTTAATTTTCCATCGTCCGCAGATCACATTTCTTTGTCCTCCCATAACCTCAGGACATCCCCGTCCTTCTCAGGTTCCTCGCTGTTGGATCAGGGCGGAGTCCATGCTGGTACGGGAATTCCGTCTTGGAGTACTTTGCTCACTCGCCTTCCAGAATGACATGATTGTCCGTTTCCAAGGCTCAACTTGGAGCGCATTTCGTACGCGAAAATCCCGCAGATAAAGAGACCCTTTTTTTCGGGTCCGTCTGAGAAACACGCATCTGAAAACGAACTTATCGGATAATAAAACAATCGTATGGCCAACTCGTCAGAGACAGAGCTCAGCAGAAAATCGGAAATGAAAGTTCGTTATCTGTGGGATTTCAGGGCAGAAATGGAAGGATCCCTGGAGTTCTGTCGGCTCTTGGTGTGGAGCATTCCTGCTCTGGCTAGCGCCAGCAGCCCGCGAGTTATCGTACAGTTCCGTCTCGAGACCTCGAGACTCTTTGAACTATATGTAGACAGTCAATGTGGATCTGAACTCCATATTTCGTCTCCATGTGGAGTTCAACTTATCCCACACCCTCTTTTTGAGTTCTCTGCGGAATATATCCCACATTGGTGTGCCTCATGGATCTCTGGTCAAGTCCGAGATCTTCAAGGTGATAATCGATTCTCGAATTTCGAAGTCTCTCCATTGCCTCTACTTTCGTTTTTGTTATTCCGGTGACCGTTAGTACTATTCTGGGCCATCTGTTGGATCCTCCCGTTTGGCCCCGAAGAATGACATAGCGGAAATGATACAAGTCCGCTCGGACAGAATCATTATCTTATGAAGAGTTACATCTCGTGCAGTTCATTGACTCAGAGGCGGCGTCCGCAACACTGTGTGCTTCATTCTCTCGGAACGCGTGGTTTCGCTGATGGTCTTCATGAGGTTGAAGAAGCTCCAACCTAGTGCTCCCCCGATAAACTCATTTGATACGGTGGAAAGTGGTATGTCCAAAGCCCACCATTCCGCATCTCTCTGTCTGACTTCGTTGAGGTTCCGCAGCCTCCTAGGCACGGTGATAATTATAATTGAACGGTGACTTCATTGTAGTAGGTCGGCGATGGAATCGCGGTGGCTTTGCAGAGGATTTTGCATACTTCAAACCTGATGAAGCTCCGAAGTTTTCTCGGATGGAGTCTTGTGATCGCCCTGTTGGCCTTATCTGTCAGCTCATTCCAGTATCAAGATGAGTTACCTCTTTCGACCTTTCGAAAAGCAAGCGAATTGAAGGGGGCACCCTGTATGTCACCCGGGAGGGAATCGAGGGGGGTCGAGGAGAATTCGCATAGTTTCTTTGCTTGAGATGTTGGATTGGATTGGATTTATTTTGATCTTCCATATGCACATATGGTCCCTTTCATTCCAGGGGTGAGTCGTATTGCGTTCACACATCTTGTCGCTCCCAGTTGGTTCGGGTCACCTTCGTCTTTCGCAGAACTTCATGTTTTCGGGTGAGAGTCCAATTCGGAAGGGAGACTCCTCTGGGGGGGGGGGGGATGTTCTTCCCTCGCAACCCAAGATTACGTGTCTGTCTGTTCCGGGTGCTCCACATCTTGAACAGTTGATGTCGATGGAGGAATCGCGGTTATGTTGCCGGGTCTTGGTGTTCAGCATTCCTGCCCTGGTTGACGCTGAGAGTTGACTTCCGCGGGAGTTACCGTACAGTCTGGAGTTGATTCCTCTAGTCTCTTTGTATCGTCGGTATGTACTAAGTGTGGATTTGGACTCCATCCTGTCTCTCCAGGTGGCGTCCAATTTCGGATGCTCAGATTTTGGTTTTGGCGGGTTCGGTGTGTGGTTTCTCAGTCTTTTTGGCATGGTAATCACTGCGTTGCAGTATGTGAGCTGCGGGACTGCTGTAGCTTTCCAGAGTATTCTGGAGACCTCGAATCGGGCGAAGCTCCAAAGTGCTTTCGCGTTCAGTCTCTGGATTGCTTGGTCGGCATTCTCTGGCAGCTTAGGCCATTGTCTAGCCAAGTGGTCGCTGTCGGTAGCTAGTTCGATCCCTAGATATTTGTATGATTCCACCATAGGTATTGGTAATCCTTGTCTCCTGAGATCCCTATCCGGAGTATAGGTTCCTACTGGTCGAGCGAGACCAGCACACCGCTCTCCCCTGGGTTAAATTTGATGGACATGTTGTCCCCAAACCTTGTGGTAACCTTGAGGAGCGTTTTCATATCTCCCATGTTGTTCGTCATCTGAACTAGATCATCTGCGAATAGCAATCCGGGAATTGTTAATAACTTTTCTTCTCTCACATCCCAGAAGTTGCCTCTCCCTGCAAATCTGAATCCTCGCCCTGTTGCCGGGAGTTCCCGTTCAAGGTTCGCAATGTAGAGGCTGAAAATGATTGGAGATAGTGGACAACCTTATCGGAGTCCAATCGGTATGGACATTTCGTCCGACGTGAAGTCCCCATGTCGGAGGACAACGCGGGTATCCTCGTACATGTATTTGAGGATTTCGAGCAGTGGTTTGCTCATCCCTCTCTCCTCTAAAGTTCGCCATAGCTTCTTCCGATCGATTCGGTCGTACGCTTTTGTGGCGTCAAGAAATACGCAATAAAGCCCTTCCTTCTGGGATCTTGCGGTTTCAATTGCAGTTGTTAAGATGAATGTGTAAGTAAGAGCTGAGGGCATCGACTTGTGCATACTGTCGGAGGTGAACAACAAAGTCTCCCGACAGAACGAAAGAAGTGATCAAGGATGGATAGTTGACAGCGACGGAGATACAGCCATATGGCGGACGGGCAATACCCATAGACTGAAGATAGAGGAGAGGAACTCCATCCGAGGCCTAACCACATGCGCCTTGACGGGGAATCTTCGGATCGCGAGCTGCTATATTACTCCGAACAACGATATCGACGAATACCATACGTATCTAGATATGGTGGCTTCACACGTAAACGCCAGACGAAGCAACTCCATGTGGGTGGTGGCAGGTGATTTCAATGCGGCGTCTGCCGCCTGGGGGAGCCGAACCACAACGAGAAGGGGAAGAGAGCTCGAGGACACCCTAGCGGGATGTAAACTCACCGTCCTCAACGATGGCAGAAACCCAACATTCAGAATGAATAATCGAATGTCTTATATTGACATCACAGCAAGCACGCACCCTACCCGAATCGAAGATTGGAGGGTCAACGAGGCGGATGAGTCTCTTAGCGACCACCAATATATAGAGTACGACATAGTACTACAAGTCGCTGCAGAACCGAGGAAAACAGGCCCAGCTTGGAGATGGAACTCGATGAGAATCGAGGCATTCCAAACCATCATGGACCGGGAATGTGAAGAGGCAGAAGATAGGCACACGGAAATCGATCGGCGGATCTCAAGACTCCGGAACGATTGCGTCAAGGCCAGAAGACTGTACATCAGGAGCAGGGAACGTATCCACCGGGACCCGAGACGGGCAGCGGAAGCCCTCTCTGACTACACCAGGAAAAAGAGGGAATACGAATTTGAGATCTCGGCCAGCAAGCGAAACAAGTGGAGAGAGCTCTGCGAGTCTGTACAAGAAGACGTCTGGGGTCACCCGTAGAAGATCGTCAGAGGAAATCTCAGACAAAAGCGAGTTAGACTTCCGGAGGAAACGATAAGCAGAACCATCGGGGAACTCTTTCCAAATGGAATGAAAGCTGAGCGCGAGCAGCTCGAGATTGCCGAAACTGATGTCCCAAAGGTGACTGCTCAGGAAGTAGCAGCAGTGGCAGACCGCATGCCATCTAGAAAAGCTCCGGGACCTGACGGCATTCCAGCAGAGGCAATAAAAGCGTTCCTGAAGCGATGGCCCAGTGTATTTGCACGGCTAGTGAACGGCATACTGCAGAAAGGCTCATTCCCAGATGAGTGGAAAACAGCAAATCTTATACTCATCCCGAAGGCAGGGAAAAAGGACGCATACAGACCGATTTGTCTGCTGAACACGATTGCAAAAGCCGTCGAGACGATAATCAACATAAGACTGCAAAATGAACTAGAGGACAACGGCGGCTTGTCGGAGAACCAATACGGTTTTCGTCCAGGAAGATCCACTTTGTCGGCGATAGAAAGAGTCCTCGAAACCGTGAGGAAAGAAAGAGAAAAGGCGAGTCACAGAAGAAAGCGGTGCATAATCATCCTGTTGGATATCAAAAATGCATTCAACTCTGTTGAATGGGGACTAGTACTCTCGAGCCTTGCCAAGAGGGATGTCTCCCCATATCTGCGTAAAATCATAGCATCATATCTGTCCAAGCGATGGGTCACTGATGAGGATGGACGCAGGCACAGCATGACCGCGGGAGTCCCCCAGGGCTCTAGTCTGGGGCCAACCCTGTGGAACACGGCGGACGACGACATTCTCCGGGTAGAGATGCCCGATGGAGCACAGACAATCGCCTACGCGGACGATTTAGCGCTCCTAGTTATGGCGAATAACACGGAAGAGCTAGAGGAGATAGCGAACACTGCTCTGCGGAAAATCTCAAGATGGTGCCAGGAGCACTACTTACGCATGGCTCCGGAAAAAATGGAAGCGGTGGTGATTCTTGGCAGGAGAAACGATGTCCCACTATGAATTCGAATAGGAGGACACTTGGTGGAGTTCACGAAATCAGCAAGATATCTGAGAGTTTACCTCCAGGCAAACCTTGAAGGCTCGATACAAGTGGAGATGGCAGCGACAAAAGCAGCGAGAGCCGCGAAGGACATAGCAAAAATCCTCCCTCGCACATATGGGGCATCGGAAGCACGAAGAAGACTGCTCGCGACGGTAGCTGATTCGATTGCGTTGTATGCAGCGCCAACGTGGGCTCCAAACGCGCTGAAACTCGCATACAACCGACAGTTACTTGAAAGGACACAGAGGACGATGGCCATTAGAATCACACGGTGCTACCGCACTGTGTCGACCGCAGAGGTGCTAGTTCTGGCCAGAACCACCCCGTGGACGCTCTTGGCGGTAGAAAGAACTGGAATCTGGCAGGGAAACAAACGGCGAGACGCTCCATATGACCTTGAAGAAGGGGACTACTATGGATCGACTGATGAGGAGATCAAGGCGAAAACGCTTGAGAAGTGGCAGTTTAGATGGGACAACGACCCGGGAGGACGATGGACGCACAAATGCGTTCCTGACCTAAAAAAATGGTGCGAAAGTAAGTTCGGCACATTCAGCTATCACCTATCTCAGGTGCTCTCGGGACACCGCAATTTCCAGACGTATCTGTTGCCTCTAGTAAGCTTTTTGCTGCCAGCGTGAGATGTGACGTCATCTTTGTCGGGTGGATGCCGTCACCCGTCTCGTCTAGCACGCACAGCTTTTTTGGGGTAATGTGTTTCAGAATCTCGAACACAACGGAATCTCTCCTCGAAGCTTGCAATCGTAGGAAGTTCCGTAGTATCTCGTAGCTGGTCTTGTGGGCTCTAGAGGGCGCTCGTAGGCGGTTCCGTAGACACTCGTGAACGCCAGATCGACTTCGAAATCACCTCCAGCGACCCCGAAGAGTGTGGTCAGATCGACCACAGGGCGCGCGGACAGACAGGATGACGAACTTTGAGAATGACAGACGAAGCAGATTATATCAACTAAAGATGAGGATTGTTTACAGAGACGCATTCGCATACCTCCTTAGTTTCTCTCAGGCTGAGTCGAGGTGCCTAGAAAGTTGCCGCCCTCTAGAATACTCACGTCCAGCCAGAAATCCTCTGCCTACCAGAATTACATCGCCACATGCAGCGTTGGGCAAAATTATAATCACGATTGTGATTATGGCCCCGTGTCCTGTGGTTATGGTCTCTTTTTTTCAAAATGAGGATTTTGGGGATGCTTGATACGCGGTCGGGGGTTTTCGGGGTAGCTGAGCACGATGCAGATGTTGGTCTCACTTGATCTGTCAACCCTGATGCGGAAGTTGTGGGGGAAGCCAGATTCATGATTCAAATCTCAACCGACTTTCTGGAGAAACGAGATTCTTAGGGCGCTTCAAACGTGGTCGGGGTTTCTTGGGATTGGTGATCACGATGCTGGTCTTGGTTCTCCGCGATCGATTCGTCCTGATACGGAAATCTTTGATCACACATGACCAGTTGAGGCAATGATTACGGAGAACTACGATCATATGGACTGTAGCTATGAGCGATGATATCTGAATTCGCTCTTGCCAATTATCAACAGGCGTGCCATACTGGACAAGCCTGTGGGGACGCTGTTCCAACCCGACACACTCTTCCCCCACGGTCGTTGGAATCTCCCAAACAAGCGTAGAAAGCGCGTAAGGCGGTGGTTAGAGGTTCGAGCACACAGGCTCAGATGAGAAGGCAGTCGTCGACGCATTTGTTCCGAGGGTGCTCCGGATGCTTCCCTCGACTCGTTAGGCTTCCCTATACTGCTATGAAGTTGAACGGAACCATGCGAATCCAACATCCCCCTCGGCCATGGACGACTACTACAACTTCGGCGTAGAGCCCACGGAGGTGTCACCAGCATCATCGTCGTCAGCCACAGGGCCCTCCCGGATGACGCTTTCCGACCTCACAGACGACCTCATATGGCAGTAATTACGCAACCTGGACACCGAGCCCACCGTGCTGCTCCGTCAACAGCGCATGTCAGCCCTCTTTGGGGAATTCAACACGGCTTAGGTTGAACGATCATTTTCTTGCAACCATGAAAGACGCGCCAAAGTCGAATCGACGAAGCGATGCGTATCTCCAACAACGAGTACTGATCCGCAGTGCTCAATCGCTGCTTCAATGAATCTCAATATCAATGCTTGAGGATAGCGATTGAACCGAGCATTCGCTCTTCCCCACGTGTCTCATGCCTCTGATCAGAGGATAATCAAGACACGCCCTGATCTCATGCGAGCCGTCATGAGGGTCAATAGTGTCTCTTAGGGTCAATTCACCGTGAAGTGGATTCATAGTGATCAGAGCGATAGAAATCAAGTAACAACTCCGGAAATTGGGGATATCATACACGCTGCCCGGGTACAGATATTGCTGTTCTCAGTTTCCAATGATCGCTGCGTCAGGAGCACGGTTTATCAACATCCGAACCGATTGGGGATAACGAGTTTCCTATTAAGATGGATGGATCGAGTAAAACTGACACCCGCATCATGATCAGCGGTCTCGAAAACCCCCGACCACGTGTCAACCGCTCCTGAAATCTCGGATCTCTGGGAAGGCTCATAGCGACGGCGAGAGCACGATCGTGATGCTGGCCTCTTCAAAGAGTTCCGAGTCAGGTCGGAAAAATCGAACGGAACTAACGCCTGCATCGTGCTCAGCGACCCCGAAAACTCCCGACTACGTTTCAATCATTGCCGGAATCCGGTTCTCAAGAAAAGGCCGATGATTACGGCAGTATCACAGATTGTTTGTGATTATGATTACTATTACAATCATGACAGTAATTATGACTTTGGCGATCCTGTGATTTGGATTTTAATGATAATCATGATCATGATTTTGCCCAACACTGGCCCCAGAAAGTAGTCTGGTCAGCCCAATGGGTGGATGCGCCCTATGCATACGCCCTCGACTCACGAGCCCTTTGCTTTCCACCTCTGATAACGGATGCTACTCGCTCTGGTTGCTGTGTGCTCCAAGACTCCAATCAAGCTCATGTTGGTGATAGGCTCAGAACATCGCGTCGTTATTAAGTATCAGGTCGGTCAGAGTTCGGGACGTGGGTCAGATGTGTTCCTCGGTGGAGTGATGTCCGATCGTCTGAATGAAGAGTTCCATCCTCCATAAATTGAATATATCTTCTCATTTATTCAAATGTATAAATCTCCAAGTTCCTGTCACGTGTTGCATCACTGCATCCGCGCCTGAAGGCCAGCATTGGGCAGCGAAAGCATGGCCGGAAGATTTTCACTCTAAATGTCCCGAGACTAATACCAAATAATGAAGCGTGCTTCCCATTCCGTTCCGTATTCACAGTTATCTTCATATGGCTGATCGAAGTTCATAGGTTCAATAATAATCTCACAAGAATCTTCACGACTGAACCAATCGCTTGTCAATGTTCATTCACTCATTTTTCAGAGTCGATTCGTTTCTTTCTCTGTTTATTCGACTCTCGTAAACAACACACGCATTTACTCTCCCAATTAACCTTAGCTTCGCTGCACGAATGAGCGAATATTCCGAGAATTTATCACGTTTCGAACCTATGCTACTTTCAAAAAATCCAATAATAAATAAACAAGGGTATGTGAACTGTTTACAAGATGAAGTGATGACCACCGTCGAGTTTTTACACTAAGAGACATGTGGAACAGATCCTAGAGGGCCCGATACAGTCGGAATGCCAAAAAGCTCCGCATCGCTGACACGGAAGCATCGGCTGAAGCTTGCAGAAACAACCTTTTGAATGCTCACCGCGGTTCCCGTCTCGGAGACAGCAGGGAGATCCGTTCTTCTGCTGGCCTTTCTTGCGTTGTTCCACCGCTATCAGGAGGTCCCTGCAGCTCAGAGCTCGCCGCCGCCTCCGATTCGAGTAGCCGCTTGCTTGAGCTCTACATCGAGGAGGGAGTGGAGGTGCTACTAAACCCCCCGTCACAAAGGAAGCTGGTCGACCAGATGTGTCGTCGTCTTGGTCGGCTTCTCTTTTCCCATCACTCGAAAAGTTCAAATTTGAGCAGAGTTCAGATGTACTTTGATTATTCGGCTGCTGGTGCTCCTCTTTTTGATCATGCCGTCCAAGAGTATTTTGCTGCACTGGTGTCGCCGGCGATGCCGACAGAGCCTCTTCCCGTTTGGAGTCTTCTCCAGGATCCCTAGGATCAGGCGTAGAAGACACCTCTTCAATCGTCGAGTCAGATGCTGTTTCGTCGCCGTCATTGTTTTCGAAAGCAGCTTGGAGACCGCTGCTGCTGTCAATGTCGGTATCTTCGTCGGAAAGAGTTGAATCGGATGATGAGGGTGGCGATGACGACTTGATTCGGTTGGGCTCATCAAGCAATGGTGGATCGCCGATCGATGTGACTTGCGGGAACGGAGGTTCTGTGGTCGCCGCATCACTTGCCATCGGCATGATTTGCGGAGATGTAGTGGGCGTCGTCGTCGCCGAGGCGAAATACTGCGGAGGATTCTCTCCCGAAAGTTCGCCCGTCTCTTCCGGGAGAGAATGCAAGTTTCCCGACTGCGACTCTGAGGATTCTTGCGTCGAGTCGCAGATATCGCCCGATAGGTCCGCCGGCACATCTGCGTTCTCTGCCGCCGAGGGCGATGCTGTCGAGGCCCGGTCCTCATGAGCACCGGACAGCATGCTGGTCACTTGCTCCGTCACTTCCGGCGAATCACCGGATCGTCCATCCAGGCTTTCGCTCACAACTTCATGACCGGCGTTCCCATCCACCGTCAGAGGTTCAGCGGCTTGACTCGATCCAACATCCAGCGGCATCCCCGTATCGCCCACAACGAGCGTAGATTTCAGCTCGTTTTCCGAGTGGTCAGAGCCACAATCTTCATCCAAGATCTCACAAATCACACTGCTGGATTCATCATTGTTAGCTTCGTTGGATTTCCCCATGGAGCCCGCTGTGGATGCTTTCCGGAGCTCGTCGACGAGTCCGCTCAAACTCTTCGTCTCGATCTCTTCGTCGTCTTCGTTTGAGTCATCGTCGTTTTCAACTCCAACAGCAGCAGGTTTAGCGCCGCAACTCCCGCTCTCATCTAAAATAACTCTCGGTGACTCTTTCCCGTTTTGTGCTGAATTGCATGATCGTGGTCGTCGGTGGTCCTCGTCGCCGCTTTCCACTGCTCCGGAGTCAGATGTGCATGATGAAAGAGGACTTTTGGTCGAGCTATATACAAAAACACTCTGCTGCTGGCTTGCGTTTGCACTGAGGGGGATTTTTCCGTTGGCAGGGTTGCTGTCGTTCACATCTCCATCGAGCGCGACTTTCTCTAAACCTTCCAATCTTTCCCGACTTGCCGATAGTTGCGGCAACTCCGGAGTTATAGCCTCCCTTGTATCATCCTCTGAGAGCGCCGCCTCAATCTTCACTTCGATTTCCTCGTCGTCCCGATCATCGTTGTCACCTTCTAAGCCAGCGACGGCGGCAGAGTCATCATTGGTGTCAATGTTATTATCTTCGATGTCATTGTCATCATCGTCATTGTCGAGATCATCATCTTCCCCCACAACATCACAACTATTCCCGCCGCTTCGTTCGATCTGGGTTCTCTCTCGCGCTTCCGGCGTTTCTTGGTCACGACCGGCCTCACTGTCATCACAGTGTCTTGTATCGGTCTGATTTAAATTATCATCATCTTCATCGTCATCACCTTCTTCATTCATCACAACGTCGTTATCGAAAGCGGTTTGCGGTCTGCTCTCGTCCGACAGATCGGTGGGAGGTTCTTCGTCTGTCGCAACGGAAAACATGAGCTCAGATCCGAAGTTCTCATCTATAGTTGTTCCTCCATCTCGCGAGGGAGTATCCATGGTCGATGTTGCGTACGATGACATTGCGTAAGAATTGTAGTCGTGAATGCGATCGGTTTCCACCAGTCCTAGCACTTCATCCACCAATTCCTGCACTTCATTCGGAACGGGGAGCATTTTGCGAATCGGCTTGGCTGAGTAAGCTTTCAGCCGTTTCAGATGCTCATCTATTGCTCTGAGTTCTTGCTCGAACCGGAGCTTATTCTCGTGCTTCACTTGTTCAGACCTCGCTTGCCGGCGACTTTGATGATGATAGAACCGAATGTGTCTTCTAGGTATCACAAGTGGGCAACTGAGGAAACATCTCGCCGGTGGGAGACAGGTAGATGCGATACGCTTAGCCGAGGTGCACATCGACAGGGGAACGAGGTTATTGCATTTCTTCCGATGGTTCGACGAAACCGGGACACCGTGCTCAGCTAGAACCCGATGCAGAGAAGGAGGATGATGTGGAAGTAAGAGCGCGAATTTCTTTTCTTCACCCTGCAGCAGCTCATCTTCAACATCCTTCTTCGACTTGCCAGCTGAAGTGCTCGTTTGAGCCGTCTGGGATACAGTCGAGGCCGAGTTCGGGCCTGGTCCAGAGCTCAAGCCTGCTGATGTCTTCATCTCCTTCAAGAGGGAGTTTGTTTTCAGCGTAGACGGAGTCCTGTTCTGACCGTCGACTTCAGAAAGATCTCCACTGAGACTGCCCGCAGTGATTGAACCCGCGTCCGGTGTTGTTTCCGAGTTGGTCGATACACATGTCAAGACTTTTGATGCTGAGCGTGCGGCTGTAACAGCTGCCGTCGCAGAAGAGCTCGCTCTGGAGGTGGTGGCTGCAGCAGCCGCGGCAGCAGCGGTAGCTGTCTCAATGAGTCTGTCCTCTTCCTGTTTCTTCCGCTTGGACTCGAGCATTTTCTCGTGAAGCTCTCTCATTTTCTGGAAGCGCTGTCTCTCCATCAGTGAGTTCTCGTACGGCGATCTGCCCCAAGAGTCTTCGAAGTGTTTCATCTTCCACGGGTCAACGCATCGGAGAAGTTTCTCGTACTCGGACTTGAGTTTTATCTGGTTCTCGGGAGTCAGCTCACCGTCGGAGAGTCTCTCACGCCATTCCTGGCAGGCACTCGCGAAAAATTCGTTGTTGAGGGCTGTCTCTATGTTCCCGTCGCTCTTGCGATCCACGGGGGGCAATAACGATAGAAGCTTCTGTTGGTAATTCCTTGGGAGCATCTTAAAAGAGTGAATATTGAGAATTTCTTTCACATTCAATCCAACAAGAATTGAGTCCGGAGTCTCAATATCGATTGAAGACTTTCTACTATCTTCTAGCTGCTGCGACATCGAGGTTTTTTTCTGCGGCCGCCGACCCATCTTGAGTCCATACGGCTCAATATGACTGACGAGCATCTCTCGCAGAGTCAGGAAACCTCTTTTGACTACGACTTTTGGAGCTTTCGCGGTTGTCACACCCGCACCTGCTGTGAGTGCAGCTGGCGAATCCTGACGGAGAAATACGCGATCGGGAGACGGAGCGCCTGCTTTCACTAAGGATGTTGAAGGACTGGCGTGAGGTGGCGGTGGCTCGAATAGAGTTGGCCTGTCATCCGAGGTGCGTTGCGGTTTCGGTCGAAGGCTTCGTTTAGGCGCTGGTTCATCACAAACACTTTTTCGTTTCTGCGGTAGATGATGGTTCACAGAGCCGTCCGGATTGACGTTTTCATTCTCCGTCGCCGAAACTGGGTACTGGTTATGACTCGTTCTCGCGACAATGGCGCCCGCAGCTGATGCCGATCCTGTAGGTGGGTTGTCGTCCCCGTCTCGAGATCTTGTCCTACGTTCCTCATCATCTCCCGATTCATCATCTTCGGTAGATCCCGTCACTCGGTCGACAGAACTCACTGACTTGGATGGATCGTTTCTCATCCCAAAACAGACGACGTTGTGTTGCTCCTTACGCTTGCGGAAAAACATGGAATTCTGACCACGACTGTGAGCTCGCAACATGGACCTTAGACATTCTTTCGATCCGGAAGACATCTCTCAGTGACCTACGTCCTCTGCACAGGACGGATCCGTCGTTCAGTCGTCCATTCTCGTTGTCGTCAGATCGCCGCAGCAGTAGTTGTTGTTGATGTAGTTGTTTAGAGCACCAACTGGGACAAGTATTTAGCTTTAGCAACGAAGAACAATACTCCGCAGACCGAACGCCTATTCGTCGGCAGATTGCCCTTTCCCGGTTGCTGAGCGCCAAATTTGAAATCATCAGCTCAGACGCTGCCTCGATCATATCATACCTCCACCGCCGAGACGTCGTCTCAACAAAGTGACATTTCAGACTGCTCGCCACTACAGGACCCCAACTTCCGCTCGACCACTCTGGAATTGAGTGTACTCCTGAACCCCTTATGCCCTCATGTGCTACTGGACGTCCGCATCTCGGCCTGGGAAGTTTCATCTCGGCACGAGCATTCCGAAACAGAGCAACGCATGCTGAACGGTGAACTCCAGCACAGCTGTGGTCTCACTGGGAATTGCCACGGCCACCATTCCACGGAGACGTTCCTGAATGGGTTAAAAGCTCAGTTCCTAAATGTTCTCAATAATCAGAAACATGGCGGCGCCGTTGATGCTGATGATCTTTAGGCGATGCGAGATCGGCTTAGAAATACAGTGGCTCAAATTCGACAATGGGGAATGTAGGCTCCGTTTCCGCGTCATGTTCACTCGGAGCGGAAATCATAGTGGTAGTTGTTGGTCATATTTGGGTCGGGGGCAACGCTGGTAGCACGCTTCCGACCAAGCGGCCAGCAAACGATGAGAATAGTCCCCAACAGAGGGAAAGATGAACGAGCGTGAGGTCAAAACTGCCGTACTGCAACATCCTAGATGTATATCGGCTGGTTCATAAAAATGACGGCCAACCAGGCCTCGGAAAGGAAAGCCATGGTCGACACTCCCGTGAGGAACGCTTAGAAGATCATGGATGCAGACGTTCACAGCTTCCGAGAACCTCATTGATCGAATCAAAGAACCCGGATAGAGTTACAGAGGAGGCAAATACCGTATGATACGGCAACGCCCACCGGAAGAGGCGGGTCAGCAATCTGGATCTCGACGAAAATCAGCCTTGTCGTATTCCAGGCACTACTTTTTCGATCTCATGAAGAGGTTCGCTCGAAGGGTGGCGGGGCAGCTTTAGAATCAGAGCACCAATAGCAAGAGCTGCGGTGGAAAGCCAGCGGCCGGCTCAGCCGAGCTTCGGAAGACGGAGACTCTCTTCCTGTTCTAAAATTGGTCTGCTGATGCTTTACTATGATTTCGTTCGAAACCTTTGAACTTCTATCGTAGACTTGACCGGGGGAAAAATCGATCCAGGAATGGAGATTCCGGGGCTTGTTTCCGAAACGGAACGTAAGGATCGATGAAAGTGTGATAAATCGGTCGGCACTAGTCTGGCGCAATACAGATCATTAGTACGAATTCCGAAACGCCGATAGAATGGGATGGATTTCTGTGTCCGGTAAGGGGGCGTGGACGAAGTGGAACGATCGGCCTCGTATCTTGACTTCTGAACGACACGCTTGATTGACGCCTGGTGGGGCACGAGTGTGTGTATTGTTGTTGAGTTGGGCCCTTGCCTTAGAAGTTCCGGGGCCACTGCTCTAGCGAATACCGCTGGATTCTCGACTCGCATACACCCGTCAGCAAGGATCACAGTCCTCATCTCTGATGGTTACCCTGGGGGGCTCCTGTATGAGATGAAAGTATGGAGTTTTAGTCAGTGGCGCTAGAGAGTAGTGCCATCCTCAGTCTCTGCAGAGCCGCATCTGGGATTGGAAAGCTTCGCCCCTGAAATGATCATTCATCATCTTGCATCCTTCGGGTCAAGAGTTTGGGTGCGGCGAATCTGGAGCTCCGCCGTCGGTGCTCGCATGGCCAGGGGCGATCGATCTCGCCTGATGCGAATGACTTTTTGAACAAATCCACCAGGCCCTGCCCCTTATTCCAGCCGGCGATTGGATTATCTCAGCGGGAGGTTCATGTTGGTCCATTGATCGGGAATTTCCGTCCAGTGTCCCGTACTCCGAGGGATCCCGGAACCAAGCATGAGATTCTGCACCCTCATTACTCACATTTCTTCTGATAATGAAGATGAAGCATGAAGATTGACCGGCACTTATCATGACTCGAGAGAGTTTGACGAGTTCCAGGCGATTATACAGGAGTTCTCCAAGCGGATCAGCTGACGTTCGTTTCAACTCCCGACATGGTGGAGTCACGAGAAGAACCTAAGGAGGATTCTCACGAACAGTGAGGTTGACATGTACTATAATGTCAATGACTTCAGCCGTGATCGGATTTGCCGCCAGTAGAAGTTTGAAAGAATACCCATACCGTTCACGTTCCTGGGGCACCGGTGCCTTCCAAGACGGTTTGCCACGGACGACCATTGCCATCGAAACCTGCCCAGTCGGTGCTCAGCGTTCTCAGAGTCCCCCGATTTCCTTTGTCTGACCTCAAACATGTTCGCAGCGGCAGGACCCAGCCCGCCCGTGGGTTCCAGGACGTTTCATCAGCTGAGCTGCTGCTGCTCGATGCCTCAATGAAAGGATTGCAGTCCTCCGGGTTCATTGCCGCGAATTGAATGATACGCTCGGGCGAATTTCTCCAAGACGCAGCTCTCCCATTTTCCTTTCTCCGACTAACTTCATTCGCTGATGCGGTACATGTTGCAGTACTTGATACATTGAGCTCAGAAATGAGAGAGGAGGAGCATCAAGACATTGGCTCTTAGAGCGTTCCACGGAACCACCGACTGTAGTCAATCGGGTTCGAGCTTCGTGACGCTTCTTTATGACTAACCACACAAACATGAAGCTCTGCTGGCTGCTGTCGTCATTCCGTGCGCAAAGAACTCCTCCAAAGGAAGCTCTCTTCCATTGCCCAACTGGATTTGTGCTCGGGAAGTAAACGTGGGCTGTTTTATCCCTTGAGGAATGCAGTTTTGCCGTGGAAACGCATACAAGATTCATAGAACGATCGAAGCTTCCGCCGTCGCTGCGAGATCCGTTGAGAAGATCTCGGCAGAAGATGCAACCATCGCATGGGCAGGACACGGTACTCGAGGTGATGCCAAGACTTGCTGGTCCCTGATACCATGTACGCAAATGAAATTGGAAGATCAGTAGTTCTCTTCCCACGAACGGTGCACGTGGAACGTGGAGCACCGCGTTTCTGCCAAGAAGCGCCCTTCTCCAAGAGAGGCCCTCTCCAATTGAACTCCCCTCTGGGGAGAGAGGGAAAAGAACAGGCCTTTACCCTATAGACGTTCCTCCTCATTCGGAGCCGTCTCGTTTCGGAGCCAGCTGGAAATAAAAACGCCTCTCTCTCCCTTATAGGCGCCCCTGGCTGAGAACTACACGTCAAGGGGCTCGTTGGGATAGGGGTATACGGGTATACGTAGTTTTCTTCACAGAGCCTCGTGGAGACATGAGATTCTCTCGACTCTGCCTTCTCAGAACTGCTCAGTCTCTCCTTGAAGCCTGGGATGATTCAAAGCAAGAGCGTGGAGTATCCTCTGTGAAGCGGCTATTTGAAATCCCGGTCGAATCTAAGAGGAAATTGCACAGGAGGCTCCCGGACGAATCTGATAGACCCTTCAAAAGTTCCTCCCTCGTGAAATCAGCCTCATGGAAGCTCGAATGCCTAGGGATTTGTACGAACGAAAGATGAGGAGAATAGTGCGCTCCGCTGAAACGTTCTTGTCTGTGTCCACCCCTGGAGAATGGAGGGCAAGAATTCATCATCATAAGGACTTATCGGCTGGATATTCATCATGATAGGAGCCAACCACAGCGCGACGGGAGAAAAAAGCTCATTTGATACGAGCGCCAGATAACTCCAACCCAGGTTGTCAACACAGCCGACGTTGCTTCGTACCGAGCCATTACGTTGGTACTCCGTGGGGAGGGTCACATCTCTCGTTTCCATTGAGTGGTGGAAACAGTTCCTCTATTCTGCCTGTTCACATACTTGTCGGACCCCCATTAGAACCAGCAGGTCGAGACATAGGTCGAGACAGGTGCGGATGAAGCGCGGAGCACATTCACGTGACTCCAAGCTGCCTACCTGAGTTCTTCCTAAACCCCCTACATCCGTCTCGGTTCTCACTGAGAATGATTCCGATGAATCTCTCAAAGCCCTCACGTGATTTTCGGCGAATGTTCCTTCTGAACCGAATCTCTGGCTCAGATATTCGTATTTCAGTTCATGAGCGTATAGTACGCCGCGATAGCTCGGAACGACGTCGACAGCGAGGCTCCCCTCCCAGACGGTGGAAATGGGATCATCAGATCTTAACTCAAACGACAAATTCTTTTTCTTGTGAACATCTCAATCGCACGTTTTTCTTCACAGGCACAGGTGCACATTGTTTTTCGAAATGCGTCAATCTGTAAGTGTTCTTTGAGGGAATACACAGGTAGAGGGAATAAACGTTCGATTCAACTCCCCCGAATCCACGAACACCTCCTCATAGGGCGCCTGGTCTTCGAGAAGAACTTTCCGGAGCCCAACGAGCTCGAAATTAATTGCGGCTCCCAGGCAACCATATTCCGGAGGAACTTGACTCGCGGGCTCCTCTATGCTGGCACGGAAAAAGCTATGGAACGCTTCGCGCTCTACCGCATTGCTCCCCCCTGCCGCGGCACCGGCTTTGACCAACTTCGCTTCCTGAACCGAACCGCTGTGGTTTTCCACCATTCAGGCTGCGACTGCACCGGTAGCGAATTTGGCTTGGACTGACCCGACAGAACAGCTTTTTTATCCCTTTCATAACGGAGCTCCCCGCTGGGCCAGCGAATACCACTCCCCATTCTTCACTCATATCGTTCCTTATGAAGAATCCCAGGACTCCTTGTTTGGCAAAGGGTATTCCTCTTTCATAACATCTGGGTATTCCTGCAAGGGAACTCCTGGTCGCGTTCTCCCAATAACTCCCAGAGAGAATGATCTCCTAGACCTGCTTCTTACTCGTGAAATGCGAGAAGATCAGGTGAAACATTCGAATGAAGTCTTCCATCCAGCTGCCCCTGACTCGCCAGGGTGCGTCGACGGTCGACTGCCTCAACTCCTGCTGTTTAGATGAGCTATCAACAACGGTTCGTTGGTGTTCCAGAAGAGAAGAGAGAGAGAGAGGAAGAGTCATTCTCGATACCATGTGTTGAGCACCAACTCAAAGACCCCGTTTTCCCTGCTGAGCGAGTGAAACACTCGGCTCTCCACCCCTGCGGAGAACACTCCAGAGCCAGAGGTCGCCAAACTGTGTGTCTGGACACACCAGGGTGCCGAGGGTGTCGCGGGATGCCGTGTGGGCAGAGAATGTTGAGGGGTGCCGAGGGGTGATGAAGGAGGTCATATGAGGCCGAACGACGTCTTTATTCGTCCTGACCTCACTTCGGTGATGATCACGCCATACTTTCCGGAATTTCATGAGGGTGATTCCGAGGTCGATGCGGGATACTTCTTAGGTGCCATGAAGGTGATTCCGAGGTCGATGCGGAATACTTCTTAGGTGCCATGAAGGTGATTCCGAGGTCGATGCGGAATACTTCTTAGGTGCCATGAAGGTGATTCCGAGGTCGGTGCGGAATGCTTCTCGGTGCCCAAAGAGGTGGTTTCGAGGTCGATCCGACCATCCTTCTTGGGTGCCTTGGAGGTGATTCCTAGTTCGATCTGGACTTCCTTTCATCCTCTACGAGGCCCCGTTCGAAGCTTTGGATCCTGCCAATAATCATTCCAATAACTATGCCTTCATGATCTCATATGCATTCAGCTCAATAAGGCCTCTACGGCATGGCGCTGTCCATGGTTTGCATGTTTGAATTTTTTCAAACAGAAGCAGATGACTGGGGGTCGTAAACACGGTCACAGATCTTCAACATGGGGAGGTTCCCGCATTCGTCATCGGCATCTGTAAGGATGAATTTCTGAATCGCCATTTCCATTGTTTGCGTCGACTTGTTATCTCCCTGCGTGTCCCTGAAAAGGAAATCAGATGCAGCGTGACCTACTCTGCGGTATCGCACAGAAATGGTGCAAGATATGATCGATTGACAACGAACGTGGGGAACCGTGAACAGGGGTCGATATCTCGCTATTGTTGTGTCTGCACCGATAACGAAGATAGCGAATGACTAGGCATAGTTTATTCAACGAAGCCTCTTTATATAGCCTCGGCTTGGCTCGGGACATAACATCCCTCCCTTTCAGTCGTCTTGACCCCATAGACGACGAACCCCAGAAAGCCAGCGGTAGTCCTGCGGAGCCTTTGCCGCTCGCGCCGGCTGCACGCGTAGCGTCGCGGGTTTAACCGTTTCGCGCTGGGAGCCCGTCGCTTCAGACGGCTCTTGGTCGTTGGTTTGCGGCGTCGCGGGCTGCGACACGTCGATATCCGGGCTCGCGGCGTCCCCCGATGACGCGGTTGGCGACGACTCCCTGATGTCCTGGCACAGATCTTGCGCGGCCGGCTGCGCGTTTTCTGGGTCGGAGGCCGACGGCAAAAACTCCTCCGAGCAATCCGCCGAGTCTGAGGGTCGCCTGAAGCTCCGCTTCCAAATTTGATTAAGGTGCCGGCGCCACAGCCTGCCGTCGTACTCCACATGCGCCATGGCTTTCCCGAGGCCCTGGACAAACGTGGCTGGCACTCTTTTCCGGGGATTCAGTTCCACGACCACTTCCTCCCCCTTCGTGAAGGCCCTGGGCCGCACGCCATGGTGCCTGTCGTAACTTTCCTTAAAGCTTTGTCCCGCTTCCGGGAGCTGGCCAGAGATCTTGCGGAAGACTGCGAACGGAGTTCGGAGGCACCGCCCGAAAAATACCTCTGCCGGGGTCTTCCCACTCAACGTCTCGTTCGGCGTATAATTGTACGCCGCCACGGCTTTGTCCAGCGCGGTCTGGTTTGGGGCCTCTAGAGATCGTTTGAGCGTGCCGACCATCTTCTCGGCTTGACCGTTGCTTTGCGGGGAGTATGGCGCACAGCGGAGATGAACGACGTGTTCGTCCGCACAGAATTGCGCTAGATCCCCTGAAACGAACTGAGGACCATTATCCGAAACCAAGGTTTCTGGTCGCCCGAAGTGCCTGAACAAGGCTCTGAGGTACTTGACGAGAGCTTCCCCCGAAGCTCGCTTCATGAAAACCGCGTCCACATATTTCGAGTAAGCGTCCACGATTACAAGAAAAATGAGTCCCTTCTGCGGCTCCGCGAAATCTAGGTGGACTCGCACCCACGGGGCTGTCGGATCCGGCCACGGTGCGAGGGGAACCTTGATCGGCTTCGGCGCTTGCTGTGCGCAGTGTGCGCACGCCTTGACTACTCGCTCGACCTCCGAAGACATGCCTGGCCAGTAGAAATGGGCCCGGGCCAATGCCTTCATTCTCACTACCCCGGGATGGCCTTCGTGTAACTTGCTTAACACCGGTCCTCTCAAGGAGACTGGAACCACGACTCGCTCGTTGCAAGAACTCCTTCGGCGTCGCAAAGCGATTCCGCTTGTTGAGCGAAGGGACGCAACGCCCGATCTTTGAAATCCGCCTTCTGCCATCCAGACTTCAGCCGAAGTAGCACTTTTTTCAGGATGGCGTCTTTCTCCGTAGCCTCCCGGATCTTGACCCCGGTAGGCGTGAAAGCTTTCCTGAGGGTCACCAGGCTCTTGATTTCCGTCTCTTGACACTCGAGGCTTGCGATCACCTCGTCCATATCAGAACTCGCCGCGTCTTTGCGCACTTCTTGGATCAGCCTCGAAAGAGCATCGGCTTGACCGAACTCCGTGGTACGAACATATTCGATCTCGAAATCGAATCCAACGAGTCGCAGAGCCCAGCGCTTCAGTCTTGCCGCAGTGCGCTCGCTCAGCCCCTTCGTATCTGTAGTCCGGAAAAGAGCCAAGAGAGGGCGATGATCAGTCTGCAACGTGAAGTGTCGCCCCCATACGAAGTTTCTCAGGCGTTCCACTGTGGTCACCAGAGCCAGCGCCTCCTTCTCAATTTGACTATAGTTGCGTTGAGTCGGTGTAAGCGATTTGGAGATTTGGAAAACGGCTTTCTCCGACCCATCTTCGTAACGTTGTATCAGGACACCGCCGATACCCGTGTCGCACGCATCGGCTGCTACGACCAGACGCTGTCGCGGATCATAATGCGCGAGCATTAGCGGACCTGAAAGAATACTCTTGACTGCCGTGAAAGCCTTGTCGTGAGCGGTGGTCCACTTGAACGGAACGGATTTTGCCAAGAGTGACTCGAACACTGCCTTTGATTGATGAAGTTTGTCCACAAACTTGCCGTAGTAATTGACCAACCCCAGCAACGACCGAACCTCTCCGACGTTCGAAGGCTTGCGTAACTCCCGGATGGCCGTTATTTTCTCGGGGTCAGCTCGGATCCCTTGAGCGTCGATGATCATGCCTAGATACTTCACAACCCGGGCATTAAAAGTGCATTTCGGCAAGCCTAGCCGAAATCCCCATTCCTGAAGCCTGGCTAGGGTACCACTCAGCCGTCGATCGTGCTCCGACTGGTCCGATCTCGACTGCGCCAATTGTTGTGTCTGCACCGATAACGAAGATAGCGAATGACTAGGCATAGTTTATTCAACGAAGCCTCTTTATATAGCCTCGGCTTGGCTCGGGACATGACATCTATGGGAATCCTCAGCAGTGCCTCCCAACAACACTCCCACGAGGCTAGGGGCCGGCCCTGTCCCCCGGGAATCGTGAGGTCATTTGTGTCATCAGCGGTCACTGTTATAGAGAGGCGGATTTCCCGTCATTATGCCGGGAATCATGTGTCATGAAATAGGAGAGAGGCACTCTATGCACCTTCTTTCGGTCATAACTCGGTGGTCCGATTCTGAGAACTTTTTGTATTCGATTGCCAGAAGGATAAAGCATCTTTTCTGGTTTTATTCGCGTGAATCCGTCAAAGATCGACTCCTCTGGGAAGTCCCGGAGAATGTCTATTTTTTCGAACTTCTCCGTTGGCGGAAAGTTCTTAGCTTGACCCAACGAACCCGAATATGTTGTCGACGGCTCGACCCGACCACTTTTCTTTTGTCCTGGAACCGAGCTCATCTAGTTTTGCCCGGGGCGAAAGCTTGGGAAGCTAAATTATTCCAAAATTGGGCCACTTTTCGCCGAGATATGGCCGAGAGAAGGAAGAATCAGGAAGTTCCTGACTTACGTTGACCACCCCGTCCCAGGGACAGAAGGGATCCAGTGACGAATCACCTCAACTTTGCCGTTTTGATAACATTAGAGCCTGAAATGTCAGACAGCATCTCTGATCCTACATCTGACTCTACAGTTGGGCTTATTATTGAGTGTTCGATAAGATAATTCATCAATTCCTGCGGCGATGGGGTATGATTCCGTGGGGCATTATGATGCGTCGATGCTTCCAACCATCGACCCCTTCATTCATAATATGATGATTGGCTGAGCTTCCAGGCTTCAATAATCACTTGATGTGGCCCGATTCCCGATCGAGCACCTTAGGCATCCTGGAAGCGATCGGAGGGTAATGCAGAGCCGACTGCGTCCGAGCGGAAATATCCAGATCCCCTTCTCCAGAAAGTCTCGCTTCTCGGGGAATATGGTATTTGCCGGAATGAAATGCAAGGATAGAATACTCAGTGCACTAGTGAACTTGACGGCTCATGGATGCCGCCTTGGCGTGCAACACGAGGTCGAGGAATTATCCTCTCCATCTCTCCTGAGTCCACCGAGGTTCCTTTGAAAGCCGAATCTCAACAACACTATGAGATGCGCCAGCCCTGTTCTCGCATCAAACAAAAATCATCACCATCATTCCGGTCGTGCTGATGGCGACTGCGACCATTTTCCGAGTGCCTGTCCTGAAATACGCCACCAGATTCCCCCCGCGTCTCCGAACCGGTGTATTCACCTACACCATCCTGTTCCTCCACCGCTAAGGAATTCTGAATCGGCGCCAATCCGATCACTTACAGACACAGAATTTTAGACACAGACACACCGACAGGAATACACACACACACACACACCTAACAGACAGACATTCCCTCACTGACACACCATTGCTACAAGATCCATCCGTTCGAAAAATGTCATCTGTTTAACACATACAGCCATTCTTCTGAACCGTCTCCGAGCGTGGACAACCAAATCGGACACCCAGCTCAGAAGTTTATCATAGCAGCAACTCTGCCACCGAATAGTTGACTCGAGCAAAATGAACGTGAGTATGGGTTCAGTGTCTGACAAGCTATGATTCTCGAGTTGTTGGCATTGACGTGGGCCGAACTTCCAGAGTCAATATCGCCGTTGAGCCGCCATTATCGCACAGTGATGATCGATTGCATTTACTGAATTTCGCCTCCTTGGCTTGTGCAATACTCGACGTGCAATCGAGAGAATCATTCGTACCTAGGGGCTGCTTCTAACTCGTGACAGAGTCGAGCACTATCCATGTGTTCGGCCCGAAAAAGCGGTAGCCACTGACAACAAATAACTGCATCGACTGCAGAAGTGACTGGGCAGCGACTCGGTGCTGCGCCACCGTGAGAATGGGAATTCACGGTGAAACCTATGTGCGCTATGTGGTCGTTGGTCAACCAGGTTCTCACTTAGGTTTGAACGGATTCCACCGGAGAGAGAGAGTCAATCCAGCTACGTGGATCGCAGCCACGGGAAATGATCGATGGCAAACTCGATGGCTACCGGGCTTGTTCTCTTGCCTGACTCCGAGCTCGGAATTGGCTCATGTCAATTCCATCTGCTCAGTAGTTATGAAACTACCACATATTCCAGATGTCGCGGCCTGACGGAGTCGTCCAGCGGCGTACGCAGGCCGTCATCCAAGCTAACAGTCAGAACAACGCTGAGGCTGATAAGTGTCGAGACGACGACAAAAAGGAGGATATCGACGACAAAGAGACGAGAATGACTTTGATGGAGGAGGTCCTACTCCTTGGACTCAAAGAGAAAGAGGCGAGTTCCAACCCTAGCTGTGAACTGATCAGATATAATGCCGGTAGTTTGGCATCAAGCTCTAGACCAAGCGTCCCACTGTCTTTATCCATCCCACAGAAAGTGTTCCTGGCTTCAGTGACTGTCGTCTGCCTGTTATTTTTTCTCCCCATTCGTAGCTCAGATCGTCGGTTAGAGTTACAATCACATATGAATTTTCCTAATTTACAAACGTCGCCTTCATAACGCTTAAGACGAATGTTGTCATCAGGGTTCAGTCCATTTTGTTCATTCTCAAACGTTTGCGCCTTCCCTAGCTGTCCCCGCTAAGAATCTCACTGCCTTTCAGGGTTACACATCGTTCTGGAACGACTGCATCTCGTCGGGTTTGAGAGGTTGTATCCTTGTTGAACTAGGTCTCAGGGGCCGAATTGATCTTGAATCTGCCGGAATGCGACGGAAATCGTTGCTCATGAGGAAGGTTTGTGGAATCGTTTTATGAAATCAATCGAACTTTCTTATCCAGTTAACCTTTGCCAGGTATTGGGAACTGATCCATATCCGCTTGCAGGTGATTGTCAAAAATGATGCGCAAGTAGGCGATGTTATTCTCGATGAAGCTCTTAAACACATCAAAGAAACAAGTCCACCAGACACACTGCAAAATTGGGTCGACTACCTCAGTGGTGAGTTTCCTGGCGTCGTTCGTCAATGACCATTGACGCCGCTTCCTGCTCAGCCGTTCCGAAAAGTTTTATTGTCATGCATCTTATCGATCGTATACCAGCGACCAACAGTCATTTAGATGCGGCGGCTTGCAGGTGAAACATGGAATCCCCTGAAACTACGATACCAGCTACGAAACGTTCGGGAACGTTTGGCCAAGGGTTTAGTAGAGAAGGGGATTCTCACTACCGAGAAACAGAATTTCCTCCTGTTCGACATGACGACCCATCCTCTGGTTGATCAGAACGTGAAAGATAAACTCATCAAACGGGTGCAAGACAGCGTACTCTCAAAATGGGCAAACGATATCCATCGAATGGAGCGTCGTCAGTTGTCGTTACTCATGCTTTCTCACGCTTCCGATGTCTTGGAAAATGCTTTCAACCCATTATCAGATGAAGATTATGAGATGGCCATGCGCCGAGTAAGGGATCTACTTGATATGGATTTCGAAGTCGAATGCGCGAAAAGTGAGTTCCAAGTGTCCACAGGTTCTGAATCACTAGGATCGTCTCCGCCGCCGACGTCTGAACCCACCGAATCTAATCTACTCTCTTGTCCCCGTTCGACAGGCCAATCATGTGATATCATGTGGGGCGTCTTCGCCGCCTTCGTCAAGTAACTGCAACACTCGATGCCAGAGGCATCATTCTGAGAGGTTGAAAATGATGATCCGCACTTTTGTTGACGAGTTTCCATTTCACCAACCGCAAGACCTGAGAGATCGCTTGCTGAGGATCGGAAAGAGGCTCCACCGTTTGTCTCGTTCACCGAAGTTGACTGAGGCCATTTGCAGGAGGGATAGGAAGAGTGAGCTGATGAATTTTGAACTCCGAATATTCCAAGTTGTGCTGCTTCTATGAGAGAAGAGTCAAACAAGCGACGAACGAAATAGATATTCAACTTCGACGAATGATCTGAATAATGGTGACGGAGACGGCGTGTACATATGAAGCTGCAATCAAACAACTGGGTATCATGTCGACGATCCAGAGCGCAATGCCATCCGTATGTTGCTGGTTGAATATCATGCCGGCTGGCGTCAGCGACAAAGAGCGCTTCATGGAAATAACCACTCTTCGTAAAATAAGCTGTCAAAAATAAATGCGAATATTGAAGTTTAATCATCGTCATCTCAAGTCTTGATCGTATTGTTGGCGCGATTTCCTGTGCGATTCCCCATGACATAGTTTGTTGTTGTTTTGGAATTTCCCGACCTCTATCTAGACGTCCGGCGTTGAGAACTCGAGCAAACGTCACCGAAGACAAGCCGCCTGCTTGTCCCGATCCCGATACCGATTGAGAATTTTCGCTGTCATAACATGAACATTTAACTGCGCGTCGCCTAAGCATCAAAGAACCTTACCCAATCACGGTATTGCAACCCGACTTGACGAAGAAAAGAATTCAGTATGAATAAGGAGCTCATTCAGTTCGGTTCACCAAGTTCTTCTCCTAGCTCCGGGGATCGAGAACTGGTGCACGGGTTACCTTCGACAGCTCGTCCGGGGATCTTTGTACCAGGATGTGTTGCGGTGTTCTGTTTGTGTTGTAATAATTTGTGCGGTGTAGGTCGCGTTCTCCAGATCCCTCTCACATCTTCCTCTGATTGCCGATACGGCAGTTATCATGACCGCGACTGCTTCCCGATTCTACGAGAACGATGTCGACGGTGTTGTCAGCTGCGGGGACATTGTGGTCCGGGATCCGAAGTTCCCCTCAGGGCTCAGTTCACTTATTGCAGGGAGTCTGTGGCTTCAGAGGTGTCCCCTGTCCTGTCGATGCAATGAACGTATTAATGCTCACCTCGGGCAGGTATGATTAGGAGTAGCCGTGTAACGGGAGTGTCAAGAGATGAGCAGTTTTCCCATGGTGTCTGGTGTACCGTGGTTTGATATCGTGCTTTTGTCCCGTTACCTTCAGAGGGCTCCACGTGTGATTATTGGCCTCGCGTCCTCCCGCGGTGTACAATTGCAGAGTCCGATTCTGTGTGCTGGTCAAATAATTGAGTGGGTTCTGTCCACATGCCATCCGAAAACTCAGTTTGCGGTCGATGTGCTTCCCGAGGTGTGTTCAGGTCGATCTTCCCTGGATTGTCGCGGTTGTTCTGGTTGGGTAGGAGCTTCAGCATACGAGAAGGCAGCAGACATTGACCGTCAAATCATTCTCCTGAATTCATCTGAATTCGCAACCGTAGCGAGGATGTCAGTCGGTTCATCTGAGTGCCGATCCAGGAGGTGAGGTGGAAATTGCTTCCTTTCCTGTGATACATGTTGACAGCTCTGTCGAAAGCTGCCAATGGAATGGGCTGCGGGAGTCTTTCCCATCCGCAAACGCCCTCGATCAATTTGATGAAGAAAAGTCGAGTGGGCCTGCAGTTGTCACTGCAGTCACGCGCGAGTGGTACGTTCGTCCTCCTGGCAGCATGACCTGGTAACGCAGTTGGAACGCACCCGAGCAGTCGACTTCATAACGGATGCGTTACTATTTTCACGCGGGAGAAGTCTGAGAAGCATCGAAATCCCAGTGGAACCAATTCCCAGCAGAAAGATGAGCTCAGGATGATTGTCATCGGAGTCGAGGGCTGAGACTTCCTCTCAGAACTCCTGGAGGCAACCCCTTGAACAGGAGACGAGACATTCCTTAGGGATAGTGTCTGTCCTGTCGTTGATTTCTCTCGAACTGGTAATGAATGAATGAATTTGGTTTGGCTATGGTTCGATTGCTTCTGATTATCATGTACACAGGCGTTCCCATATAGATGAATCTTGCAGACGGATGAACGATGGTGGAGCTGCTGAAGCAGATGCCAGTCGTGACTCGTCAGCGTTCCAGAGACCGTTGATGGCAGACAAAAGCCAGCTAGCGAATTCCCGAGCCATGCCAGGCGATACTCGTATCCATAAGAGAGCTCGGCTCCCTCGAATTGCGACTCAGAGTGACTGTCATATCCAAAGAAACGATGTCAGCATTCAGCTCTGATCGCTCCGAATTGGTGGGATTCAAAGCAACACATTTGCCATCCTTCCAACGAGACCCTTTCTTAGGGCCCCTCCACGGGTATTCGGCGCATGCGCAGTCCATTCCATAGAGCCTTGCTTTGTGATGGTGATGGTGGTGGTCGTCGTAGCTGGTGAGCCGACCGACCGACCGACCAACGAAAGACAACAGACGGAGCCAGCGGGCAGAGTGGAAACTGAGAGTAGACTTTGACTTGCCTACGTGATGACAATTGAGCAACATAACATACAGCATCGTATGATTGGTTGTCTTCCCTCGTTCTGAGAAGTTTCCGTGGCATGAAAACAATGTTGTGCAGCATTCGGTGAAACCTTCCATCCTACCCGGTGCTGAGTTCATTCACTCACCAGGATTCATCTTATCATACCGAGCAACTTATTCGTCTTCAGATCGGTAGGTTGTCGTTACACTCCCAGAGTGCTCTTCAGCGTTCAATCGAAACCTCCCGAAACGCGAAGCCTGGCTGACTTCCCCACTTGGCGGATGCGTATTTTTTTCAACTCCCCCTCGCTGTGTTCAACATTCGTAGCCTCCATCTGACAAACACTGCCAAGATGCAGCAGTGACATCGAGCACCGGCGAGAACTCGGCTACGGCGTCATCCCTACGAAGCCGACATTTCTTAAACTTCACAAGTCTCGCACAACACTTGATTATCATGACGCGAGGTTTTGGTCGCTCCGCACCAGGAATCCGAGTTTACTTCGTGTGGCTGTTGCCGAGCTCAGCATATGTGTCGGCCTCGGTCCATATCTTCCAAGGAGCTGATTTCCAATGACTCGAGCTATCGTGCCTTGGTTTGTCATATAACCGTTCAAAACCGCGTCGTACCTCCGCCAAAAATCTTTCCCATGTGGATCAGGGCGTTCACCTCCGTCGCATGTGTTTACTGCGTTCTGTACGAGAAGCTTTCTCGAGCGATCGGGTTTTGTGAATTCGAGTCTCTTCCTGTGGGTTTAGCTTCGTCCGAGGATTTCTATCGGTCCTCATCCTAAATGTTTTGTTGCATGGGTTCGCCTGGCCGAATCGAACGCTTAGTGATGGTTTCACTTGGACAGCTGATTTGCCAGGAGATTTAAATATGGTCGCGTCGACCAGCTGACTGCATTTCGAAGGATTCGGTTGAGGAATGGACGAAGTTTTGCCAGTCGATCTGAACCAAGTGCGGAACCTCAATATATCATGCCATTATCGGAGCTTCGCGAAGTGGCTCATCAAGGGTGGCTCGCAATCACTACATCAAGTTCGATGTAGTGATCGCGCTGCAGCAGCGATTCGCCCCAGAATGGAATATCTAGCATGTCAACTCTTTCCTCACCTATCGTTAGCTGTGACAGGGGGATGGCAGCATGCCCACAAAGGGAATGGGTTGAAATTTCGGAAATCGGCGCTCCACCACGCGAAGAGGAGGAGCGACTCGAGAACCGTATATGCGAGCGTTTGAACGAACGAGCCCGAGGAGGTGACGTTCTACAGCGGTCAGCCTCTACGGAAACTGAATCAGAATCTCTGCAAAATCGCTCCCGCCTAGCGCTCCCCCGAGATGTTCTCCACGTTACCCCTTCGACTAGTAGGCAATCAGACCTGACACCTCGCTCGGTTGGCTAACACGAGAGGTTCCCAGTTTCACCATTCAACTCCGGTTGCCCGACTGTCTGATGGAAGATTCGTGGGCTGTAGGGGATCAGTTCTTTGTTTTGCATCTCCCCGTTTCACTGACTTTTCTTCGTGGGGTTATCGGTGTGAACAATCCTCCTGCTTTTGGACTGGCATCGATTCAATGAAAGCCGATTCAAAAGGTGAGGCTTCCCGCTCCGTCAATACCTCAGAACACTCACTCCGAGTTTGCCATTGGAAAGTTTCCGAAGTGCGTAATCGAGCTGATTTTCGCATACGGTGAGAAAGTTGCTCATTCAGGTCGCGCTTTCCAGTTATGGAGACGAGGCGTGTTATCAAGGATATGTGGGTCCCGGATCTCCTCCAACTGTGCCCAGCTTTCGGAACTGATTTCATGTACTTGGACGAGCAGCTTACGCTTTTCAACCGCGAAGTCCCCGAGCGGCTGCACTAAGAGCTCCCCCTCATTTCTCTCGCCGCGGGCAGTCGTAGCGTAGTGCGTTTCTCGTCGATGCTTGGATCAGAACGAATGTTGCCACAAAAGTCGTCGTACCCCTTTTAAAAACCTTGTCCGAATTTCGAGCGCCGAACTCGACCGTCCCCCGTGGACAAGAACTCTCGACATTCTCAATACAAAACCAAGGGAACGGATTACGATGCGCCCCAGTCCTGGTTTGCAGGAATTGGCCACGATGCTCCGAAAATCTCAGGTTAGGTCGATTCCGCAGAAGTCTCTCCACTCCTCGGTTTGTCCGGGCGGGAGGTCACAGGCTCTAACAAACTCATCCTGGTGGAAGTTTGAATTGAGTAACGAGAGCGACACCCGACTCATCTCCCACAGCGGCAGATAGACTATCCGCTCGGAGGAACTGTTCGCTCCGCAAAAGTCACTGTGGGGAGTTTCGACGGCAGCAGGTTTTCATGTCATGCAGTGACTTCAACTGGAATGCACTATGTGATCGATTGTGCTCATAACGGAATGAGTTCTCCAGCGTGCTCGCCATGTCGGTGCGCTAACACAGGTCGGTCACAAAAAGTTGGCTGTGGTATGTACGTGGTCGGCGCCAAGTCGGCAATGGTTGGGATCACTATCCTTGAAATTCTCTTACGTGGGCTTGATATCGGGCTCGTTTGTCGTTGACTGTAGTTGGGTGTTTCTGAATGCATGTAAGTGTAGACTTTGCGTGCGGTTGTTGGTCAGCCACCGGTGTGCTACTCATTATCGGAGGCGTCACTGATGTGATTACGAAGGCTACCGGCTTCGTGATGAGCTAATCCGTATGAAGGGAATGAACGCCAGGCAGACGATCTCGGACATGGGACGCGGTTGTTCTCCGTTCGGATTGGAGGTTCCGAACATTCTGCGGGTCTCCCATGGATGAGGCTTCTGCTCGACGGAGGAGAGTTTCCAATTCTTGACGCTGATCATAGGTACTACCCTCTTACAGCTGAGGCGGCTGACGTTCAAAATGTCGGGAGCACGTGTGAATCCCTCTGCGCCGGATTTCCTGAACCAAAACACCAGCGAAGCCGGACCCGAAGTCGCTCTATTCAATGGACATTCAGACAATCTGAATTTTAATCAAAACCCTCTGCCGGTGAGTCAAGATCTCAGGTGTCAATCTCGATTATTATCTACTGCTCATGCTCGTGCGGAAAAGAATCGATCGTGAACCGACAGACCTAGCGGCGCTGAGGGAAAGAACTTCGATGTTGCATGAGCATCGCTGTACTGTGTCTTCATTCCCGACAATGAGTCAGGCATTCGTCCGTCTCGATTGGGCGCAACCGCTGACGAAGCTATTAGACTAACGGAATCCGATGTATTCCAGGATGATATGACGCCGATCGGTTCCTATGATACGCGAACGATTACGAAGCAGACATTCTCCAAGCTGCAGATGAACTCGAAATTCGGCACTTTCACCAAGAAAACATGCGAGAGTATCGAGAAGTTCCATTCAGAGATGAACGGCCTCGACCAAGATCTGGATGCTCTACCAACGGACAACGGGTTGTCGTGAGTGGAATCCCAAACGACTGGTTTCCCACTCGGAAACACTTCCTTCGATAATGCTCATTGTTGATCCCCCAGGATCTCGAATACTTTAGAACATATGGATCCTACACCAATCTCTAACGGTTCCGTGGCCAGCGAGGACTTGGTGAAGCTGGGCCATCTCGTATCCCTTCCGCCAAGCAACGGTTCTGCTTTAAATCAAGTGAGTGTTCCGCACTACCAAGTAAAGCCATCCGCCCTGGTGTCTCCAATCATGGCCTTAAACACGGGCGTCGGCTTGGATGGACAAGTTGCCGAATCACAAACAGAGAGTGCAGTCATGGTGGACGCTAAGATCCACGAAGACCAAGTGAGTTCAGATCTGTAGGTCGATTCTTAGAACTGTTCACGCAACGGAATGGTTTTGAATCGCATCGAACATATTGTGATAGGCCTGTCTCCTCGGGGAACACGGTCTAGTGCATGATCAGAAGAGTCCTGTGGCGCATGTTTGAAGGTTGACGCGCTGTGCCTGGCGAAATCTGGTTCACTGCCTTGTTATGTCTAAGTTCATGACAGAATGAGCACTCGACCAAGTTGGGAGGAGTCTTTGTTCCTCTCGACCAGTAAGAGCATTTGCTATTGGACGTATTGTGTTCGCTCGACGGCACTCTTCATCGATTTCTGTTGGACAAGAGTCATATGCGGTAGTATCGCTTAGATCGGAAATCAACGGGACTGACCGATTGACTCATTCCAGGTCTCCGGCCTCCAAGATGAAGTTGAGCAGTTGCGGATACAGTTGAATGACGCTCTCGCCGAGAGAGACCAGGGTGTCGCTGCATTGCGCGCATATGAAGAGCTTCTGAAGCGGATCAACGAAAACAATGCAAAACAAAAAGGGTATGCAATGGCAACGAATATCGAGTCCGAAGATTTGCTCACAACCATTCAGCGAATTTCACATCGAAACTTCCTCCGACTCGCAGATCTTCAGCATCTTCGTTTGGCAGCGGTTCTTCCTCTCAAAAAGATGGCAATGCCGGAGAAATGGACAGACTCATGAAGAAAAATAGCACGTTGGAGAAAACCGTTGATAATTTAGAGCAGACAGTGCAGGATACAATGGCACGGATGAATGAGGTCAAGGACGTGAACCAAGAACTCAAAATTGTAAGTCGTCAACGATGGTTCGAGAGAGTTCACTCGAAAACAAACCTTGGGACGTCTGGCCAACGATGAACGTGAGCCTGATGGAACAGTTTCCATTTCTAAACTTCCATTTGATTGGAAATTACTCCCTAGGTCCTCACCGATCAACAAGATATGCTGGCTCAGTACAAGAGCACGATTGAGCAGAAGTCGTTCGAGTACCGGGACCTCCTGGCGAAGCACGAAGCTCACATCGATGCTTTGGTTAGTATCGGAAATACTACGAGGCAGCATGAACATCAAGATTTTCATTTTTTCCGCTTGGTCACCAGGCAGAAATGAACCGCCACCTGGGGCCTTCGGAAATAGATTCTTAGACTATCTCAATGGTCCGCGTATTTGTCCTTCGAGACGTCAGCGTCCATCATGGGGAAAATTCGGCCAAATCCGTGCTAGGATCATATGCTAACGTGCAGGGTATGATGCTTCAGGTGACCGAGTACAAGCGGGATAAGGCACTCCTCGAGAAGCAGATCACCTTACTCAGGGCCGAGGCTCACATGAAGAGCCTCGACAATGAAAGGCTCGCATCTGAGTGCCGGATCAAGGTTCGTAATATGCGCGGAGATTTGAAGGGGTCAATCTACTCCTCGCACCGCGGAAGCGAAGAAGGCCTCGGGGCGAATGTTCTTTTTTGGAAATCATGATGAGGCGAATGCCGTTCTTCGTTCCAGGGAGAACAATTAGCGCGAATGACAGAGATGCTCAACGAACTTCGACAAGCCTACTGAATGGCATCATCGAACTGAAACGTTCCGGGTGTGGTTCACTCCAACATCGAGTTGCTTCCTGCAACAAATATTTTCGGGGAGGCTCTCTTCTTCAGAACCCTTATTGAGAAGGAGCTGGGAGCGAGGCAAGAGTTTAGCCAAATGTTTCTCTCGAAAACCCTGGTTGGCGTTGCTCTGAGACTTGCGTTTTTGTCGACCCAAGTCGTCCGTGAGAAACTACGACAACGTCTTGAATGTGAGAGTGCCTAGTTCTTTGGGCGGCTGACTGAGTTCCTAGCTGACGGAGTCACTCAGTTCACTCGAAGAATTGTATTGTACGATAAACTTTTCTTCTGAAAAATCTTATCGTAGGTAGTTTGTCCGTTGTTGAGAAGTGTTCATGTTTGTGTGGATGTAACGCCAAAATTCAGAATCAACCGAGGAGTGGAGTAAACCAGGATTTGGAAGAGGCTCATGCTCACTGTATTTGTAATGGCGTCATGAAGATTGATTCGTTCATCAACGGAACTTATGTATATCATCGAACGCGTATCAAGAGAGCCAACGGTGATCCTCAGTTTGCCGATTCTGCGATCTGACACTGTAGAGCTGCGCGTATGCAACTTGATTTGCGACTTCCGAAACCCTCAGGATTTTGGACTTGAGTCGATACAGAGAGAGAGAGAGAGAAATTTTAGTTCCGTGATGTTCATTCTTCCACGAATACACTCGCAGTTTTTCATTCGAAGTACTGAGGGGAGATCAGGGTTCATTTGTGGTTTGAGTTTTTTCCGCGGGTATTGTTCAATACACCAGGCTCGACAGAACTATTTTATATATTCATCATGTTCGGAGCCATCAACAAATCCGTACGAATAAACTCCTTACCCTGCAAATAGTGTTCAACCGTAGGTTTTTGGGAATTATTCTCATGTGAGCACCTGGGCCAAGCACACAGGTCTCGATCCACTAACGACTTGACTGAACTCATGGACGGGACATTCTGAGTTCTCGGTGAGACAAAATAACGGTCCCTTCCTCGGGAGTTTACTGTTGAGACACTTTCTCAAATGGCATGTTCTTTTAACAAATGATTGGCGATAACGATTCGTTGAATTTCCGAAGTTCCTTCATAAATTTCTGTTATGCGTGCGTCGCGGAAGTGTCGTTCGGCTGGCATGTCCTACATTGAGCAGAAGAATTCTTTCAGGCTGTGGCGAAGAAATGATCGTGCAGATCTCGGTTCCCATGATTGCTTGAGTTTTACCGAAAAGATTCGAAATCTTACTTTGACGTATCCCATCCCGCCCAAGATCTGGATCGCCTGATATGCACAAAAGTTTGCTGCTTCAGAGGCGCTCAATTTGGCCATAGAAGCTGTTTTCCCGAACGGGATCCCCGAATCCTGTTGGATATGTTCTGAG
Organism: Phytoseiulus persimilis; assembly: GCA_037576195.1. Taxonomy (NCBI): domain Eukaryota; kingdom Metazoa; phylum Arthropoda; class Arachnida; order Mesostigmata; family Phytoseiidae; genus Phytoseiulus; species Phytoseiulus persimilis. The sequence goes on along the minus strand of CM075101.1, from coordinate 53,622,670 downwards.
CTGTAGATCAACTATGATTGGAAAATCAAAACGTCGGAATGATTGATTCTCCTCACCTTCTGGTAAGCGGCATACCACGTCATCAGACGTGCTGCCTGGAGCTTGGTTTCCATATCAGCGAGTTTGAACTGTATTGCTTGCAGTTTACTGAGTTTTGAGTTGAAAGAGCTCCTTTCTTGCGCGTATCGGGCAGCGAGGTTCAACGCTGCTTGACCGATGCCCAAGGCCTGACTCGCGATTCCTGGAACGACGAGGCGCCTCAGATACAACATCCTATGACCGCAGGACTTCAGTTCTTCGAATATATGAGAGAATCTAGCCGCTCGTGGCTTCTGAACTGACAGGGCGACTCGATACTCAAAGAGTGAGAGGACTCTGAAATCTTCCCGACCTATGCGACCTCCGTCGAGGGCCATCATGGCGATCTTGAAGCCGTCACCATCTCCACCAAGTTGATTGTGGATCGGGAGCTCAACATCCTCAAAAACAAGTTGACCAGTCGACGACGCTCTGATCCCGAGTTTATCCTCGAACTTAGGTCGCGATAATCCCTTTATGGGCATCGGAGCGAGGTAGCAATTCACACCTGAGGATTCATAGGAAGGACCTCAAATTTAATTTTCTGACCGAACTTGCATGTTTCCACATTTCCGAGGGAGAGCCGGGAACTTGCTCAAACCTGCACAGGAGTTCCTGAGCTGGCTCCTGCCGATTCCAGCCCGGACTAATCGAGGGTGACGGTTGGGCGAAAACTCGTTCCCCGATTCTCAGACACATGAAATAGTGAGAGCTGAAATCGCCCAACGACTGGAAAGTTCGCTGCCAACCTTTGTGCTTTTTGCTGCGATCGGCTGATGCGAAAACACAAACGGCCTCTCCTTCCATGGCGTTCGTTATCCAAGCTTTCGTCCCATTCAGATGAACCTTCAATCATGGAGAACGAGTTACTGGGATTCTTCCAAGCTACTTGAAGTGTCACCAGCCGGCATTCATAGGATCTCCTTCAGTGAGTCTCACCTTATCACCGCGTACAGTTGCTGTCATAGACACGGCTCCCGCATCGCTCCCGTTTCCTGAAAGAAAGAATCTGGCTCATCTCTGCTGAGATCAAGCCACCCTGACGGTAAATTCATCATTTTGAAACCGCATGATCCAGTCCCTGCTTCGTTACCTGGTTCAGATAGTGCGTAGCAAGCGAGTTTCTCTCCTTTGGCAAAGGGTCGAACGAATTCATCGATTTGTCGAGGGGTTCCCCACTGACTAACGACTGAGAGGTACAGATGGTGGACGGCCATTATGACCTGTTCGGGGAACGAGATGGAATTAGTGGTTCCAGTTTCGAGGCGGATCATCTTTTCTCAACTCATTCCGAAAATGAAACGAACTCCGTGCCGAGTGCCACCGTAATGCAACATCATCCACCCGAAAATCCCACGACTCGGCACCCGCTTCCGAGTTGATACCACTGATTTATGTTTCATGAGTTTATGAGCTGAACAAACCCCTGTGCCCGCACACGCGTTCGAAATTTCTTCTACAGCGATCGAATACGAAAGAGTGTCGAGACCGGAGCCACCGGCTTCTTGTGGGATGTGGATGGACATCAATCCGAGATCTCCTGAGGAATCAAGGATACGAGTAATATTCACCATTCCCTCCTGGCCAGTCGGGCAGGTTCGAACTTCCATGCACTTCCTAGCGTTGCTTCAATCACCTAGTTTCGCGACGATGTCTTTCGGGAAGATTTTGTTCTCGTCATTCTTCGCAGCGACGGGACGGATTTCATCATCAGCAAACTTCTTGCATGTTTCCTGTACCATCCGATGATTTTCAGAGAGCCCACTGAAGAAGCCTCGAATCGAAGGCAGGTTGTTGGGACGGGCGAACTTCCTCAGCAGCATTCTGCGATCTGAACGAAGAACTTCACTATCGCTTGAGGAAGAGGGGGAGCTTTAACCTCGCAACGCTTTCGCGGCATCTCCCGAGACTTCACTACAAAGCTTTCTGGGGTGCAATTTGTCGCGGATCCCGGAATGCGGGAGATTTCTGCCTACGAACTTCTCGGGATTGACTCCGATTGCGTTTTGATTTGAAGAACTTTTGTGGGACTGAGTCACCGTCTCCGTTGCTTACCCTTTCAGTGAAACTAGAACTCAAAAATATTCAGAGCAGGTTCGTATGCTCCCGGAACAGAACTTCTAACTAAACCGCTCGAGGAATCCAGATGCGGAGTGGAAGCGCGAGACCACAAGCTCCCAATCCGCTTCCTGCATGTCAGAACGTTGGTTTTCACTCCCTTGGCAACCTTGAGACGAGATAAGCAAGCTGATTGTTCGATATCTGTGTGTTACCAAGAGTGGAAGCATCGTTTTGCGATGTCGCTGAGAAATATTTAGTGAGCAGCCGACGCTACGTCGGCGGCAGACTGCCGTCAGCACCATCACTTTCGTTGGCTAAGGGAGCCCGCGCGCTATGGGTCTCGTAAGACTCAAGCAGCGGATCGCGGAGGCGGAAAAATTTTGCACATGAGCAGAGTCCGCTGAATGAAGACTTCATTCTCGAACCCATGCTGCACTGATCACTCATGGGATTCGCGGCTCAAATCATCCTGTCCCTAATCGGCAATGAGGTCGGAGGCCCACATGTTTCCTTCGTTCGCGCACCTCCGTTACAGCGGCTGCAAAAGATGGCGCCCGATATGGTAAAAGTTGGCGCGTATGACATGGGACAAGCGTGCTATCAGTGAGTGGATATGAAGCTTGAGCATACAGTGGTTTACCCCTTCCAAACGCAGGATGGTCGCTAAACAGGTGGGTTCCTCTGCGAATCGGGATGCCCCTCTCCGCTTTAGTGAAGCATAGCAGACGACCGTCAGATCCTCTGTGTTCCTATTTCCGAAGGAGTTTGACGTCGGTAGAAGGCCGCGAACGGAGTCTCAGTTCCGATCCATTCTCCGAGCGTCATGACTCTACGGAGATGACGAACGTTGATGTGGCCAGCATCACTCGTAGCCGCTGAGACCAATAGAGACGGAACTTGAGGGATATTGAGCAACATGTCAGAAACAGCTTATGACGGTTCTGCTATTCCGCCACCAAGTCTGCGACGTCGGAAGAAACCAACTGTGGCGTTCACCCGAGATATTGTGGAGAAGAACGAACGAGATGAACGGAGGAAAGCCGCAGCGTTTATAGCGGACGGTGAAAACGAATTTTGGCTGACGCGAGTAATTATACTCAGAGCACTGAGTTTTGTTTACGGTAGGAATCCTAGTATAGTCGCGAGATCAGAGTATTCCCCCGTTTGATTTCAATATGTCTTGGATTCGTCCGTACTTGCAGCCGCGGCTTTCATTAGCGCCTGGCGGGAGAATCGGCATCTGTTTGGACGGAACGGACTGACCCCCGCGAGCAGATTTTTCCGATTGGTAAGAGCGTTTTTCTCCGCGTCGCTCTCAGTCTGCATGAGCTCATGAAGAGTGAGGGGGAGCTCCGGGGAAGACCACCGAGGGGGCTCGTTGGCTTCGGATCTCCCTCGTTCGATGTTTATCTGATTCACTCATCCATGGCTCATCGACTCAACAGCATGGCGAACGTTTCGGTATTCAGCGGAGCAATCTAACCGACTTCAACCAAGTGTACCATGCTTTGAGGAACGTGCCAACTCTGATGTGGTGGTCGTCACCGGATACTGACGATTTCTGGCTGAACTGCATGTCCCTCACTGGAGCCGTTCTATCGACGGTGATTTTGGCGACAGGTGCCGCTAATGCTATAGTCTTGTTCCTCCTGTGGTTATTGTACACTTCTATTGTAAATGTCGGCCAGATATGGTAAGATTTCATAGCCCTTCATAGGTTATCGATGAGGGATCTCTTGCTCAGTTTCGATCATTCTTGATGTTCTCATTGGAGTTTTCCACCCTCGCGAGGACCAATGAACAAGAGACGAACGTCATTGCCCTCAAATGCTGCAGGTACTCTTTCGGGTGGGAAACACAACTGCTGGAAACAGGGTTCCTGGCCATTTTCTGTGTCCCGCTGTTCAGCTGGACTCAGATGCCGCAACATGTGCCTCCACCTCCGATTCTCATTTGGGGTTATAGGTGGCTTGGTTTCCGCGTGATGATGGGTGCCGTGAGTTATCTCAGATTGTAATATTCCCTCGTTCGGATTGATCTGGATCCTCCCCTATTTCGTTACTCTTCCCTCGCAGGGCTTGATAAAGCTCCGTGGAGATGACTGTTGGTGGAATCTGTCCTGTATGTACTATCATTACCAAACACAACCTATGCCGAATCCCATCGCTTGGTTACTCCATCAAGTAAGCTATTCTTCGAGCCAGTCCAATGATTTTTTCCTATCAGATCATTCACTCAATGTGGATGTCTTCAGTTCAATATGGGACTGGAGGCGGGAAGGGCGCCGGCGCTGCTCGGGAGCCCAAGGCAACGATACCGCCGGTTCCCTCAATGATTACGACGACTTTCAGGGACCTCAGATCGTCCACAAACTCGCGGTGATTGCTAACCATTTCGTGGAACTCATTTCGCCGTGGTTGGTTCTCTTCCCTCGGCCGTTCAGAGTTTTCAACGGCGTAGTTCAGATCCTCTTCCAGGTAGGCTGTGAATTGAGTACTTCCGGCCCGGTGATCTATTCCCGGCATGGGGTCTTCCATGACTCAAATCGTATTCGAGTATTTCCTTCTCAGCTTATGTTGATCATATCCGGGAATTTCGGGTTTCTCAACTGGCTCACGATGGTTCCGGCATTGGCGTGTTTGGACGATAAGTTCTGGAGAAGTTATGTCAGCGTGGGAGCGTGTTTGCGGAGTCAGCAAAGGTATGCTGTCTGCATGGACTCCAGGGCTTTCCCGCGAAAATCGAAGACCAAGTTAGATGTCTCTCTTCGTCGTCGAGTTCAGAATGCTCCGCTTTCGTGGGTAACGAGCAGCTTTTCTTCTCTACAAGATACAAACAAGTTGCGGAAGGAGAATCCAGGGAGAAAACTCTACGGAAAACGACCTACATGAGCCTAAACCTGCTGATTCTCTATTTGAGTTTTCCGGTCGTAGGGAATCTCCTATCGTCAAGGTGAGATGATTGAAAGATTCCGCCTTCCTATGAATTTCGGGAGCTGGAGACCAGCTGTTGCTCTTATTCAGTCTTGCTATTATGACTGTCTGATCCGAACTGAACCTTCACAGACAGATCATGAATACCAGCTTCGAGCCCTTACGAATAGTTAACTCGTACGGATACTTCGGAAATATCACGAAGGAGCGGGAAGAAATCGTGGTTTTGGGTAATTGACACGCGGGATTTTTTGGAAACGGAATTCCTGATTGAGTATGCGGTGCGCAAGACTTTCATCGGCCATCTTCTCTTTGAAGGCACAGCATCTGATAATCCGGATTCACCTCAGGCGGTTTGGAAAGAATACGAATTCAAGTGCAAACCAGGGCCAACTAAGCGAATGCCGTGTCTCGTTTCACCCCTGCACTACCGTCTCGACTGGCTCATGTGGTTTGCCTCGTTTGAGGTGAGTTGGGAACTCGCATTGCCAAAGTACCCTCCCGGAGTCTGTTGAGATCTTATGTATTTAGTGTCGAGTGAATCCTCGATTATGATCTGAAAATCACCTATCCAGAGCGTCACCGAGCAGCCGTGGCTGATGACAATGGCTTGGCAGCTCCTTCGCGGGAACTCGAGCATCGACGCGTTGCTGTCTCACAATCCTTTTGAAGCTGCGGCTCCAACGTTCCTCCGGATGGATCTCTACAGATACGATTTTACAACGTTGGGTTCGCGAGAAGCTCGATCAGGTCATTGGTGGAAGCGACGCAAGATCCGGTCCTACCTCCCAGCAATTGATTTGCGCACTTTACGGCAATGCTCAAGAGGCGAGCCATGCCGATTCTAGGCGGGGGAGTCCTCTCAACAGTGAGCACTACGGTTCGGTTCGCAGGACGAGCCACTGATTCCATAGCGATGTTTATTGGCGATCATGCCCATGGGTTGGGACAAGGCTGTTGCACCCAACTATAGTTTCAATCACTGAGAGCTAGCCAGATTCCCCCTTTTACTGAAATGATGGCGTAAGTGTGACAGGCCTATCAGTGTGAACTTAGCAAATCCTTGATACGTTTGAGCATCATTGGTATCCCGTCAATATTCGCATCTGCGCATCTGACTATACAGGAATCGAACTGTTTGTTGTACTTCTCCGCATCTGCTTGACTCGCCTTGACTGGTATCGAGTCCCGGATATCGGATTCGCATTTCTGCGCGCATAGTTCCAGCTTTTTCTGGAACATCGAACGAGTGTGAGCTGGGAATACTTCATGGAGGGAAACGACGATATTGGCAGCTGTTGGAGGGTTTTCTCTGATTTAGGAAAGAACTCTCACCTGGAAATGGTTGAATTCATTTGCGATGATCTGACGGACTTTGTTGAAATTATCTTGGCAGTCTTGAATACAGCCGTGAACTTGCTCCGCCGTTCTGTTGTTATCATCACAGCATCTGGCAGCACAGAGGTGCATATCGCGCTGAAAGAGACCTTCATAAGTGATTCAAATAGAGCAGAGCACCGCATTCGGTTCTCGAATCCGGCCTCATTCTTCCTAAAATGCAATTGTACATAATATCTGTTCGTCGTCTGTTTGATGTATTTATGCATAGAGAAATAAGGACACCGCGAAACTGAGAGGCTTGATGTCTTCAAGTGATTGCTCTACGTTTATGCAATTAAAAGCGAAGGAGCACGAAAGGTATAGCTCGATCACCAAACCACAGCGACTTGTTCGAGTGAGCCCCCGAATTAAGAAATTATTTCGTAGCTTCTAGACCATCAGAACAGTTGCGATTCAGCTGGTGTTTCGTAATCGCGCGGATCTTCGTCGGGAAAGATTGAATAACTTACTGCCAATGGATACACGGCAAACGAGTGAAGAGATAGGGGGGCTGCAGCGTCTCATGCGCTCCGCCAAAGATTCAGAACAATCCCATTCGTTTCAAGGCATGTGGTCGGAAGCTACGAAATTGTATTCTTGTCTCGAGATGCTCACCCGAAGAAATCCCTGAAGCGCAGCCAAAGAGCCTCGGTCTGGAGTAAGGTATCTCCCCGGTCAGCTAGAAGTTGTATCGAGATTGCCAATGTACCACCCCGAAAGCATCGTCTGAACGCAATGAGCATCCCATCTGCCAGTGTTCTTAAATGACCTCTAGCCTGGGTCCACGAAATATTTTGCTGTCTGAGTCAACAGGATCGCACTGACGGCGAACCAGCGATGGACATCTGTATCGGTCCGAGTCGTCACGGTACTATGTCAGACCGTTCCGAGCAGGTTCGAAAGAATTATCCCGACGCGATCCTGAAACTTGTCCCAGCAAAAACTGATGACCGCGCAGTGCCGAGTACGGAGTTGATCGGTACTCCCTTGGTGGGCCCGGAGGTCGGCTGAGCGAGCCAAACGCTCTTCATGAAACACAAGAAAGCATCTGATTCCTATCGGCTGAAGTCTGTTGTTGAACTTACTTGAACTCTCCGAACTTTAGTTTTATCTATTTCATCGAAAGCATTCTCCATAGCTTTCTGCACTCGCTGAGAAGCTTCGCCCGCCATTCTTATAATTTGGAGAATACTCGGAAGAGCTTGTAGGTTTCCTCTTGATTTACACGAGATTCGGAAAAATTTCTGCGCGATAGCACCACTGCCGGTTCCGCTGAGCAGACCGCCTAGAGATCAAAACACTGAACAGCGTGGAGACAACATTTCGTGCTGACGTAGGGGCACGCCGGACGGGGCAAACGGGGACCACGGTATTCTGAGAAGCGGACATCGATAGCGATGGCCACAGATCCTGTGACGCCCAAGGTTCCAAGGAGGCAGATTTTCTCTAAAAACCGAGGTGTGCGAAACATGGCAGCTTCCTCCGTGAATCCGAGAAGGCGCCAACATTCAAAGGGAGCAGATCTTTGATTTGAGCTGTTAGTCACTTCCGTCTCACAGGAACGGAGCGGAATCATAAGCCACGGGTCCTGTTTACGTGGGACACCAAGAACTCCGTCTCCGCCTCTTGGATATTTCCCCAGCAGGACTTTCTTCCGCCTGATGGTGGGAATCCGAGCTTGTGCGATCGGAGCGGCCGTTCTCCGTGCACCGCTTAGCTGGGACGTCACTGAGCCACATCAAATGCACCCATACTGAAGAGGGAACGAAGGATTGTTTTCGGTGGGGAATTCGTCCTCACCTGAGGGCATCTATCAATGGCACAGCCCGGGCCGGATTCGATGCTCCCTTCCCTTTCTATGACGTTTAAGAAGAGGAATGTGTTTAACGTGCCGCCTTGAATGACCTTGAATACCAAAAAATGACGATCTGAAAGGGAAACAACTTTCGCGAGCTAACCCGAATGTGAGCATCTTGATTATTACGTCCGCAACTGGATTACCTAACCTCGGAAGGGAGTTTTTCAGTCGAGAGACAAATGCGGTGCCTCACCTGAGCAGCTGCGGCTCCTCGGAGTTCAACTCATTCGTGATGGATCCCTCTTCAGGCAGCATGTCGAAGTCTGTGAAGCTAGAAGACGCTTCGCCGAGGACGATGAATCAGATGCAGATATCGGACTTTCCCTCTACTCCCAGGATTTTGGCAAGAAAAGTCTGCCACGGAAAACTGAAGCATCTCAATGTACCAGGCATGGAAAGAATTTCTGATTCCCCCTGGCGATTTGGCTCCTCGCTACGCTACTGACACCTATCCTCTTCCTTCCGATACTGGGAATCTGCCGTAAACGCCGCTTTCTCAGGTCGAGAGAAATACGCGGGATCGATGCTATTGGATGGCCTATTTTGAACCCTTGTTGCACATATAGGTCCATATGGAAATCAGAGCGGGAATCATGAGACATAGAGTTGCGGAGAAGACCGTGATATGGGCATTCTCTAGTTTCCGAATGGGCGGATCAGCGCGAATGATCCATGTCCAAACTTCTTCGTCCATGTTTACCCGTCTAGAACTCTATGATCTCACATTTTCTCTTAGCATGATTGCACCAACGAAACCATTCTCCGTCGGAGACTTAGCGAAGACCAATCTAGGGAGCTTTGGCTGCCTAATATCAAATGCTTTCTGTCTGTCCCAGTGGAAAATTAATACGATGATTGAGTCATTCTGGGAGCTGATCCCACTCCAGAGTTAGAGGCGGAACTCATATGGAAGCATACCATTCCCGCCTCGCGGAAAGCTGAAATATTCAGACGCTACCGAGAGAGTTTGCGGGGATATTCCGTGCGAAACTGTGGTGATCCGCAGTCCTCGACATCTACGAGTCGCAGCAAGGCAGTTGTGGAAGTACTCTCGACGTCTTCTTACCTGATAACGATCTATTGCCATGAGCCCTGGCACGTCCTCCCAGCTTATTGCGCCTCTAGGACGGCGTTTCCTGTTGACCGAATGAAGCCTGATCGGAGTTCCTCCGACTCGACAAGATTCGCGGATATGTTTCGAGCTTGACTGGATATGCGACAGCGGCCATTATTGAGTTCGTCCGAGTGAGCGCGATCCATCCTGTTGGAACCGTTTAAATTGCGCACGACCCGCGGCGTATCATCGCGCCCCGTTCTGGCGACAGAGCGAGAGATCTTCTACAGAGTTCCAAGATCGTGGAGACATCTGATTATCCCGTTGAGTCGGTGGGCCCAGTGTAGCCCTTGGGGAACCCCCAGCGGGGACTTTCTCAGTTACCAATGGAATTTTCGATCCAGCGAGGTAGGGCAGGTGATATTCTTAGGTAGGGTAAAAGTACCAGTTATGGGCCACTTACCAGTTTTGGGCCAAATATTGACCAGTAATGGTCCATCGCCGGATATCGAAGTACTGCTCCAACCGGAGGCTTTTCGTTTAGAGGAAGCGCCCCTCCTTCGCGACGAGGTGAATCGTGGAACGATCTGATGATTTCCTCCCTCCCATCTTCCTCAATCAGAGTGTTTACCTCCACTTTGAAAAAAGTGGTCAGGTCGACGCCGTAATCACCTCTTTAGGTTCCGGGACGTATGGTCAGATTCGACCCGGAAATAACCTCCAGAGACTCCAAGGAATATGGTCAGATGGATCCCGGGAATAACCTCCAGAGACTCCAAGGAATATGATGAGATGGATCCCGGAATCATCCCTCCGGGTTTGGAAAAGTATGGTCAGATTGGTCCTGGAATCACCCCCATATATTCTATGGGGAGTGTGGCCAAACTGACAGACGAAGCGGATTATATGTAGTAAGGACGGATTCGAAGTCATAGACGGTTTTCTGATGAGGACCGGAGCTCTCCTTTTAAGTCCTCACACGTTCCCGTTGACTCTGCAGTAGACAAGAGATGGTCCCCTTGTGGAAGAGTTCACCGCCCTTGAGGCCCATAACTGGTCAGTGGGTGGCTCATAACTGGTAGGTGGCCCAAAACTGGTAAGTGGCCCATAACTGGTACTTGTACCCCATTCGCGAATCCATCATTGAATTTCGTGTATAGTTCCTTAGTGTGGGGCAGGACTGGTGTCGATGAATGGAGCGGAATTATCCCGGAAAACGGACTGATTCGCAGAAGATCAGGCCTTCACTGACACGCTTCGAAGTCGAGAACATGGGCTCCGGAACGCCTGTATGAGCACGGCTTGTGACCACGCTGACTCCCGGTTCGGTTCCTGAGAGTACGTTCATGACTGCAGTCCGTGCTTCTCGATCGTTATAAACTGACCCTACTACCACTGACCCGGGATGGATTATGCTCTTAACTACGTCCCCCATTCATGACACTGTTCCGGAATTGTCAACCAATATGTGTCAAACTTTTTTTGTAGGAAAGCAAACGGAGCATTCGTCTCTGAACCTGTTCAGAATGCGGTTCGATTTTTTAACAGGACATTTCTGACCAGGGGTGATCACAACTGTCGAGAGAATGCGGTCAAGCGTCAAGCGCTTTTTCAAGGACGAATGAAACTCGCTCACGGTTGAGAAAAAAAACTCAACTAGGGGTCAAACCTAGCATGATATGACCACTCCAGTGTTTCTGCTTGGACTTGGACTTCTTGTCGGTCGACCAGAGTCGACCAGTTAAAAATTGCTCGCGATGTCAAAACGTCGATGAAGCTTACAAAGACCAATCCTCGCCCCGCGACGACTACAAAAGCAGACCACTGGCGGTCAGAGGCACAGAAGCAGCGTTCGAAATCTTTGGAGAACTCAAAATGCGCGGATTATGTTTGGTGGTGAGTTGAATGACTCAAAGCCCAGAGAGAGTCCGGGAATCTTGGCTGGGGACTGAGCTCACGCATTTCTTTCAGGTTGCCTTCGGTCTCGTGTTCATGACTCACAGCACTGCCGGGAGCCATGGCGGGCATTCGACCACACATCGGAAACAAGACGTAGGTGTGAAATTGTCCGAGTTCGAATCTCTCCAGCAAATGCTTGACTAATACGTGCAACGGTTTCAGGATCACGGGAACTATCATTTCGGATATCATATCACAGATGGCTACGGGGCGAAGAATGGGCGTGAGGAACATGGAGATGGGTATGGTAACAAGAAGGGTTCCTACTACCTCCAGGATGTCGACGGTAGATGGAGAAAGGCGAGTGGAGAAATTTTCCTGGGGCAAAGAGAAGCTAAGCCCTGATATAGTTCGCGATAAAGACGCGCAATAAACATGGGATAATTCACAGGTGGATTACGTTGCCGACGGTCATGGTTTCCGTGCCCGCATCCACACGAATGAGCCGGGAACAACTGGCAAAGACGCTGCACATGCCGAATATAACGGGCCGCACTCCGAAGGCCACGTGCCTTCCGGGAGCCACGGCCACGGTCATCACCACCACCCCCACCACGAGGGCCACGGCCATCATGGAGGTTACCGAGGTCATCATGGATACTGAGCTCGGATGGAGAGGCTTGGATCTTCATGACCTGATTAAGCCCAACAGCTGCTTCCGGTGATTATTCTCTGAGACTTCCATTGAGAGCTTCTGTTCCCCGCTACTCGCGGATTCTCGGCGTTCTTGGGTTTCATCGACGAAATCGCAATCTAGTCCAAGACCGCGGTTGTCACATTTTCCTCCCGGGTCATCGACACAGCATGAATTTCATCGTTATCCTTTCCTCCTATCGTCGAGTTTACTCTTCGTCAAATGTGTGTTATCCTACAACAAAGTTGTTCTCCGAGAGCTCCCTCGATGTTCGGAGTCAAATAAACGTCGGGAACCTGAATTCGAAGGTACAAGAGGCTCCATCACTCAGAGTAGATTGGGAAAAAAAACTCCCGAAATCACGTGAGTTTGCAAACGTCTTAGTATTTCCTCCGCAGTTTAAAATATTTATCCAGTGACAGATGAGTTCCGTTCAACGAGGCTCAAGAATCGTGTTGGGAGTGTTCGAATCTCAAGCGTCTCGAAAACTCGGGATGCGAAGTCTAAACAGTTTCGAACTAGGGCTCTGGGAGGGCGCAGAAAAAAAAAATTATTTCTCACCGCATCAGAATGCCCAGGCAGACGGCCACGCCATGGAGTTGAGCAACGGAATCTCTCAGGAGGGATGTCGGTTTCCCTGCTTCCCACTGCCGGTAAGGATCCGATTCTGACTCGATCGGTCGCTCTTTGTGCGTAGTTGTGGCTGCCCGTTGTTGTGACGCACTAAATGAGCTCGAACCGATCGAATCGCTCCGATTTCAAGGGTGTTTCTTCCCAACTACTCTGATTAACGGTTTGGTCGGAACGATGGTCCCCGAACAGGTGTCGCGATCATGTTTCTGATGGGCGGAGCCGCGTGATGATAGAAAACTCGGGCTCCGGTCAGGCACCACGATAAATATTTATTCTCAGGCACAACACGCAATTTATACATATGTTCAATCAGCCGTGACGAACAGCTATATGATATCCTACGTAAATTCACAGTTTGTCCTTTCAATATACAGAACGACCCTGTCAAAACTCCTGCTCGCACCTCACGAGCTTCATGAATACCTGACCGATCGATTACTCCAATGCAAAAATATTTTCCTGTGGTGTCAATAAAAAACAAACAACAACAAATAATCGAGGAAGAACGCAACTGTATAAACGAGCACTCTGCACAAGCGCTATCACTTTTTTCGCCAATCTGGCCATCATGACAGTCCCCCAATGACTGTGGTCAAAACAGAGTCAAGCGAAGCTACAAAATATTGCACACGAAGAATCGTCCCCATGGGCCGTGCGATTGAAGCCCAAAGAGCTCCTTCCCAGCTAGAAATGCATTCAGACCATGCACACAGCGAACTGACGTAACAGAAAACTCAGCTGGTATCGCACATGTAGAAGGCTATATAGGTATTCTTCTTGTCGGATTCCGCCAAGGTTGGACTCTCGGTGACAACCTGATCATCGTATTTGTACCAAATATTGGAAGACAGGCCCTTGCAGAACGCGACGTAGTGGCCACGATCCAACTCGCCGTAGTGGTTGACGACCGCGTAGAGATGGTAACTTTTGGATTTCGGCTGTGTTTTGGGATCCAAGTATTTATCTAAAGTTATCACGTTGTTGAACTTGATGTGATTGTTTGCTTTTTGACGAGTGCTATCCTGGTAATGACGAAATCGGAGGAAGGTTATGACAAGAACCTTCGGCAGCCGCGCTATCCTCTCCGACTGTGTGGCTTTTTGCTTGCTGTTACAATGAGTGCACTTGTAGTCAACGACTTGAGTCTGGAATAGGAGCGAGACCGCAGTTGGGTTGTGATGTCGATTCATCAACAGGATTGGGAGTATTTCGCCCAATAAGAAGAATAGCAGCATCATACTCACTTGGAAAGCTTCTTGGAGGCAATCGTCCAAGGTTAGCTCGGGGCGGTCTGGTATCGGAAGACCAAGGGAAAACGTCACATCGAACTTATACGAAGAATTCTTGCAAGTTCGACACTGTCGCTGAATGCAAGTGAGTCCTTCGAAGATATCTCCAATGATCGACCGGATTTCATCGTGGCGCGCGGTGAAGAATTTGTTGAGCGCGATTTCAACATTGTTTTCATCGATTTCCGGAATCTCGCTCGGCTTGCTTTTATGAGCTGCGCGATTCAGCACGTCATGTAACGTGGAGAGTAAATTGGTGATGAACTCGTGGGCGCATTCGTGGGAGTTCGGTTTGAACTGCGGGAAAATGTTGAAGACTTCTCTCCAGAAGTTCACCAGGGATTCCTCATCACCGCCGTAGTGTAAGTAGCACAATACATTGTCGAAGAGTTCCGGCAGCGCCAATTGCTCTTCTGTCAAGTCAGAGTCATCAGTCGCGATGTCGTTCCTGTACTGGCCTTGGAGAAAATATGCGGCCAGATTTTGCGTATGAGACAGACACTGCAGAGAGGCATTGATATAGCACGAGCATCCCAAATTGCGCAGTCCATGTGTTCTGTCCACTTGATGGAAAGCCATGTCATGCCTGATTCTGGTGTTCCCGGGCAACGAGCTGGGTTTTGAAGCACGGTCAACTTGGGGTTTGACGACGGGATGGCCGCCTGCTACATTCAGTTCCGTGAGGGACCGCGATCTCGGTAGACTGTTCGATGCCGATTGTGGAGGATTCGAGTCTGCGCCGGAGTTGGGTTTCAAGGCGCGGTTCGATGACGGACGCTCCGGGTATCGTCGATTGCCAACCGCGGAAGTATCCGTCGCAGCCGGCGGCGCACTCGGCGTCGGGGCCATGAAAACGTCTAGCGATGGGTAGTTCACACTGACCGACGGGTAATGACTCGACGGAAATGCTTCGTTCGGCTTCCTAGGATGGGGATTGGTAGTCATCTGAGGATACGAAGCCAACCAGAGGTGATAACCTCCTTTAACAATCACCGGCAAATGTTTCAGTTTTTTGGCTTTCAGGTCATCATTTATCAGGATATGGTACAGCAGTCGGATCGGATGATTATCGGGAACTCCTGCGTGGAAAGGGTCTCGAGTATCGTGGTCGAGGATAACGATGTACTCGAAAGCATTTCTTTGGAGGAACATTGGATGAGACTGTAGATTCTTCGTGGCTTCTTCCAACTCAGTGCCGGTCAGAGCTGGTTTGATGAATTTCCCGGGCAGATTGAAAACGTACTTGTACTTGATGTGCGAGTCCTCAAACTCCGCCTGGTCTCGCAAATCTATCACGAGGCAGTTGTGATTCTCTAGCATTTCATAAACCTGAGTCGGACGCCGTTGCTGATCCTGAGGGTTTTGGCTGATTCTATTATCCACAGCGCAATCAGAAGCGGTCAAAGTCTTGGCCAGTTTGAGCTCGTAGAGCTTCATCAGTTCACTACGAAGCACCTCGGCCTCGGAAATTGCATCAGCTGCTTTCTCTAACTTCGGATGACTCATCGCAGAGAAGTCGGGGGCATGTTTCAGCTGCATGGCGACCTTCCCGAACCTCACGAAGTATATGAATGCTATCTCGAGGTCGCCATCAAGCTTTGCTTTTTGAGCATTTTCATACAATGTCGCCGCGGTCTGATAATAGCTCCTGCATTTCGCTGAGGGAGGTAGTTCTTCGCCCTTGTCCACGGTTTTCTGAAGGTCGCGAAAATCACGATAGCGAAGCGGTTTGTATGTCAGCGACATTCTCGCGTCATGGGACACCTAGAAAATACATGATGTTCAAATCAAGTTTGACGTGATGGCAGCTCAACGAGTACAATACGAACTTTCACACGCCGCCAAAAAACTTTTCAGCATGTCGCTCAATGTGTCTGTCGTTCCTCCCGGTATACGAGTAACCGATCCCCGAAACGAGAACTTCTGGGAAGCTGACGGCAAGTGACCAGCGAAATAGAGAGAGAAGGGGGTTCATGGCTGACAGTCATGGATTGAGTCGTGAGGAAAAGCTCGAAAGTTCGAATACGTCGAGCAGAACAAATCCATACCTGTACTCCAAAAATGAAGATCTTTCGGTTTCGCAACTGTGGGTCGATCCACGCGAATCAATCATAGGACTAGACTGCTCAATCCGGAGATAACTTGGACCGCGAGACAGATCGCCCCTCTCGACTGTCGATTGATCAGCACAGTTTCATGCTTCGGAGGGAAAACAGTCTGTCTACAGAGAGCAGGCATCGAACAGTGCGTGGACTTTGTTGATGTTTTCTCCATCAGATTTGGTATCAATTAATTCCAAGGATGGTCCTAGTTCTCCATATCGATGCCCATTTCATCACAATTGTCGTTCCGCTCAGGTTTACTGCCCACATAGGCTTAAATGAGCGGTCTGGAGCGGTCTTGTCTCTCGGTTTCCAATCTCGATCAGAAATTACGACGTACCACAAAGGTTCCACAGGTGCACCACAAAGCCAGTGATTGGATACGAGTACGACCCGCGCTGTCGCACACCGATGGAGAGCGCTCAGATTTTGTTAGAGCCGAGCCCTCGTTAGTTTTTGATCACGAATTGGAGACTCCACCGAGTGACAATGCGATACGCACAGCTCGTAATGGGTCCCGCAGGATCCGGTAAATCGACTTTCTGTTCAACGATGGCAAAACACGCTGAAGTTTCGAAGCGAACAGTCAACGTCGTGAACCTAGGTAAATATAGTGTGTGTGTCTCTCCGAGGTTTCAACTCACCTATCCTGGAGACATCATTGTATGTCCACCCTCCTCGTACCCTTCACTCGCTTCCGTTCGAATCCCCGCTGATGCTCTCAACAAATACAATAGTAGAATCCAGTTCCACCGCACCGCTTCGGCGCGAACAAAACTCCCTGTGGTATCTCACCGAGACCTAGTGGCCACAATAACATGAAGTTGGGTTATAGAATGAGACGAGAATTATTATGATCACGCGTTCTTACAGATCCTGCTTGTGAATATTTCGATTACTCGCCTGTCTTCGATCTCAGGGATCTGATCCATGTCGATGATGTAATGGAGGAAGAGGACTTGAAACTGGGCCCGAATGGCGCTCTGGTTTTCTGCCTTGAATACCTAATCAGGTGAGCCGGAGGAACGAGGAGATCAGGAATCACTTGCAGGATGAGCTTGCTTTCGTCTACTATCTCCAGGTTTTTTTTTCAGGAACACCGAGTGGATGGAGGAACAGTTGGCAGATTCGCCGGATGATGATTACTTCATTTTCGACTGTCCCGGTCAAATAGAACTCTACACGCATCTCGATGTCATGAAGCGATTCACAGAAATGCTTCATCACATGGATTTTAGGCAAGATACATTTATTATCAAAGCAGAATGCCGGCTTGTTCCATCTGTCTGTTCTCATTCTAACCTCATTCTCAAACTATGACGATATTGGAAAAGATGGAGAAACATCGGCAAAGTGTTGAGCCATGGAATCTCAGACAAACGTTCTCTACCCCCAGAGTCTGCGGCGTGTATTTGATAGAATCGCAATTCATGATTGAAACTCACAAGTTTTTCTCCGGAGTGTTCTCCGCGTTGAGCTCCATGGTGAATCTAGAGATCCCTTACGTCTGCGTCCTCACAAAAATGGATCTCCTGAACGCAGCGGGCCGTCGGCGTATCGGTGAATTCGTGGACAGTGATGCTCAGGCACTTCTTGACGACAGCATGGAGGCGCATTCGAATCCAGTGAGCAAAATTTCGTCTCAGCTTCTTCGGATATCTTAGTCGCGAAGATGGTGCAATTCAGTCAGAGATCAACTTCAGGGAGTGTTGGGAATAATTTGAAGCGTTCAAAAAACTTTCAGAGGTTCGAAGCACTCTCGCGTTCGGTGGCCAAAGTTGTTGATGACTTCTCGCTCGTCAGGTTCATTCCGCTTAACATCAAGAACGAGGAGTCTGTTGCCGACACTTTGATGTTGATCGACAATGCAATCCAGTACGGCGAGGATCTGGACGTCAAAACGGCGGAATTTGAGGAGCCTGACGCCGAGGATTAGAATATCGAGCGAAATGTCGAAATACTCTGAGCATTCAAGTTTAAAACGGAGAGTGATAAGGTGATTCTTGAGCTCGCCTCTTTAACGAATGGGGCGCTGCACCTATACGCAGGCACTCCAGAACATGACTTGATCCATTCAGACTCGTGCAATCCCTCCGATAATAATGAGGCGTCGTTCCATTGCGAAAGTTGTGCTTTTATAACACCCCTCCGACTTCGACAGGTACATCCTGTAGTTTGTTGTGTCCTCATCATGTGATCCAGTCCCTTTTGGTTTGAAAACACAAATATAAATTCCGACTCGGAAATTACTTTCTGACCAGAGAATGAATTTTAGAGATCCGAGAATGTCTACTTGTGGCCCGGAACTATTTCTTGCGGGGATTCCTGAGAATGATTCCGCCCGTGTTCCCCGCCAATCTTCACTAGAAACCAGCATTGAAACTGACTGCCCCTGACGGAGAAACCGGCAGGAAGCGGGTTTAGAACTCCCGAACCTCGTCTTCCGCTATCTCCGCCGAGTCTTTCCAATTCGACGTTAAAGTTGAGTCACAGAGATTGTTTCAGCGCCCAGAGAGAGAATCCCGTCCATTCTGGTTCTGAACCGGCGGTAAACCCCGAGAGGAGGCGGTCGTAGATGGAAAATGTATTTTCTCGACCCCTAATCTCAATGCGAATCCCTATGTTAGTATTACTCAGAGTGCCCTGAAAACCCCGTGTCGCGAATCCTCTGAATTCGTTCCAGAGGAATCGTTGTGGAAATTCCCTCAAAACTTTGAAGCCCCGACGAACCTGGAGTTGAGAGTGATGGTGGATCTACTTCCGATCGGTTCTGGAGTACTCGTTGCAAAAAGTGTCTGGTTCAGGCTGACTTGAAATTCCCTCCCGTTTGCGCATTCTAGAGAGAATTTACGCACTGGATCAGCCCATACCTCTACTAATCTAAACGAAGAACGGGATCTACACTGCTCTGCTTCATATCCACCCTCACTACCGGCCAAATCGGGTTCGGGACAATATCTGACAGATACCGCGAATGGCGGAGCTGCTCGAATCCTCTTTGAAACGAGTTGCTGGACGGCAAGGCTCCGGGCTCCCTGCTTAAGTTTTTGCGAGCCTACTCACTGGTTGCATCTTCGATCTCAATGAGGATCTCTCCGATGAATTCTGCACGGTTATTTCATGTCTTTTTGCGAGTTTTTTGCTCTGAACCGAACCTTTGTATCAGATTCCTGCATGCTAGCTCTCATCCGCCTATCGCCCATCGAGTATCGACGATACTGGAGAAGAGATTCCGTAATAGCCGAATTACGCTCCGTCGATAATCTCTGATACTTGTGGACCCCTCGATCGAACTTTCGTCTCCATATCGCCATATAGTAGTTCCGCGACTGTCTAGCCAGGTCGCCGAAGCCGAACAGCTGCGGCTTCTTTTCCGAACAGAGTCATCCATGACAACAGCGTGCAAATCCCCGGAATGAGATGGGACCTCATCCTCTTCGGCGCGTTTGGAAATCCGTTGCAGGAGCATTCACCCACGTGCGCTCCAGGTCTTCTGGAGCTACGACCACCAGCATGTTCTGATAAGCTGTCCGGTCTCTGATGGTTTCGATCACCTTGTCTTCAATGATGAGAAAATCTTGAGTTGCCACGTAAAACATCTGACGCTGCTCCTCTCTGCTCAAGCTGCTGCGAGTTCCCATGGCTTCAGCGGCGACTTCGCCAGTGGAGCCCGGCTCAGACTGCCTCACACAGACTCTGTGCTGCGGCCTCCTTCCGCGACTCAGCGAACAACTGAGAATGCCGCTCCGAACGAAACGTTAGAGGAAGTCAAGCATGGGTAATTATCGTCCTGAAGCGTTGCGATCAGGAGCCAGCATTTTTCTCAAACAATCGCAAATCTCAACGTTCACCAGGAGCAAGGCGAGAGGGAAACTAGGCGTTTCTCTCTTGGTCAGAGATGTTCGATTCGAGCTCGGTACGACGTCCTTTCTGATTCGCACCCTCCATGGACGGAAGCTACGCTTGCGCACACAAATGCGGAGTTCAGCTTATCGTCCGCAGAAACAGGGAATAGAATACAGTGCAACCTCGATCATTTCAACCCCGGTGATTTCAACCATTCAGATTCCAACCTCGATCATTTCAACCGGTCAGGCTCCAACCTCGATTATTTCAACCTGAAATACAGTGCAGCCCCGATTATTCCAACCTCGATTATTTCGACTTTCGATTATTTCAACCGTTTTCCGCATCGATGAGTTAAAATAATCGGGGTGTTACTGTGCCACAACGAGCGAATTCACAGCAGCGTATTTCGGCCGTGGGCTCATACCCAACTGCACTGACCCAAGTGGGCAGCCGCAATCTCCAGGCGAGGGAACTCATCTCCTGGCCCAAGAACGATTGGAAAACCGCCTTCCGCTCTCATCATTGCGTCAGTGTATCCACAGTTTTTATTTCTCCAAGGACGTTCGGGAAGTCGTGAGCCCGATCTTTGAACCAGATACCTCGCGAGTCCGTTCCCGACCGTTACAGATTCGTTTCCTGCTTATTCCAGATACTCAACCTCCAACAACTCGTATGCGCTTCTCCGTTGCAGAGACCGTAGTTTGGGGACGGAATCCGATTTATTCGGTCGATGTGCGATAATTTCCGATCCGAGGCCGCGTACAACTTCGGGGCTTCGAGAATCCCTATTCCATCTAGAAACTCTACTGGTATGACCAGAGAACCTTTACAAAGGAATCGGTCACCTTTCGGACATCCGTGAAGCAATGTTCGACGTGCACGGAACAACATAGAGCGCTCGAATATCATCAAACACAGACTCATTCCGGAGAAAGAGCCAGATGAAGAGGACTTATTAGGAACGGGCACTCCGAGCCGCTGAGGTCAAAGCACGCACTGGCGAAGCATATATCGCTCATGAAAATAACCGGTGACGTCGACTTTTGTCGATAGAGAAATTCGTTTCATAACTTCATGAAGTTTGATTGCTATTTCGTGTAGCAGGGAGGAGCCCATGTTTGTTTCGGTCCCTCGCATATCATAACGAAAATTGCTCCTCCAACTTAACGAGGTTCTTTCGGCTGCCTAGCTGTTCCATCAAGTGGAGCTCGTGAATGACGTTCTTTTAGCGAATTGTAGTGCCTACTCTCCCGCTATTCATTGTTGTCATGAATTACTCGCGAAGGTGATACTTTCGCTCCATAGTGATGTATTCTCCGAGAGATCTTCAAGAATGTCCACAGAAGAATGCGGGCTATGTCATCAGTTGACTGCGTTCTCGATAGTCCCATGGATGATCCTCTAACGAAAGATACTTGTCGATTCCTCGCTGTCTCGTATGAACGTTTTGGTTTCACGTCATTGGTCAGAATAGTAGTGGGAAGTTCCTTCCAGAACAGCTGCGTTCGGCGTTCCCAATCTTGCTGCTGGGGTTCCGAAACCCTGGAAACCATTTCCACCGATCGGAGCAGTCATCTGAAATATCGAAATGACCATCCGGAACATGATTTCATATTCGTCCCAGTCCCCCGTGAGAATTCCATTCCTTGACGTTCCGCTCGTAGGTTTGGCTTCTGATAACTTTAAAGTTTCTGCGATCATCAATACGGTGAATCCTACGCTAGGAGGTGCATCTGGTTATCATACTATCTCAGTTCCCGTCATTCCGAAAAAAAACTGCACACTTGTGGACGCGATCTCGTCTGCACTCGGTCGGAGGGCCTTGCCTTGCCGCTCATTTTTGTGAGCGGTCGAGTTCGCTTGAGCCACTGCTTCGTTGCCGAGAGCTCCCTAGAGCCTAATGTAATTCCCGTGTACTCGAGCGGGGGAAATAGCTACAAGGGAACATGTGTTCCTGCACTCACAACAAGGAAGAAGGACTCGTGGCTTAGTTCCGTTGGACTTCCGAAAAGCGAGCGCAATTCACATTCGAGCTTCTCATAAGCCATGGAAGCCTGGAAGCCATGGAAAACGGAAACGAACAAGATCGTTGCCGTCGCGGGAAAGCTGTTGTGTTCGAAAGATCCACACTTGAAGCAGCGGGTTGGAAGTTTGGAAGAATGCGCCGGTTGGCTAAGAAGGGCAATTTAGCAATTACCGCTGAATGCAGCTCAAGTTTGGTCTTTGAAACCCAACGTCGACCAGTCTTTTTCGTTCTTTTCGTCATTCACCGGATTCTTATTGCTCTTTCAGTGGAAATAATTCTGACAAAAGTGAGGAAAAACCGTAAGAGATTTTTCAACCCTCATCGAGACACAAGACTGGTTCTCGCTCTGCAAGGGGAACTTTAGTCGGCCTCGTCGCTTCAGCGACAGAAGAAGTCTACGCCATTAAAACATCATTAGGAATCATTTATGAAGCGAGAGCGAAATGGAGTATGAGGAATCATCGCCCCGTTTTTCTCTTGAGCGAAGCGCTTTTGGAAGAGATACGTATTTGACACGTTGAGGAACGACTCTGCAAGGGTAGTCTGAGACTTTCCCTTCCAGTTCCAAGGCTGAGAGAAGATGGAATGTCATCGGCGTCAGATGTCAAGATATGATGTTGGCGAAGGAGCGCGTCGTTCTCACCCATCCTAGCAGGCTTGACAGAGCTCGCGTTCAGTGACTAACATATCATCCATCGGTTGCTCGCTAAATTGAGGGAATCAATTCTTGCTTCTCAGTCCTCAGAAATATACCCGTCTATCAGACGGTGTCCGCTCATAAGCAATCACTATTCTATTGATTGTTCCTCGTGGTTGAGGGGGATCTCGCCTGATTCCGCCACCCCTCCCAAAACGTGGCCGTCCATTCGAGAGAGCACTCCGATTGGAGATTAGAGATGAAATTCCCGCCGCTAACCTCATCATCACCCCCCGTTACTGTGATTGCTCGTAACTCTCAGCTCCGCCCTTATCTACGAAACATTCCCGAGAATTTCAGATGAATCCGTCGCTTTATTGATGGCTTGAGTCGGAATTTCTGGAAATGCTTCGTACCCTATTTACAGCCACCCCTGGTGCTTTGTTCAGATCGATGATCCGACTGGAGTGCATTCATATTTGAGCTATCCAATGCATAGCAATCGTGGATCCTGAAATCGAGCTGAAACGCAACTATGTGTATTCGCCACTACATATGTCCGACTGTTCAGTAGAGTAGCCCCACACGATTCACCATGGTGGACGATCGTCGCGGTAGGCTCGTGGATCTTCTATCGTAGTAACCGCCGTAAGCTTGCGAGAGACTGGACATCGACGTCATCGAAGGGGATCTCCGGCTTGAATCGGAAGGTATCCAGATGTTTGGGATTCTCCAAGTTATCAAATATTATTCAGCCCAACGTTCGTCGCTCTCGTAACAGTGAATGGCTCCTCTTCACCTCTTCTACGAGGAACAGCTCACCTCAACGTCGAGGATGTGTATCTGGATGTGGTGTGCGCCTCCGGAAGACGGGGGTATGAAGAAGCCAACGTGAAGAAGTCCGTTGTCAATCTGATGGGGAATCTCGGAGCTAGATCTCATGGATCGTTTCTCAGTACACCGGAATAATTCATGAGGTGATTTCCATTCCATACGACGAATCTCACCTCGAAACATAGTTGCAGTAACACTGAACGGTGCCTCTTGAGAGACATCGAGTACACGACGTGACGTGGAAGTGAACGTTCCTAGCCGTGACGTTGGGTCTCCTGGACCTACGAACCTGTAATGGGGATACGCTTGTGCGTCTTGATCACTCCTGCATTCGACTCGAATTACCACAGTTTCAGAGGGAAAACCTGGGACAAGCATGATACTGACTGATCTGCTCCTCCACAGCTGAGCATCGAGAGCCGGAGGAGACACACTCCGCTCCCTCGATTGTACCCCGTGTGCAGTGGTGTTCCTGGAAACAATACATGTCTGACATGAGCTTCGGATCGGTTTTGATCCGGACGAGATCGGTTCCGCGGTGCATGCGAATTACGCATTACCTCGAATAAAGTTTTGGCAGCGAGAGATTCAGCGACGATTGAGTTATTAATCTGACTGGAGTTTCGAAGATCCGAGGAGTTCTGGATGGAATCTTGATTTCGTCCTCCCGCTCTTTTTTCGTCAGGCGAACGCTCCTGTGAAAGTTGGACGTTGTTCAGGTTCACCCATTCTCGGCGGAACTTAGCGTTAATCATTGCCTCGGACGCTATTGGAAAGAGTTCTGAGCAGTTTACAACTTTCTCCTTTTTTGAACCAACTCCAAAAAGGTTCTCTCACCTAGTCCGGCGAAGGAGGCTCTCCACAGGCGAAGAACTTCTGGTTGATTTATTCCTGACACTGAAAGTCCGCGACAGATTCGATGACGACGTCGACATGATGTCAATCGATCGAAGAAGTGTTCGATTCCGGAGAGGCGAATCAGAGCGCGGTATCCGGGCTCTTGATCGATTCAAGGTGCCGGAATGTAATTTCACTCAAAGCGCATAAAGAGGTTACTCGCACAAAGTATGTCGAGAAATGTCTCAGCAAACGAAAAAATTGTTGCTGCTGGCGTCCGAGAAAATCAACAGAGCTGTACCTCCTGCTGCGGCGTACTTGACCAGTTAGGCTACTGAGACCTAGGGAAGTGGAGAGAAGGCCAGAGGAATGCGGTGTCAGACCAACAGGCAGCTACACAGCCGCTCGCCCGGCACATGATGCTCGCCGCAACGCACGAAGCGTAGGCTCAATGAGTGTCAGTGACTGAACTCGTAGAACTCTCTGAGCCGCTATTATGTAAAGCGGGAGCGGCAAAAAACAACCAATCAGAGACATTGAGGGATATTCAAGTCAAGTTGATCTTGAAGGTGGTTTCGGTTTCCGGAGGAATGATGTGTAATGTTGTGCTGGAAAACACGCAAACGTTCGAGATCGCGAGCTGTTTGGGTCGGTCCCGCTTGCACGATACCCCGCACTCGGGGAATTCCGCGAAATATGAGTGGTCCGCATCAATTTTCACAGATCGATTCCCATATATGTCGGGCATCATTGAGGGCCCACGTCTTGGCCCCGACACCTCTAGCGGAAATTCAATGGAGGATCACGACATCAACAGAGTGGCAGGGCCTCAAGGTAACTGCAATCGGTTTTCTAGCAGGTCTACTACAATAACGAATCAAGATGATCGCCTTTGAATCTCCTATCGTCCACTCTTTGGTTTCCTCCTTTGACAAAGTTACGGCGGAAACAGAAACCGGCTCGAAAATTCCCGAACGCCCCCCTCCCCCGTAGAGCATGCAGAAATTCAGAATAATATAAGTGCATATTCGACGGTTCGCAGTATACATCTCAACGTGCAGGAGCAAGGACACTGCTCAAAGCTCAGCCCGAATCGTCCGACAGGCGCGCCTGGAGCTGCGGTTTCTATAATTTTTGTCGATGACGTTGGAATCATGGGGTGTTTCCACCGAGGCTCCCCGACTCTCACCGCATTCATCTATCGGGAATTCTCCGGAGAACCTCATCCCAAGTGTCTCAGAAGAGCGCGCTGAGCGGCAGTTTGTACAGATGCAGGAAGTCACAGCTCCGTCCTAAGAGATCGCTTGTGTGAATGCTACTCAAAGACGAGAGAATATCGCTCTTCGTGTGCCGGGGCCGTGGAGGCTTGAGTGCAGCTCAGATAGGAGCTGAATCCTGATGGCAGAGAAAACAAGTCCCGTGTTTGTCCTCTCGGCTCCTTCATCTGAGCTTAACGATCCCCCGCCCTCCTGTCCAAGAGTCGCACCAAGCATATTCGCGAGGTCAGCGCTAATCTCATCTTTTTTGTCAAGGAGATTTTCTCGATAGCCTTAGGCTATCATGGAGCGATAAAGTCACCACGAGTCGCGGTCAGCGACAACACACCACCAATGGATGATCGAATCATGAAATGTTGTGTCGTTCACCTTGCGATTGCTCATGTGCTGGGCCAGACGAAACATCTATCAAAAATTGAGAAAAACGCTTGCTGTGTGCTCACATGTGTATGAGAAAAAAGAATGGAATTGAATGTTTTGTAAATGCAGGATAAGGGACGGTCATATCCGGGAGCTGAAAATTCCCGATGGAAAATGCCCATTATTCAGAACGATTGAATCGTCTCCAGCCATCATCGCAAAAGATCTCGCTGAGAGATTCCTGGTCCTCCTTGGGGCTCCATTGGCGCACCGTTGCCCCTCATATGAGGCGGCCGTCCGACGCGTCGAAAATCGAGTCGTTCGCCATATCTCAAGCGATGACTATCCACAGCATGGTACCTTGCTTATCAGTCATTCGAGCTGGATGAGTTTCTCCCCACTATTGCCCCAGCATCTGCACCTGCCAAACGAACCGACTTCTTCGGATTGGCCCCCGATCTTCATCTTGTTTTCCTCGCTGCTGCCAACTAGTCACTGTGTTTCGAGCACCGCCTTGCAGGTAATATTGGGATGAGTCCTTTAGGTGCAAGGCGTTGCTTTTTTTCAAAGCGCCTCCTGATGGAACTGGTCGACCAGGGTTGGATACGTGACAAGGAAATATATGTATCGGCCCAATCTTCTTATTGTGGAGCAATGCTACGTTTGAAAAGTTCTTCAGACCTAACCGAAAAAACGTCGTTCCCAGTATCGATCCGATGAGGTGCCGCATCCGAGCCCGTGTCCCATGCTCCTTCCTCTGGAGAGCTGCGGCTATTTAACGCCCACGGGAATTTCGGCTTTAATCATTTGTCGAGTGGCTATTGATTGATCCAATTAGAGAGTCCGACGGATGAAACCCAACTAACAATTGATGAGATCGACGGTCACCACGGCTGAACCGCGCTTCCTTGTCCCCTGATCTGTTTCACACCGATGTTGGCTTCAATGCAGTCCGCATCGTCTCTCCTCAGGCGCCTACGCACTGTGGCTTGCCCCGAAACACTGTGAACTCGAGTCGAGCACGCGACGGATCGACTCTTTTGTGACGGGAAGCGAAGTTCGGAAGAGTGCTCAACCCGCTGGAGCACTTTGGAGTCGGGTCTTGATCTACTTTTTGTTGTGGCATGAGCTCTGAACAGCGTCTCTGGCGCTGAGAGTGCTGCCGAAGTGAACCTTGTCAAGATTGTCCGAATCACCCACGAAGAGGTTATTCTCGAATTCACTTTCTATGTCCGCGCAGCTAATCTCGATTGCCTCGCCAAACTCCCCGCCGGGAACAATGAAGGAGATTATCACTCAGAAACCAGGAATTGCAGATCTGCAGAATGGCAGAGTTTCTTTTGAATGTGATCCAATTGGAAATTATGGCGCGTTCATGGATTTCCGAAGATCACCTTGGCCTCGATGCGTCCGCAGCGGTCGTGGGTGACGCCGCGATCACTGCTCACCTTTGGGGGAATTCTGAAGGTGAGTGGAACCACTCAACGAATCCGATCTTCCGAGCTCCTTGAGGCCGGCTTTTTCCTTATCGCGAGCGTCCATCCCTCAGGTGTTCTCGCTGGAGTTCCATTTGCCAATGTAGTCGCTAGGGAGCTCAATCTCAACATCACATGGCTTCGAAATGAAGGTTAGTTCCTTGAGTCGTCCAGATACGGTCGAAGGATTCACGGATTCCTGGCGTTGTTTCTGGCGGTGAGGAATCTAGGATGATTCTTCTACTCTGATGTCGTGGTGGACCGAACCCAGTGTTCTTTCTCCTTCTGATTCTCAAGGTGAATGGCTCCATCCGACTGTGAAAGTTGCCGAGATTTGCGGACCGGCAAGACGGGTCCTATTGGCTGAAAGAACTGTTCTGAATACTCTGGCTCGGGCAAGCGGAGTTGCCACGAGAACTCGGGGACTTCGCGAACAACTAACATTGGTGATTTCGATGTGACTATTCGCGAACATTGCCCACGTCACTCAATGGCCCATCTCTCTCACTAAAGAGTTCTCTTAAAGCTCAACTGGAGAGGAATTTTGGCTGGAACTCGACGAACAACTCCTGGTTTCCGCTTGATAGAGAAGTACTCCCTCGTTATAGGGGGTGCTGACACCCATCGGTGAGTTCCCATCATAGAGAGCTGGAGCGAGTCGGACAATCCAGGAGCACAGATGGATATTACAGAATCTCTCGAAAAACTCTCAACAGGAACGACCTAGCCTCGATGGTGATGCTTAACGCAAATCACATAAGAACAGCTGGAAATGTGAAAAAGGTGACCAACAGTTTCGCACCCGACGTACATCGGGTTGTCAAGGAGATAATGGTCATCCTCGATCGTCAGCTGCGATTAGAGGAATCGTCGCTGTGTTCCATCAGGAAAGATGTCGTTGATTTCAGGCGGTCACCATCGCACGTAGAGTTGGTGGTTTCACAAAAAAAGTGGAGGTAGAATGTCTGAGCCTCGAAGACGCCATCAACGCAGCCAACGCGGGTGCAGACATCGTTATGCTTCAAGATTTCATCGCCAAGGTCAGTCAGACCGGGAGATCGGGACAATTTTCCTAATGATCTCGACGATATCGTCCACTTTATCTTCAGAATCTGCTGGTCTGCGAACTTCCAGACTGGTCTCAACGGTCCCGCAGTGTCTTGCGTGTCGATGGATCGAGCCGAGCCCATTGAGCCGAGGCTCTCAAATAACACGGAGGAATTCATTTCCAGGAACTCAATGAAACCACTTCGTATCTGAAAAAAGAGTTCCCGAGGCTCATCATCGAGGCATCCGGTTACAATCTCACCATCGAAAATATCAAGGTAGATATACTCAACGAGGGATTCCGGAAGGAGTCTGGCGAGTCTCTTCTTGCTCAACAGGAGTAATTTCCAGGATTTTGCGCTGCCGGCAGTCGATATCATCTCAACGGCTCAACTCACTCAGGGATATTCTTCTCTCGAGTTCAATCTCAAGGTGCGTGTTATCATCGACTGGAAGCTTCACACAAGGGAAGCACAAGGGCCTAGCTAAATTGGAGTGTGCCGTTGGTGAGAATCTCAAAATGTTGCCTCCAACGAGAAGGCTGGAGTTTCGTCTGCATATCGTCACGTGAACGGAACATTAGCGTTTACCTGAGAATGGTCATATGAGTTTTCGTCGATTCCGAGACTGATTCTGTCGACGAGAAAGCTCACCGTGGCGTATTTCCACTCGCGTCGTCACTCATTTCAGGCTGAGGAATTGTCATGATTTTGTCACACACTTTTCAATACATGTCAACTCGCTTCCTTGCGTGCAAGCTCGGTGGAATCGAGTCTCGTGTCTCCCGGATGACAAACTCGCGGGAACAAGAACTCATGTTATATCCCCGGGTTGTTTTTCATTCGATGGAATCAGCTTCGAATTGAAATACGACTCCGTTGAACATTGTCGCACGAACCCGCATGAGGAATCGCTGATCTTCTCAGGGCCCTAACTTTTGCACGCTTGGCGGAAACGAGAGCCCCAATCCGGAGCTAAGATATCTCACCGATCTGAGACTCCTCAGAAGATGTCTCTTGGCGAAGGAATACCAAATTATACGTAACAAGATTGTGAATGCTTTTTTCTAGGTGGATGGGCCCCACGCAGATTGCGATCACACAAACGAACAGTAACGGGCTGCTCATGAGAGTCATCAGTGAATGGAATCTCGAGGAATCGAGTACTGATCTGTTCGGAAGGCATATAAACTCTCCATTTCCTGTCACGACTCTCAGGCATGCGTTCTCCATTCTCGTCCTCTGCGTCGGTTTCTTTAGAAATACGGTGCAAGCTTTCTCAGCGATTTGATCCTCCTTTATCCGGAACTTCGATTGCAACTTATCGTTGCAGCTTTGTGAGTCCCCTAGGCGAATCAACCAATTCCATGATATTCAATATTCTGATGGTGAAGAGAGAAGAAACGGATTTATCAACGCTTCTCGCGATCCGCGTGTGGAGAAGGGAGATGAGCGCTGCTCCGTGCTTCGTTCCACGGGAGCTAAGCGGCAATCTCTTTGGAAACATACAGTTGCGTAACAAGGGGGGGGGCGGAGCACCGGGGCCATCGTTTCTAGAGTCCTACTGGGGCTCCTGAAGCTCATCAAGAAGTATTGTTTAATTTCGACATCAGCGACCGGAACACCGTTATTTTCCTCCGCTCCGAAGCTACAAGTTCGGCGAGCTGTGGAAGAAGTTTTGAAATTGATCAAGTCCTGTCTCCGCTCCACTCTAGGTCAATTGCGACTCTCAAATCTGGCGGTCCTGTCGACCAAGCATGATTTCTCGAATAACATCGATCTTTGGAATTCGATGAATGATTCTGCGAATATGAGAGCCCGTAAGGTTCAGTTTTGGAGCTTGCATCCGTTTGCATTTTTCGATGCCCACCCCGGGCACCAGAGATCCTTGTCGCGTCACTGGATACTTAGGTAGCAGGGGCCTTACCATTATCTGCTTCGAGGGGCAGGGGGAGGGCAAATTTTCCGCCCGAAAACTTGGTCTGGTTGTGAGAGCTCCCGCATTCAGTCGAACACAGAGATCTGAGGACGACCATCGTCACCTCAAAAATACAAATCGTGTTATCTGTACTCAATTCCCGTAAATATCGGATTCATCCAGTGTAACTTTTTGAAATTAGTTGAATCACGATATCTTATTCTCACCCCCACATTTTCTCTCCAGCCCTCACGGTGGTACACTTCAACAAATCATCATGCCTAATGATCAAGAAACCCATAAGAATAACGGTTCCGAGCAGTATTTAACAAAGTACGTTGTCCACGGTCCCCAAAAGAATCGCTTTTCTCATGTTCCTTCGCTTGGAGATTCATGTAAGAAGGTGTGAAGGGTGGGGAGGAACAATGAGTTATGACCAGGGATGTAACGAATTCGCATTCACTGATGGGACTGAGAAACTGATGGAGCCGAAGTGCAGTGTTTCCAATTCCTTGCCTGAGCTCTCGTACAGCGTGATTGATGCACATGAGAAGTTTTTTGAATGTGACGAATGCTTGATGATTTCTTATCATGCGAGAGGTACGGAGAAGCTCGCGCCTGCGTTCGGTCAAGGATTCTGCAGAGTCTTGCTGTACCCATGCCTGAGCAAGGCTATATTTTCTCCGAAGGCTCGAGTGGATGTGGATTTGGGTTCGCTTTGTATTGATAATCCTCCCAAACGCACTGGAACATGTTCAGCTCCCTCATTAGTCCCTCTGACGTAGGTAGATTGTAGAAGAGAAGTGCCAAGACTTCGGGGTCAAACTTCTCAAACTTGATCCTCCAAGTGATTGCTCTTGTTCAGAGATCTGTAGCTGTTCTCTAGCAGAAAGATTCCATGCGGTGTAAGAGCGGAGTTAGCGGTTCGAGCGTGAGAACAGTACGATTTTCTGAACCGATATGCTCTCCCATTATGACTTGCGCCCCCTCCCTCAATAGTCATTGGTAATCTGTCAAAAAGACTAGCGCAACGGAGAAAATAATTCGCCAGGACTCCTCGATATATCTCGCTGCAGGAAAAAGGCTCGGTGGCTCCCTTTTGGACCATGGTGCTCAGAGTGTCGCAATGCTGGAACTCGTTGCACGAAATCCCCCGACGCTCGAGCTCCGGGTTCGCGGTTACAACTAGGGGGCCGGGACACACTGTTCTAGGTGTAGCTTCCGAGGGGCGAACCGATGCCCACAATCAGAACTCATTCGATGCTCGGGCATCATCCCGAAATTCCTCGTTATTGAGCGCTCGATGACTCAGCCAGCTTCACTCCGAATTGTTCTCTCCGAATTCCGGGGATCCTGGAAGAGCGTGCTTGGCATGGACAGGTCTCGAGCGCCGACGAGGGATGTCCTCAGTTCGCTATGTGGGAAGCGCCGAGCTTCCGTACAAGAAAAGAACCGTGGGTGCGGCAATCTTTCGGGGCGTAGTTCCGAGCGATCGCACAAATACCTGAGACAAGAAACTTGGAGGGAGATGGAATGGCTCGTTCTGTGTGTGATAACGATTCGTAGCTATAAGGAAATCTCCTCTTCTCCTCGCGTCGAAAGCAAGAACCGCATCATCCTGATTTTCGACTCGGCAAGGTTCATGAGATTTTTCCCGCTCCGGTATGACTCTGAAAGCTACATTTGATGCATTCTACGAAGGTCGACGATGTGTATTATCACCCTCTCAACAGCGATGATCATCTTGCTCGATCTCTCAGATTTCGCCGATTCCGTAGGAAAGAAGTGGCTGCGAAAGGTACAAGGAGCGCAACCGATTGTTTCCTTTGTTCCTTCTCTTCTGACTCAGGATCCGAAGATTGCTTCCTGTCCATCTCGGCCGCGAAGAGCCTCCTCCGTATACACTCCGTCTACCGACCTTCCTGCCGTGAGCCAAACGAGATTCCGAGCTCGGGTGGACACACGTAGAAGTGGAGCGGGATCGAGTTCATGGTACATATGAGACACATGGTGGTCTAAAAATCAGCTCGTGAAATCACCTACCGTGGGTATCGGAAAAACGTATCCACTGACGCATGACTCGAGTTCACTCACTGCTCAATTCAAAGTGCCGGTTATCGCCGGCTCCGGGAATGAGCACCAAACACGAGTTTTGACGTGGGAAATCGAGAAGCGAATCGGGGGTCGACGGCTATCTAGTGCTTAAACACCTTTGGAGAGATGCTAGAACTGATCGTCATTCTCTGCTCGAAATAACCATTCACTGATCACTCGAAACAAATCTAGCTTTTGCCGCTCTCACTACCTGACTCGACGATGCTCTAGCATATGAGCGTCCCGAACGCCAGCCCGCGGCGGAAAGAATGCGTTTCACTGTGTTCGAGGATCTTCACTGCATAGGTCCCATCACGACTCACACTCTGCGAACATTCTATGTTCTCTGACGTTCATATGCCGACCCCTTCCAATGCAGGGATTCAGTGACGGAAAGGAGCGACCTGGAGCCCTTCCCCCGACTTCCCTTCGTGGGTTGGTTTAGGCTGAGGGACGTTCCGGGGCTCTTCCCTATACACGGCACCCCGCCGCAGAGCCGGTCCCCCCTCCTTCCCCTTGTTTCGGGCGGAACATGTAAATATTTGGATCGACGTTTCGGTACCCGATGGTCCCGGCCCAAAATTCTCGGCTCGTAGAGAGGAGCTTCTATTTAGCAAGCGAATCGCAACTGGCAGCGAAGCTTGATGGATGGCCTGAATGCGAACAGATTCTGAAAGATTGAGTCTTTGACGCCTTCAATGGAGAACGCATGAGCTGAAACAGCCACCAGTTAATGTTATGCGCTTTCTGTTCCGATGGCTCCGCTTGCAATGAGCAAGTGCTACAATCTGGAGCGCGATTCGACGCGCGCGAAACGTACCTTAGTCGGCAACCTACGATTGAGAGAATCATCACCATATTCATGAAAGGGAATTTCGATATCATTACGATCGCTATTGCGGCAAAGTTCAGCGACATAATGCGTCGGCGGTGCTTTCACTGCTGTGCTGTCGTGATTTCTCGCGATGTGCCACGACTGCTTCTCGGCCGCCGCATTTCACGCAGACGTTCGATTCGAACGAACGAACGACACGATTCCGATAACTCCGTTGATCATAAGAAAAGAGCTTGTATCATTATTCAGTCTGATACGCCTCGGGAGTTCTTCGCAACGAGCCGCCAAATCGGGGAACCTATCGCCGGGCCAAAGGACATGACCCTCGTGATCAGAAGTGTTTTTTCGAAGTCCGAGACCCTGGGCTCTGAAATCGTTGGATGGTCTCCCCATTGATTACGTCGCATTTGCTTGAAGCCTTCACAATGGAGCCTCTGCTTTTTAGCTGGTTCCATGCTGTTATCATTCGAAAAAGAATATATGCCAACCAAAGCCGATTCTCCATCTAGTGAACAGGCGAGCAGCAGAAATCATTGGTGCACTGTGAGCGGTTTACAAACTCGAAGGGTTTCACAATATCAATGCACCGGAGTGGGGCTCGGAGGAGCGCTGACTAATGATGTGATCAGTGGATCGAGAGTTGACTGAAGTCGAAATCGCTGATACAGTGGAACCTCGTTCAGCTGGACTGAGCGGAACCGGAGGTTTGAGCTCGTCACTACGGGTTCCGAATGTCTCACCTTGATAGGAAGCCCCTGGCCCGTGGGGACATCGAACTTCCGGGACTCGCGCGATCCGAACCGAAAGTTTTGAACCTTTTTGATAGGTATTCAGATACTCCCTGATGGTTCAAACTTTTGATGCCATTGCGTGATATACCGTCCGAGGCTCTAGTCGCCTGAGTCGGATATTGTGAAGTGTCAAGGCACGATTCAAAGTGCCAAATGAAGTTTCCTCAGATTCGATGCGGCCAGATCGGCTCCCTAAGAAGAGAGCACGGTATTTTTTCGGGTCCAGAGCTCCTGTTTACATCGATCGCACTCGATGGAATGATGGGAATGGTGGAAGAAGGATTGGGCGGCAGTGTCGGCATCCAACCGCTCTCCTGTTCCGTAAAAATGATCAGAGGATCATCAGACGGATATATCTCCAGGACGGTTTGAGCGTCGAATGACAATTTTAGATCGAGTGACTCGCGGATCTGAACATAAAGGAGACTATTTCTTTCTTCCTGTTTCGGATCGGGAATCCAGTCTATATTCCGTCACGAGACGTCGCACGAGATACGCTCAATAAGTCCTGCAAGCTTCATCAAAATCAAACGGGTGCTTCAGAGCTCGTTATCATTTTGTATGACCGGGACCATGTTCAACCAAATATTCTTATCTGCGATACATACACGTCACGTCCAAGACATCGCTTCCTCCGAGAGCGTCCCCACCTCTCTACATCTGAAGTATACCGAAAGGGATCGGTCAGCCCACCCGATGATGACCCCAAACAAAAAAAGTCAAGTTTCCAATCAGCGACTTTCGCCATACAGCAAATGTTCATAAGGGAGGCGGCTATGCATCTATTTTAGCATACATCACTCCTCGGAGTTGCTTCTATCACGCATAGAAAACTCCGTCAGTTCTGAACCTGGTCGAGGGATCGATCCACAGCATCCCGTTGTCTTCAATCCGTTCTAACACTCTCAGCAGTACCTCTCGATTCCTTCGGTGCTGTTGTTTTGTGCTATGTATCGGTGCTATGTACTCGTCTTCCGATTCATGTGCTAGGCGAATCCAGCTTATTTTTCGACTAAAGGCCGAAACGCGCTGCCTGGGAACACGTTTCTTCTCGGCTGGGCTGCTCTCTGACTCTACGTTTCAGTTCACTGTTCAGGTCAACAGGCATACGGAATGACTTCGTCCGGAATACTTGGAAGACGGGGAGGTGAATATATCTCTGGAGCGAGCGATGTCCAGGACATGATGTATGAGATATTTTGCGAATGAAAATGGTTGATTGGCGCTGGTCCGGGTCATACGGAATGATAATGAACCACGAAGCGCCCTTTGATTTTGATGAAACTTGCAGCGCTAATAGAGCTCAATTGGGGCAAACATTCCGACGAAATATAGACTGGGACTTCCGATTGTGTGCGGAGGAATTGAATATATACAGAGTGGCTTTTCAAGACGGTAATTCTCGAGCTTGATCTTGTTTTGGCCATAACTTTCTCAGTTCTTGGGATATTATCAAAAATCAAGGAGTCATCCATAGAGCATATCGAGGCGGTCATTTTCATTCGAGATGCTTACATCTTTCGAGGGAATGAGAAAACTTCGATCGGATTTCCGTTGAATGGCCCGCTTATTTTCGCGCGTCCATTGCGAGCCCCACGAGTCCGATCGGATGCATATTGACACTTTCACGCTGACTTCTAGGGAGACCTCGAAAGAGGAATCAGTCATTCTCGGAACCGTTTTCTGAACGCCATTCTCATCATAACCATTCGAATTTCAAACTGAAATGACCGCCCCAATATTCCACTCCTTGATCGTCGAAAATATTCCAATATTCCGTATTCCGAAAGTTATGGCTGAAACAAGATCGGACTCGAGAATTCCCCACTAAAAAAACACATTGTGTGTGAAAAAAACTCCGTTTTGGTTTCTGTCGGCTATGGATCTGCAATGGCCCGACGTGATGATGGGAAGCTTGATCGGAGAGCTCTCTGAAAGAAGGGGTTTCTCCGTTTTCAACCATCCAAACCGGACAGGGGGCAAGGGGGGCTGAAACTCAAGCTGAGGCCTCGTCACACGATCCGCGGAATTTTTCATGGAGTTTCCGGGGATTCGGAAGGGGGGCAATTCCCGCCAGACCCTTGATAACAACAAACATTTGTCGAAGAATGAATTCGACTTCGAAAGGTTGTTGCGGGCCGCCGATAGAGCCGCACGTGACCCCTAACCTACGACAAGCAAAGATGAATGGAATCATTGTCTACGCCCTCGAACTTCAGCATCAGCTTTCTCCCAGTCCGTCGCTGTTCCCGAGCCACGAGGTCTCCAGGAACCCGCACATTGATCTGTAGATGAAAGTTGGACTACGGCACTGCCTCGGCACTGATTTCGACCCACTGGACTTGCCGGGTTGTATGGCAGGTAACGGCTATCCGTTCATCGGAGTGTTCGCGGATCTGGTCCCGAAGATCGGCAGATCGTCTCATGCGATTCACTCAGCTCGGGACTGGCGACGAGGCACTGCTCGGGGCTATGGAAATCTCATCCGCGGATGAGAACGCACAGAATTCGTCGCCTACCTCGTTCAGTCCGCTTCCTGTGAGCTCATCCCCCCGGTCTCGCCGAGCGGCTTCAAATTTTTGAAGATCCATACACTCAGACTTACGTACTACCGCTCCATTACGATCGAAGCTTCACGCTCGAGGAGTGAACCAAGTATCCTCAGGGAGCAAGAGAATCTGACTTTTCCGATCTCGAGCTTCTCGGTGCCGTACCTTGGACTGACCCCCGCGGCCCGACGAGGAATCAGAAGGCTCTGTTTTCGGCTGAACCTCTCAGCCAGCCCTCAGGAGTGTCCCGGAATCACCTTTCGGTATTGCTTCAGTAACACTCCCTATCGCCTCGCAAATCCCATTGCGGGCGGTGGGCTTGGGTCTTAAGATGGTTCAGATTTAATTCTGATGTAAATTAAATCTTATTTTTTACCAACTAAGAAATTTTGTTGTCCCGGCCGGGGATCGAACCCGCGATTGCTAGCTGAATCAGAAGGCTACGCGGTCTCTACCGTTGTACCGGGAAGCCACAGTCTGCGGCTATAAGTGCCAGCGTCGAGTGCTCCCAGCTTGCTCTACAGTACCCCGTCCTAGTTTGGTGCGACGGCACGGGGTTGGGTCAATACCGCTCCGGCTCGGACCGTTCCCTGTACTTCGTACACGGGTGATACGGTGGCCGAGACATGTCAAGTCCATGCAGTGAGTCAACATCCACTCAATTCCTGATGATTTCAAGTTTATTTTTTCACCCGCTAACGGAGACCGCGCACTAAAATCCTGCGGCTCCAAAGACCGCGGGCTTTGTTGGGAGCTCGATGGAGCTCCCGGATCTCGATGATCACTGATAGTTAGCAACGTTTGATAATAGTTATCTGAGTGGTTCTCAGTGAGGATAGTTGATACGCCGGCTCATGCGGTCAAAGCTCGAGGGTCCAAGCCCGCGACCTTGACGCAGCACTTGCGGTCCTGAAAATGCGAGCGTTCGGAGGTGCGGCAGGAAGAAGCACTCACGAAGGATGCAGATAGACCGAAAACGACCACGACTCCGCAATCGCGGACTCACAACCCTGACACCATACTATCCCAGTTACCCGAATCCGAGTTACCAGACTCCAAATCACCCTCTCAACAGCCAAATCCTCATGCTCTGGACTCCAGAGTCACTACGGATCCCTACGAGAAACTGACTGAAGGAGATATTCACTCCTCTAGCCCAAGAAGGATGGGACCCATACGAATATGGAAACGCCGTGTTCGTGCAGTAAAGTATTGCGTAGTGTGCAGTGTATTTCCGCAAATCTCGAGCCTCATATGTGACATGCGAAATACAAATAAGGCGTGACAATCATGAAAACCCATGGGAAAAAACTCCCACGGATCCACTAGGTCCTCCGGTGTGTGAACGGATTTCCCGAAAAGCTGCGTAGCAGCCCACCAGCAGAGCAAGAAATGGCACGGTTCACGCGATTGAGCTGTGTGGCTCGGGTGCACTTCGAAACTTTCACCGAATTTCGTGAACCGCTTATTGCAATGTCGACCTTTGTGTCAGAAAAACACCCATTTTGCGGGAATTTTTGCTCTTCTTGTTCAACTCGAAGAAGAATGCTTTAGAGGAGCACCCAACGCAGAAGCTCACGGGGGAGATGCTCCGAGCGAAACTACTGGAAACTTCGAGCAGAATCGGAGACTGGAACTCTCCGGTAACGGTAGAACCGACATGGAAAACACGAGATTCCTCCCATCAGTCTCCAGCCACTTCTTCTAGCAGTTCAAATTGTCGTTCTCGAGGGAGAGGCAGTCTTGGCTGACTTGAAATTTCGAAGTTCTGTGCTTCCATGAGCATCAAGATTCAGCGTGAGAGGGTTATTTGGAGTCAGCTAACTGGGATTCGGTTAACTGCCACCCGACCGCTGAGCTACCGGAGGAGTTCACAAACGATTCACAGAAGTCGAGGGAGACTAGATTTCCTCATTCTCTTCACTCACATACTGTCTCCGTGAGGCTCCTCTCGTCGGATCTCCGTATCCCGTGCGTGTCTGCTCCTCTGTGACCATGGCACCAGGTCTCGAACCGTCACGGCGGAAACTTCCGTCAGCGGGGCGAAAAGGCTCAGGATCTGCGTACGATAGGATAGTCTTTTTCGCTCCCAGTTGCAACGCGACGAGTTCAGTTCTTCGCGACGGGTTCTTTGGGTTATGATAAGAATTCAATCATTTGAGTCGATCTATGAACTGCATCATCGTTTCACGTCCAGGACATCGGAAAATCCTCTTCCAGACGTTTTTTCACAATGTTACGAATTCGATTCTGCGAATGTCACCTGACTGGCAACGCAGGACAAAGGGGAAGTTGGGAGTCAGAAGTGAGGGGATGGGTGTCAGGAATCGGAAGTTGGGAGTCGGTATGAAGTTTTGAGAGTCAGGAGTTGGCAGTTAGAAATTGAAAGCTGAGCTCAGGTATTTCTCACGGCGGGAGGTGGCCCACGGAGGTCATCGTTTCATGACAATCTTCACGGCCGGTCGAGGTAATCGCCAACTGGACCGCTGCCTGCAAGCAACTCCGTGCTCGAGAGCGACGCCGGATATCATCCGGGCCTCAGCAGTCCCCAAGATCTACCTGAAGGAGCCTCACGGTTCGAACCACTGCCAAATCCTGACGTCAGCGCGTTGAGGTGTTGATACGGCTTCGGCGTCGAAGGTTCGTCAGTTCAAACCATCGCATGACAATGGTTTTCCGCCCGAGGAGGCTTCAGAGATTCGTTGGGTTCCGCCCTCCTCAAATATTCACGAGTTCGCAACGACAGCCGAAAATTAGCTCGGAAAAACTTGGGCGAGAATCACCACGGTTGATCGACGAAGTCAGGATATCAGTTCTCGTCTCTAGAAGAAAGTTTGCTGCGAGCTGTGAAGAAGTACGTGATGCGTGTGGCAGCCGGCTGAGTTCCGCTGCTTCTTGTGCATTAAACTCTCGACTGTGGAACCCGGGGAGTGGGGGGAACTGGCTTTACGAATCACTCCTAAAAAACAAAATCGGCGGAGATACAGTCGGAAATGCTCCAGGAGGAGAGCTCGACTTGGAGGTTTTGCATGAAAACCTGCACCCTTTGAGACGGGTGGAGAAAGCAAGAACTCGTGCCGCCCGCTGGCACGAGTCGCAGCTGCCTCAAGGCGAAGTTCTATGATTATCGAGCTCAGGATCAAGAGTCATCGGATCGGAGGTATTCTGCGAGAAACTCTGATGTTTGGTTCGAATCACCATTTCACTTCTTGAGAAGGTTCCCGGTTTCGACATGGTTGCAGCGGCTGGTTCCTCAGCTGATGTCCTCAACAAGCTGAGTGAATCGGATCCTGGGCTGCAACCGTTAGGAGGCCGGAGCGAGTGGCGGAAAAATTTCTTGCTCCCACCCCAGGTGATATTGGGTCGCGGCAACAGGAGCGTGGAAAGCGATGCGACCTGATAGAACTCCAACCCCTAGGTCACATGGGGCCATCGATCCCGAACCGAACAAGAACCGATTGGATTGCCCTCATGTTAGTTTTTCCGAGGATGGATCTACGCAATGACAGCGTGGAGGAGGTGATTTGAATTAACCAGAAACTTGAGCCGACGTGTGCGTGCAATCGTGGCACCGAACGTCCGCAACGAACCGCAGACTGTGCTGTGAGAAGCGTGTCCTCGTCCTTGAGAGGGGGTGCCACTCTGGCCTGGAGACGGTGGACCAACAGGCGCGAGGAACACATGCAACAAATCTCTGATCTCCAACGGGGTTCAATACAGATTACCGTTGGCACAACTGACTCTGACGGCGGTCCCGCGAATAAATATAACCTGACATCACTGGTGGTGTCATGGCGGAAAAATAAATAAGTTTCCAGCCATTACATTTGGAGAGGCGCTCCACTTTGGCGTCAGATCGGCCTCTTAACCGCAGAGAACGAGCTCCTCAAAAAATGCGTTCATCGCCATTGTGGGGAGTTCTTCGATCAACCGTCATTAACCGCTACGGCTACTGATCAGACACACCCACACTCACCGTTTCCGATGCGTCGTCTGAATAGCCCTATGAATATCCGTGAACATGGATGGGTATATCCGCGTCCACTGAGTCATGGTTTTCGAGCTCGGAGAGCAGCGCTCGGATGCGGGGGTTGCCCAGATAGAGTTCCAGGCTTCTCGTTCTCAGCTTCAATTACAGTCTGATGGCCAACGAGAGAGCTCTGAATCCTATGTAGTCGTGATGACGGACAATGGAAATCCTTCCAAAATCTAGCGTGGGAAGAACTTAGCATTGGGACCTCAGTCTCGTTCCGAACAGCATCATCGTCGCAACTGCTTCGAGGTCCCGCGGAGGAAAAGCACTTCTCGATCCGCAGGTTGGAATCACCGCTAGCAGTGTGGACTCGTTCCCCCTCTGAAATTGTTTATGAGAGTATAGGACAGCTGCGGAGGGCGTCGACTGCCACAGCGTTCGTCTTCGACGGCCTCGCTTTATCGGCTGTTGCAGTCCGAGTCAGGTCTTCCAGCTTGATCTGAGGAGCTGCAGTTTGCGAGCTGGATGAGAAATATTATCCATCCCAGTCGTGGGAGTTTCAGGTCCAACAGCGAGCTGTTTGTTCATCGAGCGAGCAAGTCAACGAAAACGCAGCTCGGTGATATGGCGAACAGCCGGCTAGCCAACAGTCAGTTTGCTTGACGAAGCAGAACGGCTTCAATCTATAACAAGTTGTCGATCGCGCGCTGCCTCCGGCGAGCCCATGCGGCAGTGCCTTCGGTAGCTGGCGGGCCGGTAGGCGGTGGGTGCCCGTTCCCGCTTTCGGATAGAACGCGAGTGAACGGGCCTGCGAACTGGCCCGTTCTTGCTCGGGCCGTGCATGCTACTCAGCCTGTCCAAGTTGCTGGTGGTGCCGCCGCCGCGCCGGCAGCTTTCGGTGGCTGCTCTCCCTAATATCTGACTTGGATTCCTCCCTGTAGCCGGCGGCCTCTCTCCGTGGGGCCGCGTCGAGGCGGGCCTTAGAATCCGAGAAGGCGGATCCTATTCTGGGAGGAGCTTGGATCGCTTTGAAACACGGGAACACATGTCATGAACACGGTGTAGAACAAGGCTCTGAACGAGTTTCCTCCTCGGAACGCTGCTCGCCAGTAGTCCTTCGAAGTTTCAGCCAGCCAGCAGTCAGTCAGTGAGTGAGACAACCGAACAGCCAAGCGACCGAGCACGCGGGCAGTCGGTCCGTCAGTTAGTCTGTCTGCTTGCTCGTTCGTCTGTCCATCCATCCGTGGACTGGCAGGTCCGTTTGTTGATCTGTCTGTCTGTCTGTCCGTCCATCCATCCGTCGGTCCGTCCTTCGATCGTCTGACTGCCTGCCTGCCTGTCAGTGAGATCCCTCGTGCGTTCATCCATCTCCGTGCTGAGTGAGTGAGTGATCCGGTGCGCAAGTCAGCCGATCTCCGTACGTTGGGATCCTCCGCCACTTTCCAGATCGGGCGGCGGCGGAGATTCAATCCTAAAAGAACTTCACGACGACACTCAGCTCCGCAACTAATTGGGAGGAGCCGCCGGCTTCCGGGACGGGCGTTCGTGGATTCAGATCGGCATGCTAAGCTCCAACAGTGGTTCTGGAAGGGCGCAGTGGAGACGAAGTTGTTGTTGATGCGTCTCTCATGATCGTCTCCCCGCCCGGTGCGCGTCGACAACATACTGGTGCGTCTGTGTGTGTATTTGTTCGTTCTTGCCGCTGGCCCTGATCCTCCGTGAAATAATTTGGGCGAGTCAGGATACCGACCCATCTCAGCACTAGTTCATAGGAGTCTTCAATCCCAGGGAACTGTTGCTGTGCGCATCCCGACCTGCTCCGGCCGGCCGATCTCTTCAGAGGACCGAACACAAGTTGAGAACTCTTATACAAAAACGCGCCCTTCGGTGTCAGTGTTTCTGAGCGTCCCGAAGGAGGGAGAGTGAAGTTCCTAAGGCTTGTTCTCAAGCGGTGCAGTGAGTGCTCCTCATCGAGTTCCCGGAGTGGCCCGGATCAGCAGCTCCCGTGATCGGAACGACGCGCTAGGCGTCGGTTTATTGCTCCCGATAAAGTGATTGATTCCCGAGCGGTCGTCTTCGCTGGTTCGTCATGTCATACTTGGCGGCAAGTCCACATTTTGGTTACGCCGCTCCTCAATATAGTGTGACCGGTCCCGATCCTCAAGAGTCACAAAATGCGGCAGAACCTCCAACTGCTGAGGTGAGAGCACATTAGAGAGAAGAAAGTAGAGGAGAACCACACGATGTCTGCGAACCCCAAATAGTAATTCTCTCGTGAACCTAAACATTCGGAGAATAGCCAATGGGTGGCTAGGTCATAACTGATGTGGCTGCCTTATAAAGCGAGAATGAAATCCGCGAGAGGTTCGCTAGCGGCATAGTCAAGCACATCCAGCTCTGGAAGGTCCGAGGGCTTTTAGAAACTCTCCAAATGTAGGCGAGAAAAATCTGCCTACAATGGGCCTGGGTTCTCAGGAAACAAGACTCGATGTCAATGCGTTTTTCGCAACCGCATGTCGGGATTTGCTGAACTTGATTTAGAAATTCCGGTGAGCACTCGAGATGTGAGGTTTGTACAAACATCATGAGTCAGCTAGCTCTTTTCTGGCAATGATGTAGCCCCGATGTTTACTCCCCGAGATCTGTGGCCGAGAGGGGGGGGGGGGGGGATCGATTGCGAGTCGTCAATCCGTCTACTGAAAGTCACCGTCGTTGCCATGGAAATACAGGACCGGAGTTGAGCGAACCCAGACCGCTTCCAGGGAAACTACTTTTCCTCAATCCGCGATTGAAACGAGCTCATATCTATCATTGACTCGAGTGCGTATCGCCATTTAGCTTCCCGTCGTCTTCGGTGCCCGAACTTTTAGGTTCCATCTGACAGTTCCGAGACAGGTCTCCTCGTTCGCTCAACGCAATCGACGTTGGATTTCGCTGGAGAAAATCCTCGCTCCCAATTATCCATGACGAGGCTCCGACAGTCTCGATTTCGATGCACTTTGATCCATGAGGAGAACCGGTTACGTTAATCAATCTTTTGGTCAACTTGGACAGATCCTTCAGAGACTATCTGACTAAACCTCGGGCCTCTGGAACCGAAAACAGTGACGAGACGGAAGAACGCATAATTTTTGCATTGACGCAGTCAGATCGAGGAAATGATAGTGAGCTTCCTCTGATCGTTTTTCACTCGATACAAGGTGTCTCGAACAAAGTGAGGTCGATAGACAAGAATCTCTCAGAGCGTTGTGAGTTTACGACGAGTTGTCCAGCGATCATAACTCGTGCGGCGCACAATGCTCGACGCATTCGAGCTTTACGTCTGCCTCCGTTATCGGGACCGATTTAATCATGACATCCCCCTGAAACCCCCGGCTGACTGTGTTATCGAATGTCCGGAAATGTCGAAGGTCCGGAGATGTGGCCGGATTCGTGACTCACCCTTCGCGCTTTCGGGAATGAGCGTTACCGGGG
This sequence comes from Phytoseiulus persimilis, assembly GCA_037576195.1. NCBI lineage: Eukaryota > Metazoa > Arthropoda > Arachnida > Mesostigmata > Phytoseiidae > Phytoseiulus > Phytoseiulus persimilis. The sequence continues at coordinate 53,578,714 of CM075101.1, read as the reverse complement.
ATCGGGACGTCATGGGTTTGACGCGCGGGAGATTCCCATGAGCTCACTGATAAGTACATCCACGTGATGCGATGGAAGTCGTACGCCTCACCGAGGTGAGGTGTTTCTGGTTTTCAAACTGGTTCGAGGAGCACATCACATTGTTCATCTGTGCTCATAATCCCGCTGCATACAAGCCCATCCATTGGTTTTGCTGGAATGGGAACGAAGTTCTCGATTTCTCTAGTTTGGCGAGGACCGGACGAATCTGTTCTCGGATACGGTCAGCCGTTTGGATGAGTTCCGTTCCTCTAATGCTCTTCGGTCCATTCAGCCGTCGCACTTCAAGTTCGATATCCTCTTTGACGTACAGATCTTCATCGGATTGAGTCTGTTTTAGGAATATCTGATTCTGCTTCAAAACACTCGTCGAGTCACGATATCCACTACACGGTCGACTCTACTCGACTGGAACCTATTCTTTGGAGTTGTGATAATCCGGGGTCACCCTCACTTGTCGGATTGCTTCGACAGTAACCCGTTTCTTCATCGAGCCCCAAAAGTGAGATTCGCATCCATGTTTATTGGGATGCTTGGGGACATCTTGATCTCGAGCTCGTGTTTACGGTCAGCAGTCCGTAATTCGATGAGACTCGTTGTTGTTGATGACGTGATTGAATCATTTTCGCGAGAGACCAACATGTCTGGAGTTGAAGGAGAATTTTCGAGCTTGCATCGGGCGCTCTGGCGAAGTTCTCCCTCCTTAATTTCTCTCGGCCAAAGGTCTGATGATCGTTTCTTGCATCACGGATGCTCAACAAAATCGTGGCCCGCAAACGTTCGCGATGGGAATGGATCGCGATGGGTCTGCTTGATATCGCTGAGGAAAGGATACTTGACATTTCTGCGGATCCTGGGATTGATGCAGTGTTTGTTCAAGATTATCCAAGGATGAGAGGCTGATTAAGGCTTGAGTCGTGTCTGATTTGATCGGAGTTTCGAACTGCCCCGGAAAATTCAAGCAAACTGACTCGGATGCGGACCTCGAACCACGATGGAGAGGCCGCCAATAAATTCGTGGAGCATTTATTGCAAGCGCTTCTGCAAATCAGGGCGGTTCGCTGACTCGAATGCAGCTGTGGAGGGGGTTGGCAGAGATTCTAGACTTCGCTTCCTGACTCGTGGGGATCATCGTCGGGATCGTCTCCCTAAGAGAATAGTTCTCCGATAAGCTGAACGTAGGATACCGTCAGCGAGCTCGTGGCTATATTCTGGCCATGGATGCATCCATGTGAAGAACGACCAGCGGCGAAACTCACTGGTGAATCCTGGCTTCAGAAGAAACCCGCGGGAAGATCTTCGAACCGGACGGGGTTGTCGGCAACGGACGGCAGCTCATCATTGAATCATCGAGCTTAGCGATTTTCTACCAGCTTCAAGTGTCAACGGAAGCGGCACAAAATTTACTGGTTCCGTGGCATCCCTCCTCGTAGCGAAACGGAAGCTGGGAAGAAGCCGCACACTTTCCTCGCCCGAGGAGCCTCGTGCCGGGCGGCTGATTCACCCGACTTGGCAAGGATGGATTCCCACCTCGCCGTCTCGAAGGGGCACGCTCTGTTCAATTAGAGATTCGTCTCCAATCTGCTTTCAGCCCCATTGGGCAGTGGCTATCTGAAGGAACCGCTCTCCTGTTGTGTGATATTAACCCTCCGCAGCGATCCCCTCCGAGCGGCGGACGCCAGCCCAGATGAAACTTCGTTTAAATGAGAGTCAGTGCGGTAAACGGCTTCTCGGAAGATATTGGACGGGCAAGGGCAGCGATGTGGGATCACCACAGACTCTCCTTTGGTATCCCGTTCGCCGGCCAATCCATCCTTTGTCAATCGATGGGTCAATGATTTCATCACGTCATTCCAGCGCTCATGACTTTATTTGAGAAGCAGAAAAAGCTCTTTTATCATCGAAGGACGCAGCACATTTGAAGGCACCCTGTGCGCGAAGTGGAACCAAGTGTGGCAATTTGTACGATACTCCACCGAACCATCTGGCTGGCCGTAATTTCCCAGCGCTCTCTTGCCTGACTTCAGTCGAGGCTCTTTCGTCGGGCATCGAGCGCTAGATAAGGGACGGGATCTGTTCGGCTTTCGAGAGCGTTACGCACAGCAGTGAATTGAGTACCACATCGATACCGAGTACAATGTCGATGGTCAATCGCTCGTCGATGATGGAGTCCGGCGACGGCTCCCCATGTTTTCCAACGGAATTTCCGCTGGTAGTGACTGCAAATCGACACGTTGGCATATTTTACACATCAGACTCAGGAAACACAAGAAGGGATCGCAGTTTCCAGCGAGCGCGTCATCTGCAAAGAGCGAAACTCGAGCGATTGCGCTCGTTAACGCCCTGGCGCAGAGCCTCGCACGAGATAGCCGTTTGCTTGTTCACTCGGTGACCGCAGTCCGTCGAGCGTCCCAGCAAGCTTGCATTCATGTGTGCAGAGGAGGAGGCGCTAATCTTCAAGAAAACGCCGGTGTTATCTCGTTGTTACTCCCTGGGTGTGTTTCGTGAGTTGAGGACGTCATCAGAGCAATCCTACCGCGCGAGCCGCCTGCGTGGGATTGGGATCGAGTGAACGTGGATCCACTCCGAAGGAAGAAGCCCCGTCGGCGACCGAAATGATTCGAGAGAGCTCGACCGAGGGCCGTTGGAATCCATTCGCTCGGGAGCTTTCGGTGACACTCGTGCAGCTCGAGTCAAATTATCCTCAGGAGCGACTCACACTTTGTGCTTCCAAAAGAGGGGTCCGATCGGATTGAGCGACGAAGCGGCGGTCCGGTCAGTCGGTCGACCGGCTCGTCGGCGGTCTTATCTAGGCTCTCGCACCTCAATGAGTTATTGGCTTATCTGTGGAAGGCGCTGGTTACCCGATCAAGATTAGCGAGTACATGCCCACGCCGGCGGCAACAGTAGCAACGGCAGCGGTAGTGATCTAATGGCTTTTTAAGCTGACAAGCTTGAAGAGATAGAACACCGCCAACTTCTGAAAGCTAATTCTACGTATGAAGAGAGGCGTGGTGGTGGCAGTTACCAGCGGCATTTTCTGTGGCCAACTCGCAGCGCCGAGTCTGATCAAAGGGAGAAACTCCGCTCAAGTGAAGGTCGGGTGCGCACGGAGTGTGAGTTTTCATCTCCCCGAAAGACGATGGGAGCTCAGTAAAGGAATAGAGCCCACTCGGCGGAAAACAGAGAGAAACCTGAAAAAATATGGAACGTCGTCGCCATCCGGTTTTGTGCTCGCGGTCGGTCCCTCCGTCAGTTTGTCTCTCGTTCAAGCGAGCGAGCGAGCGAGCGACGAGTCTATCAGCAGAGATGGCAGGCACTAGCGCAGGTAACAGCCGTCGTAGCAGACGGTGGAGACTTATCAGCGGCTGGTTTGCCGAACAAACCGCAGGCGACAGGCGAGCTCTCTGTGGCCAGTTCTCCCTTCTTCGTCCGAATCCATCCATCTATCCAGTATCAGTCCATCTATCTGTCTTTTGGACGCATTGTTCGAGATAACGCGAAAAAATCACAATGATAATGATGGCGGCGACGCCGAAGACGACCGTGGCCGTGTTCCGTTGCCGGAGTCTGTTCCAAACTGGACAAGACAGAAAACACATGAACGCACTTTCAAACGATGCGGCGGTGACGACGACGCCGGGCAGCTGATAGGCGCTCGTGAAAGGAGTGAATCCTAAGTGAATTTGTCATCGGCCGTTCGTACAGTTTCTTAAAAGTTGTGCCAGACACAGCTACGCAGACGTCATCGGTGCGGGCTTTTAGAAAACCTCTTCGAGCCACAAGAGCTCCGGAGGAACGGTGTCGAAGTCAGAAACCCATTCACAGTCCAGTGCGCGAAGCAGCATTAGACCGACCAACTTTAAGCCTGCTATAATGTGCTTCAGCTGGTTCAAGAACCGCGTGTTTAAGTTAGGCCTCTGTACGGCGATAGCACCGTCGACTACCGAGTCCGACACCACAGAAAGTACACAAGGACCTCGCATGGGGTGATGGGGATCCAGGCCAGGCCAAACCAGACGTCATCAGCGGCGGCACCGCCATCATCTTTTCGTCAGTGCCATTAGATCGCTATTAGCGGCTCTCACTCTACCGGCGACAGACATAAATCACGAAGGACCCGCTGGTTCCGTCACCGCCGCCTCCGCCGCTGACGGCTTGTTGCTCCACATTATTGCTGTCGTCGACATGATCGTAGCTTTCCCCAACGTCGTTGCGAGCGCCGGAGCTGCGTCAGAAGCCGATGCTCGGCGCAACTCCATCCGCGCTGCCTGAGAGCAGACCGTCGGAGACATCTCGACTTCAACTACGACCGGCTAGAAACAGCTGCCGCCCGCCTACCTGCATTGCCGCACTTCCGAATGATGTTTTCCCGCGCGAGTGTTTACATCACGATGCCGCTCAGTCGACGGCGACCACGACGTGTTTTTTCTCGAACCAATATAATTACGACAACAGCTTCTTCGCGGGGGCGCTTCTCAGCTCAGCACCGGCGCCTGGCTACACGAGCTCGAGACTTCATCCGTGTGCCGGATCGTCGCAGCGATGTCCGATTCCTTGCCGCTCAATATCCAGTTAACGCGATCCACTCGAGCCGCCACGAATTCGAACATGGTCGTTACAACATCTGAGCGTGCTGTTGCTTGCTTCGCGAAACTTACGAAGGATCGGAGTTCGCCAAACTGAGTCGGTACGAACACATGTCTCGACAACATCGAATCCAACGTTTCGAGCGAAATCGTTGCGTTCACAAACGGCTAGCTCCACGTTCCGTGAGCACTGAGCGAACGAGTCGCACTTACACGTCGGAGTGGACTCGGCTTCATTCGCGTTTCGCGGTCACGTCCCACCCAGCGTTTAGCCTGATCTGATTTGAAGAATGGAAGTTTCCTATCACTCCTGATCGTGTACCGTTTTTTTCTGCGAAGGTCCCTCAGTGGGACGACTCTATCAAAATGCCGGAGTGATCCTCAGCGGGCGGGGGAATTTTTCGAGGAGGTGGACCTCCTTCCCCTGGTTCTGAGCTCCATTGTTCGAGCTTGCCGCACGAACCCAGAGTTGTAGCAAATCATTCCATATCAGGGACGTATGCTCGTCATATGTCCTGATCATATCATGTGACAGATTTGATAGGCGCGAGCTCCAGTCGGACGAAAGACCAAAAGAACAATTAGGCCCATTAGTTCTCGTTAGAGGGGCTCTGTGGAACTCGGCGAAAAAACTGTCGCCGCGTATCCATGTAGGCCCGTCTATTTGTTCGGTCTACTTACGTAATAGCTATGCATGCTCCAGGGTCCACAAAAACCTGGTAGTTATCTGCTTCTAGGCGGGGTTCGTCATTTAGGCCGGCCGGCCGGCGGTCGTCACGTCTGCTTTCTGATTACGACCTCTCGGTTTGATAGTCGAGCACCGACCGACCGCCCCTACGATTTCTCGCTCGTCTGCCCACGCTGTGAGCTCATATGCCAATAAGCTGTCCCCGCTCGGACAAAATACCGACCGGATCATGCGACAGCTCCTCCTTCTCCGGGAAAAGTTGACCTTCTATGTTGTCGTGCCCGGCGCAAACCCCAGAACGCATTCCTGCTTTCCGGAGTTCGGGGTTCGAAGATTGTCTGGATTTTGATGCTTCGTCTGGAGAATCCTTCAACGCCAGTTGTTTGAACTCAACGTTCGGATGGAGCACTGCCCACTTCCGCGATTTCATGCGATTGGTCGTCTTGTTTTTCAGGTGCATCGTTTGGGCGCCACGCCGCAAAACACTTCGTCATCTTCCTCGCCTGCTGCTCCATCCCCGCCCGGGAGCTTCATTTCGTCTCGCTCGGCATTAGGAGTTTCACACGACCCCGTTGCATCACTCGGGTCTCTCGGGGGACATCACGATGCGAGGACGGAAGATCCATCGAATCCTTACGATGGCTTTCATTCAACGAGCCTTTACCATCCCGCAAGGCTGCCCTCGGGTGCCACTTCACTGACCGTGAGTGTTTTTCTCGAGATGAAATTCGGCGGTGGGCTGAAAATCCGATTAATTCAACCCGATGGCGAAGTTGTTTTGTGCATTCCGTCAATGATAGCGTCAATTCACGGTCTACCGGTACGCTGTTATGTTGTGTTTCGCAGACTCAGGCCAGCATGTGTTGTCCTAGTTGAGGCAATCGCATGCGTCATTGTAACGACGGGACCACAATTCCGCCATCGCAGGCATCCAGTTGCGGAAGCCACGGCACATGACAGAACTTGAGCCTTGTTTTCCATGATTCGGAACAAAAGGGAAACGGCAACCCGTATCGAAATATGTTCTCATTATGCGAGCTCAAACAGCTCGGTTGCACGTTTGGCCAAGTCACCCCTCACCGAGAAGTGTTTCTGAACCGTGAAAGTATTCTTCCGAACTCCGGTTGCGTACGTGGACTGCAGGTTCGCATGATTCGCGAAAATCGCTCTTCCTCCATACTCGTCCGACAGCTGTTCATGAGACTCAACACGGTCGGACGGGTTTTCCGTGGGGAGAAGCTTCAGCAGTTGCCATGCCCTTCCTCAATGTCGTTCAATGGAGTTTCCGTGTGCACGTCGCATTGGAGCGGTTGATCCCCCCCCCCCCGGAGTCGGTGGTTCCAGCTGCTTAGTCACCCCTCCCTCCAGAGTTGGAAATCATCGAAACTCTCTTCCTTCCAGGTTAACGGCTTGTACCAATCGTCAACGGAATCCGCTCCCGGTGGATACGTCCCATCGGCGCCCTTCTATCCTGCAACTGGTAACTGGGGAGTCCCTCCCGCCGGAAGTTATCCCTATGATCCCGCGGGGTTGGCCTACACACCCTACGGAGACCGGTGAGCGAGATCTCCTGACACACTTAATTCCAGGTCAAACAAACTGATTGTCCTCCTCACTCATTTCTTTTGCCCGCTTCGAGAAATGCTAATTGTTTAATGGCGAGCTCGTAAAAACTCGACTGCCTCTCCCCTCATTCGGCGGAGTCTCTCTGCCTGGAGACCAGCGTGTCTCCGAGCTGTCCCCATCTTCTCGCTGCGAGCGTCCCTTGGGGACTCTTTCGTATAAATCCGAAAAGACAATAAAAACCGGCTTAGTACCAGAACAGAGTCGACTCTTGCTCCACTGCTGTTGTGGGTATATGATGGCGGTATTTCTTTCTCTGACTTCCTACCTCCCATTGTCGAGCAACTCACTGCATCGACTCGGTAGAGCGACACAACAAAGCGAAATGCATCCGATTCAAAAAGAGCAACGCCCCCCAACTTAGAGAGTGTGCAGCGCCGGCTATGATTTTCGACGGATGCATGGCGAAAATCACGCCGAAACAACATCGACCCCTACGACAACGGTGCCGATTCTCCGAACATTCGAGGCGAACGTCATTCAGGACTCGACCACAGCCTTGATATGCGTGGCGATGATGCTCCGGTACGTTCGGCGCTGGTTTTGGTACTCGCGAGTTCGTCTGTCAAACCTCGGCCCTCTTCGAGTCTAATCTCGATTGCTCCACCCCCATTCGATACGCTGCTGAAAAGAGACGCGAGTCCTCATTCATTTTGAGTGAAACAAAAACTCGAACTCATCTGTCCGGCTGACGACAGGACGCGCTGTTCGACTCCCATCAGAATGATTGCGCACCACTATGCTAGTTCGAGCTCCGTAGATGATCGGTGCCGTCGACCAGTTACGGCTTTCTGGACACTCAAGCCCGCCAGAGTCATGTCTCGGTATCATGACAACCGGGTTGTATCGAGAGCACTGTGAATGATTTCCCCCCTCTCCCAGTTTTCCACCCGGGTTGTTGTGAATACAGATGCAATTGTAGCATGAAGAAGTGACAGCCTGAGTGTTTCAGGCTCCCTTTCACAGGTTTCGTTTGACAGCTTCGCCCGGCTACAATTTGTCCCGTCGGACGAATGGCGACGACGACGACGACTCGATTCGAGAGAGGCATGGGACGAGTCCGCACTGAGGGGATCGCTCTCGGCGAGACGATTCGCTTTCTCGCAGTGAAAAAAAACTCGTCCCCAAGGGACAAGTGTTCACTGACTTGTCGCTCGCTCTTTTCTCGCCGAGACTCCCAATACGAGCGAGCTTTGTGTAATGGCTCTTGTCTCTAAGTGGACCATTGACTCGTCAGGTTTGGACCAACGATCAGAAATCATCAAACACCGATTTGATGCTCATTATAGCGTTACCGATTCTCACAATTGCGGCTCGCTGATCACGTGGAACCGATCTCGAAGGAACGGTGCATTCGTTGCCTGAAATCCTTCGTTTCTTCGGCCGAGATCGTCGTCTCGGGAGAAAATCTGCTCCGGGATTTCGCACCAGGCCGCTGGCCCGATTTTCTGTCCGACAATCCAGTGTCACGAGCACACGTTCACAGACACTCACAAGGCCACCTCTGACGAACTGTCCGACACCGATTATTCTCTCTCGTATTCTTGTCTAAATTGACTCAGATAGTATCAATGGATACGAGGGGATCGTTGCGCTGTTTCGTAGAGCGTTCCGTAGGTGAGCCGTCCCGCCTTGCTACGGGAGCCTCCGACAGCCGATCGGTCAGCACTTCGGCGATCGGTTCAGCTCGGAGCGCTTTCGACCGGGTTCGAGCTCGGTCATCGGCGCGTCATCCTCGAGTTTGAGCCCGCTGCCCATGGACTCTTGCCGCGCTACCGTCTCCTGAATCGCATCTATCTATCATTCTCAAAGGTGGAACGGTAATGAATTAGTAGGGGGTACGATTTCCTCTTTTTAGTCCCCTATCGATGGCCTAACCTGCTTGGAGCGTTTGCTCAGATCAACCGATAAGCTTCTGATTGAGATGCTATCGGAATCATTATTCGCTACTTCAGCCAGATGGTTGAGACTGCTAACTGAACGAACGGATGTGTAGTGGCTCTTTTGCTTCTGCTACCGCTGAGCAGAGCGGCGCGACGGCGGTATTACCCGAGCCGACTTCTTTGCACGGACCCCGAGGAGGCGTGCACTCTTTGCACGGAGCATTGAATCGTTATTTCGGTTCGGCTTTGTCAAGCTGCAGATGCGCATCGTCGTGAGGACCTGGAGCGGAAACCCTGACGAGAACGAAACTCTAAAACAATGTGTTTCAGAACGGGCGTAAGACGGACGGACGCGGTGAGCAACGTTCCGGCTAGCCAGAGAACGCTATTCTCGTTCGCTGAAAGTATTATGCGTGAGATACGATCTCGACTAAAAATTATGCGAACGTTCCGAATCCGGTTTCGTTGGTCACATACCCGAAGTGCACCGGAAGCACTCGAAACATGCTCTTTCAGAAATGAGTGAGCGCTCACACGATACCAAGATGTTAATGATATCCCGATCCACTTCGTGTCGATAGGTACCGTCGGCGTCAGCGTTTCTGTGGCGAAGTTCGGCGATGAGACTCATTTCGACAGTGCTCCCCACATGAGAACCAGAAATTTCGAAGTCGGGGAAGGGCTGCACTCGTTTGTCCCATCGCCCTGGTCTGAACTCGGGCATAAATGGAGTAAGGGACAGTAACACCCAAATCGGAGAGAAGACGAAACCACACAACTCAAAGCAATGATTTTTTGACCAGCTATTCGTCCACAATGGACTCGGTTGCCCGCCGAAAGAACGCTACTCGAGAAACCACGAACACGTTGAAAGCATGGCTTTACGAGCATCGGAAGAATCCGTACCCGACCAAGGGCGAGAAGATCATGCTAGCCATCATCACTAAGATGACACTCACGCAGGTAATTACTCCCTTCCACGGGGCGTCGCTGTGTGATGCGGAACCATTCGCACGTTCGACCGTATTACTCATGTTATTGCTCGGTTATAGGTTTCAACATGGTTCGCGAATGCGCGTAGACGGCTCAAAAAAGAGAACAAGATGACATGGGAGCCTCGAAATCGGTAAGATCGGAAGCGTGCTCTTCAATCGCTGTCAAAAAGCTTGGCTGTTCTTGAGGGAAGTTTTCAAACGTCGAGAATCGCCCCCAGGCCCGCTGAAGAAGAGGATAAAACTAGGACAAACGACGATGAGGATGACGATGACGACGACGATGTCGTTCCTCCATCCGACGACCGCGAAAGAGCATCGAATCAAATTACTAACAACAAGAGCAGTGAGTACAATTCATGAATTCCGTGGCGGCAATGACGACGGAGCGAGCCGATCTTCCCCATGACTCCGAGCTCGCGACCTGGAGCCGGAATCGAACGAAGGGGAAGCGATACTCCTTCGTGGATTTCATCAAGATCGTTGTTACGATTCTTTTGTTCCCTACTTTCGAGGCTCGAGCTGACGGAGGATCGCCGGACAATTGAAGAAAGAATAGAAACATCATTCCAAAGAGTCGACTGCGGCGGTCCGACCGGCGGACACAGAAAAAATTATACGCTACAAAACTTCTCCCTTTTCCTAGAATGCCTTTAGCTAAGTGACAACAATCCAAGTGCGCGGAAACCCTTCTGACATCTGATGATTTTTCAAATTAATGACGCTACGATACTTAGCAGAATTCTCCAGTTCTGACTCGCCTCAAGGCTCCAATGCTTCTTACCATTAGTCTAGCATTGTTCCGCGGAGTTACGGATAGTTCTGCTGAGGAAGACGTGCCCAACTGCGGTGTTTGAGCTGACTTCTTTCGTCATCGTTGTCGTCTCGCAGCTCGTATTCGGCACAAAACGCTGGAACAAAACGGACGCAAAGAGAGCGTCCAGGGAAGGATCGATCCCATTCCGATTTGGCCAAGAAACCAAGGTCTGGCAACGACATCCCCGACATCGTTTCGCGAACGGCTTCCCGGCGAAGGGATCTCTTGAAGATCGCCTAAGCGTTCGGCGGTCGAAGGACTGAAGGCTACCATCTATGCTAACATTCGCAAATCTCAAATGTCCGGCTCCGTTTCTATGCGGGTGCGACCATAATACCTCCATCTATCTACGTGTCGACCGCTCTGACGGTCGGTTGATTCGTCCGTCCGTCTGTCCCTCTTTCTATTCGTCTGTCTCAGCTCTCTCCGTCGGTTCGCCATCTATCTGTCTATCCATCCATACTTTCTTCCATAACGAGTCAGGTTTTTATGATATTTGAGCACGCGATCCGTTAAACGCATCTGCGCGCGTTGCTTGAGTGCTTCAGTCGAGTCGGGTGAACCGTCCCGTTCTCGTCGTCGTCGACATCATTGCCACCGCCGCCGCCGCTGCTGCTAACGTCGTCGATTGTTCGTTTGTTCCTGATACAGTGCTTGAAGAGCCGTCCCCTCTCTCGGAGCGCGATTCCTCTCTCGTTTCGGAGAATCGCCATATCAAACACCTCCGCCCGTGCATGGAGTCAGACTGACTTCCTCGAGATGTTGCCGAACATGAGTAGGACCGCGGAAGGCACTCTGTGTTCTGATTCGGGGTCGAACGAAAACTAAGGACGATTGGAGGAACGTTCTGCGGAGCGTCTCCTTCTGTTTCCAGGTAGAACTTGATTTTGTCAAGGACATTCAGCCACCTTCCCCGAGGGAGTCACTCGATCAGCTCATCGTTCGGACGGTGTCCAGCTCCACCACCTCCATCCGCTGACGATGAGACCAAATGGCAACAGGCTCACGCCTGAGTCCTGTTCTCGTGGCGGTCCTCGGGAGACTTTTCCCTCTTCACGGGACGACACGCTTCTTCAAGTACGGTCTCCAACATTCGTGGCTGGTGCCGTGAGGGGAATAAATGAATTTATGGCGGATTCGAAGTTAAAGTCGATTGATGGAGTCGGTCGATACCGCCAAGAGGATCGATACCAGGCTGGCCATCTTGAATCGAGCGATCCACGACGGCAACAAACCGAGATGAACATCTATCTCCTCGACGGAATCGAAATGAACCGCGGACATGACATCTCTTCACAGATCGATCTGAGAGAAACTCGAGTCTTTTTTTAAATATGCGCGTCCGAGCTGGCAGCTCGGCGCCGGTTTCTGTTCCGAACTCGATGCCCAGCATCACGAACGAGTTCGCACGAACGGGATCCCTCGCAACTGAGACACCGTGACGGCGAGATTGGTTGAGTTAGAGTCAATAATTGGGGAAAGTCGCGAATCGTGTTCGGGTATTGCTCATGTCTGCCCTGACCAGAAGTGCGCCTCGATAGCGCTCCGGACCGAACGCTCCGACTGCTCTGGGGACGATTTTCGGCCTTTTGGCATGGGGGTGATCCGGTGAGGGAAAGGTGTCTGTTTCCGGGCCCCGCTTCCCCGGCGTTGAGCTATCGTGCTGGAATGGAAAACGAATAATATCGCTTTAATTTCAGCCGGAACACGCCCAGCGTACCCGACGTCAGCCTCGTCTCGCTACGAGTCATCGAACTCGGATCTGTCCCGTGAACCTGCGGACGCCCACGCTCTGTCGAAATACGCGGAAAAGTATCACAACAACTCTCCGGACGTGACACACCAGAAGTACCACACCCCCGAAAAGTATCACTGTGTTCCTCCCCATCCAGACGCTAGTCGGAGTCCTTTCCACACTGGACACATGTTCAGTTCTTCAACGAGTCCCAAACCCAAAATCTGGTCACTAGCGCAAACGGCGGCCCAGAGCGAGCTCCTCGAAGCCAGCCGGTGAGTCGCCCTGTTTTGAAAACCTCGATGGAAGGAACTCAGGTTTCGAAGGAGAAAGGTAAACGAGCCGTTGTTTTCTTCCTCAGATATTACGGCAGTGACGGTTCGTACTTCGGGGCTGCGGAATCCTTTATGCCTCAGTCGAAATATCACGCCGGCGGTGGAAATGAGGTGGCTCACAAATACCACAGTCCGTCCCAGCAACAGTGGTCTCCAGCGGGACAAGCGCTGAACCTGGCGGCACCCGACGAACGCAAAAGTCCCTACGAGACCGAATACAGGGCCCAGGCTATGTGAGCGTGCGTTTTAGGAGCTAGTAGAACGTAACCCGATCCGTGTACATACCAAGCTTTAACGATAGGGGCTCCCCATCCTGCGAGCAATGACCGAGTGGGCCTTCTTTTCGTAACGAGCGAAGAACCGATTGAGTTAGAGTTATACATAGTGTAAATAAGGCAATCTTTCGATGAATGGAACCCCACCAAGAGAGAGGTATGGATGTTTTTCTCTGAGAGTTCCCCCGAACGCGTCCTGGAATCAGGTTCGGCGGATCCAGGGTTTGCGCTTGCCCAACGGGAACAGCTAAGATGAGATGACGCTGCAGAATCGTCCGATTCCTTCTCGCAACGCGCTCAACGCAGCAGGCGAAACAGCAGGGACTGCAACAACGTGCCGGGGATTCGTAGTTCGAACTCTTGCCCACATCTGCAAAAGACTGACAACATCTGCTTTCTGAACTTTGCGCTGGAAAACGGGACCACGAATGGTTGAGCCTAACTCATTTGCCTGGAGTGCGACGTGCAACGTTCGATAATGATCTGAGTCTAGCAATGAAATTACACTGCAGCGCTTGTTCAAACATCGAAAGAATCCCCGCAGGCTTTCGACCGACAGTGTCTTCAGCGGAAAACTTCGACATCGGTTGGTACTCCTGGCTGAACAACGGGGACGCCGCCGACGATCGCTGCGGTTATCAAGGAGACTCTGTCTATTTCAGGAGGTCGTGTGAACAATCAATTTTGAGCAACCTTGAGTCGAGGGGAGTCATTCCAGTAGGTATCCAAGTTCGAAGATCTAACCAGCCGACGGACTCGATGGGATTGTGCAGTGCTCGAATCGGTTCCGTGTCTGACAAAGGTGGAATAAACTGACACGTTATGCTACACTGGAAGTCTGTCACGTTTGTTCTCCTTTAGGGATGACGTCTTCGGTGGCATTGCAGTCGTATTCAAATTACAACAATATATTACATTCGTCGTTGTCTGCATGGAGCCAAGGCTCGGAAGTTCAGTCGCTGTTCGAAAGAGAGAGGAGGACGTCGCGGGCTCGCGAATCGGGACGATTTTCCTCACTCATTACTCATTCGTGTTTGAATATGGAAGTGGGTCGGTACCCCTTAATGGCGCGAAAACATGAAGGGATAGGCGAAAAAAAAACACATCAAGACCCCAGAATCATCCGAACGCGACTCGGTGAGGATCTCGATCCGGACCTTGTTGCCGGCTTCGTCCCTTGACTCTGATCCGGCCCAATTTCGATGAGATATCCTCGATTCCGTCGTTTACGCTTCTGTTGGCGAGTTCTCCCTCTCTCTTCGCCGTTTCCTATCCGTCCCTTCCCGTTCATCCCAGGAAGTGGGACCTCACCGCGACTTCCGGATGACCGCCGTTCACTCGGCCGACTCGAGCCGCGCACCACTTGGTACGGTTGCCCCGATTCGATATTGCGGCTCCTCTTGGAGACAGATCTGGAAAGCGTGCGAGGGAACAGCTCTCTGAGCTGGGCGCTGGCGAGTCGGAATTCGTTGCGATGAGCAGAACTCACGACGGAAGCAGCGACGTTGCTGAGGAGATCACGGCTCTCGCTTTCGCATGACATATGGCAGCTGGAGAGCGTGAAGGGAATATGACACTCGCAGCGTGGCGGCCAGGGTGGGTATCCTCGACCACCAGCGGGAAGGGTATCAACTAGGAAGGAGCAATATCTCCATCAGCATTGTATTAGCATGTTCGCATTAACTCTACCAGTGAGCAGCATTAGCCGGCTGACTGGTTCGTTTGCTCCTCCGCTCTCTTCCAGGACCCCTCCGCCTCATCATATCGAAACCATGTATATCTGAGCTCAGACGTGGTCAGATGATCGATCGAGTGAACCCATTAGCGACGGGTGCCGCCCTCAATCCTCGCACGGAGGCCTTCGGCAACGGTTGAAGTCTGCTAGTTGGAGCCCACGCCAACGACAAAACCTCGAGATGCTCGAAGTCTTTCCCCGCGCTTCCAGGAAGTTGCACTCCCCGGCTACCACAGGCCAGCTTCCTATCGACGCGAGTCCAGACGGGGCGTTCGGCAGCGGCCGTCGTCGCTCCGACGTCGATTCGAAACGCGATGAGGTAAGCATTGCAGCGCGTTGTAGGACGGCTCCGAATGTCCCGGCAATCGCGCAGCGGTTCGAACCGCGTGGACTCCACTCGCTCGTTCCTCATTCGTTCGTTCGTTCCCTCAGCTCGTCTCGACTCGCTTTGACTTTATAGAAGCCAGGTATGCTAATGTGCCTACGCCGTGATGGCTTTCGGGAGCTAGCCGCTCACTCTTTCACCGCCGCCGCCGCCACTGCTTAGATGGCTCTGCTGATAGGGACAAGCAGCGGAGAATATTGATATCCGTCCCGATAGCGAGCGGATCGGCTGAGGAAGGTGACACCAGAAGTCACTGCATGTGTGAACCATGCGGCGTTCAACTGATCACGACTAATGCTACCAAGCGTGATAAGGATCCTTCGTTTCGAATGGTCGCCGCATCGGCTCTGAACGAGCGTCCGTCGCGCCATGTACTCCTCTTGAAGCGTGCGCGCGCTTACCGCGAAGTAAACATTGCTTCGGTTGCTCTGAGCAATGATGCAGCCGCAAGAAATGGGAGGAAAAACGGGCAAGGGAGAAAGATTTGTGGCGACAAAGAGACCACTTCCGTTCGACAAGAGACCGAGTCCCGGTCTTTCTCGCTGATCGCCAAAGTGGTCGCTTGCGAGGCTTCTCTTCTGCTCGTAGACAATCCTTCCTCGCTTCCTTCCTTCCTTCCATCCATCCGCAATTTCTCATTGAGTCGTCAGTAAGTCAGCCAAGACGCTCGTCAAACGGAGCCCCAGTCCATGCTTGATGGTTTCTTGCATGAACTACCAACAGCCCGACAGCTGCCTTAAGGCACTCCGATTTGGCGAGTTGGGCGGGTGAGCGGTGCACTCATAGATAAATGTGTCCATCGATGCGTGCCGAGCAGATTCCAATTTTAATCATTGGAGGAACGGAGCTCTCAATGCGGAGATCGCTGAATCTTGACCCTGCTCTGGACCCGCGCGTACACATCCGAACGTTGGCAGAAGGAATGATGTGGGACCGGCTAAACTAAAACTGAGTCCGGAGGGAGCCGAGAGGGAACCGGACGTTGGCGAAGAGATGGAGAATAAAATATGATGGGGTTGATGAGCACAAACGGCGGAAGTAGAACATTTGCTCCCGAGACAAGCAAGAGAAGGATAAAAGCGACGAATCGCTGCCAGCAGGAGTCACAGCCAGCCAGCCAGCCATCACATCGAGGAGGAACAACAGAATGACCACAAACCTACTCAACAAAGCTCCTCTCGAGCGACCCCGCACACTGCAGATTCAGGAATGAGCTTGATTTTCAATCTATCTCTTTGAAGCTACTCTCATAGTCCGCCCCTTCTCTGTCGTCGGTTCTCTCGTCGTCGTCGTCCTCCTCCTCCTCCTACTCCTCCGGCTCGAAGGCTCTTGAATGAATTTGGAATTCTCAATTTTATGGGAACGATTGCCGGGGGAACTTCGAAGATTTGAGCCAATCAGAGACAGGTGGCGTTGGAGCGAGCGGTGCTCAGACCTCCGATTACAATCTGAATATGCAGCTGAACTTCCCGAGCGGTTGCACTCGAACTTTCAACGAGGAGTTTCCCTTCGTGATTGACTTTTGCGGCGTCTTTTTGCCAGCCGAGCATCTGTTGAATTCGGCCATTTCCGAATTTCGCTGAAAACGCTGGGAACTCGATGCGAGGAAGCGTCGAGGAGACACTCCTTCATAACTTCTGGAGCTCAACGACACCAAGAGTGCGACATGAGACAGCGGCTCTACTCTGACGGGCGTCTACGGGGAGTCACGGAGCCCAGTCACCTGGAGGCTCGATTGTGAGGACTCGGTGTCATTGCGACTCTAGTCTGGCACTACAGCCAGTGACACTCGAGATGACTACTCTTGAAGAGTGAGGTTGAAGAGAGAGAGAGAGAGAGAGAGTGGTGGAGAGTACCACTTAACGGCTTCCGCCACCATAAATGGTTGGAAAGATTTTTCAGGGGAGAAGGCATGGTATGGGTATTTATTGATCTAGATTGGAGTGATTTGTATGTTCACATTGTGCTCTTCTCAGCCTTCCATATCGGGTGCTTTCGCGGATCAGGTGGACTCCTTTCTCCCAGTTTCCCAGAATTCTTCTCGTTTTGTTCAGCAGAGATGGGTTCTGTTTCTCCCCGAGGAGATCATCTCCTTCATTTCCCCTGACTCTCTCGCGGCATTCCTATCTAAAAGTGATTTTGGATTTTCCCGTCGATCCCGAACTCAATGTCCCCTAAGACATATCAGGGAGAATCCTGTCGAAGTCGGACTTCGAAGGCAATCGGACGTGGAACTCACGATGATTCAGTCAACGAGGATTCAGTTCCCCGCTGGAATGCGAACGGATTGCGGCTGTGGCACATGCGAAACGTAGCCAGTAAGGGAGAGGATAGGCCGGCCGACGGATGAACAGTCAGAAATGATCAATCTCCGTTAAGGGTCCGTGAAAGCGTGGACCAGCACATTTTCACTACCATTATATTCGAGCTTGAATCTGCTAATTAACAAAGGGCAAACGAGAAACACGCTGCGACGCTGTAAAGAAAATGGAGACCAGCGCACCGGACTTGATGGCGCGGCTGAGAGAAATGGAAATGAATGACTTTTTAATGTTACTGAATCGCCATTTGTGTATTCCGGCAGCGCTTTGCCTTCCCGTCTCTTGGCGGCACTCGGAAAAGTTCGCTCGAGGAACAAGAAACCGAGCTTCTAGAGAATGATGAATCAACGGAGCATTTCAACTCCGCGATATCTCTGGAGCTGATTGCTGAAGTTCGCTGACGATTCGTATAATTACGCCTTTTAGCTTTCCGAGGGCTGAGAGTCAACATTTCTGCTCCCAGCCCATCGCGAAGAAGTATCCCACTAACAGCCGCTAATAGACTATTAATAATGCTGCCATGGCAGAGGCTAAGCCTTCAGTTCCGACCCCAGAATCACTCCCCGGGGACACGCGAGCGCTAAGGTGCATCCAAGGAGGGAAGGTGAATGGGCTGGACGAGCCCCACGCGACGTTCATTATTCCTGTCCATCGAAACTCATCTCAACAACAACAACGGCACAGATATGTATGGCTCGATGATGCTGTGCGCCGCAGCTATTCTGACGATTTGGCTGTGTTCTTAATTGTGGGCTGTGGAACCGATGTCAAACAGGGTTGATGGTGAACCAGTGTGAGGGACAGGAACATCGGGTTTCCGACTCTCATCGCCGATTGGGTAGGAAGACTGTGCGCCAGACCATTCGCGCCGGGTTTCGAGCGAGCCATGGCCCCGTTTCTTGGCGGGCATCTCCTGGAAACGTTGGGAGGCATCTCTTCGATCAGCGCACGACGTCCGCTGTCCGAGGGATCCAGTGGACGGATTCCTCCGAGTCGAAAGAACTGTGATGACTATCCGAGCGTGTTAAGCCTAAGTCCATATGCATGACTTAAGAGACAGTGTGCTCTGCTTCGCTCTGCCTAGCTTTGCTGTCTCTCCAGCGAGGGCTCGTATGGCGCAGAGTGCCGGAGAGAGGACATGCCGAAGTAGGAGAAAGCCGGCCTCGAACGAAGAGTGTACACAGACACTCTAAGCAGCAAATCTCCTCCACCGTCGTCGTCTGTTTCTTCTCGCGAGAGCGTCGGTGGACAAACTCGCGCTTGATTTAACAACGTGTTGAGCGCCGCTGGAGCCGGAGCCGGGCTCCCGGCCCGACTTCCGATACGATGGTGTAGCGCCGAATATAGGAGGAGAGTCAAAAAGTTCGCTGGCTTTTTCGACTCACCCATTATATATATATTTCCGAGGACGCGGATGAGGACATCGGCCGAGGGATTATGAACATTTCGAACGGTGAATTTTCGCCGGAGCGACCAAAGCGACCCGAACGTCGATCGAGAACAGCGTTGGCGTACCTCCGGCGTCTCACAGAGATCGGGTGACCGAGTCAGCGACACTGCGGCCGGTCGATCCGATTGCTTTTAGCAGCAGCTCCTGGTTCAGTCTGGGTTGCACACCTGTACTCGCGCGTCAAATCGGTTGTCAAATCAAGGGAAGTGTCACTTCCTCCTTAAATGCTACTCCTGTGTTCGGGTGTGTTGGAGGCCATCCGGTCGAGGGTGTCTAACTGTCAATCTGACAGGTTGGTAAGACCAGTGAGAGGTGGAGCGAGCCGCTGCTGATGGAAAAGGAGGAGGGTGACGAGAATCAAGGAAGCTCTCGAGTCACTGGAGTCCCTATTGCGGAACAACTCACTTTGGCACAATTCAGACAGATCTACTCAAATACAGATGGAGTCGCTCAGATGAAGTCACAAGCATCTCTCGAGCGAACGAGATGGGAGAGCTCTTCCGAAGAGAATCCCACGCAGAAGAGATTTCACCGCTCGTACCTGGCGCAATCAGAAGCATCCGTCAGGTGAAAAATGAGCGGTATTGGCGAGATCCGTGAACGCTCCCCTGGGATGTTCTGATGGGCGTTCCGATTTCTTTCCTCGGAAGCCGCAAACTCTTTAGAACGAGTCACTCAAACTGGAATTTCAAAACTTTCGTTGAGATGTGGTATGTCAAATGACTGACTACGGTTACCAGATGCGTTCGTAGTACTGTACACGTAGCGTTACTGGGGTCGGGCAGAAGATCCCATCGACCCTAGTTCTACGTAATAATCGGTTTCGCGTCCACTATCTCATCCAGAATCGCACGATGATGCCCTGATGATCAAGCTCTGTGTTCTCGATAAGCAATCATTATCTCTAAAGTACACTTCCAGTGCCAGCTCAGGTGACGCACAATCTTTTCATTGTGGTCTCGTGATGTCCTCATCCTGGAAGCCCGTGAACTCGATCGAACTTTTTCGAACCATACTTCGGTGTTCCAAGCGAGTTCGCTCCCATCGAAGTCCGAACGAGTTGAAGCAACGTTCTCGTTCAGGTCAACACCGTGTTTCCAGCAGACTTTTTTTGACAGGTTTTGGGTGACAGAATGTTACGACTGACGTTTGCTCGCGGCCCTCAGAAGACGGTTAGTTCCGAACGGGGGCGTAACTAGGCTGTGCGTCATCTTGGTCGTTGTCAGAAGATGCCGCCCCCATCTTGAGCCGCTGACGATGAATCAAAAAGCCGATTGAACGTTGTTCGTGTAATGAGAAACTTCTTTGAGTGAGTCGCCAAAAGTGTCCTGTATCGCGAATTCAATCAGAAACACGGAACCATCCGGAAGAATCGGATGGATGGATTTCCAGGAAATCTCGATCTTCCCGACTCAATCTTCTTATTTGAACTAGTATTGCTAATCGAGGAGGCGGGGAACCCAGGCTTGGCTCTGTCTTCGGCACAACATGAAATTCTCTTTGAGCGAACACTCGTCGGAGATGCCTCCCAATGTCACGCGGACAAACGTAAGTTGTGAATGTTAAGCTGGGAATGTCGGTTGCTGATTCGCTATATTTTGTCCAAAATGGAGCCTTTATCACCATGGCTAATCTTCTTCCCCCCGAGTCCATGGCGAAAATGACGCCTCTGATCCAAGGAGGGCCGCCCGGGGCTGGCCCTTTCCCCTCCCTCCCTCTCGTGACTCAACCAGTGTTCCTGAGGATGTTCTTGACTCTCAATCCTGAGGAATCAGTCACCTCGGGCCCAAGGTATCAGCGGCAACTGCGTTTCCCTCCCCAAAGGGATCACAGCATGAATGGTCAGCTTCGGAATAGCCTCACCTCCCTCTTGGGTTGGATTGCTCTTCCGGAAGAATTCCCGGCTTTTCTCATTTGTTCCCATGGAGAGCGACTTCTTGACAATCTGGTCAGAGCGAATTTCGTGCCGGGGCTCCATCCGGCGGAGATGAATCTACCTGTTCTTGAGCAGAAGCAAGCGGGTATCCAGTCGTGTGGGTCACTCAATGCACCCGGGTCGTCGCTGCTGTGACAACACGACGGAATTGTGGCGGAATCAGTCATTAGTCGAAGAAATTTCAAGATGTAATCAGAGCGACAGCGGTGCCGCGAGTCTCCATCTTCCCCACTGATAGAAAAGAATCTGCGGCTGTAACTTGTGCTACTGTCGCCGGCGCTCGATGAAGAACAGTACTTCTTGCCCGCATCTGGTCCTGTCTCACTGTCGCTAATCGGCCCCTGTGGCCTCGTTATTATCAACAAGTCATTTATATCAATAATGAATATAATCGCTTTCATGACTTGAACGATGGAGAAAGAACCGAGGAAACGAAGCGAAATTTCCATTAATGGCTCTCGGATTTCGAGACAGAGCGAGACGCGGCTTTTCGAAGTTCTTGCCCTCTCCGAGCGCTCGCCGCCGACTGTTGCCTCTGTTGTTGTGGACGCCGATGCAGTCGCCCACAACGAGACTATTATGGGTTTCGGTGTTCCGGGGAAAGTTCATTTCGGACGAGAATCACATGCCCGGTCAGCTTGCGTATGCCTCTAAGTTGCTGCCATGGAAAATAACAGCAATGCTCTCCGCATGGCTTTGGCGGAAGCGGGCAAGAGGCGCACTAAGACCTCTTCCCCATCGTTCCCCCCTTCCCCGCTGGCTGTACACATGTTGGAGCCCCTTCCCCAGGCCCTCGTGTTCTTGTTCGTCCCATCCTTGAAGCCCTTCCCCTCGTCCCCAACTTCCCCGATCTGCTCGCCCGCCCGTCCGCCTTGCTGCTTCGCTCCCTCACTATCCCCTCGACTCCCATTCCCGACCCCCCTCCCCGTCTCCGCGCACCGTGTTCTCAATGGAGAGCCAGCTACATGAAAACTACATTAGACACTGCTGTGCGCCGCCGCACTAGATCAGCGTTCTGTGTCCATGCTTGCTAGCAGCCAGTGGTGCCTGCTTCGGTTTCTTCGCTGCAGCTGGGGCGGCGACAGCGTGGCCTCTGACTGTTTACCTCGATTTCTCTTCGTGCTCCATTTTGCTCGGCTCAGTTCCCTCCAGAGTACTCCGACTCGAGATGATCATCGAAGCACTGCGCCCACAGTACACGTGTCATCTTTTCATTCTCGACTCCGCTGGAAATATTCCATGATGCTGATTGCGACCAATATCCACCGAACGAGCCGAATATCTCGGAACGAGCCGGCAAACTCGCCGAACGCGTAGGCAAGTTGTCGCGGCAAGCGAGAAAGGCAAGAGAAACGTGCTCCGCCCAGCTTCACCTACTCGCCTACGTGAGCTCGCTCTGTTTTTCTCTTTCGCTGGGCGAAAGCGAAAGGATGACTGCGGTTCAATTGAAAGAGGACGAGGATGCGGGGGAGGAGCTTCCAGCGAGCGCCGAAAAAGAAAAACGCCAAATACGTCGTCATTGTCGGCGGCCGTTGTCACCGTCGTTGAGCGAGCAGTGGGGTTCGTATTCTGAGGTGTGTCCTGGATGGATCTCTCCGACGGATATAAGGATCCGATGACGGGGACGCGATTCAGAACCGGCCCCCAAAACGGGCCGGAGCATCTCCTTCGCTCTAACGGCTGGCGGAAATCGTGAATTCAGAGAGGAAACCGGTTATAATCGAATGAGTGACACAATCTGTATTGTCGCATTCATCCACTCAAAGCTCGTGATGGATTCGCATTTCGCTCGTCCGTTCGGGCGGTCGGCCGGCCGACCGACCGACTGTTCGCGAGGCAACTGAGCACGCGACCACAACCAATGAACAGACGAAGAGAGAAGCGGTGGAAGCTGTTTTCGCCTACGAAGTATGTTCACTGTTGCTGCTGCTAATGGGGCTCGAGCTGAGTCGGGAGTGAGACGACAGCTTCGGAGCCGATACAGACACTATGTGAATGTGTGCTCTTTGCGATGAGGGCTCATTCCGAATGTGCCTGCTCACGTGTCATAATGACGAGCAGAATGCATCCCGTCTCCGAGCCCACCCGCGTCTGCCTTGCGCGGAAGAAAGTGCAGAGCGAATCGAGTTTACCTCAGCGCACGTGCGCTTGCATGGAGAGCATTTCGGGCGACCACGCCGTGTGCAGATTCTTCTCTGTATCTCGTTGTTTCAGCTCATCCAGCCGCAGGACCCGTGGCCCTAGTATCGCAACGTCTTGGATCTGTCCGACAGGAAGCCCACGCTCTAGAACAGAGTCGCTTTCTCCTTCAATCATCCCAGCGGTACGAAACTTTGAAGGCAGCAACCTGATGGCTCATAGAGAAGTGGTTCCGAGCTTCGGCTTTTCATGTGGACCGAGCAGCCTTAGACAACCCAGCGGGCGGATAGAGCCATCAGAACTATCACAGTTTTTTTTTTGATTGGCGACATGTTTGGGACTAGTGACTCTTCGCATACATTGCGAGCCCCGAGCACGAGGCTTCTTGTTGCAGTCCGCTGCCTCGCAGTACACCTATCCGAATGGAACCATGTCTCTCCGAGAGAGGAACCGTGTTTCATAACAATTGTGCAGTCGTTCCTGTGATTGGTCTTGCGCCAGAGTCGACGCTCTTGTCCGTGATCGTTCATTTCCACTCAGTGCTCCGCGAACTGCGTACACGAATCACTGGCGACGAGCGTGTTCCATTTTTCTGCTCAGACTCCACACATCCTCCTGTATGGGTCGTATCGCTCGTGTTTGGCCGTCCATCCATCTCCAGGCCTGCTGATAACCATGGTGTGCAATGACTCCAACTTATTTTTTAACTGAAAGTCAGCTCACGAGGGTCGTTTGGATGGGACTCTTCGTCAAAAACCTTGTTTGTGCGTTACATCGCACCTCAGGAGCACCGCAGGCTCAGACCATTCCTGGCGGATGATTCTTGGCTCCCAGTGTTTGCGGAAACCGTTCATTCCTGCGCGAAAACTGCGTAAACGTGCGCTTGGGCGTCCGTCGTCGAGATGTCGTGCAGGCGTTAACATCGAGACGAAACGTTTTCCTCGAACTGTTACCCGGGTGAGGAGATTTGGGAATGCATATATGGAACGGGTCGAGCTCAAGTAACCACTCAAAACTCTTCCCATGTTCCATCAAAATATGAGTGAACGGGGGAACTGGCCGATCGAGATAAACTCCTTCGATTCCAAAACATTTTCCGTAACAAGGCAATCTACTCCTCAATGAGCGAGAATCGGAAGAAAAAGAGCAAACATTCCTGATTTCGCTCAACAAGCAGTCCTGCGGGGAAGCGGAAGCCAAAAGTGAAGCAGTGCGCGGAAAATCCTGGGCTGTGCTAGAGGAGGGAGAAGTTCAGGAAGTGCTGCACATAACAAAGGGTCACACGCCCGCCTGGCGCCCCAGGAGAAACTCATTTATCTCCAGAGCTCTCCTGGCGGCCCCTAAAATGGCTCACCGTTCACTGACTGTCCTAGTCTCGTTCAAGGAGGGTAAAAGAGATCGCTAGCTGCTACGCTGCCACGGCGAACTTCGAGGGAGTCAAGTGAGAGGGACTTTTGACTCCCAACTTTCGTTAGTTGCTCGAACCAGCATGTTCAATTATTCAGTAAGGTTCTAAACGCCTCAGCTCCTTCTGACGCCGCAGCGCTGCATCAACTACCATTGCTATAAGCCACCCAATGGTAGCGAATCTCTCAAGTGAAGTCCCGGACGAAGAATCTGTTGCGAACATGGTCACCTCAGTTTTCCATCGCCCAGCCATTTCCTTCGAGGAACGAAAAATATCAGACAGTCCTCGAGCGATTCCTCCACTTTTGTCCCAGGCTTAGGCGACATTTGCGACAAGCTCGCTTTGATCAGATCAAGTTGTCTGTAAAATCGGGCAAATAAAGAAAGCAATCCCGGCACTGTTTTGTGGATAGATGGAGAAAAGTTCACGTATGAGCATCATCGTGGGACTCGAATCGCTTCGCTCGTAGCCGTGAACGAAGTTTCCGGGTACTGCGCAGGCTAAATTTTATGAACTTCTGCGGTCTCACCCTCGATCATCCATTTGTGTCGATGATTGCATTTCTAAGCGTGAGAAACTCGTGAGTCGGCGTGAGTGCGCCATCCATCCATTCCGGGTCGGACGGTTGGACAAAATGGATCGAGGACAACAGTTGGAAGTCGCACGTTGGCCTCAGGGGAGTCTAATTGGAAAGGCAACGGAATCGGTACGCGGGACCTCCTTTCCCCCTTTCTGAGGAGGAACCACTCCAAACGTATCTCCATTCGCGAAGCCAGCCATAGGTCTGCTTTGGTAGCAGGTATACCAACGGATACAATATTGGTTTCCGACGCTGACTCAATCAGTTCGGGCTGTAGTTGATGAGGCTCGATCTGCTCGGCGTTGGCAAACCAGTTACGGCATTCCGAGAGTTCGAGAAAGTCGATCGAGGTCCTCAAACCAGGGATGTCAGCTCCCGAGGTTTCCAGGATCAACCGAATGCTTCGGAATATACACAGGCATCTGTCATAATCGATTCCCCTGTTTTCATGCGAGAACCAATCGGTTTACAGACAAATCTCCGATGGAACAGCGCCCGGCAGTGCTATCTCGAACCGGATCAAGCATATCGGACACCTCGAAATACCTTGACTTCAACGCTCATTGACTGTGAAAAGTCTCGGTTATTGCATTTTCTCCATGAAGGATCACGTTCCTACTCCTCGCATCTTCCTTCAAATCTGATGGATTATAGCTCTCATAATTCACCGTGGGTAGGCACGCCATTCCCAGCGGAAACCGCGAATTCTATCGCACAACAAATGATGTTTCTGCCTGTTTTCTCTCGGGAGTGATGCGATCTTCGATGAAGAGGAAGGGGGGGGGGGGGGCGTCAGCCTTTGGAATGCGAGGCAGAGGGTGATAGCCTGGGCCGTGAACTCCTCACTTCCTGAGATCTGATACTGATTCCCTCCCTTCCCCACGAGACCACCTTCAGAACTTTCCTGAATCAGAGAATTATTGAGCTCCATGCAGAATTATGAGAGTGTCAATGAGATTCTATTTGTTCGTCGAGTTCCAGCGGTGCTCATCGACTCCAATTGTGGGAATAATGATTTTCAGGCTCAAATATTTCGAGCGCTTTCGGTCCTGGTTCAAGTGTCCGGGGGCGCGTTCAGTTGGGACTCCTCAGCTCAAAAACCCAATGATCAATCTGCCTGTATTGGGTCGTCAAAAAAGCCCGTGCGGTTTCCTTCACTAGATTCTACCCTCGAAACTGCACGAGCTTTCTGACAGCCTATTATGATTTTTTGATGGATGCGTCTGGTTCATGCCTCCGTTTCCAGCCACTCAACCTATCCCGGAGTGAGATCCTTTTGGTTTTCGTTCTGGCGCACTCTCTTCGACTATCGTCGCAACCTATTGAGTCTCGGGAGTGTCCCAGAGATGGAGTACGCGCGCACTGTCAACCCCGGGAAGTCCCCAAGTTTAAAAGCAAATCCGTTGATCGCGCAGGCTGGCAGAAATTGGATCTGATTATTTTCACTGCTCGATATTTCAGAGTCCATGTCAGGCTCTCGTCTAGAACCGATTCCACGGTTGAGCATTGACGATAGATTCGCCGCGTATATTACGAGAGAACGAGAAACAGACGACTGGAATCATCCTATTATCGAAAACCGTTTCCATGATAGTCGACAAATTCATCTCGAGGTTGAAAAAGGGGATATTTCCACCCGATAGAGTTTTCAGTTTTCTTGCTCGTGGGGGGAACGCTTTACATTCTGCGGGATATCGGCTCACTCGTTAAAGTGTACTAGAATGTATTCTTGCGGTTTCCTGACATGAATAAAATTACGGTTGACGTTTCAACTAATGCAATGCACGATGACAGTGACCACGGTATCGTTGCTGGGCCCGACATCATTCTTTACGGTGTCCGTGTATCGATGCAAGTGATTGACAAGACCGCATGATTCAGTTTCTGATCTGCAGTTTGGATTCTGCTGGACTAATACAACGCTATTCGTTCTATCCCGTGGCGCACCGGCATCGAGCCTGTTGTAAAATTTCGCTCAGACGGCCAAGCAGACGTCCCGAGCAGGACTCACATTGTTCGACCAATCAGCGACAGCATTGATTGGAAGACGAGGCTGCTCGCATCGCAACGCACTCTGGGCTCGTTTCCTCGCGTATTTGCTCAGGGATCCGCTGTGTCGGTGAAATGGCGAGAGGCGGGATCCAAGTTTAAAGTGCACGGAATTTCGACAGAACTCCTCGATGGATTGCTATTGACGACGAACGTAGCGGGCCGTCAGCTCTGGCTTTCACATGGATTCGGGTCTCCCCTTGACAATTCCCGGTCATCAGATTTACGGATTTCGCCAATCTCGATTCCGTTCGAGTTTCTCGAATGAGCCGGAGGGAACACTCGATAGACGGCTCAAAACCCGATCGTATGAGCCTTTAATGACTGCAAGGCCTTTCCAAATGAAGCGTTACGGTCGAGCCCATCTTCGATGCCACTTCATAATGGCATTGGCAGCTACCGCAGCGTTGGCTGAGGGTATCGTTGATGTTAGTCTGTCATTCAGCCAGCCAGCAGTCACTAATGATATATTCATGTCATTTTCACCCTCGGTTAAACAGTTTCGGTACAACGGCGACAACGGTGCCGATAACACCTCATCATGATGCAGTCCTAGCTCAGCCGACAGATCGCTACCTCGCGCAACGATTGAACAACGAGCGCACATTCAAATCGCCGACTGCGATGCTCATGGTCTGCCCATCCATCCCAAGTCATTATGCTCGTTGGCACGCTGCCGTTTCCCCTTGAATGCGCGTGTCGAGATTACCCATCAACGTTTCTCTCGGGTAACTATAGAATCGCTTCCAGCTCCGAGCGCTTCCCGGTGTCTGTAGTCTTCGTAATAATGGCCAACACAGAGACATTGAGTTTGCTTGCCAGCGCCCATCAGCATCTAGCTCCAGCGGCAGCAGCAGGTAAGGGGCGGTCCTGGGCCATGTTGGACAGCGTGTTCTACAAGGTGCTTAACAACAAGTCTACATGGAGAACAAAACGAGGTGCGAACTGACTGCTCCGGGTGCTCGGCCGAATCAGAAAACAAGTCATCAAAACCTGGAGCTCGACCTGTGGTAGCAAGATTTCCGCTACCTAGAAATCTGGCCAATTTTCCCCAGGATTCTGATTGGCGTTCATGAGTCTCTGATGATTCTCGCCAGAGATTCGAATCCAATCGGACGTAGCAGTGGCATGTGTATTCGACGGCCTCTCTGCGTCCCATGCGCTGTGTGGCAGATCGACGTTTCTGACCCGAGCCCTCTTGTTCGAAGCTATCGTCCACGGTAGAGTCTACTCAGATGCCGAACTCGTTTGGGGTCTCTTACGTTCGGAATCATGAGCCGTACGTGATAACTCGGTTGGATACTCTATGCCCCAAATATCTCGATGTAATCCGAATCGGTGTTCGGGAACCTGCGGGCTCTCCGCGGACGGTGGCGCCATCTGTGAGACGCGAATGAGTTATGCGAATATATCCTACCTGTGTCATACTTTTTCTATACAAGATACCGTGTGGGATCCCGCTCCTACTCGGATACACCGCTTTGGAGCGATGTCAAGGAATGGTCTCTTCTGGAAACGTCCTCGAACAGATTCTCCAATATTTCCGCAGACCCCGATTGTCGACTGAACACGAGGTCGGGCCCGTGGCTCTATTTCAAAGTTAGATTGAGACGTCACGGTACACTGAATGAGTTATGCGTAGGCAGCCCGAAACTGAAATGGGATGGGCATGTGGACGGATGCTCGTTGAATATTAGTTGCTGACTATGCGTCAAGGGTCACGTTACTCAATGGGTCTATTGTCTGGAATGGCGTTGGCATTTGAGCTCGATGCTGATGTCGTCGCCTATGGCTCGACATCATCTGGGCCATTGCTCCGAGGGGATTCGACGAGCAGAATCATCAGGAAAGTCAGCGTTGTCTGGAGAATAGCCGAAAATGGCTGAGACGTTGCGAGTTCCTCTCTCATGTCAGACTGCTCTTGAGGGCTCAACTATCTGGAAGAGGCGCCTAACTCACTGCGTCGCGGTTCCGCTCGAGAGACGTGTGGAGCGAGGAAAAATAGACTGGTGGGGCCCACATTTCACTGGAAATGGGACAAATTGTTGCTCGATATTTGAAGGCTGTTCAATATTGATGATTAGATCACAATCCCAAAACCGGACGTGACGGCTACCGAGAACCTTTCGCAACCATTGTCGCCGGTCAAAAAAATCGAGACCCGCGATCGAGGACATCAGTATTCAGGAACCGAGAAGCCTGACTCAGATAATCGTCACCGTCTGCTCTCTCATCAGTTGCAGCATGTAGAATCGAACTCTATTCAAGTCGAATTTCACCGGCGGAAGAAAGAATACAGGAGAGCAATTCGTGGGAGAGCACTACTCTCAGGAATCGGGGGGACTCTGCCTCGACGGCCCCGGTGAGGGTCTTGGCCATTGGCGGCCCCTTGGCTTTCCCTTCACTTTGACAGAAATTGGTCAACTCCGGATGGGTCTGCAGTGGTGACTCACCACGACGATCGAAAGGGATTGGGAAGCTCAGGAAGAGGGCTACCGAATGCCATGCTTTGTCGTTTGGATCGGGGATGGACGCATATCTTAGAAATTGATGGACAAAATCGATTCTTCGGCGATCCAAAAGCGGTCTTCTGTCTCTCTCCTTTTTTTGAATTTTTTGCATAAGCTTCGACTCTCAGTGACATCCAGATACAGCTTGATCCCAGAGTTGCGACTCGACGCCGATTGTTTCTGCATCGGTCTCGAATCCATCGATTCTGAAGTACGCGTCCACATTCGATAGCTATATTCTCAAGCTCTCCAAGAATAACTCGATCGGCACTGTAACCTCTTCGGATGTCGAGACATCAAACTTTGAAGTTGATTCATTTCAGTCAAAATTGTGGGAAATCCAAGGGGCTGATGGGCCAGCCTCAACCGCCGAGACCCCTTGTCAGGCGGAGCTGAAACGCCCGTCAGATCGGAGGAGGCCCGATACTAGTAACTGATGCGATTATCGGCCCGGTCGGCCGAATCCCCGGCGCTCGCCCTGATCGAAAATATGTGGTCGATTCCGATTGACTCCGCGAATAACCTTCGGGAGAAGAAGACCCTCACCTGGAGGGAAAGAATGCGAATCTGCCGCGCTCAAAGTTATCGTCCCAGAGTAGGATAACACAGACATGCAGCAGACCCGGATTCCGAGCTCTCATTTCTGTGGAAGCTCGGGCAAAAAGATGGGAGATGGAATACACATGCGCCTTACTTCGTGGATACTCCAATGATATCCGCCTTTCTCTATTGAGGGGGGGGCTTGAGAAATCCTCTGAACACTTCATTTATGTGTGCGTTCGTGGTGGGAACGCCGACGGTGAGATCCATTCTCGATCCACTCGTGGTATCGATGTTTCAGGATAGTGGGAGAATCATGTTGATCAGTGTGAGTGTAGCACTAGTGTTTCTGCGCGGAGGTGTTCTTCTGGCCTCAAAAAACTACCAGGGCGACGGGGCGACGTTTCCGATACGCTGTCGGATAAGAACGTACAGCCCGCCTTTCCCGCGTTCTGCAAGATAATCGCAGGCTCCAAAAGAGCACATAGGACGCGGAACATACACTCCTTCCGAGCTTCTCGAGGAGCGATGGAATCCCGAACATCTGCATCCTACCGGAATACGATCACAACGAACGTAACTCGCGGGCGCCAGAGTGTTCTCAGCCGTGATGGAAGTCGATTCACGCCAGTAGAGCTCCACTGCTCTTTCTTCATTTTGCCCCAGAGACGGACTGAGGAATTTGCGGTCATGATTCGTCACTTGTTCTTGGATCGGTCACAGGAATTAAATCCCGTTGTTTTGAGCGACTTTATCGTGCAGAGTTTCCACATGCCGAATATGAGGATACAGATGTTATCTCGACGACACGGCAGTCGTTGTCTCGCTGCGTCCGATTTGATTCCGCGCACAAGACACACTGGACGAGAGCAAATGAAACAAGATTCCATGCTGCTGAAAACCAAGTTAGCTCTCGCTCGCGATCCGCGTCAGAACCGAGACTGACGATAGGACAGCGATCACCTGAGAAATTAGTGAAAATCGACTTCGCTTTTCAGGTCGCGCGTCCGAGCCCGAGCATATTCTGAATGGGAAGGCGATTTGATTCAGAGTCGAAGGGTCCGCTGAGTTCAGAACCCGTTTGCCGAATATCGACCGACGATTATTACAAACAAATGCAGAGCGTAAAAGGACTTTCTGTCAGTTGTAGCAGTAGTCGCTGGAGCATCGGGTTACCGCGAGCCCAACCGAGCGAGACGCTCCGCCTCGGGTACACGGCCGGGCCAACAGTCGCCGCCTTTTTGCCGAATGATCGACATCCGGACGAAAGCGCCGCATAGCTCGTCACTTCAGAGCTGCATTCGTCGACGATTCGGGATAGAATTCGTAATTTCTCATCATTCCCTCCTGTGTCATTCTAGAATCTGGCGAGTTTCCCCATAGATGGAACGAATGCTTGAGTTGTCAACTCACCGTTGAAGTCATCAAACGCGGATTGAAACCAGGAGATCTGTATCGGGGTTTTCACAGAATATTCTGAGCACACATCATTTTGTCGTCGGAGAGCGCAATAAAAAGCTGAGGCTGCCCGTGTGGGCTGTAGCTATTCTGCTCAGACTAGAAATTCGTTCATGGAATAGGAATCATCTTCCGCTCTGAATGAAATCGCAGTTATCTGGTTTTACGGAGGAAAAGTCTCGCAGGGTGGCAGGTCGCAGCGGGATCTGACCGAAAACTGATGCGCACGTCCTCGTAAGCAGCTGCACCGAAACTTGGAACGTTGATATCATGTTGCCTCCGGAGCCTCAAATCCTCCCACCATCGGGAGGAATTGCTAAATTATGTTTCCAGGGCCGCACTGCATAGCCGAAAACAAAACTCGGCCCAACCCCCGGTTCAGGGACTCTTAGGAGAGAATCGGGCGGAACACTGTCAGATCGACATGGCGAGGATGAAGGAAGAGCGCCCTCTCCGCTAGAATCCCGCTAGAAATCAAGCGGTGTTGAAAATCTACCAATTGAACGGGAAGTCGATGTTCGAATGCGAAAAGCAATCTTCGGATCTCTGCGACGTGTTGAGAACTCCTTGATGACTCTTTCCAGATACGAAAACAGCAGGAAAATAAAGTAGGTCTGCTTGTTATCTCCAGTAAAACGATTTTGGTGCTCAGGTGTGTTGAGGGGTGACTGTTCTCGTCGAATTGAACAAGGAGCAGTCGAGAGTGGCCCAGACCAGGGAGCCGTGGGACGTTACGGAGGCGGAGACGCGGCCTCGGAAACGGAATCTTCCGACCGCAAGAGCTCCCGGTAGCCTATGAGCTGTATTCATGAGCCACCCCTTGAGCCACCTGTATCATGGTCGGATCTGTCAGCTGGGGTCGACTGAGATCGTCGATGTTTCGAGGGGCGGCTCAACACTTCTGGTCTTGGGAGTGGTGCGAGTGGACGGAAATCACGTTCCGAAGGGACGGAGAAGGTAGCATAGGAAGAAACCAATTATGAGAGTCGGAAGGCTCCTAGAGCACAACGGGTTCACGGCTGCAGAAATATTTCTCAGCGTCCGTGTATCCCGAAGCCCGTCGTTTCGTTCTCGGCGCGTGGTAATGTATGGAATAGGACCGATCGGAAGCTGACTCTTCTTCTCTTCGAAACTCAATTCTCATAATAAGTGGGTTGCTTCCGCCGGTGTGACATAATTCTCCAAAAAATAGTTCGATTCCAGAAGAACGTCAGATGCTTCGGTTGACTCCTCACCTGTGATCACGGAGGAAGCTGTTTAGTCCTGACTTCGCGTGATTCGCGGCCACTCTCTAACAAAAGGCCATTCTTTGAGAAATCGGGGAGATTAACGGTCACGTCCTCAGATGGCGGGAAGCGAGGGCAGCTCCAGCTGAGGAAAGTTTAAAACTCGTCGGTTCACGCGGAAGGTGAAGGCTGACCACTTTCTAAGATATCGCTAAAATTACTCGTCTCCATCGTCTACTCGCAGCGCAAGTATCATCCCGATGTGACGTTGCGGGGCCGAGGTATCAACAGTTAAACATCGGCGATGAAGCGGTTTTCCCCAGAACTCGCTTGAAACCCAGCATAAAATAGGATAGAAGTCATCGAATCAAGTCATCTATCTGGAAATGATGGTCAGATCGATCTCGGAATCACCCCTCCCAGACTCCATAAACTATGCTCAGATTGGTCCCAGAATCACCCCCATTGACCCCCAGAAGTATGGTCAGTGAGGCGGTATGGTCAGCGGTGATTCCGGGACTAATCTGAGCATACTTTCCCGAGTCTGGGAGGGGTGATTCCGGGATCGATCTGGGGTAAACCCGTTTCACCGCCGATGTGAAACTGTTGATATCTCGGACCCGCAAACTCGCATCGGGATGAAACTTGGCCTGTGAGTAGACGATGAAGAGGAGTACTCCCAGCGATATGTGAGGAACACGTCAGACTTCTCCTCCCGAGTGAACCAACGAGTTTCCAATTTTCCTCAACTGGAGAAGAGGCTTCCGAGACCCGCTGCCTACGGCGTTCGATTGCCCCTGAGAAGAGCTCCACAACGTCTTTTTTTTTTCTTTATCGTCGCTGTGGCTTCACTGGTTCTCGAGATATGAGCAATTCAAGTTTTCAAGAATCGCTTTTTTTTTGTGGAGCCGATGCCCCCATGTTATCCCGCCAGGCCCTTTGGCACTCCTTCAATTCTTGTTTGTCATTCTTCTTCTTGTAATTCTTGTTTTCTAGCGGTTGGCGACTGTGCGGCTGGAGGAGTCCATTTCTCGCAAGATCAGTTCGTCAAAAGGAGTCTATTCTTAGTATTCGGGACCGCGGGAGTATCATGCGCTATCCTACTGAACCTGTAGTTTCCGACTCATTCCCAGGCTCTGGAATTGACTCAACAGGTCTCGAAACCCACGACGCACGGTGAGTCTTTCAACGCCATCCAAACAAACTCGAGGGAAGCAAGAAAAGCGGAATCTTCATACCCAGGCTCGCTTATCGCGGACACGTCCATCCAAGAGCTCGGATACCTGTCGTTGGGACCGCACTGCCGCACCGTTGAAGGTGCCGCTACTGGCATGCGTCGTTTGCGGAATTGATGCAATCATGCATGCGGGTACTCGGCGTAGGTATCAGTTTGCGACAGCAGGTATGAATCATTCCGCACGGTGCTCAGCACAGCAGAGACGAGAGCTCGACAGAAAGCTCGATCGCTCGGAGAAGCACATCGGGACATCAGCTGGAAGGCTCGAGTGCGGCTACTTCAGTTCCCGCAACCGATCTCGCTGCGGCAGCGAACATGGCTACGTTGACAACTCCAGTTTGTGGATAACTGCGTTTCGGAATGCTCTGTCCGTGGAGGAAGGGATGTTGGAAGTAGATGAAAACCACCACGAGGCGGGTCGGATTCAAGGGGGGCGGGTATGAAACGTGGGAGACAATGAGGCTCGGATAATTCAAACCGAAACTGCTCGGCCTATGGAGAACGGGGGACAACCAAGAGAAGGGGTGTCTGTGAAGTGATGTGGAGACGGCGGAGCGATTTTGAGGAGCAAGACAAGAGAAGGAGCTATTCGATTCGATCGTGAACTCCGGTATGGAAATGAAACGGCAGCCTCGCACATCACGTTGAGGATCTATCGTTCGGATCGAGGGAGCCGAGAATTACGCTCCATACAGTTCAGTCAAAGGTGGGAGAAACAGAATGGTTGAATCGAGGAATGAGCCGTCCTGCGCTCTGAGCCAACCAAACTGGGGCACTCTCTTGGGCTCCGAGCACTTCCCCCCTCCTGTATCTGACCTGGCTCAACGACGGATCGGCGCCAAACAGTGCGACTCGATTCAATTCCGAGAAAACGGGAGCTCAATTCACCTTTCCGTGTGAGCCTTCTGGACGGATTTCAAAAATCCAGAACCAAAATATTCGTTCAGCTCTGTAGAGACCTCCTATAGAGAAGTTCTCCAAGAGCCGATTGCCGTTTGTCCCTCGGATCGCATTGACATCAACATCAGAAGTTCTCCTCCCGGCGAACGATAGCTATTATGGATTAGACTGGACGAAGGGCAGCATGCCAGACTGATAGCTAGATCGCCGTCTCTGGCAGCGAAGCCGTTGCCGACCGACCGATCCTGTGCCGTCGCGAGAGCGGGCGGTCATATGATCCAAGTCCGCGAGCGAACTCACTTTCTACGGTAGCGGCTACAATTACCACAATTTATGGACAAGTCACAGACAGGACAGGCAAGCACGTCGGGTCGTTTAATTTGTCCAATGCAAGCACTCGAGCCGAAGCTCCGTGACTGGAGGGGATTTCAACACAGGCTGCCACACTCACTGTAATTAAGGCTTATGTGTATGTTCTGCTATTACCAGTGCCAGCCACCCGATCCGAGCGGGTCGGCCTATAGGAGCTCTCGTCCCCAACGCTGGTTTCCACTCTTTTTCCGGATGAAGGAGAGTAATCACGAGTCCTAACAATCGAAGCCTGAAGCACATTCTAGGAAGGGAGCACGGAACGGCACCTCGTTATCCGATTGACCGCGGGCTCGACTTCGATGGTCCAATTGAGGCCATGTCTCGAGGCCGCGAAGCACGTCTGAGCGGCATGGCGTTTTTCGACGTCCCCAGCCCGAGCGGCTTCTGTGTGGAAAGGGCGCGCGTCACAGTGCCGGAAAGGGAAACCTCAAGACGCTTTTCTCCTGGATCCCTCCAGCGAGGTTTCGGACTTCAGAATCTACGCTCCGGCCGGGCACTTTCGCTGAATCTATCGAGCGTTGAAACCTCATCTCAGAAACAGTGAGCGGTCAACTAAGAGAATGTCTGGCACATACACTTCCTTCTAGCCTGTGATAATGGCGCTCCAACGTTTTTCGTAGACCGGGTTGGGCACGAGAGAGCCCAGAATAATGACGCAGGAATTCAATGAATAGATCTGGGATCTGCGAATCGCCGAGGAACGATAAAATCAGGTGATTGAGAGAGTGAGCATTCAAGAAAGCGAACAACCACACACGCGGCTGCATCGCTCGTTTCTCTCATACAACATACAGGTATTAGATATACGAGCAGATAAGATTAGAGGGAACAACAAAGAGCGGAGGAAAACGGTCGAACCAGCATTCGTGATTCAGGAGGCCTGTGTTGAGTTCCTGTGTCCGCGGGTTCCGACAACGGTCATAGCGTCTGACTACACGCTTCAGATTCAATCCATGAACCGAGTTGAAGAGCTAGGAAGAGGAACGGATAGTTTTCTCCGACTCCAATCGTGAAGTGATTGAGCCCTCTGGCACCGTAGTTCCCGTCTTACTCCGCGAAAACTTGAACTGAAATTCCACGCCAGTATCGAATGACGGGCTTACATTCAACCCTCACATCGATTGATACGTCTCTTCACAGCGAAGTCCGTTATGCGACGAGGACGACCGTCAGCATCAGATCAATGACCATGGGCGAAGAACCGTCAGCGGTGTCTGGTTGAGGATCGCAGAGAGACTGCCCGAATCCTGTCGAGAGTCCAACAGAACGATAAAAGTGGATAGACACCGCTTTTTAACATGTTATCAGGGAATATTATCTCATGTTGCTTTTAGTCGTCGGTTCGTCCATTTGTTCATCCGTCCATCCATCTCTCCAGCCGACCGTCCGTTCGCCGGTCTCAGATAGCTTCGCAGCTGGTGCGCTCGATTTGGATGGGAAGCGAGCGCTCTTCGCTTTCAGTGTCGTTTGAAGCACTGGCCACTCGTTGCAGCATCGGCGGAGTTGAGGTGAAGACTCCGCTCCCACAAAAGATGGAAGTTTAGGTTTCATCCAAGACCTCGAGAATTACCATCCATTACGGGTCACCAACCCCTATCTAAAAAGAAAAACTCGAACAGGCAACCGCAGAATCGACAACGTTGAACGCACTGAAATGGCTTGGGAAGTTCAAGTGGCTCGGAACACGGTGGGCTCCGACGGAAGTTTACGAGAAGCCTGCTGGATCGCAGAAAACATTTGGAAAATTGGAGGTCGCGTTCAGCCACGCTCAGGGCGCGTATCGATTACTGTATTCCCAATGTTTGGATAGCGGGGGTTCGGAATATCCGACTTTGCTCGACAGCCAATATGTCGTGTTGTGAGAGCGTGTTGTAGTCAAATAAGAGAAGGCCGAACTGCATAATCAAGCGTTTGAAAATCTCCATGGTGACCGCATGAACTCGATATCCAGAGCGACCACTAATGAACAATAGAGATGGACGGTCAGACGAGCGAGCGAACCAGCAGACTCGCATGATAGACGGATGTAGGCGCATAAAAAAGCCCCCGCCAGCCGACATAATTTCGAGTTGAAGCGTGTGTATCCTCGCCGACGTCAACGAACGACTGGTGGGCCCTCAACTCTGCTAGCGAGCGACAGGTTAAGAAATTTTACATATATCAGCCTCAGTGCTTTTTGCTATCGGATTATGCATTCAACCAGTTTCGACAACCAAGTGTCTCGCTCCTTCTGCCCTCCCATGCACGTGATCGTCTTATGTCAACTTGCTCGTAAGAGCTACACCGATTTCAGGTCGCGCAGCCACCCTGGCTGGCTTGGGACAATCCTCTGAGGTGGCTGGTGAGTATACCGAGAGCTGGAATCTTACGACAGGAGCTCAGACGACACACGTATTTTTCCCTGGAAGCTTTTCGCGAGCGGAGCCCACGATCGGCGATTCCGGGGGGACTTCCCTCGATCGATGAGCTGCTGATGGAGGGCTGCTTCCATATACCGACATGCAGAGGGAATCGGCGACCGATCGGCCGCAGGAGGTGAGCTTCACGACGAAAAGCTTCGATGCCCGAGAAGACGATCGGAAATTCCTTGCTTGAAACACAACAAACCGCGCTATCAGTCAGCGAGGCGTCCACGCGAGTTCCCAAGAGAGATGGATGAATTCAGTTCGCTGGCTATCTGTCTTACTAACTGACAGATGCTCCGATTAAATTGTTAACAGACCTCTGCGGTTGGCTTCAGGACGCGTGAAACTGGGCCACGTGTTCCGTGAGTAATCGACTTGGACGGATCTCATTGGTGACAGAAGTGTGGCAAAGCTTCATCCTCGGAATGAGTATCTGGCTACGAAAGAAACATTCGCATTCTCTCGAATGTGATGAGCAGGTCGGGTCGAGTGTTCAAAGCCAGAGGCGAATTTTTCGGCGTGCCAGTTGTGACTGCTTCTTTTTTCGCGGGTGTTTTCGAGTCGACAGTCATTCATTAAGTGTAATTTAGCTATTGAAGATAATTGGGACGATTCACACAGCAGCAGCTCCAACATCAACGGCAGCTTGAACGAAAACAGGCTGGCTTCGGTTAGGTTCAAGTGGCCGGAACGGAAACCTATTAATAAGAACGTCAAAAGAACCATCGTTGAACACACTGGTCGTCAAAAGAACACACTGGTCTCCATGTATGCTCAACCTGAACCAAAAGCGCAGTCTCCTCAAGATTGTAGTCCTTATCAGTATACTTTCGTGGTGATCTTCGCCATGCGAAACTACTCGAATAGCGGTTCCAGGATGCGTCTAACGAGTCCGCTCAGTTGTTGAGTTAAGTTGAAGCAGATTTCGCGTGTTCACTCTGCTCGATTTTCTTCGACATCCAAATAAGATTCTGGATCTTGGGCCTTCAATTTCAATGCAACCTTCGATGTCACTCAAGAACACTTCTGAACAGATCTGAAGACTCTTTTAGGTCCCTGACTTGGGTTGGTGACCTCAGGGAGGTTCGCAATGAGTTCAGAAGCAAAAAAAAGTTTTCGAAGAAGCTACCATCATCCGATGAAATGTCAGCTTGCGAAGCTTCCCGGAAAGAGATCTTCTTCCTGCCAACACACGCGTTTCCTCCACAATCGAGTCTCCGCTGTGTTGAGATATTCGGGATTCCCAGCTCTCCGCTGTTGAGAAGGACGGCCATGGATCGTATACAGGCTCATGAATTTTGACATCTTGGATTGATCAGAAGACATCGAACATTTTTCCTCCGAGGGGGGAGGACTACACGCTGAATGATCCAGGGAATTTGACATCAGAGATGGGCATAATTCATAGTTCTCCCGGCGAATCCGGACTCGAATGCGGATACAGATTCGGAGTTGAATCCGGAGTCGGAAGCAGAGTCGGATCCCACGGGCTGATTCGAACGGACTCTGTGAATCCATACGAATCAGAATACGCCCAACACCGCTCTCAGCTTGATTTCGGGCCACTTTGATCGTAATTATCTCTCCTCATCGAAATTATTCCGGCTCCATGGAGATTCCTGGAAGTATTTGTATCCCACGTGGCCCACGAAGAGTTTTTGAAGATGATTCCGCCTCGATCTGATCACACTTTAAGGGGCCCATGAAGGTGATGGCGGAGTAGATCTGACAATATTTTTCGTTGTCTATGGAGTTGATTCAGGGGTCGATCTGATCATAGTTTTGTGGGCCTACAGAGGCGATTCCAGGGCCTATCTGACCATACTTTCCGGGGTGTATGAGCATGATTCTGGCCATACTTCTCGGTTTTGCGAAGCCATCTCGACGGCGAGCACCCAGGACAAATCCGCGTTTCTCATCTTCCGATGAGTCAATCCGATACTACTATCAGGCAGTTTCATCAGATAGTAGGGACAACAGTACTCTGGCATAATCTCCGCCCCTAAAAACCATGGCCAGATCGACCCAGAAGAATCTCCATGGGCGCCGGAGAATGTGGTCAGATGGAGGCGGAATCATCTTCGGGTCCGGTTTCAAGTCTTCCCCGGACTCGAATTCAAAAATCTTGGGCTGGCCGGATTCGGATCGCTGGATCCGAATGGTGCCCGTCGGGCTTTCGGGCGAAAGTTTCATGGTGCTTGAAGTAGCAGCTCGTATTGAGCATCACATTTTCAGCCCATTTACAGTGAAGTCTCGATTGTTTCAACCGTTCGCAGCAGCCAGTACTCAGCATCATAACGATAGCCCACGTACATTAGAACCTCGATTATTTCAACCATTTGAGGGTTGAGAGATGGAATCCTTGCATTTCTTCCTTGCGAGTCCAGATGACATACGGAGCTCTCCTCCATATGATATCGCAGGCACAGTCCAATCGTCGAAACACGGTTTTCCTAGCATACTCGGGCAAATATTCTCATCAATGGTACTTGAGCTGCATATGTCCCTTCAGCGAATATTTCGACGGCTTCCAACGCCTATTAGACATCATAATTTTAGTCGATTCTCCAATCCATGATGGTGGCCTTAGCCAGTGGCTTAGCAAGCCTCCATGATGCCCTTGGCGCACCTGTGATCTGATGGCCCCCGCCCCGTTCACCCTTTTGTGTGAGGTTCAAGGAAAGGACTGCGCCCAAGTCGCCTCAACCCCAAGTACCTATAAAAGAAGCACAGAAACTGACTGAAAGAGATATCCACTCATCTGACGGAGGGAGGATGGAAACCATACGATTCCACGGAGCCGTGTCCTTGCAGAGAAGCACAGCGCGTGTACTCCCACAAATCTTGAGCCTCACATCTGTCGTGCCGTATACAAATATGGCTTGAGAACGCGGCCACCATTGATCTCATTTTTGGGCCAAGCACTTGGGCCGAAGTCGCGAGCATCAGAGCGATCCGAGGAACGTTTCCCGCTGCTGTCATCAGGGGTGATAGATTCCAATCGAAGCATCGCGTCCAGCAAACCAACTCGTCATTCTCGAGGGGGAGGCGGAACCGGCTGCGTTGAACTCTCGTAGTTCTACTCTTGAACTCTCCTCGTTCCCGCGAGGTCACCAGAAATAAGATCCTTTATCAATGGAGCTTCAGCGAATGACGAGTTAGCGGTGAGAGGGGTTGATTTGGAAGCGGGTATTTGGGAGTCTGGGATCTGGAAGTCGGGAAAGTGGTACAGGACGGGCGAGCTAACCCAGAGATGAGCAACTGGACCACCTGACTTGCGTAATATCCTTCGCCTCAGAATCTGCGAACTGTCAATCGTCCTTCTCGAAGTTCAAGTCATGCGAGACGGATTGCTCGATAGATAGGATTCGACGAGGTTTGGCAACCCCGTTTGTGACATGGCGCATTGTGGATGATTATTGATGAGTTTTCAATTTCGACGAGCTCCGTTTGCATGCGGCAGAACTCCGATATCACCTCGAGTGAGGTGATACCAAATCAACTGCGCATTGACATTCTCAGCCACATTGATGGAATGCCGAGAGTTCGAAAGAGGCGGAGCATCATCATCACAAAATTCGGAATGGAGATATTGAAGCAGAATCGCCAGACGAATTCGAGTAGCTCTGAGGAGCAACTTCTCATAAGTATCCTTTCCGGATCTGACTGAGGCAGACACAAAATGAACTAAACGTTGCCTCTCGGTCATGATGGAGAGCTCAAAATGGACTGATGCTCTCCAATGGAGAAAAATCAGATGCGACAATCGCGCTCAGAGGGCGAATCTGTGAATTTTCTCGGGGGCCGAGAGGGACATATGGAACGGGAAACGTTGTCACAGAAAAAATATGGATGCTTCCTGTTCTAATTCGCAGAGCTCGAATTCCCTCCACCTCGTAACGAACTTCTTAGACTCGCACAAACGGCCTCAGCCTGTGGTAGGCAGATTCGTGAATCGTTTGGGCTGGAGGCTGTTCTCGGCTCGTGTATCTGGTGAAAAATGGTGTTGACAGCCTCTCCCTAAGCACGCCTGTGCCTTCGGAAACGGGGTTGATCATCAACTCTGCGACCAATCCTGTACAAAGCTTTCTAGGTGTCTCCAATGGGCCTCACGAATCTCCGCAACTGGTGGAGTGAGTTAGAGGTCCAACTCTCAACGTTTCCCTTCCATCCAACGACAACTTCCGTATCTTGTCCACCGATCAGTTCCCCTTCGATTAGCACAATGTTCCACCGAAAAAAGCCGAGGCCACGTTCAGGGCTCCGGCAAACGTGGGCTTCATTTGATCACGAGAATGAGCTCTTATCGCTTCCTGGCTCAGTCGTCTGATCCGTGACCAGCGCTGTAGTTTGAGTCCCGAAATTGCTCGTCTTTGGCCGCGATTCCATCGCTGATGCTGTCGATACTACCGAATTACCTCGTACACCCCCAGAAAGACAGAAGCAACCTAGTACGACTCCTCCGGAGTCTGTGAATTTTCGAAATAGAAGCTTGGCTTAAGGATAAGAGGTGCTTCCAATACGCCAAAGGCATAGATGAGCGCTTTCGACGATGAACATTCCGAGTGAAGTTTCGTAATTAAGTGTGCCTGCGGATCCGTTTTGTTGTGAATCGCCCATGTGGGGCTCCGTGTCTGCCCTCCGGGTCACTCCGGGAGAGCCCCATACATACACACAGGAAATCGATTCATGGCTTGAACCTCTGTCGTTGAACAGAGAAGCAAGAGCATTCTTGATGAGCGAGACTCCCTGGAAACTCAGAATCTGAAGAACTGGAATATCTTTCCCGTCTTGTGTCTTCCAACAGCATTCATAGGAAAAATGCACCAAATGAATGTCATGGAGGTACGAAATCTCAATTTCAGCTCGAACCGCGGTCTGACCCGTTTCGTCACGGCCGCTTCGCAACGGTACGGAACGCCCCGCCCCTTTTGTCGCGAGACGGTCACCGGCTCTTGCGGTGCACCCCAGGGCGGGCCGCCTGAGACAGAAAAAGTTTCCATGAGGAATATCGCAATACATTTCCTGAAACGCAATTTTTCCGGAACGAAAGTGTATGGGACCAAGAGAGACATGAGTTGATCGGCTGGAAGATTCGAGCACCCTTGAAATTCCGCGATAGGAGACGTTGATATCTTCTTTGTGACATGAGTTCTCCCGCAGTCCATTCAAACCGTATCACATTTTAATCGTATTCGCGGCCTCTATGACCATTGAGATAACAAAGGCTCTTTTTTTCGCGATCGTTCGAACATAAAATCGTTTCAGCCCTTGCCATACTTGCCCCAACGGCGGTCAACTCAAACGCCTCATCTGGAGACTGACACCCCGAGCGACCCGGATGCGATGCGGACTCTTGTGATTCAAAAAATCCCGCAAACGATGACGATGGGAATACGTCAATTCAAGCATGGCGGCGCCCATTGTTGTGATCATGTGTTCTGCTCGCTCGCTTGCTGCGCTGGCAATAGTGTTACACTATAACGAAGAAGACTGAGTCACAGGAAACACTGTTTTCTGACTCCTTCTGAGAGCGTAGCAACACATAATGGGACTCTGCAGATGCCCAAAGAGAAAAGTCACCACACAATTTTGCTACGAGCATAGAGTGAATGTGTGCGAAAACTGTATGGTAGAAGACCATCCGAACGTGAGTCGTAATTCGAAAGCAGCTGTCAGAGCCTCAGTAGAATGCAAAATCCTTCGATCTCTTCGGATCGGAATCACCCATGAGAGAGCCCATTCATTTGAATTGCTCTTGAGGTGCATGAGGGAGGGGCGGGGTCGGTCCCATGCTTTTCTTTCTGCTGCCGGCGTTTTCCCTTTGGAGACGGCATGGGGACTCCATTTGCTTCGATCATAGTCGATATGTTACGCTCATCCATCACGCACAGCTTCAATCTTCACGCTGATCGGGTCGCCTTCGGAGTTCGCTCTTGTCTCATGAGTCTATCAGGAAACTTCTGTCATGTCTCCAGACTGTAAATAACTTTATATTTTACTTACAGTGTATCGTGCAGGGTTACCTACAGTGGCTGAAAGATTCGGACTATGAGCCAGTATG
Organism: Phytoseiulus persimilis; assembly: GCA_037576195.1. NCBI lineage: Eukaryota > Metazoa > Arthropoda > Arachnida > Mesostigmata > Phytoseiidae > Phytoseiulus > Phytoseiulus persimilis. Next base: position 53,535,023 of record CM075101.1, on the reverse strand, counting down.
CACACTTTGTCGGAAAGAGTTGGTGCAAACAGAATGCGTCCGTCTCCTGTGTTATCGTTAGTAAAATTCTTAATGCTCGTTAGTCGACCTGTTTCGGTCAACTCTCATACCATCGAAATGGAGTCTTCTTCCAAGAATGGCAGCTCGTTCCCATGACTCCGATTCACCCGACGACTGCGCATTCATGAAAGAGGGATCTGAGAACCCGAGGGTGTCGTTCAGTAGTTTCTATCCACCCATCAATGTGGGCGCATTGACGGCAAGGACGGACTCTTGCGTTTCAGATGTTTTCCATTGGAGTTGCCTGGACGAGCATTTGCGGCAGTTGCCGTCAACGACAGCTCCAGCTGGTTTCACGTGTCCGACGTGTGGGCATGAAGTCATTCCAAGGTGAATTTCGATGAAGACATTCAATATCGATTGGAGTCCCAGAAGCCTGTGTTATGATAGTGAACACATGGTCCTATTCACTCAATCCATAGGGACAACGTAGCTTCTCCCGTGGCGTCCGTCATCAGGGAGAAACTCCGTAGAGCGCAGTGGGCCACTGGCGACCGCGAGAGGGATGGAAAGTTCCAATATGGGAGCTCACTGGGTGTACGTTCGTCGCAAATGTTTGAAGATGGTGTGATTTCGGCGTACCTCAAAGATGAAAGCTCCGACTTTGATGGAATGCGAATTCAATTCCAGAGGACTTCGAGTTCGATGGGGTCGAACTGGTCCGCGCCGAGTCCGACGCCTGATAACACTTCGGTATCTTATGCAGACGCTAGCCTGAAAAACAGTGAGTTCACGGCCAGGGCATCACGAGCGTCGTCTGCGACGGAGTGGTCCTGATAATCGTTTGTTCTTCTCTGTTTCAGCAATGTCAAGAAACACGACAGTAAAGCAGTACACGGCTACGAGCCAATACAGCGAATCACATCCCTCGTCGAACCGTAATTTCGTCTCGCAGCCTTCGCTCAGAGCCGACGAAGAGGACAAGTACAAACGGAAATCGGTCTTCGAGCTCGCCCATAGGTGCGTGGGCCTCTCGGACACCTGTTTTTAGCACGCATGCGAGAGCAGGGATCTACACTTGCTTCACTTCAAGTCCGGTCAATCTTGAACTGCTTCCAGGTGGTTCCAGTCCAAATTGCTCCTGGGTGTCCGACGACGAGATCCAACTCGGAGATGGGCTGCGATCACGATCGGCCTCCTGATCTTCTTGTTCTTGGTTGTTTATGCAATGTCTCGAGTCGGCCGGTCATCGGCAGATCGGAATCCATTCCTCGATCCCGAATCGAACCCCAATCTCAACTCACAATAGCGAAGAACCCGAGCTCCGAGCGGATAAGGACCGATTCAGCCCTTCGAAGAGTTTTTTTTAAGAGACTACAACGAGTAAACAGGTGTTGCGCCTGTCACTCTCCAAGGAGGATTCCTCCGTTTCAACCAACTCACCAACAATTTGTGACACTCATTCCAAACGCAGAGAGAAGTTATGTTTTGAGGAGATTCTATGTTAGAGTCTCTCGCGACGACATGAACTTTGAATACCATGTACATAAAGCAGGCGACCTTTGTCGATAACTCTTAGAAGACGATAATGGCGAGTAGAATGATTGAGATCGAATCAAAGCAGCTCTCAAAGAGCGTGAACTATAATATTCTTGAGCAGACGCCCCCCTACCTCACAGTAACCAATTACGACCCGGCTGAATCTGGCCATCGATTCATCTCTCGAGGAAATCGGCAGCTAAACATACTTTGGTTCCCGACAGCACATTGAACTGGCGTTGGGTCCTTCCATCAGATCTGACCGTAACGGACACGGTTCCCACCGTGGTGTAACATAAAGGAGGGAATCGAGTGACTGTTGGCTTGGTCATTACCGTACCTTCGTACTTCGAACATGAACATGGTGAAACATTTGATGGTTCACCAGACCGTAGATGGGTTCGTTAAGAGCTGTTCCCACTGCCCTCAGGTACGGACGTCGATGAACGAGTTTCGCGAACTTGAAGAGCGCTCTGGTGGTGTTTGTCAACCTTGCTGCTTTCAGGGGGTCCAAAATGGCCTTTTTTTTCTAAATTCTGTATTCCACCTTTTTTGGGCCCTGTGTAGGACCGACGTCAGAGAATCGCGCGCGCCGTTGAGGAGAGACGAGCGGTACCCGGTTCGACATGGAAACGCGTTCTTCGGGCAGGACCTGACAGCTGACCAGCTTTTTTCTGAATCGAGGCATCTCGAAATCAAATCAGAGATCCAGCGTCCTCGCGGCAATAGAAGACTCTGGTGCAGAGCTCGGAGACAATTCCAGCTCGCGCAATAGCTCTTGATTTCCAGAACGAGAGAACCAAGAATCGTATGGAAATTGAGATTCCATCGAAAGTTCCCTTCCCTATCGAGCATTGTGATCGATAATATCCAGGGCCCCCAGCAAGATGAACTCCCAAGTTTGGGAATATGCATGCAAGTGGACGGGAGAAAGAGGGCCTTCAAATTAGAGCTACAGTTTTGCGGTGGCGGACACCCATTTTAATTCATCGAACACAAAAGTTATATGTGAAAGCCTCGTTTTGTGCTTTCATCATCTATTACGTGAATCAAGATCACTCTCGAATTAGGAAACTGGGTTTCGGGCAGAGTCGGAGAGCGGATGGCGTCAACAACGCTGCATTGTAGTCCAAGGTGTGGGTGAGACCCGTTGAGGTCATGGTTAACTTTCTAGAGCAACCATTGTTCCTTCCTACGCTGAACATTGAAAACCATGTTTAGGAGTGTCCGTAGGTAGTACAATACTAGCTTATGATACATACTGGAGTTTCATGTGATATCGCTCGACCAAGTGCTCCAGGACGAGATATACGATGCCATTCTCAGCTCGATGTCAGCGACTCAACTGAAGAGAAACGCGGGGATCGCCGAATCAGAACTAACGACGTCATCTGAGATGAGACCGGGGAGGGGAGATACACAGCAAAATTGGTGAAGGGGACAAAACAATAGAGGAACCGGCAGCCTTTCACCGCAAACCGTGACTCTTTATTATATGATGATTGATGACTTCTCTCGTGGAGGTTTCTCCACGATTTTGCGAGAGAAATAAACGGAAAGTTCCGTATTCGTCGAAACAACGATGGGTGACCTCACCTACGCTAAGAGGATGAAAATCAAGAACAGCAACAGTTGCCGTGAATGGTCATCTCCGTGACCTCTTTCTATGACACCATCTGTTACTTGAATGGATTTTCGATACGCCTCCGACTTCATATGATTTTGACACTGCATCGGCGAAACATGGGTGTCCGAAAGCACAACGCGCAGAAGGCGACGTGTTGCTTCCGGGGCTCTGGTGGAGCGATAGCGAACGCGCCCAAATCAAAGGATTCGAATCAGTCGCACACTCTACACTCTGTCTCCCTCGTTCCCCTCTGCTTCCTTCCATTTCGCGGGTAAGTAGATCTGATGCTGCTTCTTCCAACGGCGCAGTCACAATTATGGGGCGGATTCATGTCTGAGATTCATTTTTATCATCATTGTTCCCAGACCAGTTCAGGTTGTTCTTTCGCAGAATCCATCCAGGTGCGGGAAGAAACTGGATGATGAAGTACACACACAATATCATACATCGGTTCGGAAAAACGAAACCCTAAAAGAACAGGATAAACTCATGGTATTTACATAACGTCAAACAAATTCAGATCGAGGTCGAATAAACTTCTAAAGCGGAGCTCAGATCTGGAAACATGTGCAAACAGATACGTGTCTATTTTATACGAATAGAAGGAACGGTAGTCGATCGCTCACAACGGATCAACTCTTATTGCTCTTCACCGAAAGCGAGCGAGCGGATGTCTCCCGTTTGTCTGCGTGTTTATCCACAGTGTCTCGAATTGACCTCCCAGTGAGCGGAGAGCACTGAGCCGAAACACCTCAATTCAGATCGCTCGTGCTCCGAGAGATTCGTAATACGTACTGCGCTCACATTCCGAACACGCGTTCACAATTTCAAGATGTGTGTGCACTTAAGATAAGGAGTGAGGACTCTACTGACAGCTCTAGTTCTCTAGGTGACGAGAATCGTCCAAGTCGACGTGCTTCGTTCGAAGTGCTGGTACTTCCGTTCAATGGGAACAATTTTGTCATCCAGGCACGCTCGAACAAATCTGAAGAGCCGTGCTCGTTGAATAAGTGCGAGACAGTAGCGAGAGCCGCAATATTAAGCGTAGACGCCGCGCCGCTACGCCTCCAAGAGAAACCTACAATATCACTCGATATCGATATCGTCGGGTGGAAATCACCTGATCGGCCAGAAGAACATCGCTGGCTCGGCTCTCGAGTCACGCCAAGGTCCACGTGTGCTCGTGGAACACAAAGGGACCCGTTTCCACAAGGAACATTTTTCTATATTCTCGTATGTGCCCAGCCAAATCCGACCGACCGCAATCAATAGCGCCTCTGGGGACCCGACAAAATCGGATCCAGGCACCGATTCCATCCGGCAGGGAGGGCACGTGCAAAAGATCTGAAACTCTGCAAGAGAATATGCCTTCATTCGTTCCAACCGATAGCGAGCACAACTCGACGTTGACCTTCGGGAATGAATCCTGGTCCAGATCATCCCCGAACCCTTGGCACTCTAGACATGATATTGCACACTTTTCGCCGATTGAGAGACATGTGTTACTGAAGACGTTGCTTCTCCGGCCGCAGGCAGCTCTGGAAATGTCCGTTGGAACTCAACATGGTCCATTTGAAATTTCCTGGAGCGCCGCTTGCACCGATACGTTGACATGATCGTCAAGTTTTTCTCTGGGCGCGAACTGAACGGGTACGACTTATGCTTCGTGGCGAGGTGAGCTTGCTTTAACACACACACACACACACACACCTTCCTCTGGTCGCAGGGCAGCCAGCACACGGTAACTACATGATAGGTATCTTCGTTCCCTATTCCGCTCACGAGAATCATGGTGAGTCCCGCGCAAACATTCGTGTACTCCTTATATGGTATAAGGTATACTGTATATGAAGTTTATATTATAATTGTATAAGATTCTAAACTCAAATCTGAGCCAATCGAGCTGTAGTTATCACCCTTGTTTCAACCTTGTTTAATTACCCTAGGTAAGCTTGATTTGCCGTGTTCACCTCTTCTTTCGTCGACCCAGGCTGGTCGGCGGCACGTCTTTCGATGAAGACTCGAACCTTGGGTTCTGAGTCGTTCTGGACTTCCGATCGGTTTCCTTGTGGGAAGTATGTGCTACATTGAATGACTAGGGCCACAAACATGTTAACTGGGTCGTAACGTTGCACGGCCTTCGCATGACGCTGTCTTCTATGGCGGCTAACTATGGCACTATGTTAAGCCTCCCGTATTCTCAAATCTGAGATTGGGTTGACTGACTTGCTCCATTCAGTCTGGTAAGCTAGGTGCTGGTTGCTTGGCGGGCTAGCTGATCATTCGTGGATAGATTGGTTTCCCCCGCTGCTTCCACATTCGCGGTCACCTGTAGAAAAGAAGAAGGAGGACGTGACTCAACGCCTCGATCGCCTCACTCATGTTCACAGTTGTTGATAGGAGAGTCAGAGGAAGAATGATCGGTCGGGTTGGGAAATACGTTTCCAATTATTCAGCGGTAGAACCGGACGCGAAACCACAGAGAGCAGAGAGCAGAGAACCAGGGAAGACGGCCGATAAATGTGAGAGGAATAGACACGTTATGGATATCCTGTAACCAGGAAGGCCAGGGCCAGAGACATGCTGAACACGACATGCTTAGGGGCTGTGGGTCATCGATGCAACCGTAACTTACCATGCTCGCAAGGAACATAGAACGCTTGTCAGAGCGATTCATTCTGACGAGGACCCTCGACGCGCATGACAGACAGAACAACGGACACACCGAACTAGCGAGCAACCGACCGACCGACAGATGACTTCTGCGTCAGTGACTGAATGATATCAATCGCCGCAGCTCCGAAGTTCTCTCAAAAGAGTCATCTCCTCAGAGGAGGCGACGGATTCTGAACTTCCTTCAACTCGCCGCCGAAGTCGTTTCGTCTCCCCTCGGCGTCTGTGTGGTCGAGCGACAGATCGAATGGTCGGAGCCCCGAACGGACCAAAAACTACCCGTCAGTTAATCGGTCGGTCACTCAGTTTGTCAGTCAGCCGGTAGTCCATCAATCAGTCTTCGGAAAGGACGCGACTCGTTGTGTCAGGTTGGTTGATTCATCAAAGCGCTCGCTACAGCTACGAAGGAACGCAGACGCTCGAGAGCATTGGTGCGGTGTTACTTCAGCTTATTGATATTGTTACAAGAGCGCGCACTTCTTGGGCTTAGGGCAGCAAATCGTGGTCGATCCATGCGCTCTGTTGCGGACAGTTGATTGACTCGCTACTTGATCATCCTTCTTGTCGGACTGTGGTCGCTTACCGTTGGTCTTCAACGTTTCTTCGCGGAGACGTCCCGGACCGTTCGCGCCGTCTGTGCCGATCCGAATACGAAGAACCACAGGCTGTAGGAGTCAGAGCTGAATTAAACACCTGTCACCCGAAGTAGAGCCTCGACCGTGCGAGGATACTGCTCGATTCAATGAGCGATCTGAGGCTCGCATGAGGTGAAATTTCGGGTGCTTTTTACCTTATGATCACCCATGCAGACATCTCGGCCAATCAAATCATATCCTAGTTTTTCATGGACAAGCTTCTCAGCTTCTTCATTGAACAAAACCCTGTCGCACCAAGCCGGACAGCGCGTTCCACCAAACGAAGCTCCCTCAGATCGTTCTTCCGAATAGGGGTAGCTGGAAATTCGATATGATTCCTTGAGATTTCTCGAATCTCGAAAGCAAGCGAACAGAATCGAAGAAATATTAGGTCTTACCTTGGTGGAAACTCTATCTCGAACTCATGCAGATCTTTGTTGAAGAATTCCAGCTCTTTATCATGAGAGAGAAGCTGCAACGAAAAAGGCGCGTTAACCACTCGTCCTTCCCATTCTTAGGGCGAAGAATTTCCTCTTCTTTTGGAGCTCTCGCGATCGGATCGATTCAGATCTATCGATGGCGGGTACTCGACGAACTCGGATATAAGTGGATTTTATGTCAGCATGTGTGTGTATAATTAATTGTTCAGATCCTATGTTCCACCCGATGTGCGTTCTCCGTCGATATTGAATGCCGTACCTTTTTCCTAGTGAGATCACAAATGAAGAACGTTCGAGTTGTATCTTGATGGATGTTGAAGAGTTTCTTTTCGAGTGTTAGCACTCTCTTCTTCGGCCCAGGTTCTGCCACGTCATCCGAATTGACTTGTTCAGTAGATTCCTCACGGACCACTGCTTCCAAAGTACGCTCGTGGAACTCTTGGCGTATAACTTCACCGGAAGCACTCTTCGTTTCCTGAAGTTTGGTTCCTTCACTGAGCCACGAGACCACAGCGCCCGTGTCCAAGCTTCAAACCGGAAAATACGGAACGTCCTGAGCTATAGCCGTAGTCGAATGGATCAAGAACAACAGACGAAATATTGACAAAGTTGACTCGCGCTTCGAGACTCAGGAAAACAAGAGAGCGTTACCGGAAGTTGAAGTCGCCGAAGATGAAGAAGGCACCTCGATGTTTGCTGGACTCCACTTCGGAGTTGTCGTCCCGGTCGCCGCCTATTCTTCGTAGAGTGAATTCGAGCGCGTTGCGGCGACTCTCAGTGTACATCGACGGAAACTGCTGCATAGCCATGAAATTGGATTCATCGTGGAATAGATGAACGTTCACGAACTCTATGGAACTCTGGTTTGCGTCGAGTCGCCACCTCGTTCTCAGAAAGCCTTTTCTCGATGGCCGGTGCATCGGAGTCATATCTTGGGAAAACTTGTATTTATGAACAGTCGGGACTAGATCCAGATCTTTTTCGGCGTACACGGCATACTTCGGCACGGGCTCGAAGACAGCATCTTTGAAGTTCCAGATGCAAATCTGATCGGCGACTGACTTATGGACGAAGTAGAAACTCCCCAGAGCCTGGAAGAATTTCGTTCGAAACCGTGTCAAGATCGATGACAAAAGCTGGCTGGTATATTTCTTCGACTGACCAGGATGATCCTCTTTCACTCGTTCGCGGTCGCATACTCACTGTGAATTTCGAAGTTTCGATGACAGGATCCACGAAGGCTATGAAGTTCTCGTATCCCAGGCCTTTGAACCCAGCGAACAGTTTATGAGTGAACACAGTGACTTGATCCATGGCCGTCCCAAAACTTTTGCCCCCAACCTCCTGACAGTGCAGCGCCAAGAAAGCTGGGTTGTTTTTTTCGTTGACTACATCCTTCAAGAAATTCATCCCAGTTAGAAAGTCCATCCGACACCCATGTTCGTTCGCGGACGGATCTCTTCTGGTATCGTCCCGCTCAGAACCGAGGGAGAACATTCCGCGAACGCCTTATCGGAGTGAATCGATCACATTTTGTTGGAACTCACTTTCACAAAGCACGCGATCCAAACGTCCAGAATCTGCTCCGGCTGGAAGGGAACGACTGTCTCAGAAGTATTCAGTAGCTTCGTTTTAAGCTTCGGGGTCCCGAAAGGTTGCTTAGTTTTCAGGATGATGTTCCATGGTTGGGTGCTCGATCAGCAAACATTCTATGCGTGAGACTCGCCAGAAGTTTTCATCGACAATCCTGCCCGATCCAGGCTTTCAGTCCGCGCTGATCCGCCGGCATTACGAACAAGATGCCATCCCCCAAGGCAAAACATTTTCAAGCTGAGCAATCTAATTGAGCGCTTTGAGTTACGTTTCGACTCCGAAACGGTGTTGAAGTTTGGTATGCGACAGATTGCGCCCGACAGACTTCTGTCTCCTCAACAGCTGGGAGAACTCGTTTTCGCGATCCAGCTGACGTCAATGAAACGTCATAGCGGATGGAGGACACTGTGAGCACCGAGCTCGTCCCGCTCAAATTTCCAAGAGGAATACCGAATAGTTAGACGATCGGAATGCGTCGGCGGATCACAAACCCCCCTCAAACTCACGCAGGTGATGTGCCCTGGTAAAGAGGAAATGGTTGGCGGGGAACTCACTTTTTCGAATATACTGCCCACGTTTGCTGTGACCAAACTGACTTCGGTGAACGGAGTCGGCATTTTGGGCGATGAATCGATAAAGCTATTTCGCCCCGATTCCGAAAGCTCACACCCAGCGACGTGCTCCAACGCAGATGAACCGACAGCGCACGACGGTACGATCGAATGGGAACAAAGTGAACTTTCAGTTCGATCCTGACTTGTTTCAGTCTTGTTTCAGCTCCGGGCACTCATCGGGGGCAGGCCGTTGACTGCGACAGGGGACTTTGAACGCCACCCTTCGTCGGGAGGAAGAGCACATTTTGGCGCGCCCTTTTGAACAACCTGGAAGCAAGATGTCTTTACTTAGGCTACAGCGCTTGCAAGTCGCAACTGAGACGAATGACGACTACCTGACATTCAATATCTATTGTAGTTGACATCTTGCTTTGACGTGTAAGCTTTGGGCCTGCAGCTTCACGCGACGTGACAGACACGCGGAGGCCAAACGCCAAACTCTGGTCACAAGCTTCGTCTACAGCACCGAAACACTATTTCATGGTTTCGATTCTCGCTATAAGCTCATCCGACAGAATCATCCACTCATTGATTCCTCCGGCTGGATCGAGGTGTTTTTCTATATTAAGATACCGGAATCACTGAGCTGACAGGGTTGCATACGAGGAGCGGAACAGGCATCGGCCCTTGGACCGCTGATCGAATGTGAGTTCTCTGTCACGAGATCGCTTCACTTCTCAGCACTGGAGCTGGCATGTCGATCCAGCAGAGGAGAAACTCCCGGAGACCTCACGGGACCAGACGTTCGGATCTCCAATCATCGGGTTGATGTGTCTGAAGCTGGAAGACGTTTTTTCCACATCCCTTGAACGGTACACCACGACGAGCGCTTCCTCTGAACCGATCTTCTCATGGATACCATTCCGGCCAATCTGTTCTCTCAGGAGAGGATTCGTCTGATAGCGGCCAATCGATGACGAACGAGCTCGGTGACATCGAGGACACGAGGGTTGTGGCTTCGCTTATCGGCAAACAGTCGAATCGGGATCTCACCCGGCTTCGAGCTGCACCAAACACCGGAAGTTCCAGAGGAGTTCGAGCTCTACTGAGTCGAGCCCAGCAACGGAACTCTACGAGGACCCCAGCGGTGCCGAGCGGCATAAGACAGGACTCAATGGTTGGTGATCGGTCAGGAGTTCCGCGGAGGAAGAACTCGATTCGCGCCGGAAGCGGGATTCTTCGAAACGCGACGGGCGTGTAGAGGGCACCCACAGATGCACCAAATATTCCCGTGATCTCACTAAACCTCAACCAACAACAACCTGTAGAGCGGTACCTTGAAGCTCGGCAGTCGCTGTGCGACATGGAAGGACTCGTACGACAAGCCCAGACCCTCGTCGTCATTCGGGGGTGACCCGTTCAACTTCGACGGCGGCCGTCATTGAAGGCGGGCATCAAGCGGACGCAACGGACCGTTCAAAGCCATTAGACGGGTTGCCAACAAAGCCAACCTGCTGCATCGGAGGAGAGCGTCAGGTACAAGACGACGTCTCAAAAGGCGATAACACCGTAATTAACAAGCATTAAACGAGATTAACAGCGACGTCGTCAACGTCATCGGTGGGTCGACAGACCTTCTGAGCCTCGAGCCGTATTTGGCGGCGACGCTTGTCCTGCAGTCTCTACTCGCGTCAACGTTCTGTCTGCAGAGCCATCAAACTCAATCCTAATTCGGCAACGCTTCGATTCCCTGCCGGCATCCAGTGACAGCACTCATCGTCTCTGATCCCACCCGGCTCAAGAATTGCAGCTCGTACCCGAGTCCAACGCCACTGTCCAGCAGCCATGGCACGATGAGGACGTCACCACGCGCACTTCGAATCGATTCCGCTCACAATTCGGCTAATAAGTCAATAGGAGCCAACATCGGAACGAAATCTGTGACGGTTCAACCCCTATCGATTTGGCGTAACAGCGGCAGCGCTCATTCGACGCTCGGTCGATGTGATGTCGTGTTTTCGCCGCTGTTGTCTTGACCGCCAATGATGCCTTTCCACTGCCCAAAGAAAAATGAAAGCGCGGCCAGCTGGATCGTCCGAGGGATCCAAAACGGGTTGCCTCGACTAACTTGTCATATTCATCAGCCAACTCGCACACCACAACAACAACAACAACCAGTTTGTTCAGGTTGGAACGTCGGAGGCACAGCCTTCGAGTGTCGAACATTTGTCTGTATGCCCACAAGAGAAGCAAGTTCTAGTTCCGGGTACCGGCTAACTACTCCGGAGAACCCTCATTTTTGTGAAACACCTAACAATGGGGGTGGATCAATTTGTTGGCTGGAGCGTGAAAATGCCCACGGGAACAGTTTTGCATCAGGGCCAGCCTCGACACTTGTGCGGAAAACGTTGTTTGACCGGAATGGAAGATCTTTGTTTTCGGAGAGGAGCTTGGAAAAGAATTTCAGGGCGCGTCACGGGGGCAAGGGGAGCGGCCCCGAAGTGGGCTTCATTTACAGAGCTTTGATGTGCGCGAGCTACAGCGGTGGCCAGAGACGATGACCCACAAACGCACAGTACAGCTGCCTGAGTGATTAGCAATGTACCTAGGCGATGTACCTTCTGAATGCGGCAAACCTCGTTGGCCCACAGAGCCGGGAACTGAAGAGCCGCTTCGGATGCTGTATCCGACTCAGGTCACTGAACGATTTAGTTCGAATCTGCGACAAGACACCTTCATACGTCAGTGCGCAGTCCACACTTCACCGAGTTTCTTGACGTCACGAAGGGTGTTGGTGGTTGTCTCTTGCTTGTCTATCAAACCGGATACACAAGAGCGCGCGCATTGTACGATAATTCTAATCACGAAAGGCTCTTAAAGCGATGTTGTCGGTCAGAGTTTCATCGGAAGGAAGTTCGTGCGAAAATCGTCCAGTGCCGTGCTCGAGGGAGGAGAAGTTCCAGACTGGGTTACGTCCAGGGAGGCTCGAGCGTCGACTCGCTGCTCGATACCATGGACGATTCCTACGACGAATTTTTTGTGACGGAAAGCGCTCCTGATGGTCTCTGAACTTTCCTCACTGTGAATACTGAACAACTGGTTCGAGATTAGCGGCGACAGGAACTAGCATGCGGCGGTCGATCTCCTTATTCACAATGTCGTAAACTCTCGTAATCAGCGGGCCTGGCGAGTCTCCGGCCGTACGATCCTCGGGGTCACAGGGTGGGCTCCGCATAATGAAACCGTCGAGCACTGACCAGCCTGCATTGTTCGCGTCTCGCAGAGCCTGCCCTAGGTGCGGATCGGGCCAGAGCGATTGATGTATCGAGTCCCAATATGATTTACAGTCGTCATAAACTCCCGGAGACGTACGGTCACAGGAGTGTTTTCGACGTTACGAATACGCCGTTTCGAATGGGACCGTGCAACCGTTGAAACCTATTCGAGCAATTCTTGAGGAGACCTTCTCTCAGCATTGATGTAGGACACAGAATAAATATTACAAGAAACCGCCCTCGTACAGGGAATACTTCGCGAGACAACGAGGAGGGAATTCTGGCTATGTTTGAGAGTACCGAAATAAACTCTTCCTCCTGGCTTTTCTGGAATTCTCAGCCGCTTTCCGTCAGCGACAGTCGATGCTCCGGGCGAGTCCCTGAATATTGGACAGAACCGCGGCGTGTTTTGCGAAACTTCCGGAGCAGGGTGGAATATCCAGGCCCCTCCTAGTCTTACAATTGATCGGTAATTGGGCACGAGCTAGGCGGAGTATCTTCACGCACCTCGGTCTAGAACCCGCAGCTCGGGAAAGAATGAAATACAAGAACTTTCCAACTTTCGTACCGCCCCACCAGAAGTCACTCTTGCATTCAATATGAAAGCAAATACCTTTTATCAGATGGTTTTGTTGTCGAAGCGCTTTCTGTGCTTGAGTAGCTCCCCTGGCGAGCATTGTGGTTCCCGATGCAATGTTCAATCCATCTCTTAGCAGCTAGAGGAGGCGAAGACGTTGGAAATCAAGTTGACGTTCAAATTTGACAACTGAGAGCCGTCCGTCAATCCGAGCTGCGGCCCGTTTGTCCGTCCATCGATCAGAGTATCTTCTCTCCTATCTATCCGTGCATTGTTTCCTACGCCTCCGCCGAATCGTCGAACTTCTGCTAAAGCTCTCACTTCGCCAACTGTAGACGACGACACCTAACGGTAGACCTTGTGTTGCAGAGTGTCGCAGGCGCTGCACTTCCGAGAAACGCACGATGTGAACTGCACCGGTTCTGGGGACTCAAAGCATCAAATGAAACTCGCATCAGCGGCGGTCCACCTTCTGGTCTGAATGATCCGCTCCTCGACGTCGAGGGGACATCTCATCTCTCTGCAGCAGCAGCACGAGCAGCAGCTCCACCACCAGCATCGGACAGACAGACCAACATAGCACCAGCAGCCGCTGCGAGAGAAAACACGGTCATCTGATGGATGCTTTCCGCTCGCTCTCCGCCAACACAAACGCGATGGCCACAGCTCTTGCTTCCGACGACGACGGCAGCGTCCTCTGGAGTCTCGATCGCTCGGATCGGGGAAGGTGAAAATTCGTGAGAGGGGCAAAATTTTCGGCAGGGAGTTTCTGATCAACATTGAGAGACGTTCGCTGCGTCGAAAGCTTTCATTCATTAACTCTCAGGATATCAGGAATGTTTCGGTGCTCCTGCCGATCACCTTCCCTCGGAATGCGCTCATCCGGAGGCGCGCGAAACGTTTGGCGCCACGAAACTCAGCTGCTGATAAACTCGTTATTTTCGCGGAGTCAGTGACTAGGTCGTGTGGAGTACCGTGATGAGTGGGCGCAAGTTCCGAATTCTGTCCGATTCTGAACATGAAGATGAAGGCACTGAGGTATCGAAATCGACTCAGCGAACGGAAAACACCGGTACATGTGAGTCGGCTCAATTTGAATCGGGTGTAAACTTGTTGCATCTCGTCTTTACACTGACCGGTTGCCCGATCACCAGCGCGCGCACGTAAGTGGCGGCTCATGTGATGCAGGACAACGTCCGATTCTAAGGCTTCAGAAGCTGGGGGGGGGGGGGGCAAGAGGAACTTCGGGCCCTATACATCTTTCGCAGCGGTTTCAATCGCCATCTTATCGGGGGAAATCCAGATGCCCGGCTTCCATCAGCCCTGCTCGAGTTATTCGTTCAGCTGTCTCGGGAGCCCTCGAACATCGAGTCTTTCTGGTCATGAGTCACGCCTTGATCGATCCCGCCCACTGCAATGAGATGGATCGGTCGATATGGATACCCTTCTCATCCTCAATATAATGTCTGATTGCCGTAACCTGCCCTGATCGCTCTCGAGACATTCTGCCATTCGACAGCTTCAGACGGAGACACCGCGGTGCCGAAGAGAAAACGGGCGCGAATTCTTTCCGACAACACTTCGGACGACAGTTCAGATGACGGTCGAGGTAACCGGATAGATGATGGCGACACCTCCGAAGAGCGGAATGATGAGAGCGTGAGTTCAAAACACAATCCTTGGATCCTTGGTTGGAAGATACGTGACCTGCCCAAGCCTCCACCTGATACAGACACGTTCGTGGCTTCGGATTCATAGCTTCACTTTCGATTTTCAGCCCGATCAAACAACTCTGCAACAGGGATCTCACGGGAACGGTGAGCTATCGTAGATACTGAGCCTCGGAACGAGCTCTCTCCAATCCTTCTCTACCGCCGACAGATGCCTTCACCAAGATGATCAACGAAAGGTATCCGAATTCCAGATGAGAATGTAAACCGCGGTCAGGATTCAGACGATCGTGAATCCGTCGGGAGCGGAACAGACGTGCACCGACGCGTGGGGGGTCCTGAATCTGATGAGAATATCTCGGATGGCAACCAATCGGATGCGAATCCTCCAGGTCGAGAACCTTCGGAAAACGAGGATGAAGCAGAGGGCGAACGACCCGCTTCTCGCAATGGTTCGTTACGCGTACTCCCGAAGCCAGCTGTCACGATTCAATATATCTGAGTCATCTATCAAAACCCGTGCTCACCCACTGCAGATGAAGCCGAAGAAGCTCAGGAGACTTCCGAACGGAGAATCGTCAAAAAACGTGTAGTGAAGAATCCGCAACCTAAGTTGGATGCGGCGAGACTGATTGGCGACAGGGGACTCGGCAGATTGAGGAACATGCATGCCAGCATACGTTTGAGAGGTAGCTCTCTCGAAGCCATCAAAACGATCTAACGAGTTATTTCCGAAGTCCCGCGACGTTGCGTCCAACTCCATTCAATGTCATTCCCCACAGGTAAGGGGTACGAACACGAAGACATCAAGTGTATCCTGCATAATCTCCAGCTTTGGGGCCATCGGTTGTTTCCAAAAATGCAATCGAAGGACATTTTTGAGCGCTGCGGAAGACTGGGTACCAAGATGGCGGTCAGGGTACATCTGCGGAGAATGAGGACCGGCGAAATTCATGACTTCGTAAAGGTACGACGTGCATTCAACGATATTGATTCTGATGTATTACGAACAGGCTTCTATCTCCCATCGCTCGGGGACTCGGCGAAGCTGCGCCACCTCTGCTCGTTCACGAGATGTAGTCGCCCGTTAGATTTCTCGGCTGAAACTCGACATGTGGCAGATATCGGAAACGGCATTCAATCCATTCGTTCCAGGCTTTTTGATCCAGACTGCAATTCACAGGGCCGATATTTAAACGATGTCTTCCCCACAGCCAATCGTTGATTCAGACGATGACGTCGCTCGTGGTTCGGAGGAACAGGAAGTCATGGATTCAGAGAACCATGAAGTTTCACATTACGAAGGGGAAGAAGAGCCGCCTCCAGTACAGGCAACGAGGGACGCGTTCCAAGATCTCTTGGAGCAAACCCCCTATCAAACGTGTCCCACCTCGATGCTTCCGCTGAGCACGTCGACGGCACAGGTCTGTTGATTCCTCCTTTCCTCTGAATTTGAACAGTCTGAGATGATTCCCGAGTCACTCGGCTCGTGATGCCTGGTTTATTCGATCAGACCATCAATTGGCTCCTTGGTTTCAGGATGATCTCGAGGCGAAAATCCGAGCGAAGAGAATGGAAGCTCTGAGGAGACGAGAAGAACTGAGAGCAAGACGAGAAGCACAACAGGGAGAAGAGGAACTGCTCTGAGCTCAGATAGTTCTTGGAAAGAAGGAGCTTGATGGCGCCATAGCTTCTCGCTCATTGGAAGCTTCTCATCGATCATTCCACGGGCGGTTCGCGTTCCCAGGTGTAAATATGTAAATGGATGTGTATCTGACGTTGCAAACAAGGCGAATCCGAGAAATATGTACAGTTGCTATCGCTAGTGAATTATCTATTTGAAATTGTATTCTCGCGACAGCAGTAATATTATGAGGCTGAATCGTGCACAGCCGTCTGCTCGTCTAGCTAGGGATGAGTCTGTTCTTTTGTTGAATCGAGATCCATGATCTTCGAACTGCTAGAGATCGATGGAAAAGTCCCATGAGTGATATAGTCAGCCGCACCGAGCTTGGAAGTATTGCTTCGAGTTTCTTACTTTTTCCGTTCTCAATTTAGTCATCACGTAGAACGAAATGATGGACAGCACCTCTGTTTAGATCACTGAGTTAGACACAGCGATCGAAGTCTGCCTTGTATCGGAACTCGGCTTCCACGGAGGCCTCGACAGCCCCACACGATGGATGTAATCGAGCAAACCACGATGTAGCATACGCCGCCGGAGCACAAAAGAATGTAATTTTGTCCGCATTTGCCTGCTGAAGCTCAGGCTCATTCTGCAGAAATTGTGTGTTCCACTTTATGAGGACACATCCAAGACCGAAAGCGAGGTGAGAATTGCTGAGCAGTCGACCGACGTCGCCTGTCAACGCAGTAATAGCAACAAAAGGATCCGAAAATGCATCACACATAGAATGTACTTTCTCCCCGAATAAAGTGACTCAACAATGAAAAGGTGGTCTCAATCCGCATCCGAGTTCAGAACATCGGAGAATGCCTCTAAATGAATGAATAATAAAATTCGCACTCTCGATCCCGGTCAAATATGTCCTTGATTCGGAGAGCACTCAACTCAAGAATGGCGGGCTCTGAGTCCTTCTCGCTCTTGAGCGACTTTATTCATATACCGCATTCTCTATAATACATACTTCTCTCGTTTCAACCCTACCCAGGGGAGCACTTCTGTTCGAGGGAGCACCTTTCATTGGAGAGGGCACTTCTATCGATTCGACCGTCGTGAAAGGTAAAGGCTTTCCTCGGGAACCAACCGATTCAGATGACGAGTTAAGGGAGCAGTTTCGAAAGAATTGAGAGACAATTTGACGTCCTTCTTCATCTTAGCCACCCTGAGATGCGGCTCATAATGAATCCAATCCATAACGAACCCCACGAACCCGGAAATTGAATTCTTGTCATTCCCGGCACCGTCACGGGTGCCGAATACACCACAGTAATCGAAAGCTTTCCCAATCAGGTTCTTTGGGATTGCTTCCCAGGAGCTCGCGATCCAGTTCAAGTAGACCTCCATGAGCGGGGTGCGGGATTCTCTCGTCTTGTCAGCGGTTTGTCACCATGAACGATCCATTCTTCGTGGTTTCGACGGATCCTTCTTCACATATGTCTCTGGGATGTTTTCGACATTTGAATCGCGAATATGAAGTAGGCCCGCCAGGCGGAGTGCACTCCCACTAGAGGTAGCACTTTTCTTGTTTCAATCCTCCTCATGGGTGCACTTATACTGGAGGGAGCACGTGTATCGAAAGTAGCTCTTATATAAGAGAGATTACCGAACTTCCGAGAATCCTCAATGTTCTGTGTCGCAGTTAAGACTGAACGAATCGCTCTCTCCGTTGAGCCGATGGCGAACCTGAACGAACCACTCAGTTGAAGAATTCTCCATGAGAAGTCAGATTGACGGCTCTCAGAGGAGAGCGATGGAAGTGTTGCGCCCAACTCCGCCCGCCTCTCGCGTTCTACAGCCGAATCCCAGTTCAGAAATCAGCGCTGATGTGTCGCCTCTGTGGTTCCCGTCCTCGCTCGAATTTGAGGGCTGATGGGTCCGTCGCGAGTCTTCTTCGACCTCCAGGTGCTTCCTTGCCGCTTAAGCTTCGGTGCTCATCGTCCAGGACTCTCCCGTTTCTCCTCAACTTAAACAGTGACGGGGAGTGTCGGGGTCCCACTCCATATTACACACGGCATCACTCTTCTGAAGCGGAAATTCTTGCGAGACCGCAGAACTCCATCATATTGATCTCCTCGGAACAGCAAATTTCTCAAACATTTTTCTCAGAATCAGTGGGGACGAAGCTTTTCGGAAGAAGGAGATCAGGGCGGCGAACATGCTGGAAACGAGGCCGCATCCACCCCAGCAAATCGGAGATATCGGCGTCAGCCGAGGCTGGATGATCGATAGATACATGTGCTCCAGAGCCTCCGCTGCAGAGAGACTCGTGAGCTCAGGATTCGCCGCGGAAAGGGTCTCGGCCATTAAGGCTTGGCCATCGGCCCCGCGGATTTTGCACTACTCCAGACAAAACTTGGTCAACTTAAAAGGCTCATATCTCCGCTCCCAGATGGGTTACAGCGCCGATCGAGTTAGTTTTGGAAAGCTGAAGAAGAGAGCTATCGGATAGCATACATGCCGTTTGGATCGAAGATGGACGAATGCCTTTAAAATCGATGAATTCGAGACCGATGCGAAAATAGATAGCGTCGAGTGTGCACTCTGGAGTTGAGCTGAATCGAAAGGTCACTGAGAGTCGAAGGTTTTGCAAAAAAAAAATCCAAAAAAAAAGAGGCGCTTTTTTTTCGCCGAAAATATTTTTCACCTTGGACTCTCCCTCCCGGAAAAAAACGCCCGTGATGGTTCCGGCAAAGTAAGTGATCTTTATTCGTCGGCATCACTCTCTTCTGAGCCTGTCTCTCCCTCTGAGGGTATGAAGAGATCGGTCAAGGCTTCCGCTGGGCGCAGAAGTGATGGCAAGATTCTCAGAAACAATGTTTGTGGCTTCTGTTCTCGGGATTCGACTCCCTGCGCCGATGGATGCATTTGCTTCCAGCCGTTGCTCCCGGGCGATGAGCTATGCGCAGGTGCTCGAGCCTAACATGTATGCATGTTTTGAGCTCCGACTTCATCACTAGAGAGCTCAGGGAGGTAGGGGGTCCAAAAAAATCGGAGGGTCGACCGAAGGAAAAAATATTTTCGGCGAAAAAAAAAGCGCCTCTTTTTTTTTGGATTTTTTTTTTGCAAAACCTTCGACTCTCAGTGACCTTTCGATTCAGCTCAACTCCAGAGTGCGCACTCGACGCTATCTATTTTCGCATCGGTCTCGAATTCATCGATTTTAAAGGTATTCGTCCATCTTCGATCCAAACGGCATGTATGCCATCCAATAGCTCTCTTCTTCAGCTTTTCAAAAATAACTCGATCGGCGCTGTAACCCATCTGCGAGCCGAGATATGAGCCTTTTAAGTTGACCAAGTTTTGTCTGGAGTAGTGCAGAATCCGCGGGGCCACTAATGACTGAGACCCTTTGTTCACATTCATGTCCTTACCTTTCTCGACTCCTGTCTGACTGATTTCGAGAGACAAAGAGCCTACGTTATTGCCGAGTCGTACGTTCTCTCTCAATTGGGCTCTGCGTGTACTTCAACATGCTAATCGTCGAGCATCATCGCTGAGTTACTGGCATTTCCGGTCACCTCAGCGAAAACGCTCAAGCTCAGCTTTCGAACTCCGGCATTCGCCGGGGGTGACTCCGCTCTTGGGGCCAATGATAGGTTCCCGAACAAAACTCCTAGTCAGAGCAGCCGAGTCTTGATCCGGACCTCTGGGCCGCTGTCCTCTAGTCGGCCGTTTCTTTGGGGGCCTGCATTCTTCAAGAAATGTCTCTCTCTCTCTCTCGTTGGGAGATGCATAACATGCCATAGTGCATACAAAACGGTTAATCATACATGGCCTGTCGTGATGCAATCTGCAAGAAGATTCGCCTATAGATACGTCCAGAGTTTTATTCGGTTCTCGCCACTCTGAAAGATATCTCAAACAGCGTCATCAGTTGCAGGATCTTAGTTTCTACAACATGTACAACAGTGCGTCATTCGATCTAGAAATTCTCCGATCAGACACGTGTCAACTTTTTTTTTTCTTCCATAAATTATGCCCCACCGTCGGTCAAAATCTTTGCGTAGACCGAGCTTCTCCAAAAGCTTGTAACCCGGGGCGAGGTTCGTTTTCATCTCATCGAAATCCCGTTTTGGAAGGTGGTTTAAGTCTGAATTTGAGCCAATCCGATCCGACGGTGGATCCGGTGGTATCCGATCTTCCGTTCCGAAACATCCGCTAGATGCGTGAGTCGTTTACCAATTGATAAGACTATTCTCATCATCATTTGATCCGGTTATCCGCTTATGCTCTCTTGGCGGAGGATTTCTTATAGAAACCAGTGTTGTAATTCGTGGCGTAGCCGGCGTTGTAGCTGCCGCCGTATGAAACGACGGGGCTGGACGCGTACGATCCGTAGGAGATGGCCGGAGCCGCAGCGGCGTACGACACAGTCGGGGCGGAGGCGTAGGATACAGGAGTGGCGTAGGATATGGGAGCGGCGGCCGTAGCCACCGGAGTCGCCGAAAAGGTTTGGACTCGACCGGAAACCGGGGAGAGAGCAACGGTTTGGATCGGTGCGTGCACCTGCACCGCTCGAGAGATGATCGGGGCAGCAGCGATGGTTTGGATGGAGGGAGCGACAGCGACCGATCGGTGGACAATCGGTGCTGCTACGACAGCTGGTGCGGCGGCAACCACGGGACGAACCACTTGCTGCACCTGCGATTCGAGGAGAGTTATGAAGGAATGTACTGGCCTTAATATCTTGAGGATGCCGTCGTACGAATTTTCCGCTCGCTCCGCTCAAAGTCTTCATATTCATATCACCTGACGGATGGGAATGTTCACCACTTGTACTTCAGGGCCGGTTTGGGTGAAATGCACGCGAGTTGGACGAGCGCGTTGAACAACGCGGATGACCTTCTGGGGCTCCGGTGGGGCCTGGAGTTGGAGAACGAGAATAAAAGTCAGGGTTAGTTCTTCACGGAGAACTCGTTATCATCCGACGGGAGCCGGTGTCCCACTTGTAGGAACCCACTTGGACTCGGATGATCTCCGGTGGAGGGGCCGGGGCCTCATGGATTCGAATCACTTGGCGCGGTCGCTTGTACTCTTCGACGCGAATGACCTAGAGATCGACGAAGCAGTTAGTGCCGACAGTAGAAGTCTCGTTGAGCAGAAAGCACTCAGGAAAAGTTCTCAGCTCTCACCCACCTCCCGCTCAGACGTTGTGTGGATTTCGTGGACTTTTGGAGCTCGAGCCGCGGGCGCCGCGACGGCCGCGTTGGAGACTCCGTTTCCGAGCTGTGAACTTATCCCGGACGAGTAGCCATATGAGCCTTGCTGAACAATCTGACCGGATGCAGAGTGACTAGCGGCTAGTAATCCGAAGGCGAGCACGAAAAGCTTCATCATTGGCACTGAACGGAACTCAAGAAACGGAATCACGAGCTACAGGGGCCTCAGCTTCAGGGTTGACCCGCGCCAAGTCGATGACGAGGTCGTCCCTGCAGTTGATCGGCATTTTATAGAAAAAGTGTGCGCTGAGAAAGGGAGAGGGCTCCCCAGGATCTTCAATCTACCCAACCGCTGAAGACACACACGGAGACACGAACACACGCGCAAAGACACACATACACATATAGTCAGGCTAGCTAGCAGGCAGGATCACCCGCTGCCTCAAGCCATCGATGACACTCTCGTTACAATTCTGCTCACGGATCCGCCGTCGCTAGTGCATTGGATAGCGTCCGCTCAGCGTCAATTGAATCGTCGTCGAGACGACTGAATAGTCCTTCGATATGCAGGAAAGGCAGCGTCGATCATTGAGTCGATGAAATGTCACCTTTTCTCCCGAAATTCGGGACGCTGGCCGTTTCCCCCAGCTTTCCAGGATGCAGCCGAAATGATGAGGTAGTTTTCGGCTCCTGTCGCACTCCAGGAGCGCTTGAAGGAGGCGGAAGGATGGTTTCATCCTTCTTTCATCCTATGACCGCTCGGATGTGCTTCCCAGGTAATCTGATCTTTTTGTAGTGGATCGTACGTAGATCATTCTCAGAGACGAGTGTGGGACCAAATCATATCGAGCCTCGGAACGGAGCAAAACAGGCGATCATCTCCCCTCTCGAGACCTTATTTCTTGACGAATTCAAATCGGGAGATCGTGGAGGAGCGGATAGGGGTAGTGGTTGTTACAGGAGCAGTCAAAGCTGAGATCCAATTCAGATCGCAGACGAACATTTCGATGCTGTACTGAGTTGAAGGTCACCGTCTGGAATCCGGTGCTTTTCCGGAACCTGTTGTCGCTGTCGGAAAAATATCTGTGGCGAACGACTTGGCGGTTGTCATCTCTCGTTGCGTATCCAATCAAACGATGCGTTCTGAGATGTTTGCACCTTCCTGTTTATCTCATCGAGCATGGAACACCATCAATGATGTCGTGCGGGTAGTTTGACAACCGCGGAATCCGTGCATGTCCAGATTCGTAGGCGAAGCAGTTCGGGAGTCCGTGGGATTTATCCGGAAGATGGTCTCCTCGATTCTTCAGTGCCGGAAGCTGACAAACGTTTCACACAGTGAGCAGATGGATCGCCATGTTCGTGAGTTATCAAAGCTCGGAACTCGTCAAGATCGACCGCAACATTTCCCCAACTCGATGAAAGGCAATCGTCAGCATGAGCCTAAGAGCCGAAACTCAGCGGGCTCAGAACATTGAAACAAAGTTGCTTGGTTGTCCGTTGATTTTCGAACCTTGTGGCTCCGGGAGACCAAATCAAAAACGAGCTCCTCCCGAAAACGAGGGAAAGACCGATTAGCGTCGAATAACAAAACATGGACGGAGAAGATCAGCAGTACCACGCGCGGCTTCCATTCGCAGATACTCATCTGTTGACGACATCGGAAAGCTACGTTACTAGTCTTCGCTTCCACGCTACGTGGACCGATGTTCCGGCGAACAGCAGATCGTGCTGTAGATAAGGTCTATAATTTCGCCGGAGGCTCACCGATACTGTTGTTCGTCGACAATCGGATCCAACTCCTTCGATCCGTCAGCGAAAATTTCGATAGGGAACGGTGCCCTGTCTGCAAGGTCTTTCGGTGACTCCGAGGAGAAGGACGCTTCGACGAGTCCTTCCATCAGAACCGTCGCGAAACAACAAGACTTCCCGCTTGCCATGCCCTACAGTTTGCGTCTCTCAAGCCGGACGAGAAGCAATTTACGGGATTCCGACCAGCTTCCGAATCCGCATCCTCCTTCTCAGCCTCGACGAGGAATCAGATACGATCTATATGTTAGAGTTGTTCCGCGGCCTCTATCTATATCAGCTGTACTGAAAGGGTTCACGTTCAAAACTTCCACGGATGTCTGAAACCTTGCATCCATGGATCCCAAATCTGTGTCCGATTGATGACTGTACATCGCCACATATTGGCCTCTGGACGCTCTTTTGTCGAACTCAACGCGGGCACATGCCATCCCTGTTACGGGCGACACTGCAATGGCGGCGTGGAGGAATATCCGATCGGATTCAGGGTCATTTTGATCAGTTCCTATCCTTGTTTCCGTTGGAGCAGAATATGAATTCAGGGAAAGGAGCAGGTCACACGGGTCGCATCGGTTCGCAGCCTGATAAGCTCACTCGATGACTTCGATCATTCGTGGTCTATGTGCTCAGCTTGATAAATCTCCGATATGGCCTGATGATTCGTGTAGAAACAGAGCTTGAAGATAAACCGCTTCAACTCGCCGGGTACGCTCGCGCCAAACTTCTTTCCAGAAGCTTCTGCCTGCGAAGCTTGCGAGTCCTACGTTGGTCTTGCCCGATCAGAACTAGTCGAACAGACATACATCGGAGGAAGGTCAACGAATCGCTCGAGACCGAGGAAAGCCAGAACGTATGCTGCTTGAGCAGACAAGCCTCTGTTTTCCAACCGAAAGGAGTTCTGATATCTCAAACGGATTCGGAGGGAAAGTTCGCAGGGGAAATCCCCGGGACGAATAGATTTCTCAGATCTTCGACCGGCTTCTCCAGAAGTACCCAATTGCTTCTCTCCTTCGACCTTGAACGCTACCAAGCAGAACCCGACGGCCTCCGATGCGACACAAGTCATCGGGTGGCTTATCGAGGAGGTTATCGCTTCGGAAGAAAAAAGTAGGGCTTAACAGAAAAAAAGTTGGGCCGACTCATTCCATCGTCGGGGGAATCACAACAAAAACAACAGAGCACAATCAGTGTTGAGGCGTCGCTGTATTATACCCCGATCGGGCTGGCTCATTATTTCCTCACGTGCGATAATTTCTGTTCCATAACCAGAGCCTCAGCTCGAAATTCGAAATATGCTGACCAGCCGAATATTGAGCTCCTCCTGTTCTATTCCTGATGGGTGGTGACACGGCAACGGATCGATCGGTGCATCAAACACTCGCAAACCGGGATTCGTCCAGCAACCACGGGAGTCGGCTGTTTCGTTCCCATTGTACCATTAGGAGGAGAGGTGTTGGCTCGATTTTTTCCCGTAGAGTGGGAGCAACCAATTGGACACCTCCTTGGGAGCGAGCTTTCTCGCTACGCTCCAGATTCCGCGGTCGTAAGCTCTGAGGGCTGGTCAGGTTCACTCCGAATCACTCAAGAGCGCTTGCCCGGAAAGGAGGTCTGAGGGTCTGCTCCATCCTCCCCCATCCACCGAGCCGCGAATAGTTCGTTGGATCATCACCCCATCTGTGGTTTAATCACTCCCTCCGTTTGGAAGTGATGGTAGAGTCAGAAAAGCTTGCTCTATGCAGATTCAATGCGACGCAGCCTTGCTTCGATTTATCCGCGGTGGATCAGTGAATCGGTCAACAGACGACGGATACATCTGGATCTACACTGGGATTACGCTCCTCTTTTGACACTGATTGAAAGTAGTATCACTCGTCAAGTAATGTGAGCTGTAATGAGTTCCCCGGACCTCGATGGCAGAATGGGGTAGTCCGAGTTGAGAGAGACTCTCGGAAGAGGAGGAGTGTCAACAAGATTCTAATACCCTCACGGAAATGCCACGAGCGTGGTTCTCACTTCAGTCAGAACGAGCCGAAACGGGAGCCAACTTGAATGGGTCCACATATTTGGGTCGAATCGAATTCGGATTCGGATCCGTGGGTCGATTCCGGTCCGGAGTCTTCAGAAATTCAAAGAGTTGCGTCCAACTCATGCCCGTCTGTAGAGAAGACAACAGTCCGAGTGGCGAATGGCCAGAGCAAGGTTTCTTAGTTTTTACATGCAGATATGATCCATCACCTCCATCATGCTCCATGCGACTGGTATGGCGCTTCACCGTCTTTGAAGTTATGGTTATGGTTTCATTGATCCAGATCATCATTTGCACATATGTTTTTAATTATAGATGAGTAATCAGCCCTTCGTATCAGGCGCGAGTGATTCAGCAGATCGAGTTTGGTTTCTGTCCCAGTCCTCCAGGACCTTTTTCGTCCTTCTTTCTTCGGTCGCGTTATTCGGCGCTCCGTTTCCTGGTACATTTTGGTCTTCTTGTTTGTGACCTCCATCATTCTCGGGAAGCATCCAAGCTCTCCTTGGATGAACTCTCTGGGAACTCTGGAACCAGGGACTCCTGACGCCCACTTTCCCGCTTTTCGTTGCGATTTTTCGAGTTTTTCCGTCAACGATGCGCTCGTGACTAGTACTGCGTTTGCGTGGCTCAGCTTCGGCACGGCTGTAGATTTCCATTGCACTCTTGGTATTTCCTCTTCTCCCTTCAGTTTGCGGTTGATGATATCTGCTCTAGGATCTTCGCTGGGATTCGATCTCGGTCAGTGCTCGTGTCGGCGTGCATCTGGTTCAGAATCCGGGAGATTTGATGTTCGAACTCGCGCTGCAGTGACGACCAGAACAGCTTTCGGGTCATGCAGCTCCTGATCCGCAAGCAGCTCCAGCTCCTACCTCCATGATTCATTCTTTGGCAACAGATCTCACGAGTCACCATGGGAACTGAGTCAAACGGGCACTTTCAGCGGCGGCGCCAGCATGAGGCTATTACGGCAAGGGCCTCATATTTTTCGGAATCTCTGAGACTAGCCTCATGGAATCTCTTTCTGATTTTATCGCAATAGTTCCAAATGTTTCCAGAGGTTGGCCCCGATCTCGCCGTGCTGCGTGTTACGGGATCTGCCGCGTGCTCTCTCATTCGGAAGTCTTCCACAGACGGGAGAGACCAGATTCAATCCGAATCGCGATCACAGTTCCAGATATTCTGGTGAGAATCAGAGTTCGCATTGTTGCGCCGGAGCTGATCTCGAGTCGAGAGAAGGATCAAGTCCAAGACTTCATCGCCTTCCTCGGTGTTCCCACAAGAAAAGGAACATGTCCAGGAGCCATATCCGACTGACTCACAATCAGTACTTCCGAATGAGTGTTAAACCATCCAGAGGCAGAAAACTAGGGGCAAGCGAGGAGACACATGCTCAGATGCTCAACGCGGCCATTTCTCGAAACGCTCGAGTCACACTTTTGAAGTTCCCGTAGTAGTCTCTGGGCGTCCTTGAATCTATGAAAGCCCTCGACTAGATCTCTTTCTTTTCCAGATTCCGACTTCCTTGGGATAAATGGGGCAGGATAAGAAGGAAAAAATTGAATTTCCCGCCTGAGCGGATCATGGTAGACGCCGCAACGATTTGGATCCACACGAGACTGAAATTTCGCCTCGAACGAAAGTCCCTCGTAGAAAACTAGCCCATTGTGCGGTGACTTCCCGTGCCGTCACACTTTATGCCCAATCTGAGACTTTTCAGACACCTCGGGGTCTTACTCGCCTCTGCCCACCGCGAGAAAGAATCGTAGGAGTCTTCGAATCGCGCCCAATCCTTCCCACAACAATCCCTTTCGATGCTCAGAAATTCGTACACTTGCATGAATTCCGATAAGATTGAACGGATTCTTCTCGCCGGACTCGCTCCTGACACTTACACGTCCTCTTCGCTGATCGAATATGCCCGAAATAAATGGAGGAACGCACTTTGGAGCCTTTCCTTGAGCAATTCCCCACCAGGGTTGTCTTAGGTGTGCTCTCGTCCCTCTCGGGTCAGACCGCTGCGCCGGCACACCCATGCTAGGTTGTCATTTGGGTCTGGGAACCCTCTTGCGTTCCACTCACTCTTGGTAGTCAAACAAGCGAGCCAATGACAACTGAGGCTCTCTTTCAATCAGTCCGCCAGTGACAGAGGTGGCGCTCGCAAACGTAAATGACCAAGGCCGCTTTTGGGCCGCATGCTTCTGACTGAATTAGATTAAACTGACGAAAAGCACGGCGTTCAACCAAATCTCGTGGCTCGTCATCTCTTGTACAATCGAAGAGCCCGGATCTCGAGCGACGCGATTTACATACTTCCGAATTGTGAATCGAAGAAAACTTTGCGATCGACTTTCCGTACTAGAGACGCGAAGCACAAGAACTCGTAGAAATACCGGAAGCGAGAGAACGGGGATCACGGTTGTGAGGGCTGGGCTCTCAAAGCCCGCGAGGATGTACTTGAGTGAAATTTCCCTCGACGTACTCCATCATCCATACTTCGGAATATCTATATTCCAATCACTCGGGGAATCTCGAGACTCGGTTAGTCTGCTCCGGATCGGCATCAGGTCGCATGGATAGATACCAACATGGATAAGTAATTATCATGTATGGCCTGCGCTCCACCTCATAGTTTCCATGTATACCTGTCTCATAGGCATCCCATTAGACGACTGGGATTCCTCTGAAGGTTCTCGAGTTCCTGGAGAGTTATTAATCGTGCTGTAGTGATACGCCGATGACATGAGGAAGTCGAGTGTTCCGGGATCGGTGGGTACGACGGAATTCGCCCGCTGAGCCCCATCTACTCAATGACTATAAGGCGATTGGTCGGAAGTCTCGAGGTCAGCGTCCACATCCGGAAGGATTCTCCAATTGCGCAAACCATCGTCCTTAGAGCAGCGCGAAAGTTCTCTGTTCTCAATAATGTAGGGATGCGTCTCTGCAGAAAGCTAACGTGTGTCATCGCCTTCTGGGATTGAGCGAGATTTTCGCCCCTGGGCCTCGTTCTCTGGTCACCAAACTCTGCGAGAGAGCCACTGTCCGCCACATCTGGATTCCCTCGCCATCGGGATTGCGATACATGACTTCGCTGAAGGCTTCCAAAAGTAGACTCCACCAGCGTTGACTCAGTCAAGTTTGCCAAAGCATCTAATATCCGAATTCGCCACAAAACAGCCTAGGCTCGCATGTGCATATCATACTGATGAAAAAACATATTAGTACTCCTGGAATAGATTGAATTGAGTCATGCGCTGTCAAGAGGTTCGTCGCCCGCCGACGGGAAGCAGCGTTCTGGGTGCTGTGAGCTGAGGTTCATCAAGTGCCGAGACAAGTAGTAGGGAAGGACTGCTCCTTCGAGGGCTCTGACGGGTGGATCTCCGTCCAATCGTGAATTTAAGCCATACCGTAGCAAGTCGGCATGATGGGAAGTCAATAACCTTTCATGTGGCTCGAGAGATTTTTCGCAGTCTAAGAGTTCTTTGGCTTCGTATTGAACTTTCCTCTCCGGTCATCCTGTCACCGCGGTTCATATCATTCGGCTTCCAATGGCTCTGCCATGCTCCTGTTTGAGCCATACATGCATTCGCTAGATATCAGGATATTCGAGTCACGCCACCCGAGGGAGACCCGGTTCACTCGAGATCGAAGGCCGAGCCGGAATCCCACTCGAAGTCCTTCGATTTATTGCCTCTAAGTTCTCCCTTCGTCTCGCGAAGGTTTCCCTCATTGGGAGCTACTTCAACGATGGGTATCCGTTGTTTCCACTCTGCCTACAGTTCAATCACCCGCTGGCCAGCAAGCGGATCAGCCGGCATGATGATCAGCAGGCCCGGTGAATGCCTCATGAGGTTGCCTTCTCTTTATCCGATCCAGCACCTGAAAGAATCGGCCCTAAGCGACAGTCGACTCAGCAGTAGGCAGTTTCAGGCAGAGGAAGCTGCCGCGGCGGCCCCAGCGGCAGCGGACCCACACGAAATCGCGCCATTTCATAACCGCCAAATATCAGCTGCGTGTTTACATGCTGGTATTGGCCGACCGGGGATCCTCCAATTCTTCGGGGCGGAAACCCATTTTCAACCCGGGGATTCGAATGACAGACACCTCCCCTCGTCCCAGTAGTAGTTCGCGCGGAGCCTTCGAAATTTAAGACGGTTCCGTTTCGAGTAAGGATGGGAACGCCTCTCGATAGGACGATCTTGGCGGTCTCCAGGTACCACCAGGAGCGGAAGTGAGCTCCACGCAGGTTTCAACGGTCACGTGGTTTCAGTCAGCAACCAATCAGGGCGCTTCTTTGCTCAGAGTCGCAGGCCGCCACTGGACAAAAGTGTAGTGGCTCGGCTGCTCAAGACAAAATCAAGACAAAATGCAAACTTGACCATCTTAGTGTGAGGTAAAGCCGTGTTCTCTTCCAAGAATTCGTAGTGGTACTTCCAAAGTGTCTCCGGTATCCTCGGGTGGGCGAAGGCGTCAGGACAGACGCATTGGCCTCTCGCACGAACGGAGACATGGTTGTAGGGGCTGCTTCACGGAAAGCTGTTTGGGCTTCAGCCAATCGGACGCCGTCATCGGTGGGGCTATTTGGTTTCTAAAGAGCTCATTGCCGGTGCGGCCCGTTAGAACAGAGCCGTTTGCAGGCCTCGATAATTCCATGATTTAGTGTTGGTGTTGTTGATTTTGCAGAAGCCGCCAGCAACGACCAAGACCAACGAGTGCGCCCCTTAAGTGTCGACAACACGAACTGTGATCTGGCGTGAAGCGCGGGCGGGATGACGTCCAACGGTGACAACGTAATCGTAGCCACCTCCCTGTTGACCGGCAACCAGGTGTCCGGCCTCAGTAAGTTCAGTTTCAATCTCTGGTTGTGCGACACAAACAATCGCCAACCTATGTCGACACTTATGTTCCGGCTGATTCACACAAACGAAATCAAATCGGAGTGGCCTCTCACGGCGATCTTACATCGTGCCGCATACACTGGAGGTGTTCTCCGAGTGAACAACGATCCGTTGCCCAGATTCCTCTCCTCCTGTAGCGTATTTTGCTGTAGATGCGCCGCTCACCTCATTGGAAAAGGCCTGTGGTTGGTGAGGCTGAGTGTTTTCCGCTCCATACGCCTCTTTCTTGCCATTGGGTTTACTTCCTTTCGCCGTTGCTCACGGATGCATTTTTCGGTGCACATAATGCCGGCAGTTGAAAGTTGAGCATGTGTGGATGCCACCAATTTCAACACAATTCTCGAACATGACGTGTCGGTGGAGTTTGGTAGGTGGAGTTCACTGATATGGTCTAGTGTGTTCGTTCCGGTACCCACCCGAGGAGTTCTCGTTCTTCCTCGGTGATTTAACCCCACAAGGTCCGCTATTACGGGTCCCCAGCACCTCGAACGAGCCGGAGGGTCGAGACGGTGTCTCGGGTGCGCCGCTATGAACTGTTGTTGGGAAGCTCCTCCACGATAGAAGAGAACGCGCACTGGATCATCATGTCGAATTCCGCACTTTCGGGGGCAGTTATGCAAAACACCCGATCTGCACAAACAGGACGCAACACATGGAAGAGATCCCGATTCTATGGAGGTTGGACGGAACTCCAGCTGTGAACTGTAATTGTTTCTTGACTCTACGGAGAAGCAGGTCTATTCTCCCCATACATTGAGCTCCCCGTAGCAGTTATTCCCTACATTGCCACAGATCTTCTTGCGCTCCCGGACACCCCCTCCGTGCGGTGTCACCGCTTCGAGGCTGCAGCTGAGCCATGGCCCGGATCAGTATTTCTATCGTTTTGAGTGGAACCAGCGGGTAGACTGCTTCGAAAGTTGTTGCTCGCGCTCTAGTCTGCAGTATGAACTCAGAGATCTCGAGTCGTCCCCGGAGCCTCTCCAGAGCTGAAATCATGCAGATTCTCTCGATGGCCTGCTTGACGGGTATCCAGGCGGAGCAAAACTTCCTGAGAAGAATCGGAACTTTCACAAAGACCACGTACTCCTTATGAATCGCATGCCCCTGGAGTACCGATCCCCGCGAATCGGCCTACCAATCCCTGACACAGTCGGACAGACAAAAGCTAAACAAGTTTCTTGATTCTCCCCAGGTGGCACAACTCGTTACATCACGGTGTCATCGCATGCGACTTCGGTGAAGCAGTCCACCGCTACTCAGAATGTGATTCTCACCGCTCAAAGTCCGCATGGATCTCCCGTCATCCTCCAGAGTCCGTCGAAAGGAGGCACAGCGCAGGTAAGTCGACCAGCCATTTCGATTCGCATGCTCATTGTATGTCATTGAAGGTTTGTGGCAGAGTCGCCATGTGAATACTTGATCCCGCTTTCATATCTCTTAGGTTTTCCACACCTACACATCCTTGGGTAACGCCACCGCTGGGGTGAAACGTGAACGCGAGTCGGATGTTCACGACTCTTACATCGAGGTATGTTATCGACTGGGCTCTCCGATTGCCCCATGTAGATTCACAGCTCACCCACGATTGTGAGTGAGCATCGCGGAAGCGCTTGTGTACAGTCGTATATATTCTCTCCCATTCATTTGGGCTCGTGGACATTTCGAAGGTGAAGCGTGCCAAGGTTGCGCAGGCCTCAACTATACGGAACTGCGTGACTGCCCCTAGTGCTGCCAGTCCCGCGGCGGCAGGCAACCGTGGACTCCGACACTTCTCAATGAAAGTATGTGAACAAGTTCAGAAACGAGGGAAAACCACGTACAACGAAGTGGCAGACGAGTTGGTGAATGAGTTTTCTGAGCGTGGAAGCGGAGGTAGTTCCGCAGGCGGTGCTGCAGGCTCTGCGGCGTCTGCGAACGGCGCGGGCTACGATCAGAAGAACATTCGTCGTCGAGTCTACGATGCGCTCAATGTTCTGATGGCTATGGGTTAGTCTCATTGGCGCTATATGGACCTGATCCCTGGTTTGATTGCTGTGCCTTCATGTATTAGACGACATCTTGAGCATCGCAACGTTACTCTCCTTCCCTTTTTTTGTTTATTCGACGATATCATTCTAGGCATCATAGAGAAGAAGCAGAAAGAAATTCTCTGGTTGGGATTGCCGACGAACAGTGCGCAAGAGTGCAAAAAACTAGAGGCCGAGAAACGCGACCGTCTCTCACGAATCTCACAGAAGACTCAGCAGCTATATGACATTCTACTTCAGCACATTGCTTACAAGAGTCTTGTTGAACGCAACAAGGTAGGAGTCGTCAGGCTGTTTTTTTTTCGATAAGATGTCGTGGAACATTTCGAACCTTCTGTACACATTGTCTAATAACTCGAAAACCGGGACCTAAAATCATTGCAGGCACAAGCTGCTGTCGCGCCCCCTCCGCCCAATTCCACTATCGCTTTGCCGTTCATTATTATCAACGCTTCGAAGGAGACATCTATAGATTGCCAGATATCTTCAGATAAACGCGATTACTTGTTCAATTTTAACAATTCGTTCGAAATACACGATGACATTGAAGTTCTGAAGCGTATGGGATTAGCGATGGACATTGAAAAAGGCGAAGCTACACCAGACAAAGTGCAGCAAGCAAAGCTGATGCTGCCCAAAGCGCTGCAGCCGTTTGTTGAGCGTGAGTACTTGAGTTGAATATCGAAGCAGCCGGATTATTGTCCGCATCCCGCATCCGTACCTCGCTGAGGTAGGTCACAGCCAACGGGTAATGAGTCTGTTCTTTCATCAGAGATGGCTCGTAGCCGCGACCAGCTGCCTCCCGACATGATGAGACTGACGAAGGCGTCATTGAGCCCAAGCGACGAGGTTGTCATGTCAATTCTGCCGTCACCCTCATCCGGAGAAGATTACTCTGAGGACGACCAGTACGAAAATTGAGACAAGATACCCTTCGGAGGACCGCGGCTCCCGCGGCGAACTTGGGCCGATATACTATAATATTCTTCAACTGAGAGATATCCACGGAATAAAACGCTATTGAACATCAGAAGGGGAATACAATTCCTTTGGTTGGCTTCTCGTTTCTGGTCTCCGGTGGTGCATTCTTTCCACATTTTCGAGTAGCAGTCTGGTGGGTGGTCAGTATGAGTATGCGATTCGATCGATTCAATCAATTGAGTACTATATGAGCATCGTTATTCTGTCGGAGAGGAACTCTCGGGGGTTGGTAACAATTCCCTGAAACATGGCTGAGCATGTCAGATTCTGTGAGCCCGACCTGATTCGATCCACTCTGCGCGGAATAAAGGGCGGGCAATGCTAACCGCCCTCATAAAGACCTCCCCGTGGCGAGGACTTGGAAAATTTCACATACAACTACGAAAATGACAGTCGCCACTAGATGGACAGAAGGGTTCATGCTCGGCACCGACAGTAATTCCACCTCTCTCCACGGGCTCGGCTCCCGCTGAATGTGGAGATTGTGGTGCGAACGATACAGTTCGGGCGCGCAGTTCCTATCCTTGAGTTTCTTCCAGAAAACCACCGAGTCTCTCTGAACTTTCGGCGATATAGCCTGGAAGGCGAGAAGCTTCTTCAAACGGAGAGCTGATCCCACAGACTATCTGCTTGAGTATCGCCCCGTTCAACCCAATCTCTGGATATCAGACGAGTACCGAGATTTTGAGGATGAGATTGGGCGACCCGGATTCTCGGAGTGCCGAGACCAGGATTCGACTGGGAAGATGGGAAATCCACCGACATGCAAGCCATACAGTTCGAATGGAATCCGTGATTTCAGGGTGGTATGGCTCAGTTTCCTGTTGTTCCACTGATTGAGAGCAATGGAAAGAGAGATTTTCCA
Organism: Phytoseiulus persimilis; assembly: GCA_037576195.1. NCBI lineage: Eukaryota > Metazoa > Arthropoda > Arachnida > Mesostigmata > Phytoseiidae > Phytoseiulus > Phytoseiulus persimilis. The sequence continues at coordinate 53,500,994 of CM075101.1, read as the reverse complement.
GTCTTCACTTTCAGTGATTGAGCAATCTCCGAATATGCCAAACGTACAAGTTCAAGCGGAAGCCTCAGAATCTCGGGCACCAGCAGCACGAATATGCGAGAATTGCGGAAAAAATGGGCGGAACGGTTCTCCCGGAACCGGAAAGACATAGAGAGCTTCGCGCTAACGCCAGACCCTCCATAGGTCGTGCTCGAAATCTAAACGTTTCTGCTTTCTGATCAGCCTTCATCCTAGGTCCAGGCTCCCAGAGCTCGCGGGCTCAATATTCTGAATATTGATGCAGTCCCGAGCTCGTAAATCTGAGCAATCTGAATGCCCCCGACGTGATCTTGTCTCGGCGTCTTGACGTCGGGTTTAAAAGGGGCTCTGCGAGCGGAGCGTTCGACGGTGCGAGCGCCGTGCTAAAGACTTCCGAGCCAATCTGTGAGCGCGATGCGTTCATCCTGAGGGAGTGAGGACTCAACACAGGAGAAGAAAGTCTCGGATTGGCTCGGCCGATCGAAAGCCTTTGTGCCTACCTGACTCCCTGCCAGCTCTCTGTCAACCAACGTGAACAACCGACTCGCTTATCTTGTTTTGAGCGCGCTGCAGTGGAATTTCGCTTTATTCATCGGCAGTTTTCGAGCGGTTAATGTTAACAAAGCTCCGAGGAACCCGCACTCGGATTTTGATGCCGTTTGGCTGCGGTCCTCAATCGCCGGAGTATTTCTGAGGGCACGAGCAACATCAGCTGGGGGGAACTATGTGAAGTGATCGACTCGGAAGTTGTGTGAGCAGAAATGGCCTGGCATCGTTGTGAGCAATGCGGAAAGAAATTCGCATTTCAAAAATCGCTCCTTGAACATCAAACGCAAGCACATCATACGAAAGTCCACTCCGAGGTAAGCTCTCGAATTCCGCCTTCGGATTTATTTGTCTGCGCGGCAATCGGCTATTGCCTTCGAGAAATCTCATCCATCAAGACTTGGATTTATTTTGCGCTTTGACCAATGCTCGGAACGGGTCGCAGTGACGCGAATAAAGAGAACAACCCCGCCGCGCCAAGATCAGCGATCCGGGGGAGCGGGGATGGTTGTTGAGGGTGGTTTGACAACGAAACGGAGCTCGAGGAGAAGGGCAGAAGGCAGGCACGCAGTGTACTCTGAGTCGGCCCAGCTCGAGGTACCCACCTCGCGCCGAGTCCACTCTTTCCCCTCCCCTCTCAACTTTGATCAGAACCAACCCCCTCCTTACCACCAGCAATATCGCGGCCATCACTGCAGCGGCAGCAGCCATGACTCCGTGTTGAGCTTATCTAGTATATCTCCACTAGTGATGGCAACAGCGACTGCCGCGGCTGTAAACAAACGACAACCGCATGCGTTGTCCACAAGCCGATTTGGGGAGACCCATACGTCCACCTATCGATCGATCGTGCTCAGCGCTGAACTGAAGTTTCTCCTTGTATCATACTCGATTGTTTTGGCTCATTGTCAAATAGAATTTCGTAGATGATCGACATCGAAAGCAGTGGAATACGCAGCTGGATCCACTGTCGGTCTTGGATCTTGTCGCTGCACCGCTGCTATCGTTCATCGATCTAGCGTCACTTCGGACAGTTAGATCACTTCCATATTCATAGATGATCTGCTCGAAAAGGCTCAATGGCCGATGAACATTTTTACAACGGGTGACCTCGAAGCGGTGCTGTGGAAAGGGCCACTGCCACCGAAGAGACCCGTTTGCCACCACGGCGTTGGACGGTTGGAGGCACTCTTCTCGCCTGCTTTGTTTTATATTTTTGACTCATTGACAGCTATCGCTCACTGGTTCGCTTCCCGAAGTTTTCTCGAGTGTTCCGTTCCGGATCACACCGTACTTCTCGCCCATGAACTTCGAAGAGAGTCATGGCCCCAACTAGAGAGACAACGGCAACAACAAATTGATGATAGCCAGGCTGTTCATCCGCAGCTCTCTCACAAGCGCTGATCCTTGGGTCAGGATGATTCCAGTGCACGTCTAACCCAATCGAGATGTCGACATCTCTTCCACGATTCCAAGATCTACGTGTGTAGTAAGCATCTCCCAAATAGCCCGCTTGGGAGCTCAAAGAGGAGATCCTCCAAAGTTATGAGGGTTCCACTCTGGCCAGTGCTACTCTGAGAGGATCCCCTGGATTGGCGATGAGGCACGCAATCACATATAGCCAGGAGTTGTGCCGTTGGCATCTCACTAAGAGTTTCGTCCTGTCCCATGGAAGGTTGAAAATCGTTTTCTGTACCGCGATTCGGAGAAACCCGGCGTCCGTCTTCGGCGAAGATCTCGAGGTGAGCGAGCATCCAGAATAACAAGCGGCGAACTGGTCTGCCAACCCATCTGGGGGAGAAGAGGGGGTTGGTCGCGGAGTAAATCTGATCCTCGATGTGTGCTAGTTCGGGGCTCGGCTTTCTGATTCCCGATAGAGGGAGGGTACCAGTATCACTCAAGGTATCACGAACGCTGTTTTTCACATGGGTCGTCCTGTGGAGTGAACCGCCTCCAACGAGGAGTGATGGCATTGAAGGCAATGGTTGATGCAGACGGAGTCTCATTACAGTGCTCTTGACGTAGTGACGTAGTTGCGAGGAACTGCAGTTTCTAGAAGATGCGATTTTCAGTCGACTGCAACTGAAAATTGCGGTTCCGCAGTTAACAACCGCATATAACTGCGATTGAGTCCACTCGTATCTTTGGCGTGAATCAGCCCAGTGCTCCGATGTGATTACACTCTGTTGTTCAGCTAATTTCTAGTTCGAGATCTTTCTTATGTCGATGATTCATGCCACAGCTCGGTCAGTTTTCCGGTGCAAGAAGTCGCTGCATGAATATTCGGCAGCAGTTTTTCTTCTTGCTTTAAGAATAATATCAATTGTTGGAAGCTGTGTGTCCGATTGAGTGTGCACATTGGAATCCGTCAAAGCGAATGGTACAAAAGTCTGCTGAGCAGGAGAACCGTCGAGGAGATCAAGCTACGAAGATGTAGCGGACACCGAGCTTCAGGCATAAATACGGATGTTCTTAACGGAAATGAGACCGAACTCGATTCGAACCAGTTTCTCGGCATCTTGCGGCTCACTCTGTGGCGCCGGCAGCGCTGGGATGATCGGGCATCCTGCTCGAGACTCCCGGCTTCATACGATGACTATGACGTTTTTGAGTGGAATGTCGGGCCGCTGGATCCTCCACGTAGTCCTCCCCTGATGGATAACAGCAGAAGATTTTGCTCTCAACCTCAGCACCTATTACCAGTCGTTGCTCACCAGCGTTGCTGGAACTTCAGGCCTCGAGGCTTCACAATTCTGAATTTTCGGAGAAATTCAATCCACATGGAGCTGGTTCTTGATTCCGACAGGCGGCCCCACTCAGCGGATGAACTGACGCTGCGAAATTTCGCGAGAGCTCGTTGCTCCGCAGACTCCGATGTGAGGGAAAGAGACGGAAACTTTGCGCCCTTGATGAAGTCATATTCGATATGGGAGCCCGGTCTCGGTACTATCATAAATTATCCTTCGCGGGAAATGCATGGACCCATCGCAAACGGCAGTTCAGAACTGCGAATTATTTGCGTTTTTGTTGCAGTCGATAAACTGCAAGGATATGCAATTTGCGTAGTTATTCAACCGCGGATGAAAACCGCCACAAGGCCTAGTAGTGACTGTCATGCAATACAGTGGTAATTTCACCGAGGCTGTCAGAGATTCGCTGGAATGGGAGCTGATCCCAAGATTTCAAGAAAGTCGTCAGTTTAGGGAATTCTATTCCTTCCCGATAGACCTTGAAATTAGATTTTCCGTCATGTATTATGCTTCTGGGTTGGCGGGAAGAACGAGCCCCGTGATCGTCAATAATCTGGTTTCTCGATTTCTCACAGGTTCTTCGTTGCAAGCAATGTCCGTATGAAGCTGTTGGCAGCACAACTGATCTCGAGTTACATGAGCGTTTGCAGCACGCGAATGGCGCCACGCAGAGGACTAAGTGCAATAAGTGCCGGTAGGTGACAAACATCAGGAAGAATGTCAGCCAGCGTCTTCAGCTGAGAATTTCCCCTATTGCCATAGCAATAGGAGGGTAACGATGCTCTAGAACATGGATCGACGCTTTTCCGATTCTGTTCTCCCATCGAAACCGAACTCTTAGATTTTGGAACATTCCGACAGGAAATCCTTCGATTCCCTACCCGCGCTCCTTCGACATAAAGAGATACTGCATCCTTCCGAGGAAGAATACGCACTTCAGCTCAAACCAAGGGCATCGAATTTTCCTAAGGTAACGAGTTGGCTCTCATCACGTGGGAGTTCAGTTGAGCTCCAACAGAGTCGGCCCCTGATTGTCACATTCGAATTTTTCCCTCGTCTCAATGAAAATTTTGGTTCCAGTCAAAGTCAGGTCTCAAGTGCAGATTGTGTCAGAAGCCGTTCCCCACCCCGTTCTCTCTGGAGCAGCACCTCGTTAAGAAACATCGAAGTCCAAGTGCTGGCAGTGGAGCGGCTACATCACCCGACAGCTGTTCAACAAGCCTCACACCGGTGAGGACTTGCACTAAAAGGGATTAATTTCGATACACATACTCATAGATTTCCTCCGACTTGACCCCCTCAAATCTGAAGTTTGGTGGTCTCTCTCTAATTGTTTTTTTCTTTCCAGAGTTATACTCCCGCGCTCGCTCAGGCTGACGCGGAGTTCCCAGTTGTATACCGAGTGAAAAACTTCAAACTTGGACGATCTCTAGTTGTCATCCGCGTCTCGTCGCATTGAGCTCCAAGAGCGACGCGAGCGAAAACATAAAAAACATCCCAAATGAGCGACCCACTAAGCAAGCACTAACACCTCTGGATTCGGAGAAACAAGTCGTCTTTTATCACGATAAGCGTTTTTTGGATCTTGCACAGGTCGACGTTGCTCCTCTTCCGTATCACACTTCTTCTCGGTCGTTGTTTCGCTCTCATCAGTTATCGCTGCGAGCTCCGCAGGAGAACTGCAGAGGCCATGAGAGTGAATGACCTTTTCAGTCGTTGAGCTCCTTGCCGAGTGTGTTTTGTCATTCGGCATCTTTCGAACTCCGAATCCGACAGACATGAAACTCATGGATCTCTTTCTCATCGTGAGCAGAATCGGAGCCAGCCCCAGTGCGGGTACTCAACTTTGAGAAATGCTACGAGATTGTTTCGTGGCCGTTATTTTCATTTTCCTTCTATACACGTTTAGCCTTTTCATATATATATGCATGTATTTCTTTCTTGAGTTGAGAAAATTTTGAAGCAATAGTCCCTGTACCGGCATAGTAGCATAGATATTTGATGACCTCGTTCATCATCCAGCAATTTGTACTCTTCGCCGGCGACGGAATCGTGCGAGGTTTGGCTCTCAGGAACTTATGGTCACAGATTCCAACCTCTTATGGCGAGAATTGCCGCCATCGAAGGCCTGGGAGGACTGCGATGAAGATGAGTTCCAATTATTGTGGAAGTTGAGCAGAAAGCGTGGTGCGCTCCTTCTCGGTAACGCGAGATCACCGCGAAGGAAGCCTTGAGAGATCCCCTTGGTGATTCGCAACTACGGGGCTTACTTCTGCATCGAACGCCTCAGTCGCGGGAAGCAATATCGATCGACTTCGGGCTTGAAAGGAGCGACGCATTCGACCAAAAGATTCGCTGTGAGCAATGCGCGGCCGTGCGGACAGGCGCTGTGTTGTACTTAAGCCCAGCATTATGATTTCCCGACAGTTTTTCCAACCGGTTCCGAGCCTCCACATCAGTCAGCGACAACTGCTCCGATGCTCTTGCACAAATTCTATTGGATCAACGCCCTGAACAATTTATCATTCTCTGGTCGACGTACCCGGTATCATGAGCATGTTTGACAGCAATGTACTTCATATTTCCTGGCAGCAAGGAAACGTTTTCCCGGAATCGTTCCGAGAAGTTTCTGTTTCCATCATTTGGGGGCATTCGAATTGGAGTGGTGAGATTACAAGAGGAACAGGGAAACGTCTAATCCACGGGAACCTCGACGTTCGGACGCAAACACACACAATTGTGAGTAATGCAACAAGCCACCTACTCATGCAAGCAAGCCGATCGACCTACTGGTAATGAACTCAAGTCCAAACCCATTATGCTTTTTGTAGATGTTGTCCATACATATTTATTATTGTATATCAGATACATACGCCATTCAGAGATAGAAAACATTGAGTGAGACGAGGACGACACAAAAAAGTCTCCGACAACTCGCGTGCGTCTCAATTCTCTAGCGTTGATGGAACGGAGAGTAAATAGCGATCGATTTAGATTCGTCGTTCAGGCGGCACGCAGACGAAAGCTTCCGGAACTTGTTGGTGCCTGTCGCCCGCCGTACCGAGGTTGGGTATATGGCAGTTAGCATCCGCACTAGTATCACCATTCGCGCGACTTGTCTACGTGTTCGCGAGACCTGGATAGAGTCGTTGCCCTGGTGCATCTATGTTCCGGTGAAATCATCAGGAATGTTGTCTCACAGCTGGGATGGGTTCATTCAAAATTTTTCGTTGATGTAGCACAATTCAAACCGGAGCAAATGATCGGGCGAGGTAGTTTTATATTTCGATCCTGAGACCGCAGGAACGTCATTGGGCACTCACTCAGCCATCATTCACGACGTCTTTTAATACACCCACGTACGCTCACAGCTCAATGCGGTCGCCGTAGAAGGTTAAATGTTGATATCGGTTTTGATGGTCGGCTCTTTCTCTCAATAAGCAGCGCCAAGTGTTTCCTCACCGATAATTTCGGTTGATCAATCATTGTTTTTTGTGCAAGTTGGTTTTTTACAAAAAATCGGAAAAACTTATGAAAAAAACTGAACCAGAGTCCAACCAACATTCAAATGCAAACCGAAGTGTTGCATGAGAAATCGCTTCTGAGAATATCGACGAGAACAGATGAGAAAGAGACTGAAATCAGCAAATCGTTGACGTAGAGTGATGACATACGAGTCCGTGGTATCAATGTCCGACCGATTTCGGTGACCTCGATGCAGTATTTACTGTACATATAGTATATCTTTAATAAAAATACGATCAAAGAAACGCCGGATGGCCTACTTCATTAGTTGTTCTCACTCAGTCTGCATTCGATTTGGCTCTGTCGCGATCGATCATATTTCACCCCGAATCGTCAGGATATTCTTGAAGATTCAGAGTCCTCGTAATATAGACCCACCCGATCCGGAGTGGCCGCTAAATGACTTCCTCTGGGGTTGCGCATCCGAATAAATTGAGTGGCATGATCTAAGACACGCATCCAGGGCTGCGGGGATCAAGAAGTCCTCTCATACATATACCCGGACGCTAACGGGAATCCGGCGAACCATGGAGTCACTTCCCGATCAGAGAACTACGGCGCGTTTGTCTGTGGCGGAAATCGCTGCATATCGGGGTCGTTTGAGTGAGAAGAACTTGATGGAACTCATGGAACTCCATGAAAGAACGCGGATCCCATCGGGCCAAAATTTGGGTCGTCGAGCTGATTTCGTTTGTTCTGTTCGAGTACCAGATAATAACGCTCTCTGCGGGCGTTAGTGGAGAACAATCTCAATCCGAGTATATGGAGAAATCCTCAACTACGAACAGAATTCTATTGCCATCACGCAGGCAGCTGTGAAACTGGCAACCATCTTGGAGATCGTTGCTTACCGTGACCCTTCCCTGTCGTTGACGTCGGCCGCCGAATTCGGAAGAATGCTCGCGGCGCGGAAACGGTAACACGATTCTCCTCAATCGATTGCATTGATTCTGTCATTGTCAAGCTCCTTGCTTCTTCTCTCTGCTAACTCTCAATGTTCGGTTTCCGGGTCATTCCTTTCCTCCAGAGCCTGTCTGTCACGATTCGCGTATTTTTCTTTCTTCGAACGACGAATTTCAATGGTCTTCCCTCGATCTGACCTCAAAGTATCGAAGTGAGACCAGAACACCTATGGACGCGTTTTTCTCACCGTCATCGATGCTAGGGGCTGTGCTTGGCCATCCGCAGCAAGGGGGTGAAACGCCGGAGCCTTTCACCCCATATACTTACAGATAGAACCCGAATGTGGGCAAGGGAGTATGTAGTGCTTCCTCATTAACCCCGATTGTGTTTGCAGTCACGTAACGGCCTGGCTCAAAAGTCTGAACATGAGCGCGCAGAGAATGCGCCGGGAACTCCAGTGAGCCTTTCAGAGGCGCCAGCTGCACGAACCGAGAGGGATACTCCTGAATCGTCATTCAGTACTTGAAAAGCACCAGAATAATTCGCTGCCTCGATGGAATCGATGGGAATTCCGGAGCTATTTTTCGCAGACGATCTGGTCCTCCCCGCCTCAGATTGATATGAGATGGAGGTCCTTTTGAACGCGACTCCCGGATTTGGAAAAAAGGCTCATCACAACTTCCACCCGGGAAGGAGCGATGCCCCCGAGAGATCTTGATTCCATCAAAATCGAATTCGTGGGTGGCTCATGACCCCGAGGAGAGACCGAGGAGTTCGGCTGTCATCAGATCGAGGCAGTGCGCCCCATCGTCCAGATTTTTATACCGATCATACACATATAGAAAACAAAAACGTCGAAAAAGACACAGAACATCTCAAAGTCTCAATCGTTACTTAGCTGACAATTTGAACCTTGATGGTGCGCTGAACCGACTCGATTATCTGATTCGGGCTAAGGGAGATGTCGAGTGCCATCCTGTGATGCATTTAATTGACGTCGCAAAGCTGACAGAGGGAACTTTCCCGCAGAGGTGACTACCAGCCAGAAACTTTTTGAAGGCTCCACATATCGGCAACTGGATCTGCTGTTCTGGCGCAACCCTGATCTCCCTTACTCGAGCAGTGTGATTCCGGTCCAATTCACGTTTCCACGGGGGCCCGAGGAACGGGCACAGAGACCAAACTCGGGTGCCCTAGCAAAAGCTCGGGAATTCCACTATGTCACCGAAGATCACGTCTCAGCGGAAAGTGTCCGAATCGCACTTACGGCGGCTCTTCAGACGATTGCCGAAAGGGGTCGATCTACTCTGCCGCTCCAGGTGCCCGCGTTCGCAGAAAATGGATAGGCAACCTTTAGGGCAGATCGCCGATGTACCGAAAGCGGCAGCAGTCTTCAATCGTTCAGGATCACCTACGATACCAGTACAGAAAACAGTCGTCTCCAAGACGCTGTTCTCGGCACGGCGCTGTATGTGAGCAAACTCGCCAGCGATCCAGTGATATTCTCCTCGAAATCGATCCAACCACGGTCTCGTGAATAACCGACCAGAAACTCTGGGTGCAGATGCCATAACCAGGTTCCTTCGCCTGTCGGAGTCCAAGACGCTCCGCCTCGCCCACCGAAGCCAAAAGGTTTGCGATCGGACAGCGCATCCGTTCTCTGGATTCAGGTGCATTACAAGCCATTATCGAGCGAATTCTAGCTGAATGAGTCGATCGTTGGGAGTATGAAACTTGCTCCCATGATACTCCGCCACGAGCCAGAGATCGGGTCCTGCCACGAGGGAACTCGTTTTCAGCGAATATTTCTGGAGTGAGCCTAATGGATCTACGCAGAGGGAAAAGACCCTCAAGTTTCTCGGGTCCTCCGCAGCACAATCTCGAAAAGATTGACAAAAGTTGAGACATCGAAAGAAGCGTGGGGAGCTCCTGATACTTTGGCTCCCACGATCGCTTCCCGGGAGCTCCAGGGAAGTGATTCTATCTGTTGACTCTATGATCAGGCGATTTTCCCTCCAGAATCGAGACACACCCCTTTTGTCAACCGATGGGGAATATATGTGTCAGTCCCTTGATTTAGGGAGATAGATTGGGTGGAACTCTCAGCCATTGCTGGACTGTCTGTTCCGTGTCTCCATATTCGGACAAGTGTATGATCTGAGGTCTTCACAAACTCGACAGTCAAGATTCGTCGACCTGAGGGAAACTGGAAATGGATTTGCAAGCATGAGAGCTCGCCTCCTGAAAGGGACCATTCCCCAGGATCGGATGATTTGAAAAGAAACTTGAGGCAGAAGAGACGTTGATAGACGTTATCTTCGAGCGGTCCAGGTGAGCAAGAAATAAAAATTGAGGCAAGTTGAGATCCTTCACTGAATCCGACTCCTAAATCTTCATAGCTCGTGAGCAATGATGATATCCCCACGATGCAGACGAAGCGACTGCTGATACGTCGGAAGACCGCGGTGACTCAATGGTGACTGGGAGTGATAGATGTTAGGTATTCAATCGTTCTATTTAGTCGTGAGCTATTCGATCCAGGTATGGTGACCAATGAGTATTGATCAGAATCGATCGGGTTCAGGAGAGCTCACAGAACCTAAGAATGAGCTTGCATGAGTGATCCTGGTGCCGCGGGGCCGCTCCGACAGCTCGGAAGGAAATGCGAGGAGTGATGTTCGCGACGATTCATCGACTCCAACGAGGAATGGAGGACGGGTTTGCGCATTCAACTATCCATCGCCGATCTACGGCGAATCCGATTTCCTCGTCGAGCTCCTCAAACACGAAGGTCCGATGTCCCGACCCTCAAAATGTTGAGATACTGCGGCTGGGTTTCATCCGAATGCTGAGCGTATAATCGAAGGGAGCGGAGTCTTCTCATGTAGGTCCGTCGACCTCAATCCCGGGGAGTAAACTTCGATTTTTTTCCTAGATTTCTGCGCGGACAGCAAATATCCAACTTCCCCATGACGCTGACAAAGACGGGCGTCAAGAATCTCCCGCAGCCAGCGGTCATCAGGTCTATCGGTATGGAGGTATCAACGTTCCCCATTCCTTCCGAAGGGAATGTGTACTGAAGTGGGAGTTGGAATCCACCAGAAGGTGATTCCGCTCCCCGAATGTTTTTCTCCCGATTCGGCACAAGGGACGGGAGAACGGTTCAATTGTTCCCTGTGTTGCCAGAAACCAAGGATGACTCTTAATTATACCATTGATGATCTCCGCATACGATGAGACGGATTGAGGGACGAGCAGGGAGGATGTACAGATGGAGCGAAAAATTCGATAATTGCGGTGCCGCATTTGCATGAGCTTCCGTTCAGGGAACGGCTCGCCCCTGGCGGCCCACAATCACTCAGCTAGGCATCATCTTGCCTGTGGCATCGTCGGAACGAACGAAGCGAGCGAGGGACGTACGGACAAATCTGCTGACTGACGCACGAATAAACGAACGCATGAAGAGACGCTCTGACCGAGCGCTGTTGATGCCCTCGTCTATTTGCCGGTTCGGCCTGACGACTGGCCGCTCGTTGGCTCGTTTGACCATTTTTTTCCATCACAGACCAGACGACAGCGACGTTTACGTCCAGAAGCCTTGAGCAACTTCCGCTTCCACCTGGACGACTCCAACCAGAGCCGGGCTAGATGATAACGGTGCCGTCCGCACTAATTATTCGAAAAAAAAAACCGATCATATTAGGTGTTTCTGCGAGTTTGATTGCCGATGCTCCTGCTGATGTAGTCGATAGCGCTGCTGTAGTTGATGGTGCTTCTGGTCTCTTTTTTCCACAGAGCGGTGAATGAATATGCGGAGAGCCAGGAAATGGGCTCCCTCTTCAAATCTCCCAATCAAAATTCTAACGTATTCGATCCCATCGTCGCTCTCCAGTTTCTCGAACCCTCATCAGGGATATTCTCCTCGCAGCTGATTGACTCGAGGCTAGTGAGGTCTTCTTCGGAATCAGCGGCACTGAATTACTCTGTTCACGAACGAGCAGCAGTCGACAACAGATTTACTGGAGAAGTCACGGGCGATCAGGTTCATGAGGAGTTCGAATCCGCTGTTCAAGATGGATATCCCGATCAAGTCAATCCCATAGCCTGGGCAGCTTTCCTCCAATTCCATTCGCCTTTGAATCGTTGTTCAGGTCGGATCGACTGTAGACGAGATCTTCTCTGAGAGTCCATCACCCCGAGACTCACGCCTGGAATGACTTGGATGTCCTCATCGGGCCTTCCTCGTTCGCAGCCAGACGGAATGAAGCAAGTCTTCACTGAGAGACCGATTGTTTGGTTTACGGCGGTTCTCGTCCCATCCCACAGAGGCTGGTTGCTAGTTTTTGGCTGACAGCCGCTGTCACGGCGGATAGAAATAAGGCGTCAGCTTCTGCTTCTACGTTTTTTCACCGAATTAATCGCTATCTCTCCGCTCATCGGATATCCTTCGCTTCTTCACCGGACAGCCGCCAACGGATTCCGTCTAATCCCGGGTTCGCGTCGGAATGTCCAGTTCCGCAAACGAAGACCGTGCGCAAAGGCCCAGAAACATACGCGCGTCACTTGTGAACATGTACATCAGATCGCATCCGCTTACGCTCACGCAGACGTTTCGAAGTGCTAGTGGAACGGAATAATCAAGTCATCGAACAAACTTGCTAAAAGTACCGTTCCAGTGAATCACGCTTCTCTCGTTATCACGCCAGTATTCCGGGCTTCGGTGGCCTGGAGCCGTATCACTCTACATGCGACTCCATGTTCAGCAATTCGGAATCATAGTGAATTTATCGATCACGTTTTTCCTGTGCCGATTCAAAAACTAGGAACTTTGAGCGAAAGTTCACGAGATCTCGAAGAGCGAGAATCGAGAACTCCGAGCATGGACACGGGGGTGTCGATCGACCTCGGAAAATTCAGAGCCCAGATGGGTGGGCGAAGGATTGTGTATCTTAAATCAAACCTGATTCCGGTGGACGGTGAGACTGTTCGCTGATCAAATGTCAGTTCGAGGACGCCAGTAATTCCGACCAATTAAGGCTTAGCTGTCTTGTTTTGGCATTCTTTCGGTCGAGTCTGAGACAGGATTTAGATCAGTGCTTCTCAAAGTGGTCGATATCGACCCCCAGGGGGCCCAAGGCCGATCTCCGGTTTACAGAGGTGATGCCGGGGTGGATTTGACCATACTTCTTGGCGTCCACGTAGGTGGAACAACGAGTCGACGGTCGACCCCCTGGGGGACGGCAGTCCATAAACTTCAACGAAGTCGCCTAGGGGGTCGATGGGTCGGTGGAGTTTGAGAACCACTGATTTAGATTATCTTGCAGCAGATGACTCTCGTTCTTGCTCGACATCGAAACCCTGCGATGGGTGGCGAACTTCTCCTTACAATCACGGAGATCACACGTGTTCACGACTGCGTGAGTGGTGAGATTCTTGAGCATCGTGACGCAGGAATCGATTCGTGAAATGCGCTGTTGACCTATAACAGTCCATCAGCCGGTCCACTGAGGCAATGTACTTCTTCCTGAAAGGCAATGTTCATTTCCCCGAGTGAGAAAGGCCGATGAATGCTTCCAGCATACCAGCTACGACGATCGAGCATCCTACTCCGAGTAGCTGCAATCTAGAGCACCTCTCTAGAGCTCTCAATTTCATGAGGTCAGTGAGGGTGCCATCCCTTAGTTTTATGCCTCGACATAGATGATTGATTCATTGCTCTATCAACCATTCCTTGTGCATACCAATCTCGCTATATGTCAGGAACCCAGTGCTCGGGGGCGAGTACACTCTGCTGGTTTGGATCAGTCGTTGATTCCGCAGGTGCGTGGGATGTATCCTTTCGTTACGCTCTCCCATCTACATTTCCTCTCGTTGAGTATTTAAGTAGGCCTAGTCTTCCGCAGATCTCCGCTTCATTCCGCGGTTCTCCTTTGCACTCCATTGTCACGTGCTCTAGGGGGGTCTGTTTGATGCCTGCATAGCACACATTTACCATCACCTTCTTCAAATCTTGCTCTGAAAGAGTTGGTGTTTAGGAAGCCTGCTCTTGAACTGGCAATGAGCTTGCTCCTTCTGGAGTAGTCGTATAAATGGTCTATTGTGCCTCTTTGCTTTTTGTATCGCCTATATCTTTCTGGGCTGCACTTGCTTTTCGTGCATTCTTTCCATTCTTTGTCGATGCATAATTTGATTCATTCTTTGTGGAAAGTTTTCCAGCTTCGATCACATCCTGCTGAACTCGGAGCCTCGATGTTCTCACTTCGTATATTTCCATCGCTTCTCAGACTAGCTTTGGTGTCTATGCGCTGCGGCGCACTTTTGTCTGAGCGTTTTCGTCGCTTTCGCTTCCCGCAGTTCCTTCTGTTCAGCTAGGTAGTTCCTGTCATTGCTTAGCAGGATCCCAAGATACCAGTAGTTTTTGTTTGGATTCTGGGGATCTCTCAGACACTCTCCAGCGCTTTCATTCCTAATCGCAAACACTCACAGAGCGAAAGACCAGGTGAGCTCGCTCCTCTTAATCAGATGCTCCGCTCACTCGGATCGTTCATTATTAGTTTAATAATAATTATAATATTATTCGTTATTATTTACAGTGAAAAAAAACTTCATATCACCATTCTTACTCCCGCGATAGCTCAGAACAACTACGAGCTTCCCCAGATCCAGTTGAGTAACAGGACTCAGTTGTAGATTCCTCCCATTCTTTCCCTTGTTTCCCGTCTCGTTGCTGAGCATCCGAAGACTTCGCGAGGAGTGTCCGCATTGCGCACGGAGTTTTCCCCCATCTCGTAGCCCCACTTCTGGAATCTCTCCTCCTCTCAGATCGGAGTCGCTCGAAGTTGAAAGATAAATGATCTGTGTTACACGAAACCGTCACGACGATGCGGCCCTGGCTCGCTTGATATATTCCCGTTGTCCATTCCGCGTTCCGAAGCGGCTGGCGAACGAGATGATTTCGATGAGTTTGTGTCTGCTGTCGAGCAAATGACGACAATCGGGGAATTGATCCGTACATTAGAACGCCTGAACCCCATCCGAAAGTGTGTTTGAAAGCTCGGCCGATACATTCTCCCTCCCATTGGAAGTCTGTACCTGTACGTGGAAGGCTCTCGCTCTCGCCTCAGTGAAAGTCAGCCGATTGAGTATTCGCTCGGTACGGATTCTCGGGCCCCGGCAGTGCGAATAAATCTTCGAAACAGGTCACTGTTGTCGGATTCTGTGCCCTCCGTCAACGCAATCTTCATCGAACGCTTCGATGGCCAACTTCGTCGTCGTCGACGACGCCGCCGAGAAAAACTATCAAACAAGCGTCGCAGACGTTAGCTATTTGCCGATCAATGAAGCGGTCATCGGATAATCTTAACTCAGGGATGCCAACGAGAACTGCATCACCGAAACCGGCCGGCCGTCCACCGAAGAGACTACACGGCGGTGAAAGATCATTTTCAGATTTTCTTCCCTATTAAAGGGGAAAGGATGAGTACTGACTTGGAAAAACACTCGACTAACGATGCTATCACGAAGCGCCCGTTTCCCAGAAGAAAGAAAAAACGGTCAATTGAAAGTTGAGTGTATCGATTTAGCATTGATCGGCCGTATTTGCTCTCGGCTTCCTGCTCGATCCGGGTCTCGGCTATGGATTCCTGTGTACAGATCGAGGGAAGCAAGCAAACGATGTGACTTTCCGCCGTCCAAATTCTGGATCACTGATCGAGGAGTGAATGTGTGCCGTTTCTAGGAATGGAAGCAGGATAGACTGATGAATAATGCCTTCTCGTCATAAAAAGAAGAGAATTCAGGCATTCATGGACAAATTTGCGAGCCTGAACTTCAGGGCTCCAGTCCGCGGATAAGATGCATCCTCGGTGTCGGGCTCGCCGCCCGAATTTGCCGGGCTTCGGACCGCAGGCCATGAACACTGCGGCATTGGCACAATCTTCGGCACCGTGAGGATGAGCTCCAGGCTTTGGAATGCACGGCGGTCTCGTCCTACCGCATAGAGAGCACGTGGTATGAGTGTGCTTCAGCACCGCTTGACCTAAGTGAAGCGGGATTCCGGAGAATCGGGCGATATATTTTTGCATCGGTCCACGCGGGTCATTTGAAAGGCTAATCAGGCTAGTTTTCCACCTCAAGATAACTCTCCCTCCACCTAGACATCGGCTCCCACGAAGAGAATACCCGCAGCTCACTGCTTTACATCTTATCGCCGCGTCGGGGTCGTTACGTAAAAAACAACAGACTATTCCGGCTTCAGTGTGGTCGGAGTCGCCACTCACGGATTTACTACAGGACGAACAACGTTCAAAGATATGGGACGCCGGGGAGGACCATTCCGCACTCTGCAAGCAAATCCCAAGATTTCCACGGCGTGTTCGATTGCAACCTCGCCACGAAAACTGACACATGCTCCATAGTTTCTTCGATAGACAAACGAATTTCCTGGAAAACTCATCTTGAATCGGCAGCGTCGTATGCGGAATGCATGGTGCGAGCCGGGTACGTGCCGTCGGGCAATGATTATTGATGTCATTATCGTTGTGTTCGTGTCCATAATGTATTACAAGCGGTAGACTTTGCCGGCGTCGCCGAAGTCGTCGTATTGGGAGACACCAACGAAGATCCAGCGGAGCAGCTCCCGAGCGATGAGCCAGAATCCCTTCCCCATCTTCTTTTCGTAGGGAGGCTACAACCCCGAGCTGCGCAAGTGCGCGCACATTTCGCTGCGAACCCGCCAAAATCAGTCAGACGGTCAGCGAGTCAGTCAGTGTGTACTAGGTTCGTATCCTGTGTTATTTTACAACCACAGCTCATCTTCATCGAGTTCTTCGAGTGGAACATCACAGTTCGTGTTCAGCTGGCTTCGCGATGTACGGACATCGACGATGCGGTGTCGGTGCCACGCTCCGGCTTCCGCCCCGGTCAGAGGCCCTGTGTCAAACACAAACTTCCATTCGCCTCGACACTTCCATCATGTATCTCATCGCCATTCGGATGAGATCATCTGGAGGCTGCCACCATCCAGAATCTGAGTCCGCGGTCCGAGATCTTGACCACCGTCGACGGCGAATTTTCTTCCGCCTGAACCGCGCGGAGATCGGAACTGGGAGTTACTCTGCCTGGGGACATGAGTTGAAATCAAGCTGGCTAATTGAGGGTGAATTCGTTCGCAGTTGCCGATCACTGATTTGAAGCCAGAGTCATGAAGCTCCTTTTCCTCCCGTGTCTGGGATCGGTAATTCTGAGTGGATGTCAAGCATCTTTCAACGCTGCGGAGCCATCGGAGCTGGCTCAGTGGGACAAAACACCAGGATCAACGAATCCGCGAGTCGGTGAGTTCACTCGTTAAATATACGGAGCGGGAGGGTCGATCGAATTCCATTCTGTCAACGAGACTTCGCGTCCTTCTGCTGCGCACTGCGACAAGGGAGAGCAGGCATCCTGTGACCAGAAATTTTCTCCGGGAGGGGGGTCGAAAGCATGTGTCGCACGGTCCCTGGCTGATAACTCGTTGGCCGTCCGAGAGAAAAGTTCAGGTTTATACTAGAGGAGAGCACCGGCAAAAAATGCTATATTTTCTTATCAAAAACATGTGGATGCGCCAGCATGGATTATTTCCAAAAGTCGGCTTTCGTTGTTTCCGAGTGAATCTCCATGCGGACATCGCGGCGATTGGCAGAGGAAACGGAATTGTGTCTTCGAAATCTCGAGATGGGTTCTACAGGCACGAGCTAAAAGCGGCTCTGAGTTTTCCCACCTTTCCACACGCTGTCGTGTCTCCGCAATCGACAGAGCGGCTGCTGCCGATCTCTGCTCAAGGGGACTGAATCAATACAAGCCTACCAGCACCGCCGCCACCGGATGCTCCTCAGCCGAGCTCTGAATATATTGTTGAGCTTAACAGAGCGTAAACAACCGCTGTGGACAAACACGAGGAGCTGCTGCGGATGGACGGCTTCCCATCGGAACCATACGACCGTGTTATGATCAACCTCATTCACACAGAGACATCAATCAGTCATCTGCTTTGACGCGATGAAAGTTTTTTTCCGTGCTCTAGCAGCGGAGAATTTTCCTCTGGGAAACATCTCGTCGAAGCCGTACTTCGATGGGCACGGAGAGAGCCGCAGCTCAATCACGCAGTGCCGGGAACTGGCGGGACAAGCTCAGATTCGTGCCCTTCATCGGGCACCGTCGAATCAGTCCGACGCGGAGATCCATGCCAGCGGGACGTAAGGTTGTCCTTCGGATGTAGGAGCGGGTGTCGTACATAGCGTCCGGATACCGTTCTTGATCCAGTTGTAGACCCACGTCGGATTGCCCACTCTTAAAATTCTGTTCACAGTCGGTCCCATCGGGCTCGCGGATGGACGGGAGGGTTCTACTTCACAAGTTTCGACCGGAGGGTGTGAATGGGTGCCGTTCCGGACGAGGTTCGTTCGCAAATGTTCGTGCGGTCGACCGGGATCGGTCCGCGTCTTCTTTCAAGGAGCCTCGTCGGTTATTCTGATAGAGTTTCTATCATCATCTCATCCGAAGAAACGAGCGTCTCGTCCATCCTGGACGATCGACCTTCAGAGAGCCGCCCAGAACGTTTTATGCGCTAAGTTCGGGTTAAGCGACTACCGTCTGGCACTTCCCCTTATCTACAGCTGCAAATTGCGCACTTTTGTGCGATGTAGTCCTTCACGAGGCAAGTCGGTCATAATCTCCGCATGAGCTCCTCGCAGCCTAAGACCCAACCCTTCAAAGCGGCTTCAAAAGCTCCTCATGCTGGGCTCTTGAGGATAGTGACTAAATTGAGAAGCACCGCTCCTTCTTCGTCCTGGAAAATGAGAAATATCGGCTTCTTCAGTGTAACTCGCTTATATGACTTTCGAGTAGATGAAGAGCCATTTGCAGCTTCCCAGATTGATAAATATCATCTGATGGCTATGCAAACGATGGGTCAGCTTCATTCGAGCTCAGGAACTACTCAGCTCCCATTGTGCTACTTCTTTGATCGTGGCATCCCGTGAGGAAGTTAGGGAACTGAGCGTCGGCCCGCCGCGCGGTACGCTGTCAAAGCAGCTGTCAGTTTGATCATCACGCGTCTGTCACTCGACCTTCCGGTTTCATTTTTCCCAGAGCGTCGCCTTCGATTCCTCCTCCCCAAACCGACAGACGCCCCCTTCATCCCACGCGTTGAATGGCACCGACTCCAGTGGTCTCCACGAACGTCTGAATAGAAAACAAAGGAGACCACTATCGATCGGCAATTCCCCCGCGAAGCACGCGCGCCGTTGCCGCCAAGCGGACTGAGGGTGATCGAATCGGTTCAGATGAAAATAAATAGATTAGATCGGGAGAATCCAATAGCTCTTGTTCACTTTCCCTGTCTCCTCGATTGTGGAGCAGAGAACTTCGCGACGGAAAAACTCCGCACAACATGTCTAAGGGAAGATTCGAAAGCAAAGTTCCCACCTCGACAGCTGGCTCGTTGGTCACGGTGCTTTTGTTTCATCGCCGCAGCAGTGGGAAGATGACGCTGGAAAATGTTTAAGACCAGCCCTAATCTTTTGCCGACTATTTTAGCGCAGCGCGGAGCTGTGGACGAGCGTCACATTTTTTGCGCGGGGATGCGCGCCTGAGAAATTCCTGCACGGTCATTGCCACTATCACTGCATGAGGAATCGCGAATGAATTAGAGAGACCTCGAGCCGAAAATCGAAAGCCTGTTCCTCGCGATGAAACACCCTTGGCTGCATGATACGGCCACCGGCCGCTTGGTGGGCTGTTGCTGCTTGGTTGACTCGGATAATACCGCCGTGCTGTCCACGTTATGGGCCCATTTACTTCCTGACGGTGATCCGTGGATGCCTCCCTGACGACGACCGAGACGACATCAATGTCAGATTGTCTCCGCGCGCCAAGATTTGCTGCCGTATCCCTTCCTCTTCATCCATAAAAATGTATCGGAAAAACGAAGCAGAAGAACAATCTATTCTGGTGACGATTGACAGCCGCCAGCTATACTGACACGAGGCGAGACCGCAACCGGAGAAGTTGGACAGCTTGCCGACAGCGCTGCTTGTCGACCTGACCAGCCGAGCCGCTTCGAACAATGCTGGTAGGACGACTGCTCATTTCGCACGTTGTTTCGCCTCATTCTGAAATTTACCATGACGTGGTCTGCCGCGAAGCGAATGGACTTAAGCTCTTGCTTCTAACGTGGCTCTGGGCTTCCTCCTCATGACATATGGAACCACACGCGGCGCATACGCAGCGCTTGGATGTTTCGAGCGAGCCTTCCCGTTCCATCAAGGGTGCACCGCTTGAATGAAATGAACATCTGAAGAACATTACTGACTCCGGGAAGTCCGATTCCGATCAAGAGCAACGTTTGATGTCACTTGGGAATCATCGTTTCTCGATGTCAGTTGGAAGCGACGAAGAATAAGCGATCAGCGATATCTCTTGCTGACGAAAGGAATTCACTGTGAAGACATAACGCTGTTCTACTTCCGTGTTTTGCCAACAAGATTCGCCGAAGGGAATCGATGATCTTCCAAATGGGAGACTTTTATTGTGAGGCACAGCGATCCTTCCTCAATCTTGTTTTCGGATGCGAGGTCAGCAGATTCGCCCCGAGAGTCTACATCCTGATTCTCGGTGTTTCCCACCTACAGGAGGAGAGGGATAACCTCAGCGTTGAGAGATCGCACACTATCCACGTAGGTAATCCACGGCTCCCCACTGGGCTGTAACTTGAGTTATTTGGTTCTAGGCGACGCCAGGTGGACCGCGGACGACAAATCGCTAACTTTGCCAAAGCTGACCGCAACTGAATCTCCCGCACGGATCGACAGAATTAAAAAAACTAAATCATCCCTAAAGCAGAAGAAAAATGACAAGGTTGGCTCTTGGGTCCTCCCCTCATAACTTTCCAATGAATGAGTGCTTCACCCGATTTGGAAACCATGTTCGTTCCCGCTCCATCCGTATGCGTATAATGGATGCAACGTCTAAATTCCAGCTCTCTTCCAAGAAATGGAAATATGAAACGAAGTACGATGGCAGCGACACGAGGCACCATCGGGCTCGCCGCGAAATCTCGGATAATCAGGTTGACGGAGATTTCGCTCGCGTGGTAAGAGATAACCCGAGGCGTTCGCGCCTTCTGTTCCCACGTCTCGAATCCCAACGATATCAGAAACAGTCTCGGGGGACGTTGACCTTAGTTGGACAATTCAAATCAAGAATCTAACAATGTTTTCAGCTGGATCGCGTTATCACTCTTGCCGCTCCCAAAGCGCGCTCCCGCCTTCAGACACTGTGGAAACGTTTGCGATCGGTGCTGTTCAACACGAAGGGCGACGGATCTAACGGGGAGCGAGCTGATGAGCTCACAAAAGCTCTGTTCCAACAACTCTTCAAGCAATTCGATCTTCCGACCGTTCTGAGGAAACGAGCAGATAAACTTCGCCGGCGGTACGCAGAGGAAGCGTTCAGAATCGATATTGATAATCATCATCGTATCGTGTTCTCTCTTATTGAACGGAGTTACCTGTCCATCTTCTCTCTACTCGAAAAAGTGCCCCTTTCCGAGAAAGCCAGTTTACTAGAGACTAGCGTCCTACGACGCATTTTCATGGCGATCGGGCATCCGCGTCGATTTTCTCTGATCAGAGGGAGCGCTTCAGCCAGAGGGGATACGGTGACAAGTGTGCAGAGTTAACGTCTCTCCCGTGGACCAACCTCGGGAGCTGCCGTCACTCGAACGTGTCTCGGTATGACTCGGGGATTCGGCGAGCCGTCCTAATGAGACGGCTTCGTTGCAGGGTCGGCCCCAGCGGGCCAGCTCAACCGGCTAACTCGACTGACAGTCTCAAGAAGGACGACGCTGTCAGAGTCGTAGACTTCCGCAAGAAAGGCGAGGAATCGAAAAGTATGTTTCAAACAGGGTATTGTCGCTTGTTCGTCGTTGCCGCGAAAACGATGAGCAGTGAGTGATCTGAGGATGGATTTTGCTTCATCGGCGTTTTGCAGGTGGCGATGACCAGATCCAGCAATGGCTTGGAATGGTTGCCGACGGTGACAAAAATCTCGCTCAGAAGGAAAAAGTTGACGTGGTTGGCGAGCCCACGACCACTACCACGGTTGCGCCGACGAGCTCCACGAGGTTGGTGCCGAATCGAATAACACTCTCGACGAGGACGATCATCTGAATGTCACCGGCTACACGACTTCATTTGGTTGCAGGTATCCCCAGTTATCTCTCTTCCAGAGGCGGAAAGGACCCGTTCAAGTAGCTGTCAAAGTGCCGCAAAAGCACGCGAAATCGGGAATAAAGCGTTTCTCTCCTGCTCAGGTGTGTGCGTTTGCCTCGAGTTACTGATGCAGCGTGGATTCCTTGAATATTGGGATCATTTTTCGAGCTAACGAGCCTAACGGAGCCTCGCGAATTCTTTTGCAGGGGAGGAAGCTTTCTTCTCGCAGTTCCGAATAGATACGGTTTGGCGACAACAATGAATGGGGGAGGCCGAGCTGGACTTAGGGTTTCCAGAAGTATTTATTCTCGCTCGGATCATCCATTGCCGATCATTCTCAGCCGTCGCGGACGGGGGGGGCTCGAGCGTGGGAGCGTATCACGTCCATCAATTATTTATAGCAGGAGCTTCGCGTGACGAAGCCGCATTCTGTAGAGAACGGGTAGTGAATAAACTTCTTCTTGCTCGAAAGTCTCGTCGAATTTTCGTGCCTTCTATGAGAGGAGTTAGTGTTGTGACCGGGAAAAATGTACCCTTTCCAAATGTAGAACGGGGAGAAAGGATCATTAGGAACGTTCAACGACTTGATAATTACGCTTTGTTTGCGTTCCCGGTTCGACTTTGAATGAATCACATTTGCGGGGACCGCTTCAGATTGGGAGACGCGCCATAACTCGGCCGCCAATCGGATGCTATTACTCAATTCCCACGGCTCGAACGAGACAAGCAATCGTTACAGCTCTGATGGTTTATATTCCCACTTTCGACACCTCTCCGCCTTTTCTCCCGGGACGGCAACATTCAAACATCCGCGCAGATGTCTCTGAAATCGAAGTTGCGTGTGCTGAGAGCACAGACGTTCCGTTCTCCGGCGTTCCGTGTACCGAAGTTGAAGGACAAAAAGCTGAGGAGGCCTTCGACCGGACGTAGACTTTCAAGAAATCGAGTTGCTGGAGATCCTGCTTGGACAGTCTCAATAACTCTGTCGGTGACACTCAAGCTCGATTTATCTGAAGTAGAGTCTGTCGTGGCTTCTGCGAAGTAGTTCTCCACTACGTGAACCCGCCAACCGTCGTGAGAGACAGCTGACTTGATCCCCTTGGTCGAAATGATACCGGGCTCGGGGATTCGGTGAAAGACTCCCACCCTGGAAAATCATGAGTTGGGTAAGCCTCTCTGAGGGGGAGAGTCCCGTCCCCCAGAGCACGGAACTCATACCAATCATCACCTGACGCACAGAACGATGAATCGTTGAAGGGCCGAACGATGCAGCTTTACGGTAGGTCAAGAGCTGCTGCTCCAAAGTAAGATTCTCCGATTGCAAGGCAGCGATTTCACGTCTGGAATGAAAACGGGGATACTCAGAGGCATGTCTCTCGTCGGAATCAGATGCTTCGACCATATTCTCTGAGATGCACCGACTTCATTTGTTGCTGCTGCGTTCGGGCGATATCGTCGTATCGATGGTAGTTCGCTCCAAACAACAGCTGGCTATCCAGCCATTCGAGGTGAATCGTGATCTGGTTGCACGAGTTCACGTAGGGCGATAGCTGCTCCCGAACCTGCGGAACGAATATTCCATCCTCAAGGACGAGAACGATTCCAGAAGCAGCCTATTCCGAGTGCTCGTGTTCTGGGTTAGGAGTCACAAAATGAGTGAAGAGCGCATACCGCTCTCGTGGGGATGTCAACGTCGATAAGAACGCCGAGATCCATTCCGTCCTGAACGTAATAGGCAGAGTGGGGCGCGTTGTTGGCGAGAATACTCTCTTTCCCTCCGCCCGGCGGGGCTCGAATTATATAACTGCAAACAAAGAACCATCTCAGCCGCTCTCCGTTGCGATTCCTTGAAGATTGTTTGGATAAGGATTGGCGTCGAAGCGCGAATCTAAGATCCAGATTGTGTAACTTGGGTAGCCGATGAGGATGTCCCGCAGGAGCAACCTTGTTGAACGATGTCGACTATCGCTAGCGGGATAGCCGGGCGTCAAATCAACGTACGTGTTCCAGGAAACATAGCGGAGGTGATTTCGTGGCACGGTACTTATATCAGTGAAAAACAGCTGCGAAAGAATGCGGCGATAGCATCCGTAAGTTCTCCTCACTCTCGTCAAACTTCGCGGGATAAGCATGTAAGTCATATCACCTTGAGCCGTAGAAATTCGCGTTCAAAGTCTGTCTCCACGGTCCACGAGTGCTTGTGCCGGTCATAACAATTAGCGGTTGGTGGCGGTTTCAGCCCTGGGAACCGGAGCGGCCTCCATTACTTAAGAAATCCGACACGCAGTCACACTGCTCCATCGCGCTCAGAAGCAACGAAGTCTTCTGGAAAGTTCTGGCATAGCATCCCGTGTCCTGCCCTTTGAGGAGGAAACTACGTGTCCTCACCTTGTTGCGGGACACCTCCGTGCATAGGGACTCTCGCTTCTGAAATCACATTAGCTGATACCATCTGGAGCTGGACGTGGAGATGGCTGTGTTTGTGGGACATTAGATCCCGGAGCGATGTCGGATCCTAAGAAGAATAAGGCTCAGTCAATGCAAAGTTCTTCCGCATCAAGGGGGAAATGGGTTAGGGCGTCAGCGAACCTTCATTGAGAATCCTCTGATGCGTCCCGACAAGTCAGATATCTGGTCGAGGAGTTCTGACTCGATTTTCTCGGACCCCTGCCCGAGAACCAGACGATACTGAACCCGGCAAGGGTTGTCGAAGCCTACAACACACAGCATCGTCTTAGAGAAGCGAGCCTCCTAATGAGTAGGGCCTGGAAGTTTGGGTGATTTTTCGAAATTATTCCATTGATAACCCCGGATTGATTCATTGCAATGAGGGAATGATTTCGAAAAATCACCCGAAGTTCCAGGCTCTACCAATGAGACAGGCTGTCCCAGATTGAAGTCACAGCGCTCATAGACCGAAAGAAAAGCAGATCAACCATCGGCATCGGGATTGAACGAGCAAATTTCACCGAATCGCTTGAGCAGCCACACTTAAAGCTCCGACGAAGCGAAACTGTTGTGAAAACAGGAGTGGAAAAACGATGGACGAGGCGCCAACCAGCCAAAACAGTGGCTCTCTTCAGAAAATGGACCCTCACGACTCGTCTGATCATACTGATTGCCAGGAGTTTCCCTCAAATGCAGCTGTCGGCATCACGGTAGACCTCCTGACCTCCCAGACCTGAGTCCTACCCTCCTCCAATCAACCTTCGATTCCGAGAGGAAATTTCTTCCATTCCTCGATTCGGTGTTATTCAACCATCGTTGCTGCTCCATACTGTTGAGCCTTGGATGGAATTCTGGAAGTCCTCGGGTACGTATGCGAGGGGGATCCTGTAGGAGCGTCCCCTCGCAACTACCCGACTCCAAATCACCCTCTCTCACAGCTGAATCCTCGCGCTTTGGACTCCAGGGTCACCACGGATCCCAACGAGAAACTGACTGAAAGAGATATTCATTCCTCTAGTCCAAAAGGATGGAACCCATACGAATGTAGAAACGTCGTGTTCGTGCAGTGAAGTATTGCGTAGTAAACAATGTATACCCACAAATCTGAGTCTCAGATGTGACGTGCGAAATACGAATTTGGCGTGTGAATCATGAGAACGGGAAAGAACTCGCGGGGATCTACCAGGTCCGGCGTTCTGTGGCCGGATTTACCGAGAAGCCACACGCAGCAGCCCACCAGCAGAGCAGACGTTGGCACGTTCCACACGATTAAGCTGTCGAGCTCGCGTTCACTTCAAAACTTTCACGGATTTTCGTCAACCTCCGAACATGTCGACCTTAGTGTCAAAGAACGCCCGTCTTGCGGGGAGTTTTGCTCTCCTTGTCCAACCCGGAGAAGAATGCGACAGGGGAGAGATGAATGCACCCAACGCTTGCAGAGGGCCATGGTGCATACGCTCTAAGCGAAAATATTGAAAACTCGAAGTGGGATCGGAGGCTGGAACTCTTTGGTGACGTTTGAACCGACATGGAAAACACGATATTTCCCCTATAACTCCAGAGTCACTTCTCATCGCAGCTCAAATCTTCATTCTCGAGGGAGAGGCAGGCTTGACTGACTTGAAGTTTCGGAGCTCTGCGCGCGCGAATCGCCATACGCGGTGAGCTTCAGCGAATGAAGATTTAGCGGTGAGAGAGGGTGATTCGGAGTCGGGTAACCCGACCCTGTGAGAGCTCGTTGCACCCCTCCTGCGAATCTGAAGGTCCCCCTCGATGTTCTCTACCCGTTCCCAGGCATCATACACCGCGAAGAGAAAATGGCCGCTTCTTGCAGCTCCGCACGGCGACCCGTTTATTCTCTGATCCCCATCGGCTTGACCGGTGTGGAACTTCAACGCAGGAGATTCGTGAATCCTGCGAGTCATGCTCGGTTTTAGCGCTTCCCGCACATCTTCGTGGAATACCGGAGTGATCCCTCTCAGGGAACGAGTGAGGATGATAAGCTCGCCAGGGCACCCAAGCTAGTATGCACCAACGGAGAGAAAGTAAACCGCAGCCTTCAGCTTGGCGGATTCTCTGTCTCTGAGGCAGCTCGCCAAAATTAGAGTACGCGAAGCGACTCCGTGTGAGTTGGGGTAACACGCGATGCTACTGAGGCCGAGGTTCGCATTAGAGCTCCGCGGATGAACCGTTCTGTCTGGACTTCCGCGGCTGGCTTCGGTGAGTTCCGAGAGAAGGTTTTGAGGACCGGGAGGGACCAAGAGCAATATTGAGACAAGTTGATGATGTTACCAAACGGGGGAAACGCCCAGTATTGACGGTCTCGCTCCATCTTCTCGATCAGAATTGGAACGAGGGTGGCATGACATCAGGACACGACGAAACCAACCAAAGCTCGGTTTGCCAACGTCCAATTCTCCCAGAGGCCTTTCCGCAGGTATTACAATGTCACAACAGCTGACAGCAGTCTACGGCGTGATTCGGGAGGCAGTGATGCCGAAGACGGAAGCAAAGGATCAGAGAACGGGAAGCAGATAACACACAAATGACCACCACAGCGAAAGGCGGGAGAGTGAGATGTATCCGACCAGGGCTTCTCAATCTTGGGCTGCCCAAACAGCGAATACTCCACGCCCGGAATGCGAAAATCGGAACATCCCAGTTCGAGGATCGGAACTAATATCGTGTTTTTCCAAACCGTAGAGTAGAGTCTACCCACCTGTGAGGCGATTTAAAAGCACTTTTGGGATCTTCGAGCTCTCGCTGTCATCTGCGTTGCCGAATGGAAGAACGGCGACATTCCACTCATATCCACCAAATGAGAAATGGAGCGATTCAATTCTGAAATGAAATTCCTGTGTGGAAGACTGATCTGCTCGCTCCGATCAGAAGACCCGAGGAATCAAGGGAAATGCACGGAATACTGATTGGTCGAAGAGCATCACTCGCTGACGAATGCATCGTCAGAGTGAATTTGCTGTGTCCGGTCAGGGAGCTCCCTCAAATCCTGGAATTCGTTTGATGGCCTGAGAGAGGCGACAATCAAGGAACGCTCTCTTCGTTCCGTGCCTCGGACCACTTATTTCAAACGATTCGCTGAATATGCCCACTTCTCGGGTGAATGAGTACAGTTTCCAGATCGCAAACTCCTGGGATAGATGTGTTAACCAAGTTATTTGATAACGAGATCATGATTCCCTCCGGACTAATGGTACTTGACAAGAATCGACCATGCGAAGTTTGCGAAGTGTGAGTTCAAACGCAAGATGCTCCAGGAATCCGTTCAGGAACTCTCTCATTACGCTACAGACAGGGTTTGCGGATGAACTTTGAAGTGAGGCGGACAGCGTTGGAGGAAAATCTTCATGTGTCCAGCACGCAAGAAACATTGAAATTCGGGCAAATGTTATAGGAATCTCATATAGTTGATTGGCCAAGACAATATTCGGGGTCTGAAATACGCCTGTCTTCCCGACAGCACCCCGCTCAAGAACTTCGGTTGCGCGCCCCACAGACAAGCCACCACACGGATGAGAACTCAACAACCCAGTCATGAAATAAGTGTCGTTCTGCATGCAGCGTCAGCGGGAGTTCGGGAGCCATGCCGAAAGGCCCCTTGCGGGCCGAGTCCCCGGCCCCCGCCGGGAAGAGACAGGTGTGTTTCCAGAGGAGACACCTCATAACCAGAGTGAAGGCCCCAATAGGCCGATCTCTGGTATTCGAAGAGATTCTCACACCGACGCTATGGAGCGGCAAAAACCCGCTTACCGAGGGAACTTCGGACGGAGAGGTGATTTTAAAGATATATTATGGCTAGCGAATTTACCACCGAATTTACCTTACCTTACTGTTTGCTGTATAACTCTTGGAAACTTCCGAGAATCCTCGAAATTCTCATCCGCATGGTCAGTAAGACAATTTGGTGGAACCTGAAGATAGTTCGAGGTACTATCTGAGTCGTTTAGGTCTCTTACGGTAATGGAGCTTCACGAGCAGAATCAACAACCGCGTTCTCCTTCATTACATGAAGCTGAATGGAAATGTTTCCTATCGTTGGTTGCCAACGGTAAGAAATCTCCGCACCTTGATGTCTGCATCGAACATTGTGAAAACGTTAGCCATGGTGAGTTCCACCAAGAATTCTCCAGTCTCGTCGGAAAACCTCAAGGGAAAAATGGATGCTTGATAATATGCCTTCGGCTTCAGTTCGTGACCTGCGTCTTCTCCGAGAGCACGAGCTAACTGTTTGGAATGATGCGTGTGTCCAGGACCTCCTTTTCGGAAGCCTGACTCAATTAGTAACAGGAACTTATCCGGATTGATTGTTAAAATGTCCTTATCGCTCGCCGAACCTCCTCGACGGAAGCTCCGCTAAAGGGAGCCATTTCGCTGCCCCATGAGCGGGTGAATCCACGCTGAACGCCACTTGTTTCACAGATAGAGTCTCATTCTGGGAGAAATGTTGACGATTCAAGAGTGTCAGGGTGAAATCTACGCAGCACCTGGAAAAGATACGCAATCAAAAGCTCTCTCCCTCAGAACTCTTAAACCGCTCCGAGCGAATCTCCTCGAGGAGCGGTGTGCTTGACGAGATCAGAGGGGTGAGATGTTCCGAAAATTGACTGGACATGCATAATCTTACAGTGATCCTGGAGCAGGGTTCCTGATGACCAGGAAAACGCCCAAGGTTTTATCTGTCCGTAAGAACGACAGAGCCCACCGATGGTGACTGAAATTGATGGGAGCTACGTCATTGGAACTTCGTTTGAGAAAAACAGCCATCTCTAACAGGAGGCTCGCTGGTAGCTCATGGAAACTCCGACACGGATCTGAGCTCAGATTCTGTCTGATTGCCAGAATCGAGACAGGTGCAGTTTGTGCGACCGACCCTTGGGTTGTGTTCCACTCCCCAAGAGACCTTCGCCCAAGCTGGAGAGGTTATAATCAGACGAGGAAAGCCAGAAGTAGGAGAGACAACTCGCTCCTTTGCTCAGCTTTGAGTTTCCTAATGCTTTCATTACGCCAGATTCGCTATCGGCGGGAGCCTGCAATTAATTTCCAAGGAGGAAGTCGCCAGAGCCTTTCGAGCAAGATTCCGTCGGGAGTCGGGACCGCGATGCGGCAGTCCTCCTCCAAATTCGACGATTTGGAACAGGAATCAACCGACAACAGCTCACCCGTGTAAAAAATCTTTTGTTACTGCATCCCGGTTGAGATCCCTCGTAACAGTTCTCGTCACTATGAAGGTGAATATGCCTGGAAGACGTCCAGAAAGAGGCGGCCATAATCATTTTCATTGGAAGGAAGGCGTTCGTCTCATGACCCGGAGGGTTGCCGAAAACTCGCAGATCCTGTCGAGCCCTTACACAAACCTGTGTTCAGCGTGTCGTTGAGTCTGGTGAATCGATGAAGCAGAGCCATCCTCGAGAGCTTGTTCGATTAACAGGAGCTTCTGAGTTCCACCGCCAGATAGCCGCGGATCAGGAACCATCCGCAATCCTCAAGCTGGAATCGCAAAAGTGCTCATTTTGAAAATTGATGAGACTCCTGAACAGACACGGGATACGCCTCAGAGGATATTTTCGGAGAATCGATGGCCCACCAGAATGGACTCTCAGCCAGCTTTTCGCACGATATTTCCTGCCGCGGCATCCGCGAGAGTCTCCTTCGTATGGGAGATTCCCGCTCGGGATTTCCTCGATTCCACGGAACCGTGGAGTAAATCCCGTTCTGATGCCTGCATAGCGTGTCTGGCTCCTCGGTCGGTTCTCCCGACGAGCTCCTCCCGACACTGCTTGGTACATCAGCCTGTGCACGAGCCTAACACATAACCGCTGCGGTGGGCGGGATCAGCAGGCCCTACGAGCGGGGTTGTGTCCAGGGCCGAACTCGCAAAACTTCTGAAAATACCGCCTCAACGAACCTCCAGTGATCCGGAATCACAGTTGGCTAGAACGCCACCCCTGCGGGAGTGGCGCCCGCGGCGAGCCCCCCCCCCCCCAGGATCGTGTCTGGACCGAGGTCCCCAGTTCGCGGACCACTGTCTCAGACCGTTCGTTCGATCCCCACTTCCTAACGCCAGCTTCTCTGAATCACGACGGAACAAGCTTGATGTTCCTTGGATCTCGATGTAGGTGAGAAATAGTACTGTCCAAGATCCGTTCTCAGTAGAGGCGAATGTCCCTCAACGGCTGGAGCCTCAAGAGGAAATTCATAGTGCATTGTTCGGGAAGAGAAGGAATTCGTCAAACCAACGCCAGAATTGCGTTTGAAGCGGGTTGTGAGCATCGGCTGAGTGAGGAATCCGAAATGAGATGAGTGGTGAGTTCCTCCGAGAATTTCCGTCAAGGTTTGACGGGAAGTGGAGTGGGACGGTAACACTCCAAGAAAGCAGCTGATCATCTCGAATCCAATGGGAACAGATCGTCCATTTCAGCGCATTGTTGAGCAAGGCGAGCGTCTCTGCTCGCTGGAGCCGGAGAAAGAGCCTATCCAATGGCCTCGCCTCGACCCGAGTATTCCAGGACTGCTCCATCCATCATGAACATATTGCTGTTCGCCTGGACGAGGGAAGTCGAGCTGCGGAAAAGTCCATTCAGGCCATTAGTATGCAAGAATATCTGCTGGCCCCAAGTAGCTTCGTTAGTTCGATACGCCGCTATGACGGAAGGAGTGCAGAAAACGGTCGAGATGACCCACTGCGAGGAAAAACCGGACCCATCGACAACTTCGCGCAGGATCGACGGGATTGAGAGCGGAGGAATTTCCTCGACTCGCACATCGAGCTCGAAGCCCATCTCCACCGATGCCGACATCATGTTCTGAGTGGCGCCCAGTTATACCCAGAACGATCAACGACCTGGGCGCTCGATCCTCAACCCAGGCACTGCGGTGGACCGTTGAAACGCATGTCCATCCAACAAAGCTTCGTTCCGAACGATGCGAGACGGGGACATGAGACGTTCCCAATCTTTTGCTCGGATTTATGGGAATATTCTCAGGCTTCCCAGGCAATACATGAAACGGACTGCACAGCTCGAGATCTCTGACAAAACCGTGCAATCGGCCCCGGCGGGATCTCACCGAGAGCCGACTTTTTTCCGCTGCTCTGCCTTCGATTATCCAGTGACTCAGTGGCATAAGCTGCGTGCAGAGTGTTGATCATCAGCGACAAAACAAGACCGGTGATGAATTAATGATCAAGCTTGCATCGACCGCCCGGAATGAATTCTTTAGTAGCACGTCCCGCATCGACCGCAAATGTTCCCGTTGCTCTTACAACCGCTGGATATGATATAATGGTACCGTTCAACCGCTGCTCATAATGAACTTCGGAAATATCGACGCTCGGAACAGCCGCTCCATGATGAAAGCCCGCACTCGCGCCTCCTGACGGGAGACAATGGGAGACAATACTCGTCTATTTTTTTGCGTGAGAATCACATTTCGATCGATGATTCGCGTCCCGGAACATCAATGTCGATAATCACCCCAACAACCGGACTCAATAAGGAATGATTGACTTCGAAATCGGGAAAAACATTCTGCGTCTGTAGCATATCGGGCACGGAGCGTTTCCGTGCTTCTTCCAACGATATGCACCGCAACTCTGGCTGTCGAGATTACACGAGATCCTTGTATGATCGACGAGGGGACGCGTTACATTTTTACTACACCATTGAGTTGGAAGAAACTGTGGTAGTTATTACCGAGAACTTCACAACAGCGGAGACCGTGGAACGGCAGAAAGTTCGGATTGAGAATCGGTATCGCGATCCTTGCGATTGGGTCGAACAAACTTGTTTCAATCAGCGTCGAGTTCCATCGATTTCTGCCACTCGGAATGCTTTCGGACGAGGAAACAAGAAATAGAGAATCATTCGGAGCAGTCAACGCTCGTGAACGTATTGAGTTTCAATGATCAGTCACTTCGATATATTCGTAGTTCATCACGGCGAGACAAGTTGATGTGTTGTCGGAAACCTGATGAATATGGACGGTGGAATACATGCGGCGCTTTGGTATGACCGTGAGTGGGAGGCCGCCGAGACGGTTCTCGATAAATGACCCAATTTTGAATCAGAGAAGGAGACGAATTCTGCATTTTCGTGACCCATATTTTATCTAAAAATCCGCCGCCCTGAAGACTAGAAATGTGGTGCTGGCTCGGCGTGAGTTTCTTCAGCGCTGCCTCTCAGCAGCTTTCGGAGTTCGTCTTGTCGGCAGATGAACTTTGCCTGAATGTTCTCCTTGAGTCCTACACCTTGCAATGACGAGGAACTCTGAGCCATGGATCAATCCATCCACCTTCTGCCCCCGCATGGAAATCAGTGGTTTGTGCAGATCAAATCTTTATCACGATTACATCAAATAACCATTACGAACAGCTCCTCAGGTCTTGGTACCATGCCGACTCTTCGTTCTCAACAGAATTTCCCTCCACTCTAGTGAACGCCGTTGTGCTCCACCCTGGACCTTTTTGCTTCACGCTGGTCATGTCCGCTCGCCATACTTGAGCCGTATTATCCAATTGCGTCCATTGACCCGTCGATGCCTCGCGTCGGGTTGGAACCGAGACATTATTTCGCAGTTCTCGCGTGGAGGGAATGCGGATCTCACGACTAGGGGTTGCAAACTCGGCCGCCTTGGACTCGTCGGACTTGCGAGTCCGAGTCCCCGAGTCCAGATGGGGGCGAAAAATCCTCTATTTGAACCCAGATTCATGTATCGGTTTTTGCGTGAAACAGCCGCCGTCGCAAGCCATGCATCGTTGAGGCACCGTCGTGTCTGCAAATGTTCGACTGTCCATCCGCCTGCCTGCAGCCTCGTGAGGCGCCGTTAGATGAAGCTCTCCGAAGGAGGGCGATTCGAGTGGGCGAGGTCACAGGACAGTCGCATCACTAGACTGAAATACGGATTCTCACAGCGTCGTGAGCCAGAATGAGTCAATACAGAATGAGCCCGGGGAAGTCTATTCCAAAGCGGGACGGAAGCACCTGTTTCTGGACGAGCATGGGAATGTATCGACCCCAATCACGGCCTCTCTCCGATTCTGGCAATCACTAGCTCAGTCTCAGAGGTGCCAGGATTCGAACCCACATCCGAAAAGCGCCCTCACCTGAACTCGGGACTCGGACTCCGACTCGTGGATTTTTGCGACCCCTTCTCATGACCGAGATGAAAAATTGACTAGATACCAAGATGAATGTTGCGCGTTTCCTCGTGGCATATTCGATTCTCGATGGCGATTCGAACGCGTTCAATCGTTTCGATTCTCTTTTTTGATGGTGCAGTCTCGAAATTTATTTGAGAAAGCGGTGGATATAAGTGAGGAGAGTGGTAACTCAAGCATTATTGAGTCTTATCGCTGCACGCCATCGGAAGCTGTTCGGAATTACATTGTTTTTAGCTCTTGGAAAAATGTACTGCACCCCAGAGCGCGTTTAGGTGAGTTTTGATCGAATGAAGTCAACGAAGTCGGGGTTCATGTTGAGTTGGTGAAGAAGCGGGAGGTCTCTGTAGTCGAGAACATCGGAAATCTCAGCGAAAGAAATTTCACAATGATCGAGGTCGCACCTATGGGCAACTCGTTTCATGAATCTTTTCTGGAAACTGTCGAGAGTTCTAAAATGCTTGACGCGCCACGAACTCCACGCATGGGAGCCGTATAAAAAGCCAGGTAACACGAGCTACTCATAGGCTCTCAGATAAACTTTTTGAAGCTTGCACAAGAAGGCCCTGATAACGCAATTCGCCAATTTTCTGGCACGCACGATTGAATCAGTTAGGTGAAGCTCGGGTTTGACCTCTGGGGAGACAAGGACCCCAAGGTCTCTAACACAATCGAGCTCGGGAATGAGCGGCACAGGGTGGATCCAGCCGGCTTATTGTGGAGAACGTGAAGGTAGATTCTTCTTCCCTGGGCCTCGAGATAGAATACGCTGACCACCTGATTTCCACGCTATTGAAACATCAGCATTTTCTCTCTTCCGAAGAGTTTGCTCACCTGCCACGGAATGTTTTTCCTGGGAAAAACTCTCTACTCTCTTCGAGAACGATTCATACCGTAGCAGCTGGACCGAGCATAAATAGCGGTCGATTCGTTCGCTGATGTTGAAGTGTGATTGGAGCGTGAAGAAACAACAATGCGAGAAAAGTTCTCCTGCGGGGACTCTCGAGCGAGATTGTCGAGAAGACCTCCCTGGACGAACCAGGCCAGTCCCATTCGCTCTCCAGAAAGACCCGTTTGCGCTGCCAAAGACACAGACGTTCTGATCCATGGCGACGATTTTTCTGCTAGAGTGGGGGGACACTCAATGAGGTCTGCGCTGCTGAGCATCACGTTCGTGTACTCACTCAGGCCCAGTTGCTTCTCGCGAAAATAATTCCACAGAGAGGTGATCATCCGTCGGAGCTGTCGACGTCATCGTCAACAACTTATGCCCGACGGCTGAAGTTTATTTTGCCAGGGAACGTCGACCGTCTGCCAGTGGTTTCTGTCCAACTTCTTCTGAGCAATGTAAATTGAACCGGAAGCTCCGTGAATACTCCTGTTCGATGAATCAAGAAGAGAGTGTTCGTTTCCGCCGGAAGCTACCCTTTCTTATTCCAGTAATGGAACAAAGCCGAGCGCAAGGTATGTGAGGAGGGAAACTCAGCCCCGCCTTCGAGAACGAACTACTCGAGCTGGATCATCTATCAAAATCATGGTTCTCCTACCTGTTTCCGATACCTCCAGCTCTACTTTGTTCAGACGAAGGGGGTTGTGTCGATGCTCAGGAAGTGGAGTCGTGTCGCAAAAGAACCTATCACACACTTTCCCCAAGAGAAGCTCGTTTTTCCGCCGCCAAACGATTTAAAGTTGAACTTTTTGGATTGCTTTTTTGTCCTCAGAACTATGAGAATCACGTTGCGGCCACAGAAGAATGAGAAATGAGTCTCAGTTCTGCTCCACAGGTGAACTGAGTCCCTCTCTCCGACGAGCTCGGGGCTCCCTTTCTCGATTCCCGCGGCAAGCCTCTCCCTCATCTGTTCTCTCGCGGACGGCTCCGCGAGAGTTCGACGAACCTTGAGGTCCGTGCAATGGAGCTCAAAAGCGAGTCGACCAGCTGACTTCCAAGTTTTCCCAAGAGCTCTCCAAGTTCACATATTTCTGGCATTCTCCAGTGAAACTTTCGGGGTCTGGACTCCTGTCGTGCGCAACGATCGCAGCGAGAAGGAAACGAAAAATAATCTGTAGGAAGCTCCGGGCCGGAGTTCTGACGTGCCAGAGGCATAACTGTGCGCAAATCTGGAATTAGAAACTGACCTTCGCGTGTAGATCTTCATTCACAGCCCGCGCACCGAGAGAGCCAACTGACCGCCCCAGTTCGCTCAGAGTCGACCGTTGTTTCATCCTTTCCGTGGTTTTATGATTGCTATATAAATAAATTAGAGGCAGCCGGAGGTGGTGGATGAAGCAAGGCGTGCGATGGGGAGCGGGTCAAAGATTTGGTCCCAATACATTCGCATCAAGTTTTGAGATCGAAGCGTCGCAGAATGGAGCATCACTACCGACATGAACTCAAGCTCAAACCCATGTTTGGGAAGCTTCGCGTCTCGAGGATGTTCGGATGTTAATTGGAGCTAATATTAATTGAAGCTATGCGCTGGCGTGCAATACCTAGGGTGTCGCTTCAATACGTCTGGAACTCTTCGAATCGAAGCAAATACATCCTCCGAAGGTTCGATTGTGCTCACTGCGGATGGTCACCCTCGAAATACTCCTCTGCAGCAATCGGGACAGGATTCGGAAAGAAGGGTACAGTAGCTCATTGGGGAACGAAGGGATTTTCCATCAACGAGCCTCACTCGGATCCGCACCCCTGCCCGGATGTACGAATCCCGATCAAAGAATTGCGTCGATATCAGAAGGCCATCGGAGGAATGATTATTCAAAGGCTCATCTGCCGTTATTGGAATCCGAGTCGACTGCCGGATCTGTCACCCCTTGCCCGGCGGGATGGGTGCAGGTTCACAAAAATCGACTGTCTCAACAATAATTGCTCAGATAGGCTCATGAGAGAGAGAGAGAGCGTCTCGACTGGCCTGGGGAGATGTAAAGGAGTGGCATCATCAACGGGATGCGAGCAGAAATAGATTTGCAGGCGATAGGTCAACGGTTCCAATGTCTAAGCTTGCGGATCCAGAACGTTTCCGCAAGAATGACGGAGCCACCGAACTCGGGGCTCCGACTCAAATGACAGGCCAAGCTCGAGAGGGTGGTCTCGCTCGACTATCATACCAACTGGAGCCTAAAGATATACCTGATGACATTCCGAGTGGTCGGAATGAAATCACGGTCCTGAAGCACCCTGATCATTGGGTGGTGTACGGCACGAGCTCCCCACATGTACAATTATCCTTGACCGGGATGAGAATACAGTGAAGCCTCGATTTTGTCAACCTTCATTGTATCAATTTTCGATGACATCAACCTCCATTACATCAATTTTCGATTGAATCAACTTTCGATTAGATCAATTCTAGACTGTGACGACCTCGATCGTTTCAACCTAATGATAAAATGGGATTCAGCCCGCTGAAAGTCGCCCTTTTTGAAAAGTTCAGCTCCCAGAATGCTTTGAGATGGTCTCGACGGAAGTTAAAGCCGGCTACACTGAGGATGCACGGAACAGCACTGTTTTCGAAATTCCATTCGAGGAACGATTGAACTCGCGGAATGACTTGATACAACACTTGGCTGCTTCCTCGGGATATTGTCGACTCAATCTCGACATGTCATCTTATTCCCGGAAGTCCCTCTAAGCCATCTAAGAGCTCTTGCCCTGAGCCCTCGCGAAAGAATTTTGAACGAGACGAAGTCATCTTCAGAATATCTTTGGAACATTCGACGGACTTTAGATCCGGAAAACGACCCGAAGAATCCTGTTTTGTCTGGGTCATGCTGAGTCTCGGAACCTGGATCTTATCAACCTCGAAATTATGAGCCTCGATAATATCAAAACCTCGATTATGTCAACGGATTCTGACATCCATTATCGATATTATCGAGGTTTTACTGTAGAGTGATGGAGTTTAGACGTTGAAGTAGACTTGCCCCGGTTGAGGTTCCCGAACTTGACTGCGTGAGGCAGATATCCGTAAATGACGTTCCATACTCGAGAATCATCCCATCGCAGCAGCTTCTCATCTCGATCCACGAACGTTGTTATTGCAATCAGGTCCCGACTCTTCATGGGAAGGTTGGCCCAAACTGCTTGAATCTCGTGCGGAAGGATTCCTAACGGAAGGCGCCCGGCTGGGAGTGGGAGCTCGGGTCACGAAGCTCAGGCCTCGTGGACGACTCACACTTCTCTCTCGGGCTCCGTCGGACAGACGTATGGAAGACTCGTTTTCCAGATTGTAACTCCTGCACTGAGCCGACACATATGCCGCGTCGGACCCCAATAAGAGTAATCGTCTTGAAATCTCCAACCTGAAGCGGATGCTGAAACAGAATTGCCATCCCATTTCGTGCATCACGTTCTTTTTCGAGTATCCGAGGACACAGCTCCTCGGACATCAATATATTCAGGAAGGGGAGATGGAGCCTTCAGAGACTGGCACTGCCATTTGCCGAGCACGTGTTCTCGCACACAAGCCCTGACAGAAATAGAGCAGCGCCGATCGCCGATGGATCTCCGATATGATACGTGCTCACGGTTCCCGTTGATCCACTTTGTGCACTGGTCGCTTCTCAGGAGCCGTCAGGTCAATGCAAGTGTCGCCACATAGAAGCCGATTCCGCTTTTCCTTGAGGGAGCTGAGCAATGTACGGCACCGAGCAGCAGGGCACGGGAGTTATTTCTACAATGGCCCGTGAAATACCAGATACATCTAGTCTGCTCATATCGGGGTGGAATAGGAGTTATGGCAGAAACCTCGACCTAGAAGATTGTTGAGGAAGAATCTTAGGACGGTTGCGCAGATCCAAAAGAGGGACAGGTGTATATGTAGAAACTGGCCAAGGAGCAGGTGGTTGCGTCGATAGCGAGCAATTTCATCTGGCTTTAGACGGGATTCTGGCAACTGATGGCCACCGGCATCTGCAGGCTTTCGAACACGAATACCTCTCATCGCAAAGGAACAGAAGTCTGTCCCGCGTTGGAGCCGACAAAAGTCAGATTAACTCTGCCAGATACGGTGGGGTTGATTCCTTAGGCACGTGGTGGAAGAATACATGCGCGGAGGAAGTTCGCACTGATAGCCCCGCGCCTGCTGCCCGACGCCTATAGCCATTCAGAAAACTTAGGGGTGGAGAAGCTTGCGTTGCGGTAGGGATTCATCGAAGTGCATCCCAAGTCTCCAGCACAACACAATCACCATAGCTGGTGAATCGAAATGTGAGCGCGAGTTTCAAGCCGCTGCACACAGTTCTGGGCGCTTCCCAGAAGCTCGCTCGATCTTTGTGAGCCTTCGCCGACCATGGTTCGGAAGATGTTCTCGCCTGAGACTTCGACATAAGGTGTTTGTTTACCGGGGTGCAACTGAAAATCACGACTGGATAAAGTGGCCGCTCACTCCCCGCCAGCATCGCTCGTCTACATCTGTACTGGAACGTCTCGTTTCTTTCGCTCCATCTTGGAATTACCTTAAGAGGAATAGAGTTAAATGACACGG
This sequence comes from Phytoseiulus persimilis, assembly GCA_037576195.1. Lineage (NCBI taxonomy): Eukaryota > Metazoa > Arthropoda > Arachnida > Mesostigmata > Phytoseiidae > Phytoseiulus > Phytoseiulus persimilis. The sequence goes on along the minus strand of CM075101.1, from coordinate 53,461,894 downwards.
GGTGAGGTCCAGTAGCGTCAAAATCCCCCGCAAGGAAGCCCGATTCTACTGCTTTATTTCGTCGCCAATGCCATTGCGCCAGATCACACGTTCTCGGTCACCCTCTAGTCACGGTTGCGGTGTCACGTGTCTTCCAAGTGTCAAGTTCCGAAATTGTTCCAGTCTAGAATATAGTTAAACAGCACTGGCGAGAGGCGGAATGATTCAACTTCCAGACTCTTCTTCTCAGTGGTTGTCTAACGACCTCGACGACCGCGAGTGTGCCGTTTCCAGTCAGCTCAAGAAGAACATCTATCGGATAATTGCAGTGAGGTCGATGTACGTTGTCGACATCAATATCCTTCGTGGGGCGATCGTGCTGGAAGGAGCTGCACCAGAGTGATTACGTTGCGGCTCGCTCGGTCATGAACAGCTCCGAGCCCGAAAATCCGTTGTTGCCAAAGGGCCTCTTCGTGGAATGTCAAGCCGGGATACGTTCTATCCCCGATCAGAAACATCTGGAAACACCACATTTGCTCCGCTCGTTTTGAATCTCGGGTTGTTACTAACGAGAGGAACTCTAGCGGCGGTGCGCTAGCGGCTGTTATCAGCACGAGGAAGCATTCAGGTAAAATGCGTTTCTACCCCGGAGGAGCCTCGTTCCGAGCTCTTCACATCTAGAATCACAGATCCCGTCAGAAAGACGGTTCGCTGATCGGTCACACAGAGAGAGCAGCTGGCCGCGGAAGAAACTGCGGCAGGTTCTGTTCGATATCCTCATCGTGAAGGAGAGGAAAGTTCTCTGAAGGAGCGATGCATTAGGGCTCATTTGACAACAATGAGCATGACCCAATGCTTCCGGAACGTAGATCGACTCCGACGACTCTCTTTAGAGAAGGCGCTTCCTGGTTTAAAGAAGATCTCGGAGAGAATTACCAGTACTCCTTACGAGAGTTTCGAAACCATTTTGGCATTGACCTCTCGCGCATGATCTTTATTCGTTTTTCTCTTAACAAGCGAGATTAGAATCGTGAATACCCCCTGACGAAGCTACCGTCCTTGGAATACTCCCTCCCCAGGCATAATAGTTCGTCGAGTGCGGAAGGCTCGAATATTGTTCTAGTGGAACTTGTGGGGCTCGAGGAACGGGCATACGGCGAGAAGCTCCTCGAGAATCACGGATCGCGGAGCTGAGGTTGTGGATGACAGAAATCGCAGCTGCATGCGACAATGAAGCGATGAACGTTCTGGCCCACGTATTAATGAGAATTTTTAAACAAAAATGCTTCGCGCATCTTTCAGATCCGACCTTACGGAGAGCGGCTTACGGGCGGTGGCGTTTGTGTGTGGGCATTTCATCAGTGGCATCATTCGATAATGACGAGCCTGAACTGGACAACGATTTCGATGAAGAACTGGAGTCGGACGCAGAGCTCAGTAAAAATTCACTCTCGGTTGGCGAAGCTATCGCCCGTATACTTACTTCAACAAGGCGCGATTCGGAAAAAACGACTCTGATCACGACGAATCAAGATGGCTTCCATGTAGATGAGAGCTATCGGAGTCAGAGCTGATTGAGGAAGTCACCGAAAATACATCATCTCCCTCCCAGTTCTCTGCTCGAAGTTCCACCAGGCAGTCATTCATTGTCGGAACGGGTCGTTCGGGCCAGCTTGAGCCGATGAACAATTGTCCAAGATGACAAAATATGAAGTCCCCCGTAATGCTCCCAGCCATCTAAGAGAGTTTTCTCATCCAGTCAGAGTGATGGGTGACCAGACATCACCTTGGAGGAGACGGTTCCATCTCGCGGCTCCTCGCGGTTTCCACCGCCATTGAATCACGTTCCCGAGTAATCAACATGGAATCATAGACCCCATGATTAGGGCTGGGAGTTTGGCGCGGGGGAATTAACGGTGAATTCACGGCCTGTGTGAGTTCTGCAAGGCGTTGTGGCTTCCGACTTTCAACCTGCAGGGAAGAGAAGGGGAGCCAGGCTTCTGAAGTATTCCGCTATCGGGGGTTGCGGAGCCGGTACGAGGATACTGGAGATTGAATGCAACAAGAGTAAAGTCGAAATTCTCCGCCGATATTCATTTTCTACACTCACGTCGAATGACTGATGCCGTGAGATGTTGAGTTACTGTGATAGCTGGCAGCGAAGAGCTCAGGAAGCTTCCCGAATGCGAGGTTTACCTCGTGATCGATCTGACTGCGGGAGATATTCAAGAATACGTACATTCTGCGGAGAAGTTTCGGAACTCACGCACGTGGCACGGAATTCACGGCCGTGGCACGACCGTGAATGCCGTCCAAACTCCCAGCCCCACTTATGAACACGGCTTCGAGCACTCCTCAAAACTTCGTCTCATGCTCCTCAGGAGTATAACATTGCCTTGGGAGTTTTGCGTGTCCTGCAGGACGCAACGCCTACGATGGTCGACATCAGAGAAGCACCCGCCTGCAGCAACTCCCGGAGAGTTCTGACTCCTGACATGTGAACTTCCAATCGCGATGAATTGAGGGGTGCTTCCTGAAAGATTGGTGCGCCCGCCCAGCATCGTCGTCTGCGGCGTCTCCGAATGGAAACGATTCAAAAAAATTGTCTCATTTTTTCTAGCGTACGTCGGGTTATCTTTGCTGAGGAGATTCATGAGGTTATGGGCCCAGGCTCTCCGAAGCGACAGGGCGGAGACGAGCAAGCAGAGATCTACGAAGACGTCGCAGATACCGCGCAAGAAGAGATTGGCAAACGGCACCGAACGATTACGCAACGTCATCAGGTTCAGGAGCAGGGCCCGGGGCAGTCGGGCAGAATGTCACTGTACCAAGCTCATTCGAGGAGTTGGAAGGAGCTTCCAATCATCTGATTGGAAATTTCGAATGGCAGTGCACCTGCCCAACTAAGATTCGTGGGATTTCGACGGGGGCATTGGAAAGGATGATCGTCAAGAGATCCTTCTGGGCTGAGGCCGTCAACACAGCTTGTAAAACAGAGAGAAGAAGTCCGATCTCAAGCTTGCAACGGTAGAAGCTAAAGGAGGCATGGACGGGGAAGAAGCCCGATCTGGAAGGGTCTAGCCGGTTAGGTGCCCCACCGGATTTTCCTAAAAACAGCAGGATCGTGTTCCCCATGTGAAAGAGCGTATCCCTGAAGTTTTTAGCCTCTTCTGTTACTTATCAACATTAATTAAGAATAGTGCATCTAAATCCGCATGGTCGAGAGCAAATTTAAAATCGTTATATCTCGAGAACCGCTGCGCGTACAGCGTCGAGCGACAAATTTTTGGGAACCGCTCTTCGAGGGCTAGCACCATGTAGCTATTTTTTCACACAGTGACCAGATCGCATGATTTCGGAGGCAATAAAAATCGAGGGTTTCTCAATTTAGATGGTTGATACCCTTCCCATGGCAGGCCAAGAATCGGCGAAAAGCAGAATGCAGCCCCGAGTACGCTCTTCCTACTCAAGGAGTTCCCCCCAAATCGCCCTCATTTCTCCCTCATTTTCTCTCCTGAAGGACCCCGAACCCTCGAGATCGCCAGCCATGGAAGGGAAAGGGAAGCAGTTGCCGAACAATGAAGCCAACGCCTCCCTTTTGGTGACGAAGATCCGGTGGATTGTTGAAGCAGTATACGGCCGAATCGCTCGACGGTACGACGGTATCTTCTAGATATCCAACGATTTGGCAGATGATTTGGACTTTCGGGAGCATCTTGTTGTTGACAGCGTTGTGTAGGAGTTTGTACTGTTGAGCGATTCGGCCGTATGCTGCTTCAACAATCCACCGGATCTTCGTCACCAAGCGGGAGGCGTTGGCTTCGTTGTGCGGCAACTGCTTCCCTATCCCTTTCATGGCTGCATCGAAAACTTGGAATGCGAGACTTTTCATGAAGTCAACGGAGTCTCTGAATCCCCGGTCGACGACCAGAGCGTTGTTCGGTCTCAGAAGGGACAAGATAGCGGGGTTCCTCACGAGCGCCGCATCGTTTGCCGATCCCGAGTGAGAACCGGAAGGAAGCGATCTCAAGGGTTGAGGATTCCTCAGGAGAGAAAATAAAGGGGAAGAAAAGAAAGAACCGTCGAGAAGGGCCACCTAACCCCACCGTATCCGGCTGAACCATTTGGACGATATTTATTCCGTGGCCGTGAAGAGTCAGATGAAGCTCTGCTGCGACAATGAAGGAGCCGACGTCAGGCATCATTACATTCGCCAGATGGTCAATGGAGGTAAAGTGATTATGGAGCATCTATCGCCAAAGAAGATGACTGCGGATATACTAACAAAGAGCCTCTCGGCGGAAATATTCGAGGAGTGTTGAGATAGACTTGGGTTGGTCTGAAGACGAACGGAAGAGGGTTATGCGTGTGGTGTGGTGAAGGATTGGTGCGCATGCCTAGCAATAATATCTGGGGCGACTATAGATGGAAGCGTGATTCTGATACGAGTTTGGGGGTGATAATAGTCACGCTGGATTCAATGCCACAATCTCCCGGAGACCGTCACACAGCCAAGGTCCAATCATGCTGTAAACTCTGAATAGGGAGTTCTGGACTCAACTCTTATTAGTTAGAAAGAACATTGCAGGGATTATTTCATCAAGAGAGACTCGGCCCTTCCTCGGGCGATCCCGCGCACGTGCGCTGCGACAGTGCCGGAACATCTCCTGAAGATATTCCATCGAATCGATTCAGAGATTTCGCTCTCGGATACCCGGACACGAGCATATTCTGCTTTTTCATTCGATCGGTGCACATGTATAGGAGATACCTGAAGCGCTCAACTCCATATGGTTTTTACATGTACAGCCTCGATTATTCCAACTGATCGATGCGGAAAATAATGGCATAATCGGAAGTTGAACTGTGCTCGGAATCGAAATAACTCGGATTGTATTGTAGTCGAAGTTGAAATGATCGAGGCTTCTTCGTTCGACTGAATCCTTGATCACGAGCTGTGATTGCAACTGCCGATAGCGTTTCGGCATCTCGATCGCAGAGTTTGTCTATTGTTTTCAGTATCTGCCATGAGCTGTCGAGCACGAGTCATGTGAGCCTCAGGACGGAGTACGGACGTGAGGGAATATAACAGCTCGTGACGGACTGTAACGGTGCATGATCGACCGTGTTCGCGGCTTGAGAAAGGTCTCCGAGGCCCTGAAAGTTCACTAATTGGAATCGATTCGTACCCTCAGAATCTCTGTGATGATATCATGGCCTACAGAATGAGGGGAAACACTCGTGATGTAATTTCAACAGCAAGATCTGTCGGAGATCCTTTCGCATGATGTGGTCTCAATTGCCACTCATCATCTGAAAGGAGCCATGCCTGCGGAAAATGCCGCCCTCCAGCTCACATTTTGTTTGGACTGAACGAAGTTCGTGCTGTTTCCGTTCGTCTGGTCATCCTGTTGGTCTCGGAGTTACTCATGCAAAAATCAGAAATTGGTCTCAACTACGCAGACCGGGCTCACAGAACTATTCCTCATTCCTCCTTGCAGTCCACGAAAAGCTCGTTTCAACGGAATCTCTGTCGGGAAAATGCAAGCTCTGCAGACCCGTCCGAGCAACACAGGAGAGAAAAGGCAGCCTCACTGGATTGGAACACCACATTCAGTAGCACCGTGCTTACCGTGGGGCTCAAACCAGGGGCGTACCCAGCCTTTTTTTTGGGAGGGGGGGGGCGACAATGTGATGACGATGTTGATGATCATCATCGTCGCGAGTTATTCATAGCGCAATCAACATGGTTTTCAAACCTGCGAAGATTTCCCTGATAACACAGAATCTTTGCGGAACAATTTCGTCCATCGAAGTGGTATCTAATCCACCCTTCTCAATAATATCGAAGAGTTTTTGGGGAGGGGGGATGCATGAGATAAGACAGCTGAAAGCTGTTTCGAGAAGCGAACTGGCTGAGCTGAGAGCTCCTCCTGGGAGCGTGTTCTCCCCTACCAGATATGAGTGGACTTCCCAGCGGAAGAAGTTTCTCGGAGTCACCCACCACTTCATGAACACCATTTTCTCAGTGAAATCGTAAAGTGGAGAACTCCTGATGCTCAGACTTCTGGACGCTTCAACAGCTTAGCTGTTGCTTGATGCCTCATAGGATGGCCTGCAGTTATTCGGGTTAAATGTGACCGACATCAGAGGCATCAGGACAAATGACGCGAGTTGCATGATCCGCTCTGGCGGACTCCTCCGGGACGCGGCGTCTCCCCATCCTTTCTTCCGACAAACTTGCTCCGCTCATGCGATACATCTTGCAATACTTGACAACTTTGGCTCGAAACTTTTCGATGATGCATATTATCGCGTGGAGGAATTCGTTGACGGTGGGAGTTTGGACGATCCTGAACGGAGGGAGGAGCAGCGAAACATCATGCATGATGAGGAAAACACGGAAGACGTGAGTTCCCTGAATGGACCATTCGGCCGAGTGGTCAGACGGGTCAAGACCGCGTGCCGCTACTTCGTGAGAAGCGCAATTGAACATGGAGCTCTGCTAGTCGGTCGTCGGCATTCTGGGCGCAAAATACACAAAGTTCTCCTGTATTGTCCAATCTGATGGCACAGTCTGGGAACGATGCCGCGAAGGTTTCTCGTTCGCGAGCCGCAAATGCGTACTGTCTTCTCCAATGAGAGAGACAGCTTTCCGGTGAATAGCGCTGATATCTGACATGCCACTGGAATGATCGAAGCCTTCGCCGTCGTCGGAAGACCCGTTGAGAGGATCTCCGCAGGAGATGCAAATATCTTAGACGCGGAACATGTTCTCGAGCTGGCAGAAGATATGCTCTTATCTGACGCTGTGTAACATATAACATTGAGAGATCAGTCGTTCTCATTCCACCGAAGATGCACGTAGAATGTGAAATACATGTATCTCTTTCTACAGACCCAAGGAGAGGCATTGAATGCCCTCCACTCTGCCTTCGCAGAGCTGCTCTGCCGTTCCTTGGGCCACTGATCATACAAGCCTTTCAAGGATCCGTAGATACCTCGAATATTTCGTCACTCCGCCGTGCCTTGATGACTCGCTGGCCAAACCCGCGTTTATCCGAGTTGTTTGGAGATATCTAGTGCCATCAGAGGCATCGAGTGTCATCAAGTTTACGGCAAACGACACGAGCGAGTTTAACCTTTGGGCTCCATCAACTCTCGGACGAATGCGATAGATCATTTGAAGGTTCCTGTCTGTGATTCCAGCGAGCAGCCGACTAGATGTTGGAAGCGTCTAAGATAGGAGGGTCGAAGCAGCTGAATTCTGCGAATCCTCTTCTGAATAAATAAACAGCCTGTTTAGGCTGTATCCGACCAACCAGTGTTGCTTCCGAGAGAGCCTTCAGCAGGGCTAAGAGAATTTGTCATCACTCCCGTGAACGTTTGAATGACGAAAGATTCACCCGAATGATGTACGGCAAGAGCATTTCGCGCAGCCATGCGGCGAACACTGCACCGGAACCCGAAGCGGAGGCAAGTACCTCCGTAGAATCCAGCTCATACGCTTACGAAGGAGGGGAGGCAGGAGGAAGCGCTCCGCTATGAGTTCCTCCAAAATCTTGACTTAGAAACATTGAAGATAGGCGAGAAAGTCGATGGGTGGAATTGTCGTCGCGTGCAGCTTGCTACAGTCTGTTTGTTCGGTAGTTTCCGCGCCACAACGCTAGGTGACGCGAGTGAGCGCTTCATCGCCGCCGGGGTTCCCTGAAAGGTAGTGACGCAACCGGCACTCGCGGTGCGGCATGGCAACTCCAGTTATTAGTTGGTCTCTGTGACCATAATTATCATTATTGAATAAAGATGCACCGACGACGGTATATCGCGCTGGGCAGGCAGACAGGCCTTCAAGACTGGTGACGTCACAGGTCGCCTTGTGTAAGCACGCACCTCTTCACACGGACCTTCGTCGGAGCTATCCGTTCCCGCCCTCCAGGCCTTGCCGCGCTCCTCTCGTTCGAGCTTTTTTTCGGGAAGCCTGCCTGGTTGCTCATAGCCCGGAAGCCGGTGGTAAGTCGACAGCCAAATCCGTCTCTTTCATGAGGGCACGCAACAGTTGTTTGCGGCAACGAGCTTCAAACGATTGCTCCGTCGTTCTCACTTCCCCCTTCCCCTCCCTCATGATAGGACGATGATACTAGGACGCCATAATAGGACTAAGAATAATGATAGAACTTGGAATTTTGAGAACTTTCCCTCGTTTGCCCAATTTCGAGTTTCTGGAGAAGACGGGTCTTATGTCTTCCCCAGTGAAAATCGTGACCACCTGGCATGTGTCATATAAATCGTTATCTCATAGATCAGGAGTCGTCAAACTGTGTGCCGGGGCAGCCCGGGCTGCCAGGGGGACGCGAAGCCAAACGATTGACGTCCCAGATTGATCAAACACTTCGGCCCCACTAAGCACCTCTTCGGCGGGCTACGGCTGCGGCACCCTGGGCTGCCAATGCGCGAGAAGTTTGACGACCTCTGTCTCAGATGGTGATGGAGTCTGAATTCCAGACGGAAAATGGAACAAGGAGAGAAGGGATCAGATTATGTGAATATTTATTGAACGAATCTTGGAGATGGTTGAGGGACTTTCGCGATGTTAAACGGAAGACATCGGCGACGGCCCGTAGTCGAGCCGCATCATTTTCAGAAGAGACGAGCGAGCTTTGTGAACTTGAGGAAGCTTTAGTCAGTCCCCATCTGGAACGACGATTTCGCTCCGGTCGCTCTCGGGCGGAACCGATGTATCCCGCGCTGATCCGTCCCCCGTAGCGGCCTCGGGGTAAACGTGATTGGCCTGCCTGCTTTCTCGATCTCGCTAAGAACGTTCCTATTGGGAGCAATGACTGCATCGAAGAGGTAGCAGGAACCAAAGGCACGCAGCAGATCCGGGTCCTACTCATTAATTCGATTTCGCGCCTCCTCCATGATTCTGCTGATATGTGCGGGACGCTCGAGTGTCAAACCTACTTCCTCGGGCTCAGATGCTCGTTGAACACAGACAGGAGTGATGTTCGGCTCAACGATGCGACGTCGTTCAAAACGATCCACCTCTCGTTGAGGAGTTAGTAGCTTCAGGAGTCCATGATGCTCCATCCATCCATCCATCCGGACTATGTGTCCCGATTCCCGAAAGAAACGCAAATAAGCGAGATCGCGAGGGACGTAGCGCGAATGAACGAGGGACGACTGTACTCCTAACAATCTCCATGGCCCGTCAGCATCTGTGTCGTGAGGTAACTGAGTTCACCGAAGTTTCGATCTCTCTATGTCCCAACATCAGGGATGAGTTCATGTGTCCACCTACCGGTGGCTGCCTCGTCCCAAGCCTCCTGCCATTTCTTCAAGGTTTCCCCTCCGACGTCTTCGTCCGTTCTCTCCGACTCTCCTGTACTTTCGGGATCGTGGGGGCGTTCTCTGCTAGTGCTTTCGTGGTATTCCTCGGTTCTCTCCTCCGCTGGAAGAGGCCAAGGTGTTGTGCCGCCAAGGGCCATGATTGCTGCTGTTGAGACTGTTTGGGACGCTCCATACGTTCTTGGAGGATCTAATCCATATCTTCTGCAACCTTGGCTGCCTCCCTGGTATCATGCCGGAGATGTCGAGTTCCCTTGGGATGGTGGTGCAGAATGATTCCAACATATTTGGCTGTTGTCGCAAACACAATCGAGTGTCCCCTCAATCGGAGAACAGGGAGGTCCTCGGTCCTGCGCTTAAGCAACATCAGGGCTCCTTCGGAGTTAGCTGCAAGAGGTTTTCATCCATCCAGCGAGGATTGGCATCCGGGGCATGCTGGGTTATCTTCTCAACCTCCTGGACGTTCCTCGCTCGTGCGACTAGCGCAAGGTCATCCGCACAGATCAGCGTGATCAGAGCAATCGGGAGGAGTTTTATCCCGAGGACTCCATCACATACAACATCCCACAGGGTCGAGCCGAGCCCTTTGGGACCCCGGCGATCATGATGTGCTCGTTTCCCTTCTCATCGATGATTCTTCTGTATCTGAGGTAGGACCCGAGCACATGGCGGAGATATGGTGAGATGTGTTTGCGCCTCAGTGCTCGCAAAACCACCTGCCATTCGATTTGGTTGAGTGCGTTCTTTATACGAAGAAGTACGATGGCTTATCGGTTTCTCTGATGCCATGGTCTCTGTTTCTCGGCACCTATTATGTCGTAAACCCTGTCAATTGCGATGAGAGAGGACCTCCCTCGACGAACGCCGTACGTAAAAATTGTCCAGGGATACATTCGACCATACTTTAAGAAGTCTGTTGAGTAACTGGGGGGAGAAGAGAACCTAATGAGGAGAAGAAGTCTATTGGAATAATTCCGGGTACATCTGAGCACACTTTTCGAGTCGATGGAGGTTACCACGGGGTCGATCCGACCCTACTCATCGAAGGGAAAAATTCCGGGATCGATCTTACCATACTTTTCTGTGTCCAAAACGGTTTTTCCGGGGTCGACCTAACCATACTTTTTGAATTCCAAGGTGGCGATTGCATAGTCCATCTGATCATTCATCCTGTTTGCGGTTCTCCAGCTACGTTCACCTCCTGTCGAATTCGGAGCCTCTAGCTTTTCGCATTACAACAGTCCTTTCAGGTGAAACAGTGTCTTGTATGCTGAGCTTTATATGTTGCACGTTTCCATCGCTGCTAGGACCGACCTTGGCCATCCATGTTGGGACATTAGTCCGACTCTGGCAAAACAGAGTTTCTCACTCTTGGCCTCCCTGATTTCGTTTGGAGCTCTCCCAAGCTCTTCTCCTACAAACCCTTCGGCTGTATCGGAGGGTGGTTGGCCCAGTGCCCATTTACCTAACTCGCGTTGGGATGTTTCCGTCCTCTTGCGAGAGTCAGCTGATGCTACCAGGATTGATATGCAGTGAGTCAGCGCGGGCACGCATATCGCTTTCCATCGCATCTTGGTTGTCTCAAAGCTATTGAACTTCGCGGAATCTTTTATTTTAGGCGGAATTGATTTCTCGGTACTCGCTTGGAATACGATTCCAGTCGTTACTGGCTCAGAATCAAAGATTTCTGCGACCCCCCGTCGTGACCTCTGCGGGAACGAGCCCCACCACCGCGCAGAAGCCATAGACTCCCAGCTCGAGGAGCTTCAGTACTTCTGGCTGTCTGCTCAACCTCTGCTCAGTCAGCGAATAGCAATTTTCAATCTCACTCAAATGCCGGGAGCGAGATTGACGCGCGAGCTCTATCCGAATCGACTCCGAATAGGACAACCACAAGAAGAAACATGGGCCGATGCAACCAGGTGAGCGACACAGGTTCCGGTCGCACCAGGAGCTTCTAGGGAAAGCTCTGGGAGCCCATCCAACTCAACCCTGGAATCGGTCAAGCCTTGTCATGTTCAACACGCGGTTCTGAATAGTACGTGGCATTTCTTCTGTTTCACGCGAACTGTCTCTCCCTCTCTCTTCGTAGTCGTTCGTCAAGGCTGAGCTGCCAATCTATGTTCCCTGAAACAGCTCATCTGGTGTATCGTCCTCCGTAAGGCGGAAGGTGATGACTCCGTTCGCAAACAGTGTCTCATAGCTCCCGCTCCGACTCTTGAATGGTTTTATTCCAGGATCTACAGGGTGGTCAACGTTAGTCGGGAATTTTCTTACCCTTCCTCCTTTTGGTCATAACTCGGTCAAAAATGGTTCGATTCTGGAAATCTTTGTTTTGATCGATTGCTGAAAGGACGGCGCGTCTTTCCCAGCTTGATTGGCGTCAATCGGTCACTTTTCTGGAGAGCCGCGATTTTTTCCCTCAAACATTTTCAAAAAACCGCCCGTGAAACGTCTCAAGTGAACCGATCCAGTTCGTCACCATTTCTTTGGATCCAGCATAGGATGCTCCTCATACGCTGAAGAAATGGCGAGAATCGGTCGAAAGCACGAGGAAGGGCGACCGATCGCATCAGCCTCACGAAAATCTCTCATCTGTTGACAAAATGTTGCCTCGGCTCAATCGCCCCGTATCTCCTCATGGAAGTCGAATTCGAAAAAAGATCCGATGGATAAAAGTTCTTAGATTGGTCCAAACTATCCGACTGTGGAAATGCCGAGTCGATCCAACCACTTTTTTTCTGGCTAAAAATTGAGATTCTCCAGTTTTTCGCTCTGGAAGGAAACCTGGATGAGCTCGATTTCCGGGCGAAGGTAAAAGCCGTTCCAACTTCATTTTCGGGTAGTTTGGACCATTCTAAGAACTTCTCGCCATCGGATTTTTTTTCGAATTCGGCTTCCGTGAGGAGATGCGGGAGGAATCGCATCGGGGACGAGATTTTGGCAACAGATGAGTGATTTTTGTGATGCTGATGCAATCGGTCGCCTTTTGACCGATTCCCGCCAATCCTTCAGCGAATGAGGGGCATCCCTTGCTGCATTCAAAAAAATGATGACGAACTGGATCGGTTCACTTGAGACGTTTCGCGGGCAGTTTTTTGGGAATGTTTGAAAAAAAAAATTGGCATTTTTCGCGGCTTTCCAGAAAAGTGAATTCTCCACCGATTGACGCCAATCAAGCTGTAAAAGATGCGCCGTCTTTTCAGCTATCGAACGAAAAAAAAAAAAGATTTTCAGAATCGGAACATTTTTTACCGAAATATGACCAAAAGAAGGAAGGGTAAGAAAATTCCCGACTTACGTTGACTACCCTGTAGTCGGAGCACGGCGCCGGCGCCCCTTCTAAGGGGAGATTGTCACACAGTCTAACTGTAGGGAAGAGGAGTAGCGGGTACGTTTGGTAATGGGAAAACGTGCATGAGGAAAGCTTGAGAACACGAGGTGGCACGTGAGAATTAGAGTAGTTTTCGAGACACATAAGAGAGGAGTCCAGTCGAATAAAGTGTACTCAGGGGTCCTGCGTATTCTTCCCGTCGGAATCCCTACTATCAGTCCCTACATTGAGCAGCGGTGGTGTTGATCCGATTTGTGGCTAGAATAGAGGCATGTCGCTGAGTGAACTCTTTGAACGGGATACGGAATCGAGCACTCTGGCGAGCGGAGGAGCAATTTATGGTTAACAGGCCATGGCGGCGCTGGCGGAGATGCTGGTTAAGCACCTCAAGTTGGAATTCAGCTGTGAGGGAATGAAAACAGAATCTGAAGAGACGGAACCGAGCATGGTCAGGTCGCTGGAACGATTTTTAGATACCTCGAAATCGGTGGAGAAGTTCTCCGGCGGAAGTGAGCTCGAGACGGAACTTAGGCTGAATCAGTTCGAAATCACAAAAACGACCGGCGGGTGGCCTGAGTGGTTTCTCAAGGCAGTTCTATTGGAGAAATCAGTGGGTCTCTGGCATCAGAATGGATTGGCCGAGTGGACAAGCTGGGAGGACTGGGTGACGCGGTTCAGGATAAAGTACATCCCGGAACGAAATCGGAGGGCGTTCTTCGAGGAGTTGATGAGCTGTTACCAACAAAGAGGGGAATCGCTGGGAATGTATGCAGCCAGGGTGGAACGGAGAGGTTGGGATGCAAGAAGGAAGAACTGGGAGAAAGAGTGCTGATAGGGCTAGCGAGCGACTACTATCAAGTGATGCCGTACGAGAGTAGGGGAGAGCATAAAATACCGATGAACTCATCCAATGTATTAGAGACCAGCCGGCCGACTGGAGTCGGCCGCTGGCGCGGTTGGGCGGCGTCCCCTGGCATCGAGTCACTTTTCTCTCTTCGGTGGGTTGGCATCATCGTTTTGAAGAGTATGGTCAGATTGGTCCCGATATCACCCCTCCAAACTTGGGAAGTGATGGTCAGATTGGTCCTGGAATCACCCCTCCTGATTCGGAGCAAGAATATTTCACACTGAGAAAAGTAGGGATTCGAGCAACCACGGCAGAAAGCGAAATGAGCGCAGTCATAATCGAAGATTTATTGGTCAACGAGGACATCCCGCGGAAATGGAAAGAGGCGTTAGTAGGGTCAGTGAACAACTACAGGACGTTGGTGGCGACATCGATGAAGGAACCTGGGAGAGCCAAGGGAGCGGAGTTTGAGATAAACGATGTACCAGGCAGCTCATCGGTGCGGTGCAAACCATTCAGGTTGTCGATCAAAGAGAGAGAAGCTTTGCAGGAAACTCTCAAGCAGATGAGAGAAGCGGGGATGATTGAAGAGTCGCTGGCATCGTATGCTAGTCCGGCGATGCTGGTAAAGGAACCAGGAGTTTTCAAAGAGTGATAGATTATCGGAAATTGAATGTGCAAGCGCTGGGATCAAATCATCCGTCGCCGTTGGTCGACAAGGTTCTGAATGAAGTTGGTGGACGGAATTTTCATTCCACCTTCGATTTGGCGTGGAGGTATTCTCAAACCCCGATGTCAAGAACATGCTCGGAGGAAGCAAGTTTCATAACCAGTGACGGAATTTTCTCGCCGACGGTCATGATGATGGGATTGTCGGGTGCGCCAGCCGGATTTCAAGAGGTAATGATGAAAGTCCGAGAGAGCGCGGGCGGAAAACAAGTACATCCGTACTTGGACGACCTTATTACAGCGGCAGATGACTTCGAGGAACACCAGGATCCAATTCATAATGTGCTCGACGCGTTGAAGCAAGCGTGATTGACGGTCCGACTTGGTAAGAGTCAGTCCTTCATGAGAACGGTCTAGTTTCTCAGGTTTCGAATTTCAAGGGAAGGAATCCAGCCGGGTACGAAGAAAGTGCAAGCAGTCGAGAACTCTCCGAGGCCAACGAGCGTGCATGAAGTGCGACGGTTCCTAGGACTTACAAGCTTCTTCCGGAGATTCACAGTCGGACATGCGACCATTGCGAATTCATTAACAGCGCTTTTGAAGCACGATGGGCAGTTCTAGTGGTCGGAGAGATGCGAGGATGCGTTCTACGAATTGAAGAGACGGAAACGAAAGAAGCCAATCCTGGATCGATTTGAGCCAAGCAGAGAAACGGAGTCGCACTGTGATGCGAGCACGGTGGGATTCGGAGCGATGCTGATGCAAAAAAGTGAGGGGAAACTAAGGTTGCTCTAGGCAATCAGTGGGAAGGTGTCACAGCCAGAGGCGAATCATCACTCGACCAAGCTGGAACCATTTAGCGGTCGTTTGGAGCAAAGGACGGTTCACACATCATGTGTTCGGGATTAAATTCACTGTAGTCTCGGACTGTAACGCGCTCTTGGCGTTGAAAGCGGATCGTCGCAGTTGAGTCGGTGGTGAGATCAGATACCAAGCGGGAACTGCAATGGCGCTTGCGGACGCGTTGAGTCGGTCGCCACTTGAAGAAGCGCCAAGTGAGAACAAAAACACCGAAGAGCTGCCCACGGACCGAGCATTCACGATGAATTACAGTGCGGCGGTGACAATGCAGGCGATGAAACAACGAACGCTCAGAGAGAGAAATATGGTGGAGAAATTCGAATTCATAGATGGGTTGCTGATGAAAGTCATGGAGGTACGCGATGAAGAAGGAGCGGTTCGATCTTTATGGAAAGCCTTCGTGGTTCCGACGCCGTTACGGAAATGCATAATGGTAATCGCGCACGAGAAAGCACGACATTTCGGAATGACGAAAACGCTGGACTTGTTGAGGAGATACTACTGTTCTTCCAAAAATGAAAGAATACGCGAAATTCCATCTGGAAAACTGCCTGAATAGTCTCTTCTCCTGAGGAGCGTCCGGTAGAAAGGAGGGGCAATGTCACCCAATCGAGCCCGGAAGAAGGCCATTCGAGGAAGTATTCATTGATCACATTGGTCCGTTGCCACCATCAAACGCGGAACATCAAGTAATCGTGCTAGACGATGGATTGACGAAGTTAGTCGTGGTTGAGGCAGAGGAGCCGACAGACCGGACAACGAGGTTGGCGAACAGCTGGTGACATGATTATGGAAGAGTTTGGGAGGAACAAGGACGGCGAAGAACAGGAAGGTCGAGAGAGACGAAACCGGGAGCTAAGTTCGGCTTTCATGGGGGCACTGGCACAACCGAGAAGAAATCCAGGGAGAGCAGGAAGGTTTGAAGGAGAATATTCAAAGTGGGGGGATCGAAGAGCTGGTGATAGTAATAGGATCGAAGGTAAGGGAAAAAAAACTGAGTATCCATAGGGAGAGAATAAGTGCTAGAAAGTTCGCGCTGAGGACAGCAGCGATGGAAGCGTGGACGGATGCCGGTAGGTGGCGTGGTGAAAGAATGAAAACAAATAGAGAGAGTAATAAATATTATAGTTCGGTGGAATCAGTCAGCGCGAGCAGATCCACGAGTTAAGTTGTGGCCGACGAAGAGGTGAAGTCGAAGATTAACTCGAGATCGACGCGGAAACAAGCTCGAGTGGCACGCGACACTTACAATATAACGGAATGCACTACGCAGACATTCCCAGCCATTCCCTCGAAAATCGAAGGAGGTCTCGCTCAGCGTCTGCTTACTGCATTGCGCAGTGCTGGGCAGTTTGAAAATATTCCCGAAAAATGAGCTCCGTTTTCACGAAGCGTGACGGAATGTACAAAGTCAAAAACTGGGACGGGACTCATGAGAAATGCTGCATGGGGAAATGTTCAGCAGCTGGCCGCCGAAGTTTCAGCAGAGGTGGGTGACCCCTCCTTTGTCACACTTCAGCGCCATCGATCGTCTCGAGGCGATCGTGGCCGGGAAGAACTCCGAGACTCGGAAGCTCAGAGCAAAGCTCGCAGAAGCCCGGGCTTTGCGGGAGGATGAGCGGAAAGAGCTCGGAGAAGAGCAGAGAGAGCTCTGGGAAGAGTGCAGGGAGCCCAGAAAAGTACGCGATCGGGTGGCAGCCGAGAAAGAAAGGCTTCAATTCCGCCTGAAGGCCGCCGGTGAAATGACGGTTGCGAGATTATTGGAACAAAACCCTTGATAGGTCGTCTCATAGAGACACCTGCTCCCGCCGCGGCTGAAACAGTATGACTTGTTCGGCTGTCTTCAACAAGGTGCATGTGCAAGGTGAGAATATTCCGCGTACTTCGGTTTTTTCGCCACCGAAAGCCTCCTGGACTCTAGGTCGAGTTTTTTGCTCCTCATCGGGAGAGTGACCGGTAGCTCCTTGATCTACTCCATCTCAAGGTGATTCCAGAATCTGAGTCATGCTGATTCCAGTGGTCGCGACCTCAAGCTCCGAATCTCCAATCAAAGAAGACCATTAAGAGTGGGAAATGGATTTGACTCGAAGACCACCTTCCATGGGAGTCAGGCATCCGAGATCCAGGCGAAGAAGACGGTATCGAACAGAGTCAGACTGGTATTCTGCGTTGCTCGGACTGCTGGTTTCATACTCTTCGTAGCAATGTGAATATCTTAGTGATCCGCTTAGTGTTTCAGCTATCTCTGGGGCGGACAAGCCACCAGGAAATGTTCCCAGATGTTATTTCATGCGATGAAACATCGAATAAAAGCTATCGCTCCCCTGCGGAGTCCGACTCGCCGGCCGGGGATTACTAGGCCGACATGAGATATCTTCGGCCGGCGTCGCTGTCATCAGCCAGTCGTTGATGCTCCGCTCAAGATAGTTGTGTCCTGTAATCAGGAAACGAAGGCATCATCAGGTTTAGTCTTCGGTGGTGACATAGTGGCGTAGGAAGTCTACTTCTGTTTGTGCTCGCCAGACGCAGTTACCACGCCAGTGTCCACCGTAATGATAGGCCCTCTGAAGCACGCGTCCGATACGGACCGATATAATTCTCTTCCGAGCTGGGCTGCAGGGGAGTTGACAAACTCTGCGAAAAGCCGGCGAGCACAGACACCCTGTCAATCCTCACGTAAGAGACTACCCTGTCGAATCTCAGGGCGAGGCTCGTGAGATTGGACTCCGTCACGGAAGTCCTATTTGCAGTCGCGGAGTCGAGAGAGGAACTGAAGAGTCGCGAGATGTGTCAGAACCGGTGTATGGAATATGATCCCAACTCCAACTGAGTCTTGAGCAAACTCAAGCTCTTGAACGACAAGATGCACTCTTCGGAGCCGGAGCGTGAGACCGGTGGAGAAGCGGCAGTATGTTGTGAAGCAGGAGGACAATGTTCCGGAGTTTTCTGGCAATTCGGAGCGTTTTCGGGGGAATTTCATGGAGAACTCGAGGCTGCGAGTCTTGGGGACGAGTCAGAGTCGGAGCTTCTGACGCAACAACAAGAGGCATCCGAGCGTGGATTCTAAGATACCTCTCAAAGCTGACGAGGAGCAGCAGAGACTAACACAGAAAGCTTGTGCATCCACCCTCATCGAAAAGATCTCTCCATCCCGAGCTTAGTCATGTGTCTTCGTCTGATTCATCAAGGGAATGTCGTTACCGAGGTATCTCATGCCGTCGTCCGCTTTCCCCTCTCCATATTCCCCCAAGCAACCGTACTTTCTCTGTTCGTCGAGTACTCTGCAATCGTCGGATAGATGACGGATTTCCCCCGTTCTATATCTCATGCACCAAACTCACAGCAGCTTGAGTGAATTCGTTGCGCTCAAACCGGCCGCGCTTGAATCCAGGAGCACCCTGAACTCGATCGAGTATGATCGAGGTTGTGCTGTACTCGGAATTGAACGATTCGGATCGCATTGTATTCGAAGCTGGAATAATCGAGGTTGTACTGCAATTGAAGGTGGAATAATCGAGGTCAAAATACGAATGTTCGGAACAATATACGTTAGAATCCGAATGTTCGGAATATTCGTGGTTGAAATAATCGAGATTGGACTGTGACACTCAGGACGGAGGGTATGCCCTCTCGCGCGTCGTGAGTAACACAACAGATATGAGAACCCTTCCGGAGAGAACATCCAAGTTCGGAGAGGAGAGGTCAATCAGGCTCAACTCCCCGAAGAGCGGGGTATTGTATTTCACGAAACCATCTCCAGTCCGAGATCGCCTCCTCGACAGTACGCTTCACGCTGGGTTTTATTCCCGAAAGTATCTGACCCCTGCCTAAATCAGCTCCACCCAGCTACAGATGCAACTGCTGGACCAGCAAATTCAGTTATGCGTCTATAATACTGAGAACAGAAGATCAAAGGAAAATTCACGGGCTCCCAAAGACGGACACCTTCAACGCGTACATGAATCCTGGCATGACAAGATGGCTAAGATCAACCCCGAGTTCTACGGCGTCCCCGCCATGAAGTCCGATACGTGGAAGGAACCAAAGTTTGATACACGACATAGTATGACAAGAGGGGCGATTCATGTATGCCGTAAATTGATTTGTGAAAAATGAGCGAGTGCACGATACGAATGATGGGTGCACTCGTGAATTATGTGGAGAACACTGCCCTGAATACCACCTTTACAGCTGTAGAAAGGGAAACGATTTCGACTGGAACACCATGTAGAGCACTGTACATAGATCATATTTAACCCACAACACGCGCCGAACAAACCTGGCAATAAACGTCTTTTGCACATAATACTAAGAACAGAGCTTCTTCGTCTCAGAATCCACTCCGTTCACACCATCGTTACATGTCTCAGAGCGACCTCATCTGATCGATGGAGTAGCGAACCGTGGGAGTCGGGAAACGTTTTCGATGGACACCAGCTCCCGCTGCTCGCATCGGAAGTATGTTCAGAATAGCTTGTGTGCAAAAGGTGAACTCTGACTCATGCCTAAGGTTCGAAGCCTCTTTGGAACGAGAGATTTGGAGTTTGCTATGAACGCCCCCCCGGAATTCGAACTTGCTCGAATCTATCCGAATGATCCAGCGTCGAACTCTCGAATGGGGAATCATCCCGTTCTACCGTGATACAAGTTGGGCAATAAATCGATGACTTGGGATCCAGTGGTTTCAAGTCCCAGGTAGCTCGCATCAAGCGTCCCAGAACCGAATTATCAATCGGAAGTCGAGAATGACAAACTCAGGGAGCTCCACGAGCGTAAGCCCTTGTCTTCACATGTTTGGTCACGCATTTAACAGGCATCGTCGTCGTGATGTCTCCTAGGGATCCCATGGCGCCATCTCGAAAATGCGACCATTCGCTTCGGATCCCTTTTCTAAATATCGCGCGGGGATTCGACGCTTTCCATTCAACAAGAATACACAGTTATCCGGAAATGGCCAAGAATTCCGAGAATCGCGATTTCTCCACCATACAGTCCCATTGAGAAACCGAAAACATCTCTCGGGGTGTGTGCTGATCATTCTACAGGTCTGGAAGATCTGAATCACCCGCTTGCGAACATGGCGGGAAGTGTGTCGAGTTTCCCGGGGAACAAGTTCTTAACTCAGATCGACCTCGCGGTAACGTACCCACAGCTTGGCGTGGCTGGACGAGGACAGTCAGTCCTTCGGCACAACTCCAGGCAAAACACTACACCACTCGGAGTCGGGCTCGCACTCCATCGATCAGATAAGGCCGCACCATTAGGACACGTCATGATCGTGTGGATTGAGTGGATTCGGAGACGAAGAAGCTTCGCTCTTGGTATTATAGATCAATTGCGGTCTTCTGGTCTAGCAGTTACATCTGTAGCCAGGCGCGTATCCACCTTGGCCCTGGCAGGGCTATAGGTCCCCCCCCCCCCCAGGGACGCGAGTTCATACTATCTAAGTAAACTCGTCACAGCTTTTCATCGATCCACCACTCATCAAGCGCTCTGAGAGAATATGGACTTTCGGGGAGCTTCGATCCGGCCCCAGGTTGCAGAGGTGTTGAGAGATACCACTCATGTGGACATGCATATTATTGGATAAGCGGGCCTCATTCGCTGGCTCCAAGCCAACGGAACAATGCCATGAACATCCTCCAGGCTCCACAATGGTACTTGCTTCAGACAAGCTCTTCGCATGGGCTCCACGGGATCTTGGAGAACAGAGAACTCGATGAAACACACAGACGAAAAATCGACCGAGGTCCGAGCTACCGAAAGCTCCGACCGAACGGGAATCTGTGTCTTCCGACCGACAAAGCCATGGAGCTCATCTTGATGAAATCATGGAGCTCATTAGACTCCATAGATTCTCAATGGATGGTTTGGGAAGAGATAATGGGGAGTTTTCTCTAGGGTGACGCAGAACGTGAAAGCAGGGCTGACGGAAAAAATCAGCCTTACCCTCCCCCCACGGACAATCCTGGCTACGCCACTGTCCGTAGCAAAGTAGTTGTTCAGCCGGATCATATCTTCAACATGCGGACGTATTGCACCGAATAACGTCGAGGGATCTTGAAAGGGAGATACTTGCAAAGCTCATGCTGAGCCTGGCGATTGCCGACGAGTGGAGGATTTTTCCGTGTCCCTCCTTCGAAGTCTCGACGGGTGCTACAGTAATGAGTGCTACTGCTATGAGTTGACTTTAGCAGGGAGCGCTCTCATCAAGAACTGAGATCAACAAGCCAAATGAATCGACTGTAGGGATACAGCCGGTGTCGTTTGATCGGTCGCTCCAGCCATGCCCGCCACTCAGTAATTCGAATCGCAAGCGCTCCCGTAACACTCAATTTGAAGTCGAGCCCTCTCTCAAAAAAGCGCTACCCGCCGCCAGAAAGCGTACACCTGAGCTAAAAAGCTGGTTTTCGGCCTCAAGACGGCGCTGATGATTTTCCAGGGACCCCTCAAACAGGCTCTGGCTGGCTCACACGGAGCCCTGGTGTATCTGGACGCCATTCTCGTCATGGCATTAGACCCTACCTCTCATGGGCGACGTCTTCACGACATGCTCCAAGAGTGGGAATCTCGATTGGAGCTCGGGAAGTGCACCTCCGCTCCACCAGGAGTCAAGTTCCTCGGGCTGATCGTGTCAGGGGGTATGGAGGCGGACCCTGAGCTAACACCGGCGATTCAAGCTACTCCTACATCGGAGGAAGTCCCACGTTAGGTCCTCGGTCTGGTGAGGAAGCAGCGGGAACAGCAACAGGTGAACTGGAAGCTTTGGTCGGATCAACGAAGTCGGTCACCTACAGGGATCTGGTGACAACCCTCCGAACTGCGATGACCAAAAATACGAAACTCATCACTGTAGACACGAGAAAGAAAATACTCTCGCCCGGAATATCACGACTTTCGAGACGCGGAAACGGACACATTCGTGCATGGAAGGGAGCCAGACACTGGAATTGGCGTGGAAGAAGCGAGAAGGCAGTGAAGGATGATCCTAAACGTGGGGATGGACGCTCCCTGTCGAGACCACGAGCTAATCTTGTGACAACAGGCTTGGAGGTGAAAACCACCTCGGCGAGGATCTCCGTGAATTCTGCCATTGCACCCGATAAGATACCGACGGATTGGGTCTCTCTTCTTGAGGAACAATCTCAACGAAAGAAAACCCTACCACACACAGACCCATCACCCATCGACCGATCCGATGTATTATATCGAGTATTCATCAGAATACTGGGAAAAAACATACGAGAATGGGCAACGAGAACGAACCAACTATCTGAGATGCAGAATGGGTTTAGGAAAGACCGCCGGGTTGAGGGGAATGTTTTAACAACGGCAATCGAGGCCGCTAGACTTCGTCAGGGATGTACTCTATCTCCGATTCTCTTCAGCCTGTACTTCACGGATCTCGAGCAACAACTTCTCCCAGAAGAGATTAGCTTTGGATTCGCGAAAAAAATACAATTTCTGGGACGTGAGAGGGCAAAAAATACTTCACGGTCCCTGGCCTGATGTTTGCCGACGACATTGCTCTGATGGCAAACGAATGGAAGGATATGGAAACCCTTCAGGACGTAACAACAGAATTTGGAGACGCCCGATCCATCAATTCAATCCTCAAAAGAGCGGCATATAGATTTTCTCTCGACCACCCGCGACTCATATTCAGAATCGAGACCTGAGTATACAAGGGATGCGAATAACAGAACAAGGCGATGCAGAGACTCAATACGAGAACACTCTATAGCTTTCACCGTTTCGAAGTCTCCACAATTCTTCGGAACGCCACCGCTGTCCCGCAACTCACATCAAGAGCGGGATGCGTACAGACCAGAAATAATGGTCGAAATACAAAGACATCGACACGACGTGCCTCAAATGCGGCCTAGAAGAAGAAACCCTCGAACGGTGTAAGCATCAAATTCGATGAATTCAGGGTGACCAACGACAGTTTATTCAGTTTTTTAACCTTGACCCCCAAATATTTTAATTTTATTTTTTTATTTTTCATTATTTATTTTTATTTAATATCTGTCAATCTCATTTTGCTCGCACTGAAGGGGAGCATAATATGGCTCAAACTAGAAAGTGGCCAACCTCCAGGAAGTTGGTTAGAAACATTCACTTCGAAGTTGGTCATTTTGAAGGTATTCAAATTGATCGTGGAGAAACTCTGGAGAACGCATCGGAAAGCTGGATTCACGAGCTTCCCAAAACCCACTGTGAGAGCTCTGAACTCCTTTAGATAACGGAGATATGAGCATTTTAAGTTTCCAAATCTCGCTCAGTTTCCATCGGTCCAGAAGATGTTTCATGCTATAAAAAAAACCAAGGCAGCTAGCAGCCCGCCGACTGGACAGAAAGTGTTCTCTTGGGATGGGGTACCCGCAACAATATATCTCATCCGAATCCCCGATCCAAGGCAAAAAGTGCCTGGGAACTGCCGAGACCCTTTCTCTGGAGAGTCACAGCAGTCCCTCAACTCACATATTGCAACTCAGTGATAAGCATGCAAAAGAGACCAAGAAACCACATCGAGGTCAGGCGAAGAGAGGCGGGACGGTGGGCCCTTGGCATACCACACTCCACCATAGCCAGCGAAAGGTGAAGGTTCACGGAAGGTGCACTAGGCTGGAGCTCGTTCGATGCCAGATAGACCACAAGTAAGGATAAAGAAAATGGACCCATCGGACTTTCGCCGTACACAACCTAGGCAGTCCCACGGGGGACGAAAAGCACCCTAATGAACTGGGAGAGACAATATCTGTGACTACAATTCAGCTCACTCTTGTAATAAAATGGGTTCATATGATGTATATGAGAGATCAAATAAATCCAATCCAATCCAAATCTGTTCAAAATGGTGTTCGCGACGCCCTGCGACGAACCGGTGCGAGGACCATTGGTTTTCAAGGTGAATTCTCTCGAATCATTCTCTGGGCGGGTCCAAGATGAGGTTTGGGGACGTTGTAGGTTGTGTGACCCATTCCAGCAACTGGCGTTTCGTCCATCGACGACCTCTGCGGACGGAGGGAGGTCCGAGCACTACTGAGTTCACCCAGAGCCAGGATACCGCACGTGTTTTTCCCGCAAGATCCTTATTGAAACTCCGTCCCTTCCCAGGTCGGAAGTGGTTCCATGAATCGCAGAGATTCTCACCTATCGAAGTCGGTGGGAGCAAGTGTCGTTCTGCTCACCTCCTTTCATGCTCAGGAGAATGCTTCAGCCGGTATTCGTTTTTTTCGGTCGACGGTCTTGTCGAGTCTCTTCGGCCTTGTCGTGCTGCATGGTTTCGCGAGAGCTAGGGCTCCAATGTCTTTCCCCGCTGCTAAGCTCATACTAAATCGTCGCGATGTTTGAAGTTCTTCATCACCACGATTGGAGCTCTTCCCTCCAAACAAGCGGTTTAGGTACCTCTCATAATCAGTGTCATGATCGCTGTCGACTGTATTCGCAATCGTTGACGATATGCGTTTACCATTGATCTCTCGAACTCGGAGATTCTGAAGCAGCGTCTGTCGTCTCTCGCAATCGTTGCGTACTCCCGTAAAACCCGGCCATGGACCGAGCGTGACGGTTCCACAGATGTGCGGAACGTCCTTTCAAAAGGAAGGTGCTCGGCCGTTATCGGGGTTTCTCCGGTAGACGGTCGAGTTTTCTGCTACTTGTCGCGCCGCATATGGCTGCTCGAGGGGTCGGGGTCGAGTGTCTCCCTCTGTCGCCACGCTCTGAGTCGTCGATATGTCCAAAGTCCTTCCTCTGGACCATGCTTGGCGCTCTCTTCCCGAAACCAGCTCCTCAGGTGATTGCTGCTGGCACTGTGTCATGATCGCTGTCGACAGCGATGACTATATTCGTCGCCGTTTACATGAGTTCACCATTGATCTCCCGCACTGGAGGGCTATGAAGCAGGATTGGCTGTCATTCATCATCGTTGAGTACTTCCGTATAACCTGACATTGAGCCAAGTGTGTCGATGTGGAATAGGTTGCGTTCATTCCTAGGACGCCCAGATGGGCTGTGTGAGGCCCCTATTTGAGGCTGAAGCGGAAGAGGTATTCAAATTTGGCGCCAATGTTCCCCTCTCTCGTCTGGGGGAAACTTCAAAGTACGGGGGAAACTACAAACGGATCACGGTGGTTAACGAATGATACGATGGAAACTTGTCGCTTACTTTGACGTGTTCGTGCCATTACCGACCGAATTGATGAGTCGAATAAGACGGTACCTCGCCAGGAATTGCCGCTTGCCTTAAGACCTGGGAGAGCCGCTGCTGCCGCGCCGCGACACATAAACAAACACGCCAACAGCTCCTTGGCTTCGGCCGCTATTAGAGTGTGAACGTATCATACATGAGCATACTTTAATGCTGGTTCCGAGGAGGAGGCGCATCTTGTTCGTGCGGTCGCTGAGTGTAATTTACCCGGCGTGAACACAGTGCCTCAGTCAATGACAGTTGGTAACTTTTAGACTTCCATTAACCCCACCGACAGTTAGCTAGGACGATCGAGCTGGGAATTTCCATCAGAACGTAAGTCATCTCAATTCTTACGCTAACTGGAAACTCTGGTGTGTGATATCATTCAGTCGTTTTGCACCCTATCAGCATCCGCTCATGACCCGGTGAGACTGTAAAATTCAAAGATCCGTTTTTCAGCAATTGCAATGAATCTGCCCAATTCAAACAGCTCCGGGGCTCCTCAAACAAGCTTCGGTGAGTTCTTAAGGATCGAGGATAGTTTGTGAAACCCGTTTCTCATACCAAACGAGCCACACGAAGGGGACTTCTGACGTACAAGCTAATTACTTTCCGCCAATCTTCAGTTATTTCCCAACAAGCAACGATGAGTCCTCAGATGGCTCCTCCAGAGTCCCCTGCGCCCACGACCCCGAATCTCCCGACGGTTGGTACTACGCCCCCGCATCCATCGCCCAGTCCGCACTTGACAAGTTCACCTGCCCCTTCGAATCAATTGGTTGTCACATCCCAACATCAGCCGACAAGCGCGAATACGCTCCAATTCACATCAGCTGTTGTGTCCTCCGTTGGAAGTATGGTTCAGCAGCCAACTATGCTCCAAACCATGGCTCAGAGTGGATTGCAGGTTAGACCTTTTCTCTGCTGAGTTTATGGAAAGGAGTCCATTCTCAAACTCTGTCGAGTTCTGCTGGTGTTCTAACTTGTCCCTGCGCGTAGTTCCCTTCGCAGATGTCGATGCTCCCACAGGGTCAATTGAACGCCGGAGCATACATACAATCACTTTACCCTGCGGGACAACAGCAAGTGCTCCTTTCATCAGCCGGTGGGTTGACGCTTCAACAAGCAGCTCTGGGCCAAGGCATAACAGTAGTTCAAAATCCAACCCAGAAGATGTCCCAGAGTAGCGATAACAAGCAGGGCTTGAGCCAGAACCAGGCTAAAAACGGTGTGGTGACAAGTCAAGCTGGATCGAACAAAGTTCAAAACATGCCGCAGAGGTCTCAATCCAATCAGCAAATCGTGACAGGCCAGGGCCAATCGATCATCACAGGGCATCCCCAAACTCAATTCGTTACGCAGCAGAATAGCAATGGTCAAACGTTGTTCTACAGTCCTCTGGGAGTTATTCCTCAGGGGAGCATGGTCTCATCAAGTATGCAAGCGCAGACAAATCAGAAAGGCGCTCAGCAGAAATTCATGGGACAACAGAAAGGCGCTCAAGGCCAACTCCAAATCACCGGTATGCAGAACTCGCCGTACCGTCACATCAATCAGGGACCTTCACAATCATTGATCACTACCGGTGGCCAGTCTGTGTTGGGACAACCTCAGATCATCAGTCCACTGCAAACATTCAACGCGTTCGGTTCCGGGATCTCATGGGCGGGCCAACTGCAAGGGAATTCTTTGCTCCAGTCGCCGATTCTCATCCGTCAACCTGACGGCAACGTGTACATCCAGAGCGCCACTGCTCAACAACAACAACAACTTCAACCTATGCAAGTGCAGCAGTCGCTGCAGCCTTCGCAAGTATGTCGCGCTAAGCGAGTTCATGTATACGGAGCACTCGGAGATGGAGAGCCTCTTGTAACTCGCATTCGACTTTCCAGCAAATGAACCAACAAGTTTCCTCCGTGCCCGGCGTCCTGCCGAACGTTGTGCATAATGTGAGTCCACAAACTCTGGTTGGAACTTCTGCTCTGAATCAATCGACGCCCACCCTGCACATTCCAAACCCTCCGAGCACTGCCCAACAGCAACAGCAGTCGTCTCAGCAACAACAATCTCAACAACTCGCACAGCAACAAGCTCATCAACAGATGCAGCATCACCAGCAGCAGCAACAACAACAGCAGCAGCAGCAGCAACAGCAACAGCAACAGCAACAGCAGCAACAGCAACAGCAACAGCAGCAACAGCAACAGCAACAGCAACAGCAACAACAACAACAACAACAGCAACAACAACAACAACAGCAGCAGCAGCAGCAACAACAACAGCAGCAGCAACGACAACATACCCCGCAGCCGCAGCAGCAAGCAGCCCAACAGCTCCCTGTACAACTTCCTCTCACGCAAACGCCACTTCTTCCCAATTCCCATATTCCTCAAACAGGTCAAATAACGGTAAGACGCACAATCGCGCCAGGCTTCCTGAAGGAAGCACCAAGTTCCGAAGCTAGCACGAAAAACAAGGAGCTGAAACATGTCCTCATTCCCAGGTACAAGCCGGAAACCACATCATGACAACCGCCGTGCAAACCCCGCTCATCCAAGCCGTGAACAGGATGCCTCGACCACCAACGGTAAGTGAAAGTTTATGAGTTCTCCATATGAGCAGCCTGCTCTCCGGTCGCTCGTCCTCGTAACGTTCATTTATTCCTTTGCAGCCACAGCCGCAACACCAGATTCCTGTTGGAATGAAAACTGCCCTAGGGCCTGGACCGCCGAATCGCGCTCCCCGCGGACCTTCATTGCCTCCCTCGTCAGCTCTGCAATTGCCTGCCGCGTCCGGCGGAGTCGAACTCAAGGGAGCGGCAGTTGACGAAGTCCAGAAACAGGAATTGAGTGCTCAGGATAATGCAATAAGGGTCGTAGCACCGATAACTGAACCTCAAAATATGTTGCCCGTCGCCACTGTATCTCCCATGGACGCCAGCATCTCACCCATGCCGCCGCGAGTGACCGTGGTGTGTTGAGTACAATGATCTCCCCCGGGAAATTATCTGATAACAGATTCTGACACATTCCACGCTGGAGGAGATACCGGGTCTGCCCGTCCACCGGAAAGAATGAAATTCCTGCTTGATTCCTAAGGGAGTCTTTCGCATTTCTCACAGGTAACCTTACCTGACATGCCGGAGCCCGAGATGAGCACATCTCCAGCGATAGCTGCGCCATTCCCCCAGGAAGGCGGGGAGGCACCAGAGATGGAGGAGGCATCCGAGATCCTCACTCACATAATCGATGGTGAATATACCTTATGGTATCACCCATACCAATAGCTTACGGGCACGGAAATTTGTGACATTGCCTTTTAAAAATCTCTCTCCACCAGGATACGTCATCCGTGAGGGACCTACGCCGTTTCCGGTCAGCAGAAGAGCCCTTCTATCCGATGTATTGCGTCGGGAGCACGAAACTCTTTTCGGAACAGATAAAGAGAGAAAGCGGAAGGTCGAAAATGCCAGCGACTCATCCCATCCGGAAACCGAGACCGCAGCTCAAAATCACGAGAGGGTTAGTTCTGGGATCATTTTCTTGTTACCTGACAGCCTGATGGACTCTCGCGAACTCTTAGCCCGAAACAGTTGCTCTTCCAAGGGCAGCATGTCAACTTTTTCTCATGTTCCGGCGAATCATTCGATAGCTTGTGATATGCCACTCGAAATCGAGCTCACAGCTAACGGAAAACTCCCAGAACTCGAGAACCAAGATCAAGGAGGTTAGACGACTTGACTGTATTCATCTCCTCTTTCCCGGGTATCTGATGCAAGTTTTCCATCCTCAGGTTGGAGATGCACTCCCTGTCCCGGACGCTGACAAACGATCTCAGCAGGAGCCGTGTACGAATGAAGTCACCCCGCAGCGACCCCTCGAAACTCCCAAAGTCGAGAAATCCGGAAAAGTTCCCAAGTCATGGAACGTACAAGAGGTTTTCGAGTTCATAAATAGCATACCCGGATGTGCTGCCTACGCCGAAGAGTTCCGGGCTCAAGAAATTGACGGTGAGGCACTGCTCATTTTGAAAGAAGAGAACTTCGAAAGGATTAAAAACATGAAGTTGGGTCCGGCCACAAAGATTTCCGTTCGTCTGGACCAAATGCTTCCGTGAATGCATAAGATGACAGTCACGCAAGAGCCACACACAGAATTTGGATATCCCAATACATGCCGGTTTGATATGTATGGGGGATACCTTCAGAGACTACAATATGTATATGTATATATGAATGTATTCATCCATTGCTACAATAAACTGGTGTAACTGGTTTCGATTGAGGGGAACAGTCAGTCTTTTCAATCAATCAAATAATTTCGGCATCAGACCGCGGCAAGTAGACTGAATTGGGCTGAAGGAACTTGCGTTGAGCAATCGAAACAAACGAAGTGCGTGATGGTCTCAGGTAGGTATAGCAACTGGGATCCTCTGGACTCTGAGGGGAGTGTTAATTGGGGAGAGTGGAGGCAGCGAATGATTTGAAAGATTATTCGAAGAAAAAACAGTTTGGGTGATAAGGAGGAATATAGGCGAACCCGTGTTCGATGCTCCCATTTCGTCGGCACTGAATGACACCCGCAAGATTGGATCTCTCCTTCCTCCTTCGAAGCCGTCGCAGGCTCTTTCTGAAATCCTACCGATTTGACTCGGACAGATTCACTCAAGATCGAGGGGAACCCGGGAAGTGTTCACCGGAACTCGTCAGAGCCCTCAGGGATGAAGGGATATGCTTCTCGAAAGGAGTGGGTGATAAGTCACTATTCAGATCGGCGAACATAAATGTTTTATGGACGGGGAGATGGATGGATTAATTCCGTTTCAATCGTGGAGCGTGCTCATGGCTGATTGCCATCGCCAATCGTCGCTCGTTTTGTGTTCAGTTTTTTTCCGTCCCTCTCGGTTCGACACGACCTGACTCAGTGCGTTCCGGGAACGAGCTCCAGCGATAGTCCATGACGGTTGTCGAGAATGTTGACGCCAACCTGGAAGTGAAGCCGAGAAAGTAGGATGATTGCGATTGCCTCAAAAAGCACTTCGACTGACGCTGGAGGTCACGTTAAGGAATGATTGCTCCCACTCGCAGCCCGCATCACCTCCGGCTTGGTGATGGATTCTTTCATATCATCCACAGAGAGTGCTACTCGGAAGCACGAGGTACAGTCGGGATACGTTCGAGTTTTCCGCCCATGCCTTCATACCGCGCTCCCATCGGTTATACAAAACTTGACTGACAATGGAATGACTAGGGTTTGCAACAGCCGGCATTTCCAGGACCGCGAGCTTGAACCGCAAAAGCCCGCGGATCAACCATCATTACTGTAACTATTAGGATAACTATCACCAAACTCCGCTAACAATCACTGATGGTCAGTATTCCTGGGGCGAGCTTCCTTGATTTGCGGACTTTCTATTGCGGTAACCTGCCAAAATTCATAGTCCGCGGCGTTGCGGTCCTGAAAATGCGGGCTTTTGCAAACCCTAGTGATGACCAGGGTTTCAGTTGGTGGCCTGCTCGGGTCAGGAGATAATGGCAAGGGGTAAGGCCTCGTGTTCCTCAGAAGTTGAATGGTGGGACAGCCGGAAAATTCTCATGCGGATGCATGGGAATCGTCCATCCATGTTTTGCCTCACCTCTTTTCGATACTTTCAGTGCGGACTCTTTCCGCCGACGGGTCGTGGGGAGCGCTTCTTCTAGCTTCGGAACGGGTTCCGGAGTGAGATCAGACACTGACGGCCATTCACCGACACGAGAACGCACAGCCGGAGTTTGGACCCATCCTGTGAGAGGATTCACAACGGGTTTGTTTGCAACCGTAGCATGATTGGAGAATCCGGCGGGTTTGGGAACGCTCGGTGTTATTCGGCGACCTGGAGGTTCGGCGACCTCTCTGAAGAAGCCGCCTCTGTGAATGAAGTCATCCGGGATAGATACAAGCGTCTCGATTTCAGGATCGTTCGGCACTTGTTCCGGATGTGCCAGTGACCGTCCCGGAGCTCCTCGAGAAGGCCGCTCTCGGACATCGGCCCTATCCGTTCCGATGACGGGAGAACTCGTCACTGCGTTCTCGCCTCCGAAGAAGCTGCCCCGGTCCAGCGAGAAAGCTTCAAACCTGTAATGCGTATCCTTCAGGTCTTGTTACATGGTCAAGCTCTGCGTCCAGAACCATACCTACCGAGGAGAGTTGAGAGCCAGAACCGCTGAAATTCAATCGCTGATAGTTTCTTTTCTTGGGGTCGCGGAAAAATTCTGGAGGTTAGTTTCCTCTCGAGCTTCTTTTCGGATTAGCCGCGATCAGACTGGAGCTGTCGAGTCAGTGGCGATTCGAAATCAAGCTCGGATCCCCGTTTTTTCTCATCAGCACCGTGGAGCTTCGTTCTCGAATCGGACTACGCGTGTCGACGGCAGGTCTGTGCCCTTTTGGAGCTTGTCGGACCATTCGGCTCATTAGCCGAACCTGTCCCACTCCCCTTGCTCCATCATCTCGTATTCGCGATCATGACGATTGTACGGCCCAGGTCGCCGATTGGTGACTCTTGAGGTTCCTGTCATAGAGGGCTCACCTCTGCTTGGTGGAGAGGCTTTCTGAAGGCTTGATCAAGATCTGGAGCGGCGAAATATCATCACGCGTAGATTCTCTCGAATGGTCACCGAGTTTGAAGCGCCCTCTGGACGATGGGGAATCCAGACCTTCATGAAATCAAGAGGAAGGCTTATAAGAGCTTTGATCATCTCCGGGTCCAGAACACCGGTGTCCTCCGTTGATCCTTTTGATCCCAACCTATAAATCGCGTCTGTTCGTGGGTTCAATAACCTCGCTCAATTCCGAGCCCCCTACCACATTTCTTCCCCGTAGAATATCTACTGAGCGCATCAGGAAACGCTCCTTGTTTTCCATCGTCACAGGATATTTCGGAGAAAATAATTCACGAATCGGAATCTCACTCTGCGCGAGAATCTGAAGTATTCGGCGGGAGCTCGAATCGACCATCTGAACAGGAGGTCCTCGCCACGAACAGGAATCCACCTGAGATCCGAGAACGAAGTCTCAGTTGGCGGCGGACATCGCTTCTTCCCATCGCGGCTGAACACACTCACCATTTCCTTCGCTCAGGACGCGTCCAGCCTTGACGAAAATTCCTGTGTTCTTCGGAGAGGTTGCACGTTGCTCAGAGCGGGAGTCGCTCGGAGAGTCTCTCCGGAGCACGATTGAGTGATCGACCTCGGCGTAACGTCTCCGATACTCGCCCTGACCATGATATGGCGGGGGAACTTCGGGTGGTAGTTCGGTGTAAAACTCCACCCCATGACCATATTTCTCAGTGACTTGCTCACGGTCACTTACGTCATCTCTCGTCGAGGGATCCGAGATCGGGTGTGGGAAGAATCTAACGTTCGACTCAGGTTCATCCGTGTCCTCTGATGTGGGTTCTTTGGGCGAGCTGGAGCCCGGGATCTGATATCCGATGTGTCGTTCGATAATAATGACGGGGATCGATGCGTCGGTTGGCTTGCGAGTATGTTTCAGTAGATTCTTGCCTTCGAAGAAATGATCTTCAACGATCTTTGCCTAGCCTCACGCCACCGCCCCATTGAGGCGATGACTATATCAATGCTGTTCGAACTAACCTCTTGTAGTCTCCGATCCTGAGCTCTTTCTTGCAAGCAGAGGCTGGTCCACTCCTTGATCTTCGATTGAGGTCGGTAAGTAGACAACCTTTATTTCACGAGTATCGAAATTCCGGAGCAATGTTGTTGCTATGTTCCCTTTCGCCTGTGTCTTCGTGAGGAATCTCTCGTTTTGAAGCAGATGCGTGGCATGCGAACCTTTACGCGGAATATGATTACCCACTTCATCGGGGAAATTCCGGCTCTGTGGTACGAGCGGTACATCATGGGACGCGGGCGACACACGAACACATTGCAATGATATCAGCAGGAGAACCTGAATTGAAATGGTCAGAAATGATGCATCAGTCACACCGTGTCTGCGTTCGCGAGCTCTAATGACTCGTAATGTTCCTCCAGTGGCATGTTGACACTCACAATCACAAGTTCCATCGTGGAATCCGGCCGCCAATCGTTCACCTGATTGGCATAGACATAGGCGAGCTTGACGGCGCAAAGCTAACGTTTTCAATGAAGTCTCGTTCTGCCAGCGATTAACGTCTGACCAAGCAATGGGAAAGCCGAACCGGCTTTGTCAACCCGTTCCCAGGGCTTTCGGCGAGGGCCGGAGAAAAGAACCCGGCCTTTATTCATCCATCAAGTGAAGATTTGTCAGGAGGTTGGAGGCATAGTCACGTGTCTTTGCGGACACGATCGAGGTGAGAATTCAGTTCGAACACGTGAGCGGTACCAAAGCGATGAAAGATTCATCGGATCGGAGACCAGAATATTTCGTATCTCGCCTTTCGAAATCTTGACCCGATTCGCAGAGGCCAATGTTGTTCCGTGAAGTTACGCGTTCGGGCTTTGGATGGAATCAGACGAAGATGATTCGAGGCTGAGTAATCGATAATCTCTCACATCATCCACCAAGTTCCGGCGAGAACGCATAAATAGGTAGGAGCTCTGGGAATAAATCACAGATTTTCGTATTTCGCAAGCTCAAAATTGTTCGTACCTCCATTCTATTACGGCAAGCTCTCGACAACAGTGATTGAGCTTTGGAAGGTCGCGTGATAGATATTCATTCGGAGGCAACATCGCCTTTGTCTCGTCCCAAGAGAAAGAAGACAAAAGACGTCAGCGAGGAAAGCTCATTGGAAGGGCCTTGCCAACACGTAAAATATGGGAGCTCAAGAACTAAACTAGAACAGCTCAGTCAACCAGGGGCGCCCAGTAGATCTAAATTCCCCGAGCGATGAGGTTTCGTTTCGAATGGTGCATCGCTTCAATAACTTCATGTCATGAGCTAGCCACGATCAACGTTGCTCCTCACTTCTGATTCTCGCTTATTCGACAACGGGGTCGAGTCTCTCCGGCCCCCCATACCCCCACCCGAACCGCTGGCGATCGGCTTTGAATTATAATGTTCCTGGTCCTCATGTAGATGTGATCTTCCATTGTATGCATGACTGCATGTAAAAATTTCATCGAAAGGAGAAACCTGGTTACGCAGTAGTTCTCCCTAACACACTTTGCCGCCGGCGCTGACATGAAAAATATCTAAACATATATATGTGGTCGAAGCCGAGGGGTAATGGGGCTGAAACCTCTTGGGGCTGAGATGTCTGGGGACGTAATGTTCTTCGTAATGCAAAGTTATTCAAATAATTAAAACTCCACCGTGCACAGACGAGCGAGGTTTGGCCTCCAGCATGACTGTCTCAGCTCTATCGCTGTTCAGCTGATTTCTTCGAAAACTCGTTCACGGTCTACAACACCCTGAAGACATAATATTCTTTGATATGCTGCAAGATTCTGGAGTTCCCATTCAAATCGACTTGCTGGAGTTCAAAGCGAGCCATCGCCGAATAAAATCAGTTTAAGAAATGGCTGTCCCATCTGGGGAGGCGCCGCACAGGCTATACTCGCAACACAAAGCCGAGCACGTCATGCCGCATGCCTGGACGAACGAATCGGAAACCGAGGCTTCAGATTCCGACCTCTGTAATAGTCTCCTAGTACTCTAGAACCTAATAGAACTCCTCTCGGGTTATGGTCCCGAAATATAGTCGGAAACAGCGCTAGAGAGCATAGGTTGACTGCCCGATGTGGACGAAAGAATGTGCAGGAGGCTTCATCTTCGTTCAGCTCGCGACGGAGCTTTTCAAACTATATTCAAGCTTCCCTGGGTGACAGATGAATAAAACGGACGAATCTAATCTGGAATCTTCAGCTCAACCTCGAGACTACCTCTGAAGCCCGGTTCTGTTGATTTCCGGGGGCTCTCATATTCATACCAAACTTCAGTAGTGGCCAAAGAAAGAGCCTAACACACGCACCGTGCTCTCGATAACATCATGGAAAGGACGCCGTTTCGCACGACCCGAATGTGGGGATGTGAGCGGGTTAACCGACGATAGAAATTCACCACACCGAGCTCGTGTTACCGATGTTATTTCTGCACACTGAGATTATGCAGCCCCCAAAAGGGCAGAATATAGGCGATAGAGTGGACACAACTGGCGGCAGGGAAATGCAGGGTCATCCTGAGCCAGAAGAACGGAACCGGCCTCTGCTGCATATCTTGTCATGAGAGCCGTGAACTGCCGTGGGGGTTCCTGGGTGGCGGGATTCCGGGAGGGGTCCCATCCAGCTACTATCCGTCATCTCTGATATCCCGTGGAAACATTCTATATATATACATTAATTTATTGCACGTATGTTACATAATATATTTTTCGTTCATCCGAGATCTTCGAGCCTCGGTCTTGATTCACATGAAAGAGCGTGGTAACGCGGGCAGCCTTGTCCACAAAGAAGGCAGACACATGTGGCGATCGGTGTATGTCGACCGGTGGTGCCGCACAATCGATGGTGTTGTCCGTGTATCAGATAACGCGTGTAGATATGCCTTCCTGGGAAAATTGGTCCGCTCCACCAGTCTCTCTTGTTCATGATCGGGTCGTTCTCGAGCACTTCCTTGGCTCCCGCTAGCTTCAATTTCCACTCGTCCATGAATTCCTGCTGGGCTGGTGTTGTGCGTGCTTTCACGTAGATTCTCGTGAGTTCTACGGATGGTGAATCGATGTTGGCCAGCACATAGACATATCTGTTGAGCGAGGTTTTTGAGACTTTGAAAACTCTTGAGGTACGAACAGAAACAGTTCTCGAGCGTGAGATGGACCTAGAGCCTTTCCAGCCCGTAGTTGATTTTTGGCAGCGCCTTTCTATGGAAGAGCTTTAGTGCCGTATACACAGACAGAAGGTATGGGCCGTCGATTCCAATGTGCATTGCTGTAGTGATTTTACAGCACACTTCTTCAACGTGGTTCGTCAAACAAGTGCCAGTTGTTTGCAGCCGAATTCCTAGGTATTTTGCGCTGGTGACGAACTCGAGTGGTTCCCCTTTCCATGTCATTCGATCGTGCTAACTTAGAGGTCCTCCCCTTCTCAGCTTCATGACCATGGTTTTCGCCGGGTTCTTACGCGTAGCCGGTTGCTGTGCAGGATGATGATATTATCAGCAAACGTGGCTATCGTTCCCGTTCTGAACTCATCCGTTATCTTCTCTGGCTAGCCTGCGGGAGGAGAGAGAATCCGGAGCCGCTGAGCGAATTCCCTTGCGGCGTGCCTCGATTCTGGAGGATCTCGACTGAGGTTCCCCCTACCGGTATCGACTTTGAGCGAGTCTTGGTGGTAGAAACTTTCAATCACTTTCAGCATTTGACCATTGACGCCTGCTTGTTTGAAGGCGTAGACCATTCTCTGGCGTGGAGAGAGGTCAAATGCCTTCTGGCAGTCTTTCTTTGTTTCCCGGCTGAACCTCTCAGCCAGCCCTCAGAAGTATCCTGGGATCACCTTTCGGTATTGCTGCAGTAACACTCCCTATCGCCTCGCAAATCCCATTGCGGGCGGTGGGCTTGGGTCTTAAGATGGTTCAGATTTAATTCTGATACAAATTAAATCCTCTTTTTACCACATAAGAAATTTTTGTTGACGGCCGGGGATCGAACCCGCGATTGCTAGCTTAGCGTGGCACCCAAGGCGTTGGTTTATGCCACACGGCCAACGAGCCGAGCTTCTGGCCTTCTGGCAGTCTATCGAGTCTATTTTTCCCGGAATATCGATTGTCAGCCCATTGTAGTGGCTGTAGCGACCACCCGAGGGGGATTCACACCCATGAGATCCCGCCCTCACAGCTACTGTAGATTTGTGGGAGGGCAGCGAGACAAGTCCATGAATATAAACCAAGTTGGAGTTGAGCTTAACTGAGGCTATTAGTAACCTCGACCTAGCCAGCAACCGGTGTTCGGGATACACTCACTTTATTTCCAAATCAACGAACAACAAAAACGTTTCGATGGGGGAGACTAGTCGGTGTGTCGCAGTGTCACGGCCAGTGTGACCGATATCACGATTCTTACCCATCGAGAAAATTATTGATCACTGGTGCTACCTTCTCCGGATCCGTCATCTGTATGTGATGGAGGGCTTCGAGTTCCGTATATTGATACCGCGAACAGTTTTGTTTGTGTATCTGCTGGATCCTGTGGTAACCCTTTCGTTTGAACTGCATCGGGAGGCAGCTGCAATCAAAGCCACAATCGATTCAGAGGCCTGAGGGTATTCCAACTTCGACTCCGCAGTATCAAATCTTGCTGCTCTGAGGGTTCTCCCGCCGGAGTTGTGAATCTCACTAGAAGTCGGGAAGCAACACCTACCGGATCGCTAAGAGCTCGTTCTTGTACAAAGCGGCCAGCTGCTCAGAGGTGTCCGCGTCGAACGAATTCCAGTAAATATATTTGAGACGCCGATCTCGGTTGAAGGTGTAGAGGTCCTCTCCGATTCTGGTGCATCCTCTTCTCATCAGAACCTTCAGCGCGTCCTCAGTGTAGGCGTTCTTTATGGCCGTCATGTGTTTCTCGATGATTTCGGCCTCCGAATAAGCGAACGGTTTCTCTCCAACATGTTCCCTGAAATCAGGCGAAAGTTTATCGAATCTCGAAGGCCAAATAAGCAGAAGTTCCAACTGTAATTGAATAGCGACAAATCGATGTATGTCGGTCGAATAACAGGGTAGAAGCGAATGCCAAGTTTCAGCTGGAGCTCTGAACTCATCCCAACTGGGATTGTTTCATTTTCGGGTTCCGCGTTTCTACATAACGAGCCTCGGGAGACAAACCTCTCAATGCGTAGAAGGTTCAAAGTGGAGAAGACAGTCATCATGACGAATTTGTCCGTCGTCATCGTAGCGGGCAAAGGAACATCGATTGTGACCAGAGTCTTGAGTCTGTCCGGGAATAGCATCGCATAGACGTGCCCTATACCACCCCCCATTGAGTGCCCTGGAATCGTAAAGTCTCGGAGGATGCAATGGAATTCGGAGCGATCCCGGGACGTGAAATTTTGTCCATGCACAGTAACTCCTCAGTCCGCACCGATGATGGTGAATTGTTCCCAATCGAAATAATCTGCTACACGTTGGATATCGAGGATGAAGCTGTTAGGGGAGTAGGAGAGGCCGGGCGCCAGATGCGACGAGTATCCGTGACCTATGAAGTCGAGCGCGATCACCCTGAAACGGAGCAACGTTCATAACGGATCGAATCATGCGAAAAATCGTTGAATTCGATTTGAAACTGCTCAAAGAGCCTCCACGAACCTGTAGTTGGGCTTCAAGTAGGGTATGAGCAAATCATATGTGTTCGCGTTGTCTTGCCATCCGTGCAATGCCAGAATGGGTTTGGCGTTCACGTTACCCCAAGCTTTGGCCGCGAGTGTTCCACAAGGTGTGGGGATGCGAATTTCTTCACACCTGTCACGGAACCCATTAGTTGCATAAGTGACCGGAGAACGGAGCTCAACGACCGATATAATTTTGATAGTCAAAGTTCGTTTCGCGTAGGCCCATGCGAACCCGTTCCTCGAACCTACTTCCAATGATCAGCATAACTCTGGATCCCTCT
Organism: Phytoseiulus persimilis; assembly: GCA_037576195.1. Taxonomy (NCBI): domain Eukaryota; kingdom Metazoa; phylum Arthropoda; class Arachnida; order Mesostigmata; family Phytoseiidae; genus Phytoseiulus; species Phytoseiulus persimilis. The sequence continues at coordinate 53,423,086 of CM075101.1, read as the reverse complement.
CTGAACGATGGACAGAAGACACGGCCGAGATTTCGATTTGGAGATAGCGCTAGCAATCCTACAGACTGCAAGTGCTCTTGCGTTCATTCTGAGCGAGTTAAGCTGTGGCAGCTCGATGAGTCCTGCAAACAGACGGTCCATCTTGAGAATATCTGCATCATACCTGAAGAACTGTTTCCCTATCCTAGAAATGAATAAGCGGCTCCCTAACGGTAGACAAAATTTCATCAGGAAGCGAGGGATTTGAAACTTGGCATTCGGCTCGTCATTGGATGTTGACTCTCCGAAAGACATGGGTTCATCTCATAAACTGAATGGAAGACGATAACAGCCAGCTCATTCCGCAGTGAGTGCCCCGGAAGCAAGAAGTGAGAAGAAAGACAGCACCTCCATTGGGTAGATTCAAAAGAATATTCTGAGTCCTCCCGACTGATTCGAGCACGAATACGACCCCATCAAAAGTCAGTGGCTCAAAATCATTCACGATAGAGTCACCTTCCTGCATCACTGGGAGTTCCCTCCTTTCATAGAGCAGGATTCCAGAGCTCATTCCAAGAGAATCTCATTCCCAGGAGCGGAGGCATCCCTATTCACGATGACGTGAACATCAGTTACTTTCCAAGTTGAGATTTCGACCTTCGATTCTCATTGATTCTGAACCGTATGTTACAAAACGGGAGTCCAATTTCTCTCGTCTCATTATCACTGCCATGCAGCACTATCAGATGGAATGTGTACTCATGATCTCGAAAGCGGCGAACACGGTCAGTATTCGACGCAGCCGATCAGAAGAGCGACGCAATGACAAAGCACAATGAAGCGCAGATAGCACTGTCATGCTGGCATGGGATCTCCACCAGAGTATGCAATGGACACGGAAACAATCCTGACTATGCCACCGTTCGCGAAGCCAGCTGTACGAGCTATATATTTCGCTGTCCAAAGCTCAAGCCCTGAGAGAGGGTGACGGAAGTCGAGTTCTAGATCCGTTCGGTTCACTAGCCTTCTTGCACGTTCAGATCCTCACAGTTCAGTCAGCGTACCTTTATTGGTTATGGTTTCGAGGAATGAACACCCACTTTGAGGAGTGCATGATCCAGCAAGGTGCGTAAAGTTTCCAGTTATTGCATCAGGTAGGCTGACAATCGATCCGGAATGGAAGAAATCATTCACGAGGGAAGACCTTCAACTCACGTTTCACTGACAAGAGGCACTCAGGCAATATACGGCAACATCGGCGCGTATAAGTGATCGGTTGCTTTCAGACTTTCATCCTGGTGTTCGAATACTCGGGATGTCAGCTGGACGGATGGTTCCCGAGGCCCAATGTGAAGATCAACACGAGACCTCTCCCGATCGCGGCAGAGCGAGGGGTGAGGACGAAACGGCGCGCTAAAAAGTTCCAGCTTAGCTTTCGGTTGCAGACCCTTGCACCTCTACATTTTCTCGTTTCCCTGCTAGGTTACCCACAAATCCGATCTCAGCAAACGGAAAATGAAATCTCATGTCACCTGTGTCAGTTGTGGCGACCCCTCCCCTCTGTTGATCGTTGAGAGGAGGAACTGTAAAGTGGCGCCCTCTGGTATTCTGTTGCAGTCCACGCACGTGGGTCCCGCAAAAACAGATTCGACTCACTACTGCTCAGTGCTTGGGAGCGGATAGTATCGTTTGAGGAACATTGCTGGTGTTCTGAGTGTTTGACCAGACTGCAAGGATTTTTTACGACCGCTCGAGTCATGGAGGTAAGAGCTTTCGTGCGAAACTCGGGTTATCGCCAGACTTCCGAATATTCCGAGTGTACGGGATATGCATGCACCAGTGTAAGAAAACAGTCTGAGATTTCGTGCCCAGTGGATGGAACATCAGCTGCACAGTTGGCTGCACAGAACCGAAAGAAATCAGGCGGCGACTTGTCGCCTCTAGTCCATCTTCTCGACGATCGGATCAATCCGGAGTGGTTCAACCGTTCTTTCTACTCTCCATTCGAAGGTGGTCAAACAATCTCCTGCTGGCAGGCGGAAGCGCAAATTCACGCCGAGGATTCAGAAAACCCGCCTAGCAGAAATCGAGGCTAACCTGAAGCTGCTTTTGGCTAAGGGCGTGAACATGAAAAAGAGCGACGCATCGATACTTGCTACAGCTCCTCGGGTGAGGAATATCTTAGAAACGTCCTGAATATCCCTCTCTCCATTTGGTTTCGGCTCCAGTTCGTTTCGGAAGAGTAACAGCTATCGGTTCGTCGTCGATGGCCCGCGGATGCGTGAACCATCCATGGCGTTTTGTGTATGAAATCCCGCTGAGTGGATGCGTGCAGAAGGAGCTCGCAAATGAGCGGCCTGGTCAGGCTTGTGCCATCGCTGCCCATACGAAACCTGGTTTCTCCGACTGCGATCAGGAAGACCAAAATACTTCAATGTTCCCAGGAACTGCTGCGTCCAATCACGATGGAGTTCTACGCGTCGTTGACAGCGTTCGAGAAAGCGGAGTTTCGACAAGGGTGCCGTCAAATCGTTGATGGTCAGGTGAAGATCGACAAAGACAAATTGCGTAAAGTGCTCTTCGAGAAGGATGTACTACGGTAAGTGCTCGATGGTTTCGAGTCTCAGATTTCTCAGTCTTTCACTCGACCGAAGCAAGCTTCGAGCCGTGTGAGAAGTAGATCAGTCTGATCGGGGAGACATGAAACTGTATCTTCAGGTACTTGGGATCACTTTGAATTCTGATTCCTCAAGTCCTGATAATACACTCGGGGTCGGGAAATTCATGGATCGCGGAGTGCATTCGGTCCGTGTATCATCTTGAATCTTTATTCCATCGTATTGTACAATATACGTCACTCTCTCTGCTACCATGAGAGAGCTTATCAACAAGAGGTACAGTGTTGCCTGCCGGAACAAGAGCGACTTCAGGCATTTTCGCCAAAACAGTGTTTCTTGATGGGGTCGATGTAAGTGTTCTCATTGCGTACACTTTGCGACGATGTTCGGCATTTCGTGAGGCAGAGGTCGAACTGTGTTTGAACGAGAGCATATAATTTGAGTGACTTCGGGCTCCGTCCGAGACGTCCGAGAACGCGCTCGAGGGTTGGTCTTTGTTGAGGACGTAGACAACACGAAATGCAGAACTCGTACGACGAACAACAACCGTCAGCGCACGTGTCGCAAGGATACCTGCAAAGTTCAACTCCGATCGAAATACCCACGGTTGACAGAGATAAAGGATTGACAGAGATAAAGGACGATGGGGTTAAAGTCCCTCCTCGCTCATCACGTCCACCAAACAACTAGGTGTGCTGAAAGTGCTTGTACCTTTCGAGTCCCTGGTCGGCGTCGCAACAACCTGTGCTTAGCAGCAGAGTTCTATTGCACACGTAACCTCTATCGTCTGCAACCCATTGAGGTCCCTGTGAGGGTAGAGTGATGAACAAGGTTTAGATATAAAATTAGAGGCCTCGTGACGTCGGATCTCCGACAACGAGCCGCGTTCTCGGAGAGGGCGTCTCTGCAACATGAATTCCAAACACATTCTGACTGTAAATTTATTCTATCATGGCGTTGCTCTGAAATCGCGCTCGCTCACCTGCAAAGAATTGCGGCATGTCAAAGACGTCGAGTTCGACGACCAGCGGAAAGTGTTAGCGGGTAGCGATACAGAACTTATGTCCGAACCGTCAGCAGCTAGACCATCTCCGGGCGAGTCCCAGAGAACGGTGGTGACGCAGTATATGAGTGATGCTGAGAAGATTATTGCGAGCACGAGTTTCCTCCGGAGAAAACGAATGAGGTGGTTTGCGTGAATCATCACATCACATCTGTTAAACTGCACGGTGAAATCATTCGCCTTTCCCTCATGAGACACCACTTCATGATGTCAGGATCTGGCTCCCAGCTGAGCGGCTTGCTCGTACTCAGAGAACCACGATAGAGCTCAGTCGTAAGCGATTCTATCCCAGTCCGTGCTGATGTTTATTCACCGACCACGACTCATGTGTGGGATGGGAGAGCGCATGGGGAAAGCGGCGCTCTTTTTGAAACAGAGAGTCACGGGGGGCAACGAATCGTTCGTTGCTTGTTCCTTCTGGGATTCCACGGCCTTCCTGGACAGCTTTGAGCTGCACCTTCGGAGTTTGAGGGACTTTCGGAAACTGAGGTTAGGTATATGGCGAGCGAGCAGAGCGATGCGAGCAAACCGACAGCGAGCGTTTCCGGGGCAGTGCGCGATGTTGAGTGAGGCTCGGGCAAGGCTTCGCGAGCTCTCGCGCAGCCAACTTTGTTTCCCCTTTTCCTCTCTCTACCGTCAAGGCGCCATAGTGGCGTGTTGGAAAACTCTTTTCTAGGTTTGGAGCCGCCTAGAAGAAAAATTCCGCGATGTGCTCCACATGAGCTCTGAAGCCAACGCTTGTATCAATTTCTGATTTCAGATTGGAGAAACTCCAAGATTTCGTTCTGAAGCGTCGTCAACAGCGGAAACTGGTAGCCGAAGAGCAGTCAGAATTGGATATGAGGGAGCCGGGTGCCTTACTTAAATTCGGCGCGATCAAGGAGAAGCAGGCGAAATATGCAATGATAGGGAATAACGCGGTAAAGTCCGGAGATCATGCGAAGTTGAATCCGCTCAAATGAATTCAATTTCATTCCATCGACACTGATTTGGTGCAGTAGCTTGCTCAGTCTTTATCTGCCACCAACATGGCTTCGCTCTGAGTCTCTCTCCGAAGGAATGCTCATTTCGTTTAAGGCTTACGCTCTCGCTGCGAAAGTAAATGGACTGGAGAACGACATGATGAGCAGAAAACGCAAATCAGAACAGAATCAGATTCCGGCCGGTCGAACTGCCAAGCACGCATGGGGGCTGCCGGAGGAGCTACCCTCTGTCATGAAGCCTGAGATCCCTCGAAGCGTCTCCGACCCTGAAAGAGCGGCGACGAACATCAAATCCACGACAGCTGGTGAGGCGGGGTCGTCTAAACATCGTGGTATTTCGGGCATCTGTCATGAACTTTTCAGCACCTAAAGTCTCTATGAATTCAGGTTTGAAAACTGCTTACACGTATTTCTTGGAAAAATGTAAATTTCACATCGGTGACGAGAAGATAGCCACGTAAGTGATGATTGCAACCTGATATAGCTTGAGAAGAGTACATGAGTTGACTGACCTCCGGGGGACTTTAATCTTTTTTCGCGAACTCCTAATCAAGGATCAAGCGGAAGTGTGACAACGAAGGATTCCTCGTGGACGTCTGTGGGAAGATTTGTGCCTTGCATGTGACACAACTTTTCTCGAAATTGGAGGATTTCGCAGAACCCATGACTTGGTTCAACGAAGGTCAGGTGAGCATGCGGAGACCCGCAGATTCGCACGCTTGTAACCCGGGGTGGTAGTTTCTGCTCTTGGACACCATGTTGAAATTAATCATAAATCTACTTTCAGGAAGTATCGCTGTACATCCGAGACGTCTTAGAGCTTGAGCAGTGTCCTTTCCTGACACGTGTGAAAGGATTATCAGGGAATCTGATAGCCTCAACAACGCTCATCCCTCCCGACGAATGGCCGATGAAGGCATGTGGAATGAAGAAATTTTTCCCCGCCATTCTGAATTCCTGGGAGTTGATAGAATTAACTCATACGAGCAGAGAAACTTCGTCCTTGCAGATACCGACGCAGTTCGTAGTTTACAAGTGTCTGTCCGATAACACTTATGATGATAAAATGGCTGTGTGCCTTGGACCCACAATGAAAGGCTGCATTCCGTTCCAAAATTGGGACGACAAATTGCTCTTCTATGCCTCTAAGCTCAACGACGGAACAGCTATCAATGTCTATACGTTTCGTCTCGAGAGGACCCCGAGTAAATTCACGGATTTCGTAGCGTCCAGAGTTCCAAAAGATGTGAGTCGAACCATGCGGGACGTATATTTGATGCAGGAATAGGCACTGCTGAGCTTGAAAGTGGAAATCGTGCTCATTCATCGGGATGAATCTGATTCAGGACTGCCACAAGCCTCAGAAAGACGCCGTGTTACCGCTCGTCCGGATTAACGTCTCTAATTTTCTGCTGCCTTGTAAATCTCGTTTCAACGGCTGGAAGGTGAGGATGCCGCTGTTTGGTTGAGCCGAATTGATGACACCTTCGATATTGCCGCAATTAACCTTACTTCGCGGCCTTCTCGTTCCCAGCTATTCTTGCCGCTGACCGAGGCAGACGATGATTTCTCGAAGACGAACCGACACGGCAAACTCGTTCCCACTTTGGGAGTGATAATGGCCGTGAACGAGAAGAAGAGAACAGCGATCGTTTCCACCCGAACGTCCCGTCTGAAGGTGCGGTGAAAGCAGATTCAAAATGAAGTCAGTTCGACTGCGTTCAATGGTTGGAGTTCTGACAAGGTCCGTCCTTGGTTCCAGAATGCGACCCGAGAGACCACATTGTTCGGGCTTCTTCCCAAAGGCCCAATCGCTATCGAAGATCGAGGGATCGTTAACGCAAGGTTACTGCAAGATAAAAAGGTGCGTTCCATCGTTACCCGCGAGGGCCTGCGAGGCACGTACTTCGACAAGCTCGACACGGCATGAATGACATGATTAATTCTCCGTAGGGAACCGAGCTCCGTGGTTTCATTGTGAGGAAGAAAGAGGAAACTCGAGTGGAGGTCTTGTTGGGCATGGACTACCTCTTGCCAATCATGGGGCATTTGCAGGATAAAACCGGCACTCTGGTGAGATCTTCGCCCATTCTTACGATAAATCAGCTCCGGAAGGTATATGGCGAAGCTTCTCAACGCGCTCGACTCTCTTTAGCACAAACGTCTCAAACACCTGAACGTGATAAAAGTTCGACTGCTAGAAGACAAGTTCGAAACCAAGAATGGCGTGCGCGTTGAAGCTGCAGATCGCAGTTCGAATGAGGATGAAGTTGTCAACACAGTGAATGAAGAAGATGATGAGCCTGTAGAGAGAGAGGACTCGAACAATATTTCTCACAACTCGAACCTGGCTGACCTTGAGGAAGACGAAGGTTTCAACTGGGATTACGACGCTCAACCCAACCTCAGCATTCTTGCCCGAGGTTAGTATGATCATCATGTGCTGGGAGTGGTACCAGCTTGTGAAAAAATCTGAGAACACCTTCCTCGACATGCTCAGAGAAAATGGCGGAAGGTTCGGATTCGTCTTCATCATCGGAAGATGAAAGTGCGCCATCTCCCGTGAAGAAGAGCAAAAAAGAACGGGAACAAGATCGACGGAGAAAAGAGGCCGCGATGAGGGAAGCTGAGATGCAACTGTACAAACCTTCCGACCCCGTAAGTTTCTCCGGCGCCACATGGAGCATGTTAATGCAGCTTCTCCCAAGTTCCCGTCAAGTACTTTATTCATTCCATCACGCACAGATCAATCTACCGAAGACTGTAGAGGAATTCGACCGACTCGTCATGGCTGCTCCAAACGACGGTTCCCTCTGGGTCAGATATATGGCGCACCATCTTCAACAGCTTGAGATTGACAAGGCGCGACAGGTTGCAAAGCGGGGCCTGAAGCTCATAACAGGGTAAGTTCAACTTCGGGAACTACCCAAGGAGGCATGTCGCGACCTGTGCTCATGGAATCTCTTGCTCTGATTTTTTTAAATGAGGATCTCTGATACCACAGTGACATTCGTCGCTCATTACAGCAACGAAGCAGACAAACTCAACCTTTGGCTAGCCTGTTTAAATTTGGAAAATATGTATGGCACACAGGAGTCATTGGAATCTACTTTCAAGGAGGCTTTGTCACAGAACGACCCCATCAAGGTATGCTCCCGATTCTTCAATCTCGAAGATCATTTCGAGAGGTCTTTGGTGCAATCTCCAACATTTTCCCCTGCTTCCAAGGTTTACTCCCATGTGGCGAAAATTTACGGACTTTCCGGGAAGATCGACAATGCTCGGGAAACGTATCAAGTGATGCTGAAGAAATTCAAGCAACACCGAGACGTGAGTTCCTCCATAGCGGCATTGAGTTCAACCGTGCAGCGCGCCCTGGCTTAATCCTGCAGGCTTGATCAAAAATCAGGCGCCTTACTGAGGTTACGCTATCGATTTCCCGTAGGTCTGGATCGACTTCGGCTCCTGGCTCTTCGATATAGGATCCTCCCAGGAAGCTCGACAGCTCATGAAACGGAGTTTCAATTCTCTGTCCGAGAAGGAACGTGAGTGTTCTCCTCCACATCGTGCTCCATTTCCGCAACAGCCACCTTCCGTTGTTGTCTGGTTGAGTAGCTCCGGAAGCTTATCTTTGTTGAGTTTGAAGAACAAATACTTCCCATGTAATTTGTACTTGTAGATGTCGAAGTCATTCTCAAATTCGCCCAATTTGAATTGACGAAAGGAGAACGAGACTTTGGGAAAAGTCTCATGGACAATCTTCTGCTTTCTTACCCGAAAAGACTCGATCTTTGGAATGTGTACATAGATCAACTGATCAAGCTAAAGGATTTCGAGTCTGTGAGGTGAGACCATGTCTACGCAGAGTACATTATCAACGAGTTTCCCCGATGTTGACACTCACGAAGCGGATTCAACTCTTACGACCCATGTCAAAATTCCAGAGTGAACTTCAACAAGTTGTCATGCTCCAAACTTGCTCTCCGGAAGATGAAATCAGTTTTCAAGAAGTGGCTCGATTTCGAAACGAAACACGGAACTCCGGAGAGCCTTGAGGAAGTGAAGCAGAGAGTTGTAGATTATATTGATCTCGACAGGGACTGAACTCGAACGACACGAGAAGCAGCCGGGTAGGAACTCGGCAGCCGATCATGGCGCCAAATATCCCTCGTTCAGACGAAATAAAGTTCATAACTCATCATATGAGGGGTGGCACTTCCATGGAGGATTTTGGTGAGAAAATGTGAGAATTCATCGGATCGTGTCTTCTACTTGGAGTGGAAAAGTCGTCGCCTGGTGGTCTGGCTTCCGCAGGAGAGCGAGGGGCCGATGGCGATTAGCGAGATGATAAGTGGGGGAACGACTTCTCTCTGCTCCGGTTTGACTCCGGAGGTTAACATCAGTTATTCTAAGGATAGATGAGATCAGTGTACATCGAGGAGGTAGGTAGGAAACGAGCTAGGATAGCTGATTTCATGAGATTTCGTCATCTCGACTCGTGTTGACCGTAACCCCCAAATATCGATGAAGTTGTCGATCACCGGGTCCAAGTCCAGGTTTTGACAGACTCGGGCTGATTTTGGACGCACTAGCTCGCAACGAGCTTCTGCTTCGCGAGACTCACTCATACCACGATCCAGCAACTGGGAACTGAGTATTCTAAGCTCTGCCTGCGGTTATATTCGGACGTTGACATCAATGTCGCGCGAGGAGACGGATGTGAGTGGAAGAGAGCGAAGTTCAAACGTTCTGAGCTTGTTCGGTAAAGGTTCTCGCGTCGAAGCGCCAACATCCCACCAAATCAGCTGCTAATCCTCGCTTCACATACGTGATCTGCCAGGTATGACGCACTGTCGCTGGCGAGTGTTTCACTGCGTGTTTCTTGAACGGCTTCCACTCCGATCCTCACCGAGGGAAGAATACAAGAAGGCGAGCCGGAAACGGCCCAAAATGAGCAAGGACAGCCGAGAACACGAATTTACAGCATATTGGAAGCTTTAGCTCCAAGATGCGAATTTTTGACGTCATTGCAAATGGCTAGCTTGTGCCACAACCAACGCAAAGTCGCGTTTCCCGAGCCGCCCGAGCAAGGCGCACTGGCATCATCCACCGTACCACAAAAGTATCGAGCTAGCTGTGAGAGACACCACGCGTTGCGTAAACAAAGCCAAGTGAGCATTTTATTTCATGCGGCGCGTTTTCATGTCGCCAGGGTTCTCGTCACAGGTTCTCGATCGGAAAATCGGGGTCGTCCGGCCAGCGCGAGTCCCTACACCCGCTCGGATTCCGTGTTTTCGAGGAATATCATCAGAGGGTGTCGACGAACGTTGTTGAGCTAGCGGGCTGTGGAAGCTTGACAGGTGCTGTGGTACTTCCACAGTTTAGGTCCAAGCAGTCGCCTTTGCTGCCGAACCAACCAAGTTACATCTAATAAGTGGTGTCTTGTTTGTAAGATCGAAACGAACCAAGTTTTTGGACACAGTGAGATCGGAGACCATAGAAGGAACTTTTAAGTATTAGTGACTTCGCAATCAGCATGAGCCAGGATGAAAACCAGGAGTGTCCCTTGTGTATGGAAACTCTCGAGCTGGACGATTTATCATTCTTCCCTTGCATTTGCGGATACCAAATCTGTAGATTTTGTTGGCACCGTATTCGAACCGACGAGAATGGTCTCTGTCCCGCGTGTCGGAAGCCGTTTTCGGAGAACCCAGCGAATTTCAAACCCTTATCTGTCGATGAGATGCAACAGAAGGCGAAGAAAGAACGTCGAGCCAAGAAGCAACGTCTTATTGAGAACCGAAAACATCTGCAGAATGTCCGAGTGCTGCAAAAGAACCTTGTGTTCGTCGTGGGTCTTCCAACGAGATTGGCTTGCTCGGAACAACTCAAGAAGCATGAGTGTTTTGGAAAGTTCGGAAAGATCCACAAGGTTGTCGTCAATCAGAGTACGTCATATGCTGGATCGCAAGGGCCGAGCGCAGGCGCCTATGTTACCTACGTTCGGGGCGAAGACGCTTTACGAGCGATTCAGAACGTCAACAACTTACGGATCGACGGACGAACCCTGAAAGCCTCGTTAGGAACAACCAAATATTGTAACCACTTCCTGAAGGGTGGCCACTGTCCCAAGGCGGATTGCATGTATCTACATGAGCTGGGAGACGAGGCGGCATCTTTCACCAAAGAGCAGATGCAGGCTGGCAAGCATACGGAATACGAGAAGCGACTGCACGAAGAACTGCGAGCAAAGGAGGCGAGCATCAAAGAGCACAAAAGCCGAGTCAGTCCTCCGCCGACGACAGAGAGGATTGGGATTTGCATGGGAGCTCCTCAAGGTTCTCCCCAACAGACGACCAATCGAGCCAGACACAAATCCGAATGCTCGTCCGAGGAACCCTCGTCCTGTGATGATCAGAAATCTCCCACTCCACTCTCGGAACGCAGTGATTCGCCGGAGCAAGAACTCGGAGCGCACGACGAAGCACCGTTGGAAGAAGCAGAGGATTACGAAGAATACGACTCTTCTTTCGGAGAGCAGCAGCACGACAGACGGCACAGAGACGGAGACCTCGATCGAGAGCTGCGGGAGCAAGACCGAAACATGGATCGGGATCCTCCCCAGCAGCAACCGGAGCGCTGCGCGAGCCCCCTCCTCCTGTCATCGCAATCGTTGAAAAGCTCGAGCGTAATGAGGCTATCGCCCCCAACGGGCCCCACTATGTGCTCCACGCTCGACAGTGTTGACCATTTTCCCGATCAAACTGGACCTTCTTCGATGGGCCACAACATGAGCCATCTCCATCAGCAGCTCCACTCAGCAGCTACGTGCCAGCAGTCATCGTCGGGCGCGAATCTTCATGCAGCCGCCGCGGCAACCGCAGCGGCCAATGGCAGCCAGCCGACGAGTCTGGTGAACGACAATGAGCTCGACTTCGATCCTTTCTACATCTCTCAGAAAGGACTCGCCGATTTGATCGAGCGAGAACAGCACCATCCCCAGGAGCACATACCCCTCAATCCGCTCGGGGGCGGATTTCCGTTTGGCCGGATACCGCAAGCGACAGCCTCTCCGCCTGGAATGCCGCATCCTCACAGCTCGGTTCCACCGCCAGCGAACAGTTTTCTGCAAGGCATGCCGTCTCTCAGTTCGCCTCATTCCATTGTCAATCCGGCATTGTCTGCGCAATCTCACACGTCAATGAGGAGAGCACCTCCACCTGGTTTCGGTCCACCTCTGGCCGCGCCCACGGCGCCAACCCAGGGCCCCTTCAACCCTTTCAATCAGGCTCCTCCGCTTGGAGCAGCGCATCCCATGGCTCCGTTCTTCAGTCAAATGGCGGCCGGCAACGACCATATGAGTCAAGGATCACCGTTCGGACATTTTAGATGTTTCGCTACTGGTGCGAATACGCCTCCAGGGATGCCGCAACGGCCGATCGGCGGTGGCAACGGCGTCGTCGGCAACGGCGGCGTCGGCATCGGCGGTGGCTTGAGTACGAACAACCACCACCACGACGACCTTCTCAACATGAAAGAACAGCAGGACCAGTTGCGACAGCTGCTGCCCTCAGTGAATATTTCGTTTGGACCGGCTCCTTCGTCCACTTCAAGCGCCCCTCCTCCCGGACTGCAGGGGATGTTGGGTCATCGTCAGAGCCCAATGGGTCTCGGACTGAGCCACGGGACACACGCGGGACATTCGGGCAGTGGCTGGAACGATACGCTCCATGATCCGGCTATTCTATCGTCTTCGAGACATTTTCAGAATGCAGCAACCACCGGGCCAGAGCAGAGACCGCCATTTTTCTAATGTGCATCGTCTTTTTGACTACTACTCGATGTAATCAAAGTCGAATCGCTCCTCCGGAAAACACAACTGTCATCATCCTCACCTCAGCGAAAACAGAATCGACTCTCCTGACCGACCGACTGATCGACTGATGCATCGACCGACCGATCGTTCGATAGACGACTTCCACGGATATCACGCGATGTGACTGCTGTCGGAACGAGTCGAAGTCATCTTTCCTAACGGTCTAGTAATGCTATACGATGTTGCTCGCAGGTATCCTTTCTCTTCTCCTTCTCTTCCTCCTCCTCCCTCGACAACACACAAAGCTTCGAGAACAGACCACCCCCGAGGGCTGCTGGCGGAGCCGCAGTTACTGCAACGAAGATCCAAGGAGAAGTGGAGAATTCGATCTTCGGACTGATTCCGAGCCGAGCTCGATGACGACCATGAGACCAGCTGAGCGGTTTCGTTGCCTGACGATCAAACAAGCAGCTGTGGTCGTAATCGCAATATTCGAACCCTTGCCACTTTGCATCGGATCTGACCTCTAAATTCACTTTGTCATCTGCTCAGAATCTGACAAAATTCATGAGTGACGAACGGACCGACTGAGACGGCTGATAACGAACAGGATGTCCCTCGCGGCGAAGTCAGAGCTTGAAACACCCGGTTTACTCTTTGTATTGATAGCTCGTTCAGTCGGGAGGATTCAGGTATTGCAGTAGGTCACGCTTAACTCTTCTGCTGGTCCCCGACAGGAATGGTCCTAGAAATGGACCTCCGCCCAGCTTCCAATCCAGCTCAACCTCATCATGCCTCTATTCCTGTTGGTTAATCGCATCTTCGCGACCGAGACTGAGAAGTCCTACAGACGTTCGAGGGCGCAGATTCTCGGTACGTGAGAGCAGAGTGGTTGGCAGTGTCGCCAAACCGAAACGGGAGAAGCTTGCTACATAAACTCAGAGGAAGGATCAGTTCGCGTCGAGAGCAGATATCAGAAGCCAAATCCCTGATTGATAGATTGTACGCTCGATGTGCTGAACGAGTCGAAGTCGCTAGCCGAGCCATCACAGATTGGAACGCGAAATATTATACCAACGAAGCTTCGGGAGTCAATGGTTCGTCACTCAAGGATTACGACTGCTGACCATGTACGAAACTGGAGTAGAAATCATAGATATGTTTTGGGGAGCCTCCGAAAAACTAGGCATTCGTTCGAGAAAACGTTGCATTGGTGGCCATTGTGCTCACGACCCACGTAGGAGTACGAGATGTCAAATTCAGGCGCGGACGGAGTCAATCCGATTGTTGGGAGCAGCTTTCTCGCATGAGGAGGTGGACTGGAGGGGGGAATCGGGAATACCGAGACTCCAGTTCCCGAGAACTGAATTTTATCAAGTGAAGAGGAAAGGCGATGCTCACGGTGGGCAGGCGGAAGAGGACCTAGTGTGCGGTCATCGAGTTGAAGTTGGACATGTAAACCTGTGGAGAGTATCAAGTAAACAGGGCTAAACATAAGGGGGGCACACACACAGAGTCTGTATCGAACAGACAACAAGAAGCGGAAGAACAGATGAATAAATATAGTTAAAATAAACAAATTGAACGCTGGCTGTCATTGTTATTTTTTCTCTCCGCAAGGAACCGTTGAGGGCCGGCAGGGAGCAGCCAAAGCCCTGGCTGAGATCTTTCGCAGCAAGGATGAAGAAACTCGACATCTGATGTCTGGCTCGGTATCTCTCGGAACTCGACAATGCTGACCGTATCACCGATATTCTCGTCAACGGTGGGGGCTCACGAAAGGCTGAAGAAGTCCCGCTAGCTCGATCGGCAGAAACGTCGTCGAGCCGAACGGGAGAAATGTTTCCGGAAGAAGAGACTTGTTCCGCCGATCTCGGCGATCGCGTGGCTGCCCATGGAGACTCTTTGCCAGCTGCGTCCCTGACACATGGGGAAAATTCTTAGGTTCGCAGACAATTTTTTCCGATCAGATACATGAAGCGGAATCATATCGGCCCCTCGAGGGGTAGTTTGCTTCCTACACCACAATGGGTTCTCGCAACTCGGACTAATGAATCGCATCAGTCACTGCAATGTTTAGATGGCGATCGTGCGAAACATTCGTGAGCTTGAGTCGTTCCGAGCTCTCACGACCCACGAAGAATCGAAGTCATCAACATCCGCCATGGTATGCTCCGTTTGACTGGCGGCCATCTGTGACACGAGATAGCCCTGCGACAGGGGTGGTTTTGGAAGATCCCTGTCCTTGTTGTTCCTGTCTCGGAGAAATTCCACGTTGTTTTTCTCGATGTGCATTCAGAAATTCCTCATTCGATAGAAGCATCGTATGAGGCTGAATGCGGATCGCTAGAATCGCAACGAACCATGGGGAAATCTTCGAGGAATGACCATGAACGAAACTACGGAACCGGTTTGATCAGGAGCAATGTCAAAAATCTCAGTGATTACGGACACCATGCATTTTCCTCATCCGACATCCCGAGTTATACCGCGAGCGGGGGACAGCTGTGGTGATGACTTCGCGGATTTCGAAGGTTCATAACTCATCAGAACACAAGTTAGAACTAGGGTAGAACGCGCCCGCAGAGAATATCCGCGCGTTGTTGTAGAGTAAACGATTATCCGTCCAGCCTCACAGCGGATTAACGGTGAGCTCGCATTCAATCATCCCGGGGCTCACTGGTTCAGCAGAATTATTCCCACAATTGCCCAATTTCACTCCGTATACCGGTCTTAGATTGATAGAGTCTTGTATCGAATCGCCAGAGTAACCGGGGACGGGGAGCTTGACCCTTTCCAAACTCAAGTCAGGGTGAGGTAAGTTCCGCCGATTCCGGAGCTTCGTCATGACGGCCCCGTTCTCCGAGAGGAAACATCTTGAAGGGTAGATTCCGGTGGACCGCTCACTTCCGCCACCAGAGGGATTCTCTCGGTGGAAGTAACGTTGCTTATGAACCGAGGTCTGAACCAGATGTTCCTTCAATGAGGCAGTCCTTATCCTGCATACCTCAGCTTCAGGCCTGCTAATCCGGCTCACCATATCTCCACGAAGCTGAAGGAAGCCTTCCATAAGTTGAGTCTGCGTATCTCTCAACCTTGTTCTGAAAAATGCCCTGCGCCGCGAACAATTCCACCTCACTCATCGCTCTCATACAATAATGGTCGAGCGAATCGGAATCCTACACATTCAGCAATGAGGGAGCAACGATGCTGCTGGTTCTCAGAGAAGTGGAGATTCCACTCGTCGATGACCTGAAATCCCCGCCACGGTTCCTGCTGATTGTTCAGAACATGTTGCTGGAAACAAGTTACTCGTCGAGAGAATAAATCTCGATGCTGTCGAAATTTTTTTTGCAGTCCTCTTTATTTGACATGATTTTTGTTCGACTTTTCGACGACATCATACACCTCGCCTCTTCGTCGCAACAAACACAATCCGCCCAACAAACTACAGAGATAGTTCCGTCTAACATTTGACGATTTCAATCATGATAATTGTTCACTGCTGTCATCCCCGATTTCATTGGGCTGTTTTTAATCCCTTATAGCCTTGTTGGGATAGCGAGTGTTTGCGCGCACTTTTGGCACCCTGAAACAGACCGTGGGTACGCCTCTGGAGACCTCTACAAATGAACTCGAGGAATTTCGGTCGAGTTATCCAACAAAACAATCTGTTCTCTAATCATCTTCCTCCAATGCGGCCTCGCTCCTCCGAAGTTTCGGCGTTCCACTGTCCGTTAGTTTAGCGTCCATAAGGACCGTTTGAAGCTATTTCCTACTATGCTCGGCACACACCGTCTCTCGCTCAGCTGAGCTCGTTTGAGAGCCAAAGATTCCTCATATGATGTTATCTTGCAATTTTCCCACTTCGAGTAGGCGAATTTCTCCTGCAATCCTCATTATCGTGTATTTTTCGCTGAGAAAATGATCGATCAGGTGATTGATCGCTGCTCAGTTCATCAGGAGCTTTCATCCACGCAACCGGATAAATTTAGAGCGAATTCTGCTCGAACGTAGAGAGCAAGGAACAACACCCGTTTCTCTTTGTTTCATCTGTGCCCGACATTTCCATCAAAGACGACCAGGTCGGCCTGGAATCGGGGTTCCCGTCCTGTCATCGTGGACTTCGGAATCGTTCTCTCACTCATCAGACAGAGGACACTTGTTCCGAATCGAATATCGGAGTTAAATTCAGATCTTGTTCGGAATAATTTGCAAGGAATTCGATGCCTTGCTCGAGCCTGGATTTCAATCGGTGTACCCATCAATATCTAGGTTGTAATCGATGCTAAATGTAATCGATTACTGGTAATGTGGTGGAAGCTTTATCAAGAGTCATTAAATAGGTTGAGTTTCTTCCGTGATTTTGCTCCGTGCCCTCGATGTTATGGGTAACTTCTTCGCGTCATCTATTCCTATATCCATGATGAAGTTTAAGTGATCATAGGAGGTATTCATTATTCTTATCGTCATTATTATCTGTGATTTACATGGGAGCAGTTTGACTGCTTTGGCCATTTTAGAAACAGGTATCCTGGGATCTTGATCGGGGAGGACGTGAGCGCGGGAGTTTGAAAGAGACCGATGATGGGTTTCCTGGATTGACTCATTGATCGGTCTCTGGAGGGACGAATCGCGATTTACCCGCGATGAACCCACCCGCCATAAATGTACAAGGAAGAGCGATATATCTTCGCTTCTTTCATTTGATAGCAGTGTAAATATATTATAAGTATCATTATACTGTATATTTTACAACAATATACCCTATTCATGATGTTATGAGGGGTCGCATCGACTTATATTATTGCTTTCGGAATCTGCTGCTGCTGCGATCGACCGCTTTCGATGGGCTAGAGGATCAGTCCACCGACCGATCACTCGATTGTCCGATCGATCGGCTACTTGACAATCTGCCTATCTTCATCTTAAGTCAGGCAATTGGAAAGGTCTGTCTGTCTGTCCGTCTCCTTCTCAAAGAGGCTTCCCGCCAGTTCTTTACTTTCTTAAAGCTCGCTCAGGAGGCAAACAGCAACAAAATTCAAAGATGAACAGCGTTTCCGCCCTGCGGGGGAAATGTGACAGATCAGTTGCAACTGAAAATCTTAGATGCGAGATTCTTCATCACTTGGTGTTCTAAATATGAGGTAGGAGGGTTTTTGGGTTTCTCTTCTGCGTCATCCTTTCTGGATTCATAGTCGTCGGCGCCATGGTCCTCATCGGCATCGGCATAATCACTTCACCTGTTGGTATCGTCAATCTTGGTTGAAGCTCCGAGAATTCGCAATAGCGCGTTTTCTGCGTGAGACTAGCTGAGGTAGATTGGTTGTGAGAGCCGCCTAGGCAGATTCTGAGGCGCTGTAGTATAACACGAGTCCCTGATACGAAAAAAAAGCTCGGAACGCTTGGAATCATTGAGCGAGCTCTGATCGATCAACACGACATCTCCTTGGGCTCACAGTAGGTGTCCGAACTTTGAAAGCTCAGACCTCTGAAGGGCCGTCCATCGTTCCCTCGACTCACTCAGTAACTTGCTATCATAAGCCCCCCCCCCCCCTCTCCCACCCCTGCAGACGGCTGGGCAAATTATCAGTCGCCCAGCAGTACATTGCGGAGAATGTCTCGAATTCGTGTTACGAATCGTCGGTACACTGGAACCAAACCGATAGAATACGCGAGAACGAAAGCTCTTAGCGGTTGTTCCGCAATGCGAGTGCAGTCGATTCCGCAAAAAGTGGAACTTTGAACGCCTCTGACAGGTTTGTTCATCAGCCACGGCTCAATTGTCGCAGCCATCTCGGGTCCGAAGTGACTGAGCGATTTTCTCAACTGCCGCGGCAACGTTCCTGCAACGTATCGATTTGGCCGCGCTATAATGCGGAGGCGTCCAGACGCCCTAGCAATCAACGAAATAAACAACAGCACTTGGAGTGGATGTAAATGTCTAAGGAAGAACATTAAATCGTGTTGCCAACTCAATCAGATCGGGACTCCTTCAGGGAAGCCACGCGGAGACGCGAACTCTGAGGGTGAGGAAAAATGACCTCCCAGAATCCAAGGAAAGCTCCATGATTTTCTCCGTCCATGGTCTCGCCAAGCCGAAATATTCATCACTCCTCGGATTCCAGTACCGGGTCAACGACTCTACCGGGAGCACCGCGACTGTGAGCAATCGCCATCGGTCGTTCTCGTTCACATCGTACAAGCAAGACTACCTAGTGTATATGTATCAACAGAGAAGCGTTGTACCCGTCTGCATTTTGATGTGTCGGTGTTTAGTTGCTCGGAGTCGTCCTCGCGCTGACCAAGCGACGAGGTCGGCTCTCGCAATACGGCGGTCACTGCCGAGTGCCACCACTTTGTGGCTTCACCCAGCGGCTTATTGTTCACTCGCTCTGATCTGCTCCTATCGGATCAGACGAAGTCTGCGATGATCAGTAGTACCTAGGGAGGCACATGGCACTCGTTATTGCTCTGGATACCACTCACGTACGGTAGTTGTTGTTGGCCGGCCATTTCAGATTATCCATCTAACGTGCCACACATTATAAGTCGTCAAAGACGTAGAGATATCGATGGCGATCATAACTATGTTAATTATATTGGTTGCCTCTACGCGATAGCTGATCTTTCAGGAAGTGCATTTCTTAATCACCTGCTGATCCGTCATCTGGATTAATTTCATCAATCAATCATCCAAAAATGCCCTCGTTCTCTCCGGTGTTATACACCAAATGCCTTTATAAGGCCAACCTTTCGGTTCGACGTCTCGACCTCACTTAACTTGACTAGCATATATCTACGGTCCCGTTGGCCGCGTTTCAGTTTAGCCAGCGCTCTATTGCTTATTCTGTGAGAATTTCCGCCGGCAGGTCTTCTTCGCAGGACTGCCATTGTACGAATTTATTGCTTTCCGTGGCTCGCGCTTCCATTCCTCCATTGGTTCGCGTAGCGAGGCTCGCTCAGCCAAGAGGTTGTGTTTCTCTCATGAGCCATTGCAGAACCGTCTCCTTGCCCTGATTTTCGAGCATTCGACCAACGACAACCCGACATTGCTCATGATAAGTATTCAGCCACTCGATCTGAAAATAATTCCACAATCCAGGCTTATCGGTTACGAGATTCACAGCGGGAAACCTATCGGGAATGACAGGTTACGAAGTTGCGGTACCGGAAGAGTGACCGAGCTCGGTATCTCTCCTCGCCTCTCTCTCTCTCTCTGACTTACCTCAGCTTCCGTCAACATTGTAGGGTTCAAAAGTTTCTTTTGAACTGGTACTAGAGTTATTGTTTCAAAAGTCAAAAACTGCTTCTGCTTGAATTGGTATTTCGTGTCGACTGGAATGATTTGCGCGACGTTCTCAAGACGTATCCCAAAACTGGAGTCTTCGTAATATCCAGGTTCTGAAGATTGAAATGTCTCCGTCAACTACGAATATTACCGTACGAATCTATTGGATCTGCAGCATCGAAAACGCGGCAGTTAGCTGGATATTCTCAACGTACCGATGCTGGTGAACATGCCCTCCCTCAGGCCGGGATCCTTGGGATTCTCTTTGAAAGAAATCGAAAACGGCCCCTCGTGTACGTTCAAGTATGCCCCGACTCCGTGACCTGTTCCGTGCATGTAGTCCAATCCGACGTCCCAGAGACTTTTCCGAGCTAACGTGTCGATCATGTTGCCCTGTTGGGGAAGAAACGAGCTATGATTTCAGGGCATCCCCGATCCGTGGCAAAAGCTCGGCGATAAGGAAAGCTCCGCTCGCGAATGACAGGCAAAGTTGAATCCTCCAAATCTGTGATCAAACCTTCGTCAGTCGCGGGAACTTCGTGGTGCTGAGAGCGATGGCTCCTTTCACCACCCGTGTGTAGCATTCGCGCTCTTTGTCTGTAGGAGTACCGAAATGAACTGTACGAGTGACATCGGTCGTCCCGTCCCGATACTGACCCCCCGAGTCCACTAAATAGATTTCATCAGTGGTGACCGGCCTGCAAAGAAACAGATTCGTTGCTCAGATTCGCTGGGACTCGATGCTACCCTTGGATCCGCTTGACATGAATGAGTTCTGACTATCGCACCTGTCGCTATCTCTAGATGGTTTGTAGTGGATAACTGCTGCGTTCGGCCCGGACGCGCTGATAGTAGCGAAGGACAGGCCGACATAATCGTTTTGCTGCCGCCGGAACGATTCCAACTTGTCTGCTGCTGAGATTTCCGTGACCCCACCCTTCGGCACCTCTTTCTCCATCCAGTCTAGGAACTCGATGAGAGCGACGGCGTCGCGGATCTGTGGAGTAGTCATTCGTCGTAGCTGGTCACCCCCCGGCTGTGTCGGCTTGAACCGTCCGGCACAGAACTTTCCTTCTCGGAGCCGGTCAAACGAATGCGAACACTCACGTGAGCTTTTTTCATCCCTTCGATTTCTATGGAGTTCTTGACGGCTTTCCTAAGCTGGATTGGCGATTCTTCCTGAAGCCGTCGTTCCTCGGGAATCGAAGAGACGATTCCGTAGGATGAACTCGGGGACACCCAAATGCGACCGGACTGTTGTTGCATGAACATCGTCAGGAAGTCCTTGAACATCCTGTGGAAGGAAAACAATGTCCTTCAGGTTGGAGCTCTCTGCGGGGGAGCGGAGCGCATCGCGATCGCTGAACTTTAAAACATTCGGGAACGCCCAACGAAGCGCTCACCAATAGGGTTGGATGTCAACGCTCTCCACAAGAAGTGGATGAATTTGGTTCTGATGAAGTTGCGACTCCAACGATCCATCGCCACAGTTGGTGTCCACAGAACTTTTTGGCGACCGATTCTCCGAGAGAGTTAAGTGCTTCTCGAGTCCGATTGTGATTTTGTTCTCATCCACGAAGAGGTGCGCAGATTTCAGAGTGATGACGGCGTACGCAAAAAACACTGGATTGAATTCGATGTCACTTCCGCGTAGATTGAATAGCCCTACGAAGGAAACCTCGGATTTAATACCTCCGGGAAAAGCTTCAACAGAATTCGTACCTCATCGATTGCACCCGGAAATTTCCAATTGAACGCGACACTCACAGGCTATTTCGTCTAGCGCGGTCACAATCAGCGCCTGCGCATTTCTTTCCTTCATGTCTTGACGAACGTCAGACAGTTTCTCCTGCCATGTTCGACCGGTCAACATAACAGGCAAGGCTTCCACAGGGGTTTCCGAAGGAACGGGGCGATCGTCCCACACCTGAATCCGATTGTTCCAGATTTGGGGAAATTGAAGACTTTCTAATAACATGAAATCAACTCGCTAGCGATCATCAACGGTCGCACTCACATTATCAACGAGATTCTGGGATACTGGCACTAGCTTGTGACCGGCACTTCCAAGTTTCCGAGACAGTTGTGACCACTTGGAGAAGGATATCAGCAATGAATCAACTCCAACTTTCCCTTTGGCGGGAAGCACTTTCGAAAGCCACTGATGAGGTTCGAGAGTGTCTGGGAGTCCTTCTTTCATTAGGGTCCATTGTTGTCCTAGTTCTTTTTCAGCCTGACTGTGATATCGTCCGTCGGTCCAGAGCGCGGCATGCTCCTCGGTGATAATCGCTGTCCCATAAGAACCGGTGAAGCCACTAATGAACTCGAGTCGCGCATCGTTCGACGAAATGTATTCGTTCTATTAAATGGAGAAAGGTTGAGTGAGTATTCAATCCGGGTTTGGTTGGCTCAGCTCGCGATCGAGCGCTTCATTCAGCAGGGCTCGCTTCCTCCGAACTAGCGACTCACCATATGAGCATCGGCATGAGGGATGATATACGCGGAAATTCCTTCAGGCTGGACCTTTATGAGAGCACGGAGTCTCTTGAGAACGGAAACCGAACTTCTCATGGCCATGTCGAGAGGCTCGCAAGGAAGCTCTGAACCTACAGGGATAATTTTTGATTACGATTCTTCCAGTGCTTCGGGTGCAGCTTCGTCAACCGCGATTTAGTCGCTCGCGCCATCCCGACATTCCAGAAGACCCGTCGGTGGATCCTCTACCATCAGAACACTGAATAGCATTTCGGATGGGACCGATTTCGAGAGAGATCGTTCCAAATGTCTCGGGGCTCGAACGAAGCGAGTCTGACTCTATCTGCCATCGGATGAAAGACCACTTTCTCCCTGACACACCTTCTCAACGTTCGACGCGCTCTATTTCAATGGGTTTTCTCGCGCTGCTAGTCGCCAATACTTATGGAAACACAGGTTTGATTAGTTTTGGCGGGTCCAAAACAAAAAGTGTCGTTCTTCAAGCGTCTCACGTATGAACCAAAGAGTGATGGAGTTCCCGCGATTTGGTTGTTGAGAGCACATTTCTGGCTGGAAATCTACGGAGCTCACGTGAGAAGAGAAAATCCCCGAAAAGTTCCACGGGCGCCCCGCATAGAAGATACGATGAACTTCGCTCCCTCCCTCAAGCGCGCCCTCCCTCTTGTGGCACTCTTTCGCGCCTCGGTTCTGGGGCGTTGAGACCGCCATTTTGGATGGAGCGGCTGCTGGTTTCAGCGACGTCTGGTCGATCGAGTGTAAACGCGCTGTCGTCTGTGTTGTTTCAACGAGCTGCGGCAACTCGGAGTGCGGCCAAAGTTTCTTATCCTGGTGGGTCCCGTTGAGTACGAACGGGGTGTCGTACGAGGTAGTGTCACCAACGACCGGTGCATTCGGGAGCCGCCCAACTTGGGTACTGTCAATAACAAGTAAGCCCCGGGGGAGAGAGAGAGTCAGCGACTCTACAGAGCATTGCCGGGATTCCGGTACTCTATGATGACATGATTCAATCAGCGGATCGATAGAGATCGACGGTCCGGTTCACGTGAGAGACGTGTGCACTGCCTCTCGAATCAACTGCATTATGTGTCTGTCCCCTCGTCCTCCGCCGCTGAAAACAAGAGCAGGTGGCCTATCTTGGATTTTCCATAACGAAATCCCACAGAAGGTTTTGAAATTCTGCTGAGCGTCTCCAGCAAGGAAACCCGCGACGTCGCACCAACTCATCGGCGCGTTCCATCGTCTTGCCCAGTAAAGAAACTCCTCTTTCAGGAGCAACTTCTGAATTCCGACATGGGCTCGAAGCGGAGCGACTCTGAGGAATCGGACAGCAGCGATGGAGCCTCAAACTGGCGCCGCGGGAAGAATAGGAAACGAACAGAACGTCAAACAACGGTGTCCCCGAGACGCGAGGGTTCCACGTCGAGAGAAGTCCGAGCTCAATCGACCAGTGCTGAAAAATCCCCTGGTCCGCGCGAACGGAGGGATTCGCCGTCGTCGGAAAGGCGGCGGCGGCGGTCTGCCTCATTCGAACGTAGAAAAACTCCGCCAACGAAGCTCCGGCGGTCGGTTTCACGGGAACGAAACACATTGTCTTCGAAGCCAGAAAGACGGCGATCTCAATCTAGAGAAAAGCACAGAGCATCACGGCGGCATAGGGATCGTCGGTCTCCGAAGGAGCACCGTCGCAGACGAGATCGATCTGGCAGTCCCCGAAGAAAATATCACCAGGAGAAGGGTTCTCGGAATGAACGGAGCTACAGCCCCTCGTACAGAAAGCGCAGCAACTCTCCCGGTGGGAAGAGAAAGCCCGCCAGGCGCGGGGAACGCGATCGCTCTAGTGACGGCGAAGGAAGGCATCATCGTTCCAGGAGCGACGAGCCGACGAGTCCGCCTCGAAAACATGGCTCTCGCAGGACTGTGGACAAAGGGAAGAAAAAGAGTAGGAGCAGGTCGAGCAGCAGCTCAACCGCTCCGGAGACATCGAACGAGGACCAGCGTGCGAAGTATGACAATTATCTGGAAGATGAACAGTCGAGAAAAAAGGAAGACAGGAAAAAACTCAAGGCGCTCATGAAGGAAACCGAAACTCCAGAACAGAAGCGGGCTCGACGGTTGGCAAAAAAAGAAGCCAAGGAACGTAGAAGAAAACAGGAACTGGGCTGGAATGACGAGTTGGCTGGTTACACGAACCAGGACAATCCGTTCGGAGATTCCAATCTGCAGCAAACATTCAAATGGGGCAAGAAACTTGAAAAAGAAGGGATGAAGGACATCAAAGATGAGCAATTAGAGAAACTGAACCGACGAAAACGCGTAGAGCAACGGCAGGAGCTGGAGAAGGTCAAGGAAAGACGTCTAGAGAGGGAACGAGAGCGAGCCGAAAGAGAACAACTCTTGGAGATGGAGCAGCGGAAACGCGAAGGGGCTCAGTTTGATGAATGGGCGAAACAGGAAGATACTTTCCATTTGCAACAGGCAAAACTACGCAGCAAAATCCGAATTGAAGAAGGTCGAGCAAAGCCTATCGACTTGCTGGCGAGATACATTTCGGCTGAGGAAGAGGATTTCTCCGTCGAAATGATAGAACCCTACCACTACCTGAACGGTCTCTCTTTGGACGACTTCGAAGATCTGATCGAGGATATCAATGTTTACATGAGATTAGAGAGTAGGAAAAATCAAGAATATTGGAATGACATTCGCATCATTGTCGACGAAGAAGTTCGGAAGCTGAAAAAGACCGAGAGTGATGAGAACCCCTCTGGCCGTCAGACTATAAGTTCCGAAGTGAACAAGGACATTGTTGATGTTTTCAAAGGCAAAACACCGAAACAGCTAGAAGTGCTCAAAGTCAGCATTGAGGCAAAACTCAAGAATAAAGGCCCCGGCTTAGATGTCGCCTACTGGGAAACGCTCTTGTCCAGACTCAGATCGTACATGGCGCACGCCCGACTCCGGGAGCGGCACGAAGAAAACTTACGGAAAAAGCTTGCGCAACTCAAACAAGAGCAAGGTGTCCAAATCAAGCCGGAGCAGAGTCGAGATGACGAGCACTCACGCGAAAATGAACCGCAGGCGTCGTCTTCAGCGGTTCATGAACCAAGCGCGAGCAGCGCAGATGATGAAAACAGTCAGGAAGCTTACCACGAAATCGACCCGCTTCAACAGAGCATCATCGACTATGAACAGGGGAGATATTCACCAGCGTTGCTCAAAGCGTCCGATCTCGAGCTGGGCACCTTGCTCATCGATCCTCGTGAAGACGAGCAACGGCGGGAAGCTCGGATCAATCTCACGGGAGTGGGCAAAGCCGAGACTTTGAGTAAAATCGAGGAAATATTCGAGCGCGAGGCTAGGAAGGGCATGGACGACACAGAAGCTCAGTTCAGCGTCGAACAGTTGATCGATGCTCAGACGTATCAGTGGAGTGACATGTACCGGCCTCGGAAGCCTCGCTATTTCAACCGCGTACACACAGGCTTCGAATGGAACAAGTACAACCAGACTCACTACGATATCGACAATCCGCCGCCAAAGATCGTACAAGGCTACAAGTTCAACATTTTCTATCCTGATCTAATCGATAAGAACGTTACACCCCAGTATTCGTTGACAGCATGCGCGGACAACCCCGAGTTTTCGGTGCTCCGCTTCCACGCCGGGCCCCCATACGAAGACATCGCATTCAAGGTTGTCAACAGAGAGTGGGAATACTCCTACAAGAAAGGCTTCCGATGCCAATTTCACAACGACATATTCCAATTGTGGTTCCACTTCAAGCGGTATCGTTACCGACGATGAAATCCGCGCTGCGAGCCTTCCCCCTTTGTGCACAGATATTTTTTGACATACAATAAACCAATCGACGTTGCATCTCTATCGATTGAGCTGTTGTCCCTCGGCTCCTTCATTTCTGTTGTTCGTAGCTGATTGAATACTGCTTCCCGAGTTCCGCCTTCTAAATGCTCGGTTTCCCATGTTTCTAGGATGGACCCTGGCGGAGAGGGAGCGGTTCGATTCAGGCATCCCGTCTCAACTGACTCAAAGAGTGGCGGTTCCCACGAGTTGAAAACAGAACCTTTCGGAGACGGTCCTCTGGTTTCGGAGAGCGTCGACAGAGCATCTTCGCAGACATCACAAAGTGAAGACGCCGAGGATGGGAACAATTCTTTCTGGGAGTATCTCCACGGAGAGTTCCGGCGGGGATATTACCTCGAGAACGACGAGCAGCGCTACGAGGACAGACGCGAGAAGTTCTACATGTTCTTCAAGATACCCAAAGAATTTGAGAAGTTCCAGTTCTACGGCTTGGTACAATGCATTGACGCTTTCCTCTTCGTATTCACGCTTCTCCCGGTTCGCTTCGTTTTCGGCACCTACTCCGGTCTGTCTAACTGGGTGAAACTTTTTCTACACAAAATAACCAAGCAGAGCAGCAGCCCCATCCACGGTCGTCGTTTGCAGCCTGCTGAGACCTGCGACTTCATAAAAGGTCTGATAATCCTCATAGTTGCCTACATGGCCACGTACATAGACACTTCAGTACTCTACCACGTTGTGAAGACGCAGTCGGTGATCAAGTTGTACATATTTTTCAATATGCTCGAAGTGGCAGACCGACTCTTCAGCAACTTCGGTCAAGATATAATCGACGCCCTGTTTTGGACTGCCACCGAACCGAAAGGACGCCAAGGAGATGGGCGGAGCCGGTTCGGAGTGCTGCCTCATTTCATCCTCGCGGTACTCTACGTGTTCTTCCACTGTTGCCTGGTGATGCTCCAGGCCGTGGCTCTGAACGTTGCCATCAACTCGCAGAGCAAGGGCCTGCTGGCCATTATGATGTCAAACAATTTCGTCGAGTTGAAAGGGATGGTTTTCAAGAAATTCGAGAAGAGTAACCTCTTCCAAATGTCGTGTAGCGACGTTCGAGAGAGATTCCATTATCTGGTGCTACTGTTTGTGGTTGTCCTCCAGACGATGAAGGAGTACTCGTGGCAGCTCGAACCGCTCTGGGAGCTCCTGCCAAGCTGTTTCTGGGTGATGGTGTCGGAGATTCTCGTGGATTGGGTGAAACACGCTTTCGTGACTCGTTTCAACGACATTCACCACTCGATGTACTCCGAATACATCACCTACTTGGCGTACGACGTCGCTTCGAGTAAACTCAAAAACGCCTACAGTGACCACTCGGACTTGGTTGCGCGGCGGATGGCGTTCATTCCTCTGCCCTTAGGAGCCCTAGTGCTGCGCGTGGTCCTCGGTAGCGTGGCCATCAAAGGCTGCGTGTCAATACTTTTGGCGGTGCTCTTCTGGCTTGTCCTGTTCTCCTGTAAGATTGCCGTGAACATCTTCCTGCTGGGAAGAGCTTGCGTCATAATCGAGCGTCATCGACAGAGCCTCAACGAGAAGAAGCCGGCACCTCGACTGTACACTTCGTTGCCGTCCTCGCGCCGGCAGTCTATGGAAGACCTGAGACCGGATCTCGTCAAATCGGAGGCGAAGTCCGAACCGCAAAGCGCCAATCCCTCGGTGAGTTCGAGTCTGGCTGATATCAGGGACCAGGCCGAGCTCGCTCAGCAGTCAATGAACGAGGCCCCCATCTTTGCCGAAAGTGCGGTTGATATATCTACACTGGGAATCAAAGAAGAGGTGCTCGGGGAGGACGTCGATCAGCTCAAGGAAAATCTACTAGAGATCCGAAATCGCGGCAGATCGATATCCACGGGAATGTTGCCTGGTTTACCCTTGCAGGACAAGAGTGAACTTTGATCTCTCCAGGGTGCGGCGGCCGAAAGCCGAACGAGCGATGAATTCCCAACTGAGCGAGCGAGTTTCATTCTGTTGTAAGAGAACTGTTCGCGAGGCGCAACGACGCTCTCGGTTGCGTGAACCGACGGAGCGTGACAACTGCTCATCATTATTCTCAAAGTCATCATCTTCTGTTGTAATGAATTCCTAACTTCAGAGAGGATATGCTTGCCCCGGTGGATGAATTTGTGTCTATACCCTGTGAATATTGAGGAGTGAGCGAGACCTTCGTGGTTTCTGGTCAGACACGAAGGATGGTTGTTGTTTGTGAAATAAATATACTTGTTAACCGGATCGCGGCGTTTTAGTCTCCTCGCCACCACCTGACGGCGTTCTCGGTCAGGAACACAAAGGTCTTCCATCTCCACGAGAGACGATTTCGTGGGTTACGTTCGTACGTGGCTTCGCTTCGAAGCAGCCCACGCGGGCGGCTTGCAAGCCGACTGCGGGTTGGATCGAAGGCTCAAACTCAGCCAGTATCGCCTATTCGACACAATTGATCACAAACCGCAACCGGCCGTGTTCGCTAGGCAAAAACCGATCTCAACTCAAAGCCAAAGTGCAAAGTCTGCCAGCCAATCAAGCAGCAATGCAACGAACCAAGCAGCCAGTGAAGTAGCGCTGGGCCTCCGGGTGGAGGTAGTTCGGCAGGGTCATAACCCTTTGGGCCTCCTTGGGTGATGCAATTTTTAACGTCTACAAAAATTCCATATCTACCCCAAGCACTGTTGCAATTGCAAAGCCCGGGGATCGTTCTGAAGAGCTCGCCGTCCCTTCTCGCTCAACCCCGCGGAGCAGGCGAGTAAGAGTGGCACGAACTCACTTTCTCTCGCTCGCTCGCTCCTCCGTGAATCGTCAAAGGCTTCGATCCCTCGCCGTGTGGCCAACCGACAACCTTTTTTAAAAACTTTCCCAAAGAAAGCGACCGAGTCAGTGAGCGGGCGACGAGCGGCCAGAAAGGCGAATGCAACGAAGCGATTCCTTGCAGGCCACCGCGTCTTCGCCGGTGAGACGAAAATAAACAGCTGTTCTGACCCGTCGCTGCAGATGCTTCTCCCGCAGCGGCTCAGTTTCTTTTGCCTCTCGAGTCTTTCGAACTGCAGTTCCTTATCTGTTATACAGTGCAGAGTTAAAGTTGGCTTCGGTTGAGCTGGCTCAGGCCGTGCCTGATCCTGGCTCTGTCTTGTCGGCATACGCCGGATAATAACACCACTCACTTCTTTCTGTTCTTAGGTTGCTTCTCTGTGAGATAAGCTGAGAAAGATAACGGCAGCCAAAGACCCACGGGCTGTGCAGTCGCCGTCGCTCCTTCGTCTACTTCGGTTTTTTCTTTCTTGGCTCCAACTTTTGACTCAGTATGTACAATACGTATAACCTCTCCGACGGGTTGAGTTTCATTTTTTCGATGTGTGTTCGGAGTTGGAGTAGTTCCTCCTCAGCAGCGCTGGGGGAAGACCCGAGGGACTGGTCAATGCGCTCTCAATCCTGCCTCGAATTCGATGGAGAGCTGAAGCGGTTGAAACTCCGAGGAGTGATCCGATCATGCCTCCGGAAACTTGCTCCTGACACATGGACGAGGCGAGGATTCTCCCAGGAGCGGATCGGGTTTGATTGTCGTCCGTCTTTGGCTTTGCTGGTCCGTTTCGTTTTGCCAATGCCTAATCCGCCAACTAACTCTTTCGGAGTCTTTCTCGTGCCTTCGGCCTGTTTTGCCCTGTCGGCTTCCGTTCTCCCCTCCCTCCTCACAGCGCGCTAATAACCTTCGGAATTCTTAAGTCATCTCGGTGGGGGATTAGAGCGCCGGGACAAAGGCTGCCTCGGCAGTCGTTCACTCGACCGATGAGACTCCATATTGCAGCTGTCCTCCAGTGTTGGCTTTTGGAGGAATCGTTTCCGAGCCGTTCCCGGGGCTTGAACGACGGGCAGACGAAAATCTCCCGCGAGTTTTGCGAACACCGTACTTCACTCAAGAACATGATGGACCCGGCCCCGTTAATTCTACGTAGCCACCAACTAGAACTGTTCCTTGTGATCAACAATCGGAAGTAACGAACGGAGGGAAGGCAAGCTGCTCTGCTACGATGCGGAATCGAACTGTTTGTTGGGCTTCCCTCTTCCTTCGCTGAGCCCCGACTAAGAAAGGAAAATGAGGAATTCAAGAACGCTGAGAAGTGAATAGGGGAGTGTTAAGGAGCGAGGCAACGTGCTCATACATCCCCGATTTTCCCCGACCCTAATTTGAAATGACAACCAAACCCCTCGCGGGATCCAGGCTTGACGCTCCAGCAGCAACGTCTTCCTTGCGGCGCATTTTCTTTGAGATTTCTTTTTGAGTTCTCTTTTTCCTCGGTCTTTCCCCGAGTCGTCTTTCTCCTCTTCGTTTCCCGCTTCGCGTTTCCCGTTTCTATTCCCCTCCGTGTCCCCCGCACCTCGTCGGTGCCCTCCCCCCCCTCCAGATCGTTGCGACGATTTTGAGTCAAGCAGGAAGAAGAAGTGGGGTTATTGATGTCTTTGGCCGGATTTTAAGAGAGGAAGTTACGTGGAGAATAGGAAAGGGGGCGATGAGGGCCGCCGCCGGGGACAACAGACAGGGGGTTCGAACCAAAAAAAAGGGATGAAAAGAGGCCGGGGCTTGCAGGAGGCAACTTTGAAGGCTTTGGATTTAATCTCAAGAACGCTCCGATGCAAAGTTTTTTTCCTCTCCAATCGTCGATTGCGAGGGAAAAGCGCAGACAAAGTATTTCTTTTACCCATTCGTCTGTTTGGTTTCGTAACGTTGCGAGCTCATCGTAATTGAATGTGGAAGAGAAAGTATGCCACCGAACCGAAACAGCCATCCCAGATTCGGAACCGACCTATCGATCGGTTCCAGCAGCGTAACGCAGCTGGAACGGAAAACGACCCAAAACTCACCTGAGTTGAACATCCACCAATTGTCGTCCGGTCGGAGATCTCGTAGTTGGCTGAGCCAAGCCGGTAGTCCTCCGTTCTGGTGTTGTCCGCTGGTGCCGTTGGGGCCCGAGGAACTCGAAGGCGGGCTTTTGTTCTTCATTGAAGGGAAAACAGGCAGGTTGAACGGAATCAACGCATTGTTCAAAGCTGCCGTCGCGCGGGAAGAGAATATCAAGTCAGAGTACGTTCATCGGGAGTGTCGGGAAGTACGAGTGATCCGCTCGAAGGACGCACGTACCGTTCGCGGACGCAGCCCCATGAGATGACGCGAGGTACTTGAGGGTCTCGGTGAACAGAGTGGGCAGATGGCCCAGGTTGGCAATGGCTGCGGGAGTTAGAGCTTCTTCCGGTGAGTGGGATCGCCCAGCACCCCCTAGCTGAGAAAGCATCTTCAAATCCAGAGGCTGAAAAAGTGTATGAACTCGTTGACATCACCATGAACACGAATGAGCGCTCGCGTGACGCTGGCTCTGTCCATATCTCTCGACAAAGTCTCAGACGAATGAGTCTTGGAAGCCACCCCGTGATCGATCAATGCAAAAGAAAAGAAAGTGCGAAATAGTTTTTTTCCGGAACAATCCCTCCAGCTGTCCTCGCCTCGTTTTTGTACAATGAGAGTATTCCATCTCTTTCGTAGGGAACTTCACGTGATCAAGTGAGTTCTCACTGTTGTTTCCCTGCTCCGCCTGATGCCTTCAATGCGCCCGAGACAGCCCTATATGAACTCGTCTCGGTCCGGAGCGAGTGAGCAACCGCCAGCCTCTAAAGAAGAGATAACGGCTGGCAGGGGAGCTGGTCGGCCGAGCGAAGTGTCGCAGCATTTTTAAAACGCTCGCCGGTCACTTGCTGTTGGCCGGCCTTATTTTTAAGCTTTCTGACGACAGACGCATCCGTTCTCATACTCTTTGAACTTATGATGAACAAGGAACCTCCCGCTGCCCCCTCTGTAACCTCCCTCCAGCTGGATGAGGTTGAGGGGAGCGCTGCCTGAGCGAACAGCGCGCCGCGACGAGGCCGCTGACCAGGGTCGAGACACTCTATCCGCGTTTGAATTTACCTCATTTATTCAGGCAGTAGGAACTGGATTGGCATTCATTTTCCATCGTGAGCTTCCCAACTCTCTCCCCGGACGAAGTGACAACTGAATGAAAGAGAGGCGGAACAGAACAACTTAGGATAATCTGATGCGAAACTAAAACAGAACAGGAAGCGAAAATGGAGAACGATGGGGGAATCCGCGCCGGGACTCAGAAAACTCCGGGTCGTCCGCGGCGGGCCGACGCGACTCCTGTTTACCTGCTCGGGTCCAGCAAGCTGTGTGTCCTTGTTGTTACTACTGTTATTCACAGTGGAATTCGCTCCATTCGCTCCGTTGCCCTGCGGTCCCCCCGGGCCTCTCCAGGAGTCCGGCGGATGATTGTGTTTGTTATTAGCTTTCTTGATCCGCGAGTACACCGTCACCGCACGACCTGGACATTGTCGGTCCCTGCGAGACAAATCATAGCGAGGTCTTCAGATAGAATGATGCGTGATCGGGGAACGTCTCGATGGAAGGCTACCGAGCGGCGTTCCCCTCGGACGTTGGCGTTCGACGGCAGCGCTCGTGATACATACCTGGCGCATCTCCAGTAGACGGTTCCCTCCCGACCATCACGCACCTTGTTGTACCGGTGGCCCTCGAACAGTAGCGCCATTCCACCTCGTTGTGTGGCCACGTACTGACACTCCATCGACTTGCTGCAATTACAAAACGCGAGTTTAGGAGCAAGTATTTGCACACATCGATTTTCCCGACAACGATCATCCCGACTCCTAGTTGGGACGATTTGAGCGCAGACGTTCGAAGCCCACATCGGATCCACAGCGGCTCGCTCGTTGAACATTCTCCCCATTTGCTAATTCGTGCACCTCTTTTCTCCACGAACGTCATGGATGTCACGTTTCGGCGACTGTTCGGCTGTCTCCCGAGTCGTGATTCCCAATTCAGATTTTCCATTCCCGTCTAGAGAGAATGAAGCCGCTCTCTGCTACTATTTCACCAATTCCCTGTGGCTTTTCCCCGTCGTTCGTTTCTTTTCGGCTGTCCTCTATTGCTGCTCATTGTTGCTTTCTTGGTGGGGCCAGCGGGGACCGGCGAAGGTGTCTCCGAAATCGCTGTCGAGGAGACGACTCGGTTTCCTTTGACGTGCTCGAAACTATTCGCGGGTCCGGGGACCGGATCGCGAACGGACGGCGGTCAAAGGGCATTCGCAGCCGCGAGCCACCACGGGCTCTCGCCGATTTCGGCGAGGTGTTCACCCTCGACCCGTCCACAACTCACTCACTTTCGTCTGGCAGCTTGGGTAAATATTATGCTGTTCACGCTGGCTGCATTCATCCGCGAGTCCTTATCGAACGGGGAAGGGGTGAGAGCAAGCCGGTACGGAGTGAGGGGAAACGTGCGACAAAACAAACTGAACCAATAGCCAATATCTCGTTCGCTCGCGCGGCCCCTGTTCTCAGTGCGAATCTCACTCGTGCTTTATCTTTTGTGAGCTCCGGTGCTCGCAGTTTGTGACTGACTCTTTTTCTTTTGGTCTCCCCTATGCACTTTGCCGTCGTTATTCGCGCTGCCATTTTTCATTGTGGTGTCTATGGCGGTGACTGTCGAGGGTGCGAAGAGCTGGAACATCACGTTCTCTGCTGCTATTAGAGATCGATGCCCCGGCGGCGCAGTAGCCTAATTTCCCCCGGCCGCCCCCACGACAACCTGCTCAGCCGGTCAGGAATAGAGAGGGTATCTACCTGTCGGGCTTCTGCGCGGTTGGCTCTTTTCTTTATTTTTAGCGTTGTGCCCTAACGAGGAAGAAGATCTTTTGGACAGTCGCGGAGACAATTCAGATAAATTGCTGTTGCCGTTCCCGACTGCTCACCGACGATCCCTTGGGGAGTATGTTCAGCAGCCGGCATCTTGGTTTGCCTCCCGTCGAGCTCACGTGTCAGAGCTTCTTAACACAGCTGTCTTCGGCCTGACCGCCCACCCGACAGATTATCCGATGTGAGCGTTGCCGTCGAACGGGACATAGAGCACTATTGTGAGAATCCAATACAGAGACGCAACACTTCACTGATACACAGCGGCTATACAGTAGCCGCCCGAACGCGGCCAGTCCGCGAGCCCAGCTGACTTCGGTCGAGCTTCAGCGTTGAGCGCGAATTTAGCTCCGGTGACGATCGCCGAATATTCTCTCGGTGGGGTTTTGTGTGTTTGGCTTTGGATGATGATCATCGATGACTGCGGTTTATGAGATTATCTTTCCGCCGACGGAATAGGCTTCTGATTCAGCTTTCGCCCGACAGGAATGACCGAGATGTGGATTTACTATTCGCAGCATAGGCTTAAATAATGAATGCATGTCTCTGTGACATGGCTTCGTTCGCTTTTGAGGTCTCTCCCCTAAGCCTGTGAGTTCCACTGAATATTCGCATTCGACTCTTATTGCGTTAACCCGCGAAACATTTCTCCCTCGCGCTTCGTCTTCGCTGTGATGGTTCGAGAGCGCTTGCCTTTCTCTGGATTCAGATGGGAGCGAACTTAGTTTCGATGGTACCTGAAATTCTCCTTCCCCCTATCTGAACCGACGTATGATCGAGCATGGCGACATCTTCCTCGGATTGTGAAAGAAGGCCGCGGGAACGCAGGGAGGCTCAGGGGCTCGTCTGTTACCGTTGGAGAACGTTTCGAGAAATTAGTCGTCAGCTGCCGGCCACGTTGACTCGAATGAATTCTCCCCTTCGTTGGCTGACTTCTTTCAGTGTCAGCAGCGAAGAAAAGGCTTCGATGAATTCTCATCTCAATTTCTGATCTCTGCGGTGAGATATCCATCTCTCTGGGGCCTTTCACGGTCTTCTCCTTCAGACGGAGCGCCCTTTCGCCGGGCGCTTTTCTCCCCCCGCCGAGTCGTGTCGGTCCTGCTCGCTCATTTCACAATTAGACTTTCAGCCAGCTCGTTGATATTCGCATTGTTTGCTCCGCGAGCTCTCAAGAAAAGCGTTCATATCACGACTGTCCCGATCACGGAGGAGGAATATACTCAGATGTGATGCCTCGCGTTTCGGCCGTCACGAATGAGCTACCTCTACTCAGAGCACGTCCCTGCTCCTCCAGTGTCTAATAGACGGATGGATATCAATCATTTGAAACGCCAAAGATACGGAATCCGTACGAGCGCGATGAGGCGGGGAAGGAGACAGCTCGGGAGTTCTGTTCGAAAATTCACCTGCGTTCGTGGGCCCGCAGCCACTCCGGATTTGAAGGGAGATCTTGCCGATGTGACAGGATCCTTTCTTTCGCCCGCCTGACAGACAGTTAGTCTGCGAGATAAATAGAGAGATATGCAGACAGCGGAAGAAGCGACTCGAGCGAGAAGAAGCGACAGACCAACGGAGCCCTCCCCGCCAACGAGGGAGTCAATGGTGGTGGAAATTTCCAACTCTTTTTTCTCTCGAATTCTCTGTCGCCCTCATTAACCCTCTGATTGAGATGCAAATAGAAATCCCCACTCAGCACGGCCAACTCGATCCATTCGTCTATCTATCCGCCTTCGTTCCTCTTCGCTTTGTGAGGAGACCCCGGTGTGGCGTTGGCACGTCGGGCGAGATGAAGGAATGGGCCGATCTTCTTCAGGAGTTTGCTTCACTTTACCGCCGACACAATGGATTTGATATCTGCCGGCGAGCGCGCCAATCAACTCGATTCCCAATATCGATTGCCAACGTTTCGAGAACTCTGTCGGTGGCCGACAGGCACAGTGTGGCCTCCAGCTCATCCGGGAGGAGGAGGTAGGGGGGGGGGGGAGGGATCGAGGAAATCCGACGACACCTCTTCCGCGATCAACAACGAGCGATGCCGTTGGAGGAGATCGCTCTCCAGGAGAAGAGGTCGAAACGGCGAGGAAACTTCGTCGCGGGATACGATGTCCGCTACGTACCGAGCCGCGATCGTGTTCGCTCCCGTGTCGTAATGAGCCAGCAAAAGGTGCTACTGCCTCCGCCGTCGGAGTTGGCGCCGCCGCCAGTGGGAGATAATAGATGAGCTCCTTCATTGAGAGCGTAGATTTGTGCACCTCGTTGTTCGACACTACGC
This sequence comes from Phytoseiulus persimilis, assembly GCA_037576195.1. NCBI lineage: Eukaryota > Metazoa > Arthropoda > Arachnida > Mesostigmata > Phytoseiidae > Phytoseiulus > Phytoseiulus persimilis. Next base: position 53,386,955 of record CM075101.1, on the reverse strand, counting down.
GCGCGACTAATAGCAGCCACCGGGAGAACAGCCAGAACGAGAGTTCGGCAAAAAAGGGAGAGAGAGAGAGAACTCGGAAGATACAAGAGAATAAAGGGGGAAATACTTTGTCTTCTGCTCGTTCGGACGAGCCCGCGCGCCACCGAACGAGGGTGTGGTAGTTTGGGAACGAAAGAAAGCACGAGATGAAACGAGTGGGCTAAAAAGCACCAACGCCGAGACGGCGACGAGCGGCGTGAAGATGAGGAGGGAGGAACGAGGACATCGGAACGAACATTCGATTCGGAGATCGAAACTCGCCATCGAATCGGGGCTCGCCGTTCCGATGGTCTACTCATTTATCATGCGAGTTCCTCTCAGAACAGTCAGTTAGTTATCCGATCCGATGAAGCCGTTATTTTGCTCCTCTGCCGCCATCGCCGCCGTTTTTCACAGCAACCCGTGTATTCCTATTTTGCCCCCGTCGCTTCTTCCCCGCCCAGACGATGTTCCGACTGACACCCGGCGGAGTACGCGCGCGCTCGCTCTTACGTCCCTTCATCCATTGTTGAGACGAACGAACATCTCAATCGATTTATTCTCCTCTGAATTTCCCTGCCTACCATTGGGACGAACCCGTTGATGCAGTCTGTCCGGATCTTCACTCCATCGCTAAGACGCTCGGCGCGAGCCCGGCTCGGTGCCGGCCGGCTTTGTTTAGTTCTCTTCTTTCGAATGATTCCGTAGATAAGTAAAACCGCAGAGTGAGACAGAGGCATCGCCAAAACGCCCGGATTACAACGTCCGACGCGACCGGGTTTGCGCACAGATCTAACCGGGCGGAACGTGTCAGCTCGACGAACGTCTCGAACATTCGTTCCCCTCTCTTATCTGCTCTACCCACCGGCATCGCGCTCCGAAAGCAGTTCGTTTGTTTCTAATCGATGTTCCGGGGTTGATATCGGACTGGCTGACGACTGCGCGGGCAGAGAATCAACGGTTTTTCATTTCAGATCAGATCCTCCCGCGCTTCTCACTCGGTTCGTGAGGCTCGTTGCGTGGATCGCTCAGAAGAAACGAAACTCCGCGGAGGGTCGGAATCCGTGGTGAGCAGGCGGGGGAGCATCAGCATCCAATTTGTCGTTGTTCGACGTAGTTGAACCCAATCAATATGACCTCTTTCGCCTTTCTCCCCTGCATGCCCCCCCCCCCAGTCCGTCGTCGGCGCTGTTCTCCATCGGTTGGAACAGCGTCTTTCTTCCTGTGAAAGCTGTATGGCTGGCGAACACGGTGTCACCCTCGCCGGAGGTTGCCGACACCCCACTTGCGCCTCGTTGCCGCCGACAAGCTCCCCCGACGCGCCCGATCCCCGAGTGGCTGCGTCCCCGCTTAGACCCCGTTTTCTTTTTTCTCTCATTTTGCGTCCCTGCGTCTTTTTAAGAAACTCCTCTATTGCTTCCTGCTGCTGCTGCTGCTGCTTCGAATGCAAATGAGGGACTTCGACAACGACGTCGCCGGCGGTAGTCCTGGCGGCAACGCTGGCAGCAGAATCCACCGCCGTCAATGAACGCCGCCGGCCGGTGCACAAGAGGAAGCATCTCCGAACGCGAGCCTCAGTTCTATTCTCCCGTGCCGTTCCGGGCCCCCAATTTATTAAGTATGTGCACTCGGAGCAACCCGGCTCGATATGCGTTTCCCGCGGCAAGTTCTCCCGCCTAAGCGCTGGTTTGGTGACTAAAACAGTCAGCGATTGTGATATAGAGCTGGAAAGTCGATCGATTGAGCGGAGCCGAGAGCAGGGGAGGGGAATCTTTTGGGAATACGTGAACAGGGAGTTCTGCAGACACCCAGAACGCTCGCAGAACTGTCTCGGAACACCCGCTGGTCGAAACGCGGACCGGCTCGGGTGGGTTTCATTACGTTCAGAATCCTACCGTGAAGATCTATAACTGTTGCCGGGATCGTTGGTTCGGCAGAGGATTTGCACCTAGATTAAACATTGAGAACGAGGGCGCGGCCTTTAAGGCGGACGCTTCGGAAATGAGTTCGCGTGTTGCATTCGCCCAGAGAGCGGTGGCGCTTTAATATTCCCAGGTAAGTGGATTTTCGGATCACGGATTTTCGAACGATCGGATTGATTTGCGTTTCTTCCCGAACTCGAATGATTCAAGTGGTGAGTGGGATGGAACAAGACCAACGCAAGCGAGTAGCTCCTCGCGCTCGGGTGCCCTCCGTGAGGAGCGAAGTTTCGAGAACTGAGTTCGGCGGAGGCTTGCACGAATCGACAGAAAGGAAATATGAGGCCAACTTACTCGCTTAGTTTGAGCGCGTTGTTCGTTGCTCCGCCGCCGGCTGAGTGTGTGTTGTGTTGACCGTTTCCGTTCAGGAGTCCATTCGGAGGACTGAGGGATGCCTGAAGCCTCATGTGCCCCAATGCCCCCAGCGCCACCGCGCGCTCCCTGTCTGGAGCCATTGGACCGTGGAGGAGGCTCTGGTGCATCTGAAGCATCGCGTTGGGCGTGTGCAGTCTCGGAGGGGGCTCGGGCTCGGTTTCGGGTGAGGTCCTGCCGCTGCCTTGACTTCCTTGACTGCTTTTACCCGCCGGGTGACCGCCGCGGAGCTCCTGAAGCCCCTGGCCGAAAAATCCGAGCGAGGCCACGGCGGCGGCGCCGGGGGATAGGTGGCAATTCTGCTGGCCGCTTCGGATGGCCGATAACGATACCAGAGGGCTCACATCACTCTGAGATGAACGGCTCTGGAAGGAATAACATCACCGGTTAGCCAACCATCTACTCCATAGTTCCGAATCTCGGCTCGTACGGGTGCTGACCCAACTCCATTTCGCTCTGAAGCACGTCTGGTGGCTTCTGTTGACGGATATGTCATGATGGAGGAACTCGACGATTTGGTCCCGGGCCACCAATGTACGCTTGGCCGACCAATGGATGGATCGATCGATTGAGGTCACCGCCCGAGTGGTTACACTGCTCGAGGATAACCCGCATCGGTGTGGGTTCTGGAGTGTTCTCGCGGTAATTATCGCCAGAACCCAATGCGAGGGAACCCAAAGGGAAATCTGGTTCTGTGAGGACTCAAAGGTCGAATCCCGCTCCATCTCGAAAGCGATTCCGCCGACGTGGGAACAGGTTCCCGACATCGCGGATCACGCGCGCCCGAACCAACTCAAGCGGGAATCGGTAGATGTTCAGGCTGCTCGAGCTTCTGGAAAAGTCACCCTCGTCGACGAATCGGCGCCCATCTCCGTGAATAGAGCCTATCCAGAGGCTCGAAGCTCGGGGAGCCGCACGCTGGCCAAAAGTGCCACGGATTGTTAGCAAACGCAATATTCGCACCTGAGAGGATGAAGATGTTCATTAAAGTCAATTGGAGAATAAGAGATGGTAGCAGAAACTCCGAGCTCCGACTCGAGGCCGCTCCGTTTCAGTCTCAGCGGAACTCTGAGTTGCTCCCTTAAGCTGTTCCTATTCCTAGAGATCCCGAGGAGGCTTCTTCCTTCCTCCTCGAAACTTTCCTCCGACTCATTGGGCTCAATGATGATCATCATCATCGTCTGTTGGCCCTCTCGAGACGGTGTCAGGATTGCCTCGCCCTCTCCCCAAATCAAATCTTTAGTACGAGTCGGGCTACGTGGAGGAAAAAACAACACGCCCAGGCTCCGATGCAAGAAGCGGCTACTGAGTCGTCAGGCCGAATGAATTTGCGAATCATCTTTGGTCAGCAGGCAGTCATTCCCGCCAGTAGCTCTGAAAAATTGTCCCCCTTCCAATCCTACTCCTCCTTTGGAAACGCGCATGGTTTCGATTCTTCTCAGTTTTTTTTGTTACGGGAGCCGTCAGCTCTACCTGATCTGCCTGAAAACTTCGGTCAGTAGATTTGAATGTCATTCCGGATATACTGAGGAGAGGTCGAGCATCCGCCCTGTCCTCGTCTTTGATCGGCGATTGTGGAACCAGAGATATGGCGACCGAGTTCAGACTCGGCCTCGACACGACAACGTCTGCCCGATCACTCGGAGTGTGTCAAAGCTATCGACTGGTATCGAACTCCCTCTTTTCAGGTGGTGCGTTCTGGCGGCGGAGCCCTCCCCAGCTGTAGTAGTTATGCTGGTCGGGATCGGTCTGTTAGTGGTTGGCTGCGGCCGCCGCCGCCGCCGCTACATCGGCAGCTAACCTAACCTAACTCCTCCTTCCCTCCCTTCGTCTAAATCTCGCCAACGGCTGGAGTTACATCTGCTTCCATCCGCTGTGGTGGTGGTGGGCCAGTCGGTTGACTAGTGGTGGTGGCGCCGCTGCTCCGCCCTCCCTTCCTCTAGTGCCTCTCTTCTTTTCCTGTTTATGTTGACGCGGCGCCGTTGCTGCAGCGGCGGCTGCCTTGCCGACTTGGACAACGGACGCCGGCACGAAACCTATGCCTACTATACTTATGTTCCGCCGACCCTCCCTCCGCCAGCTAGCATGAGGAGGAGGCGACAGTGAGGTCGGGAAGCGGTGTTTGTGCATGTCGCAGCCGTGTCGTAGAAGTAGGCTCACAGAGTCGACGCGAACGATGCCTGGTTCGGCGTGGCGTCGATCAGTTCCCAGGCCACCTGATGGAGACGCGAAGTGCCCTTCCGATTGTTGTCGTCGTTCAAACCCTCGTCCGGCGAGCAAGGCTCATCGGTCGGATTCGACTGCGACTAACGTTACCTTACCGCCAACGAGAGCTGAAGCAGCAACAACAACATCGATGTAAGGGGGTACAATTCGAAAAAGGGTTCCGCGAGAGGAAAAACTTCCAAGCGGCAGGCGGGATAAGCAGCAGCAGCGGCGACGGCGGCGCCAAGCGAACAGCATGATGGAAAGGAGGGGCATCTTCCTTCTTATACTCCTCAAGGGATTGAGTTGTCGTCCGCTCGGCCCTTCGGACGGGGGCGGCTACGACGGTGTACGAGAAATGGGGATCGAGGATGCAGCAGCGGCCACGACGGTGCTGGTGGCAGCAGCCGCAGCCAGAACAAGCGAGGGAGGAAGCTGGCTAAGGAGCCAACAAAGGGCCACGCCGGCTGGACGCTGGGCGTGGTGTTCGTGGGCGTCGCGGGGCTGAGCTCAGGGAAAAGGCTCAGGGGGAGTTGGGCAGCGTGGGGGAGAGCAGCGGGGAAGTGAGTGGGGTGAAAGGAATGCAGCGAGAGAGCAGGACGCCTCCGCATCAACAGTGGCCACTGGTCCTCTCTCCCCCTCGTCCTGGCCTGCTTGCCGACCGACCGGCCAGCCGACCGGTCGGACGGCTAGCTTGGTGGACGGCCGGGTCTGGTGGCCTGCATGCATGCATGCTTGCGCGCTCGTCTCTTGGTGTGCCTGCCTGGCAGCCTGGTTTGCTTTGTGGCCCCTTGCCCGGACGCTTTTCTTCCTTCTCCCCTTCCGTCGAGTCCGTTGCTTGCCCATGGTTACTGCCGCCGCTGCCGCCACCGCTTCTGCCTTCCTTCCGTCTGACCGTCCGTCCTTCCTCCGTGTACGGTCCATCCAATCTGAAGAACTGAACGGCTATTGGTCGAAAATGCCCTCCCGCCTCCCTCCTTTCCTTAAGCCTTGGCCGAGGAGGACCTCGTTGGTTCTCTCTCGTTCTCGGTCGTTGCTTTGCTCCTCTCGCCGATCCCCTTTTTCCTACTGCGCCCTGTTTTACCGCTGCTGCTGCGCCCGCCGCCACCGTCGCTGCCGCTTCCGCCGTTCTCCCCTTTCCCTCTGCTCGAAGCTCAAGTTTAGAAAGCGAACCCAAGCGGGGAAGCGTGGCGGGAACACGCAGGGCCGGATGCGTGGCAGGGTAGCCAGCCAGCTAGCAGGGGATGGAGGCCTTCGCCGCCACTGCTGCTGCCACACGCAACTTCTAAAATGTTAATTAATTAACAAAACATGCAAATTTTTTCACTGCAGCCAGCCAGCGGCGGCCGCTGCCGCAGCATTTCCACCATCCCTTCTTTCTCGTTACTTCTTTCTCGTCTTCCTTCGTCGTTCGAGAAGATGAGGTGCGTTTTCTGCATCTGCAGTCCGGCCGGCCCCGGGCTCGCCTCATCTCCGCCTGGGCCAAGCTGAGACTTGCTGACTGGTTGTTCGGATTGCGAGTCCGACCCCGAGGCTTCCGAGCGCCCCGCTAAACGTCGCGAGCCATTGTGAACGAATCTTCCAGTGAATCACGAGGTCATCACCCTGTTCGAGTTGGACGCTCGAAGAGGAAACGCCGAAAGATGCCCAAGGACTAACTCGGGTCCGGAGCTCGAATTTTCTGTCATATCCCGTGGGAGTTTTACTCCTCGGAATCGACACTTTCAGGCCTGGATTCTTCCTGCGGTAGTCAGCGGATTGGCACCCGAAGCCCGTGTCCTCTCTGGGTTGGAAGGAATCACGAAGCATATTGGCGGGGGATTCTCAGACTTGTCAACTGAATCTACAGCTACATCAACGAGCTCAATATCAATGGGTACAGACCGTCCTACCCAAGTAGACAGAACAACCCGCCGTAGATCTTTGTGTGCCCAAATATCCACGGAACGGCTAGAACGGCTCTCCAGGTTCAGCCTTGACGGCAGCATCGACGACAAATCTCGGCTCCAAGTATGTCGTTGCGTTGAGGGTCCCTTTCTCTGAGAGGAAGCGCAGCAGGACGCCAGATGTTCGGCGCAGCGGATTGCTTCAATCGCGTCGCGTCGTCGACGCCTGTAGCCGTTGAGAACAAGAGGCGCGGATCAATCTAACCTGAGCCGAAGTGCGAGTTCCCGTGAGCTTTTTTTCCGGAGCTGGCCGAGCTCTCAGGATATTCCTGTGGGTATGATTTCGGTTTTCACGTCACCAAGAGCGCGTGTCCGTGCGCTAGAGCATCGGAACCGCCGTGACATGGATGTGCGCACGTGATTGGAGATGGTTTGTGGGAGCCGAAAGGTGAGTTCGACTGGGTCTGCTTTCCTCAGAGATGTGCCCGCGGAGCTCGCTCCCTCACTCGAATCGGAGGGGATCATCCAACGCGGAATGCTTCCCGGTCCAACTTCCTTGGGGAACACATCGATGCGTCAGTGCAGAGCGGCCCAAGGGCGGTCCTTCTTCCGGCCAGTGTGGCATGATCGGAACAGGGTCCATTGACCTGTACTCCCACTAACGACAATTCCCGGGAGGCTTCTCCCTGGGTCTCCAGTCGGAGACCCTCGCACGGGTGACGCGAGTTGTGTTCCTCGTTCCGGAACATCGTGTTCCCGAATGCACGCAGGATGCAGTTCGCGTAGCTTTTGGTTCAAGGCCGCCATTTCGCGACCGCGCACGAGGGCGTCGTCCCGGGTTCTGTTCCCGGAGCCGGCAGGACCTCTCGACATATTTGGAAGGCAGCTTCTCAGATTACCCGCTCGCTTCAGGGTCTGGTGGAGTGCTCGGCCAGCATACAGTCAACTTTGTGGGAAAACGGGACCCTGACCCAAGACGGAAGGATCGGAACCGATGTTTGGAAAGCAGAGCTTTCCCGTCCCCAACATCGAAGGGTCGGGTGGCGACCATGACCTTGACAGTCAGGAAGACTCATTGCCTCAGTTTTGCGGTTCCTTGAGGAGGTTAAACTTGTCATCTCTGATACATCGGGGCCTGAGCCAGAACACTCCTCCCGAACCAACGGTGTGCTGCGTGACAAGCATGGCGCTCGCGGGAGGTCGTCTTGAGTTTCCGATATCTCGATCGCCCAACACGACGGCGGCACCCACGCCGATCTCATCACAGAGTTCAGCTGATATCTAATCAAATGGTACTCGAAAGCTTCGCATTGAAAGTACCGTTCTGAGCCTCCGTGGAGGGATGAGTTTTTCCTTTTGTGGACCACCTGCTGGCTTTGGCTTGTGTGTTCGCTCCCTCGTTGCAGTCCTCGTCAAGTCTAGCATTCCACTGTATATTCGACGGGAACTCCCCTCTGATTCCTAGTCATTGAATCGCAGTGCCACACACTTGGCGATAACTTGGTGTGGAATGAACTCCGATCCCATGGGATGGGATCGGGACAAACGCGCCGGTGAGGATGAGAGCGCTTCTCATGGTTTCGAAAAGTTTCACGAGCTTCCGTAGCTAAGAAGCAGTGATCGTGCGCCAGCGATTTTCAGCGATTCTGAACTCGATGGACGACCCGCTACTTTGAGATTCCCGACCGCCGCCGCCGCCACAATGATGAGCCCGCTGCAAGATCGGGGGTAGGACGAGTGAGACTCCGACGACGGCGGCGGTGATAACAATAAGTGTCAACACCAATCTCGAGGAACGACATCATTTTTTTCTCAATCTCACCAACACGGTCGGTCGTCTTTGTCGAGAAGAACTTTGGCCCGCGTAGACGAGCTTGTGAACGGCTGCGTGCTGTGCACGACGCGGCGCAGGATGCCGCCGCTGTGATTGAGTTTCGTTCGGCGGAGTTGGAGCTCGGCCGCAGCTAATCATCGAATCCTCGGCTCGTAGCCAAGGAAGCCACACGAACTCCTCTCCCGCACAAATAGATGTTAGCGAGCCGACAGAGACACACCCAACAATTAGAGGCTAGTCAAACAGCTCAGGTAACGAGGTGGTGCGCTACAATGGTACTCGATGCTTTGACTACTTTAATTGGCCAAAAACCTTAATCACCGTATTGAAAGCTGCCGTGAACAACGAAAATCGGGGAGACCGGTGCGTTCTGCATGAGACTCTCCGGTCGCAGCGCTGGGAACCCGATTTGTGCTTCCAGTCTGCCAGCTTCGACGGGAGGGATTCACCGACCGAAAAAGGAACATGGCCTTGTCTAGACTTGATGATGTGATCAGTAGCTGACTTGAGGAGACTCCTGTTCGACTCCCGCGAGTTTTCTCGAAGAGAATGTCCCAACAACAGCTCGTTCGTTGGGACTCGGGCCTGCCATATGGTACCGATGAATCTGCGGTTCGTGCAGGGTGCCAGCCTCCTGAAGGCGCTGATCCATGTTCGGGGTTAGCAGCTAGGAGGGGAGAGAGTGATTCCCGTAGAGATCCCTCTGAAAAAAAGCTTTGGGCTCTTCCTCTCAACTTAGTGAGTAAGAACACGAAGGAGTTGCAGTCAAGAATGGAGGCACAATTCCCGTCTGGCGGTCACTCCGAATCCGACTATTCTTTCCAGACATCATCAGCAGAGTGAGAGATTCGGATATCCTCGGATTCGAGTCGGCGAAGACTACCCCATTCTGACACGGACGATGGTTGGCGATGGACGCAGCCATGACTCCGTGAGTTGACCATCTTGCAGATCAACGGATAAGATGTATTCTCGCTGTTGATTGCAGTTCATAGCTACAAAGGAGGGAGACATGTCCGCGTGCCAGGTGTTTCCTAGGGTGGGATTGCACGAGTTAATCTCTTGGTGGATGAGATAGGAGTGTTCCGGAGTTCTCGGTTACGACTACACCTCCACGTGATTCACTCAAATCGCGCCGAGAAGATCTGAGCGGAACCTTCTCTAGAGCCTGTCGTCGAGCGCTCGATTATTCTGATCAAAATATTGTACACAGCGTGCATGTCGAAGCATGCGTGTCTTCCCGTGATAGCCAGCGGCTACTTTATATTTACGATCTATGGTTCTCGTTGCCGTTGCAGCCTGGTTGTCAGAGATCCGTCGCATCAGAATCGACAAAAAGTCATAAAGCATAGAGGACATAAAAGCTCTTGTGCATTCCCTCGCTAACTTTCGCTCGCGACCATTCGAGCTGAGCTTTGTCGCGGCTCGTTCTCCCCGCCGCCGGCTCATTCTCTATCTTTTTCGCCGCTCGTCGTTCGAATGAGACCCATCGCAAAAGTGGTAACGAAGCCGAAATGCTGAGTAGAGACTCACTGGCTTTTTATGGCTACTTGTTACTACGGCTACAAGTGGGATCGATGAGTCGTAGTCAGGCACTAGATAGAGCCAAACAATGCTTATCCGGCTCTTCTTCTTTTTGTGCTCGCCGTCGGTCGCAGCAGCCGCAAAACGCTCTTCGCTTAGAGTTCAATTGCAGAGGTCCGGAAACCCTACTCCGTCGATCTCGTGCCAATACGAGTTCTACACCGAGTTTCTCCCGCATTCCATCGGAGCGTTCGTGTCGTGGCCGATTTGTTGCCACCAAGAATCACAACCGCTATTCTCTTCAGCTCATGATATCCTCGCTCCTCCAGGAATCCTCGTTGCTCACCTCGAATCCTATCGGAACCCTCTTGTGGGAACAACTCCGAATGCAAGGGATAGAGCCATGCGTTCTTCTGAGTCAGCTATGGCTTGTTAATATGAATTCATTTATTGGACTCGCATCAGAAGAGCTGCAGCAGCAGAGACCGGGACAACGGCGATGACGATGAGAGGATAAAAACTCAAGAGCGCCTACGCAGCGCTCGGGCCGTTGGATGAAAGAAAGAGTCCCAGTCAGTCAATCTGCTCCGGGATAGGACAGAAGCCTCCTGTGCTCGATTCGGACTGCTTCAAAAGAGACACCGTTTTGCTTGGCGGGTATTGTTGGGTTCCGCCTGCTCGATAGCCACGTCGTGGCCACGGGGACTGCGTCGGGTGTGCATGTTAATAAAAAATAATAAAAACAATTGTTTAACTAGCAGCGAGCTATCAAGAGAGTAAACAGGCCGCTTCACAGACTCGCAGGCAGGCAGGCAGGCAGGCAGGCCGGCCGCCGAAGTTGTAGGAGCTTAGCGGAGGCGAGACTAAACGACCATAGGGCTTAACTCGAACGAAATCCTTCAGAGAAGCCTACGATATAGTAGGGATACACACGCGGAAGAAAACGCGACAACCATTGGGCGGAGCCCAGGTGAGCACGCGTTCGAAATGCTTCAGCCGATGACTGGGTTGCCCAGAAAGTCAAAAACTTCTAGATGAAAAATCTCCATAATGACAGTCCGGGGCTGTCCGCGCAGCGGAGCCGGACGAGCGCAATCCGATCCCCCGTAGAGTGGGGTTCTCTGCGACCGGGCTTCCCGAGGAAGACGTTCCGCAAGTGTCGCAGGTTGCCGCCGCCGCCGTCGTCATCATCATGCCATGTCAAAGTCGAAGCAGCAGTAACAAAAAGGCCCAAGACAGCTGAGTTGACAGTTGAGACAAGCAAGGGTATGGCCCTGGTAATAAGAGTCACGCTCGGACACGAGACAATTAGGGGAATGCAATCAAGGCTTTTTGCGAACCGGGTCGTCGGCGCTTTCCTCTGCGAGATACCACGAAAAGTAACGAAGGTCTCGATCGCAAAACTCTTCCCGCAGAATTCTCCTCAGCTCTGTTGGAATTCACCAGTTGGGACTATGACTTGTTGTTCCGCCAATCACGCAAAGGATGAGAGTTTTTTTCACTCCGCAGTCGCAAGCCACGCAATGCACTCAAAAACAACCGACCGCCGCGTGAACTCGCGAACGCTTCGAGCAGATCTCAACTTCAGGACGTGAACATCTATCTGTACATGAGGCTAGCTGTCTGAACTTCACACTCAGAGAGCGAGCGGATTCTTTCCGGAACATCTCCCGTGGCTACTCCGTCCCTCTCGAAGTGCATTGTGACACCGTTTCCCCAACGGCCTCCTGACCGGCCTTTCGACTTCCCGAGCGGCCGGTCGGGTCGTCGTCGGTTAGCATCGGTCTCATGACGCTTGTCTTCACTGCGAGTAAAAACCAGTCGCGGCGAAAGTGTTTTTGTGTAAAAAGCGAGAGGAAGCCACCGAGCGGGAGCGCACGATGTGGGGGTGGGGGAGGCCGCTCACATGATAAGCGACTACGAGGGATCGAGCGGTCGGTCGGTCCGTCGGCCGGCCGGCTCGTTCGCCTGCTTGCTCACTCGCTCGGATCTATCCTTATTATTCCATCAGTCGGAGGTTAGCCCCGATCTTGCAAGAGATTTAGTTTTTATGCTCGTGTTAAGCCAGCCGGAGAGCCAGCTCGCGACTTCGGTCCTTCGCAGAGTCGTTCGCACAGTTTAAACGTTGCGGCTTGCAAGGTGCCGATTTCCGCATCCGACTTGGACTTTTGGGAAGCACGCGTTGCATGCAACGCCATCGCTATCGTGTAAGCTAAAGACCGCTTGTGCTTCTACATCTGATTCCGGCGGTCGACTCGGATACCTAGAAGGCCGTGGAGGGAGTCAGACAGTTTGGCCGATTAGAATAGCTCAGGGCGCGGTTTTTCCTCCGTTTGGCTTCCTCATCTTCCGCTGCTTTCGTGAGACGGATCTCTATTTCTCTTGGCGGTGGCTATTCGGTACGCTCATTGCCGTCAAAGCAGTTTGGTTAAGTGTTTTATGGGGCGCAATTCAAACTCCTCTTCGAGAATTACAGCCCTTGAAACTCAAACGTAATCTTCCTCTCCCTCAGTGGAGAAAGTGCTTTTCTGCAACTTCTCCGTAGAACCCGCGCCGACGCCGTTATTGGCTCTGTTTAATTCGTCATGCCGTCTCTCTCTCTCTCTCTCGGTCTGCATCGAGTTCGTAGAGGAAGTGGATCCATGCAGCAACCGAATCCCTATCCGACCTCCGATTCGTCCGACTGCTGGGGGTCGTTCCGGCGGTTATACTCCTGGTTCCATCTAGACGCGGCCGACCTTCGTAGACTCTTCCCTCCCTCGCGCCCTTCTCGTTCACTGTATCATCGGCGAACAGGCCGAGAAACAGGTGGACAGACAGACCGGGGGAACTGCTGCTGCTGGGGGACCACGGACTCCCTGAGTCGAGATCCTGGCCGATTCGTGTGAAGCGACCATTAAACAAAGAGCAGCAGACTTCTAATGTTGGCCACGCTCTCCGTCTGCTTTCAAGTGCCATCGCTACCGCCGCCTTTCTTCCTCTTCTATTTCTTCTCTTCTACCATCATCATCATGAACTGCTTCCTTAACATCGACAGTAGCGGCAAATTCACAACCACCTCCGAACGAACTAGGGCTCCGAGAATGCGGTGTGTAACCCTCATCTCGTACCAATCAAGTCAGCGTCTCTGACGCGAGGACTCGTGTTGGACCCGCGCGTGGCGTACATCCAAGCGATGGGCCAGTCTTTGGTTCCCCCGACGAGCTCAAGATTCGGAGGTGCGATGCCGTCGAAGAAGGACGACGCAACGAGGAACCCGAGCCCGGTCTCGTCTCAACTGGAACAGGCGACCAACAGGCCCCGCGGTCGATAGTCGTTCAGCGTCGAATTTTCTTTTCAATTAAAGTCAACCGCTCAAAGAGAAAAGCTTCGCTGTCGTCTTCAAATCTATTTCCAATATAAAGTGACCGCAGGGAAAGAACTAGGGGTGGACGGACGAAACCTCTGAGCAGCACCCGCTTTCGGTCATTCCAGTGTCCTCTCATTGGACCCGCCAACGGTACCCCGGCTGAGAGAAAAAAAAAATGCGCACCACGGATCTGGCGGCGGCGACGACGACGAAGACGACGGGAGACGCATTAATTTTCAACATGGCCACGGCTAGCTCCAATAAGTAGACTTAGAAAGCGGGATGACGGTTCGGGGAACGAGCAAGCTAATTACATCGGACACATCTTGCTCTCGGCGACTCCCCTTAAGGACAGCCGATCGAACAAATTTTAGACCGTGTCCCGGGTGTTACGCGCAGATCTGGTAAGGCAGAGTCATTCCACTCTCGACTCCGCCTGCTCCAGAGCTCCTACTCGGGCGGGGGGAACCGTCTCGATTTCCCATGACGTTTTCGCGCAGATCGCATCACTGGACACCGGTGACGAATGCATACAAAGCGTGTCGGATTGTTCGGTGCATTTCCTTCCCATTGATCCTCGGGTGGAACGAGGAATTCGACTCGGGAACAAACTTCCGGACAGAAAAGTCTCCTCCGGCTCGAAAATGACGAAGCGTCCTTTGAAGCTGCAGATGACGGTGCTCGTGGTCACGTCGTCGAACGAGAATAACGTTGCGCAGTTTGAGAACTTCTAATTGAGAAATAATCGATCGGCCTTATTATCTTTTCTCTACTGTTCGCGCACGGACGAAGGCAGGACGGCAGGCTCTCCAAAAGCGGACCGACTCCTTTTATCTCTTTTCTTCCTCCGTCCCTGTTCCCAGCTATTGTTATCTTTAGGGATAATTTAGAGTAAGCAAAGAGCAGGCAATAGCAGCTGATAGCGGGACGTAGCAGAAGAGGGAAGGGCCGATCGAGCGGGGGCGGTGGTGCGTCGCTTCCTACTTGCTTTAGACTACGTTACCCCATACCCCGGTTTCAAAAAAGAGACCGGGTGGACTATGAGAAAAATTGTCCCATATATTTCTTATGAACCGAACAACGGAGCCGAATTGAAGGACAATGAGGTCATTGTGTGAGCTCGCTGTTACTTCGTTGAACAAAGGGGATCCTGGCTCGTCTATTAGAGAACCGGCCGCCGGTTGGCCGGCTTGTTGGTCCCGTTTCCCGCCCGCCATCTATCCGACATCTTCCGGCGTATCTCACCGTCTCGCCCGCCCGCGGAATGACTCTTTGTTTCGTGAGTCAGAGGGAGACGAAAAACTCTCACTGAGTTCGTTCACACCTGGTTGGATAGCTTGGCCACGAGTCTTTTCCCTCACCCCAGCTGACTCGTTCATGGAACCCGAACTACCACTGAGTACGTCCAGGTTCAGTGAGGGGAATAGACGGAAACATTGCTGTGGCGACCTCGTTGCAAATCGTCCATGCCGGAGGCCCTTCCGTGGTAGGTCTGGCCGAGCCGAAGGGAGGCGAAGGCTTACACAGGACTTGACGGCGCATTATGTCGTAGTGCAACCTCCGCCCGTTGTTCCGTTGCTCCGGAAAAAGACTTCTCAATCTCCTCTTCGTCTCCATAATGCCGCTCCTGCTGCCGTAAACGCTCGTTACCGCTCATCGGTTGGCGTGCTGAACGAACAAGCGAGCAGTGAGTGACTGGAGGAGGGGGGCTCCTCATCCTCCACCTAGTCGGTCCCTTCTCTTGCCGCTGCCGCCGCTGCTGCCGCCGCCGCCACTCTTACAACTACCACTACGATGCCGTTGTCGACGCCGCCGCCGCCGCGGCCACGGTCCTACCCTCCTACTGCCTCCCGTATCCGCAGAGCGCATAGCTGCTTGGCTGCTCGGATGGTTGGTCGGTTGGCCCTCCCTCGCCTTTTCCAAGATGGCATCTGCTCACCCACCCGCCGCTGCTCCCGCCGCTGCAGCCGCCCGCTGCAAACACGATCGATACTTCCACCAGCAGCAGCCGTGGCTGCGGTAGCGGCGGCGGGAGCGGCGGCGGCAGCGGCTGCACCCTCCAGCTTGGCATCCGACCCACGCCTAACTCGACGCCTACCCGACGCGAGCGTCGCGTCTTGCTCGCTGCCGTTGTCGGTGCTTCAGAAGACCTCGAACGCCAATACGCATAATGCGTTCCACCGACGCGGGTTCAGTTCGAGAGTGAGAGACCGCGGGCGGTCCGAGCAGTGAGAACCAGACGGCGGCGGATCGGTTAGCGACTCTCTCCCAAATAGGCAAATACCTATTAGGCTTCGTAGACCCCGAAGTCTAAACAATGTTTTAAGCCTTGTTTGGCGCTTAACGTCCACTGGACGAATTCAGCACTCGGAGGCACATGTTTAGTGGGGTGAAGGAAGACGATATCGCACTCGCTACGACGGTTTCGACTCGAATAGCCCAAGTAGGCGAGAGTAGGCGGTTGGCTCCGTAGATGAGGAAGGCTCCTCTACCCTCTCCTCTACTCGCCTACTCCCTTGCCCTCCTCGTGGCCTACCACGCTCAGCGCACGCTGGTCAGCAAGATGTAAATAAAGAGGTACTTTCTGAGAAGAGTTACCCCGACGGCTTCAATCAGCACACCCGATGGGACCGCTTCCAGCTTCGGCCGATCGGGTCGGGGTGAGCAGCCGCGGCTTCCAGGAACACGGAGTGGTGCACAAGACCCGAAGATTCGAATAGGCCAGTGGCGGGAAAATAGGCCAAAACCCTGAATTGTGTCCCTATACAACATCAAACAGAAGCCGAAGCCTTGGGAGGCCTAGAACGACACCATCAACTATTGGCCCAGTAAGCTCATCTGGGCGGAATTGAAGAAGCGGTGCTACTTACCGAGTTTGTTGGCGAATCCACTTCGGTCGCGATGATAGAGGACAGACACAATCAACACAAACTTGGCTTGTCCACTGACGCTGTTATCCGATAGGAGACGAATCGAGCCGATCGTAGTATGGCTGATGGCGAATTTGTGGACAACGAGCTTGCAACCGCAACGGAGAACAAATACCGCACAACAAACGTCGAGAAAAGTTGGATTCACTCGAGACGGAGGAGGTGGCCGCTGACTACGCGTCGAGTTTCGCGAGCGACGACAGCAGCAGTGGGCCGACGACTCGGCAAGGGTGGTAAACTTGCTGCAAGCCTGCCTGCCAGTCGGGAGGTAGACGAACGGGGCTCGAAGCGGGAGGCCGAGCTCACAATGTGAATGCCTGGAGATGAATGGGGTTATTATTGACGGCTAGGGTTCCTTCCCTTCCTTACTTAGGAAGGAAGGAACGAGCGACCGACGGAGTTTTGTTGCTTTCTCCGCCAGGTGGCTCAAAACGTAGTTCCTGAATTACACGTCAGATGGCAGCATGGCCGCGCGCAATTCACCCTTTCGCCTCGCGCTCTCACTCTCTTTTTGCCTCCTCTGTTGGCAATCCCCCACCCCTTCGCATGGGGAGCCCTTGTCTTCCCATCCTCTCTCAACTCTCATCAGTTTCCCCTCTCCCCCATACACAAAGTCTCGCTCGGTCGCTCCCCCTCTCCTCCTGAGAGGAGTCGACTGAGAGAGGAGGGAGGAAAAGGCTTGTAGAGCTCTTTCAGGAAGTTCAAAACAAGTGACGTCAACTGAGTCTGCCCATCGGAGGGACACCCGCGAACAAAAACGCAGATTCTTGTTCCCGTATAATCTGTATCATAACTGAGAGGGCCTCCTGGCCGGACTGGACACCTTCGGGACAGCGTTTTGTCGGAACTCATTCTTGTTTTTTCGATGGCCGTTTTGGATGGTGACTTGGTGACCGACGGTCGAATCGGGGCAGCCTTTCGTTGAAGGTGCTGGAGTTTTGCCGCGGTTGACACCTCGCCCACCTAAACAACTACCCATGACAAGCGTACATGATGGACGACACAGCATGGCTCGTCATGGGAGTCGAGCCTTCTGGCGCTATGGTGTCTGATAGGATGATTCGTATCAGCGAATAGAGGAAGCGTTCCGTGATATCTTTGGTCCGAACTGGGCGTTTGTTCAGGAAAAGCACCGCTGCTGATGCTTCTTTGAGCGACGCGCTCGCTGACGACGATGTTACCGTCGCCGTAAATCAGACTGCAGTCAGCTTGCTAGGTTTCTACTCGTCAAGGCTGCGCGAGACGCCTCGCGCGCGCATTGGCGGCTGCTGCCGTCTGTTGATCGCCGTAGCGCATTTGCCGCCATCGCCGCCACTGCCGCCGCCGCCACTGCAACCGCCTGGTGGTGCTGGCCTGTGGGATGGCGCAAGTTGTGCACCCAGGGGATGCATGCACGGTATCACAGCAAGCCAACGGCTTCGTCCGACGAGAGGAGGAAGCGACAGAGCTAGCGTTCTAGGGCAAGCAGTCGGGCAGACGGCCTGAAAGGCGGGCGAGTGAGCGCGCGCCATGACGCGCATGCGCTCTCAATCAAAACAACATCAGCTGTTGGATGTGGTTGTTGTTGTGGTGGTACACACTGTGTGAGATCTGCTTCTTGCCCCTTGTGAACACGACGGAAAGAAGCTCTACGTTTCGTGAAACCTGACCGAGGAAGCCGTGAATCATTATCAAGACTGCGTGCGGTCTTCCTCATTCCCGAAGGACATTGAGGAGTTTCGTTGGGCCAGTGACCGTTCGCTCACGCAGCAGCGAACGAGCTCGCACGATCCAGATACAAGGACTACGAAAGAACTCGACTTTGAGGTGAGATTTAAGTTTCCTCGAGTTCCCCGCAGGTTTTTGTGATGGCATCGCGCTTGAAAAACCGTGCTCGTTCACCATGGACAGGTGTCAGTGATCGCGAGCGGCTGTCTCCAAGGCCCGATTCGCTCTCTACGACGATTAAGCCTACAGCGGCCATCTTGGCTGAGGGTATACTGGGATGGACTTCTTGATGGCCTGAAATATTGTTGCCTGTTTCCTGCATCCTGTTTGGACCGCTTGAGAAAGGTTCTGAAATATTGTGCCGCTCTCGTCCGGTGACAAATCTCATGGACCACACCCTGGTGTCCGCGGTGATGATCAGCTGACTCGCTCGGAGGCCATTGCTGTTGCGATCAGCTGTTAGAGCGAAGCCATTTTGATTTTATGAGTTGATTATCTCGCGAGAGATAGTTTTCTCTTTTCTGGCGACTGTGTCCGTCAACTATGGGCTGGCCCTCGAGCGAAGTCTCGCAGTGCGACCCGCTGGAAGAAGCTCCAGCGGAAGATGTCTCAAAATAGAGGCTGGTCGCCGAGGAGGCGATTCGGACAACATGGATGGAGGTTTATCGGATTATAGGCTCGAATCAGAAATCAAGAGAAAGTAGGAGCGAAAGCCGGAGACGGGTCCGGCCGAGATAAGCGCAGACTGCCAAAAGTTCGCGCACGAGAGCGATCGCATCCATTGATGGATGCGATCCATTCTGATGGAATGACTAGTTAACTGACGAAGACACCGCAATTTCGGGGCGCTCTCTATCGACACCTGCAAACGTCACAGCGAGAGCGCAGTATGAATCGGAAGGGCGCGCTTTTCGGGTGGATAGCCGGGAAATGGTCGGGATGTTTGAACCGAGGTCGATGCATGCGGAATCTTCAGCGACGTTGGTTCAAATCATTCTGGATCTGGCTCCCTGAACGGCTGTCGGAAGAGTGGAAACGGAACGCGATCCGAGTTCCTGGGACGATGCCTTCTGTTGTGCTGTGTCTAAAAACTCAATAATTGGTTCTCGCTGCATGGTCTGCAATGCTAACGGGTTTTGTGGGGCTGCTTCTATTGGACTCGGTGTATGTACGACCTGACAATCACTTGCTCTCTTTCTTTTTTTACATTTCTCGCTCTTGTGAGGCCGCTTCTGCTCACTTGTGCAGACTCAAATGTAGGAAGAACGGCACCACTAGCAGTACCGGGCAGCCAGTCAGGCGGCAGGTCTGAAGCTTGAATTATGGCCTGCCCGAACTAACGGTCCTGCGATGTCCCCAATGGAGCGCCATATGGTGAGATAGGAGACCTCCTGAAGAGTTGAACTGCTCGCTCGCCCGCTCGCGCTATGCTGTCTACTGGTCTACACACCTACCTCGAGCAGACGTAGACCAGTTCGTCAAGAGATTCCAAAATACCCGGTGAGCCTATGGACGCAAGCTCGGCATCGAGCTCAACTCACTCGAGTGCCGCTTGGTGCCGATGCGA
This sequence comes from Phytoseiulus persimilis, assembly GCA_037576195.1. Taxonomy (NCBI): domain Eukaryota; kingdom Metazoa; phylum Arthropoda; class Arachnida; order Mesostigmata; family Phytoseiidae; genus Phytoseiulus; species Phytoseiulus persimilis. Next base: position 53,367,584 of record CM075101.1, on the reverse strand, counting down.
TTCGTGGGGTGTTTTTTGCTGAGGCCCACGGATAAAAAAATAACAGAACGGTCGAAGCAAAGGGTAACCTGCGTGTTCGCTCTCAGCCAGGTTTCGCTATTCTCAGTGTCAACGACAGACTTGCGACAGATAGGTCAGCGGCACGTGTTTTCTGAGACGGACCCACCGTGTAGGGAGATGACTGGCTTCGTTCATTTTCGCTCGATAGTATCGAGCCCCTACGATTTCTCAGCGCTCGAATCCCAACTGGTTTGTAGTGTATGATTGAGCTGTTAAAGCGAAGCAACAATAGCACCTGCTGTGCAGGAGCAATGCTCTTCTCGGGAATTTCGGGGTTGTTCGGGGGGTTTTTGGAGAAGAATCGCTTCCAAACCCCGTCGCCATTGGAGCTGCGACTGTTACTCAACTGTCGGCGGACATGAGTCTCAGGAGTGAGAACACGGTATCTGTCCTGAGCTCGGTATTCGCTTGTTTCGGTTTGAATTAAGAAACGGGCGGCCAATCCTCTGACGGCCGCTAGCATTGGAGAATTATTCCAACGTCAGCGCCGTGTCCGATGAGCAGTCAATCCGTTTCCGCGAGCGTCGGTGAATGAGGCTGCGGAGGAATTCCAGCCGTATATCTGGGAAAAGGTCATTCACCAGTGGGCCTTGCTTGTTTATTGATTCCCTGAACGAAACGATTCTCTCACCTCTTTTGATCGGGTACTTGCTGCGCTTACGACTTGTTTTGCTCGCGTTCGTACGAAAGTGACAAAAGCACGCGTGAGCCGTTCCGAGTACTTTGAATGTGCGCGAGACTGACGTAGCCGGGGAATCACCACCGGAAGCCGACAAGTATGCAGAGGGGAGTTCCCGAACGCCGTAGAGGGATCGCTCGACTCCCATTCGTGAGGATCACCTCAAACATACTGTTTCATCATCGGATCTGAATGAGAGTCTCTCTATGCTTTGCATCAATGGAGGATCCATCCTCCGAGTCCGGCATTCCTGAAGTCTCCATTCGATCCCTGTTGGTCGGCTCCGCCGGAATGGCGTCGCAACGCTCCGAGTACCACGAAGACTGTGCCGGCAGGAGAGGGAAGTGTTTACTGCTATAGATTTTGTGACGCAGCCTGAGAGAACCTCAGATGCTGTCTCCAATTTCCGGAAAGTCTTGAAGCCTCGTGTCAGGAGCTCAATTTGGGAATTCCATCTGATTGGCTTCGGCAGACTTTGCGGAATAACGCTTCCCGTCGACATATCTTGATCGAATGAAACTCTCAGAAGAGTTTTCTCAAGCAGTTGTCAGTTGTGGAGGGTATCCTTCCCGAGCTTCACTTAGAGGCGTTATTTTCGTGCGTGGCAAGGTCGTCGAGGGGAGAGATGTACTGAGTATATTGTTTTGCCTTGGGTCATTCACGAAACAGCCCACGTTACCGCAGCATCGCGACCGTATTTGGTTGAGCCGCTCTCTGGAAGACGTTGCTCGCGATGAAAGTAGCTCATTTTCGAGTCCAGTCTGGATCGATTCCCGAACGGGAATCAGAACTCGACCGTTCACCACTCGGTTTGCCGAGGGATGGACTTTGGATCGCCGGTATCGCGAGAAGGAGAATCGAAGAGGAAGAAGTTGTCCACGACCCGCGACCTACCCGATTTCACTCGGAGCTGTTTATTATTCCGCGCAAACAGATGCATCACTCGCGGTCAATTTCCCACGATTAACCGTCGGCGTTGAAGTCTATCGTCCGCCAACAACAAGTTGGACATGGATGAGTCATCGGAAGCATAACGCGAACGACGCTCAGTGGCAGATGAGACTGCTGCGTATCACTGCTCCTAGAGTTCACCGAAGACAGTACCGCGATCACTGGACGAGGCCGAACGTTTCCTGTGCTTGATGACTCAAAACCAAGTTCGAGCGATGAATAACCTCCGTTCACATGCTGGACACGGATGATTCAGCTCCATGCGTTCAATCGGGAGACCACCTTTGCCAATCGAGTGTCTTTCTCTCATATTTTGCATCATCCGCATCCACGAACAGTGCTGTGATTAGATAGAGATGAAATCTTCTTCTTCCCTCTGCATGGGCCGCTACGCTCGAGATCGACAACTTTTTCCAAAACGACTAGATAACTGTAGAGCCATGGGTGATAAGCACAGGTGTAGTTGCGCATGACGTCAGCGGCCAGTGCTGTTGTTGTCTCGTTTCTGATGGGAAGAGATCGCTGCTTGCCGTGGCAGTAACGACCATAGACTCAACGGCGGCGGCGGCGGATGGGTAAACAACGGCGCCAGAAAGTCTGTGACGTAGGACGGGTATTCCTAACCCTCTCCTCCTCGCGCACGGTGACGGCTGCGGCATAGCAGGCGTCGTCGTTGTCGTCGTCGCTACCGATGTTGTGGTGCCGCTGTTGCGTTGCCAGCATCGTTAGTCGTCGCTGAGCTAGAAGCGCGAAGCGAACAACATTCTTCCGATCGCACCAAAGCAGTGTTCCAAGCCTTCCGTACAGCCTATCCTGACGGTGCCACTCCGTTCTTAGAGAGCGGGGTTTAGAGAGCGTCGCCAACGCTTGGTGGAACATCGGTTCGATCCTGAAGCAGATTTTCCCCGCAAGTGATTGCGCTGTTTGCAGAGTCGCTGCAGCAGACGCGGCCGATCGTGTTGTTGCGTCATCTTGTTCGCTCGCGTTGCTAGAAAACAAGTCAGCGTGGAGCCGGTGCGGATGATTCTCATGCTGCTTCGATCTTTCGGATGAATCGGAAAACTAGAAACCGATTGAGGACACCAAGCGCTCCGCAAGCTCCTGTTGTTTTTGTTCTGAATCCGCTGCGTCACAATCAACAGAAGTGCGTTCCTGATCATAGAGAGTAGACACCGTCAGCTGAGCGCTCGATCGGCTGCGCAAAACACTCCGCCGGACGCTGATTCCAGCAGCCGTGGAAATTCGCCGAGGACAGATTCAATGAACATGCTCGAAATGCTGTGAGTTAACTCTGTGTTTCTGTTTTTGTTTCGTTTCCGAGCCACGCGTCATTCGAACACCGCGCTGGAGATATCTCTGCTAAAGACACTCGAAATAGAAATTCCAAGCGAAACGGCAGGAAATCTTCCGCGTTCTCTTGCCATCCGCTCTCGGTGTGAATGACTCCTCTTCGGCAAAGCAGAGTTGAGGCGGGCGAGTATGTTCCTTCCTCGGTTCGCTCGCGCATTCAGTGTCAATTCCGCCGCAGACTGCTCTAAAATATGCGTTGAGCCGATCATCGCCTCAATCGAAATGCTGAAGCCCAGCCGCACTCCGCTCAACCCCCTACTCCGATCTCGCCTTCGGGGCTGCCTTCGATGTACGATAACCACGAAACCATCTGTTGCTGTCGGTGGTGTTGTTGTTCGATTTTTGTTCTGTATTCGAACGGTGTGGAGCGGGAGGACGGAAAGAGGCAGAATCGCAAGAGATAACCCCCTTCATATTCAACGGTCAACTGACGAATGCTCCGAACTGGATCGATCGGAGGAGAATTCCGCAACAACGATTCGGAGCCAGTTGAGAAACTTTCGGGTAATTCGTCCAATTGCGAACCGTCTTTATCAGACTCCGGTAACAACATTATGCGAGGGTCCATTCGCGGTTTATCTTATTCAGTCGTTCTCGAAACGTTTTCGCAACTGAGGAGCAAGAGATGGCATATCCTGCGGAGTAAAGGACTCTGGCCCAGGTTCTTGCTCACTCCATCGACTCATCTCGTAGCACTCTTGCGCATGCAACCTTATGATGTGGGGGTCCCCTCGTAAGATATCGATGTGCGGGCGTCCCAGTCGCGCCCGTGTGGCACAGGTTCGCCCTTGGAGCGAATCTTAGGAGCGGGCTCCGATAACGGTCGTGAATGAAACGAGAACCGAACTAGCAGCATGCGACTTTATCGAAATATACCGAATTCCGATGCTTCCGCATTGGCGGCCGTGCTGGACGGCTCCCCGTTCGTCGCCTTGCTCGTTCGCTGTTGCTGGCGGCGGCGGCGGCGGCCGTGGCGTCCTTGAGCGAGCTCTGTTATCTGGCCCTGTTGGCTGACTAGCACAACGACGATGTCAGCAGCCGCCGAACGGTTGTTACTCCACATATGAGCGGACTGGTTGCATTCAACAGAACGCCGGCGACGACAAGTCCAGAGGAACTGGTTACGGTCGCATCCATCCTACCGTGCGCAGAGGTATGGCTCATCTTCTACGACCATTGATCTGAGTATTATCGTGATGGGAGTAATACCGTCAGGAACCGGGAGGGAGCTCCATGTAGATCACCCGGTTGGGGGTCCGATAAGGTCGTTGCTTAGATCCGCTCTCGAAAGTCGGTCTCGAGATCTGTCCCCACTTGGGAGTCGCGGGTAGGTAATGGAAACCCAGCGCAGCGGCGGACGTGCCATAATTTCTGACAGTAGCTCTCACTATTCAACTCAACAGCATCGACCGATCTGAGAGCAAAATCAGTCTTTGATTTTATTATGAGGACCTCAGCTCTTGATCTGCGGAATGATCCTGCAATCGATGGGATCGTTGTAAATCGTCGTCTGTTCAACAGTAGTGACCGACGAGGGAAGCGGGTAAGAACGCCGCCGGCCCGGCGGGTAGAAGGCCTGGATGGAGAAGCCTTACGCCACAGACAACCTTGGAGTCGCGTGGTTCGGAAGCAGATGGTGCGAAGGCCGTACCTTTCTGCTCATCCATTCAAAACCAAAACTCGATTGAATCTCAATTGTCTTCCTGTAATCTTTCATTGCGTGAGAACGAGAGCACGCTTAATGAGTGTTGTTGCCGCGGATACTTGATGGCCATTTTAATTTCGAAGCACTCATGCGAGACTGCTGCCCCGCTGTATCTGTGCCAACAACATCCTCCATCTCGCGTTTCGCACTCTCCTCCCCGAACTGAACTCACCGTGCTCCGGATAAGCTCTTTGAAATCTCCGAATTCGGGCGATTCTCGAGCGAGTTGTATGCTGTCAGAAATCCACCCGAAGCCCTTCGAGTAGTTTCCATTCTGTGAGTCCTCAGCTTTTCGAGCCATTGAAGTCGATTCGAGTTCGGATCGTCAAGTCATTCTAACAGAATGCGCCGAGAGCATCTCTTCCTCCTGCTTTTCCCGCTTCTCAGAGATTCCAACACGGCAGTCGCGAATCGATTCCAAGTTGTGTGGAGGGGACTGTGTTTTGCCCAGATGAGGGAGAGCGGTCAACATTTCTGTTTTCGCACGTTCAGCAATAAGTTCAGCCATACTTCGGTCCTATTCGAGTCTTCGATCACCGATAGTTGACGCAAAAACCGAATTTCTCCGGAAAACGATGAGTTGGCCGATCGCGCCGCCCGTTTGTTATCATGTGTCTTCGGTGACCGGTAGGAGCCGCGACGGCTCGTTTCGTGGCCGTCCGATCTCTCCAAGCGACCGAATCGAGTCCCAGCCGCTCCCAGGAGTCGGCTGCGGTGACTGAGCGAAGTTTCGCACGCTCTCTCCCTTCTGCCTCTTGCGATCTTCCATGGACCGACCTAACTGCCGCCGCGCCTGCAACGTCTGCGATCCCTTTTGTCTGCGGGCATCTCATTGCGAGCGACCGAGAGTTCCGCTGACTGCAAGTGAGAGAGCGGGAACCGAGCTCGCCAGCCGGCCAGCGAGCGAGCGAGCGGGCGGGCGGGCGACGGTCAGCGCGGCGGGCAGACTCACCGGACAGACGGGCAGCTCGTCGAGTGTGAGTGAGTGAGTGAGCAAGCAAGCAAGCGAACGAAAGAACGTCGATGACGACGACGAGGAGATATCCACTTGACGAGAGGAAAGCCTAGCTCGAGCGAAGCCAGTCGTCAACCCTGCTTGCCGCGGCCGTAACAACGTCGACATTCGTTTTCCTGCCTAGGCGAGCGAATCACACGTGCGCAAACGCCGAAAGAACAATAGCTGGAACTCGCTCACTTGCAGTCGGTGAAGCGGCGTGAGTTTTGCAGTGAGTCGGGTGCTTGTCGGGACTCCGTGTGTCACCGCGAGACATGGCGACGTGGAGGATGTGACGATCGCGAAGCGTGCAACAAGTCAATGCTATGTCCTGTTGTGTCATTGTGAGCTCCATGAGCAGGAACCGCTCTCGTCGTTCTCGCCGCCGCCGTCGCTCATGTGCATTTGCCTGTATGTCTGGAAGCATCGGTTTCGAGCTAACTTAGCTCGAGTTCTCACTTAATTTGTGATAACAACCACCGTGTGCGGGCGGGGATAAAGGCGCATCACCAGCAGCGTCGACAGCCGGCATGGATGAGGCCATTTTTAGTTCGAAGCCGGGAACCGCTGGTGAGCCGCTGTCGGCCCTGCTGGAGTTTCAACCCGAGTACCTGAACTTCTTCTACCCGGATTTCAATCACGTTACGTCCACGCCGATGCACGGGAATCCACAGTGAGTAGTAGCTGACACCGTATCACACGCAGCCACAGCAGCGATTGTATTCTTCGAGATAACGTGACCGAACTCGTTCGCATCTGCAACTTGCATCTGCCACCGTGCTTTCCGGCACTCGTGATCACGGCCTCATGGACAAATTCAGAGTCCGTAAACTGTCTACCGAGAACCGCTCGCGGAAGCGGGCGCTCCTCGCAGACGGGCTCCGCGAGTATGAAACCGGAGCCAACTTCAGAATTTGGGTTCTTCGATCGAAACACCCACAACAGCGCGGATGGGATGTTCGCCCGAACGCTCTCTGATCCAATAGCGGATGACTGTTGTTTCCTTAGTGAAATCAAGAGATGATGAACATGGTCGTCGTCGACCCGATTCAGGGGACTGGCGCACCTCATCTGCCATTACGACAATGCTCGAGGAAATGAGACTTGCGAGCGGTGCGTCCTTCTCGCGTGGAGATGACGTCCCTCGGCTCTGCGGTCGCGATCCCAAGGCTGCCCCGTCGACGTGAACCACTCATCTCATCGTAGTGCACAATCTCTCTTCGCTATGAAATGTGGAGTAGCTTTCTACTCTCGACGTTTTCTTCTCCACAAGAATGGACGGTTCCGTCCGCTTTTTTTCAGACAGCCTCAGCCCATCTCGGGGGACACCATCCTCCGCGGTTGCGAGCTGTTGCGAGAAACTCCACGCGAGCGACGATGTGCCGAACGTAAATCCCACGTTTCCCTCTATCGAGGGCCCCGACGAGAACATATTTATCGACGGGTTGTACCGTAGGCGCCGCGCTCAATCCGAACGGCCGCCGTCGTCGCCTTGACGACGATGTCTTTGGTGGACGCATCGAACTCGATTCCTGGAGTTCGATTGGCAGAAGACGCCTTCTCCGTTTCCGACGCGTCGTCCAAAAAAGATCCCCGAATCTGCATGAGTTCCGCTCCTGAGATCAGGAGGGAAATCTCGATGCGTAACGCTCGAGTTGGAGGTGGACCAACTCGAGAATATTTTGGCGTTGAACGGACAAGGTCATGGGATCATTTTGGCGCGAACTTGTTTCCGGAACAATTTTCGTTTTCTTCCCCTTGTTGTAAATGGAAGATACTATCAGAGCGTTGGCGCTTCCCAGCAGCGCGCTGGAAGTTACCGTCGTGGTGTGAGTTCGCCAGAAGAAAAAAAAAACTCAATCGTCGCGACGAAAGACAGCCGCGAGTCGTCGGCGCTAACTTCCGGGTATTTTTCGTACTGTTGACTGGCGAGTCTCGCGCCGGTCATCGTTCTTCTTCTGTCGTACCGCCGCCAACGCCGCTGCCGCCCCATCTGGCTAACTGGAGACGGTGATGAGCAGAAGTGGTTGGCTGAACTCCAACGCGTCCGGACGTGTTCTGATCTTCCTGGCCGAGGCTGTCGTCGCGATCAGCCCCTATGCGTCCGAAACCCGCGGAAGCCCGATGGACAAGACGAGACCTGATGCGTCTCCTAGCTTGCCTCGACCCTGGAGCCCAGCGCGCCCTCCCCTACTGGAAGCTCAGTTCTCGAAGCCCGTATCGTCGGTTGTCGTGTCCGACAGAGCTGAGATTCGATTCAGTTCGGTGCTTCACGGACGTCCCGCTCGGGTCGAATCCCGCTGCTGCACACATCGTCGTGCTTCGCCTAAATCCTAATTCGTATGGTGATGGACAACACGGCAGAGTATTTATGCCCGCTCCCTGCTCCCCTCTCAGAAGCTCCCCGAATATTTACGACAGAACAGCACCAAAAAGCATCTATCGCGCTATCGATGGACGAATGAAAGCGGCTCAGAGTATTTCCCGCGTGATCCCCACCGTGATCGGGATAACCGTTCTTTCCGTTTGACCGCCCGTCGGCCTGCTGTTATTGATCCGGGACAATCCTACTGATTTCACTCGCGATCGTTTATCGCTCGCTCGCCCGCCCGCTACCGAGCCAAGCGAACAGTGAGGCCATCCTGGAAGGTTGGAGGTTATCTCTCAATTTTATGTCGGCTCTCGCGCCGATAAATCCGGATAATCGAGGAGCTCCCCGACTAGCCCGTGTTCGTAGCCCAGACCGGTTCGTGTCATCCGGTCCCGGTGAGAGCTCCGTGCGTTCCCCTCCGCTGTCGGCCTCCTCTCCGACGGGAGCTGAGACTCGGGAGCACCACCTGTTGATACGATGCGAGCACTTCTCGAGCCGTGGCCGCAGATCCTGTTTCGCGAGGTGAGGAAACAGCCTCGACGGAACGAAGCCGACTCGATCGTTCCGTCCGTAGGCGTAGCGTTATTGGCGGCTCTGGAGGTCAGAGTCTAACTGTCTTCGTTAGGTCACCGAGTTGAGGGAGGGTGAGGGCTTATGTGCTGCTGCTGCTGCTACCGCAGCCATCACCGTAGGAGATGGTAGGCGAGTCGCGCGCGAGGGTGGCGGGAAGGACGGCGGCGGGCCGATGGACGTAGGGGAACCTTGAGCTTGTTTACTTCCTATTGAGTTCACGAAGAGGAGCGAGTGAACTTCGACTTCGAGCTGTCGACGACGTTGCAGTTCCTGGAAGCAGGACTGTTCCTGATATGAGTGCTCGAACTGGTGCTTGCGTAGTTGGTTCGTGTCCGTTGACGATCGTTCGCTCAACAACAAGTTGTTGTCGCAGTTGCCACTGTGCGGCCGGTGGTTCGCAGCTCTTCGGACCGGGAGAGCTCGGAGTCGAGAGCTCGGAATACTGAGGCAGAGCGAACTCGGCTCGCCACACTCGGAGGCTAATCCGACTCTGCCGGGATTCAGCGGGATGAGTTCTTTCACTGAACACAGAGTTTCGTCCAACGAAAGAAACAAGCGCACATCAAGTGTCAATTATTTCGAGCAAATCCGAGAGAAGAAGAATCATTTCAATCCTCAAGCTGTTCCACTGTGGCTGTAAGTCGTGCATGCCTCCTGTAGAACTCATCCGAAAAGAAACCACGGCCCGATCTTCTGCAGACGAAGGTTTTATTCTCCGGCGGCATCGAATAAACACGCTGAGTTCATCTCATTGCGTTTCGCGTCAAACATCGATGTGCATCGTTCCTGAGCGGCAATTGAATCTGAGAACGCGTCCAGAGCGAGATGACGCTTGTCTAAGGTGGGAAACGTTACGCAAGCGGCCAGCATTCTCTTTTTCCGCTCTGCAAAGAGACGGCACGGACCGTACTCCGGTTCCGGCTGGCAACGGCGACTATCGGAAGATTTTCAGGCTGAAATTGAAACTCCTATCGCGACTATGAGATTTTTTCCCCTCGGATATTCCGAGCTCGAACCGCGCATGCCCACTGGCAAAAATGGGCCGGTCCGCCGTAGCTTGTAATATTGTCAAAACACCTCTCCCCCGAACGTGTTCTCTCTACGCTCCGAGAGACAGATGACGTACGCAACGGCAAGCTCCAGGAAGCGCATTGTATCACGCGCCTTCCGTCATGAGATCTGAACTCCTGCCTCGGCCAGGGGCTGGTTCTGGTACTTTCGTTCGTCTTCGGAGCACTAGCGCCACCAAATCGAAAAAACAAACTCGGTAGAATAGCGGCGTTAGCGCGATCCACAGATGTAGCTCCCATCCCGAGGAAGTCCTTCTTCTATACCTGGAGCACGAAGCCGGCCGAAGCCTTACAATTCGATTGACAAGGAAACCGGCTTCGTGGGCGACAGATGTCGGATTTGCTCGTCGAGGGCGCAGTAGGCAAATTTAGACATCGAGGAGGAAGCTGAAGGAGGAGGAGGGAAGTTTTAGCGGAGGGTCGAATGACGAGAGGTCATCCTCTGTGTACGTCAACACTTCGCCTACTGCACGCGGCTCTCGCGGATACTCGTGCTCTCCGGGGAGCTTCGAGCCTGTTGCCACCGATGGGGAGCCTTGGAAGATAGTGTTGTGCCCGAATTCTTCAGGTGATGCCTGAGCAAGCCCGAACACATTCGTCCGCACGAATCAGGGTGGATCGGACCGTGAGGACCAAAGGTCCCCGTTCGGCTATTCGTCCGACCGCTCGTTTGTATTCCCTATCGTCGTGCTCGAATCGATGGAACGGGGAAAAGTTACGACGGAGCCCGCTGCCGATCCGCTTCAATAGGTTTCAGTCGATGGAGCCGAGTGCAGTTTCCTTTAATGTGTCCTCGCGAGCCGAGTTCAATCTGCTGCGGGTCGACTCTCATGGTGCTTCGAATTGTCTTTCCTCCCTCTGGCTCAAGCGGTTCGCGAGAAGCTCTGACAGCGACTTCATTATGTCTAGAGGAATGTCTGAACGTCGGGTGGACTCGTTCTCGACGGAACCGAAGACGATTGCGACCTGTCAGCGGAGCGTATTCTAGAGGGGCCCCCGGGCGCCGCATTCGGGATCGTGGCCGCTCCGTCCAGAATTCCACTCCACATCCAGGGCAGAGGACTCTGGCTGAGATTGGTTCGCTTCGTCCCGGTTCCAAAAGACGCGCGATGTTGTTGCGGCTCCCCGTTCACGTTTCAGTTAGAAGAGGCGGCATCGGCGGCGGCTGGGCGTCTAACTCGGCTTAGACACCGAGAGCGAAAGAGAACACGAGCATCTTGCGCCTTTGTCTTTCGTGCTCTTCGCTGGGAATTAAGACTTCTCCTCACGTTGGGGGGAACTGGCAGGCTGCGGGGCCGCTGTCCGGCGGTCGCCCTCCCTCCTCTGAATCCTTCTTGTTCCATCGCTCCTTAGTCTCCCTGGCCTGATGGTCCTCTGATGGCGGCTGCGGCGGCGGGGCCAGTGGCGGCGGCAGTAGTGCCAAGAACAGCGGCGGCAGTGGCGGCGTCAGCAGCGGCATCATCATCATCATCATGAACAAGAGGAGACCCCGGCAACCAAAAAACAATGGGGGCAGAGGGAGCATAGGGGTGGATGTGTGCACGCACGCACGCACGCACCAAGCACGCAAGGCAGGGAGAACGTCAAGAACTGCCGCGAGCCGCTGCAACGATCTGCTCGGGACGAACAAAGAACACTCGAGCCAGTGCTAACCATTAGTGAGCCACCGTATGAGTATTGCGATAATTTTTATTGCCGAGCTGCTTCCCGAATCAGCTCCTCAATGTCTATCCGATGCGACGGGACAACAAACTCAAAAATCGTAACGGAGCGCCCTCCCTTTGATTTCTTCCATGCATAGCTTTTGATTAAGTCGGAGAGACGTGCCGTGTCCCGATCTCGCCGGGGTCCCGTTATGGAGAAATTCGTCCGTTTACTAACGGACCCCGTTTCTCGAAACCGATGCCATGGCTCGACCTGATCAGATCTCTCGGGGTTTGCAGTCTGTGTTAGTTTCACTTTGCTCGTATTTTATGAGGAACGAGTTTTCGACCTTTATTGGAGCGTATTACACGACCGTGCGAGGGAGAGCGGGCCGCTGCATATATATGCGTACATGAATGTGTATGTTCGAGAGAAAGAGAACCGGCTGCGCGGCGGCCAGTGAACAAGGGCTAGTCCGAGGCCGTGGTGGTCGCTCGTTGTTATCCCACCGAGGTGGAGCGGTCATATTGGATCGCCGTAGCTTCCGCTGCTGGCTGCCGACGATAAAAATAAGAGAACGGCGCGGAGAAGCATCGAAGACCAAAAAAACTCTGCTCGCTTTATGTTCTCCGCCATCCGAGAAGAAATACGGTCTGAGAGGCTTGCCTGTTAGTGTGTCAGCCGATCTTTGCAACCTCTTAGCGATGACAGCTCCTCACGAGACTGCATTCCAACTAGCTCCTCCGGAATCCCAGAGCCCGGGATCGAAGGCACGCTCCTCATGGTGGTGGACACTCGCTACCAGCTTCCGATGTAGTGTGACTCCAGAGGAGACCGCTCACTGAGACACGTTCCTCTAGGTCTGGTTTCGAGGAATCTATTTTGTCGACGAGCTCATTTGAAACCAGATGAGAGAGAAGCGAGTGCCTGCCGTGGGGAGTGTTCGAATTCCGCCTGAGATCATCGACGTCGAATTAAACGGCGGCTGTTCGTTCGCAGATTGTTGTCGGGGGGCCAGAAAGTGAGCTCGCCGAGCTCGCAACTGTCCTCCTCAGGAGCCGCCGGGCAGCCCTCGTTTCTGCCTCCGAAAAATCAGTGGAATCATAGTCAGCCCGTCAGCTTCCCTCAGCAGCAGCAGCATCATCATCACATCGCAACTTCGGGCGGCAACGGGAGCGGCAGCAGCAACTACCTGGTTCAAAGCCCCCACAGTCAGCAGCTTTTAGGTGGAGGGGTCTTTTACTCTGGGCCCATGGTGCATCCGGGCCAAACCTCTTCGAACACATCGAGCAGCGGTCAACAAGCGCCTGCAAGCCCCGTTCTGGTAGCCATGCCCCCCCAACGCTCGCAGGTAGGTCTCGCTGCCCCGTCCGCTCGAGCCAAATCCTCCCGTGCTGAGGAGATATCGAGTTATCGTTCACTTCTCGACATGCTCCAACGTGGCCGTTACGACGCTGCTTGTCGCCTTGCAGAACATTCAAATCGCCAACTCGAGCTACGGCGCCACGGACAGCTGTCCTCTGCCGGGAACGAGTTTGGATCAGTCGTCGGCTGGAAGCTCGAACGCCCCCGCCCAGCATAGCAGCTGGGTATCCCCACCCGACAACCGCACACTGAACTTCGAGAACCGGTGAGCAAAGCGGCGCGCCTCGTGGAAATTCGATTCCAATCGAAATAGTCGATCCAGAATCTGCTTCAAGAAGGGAGTAACGTTCTCTTTGTCGATTCGACTCGCCACAGACTCATCACGGATGACTCGCTCTATCCGACACTCGTGCCGGACCTTAACTCCGGAGATCTTTCTGGGGATATCTTGGAGTACCTCCCCAATCTGGAGGATTCCAAGGGACCATCCGACCCTTCGGACAGTCAAGGTTTGATGTGGGAGTTAGACCCCGATGATGACCGGATCACGGACAAGCTCACCGAGGAGAGCTCATGGAGCCAACAGCCGATGGACTTCGATGTGAGCTCTGTGTTCAAGAGCGACATCAAGTCCGAGTACCCCGGGGAGCCGACGCTGGCCGAGCTCAACGCCAACGAGGACAGCAGCCTGCTGGACAGTTTCGACGTGAACCGATTCCTCATGGAGAGTTTCGACAAGAAGAGCACGTTTTCACAGCCGGTCAACTTGCTGCCTCCGCTTGCAGACGTCAAAGTCGAGCCCAACGTTGCTGTCGGAGGTAAGTTGAGTGACCCTGGGAGGCGGGCCCTCCCCCTTCCGTGGTTTTGTCGACTCTCTCTCTGCCCTGTTGTATGTCATCGATATCGGGCGATCGCCCGGCGAGTCGAGTGTGCTTCATGTGTGCTTCTCCCAAAAAGGTGCACCTGCCGCCGCGGCCGCCGGTGCTGCTGCCAGCTCGTGGTCAGGCTCGTCTTTCGTGGAGTCGTTGCAAGCCCAGTCGTCCTCGCAGAGTTCAGGTCTGCAAACACTGAGTCCCCCGTCGGGTTGTCAGGTCGCGCCGGTGGGTCCGACTTTCCTCAACCCGCTGCCGCCCGATGTTTACTCTACACTCAGCTCTAGCCTGCCGTCCACGAGCAGTGGCCTTCCGGGGAAACAACATCCAGGTAGGCAATTGAAACAATCGCTCATTGAAAGGGTTCGTCGCGAAGAGGATTGAGCCGAAAGTCACACTCCCCTCCGCACGCACTTCAGGTGGGGGCAAAGCCACGTCACGGAGCTTCGTGCATGTCGCGAGTCCGCTGCACTCGCCTGCGAGGAAGAATCCTCTCGCCAGCGGGAAGCCTAAAGGCCCGATCGGAGCCGACCGTTTGTCCACGTCCGCACCGTCGACGAACGGAATGGACCAGATGTGGAAGGCGAGGAAGGCCGAGGTGCTCCGGACAGGCCGTCTCCGTCACGGCTCCACGGACACCACTCTCAGTCAGCTGAGTTCTGTTCAACTCACCATGGACGAGGGTTTCAGCTCCCAAGAGGCCGACGAAGAAGACGACAGCGACAACGAGGATCGCTCGTCGGGAGACGGTAAGTTCTTTCGGAGCTTGTTGCTCCTCCACAGAATATCCGTTTGAACCCTGTCTGGATCCCCCCACTCATCGACATCCGTCCTCCTCCGCAGAGTCGGGCAGTGATAACGAGCACGAAGGAGGCCTCCGGTCTCCGATGTCGCCGTCTTCGCTGGCATCGGACCCGGACCCCGGAAGTGGCAAGAAAAAAGGAAAATACTTCTGGCAGTACAACGTCCAGGCCAAAGGTCCCAAAGGCCCACGGATGAAAGTCACCAAGGTTGCCGAGGACCCCCACGTGCTTTCCGATGTCACCGACCCTGTCTTCAGCCCCGATTGCCAGCTCGAAGGTAAGTGTCATCGACCGCTCGCCGTCGACAAAGGTGACGTTCCGGGGCGACGCTCTCGATTCATAAAACAACCGCTCCGTTGCAGGCGTGAAACACGCCGGCAAGGCGCGCCGGGGCGATGGAAACGATCTGACTCCGAATCCGAATAAGCTGTACAATATCGGAGTCGAACTGGACAAGCTGAATCGCATCATCAACGACCTCACACCACCCACCGATCTACCGTCGAACGCCCGGAACAAGTCCCGCAAAGAGAAAAACAAGCTTGCCTCGAGGTTAGGGGACTTGATAAGTTTCTCCTCAGATCAACTCCGATTTTTTGTTCCGAAATTGAAACATCTGCGACCTGACCAGCGGCTCCCTCGACCGTCGTGGCGATGAGCCCCGCCGTCCCTCCTTCTGTCCGTCCTGGTGGTAGTCCGTCGAGCTGGGCATAGCGTTCTTATAGTGTATAAGAACTCAGGACATTTTTATGCGCAGCGATGACACTTTCAGTACAAGAAGCAGCTAACGCATCGTGTCAAACTAAACGCTCTGCTCGATGCTGTTACGGGGAATCGATCGTAGATCGTACGAATCGCAGCTGTGAGCGCCAGTTCTTCTAACCGTTTCTTTTCTCAATTTCTCAGAGCTTGCCGCTTGAAGAAGAAAGCTCAACACGAAGCCAACAAATTGAAGTTGTTCGGACTGCAAGTTGAGCACAGTGAGTAAAATTCTCCGGTATCCTCTAAAATGACTCATGTCCGATCTTTGGATTAGATTGATGCGAAGAAGATTGTGTGTGTGGACGGAACAGCCGAGTTTCCCGATCCCGGCGAGCGGCCGCGTTTGTTCCGAAGTAGAAAATGAAGATAGGGAGCATTCTTCGTTATGTTCGAGCGGCCGCGGCGGCAGCAGCAACCACCAGGTAGCTGGAGTAGCCACGGGCGAGGGGGAGGGACGGTTCCCAGTTCAAGGGGTACGGAGTTTTAGCTTGCATGTTTAAAAATGGCAAAGACGAGAGAACGGGGGAAGGATTTGAGAGGGTACCACTATGCCGAAGGGCTCCTGCGGGTAGTAGAGGCAGACTAGCAATGCTTTCCAAAAACGCCAATGGCCTGCCAGCCAGCCAGCCTGCTGCTTCTGCTGGTCTGCCTGCTTTCCTGCCTGCCTGCCTGCCACTAAGCAAGGGAGAGCTGCTGGCAACGAATATCAAAAAGGGTATGTGAAGAAAAAGAGAGAGAGCAAAAAAGGGGTGAAATGCCTCCCTCCGGTCGAGGCGGCTCGTGGCCGAGGGTGGACAGGATGACTCATTTTGATGGGGGAGTTTCTTGCTGCAGTGACCAGGCAGGCATTCAACTTGGCCGCTGCGAATTCTTGGCAAGAGAAACGCGACGAAACATTTTATGGGGTGGTCGGAGCGTTTTCGCGCTTTGATTCGTCGCGCAAAGATGCTGCTAGTCTCCCCGAGATCTCCTTTTTGGAAACTCCCTCGAAATCCCTCGGTCTGTGATACCACCCTTTCCGTGGAGGTCACTCTTCGAACGCAGTGATCGTCGAGAGCGTTTCTCGCTCCCGAAATCGATTTGAGCTCGGATAGAAAAACAGATTCCTGTTCGTCGATGAGTCCTCTGAGAACGCGTGTGGAGTTTTTAGCGAGCTGGACGAGTATTTGTTTTTGTTTCTCAACTCATCTAATTGCTCGGTGCGCTCACTCGTCTCTCAAGGAACTCTCTCTGGGAACGAGCGGCAGAGCAATGAGCACGAACAACTATGTACGGATGCGTGCACACCTACTTCGTCTCATTCAGAGCTTTTTTGGTAAACGAAATCGCTTTTTCCCTCGACCACACGCTGCTCGTCCCAAGCGCTATTCGCCAGCCGTTCATATTTCTCGGTTCGCAATGTTTCGGCATCGAAGTTTCGGGTCGTCTCCAAAAGCCAGTTTCCCGATTCCGTACGGGTCGACGGATAGAGCCAGGTACGACTCAGGTTCAGAAAATCGCGACCGCGTTCTCCCGTCCTGATTGCTGAGCTCCTCAATCGTTCAACAGCGATTCTCCAGAAGCTTCTAAGATTCGCCGCCAGCATGTTTCCATGCTGGTGGCTCGGGAATTATTTTGGCGCACAAAAACTCCACCGGACCGCCCCGAGGATCAATACCGGGCTCAGGGGATGATAAGCTGTATACACATGAGATGGACCTGTGCGTGTCGTTATTCCGTGAGCGCGCGCTCCAGGTCCCATTCGTGGCGGAATCTCTAAATAATGAGTTCCCTCAGTAGGCGGTCACATTGCAACTCGCCCGCCTAGCCACCGCCTGACAGGACACACCACTCCCCCGGACACTCCTAGTTAGGTTTTGGTCAAGTGCAGCCATGCGGAGGGACTAACTGAGTCATGGACGCAATACCCTCCCTCTCGTCTCCAACTTCATCCCGGTTCTTGAAACTCGTGCCGAACGAAAGGCTTCAGAGGCGGCGCGAGGGGGCAGCTGGCTGTCTGGTCGACCGGCCTGTTCCTGTTGGA
This sequence comes from Phytoseiulus persimilis, assembly GCA_037576195.1. NCBI lineage: Eukaryota > Metazoa > Arthropoda > Arachnida > Mesostigmata > Phytoseiidae > Phytoseiulus > Phytoseiulus persimilis. The sequence goes on along the minus strand of CM075101.1, from coordinate 53,350,362 downwards.
CCTGCAGATTCCGTGCAATAGCGTCGTGCCTCCGTCGGGCCTACGTTGCCCGTGAAGCCGTAGCCCTCCGGGCGCCCAGATGGGTCGGCATACGACAAAATCAGCGATTCCCATCGATGCGCGGAAGTGAGAGATCCCATTCATTGTAGAAGCAGCGCGACGAAATCGTGTATCGTTCGCTTGGTCGCGCGCTCCCCTACCCGCTCGCTCGCCATTGAGGAATCAAGATGAAGGATTTCCTAGGCTCGCTGTTTTCCTCATCAGAGCTTGGAAACTGGAGAACGGAGACACGTCGAGGTGATGATTAATGGTATTTGAGATGGACGGGCCGAGAGAAAAGGGGAAGGCCTTTCTAACCGTCCCATCCGTAAGATAGAATCAATAGAAGAAGAGATCAAGCGGGAGAACACCGTAGAGTAGAAAGATGGGTTCCTCACTAATGAACTGCGGGGATCATCTTTTATACTGTGGCGGTGGCGGCTGCTCCAGCAGGGACTAAGGTCGACAGCCTCAGATGTGGCCGCGAAAGATTGGCTCTTCCTCGCGTTCCTTTCAATATCCTTCACAACGAGTCATCAAAATCAGCGGTGTAGCTGGCCAACTGGCGAATATGTAGCGAATGGCTCCGAGGCCTCGGTCCATGCATTGCCAATCGTGTGTGTTCGAATCATTTCTGCTGAGAAGAGTCTCGGCAGCATGCCGAACGCAAAGGATAACGCGATCCTCGCCGGGAAAACAATGCCTGCGTCCGAGGCACCAGTGCTGCTGAGTTGTCTCCGCTTCTGTCGCGGCTCACATATATAATGCGTAAAAGCTATCCCGTTCTGACAGTGGAGTGTTGCTAATTCAATTAACTTACTTCTCCCATCTGTTGTCTCTTATCCGTTAAGTAATTGTTCTTCTGTTTTGGGCTGCGGCCGCTCGGGCGGTTTATTCGAGCCGCAGCTCAGAGCACCGTGCATTGTTTTGCGAGGGCCTGCGAGCATCTTTTTGCACTCTCTCTATCCGCGTATTGGAACAACTATTGAAGCTGAGACGTCCTCGCTACGTGCGTTCTCACTTCAGTGATATGAAGCTTCTATCTTGCCGCGGTCCGGTTCCCGGCTGGCCTGGTTTGCGGGAAGGGGCCGGCCCCTGGGAGGAGGTCGGTCTGGAACAAGAAATGTCGATGCCCCACGAATCCCTAACGCTTTCGTGAGGGACTGCTCATCTCGAACCAACCGACTTCCGTGACTCGAGCGAGAACATGCGAAAGTTCCCTCGTTGAGTTTTGCCTCTCCGGTCGTTATTGTCCCAATGCTCTCAGAAAAGCTCTCGGACAGCGATCGGACAAAGAATGTCGAGTCTTGTCGCCGTCATAGCAGGAGCTGGGAGAAGGCTTGCTCCGCGAACGAGGGACACAGTTGCTCTCATGACGGAAGTAATGCCTAATTGAATAACGACTTCAACAAACTCGAACACCCACACGCCTCGAACCTATGTGAACGTGAGCAGTTGGCAAGAGGAACTAAAAAAACGATCCTCTTCTCGCCTTGAGGCGTGTACACTTCAAGTGCTGCAAGAGTGAGAACAGCAGCACAAGGAGACGAACGGTCGAAATGAAGTTTTTCTCTCCGAAACCGTCCCGCGTTAGGAAGTTGCTGCCGGCAACGCGAGTGCGTCGTCGAACCGAAGACGACTCTGTGGCTACAGAACGGCTCCTCTCCATCGGAGCGCATCGCGAGAGAAATTTTCATACGTGTTTCGCATGAGACGCGCTCGACGACGCGCCCGAATCTCGATCAGTTCGTGGGAATGAATACCGATGCCATGCGAACACTTTGAGTGGTGGTCACAGCCGATGCTTTGCGAGAGGGTTCCGAGCTAAACGTTCTGGAAGCGAGTTCCTGCATCGTGAAAGATGCTTGCGCGGGGTAGTCGCTGTCATCCCGGCCGATCATGGCTCGATTCCACGCTCCGGCACGCGGCCCGGACTCCGCAGAGAGTGGGGAGAGGGGGGCGCGGCGGGAAAATGAGACTATCCGCTGGCGTTGCCATTGTCGAATGAGATGAGGAGCGCATGGTTGTTCCCATCGTTGGCGCGGAGAGCCGAAGGGGAAAAGCGAAGAATCCGGGGAGTTTTGTGGAGATCGCAGAATAGAACTCTAAGATGCGGCGGCAACAACAGCGGCAGAGGTGGCGGCGACGGCGAGGAACTGAGTGCATTCAGAACGAAAAAGCATTATCTCCCGTCTTCGACAGTTCCTCCACCCCCCAGCTCCCCCTCCCGCTTCCTCCGCTCGCGCTCGTTGAGTTTGTTCGTCTCGCTGGCTGATTGCAATAATAGAGATTTTCATCTAACTCCCCGTTTCGCAGTTCCTCCGCGTCGTAGACGACGAACGAGAATCTCGGGGAGAGAACGCCGAAACGGAACTCTCCGGATCGGGTGTTCCGTTTCAGACGAGCTCTCAACCTCGCCACGCCGCGAACCTTCTCTGTCCGACTTTTTCCTTTCTGCGGTTCAGACCTGCTTCGTGTCACCACGAGCGAGATCAGGGCCGATCTTCCCCGAGTCGTTCTTTTTCGGCGGGCGGATTGTCGGGAGCATCGAGCGCCTATCCCTCATCCCGCCGAACTCATGGAGGCCGAAGAAGGCAATCGCGGAAGTTGTTGAGCCCTAACAACAAATGTGACCACCTGTGCCCGAATGGGAGGTGCGAGCGAGGAAGTCATGTGCCGGTTCCGCTCTGATGTTGGTATTGCGTGCGAGCGTAGAACATTGAAGCTCACAGCCGATGAGTGAGTGAGCGAGCGAACGAACGAACGATGCGAAGAGGAGTGACGAGAAGACGGAACTCATTCGCGCATCCCAGTAGATGGATCGTTGGATCCGTCGTCCTTCTTCTTTCTCTCGTTCTCCTGGCTTGCCTGACGGCTCCGACCCCGACGAAAGTGAATTACCGCTAACTGCGGAACCGGCTACAGAATCGAGGGAGGAACGAATGAGCCAGGCATCCAACGCGTCGCGGCTGATGGGCGCACTGCGAGATGAAGAACAACTTTGGGCTTTTTTCTTGCCACCTGACTTCGAAAGTTTACAACCGCCACGCCACCGGTTCTCTACCACGACACGAGCAACGAAGAACCTATCTGTTCCGATGCAAGCGATCGATCGATCGATCTCGTTTTGCGGCTGTTTCTCTCGTATAGGAGGTCGTGTCCTGTTCAGGGTTTTCAGCCCTCGCTTCCGTTCTCCCGGCGTATTCCTCCTCGAGATCGGTCGGAAGACCTTATGATCCGTCTTATACGCGTCAGCCCCAGTCGCCGGCGAGCAAGACAAAGAAGAGTTACGATAGCAGGCGCACGTATCAAACACCATCGGCAACTTTTCGCCTGGTATGCACTAGTCCCGTCGATACCATATCGGTCGTGGTCTCGGAGCCCAGGAATAGGCTTCGCAATGGACATGAATTCGGACTTGGCGACGTGGAAGGCAATCGCTGGAAGAGCATTGGCGGAATCGAGCTCCTGAGATAGCTCCGAAGATTTTGTGTATCCCGCGTTTTTCATATCGTTCCTTTTGCAACCCTTGTTTTCGCCGCTCCGCCGATGCTCGAGTCTAGCCCGGGGTGGCAAGCTCGCTGTACAGATCGTTCCCCTTCAGTCTGTCTCTGTCCCCTGGGTGCTGAGAGAGGGAAGAGTTGTTGCTGTGCAGTTTTTTTTTGCTGCCGCTCCTGTTCGAATGGAGAGGGATCCCGAGTCTGCTTCCTCCTGCTCCTCGTTGTCCTGCTTCCTCACGAGCAACGAGGTAGCTGACCATTTTGAAGCTTCGAGCAGCTTTTCGCTTCCCGTTTCCTGGCTGCGAGAGCACAGCAACGCGGGGGGGGGGGGGGGGGGGGCATCGTGCGCTACTGAGTCCGTCTCTCTCCGTGAGAGTGCAAGAAGGCGTTAGCGAAGTACTGCCGAGACCAGAGAGTCGGATCCTATCGGTTAGAGAGCGTCGTAGCTAAAACGTGAAGCGTCGACTTTCGCCACGATTCGGGATACTTCGAGTTTATATGCTCCTTCGCTGGAACGCTCAACTGCAGCGTCCATTCATTCACCCGGCCCGTCCGGCAGATTTAGAAATTGGCCGGCCCTGCAACGGGATTGGTTGTTGCCGTCGAGAGAGAACACACGCGAGGAGTGGTGACCGTCTTCAGCCAGCTGGTCCTGGGCCGGCCGCTGCGTGCCTGCCTGCCCTCGTTCTCCTTTCGCCCCTTCGGCCGTTGTGCAGACAAACCCCACAGCTCCGAGCACTCTCCGGACGCGTCGGTTGTTCGAGCCTCGTGGCCAACCAGTAGGTCGCAGGGTGTGGCCTATTGAGATCTACTCGCTGCTCTACTGCTTATGCTGCGCGCACTTGCCCAACTTATGTCGTCTCGCCATCGACTCCGGCGACCTTTGAGAGCTTCTTTTACGATATTTCACGGAAAATGCTATGAGAAGCTGTTTCGGATCCCGACCAAGGTTCTTCGGTTGATTGTTGAAGCTTCCGTTCGAGTCTCCTGTTCGACGGGGAAATGATTTCAGTGGCAGACAGGTGTAGGGACGGAGCGTTGCGGCTACGGAACCCTGTCCCTGGAAATATGCTGTCCGCGATGAATGCTCCCGTCCTCTCTCCACGTAATCGTCATCGTATGCCTCCATCCGAAATGATGGACGCGCGCTCAGTCTCACGTTGCTCGTTCTCGCTTTCAGAGCGACTCATTGAAGCCACAGCCAAAATGCGTCAACTCTGCGTCGAGAAGGCCCAAGGGACGCTGAACTCCGAGGAGCACAAACGCCGTCTGGATCTACTCGTTTCTGACGTCGGTGAGTGGCGCACGAACTGCGTTTGTTCTGCTATGGTTTATTCATCTGCGATTCCATCCGACAGAGGCTCAACAGCGCCGGAAGCCAAATGAGCTCATGAGTGCTGCGTATGAATCCACAGATAAGATCCGTGTGGCTGGCCACACCGCCGAGTACGTGAATAAGATCCTCGGGAACGTCAACGCCGGCGTTCCCAAAGGGGGCATCGACGCCTGATGCTCGCGCTGAAGATAAGTCAGTACCGAGATGAGTAGGTGGCTTGACTCCAGACGCAGGAACACCCATCGAAACAAGACGGATCGGCGAGGGATCGACCGCCCGGTGGAGTAGCGAACGGGCTCACAGGGAGGGAGCTGTTCCGCCTTTTGAGATTCAGAACTGTTAGAATATGACGGAAACGGGGATTCGCGGACAGAGTCGGAAGCGAGGTTCACATTATTTACCATGCCACATACTTTGTTGTATTTATTCGTTTTTTTGTTCCGTTTCGCATCGAGAGTTTCAATCGACTTCAAGATGAAGCGGGCTGTATCACTCGGAAGAATTTATTTCGAGAGAATTTTCAAAGTCATAGTCCATGGCATTATCCACGTTTGAGTTGCTCATTTTATCTAGCGAGTCATTACCTTAACTGGCTTGTGTCGAATCGGTGAGGTCGCATCCGTTAATGCTCGATTGAAGTGGAAGCCCATCTGTTGAAGGATCGCTGCTACGGCCAGTGCAAAAATGCATCATCCATCAGTTTTTCCCTCCGTTCCCATGAGGTTGATGGATCAGTAAAGTATGTTCGCACGGACTGTAGTCATTGCATCGAGAATCGTGGAGTAGTTGTCGGCTGTGATAAACTCGGCTTCCTTTCCCTTCTGGAAACGGACTCGTGAACGGCAACGTCAGCGACGACCAGGCATCAGGGTTGCCTCCTACGGCAATCGTATACGCTCGACGATTAGTCAGTCAGACGATTCGCAGGTTTCGTTGGCCTCTGCTCACAAGGATTGGGACTCCTTCACGCCCTCCCACCACCCACGAAGTGTTCGGTGGACTTCAACGACTTGAGAATCAACCAGAAACCTGTCGAGGTGCTCATGACGCGTAATTTGTCAACTGTAGGTGAAGGAGATCCCCGAATTAATTCCGGAACCCTCGGCGAAAAACAATCGGAAAGCCTCCGATGCGATCCCCATCCTCTTGGTCAGGTGATGGGTTGAACGGGGAAAAGTTCATGGAAACGTCTTTGCAATACGCTGCGTAATAATTCGGATGAAGCTTATCCATGAGCCTGACGGAGTATCAAGATAAGACGTTGTGACGAAATCCACTCAACTTTTATTTCGGACGGAAAGTTATGCTCGATAGTCATGGACCGCAGGGCAAAGTTGCCGCCTCTGTTGACACTTGTAAAATGTAAATAGATTTTGAAGTGATTTTTTCCCCGTGGAAACGAGGGTTCGTTTCCGAGCAGTGAGTTCCACTCTTGGTGTACATAATGGATTGTTTCGACTGTGTATGTATATTCAAGGGCGGCTTTCTGCTGTTTATCATCACTCACGAAAAAAAAGAAAATTGCCTCTTAATGTGGGTGCTCCCGACTTTAGGTAGCACAAACTGTAGATTCGGGTTCCGTCAGGCGCGTTCTAGGTAGAGCTCCGATGTGAGCATGATTAAGGCCTGTTAGAGTGAGCGCCGTTTTTGCTCAGCAAGTAGCCTTTCGTCCGTACTCTACACCGTCACTGCAGACGGCGGGAAATGTCCACGACGAGACGCTGCTGTGTGTGAGTCTCACCCCCAGGCTTCATAGAAGCTCCGGTCGAGTCTTCGTTCTTTGTTTCGACGGTAGAGAAATTAGGGTTAGCACAACCAAAACAGTCTCGCGAGGATGTTGAGCCGAAACAGAGCATGTAATAAACAGGTCGTGAGCCTCGATGTTCCGCTTTTTGAACGCATGTGGCCAGGAGCGTGTTAACCAGGAGGAGCGGGTCGGCCGTAAACTTCCATTCTTGGGGGCCCTGTACTCGGGGATAGCAGGTGATGTTGGGAATAACGATCTTTGAGGACCACCGAAACGAGGAGGAAAGTCGTCCTCTCGAATGACCGAAACGTTGGAATCCCACTGTTCGGAAAATCTGGGATGGGGACACCAGTGGTCGTCGACAATGCAAAAACTGTCCTGATCATCATAAAGCCCAGCTGGAAGATATTCAGCCTTCATCTCTTCCACAGCATCCATCGAACAGTTCGGGAGACGGAATCTATCTCGATTCATCGAATCGAAATCTAGCTCAGAGCAACATCGCTCGGCAGTGCTCGATCACAAAACTCATTCCAGGCATGCTTTCCGACTTCACAACTCAGCCAGAGATGCTTCGCGATGATACACGCTGGTTACTTGAATCACGGAAACGCGATGATCCTGAGAGGTGTTGTCGGGTTTCTTCCTGGGAGGAGCTTATTTTCTTCTCAATGGGGTAATCCTGCGAGGATCTGACACAATCGGGTCTTCGGTCAGAAACAAGAACTTGAAGTCCCAGGAATCTGGAAGGAGGCAGAGGCCCGCGGGATACGCCCCGTGGGTAAAATATTTATGAAAATCATCCAGTTCATCGTGACAGATTAACCTCTGCGTAGAGCTGCGATTCCTCCGCTAAGGCTCAATCTGGCTTGGTGATCTGTCAGTCGATGCATTCCCAATATTCATCTAAGCACGGGAAACCTGAGATAACCCGGGTGAGATCACGCAAATCCCCTGTGTATGCAGGATAAAAAGATCCGTTTCACTCAACCTGCTTTCCACTCCAGAACGATTCACTGGCCGAAGAGAGCATTCGATAATGACACATTGCTCGCTTATTCTCGCTGCAGTTCTTGCCGCCAGAGTTCCAAGATTACCGTCCGTTGCAGTCAGCTCAGACCAGTTTTGGAAACTCTCGTTTCAGCGTGGTTTTGCCTCAATACGCCCGAGAACGGTTTCCAATGTGGCCTCTGTGAGCAGCCAGTGCTCATGAAACCGAACCTCTGCCTGATAACAACCGATCTCAGAACACCTGTCAGACTTACACGTATCACAACAGAATGGCATGATCTCATGGTAGGATCTCGGGTCGAGCCCTATCTGGTCGAATACCTTTTCGTCGCGTTCGGAGGAATCTGTTGTCAAAAGTTCCTCTATCCCCCTCCTCCTTGAGCCGTCAAAACACTTCGGGAAGGCGCGCATATTGCCCAAAGTGGAGTTCGTACCAAAAATATCGTGAAACTTCTCATAAACCCCAGGAAATTCGCCGTCAGAACTTCCAGATTTAGCGACCCCGAGCGGAGACAATCGATGTTTGTATCAACGCTCTTCGCTTTATTCATCGAGTTTTGCTGTGGGTGTATGGAGGGGTTTCTCGATGATATGGGATCGGTGCTTCGGGGGTGCCGCATTCTACCATGAGCTGCTTCGTCATGATACAGTGGACTCCGCTTAATCGGTACACATCGGGACCAGACCATCCTGATCCGATCAAGCGGAAAATAGAGGAAGGGTTACCCTGATACTGGATTTTCGCCAATGATCATTGGCATTGCATCTAATAATCAATCATATTCAGCAGAGGGGACTCGCCTCCGCCCATGGGGTCTCTAAAATATGATGTAAAGTATCAGGTCGTCATAAGAGTTCGTGTGGTTTCATGGTAGAATTCACGGAAGAAAAGCACACGAACTTTTTTGACGACCTAATGCAGTGTTTCTCAAACTCCACTGACCCATCGACCCCCTGAGCGTCATCGTTGAAGTTCGTGGACTTGCCGTACTCCAGGGGGTCGATCGCCGACCAACGTTTCTTGAAACGATTCCAGGACCAATCTGAGCATTACTTTCCATGTCTGTAGGGGTGATTCCGGAACCGGTCTGACCATAGCTTTCCAAGTCTGGAGGGGTGATTCCGGGACCAATCTGACCATTACTTGCCATGTCTGTAGGGGTGATTCCGGAATCAATCTGACCATATATGTACGTGGTTTATTCAGAGACTCTAGTTTTTTGGAACTAGCATCAATCGGCCCAGAGATAAGCCCTCAGTGTACGTCGGGGATCTCAGGTCCCCCGCCAACTAGGCTCCAGCCAGCGGCTCATGGTGCCCAGCGCCGACGACGCGTTGCTCCGCTGAACATCCAAGGACAGGCGCTGAGCCGAGAAGCGCCCCAGTCTTTTGTCTCCCGTTGCCCGCTCGAGGGCCTTCCCAACCTAGGCAATCAGGGTCCTGGTGTGGGAGCCGGGACCACCCATGCTTACTTTCCGAGTCTGGAGGGGTGATTTCGAAACCAATCTGACCATACTCTTCCAAGTCTGGGGGGATGGTTCCGGGACCAATCTGGCCATACTTTCCTGAGCCTGGGGGCTGATTCCGGTGTCCATCTGATCATACTTTCCGAGGTCCATGGACGTGATCCTAGAGCCGGTCTGACTATTATTCTCGAAGATATGGAACTCATTCGGGAGTCAGTCCAACCATTCTTTCCGGGCTCTATGGGAGTGATTCCAAAATCGACCTGACCATACTTCTTGGGGTGTCCTAGAGTGTACAGCCGGCCGCGCTGTGCGCGGTTGGACAGCATTCCCTGGCATCGAGGCTCTTTCTCCACTGGGTCAGCATCATCCCCGAGACTATCTCCTCATTCGGTTGATTGGTACATGTTGTTATGGTCAGATAGACTCCGCAATCACCTCCTCAAAATCCGGAGAGTACGGTCAGGTCGATGCTGGGATCACCCCTCCATACTCGGAAGAGTATGCTCAGATTGGTCCCGGAATGACCTCTCCAGGTATAACACATCGTGGGTTTCGGTGATGAAAATCTCAGAGATCACGAATTCCTGGTACGAGTTGGAACGTTTCAAGCGAATCCATCCTAAAAAGGACCGGGAGGACGGCTCGACGATCGAACACTCCATGCTTGGAATTTCTCACCTTTGGGTCTCATTCATCATAACTCGGTGAATAAACCGTAGAGTATTGATACACCTGTCGTTTTTCTCTGCTCGGGCTCGTCGAGTCTGAAAATCCTGAAAAGTCGGTATGTACGAGGACCGCGTGCTCGATACATTAGTCTCATTCACAGTTCTTGAGAGACTGAAGTTTGAACTGCGATTTTAGAAGTCGAGGAGGCGGAGAGAGGAAATTCTCACGACAGATTTCTCAAGAAGTCCGTCGAAAAGTTCCCGAGAACATCGGTGTCAGTCTGAATCGCGGATCTCACCACGAGCCATCCCCCTGTCAGTGATACAACGACTGAGGGAGCACTCCCATACACGGTCAACACATGTCGTATGTGACATTCTTCTCACCAACGGTCTGCAGCACATGGCTCCGAAGCAACGCTTCTCCTTCGAGGAAATTTTGTTTTTGAGAAGCAATGCCCCCGAAGGCGAGCCTTGTTTTCTCAAGAGTGACCACTGACCACCCTGGAAGGGGTGAAGCTGGGAAGAAATCGAGCATTCGGTTTGGCAAGCGGCGCAGGTAGGTCAATCTCTATGCTTTCCCAAACTCCAATTCAGTGGACTCGAGAGCTTGAAACCAGAGGCAACTGGTCCTGGTGATCTTGTTTGCACCGAGCTTCTCCAGCCGATCGAAATCGACCGAAAAGTTCAGGAGCCCACGAGTTGCCCACGAATAATCGTCGGTGCGTCCTGAGAAGCTTCGCGTTGATTCCCGTGAGAAGTTAATTCCCGTTCGCCAATCTCTTGGCGATGAAGCCGACTGAGCCGTTTTCGAGAGGAGGATGGCTCGAGGAATTCTGAACCTTTGATCACGTGTGTGACCTGAGCACCCGGCCTGCACGAGCTCTTGGCCGGGCAGCGACCCAAGTCCGGAAAGAGCTCGTTTTTCTCTTTGCCGCTACTCTAACATCAGTCTTACTGGAAATAGAGCTCAGAATCAACGAGGCGTAAATATTCCGTCTTGCCTAATACTGTTCAGAGGAATAACTCACGGAGTGTGTTGGAATTCGAATCCCAGCGGAGTGGGTTCCTTTTTTAATGATGACTTAAAGGGTAATTTAACATTACATCTGTGCTTTTTATGTACAGTTCAAAGCTGAGGTCGACCATTGATGTTTGTCTTATCAACTGTAATTGTCACCGCCCGTGTGGAAACCAATAGTGAATATGCGGCTCCCCCTTTTCACAGGGTAAGAATAGCCGTGGGAGATGACAATTGGTTTGTGGGACACAGAATACTCGGCGGGGTAGCCATATTCGAGGGTGTGCACAGGTTTCGTCGTGTAAGACATCAGAGGTTCCTTGATATGATGCGTGGTGATGGTAGGGCCGTACGAGAAGTCAGCGTGATCATCTCCGAATCCTCCATCGTAGCCTCCTAAATCTCCGGCGAGCGCTAGCCCGCCAACGGCCGCGATGAGGGCAAACATTTGCAACATATTGCAATCAGTCCTGAGAACCGACCAAGTATCCACACTGATCGGTTTAGGGGACTGTCGGCTGTTATATAGAAGGCTGTAATGCTTGACCGAGTGAAAGACAGCCACTCGGGCAAGTGCGGCCCTATTTTTTAAGTTAGTCCTGGCATCACTCTGCTTCACAAGGTTCATCAGAGAATCGCGGGAGCCCCCTTTCATTTCGGAAATGTGTATCGGATTATGGCGATGGAGAATGAAGTGAATTCTTATCTCGTTTCTGCCAGTTTCCAAACGGGTAATTGTCGTGGTTATCTTGCTGAGTTTCGGTATCCGCCCTAAAATACCTCGAAAGGATGCATCTTGGTGGTACTGTCGGTCTCCGAAGCCGATTCTGGGGATCCGGGCAACTCAGAAATAATTCGCAGTGATGAAGGAACCAGGGTCTTCTCATGGGATTAGGTGGGCGATCACAGCAGCTCCGGACATTGCAAGCTCATTCATAAAAACTGAAGTTCCGAAGCCGCGATTGATCCTTATCTGTCCTATCTCGTTTCGGTGGTAACTATGACGTGAAACAGTCGCTCCGCTCAATTACATCCAGATAAACGGTTGCCCGGAGAATTGCCTGAATGGGACTTTCAGCACAAGCGGACAATTGCAGTGATTTGCGTTGAGGCTGGCCGACTTGACCTTGAGATCATCTTCGTCGCCACCGAACGCGAAGTATCGATGGTGTGAGAAACTTTTTTGATTGTTTTTCTGCTCAAAGTGAGCTAGCGGTGAACAAAACACCCTGCAAGAATCGTGTTATCCGTTCGGCTGCGAGAAGTTTCGCGAGCAGACTTTCAAAACAAATCGAGCTTCGTTGCGTTCTGATCCCGCGAAGCCGCTTCGCTTTCTCCTTTGTGTCAATCACGGCATCCATCCGGAGCTAGATGAAGTCTTCCCCATGTGAGAATTCGATGAAATCACTCTGATCGAGGTAACAAGGATGTACCCAAGAGACGAAGATTGCATCTTCACGGGCCGTCGAACAGCCCTAATGTCTACCTTGATACCGTGCTTGTCGTACCACAAGCTTGATGGAGACATCAGTTTCTCAAGCGCTTCCTTCTTGGAGACAGCCACGAGAAAATTCGGAAACATTCAGGCTACTGCTGGCGCTGACACCTTCCAAGATAGGAAAGTTTCGGGCCAGAAGATAATTGTTCCAGCAGCGGCGGGAAACTCTAATAGAGCGAAGTTTCCGACATCGCATCCGATTCCACCACAATTCCTACATTACGGAAGCACAGGATGTAGGTCACAGTCGGGGGGCAAGAAGCCCGCGAGTTCTGCACCATCGGAGAGATCTCGGAATCGAGTTATTCTGAGGATAAGGCCGGATCTCTTCAGATTCCGGAAGTTAGGATTCCAGAAAATGCCATCGGGTAGCTCGGGTGCGGCGCGAGCCGTCGTTCCGGGAAGCGGACGTCCACTACGGATGTTTCCTTCGCGTGCGACATATGGAGGCATTTCTCTGGAGAGTATGGGGGAAAGTATGGGTTGGAATAATGCAAATCTTCGAGATCGAAAGAATGAGAATGTTTGGATTAATCGTTTCCAAACACACTGGCAGTTGCCCTGGCTGAGGGATGATTGGATGCGAACCATAAGATGAATCTCAAGTATACTGACAGTTGCATTTGCTGAAGCACGACTAGATTTGAACTTTGTCATTGTTCTCAAACACACTGGCTCTTGCATCCTCCAACTCGCACCGAGTTCGGGACAGGGGAGCCTAGTAATATTCAACTTCCCGGTGATTGAAGAAGTTTCACGAGCTTAACTCTGATCGCTCAGAACTTCACGCCCAGAAGGCGCAAATCAGTAACGCGCTTGATGGTCAGAATGCGCGTAACTCACACAACTTTCAGCTCTCGTCAGGGTCGAGTGAACCCGACGAACGGTGCGGCGTACCCACGCGTGTGATTTCACTGAAAAAGCCGAAAGTCGCGATTTTCGATGTTATCTCTCCGGAATCACGGAGTTCGCCAGGGGAGTCAATTGGGGTAAGTATGAAGAGCTTCGGCGGCCGCAAATCGGAGATATCGGCCTTGAAACGGTTCCAGAATTCAGGCATCGAACCGGGTCATATTCACTTGGAAATTCAGCGTCACCCGTACGCGGAGAGAAAGGGATGCCCGATTTGCACGAATTCTTCAACTTCATCAACAAACGAGTCGGCTCGAAACGCCGTACAGCGCATTCTGCAGGTGGGTTCTCACACTCTCAAAGCATCGCACAGGATTCGCCCATCTCTCCGGTCCATGGCAGCACTGGAGAGTTCCGCCCGGAATCACTCGGACGTCTATCGCGCGTACACGTAGGACAATCTCGAGAGCGCGTTCCTTTGTGTTTTGTGAACGAGAAAAAATTGGTCTTCTGCAGGCGGAGTCGAGGCAGTTGAGCACGCCCGACTTTTGCAATCTCGTCAAATATATGTAAAGACATGGAGAGACTCCCTTGGCTGTAGCCCACCAGTTAGAGACAACGCGTCGAACTCATCCGCTCTTTTCACAACCTTGTGGCGAGATCTTGTTCTGTTCGATTCCACAGCATCGGAAACTTCTAGGCCTTATAACTTACCAGCCGGCCGCGCTGCGCGCGGTTGGACGGCGTTCCCTGCCATCGAGGCACTTTTCTCTCCCTTCACTGGGTCAGCATTCTGATTTTGAGAAATATGGTCAGATTGACCCCGGAATCACCCCTCCAGAGTTGGAAAGTAATGCTCAGATTGGTCTCGGAGTCACCCCTCCAGAGTTGGGAAGTAATGCTCAGATTGGTCTCGGAATCACCCCTCCAGAGTTGGAAAGTAATGCTCAGATTGGTCTCGGAATCACCCCTCCAGAGTTGGGAAGTAATGCTCAGATTGGTCTCGGAATCACCCCTCCAGAGTTGGGAAGTAATGCTCAGATTGGTCTCGGAATCACCCCTCCAGAGATGGGAAGTAATGCTCAGATTGGTCTCGGAATCACCCCTCCAGAGTTGGGAAGTAATGCTCAGATTGGTCTCGGAATCACCCCTCCGGAGTTGGGAAGTAATGCTCAGATTGACCCCGGAATCACCCCTCCAGAGTTGGGAAGTAATGCTCAGATTGACCCCGGAATCACCCCTCCGGAGTTGGAAAGAAATGCTCAGATTGACCCCGGAATCACCCCTCCAGAGTTGGAAAGTAATGCTCAGATTGGTCTCGGAGTCACCCCTCCAGAGTTGGGAAGTAATGCTCAGATTGGTCTCGGAATCACCCCTCCAGAGTTGGGAAGTAATGCTCAGATTGGTCTCGGAATCACCCCTCCAGAGTTGGGAAGTAATGCTCAGATTGGTCTCGGAATCACCCCTCCAGAGTTGGGAAGTAATGCTCAGATTGGTCTCGGAATCACCCCTCCAGAGATGGGAAGTAATGCTCAGATTGGTCTCGGAATCACCCCTCCAGAGTTGGGAAGTAATGCTCAGATTGGTCTCGGAATCACCCCTCCGGAGTTGGGAAGTAATGCTCAGATTGACCCCGGAATCACCCCTCCAGAGTTGGAAAGTAATGCTCAGATTGGTCTCGGAATCACCCCTCCAGAGTTGGGAAGTAATGCTCAGATTGGTCTCGGAATCACCCCTCCAGAGTTGGGAAGTAATGCTCAGATTGGTCTCGGAATCACCCCTCCAGAGATGGGAAGTAATGCTCAGATTGGTCTCGGAATCACCCCTCCAGAGTTGGGAAGTAATGCTCAGATTGGTCTCGGAATCACCCCTCCGGAGTTGGGAAGTAATGCTCAGATTGACCCCGGAATCACCCCTCCAGAGTTGGGAAGTAATGCTCAGATTGACCCCGGAATCACCCCTCCGGAGTTGGAAAGAAATGCTCAGATTGACCCCGGAATCACCCCTCCGGAGTTGGAAAGTAATGCTCAGATTGGTCTCGGAATCACCCTTCCAGAGTTGGGAAGTAATGCTCAGATTGGTCTCGGAATCACCCTTCCAGAGTTGGGAAGTAATGCTCAGATTGGTCTCGGAATCACCCTTCCAGAGTTGGAAAGTAATGCTCAGATTGGTCTCGGAATCACCCCTCCAGAGTTGGAAAGTAATGCTCAGATCGGTCTCGGAATCACCCCTCCAGAGTTGGAAAGTAATGCTCAGATTGGTCTCGAAATCACCCCTCCGGAGTTGGAAAGTAATGCTCAGATTGGTCTCGGAATCACCCCTCCAGAGTTGGGAAGTAATGCTCAGATTGGTCTCGAAATCACCCCTCCAGAGTTGGGAAGTAATGCTCAGATTGGTCTCGGAATCACCCCTCCAGACTTGAAAAGTAATGCTCAGATTGGTCTCGGAATCACCCCTCCAGAGTTGGAAAGTAATGCTCAGATTGGTCTCGGAATCACCCTTCCAGAGTTGGAAAGTAATGCTCAGATTGGTCTCGGAATCACCCCTCCAGAGTTGGAAAGTAATGCTCAGATTGGTCTCGGAATCACCCTTCCAGAGTTGGAAAGTAATGCTCAGATTGGTCTCGGAATCACCCTTCCAGAGTTGGAAAGTAATGCTCAGATTGGTCTCGGAATCACCCCTCCAGAGTTGGAAAGTAATGCTCAGATTGGTCTCGGAATCACCCTTCCAGAGTTGGAAAGTAATGCTCAGATTGGTCTCGGAATCACCCCTCCAGAGTTGGAAAGTAATGCTCAGATTGGTCTCGGAATCACCCTTCCAGAGTTGGAAAGTAATGCTCAGATTGGTCTCGGAATCACCCCTCCAGAGTTGGAAAGTAATGCTCAGATTGGTCTCGGAATCACCCTTCCAGAGTTGGAAAGTAATGCTCAGATTGGTCTCGGAATCACCCCTCCAGAGTTGGAAAGTAATGCTCAGATTGGTCTCGGAATCACCCTTCCAGAGTTGGAAAGTAATGCTCAGATTGGTCTCGGAATCACCCTTCCAGAGTTGGAAAGTAATGCTCAGATTGGTCTCGGAATCACCCCTCCAGAGTTGGAAAGTAATGCTCAGATTGGTCTCGGAATCACCCTTCCAGAGTTGGAAAGTAATGCTCAGATTGGTCTCGGAATCACCCCTCCAGAGTTGGAAAGTAATGCTCAGATTGGTCTCGGAATCACCCTTCCAGAGTTGGAAAGTAATGCTCAGATTGGTCTCGAAATCACCCCTCCGGAGTTGGAAAGTAATGCTCAGATTGGTCTCGGAATCACCCCTCCAGAGTTGGAAAGTAATGCTCAGATTGGTCTCGGAATCACCCTTCCAGAGTTGGAAAGTAATGCTCAGATTGGTCTCGGAATCACCCCTCCAGAGTTGGAAAGTAATGCTCAGATTGGTCTCGGAATCACCCTTCCAGAGTTGGAAAGTAATGCTCAGATTGGTCTCGAAATCACCCCTCCGGAGTTGGAAAGTAATGCTCAGATTGGTCTCGGAATCACCCCTCCAGAGTTGGAAAGTAATGCTCAGATTGGTCTCGGAATCACCCTTCCAGAGTTGGAAAGTAATGCTCAGATTGGTCTCGGAATCACCCCTCCAGAGTTGGAAAGTAATGCTCAGATTGGTCTCGGAATCACCCTTCCAGAGTTGGAAAGTAATGCTCAGATTGGTCTCGGAATCACCCCTCCAGAGTTGGAAAGTAATGCTCAGATTGGTCTCGGAATCACCCTTCCAGAGTTGGAAAGTAATGCTCAGATTGGTCTCGGAATCACCCCTCCAGAGTTGGAAAGTAATGCTCAGATTGGTCTCGGAATCACCCTTCCAGAGTTGGAAAGTAATGCTCAGATTGGTCTCGAAATCACCCCTCCGGAGTTGGAAAGTAATGCTCAGATTGGTCTCGGAATCACCCCTCCAGAGTTGGAAAGTAATGCTCAGATTGGTCTCGGAATCACCCTTCCAGAGTTGGAAAGTAATGCTCAGATTGGTCTCGGAATCACCCCTCCAGAGTTGGAAAGTAATGCTCAGATTGGTCTCGGAATCACCCTTCCAGAGTTGGAAAGTAATGCTCAGATTGGTCTCGGAATCACCCCTCCAGAGTTGGAAAGTAATGCTCAGATTGGTCTCGGAATCACCCTTCCAGAGTTGGAAAGTAATGCTCAGATTGGTCTCGGAATCACCCCTCCAGAGTTGGAAAGTAATGCTCAGATTGGTCTCGGAATCACCCCTCCAGAGTTGGGAAGTAATGCTCAGATTGGTCTCGGAATCACCCCTCCAGAGTTGGGAAGTAATGCTAAGATTGGTCTCGGAATCACCCCTCCAGAGTTGGAAAGTAATGCTCAGATTGGTCTCGAAATCACCCCTCCAGAGTTGGGAAGTAATGCTCAGATTGGTCTCGGAATCACCCCTCCAGAGTTGGAAAGTAATGCTCAGATTGGTCTCGAAATCACCCCTCCAGAGTTGGGAAGTAATGCTCAGATTGGTCTCGGAATCACCCCTCCAGAGTTGGAAAGTAATGCTCAGATTGGTCTCGAAATCACCCCTCCAGAGTTGGGAAGTAATGCTCAGATTGGTCTCGGAATCACCCCTCCACGTTTTGAAAAGTATGGTCAGATTGGTTCTAGAATCACCCCTCCACGTTTTGAAATATATGGTCAGATTGGTTCTAGAATCACCCCTCCAGCTTCTGAAAAGTATAGTCAGACTCGTACCGGAATCACCTCTCCAGACTTGGGAGAGTATGTTCAGATTGGTCCCAGAATCACCTTCATGTCTCTCAGAAAAAGTGCGGACGAACAGACAAACTGACAAACTTACAGACGAAGCCGATTATATATAGTAAGGATAAGGCCTAGATAAGTTATAAGTGAGGAGCCATCGTGATGGCTCCATCGGGATCGCTTTCTGACGAATTTCGCAGCTTTCCGCAACCTCAGGCAGGGAAAGAGTGGGATGCGCCATTTCTCTTTCCGAAGTGTTGTTCCCCTCGACTTTCGGACACCTAGAAAGCTCATGGAACCGTTGATCATCTCATTTGATGCGGCTTGTGACGAATAATTCAATGCGAGCGGCTGCAGCTCGCAAGCGCTTGTGGTCCCCGAGAAAATCCCTCCCATGTGGGAGAACGGACGAAAACAATACCAATGTCAACGATGGAGAGTCCACATCATTCTGAGTTCATTCACACTAGAGTGTCATTTCCTCATGATTGGATGAAGCGAAAGGGAATTAAACCCACCTGAGAGATTTACCGCCGATACCACAGCTTCGAAGGTCATTGGAAACCAATGTTGATCGAATCAAAAGTACAAGAGCGGTTCGTCAACAGGGTCCGGTCGACCTAGCACTCTGGCAGTTTCAGATTGGCGGAGAGTCATGGTCTGAGTGCGCAAGGTCCGCGATAAATCGGAACCCGGGTTTCAGCATTCTCTCAGATGGCATAGCATAGAACACCCGCGGAATGTATACAATAGATGAGCTCATGCTGAATGAGTCGCTTGTTATTGAGCTCAAATTCAGATCCACTCCCGTGGATCGAGTGAATTACAGTTGCGTCTTGCACGAGAGACGAGGAAGTCATCCCGCGGGTTGGTCGGCGACGCAGAGGCCATGATGGAAGCGGAAAACGCGATTTCCAATCAAGCGTAACAGGAAATAGCGACTCAAGAAGGACGAAGCGGAATCTCCGGAGAAGAACGCCTCGTTATCCTCACGCAGCAAGTGAGGGGTAGAAGTACTCCGCCAGACGGAAGCGTGCCCCATTCCTTGAATGTACCCAGTATGACGCTGAAGAGGGGAAAGCCCTTCCTGAGCTCTCGGATTCGTAATATCGAAGTCGAAGACCTGGTTCTTCTGGACAGCGCAGAGGACGGCGCATGGCACGGGAAGCCCTCCCAAATAACCGCAGTCTTAAAAACCGCGGTTCGCGCTCAGCCGAAACCGCGGCTTCTAACCGCGGATAACCGCCGGTTCTGAGCTAGCTTAGAACAGCTTCGTTTTCGGGAGAACACACGCTAGCGATCAGCGAGAAGTATGGGTTACATTCATCTGTTTCACTCTACTTATTTTGAACCGCCCTCCGCAAAATGAAATAGCGTTTAGTTCCAACACTGGAATCTTGTTCCGGGCGCTGTGAGGTTGGAGGAATCTCGGTAGAATCTTTCAGCTCAGAGGGGGGAGGAGGCACCCGTGCCGACCGCTGTTATCCGCGGCGAAAAACCGCAGGAATCTTGCGGTTATGCTTGGGTTATAACCGCGGCTGAACCGCTAGGAGCCCTAGTCACATGCAATGTTCAGTTCGTGATCAGCCTGCGTGTGGAGTGTTAAGGCATCAGCGAGTGCACATACTCGACAACTTCATGTCCTTCATCCTAGTGTTACGCGATTCAGACGAAGTCCGGACAAACTGAGCTGGACGCCGCGCCGCACTGCCTCGGCCTATGTCTGTGGTACACTCCTACAAGCCGACGAGATCTGTCGACGATCGAGTGTACTTGTGCGAACAGGACTGCATCGGAAAGCTTGATAGGGTGAGTCTGGTCATTTTCACTTTCAGTTTCAGAGTAGAGAGCCATGGTACATGCGATCGTCAGGGGTAGCCACCATCGGGATTCAAAACCCGAAACTCCTGATTCCCCTATCGGGATGCTTCCGTCTCGAATTCCCTGAATCTTACCAAAGCCTCCTCCCACGAAGGAGTCTTGGAAAGGCGGCGTGGGGAGAATGTATCCTATTTCGTGAAGTACACTGAGGCTATATGGAACTCAACGGCTATTATCGGCTTCTTACCGCGCGATTTCGGCTCGAGGTGGAGCTCTACCCTCTTTCTGCGTCAACGTGATTGACCAAATCTTTCTTGAATGCATCTCTTGCTCTAAGGAGCGACCAAGTGATGTCAATTGCTTTCCTGACGTCTGCCCTTCCGACAGAAAGGCGAATCTCGAGCAGGCCAGTAGAAGATGAGTCAAGGTACGGGACAAAGTGAGCCCTTTCATGAAGATCGACCTCGAGTCATCAAAAAGATTTCGACCGACAGCAACGGCTCGAGCCCCGACTTTCTCTGTCGGAACTCAGTGAGCTGTTCTGCCATTCAGCTCTCCCAAGAAATACTAGAGTACAACCTCCTCGGTCACTTCAACTTAATGATAAAGCTGGCCCGACTATTTCAACCTCGATCATTCGAACTTCCGATCATATCAACCGTGTTCTGCATTGATAAGTTGAAATAATCGAGGTTGTACTGTAAGTATCCGCTGCTCATGACTCTTGATCCTGCGAAATTAGCATCCGGGCCTACGTATCAAGACCCATCGTTTTATTCAAGAGAAATATCAATGGCATATGAACGAATGTATTCAAGCCATGTTGTAGAATTCATCAGTAGGAGCAATGGCGGTATGCTACGTTCCAAGCCACACAGGAATAGATTGGAACGCTATCAGTCGAGTGTTCAAGGTCCCGGTGATGAAATGATGGAATGTTATTGTAGCGCCCATCGAGATTACTTTTCAAGTTCAGTAAACAACATTCCCAGATCTATTCGGGCGATCGATCCTCCTCCTGCTGTCGAGGGGTGACAAGCTTGAGGGTCTTCGCAGATCTCATCGCTGCTGAGTCGTGCCTCGGCTTCCGATCGACTGACTCGTCTGAGTACCGTTCTGGCGTTGGAGGAGACGAAGTAACTCACTTGTGCTCCGTGAGAAAACCCATCACGGTAGCTGATTCAGACGAGCTGAGCTTCAGGCCCAAGGAAAGGGATCTAGAGCTTTGAACGATTTCGTTTCGCCTGGGAATCTGATGACACTCCAAACGGAGAACCGGTCAGCTGATGAGTTTGTATCACAACCGGAGTACGACAGATCCGCATGGTCTTCAACTCCACAGGACCGTAAAAATCTGAGAGAACATCGTGCCACGAGCTCAAGAAGTAGGCAATGCGTTCCGTGACGGATCCGGAACGGCCGATGGGAGGGGCGCAGATTCTCCTGGAAGGGAGGACTTGAACATCCAAGCTGCTGTCACGATTCGGCCGGATCCTCTGAATCATGCTGCTAGAGATCCCATAGTGAGGGTGAGGGCGCTCGCCCCACCCCTGCCCCGCCTGGAGCACGCCAGGGCCCTCGCGGCAATCCGCTGATCAGGATAGTGGTCGTCTTGGGGTAATCTTGAGTTTCCCTCGTTGGCTGGTGTTTACTGGTCTGCCTCCGCGTCATCGAGTTCGTCGTTGTAGTCTCCTCGTTGTCGTCGTCGTCCTCCTCCTCCTCCTCGTTCCCTTGTTGCCGCCGCCGCAGCTTCTTAGAAACCTTCTCTCAATCTCTTGGCTGCGAATCTCAGTAGCAGCCAGGCGGCCAGCATTGGCAGAACGCCTCAAGTGCTCCTCTGTTTCCACATTACAGTGGCTGCCACGGGCACGACCTCGCAAGGGCTTCCGCCCGGATTTCAGGGTGAGCACATCTATCAAGTTTTCCCTTTTCGCACTCCAGTAGATTCTCTCCAGATCGAGAGTCTCAGAACTCGTTGACTGACGCATGAGTAGAATGATCTGCCTTTTCGTGAACAGAGCGAAATTCTCGCCTGTGAAGAACGATCGCCGACCATGTGAACATGTGTGCGAAGTTTCCGATTCCAGACTCAAGGTCTGATGGTAGATCGTCCTCAGTTCTCTGCAGAGCCCTGCGCGGGAACAGTGCTGGGGAGCTGCAGCTAAGAATCTACGGAACGATTCTCCAATACGTCATCTCTAATAATAGATTCTGAATGGAAGACAGACCAGAAGCAAGAGATTGCACGTTCATTTTGTGCCTCTTTCGAATCGAGCCGAGGTTTATTTTCGGAACGGGCATCTTGGCGTTTGCCCAACTTTTCTTCCACGAGCAATAGTATTGGTGTGGTCGCAGATGAGGTGGCATCGTCAGGCTGCGAACGAGGATAACGTTCAGTTACGACTCCGTCGAAGCAAGACTGTCCTGTTTCCGCGGTCTTGTCGACTCGTTCTTCATTCGGTTTCCTCGCAGGAGTGCAACCCTGTGGAAATCAGCGGCACTAAGAACCATGTCGAGGTTACATCAGAGTCCCAGTACACACTCACAAGCCGGGCGCCTGTCACATTCGCGAATCTGTGCAGAGGAAACCCTTGTTTGAAGCAGTTCAGGGTCACTAGCGGAGGGCGCCAACCTACTCGAGTTCATCAGTCTCTCCCTCTCTCCCTGCGCGGGGACGCGGAATTAACTACGCATTCCCGAATCCTTGGCTGGAAACTCGGGTCTAATTCATCCTGAGGCTTATCATTGGTTTGTTGTGACGATGGTTCCAAATGTAGAAGTAAGGAAGAAGGAAGCCGACTTGCCGGCGCCTTGCTCGCCTGAAAGATCAGCGACCGCCGGCTTTTCTGCGGCCGGCGCCGCTGCCACAGCCCCAGGAGTGTTGTCTTATCCTCAGGCGTAGAACAACACACTTACTACCTATGTTATCTCACCATCGGGACAATATACCCATTCACAACTCGTCCGTTGTTGCACATCGAAAAGGACGGCGGATCAAATGCTTCTGTCCCTTGAAGGTAACAAAACTCGGTTTGGAAAACTTTGTTGGCATCTCGTCCTGGCGCGCCTCCACGTCCATCGGAAGGAAGACGATATTTGTGCTTTCGAATGTCTGCCCGATCCTTATGGCTGCCCCCCTTGGCACGCAATCAGCCCACTGCTGACTTTGTGTTCGGGTGACGGGCTGTTGCGTGTTTCTCTGAGACATTTGCGTCGCGGGCAAGGCTGCACAGATGATGCCGATCTCAACGACTGAGAACCTGCTCAGACCTGCTCACGACAGAGCGAACGAAGCGTCTGAAGGCGGCAATAATCCGTGGAGTGTTCCGAGGAAAGGGGTTGGAAGCGGAGCGGGGAACAATCATGGATGGAAACGCGTGGTGGGCTTGATAATCCTAATTCCGTGCCGCGTCATCGGGCCGTTGACCACCATTGAGCACGTATCCCAGCAGAGGAACGCGGCGATACACGCTCAACACGGGCACGGTGAGTTCATCAACCGACAAACACTATCTTCCCCAACAGCGCGTGAGGATCACCCGAAACTGTCAGTGCACTCACTTTTCCTTGTGTGTGCTGAACATCAGTTGCAATGTCGAGCATGACAGCATCTCTTGCCAGCGGAGTCTCCTGAAACGCTGGGGGTGCGCGGATCTTCGGGATTCGTTCGATCCGTGCGAGTTCGATGGCATGCATGCGTGATTTACGGGTGTTTGCTCTCCAGAAAGCGGTCATAATGAACGGAATGGTGCAACACGGCGGCTATCTCAGCTAAATATAACCACTCACGCGATGAGATAATGTTGGCTGTCGCCGAGAGGATTAACAAGTGCCTATCGTAGACCTGGGACCACGATCTGTTCTGGCGAGTCGTTACGAAAAAAGAAAGGACTGGTCTCTTGCCCTTCGAATGACTGCCTCCTAGGCCCATTCAACCGCTAGAGAAGAGAAAAGTTACCTCTGGGAAGCACGTCAGTCGTTTCGCTCGTGCAACGTGGCCCGTCCACGTCGGGTGTCCGGAACAACATTGCGTCTGTTTTGTAAATCAATGGAATCAGGGTTATGCTAGGCCCCGTCGAGTGAGCGGAGGAGTTGCCTACTCCGAATCCCAAGCTTCAAACTGGCCGGGCTGATTCCGGAACGGATGCCTTTCGACGGAGACGGCGGAGTCTCTTTGCACATTGCCTAGAACAGTCTCGCGACGTGTGGTGGCTCATGTCCGAGCGGAAGTCAGGTGAGCGAAGTCGGTGCGCCGTCGATGGATCCGGTACGCAACTCTCCGAAGAGAATGAGCCGCTTTCGGAATGTTCGGCCCGCGTGGATGCGGCCAACGAACGCTGACAGTAGGTAGAGGCCGCTCCAGACTCGTGACAGTGACGTGAAAGTAGATCACGGCGGAGAGCGTGAACTCGGCCGGGATTCGAGTGTTGGCCCCAGATGGTTTTGTTTCGTGTATCGAGGGCGCCCGCATCACTTTATCTTCTGAGTTATCGCAGCACAGATTAGTCGACTCCGCCACGTTCGGCGCGATGAAATTTCTAACCCATCAACGGGCCCGCGTACTCGAGTACGTCCCCGTTTTGAATCGGGGGTCGAACCGTGGTGCTCAGGTGGTGATGTGAATTCCTTCGACTTGACTCCGCCTATCAGCTCCGTCCGATTCACTATTTTTAGAAAGTTCACCCTCGAAAATATGAAGATAGCTCCAATCGGTTAATCCTTGATAGTTGATATCAGGAGGCAGCTTTCGTCCAGGGCGGGCAAGCATAGAGTAGACTGTCGGTGAAATTTTGTCCCCTAGTGCAGTGCCGAGTGTCGGCCTTCCACGCCATTCGCGCGAAATCCGAGGCCCGAAGCTTCAGAAATGTTATTGAGCGTAGAGAAGGATGCCCTAAAAGGTAACACAGCCCAGTCGAACTTCTTAGTTAGTCACCTATGTAGGGCCAGCTCTTGGACACAGAAAAGGGGAGGAAGGGTGACTGAGCGATGTCGGAGGAAAGCCCAGATCAGAATTCATGTCGGCTGGGGTGACAATACGATCAATGCTAGAGCTGGGCCACCACTTGGAGCTCCCGCGAGAGAAAAGTGATCCGAAGAGGCGATCTTGTTCCTTGACGAACGTTCAATTGGCTCCAATATTGAATGGCACTATGTATTTGTCGGCGTACTTCCCTCGAGTACTTCGCTTGATTTCCTCCTCCACTGCGATTGAGTCCAGAAATTACTCCTGTCCACGATCCGGTATGTGACAACGCTTCCATCCGCGTCGTGAGCTACCCACATTCGAGAACGGCGAAAATGTTATAAAGCAGAGATGAACAACAAACAAGCCGTTTGTTCTAATCTGCGCTGTGAGCTCTGCAAGCGGGATCGCTTCCCATATCAAGGCTTACACGGAAAGTCCCTACAGCTCGAGTGGGTTCTGATTTATTGGCGATTTCAGCCAGATAGGAGTTTCCGGAAGCTCTCGAGCTTTCGAGCTCTTGGCCGCAGTGAGAGAAATCAGTTTTCTCGTGAGCGCGCTTCGATCCCACATCTACGAGGCGACAATTCTCAGAACGTACCAGAAAATTTTTGCGACTTTCAAGGTCAGGTGCCTGTTCAAAGCAAGAGAGATCGCCCGTCCCGACGCACACGTCGCTCGTTGCCTCGGATCGGCTCCCGCTAGCTGCGAAACGACTCGCAAATCGGCCGAGTAGTTGAAACACTCTGCCCGTCACGGACAGCAATCAGCGACGCAAAAGTTCGCTCGATGCAGCGGTGATCAATGTAGCTGAGTCGCCGCAGCGCAATCAGAACAATCCTCATTCAGTAGCGGAGCGAGCAGACGTTCGTACTTTGCGCGTGGCTGCGTTGTGCGAGCCGTACCTGGTTCGCTTAATTATTCTTCGACCGACACGGGTCGGCGTGCGCAACCTTGTGACAACGCATGACGGTTTCGGAGTCAGAAGTGTTTTGTTCAAACTGGTCCGCGGATAAACTAGTTAGTGGGTCGACTGGCTGGCTGGGAATGAGCGTTCTCCCTCTTTCCTCACAACGGCAAGCTTTAACCACGGAAGACGTTGTCGCAGCCCTCTCCGAAGATGCTACCCATTGGAGCAGGCCGTTCTCTCCAGAGAACGCCGGAGAACACTGAATCTGGTAACGAGCCGTCGATTCAACTGCTTCCCATGTCAGTTCGGTCCAACTCGCGGCGTCTAACCCGTCCGTTTTCTCATCGCAGGCGATTCTCCTCGAGCTCCTTCTCCCGTTGCTTCCATCGACAATCCGAGAGCGCGTCGTCGAACGGGAGCCACAATGCCGCTGGAACTGCAAATGCGTCTGCCCCCAACACCGCTGGCCACGTCGCCGCCGTCGGCGCTCAGCGACATGTTCGACATGCGTTTCCCGGTTCAGACCCACGACACGACGAGCATCTACATGGCTGCGCAGCGCCAACAACGCATGCACAAGGAGCAAGTCCAAAGACGTTCGTCCACCAATGTGCCTCCGGCGAAGAGTTGCCTCGCGATTTCGTCGAAATCCGAACCTGCGTCGCCAACCAAGGTCAAGCGAAAGGTTTCCTTCGCCGATGACAAAGGTCTATCGCTCACGGAAGTACGCGTGATGCAGAACGAGATTAACGAGCTCCCCCGTTGGACCCAGGAGTTCATCTTCCAGAACTTTCCTGCGCGAGTCGAGACCACCGTCGTCCAGAGCTGGGACCCAATGTTTCCGCAACCGGCCTCGGATTACTTGGCGTTTCGCAAGCGTATCGACGAACAGCTGGTGGCGCTGGAGAACGTCATCGTCAGGAAAGATGATGACCTGCTGACAGGCACGATCAAGGTGAAGAACATCACTTTCGAGAAACACGTGTTCGTGAGAGCCACGTTCGATTGTTGGGCTAGTTACTGTGACTATCCGGCAATGTTCGTCTCCCAAGGAGCTTCCGCGCTGCCGGCGATGTTCGACACTTTCTCGTTCAGCATAAAAGTTCCGGCGAGCGCCCAGCGCTACGGTCTCATCGAACTGTGCATAGCTTACAAAACCCCGAAGGGCGAGTACTGGGACAACAACTCGGGCAAGAACTACAAGCTCGCGTCGGTTTCGAGGCGTACATCGGAAGTGACTTCGCCGCCGTCGCCGGCGACGAACCGGGGCTTGATTCAGCCGAAGTTCGCGTCAGCCTTTTCGAATTCTAACGTTCCCAACGACTGGTCGGATTTCCGATCTTGGAACCAGATCCTGTCCCAAGGGCCGTATTGGTAAAAATCGGCAACCTCACCAACTCATGATTCTCGCTGACGGAAAGTCGGCGAACGAAAGAAGAGAAGCCAGGGGAAGTCGATGGATTGACGACAACAGCAGAATCATCAACGAAAACAATCAACGAAACGCCATGAAAGTTATCCGGTCTCATCGATCGTCGAGAGCGACACCCGTTGTGAGAACGGTTGCTTGGAGACCCCAAATGTGCCATCCCTAGTGAGTGTCCTCGCGAAGTTTTTGCTTCTCACATTCTTTCCTCCATGAAGAGCAAAAGCAGCGACAGCAGCAACAACAGCGACGTGTGGATCAAATGAACTTTTATGAGAAAGAATCACGAGTCCGCGGAGTATGATTCCGAGAATTGGGCGTGCAGGATGCGTTCATAAACTTCCAGAGTCAGACGAGCGGGAATCGCGTATCCAACTCAAGAAACGAAGCACACGACCATGAGGATTTGCGGCGACGAGACGACGCGGCAAAAACGTCCTCATCTGTCCATACAATCATAGGAACAACTGTAAATATTGAATTTAGCGTCGGAATGAGAGTTTGTATGGAAGCAATGAGAGTGAATGTAGAAATGTAAATACAAAATGTTTTACTCAGACGACCCGTGGAACCGTGAATCACGTCGGAATATATATTTTATTTATCTATGTCTGGTCTCTCCGAAACCGGGAACGAGCCCTTTACCCGAGTCTCCCTCATTGATCGAACGATTGTTGACTGATTGAGATCCTGAATGCCCGATGCACACCATGTTGTACACGCGCGTAGAGACAACACTGCAGCTGGGAAGACCGAGGTGCAATGGAGTCTCACGCGCAATAGCTGAGGACGACCCAACCTACCACATGGGGTACAGTTGAGTTATGATCTGCCGATTTCCCAATAAAACATGTTGAATCGTGCCTGATGCGTCCTATCTATAACGGCGTCTCTCCTAGCTGCGCATGTCAGCCCGGCTATGTACATCCGTTATCATTCTTAGGTGACAGATTCTCCTCGTCATGGCTGGCGGCAATCTCTCCGTAAACAAGCGACTGCCTAATTGCCACGAATATACACGCTGATGTGACGTTGGAATCGGAATCTTCCTCAGGTGTTTACACGGCGAAACCAACCGCGCGATCCACTCAAGGGACCTTCGCGAGTGCTTTACTGAGCGAGGGTGCTTCCCAAACCTGCCGAAATAAAAGTCCGATGCGCTATGAAACGCTTCCATCCATGTTCTCCATACTGAACGGAAGATGGATAGAAGTGCTCTTGAGGCTCGTTTCGGATGGGCCTCCAGACTGGAATATTGTCATGTATCGAGATTCCGCATTTGGCAGCCCCGCTCCGGCTCTTCGCACTCCTCCATGAAGAGAGTCATGCACTGGATCCGAAACCCTCTCAAAGCTACAGATACCTCCTTCAAACCCCTCGGTACAGGATCGCTACGGCGAGAGGAAGGAATGTATGCTCATGAGGACCGCGGATGGAAAGCTCGAAACGTCACACTCTGCCATGGCCGTATTCAAATAACTCTCTGTCAGTCTCTCGCTTGAAGTACTCCAATTCATCCTTGTCCCGCCGTTGTTTGGCTCCGCGATGATAAGCTTGATGAAGTGGACATCTCGCAGAGCTTTTTGGGGTAACCATGTGGCCCTGGAATACTCGGCATATGAGTGCGATCAGCATGGTCGCAGGACAGAGACCGGATCGTCGACAATGGATCCTACGACTGCAAATCTCTTCCTGGATACACCGGAACGAGCTGCGAGGAGTTCGTCAACTGGCGGGAACAGAGCCCGTTGGAAAACGGATCCACTTGCATACAGCACGACAACACTCACAGCTGCACCTGCCAGCCCAGACGGGCGGGGCACACTGCATTTATGAGGAGCAGCGTCATCCCGGAGTTGCGCCAAGCAAGGGGTATCATTCACAACGTTCGGAGGGTTCTTGCGAAAAGTCGCGGTTTGAATTCTCACCTTCCCCCAGGCAACGGTACCATAAGTATGAGGCGTCGACCGAGTGGCCGGTGAGGCTTGGTTCCTACCTCAAAGGACTGCCCAGCATCTGTAAGCAGTTGTCCGCCCCCGAGCTTTTCAGTGGAGAAACCAATCGAAGATGACTCGGAAAACTGGGGAGTGATAGGGTATGAATTCAAGTAGCTGCTGGCGAATGTTCTATCATTCAGCTCCTACGACAACTTCTTCGTCGGCTCATCTATCCCTTGATGTCTTTGCGTTCCAAGTGCAGAGTAGCTGACCCATTGGAGACCCCCCCCCCCTCCTCTCTGAATGAGCGACTGGGCAAGCTTCATTGATTCCTCCAGATAGGCCGGTCCGTCGGTGGTGATTGACGGTGAAACGATGGGGAGTCGGCCTAAATTGTCCGAAGAGCGACACAGCCAAGTGAGAAAAAAGATTTATTTCCTTTGTTTTTTTTTACAGAAACTCCCATCTAGCGAGCCGTGCATCTCGCTCTCTCTCACTCCCACCGGACATCAGAAAGATTCTTTCAAACAACGAGCTCTCTTGGACTCTCCATTTTCGTATCTTTACTCGCTCCGTACCGGGCTTTCATTCCTTTCGTTCGTCTATGTAATTATTTTTAGGAAAATATTTTACAGTTAATTATGATTTGTTGCTGTGGCCCGCGGGCTCATTTCTATATCTCAGAGACCGCCTCCGTCTGGGTTCAGGGCTCACATCCGTGTCCGATAACTCATCACCAGGTTCGTTGGCTGCGGCTGCCTCTAGTCCTTCGGATGGCTCTTCTTCGGGTCCTGAATGGTATTCGGTCGGTCCTGCTTGCTCCTCCAGAGCTTGACTGCCAGCCCCGTCAGCAGCGGATTCGGCGATTTTTTCGCTGCTCGAAGAAGCAAGTTGACTAGCACGCACTCTCCACAGAGAGCCGTTCGGCAACAGAGTGTTAAGTAAGAGATTCTCAACAAACTGAGCCCTATCGGGACCAGCAGATCTCGAGCTCCTCCCCTGCTTGGAACTCCGCGCTCCGCCCTCGTTCACATATCTGGCCAACAAAAACTGTGAGCTTCCTGTGCCTCCGTTTTCTGTCCCTCCGAAAGCCCCTTGTCGATGATCACCGGGTAATATCCCACCAACTCCCCCCGATAACGATCCAGTGGACATTGTGGGATCTAGGGGATTGTGGTTACCGAGGCTAGCTCGAGATGGTCCCCGACGAGGAATCTTGTCCAACTGCTGCCGACTCATTTGAGGATTCTGTCGATCCATCTGAAAAAAGGGCGAACGTTGAGATAGGCTCTAGCGGCTAGGTCTACAAAGGCAACTGAAGCTTCCCTCCAGGCCACCGTACCTGCATTTGCAGCTGTTGGATCGTGTGTTGGGCGGACGAGTTCTGTCCATTGTGATTTCTTCTCCCAGCAGCCGTGAGCTGCGAGAGTATTTCCGTGATAGATTCCATGGTAGATTCCCGAGGTGACAAAGGTGCGGAACCGAACGGAATTCTGCGAGACGCTCCTCTGGGCAGACCACCACTGCTACTGGCGCTGCCACGATTCGCCGCGCCGCCCCTCAGGGGCATCCGTCGACTCTGGAATTCAGAACGTATTGAATCGACTCGGAAGTGAACATCATACGTCTAGGCGTTGCTCGAGAACGAATAATGCTAACAATCACCTGTTGGCGCTCGTGTGGTTCTAAGTGCGGATCGTCTTGCGTTGCCCTATGCTCTCGCTGAACGTGGGCGACGAAATCCAGCACAACGTTGTTCGGCTCACCCCCCGGCTGAGAGGCGCAAATCGGGCATACCTGAAGTAAGGGAGGGCCTGCTTTATCGTGAAGAGCGAGCAACAAAGGCGTCGGAACGAATAAATGAGACCGTTTTGCGTTTTCCATGATCTCGGAGAGACGCTGGAGAGAACCATTCGCTGGAATCAGATTTCGTACCACTTCGATTGCGACATCAGCATGCTCGCAGCACACATGATCATATAAGGTTGCTTCTGTCAAACCCATCTTCGCACAGTAGGGACAAGTCAGTGCTAGAGGAACCTCCGATTGAAGCGATCCACTTTCCCCCTGGTAGTACAACTCGTACTCAGCTCTTGGCAGCATACACTGCATGGCGTGCGAAGACAGATGTCTCGCGCTGGAATACGGATAATCAAGGTTAGACGAATGCTCTCCGTGAGCCTGATGCTTTTCAATCG
Source organism: Phytoseiulus persimilis (assembly GCA_037576195.1). NCBI lineage: Eukaryota > Metazoa > Arthropoda > Arachnida > Mesostigmata > Phytoseiidae > Phytoseiulus > Phytoseiulus persimilis. The sequence continues at coordinate 53,319,218 of CM075101.1, read as the reverse complement.
ACAACGGATGGATTGGCTTATATCTCAGCTGCTGTAGCTCAGATTATTTCAGCGCGGAGATTGGAGGATTCGAGGCGCTCAATAGGATATCAGAAGGATTACGAGAAAGTATGAGTGAGCCAAAGATGGATCATAGTCTATTGACAGGCGATCGACTCTCGCTGGAAACACATGACTGGTTTCCATCATTCTGAGCTCCATTAAGCCCCTGTTCATCCCACCTTGTAGCTCCGGTTTCGAAACAGCTGCCGCACAAGTCATAATCATAGCAGATGAGACATTTATAACGTCGTCCTTTGAAGTTGCTACGAAGACATGAGTCGCAAGAAACGCCTGAAATGCAAGAAGAACGGAGCTGAGCTCAGCTGAGACTCTAAGTCGCCGTTGTCAGAGCAATTCGTGTTGAGCAACATAAAGGAGGATGAATCCACAGAAGGCATCCACTCATGTAACCAGGTGGGCACTCATTCTAGAGGAGGTTTCCGAGTCGCCATGAGGGGATCCAGTGAGCTCAGAGAATGACGCAAACTATGCAGGAACGAGCGAAGACTCTCAGACTGACAACCTGTCATAGATCTTTGAACACGGGAGTGCCGGACCCACATTCACAGATAACGTCGTTGTTTGATGTATCAACGCGCTGATTTCGACCAGTTCAGCGAGTTGTGCTTCTGCTTTAGCTTCTCCTGCGGTGCGAATTGCCTCGCCGATTCAGTCTTATAGCTCCGTATCAGAATATGCTGCTTGATAGAGGATCCCATTAACCTAGGTATCAGAGCCATCGACAGGAAGTATTCCACCGAGAGACACGCAAAGTTCGATTCCCCTCACGCCTGCGACAGGTTATCCTTCCTCTACACTTTCCCTTCTCGAGTCCTGCACGCTCGCCGACGAGCTTTCATGATGAGCGTTTCTTCGCACCGCTCTTTCAGTTATGCAAGGGGCAATCGACCTGCGTCAGAGTCCACGTTGTCGAGAGCGCAGCTGCCCAAAACGAGTTTCCATCACTCCGTGGGTCTCTTCTTGACCTACCCTCATGCCGAGACATTTCTGAGATGTTCCGCTATGAGCACCATGTACTTCGGCTTGTTGAAATGCCCGGCCTAGCTTCTCAATGCTTCCAAGCAGAGCTTGCCGGGTTCACCAGCTTGGTGCTGTTTTCCGATTCACACAATAACTAATTATAATGATAGTAGAGACCAAGCTCCCGAAACATAACACTCTGTGTCGGTAGGTAGAAGACCAAGTGGCAGCTACAAGCAGAGGGCCGCTCCCGCGATGGCGCAGTCACGAGGAGGTCTTTAATCCCTTCTTGTCAATTTGCTTACGCATCCGCATTCCGATTCTGACACTCCGCTGAAATCATTGAGAATTCACTCCATCCATGTTGAAATATTCGATCTCGGCAGATCGAGTCTTCCACCCATTCGAAGTTACTAGATGGGATCATTCGTGGGGTGTCACGTCCCGAGATTCTCCGTGGATTCTGACGATATCCATCCCGTTCCTTGGCGCGGTTGCAAGCTGAATCAGATCCTCAAATCGAATCTCTCGAATGACATCGCGACGCTTTTTCGCTAGTTCCTCCCTCCGCCACAACGGCTGATCGGCCACTGCACTGAAGAACTTGAGTTTGCCGGAACGAGAAGCCTGGACCATGCATGATCTGCGCGCTCGACTTTAACAGTGTAGACATGGCCTCGTGATAAGATACATGAAGAAGGTGATACTCACACTTGCGTTTCAAGCTCATCCTACTGTTAAAAATCCGATGCCCCTTGAGAGCATCAAATCCAGGAACGCAGACGGAGATCGTATTCGAACGCCGCTCTGCAAGGGTTGCGCCTCTGCGCAGGCGCGTAAACTCGAAAATCAAGAGCAAGGCGATGTCTTCGACGCGGTGAAATACTCTTGTCGTCCGGGGATGTGGCCTGTCGTGATTAGAATATGATCACCGTCGTAATATGTCGCGAAATCATTGCTGCTGTTCGATTCCTGATTGAGATCTGGTTTGGAGAACCCCATGGGTCCGCTCGGTTTCGACGCTACGTTGGGGGAAGCGAATCCAGTGGAAGAGCCATCTGAAAAACATCATCACGTATTGAGACGAATCGGAAGTTGGCTATGAATCGACCGGCGAGTCGGTGCGAGCACTCCATCGCTTGACTTGCTCATTTGGTATATCTCGCATGACGAAGGAGGGGTCGATTTTCGCTCGTTGGCTCAGGCAGAATCTAGGTGGACCACAGCATATACCGTATCCTCGAACATTCGAGGAACCAGAGAAGATCGTTTCTCACTGAGAATTATCGGGGCCGGGTCCACCTCAGGTCATCGCTGATGGACGTCTAAAGACCCAAGCCTCTCGATACTGGGCCTAACTCCGAAGATGGACGCAAGTCAAGGTGCCAATGTGTCCCAAGTCCTTCATTGGTACTCCGTATTTTTGGCGCCACCAACATCTTCGACTCCCCGTTCTCTCTCAGTTCCCTTTCCAGCGGCTCCTCTCCGCTGCATTTCGAGCGGGTCTTTCTCGTCGTTTTCGAAAATTGAACATCCGATGTCGTTCGAACTGGTTTGTGGCTTGCTGGAGTGAAATGTGACGTCCTTGCCGTGAGAAGGATCGAGACGAAGTCTGGTTGACTGAAGTTCGGAAGAAATCGCGAGCTCTCCTAGCTGTCATTTGATGAATCATCTGGATGATGGAAAATCTAAGCGAAGAAGTTCGCAAGCGGATTGAGTTCAACAAAGCTCAAGCTCTCGCGCGAAGAAGGCAGAAAGAAGCTGAGAGGGTCGCTCAGCAAGAAGTGCCGCAGCGTGCACCCGAACCAGTTCAGATCCATCATCCAAATGTTCCCATGCACCACGGCAGTGCTAGCAGCTTCTTCGGCAAGAAGTCACTGGACAGCACGGTGAGATGACTGGCCATTTGAATTGTTTCGAAACGAGCCGTCGCGTTTTGGTCAGCTCATCCCTCGAGAGGGAAACGAGTGCTTCGCGAGATTTCGATTCCAGTGGACGCCAAAAACATGTCATTGCTGATGTTTCTTCGTATGCTTGCAGTCTCGGGCCGTCAGCGCTTTCCACAAAGCTCAACGGGCGCCACTAAAGGTCAATACTCGAATTGCCGGGAGCTCCTCGAGGGCCCGGGGTGAAGCTTTTAGGTCCTCATTGGTTACTCTCTAACTGACCGTTTACCTCCAAGGATGCGAAAGCTCGCTCGAAAGAACCAATCAAAATCACGGGCATGTGCTTCCTCATTAGCTCGGACGAATTCCGCTTGCAGTGCGGGTATAACCAAGCGCTGAACGAGATGTTCAAGAATCATCCCAAAGGAAGGTGAGATGATCCGCCCCGCTCTGCTGTCGCAGCCGACACCGTGATCAAAATTCAAATCGATTCACCTTCCAGGCTCGACCCAAACACTCGGAACTACTGTTTCAAGTTGGATTGTTACGATGCCCTGGTGAAGAGAGCAAGAGAAGTTGCTCCGGAAGTGTCCATCACTGGTTTGCCGTCGTTTATACCCAAGGTATTCTGAAGATTCTCGTTGTGAATTTTCTCGAGTCTGGGCTCATTGTAAGATTGAAATTCCCATCCGGAGATGCTGCGATCGAATCCCAGAGAACCGGAAAACTCGGTCGATTTCCGCTCGGTGGATCCCAAACTACGCAAGGCGCTGATGCCCTTCCAAATCGAAGGCGTGAAGAGAGGCATCTGCCAGCACGGTCGGATCCTCATAGCTGATGACATGGGTCTTGGTAAGTCACCGTCAGTGACCGGAGAGGGTGCCCCAATTTTCGCGGGAGTGAAATAAGTCCCGAGGGGAGATTCGTGTGAGGGTCCGCTCTGCGAGTAGGACCGATTCGAGCCTTGAGGACTTCTCGGCGCAAAGGTCGCGGACGCTGCTATCCTGCATCCTATCGTCCGCGACGTTGCGAGCAGATCACTCCGCTCGTGGATTATCGTATCCAGCTGCTGAGAACGGCAATGAGCAATGGGTCCTGCGCTCAAGTGACTTTTTTTCACGAATGGCCGCATCTTCAGGCACGTTGGCGCACGTCGCCTGAGAGAGAAATTGATAATTTCTTCTCATACGAGGCTTCTAAATCGTTTCGAAATGTGTGAATGTATGCGATGTCGCTGACGTCAGTTTGATCTCATGATGGAGAATGTTCGTTCGCTGCAGCGATATGAGCTTTTCCAACTCTGCTGCATGTTTGCGATTCTCGAGTCTGCTGCGGAAGCCTGAATTAGAATTGGACGTTCGCTGACCGACGTTCGCTTGGACCGAAATCGTCTATCGCAGACTTGCTCTTACTCACCGACATTCCGCAGGGAAAACTGTCCAGAGCCTCGCCATCGCTAGCTATTATCGGGAAGAATGGCCTCTCCTCATCATTTGCCCGTCTTCCATGAGGTTCAACTGGAGACAAGCTATTATCCAATGGTTACCCTCTTTGACAGAAGAAGACATACAGGTTCGATCTGGAAGTCTGTCATGTCGGGTTTCCTGCTCTGCCCGGCTTATGACGCTTACGACCCCGACCCCTTCTAATAGATCTTTCGGAACACAATACCTCGATTGAGTTCTCAAAAATATCTCAGGCTTAGGAACGCTCGACTTTGAAGGTAATCGTGAAGACAAGTGAGCCTCTGGGTGCCAATCAGGTTGTGGTGACGTCTTATGACATGATGGCTAGAAGGAGCGAAGACCTGATCGGGAAGAATTTCAAGGTATGAAATGGCCATCTATCGCAGTATGAGTTTCCCCAACTTCACTTTGCCTTTTCCTCGGAATTCAGAGGAGATATTATCTAGCCCCACAAAGCTGCATGTGTGCGTCGAGGAGCTCAATTTTCGGAACGGTCGCTCGGAATTCTCCGAGAATTCGCAACCCTGCTGCTCCTGGCTCAGCCCATCCGTTGATTTGACGACGATTCCAGGTGCTGATATTCGATGAATCACACTTCCTGAAGAGTTGGAAATCTCAGCGGACGAAAATTGCCCATGATCTGTCGGGCCAGAGTCGACGAATTATTCTACTGTCGGGAACGCCGGCTCTGTCAAGACCGATTGAACTGTATCCCCAGATTCGATGTCTAGCTCTGAAAAACCTCCCCCCAGTCCACGACTTCGCGCTCAGGTATAGGAATATTTGAAATTTCTGGATTGATTCCGCACGAAGCCGACGTGGTCTGCAACCAGGATGATGGCTGAATATCATGACGTCATTCCGTTAAAGATATTGCGATGCGCGAGAAACCCGATTCGGTTGGGATTTCAACGGGAGCTCGAATCTGGAGGAGCTACATATCTTGCTGAGAGAGATCGTGATGATCCGACGGCTGAAGAGTGAAGTTTTGGGTCAATTGCCGGCAAAACAGAGGAGTGTCCTCATATTAGATCCCACGCTTGTGACGACCAAGGATGCCCAAGCCGAGAACTACAGTCAAGTGCTCCAAAAGAACGATCTCAGGTTTGTCTACTCTGAGACCGCTTCCCGGAGTTACAGTTTGAACTTCCCACCGTTCCCTAGGTTTCTACGGGAGCCAGTTCTAACAGATACCATTGCAGTGATGCGGACAAACGTAGCTGCTTGATGTTGTACTTCCGATTGACAAGCGAAATGAAGAAGAAGGCTGTTTGTAAATATGTAGAAGAGCTCCTGGAGGGAGACTGCAAGTTCCTTGTCTTCGCTCATCACCAGGTACGTAATAGTGAACCATCATACCTGCATGCAGTAGGGGGTCCGAATCCTCGATGGGATTAGTTTCAATGATCAATTATGTGTTACAGTTCCTTTTGGACTCTCTGACAGAACTGTTGACAAAGAAGAAAGTCAAGTACATCCGCATCGATGGGAAGGTTTGCTTTTTCCCGGTTTTCTGAAGCACAAACTTCTGCCAATTCGACAGAGTCTACTACGGTTTTGACTCTATCGGTGCTGTATTAATATGTGATTCTCGAAATCTCAACAAGGTTTCTTCAGAAGCACGCCAGAATCTCTGCGAGGAATTCCAGACTTCGAGCACGTGTCGCGTAGCTCTCTTGAGCATCACTGCAGCGAACGCCGGTGAGTCGAAACCTGACGACGGGATTAGGTAGACAAATGGATCCTCGATCCGAAGGAAAGCCTCGGTGGTGATTCATTCCGTGCTCAGCGGAGCATTGCTCATAGACAATCTCGCTTCGCTTAGGTTTGACGCTTCACGCTGCGAACCTAGTCGTTTTCGCTGAACTTTTCTGGAATCCTGGAATCCTGACCCAGGCTGAAGATCGAGTTCATCGTATCGGACAGGTCAGTCCATAGTAACGTTGAACAGTATCGAAGAACAAGTTGCTTATCGCCTAAGGCTCATCGTCGATTACAAAAATAATCACGCAAAGCTGCGTTCCTTCTGCACACAAATCAACTGAACAATTCTCTCATTCAGACGCAAACATGTCTGATCACGTACCTGATCGCTAAAGGGACTGCCGACGACTTCATCTGGCCCATTATCGAGGACAAACTCTCGGTCTTGAATAGAGCAGGCTTGAGCAAAGATTGTTTTTCTGGGGCCATGTTCGACGTAAGTTGATAGATGAGTTTTGCCGGTACTTCACGACGCGCCTAGTGCTATATGACACGTCCTGTTTGCCCGGCCTCCCATGATAAACACCGATTCCCTTAAACTTTGTAGAAAAAGGAACACAAAGCGAGAAGCGACGATTCGTCAGACGGAGAAACAGACGAGGATCTAAGGTTGTTTTCAGTTGTCCTCGAATCACAGTAATTGGCTCGAACGCGAGAGGATTGGACCTCCTGATTGATGAATGCCTCCGTTTACAGGCCGTCGCCGAGGAAACGACAAAAAACCATGCTCGACTTCGTGTCGCTCGCGAACGATACCTTCTGGGCCGACCTTTCCCAGGACACAATCATGCCCGACAGTTGAGTCGTCTCCAAAGATGTCTTCCCGCGGTATCATTCCCGCGCTGATGAGCATTTAGCTTCTTCGAATGGTCAGGACAGTAGAGGACCTCGTTTTCTTTGTTAACTGATCTTAGGACTGGATGATATTCGCCGATCATTATCTTGACAGCGTCGAATGAACGTCACGTGGCAACGTGAAACGACTGCTCGTTGTGCGCAGGCTCAGGAAGAAAAAGATGCCTGTTGAAAATAGTTATCTTCCTTTTTATTTAAACTTATTCGTTCCCTATCAGAGGAGTTGAGGAGATGATTCGTCCGTCCCCTCTTCTTCATCTCCCATGATCACGGCACTCCGCTCGATGATTGTTGTGGCTAACGCTGAGTCGGTCTGAGGCTCCCAAAGGAGGGCTCTCTCGCATCGAGCTGTCCCCTCCCCCCTCGATATCCGAACCCCGTGAATCACCCACGTAACAGCATTTTGAAAATATTGACAGAGGTTTTCGAAGTATTGTTGAGTCCATCCTGAGCTATGGCTTTGGACAATCGTGCCATGGAGACCTTTGGGGAGATGGATCCCGGTCTGTCATCAAAGCATGCAACAAAGATTTATGTAGAATCGCCGAAACGTTTCGCTCCATATTCCGCCACTACCGTGCAAGAAGCAGACCGTTTATTGAAATGCCACTGTTGCCTAAGACAGTCCAGCAACCGCACGTTGAGTTTGTGGATGCTTACATTGTCTTACGGTAGAAGCGATTGAGTCCACACTGCTCTGTAATCTCCAATTCGCAACTCCAACTTTCCGTACAAAAATTGTAAAGTTTCCTCCCTTCGCTGTTTCATCCGCAGACTGAAGCAGACTCGACAGTTCTCTTAGACGCTCTGGTATCCTCTTTGTCTGTTCTTCCTCCGTGCGATCAAGTACGCAACCAGGATGACGACGACAAGGAGTGCGAGAGCGCAACCAATCATGATGATGACGACGTCGGAATGATAGTCAGACACGCATTCGAGCTGGCTACCGACGAATTCGGCAGTTTCCGCCTGGAACGATCGGAAATCCTGTTTGAGAATCTATACGAGACTTCTTCTCGAGCGGGGGGGGGGGGGGGGGTGTACGTCGCTCATGGCGGGAGCTACTCGGCCATCCGGAAAGTACGGGCCAATGGGAGGAGGAAAACCTGCTCACCTCTTGGAACGCCTGGTATTTCATATCGGAGAAGACGATTCTGACATCCTGTTCTCCGAGGGAGACTTGCGAGGCGCTCGCACACTTGTAGAACTGCTTCATGGGCGTCGAGAATTGAGTCAGATTATCTGAGAAAAAGAACGAAAGCTCAGTCCTGAGAGGTCTGTTGAGTGATTTGCTAGCCGATGATCCATCACGTCGGAGTTCAGAGAAGTAGTGGAATCAAGTGAATTCAAGTAAGGGCGCTCAATGAATTCCTCAACCCACCTCGACTGGCGGTGATATCGTGCGCCTGGGCCGAGAGTTGTCCCATGTAGAAGTTGGTGGTATCGTGCTCGATCACCATCTGGAGCTTGTAACCATCGACCGATTTGATCATCAAATGGATCTTGGCATCGCCACAGTCCGAGGCTTCTTGTTCTACCGTGGCGTTCACGAGTGGATAGCTCGTGGCGTTCTGGGTGATTACGACCCTCGTCAGAACTACGGCGCAAACTTTCCTGTCTGGAATGAGAACGGCAGCATGTCGGAGGACATTCCACCTTTCAGACGCTGAGTGGGCGCCGACTTCCCAGAAGCCCTAAAATATTGTCATGTTTCATCCATCATTGCAGAACGAACGCGAACCTTTGTTAAGAAGCGTATAGTTTCCGAGAGTCGCTTCCTCCGGTGTCGGTTTTGGAGCGGGAGTCGTGGGCATGGCCGTTGTAGGAGCTTCCGTGGTGGATGGAGCTGCAGTAGTGGTCGGGGCTTTGGTTGTGATCGGGGCTTCAGTTGTGATCGGGGCTTCCGTCGTGGAGGGAGCTTTCGTTGCTGACGGAGATGGAGTGGTGGTAGGGGTCAGAGTTGTTGACGAGACCGGCGTTGAGGAATGGCCAACCACAGGCGCAGGATTTTCATCTCTCGCTGTGGATCGGAGAAAAATGCTCTATTCAATCCGGGTGCCCTGGATCGGCGGGAGTACACGTCAGGGTCGCGGGAGGCTTTCTCGATTCTAAACGATCCTCCGAGTTTATTACGTCTCTCCTGAGATCGCGTTCACTGACGCTGAATACGCCGTTCCACGTATCGCTCGGTTTTAATGGTGTGTTCGATAGCCCCCTTTCTCGTCACCGGCGTACGTGCTATGAGCGAAGTGCTCGGATAATGCGATCAGAATACTCAGGCGTTCAATCGCTCTGCATATATATGTCCGCGTCGATCGATCCGTCCCGTGTGGGTGAGCGATAGTGCATAGATCGGATCGCAACGACCGCTGAATCTGACCACGATGATGTCAAATGCGTTTCAGCGAGCACATCAGTGTGAGTGATCGAGCACAAGACCCGCCGAATCACATCCTCCTCATCCGCTGATTACGGAACTCGGTCTATCGCAACCTTCAAGCCTACCGAAATTCTCGGAAGGCGACAATGGGGTCCAGAATTGTCGAAACATCCCACGAGCAGGGAGTCGTTGAGGAATCGGACTCTTCACATCGGGAATTTCCATCTGTATCGCTAACCTTCCGAGAGGGATAAAAATTTATCGCGGATTTCTGGGGAGATTAACGTATGCGGCTCGATTGGATGACGCTGGTCTGAGGATAACGCCCCCCTCGATCAACCGTCCATGCGCTCGTCAGCGTTCTGCACAAAGCAAGCCCATCGCTCGTAGTTGCTCTTGGATCTAATCACACCTGCGCACCCGCATTCGAGTTGAGATCGTACTCGAATGAATCACTCCGTTCGAGTCCGATCCTCGGAGGCATACCGGATACGAGCCCTGGAACCGAATCATTCCCTCCGGCGTCAAGAACGACATGTACCGACGGTCACAGTATCGCACACCAGCTGAATCACAGCCGGACTGGCCGAACGACTGTATTTTTTCCCTGTTATAATGATGCCTACAGCCACTTCATGCCATTTCCTGTTTCGCGAACAAGCAGGCTAGACAAAAGAAAGAGATATCAGCGAATGAGTGAGCCACCACGGCAGCCAGCAGAGCCTCTCTACGACGAAACATGGCAACAACATTAGCGCCTCGAGAAAAGGTCGAATTTCCGAAGCCGTTCGGAAGACGCAAAGCGGCTGCGGGTCGTTCTTCGATCGAAGCCGATCTCGCCTCGGACAAACAAGTTCAGCATCACCCTGCGGAGCTCGCGTCGCAAGAAGCGACAAGTAGCTCGAGCTGCGTGTTCGGCAGCTCGTACAGGACCGCGGTTTCGCAACTACGCAATTCACTGAATGATACGAGCGTCTCCATGATCCACTGAATGCCGTCGCAGAAAAGCATGCGAGTTGCTATGCGATTGCGTAAAGGTCGTACGCCGATTCACTTGCTCGACCTCAGTGTAGCCGCAACAAATAGCTACGGCTATCGGACTAGAACCAGGGACTTTGATTCTGCCCCTGAGGGGGGACCGATTCGCCAAGAACATAGTATCCAGCGGCAGTAACTTCGAGAATAAATACATCGACCGCGAGTCGGCTCAGAGGCGATGATCACATAGAAGTAGCGAACGACGCAGATTCCAACTGCTGCCAGTCGCCGGAATCTGACCTACGTTCAGTTCCTTTCGCCAGCTAGGGGTTGAATTCCTAATTGTGGGAGCCTACCTTGTGACAGAGCCACGGTCACGAATGAGGCCATAAACACGATTGTAAACAGCTTCATGATGATCCGATGAGATTCGGGACTTCGGAACGTTACTGACAGCCAGGTTTCTCGAAACCTGATCGATATATCACGGCCTTCTGGGCAGCAGCTCACTCACTGGCTGACTTTCAATGACAAAGCTCACTGTTTGACGGGCTGGCTTTCTGTTGGCCGCTGCCGCTGGTGGTGCTGTGCAGTCGATAGTGGGCGAGAGTTTCGGCGGCAGGTTTTTGATAGAGGGCGCTCCTCGCGAGGCTCTTAATTTTTGCGAAGAGACTGTTCCTGAGGGAGACATTTTCCAGGACGACTCTGGAATGATATCAGCGGGGAAGGAACTTCAGATTCTAGGACAGGACCATCGACACATCTTCGTCATTCAGTTGAGGGCGGCGCCATCTTTGAATCGGGGACGCGCTCAAATTCGTTCTCCGAGTAGCTGACTCCAGGGAACTCTCCCATCGTCAGTCCATCGTGACGAAGCTGAACGCTGGTGTGCTCCGAGATGGCTCTCGTTTTTCCTGCTTGAACAAGATAACGCATTCTTCTTCAATCGCTTGAGCCGCGCGGATTTTTCATCGAGCTCCTCGCGCGTATCCTGCGTCTCAAGTCCCGAACATCTCTTCGTGAAGCGTGATCCAATTGCCGGCCGCCTTCCAGCGTTCCCCGTTGGATCAGCGGATCTCAGATCAGAGGATCGAGATATCTTCCCGGCATATGAAACTGGGACCCTAGAGTCCATTCACGGCTTGAGCTCCCAGGGTCTTTGAGCAGCATTTGACAACAAAGCTCACTGGGGAATGACACGGCTTCATGGTGGAATCTGGGCTTGAGACCTATGTAGTCAGGAACTCTCTACAGACTTTTTGACAAATCCGTGGTCGATAATTTTTCGCTCCGCCTCCTTTTGCCCTCGAGTCCAGATGTTACCTCTGACTTCTCGATTATATGCGTGGCCCGCGAGCGCAACGCATGAGCCTCATCACTGAGAAATGAGAAATTAAAAACTGTTCTCAAAGGCTCGAGGAGGCGGAGAGCAAACTTCCGACGACAGATTTCTCAAAAAGTCCCCGACTACATGGGTCTTGCCATTACCTTTCCAGCATTTTCAAGCATCAGACATACTGATAGATTAATGTGAGAATCCTCAATCCTCGAGGGATACAGAAGTGGAGCATCAGTTGCATCGATATACCGTGAATTCGGACTACAGCAGCGTTTTGCGCACGAATTTCCTTGAGGATCTGCTGATCGGAACCACGACACAGGGTGTCTGACTGTGCATGTGTTCCTGACGAATTTACCAACAGTTATTTATATTGTGCTTGACTGGAGGTATCGAATATCATTTTAAAGTTGGGCAAACAACCACGGTCAAAGAGAAGGGGATAGTTTTGTGGCCGCATCTTTTAATCAACTCCGGGAAACTGCAGTTCTCTCTGATTTTGGAGGAGCTCGTGGAAGACTTTGAGCATCTCCCACCGAACTCTGCGGTGAAAGTTGCGTGAACAAAATGATATGGACGTTCCTCCCCATGCACCGGAATATATATGCAGGTACTCGATCGATTGTGCTGTTGGTGGCGTAACACGAGCGGGATTTTCAGATATCAAAAATCAACGCGTTCAGCATGAGCATGGCTTTGGAATTGCCTCAGCAGCGACATGTTGTGATAGTACTATTTTGATTTTTATTCCAAGGAAATATCAGAAGAGCCGCTCCATTACTTCGGAAGCATGTCTGGTAGGATCCCACGAGCGCCGCCCGGGCGCATATTCGGGGAGTGAGGTAGCGATCAAGGGCATCAGGGCTCCATTCCAAAATCTAGTCATCCAGAGCCGTTCGGGGAGCCTCTCATGACTCCCTCATGACTGAGAATTGGCTGTGTTGGGTACTAAGTCAGATCACGACGAAAGATTCCAGGAGGCTTCTGACCTCTAACCAATGTAGTCGTGGCCCAAACAAGACATCGGGCCGAGGGTCCTGGAGCTCATCTTTTCGTGAACTCCATGAACAGTACCATGAATAGTGTTGAAAACCGCGGTCCATCCCTACAATGCTGACATATGCAGAATCTCGCCGAAAATCGCTGATGGCCCTTTTTCATTCGATCTGACCTGCCCCTCGCCTGCCTCGCTTCTCGTCTGCTCCTTCCTCGCCCTAAAAGGGGACCCGCCTCTCTTTCGAGTCTATCAGCCCGAAGCAGAATAATTTCCTGGACAAACTGTTATCGATGAAGCCAGTGACGACGCCAGCGGAGAAGCTCCCACTTGCTCTCGAGATCCGGCAGCTTGACTTCCTCAAACTTGTGATCGAGCGCTGATGAGGAGTCACAGCACTTCAAGCCGGCGCATTTTCAAAACTTGGATCTGAAGTTTCCTGTACTGCTATAGCTACAATTGATTGGAGGAATTGCGGAATCCGCGAGATCTAATGCCCGGAATCCAAAATCGACATCGACAATCCAAAGCGACAAGCGGGATGCGCCGCGAGCGGCGTCGATAGCCAGCTCCCCGGAAAGGCCCGAACTTCCCCAAGATGTTGGTCTCAGAGAATATGGGTTTTCGTCGATGCCGGAAGTGCTCCATGCAAACGGAGAGTTGCAGGTCTTCTTCAGTCATGATTCATGATCGCCACCAAAAGCTGCCGGGACCCAACTCCAGCGCGGGCCGCAGTACCACAGCCGCTGTTGGCTTCCGCTCGAATGGAGCTTTCGCCAACATCGGGCCTCCGCTCAGCTTGGGCGGGCTCTTCAGAGACAGTCGAGGCTACTCAGAAGAAGATGGACATGACGAACGAAGAGAGGAAAACGGCTAGGAGAACCAGCCGGCTCTTGTGCCACGGTCCTGCCCGATCCCCAAAACGCCTTCAATTCATCCCGAGGAAGGAATCTCTTGGAATTGAGAGAAACTTTCGGAAGAAATATGGATCGAGCTCGACGCGGGATTCCCTCAAGGATCCATGGTTCGCGGAACACTGGTTGTAGAGTTGAAGAAGTCGTTGGAGAGGATGCTTTCGACTGAGGAGATCGTACCGAAATGCTGAATTGGAAGGACATCGAAATGATTTCGAGCGGTATATGAGCCTCGAAGAAGCGCACAGCGCCGTGTGGCCATATGTCCCCCCTGGCATCCATCAAGTGACTACAGAACACCACGCGCTCAAAGCTTTGTCTCCTTCAGTGAATGCTCGGAAGATTCTTTCGACCATTCACATCAAGATTTGAGCCTGCTGCCGCAGATCTCTCAACGCGATGCCCGGTTTGAATGCACCACGCCGTCAGCAAACATCTCCATGTTCTCAGTCTAGCGAGCGCAACTCCTGTACATCCAGTCTTTGGTGGTCAGGAGCAGTCTCTCCAACACGGATGCCACGGCTGGATTTCTGGATTCGTTACCAAAAGGCGTCGTCAATTTTGCTGAGTCTATTTCAACATGGGATTATTCTTAAAGTAACCAACTTGACGGAAAGACATGTTATTCTTTCCTCTCTCTCTCTGGGACGCGTTACTGAGTCGAGAGGCGATCGATTCAATAGTCAGAAATGAGTTCCCGCAAGAGATTCCCCGGAAGCGCTGAGCTCGGGCAAGCGTTCCGCGATGAAAAAAGGTGGAAGACCACCGGTCTAGAGGTCCTGTCGGGCCACTCCACGCATACCGTTCGTTTGGAGCAGAAATCGCGCTGCGATTCCGCCGAAAATCTGTCAGCGGGGAGGTTGTTATGATGCAGAGCCAGGTGGAATTCCGTGTTCGTCAGGGAACTCGTATTCCTGACTCGACTCGAGCACAGTGACCAACTCTGATGCTCCGAAACGATCGGAGTCTTCCGAAGTCAGCGACGGTAGCTGTGTTCTACTCTTTCTCGATTCTGTCCAGGATAAATCCGCCAGAGGGCGTTTGCTAAGACACTCGTTCCTGTGCTAACCAGGCTCTGGCGGCGAACGATACTTTAACAACTTTCTATCTGTTGAACCCCCTCAGGGACTACGAAATCTGTCGGGAAAGAGATGAATGTGATCAACGCGAACATAATCATCATTGGCGACTCCTCGACAGGCAAAACAAGGTGAATGTGATCCCCCGATTTCATGGCACATCGCGGTGCACATTCTCCGTTCCGAAAGAGAGCCATCGCGATCTCTCTGAGCGCTACAGACAGGATTCCAGTAGCCTCGCTTTTACTCGCCTCTACTTCGCTCCCCAAGTTATGGATTTGTTCTCCGATTTTCCTCGGAGACGTATCGTAGCATGAGTTGATCAACAGGTGGTCACTGCGTTCGCGTCCGAAAGATTTGACAACTCAAGGGAGCCTCCGGATTGTTCAGCGGAATCGTTCGCAAATGCCCGACTTCAGTCGATGCCAAACGTCCATCAATACGGAACGGTCCTCTTTTATTCGCCATTTGGAGAACGTTAGCTGCCAGGGCCGGATGGCTCCGATGTAGATTCGTTCGCTTGCTGGAGCATCGTCTCTCCTCAACGGCGGTTTATGGTCGTATCCCGGACGTTCAGAAAACCAATAGCCCCCTCAACCCATGTAGCCCGACTCGAGAACTTGTCCCGCAGAATCAGAGCCCGCCAACATCATATAATATCCAAGTCTAGTATAAGAAAAGTTTTCCCTCCAGAGACTCTCTAGGATCGAGATCAGGATTGCGTCTCTCGCATAGAAGTCTTATTTACACTCCGAGGCTGAAGGCGTAGTCAGCTGTTGAGGGATCGCAGCTGACTTGTAGGGAAACTGGAGAAAACTTCCAACCTCCTCGAATAGCTGAGCTCCTAGCTTTTCAAACAGCTCAGTATTCATGATGAGCCCAAGGGCGATTTCTTCTCCGGAAACCATGATGACTTCCGATGGTACCATCGGCATCTCACGCGGATCCCGATGCCCAATCTGAATCACTCCTGCGTACACTCGGAGACAATGTTTTCCTCAAATAGTTACCGGCGATTCTATTTGCAATGCTCGGGATCCCTAACGGGATGTTTGTTCTCCAGCCTGATGCTCCGTTTCACCGACAAAATATTCTCTGAAAGTTCTCGAACCACCATGATTGACTTCAAAACCGTAACTACCACTCTCGGAGACAAGCAATTGAAATACAGGATTTGGGACACAGCCGGGTCGGAGAGGTACCGCAGCCCAATGCGTTCTTTCTATCGGAAAGCTTGTGGCGTGATCCTCGGTGAGTTGAACATTTGAAAATTTTCCTTCATGTAATGATAGCATCTGTCATGAACAAGACTGAATAGCCTTCTTAGCGGACTTTGGGTGACCGGAAACTTCATCATCTCAGCTTACGACATCACGAGACGCTCAAGTTCGAAGTTTCGAAAGTTTGTCTTCATGGCTGGGCGAGATCGAGGAGTATTGTACAGAGAGAACTCCTGTGATCATGCTGTGCGGTGTCAAGCTGGATGAAGAGGATAAACAGGAAGTCCTGGACACCGAAGCGATCATGTTTGCCGCAAAGCACAAACTTCTTCATTGCAAGGTTTCGGCAAAAACTGGAGAAAACGTTGACTTCTGCTTCTTGCAACTGGGAGCTCAGGTGCGTATTCAGCTTTCAATGACTGCCTGATGATGTCCGAGAAAAGAACGCGTTTGCTCATGAGAATCTTATGTTCTTTCCAGATACTTGAGAAGCCAGAGTTATGCATGGTTCCGACTTCGGATACTACAGGCCCGTCCAGAGAACAACACAGGGAGAGAGGCTGCTGTTGGACTCGACGCGATACCTGACCGCGGCGCGTGTATTCCTGGAAACGGGTCGGAATAGCTCAACCGCTCCCTTCGATCTGGTCAGAAAACATTTCGCGTCGAGGGGCTCCCAGAGCCCAATCGCATGATGGTAAACGGAACCTCATTTCTCTTCATCAAGTGTCAACAGTGGTTTAGGTTCCTGTTGAGGCCTGATAGGTTCGGGTCTCATGACCACCGCCCCTGTATTTCTGGAGGCTCGTAAGTGGGGAATGAGAATGGACCGACTCTCACTCATAAACGCACAAGAGCCCGGGAATGAAGTTCACAAATACGTTTGCGAGCTTCCTCTCTTGGGGGTCAGATGCCATATTTCTAAACTTCTCTGTTTTTTCACCTCCCATTTGCAGGGTTTCCAAGGCGTCATTTCTCTCACTGTTTTGCCAATGACTGCATGAATAAACCGCTCAATCCAATCGCCAGCTTCGTTCTCCATTGATGTTTCTAAGACGAAGCGAATGGCTGGGGGGAGATTCAGGATCGCGATTCCGATTCGCGTGAGGAGTCCAAGCGAAATTTCGTGCCCCACAGCTCTGCGCGGCCGATCTCTCTGAGGCGCTCTCACTCGATGAGGTCCGTCCTATTCGCAACCGGCGAGCGCCTCACTTGGGACTCGACAAGTGTCCAATTCATGAGGGCGCAGCGACTCTCTTTCGACTACGCCATTCTTCGGCGTTGTATTGCCGTGGAGTACGGATCTCGAAATCGCTCCGGGGCTGAACCATCTCGCCGTTAAGGGAGAAATGGCAACACGGGATTTTCATAGAGGGCGCTCCGCGCCGAATATTTTTACGGAGTGATCTTCCTGGAGTCTGGAACATGGGTTTCATGAACGACGAATACCGCTGAAGATTTTCCCCAGCCGAGATGGAATGATTGCGACGGCAGCGCGTAGCCTTGGCGAAACTTCTTGCGTAGACAGGATTGGATTCATATTTGGAGCCGAGTCAAGGAGGGCGCCATCTTGGATTTCGAAGGCGCGCGTCGATTCGTGTGAAAACGAACCAACGGCTGAGAACATCCTCTGATGAACGTCGTAGCTGTCAACTCTTCGCAAGGCAGTTTGTTACCTTGAGTAGCTTGCGAGAATATCGAGATGTCTAACATCTGCCGGAGTCTAGAAAATATTATCGACACAGTTCAGAGAAGACCGTCATCTAAAGACTCATGTGAAGAGAAAATCAAGTCCCTAATTGCTGAGAATGGGTGAGCTATGAGGCGGCTTATGGGACGATGTCAATTATATTTCGTTCGATGAGTAAGGCAGGGGGAAGACGTTGGCAGATGGCTTTGTTCCGCTTGGTTGTTTCCCCGAGTGGCTCCATCTTGCCTGATCAGGTTCTGGAATGTGGCTCGGAGTTCCACATTGGGGAGATAATTACTTCAGTTTTCCCCTGCTGCTCGGATTTTCCGTCCCTCATTCCGATAGGATTGGACCTAGACATTTAGCACACTCTCGAAAATGTTCATTAGGATGTGTGCGAGCAATCCTCGCATGAATTCCCTTGTTCATGAATGTTAGAATCGCTTATTCGAGGCAGGATCTGACCTAACGTCGACATTTCGGGGAGCCCAGCGATCACCCGTTTGAGTTTCATGGTCTCTCTC
Organism: Phytoseiulus persimilis; assembly: GCA_037576195.1. Taxonomy (NCBI): domain Eukaryota; kingdom Metazoa; phylum Arthropoda; class Arachnida; order Mesostigmata; family Phytoseiidae; genus Phytoseiulus; species Phytoseiulus persimilis. The sequence continues at coordinate 53,301,106 of CM075101.1, read as the reverse complement.
CCCGCGGCGTACTCCCGGAATCGCCCAGAGAATGTTTTCCATTCCAGCGGGAACTTCCATCAGCTTCGCTTATTCTGACAAGCGATGCTCCCCATTTTGATTGGCTCGAATCCCACACCTGCATTGTGAAGTCGAATTTACGGTTGCATTTCTTCTTCTCAGATGGGAAACGATATGGTTTGGAGATAAATCTTCTTCAAACCATCGCAACCTGAATCAGACTGTCACAGCCATCCTGATGTGTAAGGACTTGCGAGAGGACGCCACAGCACGGCTCATTGACTTCATCACTACGGTTGTTAACTTTGAAGAGTTTGTTGAGGATGGGAACCTGCCTTTATTCGCCAAGCTGTTCGACAAGATTGTCCCATTTTGCTCTGTGAGTTCTATGATTCCTTCGTCATCACCTTCTTCAGAAAATGGCTCAATTTTCAAATGTATCACAAGGAGGACTGTGTCGATCATATCGTTGTTCTCTGTGAGCATCATTCGAATTATCCAACTTTCCAGGACGCGTGCCCCGTACGCCGCCTCAGAGCAGCGAGTATGCTTGTGCGAATGCTCCGAAAACTCAAAAACGAGGAATATCTCTCGGATCAGCATTACGAAGACGTAACGGATCTGGCTCCGAGTCTTGCTGTCGACAAAGTGAGTATTTTGGTGACTTCTCCGACTAGGATTGGGGCTCTCGAATTTCGCGCCACCATTATATTTATTCCGATTCGCGTATGCAGGTACCGGCAATTCGCTGCGAAGGGATACGTCTTCTCGCGAAACTGCAACAACCTCCAGACCAGTCATGCATGTATATGAATAAAATTCTATTCCATATGGGCAAGGATCCAAAAGCTGAGGTAGACCACAATCTTCGATTTATGAGGCGATTCATTGGATTTGAAACGAATGGTTGCTTGAAAATGACAATTCACTCGTCCCATCGATTCCATCAAGGTACGGCGCACTTGCGTTGAAGTAATTGCTTTGACCGCGCGCTCGATGACGAAAGTTCAGCGGCGCTCCATGGATGTCAGTGCATCTGTCCGGAAACAAGTTTATCTTGTATACGCTAAAAAATTAAAACTGAGAGTTCTCCAGCTCACTGACCGAACACATATTCTGGCAAGGGGCCTCATGGATCGGAGCCCCAACGTGGTGCAGGTGAGAGCCGTTGAAATATCGCACGCGTTGAGGGGATCGCCATTCCGCTGATATCGACGCAGTTCTCCTTTCGATTTGATTGAATGGCCTCAGTGATGCGATCAAAATGAAGCTTGTGGACAGGTTGTCACCGATGAGTTGCTGCCGAACTGGTTGAGTCAGTGTGATGGAAGCCTCTTGAAACTCCTGGATAATCTGGATCTGTATCACAAACCAGAGACAACAGCGCGCGTCATTGAAGTCGTTCTCCAGAAAGCCAAGAAGGAAAACACGCTTGAGAATTTCATCAACGATTTCGTGGACGAGCACCTTCCGAACAGTTCGTACTTCCATCGACGAGGATCTTCGTGCGAGACGCCGAGTTAGAACTATCTCTGAGGATTACTCCCTCGTTGAAGAATGATCTGCGATTGCTACCAATTTCACAGGTGCCGCACTGAAAGAGGACTCAATCACCATCCCAATCCTGATCGTTTGGCGTGAGCTCATACTGTTCCTGAGGAAACATGGAGACGATGAACTCTGTCATGCATTTCTATTCAAGGTTGATATCCGTTAGCGTTCCGTATTGAACTGCCGCACGTCACGAATGAGGTTTCGAAAGTTCCGGGTGGAATGCATATCATGATATTTTCCTACAATGCAGGTTCTCCCACCCACGAAGGGCCTGGCGCACTTGATGGTTCGCACAGTCGGGAAACCGGTGGATTCCATGACGGCAATCGAGGTCGTTAATCATCAGCTAGTTTGCACACAACTCATATTGCTCCTGAGCCACGCTGACTTCTCAGATTTCGCGGGAAAAAGTCGCTTGAACGAAGCTGTGAAGACTTTCCTGGCTCAACCTCAGATGGAACACTTTTTTGAACCACTGGTGAGATCAAGCGTCTATGCCATATAGCTCTCATTGACTCGGACCATACCATCTGAATGATTTAGCGATCCTTCATGAGCCAACCTTCCTTCCAGGTCGGACTCTTGAGTATTCTTCACGAGAATCGGAGTGACGAGGTATTCCGCGAGGTCCTGGAAGTGATTTCTGAGATTGAAAGCCCATTCCTAGACGCTCAGGAGCAAGCTAACGTCCTCAGTCGTAGTATGTGCGATATTGATGATCGAATGGAGGTCGAAACCGACGATGGTGGGGCCGGTGATACGACAAAGAAGAGCAACACCTCGAGAGGTGAAGAACCCATTGAGGTAGTACAAGCGCGAGTTCAAATCACACTTCTCCGCGAGAAAATCGAGAGCCTTGTCGCGACCCAGCAATTTCTTCTGGCACAAGAAGCAAAATCTGCTATGGAAAAGCAACAAGCGATTGTCGACCAGTACGAGCAATCGAAGAAAAAGCAGGAGAAGGGCTTTTTAGCCCATGATGACGAAGATGATTTCGAGAAGTCTTTTGAACGCGAGCTTGCCAAAGAACAACAGAAAGAGTTCAGGGTGAGTTGACAGAGTTTCGCGCTGGCTTCTATCTATGACTGCGTTGAGGCTGAGAATAACGTTCAGCCACAGAAGCGATGTGAGGAACCCTGTGCGGAAACGATTCGTTGATGACATTCCGAGCTCAAATTCCAGGATGTGGATATAGACGACCTAACCATTCGTCGCTGTATCTCCATCATGTCGTTGGCCATCCAAAAAGCGACACCGAAGCGGCTCGACACGATGTTGCGCAACTTCATTGAACAGAGAGCTCTTCAAGTGAGTTCTACTCCTGATGAATGATTTCTTCCTCGTACAACCGAATCGCATACTTTGTTAGAGCGCAAGAGGCTCAGGAAATCGAGAATATCGTACATAAGAGGGTCGTGTTGTAGGCGATTTGTAGAGCACAAATCGAGGTGCGTGCCGAAGCCGTCCGCTGCTTGGCTTTCGGATGTCTGCTGGATAAGGAATTCGCCAAGACAAAAATTCCGATCCTCACCCACATTGCGAAGAGTGATCTTGAGAGCATTCGAGTCATCGCACTAAAAGGTACTTCAGGGTTGATGACAACTCGGGAATCCCTCCCTTGAAAGATCGATATTATCCTCTCTTTGCGTCGCCAGAGAGCGGCTCGGTCATGATATTTTTCGCGACTCGTTCGATACGACTTTCAATCTCATGGTCGATTGCGAAGTGCAGGAGCTCAGTCATTCTCTCCGAAATCATCCGTCCTCCTTCTAAATCACTTCCGAACACGATCGGTTCCAGGAATTTTCGATCTATTGGTCCGTTTCGGAATCAAAACGTTCTCTGAGGAAGAGAATTCGATCATGAATAGCCATCTGACGCTGTCGGTGATGTCCACCAACCATACTGAAGCCCTCCAAGCTATCATCACGTTCCTGGCGGATTTCCTCAAGTTGAAGAATGAACACCTCCTAGAAGTTGTTATAGAAGGCCTTTGTAAATTGATGTTCGTTGGCCATCTGGTTTCGCCTCGCATCTTAGCTCATCTGTTGTCATTCTGGTTCAACGTGAACTACTCAAAGAACGCCACCATCATTCACTGCCTGTCTTTGTTCTTCGAGGCTTATCCAAGGGTGAGTGTTTTGCTGGGGGGAATAGAACAGGTACTTCTATTTCAATGGATGATACACAACATACTGGTCGTTTTCACTAAATCGAAACATTCGCTTGATTTCAGATGTCGAAAGACCGCATGGACGTCGTGCGGGAAGCGTTTTTCCCCTGTGTTCGACTGTTTCTTGACGCTAGCGAGTCTTCGGCCTTGGCCACTGTCAGCATCGACCGCGTCATCGACACGTTGGTGTCGCTTTGCGACATCAGGTTCGGTGACCGATAACGCTAACATTGCATTGTTCGTCTCATATCCACCCCGAATCCGGACAGGGCAAGCAACTAATGAGATCTACCCCCGCCCTTCTAGGTGTATGCATCCCGAAAAGCTTCAGGCCGACGATACTCCCACTCCTCATGACCATCTGGCGGAGGAGCTCCTGTCTAAGATGCTGAAAGATCCGTACTGTAGCGAAGTGAGTTGATATGAGCGAGGGATCAAGGCCCGAGCTACGATCCTGGCTCTCCACATCAAGTGTCCAAAATATCTCACTGTATGAAATCCTCAGGTGAAGTACTACTGCCGAGCCCTCTCGCGTCTGGTCGTCAGCGGATCTGCGGATCACAGAGCCCTTCTAAGGTTATCGCGGAAGCTGATGAAGAGAATCGATTCTCCCATGTGTAGAAAACAACTCCAGAAGTTCGAGACGGGTGTCAAGAAGTTCATCGAGAACGATACAGAGAATGAATGCGCGGGAGGCCAAAACGAAGACGGGCCACGCAAGGACGAAGAGGCGTCTGACAGCGAGGAAGAATCCGCGCCGCTCGCACACGACGTGGCGCTGCGGAAAAGGCTCCGCAGGAGCTCAAATTTGGTCGACGCACTATTTTCGGACTCCGAATGAGCGGGAGAATGTAATCACTGATTGGCATCGGGATCTATCGTTTGTTGAAAATAAACTGTGGCTGAAAATTTTGGACTCATTGGTTGACGGCGAGGAACAAGGCTCGGGCACCATCTGGTCAGGCATAATAACAGTACGGAACCAGTGAGAGAGCCAGACTTGAGCAAATTCACCGAGAGAATTCCCTGTTTTCACGAATCAAGACGCAGCTCCTGAGAACGCCGACGTCGAGATCCTGAATTTGGCTGTGCAGCTCAAAGCTTCACTCTTCACGATGCGCCACAGTCTCGTTGGCAGACTCCTTCGGGCAAGCTAAAATTTTCTCTGAAACGCTGTCGTCGACATGAGATCGTCCGGAATGAAGTCGGCAGAATCAGTTCGTGGATTGGTCGCTTTTTCGGGTAATCGGCACCAGAACTTCAGTCGTCCTCTCCTTATCATGGGCAGACACAGACCTCCGTTGAATGGAAAATTGAGATTTCCAAGCCTGCCTTCGCTCAAAATCGCTACAGACGACGGAAATCCCTGCGAACTGTCCAGTCTACACGGTTTCACTCGCAGAAGTTTAGGCTCGAGCCCGGGCTTGGCGGTTCCCAAAGGGTTGACGAGTCTCTTGAGTAATGGCTGGCGATGAACGAGAGGCTGTCGACTGAGACTGCTCAGCGAAGTGGCTTAGTAGTATGGCCATTCATCATTTTCTCCTATCGAAATGTTCTCTCGGAAATATGTTTGCGTTCTGCGAGTCCACGAGCGGATGGAGCCGTTCAGACAGATACGTAGGACGAATGAGAAGGAGACGATGGCTTCCGAGACGACGAACTTCAAGTTGACGGAAGCGAGCTCAAAAGAGACTCGATCGCTCCCCCTCTCAAACCGGTAGGGGGAGTCGAAGCATGTCGAGACGAGCCTCCGGTTGTGACTTGTGAGTATCTGTTTCCGAAGTTAGGATGGGAAGTATGCCTGAGAACCCCCTGGTTTACGTTTGACGCAATACTTGCTTCGTCGCTCGCTAGAGGCCTTGCTGACCCGTGTTGTGAGTCTTGGGTACCCGAGGTCGGTCAGCCAATATCAGAGACGCAGGTAAGTCACATCGAGCATCCCGAGCAGGAATCTGCGCCGCCCGGGCGAACCACTCATGCGCGTCATCGGTTGGAGTGTTAAATGCTCACAAGAGGATGGTGGTTTCTCTCCCACCACGAAATAGACGCCTAGTACAATCCCATTGAACATGACCCAGGCACTCACCATTCTTCTGTTCCGCAGTGCGAGAACGCTGAATTGTTCCCTTATCGAGATTTGAGAGAGGCTCGAAAGTGAGACACCTGGACGTTAGGAGCTATTGGATGTTCGCCGAAGTCCGAATGAAAACAGAGAGCCCATCCAGCAGCCACACAGTACGCAGCGCGTTATCGGCAGGAGCAGAGTGGGCAATCCCGTCCAACAAGGGTGCCATGGTTTCAGTTGGAGAAAGGTTAGTGTTCGAACCTCATAAGTGCAGAGCGATCCTCATTGAGTCGAACTACTGTAAACGTTCCCACCAGCCCGACTGTGTATTGCAGCCCATTCAACCGTCCGCTTATGTCGAGACCGTGCGGACCAACTCGGATAGGTGGAGTGCGCCTTCGGGGAAACAGCAAACACACTCAGGAAGGTGAAGAACAGAACAACTCGGCCGGAGATTCGCATTATTGTCGAGGTGTGGAGAGCGAGACACTCGACGACTCGGAGAACTCGGCAGGATTCGTTTCGATCGACTCGAGTGAGCGGCCCAATCATTTGGAGAACGAAATCAACAGTCTCAATCATCGGTAGGATCAGAACTGTTGTTGCTCAACGTAGTGGTTCAGGAATTTCCCGAAAACTCGATTCTTTCGTTCAGTGAAATTGGCAAGAACGCAGCACACTTCCAGACTCATCTCATACGTGGATCGTGTGAAACAGAACGAAACTCTGCTCCTGACTGCCGGAACCGAGCGGACCACTTCTCCGGAGCAGCTGGAGAAGAATGGTGAGAATCAAGATAGGAAACTAGAGATACTCCGATTCGAGCTCGATGAGCACGCGCGGCGAGCCGTCTTGTTCGAAAAAAAACAAGCTCGATTGGAGAAAAAGGTCCAGAATCTACGCGAGAAGCGCAAGACTCTCAGAGAAGAGCTCGCCGCTCGCACGCGGAGAGAGGCTGGCTTGGAGCGAGAACTGCTCTGCGAGCGAATGGAGGCTCGTGAAGCTCGCAATAAGATTTCACAGCTTCAGAACAGAATCGAGCGCGGTGGAGAAATAAAACGTGAAGCTGTTGACGAGCTCACGAAGCTCAAGGTTGGGTACGCGAAACTGCAGGAGCGAATGGAGATCGCAAACACGGAACGCACGACGCGAGAGAGCGAAGCATCGAAAGCTGGGCAGGGCCTCCGGTTCACCTCGGAAGACGTCGAAAGGAAGTTGGAGGAGCAACGCACGCAGCTTGAGAAGCTCCAACTGAAAAACATCGACGGGATTCGGCAACAATATCAAGCTGAGCTGGCCAGTCTCAGGATAAAGCATCAGGCAGACGAACAGAAAGCCTCGATGACGTACGTGAGTGCAGAGGACTACGCAGCGCTCTACACCCAGATGGAAGACCACTCGCGGAGGCTTCAGGAAGCCGAGTCGAAACTCAGCGATCGAGAGGAGAAACTTCGGGTCGCAGAAGATCGCATTGCTAGCCTCACGACTCAATATGAAAAAGCTTTGGCGAAGGAGCGCAAACGACGAGAACGCTTGAGGAGTAAGCTGGCCGAACAGGATGAGAACCACAGCGAGATCCTCAAAGAACTGGGAAAATACCGCGAGCTTATTCGAGGTTTCGACGTCAGCGACACTGTCTCTCTCAACACCACCCTCGGCGCGAAACGAGCGCGATCTTCCACGGAGATCGCTTCCTCTGCAGATGCGCAGTTAGAGATACCAAAGGGTCCAGGAACCCCTTTGATCGAAGCCCGCGAGGTACTTGCGCGGCGAGTGCGGACTCCCCTCCGGAAAGTTCCAACGGCGCCTCCGGAAACTATCAAGGTGAGAGCGGCTCGATTGCTTTCTACGTGAACTCGCTCCGACGAACATTCAGCGGTCACGAAGTCCCCCAGGGACTCCAGAATTAGCCTCAGAGCCAAGATCTCGATACGAGATGAGAGTGGTGAAGGTTCGTCGAGAATACCTTGTTGATTCCGGATTCGCTTCTAGGAGGAAAAGCCAGCCGATACGGTTGGCTCCAAACGCAACTGCAGAATGATGTAGAGCGGACAACGTAGTTTCATCCCCGATGAGCTGTGCGCCTACAAAAGAAGCGGTGAATAGCACAGGCTCTGATTTCTCTTGCAAATAAATATGTCTAGGGTCAACCGGAGATTAAAAATTGTGTCGTGATTAGATCATCAACCAATGCTCAGCTATATACATTTTCATCGGACGTGGGAAGCCTTTCGCGCCGCGGCCCGAGTGATCACAGCTGGTTCTTCCCTTTGATTGTCGAGCCAGCAAGGATGTAACCCTTCGTTAATCTCCCCCATATTCCTAGATATCGTCTCGAGTCCCACAGTTGAGTCATCATGTAGGCCCAGACTTCCACGGATATTTGTATTCCATTATTCCATCCTCCAGAGTTACTTTGTATATGTTCGGATGTGTTCCTTCACCTCTTCGCGGAACGATTCCAGTTACCGACGCCATTCGCCGTTGCCTGTTATCAGAGCGATCCACATTCAAACAGCCCGTTGAGGCGTAGTATCCTTTCGTATGCCTCATGGGGGATATAACACACAGAGAGGACTCTGGTCATCCCTGACTGGGCATTCTTCCCAGTCTGGCAAACTATGGAATTCTTCTTCTGGCTCTCCGCCCCTCATATGACGCCCATCCCAGTTTTCCTTTATTGGAACCGCTTCGCTGTGCTGAAGACTGGTTGCCATACAGCCCCTGTGCCTGGCTCCCACTCAGATATTTCCGTTCTCTTGCGAGCATCAGACATCGCAGCCATGAGTGAGTCGTAGTACTACTAGTACATCCGGAACTACTCTGATGCTGATCACAATTCTCTCAAAGATACCATTCCTTCTTGGTAGCCCAATCTACGCGGCCCTGAGGGGCATTCACTGCTGCGGCCGCCTGTCTTTACCGATTCCGATATTAGAGCCAAGTTGCAAACACAACAGTGAAAACCAGAGCCGGTTGACGAAAGGCCGTAGAAGTATTGGAAGCTGACGTTCGAGGCAAAAAGGAGGACTCAACCTAGCATCTGCTAATGATGAGGAGGATACAACCGAATATCGAATTTTTAATAGCTCGCAAACATCGCGACACCAGTCGGCGCTCAACGAACACCTCGATCTCAGTTCCTCCTCCGTGGAACCAAATGCGTCGCAGTGGGTCGCTGTCAGCCTTCGGAGCCTCATATGGATCGCTTCGAGGACCTCAGATTCGAGCTTATTCGTTATTAGAAGTTTCCTCACCAGAATGACTAAATTAAGCCTCTTCCATCACACGATTGAAACGAAGAAGACCACTTCCGAGGAACGTTACTTTATTCGTGAGCACTCGATTCGAATAAAAGTGGTAACTACGAAAAATTCATCCCGCTTGCAACCTCTCCCCTCTCTTGGATTCCATCGCGATAACCATTGGAATGTATGTAGATGTAACAAAAATGAATCCTCTCCAACGGGAGTTTGCGCGAAACAGTGCCGGGAGAAGTGGAATAACAGTTCTCGCTATAATAGATACCTTCCCGCACGGAGAGTTCAACGCGATTCCTCCCCGTCCTCTGCGAGGGAATGAGGCAGTATGAAAACTGACGTTGCTCGTGGTGAACCCCTACGGTTGAACTTCCCATAGAAATTATGATTGCTTTACTTTGGGTTCAAGTACGACTCAAACTTCTCATGAGTAAATACCATAATAGCTGTCTGGAAGGTTCACACCGGAAGTGGACGTTTAGCTGATGATCAGGTGATTTTTCCTGCGGAACCGTAGTTTCTGAGGTGTTTGGCAGGTGGAACGAATAAATAATGTAACGCTTGCTCACTAGCTGATCCACCGTTTTCTCTCTCTGTCTGTCTCTCGCTTGTCCCTTCGACGAGGGTCAAACCGTGGCAATGGGGAGAACAGTGACGTGATCACATACCTAGACCTATTTACATAATATTTACAAAGAGTAGGACGCATGTTCGATTGCTTCCGATGATGCGGATAATATCTGCCCCGTCGTGCAAAAGTCTCGCAAGAGCCCTGCTCCGAGCATCATGGCGTCGAGTGGCACATTTTTTCGTCTTTTGGCTGCTAGTGCATATCCTGTGTCGCATTATACGAGTATGCATCGTATGGACTGGAGCAGGAAGGGGCCGATTTAATGTTTTCTCTTCAGCTGCCCGTAGACGACGCCGATCATTGGTTCACTCCTCTTTGGGTTGGCCGATGTGAGCGCAGTCTTCAACCTGGAATCGAAGCCATCGGTAGGTCCAAGTATAGCGTTCCCGAGGCACCCTTCTTCCTGCAGCCGTTTATTCCCGCGGTCGCTAACTTACTTTGTCGGGCCAGTCGCAAACTCTTTCAGCAAGATTGAAAACCAGGCCGGACGGACATGGCATGTGATGTCTCACTTTTCCCTGGCACAGATAATACTTGGTGCAATCTTTTTTGTCTACGTGGTAGGAGATTGGGGTGTCTTCATCCTCGCAGACTACTTCAAACGGATCTGGATTGGAGATAAAGTTCGGCTTGAGCTGATGTACGGTTGTAATGCTGCTCATTGAACGCTATATTGCGGAATAAGTCTTTCAGAATTGGTAGCCGGAGAACGAGATCGAACCATTGATTCCGTTGCTCCCATAGGCGATGGATGCTGCGGCTTCGAGTCCTTGAACCTTATAACCCTTCAGTTCTTCCCTGATCGCGCTGAGGAGGGGGTACGGCTCACCGGTGCATGTTCCACGGAAATCATCGAGATCGATGGACCTGGCATGGAAGAACATTACCCTCTGCTTCCTCGCTTCGTACACGAGGATCAATGTCGGCGGACGAAGGAACGAGAAATTCAGGGAATTTTTCTCGAGCGACTCGTCTCGTGGTTTTCTCTACATACCATATCATCACTCCAGAATAGCCATTCTCCTTCAACCATTGAATCTTCATCTTGAGAGATCTCTGGTCGTCAAATCCAACCCATTGATCGTCTTTGAATGCGTATGGCACCTAGAAGGAGGTTCGAAATATGAGGTGCACATTATATCCTCGGGAGAAAGGGATGGAAGAGCTGGTGCCCTCTGAGTTCAAAGTTTCTGAGACAACATTCCCGAGCTGGCCGCTCGCATCCACGAGAATTAACCGAGAGACCCCCTCGGGGAATCGATTACCCCTGATTCCGAGTGGAAAACTACGGCATCGACAAACAACATTCCCACGGGACATACCTGTTGCTCGTTATCCCAAACGAGCGTGGCTCCGCTTCTCAGCATGTCACAGACTTCGTAGAACGATAAAAATCCAGCTTCAGATGTAAAGTTTCCAGCTTGACCTCCCGAAATGGCTGGTGCTCCTACGTCCGTGAGAGTCTCGTTCGTCAAGGTGAAGGTCCTTCCATACGTTGGAATGCCAATCACGACCTTCTCTTTAGATACACCTTTGCGAACCCATTCCGCCGCGCTGAAGTCCTGGAATTCCGGGAACGATCGCGTATAATTGAGTCACAGTCCTCCATCTAGCTGCTCGTTCAGGAAATATTCTCGCCAATTCAACGTACCACAGTTAGCTTCTTTTGATAGGCCGATGCAGAAATTAGTGGGAACAAAGGCGAGTGATGACCCACTTGGCGTTCCCAATCGCCGTGGAAGTCGTACGTCATGATGTTGAACCAATCGATGTGTTTGTTGAGTTCGACCACGTCATACCTTGACATCGGGAAGAAATGCCGCTCATTCGTTACGATATCGGAACAGTTTGATCTCGACAGTATGACTTCCGGGGATCCGAAACCCGGAGTCCAATATCGAGTTCAATTCTCACCCGGCAGCGAGTGCTTCGAACGATGCAGGAACAGCAAGAGAAAGCGACAGACGGGGCTTTTTGGCAGAAAGGGCTTCTCCATCAAACGCCTGGCGGAGATCTGTGAGGAACAGTTGGATCACATTTGAGACAAAGTTCCTATTTGAAAACGCGAAATCGATATTTATGGCAGCCTTCGAGTTACCTTTGACAAGATTGCTCAATTTTTCTTTGTCGTCTGCGCCGCGGGGGAACTCCCAATCTATGTCAAGTCCGTCGAAGTTCTTCTCTCTCAGGAAGTCGATCACGTTGAACACAAACAGGTTCTGTCTGTGAAGCAGAATAATTTGAGCGGAACGAGGGCCAATTGAGGAGCAAAACGGAAATCGAGCAGGATCTGGAGGCAACGTACCGATAGCTGCTTTCCGTGACATTCCTAAATGGAGCAGAGCCCAACATCCAACCACCAACGCCCAGTATCACTCTCAAATACGGATTCTTCTTCTTCAGAGCTACAACTTGCTCGTAATACCCTGCGAAGAGATACATCAGAGTTGTAGGATAAGGAAACGGAGCAACAAGAAGTAAGCTCCCCTGCGTCTTAGGGAATCTAGACTCGTTGATCAGTTCCACTGAGCATCGGCTTTCCCACCTTTGTCTCGTTCGATGATGTCGTCGCTCTCTTCGGTCGGTACCAAAGTGTTGTCTTTGATTCCCGCGAAAGCGTAGACAATGTGCGAACACTTCATCGGGTCGATGTTCGTCGGCTCAAATCGCCCTCGACCGCGTCGTTTCGTTGCCCAGTTGGTGAAATAGCAGATAACTCTGGCATTCGTATCTGTGGGAGAAACGAGATCTCATGCTTTCGTTCTCTCTCCGTTCGGTGAATAAACTCAGGAACGGAACCAGAATCGCTCATTACCAGGTTCAGGATGATCCTCCAGGTTGCTCTCGTTTTCTTTCAACCGCTTTTGTTCCTCAATTACGGACTTCGGAGCATTGGCAAAATCTTCGAGCGGGTTTTTGCGGGTCGAGGTCTTCTCTTTCTTGGCGCTCGACGGAGTCGCCGCTTTGACGTCCTACGAACGGAATCATGATTCAGAGGGGGCAATACCAGTAGCATCGGAGTCCGAATAGACGAAACAGTTGATACCGAAGGAGCCAGATTACTCACTTTGGCGAGAACTTCGAGGGAAGCGATGGGTCCGCGTGAAGGATGTCCAAGGAGCTCTTCACCCATGGCGCCGATCAAGGGCCATTTCTTGTCCGAGCAAGTTCCCTACGCGACAAAAGACACTTTATTCTTGAAGTCGGTGAAACTCGTTGAACTGGCTCAGGAGAGTGAGTCAGGGCGTGGGTAAGTGACAGCAGAATTTTATAAGGGTAGATCCCGCATGGACGGTTTAGCCTCCTGCACTATTGGCGAAAGGACTTTTTCGCTCTGTCTCTAGTCCACATATCTTCGCATAACTGCCATCACCACCAACGGCAGACCTGACTCACGGTGAAACACATTATCGCTCTTAGTCCGAGCCTCAAAATCTCAGCCTAGAGCCTTTTGATACGTACCCTGAAATCATCCATGTCGATAGCCCACACCATCGCTCCACCGAAGCCGTTTTCCTTGATCCATTTCATCTTATTGCTGAAATAACAGTGAGCAAAATCGGTCAGGCATAAACCGCGAACTCCGGAATGAAATCAGAAGGGTTCACAAGAATAGAGCGCGCTCACTCACCGGATGGATCGTTCATCATCGAATCCGACCCATTGATCATCGAGGTAGGCATAGGGAACCATTTGTTCGGAGTCCCAGACATACGTGGCACCTTTCCGCATCAAATCACAAATCTGGGGGAAGAAAAACTTTTTGCCGTACAGGATCGCGGAAGCTCCTCGAATCCTCGCTCGATCCACCTGGAATGACTATTCTTTCTCAGACTTCGAACCTCGTAGTACGCGAGAAATCCCTCTTCTCCAGTGAATTCTCCTTTCTTGCCGCCTCCTGACGCAGGAGCATTCATTCCGTTATTCTTAACGCTGGACAGAGTGAAAGTTCGTCCATAGGTTCCTTGGCCGATAACAAGCTTCTCTTTTGGGGCTCCCATCGACGCCCATTTCTTCGCTCCTGGAATGGTAGAATGTGTGAAGGTAGGTTCTTCATCATCTGGCTTGATAATGGCGATTGCTTTGGGCAACAGTTCCATGGAATCTCTCCAGAACCTCACCATAGTCCATCGATAGCATTCTCCTCCATTCAGATTCAGAACTCAAGGCATAGAGTGGGCTATTGTGTCCTGTTTGTTTTTCCCATTTACCGTGGAAGTCGTATGACATAACCTTGGTCAAAAAATAAAACATGATCAATGTTAGAACTCTGATTCTCCGTTTCTTCTCGAAATGTGTCCCTTTCAAAAGTATTCCTCGAATTCGGTTACGTTGATGAAGTCCAAGTAGGCAGCCACGGCTGGAACGTCGTATCCGCTCTGGATGGTTTCAGCGCCGGCAGAGACGGCAGCAGTGAGCAGCAACCGCTTCAACTTTTTCTCCTTCGCCTCCGCCTAGAAATATTCATATTAGGAATTTCTAGAATTCAAGGATGAGCCGAGGCATCCGACCCGAGAAAGACCGTATCCTCGAAGCCTATTTCTGGCCGTACCTCGAAAGCTTCGCGAAGGTCTTTGAGAAGTTTAACGAAGTTGTCTTTGTCCTCCTTCCCGCGGGGGAACTCCCAATCCAAGTCGAGACCATCGAAATTGCTGAAAGACGCAGAAAGTGATATCATTGACTCCGTCCCTGGTCTCGCCAAGTTAGTCCGATACTGTTGGCGTTGGGAACGTCGTGTTCTCACCGTTTCCGCAGAAATTCCATCGCCGAGAACACGAAAAGTCTCCGATTGTAGGAGTTGGAAGCCATATCTTTGAACATTTGAGTCCCGAAAGACCATCCACCGACAGCGAGCAGAATCTGTGATTGCACCGAAACAATTAGTCCTCAGTGAGTTGGGATGTTCCAAAACTTTGGTAGGAGAAATCTATGAACTTGCCTTCAGTTTCGGGTTGACCTTCTTGAGATCGACGATCTTTTCGAAGCCTCCTTTTTTGCCATTTCTGGTTTCATCGGCTTCGACGTCGTGGGCGACGAGCTTGTTTTTCTTCATCCAGCCAAACGAATAGATTATATGAGTGCAGATGAAAGGGTCGACATCTTCTGGGCCGAATTTGCCTGTTTCAAAGCAAAACGGAGGCGTTATTCTCAGAGTCGTCCCGCGTCCGCGCACGTTCAGGCACGAAAGTTGAGTTTGCCGATCGTTCCGAATTTTCACAATGCTGAAACCTGTAATGGAAATCACCTTTGCCGGTTCTGTATTTGGCCCAATTGGTGAAGTAACACACGACTTTCTTGTCCGTCGATTCTCCGACTTCGTTGCTCTGATGCGTAGCGAGTGAATTAGAATTCTTCCGGCTCTTTCTCCGGCGTTCAGCATTGGGCGCCGCCAGGAGACCACTGCGTCGGAGTGCTCTGCTGCCTGGAAACGGTAAATACTCAGAACTTGTAAACAAAGCCAGATAACGAATCTGTTCCTATTCTAGATTGCGAAATACTTCTATCCGCGTTGTCCGGTTTCGACACCGGTTGCGCGCCTGTCGGCTGTTTGATGCCTCGATAAGTATCCTAATAACAATGCGACGGCGATCGAGAAGGTGAACGCCCCTCATTGGGAGGTTTTCGGAGAGCTTCCGGGTTCAACTCCCAGAAAGAGTCCGCATTTCTCAGATCCGCCGATTTTCCGCCAAGATTACAACTCGTGCTCTTCGAAGGCCGGTCGAAAGGCTGAGTTCGGATGAAAGTGTGAGTTCGCCAGGCCGCCCATGCGCGGGAGCGAGCGCAATTCACGCACACAAATGAACGCCCGACCATAAATTTGCTCAAGCGGCGTCGCCGTAATATCCGTCCAACAAGCCGGTTCCCTCTGTCGGTCGGTCGGTCGCCCGCACGCCCGCCCGCCCGTCCTACCTTCACTTCGTGTGGAGCGGTCGGTAAGCTATACAAACGAAGACGGAACATTGCGACAAAAAGTTTTGAATTTCAAAATAGTCTTTCGCGCTCTTCCTGTCGTACAGGCTAAGCGGCGAAAAAATCTTGCTTGCTGAAAACTCTTCGTTCCTACGGAAGGGTATTTGTTGCATTCATGGGTTTCCACGAGGAATCATGTCGCGTGGTTCATTAACAAGCTACTTGAACTCTGCAGACATTCAGTTTGCGAGAATATCCAGGGTATGGAAACTGGTCGACGCGGTTGACTCTGCCTCGATTTCCGCTGGTCGTGCAATCTCTCACTGATGCTGTGACCTCGCCGAAGGAAGGGCCCAGACAACCGCAAATCGAGGCGGGGCTCTTCCCCGACGTCTGCCCAGGAATAAGCCACAGAAATTCCGAGCCTACGCCGATTCTGTGATGAAAGCAACTAATGTTACGAAGCTTTCGTCAGCGATGATCGTCGGCTTCCTGCACGACTCGCCATGAGACGAGTACATCAGTTACTTGAAAGAACTCGAGAAACTCTGAGAGCGTCGTGAACGCTGTCTTCGTTCGAAGCTTCTGTCGATGTGTACTGGAATCAGCTCGGCGTCTTGATGCATCGATGGAATGAGGTTTCCTTGATCGGTTGAGGCACCAAATGATGCCGAGCCCGAGCTGCTGATGTTTCTAACTCATCGACTCGTTCTTAATTCGAGCCGTACGAACGGTTTACACCCGAAACTCTAAAAACGGCCGGACTTCCGGGCGGAATCGCTTGGAAGCAATGAAGGTACAGCTGATTCATATCGTATCTGGGCTTAGCTCTCTTACCTGCCGAGGGTCTGTTCTGTTTTCTCAAACTTGTCTTCCTTTTCGGTACTAGATCATCGGCGCAGATCGAAGAAAGCAGGAACGCTGCTATCGTCAGCCATCCTAGCAACCGATGTGGCTTCTGTAAAGGACGGAGTATTCAGTTTAGAACTCGAGTGTGAGGGGAGCGATTTCGAGCCGCTTGGTCAGCCGGCTCGGTCGAATCAACTACTGCACCGTTTCGACGCTTCGCCGAAGGACAATATTTTCTCGTCTTGTCAGTGTTCAAAGCCACTCCATTGCGGCATGAAAAGATTTCGCGGAGAACGATAAGCTCCCAAATGTATCACAAGAATAGTCCAGCTTGTTCGTGTGCGTGAATACATGATAACCGTGGCCGTGGGCTTGTGTGGGTTGGGCTCTAACTTGTCGAATCGCTATCTCCTTGGCATACAAAGGTTCCCATGATTACAATCTGTCAAGAACTGTTTCGACAAGTTCACAGAAACTATCCCCAAGTTCGGAGTTGCATTCGTAAATGAGTTTGACAAAAACTAAACCAGAAATCCACTCATCGTCTGCGGTCGTGGCGAGCGCGGCGTATGCGTATCTTGCAACGTACCCACTCGAACCGAAAACAGCATGGAACTTTTTTAATTATTTATTCCGCAGGCGAACGTCCTTAACCCGTAGGAGCCGCGGCACCGTCCGATGGCGCAAGATCATGTTGTACTTGGCGCAGCAGCCAGGCCTGCATGCCCCATGGCTTGATCTAGAAATATCCCAGAAATGTTTCGCGCCATCATTTGTGTCATTTAGCAACTGAACGAACATGCGATTCAGGATGCCACGGCTCGTCGCAGCTAGTTTCGCATTCTGGCTTACTGAGAAGCACTCGATTCACCGCTCCGTTCCTCCACACATTCGTATCTCGCCAAGTGCGAAAGCGGTGCCTTCGACCATAGAAACTTTCTTCAAGACGCTCCCGCTCCTTTATTCTGAGCTGGAGTCGCTCCGCTCCCGCGGTACGTTCTGGATGCGAGGTCTTAATGATACGTTCTAATGAGAATTCCGTTGAACAATGACAGGAACGGAAAGTTTTTTCCTCGAGCGGTGGTTTTGGTCGTCTGCCCACGTGCGTGTGAGTTTTCCATCTTTGAAGCGAAGGAGCGTATTACCCCACCCTTACGCCGAAGTTTTGAAGCCCCATTCGACAGCTTTTGGCACCACCAGCGGCGACAACAGCGTCTGCGACTGAGCCGATGCAATTGGCATCCAGGCCACGTCAAGGTCGTTGTTGTGCGGCAGCTCTACAAATAGTTCTGGGATCGAGCAGGCAACGGAGCCGACCACCAACTAGCACATCGGCCAATCAAGAAGCAGCCTAACGAGCCACCGAACGAGCGAACCAACCAACGATAAACCAAGCAAGCGATCCGCGGAGTGTAGGGAATACTATACGACCGAGCAAGTGGGGAGCTGGTTCAATTTCGGCTGTCCGTCTGATCTGTTCGCGTCCCCTCTCGGTTCAACCACTTTCACGCGACTACGTGATGAACGCTGACGCGTTCCGAACACTATCTGGTTCGTTGTCGAAACCCAGATGGTCCGAAACTCAAATGAAGGGGAAGGGAGTGGAGTTTGCATTCTGATATTCATCCTTGGGGGCGTTGAAAACGCTCACTCAGCTCGTCGACGACGAGTTTCTCTCACAAGGCAGAACTAGCATCTCGAGACGGAGAGAATCATCGTACGCTGAGAAGGAAGAGCCCGGCGACTGTCACTCCCCCTGATCGCTATCCTTCACTCCCTTTTCATTGATGTTTCTGGAGTTGCCGGAACTTGATAATCGGCCAATAATTCTCCCGATCGTCAGTGTCCCTGGAATTTGGTCATTGGCCGTCAGTGCCGAAGGCAACATCCCGCGGAGTGACATGCGCAGAATAGAAATAAGTTGTCACCAGAAGCTGTGAGTAGCAATTAGTGCAAAGTCCATCGACAGCTGGGTTCGACATCAATGCGGAGGAAAAACTGAGAAGAAGACCATTGTTTGAGTTCGCCTGGTCCAACTCATTATTCCTTCTTTTCAATCGGTGCGAGAGACTTTTCTCTCACGTGTACCTACCCCATCAGTGCGAGAAAAAAAAGCCGAAGCCGGCTTTGAAGTCGGCTGGGATTTTTTTCCGAGCTTTGTTTACCTTTTTGTGGCAGGATTTCTTAACTCGATATCAACGTTACCTCTCACCACCGCTGGTCACCACAAATAAAAGTCAGGGAAAAGGTTTTTGCTTATTTAGAAAGCGACAACTAGAAGTGTATTGATGAATTTGACGGTCGCCGATGACGCGGTGATGGTCCTTCGCGGTGTCGACGACAGTGGATCGTAACAAACAGGAGCCCGCTGGCGAGCGTAAACAGTGTTTGCCTTGAGCGGGAAACGTATAATCCCAAAGTTTTGTAACAGCTCTTCAGGTCTGACCCAGCTCGTTTCTCAGCGAGAGCGGAGTTATTCTCGATTCCCGGCTCAGAATATCGAGGTTTTTGGTGCTCATCATGTCTTTCTGCTCGTCTGGCCCTCGGAGGTCAGAACGTCCGAGGTCTAGCACAGACTGCATACCACTTTGAGGTGTATGCTAAACTTGCGTGGATTGCGGCTCCCCATGGAGGGGCAACCGATTCTGATTTTCCCCGAGGATTGGATTAGTGTCGCTTGGTCCCCTTCCGGATGTCAACGCGTTAAAATGCATTCGCGTTCTCTCCGCTCCAGTTTCGAGCGCTTTCCGAGTCACCTGCTGCATTGCGAAAGTCTTGCATTACCGTTCCGCGACATTAACAGATCTGTGAGAATCTCTCGAACGGGAACAGGACTGAGTGATCTTTGGGCGTTTGTGGCGGGATTCAAACGATGTTAGGCGATAAAAGCGGAACCGCTGAACCTTCTTGACTGTTTAGCTTCCTACGCTTTCTATCCGTTTGTTTTCGATCGCCCGGCTGATGAAGTGCCAGGGAATCAGGTGAACAGCTTCTTTTCAACACAGGCGGATAGAATCAGAAGAACGGAGAAAAACACTTCATGAAGCTCCATGTCGCTGCTTTCAGCCGTCGGAGCCAACACTGTGAATGACCTTGAGAACAAAAGACGCTTCCAGAACTAATCGTGGCCCCCGCTGTTGCGGTTGTTGCCAGGAAGCGAGAGCGAGAATCCTATATCGATGTTCAAAAGTTCGTTGTAATTTTTCTTTGCTGATTTTTCTCGCCGAGTTTTTCGTGACCACTCGAACCCATCCCTCATACCCTTGAACCGCTGAAGTTTTCTCCATATATATGAATGAATCTCTTATCAGATACTTTCTCTCTGAGGAAAAGGGAGGTGATTCTCCTGCTCATGAGACGGACGTTTTCCCCGTACAGTTCCCCATCATCTGAATCACGTTGAGCTGCTCCGTGTAACTCCGCGAATATTTAGTTTTCGGAAGAGTGGACTCCTTCAGAAAGATCCTTCCCACAGGGGTCGAACCGAATCACTTCTCCCATGGCTCGTGCAGCTTGTTGTTCCTCCTCTCAGATCGTTCTTTTCGATCAATTACCAGCGCAGACCCGTCCGATCGCTGTCCAGAGGCCGTTCACAAAAACCAAGTTTAGTTAAAAGAGGCTCTTCTCCGATAGGTCAACGAGCGTTGAGATCTCCTGAATAGGGTCCCCGAAGCCGACGTTGGGAACAACGCAAAAAACAGCAAACGAAGCAGCTGCTAAGACGGACGCCCGATTTCTCTAATTCCGCAAGGTCGACACCAGGGAAAGGTAGAGAATGACGATGTGGGAACGCGAACTGAACTTCTTCAAGGCTGAGCCGCCACGTATAGCGTCTGAACTGCTCTTCATCTTCGAGAGGAGCAGGAGGGATGACGTCAAGATAAGTTTCAGACTATGGCCTTTGGTCCAATGAGCTCAAATCAAGCGGCAGCAGGGCGGAGAACCCGGTCAGAAGTTCGGAAGACGATCGAGATACGCTTCTTCCGGACTCACCGCTGGTCAGTCAGCTGGCAAGTCGTTTGGTCAGTCAGTCAGTCAACACTACCATCCGGAGGAAAGTCCGACGGCCAGCTCGGACCTGGCCAGTTTTGCTCCGATCTGGCCAGCTCCCTCAGCGCGAAAGGAGGTCAACAACTTTCACGATGGCTCCGGCTCACCGAGAACAATCCAGAAGAAGGAAAAAGAAAAGGGAAAACGGAGAAAATATCTGGCACAGATCCGACGGGGAACGAAAGCGAAACGGAATGACGATGAGGCTCTACCGCCAGAGCTCTTGCCTGAAGGGCGTTCCGGTCGGTTTCCTTTGTGTTCTGACGCAAGTCCTGAGGTGCCTCTCAGAGTCGGGAGCAAGTCATGGATTGAGGCTTGGATGAAAACAACACGAATCCAAACGGCGCCGACATCGCTCTTGAGAGAATAACACTGAGCCGGGCAAGCTCATGTAGCCGTAGAGGGAGTCGTTACGGGCTCTTTTTCAAGAGTCAACTTTCAAAATTGAATTGCCCAACTCCGGAGGCGCGGGCGCAGCACGGTTTCAGGGGCGAGAAGGAGATAATGACGCTGCAAACAATCACGCACGCAATATATTGACGGATTTGCCGAAACTCCGAAAAGCTCGAGCCGGCTGGAGCTGAGCGAGAGATGCGATTCTTGATCGCCGATCTCGCTCAATCTAATCGTCATGATCTGCGGAATACTCTCGATTGACTGCATGACTCAGCGTCAGCGAGAGCGGTCGAGTAGTCCAGGAACCGTAACACCGCAATTGCGCTTCAAAGTTGATGCGATGCCACCGCTGCCACAAGTACCAGTAGCGGCACGAGTAGGAAGTGATTGGCAAGAGCCGAGGCAGCAGCAACAGCCGCAGAAGCAACTGCCGACACGGCGGCTTCGGTCTTGAGCTAGCGACGTCTTACCGAAAGTCCGAATTCTATATCCCTCCTGGGCTGAAAAAACTTGCAGCGACCGACGTCCCTTCATTCTTCGCTGCATTGGATGCAAACTGCGTTCGCTGCTTAACTATTCCACCAACGAGTAAACATGCGATCTATTGTTTTTCTCTTACAAATCTTGTTCTTTGTAGCCAGGTAACAAAGGAAACGCCCCAGAACTGGACAGGACATGAGCCCTGCCGGTGACTGAGAAGAGGTGATGAATACGCAGTCGAAATTGTTTGGAACCGAGAAAGCCGCGGAGGGGATCCATCTAACGGTTGTAGAGGCGATAGAAGTCTTGGGATGAATCGGTCGTTCATTTTTCTCACCAACTCTCAGTATATCAGCTCGAAACAGGGATATTGCGCCATGGGAGACGCGTTCGTGAATCCGGAACCATTCCCATCGAACCCTGATTCGTTCATGAACGTTTTCGACCAGTCACTCGCTCGGATCGGATGGCCCCGGATAATGGAGGTGTGGCGACTGAGCTCCTCAGGATTAGGTTTTCTCTAATCACAGTCTGCTAACGCGGGCATGAATCGCGAATAGTCGACTAGTTTCTGGAAGCCCATTATCCAAGATCGGCTCCTGATAGAACGAATCGGGAAGAAGTTGAACGACACGGAACACTGGATGCAGCTAGCGATGCGATCGTGGATCGATGCTTAAGACAGGGTTAGAAACGCAGACTTGGTATCTCGTGGGTGTCATGTTCCCGATCAACCGCCCGCCGATTATCACGCCCGCCCGTGAGCCGATTTATATCAATCGGCTACAGCCGAACGCGGCTGGCCCATCGATGAATTTATTCAAACGTTCTTTTCGGAACGTGTTCGCTTCTATGCAAACTGTACACGGAATGCAACCCTCACGATCGATTCCGCCAACGTCACTCAGAAGGGAGAGAGCGAGTGGTTTGTCGAGATGTTCAAGCTCTACGAAGGCTCCGCCGGTTCTCTAGGAGTTGTGGCTCGCTTGCGCCACCAATGATTCACTCAGGAAGCCGCTCAACAGTCAGCTTAGACAGCCATCGGCTGTGAAGGCCCTTCTCGTTGAGCCAACTTCCTCTTATCGGCTTCCGATGCACAGATCGTTCCACAGAACTGCGGACGCCTTTGTCTACCGATGAGACGGGACTGCAGTTCAGCTAGAAGGAAGCAGGACGCGACCGAGGATGATAAGATTGAATGACAATCCCGCCGATCCCGAACATATCTGGAGCCCCGATCGCGCAATCAGAGAATGAGCAAAATCGCGCAGGCGAACCAACGGACCAACTAATCTGCCCTCCGCGATCAAGGCTCTGTGTTTCTGCGCGCACTGAATTCACTTGCGACCGCCCTCCCAAGCCGGTCAGTACAGGGCCCTGCAGTCAAGTGAGCAGTTGCATCCGTTGGGGAAAAATACTGACCGAATGCGGCTTCGCCGGGAGGAACCGACCCGAAACTCGCTCTCCCGATCAGAATCCCTTCCGGGGCGAAGACAGAAAGTGGGAAAGAGTGTGAAACGTGAGGTACGGCAACGTTCTTCGAAATGACATTGGGAAGCGAATCACACGCTCGAATGGGATTCCAAGATGGACGAATTTTCCTTTTCCGCATCGAACGAATTTCGCAGCCGACGCCCCCGCCCCTCATCCGGACTTTGCCAGAAAAAGTTCAGCAAACGATTCGATCCAACTCGCATCCCGATGCCTAGCTCCCTCCTCCCTCCCGAAGGTCCATTCAGCCCTCATGCCCGGGGATGAATCCTCCGAATTTTCTACAGAGAATACTACTGAAGTTTCGATGCAGGCGGTTCCATGCAACCGGATTAATTCTTCTGCATGATTATGATTTCCAGGTGCCAAGACAACCTGTTTGATGAACGGCTGAACCAGCGTCGTCGTGTCCGAATAATTTAATTTTGGGCGCGATACCTTCGAACGAATGAATGAGCGAGCGAGTGAGCAGACGAACGGACGGACCAAGAACCAGATCGAAGGATTTTTTCGCTGATCGGTGGCAGAATCGTCAACACAACAGCCGTTACGTTTCCGGTTGTGTTTCTTGTCATACAAGTTGACAGATAGACACGGAGACAAGTGAAAGTGCGGCTGGGGTTCGACAGCGATCGCGATGCTCCGATGGTCGTCTCTTCGAGACTTGAGCCCTCGATCATCAGCCTGCGTCTCGTTGGAATTCCGTTGGCACCGCGCCGGCGAGGATGGCCTGCCGCGCCACAACTAACGAAACTTCGTAGGCGAGCAATTTGGTCGCCTCAATCGCCTTGAGCCATCCTGGAAGTTCTCTGGCTTTTTGTCTGAATTCTCATCGGAAATCCAGAAAATGTGAGCACGCAGCCACCCATGCCTCACTGCGGACCGGTTCTACAAATTTTGCTCGGAACAACAGAAGGTCGGATTTTCGTGTGACGCATTTTATCGTTTACCACGGGAGAACACGTCGCAGCTTTGTTTAGCTGTTTGCTCGTCGCACCTCCCCCAGTCGGGCGACAACCGCTGCGACACCGTGTTCGCTCGCGACTCCGCTGAACGGCTCAAAAGGTTCTCCCAGTCAGCGAGAGATTCCGCCGTGGCATTCAGTCACTTCGATCAAACGACACTTTCACACCTCTTCTAGAATTGTCTCGTGGCTGTCGTCGTCTTCGTCGTTGTTGTTGATGTTGATTCCGTGAGCGACACTCGGAGGCATTGTTCTGAAGCGGAAGTGGCGACGCACAAACACACAACTCATGCTTGTCCGCCGCTGTCTGGACAGGCGACCGGTCGCTCCGCCGGTCGACCGGGGGGCGAGCGTGCCCTGCGATGTATTTCTCTGACTGGCCGCAGACAGTAGGACCAAATGCTTATCCCGTCGAGTCATGGCGCGGGGACGAAACGATGCTGTTTCCCGGCGTCATGCTCGGTCTCTTGCTTTGAGTAATAATAGCAGCAGCAGCGAGTGAACAGCTGTCGCCGTTGTCAGTAATTATTCCGCAAAATAGATAGAGCTTTCGACAGCGACACCCGATTAGAATCGGTCAACAGGCAAAAACTTGTGTTGCGACACACGAGGTCTGTTATCAACCGGTAGCTCATGTGCTACGCCCGGTGGCCGTCGCTCCCACTCGTTCCAAATCGAACACCCCTCGCTGAGACTTTCGTCCGGAATATGTCATCACTGGCTTTCGGAAAACCGTCCGCCGGAACCGGTGCCCGATGAGTAGACTTCGACGATGGAATGCAGATTGATCGCGACGGGCGGATTCGTGTCCAGCGAACGTTTCTCTAGTTTGTCGCTCGGGCAACTCTTGGATGTTGGAGGTCCGTTCAAGAACGACTGATTCCGAGAATGCCCATGCGGCGTCATTGAGAGGGACACGTTCCTCCTCCTGAAAGGCGTGGCACCTGGCGGCGGATCAAAGTGGATTTTCTCGAGTTTGGGCTCCCCAACCCACAGAGAAGGATCGGAGAGATGCGTACAGAAGCCCCGGACAGACGTGTTGGCCTTGTTGTCGGTGCAACTGTCGGTCGGTCGCTCTCCCGATTGGTTGGAAACCCGCAGGTGCGTGTTTGATCGCGCACTTCACCGAAACTTTCGGTAGTTCGGTGAAGTGCGGATCTTCCCCTAAGAAGCCGACGACAATAGATTGCGATCCCGCAAATCTCACGCCGCCATTGACACGGTTGATTTGTCAAAGCGCTGCATTTGTTCTTTCTATGTTTTTCACCACTATTGGTCATGGGACCGGCGGCCTATCGCAGCTGAAAGCTGTTCGTGTCCCCGCACGGCTTGCGCGGCCGCCAGTCGACTAGACTTCCTCTGACTCCACCACGAAGTCGTCCTTGAGTTACTTGCCAAGAGCTCTTTCGGCTCTGAGCGAACCGCTCCCCTTGGTTCTCTGTTCAGCGGCCCCTTGTTTCAACGAATACGCGCGACAACAACAGCAACGACGGCGGCAGTACCACCAGCACCGAAAGGGCCGCTGATGGCTGGTTGACCGGTCGGTCGGTCGACAGGCTAGCCCGCTCGTTCAGACGTATTCTTGCCTCCAGGATAACCGCGACCGTACGACCACCGATCTTGGCGACAGACCGAGGAACCAACGAACCGGGAAAACCACCACGCGGTCGGACCAGTGGGCATCCAGCGGCAACCAGCCCAGACCGATGCTCTCGGCCTTTCATTTCCACCACAGCCACACCTTCACCATGGAACGGCGTTGCCATTTGAGTTATTGGCTCGAAATCTCTGCCGCGCGTGTGCTGTACGCTTTCATCCATGATTCGTATGTTCGTCGACTGAGCGAAACGTTCCAAGAATAGCCGACAACCATTGTTGCTCCGAGCGAATGTCTTTCCCAAGATCCGTGCGGATCTTGAGCCAAGTCGGATTTCGACTCTCGGTCTTCGGATGCTCCCTCCGATTCGCGATGACACCACTGAATCCTCGCTCGTTCATCGATCGATCCGTTCGCCGATTCAACGGCGGGGAAGCTAGGTGAATCTAGCACAGGTTAGCTGCACCAACGCGATGAGTTTTGAATTATTCAAATATTCTCACGTTGGGGAGATAAGTTGACGCTGCAAGCAAAATCACACACTTCTCGCGAATCCCAGAGCTCCGCATGAAGACGTCGGCTTCCCCAAGTAGGGCAAGCGATTAGAATCGCGTGAGAAACTAATTTCGCTCCAAGGAGTCGGCCGGCCGGCATGCTTGCTGTCGCACACTTCACGTGAGCCGTGTCGCGCTCTCAGCGAGATCTTGAGTAGGAGCGGTTTCGTCTCGACTTCGCGGATTCCCGAGACGCGAGAATTGAGCTCCTTCTTCAGCTGAGCACTTTCACGCATTTTCTCTAAATAGACAATACAGCATGAGATCACTCACCATCGTGTCGGAACCTCAGGTCTTGCGGCTACAGCGATCGGTCCGGGCAGATGCAGAGAGTATCCTTAGAACGTCCTGAATCCGAAATACCGAAATAACTGTTCCAGCGACGGACGCTGATCACTGGCCACAAGTTATTGAAGTCGGGAACGCTTCTGGGAAAGGTCCCGACTCACCTCGACCGAGACGACGACCTGTGAGGAACTATGGCGAACTAGTCGCGGAAATCTTGCCCACAACTCCGGCCGGATCCGGATTCCGTTTGCCGAAGAGCCGCACCACCGTTGCCCACCGTTACCGGATAACGGGAAGGGAAGGCAAGGGAAAGCAACACTTCAACAAGAGGAGAAGGACAGAAAATAAAATCGAACGAGAATCAACAAGTGTATTGGGACGATCCAGAGAATGCTCGATTCAGAGCGAATCGGAACCCCGTCAACGATCTAATGCAACGGGAGTTTCATTGGACTAATGAATGAGAATGTTCGAGGCTAGAGCTCTAAATCCTGATATTATATGAAGCGTTCCACGAACGAGAAAACGGGGATGGAGAAAACATGAGAGCGAGCAATGGAATGCACGTTCACGATACCACTGTCGGTGCCACGCTCTCCGCTGGCGTTCCGTCTATATCGTCCGAGCAGCGATCCGGCACTTTGCTGAAGACGGCAACAACCAGCTCCGAATCTAATTTTCCCGCTCTAAGCCCACAAATGTGCTCAGTGTCGGAGCAACATCCGCTCCCCGGAAGAATGCAAAGGGGGAAGCTTCCCCCGCAACCCCGAATGACACTCCAGGGCTTGAGCTACTCTATGGTGTTCGGGACGTCGAGCTCGGAACGAGAGACGATTGGCGGTACAATTGCATTTGACACCCCGAAGCCGTTCTCGTCAGAGGACTCTCATTACATCGGAAACGGTTGAANAGCTCAGGAAAGAATCCGTCAAACGTTCCTGTTACGTACACATGGCCGCTGAGGCAACCTGGCGGCGAGTCAAATCGTGCATATTCTGGCCTCGCATCCCGCAAGACGTAGAGTCGCATGTGAAACAGTACACTGGCTGCCAGGCGTATCCGAATCCGCCGAAAAAAGAGCCGATGATACCACATGAGATTGCGAGCAGACCCTGGCAGAAGATAGCCATGGACATCGCCACCCTCGGCACAACAAAGCTCGGATGTGCGTCAAATGTTCCGGACTATCTCACGGATGGATGCATCCGGGCTGTCGACGAGGCCTGGGTCGATGTGAACAGGAGTAGGGCGCTGCACGGCAACCGTGCTTCCGGGGGCTATGAGTTGGTAGCCGTGGGAATGGGGTATGGAATGGCTTCTTGTGCGAGCGAAGATGACGATATTCGGTGTTCAGCTTTGGTTTCGTTCTCTGAAACCGTTGAGTGAGTGGAGTTACGACTCGGCCACGACTCAGGGCGACCCTGAGAGATGTATCTCTTCTTTCAGAATGTGATATAACGTGGCGGGTCAGGCCAGCGTAAGGAGACTGCTCCGCCTCATCACAAAAGAAGAGTCTCGTCTTCCGGTTTCGTTCACAGGTACTTGGGAAGACCCCTGTCGATGAGCATGGTCCTTGCAAGGTCAAGTAGCGACCTATTCAGGCGTTCAGAGACCCCATTGAGCTGGGGGCAAAATGGGGGTGAACAACTCACTCTGTTTCCTCGTCAGAGTGGAGATCTTAACTGAGAATCCACTTCCATTCTGGAACCATTCGACGAACTCTGCCATCCTGTCGGGGACTCGATCCTCTGATCTAACAAAGAAGACTTTCCGAAACCGAGTCGTGCCGTCGGTCAACGTGAGAAACAGATTTGCTCCACCAAGAGACGTCTTACGCATAGCCCAGGTATCCGCGTGTATGTACCCTGGTCTCGGAGCTACCACTTTCCCGGGTTTCGTCCTGTTGCTCGAACGATGCATCTTCCCTAGGGTACATACGTCACACTTCACGGAGTCATCGATTATTTCGTATCCTTCGCGGTTCAGCATTTTTCTGAGGGTCTCAACATTGATGTGTGCGATCATCTCATGTCTCGCCTTCAGACTTACGTTCTTCTTCAGTCCCGCAACGTTTCCCTCAACCGGTTCACTTGCGTGGAACACGAACAGTCCATTTTGTTGCTCAGCTCGAACTTCTGCGTTGTCTCGGAGTATGGTGATGGCTTCCTCAGTCACCAAAATGGGGAACTTCTCGTTCACTAGCTTTGAAACTGGAATCCGATTTCTGCGGAGCCTGGGTACGTACACAGCGTCCTTCAGACGTAGCGTTGTAGTCTAGTTGTCGTTGTTCACTGGCGCAAGTGCGGTTCCTGACCCCTGTGCACTCAGGGTGTTGGATCCGCCGAGTGCGACCACTTGGTTGTCTTCGAACGGTTCGTAGTCCGTCATCCATTTTAGGCTGGTCAGCATGTGGCGAGTCGAGCCGCTATCAATAGCAAATATCTCTTCAGCACTTGCCTGATTGACTTAGGCTTGCTGGCACTCTACGATCGAGGCTTCAGCGATATTGGCTTACGGCGGTAGTGTCCTCGATTGTCCTCTGCCTCGAAATCCGCATCTGCATTGATTCCCGCCTGCTCGGGGAAGTCTGCAGGCCGATTGCATGTTTCCCCGTTGATTGCAGTTCTAACATATCACTCCGGATGATTGCACAGATGTTCTTCGGTAGTTGGATCTTCTGGTGAAGTTTCTCCTCCTGAAGTGATGCTTCCTTGAAGGGTTCAATCGGGAGAACATCGCAGTGATTTCGTTGACATCACTTTGGTTCCTTCGAATGGCTTCTCCTTCGATCAGATCCGTCAGTGTGTCCAGATGTTTGTCCGAGTCCAGTCGGGTGCTCCAGCCCTGTGGGAACGGTTCCCACGAACTTGGTAGCGCCTCCAGAAGTTTGGAGCACTGGACATCGTCTGGCATGTTGATTCCAACTGTGTTGAGCTCGAAGATGACTTTCTTGTATGCGAGGAGGTTATCGCCGACGGATAGTTCTGGGTGGTATTGGAACGTCATGAACTTCGACACTGCCAGGCCCTTCCTAGTGCCGCTTGCGCGCGTGAACTTGTTCTTGATTCGGCGCCATATTCCCTGAGCTGCTATGTTATCTGCACTGTCGAGGAATAATGATGTGGCGAGATTCGGGTGTTTCGAGTTGATTAGCACGTACCTCGCAGCTCTGTTTCCGATGGTGTAATTCCTCATCTGCGTTTTGCCTTCCGGTGTGTTCGCTTGATCGGGTGCTGGTGGGTTGAGTTTTCCGACGGTTACTTGCCAGGCAAACGGCTCTCTATCCAGTACGGATGGCATGACTGTGCGCCATGGTATGTAGTTCTTGCCGTCGAGTGCGAGGTTGATGTTGGTTGCAACTCGTGGTCTTGGTCCACACACGATGGGATCTCCCGATGTGCTGGAGCCTGGTTCTGGATCAACCTCGAGACCGTCCTGTCCGTAGTGAACGAAGCCGTGGGGACCTTGGGCATCTCTGGCGGATTGCTGTCTTGACATCGTGTCGCTGAGCTGTGACTACCTGGTTTCACCGATGTGTACTTACGCCACCGACCCGCTCATCGATAGCGTGTCGTGCTGATAACGTTGATAAGCCATTTGGGCCTGGCTCTAGCTTCTTTGCGTTTGGATGAGAGGATCGGTAGCGCATGCAAGACTTGTCTAGAGACGACGGCTCGCGAATGAAGACGACAATTCTGGTGGACACAACGTTTGGCTCCCCCAACACACTGAAGTTTTATTCCGGCTCTTATAGTCACTGACAGGGAAGGGTTACACGACAATAACTGACGCTTGACTCCAGTTTTCAGACGTACGATTTCTATCTCAGTATTCTATAGTAATTGCCTGCGCTCGGTGATTACGCTCGAAGTTCTCCGACGCTTCGCCCATTGACTGGCGTCGTTCCTGACAATCCAAATAGTGCCGACGACTGCTCTGGGTAGACCATCGAATACTCTTCAAAGATGCTCAAGCGGCTTCTGCGCTACATTGCCGAGACCGTAGATTTCGGCATCGCCTACAGTCGCAGCGGAGCAAACGCCGTTCTGGAGGCGTATAGCGACTCTGAGTATGGTGGGTGTTTTCAAAGAGGCTGCTCAACGTCAGGTGTCGTTGTCAAGTACGCCGGTGGTGCTATTCCCTGGATGAGTCAGGGACAAAGTTCTGTGGCTACATCGACCACAGAAGCTGAAATCGTAGCGGCAAGTGAGGCAGCGAAGGAAGTTGTTTGGCTGAAACGGTTGTTCAAAGCGATAACCAGGTTCGACGGAATTCCCACGGTTTTCGTGGACAACGCCGCCGTTGTGAAGCTATCTCAGAATCCGGAGTTTCATCGCCGTACGAAACACATTCCTCTTAGGCATTTCTTTATCAGGAAAAGGATCACAGAGAGAGATCTGGCGGTCCAGCAAATTTCAACAGAGAAGCAAGCGGCGGATCTCCTAACCAAGGCATTATTGAGAGTTCGCCACAACTATCTCTGTATATTGCTAGGAATGTCTTCGTGAGTCTAATTCCATTCTTGTCGTCATGGTTCAGTGCAAGGGAAAGTGTTGTGGCTCCTGCCTTCTCCGTAACGAAGTTATCTATATAAATAAAAGACACCGGCCGGTCTAACCTGTGATCCGAATGAACGCCGCGGCAGCGGCTTGGAGCTCGACGAAACCTCGCATACTCACGCGGAATCGGCCCCGAATGGTTATAGGCCCCCGGATACTTTTCTTGAAAACCTCTGGAAGCCGGAATACGGAAGAAACTTGAGAACTTCCTTGTCGCCGGCCGCAGTATCTTCCAGTTCGAAAAAGCGCGCCTCGCCCAGCCGCTTCGGCTGTGGCTGTGTTTTCCACGGCTACAAACCGAGAAAACTCGGTAACTTTGTCGTTGCGTGTTGAAGAATTGCTCTGTCCGAGAGGCCTATGGTCTGCACAGCGATTCAAGTGCGTTTGTTCGTTTATCGTGTCTGACAGCGCTCGCATCGAGCTGCTCGCTTCATGATGCTCGACCGTCGCTTGTCGCCCTAGAGCCAGCGACGACACGGTGCACAGCGAGGAAACTCGATACGAGGAGTGCTCAGGTCGCCTTGCTTCCAAGCACGGTAAGGTTCACCTGCGACAGTCACCTCCATGGCCCGACCGTCAACGCACCTTCCGCCGTTGTGGACATCCACACCATTTCATAACTTCGAGGTCAATGTGGACCGTGATTGATGTGAACCGCACCGTGGATCTCATCGCGGTCAAGCCTGAACCAGCTGCAGTGCAATTGATCAACTGCCATGATGGGCGTCCCAGAGAAGAAAGCAACCTCTCTCAAGTACTCAGCTATTCCGAGAGACGGCAAATCCTGTTTCAGATCCTTTAAGTGCGAGAGATCAATCAGAGGCCCATGTCATCAACGATGACAGATACAGTTGACGCTGTTGACAGCGATCATGACGCCTTGGGCCACCTGAACCGCGAGTTCGGAGGAGAGAGCGCCAATCATGGTTATGAAGAACTTCAAACATTGCGACCATTCAGTTAAATCGAAGGCGCCCAAGCCCGAACCCCCGCAAAGAAGAGACCCTCGACCGAATAAATCGATACCTGCTAAAGCATTACTCCCTCCCTCCTTTCTCCCCAGGCATGGAAGGAGGTAGGTAGCACAACACTATCTGCTTCCGACTTACCAAATGAGAATCTCTGCCACTCATGAGACCATTCCTGACCGAAGCTGGGGAAAGACGAAATTTCTATAAGTACGTTGCGGATAAAACCATATCGATCTGGTGCGAGATCCTCTGGGTGATATGCATGGTGGTCGAACCTCCCTCCGTCGGAAAGGTCGTCGATGGACGAAACGCGAAATCTAGGAATGGTCAATTGAATCTAGAACGTCCCCAAACCTCATCCTGGATCCGCCCAGAGAACAATTCGAGACAAATCACCTCGCACCTGAAAAGGTCCCCCCGAAGAGAATGATCGCGATAGGATAATGAAAGCATGATGATAGGGATGAGCCTCCTCCATGGAGACAGATACATAATCTATTGAATGAATCACCCAGATGCCGCACATCAAGGGTCGACAAAGCCAGGGCCCTGGGACAAAATGGCTGGCGACCAGGGATCTGGCCCCGTGCTCAGGCAGGGAATATCCGGGGTCGACCTCGGGATTGTTTTGGGACAGATTGGGCCGATCACGGAGTCGGTCTGATTATACCTTTTAGAGTCGATCGGGCCAAACTTTTGGGGGTATGTGGAGATGATTCCTGGGTCGATCTGACCATACTTTTCGGCTCCATGGAGGTGATTCCGAGGTCGGTCTGACCATGTCTCTTGGGCCAAGATTCCAAGATCGACCTCGCAATCACCCCCATGAAGCCTAAAAAGTATAGTCAGAGGAAAAATATGATTCAGACCGGGGCGAAATTATCTTCGAGAAGTCTCCGTGGGGCACGGATTCGAATACCTAGAGGAGTTTCCATGATGCCAGGATAATCCGAATGGGGAGAGCAACTACGCCGGAAAGAGTTCTGAAGTTCAAAGATGAACTCCAGGTTGACCCAGAAGCACTCGAAGAAGAATGACCTAGAGAAGCACTCCTTCTCCCGGCGCCATGATCTGGAGCGTATCGTTAGCCCCGTCGCCATGATCTGGGGCATATTTTGGGCCCCGAGCGGAGGAAGTTTGTCGACCCCCGCCGCGGACAAACTACCTCGGATGTCGCAGCGAAGCGCGATAGGGTACGCTAGTCTACGTATAAAAGGCATTCCACCTGAAATAAAATACACACTGATACCTAACGACGAAGCTCTCTATCCTCGTTCTTAGGTAGGCACCCGTTTTTCTGAACCTCTGCAACATAAACAACTTCTCATATTCCTTCTTCATGTCCAAACAGAGAAAGAGTCTTCGAAGATCCATTCAGAGGGAGGGCGGTTGAACGTGAAGCCAGTCGCGAGGAAAGCATGGCGATGACAGGTTGATTCAACACGAGCGAAAGGACTGGCCTCTGGATTCGTTTTTAGTTATGGTGTGAGCAGGCCAGATAAGCGAGCCCTGTCCGTGAAGCGGAGACAGTTTGTCGTCTCCCTAATCCTGTGAGCTCAGTTGCTTGAACGCAATGATTAAAATATGCTCTGATGCAAAGTCGACTTCCGTTCTTCCCCTAAAAGTTTCGGTTGTAGACTGTTTCGCATCATCGTGGCTGAGATAAATTTGTAAACTGAGAAATCCAGTAGGTCGTTGACAGCGTCGTCCGGCTTTGCTGCAGTATCGATACATTTGTAGTAAACGAATTCGCCGAGGATCTCATCCATTAGGCGTTCGTCGACCTTTTCGACCGCTTCGTTCCATGGAGCTGGCATCGCTCTCTCACGTGACCTTTCCTTCTGGATTTCCCTTCTCCGTTGGCTTACAGACTGTGTACCGGGGAATCATAGAGAACTTTCGTCTGGAATCGTCGCAAAGAGAAACTGATACGTCGCATATGAGGTTTTGATTCCCTCGCGATTAACTCCCCCGCATTATCTGAGATCTCGGGCTTGGCCTTTCTGCATACGGGGCTCTTACTGTCGGTCGATGTTTGATTGAAAGGGTCTCGGCACTCTTGGCCTTGGGTCGGGGATTCGAATGAGATATATTGTGTCGGATACCCCATCCCAAGAGAACACTTTCTGTCCAGTCGGCGGGCTCCTAGCTGCCTTGGTTCTTTTTATCTATAGCATGAAACATCTCCCGGACCGATGACAACCGAGCGGGATTTGGAAACTTATAATGCTCATATCTCCGTTATCTGAAAGAGTTCAGAGCTAATAAAGTGGGGTTTGGGAAGCTCTTGAGTCCAGCTTCCCGATGCGTCCTTCAGGTGTTCCACGAACAATTTGAATACCTTCAAAATGATCAAGTCCAAAGTAGATGTTTTTAACCCACTTCCTGGAGGTTGACCACATTCTAGTTTGGGCAATATCATGCTCCCCTTTAAAGCGAGTATAATGCGATGATCAGATCTGAGAAATATTTCGGGGGTCACCCTGAATTCATCGAATTTTATGCATAAACTACAGTATATTCGATTGTGGAAGCCTCGAGGCAGAGAAGATCATATTCTGAGCCGTGAAACACACGAACTCGGCCGCCCAGACCCCCAAAAGTTTTGTCAGATCGATCCCGGAATTACCCGCCCAGACTCCCAAAAGCATGGTCAGATGGGCCACGGAATCACCCCTCCCGAGTTGGAGAGTGATGGCCAGATTGGTCCCGAAATAACCCCTCCAGACTTGGAGAGTGACGGCTCGTTGGCCGTGTGGCATAAACCAACGCCTTGGGTGCCACGCTCAGCTAGCAATCGCGGGTTCGATCCCCGGCCGGGACAACAAATTTCTTATGTGGTAAAAAGAGGATTTAATTTATATCAGAATTAAATCTGAACCATCTTAAGACCCAAGCCCACCGCCCGCAATGGGATTTGCGAGGCGATAGGGAGTGTTACTGAAGCAATACCGAAAGGTGAATCCGGGACACTCCTGAGGGCTGGCTGAGAGGTTCAGCCGAAAACAGAGACTTGGAGAGTAATGGTCATATTTATCCCAGAATAACCCCTCTAGCTTTCAAAAAGTATGGTCAGGTTGGCCCAGGAATCACCCCGCCAGCTTTTGAAAAGTACGGTCAGATTGGCCCCGGAATCACCCTTCCAGATTTGTTATAAGTATGGTCAGATCGATCCCGGAATTACCCGCCCAGACGTCCAAAAGCATGGTCAGATTGGCCCCGGAATCACCCGCCCAGACCCCAAAAGCATGGTCAGGTTGGCCCCGGAATAACCCTTCAGCTTTTGAAAAGTATGGTCAGATTGGTCCCGGAATCACCCCTCGAGACTTGGAAAGTGATGGTCAGAGTGATCCCCCAATCATCCCTCCAGACTTGGAAAGTATTTGCGAGGCGATAGGGAGTGTTACTGAAGCAATATCTGAAGGTGATCCCGGGACACTTCTGAGGGCTGGCTGAGAGGTTCAGCCGGAAAACAAAGACTTGGAAAGTAATGGTGAGATTGGTCCCGGAATCACCCCTCCAGCTTTTAAAGGGATCGTTGAATACATGGATGGCGCAACGGTCTACAGAACACTCTCGGAGCGGAGATTGAAGCCGTATGGTGGAGGACTAGGAGCTCACGACTCCAACAGATCAGGGCCACCGACCTAACCGACTTCCCGGGCCTGACGCGTGAGGATTTACTCCTGTTGACTTCAGGACCGTTCCAAATCAAGCTGGCATTCCGAGACCAATCTGACCATACTTTTCCAAGTCTGGATAGGTGATTCCGGAACCAGTCTGACCATACTTTCCAAAAGCTGGAGGGGTGATTCCGAAATCATTCTGACGATACTTTTCAAAAGCTGGAGGGGTGATTCCGGAATCGATCTGACCATACTTTTTACAAGTCTGGAGGGGTGATTCCGGGACCAATATGACCATTGCTTTCCAAGTATTTTTTTTTTGTGGCGGGAGGGGAAATCCCTTCGGATACAAGAGATAGGACTTACGTCAGTTGCCCTAGTTATGAGGTGTGTCCTCTAAAACCCCTCCCTCCGCCCTTTCGGTGACTGGGCACTCGAGGCAAGCCCTGTATTGTATTACTTCCGGGTCATCAAGGGCCGTCCGCTTCGTCATTCAGCTCTCGTCTCCCTTTTTTTTATCTATTCTTCGTTCTGTCTTGCGGCTAGGGTTCCTACGGGACCTCGGGCGTAGGCATAGGTTGACCGTTCAGTTCTGCGTTTCTTCGCATGAGCATGTACTCCTTTTTTTTGAGTATACATCCTATTTTGCGTGAGATTAAATTCCACTTATTCTTCATTGTTCATGCTTTCCAAGTATGGAGGGGTGATCCCGGTACCAATCTGACCACTACTTTCCAAGTCTGGAGGGGTGATTCCTGAAGCAGTCTGACCATGCTCTTCAAAAGCTGGAGGGGTGATTCCGGAATAAGTCTGACAATACTTTTCAAAAGCCGGAGGGGTGGTTCCGGAATCGATCTGACCATACTTCTCACAAGTCTGGAGGGGTGATTCCGGGACCAATATGACCATTGCTCTCCAAGTCTGGAGGGGTGATCCCGGTACCAATCTAACCACTACTTTCCAAGTCTAGAAGGGTGGTTCCGTGATAAATTTGACCATACTTCCTGAAAGCTGGAGGGGTGGTTCCGGAACCAGTCTGACCATATTTTTCAAAAGTTGGAGGGGTTATTCCGGGGCCAATCTGACCATGCTTTTGGGGTTCTGGTCGGGTATTTCGGGGATCGATCTGACCAAACTTTTGGGGGACTGGGTGCCTGATTCCGTGTGTTCCACGGCTCAGAACATGATGTTCTCCGGCTCGGAACCTTCAACCATCAAATATTCTGGAGTTTATGCATGAAATTCGATGAATTCAGAGTGACCAACGACAGTTCCTTAGTTTTTTAACCTCGACCCTCCAAATATCCTTTTGATCTGTTTGCCGCATTGTGCTCGCACTGAAGAGGAGCATATTATGACACAAACTAGAAAGTGGTCAACCTCCAGAAAGTGGGTCAGAAACATTCACTTTCAAGTTGTTCATTTCGAAGGTATTCAAATTGATCATGGGGAAACTCTGAAGGACGCATCGGAAAGCTGGATTCACGAGCTCTCCAAAACCCACTCTATGAACTCCTTCAGATGACGAAGATATGAGCATTTGGAGATTTCGAATCTCGCTCGGTTCTCATCGGTCCGGAAGATGTTTCATGCTATAAGAAAAACCAAGGCAGCTAGGAGCCCGCCGACTGGACAGAAAGCGTTCTCTTGGGATGGGGTATCCGGCACAATATTTCTTATTCGAATTCCCCATCCAGGGCCGAAAGTGCCTAGGAACTGCCGAGACCCTTTCAGGGCCACGGGAGCGGTACGACCTCCCTGTATGAGACTGGAAGTAATATCAGGTGATGGTATTGCCGGGAGCGATATTTACGAGAGACCCAGTTTCTGCCGAGATCGGATTCATGGGTGACCTATGGCTTAGAGGAGAGGCAAAGGAATCCAGATGGCATAACATCGGGGCGCCTTATCGTAGATATTGCTCGTTTGGAGGGCCGTCAAAAGGCTCTCTCTTGGCCAAGAAAGTGGGGATAGAAGATTTGGAAAGTCGCCAAAGAATGAAGCTCTTATTTGTTCACCGAGTTTGCTGATCGCACTCAATATTTCTTCCGCTTCCTTCTGCTTAAGAGATATAGAGCGAAGGATGACATTCGCGTGGCGTTCCAAATCTTTTCCCTGCCGGCTGTAGCGGATCCGCCATTTCTCGCGGAATCTGCCGAAGGCCGGTTTCTTCTCATTTTTTTGGTTCGGAGCAGTTGAAAGTGTTTTTGAGTCTTGGACCGCGAGGGTTGATTATTAAGGCCAAGGAACGCAGTGGACTCACACATATAAAACGCTTACTCCGAACTTGATCAGTGGATAGGACGGATACCTGTATTCGGGACCGTTTCTAATAATGCCGTCATTAAGCTGTCACTGGAGCTCCTATATGAACGGACATGTCCTTTACCGTTCGTTTGTCTGGGTTTCTTGACATCATGGCTCTGAATGGATGTATCCATCGAAAAATTCGATCGTTTCCGGGCAACAGAGCGCTCATTATCTGCGGGGCTGAGTATTAACTGGGGTAACGGACAGTGGCATACCAAGGGGGGGGGGGGGGGGGGGGCATGGCCGAGTTTACCAAAATTCTTCGATTATAATCGAAGAATTTCGAGCAATATAATTATATTGGGAAGGGTGGATTGAATACCACGTCGACGGACGAAATTGTTCTGCAAAGATTCTGTGTTATCAGGGAAATCTTCGCAGGTTTGGAAACCATATTTATTGCGTCATGAAGACCTCGCGACGATGGTCATCATCATCATCACCATCGTCATCACATCCTCGCCCCCCTCCCCCCAAAAAAAAGCCGTGTACGCCCCTGGAAGTAACGGAGTTTCAAAAGATCGCTCAAAAGCTCCAAAAGAGGATATCGGATTGTTCGTCTCCAGGATTCAAACCAAAACTGCGGACACTTCGTCGCTGGAATCCTGAGTCGGTGACCCAGACCTGACACTCCAGCTGGACCTGTTTGCGCAACTTTCAGAATTGCACGATCGGCAACCTTTGCTCGATTCACAGAACTCCCAGAGGTCCTTCCACGATACGACTCAAGGGAATTATGGGCAAGAATCCCGATTCCGATACCTGGCGGATAATGTCAGGGAAAGACTCCGAAAACTTTGAGCACTCCGTCCTCTCTGATGTAGAAGTGGAGCCATCCTTTTGCGTGTACAAGAACCTTTTTTCCGGCCGGGAGACAGAGTATGTCACGATCGAAGATGGAGAGGCTCTTATCCATTCAGCTTATGCGGACCTATCTGGTCGTGTTTTCGACGAATAAAGAGCCTGTTACGGTACCTGAACAAACCTGATCGAAGAGGTCCGCATTATAACACACAATACTCTCACATGCCTAATTCATCTGGAGAAAGTCCGAAATTCGCATGTCCGCCTCCCTGTCCGGTTTCAGACAAATGTCCCTTTTCCGCGTGAATGGCCGCTCATATTGGAGCTCTACTCATCACTTCCCTTCCGAGCCACCAGCTGCTCCTCAAATATCAATGCGAAAACGGGAGGTGTTCGAAAGTCCATAGAAAGCCGCCTCAGGTGCAGAAAAGAGACGCCACTGCGGTGAATGGTTCATCGCGCATCGAGAAGAGGAAGAACAGGGCCGAGAGAGCCCATATTATGATTCCTTTGCATCGCAAGCTTCGAAAACACGACTGGGATTTTCTGGAACACTGAAGTGAGATAACAGCATTTGTGACACGACTATAGTCTCGGGGAACTCGTATGAGATCGCTGATGCTACATTTCCAAGTGTAGGAAAAGTACGTTGAGCCTCACCTGACGCGCTGCTCAGATGCTTACACGGAACAAGAACGTAGGATCAAGACATCATATGTCCTACCCCCAATCTATGAGTGTGGAGAAAATGGATCACACGGGTGATTACATGACACCATGTGATGGTGGTCGTTTCGGGAGTCGGATTTGGTGAGATCTTCGAGGTGGTTTTGACTGTGACGACCAACGAGGCTCATCGCAGCACTTCTTCCAACGCGTGAACTCTGCTTGCGTCGCGAAAGAGGGCGATGCTGAGTTCCTCTCAAGAAGCATTCCTCCCACCATACTTCATGCGTTGTTCCTCGTTTTGCCAACAGCCCGGTTTCCCTGGAACCCCACATCCTCAACGGTTTCCGATGATTTTTTTCTCTTCCGCACCCGGCATGTCTGATGCTGATTTGCGGGGTTAATCTCAGCATTCAGAGGGTTCGACCGAGGAAGTTTCGCGAGCAATCAGGCCTTTTTGCAGAATAACAGGTGACCAAGGCCCAAAGATCCCCGTTCGAGCCACGATCATGAGAGACGGTGAGATTGTGAAACTGAGTGGCCCCACAATCACATGTCAGAGCACAATGGTCAAGGCTAAGCGTCGGCCTAACGTGATATCGGCGTATATGGGAGACTTCAACAAGGGCATGAGAGCCGCTGTGCGAGCTGAGTTTCCGAACGTTAGGATCTATGGATGTCATCTCCATTACCAGCAGGCTCCGGTAAAGCGAATGACTTCAAGGCAGATAGATTTGGCTGGAGAAATCAGGCAGCCAGGGGGAATTCTCAAGGAATTCCTTGCCTTTCGGGCACTTCATCTGCTCCCAGCCTACGCTATCCGACCCGTGTCCTTGGAGCTCGCTCAGGAAGCACGTGAAGCAAGCCCCCTCATGAGCGTTTTCGCCCTGATTCACTCTGACCGAGGCTTGTCCAACGCTCCTCAAGCTTTCTTCCCATATCACGGAAATTCATGTGATCTTTTTCTCTGACAGTTTGAGCCCTTCCTGGTTTTCATTGAATCTTTGTTATTCGGGAATGAGTTTGGTGGCACCCGGCTCGGGTTTTGGCTCAACCACTTTTCTACTGATGACTTCCCAAACGTTGTCCTCATTTCCGAAATAGATAGGGCAGAGACTTCATAGTCACGTCTGAAGTTTGTCAGTGGAGCAGAGTTATCGTGCTCGATAACTAGGGCCCGAAATTTTATGCATATGCAGTATGCACCTGGACATGATTAAGCATACTGCATATGCAGCATGCATGTGCATATGCAGTATGTTTATGGACTGGAACTTGTGCTGAAAGATGCATCAGTGTACTTGATTGACTGTATTGATGAGGTGAGCATGCAACCCTTCTTTCGTATTGAATTATATGATACATTTGACATTGACAGCGTGGTTCTATGTTAGGAGTGGAGACCAGAGACCAGCCCGGCGCATGGTTGTGAATATGTAGTTGTATAGAGGGTATTGCCGTGTACTTTACTCTTTCTAATTTGCCGATCGCTGGCATCATTCATTGATTGCATAGTACAACCACATAAGCCTTCATGTTCTTAGAGTCAAAACTCCTCCGGTTATCCCGCAAAAAGGCTTTGAACTTCGAGAAAGATCGTTCTTCTTCGACAGAGACTACAGGAGCAAATCGGAATCGCGAAAGATCATAGACAGTGTAATTTTCGATCGCTTGGATGATCTCCTCGCTACTAACGCTCTGGAGTGCGGCGGCGATCAAGGAGAGCTGTTGTAATCCGACGTTGTTCCCGAAAACTGTTGAAGCTCTATCTTGGACGTTCCTCAGCCGTGAACCTCGAATGTTCCTCATTTCCGATCGGAACTCTCCGATTATACTCATCGCGTCCAAGAGTGGCATGCCCTTCGTTTCAAGTTTTTCGATCATCGTTGGCAAAGCTCCGAACATGCTGCATATAGCTGCGAGATCTGTTTTGAGCGAGTACATCCCGAATACTTCTCTAGTTCTCGAAATTGAAGTTGCTTCATCGACGTCAAGGTGGTCGCTAATTAAGTTCTTGAGGTTCTCGAAGTAAGCGACGGCCTTGATCCAAGTCCCCCAACGCGTGACGATCGGGGACGGCGGCAAAGGAATGTCCAGGGCGGCTTTGGAGGCTTGAACTCTAGACGGCGCTTTAAGGAAGATCTTCTTCATGTTGGCGATGAGACTATCCACGTCTGGGGAACTTTGCCGAACTTCTTACGCGACTCTGTGGAGTCCATGCGCCACGCAAGTAACGTGGCACATTTTCGGGAAGAGTCCCCGCAGCGTTTGACCGGCTTTCTTCATGTACGAAGCTGCATCTGTGACGAAGAGGAGCACGCGTTCATGATGTGTCTCGCCTCGCCACAGGATTGCCAGGCTTTTGCAGAAGAGCTGAGCGATCGTGGTCGAACTCGTCGCTGATAGAGCCTCGCAAGCCAACAGGAAACTTTCACCAGGGCGTCCTACTATCAGCTCACCAATGATTACATTGGCTACGAAACGTCCGCACGAATCTTTGGTCTCATCCATGGAGACCCATATGGGCGAATCATCGACCGAATTTCTTATTCTCTCTAGAGTTTCTTCGTACAATACCGGAACGTAGTTCTCCCGGAGGCTGGTCGGAGATGGCACATGCTGGCCGCACCAGGATTCAAGAAAGTTTCTCAGATGCTGGTTTAGGAGTTTCTCAAGCGGTATATCCGCCTTCAGAAAAGCCTCACAGAGCTCTGACGGGAAAGGCCTTCTTCGAAGTCGACCGTCTTCTAACCTCCCAACCCGCTAAGCTCTTCTGTCCAAGTTGGATTCCCGAAGTTCCAATGCTTGCTTATGCCTTGCGGTTCTGACATGCTGATCGAGAGTGAACTTCCGAGCTCCGGCAAAAATTCTTGAGCACACATTACAAGAAACAGTGTCTCCAGCACTGGAGAATAAGTCTGGTCCGAACTGCTGCATGAGATCCTCAGCTGAGGGCTTCGGTTTTCCCATGGTTGTCTATAACTCAGCGATACTGGAAATTGTGGCGTGAACGCGGAGACCCATGCTTTGCGAAACTCTGCTCGGTAATGCGGCACAGATGATGGTGGCCCGTCATTGGAGATTCTCAAGACATGCTATTCAGCTCATCTCTGTTCGACATCAGTTCGTCATGGTATGGTCGTCTTGCGATCGCACAGCCGACATGGAGCTAGAGGCTGCGAAGTCCGTCGAACAACTCAAGCTCGTGATATGTTCCAGCTCTAGGAGACATTTTTGGGATATTCGTATCGAGAGGCTTTTTCTACCCGGGAGACGACTTCTCCCATATCTTTGCGGACTGTAGGTGGAACGGATATCAGATAATTCTGATCCATACAGTCTGACCATGATATCGCCCGAATCTTGCCACGGTTCTAGTACCTCGCATGTTGTCGAGCATTCTCACTTCTTTCTCCGCATGATCTTATGCATACTTTTGCGCTGATTTCGCGGTTATTCATGCATATTTTCGTGCATAATATGCATATTTTCATGCATATCTTCGTGCATATTATGCATATTTTCATGCATATCTTCGTGCATAAAATTTCGGGCCCTATTAATAACGTATTGCGGAGTCAAGTTCGGACGAAGTACAAGTATGTGCACAGTCACTTCAATGAAGAATTTTCGGAGTACCTTCCACACCCACTGAGTTTATCCTGATAGAAACCTTCTTTTATACCGCCTGTGCAGATTCACTGGAAAGGGCCAAGCATTGACTCCAGCAATAGATGGGCCCCAATGGCTTTCAGTATCACAGCCACGCAATGAAGACATCAGCTAGCGGAAAACACAATCCAGGTCTCTAAATTTTTCAATAGATGGTACTCCCTATAATGGTGAACCCGCGCATGGCGACAACATGGACGGATGATAAGGCCGACAGATCGACCATCCTCCCTGGAGAAAAAAGCTTGGGCATCATAATTGCGTTGGAACACCTAGGAATAATGTTGTTGATCGCTGACTCCCCGCGGTGGTCATTCCGCCATTCCACTCCCACTGCCAACATTAACAATATCCCTGCCGAGTCCTGAGCAAATCAACCGGAATCGTCCAAGATAAGAGCCGGCTATTTGTTTCCGGACTGCCGTAACTGCAGG
Organism: Phytoseiulus persimilis; assembly: GCA_037576195.1. NCBI lineage: Eukaryota > Metazoa > Arthropoda > Arachnida > Mesostigmata > Phytoseiidae > Phytoseiulus > Phytoseiulus persimilis. Next base: position 53,257,802 of record CM075101.1, on the reverse strand, counting down.
CATCTGTAGGCGATGCGCTCAGCTGGCTGTATTTGCTCGCTGCGTGCAGAGCATATGAACCGCTTCGATGGAATTGCTCGGCAGGGGGAATCGTACCGCTGTGGTGGCTCAAGTCTCGCAGATTCCCTGAACTTCATCATGGGCCTACGAATCCCTGATGAGATTCCGCTTTTTGCTGTCGCTCGAACCGATATACCAGGTTTGCGATATACCAGGTACCTATGAAACCGGACGATTTTTTCAAAAACGGAAAATTCTCATGTAACAAGACAAAATATTTTATTTCATTCGAAGTATGCTCCTTCATTAGCCACACAACTGGTCCATCTTTCGGGAAGTTTTCGGATTCCTTTGCGTAAGAAGTCTTCTCCCTTGGAGGCGAACCATGAATCGAGCCATTCCCCAATTTCTTCAAATTTAGCGAAGTGCTGGTTTGAAAGTGCGTGCCCGAGGGATGCGAACAAGTGATAGTCCGACGGGGCAAGGTCGGGGAAGTATGGCGGGTGGGGTAGGACCTCCCACTTCAGAGCACCAAGCGTCGCTCGAGTCAGCTTCGCAGTGCGGGCCGGTGCGTTGTCAGTGAGCAAAATGACACTCTCGTGTCTCGTCGATGTTTGTCGAACTTCCTAATCTTCCCAAGAGCATGTAGGCGCTTGGAAATCGTCTTTTGAGTCACGCCGAGCTTCACTGCGAGTTCCGACTGGCTTTGGGACTTGTCTCCTGCCAGCAGTTGCTCCAGAGCGTCATCATCGAATTCTTTTTCGGGTCTTCCACGAGGATCGTTGACAATGTTGAAGTCTCCGGTTCTGAACTTCTGATACCACTCATAACACTGTGTCCGGCTCAGGGCATGGTCGCCGAATGCTTCTTTGAGCATTGAATGAGCTTCTGGAGCAGTTTTGCCAAGATGAAAGCAGGTCACCAGGGTTCCCCGCAAAACGGCGTTTTCGGGCACATAGTCACTCATGATCGATAAATCGCCAATTTTTTCCTGGCACGAAGTTCCGCGCTCTATCAAGTGCCTCAAGTAGCAGACTGTTGTAGGTAAACAACGAAAAAAATTGGCGCCAAATTAAAAACCACAGCCGGAGGCAGCGCCCCCGGACGAATCGTCCGGTTTCATAGGTATACACCTGGTAGTTCTCCGAAGAGGTTCCGAGGGTGACGATCACAGTCCCGGAGCAAGGCTGATGGACGCATTCTTTTGGGAGGGAGAGAGAGCGCGCCAGCTATGAATTCCGACGGTTCTGTAGTACGGACCGTCCAGGCACCTTCGGGGCAGGCAGAGCACTTCGGCTAAGCGCCTACGGGCCCGGCGAAGTACTTTCAACACGCACTGTCCACGGTGAGCGCCTTCTGAGCTTCTATAGTGCTGACCATAATGCGCCCGTTCTAACGACCGCTAGCTCGCTCCAGCTGCTTAACGAAGCTGTGATGATGCACGCGGACGCCACCTACAAAGTTGTTCCCAGGAATTCGTGTTCGCAGTTATTCACCATCCATGGGAACTGGCGGGGTCACGCCGGGATGGTGGCTTGTGCTCTCATGAATTCCGCGTCGGCCCCTGCCTAGAGGTGGGTGTTCGGGTGTTTGAAAGCAGGCAGTCCAGGTTTGGCTGTCCAGCAGTTCATGAGTGATTGGGATAGTTCGATCAGGGCCGCAGCCCAATCGGAATTCCCTCATGCTCTAGAACGAGGCTGTCTGTTCCATTACGCGCAAAGCGTAATTCGAATGGCCAGGTCTCCTATAATCGGTTTGGCTGCGGAGCCTCGTGGTCCGGGGGAAGTACTGTAACACGTTCTGGGCTTCTGTGCTCTGCCCCTCCTGCCTTCCGCCCAAATCAGGCCTGCCTTAGAAGACTGTGCAGCTGCGGCGGCGGAACTTGCGCATCCGCAACTCGAGAGACTCGCGAACTACGTGCGTACCTTTTGGTTAACTCGGGTCGGGCCCGACGATCTCTCAGTTTACAGGATAATCGCACGCCCAAAAAACGCCGTGGAATTAAACAACGCTGCAGTGCGACGCCGTTTGGGTACACACGCCGCAGTTTGAAATTTGATTTCAGTGAACCTGGAGATGGTGGCAGACATAATCATCGACCAGAAGATCCATCGCGGCCGGACCATGCACATCGGATCGAGGCCGAGTCGGGCAACAAGACTCAACGAACTCAACAGTTCGCAGTCTTGGAATTTATTGGATGCCGAGGAAATCTCTCCACTACAATCTATTAATCGGGTCAAGTTCAGAGTTGGAGCCTCCCTCGGGCGTCACGGACTCTTCCAAATCACGGGTGACGACGCCGGTATTGGGAACCCCGAAGATCCCGTGAGTCAAGCACCTGATGATTTGGACATACCGGAGGAGGAGCCCGAGCCTCCTGCAGTATTAGCAGACAGCGAAGAAGAACACGCATTCCGGATTTGGAGCACTGGCTCGTGGAAAACGACCACGTGTACGAAGGATTCCCTGGCGACCATTCCTACGCAGCTCGACCTCTTTGAATCTGCAGTTTTCCATGAATTTCTAGGTCTCGCAGGTCTCATATCCAGATTAGCGTTCAATGTTTTCGTTTTTCAGAGTTCATGGGCTGGGTAGCATATTTCATCGATTGTGGGTCCCTTCTACAGACTCGCAGCCAATTTCTTCGTTTACCAGGGTCCAGAGGTTGTGGAGAATCATTTACCATTGGCGGGTCCCTCTTACAGACAGGCGGCCAATTTTTGAATTTCAGAGTTCACGGGTTGGGAGCACGCTTTATCGCTCGCGGGTTACTCTTACAGACCAGCGGGGAATGTTTGCTGCGGAAAATCTATACATCATCCAAAAATGAAATCATCGAACTATGGAAGGTGCACTCTACAGACTCGAATCCAATGTTTTCCTCCACGGTCCGTTTGTTCCGCCGGGGTCCACTACTCTGCATTTCCTGATTCTATGTCTTCAACTGTCTTTATCTTTACTCTAATCTCTCATTCTCTATCAAGTCGAAATGCAACACTCAAGAGGAAAGCTCCACGATAAACTCATTTCGAGCAATGATGGAGAAGATCTTCTTACACCTAGCTGAGCCATCTCAGCGGTAGGGTGCAGCCATCTGTTCTGAGCAGAGAAATTCGAGGCGCTCTGAAGCTGCTTCCTTTTCCGTATGATCTGAAATCCGAACTGAGCATGGAGAAAGGAAGCTTCTGCCTTGAAGAAAGCATGAAATAGGGAGATCACTCTACCTGCAGTTTCCGTCAAGCATGTCGCTCCCACAATCTCGAAGTCCGAGTACGAATGTTTCTCTTCCTATTCTATTCAGGATAGACCGAACTCGATGAAAATTGTTAGACTTCGCCAATTTTCGAAGTACAAATGCTGTTCCCAGCGTTCCGTTCACAACACGGTCGACTCCGGCGTCCAACAAGTGAGGACAATCTCCAAGGAACGATCCAGGTCTTCGAGTTGTCTTGGCGCTCGCTGACGGAATGTTCACGTTCGAAAGGACTCCTGTACTCTTTACTCCAGATATCCCATGAATCCCATTCGACAAAAAGTCCGCGTGGGGCAGACTCAGAGTCCAGGCTGAGAGTCCAGCGGCGAGCGGTCGGTTCTCATTGAGGGAAGCTTGGTTGTATTCCTCGCCTACAAGGATGAGGCAGCTCTCGGCGCGCGTTTCTCCCGACGTCACGGCTTTCACACTCGAATGCAACCGAGATGCAGCAAATTCGCAGGCGGGGCGAATCAAGTGTCTGAAACGGGGCCCAAACTTCCAAGTTTCTCAGTATTCCGTCGGATTCGGGTCTCCAAGGGATTTAGCGGTGTAGAAAGTCTCCGAAACATGGGACGGATGCATCCAATGTCCATTTGTGGCCCACGGATGAATTTCGTCCTCGTCACTTGACTCCCGGTATGAACATCATGGCGACACTCGGCGAATGAGTGGGTGTCTCACAGAACCCTCCGAAATTCGGATTCAGCGCGCTCAGTTTCCGTCTGCAGGAATGCATTCATTAGCTGATCGCCGGGACTGTGATACGGACCCGGTTCCGATGGGACAAAAAAATGGGTGTAGGTAATAGGGCCCCAATGTTCACAGTCCGTTCAGGCGGATGGATGCATTCGTTCATGCTCTCCGTGAGCGGGCGCTGCTAGGTGCCGGCGAGATATGGGGAAGGAGCCCGTCGCCTTAGCGGAGCTTTCGATGAGCTAACAGCCGGTGCTGCGCGATGTTGGGATTGAATCACGCGTAGAATGAAATCATCCGAAGAAAGTGCCTTTTCTACAGGATTCGAGAGAGCTAGACGGACGGCAGCCACAAGGGAAGTTGCCGAGCCTAGGTATTGCGAATCTTGGCGCTCAAGTGATGTCGACTGGTCAGTGTTTTCAACCTGGACGTGAACCCGTCGAAGGCAATGCTTTTTGCATATCCTGGAACGGACAATGCAGTAAGAGGATAGCAATGTTCCTGCGTGCGAGAACAACGAGTCCCACGAGAAAACAGCCAGGAAAGAAAACCTCTCGAATCGGAATGGGAATCGGATCGGAATCATGCTCGACATTCGGTCGGGCCGGTCTCATTCCGTTTACGAGTGTTTATGATGTCATCAGAGTTTACGCGTTTATATTATGTGATAGCAGTCTACGAGAATATATGGTATGAACTATGATATGAACCATGGCAAAATGAAGCTCTGTCAGATTTCAAGACCAATCGAACTAATCGGTCAGTCTAGCACAAATCAGCTCCTACGAGTCCGGGCTTTCTTCGGGAAGCGAGAGTCAGGTTTCCGAGTCGGAGTCGTCGTCCAGGAGTCTCCTAAGGAAAACTGGGCTCCTGACTGATTCCGACTCTGTCGAGTCCGAGGTGTGCGCGTTCTGGGACGCCGCATCACTTAGCCACGCCAGCAAGCGTGGATCTCTCGGATCAGGGCCAGTGAGATTCGGCAAGATATTCTTCTTGCCCACTCTATGTTTAACTCGGTTCATGAATTGAATGTCGTCGATTTCTCCTTCGTCTAAGAGATTCCAAGACGCTTGGATTCTGTCGTCGTTGGCTCTCGTGACTTTGCCCGGTCGGGAGAGAATGTGCGGTTCCCCGCGCTGGTGGATCGCATGATTAACGGGAACATCCTGAGCGGCGTTCACGAGGACCGAGACGAGGTCCCAGAAAGGGCCATGGACACCACCTTCGCGTAGAAGATTCGCATTGTTATATTCGACGTCGTTATTCGTTCGCTTACGCATCCTATATACAGAAAGATCCTCTGGGCCGATTTTATGGAGCCAATACGCGGAAACGTAACTGAGGAATGGAGTGAAGCCGACGTTCAAATCCTGAGCTTGATTCGCGAAGTAGTGGAACGCACCTTGAATCAAGGGTGCGGGCAGCAGAGGCAGTGCAGTGAAGGCAAGGAAGGTAGAGAGAATTCCCCCTGGACGGCGGATATCGTTCGCCAAGCCCACTGCAGGGCTGCTGGCTTTTCGCACCAGACTTTGAGAATAATGGAACAAGCATCCATAGAGTCTCGCTTCGGGGAATTCGCGGCGGACAGCCTTGCGCATTGCGTCATCCCAGTCTCTCATGTAGGCTGGGATGTTGAATGGCCCTGGCGAGTTCTGCTTCAAGCACTGGAAGACCCACTGATAAGCTTCGAAGTTCGCCTTATTCATGAAAGCGCAGGCGACCATGCCCACATACTGGTTCCAGTTCCCATGAATGGTGAACAGTTGCTTACAGATCTTCCGGGGTACGGTTTTATAGGTGGCATCTGCGTGAATCACAGCTGCTTCGTTGGAGAGCCTGAGTAGGGTCACTGTTGTCAGAACAACAGTTTCGAACTCGGGGCTATAGAAGCTCAGGATACGCTGGTGGTCACTGGTCGAAGTGAAACCGGGGATGTCATCTGAGGAAATTTTGACGTGCAACTCGCGCAGAGACTTCACCATGCTCGGTCGCATCTTGCTCGCATGAAGACGGAAGGTTCGAGCCTGCTTCACGGGTACAATTTGTGAAGCAGGATCGATTGGGAGTTTTCGGCGGTGTTCGAGTATGACCTTCGCGGGACGTTTGCGGGGATTTTCTCTGATATCCGTGATCATGTCTCTCCTCGCCTCCCGGAACACTACTCCATAGCCTTCGGCGTCCGGCAAATGATTGTGAATGCCCGAAACCTTGAGGATCTCGCCAGTCGGTGTGATCCTCGCTATCACTCGACATTTGACTGTTGAGTCTTTGTAAGATTTACACCTCAGATCATTGAACCGTCCATCAGCGTCCCGTCGCTTCAGGTGGAAGAAGAAAGCAGATGTACCATGCTGGCCATCGAAGTTATAGAGACCTGCTTCGTGGCACCAGGAGTCGCCGAGTCCGAAACGGAGACTCGGGACCTTTTTGAAGCTGTTTGCGTTGGCCATATCGAGCAAAGATCTTCGATGGATGGAGCCAAGCGTGAGCGCAAACGGGAAACTAAGCCTCTGATTTGGAATTCGGCGATCTTCGCGATAAACTACAGTGAGACCTTGCACAACGCTGATTCGCTATGACATGGTTTTTCCCGGTCGACCCTCCCTCGCAAAATGTGCGATATAAGTTCCCTCAGAGGTTTCGAACTGACGTTTATTCACACACTTCAGAGACACCGACGTCGTGGAACGTTCAAATGCGTGTTTACACGCCGTTCCATTCTCCAGAGTTCCCTTCAGACTGTTCTTCTTATCAATCGAAGCTCGATCCGCGTCGCAGGTGGTTTCCCCTATAGGTGCGGATCGGCTTCCGATCAAACTGTGCCCTCAGTGCATGAGGGATCGTCAGCGGACAAGGAAAAAGTGCGAAACGACAAAATTTGAGTCAATCGTTGATTGAAGATTTTCCCCAAACCAGCTGACATCCTCGAATTCGCCTTAAAAGTTACCAAACACCATCTCCACGAATCTCCACAGCCAGGTCAGACCGAAGTCCAACGATCGGTGTCTGGCTCCGACCGCTCCTCTGCTTTTCTTGGTTAACCTGCGATTCCCGTTCGGTAGAGCGCCATGGAACACCCTATCTCTAGATGGCTCATTGTCACTGCTGGATGCATTAAGCCCCAATTATTGAGACTCGAGCATTCCGTGAAACCTGATCTTCCCTCTCCTGACCTGAGGGGAATCATATATTCCCGGGTTTATTATGTCTCCAAGTATTAGTCTAGCCGTTTCGAATGCCGCAGGAGAATGTGTTCTTCGGATGACTCAATTCAATGCTTGATTCAATTCCATGATCGCGCTTGAGGGGCTGCCGCACGTCAGCTGGCAGCCGATCGAACGCTCCGCTGAGATGGCGGGCTCCTCCCACTGATTTTGCAGGCATATAGCACCGCCCGCTCACGGAGAGCGTGAGCGAATGCATCCATCCGCCTGAACAGACTGTAAACATTGGGGCCTTGCTGCGGGAAACGGCAATAGGGTACGATTCAAAATGGCGGTTCACCGCCGTTCGCCGCCAGTTCAGCGGGGAATCAGAGAAGGTGAACACAGGCGCGATCCGTAGCATCGGGGGCTCGTCAACACAGACGGTCCAGAGTTTGATCTTGTGGTGAAGAGCGGATTGGGAACTGTATCGATCAAACAGAATTGTTCGTTGGGTATCCTGAGTTCCATTCAGTCTTTCGTGGAAGGCGAGTGGACTGCGAATCCTCTTGGTCGATTCTATTATCTCAGACACGTTTCACGTCTCGCAGTGACCTAGCTCACGAATTTTGCCGCGGTGCGAACCCGGGCGAACAGGTTTTCATCATCCCATGGATGCTAGGATGATTCTTGCCAGAACTTCCCTCTGATGCTGATCAACAGACTGGCTATGCGTTAGGCCTTGAACCGCTGAGACTCAGCAATGGCTTTGCTTCAATGATGACTTGATTCCCACGAAATCAGAGTATGAACTTCCTCATTGTTGGTCTTCACGTCGATGATAAATGATTTTGACTGACTCGTGCTACATCGTTATGTTCATTCACTGGCGTTTCAGCTGTCTCAGACATGCGTAACGAGGTCGGCAGCGCCTACATCATGTTTCCGAGCTCAACTCCAGGCAGAACTCTGCTCTGGGCCCCCCGCAATCTGTTCATGCATCATTTATCTCATCGACAGCGGTTCGAAGAGCTTGACGATATTCTAATCTACAGATATTTGTGAAATTGTGTTTTTCCCGTCTGCCGCCTGGAACATTAGAATCAACCTTCCTTCTCTGCTCTTAGCCTCGAGAAGATGTGTCGCACCCTCCTATCCGAGGTACTCGAGCCTTCCACCGAGCCAGCGCATGCTGAAGCCACATCTAATGGCTTTCGGGAAGGTGGAAGGTGTTGCCAAACCCGCTTGGGATCCTTGAGGAAAGACACTGGTTGTTGGTCCTCTGGCCGCAGCCGCCTGTCCGGCCCCGCAAAGCGAACTTGGTTAGAGATTTGCAAGCGTATCGCTCGCACCGTGTGCGTGTCGCTCACGGTCGGGTTGCAACTTGTGTGTTGTCGGCTGTTCGCAGACAGTCGACCACACCGCAGTGATGATCGCTTCACGGAGCCGACGTGCAACGTTGGCTCGTTTATTTCGGATGGACAGATATGCACTCTCGGCCCTCTATCCACTGGCCGTAATAATACTCTAGTAGCGTTTCTGGGACGCTAGAAACTCTGAGCTCCAAAGCGGTGCTCTGGAGCTTGCCGAAACTCCACGGTCTCCGGAGAGACCTTGGAAGATTCCGCAACAGAAGGCTGATGCCGAACGGCCCGAATCTATGCTATCAGCTGAAAATTCATTGAACCCGAAGGGAGCGGAGAATGCAGAGACTCCTCCTCTGAACCCGCTCTCGTTTAACGAAAGGAAAGCTCCGTGGTTGGCGAAATCTGTCCATCATTCCGCGATACTGGAATCCGAAAACTCATTTCCCGACTCCAATAAACTTTGCTCCCATCCCAAGTCCATCAAGGATACATGTCTCTAGTGTACAGAATGATGATTGAAATAAGGCGGCGTCATCAACATAGTTTTCGTTGATTCATTATTTCCATGACCCAAAGCTACAAACCAGCAGCTTAAGAACCTTCGATACTTCAAATTTCGCGCTTCCTGGCCGTCTGCACACCCTCCGAACTGTCGGCGAACCGCCATTTTGAATCGTACCCGGTATTTTTCCGGTTGGCTCCCAACACGACCAAGTCGCCAAAATGGCGTTTCTAGCACTGGCCAGCATGGCGGCGCATTGGAGAGCGTTTAAGGAGAGGGCCATGTCGTTTGAATCGGGCACCTTTTTCAGCCTCCGAGGCTATCAATACGCTGATTGTCGGTATGGGTTGGTCATAAACGCGTCTCCCCGCACTGCTTGGGGCCCGCTTGTTGTCAGTCTGCTCGCATCGCTTCGCTCGCTCGCCAGGAACCAAACCTAACCCTATCCAATCCCCCGCACTGCTTCGGGGCCGCATGCTATCGGTCAGCTCGCCAGGAACCTAACCCAACCTGACCCAATGCCATGTTTAATTACCGAAAGTTATCTCTATGAAAAGAAAAGAGGTTTTAGCGCAGGTTAACTCTCCGATAAACTAGTAGATGAGAAAATATTTGAAAGCTCGCGCTGCCAACCGCTGCCGCTGCAGCCGCTGCCGGCCCGTCGCGATAGACACTCCGCTCTGTGAGCCGGCGGCTTCCCTCGCCTGGCGGCAGCATGTTGGGCGCCTAGCGGAACACTACCTCGTACCCTATTGCCTATACCCCTTGTTGCCGCCGGGTATAGGAACTTTGCCCGCAGTGTTTACTATATGAACGCATTTTCAGAGAGAGCGGCCTCCGCCAGCTTGGCGATCTGCTACGGGAGCGCTGAGAGCTGTTGCTGGGAGACCGCGACGACAGCGGGGAGCCTAGCGGAGCTACCGAGCATTTCAAGCAAGATCCAGGCGCGGAACAGCGAGGAGAGCTGGGATGGTTCGCCGGGGAATGATGAAATTTCCAAAGATTCCATGGTTTACACATGATCCATCGTCAACAATGTCAGTTCAGATGGCGAGGAGTCGATACGCAAGGTGAACGGCAGAACACTGAGCCAGGCTCAATACAAGGAGATGAAGTCCACAGCGAGACGCATTGAGTGATTCTCATCTCGGACAGGACACAGTGGGATGAAACTCCACGAAACCTCTGGTCTTCGGCGGTTGAAGACCGAAGAACTCCGTGGCCGTGAGGCCTCCTCGGCACTGAAGCGGATGCGCCATGTGCAGAGTAGTGACTCAGTCGGTTTTCGCAACTCCCTCGGGAACGTTCGCTTCCTGGACGGAAAGTGTCTTGGATGAACTCTCCCGGCATTCGAAAATGCGTGTCATACACTGCCCACCGACCCCTAATCATCTTCTTCCTCTGGAACCTAGAGCCGAACCTCCTCATTACCAACCCTCATCCCTTGTGAAAGTACACGGATTCTCAATTGTGTTTCGCGCCTGGATCGTGCTGGAAATGCTCGGTAGCTCCGCTAGGCTCCCCGCTGTCGTCGCGGTCTCCCAGCAACAGCTCTCACCGTGCCAGTAGCAGACCGCCAAGCTGGCGGAGGCCGCTCTCTCTGAAAATGCGTTCATATAGTAAACACTGCGGGCAAAGTTCCTATACCCGTTGCCGCCTCCCAAAAAAATGGGTGACGATCACAGTCCCGGAGCAAGGCTGATGGACGCATTCTTTTGAGGGGGAGAGAGAGCGCGCCAGCGATGAATTCCGACGGCTCTGTAGTACAGACCGTCCAGGCACCTTAGGGGCAGGTAGAGGCTTCCTTTTCCGCATGATCTGAAATACGAACTTAGCGTGGAGAAAGAAAGCTTCTGCCCCTGATAGGGATGCCTCCCAGTGACCACGATTTAGATCATCTCCATCCGGCAAACAGAGTCATAATTCGAGCTGCCATGAAACAGGAAGATCACTTGCTAGCTGCAGTTTCCGACAAGCATGTCGCTACTACAATCTCGAAGTCCGAGTACAAATGTCTCTCTTCCCACTCTGCTGAGGATAGATCGAAATCGATGAGAGCTGTTAGACTTCGCCAACTTTCGGAGTTCGAATGCTGTCCCCATCTTTCCGTTCACAACATGGTCGACTCCGACGTCCAACAAGTGAGAACACTCTCCGAGGAACGATCCAGGTGTTCTAGATGTACACTTTACTACTTCTTCACTCCAGATGTTCTGGAATCTCATCCGACAAAAAGTCCGCGTAGGCAAGACTCACAATCAAGGCTCATGGACGCTTAGCGGCGAGCGGCCGGTACTCATTAATGGGAGCTTGCATGTATTCCTCGCCTTCAAGGATTAGACAGCTTTCGGCGCACGTTTCTGCCGACGTCACGGCTTCCGCACTTGAATGCCACCGAGATGCAGCAAATTCGCAGGCGAGGCGAATCGAGCGTCCAAAAGGGGGCATAAACTGCTGAAATCCTCAGTATTTTGTCAGATTCGGGTCTCAAAGGGATTTCGCGGCGTAAAAAGTCTCGGAAACATAGGACGGAGGCATCCAATGTCCCTACGTGGCCCGCAGATGAACTTCGTCCTCGTGATTGGACCCCCCCATGAATATCATGGCGACGCTCCTTGAATGAGTGGGTGTCTCACAGAACCCTCCGAAATTCAGATTCAGCGCGCTCAGTTTCCGTCTGCAGGAATGCATTCATTAGCTGATCGCCGGGACTGTGACACAGACCCAAAAAAATCAGTGCAGGCAGTGCTGCTGCGCTGCTGTGGATTTCGCGTGACAACGTTGCTTCCTCTTTGTGCATGCGATGTCGGGACAGGGTGCCAGCTTCATGATAGTGATACGGTTGTTGTTTGCGGCGGGCAGCAAATGAGGTAGTTGTAGTTGTTGTCGTAGTTGCGGTATCTTATGATTATGCATATTTTTTGTCGTGTGGGGTTTGGGTATTTATTGATCCAGATTGGAGCGATTTGTATGTTTACATTGAGCTCTTCTCAGCGGACTTCTTCCCCCCAGTTTCCTAGGGTTCTTCTCGTTTTGTTCAGCAGAGATGGGTTCTGTTTATCCTCAAGGAGTCCTAGTCGTTCGAGGAGATCATCGTCTGTGAAGTGGGCGTCGTTGCATTCGAAGATGACTTGTTTTACATTCTCTTCGAACATGCCGCACCTTTGGCAGGTACTGCTTCCCTGCCTATCGGAATACATCGAGTGTGCTCTGGTTTGCAGCCTGCCTGATCTTGCCAGAGCTAGGAGAGCATCACCTCGCCGATTTTCGTCACGCCCACGTCTATCGAAATCGGTGGAGATATCAGGGAAATAGTGGTCGGGAATGGGCCGAAATACGATTCCGAGAAATCGAGCCTCGAAGTTTGTGACCATCGAAGTGAGGGCTCGCCATTCCCTGTGGTTTTCACCTCATTTCTCGGCACCAGAACCAGCTAGAGACTTGAATCTTGTTTCGAAATATAGGTGAGGAATTTCTCTCGGAGATGAACTAGAACTATCGGGGTCCGAGCAGGGTAAAATTTTCGAAAATGATGAGGAAGATGAAAAAAAACTTCTTTCCTCCTTCGCCAAAGCTGTTCTCTAAGAGAACGATTCCGATTCCTTCAATTCCAGTTCATTTAAGAGCCACATTCATCAGCAACAAATAGAAACAAGCCGCATAAAAATCGATGACTCCCAATAGGAGAAATCAGGGAAATGGCGGACCTGATTCGACCGAAGTTCTCTGCCCATTCGGCCCGCTTCGACGCCTACTGGTTTCAACCCCATTTCTCGGTAACAGAACCAGCTAGAGGCTCCAATTTTTTTTTAAATTAAGCATATGAATTTCTCGCGCAGACGAACTGAAGCTATCGGGATCCGAGCCGGGGAAAATTTTCGGAATTGAAAAGGAAGATGAGGGAAAACATATTTTTATCGTTCGCCCGCGATGTTCTCCGAGAGAACGACTCGATTCATATGGCTCTCGTTCAACGAAGAGCCACCCCAATCCCATGAGTAGAAACCAGGGAAATGGTGGACGGGATTGGGCCGGTAATTGGACAGAGTCAGAGTTACGTCTGAACAACGAAGATTGTATTGATATTACACAACGGTGATAGAACAACAAGGCTATGACTTAATCTTTAAAAAGCTCCCAAACAATAGAACTCGTCCCCGCTCGCTGGGAGCTCCTCCCCCCCCCGATCCCCCGGAAGATTGTCGCCGATCACTCAATCGTGACTCAACCAGATACTGACGTCTCTCTTCCGATTCTTGGAGCCAACGATTCAAGTTCTCCCCTGTCTTCAGTTTAAGAGCAGCGAAGATGTTGCACTCGGTTGTCGGGCCATCATTGAAGTCCAAGATAGCGGAACAGGCATTTCTATGACACGCTTGCCCGCGTATCCAACCTTTGGCGGGTATGCCCATACAAGGTTATGGAAACTTTCATTGCGATTCTGTGCGAAGGTGATTTTCATCTGAAGCGTTTCGAAGACTGATCGACAGGCCTGCATACAAGCGGGCGCGATGCTAGGAGGGCCGTGAACGTATGAGGCGTCCTCTTGGCAGCAACTGCTCTTCCATATCTGCACCAGCTGGATGGAAAAAGATGACCCAAATGGCTCGTTTCATGTCTGCTACCGAATCAGAGTTCTCTCTGATAGACTTGCCATGGAAGCATTGAATTTTCCGCATGGCAGCATCGTTCAGGCGTCCTCTCCCAACTAGAGGTTTCCCATCCGAAAGCTAGATCTTTCTGGTTTTCTCCCTCAGTTTCCGCAGGCTGCAGCCCATTTTTTTCGTAATATTGTCATGAAGCTCAAGGAAGCCACATTCAGTCGAGGTACTCCAAAGACGACAGTATCTGGACAGGTAGCCAGAGAGCAGTCAGCGGAGACCACATGTACGTCACATGCAAGCGATTCTGTGCGCAAGACGTGTAGGGAGCGAGAGTAAGGCGAGAGAGGAGAGATTGAATAAAAAAGAGACGACGAGACGAAGACAGTGGAGTCGAATTGTGGACCCTCACGCCCGTCCCTTTCTTCCACCCCAACAGCCCTAGCTTTAGAGTTGAAGCGCCCCGCTCCGCTCTGAGAGAATCGTGCCCTGACCCAACGTCCCGTCCGACCTCGCCCTTCCACGCTTCCGAATTGTGTCCGAGTAAGTTCGCCTACTTACTCCGGGAGCGACGGCCTATCCATTCCCCAGGTCGCTAGGACGACCTGTGAGCGAGCTTTAGTAGATAGCGGAAACCTCGTTACAATATGACAAACACACCATCTTTCCTCAACTTGAACAGAATAGGGATTTCGGTGCAGAATCGTTTTGATTGTACTCGAGTCCTGGTCCCCGCAATAGACGACGTATCGCAAACTTCGCGTAGCTTCTGATCTTTCAAATAGAGTGGCCATTCCGGTGGACTCCATCGAAGAGCTTGGACCCCAATGATTTCGTTGGCATTCTTCTTAATGGGCCTCCCACCACTCATCGTATTCCGCAGAAATTTGATCACCTTTGAACTGCGTGCAACCTTTGCAGTACTGGACGGGCATACGAAAATATGGAGTCAGAATCATTATCTTTCCCGAGGAGTTCTCACTGAGAGAGCCTTGTCATTCGCAAACTGAGACAACGGAACACTTTAGTACCTACGATGACACATGTAGATTGAGAACTTTCCCGCTCTTCACTCCTATCACAGAGCACAACCCATTCAACGAATTGTGCCCTGGTTTCTGCCAGGACCCATCCCCACTGACAGCCACATCCATGCCTCCAGAGAGCCGTGCTTCCTCTTGCGAAGCCCGGAGCATGCTCTTCTCGGCCTCGCCGTCAATGCAGCATGCAGACAGGACAACCCTCGTTGACATTAAGAGGGCTTGGTGGAGATGGGAGTTCCATCTGAGCACAGAACTTTTCGAGTGCAGGCCGACCCAGCCCAAGAGATCGCATCGCAACGGTTGATCGTCTGTTTACATCATAGATTCGCTTCGTGTCCTCGAGTCTGGCGGAACTCTCCATCTGCTCGATGTTGCCACAAGTTTTGCAAGTCAAGCTGTACCCCGACCACAACGCATAGACCACGTCTTCCGTCATTTCCACAGGCCCACCGCATGTACAGCGACAGAAACTTGAGATCGCCGCAAACAACAAATCACGATCATAAAAAAGATGGTCAGACCAGCTAAATGAGGACTGCTCTTCGTCTGGCTGCGGAGGTAACTAGCGGCTGGTCTGTAGCTCGGGCTGAGACGCTGAGTCTGAGAGGCCGACCGAGGTGGGCGTTTCCCCGCGAGGTTGTTCAACAGCGCTAACATACCGATTGCCGTGAAACCTACGCTTACGACGTTTGAACCGTTTCGTCGGCCGCGTTTCTCGCCTCGGCTCTGATCCTATGTCGGAATTCGAGTCGCTGGAAGGTTCACCATGTCCCATTTTTCACGATAGAGAATGACATCGATCGACGTGTGCCGTCTCCCCGGCTAGCTCGACTCCGGCCCGTCTCACTGCGCGCGCGAAGCAGACTGTCTGCTCAAAGAATGAACGCATTCCACTAGCGGCAGCAGTTTGTTGAAGCGGGTGATTTAGAGAACGTAGATGCTCCCCACGGATGGTATTTGTTTCCGTGGTTCGGAAACGGTTTCCCCGCCTGAACGAGTGAACATCAGAGCTTCGCTTGATAGTTCTCAACGACCTTACATGACACATCCAGATGATATGAACAAAATGGTTGATATCTAGGAAACTGAGCGGATATCGAGGTTCGATTCATTTGGATACTAGAGGGGCCTGTCCTGCATCGAACCATGCCACAAACAGAAAACGCGATTTTTCCCGAGTTTTAGTGAACATTCCCCCTTAACGAGCCTCCAGGATTTTCGACAGCGTTCGC
The DNA here is from genome assembly GCA_037576195.1 of Phytoseiulus persimilis. Classification (NCBI taxonomy): domain Eukaryota; kingdom Metazoa; phylum Arthropoda; class Arachnida; order Mesostigmata; family Phytoseiidae; genus Phytoseiulus; species Phytoseiulus persimilis. Next base: position 53,241,965 of record CM075101.1, on the reverse strand, counting down.
CTCTCGGCGCGGAGAGGACCTCCCGCATTGCTTTGATGTCGCGCATTGCTTTGATGCCGCAACCTCCTCTTTGACTGCTTGTTGGGCCTGCCGATATTCTCGTTCAGCGTCGGCCACGTCTAGCTTTGTTTTCCGTGCTAGTCGCCACAGCTTGTTCCTATTCCGACTTATCCTCTCCAGTTTCGACACTCGTTCGGAGTGGATCGTAGGGCCGTCTTTGATTTTCGAGAGTGGATGGTTTGATTCTCTCATGGACCGCCCGATGCTCCCTCGCATGACGTCGTACGATATGCTGTCAAGAGCTGCTGCGCGCTCGAGTTCCGCTTCGATCAAGCTGCAGGCCTTCCTGTCGTCGACCTTTCGTTTTTTTAGATTGTCAGCTCTCGTTGTGCTGATGTATTGCATTCTGAGAAGCTTGTGCTCGCTGGTCGACGTTATCTCTCCCCTTTCATTATTATGAGCCCAGTTGATGTTCTCTAGGGCCTTGTCATTGACCATGATGTAATCGATCGCTTCCTGAGTGAATCTCCCCTCACACTTTTCGGTCGTGTTGCGGATCGTAAGCCCGAGTTCTACGGTGAACGCTTCCAGGAGTTTCCCTCCGCGGTTGATCCTGCCGTCTAGTCGAGTCAGGTGGGAGTTTGCGTCCCCGCCTAGAAATAGACGGTCCTAGCTCGCGCTCCTGGTCGTGATGAAGGACCGTATGGAGTCAAGGAAATCCTCGTCCTGCTCCTTCGAGCCATGCGCGAAGTGGAAATATATTATTATCCATCGATGATCCTCCATTTGGGCTGCTTGTGCTAGCCAGTCGCTGCCTTTTCCAACCCAGGTTATTTCCAGTTTGATTAAGGTCCACTTGGCCCTATTGAATCTAGTTCCATTTATTGGGTGCATGCAAAAGTTCTGGGCCCCCAATTTCAATCGCTCATAACTCCTAACTAATGAAATATACGAAACGTGCGGAATTCAGTCAGCTTTCAGATGGAATCAACCGCAATGATCGTCCAAAAACACCGTGCTTATAGGAGCGATTTTACTGAAAGGGTCGAAATTCGAAAACTCGCGATTTTGCAGTTCCGGCTAAACTGAGATTATGACCCCCTATTTTCTCTTCAGAATCATAAAGTTCGTCGAAAAATAAGCGGTTTCAAAAAAAAATTGAGCATTTCGGCCACGGCAAAGCGGAGATATCGGCTCCCGAAGATTCGACCTTTTTGTGATTTTTTGGTGACCTTTTTTCCCGCCAATTGAATGGTCTCATGGATGGGATACGGTGGAACTGCCCTGGAAACGCTCGGGAGCCTCTTGAAAATGTTTTCTCAACACAGAGTGATCGGCATGTCTTCCCTCCGAGACAATGAGTTCGATTGCTCCGACAGAGAGAACTTGCTGGCTTTCTCACAAAATGTCACGTTCTCGAATGTTAGGCTACGAGAACCGACGCTGGGGACGAGAGAGATTGGGATTCCATTTTCAGTATCGTTCCACTCGTGCGACGACCAACAGGTTCTTCCAACGCGCTCATTGCAGCACCGAATCTTTTCTGTTTCCCGTGAAGTTCGTGGAAGTTTCAGAAACTCTAGCCATCATCCCGGAATGGCCAACCGAGATAAACTGACCCGGAGCGCAATGCTCTACGAGTTCCTCAAGGGGAATTCAGCGGCGGAGACGAAGCGGCAAACGGAACCCGTGTTCCGTGAAGCCACTCCGTCTCTTTCCACAGTGAAGAGGTGGTTCGCCAAGTATCGAGACGGCAATCAGGACCTAAACGATGAGCCACGATCAGGCCGACCTGTCGAACTGAGTGACGACGACTTGGTTGCCGTCGCTGGAGAGACGAAAATGATTCCGACAATCCGACTCTTATTCTAAGGTCCCTCCTTGCAAGGCGAACAACGACGAAAAGTATCGAGAAAACAATTTCAAGACGCTCCTGAGCGTTTCCAGGGAAATTCCAGCGTATCCCATCCATGAGACCGTTCGATTGGCGGAAAAAAGGTCACCAAAAAATCACAAAAAAATCGAATCTTCGGGAGCCGATATCTTCGCTTTGCCGTGGCCGAAATGCTCAAGTTTTTTTTTTGAAACCGCCTATTTTTCGACGATCTTTATGATTCTGAAGGGAAAATAGGGGGTAATAATCTTAGTCTCGCCGGAACTGCAAAATCGCGATTTTCCGAATTTCGACCCTTTCAGTAAAATCGCTCCTGTAAGCACGGTGCTCTCGGACGATCATTGCGGTTGATTTCATCTGAAAGCTGACTGAATTCCGCACATTTCGTATATTTTATTATCTTCCTGCGTCTCCTGGGAGCGGAGTTATGAGCGATTGAAATTAGGGGCCCAGAACTTTTGCATCCACCCAATATATTCAACACACCAGAGTTGATGAGGGACCTGCCCTCGAATATACGGGGTGCACGTTTCTTCATTCCTGGCTGGTTGGTGGGCCGGGCATTCTGTCAGTTCTGATTGTAGCCTCCCAATTTTTTTAGGCAGGTCTCGATCCTCCTTCTCCTTTCGCAGTCGAAACTGAAGAGGTGGATGGGTTCGGGGCCGGTTTGCGAGTCCATTTGTGCTTTGAGTCGTACCTGCAGTCGCGCCTCTCATTCCTACTGGCCGTCGAGGGTCCGTTGGGAGGAGGAAGCTGACTGGTCGACGGTCGAGCATCATCTTGGCTCCTGGATGGCCTTTGATGGTGCATCTCTGGTCGAGGGGCTTGCGCTGGTCTGATCGGTCCAGGCTTTGGCCTTGTCTTTTCGCCGGCCTGACTCCAGACTTTCTGGGTGATCTTGTCCGTTCGCTTCTCCTGGCGTTAAGCGGAGTCACGTTAGCTTCTTGAGAGGGTTTTGGTTCCCTACTGTAATCGTCTCCTACGTGCTCTAAGGCCTGGACTCTTGAAGGGAAGGGATCTCACGGTGATTCGTCGTCACTCCGTTTATTCGATACTTTCATCGACGCTACCACTCGCTCCGCTCGTGGCCGTCTCTCATGCATCTCTCTTCACACACACATTCCACACACCGACGCACACTCTGCTGACGGCGCTAACATTCATTCTCTCTCCACTCTCCTCTGGATCTCGGCTAAACCGCGATCACTTCGAGTCACTCCAACTCGAGCCTACTACATTCGACCACCGCTACCAAAACCTGCCTCCTGGCGGTGTATTCCATTCATTCATACAGCCATTCCAATACCATCAATAATACTAGCCTAGCATAACCTAAATGAGTATTCGTGAGCGAGCGCAACTACCGTTGTTCAAAGGTCCGCGCTATGGATCATCTCGGTCCCTCCTGCGCTTATGATGCTCGTCGCTCGTTGACTTTCCTTTCGCAAATATCGTGGCCATTCACGCATTACAGTAAGGGTGGTGCCGGGATCTCGAAGCACAACGGGAACCCCAGCAGCTCTCGGATCCGAACGTACTCCCTTTCGCGAGCATCGTCCTGCCCTTCCGTCGGTGCCTCCTCTTCTGTCGAAACAGCCAGCTCCGTTGCGGGACCGTCCGTCCGCTCATCTTCTCCCGGGGTGGCCCTCGTGGTCCCCGTGCAGTCCGCCATGATGTGGCCATCCTGCTGGCATCTCCAACACCGCGGTATCCCTCCTGGCGGGCACATCCTTCCGTAGTGTCCTCGTCCTCCACATCTGAAGCACTCCTGCCCTCTGGCTCTGCATCCGGCGAAACCCCACTGATGGCGGTTGTCCCCACAGCCTCTGCATTGCTGCCCTGGTGCACATCCTTCTCCGGCCATGGTTGAGATGAAAAGACTTGTTTCTTCCTCTTGAATCCCGTCTGCGACTTCTTTTGCGCGCTTTCGTCACGCCCTCTATCTCAACTTCCACTTGATTCAAATCTACCGCTTCGCTTCTTCGAGTCAAAACATCATCTTCGATTTCCCTACGCTGCGCACTCTATACTCGCTCTGCCCACGCTACCTAATGTTGTCCTCAACAGACTACTACTTCGAATACTTGAAATTACTAGGTTTACGCCTCGACTCCCTATCTGGCTGTCGTCTTCTACCTAATTCTCTTTGATCACTCGCAGGTGATTCCAATATCGCTGAATTCATATCAATTGTTTGATTCGAACTTCCCTGCGTTTCCTGCTGTTTGTTCGCTCCATCCTCTACCAATGTCTGGTTCCAATCCATCGGTGTGCCACCCGAATCGCTGCTGATGTTGATGACTTCTGAGCTCTCCGAACTTTCTTCCTCCAAGGCTTCCTCTTCTTCGTGGTGCGGTTGAAACCACTTGAGCTGTGAACTGTGAGCTGTACAGACGTAGTTTCGTTCGCCTCCTAATTCGGTCAGCTCGTACGAATCTTTCGGCAGGACGCTAGTAATGACCATAGGACCGCGGAATTTCCGCTGCAACTTCGTTGGCGACCCCGTTGGTATTGGCAGTCGTCTTACGAACACCACATCTCCCAGCGAAAATCTGATATGAGCTCTTTTTTTCAAATCGCTATAGTACGCGTACTTGTCCTGATTTCGCTCCAAAACCTCCCTGATCTGACCTTGAATTTCTGCTGCCGGTTGCCACACCCTATCTTGAGCTCCTTCGATCACTTTCTCGTGATTGTTTACTCTTGGAACATAGCCGTGCAACACCTCGAATGGAGACTTCCCCAAGCTTCTCGACACCGTTCTATTCATCCACATCTGCACCTCTGGTAACCATCTCGTCCAGTCACTCCGGTCCTCCTTTTTGCAGAATGATCTCAATAATCTAGCTATTTCCTTATTCAATCGCTCTATTTGCCCGTTGGACCGCGGCAGTTGTGTACTGATCTTCAGATGGGTGATTCCCTCTTTATTCAAGAACGCCTCGAAATTTTTAGACGTGAATGCCGTACCCCGATCTGACACTAACTTGTTTGGTTTCCCGTACATTTGGAACACTCTCTCCAAGAACTTGATCACCTCGTCGGTCGCTGTTGACACCATTGCCTCCATGACCACAAACTTTGTGAACCCATCTACAACCGCGATGATATGCTCCTTCCGATTTGATTTGATCAACGGCCCTAGGTGGTCTATGAATAACTTCTCGAACGGCCTTCTTTCCGGACGAATCGCATTCGTCAGTCCTTCGCCTTTGCCACTCTGTTCCTTGTTGTAAATGCAGTCCAAACATGCTCGGAGATGAAATTTCGTATAATCCTTCATCTTCGGGAACCAGTATCTTCTCCTTATTAGCTCCAGAGTCTTATCCTTGCCAAAATGCCCCGCCTTGTCGTGATTCATAACCAAGATGTATTTTCTCAACGTCTTTGGAACCACGAACAATTTCTTGTCCCCTTCTTCTTTGTAGAGTATTCCTTGCACCTCGCAGAATCCTCCTATCATGCTTTTCTCCCTCACGGTCCTTTCTCGACTGCCTTTCGCCGGAACCTCCATCCTTTTCTTGATATCCTCATCTGTGGCTTGAATTGCTCTGAATTGATCCTCCTCTGTCTGTGTTTTAATCAGCTTCACCGACACTGAATCCGTCGGCATGAACTCTTCCTCAACTTCTTCGCCCTCTTCATCCGGCTCTCTACTAAGTGCATCCACATGACCCATTGAAGTTCCGGCCCTATGCTTAACATCGAAATCGAATTCCGCTATCCTGCTGAGCCATCTACTCAGCTGTGCCGATCCTCCCAGTGCTTTGAGCGCTGCTACCGCGTTACAGTCGCTCACCACGGTGAACTTCTGCCCGTAAAGATAATGCCTCAGTCGTTCCATCGCCCATACGACTGCCAATTGCTCCAATTTGGTTGAATGATAATTCCTTTCGGTTGTCGATAATTTCCTACTGATCGAGTACACCATTCTCCATTGCCCGTTGTTTTCTTGCAACAATATCGCCCCCAAGCCCACTAATGACGCATCCGTGTGGAGCTGAGTCGGTCTGCCTGGCACGAACCGATCCAATGACGCGCCCATCAGTGCCCGCTTCAATTGTTCAAACGCCGCATTGCATTTTTCCGACCACTCGAACTTTGCCTCCTTCCTCAATAACTCCGTTATTGGACTCGCTATTGTCGCGTAATTTTTCACGAACCTCCTGAAGAATGACGCTAACCCGAGGAATCTTCTTGCCCCGTGAACATCTGTTGGTGCTTTGTAGTCTATGACTGCGTTTAGTTTCTTTTTACCCGGCCTGATTCCGTCCTTCGAAACCCTGAACCCCAGAAACTCAACCGACTCCATGAAAAACCTACACTTCTCTATTCGAATTGTCAAGCCCGCCTGCTGAAGTGCCTTCAGGACATTTTCTATCTTCTCTAGGTGTTCTTGGTACGTGTCCGCAGCAGTTATCAGATCATCCAAATAAGGGAATGTCTGTTGCGATCCAATCGTATTCTTCACCTTCATCATTAGCTCCTGGAACTTTGCTGGTGCATTAAATAACCCCATCATCAGTACTTTCGGTTCGAAGTGCCCCTCCGGTGTCACGAACGCCGCCTTCTCCCTTGCCTTCTGTGTCATCGGAATCTGGAAGTATCCCCATGCCAAATCGAATGTTGAATAGGTCTCCCTTCCCCCTATCTCATCCAAGACATCATCAATCAGTGGCAACGGATAGTTGAGTCGCTTCGTCTGCGCATTCAGCTTCCGATAGTCGATCACCATTCTCCATCCACCGTCCCCTTTCTTTACCAGTAAAACCGGACTGGCATATGTTGACTGCGATGGCATTATCATTCCTGCTCCCTTCATCTGTTCGAGAATATCCCTCAGAGCCTCCTTCTCTACCACTGAATAACGATATGGCTTGCTCCTAACCGGCTGACTACCTTCCACTTCTTCGATATCAAACTCCTCCCAAGTTGTATTTCCCAACTCACTCATGGAAGTTGCCACGACACTCCGATACCGGTTGATCAGTGTCACCAGCCTGTCGTGTATTGACCTCGGTAATCTCGACCCTACGATGACTTGCTTTTCTTCGATCTCTTTCGACTGGATTGTCCCGCCTCTGACCGCCTGTCCTACGGTTGCTGCTTTATCCTTCCTTTTCAACTTGAATATTTCTTCTTCGGTAATCATTCTTCCCCTTGTGATCACCGTACCTTCCTTCAATACTAGCTCGGTTCTCCCTCGGTTCGCTACAGGTATGATCACTCCTTCCTCGCTGAGCTCGTACAGCCCGCCCAGTGGTATTTCCTTATCCTTCCTTTCCCCGTTGGTGGTTTCTAGAAGTATTAGCCCCTCGCGCTGGACGCCATCTTCTTGAGTTGTCACTGTCTCAACTAACGCCAAGCTTCTTGGTTCCAAACGAACCTCCGACTTCAGAGTCAACTTCACCTTCCTGTTCTGCTGTGGCAACACTTTAGCTATCTCGTTGAACGCTCGATTCTCCAACACCCATGCCTGACCTTCCCTGTACACCGTGACCAGTGCTGGGTTATCCAAAAGATCTTTGCCCAACAGAATTTCGTCTCCCTCCAGAGCTCCTTCTGGCAAAATTGTCATCGTCACCCTGTCCAGCTCTAGTCCGTCTACTTCTAGCTGCACTTGTGTCTGTCCGATCGGCGTACACGATCCTCCTCCTACTCCTCGAATTTTCGCTACCGCGCTCGGTCCTACTTCAAGCTTCAGTGCCTTGGCTGCTCCCATCGGAATGACACTAACATCTGCTTCAGTATCCACCTTCGCTTGCCACTGAATTCCGTTGACTTTTACCTCCTTTATACCTTTGCTTTCCCCTGGAACGATTTCCCTCACTTCGTCTTCTCTGCATTGACGTATGTCTGACTCTACCTCCTCGATTCTTGGTGACCCATGATCGGCCCGTTCTTCCACCGCTTCCATCTGCCTGACTCGTCGGCAGTCCGCGGCCACGTGTCCTCGTAGCTTGCAGCGGTTGCAAATGATCGGTTCTGGTCTACCCGACGAGTTTCTGGTGGGTGTTGACTCCCGCCACGTCAGTTCTCTATTACCGCTGTCCGCCGCGTGGTACCGACCACTTCCTGTTGGTTGCTCGCGACGACGAAATTCATCTAGTGGCTGTCTTCGCCAATCCCCCATAGCTCCTCCTTGAAATCTGCCGTACGAATTCGTTCGCGGTGGCGGCACTGTGAATCTACTCGTTTGTCGACTGTTTTGTCCGTTCGGGCATCTCGCCTGCTTATGGCCTTCCTTGTTGCAATTATAGCAAGTCACTCCCGCGTCGAATCGGTTCTCCCTACGATCTGACCCCGGAAAACCCTTCCTTCCTATTTTCCTTTCGATCTCAATGCTTTCAGCCATATCCCTGATTAAGTCAGAAGTTGTCTTATGCCTTCGGCCCCTCATTTCGTGAACCATGAATAGGTACTCCGGCAGCAGACCTTCCAGAATCTGACCCTTTGTCTCCTCAGGACTCAATTCCAACTTCAATGCAATCGTTTCTTTTTTCCGCACGTACATTTCGATACCTTCTCCCCTCTTTTGATTATTTCGCAAAAGCTCTTCCATTAAGTCCCGTTTCCTTTCCCTCGGAATGTAAGCCTCTTCGAATGCCTGAACCCACTCTTCGAAGTTTTCCGCCTTCGATCCAAAATCACGATGCCAATACTTTGCCGGGCCAACCAACTTGTTAAACAGCACTGCTTCCGCAAAATCCCATGACCACTTACCGGCCTTCCTTGCCAGCTTGAGATCCGTCAGCCACTCGGTCGATTCGGCCACCGAGCCCCCGGCGAACTCCTTGACTCCTCTTGATGTGTCGTGCACCTTCTCACGCCATCCTGCGTTAACCTTGTAGCCTTCCATGGCTCTCTCGATATTTTCCTTCCTGAGTTGCTCGACTTCCTTGCGAAGCTCTTCCACGAGTTTTTCCATCTTGACGTGACCTTGACCTTAACTCCTGATTTTTCACTTATCACCAATCCACTCCACTTCAAGAGAATCCCACCGCTGCTGTAATCGTCTCCTACGTGCTCTAAGGCCTGGACTCTTGAAGGGAAGGGATCTCACGGTGATTCGTCGTCACTCCGTTTATTCGATACTTTCATCGACGCTACCACTCGCTCCGCTCGTGGCCGTCTCTCATGCATCTCTCTTCACACACACATTCCACACACCGACGCACACTCTGCTGACGGCGCTAACATTCATTCTCTCTCCACTCTCCTCTGGATCTCGGCTAAACCGCGATCACTTCGAGTCACTCCAACTCGAGCCTACTACACTACCTTCCTCTTTCGATTTGCAGGTCGGACCTTTGACTTTTCTGCGGTGACTTTTGCGATGGCTCCTTCGAGGTTCTTTTTTTTTTTGCAACCGATTGCTTGCCTCCGCTTTGTCACCTATAGCTGTTCTGAACGCGCATCGCTTCTGTCGCAAGTGATGCTCGTCATCCTTGCCGAAGTTCTGGGTTTTGTTGATTGCCCTCTTAGATCCGTTAAAGATTATTTTGACACACGACTTGTTTTTGCCGTAGCAGACGACGTCATCGTTTGCGATTTGCGATTGTCGATTGTCATCCACAGGTTCGTCGTCATCCATCGTTTACCCTTCCCCAGCGTTATATTTACTGGCGCTAGCGTTATATTTTCTAGCGAAGAATTACGGATTTTGTCCATATGTCCGTATTGTTACTAGGCAAATTTTCGGCGTCCATTGTTGATTTTTGCTTACGAGCTTTGTATCTCTCATGTGGAAGCATTGTGGGAATCATAACAGTGTTCCTTGAGGCCCAGCTCATGGGCTGCCGCAGGCGGTACCAAGCTGCTTCTTGGGCTGACATCTCGACACTATTGAGAATTTTCAATGCCACTTTGCTCACCAGCTCAGTTTGATCGAATTCTGGATTCGCTTTATGTATCATTGGCAGTTCTCGGTGCAATTTACCTATTTCTCGATCGGATGTGTTGTTATACTGTTTGTAGAGGGGCTGCTCGACTAAAAATCGAAGCCGAGCGGCGATGGTCGATTTCTGGACGAACCCACCAATCTGAGCATTACTTTCCAACTCTGGAGGGGTGATTCCGGGCTCAATCTGAGCATTACTTCCCAACTCTGAAGGGGTGATTCCGGGGTCAATCTGAGCATTACTTTCCAACACTGGAGGGTGATTCCGGGGTCAATCTGAGCATTACTTCCCAACTCTGAAGGGGTGATTCCGGGTTCAATCTGAGCATAACTTTCCAACTCTGGAGGGGTGATTCCGGGGTCAATCTGAGCATTACTTTCCAACTCTGGAGAGGTGATTCCGGGGTCAATCTGAGCATTACTTTCCAACTCTGGAGGGGTGATTCCGAGACCAATCTGAGCATTACTTCCCAACTCTGGAGGGGTGATTCCGGGGTCAATCTGAGCATTACTTTCCAACTCTGGAGGGGTGATTCCGAGACCAATCTGAGCATTACTTCCCAACTCTGGAGGGGTGATTCCGGGCCCAATCTGAGCATTACTTTCCAACTCTGGAGGGGTGATTCCGGGCTCAATCTGAGCATTACTTTCCAACTCTGGAGGGGTGATTCCGAGACCAATCTGGCCATTACTTTCCAACTCTGGAGGGGTGATTCCGAGACCAATCTGACCATTACTTTTCAAGTCTGCAGGGGTGATTCTGAGATCAATCTGACCATCACTTTCCAACTCTGGAGAGGCGATTCCCGAACCAATCTGGCAATCACTTCCCAACTCTGGAGGGGTGATCCCGGGCTCAATCTGAGCATTACTTCCCAACTCTGGAGGGGTGATTCCTGGCTCAATCCGAGCATCACTTCCCAACTCTGGAGGGGCGATTCCCGAACCAATCTGGCAATCACTTCCCAACTCTGGAGGGGTGATTCCGGGCTCAATCTGAGCATTACTTTCCAACTCTGGAGGGATGATTCCGAGACCAATCTGAGCATTACTCCCCAACTCTGGAGGGGTGATTCCGGGGTCAATCCGAGCATTACTTCCCAACTCTGGAGGGGTGATTCCGAGACCAATCTGAGCATTACTTCCCAACTCTGGAGGGGTGATTCCGAGACCAATCTGAGCATTACTTCCCAACTCTGGAGGGGTGATTCCGAGACCAATCTGAGCATTACTTCCCAACTCTGGAGGGGTGATTCCGAGACCAATCTGAGCATTACTTCCCAACTCTGGAAAGGTGAATCCGAGACCAATCTGAGCATTACTTCCCAACTCTGGAGGGGTGATTCCGGGGTCAATCTGAGCATTACTTCCCAACTCTGGAAAGGTGAATCCGAGACCAATCTGAGCATTACTTCCCGACTCTGGAGGGGTGATTCCGAGACCAATTTGAGCATTACTTCCCAACTCTGGAGGGGTGATTCCGAGACCAATCTGAGCATTACTTCCCAACTCTAGAGGGGTGATTCCGGGGTCAATCTGAGCATTACTTCCCAACTCTGGAGGGGTGATTCCGGGGTCAATCTGAGCATTACTTTCCAACTCTGGAGGGGTGATTCCGGGCTCAATCTGAGCATAAATTTCCAACTCTGGAGAGGTGATTCCGTGACCAATCTGAGCATTACTTTCCAACTCTGGAGGGTTGATTCCGAGACCAATCTGAGCATTACTTCCCAAATTCAAATCAGAACCGCTGTCTCCTAAGCAACATCGTTGACCTGTCAAATAAGGAGAGCGCTTTCAGTATGGATCTCTGTCGTATGTTGGTTGAAACGAACATTCCATTGTATGAAGTGCAAGATGAATCATTCCGGAACTTCATATTGAAGTATTGCAAGCAACCTGTTCCCGATCAGACAACACTTCGGAAGAATTACCTCAAGAAGCTCTATGAGGGCACGATTCGAAGAATACGGGATTCTGTCGGTGAGAATCGCATATGGGCTCCGGTAGACGAGATAACTGATGTGAAAGGACAATTTGTTGTGAACACAATTATTGGAAGTCTGAATCCTGAGCAAGCATCCGGTTCTGAAGTCGTAGAGCGCACGAACCACGCGAGTGTAGCCGAAGCATTCACGAACGTCCTAAGTCTTCTTTGGCCCGATGGTGTGAGGCACGAGAGAGTGCTCCTGTTTGTGAGTGATACAGCTCCGTAAATGGAGAAGGCAGGGGCTGGACTGAGCGTACTTTTCCCAATAATGGTACATGTGGCTTGTCTTGCCCATGGACTGCAGCGTATTTGTGAAGAGATCCGCGTATCGTCTCCGGAAGTCGATAGTCTCGTCGCGAACGTGAAGAAAATTTTCGTCGAAGCTCCTTCTCGCGCTCGTGAATTCCTAGAGTCAGCGCCAGGTTTACCGCTGCCTCCGGAACCCGTCGTAACCCGGTGGGCCACATGGATATCTGCGGCTTTGTACTACGCGGAAAACTTCGATGACGTTAGAAGGGCAGTGGCAGAGCTGGATGGCAGCGCAGCGGCTGCGATCAGAAGATCTCAAGCCTTGTTCATGGAATCATCTCTGAAATCCCAGTTGGTGTTCATCTCCACTAACTTCTCAACGTTACCAGACTCCATAAAACGCCTAGAATGCATCCAGCAGTCGGTGACAGCTACCATCGAAATCTTCGAAAACGCGAAGAGGAAACTTTCCCACGCCGTTGGACCACTGGGAGATGTGATCAGGGAGAAGCTAGGAAGAATCGAACGACAAAATTCAGGCTACGGCATCATTCTACAGATCCAACTGGCGCTCCAAGGGTACGATATGAGCGCCGAGTTCCCGGATTTCTCGCCAGCCGATCTCGCGTCGTTCAAGTTCTCCCCTCTAGTCAGTGTTGACGTAGAGCGATCGTTTTCCCGCTATAAGTCTCTGCTTTCAGACCGCAGATATCGGTTGACTCCGGACAATGCGAAACTTCACATAGTTCCAATGTGTAATAAAGGGTAGACATCAATTTCCGTTTTACAGAGTGGGGGAATTCTCAGCCTCAGAAGCATTGATGATAGACGATAAAGTACCTAAGTGAAATGATGAAGAGCTCTTTTGTCCACCTCACTCTTCTGAGCAATTTCACTTGAGGACTTTTTCGTGTATCCTCAATGCTTCGAAGGCTGAGAATTTCCGTACTCTGTAATACGGGAATGGATGAATAAGGAGCTTCAGGATTGCGAAGCTCAAGTTTATACGTACAACATCATGGCATGGTGATTTCTCCGAGTACCCCTCGCCTCTTCGCGGATTTTCGCCACACATTCCCGCAGTTTTCGGTGCCTATTCCAGTGATTTTCAGTGCTTTTCTCCGAGATTTTCGATGCCTTTTTGCCTGCCTTTTTCCGCCTTTTCAAGTACCTGAAACCCCTATCTGTACCCATAACAATGGCCCACTTCCCGTGGAACCCGCTTTCTCGCACTTATTCGCAACGGAATAAAACGGTTATTTGTGCAAATTTTCCAGATTCTCAAGGGGGTAGACAAATGAATGCTGCGGACTCATTCACGGTCGTCAGAGCAACACCAAAATCTAACACAAGACTTCACCGTAAATTTGCAAGGTTTTGAGACTCACGGGAGTCCTGTGTCCTCGCTAGAACCGAAGTTGTACGGCTTGAAAAGCGGACTAATTTCGACCCTCAAATGACGACGCAAACCCAGACTGGCCCCTCAAGGTATTCGATAAAAACGTTTTCACGATGGAAGTCAGCTCGGGTGTATTGGCGAAGTTCCACTATGAAGGATCGACGAATTGGTTCGGCCGTCATAATCTGCGACTTGCATACAGGAATATTGTGAAACTGCACTTCGCTGGTACTCGCACCTCTCGGTTTATTCACTCTCGTGATGAATATCGGGCGCTTAACGCACGTTGCGACCGACCTCTTCTTCGTCACACAACAGAGTGTCTCTGTATTCTCTCTCTATCATCAACTTCCACTTCTCCCTTCCAATTCCGCCCGCGCGCCATCTTCTTCGAGATGGCCGGGGCGCTCTCTAGCGGTGGCGGGAACAATGAGCGGTACCTAGGGCTTGAGCTACATAGGGCGAGATCATTTAGCCTCCTACAATATGGCGTTTCATGGATGCTCAACCCGACTGATCAGAGAAACGAAAAAGAGGAAGAGGAACAGGGAAGCGGTGGAGCCATGAGAAGAGTCTTTCCCCAAAACAGTGACAGGTCCTGGGCCACAGTCAACCAGAACGAGTTCCGCGGTCCAGGAGAGCCTACTCTGCCTTGTCACCGAGCCGGCCGTCACGACAGCTCGCCCAGATACAGTCCGCAACACGAATTTATCGACACGCATTCTATGTGGATGATTTCCGCACCCGCTGGATAACGAAGTCAGTGTTGCCATGGGAATTCCACTAGGTGCGACAGACTTTGAGATTATATCAACCGACTGAGAAGAACTAAGTTTAGGCTCAGGATCGAACATTTTAGATATCCAGCTGTAACACGAAATTATCGACAGCGTTGAAATCGCGCATTCGGTTGGAGTTTCAGCATTTTCTCGTGAGGCTGATACCGACGAACGTCAAGTTAGTGCTAACGAAGGACACACAAGTACGATTTGTCGACTCAGAACTCCGGCTCGTCAAGATTTGTGAGAAAGAATTCATTCCCTCAATATGGGACGAAAACCGGCTCTGACTCCTCAAGAAAGGATTCGCATCGATCAATCACACGGCTCTGGGCTCGCAGCAAGAGCTATCGGACGAGAGATCGGCAGAACAGCGGACGTAGTGCTGCGGTATTTGAGATTAGGGGCGGAGTATGGCATCAGATCGTAGAAGAAACGAAGCACAAAGCTCTCAGATCGTCAGAAACGGAAGATAATTCAGGATGCGAGCAGCAAGAGTGTCTCTTGCGCTCAAATCAGAGACTCAAACAACCTCCCAGTGCATAAACAGACCGTCTGGCGTGTTTTGAGAAGTGCGTATCATCTGAAATTCAAGAAAATGTGCGGGAAGCTCCCGCTGACGAAAAAGCACCGAGACACTAGGCTCGATCGCGCCCAGGAATGGATGAGTTGGACTTCGGAATGGGATAAAGTTGTCTTCAGCGATGAGAAAAAGTTCAATCTGGACGGCCCGGATGGATTCCATAACTACTATCACGATCTTCGGAAAGAGCCTCGATTCTATTCCAAAAGACAGTCCGGGGGCGGTTCAGTTATGATCTGGGGAGCGGTCAGTCGCCGCGGGACGTTCCAAATCATCTTCGTGGAGACAATAATGCGTTCCGTGGACTATAAGCTGCTACTCGAGAACCACCTGCGACCTCAAGCTTTGGAGAAAGTTGGAACGGATTTCATCTTCCAGCAAGATTGCGCCTCCGTGCACACGGCGGCGATAATCAAAGATTGGTTCCGGGAGAGCGGAGTACGTTTTCTTGACCCCGACCTGAACATTATTGAGAACCTCTGGGGAACGTTAGCTCGGCTCGTCTATCCCAATGGGAAGCAGTACAACTCAAGAGAAGAACTGAAACATGCGATTCTTTCTTCTTGGGCCAGAATTGGGGAACGAGACATAAAACCACTCTATGATTCTCTCCCAAGGCGCATTTTTGAGGTCATCAAGGCGAAAGGGGGTTCGACGACGGATTAACTTTCGAGAATTCCGAAATCGTGGAATAAATCAGCCTGTCGATAATTTCATGTTACGGCTCAAAATCGATTTTCTGGAATCTTACGCGTCGTCTTCCTCGAATCGAAGAAATATTCTATCGCCACAATCGTGGTGATGCTGGGAGTATTCCATGGCAGCATAAACATCATCAGAGAAACGAGACATTTGTTGACGGCACCGCAACTTCGGTGATGACTCCTGTCTTATGGCTCCTTCTTTCCGTTGTGAGAATCAGCTGAGGAGGACACGCGACCGTGGACTAATAGGGATAAAGTTCGCTGTCGTACTCCTCGATCTTCCTCGTCCTCAATTTTTGACGGAAAAAGCCCGTCCAACATTTTCAATGGCCCCGGTGGAGAACCCCCGATTTCCGCGAAAAGGAGTTAGATGTTCACGCGCGGTAATTTTCCGAATGATCCCACAGCTCCCAATACTAAGTAGCACATTGTTATGATGAGGACTCAGTGATCTTTGAAAACGCAACGCAGTGCCTTTCCGAATACACAGCTCAATGCTGCTATCATGTATTATTTGCAAAGCTAATCGATCAAACGTGGCTCCAGCAGCAAGGCTCACGTGTTGCCTAGTCCTCTGCGTGCACTCCAACCTAAACAAACTGCACCTGGAGGCGACGTCCCACGAAGAGAGCAACGAATGATGGGTGATCTAGGAGCAAGTGCTTGAGTTATACGGAGGGATCTACAACAATCCTCCATCGCAATAGGAGGCCAAATGCAAAGACGCTTTGGCTACGACGGGAATCGCCATCCTGCAACATTCTAGGCTAGAGGAGGCCGGGGCACGTATAATCATGACTGGGACGCGATGAGCAACGTCGGAGAGAAGGATCTGAAATCCAGCTCGAATGAAGATCAAGTCATGTTTCGGGATAGGGATAAGGAGCAAAAAGTTCGGCCGCTCATGGCTTTGAAGAGCGGTTACTTCCAGACGACGCCGAAGCTCACAGCCACGAGCGTTCGCCCGCTGTCGATGCATTCAGCAGCTGAGACGGTATCTCGCTCGCGGACACGGGATGTATGTCCACCACTTCATACAACTGAGTGGACATATAGTCTGATCGCGGATCGAGAGGGAATCAATGAAGACCTTGAGGGAACGACCGCGGCAGGTGGCGAAAGAAACCTTGGGAAGTCGAAGAAGAAATACTTACTTGAGGTGGCAGATCAACTGAGGGCTCGATCATTGAGAAGTTCGAAAATATATTGAAACAGGTGCAGTGACTCCTCAGAATGCGCAGAGTGGTAAAAAGTTCGAATGTCTTTGGAGCACGGACATTTCGAGGTTCAACCAAGTGGCGTCTACAGGCGCATCATTCGCACTCTCTATGCTCTGGTGGAAAGCCGAGCTTGTCGACTGCCGCGCCTTTCTTGACTCTTTCAGGTTGGAAACAGAGATGAAGGGCCTGGGCACCCCTTTGGGAGCGGCGGCATCTTCATACGGGAGCTGGCCATTGGCTGAATCTCCCTCCGTGTCAACCTCGGTGAGGGTCTTGCAGGTGGAACCGTGAATAGCGGGGTATATAGGACTTCGGTTCCTGGTTGCAGCCGAAGCACGATGCTCTCCCAGAGATGGGGAGAATTTACCAGTTGATTTTCGAGGCATCTCGCATGCTCAGTTGACAATATTGTGATGTCAGCAAGATTGATTGTTCTCAATCGCGGGGCATGCGGGGTTGACCTGAGTGCCTAGCCTGAACAGAACTTGAGCCTTCGAACAGCTTCTGAACATCCATGTTTTGTGCCCGGCCAAAGTAGGGAAGACAGTGTGCAGGTTCAATATTGGTCTGGGAACCGGTTCTACGAATGACTCAGCGAAACAGTGGCTGCGTGCACGGTGGAGCGAGAGAAAAACTCTTCGAGCGCAGGTCGACAAAAACTTTAAATGCAGCGAGGAACAAAAGTTGGCCCACAAATGGACGCTTGCACGAGCGTGGCTCCCTTATCTGGAGCAGGCAGGACACCTCTCCACGACCTTGAAGGAAATGAGGAATCTCAAAGTAACGTGAGAGGACAGAGAACAACCGCAATACAGAAGAATCGCCGCCTTCATTCTTCGAACCACAAAAAGTCGGACAAGTTGACCGAAAGGCATCGATGTAATTCATCGAAACATGAACAAATGAAAACACGAATCACTCCGAGAACCTATGGAGCCTCCGAACCGAGAATCATTCTGGTGAGGAGTCGGAAACACACATGAGGCCGCCGACAGGCTCCAGAGCTATAGATCGTGGCGATTCGTGATTAGTAGAGCTTCCAATCATGCGGACATTATTTTGTCGAAAACCGTACGGACATTGCCGAGAAAACCGGACGAAAAATCGGATAGTTGGATTGAGGTGCTCAGTGAGCGCGGTCGATCCACTTCGGACCTCCATTTCCGGAGGAACGGAGCATTTCTTGCACATAACTGTGTTTTCAACATCGAGTAGGGAGCACTTCTTTACTCCCGTTACTCGAAGATTGAGTTTTCGATCTATTTTTGGTTCCAGGCGAGCCCCAAGCCGACTGGAAAGAGAGTGAGAGAAGGACCGCTGGGTACGCGGTTGGACGGATCTGGCAGACAGGCACAGCAATGAACCGTGAGCCGCGTTCGCTGCCATGGGTCTGGAATGTGTATTGGAGATTCGGCATGATTACAAATTATTAGTTCCGAGAATTTGAGTTCGACAGATGTGCATAATCTCCGGGCACTGCATTGAAATGATGATACGGAAGACGAAGGATCGGAAGACCTCTAAACCAGACATTAGAGTTCACGGCCCGAAACCAGACAACAGCCAAAGGAAAAGGACATGTCCGGGTAGTTGGAAGCTCAACTGATCAGTTCTCCCGAGCTTCCGGATACTTCGTATCTGCCTGAATCGTGAAATCGAAGGAGGTCGTTCCGATAAGCAGTTTCCTAAGTTCCAGCGGGAAAATCTAAAAGCTGAGAAGTATGATTATCGTTCTGATGACTTGCATTGACTTTATTCAGTCTGAGGTACAGGATCAAGCAGAGTCAGTTGTCGAGGCTGAAGCCTGCTCAACGAGTTTTCGTTTGATGAGTTTCATTTCTTCGTTCAGGATACCTGTGGCATACTCATACCTCCGCTTTTGTGCTTCGACTTCGTTGAATCGTGTTGCAAGCTCAATAATCCCATCGAGCTTCTTCGCGCGACTTCCCGATGCTGCGGGTCGACTCTCCCGTTGGCTTCGCTCCGGGGGCCCTCTTCCAGCGCTTGTCATGCATTGAGCGGTGATGAGGAACGATTTCGATGGAGCGTCTCCAGAATCCTCCAGGAACGGGAATGCAGGTCCCGTGATTTGGGCCATCGTAGCCACGGACACTGCTGGAATGTTGCTTAGAGCCACCGATACCGGCTCCATGTTCACGACATGTGTTTGAGACGGATGTTGTTGGGATCCCAGCACAAACTGTTGCATCAGCGACGATTCCCTCGGCGTCACATTCGCCGTGCCCAAGGTCCCAAAAAGGGCGTCGAAATCGAAATCTGAGAACTGTTGAGGGGATGCCGGTGCTTCGTTTATGCCCAACTTCACTTCTCGACGTTCGGGAGTGCTCAAAGTCTCCGGGCGGCTCTGAGATGATGGAGTTGGCTCCCTCGTTGCGGCCGACACCTCACTTGAACATTGAACCGTATTTGGGCGCATCGGCAGTTGCTGATGATGTCTCCACGACGCAGACCTCAAGCTTTCCATTCTGATGAATGCTCACGAACTCACTCGAAACGCAAAGAAGATTCAAAGCTCCAGACTCTGCAACCAGAAATACCACTCAGAAGGGTTTGTATCTTCAGCAACTGAATCTGACTCTTTTATGGTTCCGTGAGTTGCGAGCACCGCCTGAGAGAGCAAGAGTTGTGGTAGCGATTAGGGAGACCCCCTTCTCGAGTTCACGGGACTTTGTGCTGAGATTCTGAATTTCGAACGCCACCTCTTCGCTCTAATCGAGGATTTATGAACTTGACCCGGAAGAATACTCATATTCACCCCGAGTCGTTCTCGGAACCTGAGATTCGGCTTCATTCCGACTGCGGCCACGGAGCGATAAGTTATCCAGAGAGACCGCGTGCAACTCGACCCTGCGAAAGAGCAGCGGGGTTCTATCTTTTCTCAATCTCATGGTTGCACTCCGATTCGACAATTATTCTCCGAGCTCGAAGCTGAGTTCAAGCTTCGTCCCTCAAGATGTCGAATCACGAGAAATCAATTGGAGAGCCCAGTTCCAAAACGTCACATCTGCACTTTTTTGGTTATCGAGAAAACAAGGAAGAACTGTGGTCGTTTATCCACTCGACGGAAATGTCTTGATACTGAGTCAAGGTGACACAGCTACGGCGCGCTATCCATTCCTGTAAATGGCGTTCGAAATCCCTGCGGAAAAACGGTAAAACCCAACCTCGGTCAGATGGAGATGTGACGTTTTGAAACTGGAAGCCTGGAATCTCTACACCTGTATCCAGGAGTGCATGGAATCGGCATGCGAAACAGAGAAAAGAGATTGTGCTCTCGAGTCCGACCTAGATGTTGATGTTTATTAGCTTAGCGAACGAATGGAGTCTACGACGACTAGGAATCGGATCCAAAACGACGATGACGACGACAGTTGGGAGTTAACGACAAAACCAACGAACGAATAGCAGAATCCGACACGGGAGTGGGATCCACTCACACCTTCGGCTCGGGGGAATCGATTCCTTCAACAGCTCCGTATTTTTTCAACGCCGGGATGATTCCTACGTCCACCACGATGCTCCGGTCGCACGCACCCTGTTGCATTCAGATGAGCTGCTAGACGTTGAACACGGCGCTTCGTGACGCAAAAGATCCTACAGAAACTTTCGAGACAAACGCGTATATCGGCACCATCGAACCTCATCAAGCTGTAGCTCGCGGAATAGTTGCGTTCAAAAGCACCAGCCTTTCCTCGACGCCTTTGCACCGAGTGAATGACGATGTACTTGCTCATGTACGCGTCCTGTATAAACTTTGTCCCCTGCTCGTACAGACCGCCGTGATGCCTCTGCATGTCTGCCTGGGTCAGCGTTCCGACTCTGCACCAGTGGTCGCCACTGTGATCACAGGCTAAGGAAGGGGTCGAGCCACTGCTCGAAATCGTCTGTCGCTTCGTGATGTTCTTTCGCCAGTTTTGCGCATTACGAGCCCGTTTCCTCGACGTACCTGCACTGGTAGGCGTCACTGGTTGTGATTCTCCGGCTGAGCACATCGCGACGTCGCTGGATTCTGCAGATGACGACTCTTCTTCTGAACTCGAGTCTGGTTCGGTAGGAACCACGGATTGAAATCCGTCTTCTGAACTCATTTCTAATTGGAGATACTAGACAAGAGCGCCGAGGTGGACAGTCGGACGATCTCCAACGGAGTGTGTCTGAATCCGCTCTCAGTGATCCAGATTTCGTTCGAATATCAACCAAGTTACATGATCACTCGTCTTGCGAGCTGAATATGATCCCAACTGTCGGATATTTCAACCATGCTCAGCTTCCTCCACTGCACATCCACGTAGTACTGCTCGGGACATATCGCCCGTTCCGACATTCGAGAAGTCATGTCTGGCTGAGAACCGCATTTCGTTCGTTGAATTCAGTGAAAAATGGAGATGTGCCGTTTTGAAACTGGGACCTAGATGGAGATGTTCCGTTTTGAATCTCAACCCGATTTTCGTTGGGTGAAACAAAACAGAAGGGAGGCGGATTTTGGATTTCTATTTATAGCATGGAGTGCAGAATATCGAGGCCTACAATATTATGCAAGAATCTCAAAATCCGTAATTTTGGAGATGTGACGTTCGGAACTGGGCTCTTCAATTCCGAGCTCTGTTTCATCTCAAATCTGAGACGGGCTCGGGAACAGCGGGATTCTCTTCATCGGCTCGAACGGGCCCGGTCTAAGTGAGCACTGCGGTTTCACTGATATGATGACTGTTCGGTAATCGGACTCTGAGTCCGCGTCTACCGGCACAGGGGCTTCTCAGGCGGGACTTCTCAGTCCCGTGCCGAAAGGCTAGCTCGTGTATATTTTACAGGAGATTCGATCGAGAGTCTCTCGCGAGTGAATTTTCGGCATTGGATTAGTGAGCGCAATCCAGAAGCCTTGGAACGAGTTTGGTAGTCGTCGTGGGGTCTCGTCAGTTATCTTGGGACGCGACAGAGACTAAGGCAGACGAGTAGCGGAGGGGGGGGCATCACTTCGCTAGGGGCATCAGCATCCCTCTCCATGCCTGATGCATCGGGAATCTTTCCCCAGAATAGGAGGAAAGAGGAGGAAATTCCGATCGTAGGATGAGGTTTCTCGTCCTCTTGACGAACCATCATCTATTTCTCGCGAACCCCCATCTTTTTTCACGAATCTCGTCATCCTGTCCATCGAGGAGGCCATTGCGAGTGAGTTGAGCACCGAGGAGCCCATGGAAAGATTCCCAGCTTCGGAGGCGAGAAAATTACCCTCAAAGAATAGGTAGACAGGTTGCTCATATAATGATCCAGTTGCTCACACTTGCCATAGCTCGCGCAAGTTGTCTCAATGTCTCTGATGAACTCGTTGGATATCTCCATTTCAGATCATCATTTTTAGGTATTTGAGGCCATCCAATCGATCAGGACGCGCGTTGAACGCAATGCTCTCCTCAAACGTCACGAAAAGGGGTTGGGCATCAAATCCGCCCATGCAGAATGGAGCCTCGCCGCGTCACTGGGCTGAGGCCCAACACTGGAGCCAAAAGCATGGACTACCGAGAGTTGAGGTTCGGAATGGGATCGCGGGTGGCTGCTGTCGACGGAACAAACTGCCACCTTCGTGACACGAAAACGTGGTCGGAAATATTCTTCGAGGTGTTCTTCTTGATGAACTGTTGACACTCAACTATCGTCCGAGTCCACCCGCGAGAAGTACGTCGACTACTTGAGGCTCTTGGAGATTTGTTCCGGATTGAAACGAGCTCTTGCGAGCTCTCACACGCCTGCACAAATCTTCGAGCAAAGGGCTTGGGCCGATATGTGCTTCCATTTGAAGGTATGAGGCGACTCTCGGTTTTCAAACTGTAATACCTCAGCAGCGGTCGAAAATAGGACGACGAACGTTTGCGGAAACGGCTACGAGGACCATTAGCTACTTCGGAGCTATCACACGAACTAAATTCAAGAGCCCGCTCTCCTGGAGACGGTAACGCCTGTCTCGCGAATCGAGGAGTTATCCTCTTGATTAGTTCCAGTTCTTGGAGCTTGAATTCGAACCGGACAGCTCCTCTCATGGGTCGGGTATCAGTTACCCGAATCCCAGTTACCTGAATCCCAGTTACCCGAATCCCAGTTACCCGAATCCAAATTACCATCTCTCACCGCTAAATCCATGGAGAGCTGAAGCTCCATGTCCGTTTCGCGCGCCGACAAAACTTTGTAAGTTCAAGTCAGCCAATACTGTTCCAGTCTCCTATCCCGATTGAAGTTCTCAATATTTCTACTAGGACTTCGAAAGTCGTCCTTCACAGTAAGGTATCGTTTTTATTATTCTTATCTCGATACTTTTTCGTTAATTTACTGCGCGCGCTTTCCGGGAAAGCCGGCCACATACCGGAGGACCTAGTAGATCCCCGCGAGTTTTGGTCGTGGGTTTCCAAGATTCTCAAGCCATATTTGTATTTCGCACGTCACATCTGAGGCTGGAGATTTGTGAAAATCCACTGTACACTGCGCTGTACTTCACTGTACGAACACGACTTTGTACATTCGTATGGTTTGCGCCCTCCTTGCGTCAGAGGGATGGATATCTCTTTCAGTCAGTTTCTATGCTTCTCCTCGGGATACGTCGTGACTCTAAACTCTAGAGCGGGAGGATTTGGCGGTGAGAGAGGGTAATTTGGAGTCGGGTAACTGGGATTCGGGTAACTGGGATAGGACGCTCTCATGTGACCCGGGATATACTTCCCGGAAAGCTCATACCTTGGGCATCGAACCGAAATAAACCATATCGATCGATCCAGAAAATCACGCTCGATCGAAAGGCGATCGATGGCTCAACTAGAGCCACTGAGAGAGACCTTTAAAGGTAGATTACCTTTAAAGGTCTCTCTCAGTGGCTCTAGTTGAGCCATCGCGCGAAAACTCGTTTCTGATCTTCTTCAATCATTCCCGTTGAGTTCGGGAGCGCGCAGCAACACGCCAAAAACGGATGATTTTCTATCGTGAGCTGGTTCCTCTCTGTGGGGTTATCATCCTCCGACTCGTCGCTCATGTGTTGAGGGGAAAAAACGGAGCGGGAAGTGAAGAATCCCGACCGGAGAAGGGCAAATCGCATTCTAGTAGACTATGGACGATTGGGAAATCCCAGTAGGCTCTGAAGAAAGCAAGCGTCAGATGAGAAACGTGAAGAGTGAAATATTTCATCGATCCAGAGAGAATCGATTCTCGCTCGCAACCTGAGAACTCTTCTTTCAGAGTCAGATGAAGCTGTTCATGCGGTTGGAAACAGATGAGCTCTTCAAGCTTCGCATTTTTGCACCGCCCGCAAGCCGACTCTGAGTGGTCAGCGGGTATGCTCCAACTCGAGTGGAGAGCTAACGAAGGTGATGTCTCAATGCCATGGAGAAAACCGAGGACGCGCCGCTCACGTTTCGAAAATGGAGTTTTGGAAGACAATCAAGTGAATGTTGATTCAGTTCGTTCTTCAAAGGGGTCCCATACAGCGTATCAGGGAGTGAGCCCTCGGACAGACAGGGGACTATTCTCGCGGACGCTGCCCAGCCGAGGATGCCGACAGGAGCTTTGAGTGGAATCGGATGCTCCAGCACTTGGATGTGTCCTTGCTACATTTGATCTTCACTCGCCCTCACGTCGGTTTCCTCCACTGCTCCTCCACGCAGGCTCTCCAGGACATGGAAGCGATATATCTCATTCCGAAAATACCTCACTGCAGCCTCCTGGCTTGTGTGACGTTCATCAGAGAGCTTATCGAGGGAGCACAATATTGACGGATCGCCGTTCCATGAGCGCACGATTAGCTCTGAAGGCGATTTCAGAAGCAGCTGAGCTGGGCCGTCATCCTGAGGATACAGTGTCCGCTCGGCGGATCCCCTAGATAGCTTCGGAAGGAGATCGATCGACTCCTCCGGTATCGCCTTCAGACTCGGCGATGATAGTGCGTGCATACTCAGATCGGGGAAAATTGCGGGTGTGATTCGGAGCGTCGTCATTCCGTTCGAGAGCCCTGTCTTGGTTCCGCTGATATGAAGTCAGAGCACGCAGCAGAGTTCTGATACGGCAGGCTCCGACGGGTTGTCGAGTTCTTCCGTGCGAGACCTGAGTGCTGCGATGATCTGTGCGAGTGGAAGCTAGGCGGGGCGAGATATGGTCAGTCTCGCATCCTCGCCCCTCCGAAACGTAGATCAGATGCTTCTCTGGGTTTTGCCCTCTACCTCGCCCATTCCCGAAATGTCGAACTTTGCCCGACCGAAGTCCGCCACAGCAGGACAGGCGACAACGAATTACATGTAAAATCTATTATCAAGCTCGCTGCTCCTTCAGCTTGATCCGGGATTTCTCAGAAAAAAAAGAAGGCTCACCGACTGTGCACGCGAAGTGCGCAAACTTGTTGGAAACCCAAAGCTTTAACTCTCTAGCTTTTGAACCGCGATTGCTATCCGTTTCTACATGGCATTGCTTTCAACTGCATTCAAACCGGTTGGTGTCTCTCAATCCTATTCGCCTACTCTCGAGCTCTCCGAGATCGGCGTCGCCGGAAATTTGAGTGATTACGTACCGTGAGTGCATATTGATGGAACTTGAGTCGAAGGTTGCGATGAGTCGCGCTGGTGGAATATTTCGCTGCTGACAACAAACCCAGCGCAAAACCGGGACAATCGTCAACTCGACTGGAGAGCCCATGAATGGTGAAAACCAGCTTCTCTCCGATTCCCGTGATCACGTTCCGGTCTTTTAAACTTTCCGCCTCTGAATGGAACACAAACGATTGAGCGCCTACAGCATGGTTTCCACCACCCGAATCATGAAAGTTTTCGACTAACGTGCAGGTGTTTCTAAATAAAGTGGAACGTTCGGGCCAATCTCTAGATGCTGGTTCCTCCCCTCCGACGCGTCTCCAAACCGCGCAATTCACGAGAGCCGATTTTTTCCACCCCACTCGACGCTCTTGGTGAACTCGACGCTCACCTTTATCGGTAAAGCTCCCGAGCCTGGAAACTGCCATGAAAAGAATCGAGCCGGGACCTGAGGATTTTGGTTCGTTCGCATCACGGAAATGTATCGCGAGCCGTCCATTCCGAGGGAACAAGTTTTGATTCTCCCCTCCCAGAAAAAACCTCGAGGAAACGAGTCGAGTTGGGGAGCATTCGAGTTGAATTCCCAGAGCGCAATCACTTCATCGCCATCATGATCAATCCATGAACCCCTCCCCAAAGCTCATCGGTTCTCACAACGCGCAATCGTGATACTTTCCTTCATCGTAGATGACTCACGGGGCGAGAAGGCTGATGACGGGAGCTCCGGAAACGCCGACCGCAGATTCCGCCCCGAATCTCTGACAAGCGAGGGTTACCGCAAGTATGTTTCCTGAACATACCTCTCCTCCGGAGATGGACGAGCCCAACGAGCTCAAGAAAGGCGGTCTCCTGGTGAAGAATGCTTCCCAGACTCCTAGCTTTCTGGTTGATACGACCGACTGCTTTTCGTCATCCTAGCGACCTATTTATCAGATATATCCATTCCATCCATATGCGATGATGATTATCTGCTCGAGGAAGCGAAGGATCTCTGATGTCGCCTTCATGACCACTCCTTTCAGAGGTTCTTACCTTCTATGGGCAACACATCGCGGAGCAAGATGCCTTCCTTTGGTGGTCCGACCGCGCTTGAGATTCTTTCGCTAGGACATCATTTTCGGAGTACGGAAAATTGATTGCCGTACCGGGGTGGTACGGAAAGTCCATTTTGGGCCCGCCGACCTGAGGATCACCGAAGTCGCCGAGGATGTCTTCCACCACACTTCCGCATCCTGGAAATGTATCTTCTTCTCTCTTCTAGGAACAGAGCGCATTGCAGTGATGGAAACGAGAGCTCGGAGCTCGTTCTGCGATCAGCATCCCCAACCCCCTTCCATAGCTGAAAGGACCTTCTACCGGGATCGAGCGGAACTCCCTCCATGAGAATAACGGCGGCAGCAAAAGCTTCCACTGCGATGACGTGAGCGCAACGCGAAGCCTTCCTCAAAATTGGAGACCATACCGCAACTCAATGACGAACTGCGGGCGTCGCAGATCGCAGACCACCTAAAAACATTGTGAATCCCGAACTCCAAGCTTCGAATCACGCTCATGGAGATCAATCAGAATACGCGACTTAGGAAACGAATTCCGCACATATCCCCAAGACCCTTTCTGCCATATACATGTGTTGATTCACCGATTCTGCTATGGGGCTCGTCCAAACGGATCCTGCTAGATTCCAATGTTCCACTGGAAACACCACTGGCATGGGTGACCACTCAAGCACGACTGAGACCTATATTTACCTAATGATGATAACGGAGCGTCTGCTGTGACGTGGAGTGTTAGAACGATCGCAACAATTTTCCCTTGTTGGGAATCCTGACGATACGGCGGAATAATTTGTGGGGCTGCACAAGTAAGAGAACCACGCTGGAGCTTGCGGATTTGCCTAGGATCTGTACCGCTCGGGAGGTAGCCCTTTGTTGGAACGACTGGAGGAAGCGAACCTCGGGTATAGGTGTTGCGTTATTTAACTCCAACCACATCGTCTGTTGAAGTAATGGCAACGCTCTGAGCATCACCTTCGTTGTATTCATCTCGATCAGTTGTCTTGAAGAACTCGTCGCCTGATGAGTTCGCTCCGGCATTCGAAGTGTCCGTGTTCAAGATTCTCGGTCTGGCCGCGAGGATGAACGGCAGCAGACTCCTTCTCGGTGTGCTGGAATGTGGAATCATCGCTACGCTCCCTCATTTGCTTGGAATGACATCTCCATATACCGTTGGGGACTTTTTCTTCACGAATTCGAGGGCCGCAGTTCCTCGTGACCATGCTGGGATCAACATCGCCAACAGTGAATTTCGATGACTTGACGGAAGTTCGTTCGACTGTATGTTTTATGATGAGAATGTCACAGCTATGGCCAACCAGCCGCGACACTAATCTGAGGGAGCAGCTTTCTTTGACGGGCCATCATCCAAGAACCATCCATAATCGCAGCTATTTTTTTCGGTGTTTCGATCGTCTCCTCTCAGTCGACTACTTTCCCATGGAGCGGAACCTCTCTGGAATAGACAAAGCAACGGATGTTGCCTTGCCGGACGCGCTCTGCGGCCTGCCATCGAACACGATTCGAAACACGACGAACAAATCTCTGCATCAACGATTTGTACTGGAAAGCCCAGATCCAAATTTTTCTGATCTCTAGATCTCCGTATCGATAATGTTTCAAGCCTTCGATCCGAGACCGAAGCCAGAGGACGCGGTCTTTGACGTATATAGCAAACTTGGGACTTTTTCTCAAGAGTTGGTGGGGAATCCTTTCGGATAATAGACATGGGCGGTTAGGACCGTAGCTCCAGTTATGTGTTGCTCCCATTGAACCCCAACGATCTCTGGGTCTGGGGGCCGGGGACTTGGCCCTTGGTGGCCAACCTGTATTGAATCCGCGCGCTCCAGCGCGACATCATTTCTGAGCCTTCGGTTTCGTTGCTGTCTGGAGTTTGTGGTGATTCGCTTAATTTCGATTCTTCGATTTGATATAATAATTCAAACCCTCCGATTATGAGTTCGACTGGAATGAGGGACCTTTTCGACATTTTCAATCGCGAGTGACTAGTGATGAGTAGAATAAGTTCTGCTTCCGTTGTTCGCCGAGATATTCATTGCTTGCATCATTCATTGCCGATGGGATCTCATATCCTTGGCAGAGCCCACGCGGCCACGCTCTCCTCATGAGCCGGACCAACCCATCCGGCGTTTGATTCTAATGGCTGTCTTCGTTCTGGTTGATTCCCCCTGGCCCGTTCATGTAGGCTTCCACCATGACTAGTTTTGACCGGCCTGAGGGTTTCTTCCCATTTACTTCGTGGAGCTGTCTTCTTGGTTATGATACCTCCGGCGCGTCTTTCGACGAGGCACCAATCCTTCCGGCTAACAAGCATCTGCTGTACGACTACAGGGATGCTCGCTGCCCTCGACAGCGGTCCTCTCTCCTTCTTAAACGCTTCACTCTTTACGGTGGTGTGCTCCACGTAATCTGTCTCTCCTTCTGCACAATGCACGCATATTGTCGAGGCGAATCTGCAGAGGTAGCTCCCGAAATTACCGTGGGCTGCCAGCGTCCGGGTCAGGTGGTACGTCAGCTGCCCGTGTTCCCTCTCAGTCCAGGCTTCGAGGTCCGGAATACAAGTGTGAGTCCATCTCTCTTAGGAATTTGCTTGGCGTGTGGGATCGTGTCCAGCCTCGTGTTCGGAGCGGAATCAACTATTCTAGAAGATGCGAGCAGTATATGCCGATGGACCTCCTCTTTAAACCACGTCAGGATCTTGGGACCTCCTCTGGACAAATGGTTACAGTTGTCTGCTACTTTGGACGAAGTATCTCTGACCTGGCACCAGAATAGTTGGCGTGAGAAATATGAATTCCTCTCCACTGTTCCCATCGCAGGGAGACATCACTTTCGTCGGCTCTCTTCACTGGAGTTGGAGCATGCTCGGTATGACCACCCGGAGAAGGCTTGTGCTTGGGAGGTGCAAAATTTCCTGCGAAGCTTGGCAAGCAATTTCTTCAGGCCATGATCGCATTCCTCTGGAGACTGCTCTGGAGCTCGGAACCCGCTGGCCGCAACACAATTGATAAGAGACAGAAGTTCGCGGCCATACGGGATGGACCCATTCTCGTGATGGTTGAGCTGCACCCCGTTCAGATATCGCTCCGTAACTGCGGTTGGAATGAAACGGGATCTCAAGTTCCGAGAGAGAATGGGACTGATAATGAGAATTCTCCCGGGTCGGCTTCCTGCAGCCTCGATGCGAGCGAGGAGATAAGGTTCGAAATTCAAAATCTCAGCACGAAGTCCCGTGAATGCGAGATGGGGTCATCCCTAATCTCTACCACAACGCTCTCTCTCTCAGGCGGTGCTCGCAACTCGTCGGACCATAAAAGAGACAGATCGAGTTGTTGAAGATACAAACTCTTCTGAGTGGTATTTCTTGTTGCAGAGTCTGGAGTCTTAAACCAGCTTCGCGTTTCCAATTTCATCGAAATGGGAAGCTTGAGCGCAGCGCCGTGTAGAGGAAGCCATGATCGGGAGCAACAGATGGGCCCGAACTCGTCCAAACGCTCAAGTGAGGTCACAGCCAGGAAGAAGGAGCTCAGGCTGCTCGCATCATCTCAGAGTTGCCCGAACACACTGGACACTCCCGAGCCTCAAGAAGTGGAGTGGGGGACCTACGAAGCCCCTGCACCCCCTTATGAGTGGCCCGATTTCGATTCCTACGTGGATTCTGAGGCCTTCCGTATGCCCGATGCGTCGCCGAGAGAATCTTCCCAAACGGAACAGTTTGCGCGGGGACCCGAACAACATCCGTCTCAAACATGTGTTGTTCACACGGAGCCGGGATCAGTGACTCCAATCACGATCAAAGCAGCGGCTGCAGCTTCAGTGAAGACGACCTCAGTCTCGGCTCCCTCGTCCAAATCTCAGGAGCGATCAACGAGAGGAAAGACGACCTCGGCCTCAACGAATATCTTGACCGCCGAGGACTTGGATAAGTTCACGTGGACAAATCAGGGTGTGATAGATTTCTTGGGTTGTGGCGACAGCAAATCCAAACTTTTGCTCCCACAGCCAGCCTCGGATACCACCTTATCCCACGCTGGAACGGTTCTTGAAGCAGTTTCGGAGTCTGCTCAGCTGCCAGACAGCTTGACTCATCAATTGCAACCTGCTTCATCCGCTCAACATCCCGTCCCGCACTACTCGAGGGATTCTGGAGTTGCTCCATCAGAATCGTTTCCCATCACCGCGGAAACAGGGCCTCCGGAGCTAACCCAACAAGGATGTGCGCGGAGTCAACCCGCGGCATCGGGAAGTCACGCGAAGAAGTTAGAAGAGATTATGGAACTCGCGAGAAAGTTCAACGAAGTAGAGGCAAAGAAGCGAAGCTATGAGTGCGCCATAAGTAATCTTAACGAGGAACTGCAAATCATCAAACGAAGACTTGCTGAGTATGCTTCAGCTGGGAAAACGGACTGTACGTAACTTGTTGTCCTATGAGCTCTGGGCCGAAGAAGGACACGATCGATTCTCACATAAATTACAGTTATTATCTTGCAATTCATTCATGGTTTCCTAATGGCAGTGGGCGGAAATTCTCTATTGACCGCCACATAAGCATGCACGTCGTCTGCTCCTAACAAGCTTGACGTTGAGAGCAAACGTCTCTCAAAGCTACCATTGCCCCCCCCCCCTCCATAGGATGTCGATACGCCTTCCAAGAGATCTCACAACCTATAGTTATGTTCCATGGTGATGAAATCGGAGGCATGGGAAACGTCAGCCTAGTTTCCTTCTTCCCGCAGTCGCTTCCATGCATTGAGTCAGACATTCGTTTAAATACTCAAATCGGTCCCACTCTGATTTTATCCAGCTCATTAGTTCACCCCCGTTCCCCACATAGACCATATCATCCACTCGGAAAACATGTACTCCCCGATTTTTGTCGAATCTCTTCTTATTCACAATAGAATTCGACATCGATTTCCTCAATTATATCTCCCCATTCTGAGCTAGATTCCTGCTTCCTATCAACTACGTGGGGACCGCGAGTTCTGATGATCACCAAATGATGAAACCGATACCAAATTCTCATTTTCGGGGGCACTGTAGGTTTCATGTATTGCATGTGTGGGCCCCTGATTTCAATCGGCCATAAGTCCGCTCCCAGGGGGCGCAGAAACACAATAAAATACACGAAATGTGCGGAATCCAGTCGGTTTTCGGATGAAATCAACCGCATTCTTCAGAAAGCACCGTGCTCACAGGATTGAGTCCAATGAAAGGATCGAAATTCGGGAAATCGCGATTTTACAGTTCCGGCGAAACTAGGATTATGACCCCCTGTTTTCTCTCCAGAGTCATAAAGTTCGTCGAAAAACAAGCTGTTCAAAAAAAAATTGAGCATTTTGTGCCACGGCAAAGCGGAGATATCGGCTCCCGAAGATTCGATTTTTCTGTGATTTTTTGATGACCTTTTTCCCGCCAATTGAACGTTCGTATGGATGGGATACGCCGGAAGTTCGTGAAAGTTTCAAAAACTCCAGCCATCAACCCGGAATGGTCAACCGAGATCAACTGAACCGGAGCGCAGTGCTCTACGAGTTCCTCAGGGGGAATTCAGCGGCGGAGACGAAGCAGGTCGTGCTTCGTGATACCAACATAGACGCGAAATGTATGTTCGACTACCTGGCGTGCAATAAGATTGATGTGATCTCTATCGTGTGCCTTAAACGGAAGTTCGTTCACTACCAGTCTTTTGTGGTGGAGTGCAACGAGATGATCACAGATCAATTGTTTGATGACGCTCTGTGGGACTCGGGGGCCCTCGTGAAGGAATACCTAGGTGCTCCCCCCGCTCAGTAGAGCTTCCCAGTCGAGCGCGCTCTCGTACTCGTCGCAGAGAAGAGCCCAGCAGAGAGCGCCCCGGTCACCCGACGCTCGCTCTGGAGCAACTAGAGAGGGACATGATCACCGAACTCCGTTCACAGAAACGCGTACCGCGAGATGCCTCGGAAACGGCTCAAAGTCGCAGCCAAGCTCGGAGCGGCAGCCGGCAGAAGGGTCACAGCCTATCGCGGGGAGCGGTACCGACCCAACGGCGCCGATAACTCTACGGATCGTTGTCTGGAATTGTGAAGGCGTGGGTACATTGGATCTCCTCGACACCTCAAGCTGGCAGGGTCTGGACGTCTTGGTCCTCACGAAAACTTGGGCTTTCGCCCCTTTCAACCTTCCCCACTTATATGCTGCGCACTGCTTTGCACAAAAACCGTCTGGACCGGGCCGGCCCAGTGGCGGCGTGTCCGTATTCTATAACCGACTCATCAGCGAAGTAACTGTTGAGCGCGCGGAGGATAATATCGTCTCGCTGAAAAGCCCTTTTCTCAATATAGTTGCTGCTTACATTCGTCCCCAAGATGTTGAGTCAACTCTCGATCCGCTGGAGAAGCTCGTTCACACTCTTCAAGACGGCGACACGTCTATTCCACTCGTAATCGCCGGAGACTTCAATGCGAGGCTGGATCGCCCAGACTCATATCGCACCATCGGTCTCCTCGAGGTCCTGGATCGTTTCAACTGCTGGATTGTGAACCCTCCCTCGTTACCGACGTTCCGTAACCACGCCGGGTCCTCAACGATAGACCTATTCGCGACGAATCTACCGACTCGCGATGTTGTGTTTCTGGGTGACAAATCGTCTCTCTCCGAAGGGAAGTCGATTCAGAAACACATAACGCTTGCGCTGGATATCACCATTCCGACGCGTCAGTCTGAAGAAACTCGTCCTGAACTTCTTGGAGGATCACTGAACATGAACTTGTTATTCACGAGAGCTCATGAGGTCCTACCCATACCCAGGACTTTTGACGTATCATCCTTCGCGGAGCATCTCGCCGATATTCTGCAATCAGCAGTAAGAAAGCCGCAACGCCGTCACGGACGTCCCTGGTTCGATAATCTCTGTCGTCAGGCGAAGAAACTACAAATGCTGACGAACCGCCTCGCAGCGGCGAATAGTGCGGCGAGGCCGCTGGCGGCTGCTTTCGGGGCGCTCTGTAGGAAAGTCTACAGAGACGCGAGACAGAAGTTCGTGGGAGAACAGGAGCTTCTACTCATCAGTCGAGCTGAACGCCAGCCTTACTTGTGGCTGAAGCGCAACGGTCGAGCGCCCTGTCCGATACAGGCCGAGGACCTCATCGAGCATTTTTCCGAAATGTTTCCATCCCACTCGTCCATCCCGACCGGGATTCCAGCGTTGCATTCCGTGTGGGACGCAGCAACGACGTTTGAGCGAACTCTACTCGAAGCAGACTTCTCCATCCAAGAGTTCATTTGGGCCATCGCTTCTCTCCGAGTTGACAAGTCGACCGGTCCGGACCGAATTCGCAACGAGCATCTGAAGGAGGCCATATGCTTGGTTCCTTGTTGGACGGCGCTCTTCAACGAGTGCCTCAGAAGCGGCGCCCTGCCTCGCCAATAGCGGGAAGCGGCCTTGACAATCATACCCAAAGGCAAGGGACGGATCGATCTCCCGTCGTCGTGGAGGGGCATAGCTCGAAAGAGCGTGTGCTACAAACTCCTGGCTGCGCTACTTTCGGCGCTCTCAGTGACTTCCTCGAATCCAGAGGAGTGATTCCAGCTGAACAGTATGGATTCCAGAGAGACCGTTCAACAGCAACGGCCTGCGAAATTCTCCTAGCCAAGATCAAACGAACACTCTCCAAGCCAAAACAATTCCTGTATGCGGCATTCGTTGACTTCCGAGCCGCGTTTGATTCGGCGCGACGCGATGTCGTTTTTCACTCGCTCTCGGAGGCCGGAGTAACTCCGAACATCCTTCGCTTGCTTCTCGCCATACTCCAAGAGAACCGTGTCTCATTAGATGACAGGCTATCCCTGCCCCCTCCCTTCAGCTAGACTACATGTCTGGCGCAAGGAGACAACCTCAGTCATTTGTTGTTTTCAGTCCTATTGAAGGACTTGCCTGGCATCATCTTTGGTCGGCGCAAGCTGATCAAGGTGCTCTTGTACGCGGACGATCTCGTTCTGTACGGTACCTCTAGATTCCAGGTGCAGGAGGGCCTCACTCGAATGTGCAGGGCCATCGGCGAGCTCGGTCTTACGGTGAACATCTCCAAAACCGTGGGAATGAAGTTCCGACGTTGAAGTGGCTACGCAGCCGATGACGCACTCTTCATCGCGGGAACTCCGCTTCAATACGTCAACAGATTCCAGTATCTGGGTCTTCTTATCCGTTTAATGGATCTAGCTATGGAGATCATGTCCAGGAGAGGACCAGGAGGGCACTGATGGCAGCCTTGGCCGTCGAGAAGCCGTGTCGACTCTCCGTGGTAACAGCCATTGCCGTCTTCAACATTAAGATCCTACACGTTGCTGCATTCGGTCTGGAACTGATCTGGGACAACGTAACTGCCAGTGACCTCGAACACCTCAATCGCGTAAAGGCATCGTTTCTGAAGAGGCACTTGGGCTACACGCTTCGAAGAGGAGCAGACTCGTCTACCTGCGCACCGGTGCTCCCCTCCTGGTGGAGGATGCGCAGCGCCGGCTCAAACTGCACGCGACCGGAGCGCTCGAGCGGTGTCCCGCAAGCTGGGATACGAAGTTCGATGAGGTCGACCCCGCACTAGAATGGTCAGATCGGTTCCGGAATCACCCCTCCAGGTTTCGAAAAGTATGGTCAGATTGGTTCCAAAATCACTCCTCCAGGTTTTGGAAAGTATAGTCAGATCGGTCACCCCTCCAGAGTTGGAAAGTAATGCTCAGATTGATCCCGGAATCACCCCTCCAGAGTCGGAAAGTAATGGTCAGATCGGTTCCGGAATCACCCCTCCAGGTTTCGAAAAGTATGGTCAGATTGGTTCCAAAATCACTCCTCCAGGTTTTGGAAAGTATAGTCAGATCGGTCACCCCTCCAGAGTTGGGAATTAATGGTCAGATAAGTCCCGGAATCACCCCTCCAGGTTTTAAAAAGTATGGTTAGATTGGTTCCAAAATCACTCCTCCAGGTTTTGGAAAGTATAGTCAGTTCGGTCACCCCTCCAGAGTTGGAAAGTAATGCTCAGATTGATCCCGGAATCACCCCTCCAGAGTCGGGAAGTAATGGTCAGATCAGTCTCGGAATCACCTCTCCAGAGTTGGAACGTGATGGTCGGATTGGTCTCGGAATCACCACTCTCGACTTGAGAAGTAAAGGTCGGTTCGGTGTCCGAATCACTCCTCCAGAGTTGGAAAGTGATGGTCAGATTGGTCCCGGAATCACCCCTCCAGAGTTGGAAAGTCATGGCCAGATTGGTCCCGGAATCACCCCTCCAGAGTCGGAAAGTAATGGTCAGATTGGTCTCGGAATCACCCCTCCAGAATTGGAAAGTAGTGGCCAGATTGGTTCCGGAATCGCCCCTCCAGAGTTGGAAAGTAATGGTCAGATTGGTCTCAGAATCACCCCTCAAGAGTTGGCAAGTAATGGTCAGATTCGTCCCGGAATCACCCCTCCAAAGTTGGGAAGTATTGGTCAGATTGGGCTCGGAATCACCCCTCCAGGTTCTGAAAAGTATGGTCAGATTGGTCTCGGAATCACTCCCCCAGGTTTTGAAAATATATTCAGATCGGTCAACCCTCCAGATTTGGGAATTCATGGTCAGATTAGTCCCGGAATCACCCCTCCAGGTTTTGAAGAGTATGTTTTTTTTTTCATCGACTAGGAGAGAAATCCCTTCGGATACCCGAGGAAGGTCTGGGCAGGACCATCAGCTCGGGTTATGTGATGACTCCACTAAAACTCTCCCTTGTCTGCAATTTTAGGCCGGGAACTATGACTACCAAGAGCCATTCGATACGGCTTCCGTGCCTGGAACGCTCACCCTTCCCTTTCGACTGTTGCTCGGGACTTCACTTTCGTGCTTCTTACTTCATGGTGTCTGGCCCCTCAGGGCAGTGTTGGGAAACTGTTGGAGCCGATTTTTGCCAGGGACTATTTTCCTCTGCATCACGTCCTCAATCTCTTTCGCTGCTGTGTACCAGAACTCCCGATCAGAGATCATTTTCTGAATGGTGTCTGGAACGTTACTTTCCTTTGCCAGAAGTCTTCTTTGCTCTTTGAACGCGTCACACTTCAGGACTGTGTGCTCAACATCATCATCCAGTCCGGAGTCACAGTGCACGCAAGTCGGACTCAAACTGAGATTGAATCGGAACAAGTACGCCTGAAAATCGCCGTGACCGGTGAGAACCTGCGTGAGAGCATAGGTTAACTCACCGTGTTTTCTTTCAGTCCAAGTCAAGATGCTTGGGATGCACGTATGTGTCCATCTCCCTTCCTCTGCGTTGTCCCATGTTTTCTGCCATTTGGCCATGGTGCTCGCCTTTATTTCCTCTTCCTGGTGGCCTTCGGCTTCCTCCTCATCGGACTCCCATGCTGCTTCTCGTCTTTTCTTCAATTTCCATAGATCGTTTCGCTCAGCGGCAAGAAGTGCCCATGGAGGGGACCTTGCCAGAACCTGGAGCGCAACTGTCGGGGTGAAAAGTATGGTTAGATTGGTTCCGGAATCACTCCTCCAGGTTTTGAAAAGTATAGTCAGATCGGTCACCCCTCCAGAGTTGGTAAGTATGGTCAGATCGGTTCCGGAATCACCCCTCCAGGTTTTGGAAAGTACGGTCAGATCGGGTCCGAAACCATCCCTCCAGGTTTTGAAAAGTATGGTCAGATCGGTTCCGGAGTCACCCCTCCAGGTTTTGAAAAGTATGGTCAGATCGGTCCCGGAGTCACCCCTCCAGGTTTTGGAAAGTATGGCCAGATTGGTCCCGGAATCACCTCTCCAGACTTTGAGAGTCATGGTCAGATTGGTCTCGGAATCACCCCTCCAGAGTTGAAAAGCAATGGTCAGATTGGTCTCGGAATCACCCCTCCAGAGTGGGAAAGTAATGGTCAGATTGGTCTCGGAATCACCCCTCTAGAGTTCAAAAGCAGTGGTCAGATTGGTCTCGGAATCACCCCTCCATGTTTTGAAAAGTATGCTCAAATCGGTTTCGGAATTTCGGAATCACCTTCCACGTTTTGAAAAGTATGGTCAGATCGGTTCCGGAATCACCTTTCCAGACTCGGGAGAGTATGCATCCAGAATCACCCCCACGAGTTCCAGGAGGACTATTTCCATCACTTTCCAAGTCGGGAGGGGTGATCCCGGGACCAATCTGACCATTACTTTCCAACTCTGGAGGGGTAATTCCGGGATCGATCTGACCATACTTTTCAAAACCTGGGGGGGTGATTCCGGAACCGATCTGACCATGCTTTTCAAAACCTGGAGGGGTGATTCCGGGACCGATCTGACCATACTTTTCAAAACGTGGAGGGGTGATTCCGGAACCAATCTGATCATTGCTTCCCAACTCTGGAGGGGTGATCCCGGGACCAATCTGAGCATTACTTTTCAACTCTAGAGGGGTGATTCCGGGACCAATCTGACCATAACTTTTAAAAACCATGATGCTGGATGCTGACCCAGTAAAGAGAGAGAAAAAAGCCTCGATGCCAGGGAACGCCGTCCAACCGCGCACAGCGCGGCTATGTATGGTAGGAATGAATCCCTCTTCCTCATACTCGTCAACACGAATTCCGACGAGAATAAGGCCCAACGATCCCTCCCAAAGTTGTTTCTCGACCGAACGTTTGTCCAGACACGACACAAGATTAGAAATTTTCACTGCGTTAGGAATCGGGACAGTCCGTTGCACGGAGTACTCGAGCAACCCATCGTTTCAATGTAGGCTTACATTCTACCG
Organism: Phytoseiulus persimilis; assembly: GCA_037576195.1. Taxonomy (NCBI): domain Eukaryota; kingdom Metazoa; phylum Arthropoda; class Arachnida; order Mesostigmata; family Phytoseiidae; genus Phytoseiulus; species Phytoseiulus persimilis. The sequence goes on along the minus strand of CM075101.1, from coordinate 53,203,859 downwards.
GCGAGGGTTCGCTTCTTGTGCTGGAAGCTAGCCGCAACGAAACTGAAACCACCCAGAGTTGTGCTCTGCGGCACTGTCGACTAGCACTTATCACTCGCTCTGCCGTCAGCGGCTTGGTTCCAATGTACTGGTCGTTGATCAGATCGATGTGGATCCGAGTTTTTTTCAGTCAGTCCGTTTTTTTTTTGCGTATTCTCGATCGGGACTCGATGAGCGGGGCGCGTGAGCGACGCAATCGACATTCCAGATGGAACGGCCCCGCTCGAATCACTCAAACCAGTGTCTGATTTTGTTCGTCTTCATCGTTCTGTCAGCTGCGAAGCCACTCATGTCGCGAACGTCGGACCCGTCGGAGGAACCTGTCGGAGGAAGCTCTTCTTCCTTGCGGTCTGGGCGTGCCTCTTCCACGCTTGGCTGAGGTAGCGAGTGGGCGACCTGTCTCCCGTCCGAAGCTTTCCCAACATCTTTTTTTCACGGAGGCGAGAGAAATGCCTGTCGCAAGCATCAGGAATCCTTGTGCGTTCCTGACGAGTGTGGGGCTTGCACCAACTAAAACTCTCTCCCCTGCCTTTGGGTGTCTAAGCACTCAGGGAGTTTCCTCCATTCAGTATTATTTCCAGCAAACCCGAGGCCAGCGATGTGGTGAACTGATGTGCGCTAGCTGCGTTCTCCGCTTTTCTCAGCTCCTTGCTCATCCTCCCATTCCTTTCTCCGAGCTCTCTCAGGCTGCTCCGTTAAGCTTTCCGAGCCGGTTCGACGAACCTGACCGGTACCCACCGCTTGTTATCCAGAGGTGTTTTACTCGTGACTCTTCACCCCTACGAGAACGAGCGAGAACTGGTCTCATAGCTCTGTGGAGCGACCCGCCTCACGACGGCCCAGGGTCCTCATATATCGAGGATAGAGCTTCTCTGACAAGCCTCGTCGGGACCTGGTGACCCCAACCAACATCTTCATCCCTGCGGGCCAGACCGAAGGCGACTCCCTCGAATCGTCGTAACATCTCTCCGCGCCGCGTTGGGCCTGCTCCAGGCTCTGATGCTTTTTCCGCTGGACGTCGCTGACCCCCCGAAGTTTTCGGGCGGAAAACCCGTGATCCCGTATAGTAGCGCGAAAGGTGTCTTCCGTAAGGTCTCGCTATGGGTGATATATTCATGGAGAAAGCGACATCTGGGAGGAGGTTTGGTATAGCCGACTCGCCGTCCATGATCCGAGCCGACAACCTCTCCGTCACGGTCCGGGTCATTCCCTCAGTGAGTCCGTTGCACTGGGGATGTCCGATCGCGGTCCGTTGCGATCGAGTCGAATCGCCTCATAACGATCTTTATGACGGAGAGTGATCGAACGACGTCTCGAGCCGAAACACGGCGCAGGGTGATCATTAACTCCTTGAGTTTTGAAAAGGATTGACAAAGTTATGGCCGAAACAAGGTCGGGCTCGAGAATTCCCGACCAATAAATGCCGCCCTTTCCAGGCCTTAGCCGATGCTCCCTTATTAGTTCGCTCCAGAGCACGACAGGCTCTCCAGTTTGATTGGTGTAACGCTCTCGTCCCTGATGGCCGTTGAGGCAAGAAGAACACGGAGTCTTGCTGTGCTCTAAGAACGCGCACCAGGCGACGAAAAGCACTCTGAGTCGGGTGCTGAGAGTTTTCAGTCGTGTGACGATGCTATCTCGTCAAAACGTGTGAACTTTTCTCAAAACATCGCGCCGAGTTGATTGCGAACTTCGGTTCTCGCTCCCGGAGTGCTCATGTCACTAGAGCATATTAGCTGTCCGGCTATGGATCGATCTGCGAACTCGGCAAGTAGGTCGACGTCGGGGTGTCTGAACTTGAGCTTGCGAAAGCCCTGGACGCTGTTTTGAAAACAGTAAATAGGGACTGCAGGTCTCCATAACTCACTCGCGTACGTCTTCACCAACTTCCATACAGCAGAGCGCATTTGCAGCGTCCTCCGAGGTTCTGTCCATTATCAATACGTCATGCTTGGCTCTGTTCCGATCTTGCAGGTACCGTTTTCCGTCGCAATCGAAGCCGAGGATTCGGTCCGAGCTGCGCACGAGCTGGGGTCAGTCGTTTCGGTGACAAGATTCCAACTCGGACTGTTCTTCCAGATACGCGTTCCACTTTAGTTTATTCCCTCTACTGAATCACGTCTCACGTGCTCAATGAGTTTCTTCCGCTGGGCTGCTCTTTCCTCTTTTTTTTGGGTTTTCCGCGTTTGGTTCTACTTGTGGCTGTCAACGTCATCATTGCAGACGAACTCTCTCGGTGTACGAACCCACCTCTACCAAAATCGGCGAGGTGATGCTCTCTTAGCTCTGGCAAAAGCAGGCATGCTGCCAACCAGAGCACACTTAATGTATTCCAATAGGCAGGAAAGCAGTACCTGCCAAAGGTGCGGCGTGTACGAAGAAAACGTAAAACACGTCATCTTCGAATGCGACGACGCCCACTTCACAGAAGATGATCTCCTCGAACGATTAGGACTCCTCGAGGAGAAACAGAACCCATCTCCGCTGAACAAAACGAAAAGAATCCTAGAAAACTGGGAGAAAGGAGTCCATCTGATCCGCGAAAGCACCTGACATGAAAGGCTGAGAAGAGCTCAATGTGAAATTATAAATCGCTCCAATCTGGATCAATAAATACCCATACCCCATACGACGTCCTTCACCGCGAAAGCCTCCAGTTTCGGACTTGGAAATCTCGATGGGCGATCTCGGCATTTTCTGCGTCGGATCGAAGTACATTAGCGGTTCTCTGTCTGATCTCGCGCTCACTTCTTGTAGTCCAGGATGGAAACATGATATGAGATAAGGATGGTTTGTGAGCTTCGCTGTCGCTCCCGGTTACAGAACAACACCGAGTTCCTTGTGAGATTTCAATGCGCCTTCATTCGAAGCCCAGTCGAATGCTCCTTCAGAGTCCTCACAAAGGGATCCTCGCGTTCGTGCTTCCCAGGTTTGATTCCTTGGAGGCTTTCTGAAAACTCGTGAGTGGCAGACATGGCTGGGATTCGGAATATGATGCTCATTAGCATGATCAAGGCTATGGTCTGTTTGGGCCCGAAGCTCAATAAGCTGCAAAAACCAGTGTTTCCCTCGCAGATCGTCGCTGCAGCTGAGCTGGCCGCAACACAACTGGGAGTGGATCCCATGTCTCTTCTTCTCGTCGACGTGGGACGAACGCTCTCGTCAGGAAGTTTCAGGCTCGAGTCCAGTTTACTCCTACTAGGATCTCCTAGTTTACCATTGGGAAGAGGACCGCCCACCCACACTGGTTTGTCCGAAGCATTGGCGGCGCCCCAGAGCATCGTCCTCTTGACGACGCGAAGGGAATATGCGGAAAACACACGGTTCTATCAATCCGATTCCACTCAGAACGTACGCCATAAATTTCTGTTCCTCATCGTCGTCGACCCGAGTTCAGACCAGAGGGAGACCCGATTTCTGCGAATGTTCTTCTCAGTCCGAACTCTCATTGTGTCAGGACACAACACAGGAAACTTTCTCTGCGTCAAAAATCATGACAATCTGTTCTATGAAGCAAGTGAGCAACCCATCAGTGACTGCGGAATCTCGATCGGGACTTGTAAAGCCGAGCACATGAGCGACACAATCGATACTCCATTGGCACTTTTAAGAATGACGTTGAAACTGAGATGCAACTCAACACTGGCAACGGTAGCCCTCTCTGCAGACAAGGTGTTCGCAAGATTGGACCCGGTGGGCTTCCAGTTGAAAGCGCGATGGGTTCTCCACGAGACAGACGACTCCCAGTGCTTCACCTACATCCCATCGGTTAGCGCAGATGTCACGGCCCTCCTTGAAGCATTCAAACCAGAAACCTGGTGTCTGATTCTGCTCGTCCTCTGCGGTCTAGCAGCTGCTTGGTCAGTCATGGCGCGAACGTCAGGTTCCGTGATTTTCTGCGAGCTTGTGCTCATGATCGTGACGAGTCGAGGAGTCGACTCTCCGCCGAGAAGTTACCCAATTCTGATGATCGGATGCACAGCGCTCGCATTCAGTTTCTTGGTGGGGCACATCTACAGCAATGACGTGATGTCGTCATTCTTGAGCCCAGCCGGACATCCGCCCTCACCTGACCTGATTTACGACTGTGGAAATGGTAGAATTTGCCAAGACGCTGGCGTGGTCTCGAGGTTCTTAGAATTCGGACCTGTCTGCAGTGTAAACCGAAAGCTTCGGTTCAAGATAGAAAAGCCCTTGCAACGCTATCAACGGCCAAGGCAAACTCAGAACAACCTATCAAACCGGCAATCTCTGAACCTGGAAAACTTGCATTCTGGCTCCCCAAGTACTTTCCAAACCATCTATCCGTTGCCATTAGTCTCAGCTCACCCCGGGAAGATTCTCGAACGAATTCTCCAGTCTGCAATCGCTTCATACCAGAGGATGAAAGTTCTTGAAATGAGAGCTATCGATGGTGCTAAGCAGACGAAGCTTGCGGTGTTGAATAGAATCGAGTGGCTCGCCTTCAAGGCCGCGTTGAAACGCATTGAGACTCGGAGTCCGATGTTCGAGAGGTTCGTGACCTACAACATGACGAGAGAGTGGTTCGACTTGGACGCATTCGTGAAAATACAACCGCTGATCGCTCTATGCTGCGTTTTCGCATTAGCGGGGTTTTGTCACGAAGTTTGTCAACCTTGGACGTCATGGCTTCTGAATCGTGTCCGGGGCGTCCTGGATAATAGTCGCCGAGAGTTATCGGAGTGGATGAGGAGCATTCACATCCCAGCTATGCGCCTGCGCTTGAAAGGGATCGAAGTTTGGGGTCTACGAAGAGCTTGAGTCTCCAGAGCTGTTTGCCCCACAGGAGATGATTCGTGGAGCCGCATCGACTGCAACTTTCGGGAGAAGTTGAAGTCTCGCATCTTAGATCAGTTCATCGGTGCAGCGGCGACATATGTTGCCGAGCAACTTGTTTGTTAACGGTGGTTGCTAACGAAATCGAGTGACTCCTGAGCTGCAGCTGCGCGGCTCCTTCCGTCGACGGATGGAATACGGGATGATCTGGGGGTGATATCCTTTAATGCTGGGCTCTGCATGCAGAGAATCTGTTTTCGTCGCAGAGGAAGGATTGGATAAGAAGTTCTCCGCTCACCAATCACCTGAAGACGTTAGCTTCATCCTCGCCAGTCTCAGAGGTACTCATTTGAAGTTTTCAAACCCTGAGTTCCACTCGAGACGATTCTCGAGCTACCACGGGTCCACATCGTCTGTCGGGTTCTGAACGTACGCTTTGGTCCCGATAAGTCGTAGTTCCCATGCTTCGAGCTTTCGTCTCGATAAAACCTTGGTGGAGTACCACTCGCTGTTCGAGACTTCCATTCTGCTTCGGAGTTTCGTGAAACACGGATCAGATTACTTAGATGACAGATATTCCGCGAATCGATACAGGAATCACTAGTCAACTCACCAAGAATTTCGAGATCGGGAACACAGAATGTGCTTGCATGTCGCGACAGACGATGTCCAGTAGATCGAGAAGATTATCCGTTCCCCCGATAACTAACGATGTTGACGAGCAGACGCAGCATATCGGTTCGAGAGAGATCTTTCGAAAATCAGAACTGGCCTGACAATCATTCATTCAGTTGAAATCGTGACACTGAGGAGGCGCAGATATTGAAGGAATTCGACAACCGGAAGTTCAGAGATGCCACAGTGGAACCTGTTGTAGAGAGTTTAATATGGGTGAGTCAAATCTACGAGGATGGCTCGATACCTGTGAGACGATAACTGGGATCTCATGAATCAAGGTGCCACTAAGGAAGCCCGATACCGTAGAGCAACTTGCGACTCATGGAAGCCACGAGTATCCTCTCACGGCATCTTAGCCAAATCGAGAAGTTTGGCATCCCGGGATAGCGAGCTTTCTTGGCGGATTGCCGCGCTGGACCGATGCTAGCTCGAATTGGAGGGATGCAACCAGAGTTGGTCCGTCACCTTTTCGGACCCAGTTCAAATAAGTGGATCAGAAAACTTTGGCGCAACAAGCCACGTATTCTACCTACATACATCAATACAATACTCCTCCCCTTATTACGTCAATAAATGATTCTTCTCTTAGCGAAAGATAAAATTTATGTTGTCCCTGACTATTTAGGAATTTTCGATCCATGCCTCCCAGACAACCGACACTTCTGGAATCCACTGTATTGTCCACCGGACCGGTCTCACCTGCTTAATGAGTTTCCTCCGCTGGGCTGCGCTTTCCTCTTTTTTTTGGGTTCTTCGCGTTCGGTTCTACATGTAGGTGTCAACGTCATCATTGCAGACGACGCCATTCACCGCGAGAGCCTCCAGTTTCGGACGTGGATATCTCGATGGGCAATCTCTGCATTTTCTGCGTCGGATCGAAGTACATTAGCGGTTCTCTGTCTGATCTCGCGCTCACTTCTTGTAGTCCAGGATGGAAACATGATATGAGATAAGGATGGTTTGTGAGCTACGCTGTCGCTCCCGGTTACAGAACAACACCGAGTTCCTTGTGAGATTTCAATGCGCCTTCATTCGAAGCCCAATCGAATGCTCCTTCAGAGTCATCACAAAGGGATTCTCGCGTTCTTGCTTTTCAGATTTGATTCCTTGGAGGCTTTCTGAAAACTCGTGAGTGGCAGACATGGTTGGAATTCGGAATATGATGCTCATTAGCATGATCAAGGCTCTGGAGTGTTTGGGCCCGAAGCTCAACAAGCTGCAAAGAGCAGTGTTTCCCTCGGAGATCGTCGCTGCAGCTGAGCTGGCCGCGACACAACTGGGAATGGATCCCATGTCTCTTCTCCTCGTCGACGTGGGGCGAACCCTCTCGTCAGGAAGTTTCAGATTCGAGTCCAGTTTACTCCTACTAGGATTCCCTAGTTTACCATCAGGACTCGGACCGTTCGCACACACTGGTTTGTCCGAAGCTCTGGCGGCGCCCCAGAGCATCGTCCTCTTGACGACGCGAAGCGAATATGCTGAAAAGAGCCGGCTCTATCAATCCGATTTCACTCAGAACGTACGCCATAAACTTCTGTTCCTCGTCCTCGTCGACCCGGGCTCAGACGAGAGGAAGACCCGATTTCTGCGAATGGTTTTCTCAGTCCGAACCCTCATTGTGTCAGGACACAAGACAGGAAACTTTCTCTGCGTCAAAAATCATGACAATCTGTTCTATGAAGCAAGTGAGCAACCCATAAGTGATTGCGGAATCTCCGTCGGGACTTGTAAAGCCGAGCACGTGAGCGACACAATCGACACTCCATTGGCGTTTTTCAAAATGACTTTGAAACTAAGATGCAACTCAACACTGGCAACGGTAGCCCTCTCTGCAGACAAGATGTCAGCAAGATCGGACCCGGTGGGCTTCCAGTTGAAAGCGCGATGGGTTCTCCTCGAGACATACGACTCCCAGTGCTTCACCTACATCCCATCGGTTAGCGCAGATGTCACGGCCCTCCTTGAAGCATTCAAACCAGAAACCTGGTGTCTGATTCTGCTCGTCCTCTACGGTCTAGCAGCTGCTTGGTCAGTCATGGCGCGAACGTCAGGTTCCGTGATTTTCTGCGAGCTTGTACTCATGATCGTGACGAGTCGAGGAGTCGACTCTCCGCCGAGAAGTTACCCAATTCTGATGATCGGATGCACAGCTCTCGCATTCAGCTTCTTGGTGGGACACATCTACAGCAATGACGTGATGTCGTCATTCTTGAGCCCAGCTGGGAGTCCGCCGTTATCTAACGTGTCTTACGACTGCGGAAGTGGTAGAATTTGCCAAAACGCTGGCGTGGTGTCGAGGTTCTTAGAATTCGGACCTGTCTGCAGTATGAACCGAAAGCTTCGGTTCAAGATAGAGAAGCCCTTGCAACGCTATCAACGGCCAGGGCAAACTCAGATCAACCAGTTAAACCGGCAATCCCTGAACCTGGAAAACTTGCCTTCTGGCCTCCCAAGTACTTCCCGAACCGTCTATCCGTTGCCATAAGTCTCGGGTCACCCCGGGAAGATTCTCGAACGGATTCTCCAGTCTGCAATCGCTTCATTCCAGAGGATGGAAGTTCTTGAAATAAGAGCTATCGATGATGCTAAGCAGACGAAGCTTGCGGCGTTGAAGAGAATCGAGGGGCTCGCCTTCAAGGCTGCGTTGAAACGCATTGAGACTCGGAGTCCGATGTTCGAGAGGTTCGTGACCTACAACATGACGAGAGAGTGGTTCGACTTGAACGCATTCGTGAAAATACAACCGCTGATCGCTCTATGCTGCGTTTTCGCATTAGGGGGGTTTTGTCACGAAGTTTGTCAACCTTGGATGTCATGGATTCTGAATCGCGTCCGGGACGTCCTGGATAATAGTCGCCGAGAGTTATCGGAGTGGATGAGGAGCATTCATTCTCCAGTTGTGCGCCTGCGCTTGAAAGAGATCGAAATTCTGAATTTACGAAAAGGTCGAGTCTTCGGAGCTGTTTGCTCCTCCGGAGAAGATTCGTGGAGCCACATCGACGACAACTTTCGGGAGAAGGATCCCGTCTTGAAATAATTTCATCGGGACAGCGACGACACATGCTGCTGAGAAACTTGTTTGGCTACGGTGGGTGCTAACGGAATCGAGTGACTCCTGAGCTGTGGGTGCTCGACCTCGTGGAATTCAAGATTGAAGAGGAACGCAACCATTGCTCCTCCCTTCCGTTGAACTATGGGATACGGCATGATCTGAGAGTTGAAAGGGAAGTGGTTTCGGATGCGCAAGAGCGCTAGAGAGAGAGAATTAGACGAAATGTGCACGTGTCGCGAACGCGTCTGTAAGAAGGGAATACAGCCAGTGCGAGTTGAGTTACGGTCGCAGCGAGTCATCACTTCCGTACCCTAGTTGCCGTAGTGGCTAGCCCTCACAGGGTGGAATCCTTCAACGCTGAGCTCTGTATTCAAAAAAATTGTCTCGACAGCGGAGAAACTTCAGAAACTAAAGTTTATATCGAGAAAGGGTCTCGGCCATTAGTGGCCCCGCGGATTTTGCACTACTCCAGACAAAACTTGGTCAAAGCACCTGCGCATAGCTCACCGCCCGGGAGCAATGGCTGGAAGCAAATGCATCCATCGGCGCAGGGAGTCGAATTCCGAGAACAGAAGCCACAAACATTGTTTCCGAGAATCTTGCCATCACTTCTGCGCCCAGCGGAAGCCTTGACCGATCTCTTCATACCCTCAGAGGGAGAGACAGGCTCAGAAGAGAGTGATGCCGGCGAATAAAGATCACTTACTTTGCCGGAACCATCACGGGCGTTTTTTTTCCGGGAGGGGGGAGGGAGAGTCCGAGGAAAAAAATATTTCCGGCGAAAAAAAAAGCGCCTCTTTTTTTTTGGTTTTTTTTTTTGCAAAACCTTCGACTCTCAGTGACCTTTCGATTCAGCTCAACTCCAGAGTGCGCACTCGACGCTATCTATTTTCGCATCGGTCTCGAATTCATCGATTCTAAAGGTATTCGTCCATCTTCGATCCGGCATGTATGCTATCCGATAGCTCTCTTATTCAGCTTTTCAAAAATAATTCGATCGGCGCTGTAACCCATCTGGGAGCCGAGATATGAGCCTTTTAAGTTGACCAAGTTTTGTTTGGAGTAGTGCAAAATCCGCGGGGCCGATGGCCAAGCCTTAATGGCCGAGACCCTTTCCCTCGTCATCTTCTGGAATTGTACCAAAGCTCCCGGAGAAGATCATCGGATACCCCGAGCCGGAACTTGATACAGTGATTTGCAATGAGTTCTCGTTTCCTTCGCGGACGAAGGATCGGGAGGGAATTTCTACGCTCTTCGATCACCTGAAGACGTCAGCTCCATCCCCAATCGCCAATCTCCGCCAATCTAGAAGGTACTCACTTGGAGCTTTCGAACCCTGAGTCCCACTCGAGACAATTCTCGAGCTACCACAGGTCCAATTCGTCTGTTCGGTTCCGAACATACGGTAGAATCCCGATTTGCAGTTCACATGATTTGCGCTGTCGTCCCGATGAAACCTTTCAATTGAAATGACTTGTCAATTCACTGAGAATATCGAGATGAGGCCCACAGAAAATGCTGCCGTGTCGCGAAAGACGATGTGCAGGAGATCGAGAATATGATCCGTTGCTCCGATGATTCATGACGTTTAGGGGCAGGCGGAGCATATCGGTTCGAGGGAGATCTTTCTCGAAAATCAGAACTGGGTTAACAATCATCCATTCAGTTGAGAGCGTCCGTGAACAATGTCGCTCGCGATCCGAGTACGATGACGCGGAGAAGACGCAATTATTGAAGGAATCCGACAAACGGAAGTTGAGAGATGCCATAGTGGAATCTGTTGTAGTGAGTTCAATACGGGTGAGTTGAATCTACGAGGATGGCTCGATACCTGTGAGACGATTATATGGGATCCCATGAATCAAGGTGCCACTGGGGAAGCCCGAGACCATCCTGCAACTTGCAAGTCATGGAAGCCACGAGTATCCTTTCACGGCAACGTAGCCGAATGGGAAAGTTTGGCATCCCCGGGACGCGAACTTCCTCGAGGGGTTGCCGCGTCAGAGCTATGCTAGCTCACAATAGGGGGGCTAGACCGGAGGATATCGTCACTCCTTCGGACCCAGTTCGAATGAGTGAATCAAAAAACTTTGGCGCAACAAGCCACGTATTCCCCCTACGCTTACGTGCATTAATACGATACTCCTACACTGCATGAGTCAATGATTTTTTTTTCTCCCTGCGAAAAATGATACCCCATGTTGTCTCTGACTATATGGGCGCTCTTAAATTTGTTCTCCTGATTTACGGGATCTCCCGGAAACCGCGAATTGGGGGAATGGTGACCGCGAATCAAAGATATCATCACGAGTTCCTCAGATATCAAGGCATTCCGGAGCCCTTTCCGACAGTGCATGGCTCAAGGCATTTTTGATCCCTGCCACCTGGAACCCCGAAATTTCTGGATTCCACTGTATTTAATGCACTCTCTGAAATTTATTTGGATTTCAAAAGGTAGATAGGGGTGAGGGGAAGTGATAACTCAAGCATTATTGAGTTTACACGCGATACGCCATCGGAAACTGTTCAGGATTACATTGTCTTTAGCTCTCGGAATGATGTACTGCACACCAGAGCGCGTTTTAGTAAGTTTTGTTTGGAGGAAGTCAACGAAGTCGGGATTTTTGTTGAGTTGGTGAAGAAGCTGGAGGTCCCTGGAGTCTAGAACATCGGAGATCTCAGCGAGCTCCTATTATGATTGGTACGAATGCAATAGCAGTGTATGAACTTTTATAACCTCTTGAATTTCATTCAGGTCAACATGATGATGAACTCTCCAGTGATATTGAGGCGATTGTCGGAATGACGCTGTCCTCTATGCGCTCGATGACTCGATGGAAATTGATATCTTTACTTGTGTTATCTATCTATCTCAGTGGTTCTCAAACTCCACTGACCCATCGACCCCCTAGGCGACTTCGTTGAAGTTTATGGACTGCCGTCCCCCAAGGGGTCGACCGTCGACCCTTGATTCACCTACGTGGACGCCAAGAAGCATGGTCAAATCCACCCCGGCATCACCTCTGTAAACCGGAGATCGGCCACAGATCCCCTGGGGGTCGACCGTCGACCCCCAGGAGTCGATATCGACCACTTTGAGAACCACTGATCTATCTTCTATCTATAATATATATATAAAAATCCAGGGTCTGTTTGTTTGTTTGTTTGTCCTCAGTAGGCTCCTCCGGTATTGATCGGATCGACTTGGAACAAACTGCGTGATGTAGGGCAGCATACCGGGAAGGACATAGGCCACCCCCCTTCCCCTCCTCCCGTCGCCATTTACCCCAACTCTGACCCCCTCCATACTGTCACCTGCATGCGAATTCTGACGATAAGGTGCACCGCCCCGATCTGAAGCCAGCCAGATTCCTAGGCCTCATCTCATCGTCATCGGATATCCTTCTCCACCCCCTACTAAAGAGTCTGACTATACTCTTTCAAGTCTGGAGGGGTGATTCCAGGACCAGTCCGACCATACTTTTCAAAAACTGGAGGGGTGATTCCGGGACCAGTCCGACCATACTTTTCAAAAGCTGGAGGGGTGATTCCGGGACCAGTCCGACCATATATTTCAAAAGCTGGAAGGGTGATTCCGGGACCAATCTGACTATACTCTTCCAAGTCTGGAGGGGTGATTCCAGGACCACTCCGACCATGCTTTTCAAAAGCTAGAGGGGTGATTCCGAGACCAGTCAGACCATACTTTTCAAAAGCTGGAGGGGTGATTCCGAGACCAATCTAACCATCCTCTCCTAAGTCTGAAGGGGTGATTCCGGGACCAATCTAACCATCCTCTCCCAAGTCTGGAGGGGTGATTCCGGGACCAATCTGACCATACTTTTCAAAAGCCGGAGGGGTGATTCCATGACCAATCTGACCATACTCTTCTGAGTCTGGAGGGGTGATTCCGAGACAAATCTGACCGTAGTTTTCAAAACCTGGAAGGGTGACTCCGGGACCAATCTGACCATACTTCTCCGAATCTGGAGGAGTGATTACGGGACCAATCTGACCAATACGTTCCAAGACTGGGAGGGTGATCCCGAGACCAATCTGACAATACTTTCCCGAGTCTGGAGGGGTGATTCCGAGACATATCTGACCGTACTTTTCAAAACCTGGAGGGGTGAATACGAGACCAATCTGACCATACTTCTTAAAACCATGATGCTGACCCAGTGAAGAGAGAGAAAAGTGCCTCGATGCTGGCATCCTATCGATATTCGGTGGCCACTCCCGACGGTCTCATGACACTACATGTAAGGCAATGTGTGTCTGTCAGCAGTAGACTTCCGAAGCAAGGGACGGGTCAGCCAGCGTAGTCGGCCGAAGGCCGGCTGGTGACCAATGCACATCCATCCATGCATTGATTCCAGCAGATACTCTACGCGCAAATGATATTGATGTGGAATGTACCCGGTATCGAGTTTTCGTTTTCGAATTCGTAGTCGCAAAAATACCCGAAGTTCTCTCGGTTGTTTAAGTGAACATCCTTGAAACACCTCAGCGGTCAGGCTATAGAAATCTGTTGGCGCTTCAATTTCTTGAACAATCATCGTCCATAGAAGGAACGAGCTTGACTCGATGATTCAGTCTCCCCCTCGAAAGATTTGTTACTTTGCTCGGCATGCTTGGAGCCTTGGCTGCGAAGCTCGAATCGTTTAGTTTTATGAGTTCGATGAGCTCGACGACCACAGTTTCGGGCCCGATGGGCGGCGACATTTCAAGTGCTCCCGAGACTTTTCACATACTTCTCCCGTTGGAAAAGCCTGTAAGAGGCCGCTGCTCCTGTCAGTCCAGAAATGACAGGGACAAGAACGAAATACTTCATTTCAGCGCTCAGAGTGCTCTAGCAAGTAACGGTACAATCTTTCCGGGCTGAAGCGACGACGTCGATCGCTAGTTAATTTGTTTTGGGATGAGACTCCAGCCGCGGCTGAACAGGGTTTTGATTTCTATCGGTGCTCATCCCGACTGGGGAAGCCATGATCCCTGAGAGTAAAGTCTGGCTAGATATCGCATTTCCCTTGAGATTGCGTCGGCTCCGCAGTCGAATGACTGCAACATGGATAGAATTTCAGGAATTTGTATGTTCGATCGAAGAGTTGACTCAGTTCTCTTGAGAAATCTTGAGGCGTCACCTGGAGGTCTCGAAGCCCCTCATTGTTAGGAAAGAGTCGCTGCTGCTCGAAACTTTCGCGCGACAACTAAGGAATGGGAACGAGGGAGTTTTGGGGACCGGTGTCCGATCCGGACATGAATTTGAGTAACCTGGGGTACGAAGTGATGCAACTCTGGGGGAATTAACTCAAACATGAAGAGTCTAATGAGCTCTTCAACTGCTTTGCGTCGCACCGGAAAAAAAGGAAACTTCTGGAATGTGAGGTAGAAGAAGTCCACCTCGATTCCTGGTATGTTGTTCGCGGACGATTTGCTCCTAATGACGAACAACACGACAGATATGGGAAATCTTCTAGAGGTGACATCCAAATTTGGAGATGAGAGGTCAATCAGATTTGACCCACTGAAGAGCGGAGTGATGGTATTTCAACCATCCTCATCAGATGATAATTCAAATCGAGACCTACAGATACAAGGGGAGTCAATGCCTATGGTCGAATCCTATAAGTACTTGGGGATCGAAATATCGGCCGGAAAAGATTACTCATCCCAACAAAAGGACGCGGGAAGGTGGGCCATGGGCATACCACTTCCCACCGTATCGAAGGAGTTCATTGAGGGAGAGCTAGGTTGGTCCTCCTTCGATGCCATGGAGGCCGTCAGCAAAATCATGTATTTCGAGTGAGTGAAACAGATGGATCCATCCAGATGGCCCAGAATGGTACTCACGGCAACTGAGATAACAAACACAAAAGTGAAGGCTATGGAGAGACACAGAAGTCTGAGAACCCAGTATGACCTTGAAGATCTCAGTCTGACCGGAAATACACTAAACGAACCAATGTGGAATATGTTCCGCAAAAAACTCAAAACGAGAGTGCGGGACAAACTGGACTTCATATGGAGTCCAGATCCACATTAAGTGTTTATCGACAGTTCAAAGAGACTCGAGGTCTCGAGAGGGAGCTGTACGATAACTCGTTGGGCAGTCGGTTCTTGGCGCCAGCAAGAGCGGGAATGCTCAACACCGAGAGCCGACAGAACTCCCAGGACCGTTCCATAGACATAAAATGCGCTCGTTGTGGAGCCCCGGAAACCGACAAAAATGTCATTCTGGAATGCGAGGAAAGAAAATACTCCCAGACGGAACCCCCGTACCGACTAGGACTTCACCCTGATTCAACCGCGGGGAACCTGAGAAGGACGATGGATATTCTAAGGCGATGGGAGAACAACGAACTAAGATCTGTGAACGCAATACAACTCGCCCCTGAAATCATAGGGAACATATCTGCATATGTGAGGTCCAGTAAAATCAAATCAGATTGTCATGATTACTGACGCAGAGCAATTCTCCTATCTCGTGTCCTGACAGAACAAGCGTCCGGGTTGGGAACAACGTCGTGAGGAACCGGTCTGAGTGTTCTCTGAATGTTCTGAGTGAAGTCGGATCCTAGAACCAGCGCATTTCTGCACATTCACTCCGCGGCGTTAGCAGAACGATGTTCTGGGGCGCCGCCAATGCTTTGGAAAGAACGGTGTGAGCGATCGCAGCTTTTTCAGATCCTGACGTGGGAGGATCAAGCAGGAGTAAGCTGGACTCAGAGGTTAAACTTCCTGTCGAGAGGGCTCTTCCTGAGTCGACGAGAAGGAGAGACATTGGATCTCCGCCTAACTTGATTGCAGTTGTCTCGGCTGCAGCTACGATTTCCGAAGGAAACGCTTGTCCTTGAAGCTGATCGAGCGCAACGACCAAGCAGACCGGGAGCTTGATCATGTTGCCGCTCATGAAATTCCGAATACAGCCCATATTTGTCACTGTAGAGTGTTGCATGGAGCTCTACTGCTTCCAAGGAACCAGGACTGGAACGCACAACCGCACGGATCCCGATGTGAGAACTCGGGAGGAGCGCTCGACTAGCTATGCGAAGGACACCCATTGAAATGTCTAGAGGAACTCTGTACTGTTCTTCGACAGGAATCGATAGCTGGGCCCAAGAGCCATCTCTATCTCAAACATGATTCTGTCCTGAAACACAAGATGCAAGCGGGAGATTAGAGCGAGAACCGCTGCTGTTCTTCGGTCCGACGCGGAAAAAGAACAAGTTGAACGTCGATATTCGCTCTTACTGAATAAGTGCATGGAGGCACCGCCGTAGATAAAGTCTCCATTCGCTTTTCGACAGATTTTAGAAGAAAAACTGTGGATCCTCCTCCAACAGGCCAAGATGGATCTCACATGTGTCTCGCGAATGCTCACGAAATCTGATTTGATGAGCTAGACTCGTAGAGACGCATTCGGTCGATGAGTCCACGAGATCGAACTATACCCAGGAGAGATATCCTCTGCGAGGATCAACGGGAGCTCAAGCAGCACCTTCCTCCATTCTGACACGAGCTGTCACTTCAGCGCCCTGCTCTCTCGCGAGCATAGTTGCTTGGATCGAGAATGGATGCTCCACATGACTCAGGAGCAGCAGCAGATTATAAGCGAACGGGAAAGTGCTCGAATGTTACGGATTCGAACCATACTTGAAAGTATGTGTCACTGACCCTTGAGGGGCTATACCCAAGTTTGCTCCTCCTTCCGAATTGGGAAAATGGTTGAGAGCGTTCGAAGTACACAACTTTCGTAGGCGTCCGACACGACTGGTCACACCCAGACCGGAATGATTCTGAGGTGCCAGCGGCTTCGCTCCATGCTTGAACGACTTGGTAACATGATCTACTTACACCGTCAAGAAGTGGGAAATGTGGAAGGGATATGAGGGCGGCTTCGAGTACAAGGGGATTCCTCGCGCTCTTTTCTAGCTCCGTCGCTCATTCCCTCAATATCCTATTTGGATAGGCACTGAACTGGCCTCAACTCAAACCGTATCTGGAAAAACAATCTGCGGGCGATCCCGAGTTCTCAACAGTTCCCCCATGAAGCGATCAATAATGTCTGCTCACGAAGCTTCCTCCCCTCTCTGTGATACCTCAAGTCACCAGGAGCTTCGCGGAATCCACCTTTTGATTTTTCCGCATCTGATTGAAGTACTACAACGGTTCTCGCTTCTTGTAGTCTACGATGGAAACATCATATGAGATACGAATGGTTTGTGACCACAGTATGGATTCCGATAGCAGAACGATACCGACTCCCTCCCGAGATTTCAATGAGTCTTCATTTCATACCTGGTCGTGCGTTCCTTCCGAGTCCTCACATCTGAATTCTCGCTGTCGTGCGTCCCTGCAGAGGTTCCTCGGGAGCCTTCCGGGCTTCTTGAAAAATGTGTGAGTGACAGATGCGGGCTGCATCCAGGATATGATGTTCATTAACGTTATCACGCTCCTGGTCTGCTCGGTTGTGGAGGTCGGCTAGCTTCAAGGACCCAGCATTTCCCTTCTGAGATTGTGGCTGCAGTCGAGCCAGCTGCGACACAATCGGGAACACATCCTGCGTCTCATCTCCTCGTCGACTTGGGAAGGACCCTTTCGTCCGGGAGTCTGAGCTCAGAGTCCAGTCCATTCCTGCTAGGTCCTCCTACCTTTGAGTCTGAAAGGGGTTCTGTCGCACACAGCGTTTCGTCTGGAGCGCTGGTGGCGCCGCATCAAAGCGTTCTCCTGACGACGCGGAGGAGAAATCTAAAGAACCGCTTGTTCTCTCATTCCGATTCCACACAGAACATACGTCATAAATTCCTCTTCCTCATACTCGTCAACACGAGTTCCGACGAGAATAAGGCCCAACGATTCCTCCCAAAGATGTTTTCCGTCCGAACGTTTGTCCTAACACGACACAAGATTAGAAATTCTCACTGCGTTAGGAATCAGGACAGTCAGTTACATGGAGTACTCGAGCAACCCATCGTTTTTCCGCGGATTCTCGAGTGAGACTCGTTGAGCGGGGCGCGTAAGCGACGCAAGCGATGTTCCACATGGAACGGCCTTCCTCGAATCACTCAAACCAGTGTCTGATTCTGTTCGTCTTCAACGTTCTGTCAGCTGCGAAGCCACTCATGTCGCGAACGTCGGACCCGTCGGAGGAACCTGTCGGAAGAAGCTCTTCTCCCTTTCGGTCTGGGCAGGCCTCTTCCGCGCTTGGCTGAGGTAGCTAGTGGGCGACCTGTCTCCCGTCCGAAGCTTTCCCAACATCTTTTTTTTCTCATAAAGGAGAGAGAAATGCCTGTCGCAAGCATCAGGAATCCTTGTGCGTTCCTGACGAGTGTGGGGCTTGCACCAACTAAAACTCTCTCCCCTGCCTTTGGGTGTCTAAGCACTCAGGGAGTTTCCTCCATTCAGTATTATTTCCAGCAAACCCGAGGCCAGCGATGTGGTGAACTGATGTGCGCTAGCTGCGTTCTTCGCTTTTCTCAGCTCCTTGCTCATCCTCCCATTCCTTTCTCCGAGCTCTCTCAGGCTGCTCCGTTAAGCTTTCCGAGCCGGTTCGACGAACCTGACCGGTACCCACCGCTTGTTATCCAGAGGTGTTTTACTCGTGACTCTTCACCCCTACGAGAACGAGCGAGAACTGGTCTCATAGCTCTGTGGAGCGACCCGCCTCACGACGGTCCAGGGTCCTCATATATCGAGGATAGAGCTTCTCTGACAAGCCTCGTCGGGACCTGGTGACCCCAACCAACATCTTCATCCCTGCGGGCCAGACCCAAGGCGACTCCCTCGAATCGTCGTAACGTCTCTCCGCGCCGCAATGGGCCTGCTACAGGCTCTGATGCTTTTTCCGCTGGACGTCGCTGACCCCCCGAAGTTTTCGGGCGGAAAACCCGTGATCCCGTATAGTAGCGCGAAAGATGTCTTCCGTAGGGTCTCGCTATGGGTGATATATTCATGGAGAAAACGACATCTGGGAGGAGGTTTGGTATAGCCGACTCGCCGTCCATGATCCGAGCCGACAACCTCTCCGTCACGATCCGGCTCATTCCCTCAGTGAGTCCGTTGCACTGGGGATGTCCGATCGCGGTCCGTTGCGATCGAGTCGAATCGCCTCATAACGATCTTTATGACGGAGAGTGATCGAACGACGTCTCGAGCCGAAACACGGCGCAGGGTGATCATTAACTCCTTGAGTTTTGAAAAGGATTGACAAAGTTATGGCCGAAACAAGGTCGGGCTCGAGAATTCCCGACCAATAAATGCCGCCCTTTCCAGGCCTTAGCCGAGGCTTCCTTATTAGTTCGCTCCAGAGCACGACAGGCTCTCCAGTTTGATTGGTGTAACGCTCTCGTCCCTGATGGCCGTTGAGGCAAGAATTCGGGAGTTCACGGATGCGACACACGGAGTCTTGCTGTGCTCTAAGAACGCGCACCAGGCGACGAAAAGCACTCTGAGTCGGGTGCTGAGAGTTTTCAGTCGTGTGACGATGCTATCTCGTCAAAACGTGTGAACTTTTCTCACAACATCGCGCCGAGTTGATTGCGATCTTCGGTGCTCGCTCTCGGAAGGCTCATGTCACTGAAGCATATGAACTGTCCGGCCATGGATCGATCTGCGAACTCGGCAAGTAAATCGACGTCGGGGTGTCTGAACTTGAGCTTGCGAAAGCCCTGGACGCTGTTTTGAAAACAGTAAATAGGGACTGCAGGTCTCCATAACTCACTCTCGTACGTCTTCACCAACGTCCATACAGCAGAGCGCGTTGGCAGCGTCCTCCGAGGTTCTGTCCACTATCAATACGTCATGCTTGGCTCTGTTCCGATCTTGCAGGTACCGTTTTCCGTCGCAATCGAAGCCGAGGATTCGGTACGAGCTGCGCACGAGCTGGGGTCAGTCGTTTCGGTGACCAGATTCCAACTCGGACTGTTCTTCCAGATACGCGTTCCACTTTAGTTTATTCCCTCTACTGAATCACGTCTCACTTGCTCAATGAGTTTCTTCCGCTGGGCTGCTCTTTCCTCTATTTTTTGGGTTTTCCGCGTTCGGTTCTACTTGTGGCTGTCAACGTCATCATTGCAGACGAACTCTCTCGGTGTACGAACCCACCTCTACCAAAATCGGCGAGGTGATGCTCTCTTAGCTCTGGCAAAAGCAGGCATGCTGCCAACCAGAGCACACTTAATGTATTCCAATAGGCAGGAAAGCAGTACCTGCCAAAGGTGCGGCGTGTACGAAGAAAACGTAAAACACGTCATCTTTGAATGCGACGACGCCCACTTCACAGAAGATGATCTCCTCGAACGATTAGGACTCCTCGAGGAGAAACAGAACCCATCTCCGCTGAACAAAACGAAAAGAATCCTAGAAAACTGGGAGAAAGGAGTCCATCTGATCCGCGAAAGCACCTGACATGAAAGGCTGAGAAGAGCTCAATGTGAAATTATAAATCGCTCCAATCTGGATCAATAAATACCCATACCCCATACGACGTCCTTCACCGCGAGAGCCTCCAGTTTCGGACTTGGAAATCTCGATGGGCGATCTCGGCATTTTCTGCGTCGGATCGAAGTACATTAGCGGTTCTCTGTCTGATCTCGCGCTCACTTCTTGTAGTCCAGGATGGAAACATGATATGAGACAAGGATGGTTTGTGAGCTAAGCTGTCACTCCCGGTTACAGAACAACACCGAGTTCCTTGTGACATATCAATGCGCCTTCATTCGAAGCCCAGTCGAATGCTCCTTCAGAGTCCTCACAAAGGGATCCTCGTTTTCGTGCTTCCCAGGTTTGATTCCTTGGAGGCTTTCTGAAAACTCGTGAGTGGCAGACATGGTTGGAATTCGGAATATGATGCTCATTAGCATGATCAAGGCTCTGGAGTGTTTGGGCCCGAAGCTCAATAAGCTGCAAAGACCAGTGTTTCCCTCGGAGATCGTCGCTGCAGCTGAGCTGGCCGCAACACAACTAGGAGTGGATCCTACGTCTCTTCTTCTCGTCGACGTGGGACGAACCCTCTCGTCAGGAAGTTTCAGGCTCGAGTCCAGTTTACTCCTACTAGGATCTCCTAGTTTACCATTGGGAAGAGGACCGCCCACCCACACTGGTTTGTCCGAAGCATTGGCGGCGCCCCAGAGCATCGTCCTCTTGACGACGCGAAGGGAATATGCTGAAAAGAGCCGGCTCTATCAATCCGATTTCACTCAGAACGTACGCCATAAATTTCTGTTCCTCGTCCTCGTCGACCCGGGCTCAGACGAGAGGAAGACCCGATTTCTGCGAATGGTTTTCTCAGTCCGAACCCTCATTGTGTCAGGACACAAGACGGGAAACTTTCTCTGCGTCAAAAATCATGACAATCTGTTCTTTGAAGCAAGTGAGCAACCCATCAGTGATTGCGGAATCTCGATCGGGACTTGTAAAGCCGAGCACGTGAGCGACACAATCGACACTCCATTGACACTTTTGAAAATGACGTTGAAACTGAGATGCAACTCAGCACTGGCAACGGTAGCCCTCTCTGCAGACAAGGTGTTCGCAAGATCGGACCCGGTGGGCTTCCAGTTGAAAGCGCGATGGGTTCTCCTCGAGACATACGACTCCCAGTGCTTCACCTACATCCCATCGGTTAGCGCAGATGTCACGGCCCTCCTTGAAGCATTCAAACCAGAAACCTGGTGTCTGATTCTGCTCGTCCTCTACGGTCTAGCAGCTGCTTGGTCAGTCATGGCGCGAACGTCAGGTTCCGTGATTTTCTGCGAGCTTGTACTCATGATCGTGACGAGTCGAGGAGTCGACTCTCCGCCGAGAAGTTACCCAATTCTGATGATCGGATGCACAGCGCTCGCATTCAGTTTCTTGGTGGGGCACATCTACAGCAATGACGTGATGTCGTCATTCTTGAGCCCAGCCGGACGTCCGCCCTCACCTGACCTGATTTACGACTGTGGAAATGGTAGAATTTGCCAAGACGCTGGCGTGGTCTCGAGGTTCTTAGAATTCGGACCTGTCTGCAGTATAAACCGAAAGCTTCGGTTCAAGATAGAAAAGCCCTTGCAACGCTATCAACGGCCAAGGCAAACTCAGAACAACCTATCAAACCGACAATCTCTGAACCTGGAAAACTTGGCTTCTGGCTTCCCAAGTACTTTCCGAACCGTCTATCCGTTGCCATTAGTCTCAGCTCACCCCGGGAAGATTCTCGAACGAATTCTCCAGTCCGCAATCGCTTCATACCAGAGGATGAAAGTTCTTGAAATGAGAGCTATCGATGGTGCTAAGCAGACGAAGCTTGCGGGGTTTAAGGGAATAGAGGGGCTCGCCTTCAAGGTTGCGTTGAAACGCATTGAGACTCGGAGTCCGATGTTCGAGAGGTTCGTGACCTCCAACATGACGAGAGAGTGGTTCGACTTGAACGCATTCGTGAAAATACAACCGCTGATCGCTCTATGCTGCGTTTTCGCATTAGCGGGGTTTTGTCACGAAGTTTGTCAACCTTGGATGTCATGGATTCTGAATCGTGTACGGGGCGTCCAATAGTCGCCGAGAGTTATCGGAGTGGATAAGGAGCATTCACATCCCAGCTATGCGCCTGCGCTTGAAAGGGTTCGAAGTTTGGGATCTACGAAGAGCTTGAGTCTTCAGAGCCGTTTGTTTGTAGCAGGCGCAGCATATCGGTTCGAGAGAGATCTTTCGAAAATCAGAACTGGCCTGACAATCATTCATTCAGTTGAAATCGTGACACTGAGAAGGCGCAGATATTGAAGGAATTCGACAACCGGAAGTTCAGAGGTGCCACAGTGGAACCTGTTGTAGGGAGTTCAATATGGGTGAGTCAAATCTACGAGGATGGCTCGACACCTGTGAGACGATTATCTGGGATCTCATGAATCAAGGTGCCACTAAGGAAGCCCGAGATTATACTGCAACTTGCAAGTCATGGAACCCACGAGTATCCTCTCACGGCATCGTAGCCGAATCGAGAAGTCTGGCATTCCGGGATAGCGAGCTCTCTTGGCGGATTGCCGCGCTGGACCGACGCTAGCTTGAATTGGAGGGATGCAACCAGAGTTGGTCCGTCACCTTTTCGGACCCAGTTCAAATAAGTGGATCAGAAAACTTTGGCGCAACAAGCCACGTATTCTACCTACATACATCAATACGATACTCCTCCCCTGAATACGTCAATGAATGATTCTTCTCTCAGCGAAAAATGAAATTTATGTTGTCCCTGACTATTTAGGCACTCTGGATTTTCTCTCTGATGATTCGCTGAATCTCCCGGAAACCGAGAATTAGGGGGATGTGATCGCAAACCAAAGAAATCATCACAAGTCCCTCAGAGTCAAGGCACCCGGAGGCATTCCCGATGATCCATGGTTCAACGAATTTTCGATCCATGCCTCCCAGACAACCGACACTTCTGGAATCTACTGTATTGTCCACCGGACGGAGAACCGCACCTAACCTGAAGTATGTCCAGTCATCGGAGAGCTCCAATCATGATTGGAACGAATGCAATAGCAGTGAATGAACTATCATCACATCTTGAATTGCATTCAGATTTCTCCGACGATATTGAGGCGATTGTCGGATTGACGTTGGAAATACGATGGAACCACGACAATCTCCTGTCTCCCACTGTTTAGTTTCGAAAACCTAATTTGCTGCTGGACGCGCGAGTGGGCTCAGCGATGAGAGCGTCAACAGAGTCTTACCCTGTTTCCTCAGTCGCCGGCACTTCGATAACAGCTGATGTAGACCGTAGCTGTTGAGAATGATAGCCCCGATAGCCTCTGCGAGGAGCTTATGAGACGCAGGAAAAAAGGAATCCGGCCGTGCGTGTCGAGCGAATTTCATACCAAGAGTATTTTCAATTCAGATAGCTCCGAATGACAACGAAATTACAGACCCAAACCTCGACCCAAATCCCCCGAGTTATGGATGGGATCAAGCACGACCTAACCAGCTTCGCGCGCAGAAAGCTTTCTCCGTGATCGCCCAGTGAACATTTCAGGTCTCATCAAAGTAGCCACTACTGCCGTGCCGCACTCCTACAGGGGCGGAATTCTCATGGGCCACGATCCCAGAAACTTTCTAAACGGATGTCCCAGGGAGGAGCCGTCGATTATGGAATGGATTATGAGTTTGTCAAGCCCATATAGATCCCGAACTGCTTTCATTCCGAACTCCCAGAGCCACGTGTTGGTTCGCTTCGAGTGTCCGGCATCGGACAAAAATCGTATCGATGGGAGGGTCGAGGGCTTGTTAAGGAGTTCTGGGTCTCTCATAAGCTGACAGGTCAATATACCCTCGTTTCTCATCTCTATGTCTCCAGGGGCATATTTTTCGAATTCCCCCACGGTCGGAAGGGACGGCAGAGCTTCCAGGGAGAACGCTGTTTCTTCTCCTGCAAACCAAACGCATCATGAGAATTCTTGCTCGACGCCAGTCTCAGACGACTGAAACGACAAATGGTCCGGCGTGGAGCTTGTTCCATCTTAGGCACCGAGGACTTCAATCAGCTCCCCATCTCATGGTTTCGGAATTCCTCCCTCGGGAACTTCCTCAGGAGAGTTGATCTCAGCGTTTATCGGACGTTTATCGGCTTTCGAACGACCTCAACTCAACAACTCCGGGATCTTTCTAAACGCGAAATCTCGTTCCCTCCGCTGGGGTTGGGATGTCATGGACCATGGTTGCAGTTCTGGACAAGTAACCCATCGTCATTGGCCGCCTCGTTGGAACGCCCTCTAACAACATACCAGCGTACGCCGATTCAGGTACTGTCTGATCTTCTTGGACACTGATCTCCTGTCGGATCCTCAGGTCATTATGAGGATACCAGCCGGCCTTCGGCCGACTGGAGTCGGCCGCGCTCCGCGCGGTTGGACGGCGCTCCTTGCGATCGAGGCACTTTTCTCTCTCTTCACTGGGTCAGCAATATGGTTTTGAAAAGTATGGTCAGATTGGTCCCCGAATCAACCTCTCAGACTTGGAAAGTAATGGTCAGATTGGTCCCGGAATCACCCCTCCAGAGTTGGAAAGTAATGCTCAGATTGACCCCGGAATCACCCCCCCAGAGTTGGAAAGTAATGGTACGATTGGTGTCGTAATCACCCCTCTAGATTCGGAGAAGCATGGTCAGATTGGTCCCGGAATCACCCCCCCAGAGTTGGAAAGTAATGGCCAGATTGGTCTCGGAATCACCCCTCCAGAGTTGGAAAGTAATGCTCAGATTGACCCCGGAATCACCCCTCCAGAGTCGGAAAGTAATGGTCAGATTGGTCCCGGAATCACCCCTCCAGAGTTGGGAAGTAATGCTCAGATTGGTCCCGGAATCGCCCCTCCAGAGTTGGGAAGTAATGCTCAGATTGGTCTCGGAATCACCCCTCCAGAGTTGGAAAGTAATGCTCAGATTGGTCCCGGAATCACCCCTCCAGAGTTGGGAAGTAATGCTCAGATTGGTCTCGGAATCACCCCTCCAGAGTTGGAAAGTAATGCTCAGATTGGCCTCGGAATCACCCCTCAGACTTGGAAAGTAAGGCTCAGATTGGTCCCGGAATCACCCCTCAGACTTGGAAAGTANGTTCGAGCAGTGGTTTGCTCAACCCTCTCTCTCCTCTAGAGTTCGCCATAGCTTCTTCCGATCGATTCGGTCGTACGCTTTTGTGGCGTCAAGGAATACGCAATAAAGCCCTTTCTTATGGGATCTTGCGGTTTCAATTGCAGTTGTCAAGATGAATATGTTGTCATCTCCTCTGCGATCCTTTCTGAACCCATTTTGCATTTCTGATAGCTGCTCTGTATTTTCCGCCCATTTTTGTATATGTTCCCCAAGTGTTTTGTAAAAAAACTCTATACAGAACGTCTGATACTGTTATGGGTCTGTATGTATTGGGGTTTCCCTTCATCGAGTTTGGTTTTTCGATCAGGGATACCCTGCCTATCCTCCATCCTGCTGGTATCTCATGGGTACCTTGTAGAATAGCGTTGAGTACATCTGTTACGTAGCCGTATCCAGTGTCGTCTAGTGCCTTGAGAACTTTAGCTGGTATTCTATCCGGCCCCGTCGCAGATGAAGCGGACATCGTCACGAGTGTCGACTTCACCCACCGTACAGTTGTGGTCAGATTTACCGGTTCTCTTGGGAGATCGGATTCCCTCTGGGATTCCCCCTTCTCGTCTAGCACGCACAGCTTTTTTGGGGGTTTGTATTCATTTCTCCTAATGTGGTCCCAGAAGGCTTTTGATTTTGCCTGTCTTGGAGCCCTCATGATTTTATCATACATTCTCTGATTTTCGGTTTCGAGCAAGCGGGCAACCTTGCGGACAGCGTCTTGTGTCTGTCTATATTGTTGTCTCGCCTTGTCGGCGCCTGTTCCTAGGCGTCTCGCTCTCCTCCATTCCCGATTCTGTTCCCTCCTCTTCTTCTCCGCTGCTCTTTTTGATCTTAACAGTTTACCTCTTACCTTCTTTTTGTATGCATAGCCTCTTGGTTTACCCATTCGTAGAGTCATCAGGTTATGATCACTCCAATGAAGGATTTCCTTCTTTTCGTGCATGTGCATAGATGTTAGTTCCCGATAGGTTCGGGAGTTACATAGCATGTGGTCTATTGTAGTGGAAATCCCACCCTGGGTTCGTGCGGTCTTCCCTCTACATTTTTCGGTCAGATTGAGAATAATTAGATCGTTTTCATTGGCTAACTCTTGGAGAAGTTTGCCACGTCTATCTGTTCTCCCGTCAAATTGGGATAGGTGGGCGTTCATGTCTCCCCCCACCACGATTTTGATGCGCCCAATTTCTTTGAATTGGTGTTCGTTCGATTTGTGTTCCATCGTAACGATGGCGTAGACTGATATGAAGGTCCAAGGGTGGCCCTCTATATCAGTCCCCAGAGCAATGAAATCTTCCCCTTTATGTGTCCAGCGTGGTTCATCCATGGTGGAACGGATAAGTATTCCCATACCACCAGACGACTTGTTGCCAAAGGGGCCAGATCGATTGCTACCGTGGAAAGTGAACCCCTGTATATGTGGTGGTTCTTCTATATTCTTCCGCTTTGGCCTTTTGGCAAAGCATCGGAATCGAGTTGACTGGGAATTTCCTAAACCGTAGTCCTCTGTGGCTGTCGAGGGCTTTGTGGAAATTCAGCCCTGCCGGGCACAGATCAGCACAGTGGCGATCCGTGACCACCATTACGAACGGGCCAAGGTAGGCTGGTCGCGGTGGTGGCAGCGTGAACTCCACAACTCTATGAAGGCTAGAGCGGCAGCCCGCTCGCGGCGGTAAGCTAGTCGCTCACTCCGCAAGCAGTCGCGACATTCAAGCAGAATTGATTCGTCTGGGGTCATTCCTGTTCCCGCCAACTCCTCCCTGCATCTGTCACAGAACTCGAAGGCTGGGGCCGTTTTGAGTTGGTTTGGGTTGAACACAGCCATTCTGGAATATAGATCGTTTTACTGTCAGGATCTCCCTATGTCACTGGGAGGCAGCCACAAGCGCTCAAAAAGTTCCCAATGAACGCATTATCTAAAGGGACTGTTAGAGCAGCTCTACCGGACAGCGCCGCGATACATCGGGTCTACGTCAACTGGTAGTGTTGTGGTAGGATGAGCAGACTGATTCACGAGGGAGAGGAGCATGAGGAGGCGGTGAGAGAAGGCCCGCGAACCCGAATGTTAGAGGGTGTTACGATAGAGGTATTCAGTATCACGGACGGGGGCTAGGACATCACTTGAACCCACATGCCATCGTTTCATCATGCATCGTGCATGTTCTGATCACGGCTGAGCGTGACGCGAACTAGTATGGTGACGACGACGACGGCCAGTTGACCGCTTCCGATCATACCTACGCCCGAGCTCCTCAGCCCTGATGACATCTTCGCGGCGCTCCTTCAAAACCATGCTTCTGCTCAGGCACCCCGACCCTGACAACTTTGACTGAGTTCTCAGGGAAAAAGGCCTTTTTCAAGGCCAAGTTCAAATCATTCCGTTTGACGGAACTCGCGAAGAGCTCTCCCGATTAGGCACCCAGATTAGGCTGCTGATCCGCTTCCTGATCAATACCCCTCTTCCGGGCTCCCTGTCACACAAACAAAGCGATCGAGTTCAGCATCGCTCCCCTCAAGAGACGAGTGTGTGCCCTCGAAGTACCCTGGAACTCCAGTTCAAATACAGAGTAGCGTACGAGACAGAATGTCCGCCCTCTAGATGAAGATTCGCTGATTTACTGCGTATATTCACTCAAGCACCCTCTATGTTTACGAGTAGAGGCGCCGTATTCCCCTCTCTCTCAGATTCGTCTTCCTGACGCCATCTTGAATCCTACCAGTTGACGCCAACCGGTGGCCTAGACCCATGTCACTCCGCCTTTCCGACCATTCGCTTTATTTCGGAAGCAGAGAGCCGGCCTCACGTTGACATTTGGCTTTCTCTGATTCCTCGCTTAGGTTTGGTTTTCGGGCATTTATTGTGAAGGACTGGTATTCCAGGTGGAGTGGGGGTGAAAATCTGGGTATTAATTGAGGCTATACTCCCGGATTGTCAGTGGACGGTGGTTCCGAGATCAGTCTCCCGCATGAACAAACATGGATCAGCTTCACCTTCGGAAAGACCCAGCTTCTCGATAAACGTGATAAATCGTATGTTCCACCGTCTTGGGGCTTGTTTCAACCCGTACAAACTGCGTTTCAGTTTGCCAACCTTCCCGTCCGGTAATTCGTATCCTTCTGTACTCTGCATATAGATATCGATGTCCTCCTCCAAATCTCCGTAAAGGAATGAGGTTAGGTTAGGTTGCTGGCGAGCGAGCGGAGCGAGTGAGCACGCCCTTGTTGAGTCAATGTGAGGGCATAACCTGATCTTGCAGAGGGTCTTCTAAGGCCTCCCCGAGTCGATTTATTCTAATGGCCCCGAGCGTAGCGAGGAACCCGATCTCGCAGAGGCTTCGAAGATAGCATCCGGAGAAAGCCACCAACTGCGGGAGGTCTGACGCAGGTATGTTTCGATCTCAGTCCTCCTCTCCCAACCGTCAAATTGCTATTTCGGCGTGTTCTGACTTTGTTGTTTTTTCGCGCAACCCGCCTAAAGAAAAAATACCTTTTTCTGATAGGCGTTAGCCGAGTTAAGCAGCCGAAGCAGCTGGCGGGTTATTCCGAGTTTCTATACGCCGAAGCAGTCGGAGAGGGGAGAGGAGGTGGGGAGAGGGGAGAGGGGAGAGGAGGTGGAGAGAGGGGCCGCTCCATAGCGAGACAACGCGAGAACATGGGAAGGGGTATACGACATTTGGACCAGTATTGAGTATGCATGGATGCATTCGGGCTGTCAGCGACAAGGTGCTGCGACGCGCCAAATTGAAAAACTGTAGGGTGCTAAGCAGCGCTCAGTCACCGTGGCGAGAAAACATGGTATTTTCGAGGGGTATAGGAACTCTGCCCGCAGTGTTTACTACATGGACGCATTTCCAGAGAGAGCGGTCTCCGCCAGCTTGGCGGTCTGTTACTGGCACGATGAGAGCTGCTGCTGGGAGACCGCGACGATAGCGGGGGGCCTAGCGGAGCTACCGAGCATTTCGAGCACGATCCAGGCGCGGAACAGCGAGGAGAACTGGGATGGTTCGCCGGTAATGATGAAATTTCCAAAGATTCCATGTTTTGCACATGATCCATCGTCAACAATGTCAGTTCAGATGGCGAGGAGTCGATACGCAAGGTCAACGGCAGAACATTGAGCCAGGCTCAATACAAGGAGATGAAGTGCACAGCGAGACGCTCTGAGTTATTCTCATCTCGGACGGGACACAGTGGGATGAAACTCCATGGGACCTCTGGTCTTCGAGGGTTGAAAACCGAACAACTCCGCGGCCGTGAGGCCTCCTCGGCCCTGAAGCGGATGCGCCATGTGCAGAGTAGTGACTCAGTCGGTTTTTCGCGTCTCCCTCGAAAACATTCGCTTCTTGGACGGAAAGTGTTAGATTCTCGATAGAGTTGAATGAACGACCTCCAGAATCACGGACGTAAGCGAACCATTGTCCTCGTTTATTGTAAGCAGACGCCTTTCAGGGATATTCCAGAAACGATCCCTTCAACGGATGTGTTCGGGTTTTTATTTCTATCGCCCTGGATCCTAACAACTCTCCCCCCTATGCTTTTTTCTCTTTAATCCAGTCCCCGGAACGATCGGACATTCTCCTTTCACGGGTAGACCTCCGTACAGAACTGTCGTTATCCTGACATCGCTGCACTGCCTGTATCCCAAAGACCCTTGAACTCTCCTTCGTTGTTTCATGTACACTGTCTACGAGACTAGGAACTAGATTTACAATTTCTGGATTTTCCTCTTCCGATATTACCTGCGGTTGATCTTTCAAATTTCCGCTCGTTGACGCGCCTTCTTCGACGGACCTAAGGAATCGTCGGATGTGACTGACCAATCGCTAGCCGCGTCGCATTGCATTGACAAGTACCATGGGAATTCGTGCAGCTCTGGATTCGCGTGCTCCTGTTGACGTGTGCTCCGTGTATCCAACGTCGATACGGGCTTGAGCTGGTTGAAATGTCGCTTCCACAAACCTTGTGGGACTCTGACTAGACGAGTATTCGTACCAACTGTGGTAGGTCCTGGTAGGATTCTTTGAGTTCAGTAGGCAGATCTCGCACGTTGCGGCTTCCGTGTCGATATCCTTGTTCATCGAATCCCACCATACGTGTCGCCTAGCCAGTTCTTTCATCTTTTTCGCTCCAAAGTGACCTTCGTGGAGTTCGTTCAGAACCTCCGCTTAACACGATTCCGGGATTACGACGCGATGTCCTCTGAAAAGTACGCCTCCGTGTGTGGTGAACTCGGAACTGTTAGCCGCGCCGTATTTTGTCGCATTGAATTTCTCGGAGCCAATCGCTGTCTTGAGTGATCTGATGAATTCCGAATTCCTTGTTCCGACGGCGACCCTTTTCAGATTCAAGGGTGATTCGGTCGCTATGTAGTTGATGAGCCATTCCTCTGCGTCGGCCCGCAGTGATGGCAGATCCTCGCTTCGTACCGGGAGTCTTGATAATGCATCGGCATTCCCATGTAGTGTTGTATTGCGATATTCGATGTCGTAGTTAAACGCAGTGAGGAACATACTGTAGTTCTGCGTTCTGGTTGCACTCAGTGGTGGCAATGCTTTGGAACGGGAGAAAATCGAGACCAAGGGCTTGCTGTCAGTGATCAACAGAAATCTACGACCGAATAGATAATAGAAGAACTTGTCCATCCCGGCCTCGATTCCCAGTGCTTCTTTTTCCAACGGCGTGTAGTGTCTCTCTGTAGGTGGGAGGGTTCTTGAATAATATGCTATCGGGCGTCCGGTTCCATCCTCGTAACGATGGGACAGAACTGGTGAAATCCCGTATGAAGATGCATCGTTTGCGAGCACGAGCTGTTTCGTTGGATCGAAGGCGACTAGCACGCGTGGTGAACAAAGCTCCTCTTTGATTGCTAGGAATGCCCGGTCCATTTGTTTTGTCCACGCGAAGTTCTTCTCGCTCGCTTTTCAGGGCTTTGTAAAGGGGATTCGCAATATCAGCCAATTGCCTCGCGAACGCAGAGTAGAACTGAATTTGGCCTAAGATTCGCTTCAATCCGCTCGCTGATGTTGGTGTTGGGGCATTCTTGATTGCGTTGATCTTGTCTTCGCACTTGTGTATCTCGCCGTGTTTGAGTATGAATCCGCAGAATTGGATTTGATCCTCGAAAAATTGGCACTTATCTTGATTCAGCCTGATGTCCTGCGAATTCAGCTTCTCGAGAACGGCTTCCAATCGTTGCGAATGCTCGTGGTCCGTAGGCGCGGTTACCACTATATCGTCTATAACAACTTCCACTCCTGGGATTCCGGCTAGTATCGCTTCGATGTACCGCTGCCATACTGCTGCGGCGCTGGAGAGCCCATTAGACATCCTTGTGAATCGAAATAGTCCACGATGCGTGCTCAAGGTTAGATACTTTTGATCCTCCGCTCTGACCGGCAGATGCAGGAATGCAGAAAAGATATCGAGTTTGGAGAACTTGTTGCCGGTTCCGAGGTTGTCGAGTGCTTGTCGGATGCATTTCAAAGGGTGGTCCTCAAGTTTCAGGAATCGGTTGAGACGAACCTTTAAATCGGCGCAAATGCGAACTTTCTTGCCGGCCGCTCGCGGCACGACGACGATTGGGTGTGCCCAGTCGCTGACCTGAACTCTTTCGATGACGTTGAATTTCTCTAGGTGTTCGAGTTCTTTGTCGACTAAGGGTAGTAGAGCCTGCGCGACCGGTCGAAAACGATGGTGGACCGGCGGCGGATTTTCGACTCTGAAGTGGAGTTCCATCTCCATGCTTGGAATTTTCCCAATCCCATCCTTTGTCAGATTCGGAAACTTCTCCAGAATGGTTTCGATTTCGTCGTCGAGTTCAGAACCAGCGTTGAAGTTACACTGTTCCGATTTGAAGGGATGGAACTGCAGTGAACGCATCCAGACTCTGCCGAACAACGTTGGGGAGTCACGTTGTTTCACGAGATAGAGTCGAAGGTGTTGGGTTCGGTCGTTGTATTCGACTTTCACCTGTATCGAGTTCGATATCGATATGCTTTCCATTGAGTCGTACTCGCATCACGATTGGGTCTCGGTCGGAAGACGTTGTAATGAAGTTTAATCGGACGTCTTCAAGGAAGTTTTGCTGGAACCTGCGTTTCCCGCATACGGCCGCGATGTGTCCGATGGTGTCGCATGCATTGCATCGTGAATTCATGTACGGACACTTCGGTGCCAAGTGATCTGGATTGCCACACCTATAGCACTTGGTAATTCTGGCTGATTGATTCCTCGTGTTCGGAGTTCTCGGTTGGATTCTTCTCCTCTGTTGTACACGTGATGCATGAACGTCGACATCGTTCGGCAGCGCACGCGTTGCTGCTGTGGCCTTCTGCGCTTTTAGGATTTCGTCAGCACACTCAAAAACCTCGGAAAATCTTCTCTTGTCTTTGCATTTGACAATGAGCGCCTGTTTCGTATGGCGGTCGCTCAGGCCGGCAATGAACTGTTCGATTAGACTGAGCTGGATTTCGGTAGCGCTCCAGCCACAGTCAACTGAGCTTGTTCTCAATCGACTCTCGTAGTCGAGGAGAGATTCTCCTGACATCTGAGCCAGTTTGCGAAACGCGATGCGAGCTGCCCATGGGTTTGCTTCCGGTTGAGTGAATTCTTTCACTTTTTTTACGATTTCTTCGTACGCCATGTCGTTGGGGTCTTGCTCTGGGGAAACTCGGTCGAAGAGCTTCCTAGAGGTGCTCGCCCCCATGTAAGCCAGCACGGCGTGCTTTTTGTCTTCAGCTGCGGTCAACTTATTCAGTTTGAGGTAGTTCTGCAGTCGACTTATCCACGCCGACCAGCGTTCGGCGGATGGATCAAATTCATTGAAATTTGTGGATTCTGACGGCATTATCGTAAGGATTTAGCGCTCACTTTGCAGTCGGCTTTGGACGGTATGTGTGGTCTCAATGTAGATGTATTTCCACGATCTTCGTCGCCAAATTGTTAGATTCTCGATAGAGTTGAATGAACGACCTCCAAAATCACGGACGTAAGCGAACCATTGTCCTCGTTTGTTGTAAGCAGACGCCTTTCAGGGATATTCCAGAAACGATCCCTTCAACGGATGTGTTTGGGTTCTTATTGCTATCGCCCTGGATCCTAACAGAAAGTGTCTTGGATGAACTCTCCAGGAATTCGAAAATGCGTGTCATACACTCCCTACCGACCCCTAATCATCTTCTTTCTCTGAAATCTAGAGCCGAACCTCCTTATTACCAACCACCTGACTCTCCGCCGACCGGAGATGGCCTCGTTCCCCACTGTTGGACTGCGGTTCCTGTCATGGAGGCAGAGAGTCGGCATCATTTCTGAAATATCTTCGTATTCGGCCAATCGGTTTATGTTGTCACTCTTCTTCATTTACTGTCGCCCGTTAGTGAGTAAAATCCGACATCGCATCGCTCCTAGAAATCGGCGTCGATTTGTTCCTTTCGGATGTTTCTGATCCACCAGTCGAAAGTGGCTGCCATCACCGATGCCCATAACGAGGGGACGAGCGACGAACTGGCTGACTGAGTTCTCGGAATCATCGTAGGCTATGAATTTGCAGCAACGCTAATCAAGACATCGTGACCTTTGAACGGAGAGCCGGAGAGGTCCACGGAAATGTCCGAGAGCCACGAGCCCTTGCTCCACTGTATCAGAACATGAAGCAAAGCCATCGGGGCCGATTCTCATCCCTCGAGTACGAACGAAAAGGTCTGACAAAATCTGAATCGACGCTCTCCTCTCCGAGAAGGAAGAATACGGCCATGGGGAGGAGCATCTTCATTCATCAAAGATTGCAACGCGGCCTGTATGCTACACCGTGAATCTTCGCTTGGCTCCGTAAGTTCAGCCAGAGTCCACTTGAAGTCTTCCATGATGAGAAACTGACATTTATCCATCTCAACTCGGTGATCCTCTGAGGGTGTGGCTCAGTCCGGTGGCGACTCTCGGGAGGAGGTCATACCTCCGTGATTTCCGGAACGAAAATCCACCACAGCAGTTATTGCATCAAGTTACAGTCATCGAACGTTACAGTTGACGTCCTCGGCAATTCATCATGTCATGTTCATAATCATGGGATTATTTAGGATTTGTGAAAGCACGCTAATCCATTGTGAAAGCACAAGGATTCTCAATTGTGTTTCGCGCCTGGATCGTGCTTGAAATGCTCGGTAGCTTCGCTAGGCTCCCCGCTGTCGTCGCGGCCTCCCGCCTCCCACCGCGAACGACAATTTTCCGACAGACGATGGATGAATGAATATTTTTTATTATAAATATAAGACGGAATATTCCACGAATTGGTCTCACACTGACCAGCTTAATTCGACTGCGTGTTGTCGGATCTTCTGGAATATATATTTCCTGGAGACCATACAACACTGGGTGCGGCAGCTTCACCGGAGCCTACAGCGAACCCTCCATCATTCGGAACGCGGCGAGTCTCCTGGAAGCTGGCGCAGCCAATCTTCCACTCTTTCCCTCGAAAGTGCTCGAGGTCCGCCATCTTGTTTGCGTCCCTATGAACGGCTACCTTCCCATGGGGTCTTTGTTTTCCGGCTGAACCTCTCAGCCAGCCCTAAGGAGTGTCCCGGGATCACCTTCCGGTATTGCTTCAGTAACACTCCCTATCGCCTCGCAAATCCCAGGAATATGCGTTTCGCCTTTCCCATGGGGTCTAGGTCATAGTGCCCCACAGCAGACAGACCGTCTGCATTGATGGATGCATTCTACTCTCATCTCTCTGGCGGACTGTCGGAAAGGCCAGAGTTCTCGTTGGAGTTGCCCGCCGCTCCGGCGGAGCGCACAGCAGAAGCATGACCCGAGCTCAATAGCCCGGGCGAGATAGAGTATCGCTTAATAGGAGAAATCCATGTGCCTAGATGAAGCCACAAAGTGGTGCTTCAACAACAAAGTCCACTCAGCTCAATTTTCAACCGACCAGAGATTCCCGTCTTCAATGGAATTGGCGTATCAACCAAGCTCCATGTTGGGTCGCTTTCCCTCGCTTGGGCAATGAGACGATTCACACATGGGATTTGTGCGAGCTTCAACTCCGTATCCACGGCTGGAGGCTACGAATTTCATGACGACAGACAACGAGCATCCTTGCAGACATCGGAATCCGAATGATATAGTGCAAGGGTCGTCGAACTGTGTGTCGCGGCACCCCAAGGTGTCGCGGCTGCCAGCAATGTCGTAAAAGTTAAACCTCTGATATAGTGCTTAGCGGATCGTTCCTGAGCACTCGAGTGTTCCCAGTGAGAGGCCTATACCATCGTGTCAAGTCATCCGGCTCACGTTCAGAATGGGATTCTTAACCCAGGCGGGAAGAAGCGGATGCACTCCCCGGTGACCACATTGCATCAAGTCTTCCTCAGATAGATGGGGAGTTTTCGTTTTCAGACATAGGGGTCTTAGTCCTGCTGCGAGCAATCGACTTCACCGCTCGGAGTCTAAGCGCTCCGCTAGAGCAGCGGCCATCTAGGGGGTGGAGCAAACAGGTCTCCGACCGCTCGGAACGGGGGGAGTACCTGGTTGCGTTCATGCATGGGAGCAGACGGCCTGTTGTGGGGCACTATTACCGCCTCCCTTCCCATGGGGTATACGACATTTGGACCAGGATCGAATGTGGATGAATGCATTCGGGCTATCGGCGAAAAAGTTCTGTGACGCGCTGAATTAAGAAACTGTAGGGTGCTGAGCAGCGTTCCGTGGCAAATGCGGCGAAGCGAGATGGTTGGGTAGAATCACCCGAAGAATGTGTCCGTTTCATGGTGCACCATGGAACACAAAAGACCTTACGCGCCACTGAAGCGATGAAGACAGAATCTTGCAATTGTTGAATGCAGATGAACGGGAAAATGGGCGTTCTGAGTTGCCATCATAGTGAGGAAGACGGAGTCTGGGTTTCACTAATTGTTTAGCTTTTGCCCTCGGCGGACGGAACGAGAACAAGGATAACTGCGTTACCAAGCACTATTTCGAAGGATACACAGTTCCTATTCGAGATACAGTCTTGCTCTACGAGAAAAATCTCCGCGACATGAAGATTGACAGAATTGAGCGAGCACGATTCTTTTTTTTTTCGAGGTCTCTCTAAAAGTTATCGTAAAAACGTCAATATTTATCGCATTCGACGCGCAAAAGGAAGCCGGTCATTCGCCAGAAAACCGATTGAAGTTATCTCGTTTCTTCGAGATCGTATCGAGAATTCCTTTGGTTTCGAGGGTGA
Source organism: Phytoseiulus persimilis (assembly GCA_037576195.1). Lineage (NCBI taxonomy): Eukaryota > Metazoa > Arthropoda > Arachnida > Mesostigmata > Phytoseiidae > Phytoseiulus > Phytoseiulus persimilis. Next base: position 53,167,463 of record CM075101.1, on the reverse strand, counting down.
TTTTGGCGACCGAGGGCGGAATCCTGAGCGAGGGTGATTTCCGGTGAAAATCAAAAATCATCGGATCGACCTCGCAGCTCAATATCAGGATGATTCACCCGTTTCTGAGTAATTTCCACCAAGGGAGATACCTTCGATTTTGCCTCGTTGAGAAGTTACGAGAAGAAATGCGGGGAAAATCGAGGAAAACGAAATTAGCCAATGGGCAAGGCCTTGAGAAAGGAGTTGATACGATCGCTTGCCATTTTTCGAGGAAATGAGATAACTTCGCTCGGTTCTCCGGCGAATGACCGGCTTCCTTTTGCGCGTCGAATTCGACCCCCCCGAGTCCGATCCGATAAATATTGACGTTTTTACGATAACTTTCAGGAAGACCTCGAAGAAAAAAATGACATTTTCAAAACCATCTCCTGACTGGATCCCCAGACGGGATTTTTATCATATCCGCCTCGATATCCCCTATCGATCACTTGTTGATTTTTGGAAAAATTACAAAAATTGAAGAAGTTATGGCCAAAACAAGATCGGGCTCGAAAATTTCCGACTAAAAAAAGCCACCCTGTAGTGGTGGTCGCTGAGGCTTTTAGTTCATGGAGAACATGCCATTCCAGAACTCGGCTTGCGAGCTGTGATGTACACATCGTTAAATCAATATGTGAACAGTCATTCCCTCTTTCGAACGTTGGCCGGTCCCCTTCGATAATCACAACTAGGTCATTTGCTGCTATGGACTCTTCCAGTGCGCGACCTCTTCGGTTTGTGTATCTGCTACTCCGAGTCGGTGACGCAGAGTTGAAGTCCCCGGTAATAATCAGGCCTTTCTGTCTGTTTCGGCAGTTGATGCTCTTAGTAATGTCTTTCAGTGTATCGTTGAATACATCATGCGGAGTATTTGGTGAGAGACAGCAGCTGTATATCGTATAGCAATCGGTCTCTGCCCAAACGAATTGGTCTTCCTCTCCATTTCGGAAAGGAATGCCGGACTTGAGGAATTTGATTGCTGCGGACTTGTTTCCATTAACCAGCCAGTCAAGACAAGTGCATAGAATGTTCGGTTCCGTGACGAGGAGAATGTCTAGGTTGAGTTGTTTTGCTGTGTGTATGGCAAGGTCTTGAGCTGGTTTCGATCTGTTCAGGTTGATTTGCAGGAGTTTATCCCTCGTTAAGTTCAGGTTCGAGTTTCTAGCTCCGGACATTGTTTCGTTTCACTTCTTCCTCTAACAGGTTTCTGTAGTTCGGACAGGATGAAGAGTTTGTAGAGTGTCCGTCTGCTTAACATTCCTTGCAGTGAGGGATTGATGTGCACGTTGTTGCTGTGTGGTCTGATTTCGTGCATGTGTAACACAGTTTTTCTGCTTTGAGTTTTTTGCAGTATTTGCTCACATGTCCGAATTCCAAGCAGTTGAAAGAAAGGGCTACCCTGACACGTTCGGTTATTCTGGAGTGTGTCAGTCCAATCTGGATGTTTCCCAACTTGACCAGTTTCTCTCCTGTCTTTCTGGGGAGGAGGACCTTGTTGGACCAGCACCCGTGTTTGCTTTTCTTCTGTCTGTATAGAAGGACCCCACCCCATCTAAGTCACGAATTATTATCATAATTTTTGCTTCTTTTTTGATCTCGGCTGTATTTCGCGTCTCCTCGGTTATCATCTCCGAGAAGATTTTGCTCGCCTCTGGAGCTTGTTCTGTCAGTTTTATCATCACGTTTCCTTCTCTGGTTTCGTGGATTTTTTATTCTTACTCCATTCTCATCCGGCTTCCTGATCACTTGCTCCATTTGTGTGAGTGTGTCGGCGTAGGTTTTACCACTGCCATTCCTCACCACAAGTGTGTGTCCATCTTCCTTGTTCGTATTGTTGAAGAGGAAATTCGTCTTCAGTGGCACACTAGCTAGAGGGCTCCGTGCACAGGCAGATTCACCTCGCGGACACTGATACGGTAGCAAGGAGAAGACAGTAAGGCGTATAGATGAACAGTAGTTTATTCGGGTGTTGAGTATGGTTATATGGGATGTGATTGTGAGAGTGAGAGATGTTGAGTTGAGTCTTCGGGGAGTACTTCGAGGGTATTAGTAATTACGGCACTGAGTTGGGGTTCTAAGATTTTCTAATGAAAGGATTGATTACTTTGGCGCCTTAAGTGGTGTGGGTTCTAGTACGAACCGAGTCTGCTGAATCTAGATTCGGATGCATCCGCTTTCGCGTGTTGCATCTCAACACGTATTATCTTTTTCCTTCGTGCCTCTACCTTTGGCACATAGTTCCGCTCTCAGGTTTTTCCATGCACGCAGCATTCGAGTATTTTCAGGCCATCAGTGATGTTTATGCATTCGGGTAGGAAAACTGTGAGTTTTCCGTGGGTTTCACTTCCCATTTCGTCTGTTACGGACTTGACGATTCGAATTATTTCCAATCGATCATCTCCGGTTTTGATTACTGTTATTTTGTCTGAGGCCTCGTAGTCATCGGTGCCTTGTTCACGGTTTCTTTGTTTCAGGGACAGGGTTATGCTTGATCCCAGAGAAGCGTTCTTCACAGAGCTCTCCAGCCTGGGATAAGATGCGCTGAGGTGTCGTAAGACCTCCGCGTCTCTTCTGTTATTCTCGTTTACGACTATAATACGTATTGGTGTCACAGCGATAACGCTTTTCTGTGTAGTTTTCGCTTTCTGGAAGATATCCTTCGGCCAATTGTAGCTTATGAGTGTTTCAATGTCCGATTCGTCTTTGACCAACATCAACTTCTCTCTGAGTTCTTCGTGTGTTATGTTCTTGGTCCGGTTGTTTAGTTGCGATAATCCGTCCTTGAGCTCCTTCTTCTCGTTTCTAAGTTCAACAATCTCGCCCATGAGTTTGTTTGTCCTAGAGTTTCGTGATTCCAACTCCCTTTTCTGAGTCTCTTGGTCGAGATTGAGTTGATGGATGTTGTTGGTTAGATGTTTGTTCAGTTTCTTGACTTTGCTCACTGAGACCTCGCTCTGTACCTTGATTTCGGTTTTCGTATTGATGTGTCTTATGTTGCTCAGTCGGTAAAGCTCGTTGGTCAGATTTAAAATGTCCATGAGTTTGTCTAGGGCTGCGCTAAGATCGACTTTCGAATTTTCTTGGGACTCTTCCGTCTCTGGAAGTGGCTCTTCCTCGGGTATCATGTCTTCTTGTTCCGTATTTACAGGGCGTTTGGATGTTCTCTCATCGTTGGGAGAGAGTTCAAGTTTTCGTTTGTCGCCACCTCGAGGTTTATTTCTCTTTCTGTTCTGACTTTCCCAAGGTTTTTCTTGTGTTCCACCCGTTTCTGTGAGTTCTGGTGCTGAGGTGTCAAGTGTGCCTCGTTGGGTGTTTTCAGTGTCTGGGTTCTGATCGGGTGTTCGATTCGATTGGTGCATGTTCTTTGCGTCAACGATTGGTTTGGCAAGATTCTTCTCACACCATGTCGCCTCGGCTCTAGGGCTTGGCGTCTTCTCAAGTGTCTTTGCGGTGTTTGAAATTCGGTTAATGATCTTGATCAGGATTTCAAGATGTTACTTCGTCGTTGTCACAACACGGTTGGAATGGAGTCTAATAGCGCTGACTGGGTCCATCGTATGCAGGGAGGCGCCTTCAACTCGAGACTTTTTTTCGTTTGCGAGAAAAAGCCGCTGGAAGCCGTAAATCGGCCAAATGGGTCCGGCCAAATGGGAGCCGGGGGAGCGTTGGAAGGGGGAGCAACATTTTTCCATCTTAGCTTCTCAATCGTCTCAATGCTAATGCGATGAGTGATGCCTAGTTGAAGTGGACGCTTTGTTTCCTCTGTCATCGAACTTTGAGTGGCTTCCGAACCGCGGAAAAATCGAATTTCGAAGTTCTGTTGCCGCCATAAGTGCAACCATGCCAGGCGGATGATTCACCCGGAATCCCAACTCTATACTTACCGCTTACCGTCCAGACAATCGGTCCTATGCTAACCGCAACGGACTGTACAGTCGATGACGACGAAGTGAGATCAATGACTTGAGACCGAAAGATGACTCCGACGCCGATTCCGGCTTTTCTGCTTCTTTCCCTGCCTCACTGCCTGTTGGGAGAGAATCATCCAGTTCAACCGATTCATTCCAATCGAAAAAATTCAGCTCATTCCTTTTCTGCCCCAGATCAGGCTACGATCCTAATGAGAGGTGACTCCCTTGACAACATTTAGTTCTTGCGAAGCGGGAACTCTGGTGGCGTAGCTCTGTCCATATCGAAGTCACAGGAGATTGAGAGTCATTCGTTAGTCCTCGACGAGGGTGTAGGAACTCTGCTCGCAGTGTTTACTACATGGACGCATTTTCAGAGAGAGCGGCGTAAGCTCGCAATTCTTTTGAACGGAGGTACGGAAGAACGGCGTTCTTTCGGAACGGAAGAACGTTACCGTTCAAAAGAACGGAAGAACGTATGCACCTCTATGGGGAACTCCGTTCAAAAAGAACGGGGGGAAGAAAAGCTTGGAATCGAAATCGGTTTGCGGGGATGTGTTGCTAATGATGCCGATGATCTTTGCTGAGCGCCGAAACGAAATCCACTCATCTCTTCGGCGGCAAATTTCGAAATTTAGGAACTCGAAGTTTTTCAATGGTGATACCTGGGTACTCAGCTTTCGACTGGAATAGTTCGAAACTCGATAGGCATACATGCCACCCCCGTTGCTATCGCACGGTGAAATTCTATTGGCCTAGGCCAGTGTTTCTCAACATGGGGCACCTGCCCCACCGGTTGGGCACAGAGGATTTTCGATGAGGCACGGAGTCCCCCGATTCGCTGATGAAGTTGTGTTCCTTACAAATCGAGGTCAAAGCCTATCCCATTCTCGCTGCTAATCGGTGCCTTGTGAGGGCGCGGTGGGGCGTGGGGAGTTTCTGGTTGAACAAGTGGGGCCTGGTGGGATTCTGCTTGAGAAACACCGGCTCAGGCCGCAGAAAATTTATTGTTTCACGAAACAGAGTTTTGGAGCCGGCGCGTCGTTCCGATCCAGGATTGGGGATCTATTTGGAGCTTTTCCCATAGGCGATTCAGATACGCGTCCAATCGAAGCGTGAGCGATCAAAGTATGCATTGAAGACAAAACTGCACCGCTCCCGAAATTTCAACTGCCTTGTCATCGGTTACGCGGCTTCCTGTGGGAGTAAATTGATGAAACTCGATGGGCACGCTAGGCGCTGGTGTGGCTATGTCACGTTTTTCCCTACTGCGAGTGTCTAAGTCAAGCGAGTCAAAGCATTCGAAGGGAGATACTAGCGCTTCTCATCATGAGAGTGTGCGTGCATCTCACGCTGTGAAAAAGTGTGCGTGTGTTCAAGGAGAAGGGAGGTCAGTAACAATAGAAGTGCTGAACCGATATCGGAGACCCGAACGAAAGGGCGTTATCCATCCCAAGAGTTAACAGGCTATCGCAGAGCGCAATTTCACCAACTCGGGTCCGTGAGAGGACAGTTGCCAGAATGATCAAGGGGCATGGCGAGACTGAGTTCGACGTTTTGTGAGACTAAACCAGCGACAAATCAACCCGGGTTCGTCGACGAATTCCTTCCACGCTCTCACATGTTCCGCGATCGATCGATGCCGTACGCGCTTCTCGAAGGGAGTAAAGGTGTGCGCATGTTGAAATTACGATGACTGTCCGAAAAACGACACAAACTAAGTCAGTTTTGAGTCGAGTTCCGAAAAGAGCAGAATCTCTCAACTGAATCTCGGTTCTTGTGAACGTGTGGTCAATTCCCTTGATTTTTCTTCGGTCCTGTTCGCACCCATTCCGGACGACCGAGAATAAAACCCCCGACCCAATACAAGCTCCATGACGGTTTGAGGTCCTCACCAGGTTATTCCAGAACGCTTGCACCCCCCCCCCCCTCCAGGGTCAATTTCCTTCTTTCTGTGGACGAAATTTATTACCAACCCTGGCTTGCTGTTCGATGTAGGAACTCTCAGATCTTAGTTGCCGAGAAGCTGCGTGATTCAGGTGCCAGTAGTACGCTGGTGTGAGGCAGCAAGATACGTTCTAAATTTTGGCCCCCTCTTTATTCACACATCAATCAGCGAGTATCAACCGTGAACACCGGCCTCGCTCACTCAACCTCGTTGTGACAACAACTGACAGCTCGATGGAAGCCTCTGGCATCGTTCCACCAATGGCAAGTGATGACCTGGCAAGCCTATTCGATAAGTTGATTCTTTGGAGTCATGTAATCCATGTCCTTCTGTAGCGATGATGCAAGGATTTAGCTTTGTGATCGAATCGGGAGCGTATTGTTAAAATTTTTGATTAGATAAAACTTCGATCGTTTCCAGTTTCCCGTTAATTTTTTGGAATCATCATGTATCAGCAGCCGAATCGAATGTTTTCGACTTCATCGGAATCGTTTTGTTTTCTGTCTTCGTTTTCTTTCGATTGGAATCAGCGCCCGAAGCCTGAGCTGTTGTTTCATCGGCTCAGCATTCCTTCATTCGATAGTCATTTGGTGAGTAGATTCACGTGCAAATCATCCGTGAGTTACCTTTCAGTTTCAGTTTTACCTTACACGTGTTTACAGTGTACACGCTGTGACCATGGTATCGAGAATCGGAAACCCGGAAGCGAACCTTGCCTATCTTCCCCAGGATTTCATCCTTAAATGCATTACCCTTGGATCCACCTCCGTCAGGTGCACGACGCCCCCAGTCGCCGGCTTCATCTTTCCTTGTGCTAGAAAACGCTGAGAGTTTTCTTTGCAGGAAATGGATTCTGATTCTGAGCAAACGATCGCTGAAGAAGACATTCGTGACATGAATATGGACGTTACGGGTAACAGTGACACTTTCTTTCTCTGCACCCTTTCAATGAAAATCTGAAATCGAGAGCGTTTAGCGCGTAAAGGCTGCTCCAGAAGGTTGGAGATCTCTTCCAAAGTTCCATGAGATTCGTTTGAGCTCTGGGTCGTGGTAACAATGTCGATCGAGATCAATGACGATCGAGGGAGAAGATTCGACTGTACCACTGAGTCTCGTCCCTAACGTCTTCCCACTCGAACTTCACAGAAGGAGACTCTGCAAATTCAGATGTTGGTTCCGCTCCTTCCGACCCCGGAGGCGAATCACCATCCGAAACTCCGATCTCGAGTGAGCACATATTTAATGTGGTTTTCTCATGTAAGAACCTGCATTCCTCTGGAGTCATCAGAGACTCGCTTCTATCGTTTTCTCTACAGCTTCCTTCTCTTTCATAAGGGCAAGAAGTTCTGGAACGTTTCAAGTTACCAGAGAAAAACGGGAGCAAGGCGAAATGCAGAAACTGCAGCGCTAAGATTTCATTCGTGCATGGAAGCATCACAGCAATGAAGCGCCATCTGGCTCATCACTCTCGCAAAGCAAGCTCGGGTTCGCAGGGTGGTGGTTCTCAGTCGATACCCTACGGAAACGTTCACAAGATCAAGCAGTGGCTGATAGCGGTTCTTGTAACGGTATTGAACATGCCTTTCCAAGTCTTCTCGCACCCAGCATTTCGACTTTTGTTTCGATTCGCGAAGTTCGGAACGGTTAATGCTGAAATCGCGCGCCGAGCAACCGATCACGAATTCACCAGGGTCACAGACATCGTAGCAGCGGATCTCTCCGAGCTCAAGCGACGAGCTGCAGTCTTCACGCTCGTGGCAGACGAATGGACGTGGCGGAGAAAGCGTTTCATTGGCGTAATTCTCTGCTCCTCCCTTCCGATCCCCTCGCTAGGCTCGAAGCAGATAGAACTCCTAGTGCGATTCCGAGAGCAAGGAACCTCTAAGAACATCTTGGGGGCCATTCGAAATTTTTTGGAAACGTTCGGCTTGACCCTCGCCGACGTTCGAGGGATGACCACAGACGCGGCGAGTACGATGGTGAAAGTAGGTCAATTAATCAAAGAAGAGAAAGGATCTGAAATCTTCTACCATCAGAAATGCCTAGCTCACGGCTTACACCTCGCGGTGAAGGAAGCCTTGAGCGAAGCATCGCAAACCGTTGACGTTACCGGAGAATCTACGACCGAAGTTCTCAGTATGCAAATCGGTGAGGACGACGAGGAAGAGAACTCTCCGCGGGCAGAATTTCTCGAAATCAGTGCAGTACAGCAAGTCGTTGAAGTCTCCGAAAGCCAACACTCGGTTTTACTCAGAAAAGTGCGGTCTCTTTGCCAAGAGTTCTCCCAGAGCCCAAAGAAGTCAGATGAGTTTGAACTCATCTGCCGGCGCATTCCCGGTCTGACAGTCGTTCAGTTTGTCCCCGACGTGCCGACTCGATGGAATTCTACCTTGAGGATGCTTGAAAGGTTCATGGAGCTGGAAAAGCCTCTTCGTACCTACTGCGCTAGAGAGAACGAAAGAGATTTTCCGCTCTCCGACAATGAGATGTTTTCGTTGCGCCACATCATCCCAGCTTTGAAAAATGTCGAAGAAGCTACACTCAGACTTTCAGCGGCAGATGCGACATTGAATGACGCGGACGTGATTCTAGAGGTACATCAGCTTCGTTATATTCACATTCACGGCGGTGATTAGAATTTCGGTCTGAAATGCTCGTTTATGCAGATGGGGTTGCTCAACTTACGATTGAGGATGTGATTCCGTTCCAGTTCCTCTTCACTCGGTTGGATGAACAGAAGTCAGACAACCCCTTCGTGTGTAAACTAAAGGAGAGTCTCATCAAGCACATCGCAAAGCGGAGAACGATCGCGTCGCGGTGCGCCAGGTTCATTCACTACGGCAAAAAATGGTCTGCTCTCGACGGTTTTCTAGAATTAAGTCCAAACGCGCCTGAAGCTGGTATCAGTGACGTTGCCTTGGAGCAAGAGATAACGAAGTTCTATCTCGAAATCGAAGAAAGCGAGATGCGAGGAAGCGAAGGAAGTACGCCGATGAATTCATCCAGTGACTTCGAATCTTATTCGAAGAGCCTCCGGCATGAATCGCGAACCATCTGGAGTTCCAATCCATTAGACAGAGCGCAGAGGCGAGCAAGATTGCGAATGCAGCTCATCGAAGAGTTTGAGGAGGGACGCAGCGTAACCGATCACTGTCCCAAGCTGATGACTTCGATTGTGGAAACGCTTCGGCCAACGAGCGTTGCTGCTGAACGAGGGTTCAGCAAAGCTCGTAACATCCGGCGCTACAATCAGGAGCTCCTCAACGACGAGCGCTTCGCGAGGAAGCTGCTCCTCAAAGACTTCTACTCGAAGAATAAGCCTCGGAATGCCTACGAAAAGACTCTCGCATCAACAGGAGAAGAGCCTTCGAGTGATTAAGGAAGTGGAAAAGATGTTCAGAGACGAGAATTATTGAGATTGATGTTTCTGAAAAATTACTTTCTCGGAGGCCTAGGGCGGCGCAATATCACGGCACGTTAGCGGTGCAGGTAGCATGTATGCCCATCGAGTTGCATGGAATTATGCCAGGGAGTGGCACCCAAGTAGCACCACGTAAAAACTTCGAGGTCCAAGATTTCGAAAATTGGCGCCCAGGTGATGTGTGGATTTCGTTCGAGCGCTCAGGAAAGATCGTCGGCTTCACTAGCTACACAGTCCCGCAAACCGATTTCATTTTCAAGCATTTCTTCCCCCCGTTCTTATTGAACGGAGTTTCCCATTGAAGAGCATACGTTCTTCCGTTCTTTTGAACGGTTACGTTCCTCCGTTCCAAAAGAACGCCGTTCTCCCGTACCTCCGTTCAAAAGAATTGCGAGCTTAGAGAGCGGTCTCCGCCAGCTTGGCGGTCTGCTACGGGTGAGAGCTATTGCTGGGGGGTATAGGAACTTTGCCCGCAGTGTTTACTACATGGACGCATTTTCAGAGAGAGCGATCTCCGCCAGCTTGGCGGTCTGCTACGGACACGGTGAGAGCTGTTGCTGGGAGACCGCGACGACAGCGGGGAGCCTAGCGGAGCTACCGAGCATTTCAAGCTCGTCCCCTCGGTATTGGCACCGGTGATGGCAGCCAAGTTCGACTGGTGGACCAGTCGACCATTTCAGAGAAGGAAAGAGGAAGTAAACTCGAGCGAATTTGTCGGCGATTTCAATCGCCGATGTCGCATTGAGTGCTGGTCGCTTGCTCGTCTCTCCTATCGTCTTCCAGAGTAAACACGACCGTTTACGGGTGTCTACGAGAGCCTACAAGACCGTCTACGAGACCTCCTATTGCTATAAACGAGGCAGGCTTCAGAAACATCCGAAAGGAACAAATCGACGCCGGTTTCTAGGAGCTGAAACGCGAACCACATAACGAGCTCCTGACGCGCACGATGAAGCGATCCGATGTCGGGTTTTACTCAATAACGGGCGAAAGTGAATGAAGAAGAGTAACAAGATATACCGATTGGCCGAATACGAAGATATTTCAGAAATGATGCCGACTCCCTGCCTCCATGAAAGAAACCGCAGTCCAACAGCGGGGAGCGAGGCCATCACCGGTCGCCGGAGCGTCGGGTGGTTGGTAATGAGGAGGTTCGGCTCTAGATTTCAGAGAACGAAGACGATGATTAGGGGTCGGTAGGGAATGTATGACACGCATTTCCGAATTCCGGGAGAGTACATCCAAGACACTTTCCGTCCAAGAAGCGAACATTTCCGAGGGAGACGCGATTGTTTTCTCTCTCGGGTTGAGTTGTTCTCTCGTCCATTGGAGTCTTCGATTTGTGACCGTTGGACCCCCGCTATGACTGACTCCCAAGTGTGGACTTGGAAAGATTCCGAGACTCTGGCAGGCTGGCTCAGCCAGAGTTTTTCTAACACCTGACCGAACCCGACCTACTCAAAGAGGTTGATTCAACTGGGGTTTGTTTTCTCTCTCGGGTTGAGTTGATCTCTCGTCCATTGGACTCTTCGATTTGTGACCGTTGGACCCCCGCTATGACTGACTCCCAAGTGTGGACTTGGAAAGCTTCCGAGACTCTGGCAGGGTCGGTCGTCCAGACTTTTTCTAACACCTAACCTAACCCGACCTACTCCAAGAGGATAATTTGACTCGGATTTGTGTTGCTCTCCCTGGTTGAGTTGTTCTCTTGTCGGTTTGAGACTAAGAAGTGTGACTATTGGACCCCCACTATGACTGACTTCCAGCTGTCGGCTTTTTTTTTTTTTTTTTGGGGGGGGGGGGGGGGGGCATGGGGGACCCTCCCCCATGCAAGTTTATTTCATTTTGTACCGGAACTGGGTTATATTACTTCGGCCAAGATGAACATATTTACAGTTTATACAATGTCGCGATCGCTGCCTCCTTGTGCAGCCCGCCGCTCCATCTTCTTCCCTCGTTCAAGTTCAGCTTTTCTTCGCATGATAGTGTCCACTGTTCGAGTTATCCAGTTCCATTTGTCCCCTGTGTCTAGCATTTCTACTACTAGTTCCGGGATGTCGCTCGCCATTATGTTATCCCTTTGTTCTCGGTATGCTGGGCACACCAGGATTGTGTGATGTACATCGTCGGTTTCTCCTGTGTGGCAGTATGTGCACACATCTTCTGTGCTGAGTTTGAAGCGCTTTTGGTAGGTTCCAAAATTTCCATGTCCTGTTAGCATCTGGGTTGTGTAGTAGGTTAGGTCACCCCAGTTTCTTTCAGCCCATTTTCCCACGTTCGGTATACATCTCCTCGTCCAGCTGCCTTTGTCGCTGTTTCCCCATCGCTTTTGCCATTTGCTCATCGTTTCATCTTTGACTTCTGTTTCCGTCTCAGTAGAGTCTTCGTCCTCAGTATCTCGCCGCATTTTGTAGATCTTCGCTCTCTCCTCGGCCAGCAGGGGCCATGGAGTTGTTCTCGCAAGGACCAATATAGCCTCCAATGACACCGTTCTGTAGCATCTTGTGATTCTGATGCCCATTATTCTTTGCGTTCGTTCCAGTGCTCGCCAGTTACCCGGCTTCTTCATCGCCCAGGAAGCCCACACGGGGGCCCCGTAGAGTGCTATCGATTCCGATACCGTCGCCAGCACGCGCCTTTGGTCCTCTCTTGCGCCGTATGTCCTCGGTAGGATCCTTCCTATTGCGTTGGCTGCTTTCGCTGCTTTTTCTGTCGCAGCTTTCACGTGGTGGATGCAGGTGAATCCTTTTTGTAGGTGGATCCCCAAGTATTTGACATGCTTGGTGATCGTTATACCATGTCCTTCTAGTGTCAGTTTAGGCGTGTTGGCTCTATGTCCTATCCTCTTTTCTGTCAGCATGAGGCCTTCAGTCTTAGTGGGTTCCAGTTCGATTTCATTTTGCTTCATCCAGTTGGCTATCATCTCGAGAGACTGGTTTGCCTTGATTTCCAGCTCTTCCGTGGTCTTTGCCTTCACCCATAATGCCAGATCATCCGCATATGCGATGGTCTGGGCATCCTCGGGGAGTTGAAGTCTCAGCACATCGTCGTAGGCGACGTTCCACAGGGTGGGTCGTAGGACCGACCCCTGTGGAACCCCCGCTGTCATTTCATATCTTCTGTCCTCCCATGTGACCCATCGGTCTTCCAGGTAGGAGCTTACAATATTCCTGAGGTATGCTGAGATACCCCTCCTTTCTAGGCTGCTGAGGATTGCTTTCCAACTTGCTGAGTTGAATGCGTTTTCCACATCTAGTAGTATTAGTATTCCAGTCTTCCTGGACTTGTAGTCTGCCCGTATGTCGTATTCCTTCTTGACCTCTTGCATGCGAAATTCAATCGCTGTTAGGGTGGATCGGCCTCTTCTGAAGCCGTATTGGCTTTCTGAGAGTCCGTTGTTCCCCTCCAGTTCGTCGAGGAGTCTACCGTTGATGATTGTCTCCGCAACCTTCGCCATCGTGTCCAGGAGGCATATCGGCCGATACGCATCCTTTTTCCCCTTCGGTAAAAGCAGGAGTTTCGCGTTTTTCCATTTCTTTGGGAATGTCCCTTTCCTGATTATGTTGTCAATCATCTTCGCCATCATCTTTGGGTTTCTCTTTATTAGGGTCTTCACAGCTTCCGGTGGGATCCCGTCTGGGCCGCTCGCCTTTCCCTTCTTCATTCTGTTAGCTGCTGCGACCATTTCGTCCGTTGTTACTCGTGGGATGTCATCGCTGTCCACTTTGAGGTTTTGCCTGTCAAAGTTGTCCCTTTGAGGGAAGAGTTTCTTGATTGCATTTTCCGCGGTTTCGGTTGGTATAGGTAGTGGTTTGGTTCCCAGTTTGCCTCTAATGGCCTGGTAGGGTATGCCCCATATATCGTTCCTCAGCGATTCGCAGAATTCCTTCCATTTACTTTTCTTGGTGTTCTTTATCTCGTATCGATATTTGGTTTTTGCTGCAAGGTATTCTATGCACTTTTCTTTACACCTTGTTGGGTCTGATTCGAGGTGTTTCCTAGCGCGGACGAACTGTCTTCTTGCTTTAAGGGTTTCTTTTCTTAGGTCTGCAATTTCTTCGGTCCACCAGTATGCTGGCTTCCTACTTGCGCTGGTTCTGCCCCTTTGCGGCGATGCCGCCTCGCAGGCTTTCGTTAGGATTTCTGTTATGTTGTATTCATTGAGTTCGATGCCTCGCTCTTTGATACTTTCGCAGCTTTCATCTAAGCTCTTACAGAGTTCTTCCCGTTTGAGGTCTTTCCCTCTCCACCCTTTTCGAAGTGGCTTCGGTTCCTCTGTTCGGTTTGTTTCAATAGAGTATTCCAGGTAGTGATGATCGCTCCCCAACTCTTCCAGTTCATTGACTCGCCATTCCAGTATTCTCTCAGGTCTCGTCGTCAAGGTGAGGTCAATGTATGATTCAGCAATGACTACATGTGCTCTCCTCGATCCAGGCTGCCTGCATGATCTGAATGTTGGTACTCTGCCGTCGTTGATGATATCCATGTCCAAGGCCGCCGCCCACTCCTCCACATCTTCTCCATTAGTTGATGTTACGTTGTCTCCCCAGGTCGTCGATCTTGCATTGAAGTCCCCTGCGACCACTTTCATTTGGGCATTGCTCTCCCTAATGATTTGGGCCGTGTCTATGAGATATTGCTTAAACTCGTCTCTCTTTGCTGGGTTAGGTGAGATGTACCCGCTCATGATAAAGATTCCACTGTCAAGGAGGATGGTGGCTATTCCTTTCGACACTTTTGCTTTTAGGATCCTATGTTTGGTGTTCTTGCCTGTCCACCACAGCGCTGCATCGCCTTCTTCATCAGCGATCCACCCTTGGTCTTTCGTTGCATTTTCGTTAGAGATTCTCTGGTTCGCTTCGCTGATTATACATAGTTCGATTCCGTCCCTTCTGACTTTCTCTTGAAGTTCGTCGTGTGCGTAGTTGCTCCTATTAAGGTTAATTTGTAGGATTTTAATCATTGTTAGGCTGTGGTTGGTTGTTGCCGTATCTCCTTGTACTTTTCTTCTTGCGGCCTTGAACCTCCCAGCCGGGTTCTAGCTGGGGTCCTGATGCCGCTGTTCCATCGTTGCCTTCTTTGGGTTCCGTCGGGTTTTGGTTTGCCTTTGGTGGCGCCCCGCTACCTCTCGTTGCCCTTTCAAGCCTCCATTTGGCTGCTTGTGCTCGCAGCCCCGCAAGGATTTCTCTGTATTTGGGACATGCCCCGCGGCTGCTTGGGTGTCCTTTTGCATCACAATCCACACAGTAGTACTCCCCTGCGTCGGTCTTGCAGTCTTTGATAGTGTGGCCTGCCAGACCACACTCGCAGCAGGTCTTTTCCTTTTCTTCCGTTTCCTTGCAGGTCATCGTCTTGTGGCCTGTCTTGTTGCACTTGTAGCATCTAGGAACTTGTATCCATTCCTGGATGAAGCAGGCTTTCCACCCGATTTGCACAGTTTTGTTCTTGAGAAGTCTGTCGGCGTCCGGGTGGGTGAGTCTGATGACTGTGACTCTTGTCCCTCGGCTGTTTCGTCCAATCCTCTCAACTTTTAGCATATCACGATCTTTGTGTCGTAGCATTTTGCTCAGTTCAGCCGCAATTTCTTCTTCGGTGACGATCGGGTCCAAACCTGTTAGCATTAGCGCTGCTGGCAGTTTCGGTCCCTTAACTGCTGCCTCGTAGTTGAGTGTGCCAGTCACGTAGGCCTGAAGTCTTTCTCTGCCACCTTTAGACGTTTCTTTAATTTGTAGACGGAACTCTTCCCCTGCTTGGGAGCAGCCCCGAATGTCAACCCCTAGTTCTCTGGGGTTGACTTTTTCCTTCAGGTTCTTGAGGATTTCAGCGAAGGTTTGGCCCTTTGATCCAATCGCAACTGTTGCGTGAGATTTCTGGTGCCTCTTCTCTTCGGGGCTCTTCTCTTCTCCCTTTGCAGTTTTAGTTGAAAGTTCAAATGACCCTCTAGCTCCGAAGTATGTGATGCAGGCTTCTGTGATTTTTCTAAGTTTCATTGCGTTAGCATCTCGTGGTATGCTCATAAGGATCTTGTCTTCCTCTGAGCACACCTTGTTTGTTTCTTCGAAGATCTTCCTTAGGATATCAGCTGTTTGCTCCTCATCGGCGTCCTTACCGATTATGCCTATTGTTAGGAAGCGCTTGTCCTCCTGTGGTTCTTGGTCTCCCGCCCTGCGCAGGGACGAGACCGTCATTGTTGTTGTCGCAACTTCTCCATCTTTTAGGGTGTTGATTTCACCTATTGATGAAAAGGATTGAGCCAGTTGATTAAGTATATGCAGAGTTCTTGGGTCTTTGTCCTCTGGGTTATGCAGTAGGACTTTGCACTTCCTGTTGCCACCGATTCCTGCTTTCGTGAAAGTCGTTCTCTTGAAGATTTCTTTTGGCCATTGTTTCTTGGTTATGGCTGTCAGTGTTTGAAGATCCCGGGCTTTCTCCATTGCTTCTCTTATTTCAATGGTCATCGCCCTTTCTATTTCTTCTTTACTCACTTCCGGAGCTATGGTCCTTTGTTCCCCTGCTGTTTTCATCTCTGAGATTGTTTTCTCAAGTTCTGATATCTTTTGTTTGGCCTCTTTCAGCTCCTTTGCTGATTCCTTCAAGAGGTCTTCTTGTTCCTCTATGGTACGATCAAGCTCTTCTAGTTCATCGATTTCAGATTCCCGTGAGTTGCCTTGGGTCTGGAGGGCCTCACCAAGGAAGTTGGTCACCAGGGACACAATCTCTCTCTCGAGCAGCCCTGCAGCTCCGATTATTTCCTCCGTAAGAGATTTAACGTTGCTAGCCGTGTTCCTCGGTGCCAATTCCTTTATCTTCTCCGCCCTGTTCTTGACTTGGGTCCTTAGCTTCTCCCTGATAATGATGCTGAGGTTTGCGAGCTGCTTCTTTGTGTCCGCTGCTCTCGTTGCCTCCTCGTCCAATTCTGGGGTAAGCTCTCGAGCTCTCTTCGCAGCTCTTGATCTGACTTTTCCGGTGGTTAGACTTTTCATCTCACTGATCTTGCTCGCGAGGTCTACCTTTTCTGGTGGGAGCTCTTGCACCTCCATTCCTTCTTCTTCGCTTCGGTCTGCTGGAGCGCCCTTGCTCTGGTTTTCCTTACAGAGTTCAGCTTCGGTGGCCAGGTAAAACCTTGTGGGCATTGATCCCCTACCTTCTTCATCCTGGTCTTCTTTGTTCAGATCTTCAGCGTCCGTTATGTCGATGGTATTCGCACCAGGTCTGCCCGCGTCTACCTCGCATGTCTTTTTCGATGAGCCTGCTTCTTCTTGCGGCTTCTTCTTCTTTGAACTTGGAGCTTCTTCGGATTTCTTCGGCGATCTTCCGACCGCACCTCCCTTCTTGAACGGGTCTTCTTCTTTTCCAGGGGCTACTTGGGGGGTGGCCGGGACAGCCTGTGCTGAAGGCAAATCAGCGTTATTTTTACTTCGGTGTGCCATTTTCATAGGTCTTATTTCCACCTGTGTCTTTGGGCTCCCCCTTGTGAGATTTTCCAGCTTTGTTCCCTCCCCGTTATGTTATGTTATACCGGAGGCCGGTAACCAGACTTTGTGTGTCCCGTGGGCCAGTCCGCAGGGCAACGGATTCAGTACGTGTATCGATGATCCGCTTGCATCTCACGCCTCGCGGTCCCATCCGGTCACCAACCGGCAGCGAGTTACTGTCCGCTTTATCGGGGCATGCAGGGCAGCCGGGAGGAGGCGGTTTACGACCCCCTGGGCCCTGTTTGCCCTATCTAGGGCACTATGCCTTCCGGCGCCAGCTTGCCTTGGTCTTCCTCCACTGGTTTCCCTGCTGCACCCTACAGTTCCCCACAGAGTCCGTCATAGCAGGATTTTTAAAGTTCACTCCACCTTCCCATCTCACGAGTCACCCTCCAACACGTTTGGCATCGCCGCTCCCGGGGAGACAGACGCGATGCCGGCCTGGTTTTGGTCCGCGCCGACTATTTTATTTCATCGGTACCCGCTATATCTAGCGGGCCTTCCCCTATCCGCCACCTGGGGACGCGCTCAGTTGGGGATCCGGAACCCCGCTGAGCCAGCTGTGGGCTTAGAAAGAATCCCGACCGCAGCCCTGCAGCTCGACTCCGAATCGACTTGCTATCGATGAGTTAGCTTGATTGCCGATGTTCAGTCTTCTCGAGGTTAGACTTGGAAAGATTCCGAGACTCTGGCAGGGCCGCTCGCCCAGAGTTTTTCTAACACCTAACCTCACCCGACCCACTCCAAGAGGAGGATTCAACTCGGATTTGTATTCCTCCCTCGGATGAGTTGTTCTCCTGTCTATTGGGGACTACGACTTGTGACTATTGGTCATCCACTATGACTGACTCCCAAGTGTGGACTTGGAATGATTCCGAGACTCTGGCAGGGTCGCTCGCCCAGAGTTTCTCGAACACCTGACCTAACCCGACCCACTGCGAGAGGATTATTCAACTCGGATTTGTATTGCTCTCTCGGGTTGGGTTGTTCTCTCGTCTATTGGGGACTACGACTTGTCACTATTGGACCCCCACTATGACTGGCATCTGTCACGAAAGGTGGTCGGACCTCCGGGTCTCGACACGTTCGTGGAAGCGATTCATGTGGTTCGGCCGTAGGCCACCGAGGGGGCGCCCCAAGCGCACCGGAAGGAAACACAGAATCGCTCCATTTAACCTGAAATTTCTAGAGTGTAGCGCTGGGGCGCTACCTGGATCAATGTATCTAGGTAAAAAGCCAGCTAGCAGTGCGGCTAACCTATACGTGAAGGCAAATAAAAATGGTCAAGTCGTGCCCAGGGTGCCCGGCGGTTAGCTGCGGCGCAGCGCCGCGCGTTGGAACATTGCACGTTCAGTAACTTACTCGCCGTTAAAACAAACGGCACGGGAGAGCCAGCGCTCTCAATAAGTGCAATTTCCACAGGCCACCTGGGACGGCTGCGGCCGGTACGAACCATCCAAAAGCGACTCGTCAATACTCAGGTTGGAGACTGCAGGTTTTGCATCAGTGGTGTCAGAAGGTCAAGAGAAGAATCCACGCAAGAGCCAGCGCTCGAGCGAGGTCGGACAAGGTCACGCCTGAAGGAGAATTTTCTGAGTGACGCTTGAAGAAATATAGTGGCAGGATGCCAATGGAGGACAAAGCAGATGTCGAGCTGTCGGGACGAGAGGTCCTGGGCGGAAATACGGATGGCCTGAAGAGGGAACTGTCGTTGGCTAGAGCTTTGGTTACCCGATCGATTACGCGAACAAAAAACGTGATCGAACAGGGATCCTGCGAAAAAGCAGTGGCAAACGCCAAGGAAGCAGCCAATCTGCTTAGCGAACAGGAACAGCGGCTGGCCAAAGCGACGCAGCGTGTGGTGGACTCAAAGTTGTTCTCGGACGACGTGCAGGAGGCGGAGGCCGCGAAGGCAATGGATTACGAACTGAAAATCGCCGATGCGAAGTTCGAAATCGGGGCGTTTATCAGAAGCTTGGAGCCAGGGACTTCCGACAGCGCGGGGTCCCGGCGAGAATCCGATTCCATCCAGCATGATAGCGTCATGGAGAGAGAGTCACGATTCCACTCGACATTGGAGCACAGGACATCAGGTCCAAGGAGCTCATGGAAGGACATCTTAGAGAGGATTCCGAAATTCGACGGGGATCCCACGAGGTTCCGGAGATGGAAAAACGCATTCGTACTGCACGTGGACTCGACGGCGATGGACCCGCTGGAAAAATTTGAGCTCATGCTGAAGACGTTGTCAGGCAGAGCAGCGAGGTGCCTAGGAGGCCGCGACATCACGGCGGAGAATTACGAAGACGCGAGGAACTCCCTCTACGACAGATTTGATGACATCGTCCTGGCCGAGGAACAACATGTCAACACGGTCATCAGCCTATGCGGCTGGAGTTTCAAACGGGAAGCGGTGGCCAACCGCAAGTTTGTAGACTTCGTTGAAGACCTCGCACAAAACATCGATTCGTTGGTCTTGTTGGGAAACAGCTACGAGGGTATGTCAGCGTTCGCTTCCACATTAATTATGCAATCGCTAACGTATGATCTGCGGAGGGACTTTGATAGAGCATATAGAGCTCAGCCAGAGGAGGAAAGAGAGTCGAGGCTCGAGGCGTTGGTCGCTTTTTTGTCTGAAGAGAAAAAACAGGTCGAACGGCTGAAACTATCGTCGAGAGGCATAGTGGAGGCGGCTGGTCCTTCGAAGAATATGAAGGGAGGTCGGTTTGGCGGCGTCTCAAGCAACAACTCTTTCCGGCGAACAGAGAATAATAGGTTCAGTATTGCCGGTGCAACCGGGGCTGTAAGTAGCCAACACTCGTTCGCAGTCCATGCCACTAACCTATCCGCAGATCAGGCGTGTATTTTTTGTTCTGAGCAGCATCCTAGTAATAAGTGTAGGAAACCAATGTCTCAGGAGGAACGTAGGAAGTGTGCAACGACGAAGAATGCCTGCTACAAATGCCTGAACCGTAATCACCGGGTCGACAAGTGCAAAGCCAAGCCTTGTGCGAGATGTAAGGGTAGACATCACGAGTTGCTGTGCAGTAAGTCGAACGCAGAGGTCGCGGCATCGGCACCGGTGGTGACTCAATCCACGGGGCGGGCTAGCGTGAATTCCATAAGGATAACGAATGTTGCGGAAAGGCGGCTCCCCACGGGGTATGTGGAGGTGGTAAGCGATCACTGCGAGGAAGTCGGGAGGATCGTCCTGGACACGGGGTCGCAGAAGACGCTTATTTCAAATCGGTTCGCGGACGCTATCAAAGCGAAGTCGCTGGGCACGGATAGTTTCTTCCTACAGGCAGCTGGCCAAGCAGAGCCCAAGAAATGCAAGGGAAGAATTGTCGAGATCACGTTAAAGAGTCGATTCTCGGATAAACATTTGGTCATACACGCCACTGCGCTGCCGAATGTGGTAGAAGGTTGTTTGCCGGAGGCAGGGTGTGTAGGGAACCTGGGCCCAATAGCTGATAGGAACGAAGGACAATGGTCGAGCGAGATCAACATTCTCATAGGGGTTGATTATTTGTATCCTATCGTGGGGCAGTCCATAAAAAAAGTCGGGGGTTTCGTGGCGTTTGAAACGCTGTTCGGTTACTTTCTATGTGGAACCGGACAACACCAAGAGACACAGGCAAACTCGCCTTTATTGTCGGTTATCAGGCAAAAGAGGGAAGCTTGGTCTGGAGGGGAGGAACCTAGGAGTGAAACGGCGGTCTCACTGGCGGTTGCGGTACGCGCAAAGTACGAACCGGAGGACATTTCGTTTCTCTGGGACACGGAAGTCATGGGCATCGAGCCATACTTCAAGGAGAACGACGAAGCACCGGACGAGGAGATTAGGCGGTTCTTTGAATCAACGACGACGAGAGACCCAGACGGGCGGTACGTCATTCAGCTGCCGTTCAAGCCGAACATTCATACCTTGGGAGACAATCGGGATCTCACAGAGCGGCGTCTGAGGAGTTTCCTCGTTCAAGCAAGAAAAAACCCACAGCTGCTCGAGGCGGTGGATGCAGAAATGCAAGATTTGCTCGAGCAGGAGTTCATAGAACTCACGGATCCTCCCAGGCCCGGAGAGCAGTCTCATTATCTGCCATTACTAGCAGTAATCAAGAAGCAGGCGACAGCCACTCCGAGGATGAAAGTCAGAGTAGTGAACGACGCCAGTGCGCGGTCACGAAATGCGGCAGGCCTGAATGATGTATTGTTCCAGGGTGAAAATCTCATTAGGGAGTTGATTGCGGTGGTATTACAGTTTCGTCAGTTGCCAATAGTCATAACGGCAGATATAGAAAGGGCATATCTACAATTCAAAATCACGCCGGAACATAGGAAGTTTTTGAGGTTTCTGTGGCCGTTAGGAATCAGCAAGAATCCGAGAGCCAAGTTTCGAGAAATGCGATCGTGTCGGTTGTCATTCGGCTTGATCTCGGCACCATTCCAACACTGCGCGGGGATCCGATTGCATCTAGAGCACGAGATCGCGCGGAGACCGGAGCATCGAACACTCCTGGAATTCGTAAAGAAATATTTCTACGTCGACGATCTATTGGCAGGCGCGGAAAATGTCCAACAGGGACAAAAAGTGGTGGAAGTCCTGAATGAGTCGTTTGCTGCGGGATGTTCTCCGCTCAAGAAGTGGTCAACGAATTCAGCGGAACTCGGGGAATTCATCACAGCAAAATATCCGGACGCGACCGTCACTTTCCAAGACGAGAATTTCAAATTTCTGGGCGTCCGATGGAATCAAAGAGCGGATTCGCTGCATATTGACGCGACTAAGACAATCGAGTTTTTCAAGGCGGGTTCTCCATCGAAGAGAGCTTTGCTGAAGGGCGCTAGTCAAGTTTTCGATCCAATCGGTCTTGTCGCGCCAATAATGCTAGGATTCAAGAGGCTGCTCCAGAAGTACTGGCAGAAAAAACTAGATTGGGACGCACCGCTAGACGAGGCAGATAAGGCGGAATATCTGGAAACCACGGGTCGCTTAATGCACGTGAAAGAGGTCCGCGTCGAGCGGAATTTCGGGAAGATGGTTGGGCAGACGTGCGCCAGCGCGCAAGAACTGCATGTATTTTGCGATGCCAGTTTGTTGGGTTATGGTTGCGTAGCATATGCGAGAGATATCGGCGAGCTGGGTAACGTGAAGGTAGCTTTCATAATGGCGAAGGGCAGAGTAGCACCGTTGAAGGGGGAATGGTCCATCCATAGACTGGAGCTGTTGGGTGCCATTGTTGCCACGAGGATCGCGAAGAAAATTGGCGAGGCGGTGAACGTTCCCTTTGTATCGGTGAATTTCTGGTGCGACAACGCATGTGTCCTAGCTTGGATTAGAGATCGACCGGAGCGGTGGAAGAGCTTTGTGGAGAACCGCATCAGAGAAATCCAGAGTAGTTCGGAAGCACGGCAATGGAGATACGTCAGAACAGCGGACAACCCGGCAGATCTTCTTTCGAGATTCTCAGCGCTAGATACGGCGGAACTCAGAAAGTTCTGGTTGTCGGGACCGAGTTGGTTGGGAACTATGGGTATGCCTCGGAGTCATTCCTTAAACCCAGACGAGCTAGAACGGGAGGTCGCGAGCGAGAAAAGGTCGCAGTGTTTCGTTGGAGCAACCACGGTGAGCGTAGGAATGCTGAATATACCGTTGGGCTCTTCTTGGGCGAAGTCGATGAGAGTTTTGGCGTACATCTTTCGATGGAGACGGTATAAGAGGGTTCTCAAACCACAGTGGCTACAGACAGTCACGGCGCCAGAATGGCAAGCTACGGAACGGGAGGTGTTCAAACGGGTGCAACAGCAGCATTTCGGGGCAGAACTCAGCCAGGGGCTCAAGGAGCTGTCGAAAAAGAGCGAGATTTCCCAGTTCAGTCCATTCCTGGATGCGGACGGGCTCATCAGGTGTCGGTCGAGGTTGAGTAATCTCAAAGATGTCACGTTCGACATCAAGAATCCAGTGATTCTTCCAGGAGAGAACGAGGTGGTAGCGGCATACATTCGCTGGACGCATGAGCAACTATGTCTGCACGCCGGCGCGGTGCAAGGGATTCTACAGCGGTTAAGGAGGAGGTTTCTCGTGTTAAGAGCACGTCGGGCCGCTAGCAAGGCGCTGGTGGCGTGTCGCACATGCAATCGTTTTAAGGCGCGACCAGCGGCCGAAGAGATGCCGGACTTGCCTGGGTTCAGAGTGGCCACAGCACCAGCGTTTCACACAACAGGTGTTGACGCGGCGGGACCACTCACGGTCAGGAATTCCGCTGGGAGAAAGGTTCCAGCGTATGCAATGATTTTCGTATGTCCAGTAGCGAGGGCAGTAAGGATAGAACTGGTCGAGAATTTATCCACGTATGAATTCTTGATGGCCATGCGGCGGTTCTACAACAGGAACCCTACGGTCAAAGCTTTTTATTCGGACAACGCCGCTGCGTTCCGGCGGGCGGCGAAAGAAGTGAAAGCCATGTTCGATTTGTCAAGAGCGGCGGAAACGCAGAGTTTTCTAGCAAAGAATTCGCTCAGTTGGTTTCACTCGACGGAGAGGGCGCCGTGGAGGAATGGTTTCACGGAAAGGCTAATAGGGACGATTAAACGCCCGTTGAGGAAAATCCTGGGGAGGAACATTCCCACGTTTAGGGAACTAGAAACGATTCTCACGGACATCGAGAAAATAGTGAACGACAGGCCGTTAACGTGCGTCAGCACGAATCCCGATGAGCTGCTACCGTTAAGACCGTCAGATTTGTTATACGGGAACCAAGTGCAGCCAGCGCTGCCAGATCTAACGAACGTGATAAACACGTCGGAGTTAGCCACACCAATCATATTATCGGAAAGATGGAAATATCAGCAGAACATCATGAACGCGTTTTGGGCAAGATATCGCAAAGAGTACTTGGTTCAGCTGAAATCCAATTTAGCAAGGCTACCGGTAGAAAGTAGATCATTGAAAGAGGGCGATATAGTGCTCCTAGATGACCCAGCGGCGTCACGAGCGTACTGGCCCATGGCCCGCGTGCATTCTGTTTGCCGCGGGGAGGGAGGCTCAGACGGACGCGTCAGAACCGTGATCGTACGACTACCGACGGGGAAACTCCTGAAAAGACCCATCCAGCTACTCTACAAGATAGATGTGGCGCCAGCCGTAAATTAAAGAACAGGAGTCAGACGAATTCGGGGGGGGGGGGGGGTCTATTTACATCGTATTTATTGTCTATCGCGCCATATACAAGAGCCTATTATCTCTGGAGGGGGGTCTTCTTCGTTCCAGACAGCGATCTCTCGGGCCAGCCGGGCGGCCGACGCTGCCGCTTGGGCGGCAGCGCGCCGGCTTTCCGGACTGGGTGCCGGAATGGGAACTGCAGCTGGTGGCTGGGGCGGTGAGGTTGGCGCTGGCAACAGATGCGGTGTGGTCGGGGTCGGCGACACTTGCAGAGAGGACGGCGCTGGCGACACTTGCGGGGAGGACGGCGCTGGCGGCATTTGCGGGGTGGTCGGTGCAGGTGATGGTGCGCGCGGCGGGGGCGGCAGGGCACCCAGGGGCTGCGGCGGCAGGGGTATCGGCAGTGGACTCAAAGCGGGCGCGGTGAGTGGTAGAAGCCAGTTGGCGTCAATCAGCGCCGTGGCCAAACGTGAGAGTGCACGGGGGCAGCCGGAGCGCCGTCACCCTTCCGCACTGGCGGAAAGAGTGCGCAGGGCGGCCGGGCTGGCTGCGGCAAGGTAGTAATCCAGATATTGCCCCCGGGCGGCGTCGCCCAGAGCCTCAAAGCCAGGGCACGTGATACGCCACATCAGATCAAGGAATCCGCGGGGAGTGCAAGCGTACTCCAAGTGCATACCCTGGCGACCAATGCGCTCGTGGGTATGATTGAAGGCGTTGGCCATGTTGACCTGGAAACAGGAGCATGGAAGAATCTCGGCAGGGTCAGAACTAAGCGGCATAGTACGGGAATCACAGTCGGGGTCACAACTTACGGTGCGGTGGGTGATAGAGTTGAAGGAAACTTCCAGGAGAAATCGCGGGGTGATGCACGTGCTTCAACGTCGAGAAACAGAGAACAAGTGGAAGTTGCTTTGACGGGTTTTATTGTCTAGAGCACATTGGGGGTGGAGTAAAAGTCACCGCCAGTGCGGTTCCGGAGTGTGATTCGTCCATGATCTTCCAATCAAGTTCCTTGACTTTGCATAAGAAGATCTCGGGATTACGGTGTCAAATGGCATGGCAGACTTTCGTCGGAGTTTCAAATGTGTAGTTCAAGTGTGCTCGAAGTATCATGTAGCGCGAGATCCTCCGGTTGTTGGAGACGAACTGTTCCAGTCTCGCGGAAGCAATGTAAAATTACGTACGACAAGTGTGAAAATGAATTGTCCAATGATAATCAGAACCGGAACCCGGTTCGGCGGGAGTGTCACGAAAGGTGGTCGGACCTCCGGGTCTCGACACGTTCGTGGAAGCGATTCATGTGGTTCGGCCGTAGGCCACCGAGGGGGCGCCCCAAGCGCACCGGAAGGAAACACAGAATCGCTCCATTTAACCTGAAATTTCTAGAGTGTAGCGCTGGGGCGCTACCTGGATCAATGTATCTAGGTAAAAAGCCAGCTAGCAGTGCGGCTAACCTATACGTGAAGGCAAATAAAAATGGTCAAGTCGTGCCCAGGGTGCCCGGCGGTTAGCTGCGGCGCAGCGCCGCGCGTTGGAACATTGCACGTTCAGTAACTTACTCGCCGTTAAAACAAACGGCACGGGAGAGCCAGCGCTCTCAATAAGTGCAATTTCCACAGGCCACCTGGGACGGCTGCGGCCGGTACGAACCATCCAAAAGCGACTCGTCAATACTCAGGTTGGAGACTGCAGGTTTTGCATCAGCACCCAAGTGTGTACTTAGAAAGCATCCCGACCGCAGCCCGACAGCTCGACTCCGAATCGACTTGCTATCGATGTGTTAGCTTGATTGCCGATGTTCGTTCTTTTCGAGGTTGGACTTGGGAAGATTCCGAGACTCTGGCAGGGCCGCTCGCCCTGAGTTTTTCTAACACCTAACCTAACCCGACCTACTCCAAGAGGAGGATTAAACTCGGATTTGTATTGCTCCTTCGGATTGAGTTGTTCTCCCGTCATTGGAGACTACGACTTGTGACTATTGGGCCCCCACTATGACTGACTCCCAAGTGTGGATTTGGAGAGATTCCGAGACTCTGCCAGGGTCGCTCGCCCAGAGTTTTTCGAACACCTAACCCAACCCGACCCACTGCGAGAGGATTATTCAACTCGGATTTGTATTGCCCTCTCGGGTTGGGTTGTTCCCTCGTCTATTGGAGTCTACGACTTGTGACCGTTGGACCCCCACCATGACTGACTCCCAAGTGTGGACATAGAAAGCATCCCGACCGCAGCCCGACGGCTCGACTCCGAATCGACTTGCTATCGATGTGTTAGATTGATTGCCGATGTTCAGTCTTTTCGAGGTTGGACTTGGGAAGATTCCGAGACTCTGGCAAGGCCGCTCGCCCAGAGTTTTTCCAACACCTGACCCGACCTGCTCCAAGAGGATGATTCAACTCGGATTTGTATTGCCCTCCCGGGTTGAGTTGTTCTCCTTTCCATTGGAGACTACGACTTGTGACTATTGGGCCCCCACTATGACTGTCTCCAAAGTGTGGACTTGGAAAGATTCCTTAGTGTACCCTCTCCTAGAGTCAACTCGCATTCTTTGTTGGCGGTGTCACTCCGGAGATCCCCGACCCAACAGCATTTTTGGGAGGCAGCCTTCGCCACTGCCTCTTCCAAAAGCTTCTTTTTTGTGCTACAATTTGAGCTCTCTTTTTTCTCTCTTCATCCCTATCATCCAGGTGTTCTCTGGGAGTCTCTCTTTCGTTGGCGATGCGCGTGTATCCGGCATCGTCAATTTGCAGCACCTTCTCAATAGCTCTTTTCAGTCGGTTGAAGGCAATCTTTTTGCCCATGTGGTTCAGCCTGAGCTTTGAGGTATCGCCTGGACTCGGCGGGATGATGTTTCTCGGATCTCTTGATATTTGTCTCAAGTCGATCACGTTAACGCTGGTGTTTTCCACCTCGTCGAGATTGATCGCTTCTGCGTTCACGGCTTCGATCGTCTTATTTTCACCGTGCTCGTTCATTGTGCACCAGGATACCGACAGAACTCTAGGATTGTTCCCGAGTGCTGCCAGTGATTTTATTCTTTTTTTTTTGCCGTTTCGACGGCACTGAGCCCCTGTTCAGCCCATGCGGCTATGTCGTCGGCTCCTCGGTGGCAGATCACATTGACGTTTTGTCCTGTGTTCTTTTCTAGGTATTTTTTCGTGGCTAAGACTAGTGTATCCACTTTCATCTCAGCCAGACAAATGAATTGTCCAAAAACGGCGTACCCTGCGAAGTGTACGTAGAGGTCGGTGTCGGGCCCGGCGGGTTTCAACTTACGAGGAGCCTTGTCGGTGTAGAATAATACACATTGGTTGCCGGTCTTCGACAGAGGAAACACGTCGGTTCCGATCTCCATTCGACTTACGGCTTGTGCAGCTTATTCTGCGGCCATTTCTACGACACTTTTCTTTGAAGCTTTCTTCGCTTCGTCGAGCTGGTTCAGCAGGTTAACCACTTTAGTTGAGAGCTCGGCGATCTGCTTTTCCAGGTCGCTTAATCGTCTGTTTGCTTGGAGAAGATCATATGCAGCATGCTCGGTATTGATCTGGTCGCGCATGGCGGCCTCGCCGGCTTTCTCAAGCTTAGAAACTGTATTGGCCAGTTTCGTCCTCAGTAGGCCGGTGATGCAGCAGCTATTAGCCGCTCCATCTTTTGGAGCGATTTTTCTGCATGCCTCACATAGGCTTTTAACCAGGGGCCTGCTTTCCATGTCCCCAGACCTTGCGGATCAGAACAATACCTATATTTTTAGCGCAGAAATGCGCTTTTCTTCGGGCGTGTTTACTAGGGTGTAACTGGGAGTGGAACGAAAAAATGGGAACGGACAAATCGCAGCGGGAGGCCTTTAACATTTTTTTCCGGAGCGAGGGAAGTTTGAATTCAAGTCGAATTTCATGTGGGAAATCTCGGTGTCTTGTCATAGGTCAATGACATAGAAGTGATGGTAGGTGAAGAAATAGTGAAGATCGGTCCCAGAATCACCCCTCCAGACTTGAAATGTGAGGGTCAGATTGGTCCGGGAATCACCCCTCCCAGCCCTTAAGATTTTTTCCAGAGCGAGGGAAATATGAGTTCAAGTTGAATTTCATGCGGTAAATCTCGGTGTCTTGTCAGAGGTAAATGACAATGAAGTCATGGTAGGTGAAGTAATTTTCAGATCGGTTCCGGAATCACCCATCCAGACTTGGTGGTTCTGGGAAGATCTCAGGAGGAAGTCATTCTCCCCTGCGAGCCTCGGCAAAATATTGTCAGATTGCTCCCGGAATCACTCCACCAGACTCGGCAAAATGTTGTCAGATTGGTCCCGAAATCACCCACCAGACTCGGCAAAATATTGTCGAATTGGTCCCGGAATCATCCCTCCAGCCTCGGGAAAATATTGTCGGATTGGTGCCGGAATCACCCCCATGTATTCCAGGAGGAATGCGGACAAACTGACAGACGAAGCCGATCATAAGTAGTAAGGATCCTCGGATCCAGGGTACGAAAAATCAATTTCTGGACCGGCTGGTACGGGAATTCATTTGCAGTACTACGGAAAATGATGTTTGGTCTCGGAATCACCTCTCCAGACTTGTGAAGTAATGGTCAGATCGGTCTCAGAGTCACCCCTCCAAAGTTGGAAAGTTATGGCCGGATTGGTCCCGGAATCACCCCTCCAGAGTTGGAAAGTAATGGCCAGATCGGTCCCAGAATGACCCCTCCAGAGTAGGAAAGTAATGGCAAGATCGGTCTCGGAATCACCCTTCCAGAGTTGGAAAGTAATGGTCAGATTGGTCTCGGAATCACCCCTACAGAGTTGGAAAGTAATGGCCAGATTAGTCCCAGAATCACCCCTCCAGAGTTGGGAAGTAATGGCAAGATTGGTCTCGGAATCCCCCTCCAGAGTTGGATAGTAATGGCCAGATTGGTCCCGGAATCACCCCTCCAGAGTAGGAGAGTAATGGCCAGATTGGTCCCAGAATCATCCCTCCAGAGTTGGAAACTAATGGCCAGATTGGTCTCGGAATCACCCCTCCAGAGTTAGAAACTAATGGCCAGATTGGTCTCGGAATCACCCCTCCAGAGTTGGAAACTAATGGCCAGATTGGTTTCGGAATCACCCCTCCAGAGTTGGGAAGTTATGACCAGATTGGTCTCGGAATCACCCCTCCAGATATTTCTATGATCGATTTTTATGATAGATGTACAGGAGAGGGGGTGGGGAAGGTTATCAGATGAAGATGAGATGAGGCCCAGGAATCTGGCTGGCGTCATATCGGGGCGGTGCACCTTATCGTCAGAATTTGCATGCGAGTGACAGTACGGAGGGGGTCAGAGTTGGGGTAAATCGCGAGGGGGGAGGGGGGGAGGTTTGAGTGGCCTGTGTCCTTCCCGGTGAGCTGCCCTACATTATGCAGTTTGTTCCAAGTCGATCCGAGCAATACCGGAGGAGCCTATTGAGGACAAACAAACAAACAAACAAACAAAAAGATCCTGGATTTTTAAATATATAGAAGTCTCGATATTGAATATGATATATATCAAAATATTTATTGTGACCGAGGATTATATCAGTCTATCTACTATATTCGCAACAATCCTTCGCTATAAATAAGGAGAAGGATACAAAGCCGTAACGGTAGGAAACTCGGGGAGCAGGCTTGAAAAAGTCTCTGTCTTCCACGAACACTTCGCACACAGCTCGAGGCAGTTGTCAACTAAGCACAGCACCAAAAAACACGGGAGAAAAGCTCAGAAAAGTCGATTTTTCTCACACACAAATCGCACTCGACGTTGGCTTGACGCAAATCAGAACACGCAGAGCGCTTCTCCCAACGGTCATTCCCCCGTCTCTCCAACACCCTCGCTCTTTCAAATTTGAAAGCCGTTGGAATTAGCTCGAGGATAATCGCACTGCCATCTTCCGATGAATATCGCACGTAGGACTCATGCTCAATTTTACGTGCAGTGATTGAAGTCCCTCGGCAAATCGGGAACTTCCCCGTGACGCTTCCATCCTCAGAGAATGTAATTCCAGGCTCATCGAGTCGATTTTCGCGGTTCACTTCTATCCATCTATCATTTCTTCCGCCGTTCTCACCTACTGCCTCGCCGTGGACAGTTCAAAGATGGAGGGAAGTTCGTTCACTTCAGGGGCGTACCCAGCTTTTTTTTTTGAGGGGGCCGATGCAAAACCCTACAGGCTCCAACCTGGAAATGACGAGTCGCTAAGGGTGATCCGTACCGGCCGCAGCCGTCCCAGGTGACCGTGGAAGTTGCACTCAGTTGAGAGCGCTGGCTCTCTCGTTCCGTTCACTTGAACGGCGAGTATGATACTGAACGTGCAATGTTCCAACCCGCGGCGCTGCAACGCAGCTAACCGCCGTGCACCCTGGGAGCGACTTGACCATTTTTATTTGCATTCAAATATTGATTACCCGTACTGCTGGCAGGCCATTTACCTAGATACATAGATGCAGGTCGCGCCCTGGCGCTACGTTCTGGGAATTCTAGGCGAAATGGAGCGATCTTGTGTTTCCAACAGGTGCGCTAGTGGCGCTCCCCGGTGGCCTACGGCCGAACTACAAAAGTCGCTTCCACGAACGGGTCGCGACCCTGGGGTTCGACCACCTTTCGTGACAGGGGCCAAGGAGGTGATGAAGATGCCGATGATGACGGTGGTCATCGTCTCGAGATTCTCATGACGCAATCAACATGGTTTTCAAACCTGTGAGAATTTTCCTGAAAAGACTGAATCTTTGTTGAATTTTTTTGTCCATTAAAGTAGAATATAATCCACCCTTCCCAATATTATCGACAAGTTTTGGGGGGAAGGAGGGAGGGGGGGCTCTCTCTGACCAAGAAGAATACGGCCATGGGGAAGGAACTGCGCATCTTTATTCATCAACGATTGCAACGCGGCCTGTATGCTACACCGTGAATCTTCGCTTGGCTCCGTAAGTTCAGCCAGCCAGAGTCCACTTGGAGTCTTCCATGATGAGACACTGACATTTATCCATCTCAACTCGGTGATCCTCAAAGGGTGGCAGAGACATCGGCTCCGAAGATTCGGATGAGCTCGAAATGACTCTTTATTTCCTTTCGATATTTAAAAACACTCGAACGACTATTGATTCGAGGTCACACGCATGGCTGGTTCCTCTCCGACCCGCGTATCAGAGCATGAACGGAGAACACGCTGCACCACAAATACACAGCAACGAGATATCTGCAGGCCTTGTCGTAGTGGACGGGACGTGCACGTGCTCCAAGATTCGCAATAGTGAGAACCTCCCAGAGAACACAGACAATTATCAGTGTTCTCCGGGATTATAATTTGCTTTCTCGTTTCTCGCAATCGCGATACATGTGCATGCTTTGCTGTGCCTGATTGCAACGTTACCTCAGATGAGGTCTACCATGCTGAACTAATGAAGATATGCACGACAGAGCAGAAAACAGAGGAATATGCGGGGAAACGCGGAATATGCACACATGCAAAAAGATATGCATTTCATAGAAATGCCAGCCCTATTCATCAGTCATGGATTCCGGGCCCAACTCCCCGTGTCACATTGGTGATGACTGGAAAGAATAGGATTGCGTCACCTCGCGTTTCGAGAGCAAACAACAGAGACTGTTCACAGACCTCAGCTGGTTTTTGCTCGCGTGTTCCTCCAGGTCGACGAGGCGCCTTCGATCCCTGTCCCGCTCCGACCTCAGATCATCCGTCGCACCGGGGAGACTCCTCAGCGAATGAGCTGTCGCGCTCCGGGAAATCCGAAACCGTTCGATGTCAGTCAGAGATGCATGCTTTCTCCCAGATGACCTGTCTGATTATCCAATCCAAAACATCGTTTACCATACTTTGGCCCTGCTCTTCATGAGTATCATCGATGAAACGATGGCGTGTGGGTCCAACTGATAGCCCCCGTTCGTGATGCTGAATCCCTCCATCGAAGCACCCTCCAACATTCGGGTTCGCGGGCCTTCTTTCACCGCCTCCCCATTCTCCTCTCCCTCGTGAATCAGACCGCTCATCCTACCACAACACTACCAGTATCTCTTCAGGATGGATGCATTCGGGGGGTCGATGAGGGGTCCAGGAGGGCATGTGACATTTGGACCAGGATTGAGTATCCATGGATGCGTTCGGGCTGTCAGCGACAAGTGCTGCGACGCGCCGGATCGAAAAACTGTAGGGTGCTAAGCAGCGCTCAGAAAACGCGGCGAGAAAACATGTTATTGTCGAGGAATCTTTACTATATATAATCGGTGTTAATTATACCAGGGATTTCGAAGCTCCCTTGCTCGTTCTTTCGCGTGCTCTGTGAACTTCTCCGGGAGAATTCCCACACACTTAGCGCCTCGCATTGTGTAGATCTTCGAGCGGGCTCCTCCGGCGCGGAGACCGCCATCTTAAGATAACTTCAGAAAGTGAAATAAAACGGTCCCACTTGTGTGCGAAAGTCTGCTCTCACGTCGTCCCTTCCGAGTCATGCCCTTGCTTCATTCTCCGGGGAAAGACGATACGGCGTCGGGTGGTTCCAAATTCGTCTAAAATTAACATGGTGCCGTGACCAGGATTCCCTCGAAAAATCCTCCTACCGAACGTTTTACACCGGATTCGCACCTCGTGCTCTTCGACTGCCGCTACGGAATCAAGATCTCGTGCAACTTCAAGGGCGACGATGACCCGTGCTATCTCGACGCTCCGTGGCCTGCGAACGCTTGGTCTGAATCGTCTTAAAAGAATCGCCGATAACGCATCAAGGGCAATCCGTGAGGCTCAGTCCGACGGCGACCTTCGTGACCTCCGGTCCCTACTGAGTCTGGCTCAGGCCCACTTTGAGAAAATATCCCAATTGGATCTCGAAATATTGGAGCATCCAGAGCTGCCTGGCGAAGAAGTCGAGGCGGACGCTCAGAGCTAAGACGAAAATCGCGCATTAGGGTTGCAGTGCATTTCGAATCACACCGCTTGCCTGAATACCAGCGCTTCGCCTGTGACCCGTGCTCCGTCCGCCGAGAGTGGGGTTGGCGACCCGACTGTTCCTACCGGTAAAGAATCCCAACCTCCCGATGGTCCGAATTCAGTTGATCCCCTGCCAACCTGCAGCGGTAACAATTCTAATTCTTTCTAATAAGCATTTGACCGAAACAGACTCCATCACCGCTCATTCATGACACAATTCAACAAGTGGGTCTCCAGCAAAAAATGTCTGCCTCAAATCGACAAATTGATCTTTCTGCGCAAACATCTACGTGGTGAGGCCAAGGTACTCATCGAGTCGTTGGAGATCACCAGCACAAACTTCGACGTGGCAATCGACCTCCTGCACCAAGCCTTCGGTCAGGTGAACATTGAAAGGCAACAGATCATGTCTACTATATTCATCCTACCCCGAGTGGGATCATCTTCGGATGTGACCGGTCTTCGCAACGTCTTGAATATCGTTCAGGCTTGCATGCAGAGGATGGAGGCTA
Organism: Phytoseiulus persimilis; assembly: GCA_037576195.1. NCBI lineage: Eukaryota > Metazoa > Arthropoda > Arachnida > Mesostigmata > Phytoseiidae > Phytoseiulus > Phytoseiulus persimilis. The sequence continues at coordinate 53,134,060 of CM075101.1, read as the reverse complement.
TCGGCGCGCCACTAACGGAGTACGCGTTGGCGCTCGAGCCGTACCTCCACGAATCAATCCCGTCTCACCTGTAGACATCATATTCCGTAGTACGGAGTACGGCAATTGAATTTCTGTACCGGGGCGGCGAAAATGAATTTCCGTACCAGGAAGTACGGAAATTGAATTGCCGTACTGAGCCGGTACGGAAATTCAATTGCCATACTCCGTACCACGGAAAATGATGTCTACTCATCTGATCTTTGAGTACTTTGAATCTTCCAGCAAAGCATCGCCGTCCGTGACTGACACCGCCTCATCGACATCGAGTGACCGATCTTCCGCCGCGGTGACGGACTTCTCGAGCGGCAGGCTTGCGCGGCAAGCGACATAAATGGCCTTATCGGTTATCTCAGTCGATCCGCGACCCATCGCGAGAAGACTGCGTTGATCCTGCAGAAGAACCGGGGAGCCGACGAGCAGAGAACCCGCTTCCACTCTCCACCAAGGTCGTTGGGCCGACGACGATCTCCTTCACCGCGGAGACATCGATCGACTCTCGCCGCAGTTTCCCATTCGCAACCTCAATCCAGAACGTACTTCTTCTGTAAAAGCCGAGGCCACAAGCCGTCGCTCTACACGGCGAGTCTCGACCTCCACAAGCGCCATGAGATTCTCGAGAGGTTGAAGCGATGTCGCGGCTGCTCCCGCTTTCGGCATGAAAACAATTCGAAATGTCCGGGACCAAAGGAAAACTGTGCGAAGTGCAGTTCCAAAGAACATTACACCGCAATGCATCCGTCCAATCCGAGCCCGACCGTGTCGGCTGTGTCCACTCTCGACGACGCACAGTGGGCGATTTGTGCTCGAAATTATTTTTGGCGATTTTCGCTGAAACTGATGTTATTTCATTATTTTTTACACAGGAGCTGAAGTCGTGTGAGGTCGAGGCGGTGGCTTCGGATAGACAGGATCGAGGTCGACAAGAATAGTTAACCAACACTTCATTCGCAGAAGGTCCCTTTTAGTACTAGCTAGTATATAACGCTATATTAGAGCGGATAGTGCTCCGGGGATATCCGGCCCCATTGCAATTCTAGCCGACTGCCCACACTCAGGAGAGTCCAACTGACCAGTTTTCAGCTGCCCCTTCGCACCTCGAGACACAATATACACGAAAATTTGGAAGAAAAGGGGGTGTTTTTGGCCCCTTCCGACTGATTTTTGATCTTCATTTCTGACGCTTGTTCTCGGCTCCACGGGCAGCGAGATCGATCAGAATGACTGCTATCGCCATAATACTCCATAGATTCTCAGAAAAAAAACCTTCCGACCCGATCCGATCACTGGAAGTGTGTGTTTCAACTAATTCGCCTCGATTCATCATCATCACCATGATCATGATCATCATTGGAGTCGACGAAAAGCAATGCGCCTTGAGTCCCACCCATAGCCACTAGTGACTTTCGCGTTTCTGGACGCCTGAAATGCAAGGGAACACGTGTGCACGGTAGAAACCGATGGATTCAAATCCAAGAACGAACAACATAGCTGGATGCAGGCGATCAATCGACTTTATTCTGAGTCGGAGTCATCATCCTCCTCGACTCCTCTCTAAGAGCTCTAAAACGTCCTCATCATATTCATCGTCATCTCGCTCTCGCAGCTCCCTGTAACTGAAGATGAGCGGATCAGATGACGCCAGCATGGTGTGCATGATATCTTCGTTGGTTGCTTGTCGACTTATTTTTCGTGGATGATAAAGTCTTGCCTCCCGATAAGCTCTATTCTGAACCTCTTGGGGTTCCTCGCTCAGCCTGCCAATCGGCAATGATGCCACGCTTCAGATTTGGGGGCCGTGGATTAGTATCTTATGGACTGTGTTCGTCATAGGGTACCACGGATACAAACTGACATACAGTTTAGCGGTCTCGACGCAAAAAAACTTGAATTTCTCGGCGTGGAGTTGCTCAGAGCAATTGATCGCATTCAGAATGGTTTTGAATCTGCGGATCAGCTCCTCGTGGACTTCAGTGATCCTGGCAACTCGCGAGAAAGTCGCTTTTCGTCGACTCGGATGATGATGATGATCATGGTGATGATGATGAATCGAGGCGAATTAGTTGAAACACACACTTCCAGTGATCGGATCGGGTCGGAAGGCTTTTTTTCTGAGAATCTATGGAGTATTATGGCGATAGCAGTCATTCTGATCGAGCTCGCTGCCCGTGGAGCCGAGAACAAGCGTCAGAAATGAAGATCAAAAATCAGTCGGAAGGGGCCAAAAACACCCCCTTTTCTTCCAAATTTTCGTGTATATTGTGTCTCGAGGTGCGAAGGGGCAGCTGAAAACTGGTCAGTTGGACTCTCCTGAGTGTGGGCAGTCGGCTAGAGTTGCAATGGGGCCGGATATCCGCGGAGCACTATCCGTTCTAATATAGCGTTATATACTAGCTAGTACTAAAAGGGACCGTCTGCGAATGAAGTGTTGGTTAACTCTTCTTGTAGACCTCGATCCTGTCTATCCGAAGCCACCGCCTCGACTCCATACGACTTCAGCTTCTGTGTGGAAAATAATGAAATAACATCAGTTTCAGCGAAAATCGCCAAAAATAATTTCGAGCACAAATCGCCCACTGTGCGACGCTGAGGAAGACGCTGCGATGGTCCTGCTGCACACTGCCAGCGCCTATTTCATCAGCGGTCCGCAGAAGGTATTGGTCCGCCTGTTTCTCGACAGTGGTAGCTCGGCAACGTTTGTGCAACCGAGTCTACTGAGAGCCTTGCCCGGGCTCGAGCCTGTCTCCTCAGCGCGCATGGGCTTCACGACGTTTACGGACAAAGGGGACGCCCTGATGAAGAGATACCAGCTCGCTCTCCAGAGCGTCCACGACTCCGCACGAGTGGACATCGGGGCCTACGAGTTCGACTTCAGAGCGAGCACCTCTCCTCGATGCTCCGAGAGAGATAGACGCATTATCGACTGCTTCGGTGTTGACCCCAGGCTCGCCTATCTCGCGTTGGCTCGGAACTCGACCGGTCCTCCGATCTCCATCCTGGTGGGAAGAGACCAGTTCTTCAAGATCGCCCACGTTGGGGCAGAGAGGACGCTAGAGGGAGAGCTGATCGCTTGGAGTTCGATTCTCGGCTGGATTGTCGGCGGAGCGACCGAGGCTTCGCCCGAGCCAGGTCCACAGCTGATCCGTGCCAACATCCACTGCTGCAACGCTAGTGTAACGGCCAGCGCGAAGGACCTCGAGAGGCTCTGGAGGCTGGAGGCGATCGGCATTGAGAGGGAAAACGTCTCTCCGTTGAGTGCGGACGAATCCAGTGCTGTCCGTCAGTTCAAGGAGGGCCTCCACTACGACGGCTCCCACTACACCGTCGCTGTGCCCCGCCGACCGGGTATCGGCGATCTGAAGGACAACTTCCGGTCGGCTCTCGACCGCTTGCGCGGTAAGCTCCGTTCCCTGAGAGCAAACCCGGACGACTACGTTCGTTATCACGAGGAGATCCAATCGTTCATCTTGCAGGGCCAGGCCGAGGAGGTTCCGGGGAGATTACTGGATCGAAGGCCGGGGGCCCCGAAACCAGTTACTTCATGCCACATCACAACGTCATCACGAAGACTGAGACGGCTGAGAAATGGAGAATCGTCTTTGATTGTTCGTCGGCCGTTCATGGATCTCGATCGCTCAAGTCGTATTTACTAGCCGGTCCAAACCTGAACCCCGAGATAGTCAAGGTTCTCCTGAATTTCCGTCTCCACGCGGTCGCTGTTTCTGCCGACATCACCAGCGCCTATCTCTGCATTAGCATCGCCGACCAGGACCGGCCGCCGTTTCAGTTTCTGTGGCAGGGACCTGACGACGATCATGTCCGATGCTACCGGATGAATAAGATTACGTGGGGAGCGACTCCCAGTGGCTTCCTGCTCGCTGCTACCCTCCGCGAGCTCTTCGCCACGGTGGACCCGACTTCGACACTGCTCCTGGGTGACTCGTTTTATCACGACGATTGCCTCCGAAGTTTTCTCGACGACGCTCGGGACTTTGTCGACGCGGTCCAACAGCACCACTGTTCATCTGGCATGGAGTTGGCCAAATAGAAGACTAATTCTTACAGACTGGCGGAGCACCTGACTGGTCGGGAAGTCCCTGAGGCTGCCTTGAACTTGGACGCTGGAAAGCTCTTGAAGGTTCTTGGAATTTCGTGGTGTCCAGTGGAGGACACAATCCGATTCGATCTCCAGCATGTCGACGATCGGGCCCGGCCCCCGAATCTCCGAACCAAGCGGAGAGTGCTCACGGTCGTCGCCTCTATATACGACCCCCTCGGTTGGCTCGCGCCATTCCTGATTCGGGGTAAGCTGCTGCTCCGAGACCTGTGGGCTGCGAATCTGAGCTGGGATGACCCCCTCCCTCCTACGAATATCACTTAGCATACAATTGGCAGGCAAGCGAGCGAGTGATAATTCCCGATGGTGGAATTCAACGAGACTTCTTTGCTCAGCGACGAGTCCGGAAGAGGACTTCAGAGGTATGAGAGGCAGCTGAGGTTTCAGAGGAAACTTCGAAAGCTGGTGCGATATTTTTTCAGCACCATTTTCCGTAATCAGAGTGCCTGGAGCGAGTCTCATTTCAGGTCTTTTAGAGATGAACGATGGGATAGGGCTTTATTCTCGTGTCTTGTTGAGGCCACACACGACAAACCCGAGCAGTGGGTCGAACATATAAAACCAACGACGAGGATGTCGTTCGTTTTGCACCAATCACATCCCGATTCCGATTCTATTGCGGACCGCTGCTACGCCGTTGTTTTCATCAACTCACACACGGTGTGCGTGGAATGACTCAGAAAGATGCTTATCACTCCACGTCAGCAATGGATGGGGAAGGAGCATGCTCATTGACATTGAAGGCTACGTAGTTCACGTACTGAATCAGTGTTAATGCTTCTTCTTGATACTGTTCTGCTGACGGATGAGGCGCGCGTTGAGGTCACGGTATTTCTTCTGCATTGCTTTCGGTGGATTTCCAGCGTTGAGGAGGACCCTCTTGAGTTCAAACTCGTGTTCGTCCGTTTTTAGATGTCATCTTGTATATATCACAGTGGGCCTCCTTCACGCTCTTGTTGAGGGCATTGTGCCAACCCTCCAGATCGTTGGTTGTCCGAGTGCCGAAGGTCCTGTCGCAATCGCTGAATTAGTTCAGGGGGTAGGTAGAGGAATGAGAAACCGTGCAAGTCGGAGAGCACACTAATGAGCAAAATATTTATTCCTAGAGATAGGGTCATCGCACCCATAGTGATTCCAGAGGGCCCGTAGAAGGTCGTCATTCTCCATCCAAGTTCGGATGAAGTACTCTTTGAAGAGACCCAGCCGGGCGTAGGCTTCGTGGTGTGGCGAAGGCGAATCCGCGTCCAGCTGCATCCAAACCTCGTCTAGATGCTCTAAGGCAGAGGTGGGCAAAGTGCGGCCCGCGAGTTGACCCCTGCGTTTGAGCAGGGGGCACAACTCAAGCGCTAAAAATCGCCAAATCGCTTCCATGGAGGCAGAGATTCGGAAAAAAACCATACTGTGAACACGAACTCGCCCACTTCTATCGCTTCCAGTCTCCTCTCTTGACGTCTCTCCGCCCCACGATTCAGCATCTACCAGCGTTGCGCCGGCGGCGTCTGGCTCCCGAATCTTCGAGAATGATCTGAGAGGAGCGGGAGGAATTTTCTCCGATAGGCAGCTCTCAATGTTCTCAAAGAATTCTAGGAAAATGAGTTCCCCGAACGAGTTGCGGTTTCATGAATACATTGTTATTTTTCATTCGACTCACGAGCGGATCTCTCTCTGACAATCCTGTCGATGTCGGGTTCGAGACTTGATGTTGCGATCCGCAGAACGTTCTCAAGGTTGGAATTTGAGATTCTTGACCGTCGTCGAGATTTGTTCTGATTCTAAATGCTGAAGCTATGTTCACAGATGTATGTGCTACCGCAGAGTGACATCAGCTTCGCCGCATTGTTACAAATATTGGGAAAAATACGCCGCTCCAGGGATCGGTAAAATTCTAGCAGAGAGCTCTCCCTGTGTATCGTTTTCAAAGTAAGACTATTCTGAAGCGTGATAAGTTCGAGCTGAACCGTCGTTGGGGCGGTATGAATATCGATCGCGAACGGATCGGAGAAAAGAAGAAAACAGCCTCTGACGCACTGACGTATGCGAGACGAATCTGAAACGCCTGTAGAAGGTTCTCAAGATCTCCCTCGAACTGGATGCACATGGCGTCTATTTCGTCGGATTCCAAGAGCGTTATCTCAGTCCTCAGGAAATGAGCGAGGATCCCGTCCGAAAATTGAAATATGAACAGTTTCAACGTATCAACAAAGCTCCTCACTTCCAAGAAGAGATCTGATGCAAACTTCTGTTTGCCTTGTAGCTTAATGTTGAGATCAATCATGTTACCCATGATGTCAGCGAGGAAGGCAACTTCCTGCCAGAACTCCGGCTCTTTGATCTCACTCGCGAAGTTTCCGTGCTGTTCGGCGAAACGGAGAATCTCCGCCCAGAGTGCGAAGAAGCGATCCAACATCATCCCGCGGCTGAGCCACCGCACCTCCGTGTGATAGATAATGTCGCCAAACTCGGCGTCAACTTCGTCCAAGAACGCGCGGAACGATCGGTGAGTCAGGGCTCGCGAACGAATATAATTGACCGTTAAATTCACTTGCGACAATATCTTCTTGCATTTGAAGACTTTTCCACAAAGCGCTTCTTGATGGATGATGCAGTGATAGTTCAGGAATGGCACGTTGAGATTGTTCTCTAGAAGTGCAAGGGCTCCATTGCGCCTTACTGTCGTGGATGGAGCTCCATCAGTGCAACACCCACTGATTTTCAGCGGCGGGAGCTTGAAATGCTCGATGACTCTGAGAACCTCATCACAGCTATTTTTCCCGGTCGTAGTTCCCATGATCGAACACATCGCCGCCAACTCCTCAAAGATCTGCATATTCGAATTGATCGCACGAACAAAAATGAGGAGCTGAGCAGTATTGCTCAGGTCTGTGCTCCCATCCATCGCGAGCGACCACCATTCGATGTCATCCACACGCTGGCTGAGCTGCTCCGTGATGTTCGTCGCGATGTCACCGATTCTCCTAGTAATGGTTCTCCTTGAAAGGCTCAAGTCGGTGAACTTTTCGGAAGATTCGGGGCACACTTGGTTCGCGGCGATCATCAGACACTTCTTGATGAAATCGCCTTCCGTGAAAGGGCGGCCAGCGGATGCGACTTCTTGAGCAATCAGGTAGCTCGCTCTGATCGATGCTTGATCAGAAACGACTCCTGACGGGACTCTTTGCCGCTCGTGTAGGGCAGTCTTCAGTGTCTCAATTCTGCTGAATCTCTCCCACCCTGAGAAGATCTCCTCACCTTGGTGGGTGGATTCGTAGTGCCGCCGCAGATTGCATTCCTTGAAGACGGACAGGGTTTTCTCACAGATCAAACACGTTGGTTTTCCTCCCAACTCTACGAAGAAAAACTTCTCTGTTCATTCGGGCTGGAACCTCCGATCTTCGACACCGATTGTTCGCTTCGATGCCATTCTCAACACAGCTATTCGACGAGTGAATCTAGTGTTCACTTTCCGTTCGTCACATCGACGTGTTATGATATTTCTGGAGCTCAGATTTCTGATTCTCGCCAAGCAAACAATGCCTTAGTTCGAAACCCCATCTTTGTCGGTTGTTGCTCTTTGGAGTCACGTCATGAGGCCCACGAATACTTAGAGCTCGCTGAGATACGTTCTCTGAAGCGGCCCGTAAGTTTGAACCACCGCGATGTTCCTGTGCACTGCGGCCCACGAAACAGATTTTGCGGCCCGCGGGCCGCACCAAGTTGCCCACCCCTGCTCTAAGGGCACCAAGCATAATGCCATGAGCGACTCGATGGACCTGCTATTGGCATTCATGGAGGAAATGCTTCCTTCTAAACAGAACGATATTCGATATATTCCGAGATGCTAGCTAGGTGGAGCCCTTGCATCCACTTCTTGACGTTGACATCGTTGCGGTAAAAGTTCGTGAGACCGTAGCGTTGCACGTTTCTCCATACAGCCTGAGTATAGTAGAAAACGCATCCTCCCACCTCAGCCACCGGGAAGAGCTCTTCTATGGCTTTTAAATTTTCCTTGAATTCCAGATGGAACCTCGTAGGGCGGAAGACGAAGTTCTTCGTCGCAGCGTGGGTTCGGATCAACGTGAACATGCGAATATGAGTTTCTTTCTCTTTATTAGGCAGGGGAACGTAGGCTGAAGGCATCATCACCCCTCTGAAATGTCCGGGGAGGCTATACAACTGACGGGAAAAAGACGGGACCACCTTGAAAGTCCCATCCATGTGGACAGTGGTCGATTCGCAGAGAATTTCGAGAGCTTCATCGCTGCAGAAGCCGAAGATTCGATTGATTGCACCATCGGTGTCGTCTACAATCAGGAACGTCTCGTCGTCGTTCGCCCTCCTGGAAGCTCCGAGTTTTTGCTCGGTGTCGCTGCAGGGCACTGCGAATGTTGTCGAGTGTTGGGAGCAGGGTTCCGATTTCTTCTATGGGACGTGGAGCTCGGAGCTCAGAGACGGTGGCGGCCAAGACCTCGTGGTACACTTCCCGACACGACTTGCCTGGCATAGCTACCACGTTATCTTCCATTACCCCGATTGCGTAAGCTCCGGAGAATGATTACCCTGGGCGTAAGTAGAGGGCGTGTGTGGATGAACAATTGTAGACGAGGTCGTAGGAGAGTTCCACGGTGTTCTGGGTGTCCATGGAAGCGTCCTGATGTTCGAGCAGATTTGGCCCGAAATTTTTGCTCATCACATTTTTGAAGAAAAAAAAATCCTTTCGGTCCTCGGTATTCATATCAGTTCTCATACTCGAGCTCCTAGGTTCACATTCTATCATTACTGTGGGAATCAGCTGCGCAGCGCATGCATTTCTCGAAAAAATTTGCGAAGAACGAACTGGCCCAAAACTTTTGACCGCCACTGTATGTGATGAGATTGATCTCATCACCGATCTCTGACCATGTTGATGCGTTCGTTCGAGGTGCTGCAGATCGGTCATTTTGCAGCCAATCAGAAACTGTTTCTCATTTGCGAATGGCCTCAAACAGGAGTCGGCTATATCGCTCTGCTGGTGTGCCGACCAGCGCTTTGAGCTGTTCTCTCCTGTCTTATCGGGATGTCGTGAAGAGGACGAGATGGAAGCTCTTCGATCTCATTCAACTCAAGTTCGCCAACTACAGAAATGAATCGCTCATTCAGTGCGCGGTATGTCGCGTTCACTCTCAGAGGCCATTGTCCAGCGTCCAAGAGAAGCATCTGATTCCTGAAGGCTTCTTCCTATGCTTTCGGATGCTTGATCAACTCGACAAGGTTCACATGGCATTTTTTCACGATTTTGTTGAGCGTCTGATGCCACCCTTTGATACGGTTCGTCGTCGTTACGCCGAAGTTTGCATATTGATCCCACAACACACGTGGGAAAATGGTGTCATTCTCGAGCCATGTTTGAAAGAAATACTCCTTGAACCTATCCAGTCTGTGGTTTGCAGGGTGATCTGGACCAGGCGCATCCACGTCGATTGCCAACCACTCTTCATCAATGCGATTGAGGGGTACGAGGGCCAATGCGGCCATAGATCTGATTGTTCGCCTCATGTCTCGTTCCCTATAATTGTTCGTGAGCCCGGATTCTTGTACCTTACGGCAGAGGGCCCGTGTGAAGTGAAAACGGCAGTCTTCGAGCTCGGCTGCTGGGAACTCCTGTTTGATTGCTTAGAGGGCTGCTTGCTCGAAGTCGAGCTGAAATTTCAGCGGCTCGAAGACATTACCGATTCATGCCGCGTAGGTCCTCAAGAGCGAGAGTATTCGTACATAACACTCTTTGCTCCCTTTGGGTGATATAAAGTACGCGTATGGTATCATTTGATGCTTATAGAAACCATGCAGCGTGTAGAGCTGTGAGAATAACTTCGGAACGACCCTGAAAGTTCCGTCCATGTACATCGCATCAGTTCCGCATATGGCGACCATCAGTTGCACTGTACTGAAGCCTAGTATCCGCTCGTTTGCACCATCGTCGAGAAGATGGGGATAAGCTCCGTTCGGTGCCCTGGTCCACTCGCCTTCGATGACGATTTCCGCAAGCGATTGAGGAATTTCCGGTCGCACCTTCGCTCGTGAGCGCTGGGGACCACTACGAACGGAATCGAACAATGACAGCGAAGCCCCGACTCCTTCCGCATCGTGGTTCGCAGAGTGGCTGGTGGCTGAGGTTGCTAATTCGTAGATGTAAACTTCCTCAATGCTCTTGTCCGCCCGAGCGAGAACTCCCATCTTCATCGCATAGACAGTTGAACGCTTTATGAGATCGCCATGATCTGGCGGGTGGTCGTGCACTCCACTTTTCCGAATGACCATTGGTTCCGACGCCTAAAACAGCCACTTTTTGTGATGGACAGACAAAGTTGGCGAAAACAAGGTTGGCTGTGATACAAGAGAGCATAAGAAATATGTTGTGACGAGTGCTTACTTTGACTACGACCGCCCGCGCGGGGTATCCAGAGCACCTGAAGCGGACGCACCGACACACAGCGGTCGGGATTGTCGGGAAACAATAACATTTGAACGCCTGGACCGATTTTCCTGAATTTTCAAAGAAAAAAAGGAAAATTTACGATTGCGGCCGAACGGATGGATGGATTTAAAATCGGCGAAAAGGGTTGGGGAGCTTTTTTTCAAGGAGGAAAATTTTCCTCGGGCCCTCCGTAGGGGAAGTATGGACTGATTTTTAAAAATGCCCATAAGTCCTCGAAAAGTTCACTTTTTTCATCAGATAAAAGCGGAGGATGCGAGCGATTCCTCGGGCTAGCTGATGCCTTCGATAAACCAATTACTTTTTCCTGGCGAATTGCTGTTATAACCTTATTTCGGTGGAAAAACGCATTTTTTCAAGTTTTTCCCCCAGAATGGTCCACCCTTCAAAGCACTCAGGCTCGCACGCGGCTTTGAGAGGCGCGTCCAGTGCCCCCGCACGTCATCCAGCTCACAGAGTTTGCGCCAAACCATTTTGGATTTCAGAAATTCCGATATATGCCCCCAAGTGCCCTATTCTCATCGAAATCGACCAAACGGTCAGTTTGACCACGAGTCTAGAATCCGTGGAATCGATTTTATTGAGTCATAACACCAGCATGAGATCGGATCCGAGCCAAAAAAATCCGAATTCGCCGCCTCCCACCATTTTGGGATCCACGCGGCGCCAATGAAGGAAATAGCTTCCACAGGAAGTAACGATGAACATCACTCGGCACTCAGAAGTTTCCTCCGGCATCCAGCATATAAATATCACTCAAGGGGACATCCTTCCGGTAACTGTTCACGAGAGGATCTGCTGACTATTTTTGGTGGGTCTCGCAGTCTTGGTCTGCCGTTGCCTAGTACCCATGTTGTGGCAGTACGGTTTACGTACGGCAGTGTCTTCGCTTGTAAGAAAGCGGCCAGAGCTTCCCCTTCCCCGCTTCAGTAATCTTCTATAGAAGAGTGCTACACGTATCAATAACTGCTTGGTGGATTCTATTGATTCCGAGTGTCATCTTCTATTCAAGTACAGTGATTGTCAAGATCTGAATCACCAGCACGTTATCAGCACGATAACGCTTCTAGGTAGTTTGTAGGAAGTGAGTCAGCACCATGACCTCGGAATGTGAAAAGAGAGACACAATCTGCCCAGTCGAGCTAGCATTCAAAGGGAGCAACTTTCTCGCTTGGACAAGTTTGGCCCCCATCTTGTTGAAAACCTGCGATGGAGTATGGGAAGTTTTCAGAGGAGAGATTGAACTGCCCAAAACGACGAAGAGTCAAGCCGAATTCACTACGGAAGAGAAGGAGCTAGTGAAGAAATACGAGAGGGCGAATTCTACTGAGACTTTCCCAAATAATAAACCAACAACTTATAACTCCATTGTTTTACGGACAAGCAGAAAAAATCACCGCAGCGGAAATTTGGTCGAAAATTAATACACACTCCACAAACAAATCAAAAATTCGGAAGGGAACAATCATTCACGATTCCATGAGCTTCAGGTTCTCAAGAGACAAAACAATGGAAGATAATATCCAAGCTTTCAATAGAATTCAGAATGCCATGCTTGGAGCCGGTATCGCAATTGACTCAGACATCAAGGTAGAAACACTCCTGAAGGCTCCACCCTCTAGCTGGAAAGCACTGAAAATATCATGGAGTGCACGTCCCGCCAGTGACAAAGGGTTGAACACTCTCATAGAAGTGATGAGAGCTGAATCGTATCGCCAAAATCCTGACAGACGAGTAGACCAAGCAACAGCACTTCTTTCTCAAATGAAAGTTGGTCACCGACGTTCTCAAAACGGTAGATTCTCCCGACATCCTCAGAGACTACAACAAAGCGGGAGCCCTGGTGGCAGCAAACAAAACAGCACTCATCGGATACAACAGCACAGACAAGCGCGCTCTGAGTTGAAGTGCTATAACTGCGGTATCAAAGGCCATTTCAAAAGCGACCGAGCGAGGGTCGCTCGGTACCGGGAGCCGAACGCAGTCAGCCGGCTCAAGGCTAGCCCCAGGGTGACATTCCGAAGCACGTGAAGCCTCCGCTGTTTTCCTTCGAGCTAGGCATAGGCTGCGCTCATCGCCACGTCAACGTAACAGTTCTCATCTTGTAGGAAGTAGTTGAGCAGCGAACAACGTTAAATATTGGCAGTTGAAGGCAGTCAGGTTCCGTCACTGTCACTCGTGGCCTCTCCGTAGATCACTGAGCCCGCGTTGGAGAGCCGCGTGGATGCTGTTGTTTACATTGGCGCCGCGTGGATCCAAAAGTGCTGAGAGGCGGCAAATCAGAAACTTTTGGCTCGAGTCCGATCTCATGCTAGTGTTATGAGTCATGAAAAATTTCCTCATCGAGAAAAATGCGGAATCGCACCAGCTGGTTGTGTTCTGTTAGGCTGCCACCGCGTCGGGGTGAGGCGAGAGAACCCGGCCGCTAGCGGCGCGAGCTTACAAAATGGGTCTCCGTGGAGTGGAGCAGAACTATTGGAATAGCGAGTTTATCGTCGAGAGTAAAGTTCAAATTCAAAATAGAGAGTCTTGGAATCACTTCGTCGCTTTCTAATCCGTTGTGTCCAGTTCTAGAAAAAGTGCCTTACAGGATGAAATTACCCGAGCTACTCGCCATTCTAAATGACGAGGAAGCAGCTTTCAGCTTTCTGCGATCTCGGGGGATCCTACATCGCGAGCGTTTCTGTGCGCAGGGTCACCCAATGGTCCTTGATAGCTGCGTGCGAACCCGGACATTTTGGCGCGAACATTTTGGCGCAACGGACATTTTGGCGCAGGACATTTTGGCGCAGGACGTCTTGGCGCAGGAACTTTGGGTGCAGCTTCAGGTAGAGCTCCCATGAGTTATTCAATAATTCGCGACAGTATTGTTCTGTGGCTATCGATGTTTTTTTGCGATGTACAGGGTGGTCATCGTAAGTCGGGAATTTTCTTACTCTCTCTTCTTTTGCTCATAAATCGGTGAGAAATTGTCCGATTCTGGAATTTTTTTTTGCGTTCGATAGCTGGAAGGATGGCGCATCTTTTCCCCCTCGAATTTCGTGAATCGGTAGAAAATTGAATTTCGCAAATCGGCTCAAAGATTGCAATTATTTTTTTTCAACTTTTCTCAAAAAAACAGTCGACAAACTTCTGAAGTCGACCGATCGAATTCGAAAGTGCCAAGGTCGACGCAGGATAGGATGCTGCTCAAACGCCCGGCAACTCCAGATTTCTAGCTCAGGATCTGTGGGAAGGACGAAAGATCGTTTCAACCTTGACCTCAAGATCGACCTCCTGACAAGATCGCGTCCTCTTTACATTTTGGCCCGTAACTCCTCAGGGAAGCCGAATTCGGAAAATTTTCCGAGGGCAAAACGTTCTTAGATTGGTCCAAACTACCCGACAAAGAAGTTTACGGGTCGATCCGACAACTTTTTTTTTCCCGCCGGAGATCCCGATTTTTGATTTTTTTGAAAAAGTTGTCGGATCGACCCGTAAACTTCTTTGTCAGGTAGCTTGGACCATTCTAAGAACTTTTTGCCTTCGGAAAATTTTCCGAATTCGGCTTCCCTGAGGAGTTACGGGCCAAAATGCAGAGAGAACGCGATCTTGTCAGGAGGTCGATCTTGAGGTCAAGGTTGAAACGATCTTTCGTCCTTCTCACAGATCCTGAGCTAGAAACCTGGAGTTGCCGGGTGTTTGAGCAGCATCCTATCCTGCGTCGACCTTGGCACTTTCGAATTCGATCGGTCGACTTCAGAAGTTTGTCGACTGTTTTTTTTAGAAAAGTTGAAAAAAAATAATTGAAATCTTTGAGCCGATTTGCGAAATTCAATTTTCTACCGATTCACGAAATTCGAGAGGGAAAAGATGCGCCATCCTTCCAGCTATCGAACGCAAAAAAAAATTCCAGAATCGGACAATTTTTCACCGATATATGAGCAAAAGAAGAGAGAGTGAGAAAATTCCCGACTTACGATGACCACCCTGTATAAGATCATCAGAGTTTTCATCTATACTCCATCGTAAACGGTCTTGTGGACTCTCGAAGATGGTCTCGTAGGCCCTCGAAACGGTGTCGTAGGCTCTCGTAGGCACTCGTAGACTTTTTTAGAGGCGTCGCCTATAGTTTCCTGATGACGTAAACTCAGTCAGATGTACATCCGTCCTAATTTCTTCAGATTACATAACGCTCAGCTAATAAATATGATTGAGGATTCATGATTTCATCCACCAAAGTCTAAGGTCGTTGAATTGTGCTCCTTAATTTCCGCTCGCGGTTGAAACTATTCATAGAAGATATCGAACCACTTTGAGAGACAGCGATGTCAGCATTTTTCATGAGGGGTCAATAAGATGTGGACAGCTTTCGGGCGACCACCAATGAAAGTGGGCTGTGGGACCTCGGGTCCGTCGCCTAGACAGACAAGTGATAGTTGTGGACATCTTGAAATTCGTTCCGACCGAGTCCCACAGCGTGTTCTCCCAGCGTACGTCGACATTCCGACGGGAGCCCATGCTGACATGCATTCTTCAACCGAGGATCACTGCCGAGTCTGCATCGACGGCGCCTGTGCATTTCAGAGGGAGTCACTCTCCGAGTGAGCGATTCGAGCGAATCGTGCAAGTGGGAATTGGGACGATTGATGAAAGCTCCAGTGGTCATATTCGCCACATGAAACCATCGATAGCCACTGAACAATACTGTTTTGGTGAGTCCTGGCTGCTTCATCTGAATCTGCGGCAAAATGTCCTGCACCAAAATGTCCGTTGCGCCAAAATGTCCTAGACCGAGCTGCGTGAGGTGCTATCGATGCAGTGGGCGCGAATGTTGAGTACAGCTAGGTGCGCGGTCTGGGATATTCCTCGAAGACACGCGAATATTGTCATTTTCATCTACCTCTGGGCTCACAAGAAAGCGTCCATCAAATTCATCCACGAACTTCTCGGACGGAGCCACAGTTTCGTGGTGGCCTGGAGTGCCTCGCTTCGCGAGGTTATCATCGGAGACTCCGCGAACCAGCCACCTATAGGCGGGGTCGGATTCACAGTTGAAATCGACGAGTCCCTGTTCGGCAAAAAAAAAAAAACACGTCGGATGGCTGTTGCCCGCGCAATGGGTTTTCGGAGGTATTTGTCGTGAAACCAGGGCAACCTTCACGGTGCAGGTTGACGACCGGTCGGCCGCAACCCTGGAGGCAATCATCCTGAAGAGGATTTTGCCGGGAACCACCATCATGTCGGACGGTTGGGCAGCTTATAGAGGGTTGGGGAAACTCAGGTATGAGCACCTCGTCGTCAATCACTCCAAGAACTTCAAGGATCCCTCAACCGGTGCTCACACGCAATCTATTGAGCGTGCTTGGCGGGTCGTCAAAGACGGCCGCCGGAGATCGGGCACATCTCGTCCGCATCTGGACTCCTATATTGCTGAGTCCCTTTGGCATACACGTTTACGGGGTGTCGATCCTTTCGACTGAATCCTCCAGCTCCTTGCTGAACGTCGCCCGCCGAAATAATTCGATTTATGATTCAAGAACGTTGAATGAACATATGTAGGTGCGTCCGATAATTCTGCGTGGAACCGTCATTCACTGTCTGATAGCCTGCTGAAATCGAGGCCAAAGAGGAGGTCTGGTGAAGAAACAGTCGCGGGCCACCTCCTGACGTGCGTAGTTGGCACATGCTTGGAAAATGGCCTGAACTTCCAATCGCAGCTCTCTCGGCCGGACTCGATATCGATGTCGGGCTGCGATAGTTTTCGCACGCCACAATCTACTCATCCGTTTGGCCGCAATCGTAAATTTTTCGATTTTGCCCCCTTGGAGAGGGCTTCAAAGTTGGTTGTATAGTCAAAAGTTGCTCCTCTGGACTCAGAACTCGCTCGCGAGAATTCGGGAGAAGCGGTCCAGCCGTTCAAAAGATATGATTTTCCGACAATCCCGTCCGCTGTGCGACAGTAAGATCTGCCGTTCACACGTTTGTCAGCTTCGAACAGAAAACTTTTGATTCCGAACACAGGCTTTCCTTTGGACGAGGGCAGTTCACTGATATTCATCATGATAACTTCGGAAGCACAAAGCTGCCTCTCGACATGACAATTTCAAATGACCTCGTAGGCTCGCCTGGGCATGTACCGTCTAACGAGGATTTTCCTACTCCAACCCCGAATCAATGAGTAAGCGTCACATAGGGATGATAGACTCGTTGGGGTTCCCTCGTGATCATCAATCAATGAGGCTGTCGAGCAAGAGCAGGCCCTCGTCACGGCTCAGGTTCTCCGATACTTCGACCCTGAGGCACCGATAGTTCTTTCGGTGTATGCATCACAATACGGCGTCGGAGCGGTACTCCTACAGGGCAGCGAGGCTGGGATGCAGCCCCTGGCATACGCCAGCGGAACTTTCACCGGAACACACCGCAACTACGCGCAAATCGGAAAAGATATGCTCGGAATAGTTTTTGGCTGCACCAAATTTCACTACTACGTGTTCGGTCGGGAGAGATTGATGGTCGAGAGCGATCACAAGCCTTTGGAAATGATCATGAAAACTCATTGCTCATTGCTGACTGCCTCTCAAAGATTCCAACGTCCGATACCCTCGAGGAGCTCCCGACGATCGCTATAGTACATGAGTTGCCCAAGGCCGAACACTGCCTCCAGAAGTACGCCATTGCCACTGCAAACGACCGACAGCTGTGTGCTCTGATCAGGCTATGTCGGAAAGGTGGCCAGACGACAAAAGACGAATTCCGGACGTGACCAGAGAGTATTGGCCAGACCGCTTTCTGTAGTATTGACAGCCAACGAAAATTCCGGCACCAGTTGCTGTGGCAACAATGATTCCAACGACAATTGTGATAACGATGAACATTGTCGAACTCTTTTTTGGATCAGGTTGAGGAGTCGGAGCGGGAGTCGTGGTCGGTAGGGCGATGGTTGAAGCATTCGAATGTTTGTATCGATCGTAGTCATACCAAAGGTTCTTTGATCCTCCTTGTGGAAGTTGGTTCCTTTGCAGACAGACAACTGTACTGTTTCCCTCCTCGGCACATTATTCTCCGTCGCGGTAGCATCCGCACGAGAAGTATGACGGATTTATTTCTCGTATGGTGCAACTCTGGTTGACCCGCACACACGTCGGCTTGCGATCTAGGTCCCACTGCAATGCCCAGAGGCTCGCGGAAACGGCAAGACGCATACAAGACTGATGACGTATCAGAATTTCATGTTTTGAGGGAATCGCTACCCATTCATTCAGGGCGAGCTCTAACTCCGAGGTACTCTCTGAGACGAGGGAAAGTTGATTTATGAGACGGTTTTGTACATATGTTCCGCATCCCTTCGGGATTCGACGTAATGTAGTTTCAGCATTGTGCTTTCGACGAGCTAACGAGTCCAGAACTTCCGCGCAGCGATACGTTAGGTCCTCTCGTGGAAGTTGCACGACTCTGCCAATCTAATGGCGGCAGGGTTGTCCATTAACAGAGTTGGCGTTTAAGAGTAATTGATTTCATTCCCGTAGTATTATACATAGGAATACTGCCGTCTGGGCTGCAGAGGTTACTGCAATCAGTCCTGAATATGCGCTGGACAAACTCGTCGTCTTTTGCAAAGACGAGTTCCATCCCACCGGTGCCCTATTCGCTAGGTCCATTGAACCAGATATGGACCTTCCAGTGACGGAGCGACTTCTCCAATCGGAATTTGAGAACTAGTAGAACTGTTCGATTCCGTTTTCCTGGTAATCGATACCATGTGGTGGGCTTCCGCAGGTAGGTCTCTCCAAATGACGACTCAGCCATGACACGATGAAAGCGAGATCGGGTCGCGTAGTTTGATTCAACCATCGCAGACTACCGACGGCTTCGCGATATGGAACATCGATGACCTCTGTATTATCCTCGGAATAGATTTCTTCCAAAAGAGGAGTAGATACACGTTTTTCTTTCGATATGTTGTATTTTTCGAAGAGTTCCATGTTGCATCTTTCTTGATTTATGAATAGACCTGTTTCGATCCGCCAAAACTTAATCCCAAGAGAGGATGAGATGGGTTTGCATTTCACCTCGGAATGCATTCTCAGTCTTTCCAAAAACTCTTCGACTATCTTCTCAGTTTTTCCGAAGACAATCAGATCATCGACGTAACACGCCATCTGTGCTGCACTGGGGACAGTTTCAATTTCAGAAGGATTGACTTCAACTTGTCGTGCCAGCACTCTGCACCTTGGCGACTTCCATACAACGCTTTCCTCAACAACAGAACATTTCCTTTTTTCACAGAAACTCTTCCTGGTACTACCATGTACATCCGATTCTACATTCAGATGGGCATTCCCACTGTCTGTCTGGTAGATTGGCAGATCTCCTCTGACCGCGATGTTGAGCAATGTTCTGAGGACCTCGAATGTGATCACGGGTGACTACACCTGATCGAAATCCTGACCTGACCTTCCGGAAAGTTACTTTCGCCCTCACTTTGAAGTTTTCCATTGCCAACAATTCCTGATTAATTGCTTCGATCCACTCTGCTCTCTGTGGGGAATCTAGAACAGGAATGAGAAGATTCGCCGCTATTCAAGAGTATCCGGCTGCCGGGGGTGGCGGAACCAGCACATTGATATCGGCGATTGAATAGGAAACGAGTTCAATAGAGGTCAACAGGTGATGCGATGAAATTATTTATTCGATTACTCGATTCTTTCCGCATGTGAATGGCAACATACCTAGTTCAAATTAAGGCGGGATTCGGTTGAAGTAGATTATATATAGAGAGGTGATCCTCCTTGATAGACCGGCGATCGCCGCGCAGGACACTCGGGTACTGTCTGATCATTCAGCTGCGACGCTATTCACTGCGATGCTCAAACAACTCAGAGCGATTTCAGGAAGTTCCGGAGACCTTATGGACGCCTGCGTCCAGAATGCGGTATAATACTGGCTGGCTGATAGAGTTCGCCCCCTGGAACAAGTGCGCCGACGGCTGCCTTGTCATCTGAGCCTGTCTACTCGAACCTAGAACCGCCGTCTTACGCTCCATGAACGCATGTTCGAGAGCCTCCAACGACTCTGAAAGGAGAGTCTGTCGGGTTGAAACCGGGTCGTTGCGGGCCTGTTCCAGTATGGAACGCCTGTTAATAATTCTCCATTCGCGTTTTTCGCTAATTCCCCAGGAGTTTTCCACATTCGGCATGTTCTTTCCGCACAATGATGGGCGTGCGGCGCTCGGACTCCGTCCGCTCACATTCAGCTCAACACAGCGAATAACCCCCGCAGCTGAGGGGCACGGTCGGAAGGTGCGTTCCCTCCTAAGATCAGTAGAATCTATTTTAGAACGTGCTCTCAAGGGAAGGGTGGAGAAACTGTCCAACCAGTTCGACAAGATGGGAAAGGCAGCGCTGATGCCGGTCTCTTCTTCTGTTTGGTTAACGCCACTAAAACCCTGCGGAAACATTTCTCTGCAACCCCCAAGGCTTTTGACTGCGGGAGAGCTCAAGAGCTCCGAGAATGCAATTTGAGGGTATTCACAGCCGCCGATGATGATGATCAGAGCCCGCACGGTCTTGACTGTTTCTCCACCATGTGAGCATGCTTCCGGGCACTTTCGGCTGACCACAGGTGAACCCAGTTAAGGGAAGCCTCCGCATTGTGCGGTACCCGCTTCCGCACCATCTGAATCTCGGAGAGAATAGGCTGGAACACACAGGAAGAATAAGTTCCCTGAACATGTTTTTTTGAAGCATGGCCGCTTGGAATCCCGGTGATTGTCGCTTGGACGATTAGTTGTGTAGTCCTCAGTATGGTCTAACGACTTATGGATCCCTTAGGTGTGCTCGCTTAATCCCAGGCACGCATGTTTGTTTTATCATGATATGCCCAAAATCACGATTCGGTTTTCATGCACCGGTCGCCGGTAACATGCAGAACAGGCGGTGATTTAATACCTCTGAAATGACCGTGTATACTCTACTCATCATCGTCGTCGGTTTCGGATACGCCCCGACTTGCTTTGTAGGAGCTACCGAGGCTGTTGGCAACCAAACATACCGAGGATTGCGGAGGAGTGTTTTCGCAAACGCTCGAATGGATTCCGGAATGCGGTGAAATCTCGCTTCGCGATTCTAAACACATTGGCCCTTGAACGGATTCCGAGGTCTGAGATCCCCCGTGAGAACCCCACGCCTTCTCTTTCGCAAGAGGTCAGAAGGACTTGAATGACGCGAATTCGGCTTTGCATCGTTCCACTGTATTCCTGATGGTCCGCGGATCTCGACACGCAGCGCTTTGGACGGCCGTGAGTCCTATGGAGTCCATGACGATTCATCCGACTCGCTTTCTCAGAGAGATTCCGAGCGTCTATGAACTGCGAGATGGCATCAAACCCAATATTCCGCAAGCAAGAAATAACATGCCTTCAGAAGTATTTGTGGATGTGGATGTGCTTGCTCACGGAGCAGTCCATAGCGAGGCGAAAGTGCGAACTCTCTTGGGAAGATGATCGTCAAAATTGATTGATACCTCCAAGGCACTGAGCCGAGTGATCTGGATAGAGACGATCGGCAGTAGGGGTGGTGTGCTAGAACATTTGATTGCTGCCCATCGTACGACTAGAGGGCGCCATCGTCGGGGGAGAGACCGAATCCGGTGAGGGTTTTTCTGAGAGCGCTCCGAGTCCGGTTAACTAGGACATGAGAATTGAGCTCCGGGCCACTTTCTGTGAGGTTTCACAGTGCGTGGATCGCGTCACAAGTTCTTTGTGTCTCCGAAGCTGCCTCGCATCTCGTGCAAGATGAATCTCATCGATCTTCCCGAGGACGTCCTGTATCTCATTGCGCGACGGCTGGACATCATGAGCTTGGCGACTTTCCAACTGTTGCATCCACGCCTCCTTGAAGCATCGAAAGGTGTTTGGAAGCTTTCAGTCAAGGCGGAGACGATCACAAAGGCTGACTTGGACTCGCTCATGAGGAACGGTGACAGAGTGTGCTCGCTCGACCTCCATGTTGCGTAATCTTCCAAGGTCTCTCCGAAGACCGTGGAGTTTCGGTAAGCTCCAGAGCACCGCTCTGTAGGTCAGAGTCCTAACTAGAGCAGTATTACGGCCAGAGGATAGAGAACCGAGAATGCATCTTCGTCCATCCGAAATAAACGAGCCAACGTTGCACGTCGGCTTCGTGAAGCGAACATCACTGCGGTGTGGTCAACTGTCTGCGAACAGCCGACAACACACAGGTTGCAACCCGACCGTGAGCGACACGAACGCGGTGCGAGCGATACGCTTGCAAATCTCTAACCTAGTTCGCTTCGAGGAGTCCGGACAGGCGGCTGCGGCCGGTAGACCAACAACCTGTGTCTTTCCCTAAGGATCCCGAGCGGCTTTGGTAACACGCCAGAACTGCTGGTCTCTTGTGACCTCATCCAGGAAGTCATCAACGAGTGCCCAAACACGACAGAGTTGAATCTGGTGAATTCGACCCTGCAGCACTCGGAAGTTCTCGAGCGGCTCAAGGAGTTAACATCATCGAAGCTCACATTGACGGCTCCCGATGACATCGTTCTGAGTGAAAGCCAACGCGCACTCTTCCGGAATGCTCGGGAGCTTTAGGTAGAGATCCGGCCCTATCATCCTCCGATGGCGCTGCTGATCGATCTGATGGATGAATGTGATTCGCTCGAAGAATGTCATATCAACATCGTCGGAGAGGCGAACTCCCCTCACAGGAACAACGTCTCACTGCCTGTTCTGGAGGCGAAGCTATGGAGAACTCTTCACACATTCATCTGCACAAGCTATCACTCGAAGAACGCAGGAGCTCGCCAGAAGCTCTTGGAGTGTGTGTTCAGTGAGAACTGGAGTGAGGCTGTGCAGACATGGATGCGCAGTGCCAGAAAGTGCTCCATCTTCGAACGCGGCAACCTCAATGGGATTCCTGCCCGTTCGGAAACCAGACGCCAACGCGAAGTCCCAAACTTCGAGCCGATACCTCGAGGTCGAGTTGATCGAAAAGAACGGACAGGGGACCCTGCTCGAGTCCAAGTGGGGGAAGCCCTTTTCCCTGCGCGTCGTCGATCCCATTCGTTCGGGGGAAAATCTTGCGCCGCGACTGGAATCGTCGCTTGTCCGCAGCGCTGATCGAGCTCGATTTCAGCAATTGCCACTGTGAGTCCAAGGACGCGACGAAGCTGGACTTGGCCAACCTGGCTCCCTGCCTGGAAACACTGGCGGTTCCACAGTGTTTCCTCTTCCCGACATGGCTATCCGACGGCGGACCGATCTTCCGATAGTTTCTCCGAACACGCTATCGGGTCTCGCCAAATTGCGAAAGTTCATTTCGAACGCGGAAAAACATAGGCCTGGCTGCGACGCCATAGATTGCAATTGTGCTTCAGATTGGCACGCCTCAAATGTTCAGGCTGCCCTGCGGCGCTCACTTCGATCAGGTTCCCCAACTTGGAGCCTCTTGACCTTGACTTCTGGAGGGACCTGGCAGAAGGACCCTCATTAAACCAGCTGTGTTTGGAAGCGGAACGCCCGAGGTCTCTTGCGGTGCCCGTTTTCCAGAACTGTATCGGTCGCATTCTCGAGAAGGCGACGCTCCTCCACCTTCACAACGTTCGTCGAGGCGTGAGGGACTCGCTACTGAGACGATTTTCAAGCCTGAGGGCGCTCGAGCAGCACGGGCGGAGGGTTCTAGTTTCGGAGAAATGCCCAACTGAGGAGGATCTTGGGGGCCGATTGGCGAACGGGCGTTTCCCCGGACGCGTCCTCTGTTCTGGCGAACCTCTCGTCGAATGTTAAGCGAATGTTAAGCCGAGCGCTTGGTAAAGACGTTGCTTCTGTTAGGTATTCATATGTTTATTAGGATGAGATTCAGTTTTGAGCTCCGGTGTAGGAAAATTATCATGGAATTCCATTAGAATCTCTAATAAATGTTATTCGTCACACGATTTACCGTAAAGTGATAATCCTTCAGTAGCAGTACGCATGCGCTGATTCGCCTGTTGAATAGCCGGTATCCATCTCTCCAGTACTCCCAGTCGTGTGCTGGTATCTGAGAGTCTCTGTCCTGTTCTGAGACTAGAAGTGCCACGTAGCTTGGGGTCGCATCTTCTTCCCCATAGTTTTTCTACTGGTTTTCTACATGGGCCCAACTAGATGGGTGTGTAGTTCAGGTATGCGTGCGGATTACTGTGCCAAAACCTGGAACAAGTTTGGAGCGGTGACCGAGGTAGAAAAGTGTTATTCGCGGAGCGATCGGAATCATGGACAAGCTTCAAGTAACCGAGTTCGACGGTCTTCGAGACTTCTCAGAACGGAAAGTGTAGGTTCAGCGATTTATTGGCAAGTGCGAATTGGTGGTTTGCGACGATAAATGGACGGCCAAGAAGAGTTGGGCAGAGCCCGGTAGTGAATCCAGATTCGATCAACGCCGATTCCAAGGCTGTAGCTGTGATTCTGAACCCGGTAGAGACCGGTGTTGTCCGAACGGTAATGGATCTACTTTCGGCGGTGGGAACGTGGAACAGGTTTGCAGTTTTGTATCAGTCCGAATGCCGAGTATCGGTGCGTATGCTGCTGAAAGAGTTCCACTCGTACAAAATGAGCGAAGACGAGGATATGGCGAGTCACACAGTCAATGTAGAGTGCATGGTGCAGCATTTGAGCGATGTTGGACAAGATGTCTTCCCGGCTCAACAAGCTACCGAACTGTTGGAGCTGCCAAGGGATTACATGCTCCTGGTATCTACGCGGGACACACAAGAATATGAGAAGCAGGCAGTAGAAAACCTTCGACCTCGGTCGTTGAAACAGAGAAGCTGGAAGAAGAGTACAACACAGCGCCGAGTTTGGAGAAGAGTTTAGAGGAGGAGCCCGTCGCGTTCATTGCAAGACCGAAGCAGAGTGGTCACCACTATAGTCATCGATCAAAATCGAGGTTCAACGCTATGTTGAACCGAACGCTTGGTGGTGATGTTGCTTCTGTGAGTTGCTCATGTGTTCATTGGGATGCGATTCTGTTTTTCGATTTATGGGAAAACTATCTTGGAATTTCATCAGAATCTCCAATGAGAATTAATCCTTACACGATATACCATGAGGTGAGTATCCTTCACCTTTTCTCGAGGCGGCCGCCCTGCGCGGCCTCGGGCGCGACTAGGCCTTCCAAAGATCCGCAAAACTCAAGATCCGCGGATACCATTAGGTAAGATCCACGTATCTTTCCGGAATGGATCCGCGAGGTTTTGTGGTCAAAAATGACATGAGACAGGACTTTTCTCTTTGCGGACTAGAATGTGACCGACAGAGAACGAAAGCTCCTCTTCCCTACCAGGAACTCCACGTCGATTCATTGTATAGAACAGGGTTCGCGAAACTGTGTGCCGAGGCACGCCTGGGCTGTCAATGCGCGAAACGCCGACCTTTGGTATCGAATGTACATTGGTTCCGGTACGGGTGAGTTCACTACCGAACGACAGCCCTGACCGACGCCAAAGGAAGCTGCAATGAACGTATAACTGGTCATATTCTGATCATGCACCGGTCTCCGTTCCATACAGAACAGGTGGCGATTAGATGCGTCTGACATGACCGTGTGCACTCTACTCATCATCGTCGGCGGTTTCGGATACCCCCGACTTGCCTGTATTGGAACTACCGAGGTTGTGGGCAATCAAACATACTGAGGATTGCGAAGGAATGCTCTCGCAGGATTCCGATGGACTCCGGAATGCGTTGAAATCTTGTTTCGCGATTCTCAACACATTTGCCCTTAAACGGATTCCGGCGTCTGAGCTCCCCCGTGAAAACCCCACGCCTTCTCTTTCGCAAGGGGTCAGGAGGACTTGAATGACGCGAGTGCGGCTTTCCATCGTTCCACTGTATTCCTGATGGTCCGCGGATCTCGACACGCAGCGCTGGGAAAACTTACGGAACGCGAAACATCGGGTCATGGCTTTGGACGGCCGTGAGTCCCATGGAGTCCATGACGATTCATCCGACTGGCTTTCTCAGAGAGATTACGAGCGTCTATGAACTGCGAGAGTCAGCGAACCCACTTGAGCTGGACACTAGTTCATAGATCCCGAAAAACTGTTAGCAAATCACCGTTATGGTTTCTAGAGAGTTATTGCGGTCCTCTTTCATCGTCTTGGTCTGACGAGTGGGTCAGTCTGGTTCCGATGACCTCCCTTCAGGGCTCGACCTCCTAGCCGTTCGCAGGACGGAACCGCTGCGTTCGAGCCAAGTTCCGCCTTTCTCGATTCCGGCGTGGCCGCCGAGCCGGATGACGTAGTCTCCGATGGAAGGCCACCATTGCCAGCCGCGAGTTCCTGTAACCGCACAGCTCGCATTGAAACACGACAGCCGCGTTTCCTCCGAACGCGAGCTCGTAGAGTCAAGCGATCTCTCGGGTGATCTGCAAAGGTTCAGCCATTCCAGAATATCGACTCGGAGACTGTGTTCATCAAAATGATTCGCTGTAGTGCGGCGAGCCTCATTTATATTTCTCAGCCCAGCCCTCTCTCCTTTCTGCCCCCGAGGCGGTTGGGAACACTTCTCAAGAATTCTCCGGCTGAGGTTGCGCTGCGGGTGACGGACCCCAAAGGATCGGCCAATCTTCTCACGCCGAGTGCGTAATCAACCTACAGTTTTTCTCGCCGAAGTGATGCGGCCGCATTCGCCCTCTGGTCGTCGGAAAGTCCTCCTCGTCGACCCTTGCGCATCGGACAGGGACGATTCCGCCTCCATGCCTGCCCACCACCCGGAGCTCAGCTGGCGGAAGGAGTCAGCTCTGCAGAGTGCCTTCCAAAATCATTAGATGTTTTTTTCGGGAAATTTAAATCAACGCGCCGCCACCTCAGAAACTGCTGCGAGCCAAACGAAATTCCACGTTGAAACCAATGAAATAGCATGCATCGGGTAGTGTGCCGATGAACGACGACCTGTCCTCAGCGAGTTTGTCAAAGGAGTGAAGATCGACGTGCAGTGTCAAGTCCAGATGTGGTGGGATAGTATGGCTAAGAGTCCGAATCTTCACCTATACAGAATGCGCAGAGCGAGATGATGCTCAACAAACAGAGGATCGCGGCGCGAACACGTTCGAGCTTTCTCTGCGATGAGCGCTACAGCCATCGAGACCATGGGATGATACATGATGCAGCCCTTCAATGGAATCCTCGATATTGCCTGGTTACATTTATAAAGCGAAGAAAACCCGTGTGAAGAAACTCGTGACAGATCAATGTGATGTCCCATCGATTGGATCCATCAAACTCATACCTGCCAGCTCCCTCAGCGATCGGTCAAAAGTTCAGTGATATTTCACAAAGAACCTTAGATCCCTTCGAAAGAAAATGTGTGCTTTACGATATCCGTCGTTGCTGTTTCACGGTTCGCTGTTTAGGGCCTGTGACCACTCTGGCTGAAAGAGAGTGTATTCAGCCCGTCGATTCCAAGGACAAGGAAAATGCTCCGCGGTTTGTCAATCTCAACGTGAGCAACCTGTGATCAGAACAACCTCGTTCTGTTTCAATATTCGAATTCCGGCAAACCTCGACGGGAGTCCCGAGATGGCTCGAATTGATGGATTTTTCACGAGCGTATCAAGACGGAAAACGGCGGCTTGCTGGTTGCCCGCTTCCGTGAGCAGTGACTCGGTACCCGCCTTCAATTTGGGTCAAGAGTCACGGGAGGCCGACCACCGAGTTTGCATAGATGACATTTCGGGGAGCCCCCATGAGCGTTGCGTTCAGCGAGCCCAACCAAAGTTCGTTACATATCACTCAGTCATGAGCCTGAAGGTTGAAGACACGCTAAAATATCGGCTGTCGCGCCTGTGTCTGCCGCATTTATGGCGCAGCTCCAAGAGCTGGATGATTCGCGCTAGATTCGCGTGGAGTCGCGAGAGGCTAGCACGGTGGTCAGATCACGGTCCGATACGTTGCTTGAGGATAATTGTGATGTGAGGCGGCACTTCCGTTCCACCGTCTTATCGAGGGTATCCGTTATCGAGGGCGACTGTTCATTTTTATTCATCATCCTAGTGCAGCAGGTTTCTCTCAATGCGTCTCCAGTGTATCAGCTAGAGTCACGTAATCGAGGGCCAGTTCCTTGTGGACACAGTGAGTTTTGATTCAGATGTTGCGAAGTAGTGGAGAGAGCCCGAATCGCCCAGATGTCGGCAACGGTAGGATCGCATCCGCGATTACGCGAGCGAACTGCGCCACTCGAATCACCACAGTCACAGCCGCCTCACTGAGGAAGTTTAATCGGAGGTGACTCTTGTGCTTGGGCGACGTTCGCGCTGCCCCTCACGCGTAATTATCCGAGATCAATCATGGGCGGTCATTATCGGTCGATTCTCCTCAAGATTGGGAGTGCTTGACCGAGTAGCTCCGAGAAAGATGCCCTTCGACTTCTATGGGGAGGGGTGCTCGATGATACGTCGATCACCGGCTCCTCCAGAAGTCACTCGGGAACGGAATGGAGGAGAATGTCAACTAGAAATTTCACCAGCAACGGCTACGCTGTCCTGCCAGAAATCGTGTGCATGGGCTCGCTGTCCGAGAGTGGACAGCACAGGTAGAAGGGAAGGAAGCAAGATGGAAGGGACATCTGTGAGTAACATCGGAACTAATACTTTCGTGAATTCCAGCCAGTTGTCATTTGAGTTGAACTCCGTCCGGTCTCGCGGATCGGGCGATCACCATTCGCGAGGCTCCGTGTACTCGCCATGGACTTCGACCAAGTACTGACCACTGTCGGTGGACTCGGCCGTTACCAGAAACGGCTTCTCGTCCTCGTCTGCGCCGGACTCAGTGTAGCCGCATCCATCACGATCTTCACTCATATCTTCGTATCAGCGGTCCCAAAGCACCATTGTCTTCTGCTTGTCACAACAGAAACGGCTTCTCTGTTTAGGAGAAGCTTGGCACCAACGGAGGTCAGTACACAGCCTCGGAATTCGATTCCTCAGTGGCGGATAGGATGCTGCGGCTCGGAGTGAAGAAGCTTCGTTGGAAGGCGGTCGACGATCGATGGTACGGGGAAGTCAGAGCGGACCCAAGCAGTCCGCTTGACAAACTTCTGTTCCACGGTTCTTCATGTTTCAGAGTTACGAGCACGCCGTGAACTCCTTGTTCTTACCGCGCGACGTCGAGGGGGATTTCGCAAAATGTGAGCAGTACGATGTCAATGTTGATTCCGTTATCAGCCAACTGACCACGCAGCACACCTATGTGAACGCCTCGATACTGAACGATTTCGTCGCACGAAGTCGTTGGCCATCGGTTCGATGCCGCGACGGCTGGGATTACGGCACCGCAGAGTTTTCTGAAACGGTCGCCACAAAGGTAACAACTGCGAGCTAGTCTATGATAGCTCCCCTCGAAGAACGCTGAGCATTGGGTTTTTCCCTTTCCGGGCCCCCTCCAGTACTATGGGTGGGGGCCTCGTTCCCCTCGGAGAGCATCGCTCTTCGGAGCGTTTCGGATATGTATATCGAGTGTCTCCGATATCGCCTCGAACGAAACTAGGCTAGTTGGAAGACGCGGAGAGTCGGGGACCTGAGGGTTGATCCGTGTCTCGAGTTTCGGGCTGATCATCACCGAAGACAGCGCACCACGAACGCGAGGAAAGATCAAAAAACGGGCACCATTACCCCGAGGACCTCCACACTCCGCAGCGAGAAGGCGTGCTTTCCCACCTTGCGAAGTTCGGGTGTATTTCAATGGAAGAACCGACTTCTAGTGCCCTGGGCACATCCTTGCGGCGCCGACATGAATACGTGAAGCGTTGGCGAAAGCAGTGGACCGTTCTGGTGATTGACCGCTGCCCTGAGTGAAATTCTACACGAAGCATGACGTCAGCACGTGTTTCAGTTCGACGTAGTTTGCGATCGAGAATGGATGGTTTCATCATGTCAGAGCGCCTTCTTTGTCGGCGCTATTCTGGGAAGCCTCACGTTCGGCTGGATTTCTGACATGTGGGGCCGTAGACCTGCGCTCCTCCTCTCGACTAGTGTGATGGTGGTTGGAAATTTGGTCGAAATTTTCACTCCAAATTACATGGCCTACATCGTCATCAGGTTCATTGTCGGGCTCATCCATCCCAGTGTGTACGGCCTAGCCCTTCTGATCGGTGAGTGCTACTCCTTCGAGCTGACATTCATCCGTCTAGGACGGCGTTCCTTGATCAGGAAGCCCGCGAAATACGTCATATCAGCAGCATTTGAAAAAAAAAAGGGTTCTTCCCTCGGAGGCTAGCCACGCGTTCGGTATCTGATGGTCGCTTCCGATCTAGGGGCGGAAGACCTAATTTCTCTCCGAAAAACTGCTTCAATGAACACGGTTCTTGAAGTGTGTATAAGTTTTAGGCGTCTATGAGAACAGCTCGAAAGAGCCGGGAAGTGCGCCACAGATTCATGTGGGAGCAGCAGACATGTCAAACCAGGACAATACGCTTGGTGCTCGGGACTTCGATAAATGCCTTGGTAACGCATCCGTCCCGGCGGCAAAGGCGTGGTTCGAGCTTGCTGGAAATTTCGGTATTGCTGAAGTTCCGAACGCGACTCGATTGGGAAGCTTTTCCTTTTCTTTCAAGAGCACATAGCGCGGTATTTAGCGTTTGGAGAGTTCACGGTCGAAAAAAACATTATTCACCAACTTCCCTGACTACGGGCGCTCTCGTGATGCCGGAGGCATTGCAGAATGCGTGAACCTGCCCTAGGATGTTTTGCCTCGTCAACGAAACTTGGGCCACTTTAAAATATAGATGTGTTAGGAAGAAGAGAATGAGAAAGGGAAGCTAGAAGCGGGAAGCAGAGAAGTGAGATGTGTACGTGTGTGCGCGCGTGGAGACATGAGTCGGCACGACTGCGCGGGCCAAAAGCAACTTCGTAAAATAAACTTGTGAACCTCGACGAAGGAATCTTCCGTGGTAGTCGACAGTAACAGATGAATGATTCGTTCCCTCAATATCAATGGTTCGAGATCTGGAATTGCCATTTCCAGATACCATTGTTTCTGTACAGCGAAAAGCGAACCCACAGTTGTCGAAATCTACCATTTTGTGAACCGCTGCAATGAACCTCTACAAGGTCGCTCAGGGGGTCGAATCGAATGAGCAATTCGGTTTTAGAAATGAAAGCTCTCAAAAACATTGCATGCGTTTTGTACGATATATTTGTACGAGTTTTTGTATGATAGTTCGTGGTCTGGTCGTCTCATCCGAATGTAGATCTGGGGTACCTTCTGAAAATTTAATGGCCAGCCTTCATTGCTCTTCTCATGATTGCTCCACGATTCTCTGGGTGGCCCTCAGCCTACTGATGTCGATCATCCAAGACCCTGAGATTCTCAATTCATTCTCGGAATGAGGTCCGTTCGACATTTCTCTCGCCGTGATTCCAATATCCCTAGTTCGTTCTGCATGTGAAGCCCCTGAACAAAGCGCAAAGCGTCGGAAGTTCGAGTGCAACGCGGAATCGCGCTTAGATTTTGTCCTCTGATGCTCCTTATCCTGGACGAACGACAGTTGCGTTAACTGAGTCCGGACCCTATCCAATCATGCACAACCGACAGCCCGAGTTACGAAGCCCCGCAAATTCGAGAACTTCCTGGAATTCGGGTTGATTCCCGCAGAGCGCGATGAGCCCGCCCCAGTCTGCCTTATCTGCGGTGGGATTTGACATCGAACGACACAATGGATAGGCTCAAAAGGCGACTCGGAAAAACGCTCACACGATATACATCCGAAAAATTCGAATGCCTGTTCAGGAAATTGTGCGAGGATCAGGATGCTGATCACGTCCGACTTTGGCGCCGCCGGCGACCTCAGGTCAGATGGATGTCTTGCAGAAATAGATCACAGACTTTCCTGGAGCTCTCTTTTGAAGTTTCGGATTTCCTACCGGAGGGAAAGTACGAGCTGCTGCTGACCACCGTTGACGAAGAAGTTTTTGTCAGCTAACTCGCAGACGTTTTCGACGAGTTGAGTCATTCGGTCGCGGAAATGCGCCGGAGCCCATGCACGACATCAATGAGAGTCCTTGGCAATCGACAACTTGGCGATCCTGATCGAATTGGAGGCTGAGCCTGCATGGCGAAAACGGGGACTTGGCCCCCGTCCATGATGACAAGTGCCAACGTGGACCTCAAATCACGCTCCGGCTCTGCCGAGACAGAGGCCAACACAGAGTTTATCGAAAATCGCGGAACGGGGCACGTGGCGGAAGAATCCCATAGCTCAACCAGCACGTGATCTCGAGGATCGCGGTCCATTGCTCCCTCATCAAACTCAGCTATAGCTCCGGTCACCGCGAACCAGCGGGGGAATGCATGTGCGCGTGGCGTGCGGGCAATAGGAGCAAGGAGCACGCCTCCGAATGCCCAGGCTTGACAACGATTAACGCGCTTGCGGATGAGCCCTTGGATGGGGAGCATACGTATGAAAGAACTTGCATACACAACACCCGCTGTAGTTCATAAATATCTCCTTATTTGTCTCTTCGCGAAGTCTTGATTCGCTGGGTACTCCAATTGTCGAGGAATGAACGGCGAATGCCTGGGGATTGGGAATGGCTTGGTTAACGGCAGAGCCACATGAGATTAGCAAATTACCGTTCGGTGGCCACCAAGGATCTCTAAAAGGTGGCGGCGGACGCTTTCAAACTCGTTTCTGAGAGGTTCGTCAATGATACATACTCGAAAGATCCTCTCGGTGTGTGCGGTTCTGACAAAAGTCATGGAAACGTCATTCTTGGCATCGGTGGTTCCGCGTCCGCGTCCCGTCAATGACGCAGTTGTGAGAGCAGGCGCCTCTCTCACGCGAATGTATTCGACGCCCCGGCAAAGTCGAGCAGATCTTTCGCGAACGAGCAAATCAGTCAGTTCTCGCTGGAAGCCCAAGAGCTTCACATGGCAAATGAGCGTCGCAAAAAGAACTCGTTCGTCGTCTTACTTCATCACAATTCGTTGCTGACCAGGAATCGCCTCGTACCTCAACGTGCGGGCTCTCATTCGTCCAACCGATATGAGCTCCAATACGTGGCCCCAGATATGCGCCTGAAGGAAGCCGTCAGCTTCCAGTACTGAGATAGGAGCGTGAAAGTATCGGCTTCACCGGGATTTCCACCTGGAGTAAGAATTCAATTCGTTCTCTCACTAACGACGAGATTGATATCATGCATCGGGTTGAGGATCTCTGATCTGGGCGGATGAGGCTCAGTATGAGACCAGATGCTTGATGTCCGCATCTCCATCTCGAAGAACGTCGGCCATGTCGACGCTCATCGGGGCTGCGCTAGCGGGGCTTCACAACTGTCATGAAGCCAAGATAACTGTTGACATCGCATGTTACAGTGGCCGAGATGAGCGGCGTCTCGAAGCGGATGCTAGCGTCCGTTGTTGCTCACGTCGCTTTTGCGGTGGCTATGCTCGTGCTGGCCATCATGGCTTTCTTCATCAGCCACTGGCAAACGCTGCAAGCTGCATATTCGATACCAATGTTGCTCCTCATCGCCTACTATTGGTGAGTTCACGTCGCGCCCACATAACTCGTGGGGCTGAACGCGCTCGAGGAACTGTTATCCGATATCGACCTGTTATCTGTGGATGATCTATGGAAGCTTGGATCCGACAGGATACTGCCGGAGTCCCCTCGATGGCTCATCGCTCAAGGAAGAATCGAGGAAGCCGAAGCTATCGTGCAGGAAATGGCCAAAGTCAACGGAGTCTCGCTGCCTGCGGATTTCTTGCGGAACAACTTGGTGAACGCTTCAATGGACACATAAGTGATCAGCTACAATGAGCTCGGTTCATTCACCCAACTTGATATCCAACTGATTAGCTATATCACATAGCACAAAATCCGAGTGCTCCGTGAAGAAAGAGAGCCTGAGACCCTTTCTCAATCTTCAGGCAGACGACTCAGCTCCGATCCAGCCTGGGAATAAGAACTCTACCAGCACGGGAGTTCTACGACTCTTGCATTTTCCCAAAGTTGCGCTGAACTTGGTAATCATTTCCGTCGTCTGGACCGTGAGTGTCATGGTGAGTAATTATCAAGAAGATGCCCTCCTGAGCGACTCGTTCAGAACTTGCCTGCTCATCGACCGGGAGTCCGTGAATTTCATTTGAACGTACGTTCCTAAGGAGTAAAGGGAATTTCGTCTTTGCAACGATTTGGAGAAACATGTCAACCGCGTCCTTAGGTGTACCACGGAATGAGCTTCGCAGTATCGGATCTACCCGCGAAGACCTACGTCGCATTCTTCATGTCTGGCCTTGCGGACGTACCGGGAATTTTCGCTGCACTGTTTGCCATGGAACGCTGCGGACGGAGGAGCTCCATGCTAGGAAGCCTATTCCTAGGCGGAGTCTGCTCAATGGCGGCAGCTTTCGCTCCAAATGGTAACCACAGCATTCCCCCGATGTCGAAAGGAAGCTGATATTCACCACGTTGCGAATGCTCTGGCTCTTGGGGTCTCGTGGGAGTTATCTTATCTGATTTTCATCAAACCCATGCTTTCCTCAGGCATTCCGTGGCTCGTCGTACTCTTTCCGTCTCTCGCCAAGTTCTGGGCATCGGCTACCGTCACTGTGATTTACACATACGCGGGAGAAATTTTCCCAACTGTTTTGAGGGGCTTCGCGATCGGAGCATCTTGCACGGTCTCACAAATGGGTTTGGCGTTGACACCCTACATTCTATATTTGGTGAGTGCCATTTCAGTGTTCGATCCATTTCTCCTTCGGCGCCAGTACTTCCCTCCACTAAATCCGACTGTTCACAGGGAACGATCTACGGTAGAATGGTCCCGTTCCTCATTCTCGGAGTGTTCTCGATGCTAGCCGCATTCCTGCTCCTTGCTCTGCCCGAAACCTTGAATCAGCCTCTTCCAACGACTATGCTCGAGTCCGAGAATTATGCTGAATTTGTGCGAAAGAAGAACAAGTCTTGCCAACTAGGCTCCATGACTGAGATCTCCGACACGCACGTTTAACTTTAATTGCTCAAGATTGCGCGCCCGTTCGCAGCAGCGAAAAATCGATCATGTTGGTCCACAACTCTAGAGCCCCGGACGCGATGGAAGATAATGGACAATGAGGCCGTCGAGCCTCGCCGAGAAGTCGACGACGGTCATCGCTTGAACGCCGCAGAAAATACAGTCCACACGCGTTCCCCGATATGTAGAGGTGAGCAACTCGAATGAAGAGTCCAGAGAGCCGCGTTGGGGAGGCTTTCGGTCTTCTGCCCGAATCCCTACCTGAACCGAGGCTGTTGGGATGACCTTTAGAGCTGGGTGGTTCGAAATAAGCGCCCCTCCCCCCCCCCCCCGAGCATGGGCGACGGCTGCAAAAAAAAATTTCCATGCACGGCTCCGACACCCAGAGTTCAGACAAGGCTGAACAAGCTGCAGTCCTGGCCTGAGCGATTGATCCGAAGTTTCGAAAGAGAAAAATATGCTGCCTAGAACTTTCCTCCCCGTAGCCGTACGTGAACGAACTAAATAGCCGGAATTCCCAGCCTCAGTAACAGCGGCTCCTCATGAATGAGTGACTCGGCCAGTGTCGAATTTTCTGCACATATATAAACTAATTTCTGTATGGTTGTTCGTTTGTTGGTCCTTCATAAAGATCTCTAGTACATGCGTCGGATAACCCACGGTATGAGGCACTTCCGGGAGACCTAATCAGCTTTCGAACGAGGTTTTTTCTTCTAACAACACACAGAGGGTAGACCCCATCGTTCACGAAGGGAGTTGCCAGTGCGAACAAAGGAGAATAGGAGAAGATAGAAGAGTCATAGGCCGAAAATGCATCAACGCACGACCAAGAAGAATGGAAAATTCAGCTGGATTGTGGGGCTCATTTGAATAATACCCAGTATAAAAACCTATGGCTCATTATCTGCAAGATGCGAGCGGATGGGAGTTCGAAAGAGTCTGGTATTGTAGGTAGGAGGGGAAGCTTGAGAGGGAAGGGCATTCTGGAGGCGAGATATGCGAGGGAAGAAGGTGGAGTCGAACTGAGCAGAACGATTGGTGGGTGATTGGACAGAATGGGGGTGTTACTTGGCACTACGTCTGGTTCTACGGACGGGGACCGAAAGGGGAGGAACGAGGGAAGAGATTTCAGTTGAACATCTTCCATGAAAGCATCGGTAGAATAGACAGAGGTCGGCGACCTTGCGTCGGAAGGACGAGGTTCCGAAGGGGGAGGCCAGGGTCTCATAACCAATGAGGCGAGCAGCAAGCTTTTGTATAGAATCGGGGATGGAAATGGATGAAGGAGCGGTGCTCTCCCACACATGCAAGCCGAAATCGAGAGCGGGAAATTTGGGCTTTCGTAGAGCAAGAGAACGTGAGAGGGAGAAAGTTCTGATCATTCTAGGATTATTTGGGAATATTTCAGAGAGGTCCGAGTTGCTGGATATCAGATGCGAGAATTCCCTCAGCGAAACATAGAGGAGGGAGCACAACGCGGAGCGGTTCCCAATGAAGACGTCAGAACAGCATAATCAGCCGCTCGGCTGCATGCTCCCGACCTACCCTGGGAACTTGCCCTGGATATGCCATGCCTAATAGAGATCCTGTCAGGCGATTCAAGTTCCAGTAACCGTTGTTTCTTCGATAATGTAGTTCGTTCAAGGTTCCTCATTCAAGAGTCGTTACGTTGATCAGATTGGCGCGGTTAATGAATCCTCCATCCGAGGTCTCGAAACTTCTCTGCTGTCAGCTTCTCTCCGTCGGAGTCCCTGGAGCAGGTTTTGGGCCCAGGCGGCTCGACCTCACGAAGGGATGGCACGCCGTCATGGTGGGATCCGGGACTGAGACCTATGTAGTCGGGTACTTTGCTGCGGACTTCTTGATAAATCTGTGATCAAAAGTGACTCTCCTCGTCTTCCTGAAAATTTGACTGCAGCTCTCAAGTTTGAAGTCTCAGTGGTCATTAATGAGGCTCATATTCTTAGTTTGCGCTCCGTGCCTATTACGGAGAAATCGGAGTTGAGAACTTGAGTTTGGGGCAGAGAAGGCGTAGAGAGAAACTTTTGAAGACACATTCTCACGATAGGGAAGGACCCGATTACCTAGGTCTCGACCCCAAATCCCACCATGAGGTCGAGCCATTCCCTCGTCAGCGCCGTGTCAATGAGCTCTTGGAGATGTTCAGGGAGGTTCTTTCAGAGGCATGGAGCCTGGATTATCCGTCACGTGGACGGCAGCTAACTCGGGAAGCTCATTGGCTGCTTCGGGAGCAAAAGATGGGAAACTCCACTATCAAGAAGGTGCGTTAGACGCGTCAAGTTCAGCTGAAGATCGTGGAACAGAAGAGAATCGGGAGGAGCAAGAATCGAAACAAGGCCGACACGGAACCAAAACATTGCGCTCCACCCGAGATGGTACAAGCGTCGGAAGACTGTCGTCGGAGAAGAGCTGTGTTCATCAGAGCTTGGTTGTATCCTCATTCAGTTCAGGGCCTCAGCATTCATCCATGCACCACTTTAATGCTCCAAATCGGGAAATCCCGTCGCCAAAGCTGAAGAACATCTCACAAACTTTCACGTGCTCGAGAAATGTTTCTGTTCGTACATCAAGAGAGTTTTCAAAGTCTCAAAAACCTCACTCAACAGATATGTCCATGTGCTGGCCAACTTTCTTCACAATTCGTAGAACTCATGGGAATCTACGTGAAAGCACGCACAACACCAGCCCAGCAGGAATTCATGGGCGAGCAGAGATTGGGGCTAGCGGAAGCTAAGGAAGTGCTCGAGGACGACCCGATCATGAACGAGAGAGACTGGTGGAGCGGACCAATTTTCCCACGGAGGCATATCTGCACGCGTTCTCTTATACATACACGGATACCACCATCGATTGTGCGGCATCTCCGGTCGACATACACCGATCGATACATGTGCCTGCCTTCTTCGTGGACAAGGCTGCCCTCGCAACCTCGCTCTATTATGTGAATCAGGACCGAGGCTCGAAGACCTCGGATAAACGGGAGTTCTATCATATGGCATACATGCAATAAATTAATATGTGTAGATGGAAAGCTGAGAGCATCTCAACGGCAGTTTCCCTCTGACTCTATTCACCAATCTACTGGTTTTGAGAGAATCCTCGTTGTCAATCTGTTGTGAAGAACCTTCTTGTTAATTTATTCGATGAAGCTCGATCGCATTGACTGCATCTTGAGAACGCAGCGCAAGCGACGGAATCAGTTTCTCGAGCTACGAAAATACTCTCGGACTTCACGCTGAGTGGAAGAGAGGACGATTATATTCCAATTGGATCCCCGAGCTTCGAAGCAACCAGAGCGAGTCACAGAAATGAGATGTGGCCCCGAGAGAGCTTGTGGGGTTTCTCCGACTTACATTCTCCTAAGGGTCAGCGGAGAAACCGCGTGGCATTTCGTGTCAGCCATAGGAAGTAACCGCGACAGGGATGTTAGTTCAGAAATGTTCGGGGCGAGAGATCTGACTCATCCTGCTCTCTCTCCTCTCCATCTTCCTTTTGACATAGTCCTTATAATGCTCAGACTCCAGCATCGTCGTTGGAAGTGGTACATTCAAGGTCTCTGGCAGAATCAACATCAGGAGGGCGGCGAGAACTCCTAGAGATCCGAGGATGAGAAAGAGCACTGCTCTCCCGTATATCTCGCCCTGAAACGAGGCACGAATAAGTTTCAGACGGGCGACAATTGACTCGAGTGTAGCCGCCAGACTTCGAAGCACAACCGAAAGCAATTCACTCACCAGAAATATAATGTAGGGCGTCGCCACCATTCCTACTTGCGACGCTGTTGAAGCGACGCCCACGGCGAACCCTCTTATGATCGTCGGGAAAAGTTCTCCGGTGTATATCGAAACCACCGTGAAAGCTACCGAAGAACTCAGTTTCGCGAAAGATGGGAGGAGAACGGCGAGCCATGCAACGCCTGCAGAATGAATCAGTTTTCCTATTTGCCGGAACTTCTGACAGCGTGTGAGCAGACGACCTCTACTCTCTTTGAGAAGAAAACTTCGCCGTCGAGAGTGACTTTGAGAAGCTTGGGTACCGTTTGGAACGAAAGCTGTCGCCGCTGAGAAGACTCCGCCGAGGAGCATAGACCAGAGCATCGTGCTCTTCCTGCCGCAGTGCTGCATGGTGACCCAAGCGAACAGGATACCGGGAATCTCGCACAATCCAGACAGGAAAAAAGCGAAATAGGTATCTGAGGGCAGGATGGGAGCCGCGAAACTCATCCCATGGCATACCTGAGAGGTTTGTTTGGAAAATTTCGTAGCCGTTGAGCGTTGAGTGCACTGGAGTCCTGCTTGAACCGTCCGCACAGAGGCGCCCAGCGTGTTCGAAATCATTTATCCAAGAGTGAGGCATCATATATATATGCGAAATGACGCATGAAAACCCGTGAATCGTTACCATTGCGATGATAGTATAAACGGTGGAGATCACAGCCAGTTTCAACGTTACTCTGGGGTACTCCAGAAGTTGCGAGACTCCAACTTTAGCAGATTCTTGATTCGCTTGGATAACTTTGGATGACACATCCTGGAATACGGACAAGGCGTATATTTAGTGAGAACTGTCCTCGAAGAAGTCGAAACGTTATCGAAGCGGTGAAGCGAGCCAATGGTCGAACGAAGCTTCTCGAACGCAGGCTCGAGACAACTCGTGGTTTCTCATGCGGGACAGAGTGTGACTTACCAAGTGGTTGGCCAAGAAGTTCGGAGGAAGTGGCACTCCGTTGACTTTTGCCAATCTCTGAACAATCACTTCAGCTTCTTCAAGTCTGTCCTGTGAGATGAGCCATCGAGGAGATTCCGGCGTCACCCTGTCATCGTTCATTCGGAACCGAATCGAATCTCGTTGATGAGAAACAAGTTCACGCAATCGATAAAGGAACCAAGGCAAGGAAAGCGATGCAATATGAAGTTGACAGGTCTGGTGAGACACAACCTACCAATAACAACCGACAAGGAGTAACATTGGCACAGAAGTCACGATTTGTAGAGTCTGCCAGTGATTAGTCAAATGAGCAACATATGCAAGGAGCATCATCCCCGATGCGAATGTTGTAGCACAGACAATGGAAGCGGACATGCGTTTCGCGGCGCCGGTCATTTCCGCCACTGAAATTCGTTGAATCGATGGTTAACTTGGCTGGATTTGTTATCGAATGAACATGACTCCAGAAGAGAAACATGACTCAGGGAATACGCGACGAAAACAAATGAAGTCAGCTCCGCAAAGCTCACCGAGCAGGATGGCCAGACCATAAACGCTGGGGTAACTGAGACCGACGATAAGCCTTATGATGATGTAAGCCAAATAATTCGGAGGATTGATCGCTGCTAGATTCCCTACAACCATCACCGAAATGGAGAGGAACAAGCCAGGTCTCCGGCCCCACTTGTCCGAGACCCAACCGAAGAGAACGCTCCCTATCACGCCGCCGAAGAAGAAAACGCTTTGAGCTGTTGAGATCAACCACTCCTGGTTACAGACAACGTCAAACTGCAACATTTCCCAAATTTTGTTTCAACTCAGACTGCTCGTATTAAAAACTAGGAAACGATCGTGTTCCCATTGATGGGTCGTGTTATACCAAAGAGCATAGGGAGTCGGTCCCTCTCAGGAGATCTCCACACCTCTACACCCACAATGGAAGGGCTTGGAGAGAGGCCATATTCTCGTAGGTCCTCCGATTGATCGGGAAGTTTCGTGGGGCTCTTGGGCAAGATGCAAGAGCATGTGAATAAGCGCTTCCAAAACATGAGCCATGAACATCCGATCCTTACCTTCGTTGCGAGAGTCTCCGTGTACTGGCTCGTTTCGTACACCCAGCCTTCGCGACAATGAACAGAAGGCCAACGGTTCCGCGCGACGAATTCATCAAGAATTGAGGTGTTAACGTTTCCGTTCTGCTTGACCAGACGGTTGATGACGGAATCAAGATCGAGGTCGTATTGAAGACATGATGAGAAGCCTCCCTCACCATTGATCGGAAGAAACAGAGAGTTCAGCGCTTGCTGATAATTCTGAAAGAAACTTTTGGAGACATTTTCGCCGATTCATTCACAAATCATTTCCAGAGGGCTGGGCGCATCTTTTCTGATCGGTTCAGTCTGCGGTCTAGAATTCCGGTGTCTCCACGTCAGTCACTCAAATGTCGGCGTTATCCTGGTAATCATACCTCAGAGCGACCAAATTTTGACCAATCTACCTGTCTACCAATCCAGCCTTGCATCTCATGACCCCGAGTTATCTTGGGAGTTTGGTTACAATTCCGTTCAGATCCGACACATTTGCGGAATAGATTGTCTCAAATCCATAGGAATCAATGTTCTACATACCTCAGATGCTGCTAAGCTTGCGTTGAGGAGAATCGCCTTTTCTGGCATCAGAGACGGGCGACAATGGTGCTTCGGTACGTCCGACACAAAAATATGACTGAAGATCGTCATCGCCGCCGGCAAACTAGCAGGAACGCAAACGAGGACGAAGAGCCATTTTTGATAAGGGCCATGATCTCCCACCAGAGACAGCACCTCATCAAAATCCATCGCCAGAGCGCGTGGCCGGAAGAAGAGTGTTCGTTCTCTGATGTTGTTCGCGTGCTTCCTGTTGAACGGGTATTCGAGATATTGTACTCGTCTTCGAAATCGTTAAATCTCAGCACGAGCTCCATTCGATCGAGTCTGCAGGGACGTCCGGCGACAAAACCCGGTGCGGATCCTGTACAGTGTCTCGCAAAACTTATCAAAGCCGCGCGGATTCGGTCCGCAAAATATTCCAACGGATCCAGTCTGAGGGTTGGTTCGTTTGGAATGAGAACTCCGGAAGTGAGAAGTATGATGGGGAATGGAAAAAGTTACATCTCAAGCGGCTTTCGAACGCCTCAAAGACAACTTCAGCTTCTCATAATTTTTCCGCTAGAAGTCCGGTGTTCGAACAATTGTGCGTGACGATGTACCGATTCCAACCCAATAGTGTGGCATGAAGTCGGGAGGATCGATCGACCTCCATGAAACGGAACATCCAGCACTGATAACTCTTATCTCCGGTCAACTCGGAGCCATCGTTCTCAAAACTTTTGAGGGATTTCGCCGACCATCTCGACGACTACCAGGCTTCGCAGTGCCCTTCCAACTTGAGGTCGGACGCTGAACCATGGTAGAAATTGTGAAGGACAGATTCGGCATCGTCGGCTATGTCGATCCGAAATATATCAGTTTTTTCAAGGAAAGAAGTCCGGTGAAGTGGCATCTCCAGCGAAGACATCTGTCAGTCGCGCTCATGCCGTGAACCGTTTTGCTCCGCTGAAAGTTGCCGTATCCGAATTCTTCTCCCTATCGTTCAATCAGATCAGGAGCGTATACCGAGTGGGCCTTGCAAATAACCGCATTTCTAAATAACCGCGGTTACGGTTAACCGATAACCGCAAATCAATAACCGTAATGGCGGTTAACCGCAAAATTAGGACCGAAAACCGCGGTTATTCGGGAGAGTGCCCGGAGACATGATCCCGAACAGATCCTTCACCGATACCATCGTTTTCAAGCCTGATAATATTGAAACGAGTCATAGCCGAAGACGGAGGAGAGATACCACAACTCCTCCATATCCTCCCCTTCTCCTCTTTCATGAGAAAGAAGGTTCTATTATTAACGGATACAACGACATATCAAAACACGTCTCATAAAGACTCGTTTGTTACAACTCCTCACGACCCGCTGAGGAAGTGTTGCAAACTCTGAAATGTGGGACTGGACTGGCGCCGATTTCTGCACGTTTTTACGAGCAAAGAGTGCCCAAAGGCATGCTTCTTTGTTGAGTTGGGATGACTCACGTAAATTCAACGTCCTGATTCTCTAGTTTTTCTCTATTGGGAATCCTAGAGGTCGTCTTTTGAGCTGCTTCCAATTTTTGTCTGACTCCAAATACTGCTCCTGGCTTCGATAGCATTGTTGCGGTCTTCAGAAAGGACGTATGTTCTCGGTTCCGACCAGTGCATGAGAGATCCCCGTTTTCTTGTAAGACTTCATCGCGATTCTTCCATCGACCCACACGATAGCTACTTCAGCTGTGCTGTGTTTCTTGATCCTACCAGATGCGTAGAGCTCATGGGGACATGGAGAGGCTGCACCTGATGAGTGATATGTCCAGGTATGATTGCTAGCCGGGTCCGGCTTTCGGAAGCTTGTGCGAACTTCGCTTAACGGGGCTCGTCACACAAGATGCCACAGTTCCAGAACCGATTCATTTATCTTCAATTCCTGGCGTCCAATTCCATATCCCCAGCCAGAGTACGCTCATCAGACACGACGCCTTCTCAGAAAATCATGCGTTTCGGGAAATTGCGGTTAAATGCGGTTATAACCGCAATTCGCTCGCGGTTATGGCGGTTGGAAACCGCGGAATATTTGCGGTTAATGCGGTTATCAACCGCGGTTAAATAACCGTTGCAAAGCCTGATACCGAGAGAACGTTTCCTATTTCATGACTTTTACGCCCTAAACTTTGGGAAGGTCGGAACCACACCATATCATACCCAGACTACCCAGTAACAGACTCTGCGAACTGTGAGGCCAACCCGCTGAATTTTCCTCCGAATATCAATCAGTTGCGAATTTCAACCACCAGCGGATTCGAGCAACCACAGAGCACAGTCCATTGCACTGTGCGGCACTCATCAATTCGCCCCGTGGGATTCCATGTAACCTCGTTGCGGACGCCTGACAATCCAGGACACTCTATTCCTGTCTGTCATTTTTGAACATAGGGAGCCGTTCATTGAAGCATCCACTTCAAAGGTGAAAACAGCCATCTAAGGAGCCAATCGCAGACAAAGCTCGATCTCATTCCGCGATTGGTATGCAGAGTCAAGGACTTACAGTCACGCGATGCGCGTAATCTCGATAGCGGCATCTTCAAAACACGTTTCAGGAGTGGTTCGTCCTGCCGGAATGGGACACGGAATACAATCGGGGCTGGTGTGAATCCCACGAGCAATCTCGACGAAGAAATCCAGTCCACGCGTACCCTTTTCTATCGGCAAATAATTGAAAAGTCGTGGCAAACTGACCAATTGTACATTCTCGAAACTCTCGTGCACCGTTTCTCAAACATCTTCTCCGCGAAACCCCTCAGCCTACAGCGAAGTGTCCCGTTTTTCTCTTCGAGTCCCACACTCGATTCAGAGGATCAGAAGGACAACAGCGTCGCGAACTACTCGATGTCTGGCACACAGGACTCTGGGAGCTTCTTGGCTCGAACGGAGAATGGTTCTCTACGGCGGCGTGCTCAAAGTCAATTTTCCAGGTGAACAGCCGCAAACACACTGGAGCGGGCCACTCAGCCCTGCTCAGCGGGAGCCCGAGCTCTCAAACCGAGGATCTGTCATTCTGATTGCCTTCAACAGGGTTCAAGAGGCTCCGGGTATTTTCGGGTGATCCCCGTCGCGCTCACGTTTGATCGCTCATAACCCCGATTCCGGGAGGCGCGGAGAAATCATGATTCGAGGAAAAGCGCGAAATTTCGTGAGCTTCCAGATCCGACCTAGCTCTAGTTGATTCTGCGAACGATGGACCCTTATCGTGATGAGAATGATTTCATCGTACGAATAGGCGATCCGAGCAGTTGTACCTTTTCCGGGCTTCTATTTCTCGTCGGTTGTGACGATTCGATCCAGGAATGGTTCTGTTTCATGTCTGGCTAGGAGAGTCGTGGCGACATTGATTCGATCTTCTTTATTCTTATCAATCAGTTGATGCGGCGCCCACGC
This sequence comes from Phytoseiulus persimilis, assembly GCA_037576195.1. Classification (NCBI taxonomy): domain Eukaryota; kingdom Metazoa; phylum Arthropoda; class Arachnida; order Mesostigmata; family Phytoseiidae; genus Phytoseiulus; species Phytoseiulus persimilis. Next base: position 53,089,658 of record CM075101.1, on the reverse strand, counting down.
ATTGAGTTTTGAGATGGAACCGAGTCTGGTCAAGTACCGCCAGATCGTTGAAACGTCGAGGTTGAAAGGTTCGGCCATCTCGACGGTTGCGGTCGACGGATTTTCGCCGAGAAAGGCCATCAACGTATTGTAACCCGCTGCAGGCGGTCTAACGCAAGGCATCGCTTATATGAATATTGTCATCTTAAAATTCGGCGAATCATTCACTGGTGATTTTCAACCATCTTGCTACGGGTTCTTAGTCACGATTAGCCATTCCTGCATGATTAATGGAGTTTTGAAAGCCCTGATGAATGAAACCTGGTGAACTTCTACTGACTCGGTGCCTGGACCGAGCGGGCATCAACTTCTTCACTCCGGATCGAAGTTCGGATATGTGTGTCGAGAGACAGCAGTCGAAGCACATAATATCTTCTGGGAGCTCCAGGACCCAGCGCAATTTCGAACCGATTCCTCTGATGAAAGAGATGGAGCAAGACCGAGAATCGCTCCCACCCTCTCCTCTTCCAGTGGATATCGGTTCATCCCCGCCGAGTCGGCCCCGTTCAAGGCCGAAAATTCCGACACCAGAATCGGGTTTCCGAGACCGATATCTCCCGTCGGCATTGGCCCGTTCTCTTCAGTTTTTGACCTCACGTAGCGTGTCTGTCGACAAACTTCGGATTGATGTGAGGAGGAAATATGGGTCCCTGATCTCAGTTTTCGATCTCTGACCATTTCGATAAGCCGCTGGTTCGGGCATCATCAGTTCAACTTGGCCGGATCTGTGTGTTGACTGCATTCCGCGCGTTTTGTGATCTTACAAGTTTTATTTGCTCCCTGTTCGTCTCGCGTTACAAGGATGAGACTTCCGTTCGTATTGCGACGATAGACAGGTGCTTCCCGAACCAGTCCCAGATTTTTTTTCAGATGGTGCTACCTTCGTATCAGAATGGCATGCCCCAGATGCTAGGCCCCCAGACTGATTGGATAATAGATGCATTCACGACGCACAAATCTCCCATTCACACGTCACCCATCTGACTATCTATCCCTGCCCCTGTGCATTCATGGGTTGATAGAGGGTGAAATACGCATAAGCTCCCAAGCTCTGACCATGATACTTTCTCGGGATCATATCTTGGAGCGAGCTCAGTTTTTCGCCGGGTAGCGTCTGAGCTTGGGCGTGGGCTCAATCCGATTTGAGAATTCCCGGTGTGATACGAGGAGGTCGAGTATACTGAGTTGATGAAATAAACTCCAGCGTGAATACGCCTATCTCCGATAACACAGCCGCAGTGTCGGGAGAGCTGATCGTGGGAAGTCATTCGACGGAGAATCGACATTTTCAGACTCCCATAGGAAATTCGAGAAACAATAACCAACGCAACTCACTAGGGTTTCGCTCAGCGGGCATATCGGTTGATGGGAACTGCGAACCGGTGCTGTTCCCTCTGAGGCTGTCCCGAGGTGGAATTTCCGTTCCGAACTGCGCATCTCTCGTGAAAGGATGCTCCCCCCGAAAATGGATGTTCCCCCCGGAAAGGGATGCTCCCCGAACAGAGTATCGAGTCTTGGAGCACATACGTTGTGCTCGCACTCCGCTGCACGTTCCTGAGGGACTTCGTTCCGCATTGTCTCTAGCTGCGGAAAGCTGGAAGACTGCAGCTGCCGCCCCTGATAGCGGATGCATCTCAAAATTCACCTGTGGGGTTGGGAATCCTTTCGGGAGAGCTGATCACAAAGTTTTCAAGATGTAAGCACTGTTTGAGAGCTGAATGGAGGTCGACCGCGAATAAGTGGCAGTTGTAGCCAGTGCTCGAAAGGGCACCACGTACGCGAGTACGCTCTCTCCCCGAGCTCTCCGCAAGAGGAGAGTGAAAGGATCGTTCATGAGTGTTCGGGACACTTCAAAAGATAGGACTCTTCGCCGTCTATCTCAGGCCTAGGATATGTGTCGAGAATATGCAACGTTCGTCGGATATGATGGGCTGGCTTGGCGGCAGACGGCGGGAAATCTTTGGATTGTCAGACCGCTCGAACCAGCGTGGGAAATCGACCGGCGTTCTCCGATAATGCTCTTATCCGGAGAACACGACGCGATTGGAGTTTTTCACTTGTTCCAGAGTCCATATTATCCAGTTTTTGTATCGTGGACTCCCTGAGGAGCGTGGCACCATCCTGGTATTCCGTCGCGGTCCTGGGGTTGTCTTCATTCACACTTATCGGCAATTTGCGGAAGTATGCGGACTGACAATACAGCGGGAAATATTCGAGGGAGATATCGCGTATTCGGCTTTCCGTTGGGTCACGAGTTGTAGCGTCGAGTGCGTCGCGTAGAGAGCAACGATCACCTCAATACAGGAAGCGATTATTCTATTTAGCGATCTGTCTTCCACAGAGATATCATTTCAATGACCGCTCTACACAAACACGAATCCGGGAGTATATGTTCAGCAATTTGAGCCTGAAAAAAACTTGAAACCTTCAGCTCGAAGCTATCGCCGCCTTTCGCTGGAACATTTTGGCTTTGGGCGCATTTTTTGACGAGTAGAGCTCTCGCTATGACTGGCAGGCGAAGAGTACGTCGGGTAGTCTCCATCGAACAGCACGGCCGGTAGAGGAATAGAATCACCACGAGCAGCTGGTACATCGTCTGGTACGAGGGAGTATCACGTCCTGGTTGATCTTCTGAAGCCACAACTCCGAAATATGGAACGGCTCGATCAGGTCAATCCTCCGAACTCTGTCAAGAAATATGGCTGAAAACTCTCGCGGAAAACCAGGGCACGCTGCCTGCCGTTTGCGTCTGTTTCCCAGATGATATCACGGTGGCGAGGAGTGCAGTGACGCGGCGGTCCGAGCCCAAACAATGCCAGATCAAATATTTCTGAGGAAAATTTGGCTGAAGTGTGGGGCTCATATTGATAATACCTGCTGGAAAACTCCTTATCTGGAAGATGCGAGGGGATGGAGGTTTGGAAAAGTTTTGTATTGTACGTTGGAGGGAAGACCTGAGGAGCAAGGGCATTCCAAAAGCGAGACGTGCGAAAGAAGAAGGCAGAACGATTGGTGAATAGTTGAACAGAATGGGGGTCGCTGTTTGGCACCACGTCCGATTACACGAACGGGTACCGAAGGGGGAGGAAGGAGGGAAGATATTTAAGCTTGACGTCTTCCATGGAAGTATCGATAGAATAGACAGAGGTTGGCGGCCTTGCGTCGGAAGGACGAGGATGCAGGAGAGGAGGGCGGGGTCTCGTCACAGATGAACGAATGAAGAAGGTGAGCGATCTTAAATTTCCAACATTGTTGGGGAGCCTTCGTTCATAACGTCGATGCGTTGAGCGTTCCCGTTGAGCCTGGGGTGGAACTGAGCAGTAGCGTACAGATCTCGACGATGCCCGGGCGGACCTCCGGATCTTCTATTTCAGATGATGTAACAGCATGATACCAATGTATTCCATATTCCTGTGTATGGATGTGATGAAGCCGCAATACGCAATGGAGACCTCGGAATCTTATTATTCTTCTACTCTTGAGACGACTACAATATTGAGAGATCGTGGAAAAACCGTGGATTGATGCGATCAAATCTGCAGGAGACTCACGATTACTTCTCTAGGAATCGCGCCAGAAATTGAATGAGGAATTCGGTTGCGGAAGCTTGCACGCTCTAAACTATGAAACCACGAGCGGTTTTTATGGCATCCAGTTGCTTTCTGACGGAACTACTACGACTGACGGCTATGGAGAAACTTTCCCGCGGGTTAAGCGGTGAGAGGGTTTCCAGGATAAGTTCTTCAATATTGCGTACGGAAGATCGTGATTCGGTGCGCGCATGCGCTCGCTGTTCTGAGACCACAGGTTTGCGATCAAGAGAGAATGGCTCTCGAGCTCCCCCTTCCAGACTCATCAGGAGACGATTGAAGTTATTCGACAACGAGGACGTCACACTGAACGCGCATTTCGTGAGTGATCAGACGGATTATCTCACAGACTGTGTGAGCGCGTTTCTCCCACTGTAAGTGGCATCCTGATGCCGCTGCAACCTTGATGCCCGGGGCGGACACGCTGCACATCGACGTTTCGAAGACGATCGAGCTGTCCAGGACAAGCGTGCCGTCGAAACGTTCTCTACACAAGGATGTGAGCCAAATATTTGATCCAATCGGCACCGTCCGCGCGAGGAATATTGAGACCAGGCATTGAGCGGAACCGATTTCAGAGTCGAAACGGCAGCGGCTTCCAGCGTTACGCTGCGACGGGTCCGATCACGATCAGAAACCAGCGCGGAAAGAGAGCTTCCTCCCCCTTCTCAGTTCCGCGATGTCGTGAACGAGCCTGTATGAACTCACCAGAATCACGTTCATCATCTCCGGCAGGCCAGTGAGACTCTGGGTTTCCTGACGAAGCATCGCATGGAGTGGAAATCCGTCACGGAACGAAATCCGTGGAGGAACGGAGTTGTCGAAAGGTGTTCCTCAACGGTGAAAGGATCGTTTTGGGAAGGTTCTGGGAACAGCGTGGCCGAGTTTCAGGGAGCTCGAGAAGGTGTTGCCAGATATCGAGAAAATAGTCAACGATCGCCCACTGTCGTGTGTGAACAACGATCCAAACGAGATACTTCCCCAAGGCCTTCGGGCCTGTCGTATGGAAACCAAGCGTCGCCGGAAGTTGGAGAAATCTTGGGGGTGGTCGGTCTGCGTAATGCTTCAATTGTCAATGCACTCTGGATATTCCAGGTATCGACCATCGGCGCGTTTTGGAAGCGTTTTCGGCGGGAGCATTTGATGCAGATCAAATCAAACAATGCCGGCGAATCAACACGGAGTCGAGCGCTTAGCGCGGGGGACGTGGTCCTGATCCCTGATCCGGCTCCATCGCGTCGATATTGGCCGATTGCGCGGATCGGGCATTTCTCTGGCGGGGTGGAAGTGTCCGATGGCCGCAAGCGGACATGTGTTCTTGGGCTACCGAACGGCAAGACGCTGAGAAGACCCAATCCGCTGCTGTACCGTCAAGATGTAGCAGAATATTGAGCGTGATTTTGGGAGAGCGCGTTAAGTCGAGGAGACAGCGCATTCATTTAAATGAGGTCTTTCTCGTGTTGAACCCAGGTTGCACGCCTCGTGTCACCAATGTTCTCAACTCAAGAGTACATGAACCGAGGGAGATGCACAAATTGTGGCAGCCCACTTCATGTGGCTGACCCGGAGTGCGCGGCAGTCCGCTGCCAACGCAGGAGTTGTCGAGGAATCGGCCATTTGACCAGATTAGCGCGGTTCGGCCTCGAGGCCTGGGAAGAACGAACTCGGGAGCGCCTTCGCCCAGTCGACAACTTGGTGCCGCGGTCAAGATGCGAAGGAGACTCAAGTGCCTACTCTGCGGATGTTAAGTAGGCTTTGCAAATAACCGTATTTCTAAATAACCGCGGTCACGGTTGACCGATAACCGCAATAGCGGTTAACTGCAAAATTAGGACCGAAAACCGCGGTTATAGCTGCGGTCATATGGGAGAGTGCCCGGAGACGTGATTCCGAACAGATCCAATTCCCACATAAGAGAAAACTTTGTATGATTCCCAGGAGGCTTCTCCTCTTTAATCAGAGAGAAGGTTCTATGATTAACGGATACAACGAGATCTCAAAACACATCTCATAGAGACTTGGTTGTTACAACTCAATTACCTTGATCATATGGGGCCGGGAACATCCGCTGAGGCAGTGTTGCAAACTCTGAAATATGGAATTGGCGCCGATTTCTGCACGGTTTGGCGAGCAAAGAGTGCCCAAAGGCATGCTTCTTCGTTGAGTTGGTATGAGTCACGTAAATTCAACGTCCTGATTCACTAGCTTTTTTTTCATTGAGAATCCTCGAGGTCGTCTTCTTAGCTGCTTGCAATCTTTGTCTGACTCCAAATTACTGCTCCCGGCTTCGATATCATCGTTGTGGTCATTAAAAAGGGCGCATGTTCTCGGTTCAGAGCAGCGAATGGGAGATCTCCGTTTTCTGGTAAGACGTCAACACGATTCTAACATCGATCCACACAATAGCTACTTCCGCTGTGCTCTGTTCCTTGATCCTACCAGATGCGCAGAGCTCTGGGAGATTGAGCCTTCCGCCTACAATGCTGGCTCCTCGATTCCTTGAGCGGCTTGCTCATGGGGACATGGGGAGGCTGTTCCTGATGTGCGATACGTCCAGGTATAATTGCTAGCCGGGTCCGGCTTTCGGAAGCGTGTGCGAACTTCGTTCAACGGGAGCCATCGCACAAGATGTCACAGTTCCAGAAGCAATTCATTTGTCTTCAATTCTTGGCGCCTAACTCCGGATCCACAGCAAGAGTACGCTCATCAGACACGACGCTTTCTCAGAAAATCAAACGTTTCGCAAAATTGCGCTTAACCGCGGTTATTGCGGTCAGACAACGCAAAATATTTGCGGTTATTGCGGTCATCAACCGCGGTTAGATAACCGCTGCAAAGCCCAATGTTGAGAAACATTGTCGCCACCCATAATGAGGTGTCGGACAGAAAATGGGCATGCATTCCGTGAGAACTGCATGCGGTTCTGTGAGTCGTCTTGCGCTCTCTGTAGCGAGTAGTTGTCAGGAGGAGGTGTTCGCGATTTCCGTCTGCAGCAGGGAGTTGACAATCTCCGGTTTCCTTGTTGGTATTTCGAGCACGGGTGCTCAACACGGCCTACGTTGTCAGAGAAGCGGGGACACGAGGAAATCTGTCCGTACGCTACAGTTCAGTATGCCAGTGCACAGTGTCTCGGGCTTGTGCGACGGGGCAAGTTGCGGGAGCATCTATCGTATCACACCCAAGCGTTGATCGAGTACAGGGAAGCCATTCCTCTTCGGCGGAGTTTGTGCCTAGCCAACGGAGTCGGCGTGTGGTGTTTGTTCTCCAAGCATGAGGGCCACTGGTTCCAAACAGCAGCAGCAGTCGGCAGTCGCCGAGAGATTGAGGAGGTGGCGTTCGCCACCTGGGTGGGTGGCGGAGTTGGGCTGAAATCGCCAGCTGGATTTGTGGTGGAAGTCAGCTGTGGACACCTCCGGTACAGTTGTGCCGACCGTCGGCTACTGAGCGATCATTCTGGCGAGCACAATTTCGAGGACGGATATGGATTGGTCTTGCCACAACGTACGTGGAATTCGTTGTGCCGCATTGTTAATCAGCCAATCTTGTTCACCATACGGATCACAACGGATCTTGAGTAAGATAGAGCTCGTTGACCGAAACTCGGTCTTTTCATTGGGGGTAGATAGGAGTGGCGGAACAATGCCAGAGGCTCGGGTCCGGGTGTGAGGGAGGGATGGTTTTGTGCGGGGAAACGCCGAATCAGGGGAACCGGGAAGGGAACTGATTCCACTGGTTGCTGGTCGCGCTGAGTTCGACTCGGCAGTAGCTGAACACAGTCGTTCGATAAGATCCCTGCCCTTAGAACCCGACAAATCTACAGTGAAGCTGAAAATTCATGAATCCACAAATAGGCGGTTTTGGGCAGGAATCGCCAGCGAGAGTTAGGTACCGGTGAGGCTTCTTGGAGAGTCGCCGAGAGTGCCGAATACCATGCTATGCGAGCTGAAGTGTATTTCGCAGGTATTGGTTCAACGCTGTGGATACCCGTCGCCAGGAGTGACAACCGGAAGCCAGAGTGTGGCTCTGGCGGTGGTGGGGCGAAGCGGATGATGCTTCTTGGAAGTGGCGCAGTTAGAAGGCACTTCCGCTGATCTTGGCCACCGTCAGAGGAGGCCGCAAGGTGGTGCGGATGTAGCATTGGAGAAGAATGCGTGATTCCTCGAGGGAATCTCAAGGCTCAAAAAAAATATATGTTCACATTGTGATAGGAACAATGAATCAAGGTTGTCAGAACAATACGCATATTCATGGACACTGTATGAAAGTTAGAGTGTCGAAAGATCCTTGAGTTCCCGCGCACAGTTCTCAGGTTTTGAGCGTCTGCGCGGCCGACAGCGCCAAGTCAGATACATCGCAAATACCGTGTCGGAAACACGGCGATCGAGGGGTTCTCGATCGGTTCAGGAGAACTCTGCGTCAGGACTAGGGGATTTCGAGGCCGGTGAACCAACAACCCCTTGTGTCTTTCTGGCTAGCCAGGAGTAGATTTCGTAAGACCGGCCTGCTCTCTATCTATTCACAAAGCAATGGTATCCAAAGACATGATCCGGTTCTGTGGGTATCCTGAGAGGCGGCAGACTCGAACGGCGGCCCGCGGGTTCTGCCTAGGAGTTCATTCTCAGCCATGGCGGGGTTTCCTTCATAGAGCAGATTTGCAATCGTCAGAACTTCAGAACAGGTCCGCGGAGCCGACTGGACTTCTCGGCAAGACTCAAAACCCGCACGCCGAGCGAACTCTACCAGAGAGTACTGCACGACCAATCCTCCCGATATCCTCATATGCTCCTGATGGCCTCCTCAGTCCCTCGATGCGGCAGTTCCTGGCGCCCTGTAAATCAAAGCAGCGAGAGGTTTCCTTGCCGTAACAGGTAGCGACGTGACTCTGTCCTCGCAGTGAACATAGAATCCGGCGGAGAGCCGGGAATCAAGAATTGAATTGCACAGCGATGATCAGGTAAGTTGCCATGAAGTTGAGCATCTGGAGAGAACTCTTCTCTATTAGTGTCTTCCCAATTCCTACCCGGACCGATGTTATTTCATCACTGCCAAGATACCCACGCTCAATATGGTTTGTTTCTTGAAGGTCAGGAAACCGAAAAGTGTGTAGCCGAAAGAATCACTGCGGAATCTCCTCGAGAATCGGGAGCTCAAGCGGTCGAATTCTTTGTCTTCATAAACTCGGGAAGAGAGAATTCTCTCAGGCCTGTGTGCCTTGATAGTTTGGAGGAAGAAAACAAGCCTGAGTCGAAGACGAATCTAGCCGATGCCATTCACTTTTCAGACAAGAGGCTCCATGGGCTCATCCATTCCGCGGCGAGGGTCGGGCAACGTAAGCCAATTGCAGGAAGGAGGCACAGTCATCGAAATTCGCCGGAGTCTGAGCCAAAAAGGGGGCCGTACCGATCCCGTCTCGTTTGCTCACCTCTTGGTGGATTGCAGAGGCAAGGTATACGAATGTCGCCAAGCAAATCGAGAAACCTGAGAAAAACACGAATAGCTGGCCGAAGATTGCTCGGCTTTGGAGGATAATTTTCAGGTTACTGAATGTGAGAGCGATGTAGGGTGTAGCGAGCATGAGCATGGTCCCGAGGAAGTAACCCGCGATCCCGTCCACGCATTCCAGAAGCCGGCAGCAGATCTCATGGCAACGGATGGCCTTCTGTGAATTTGGAAGGAAAGCTAACCAAGGCTTACTGATGGAATCTCCCTCATCTTAGTCCGAGTTGTTGCACATATATTCCGATAGAATGAGAGGATGATGACTTTCGGAGCATGACATCTTGTAAGACTCACATTGAGCGCGAAAGGATTCATTGTATTCCTTGAGTCTTCGAACTGACGAGCTGTTAATCGCAGCAGGGGCAGTACAGCGTGGAAGCTGATCACGATCACAAACGAGGCAACATACGTGAACGTGCTGAGATGGAGCACCATTTCTAGAAGAATGCCGCAGAGAAGAGGTGCCCGCAATTGCTGAGTACCATCCATCGCATGGAAGATGACGGTACCAAGGAAGACGAAGAGATTCAAGAGCGTCACCGTGATGAAGCTCGATCGAATTTTCCACGGCTCCACCTCGAGACTACGCAAGACCGGGTTCCCTGGAAACCGGAACCTCCTTCACTTGGTCTGTTCCGCATCGAGACAAACTCGCAAAAAGTGGAATATTGCGAGCCGTTCCTCATCAATGAACACGGACTCACGGGCGATATCGTGTACGCAGGCACGAAAATCGTTCAGGTACTCTCGGCTGCTTAGTAAGATAGCAGTTCGGATTCTCAGGATCGTCATAGTCGAGGATAACAGAGGCAGGAAGTATCTGTATGGATCACTTTCCATTAGAAATCTTGCAGGAAGTCTACCGAGACCATGATCCTTCAGCCGGGAATTTCCAAACCTCATTGTGGAATTAAGGCTCTCTTCGTGCTGGCTCATCAAGTGCGATGAGAATGACGCCATTTCAAAAGTACTCGTAGCGACAGATGCAACGCACAACACTCGAGGCCAAAGACGGTCAAATACGCTCACGTCAACTCTGAGGAGCCGATGCGGGAAACTGCTCAAGCCAACGATTTTCGGTATCAGACACCAGGGTCTTAGCCTGAAACAAGCGAATCTCTTACGTGCGCGTGCTTCGTAGGCGAACTCGGAGAAAATAACGCGACGACCCACTTGTGCAACAAGTCGAGGATGTCTGCATCCCAGGTAGTTCTCCGCAGCTGGAAAGAGTCGTCGTTCGAAATAAGCGTCATCCGTTTTCCGAGGCTTCGAAGGAACTTTGAACTGGAAAACGGCTGGCGAGTCAGAAACAACGCATCTCAATCGCGGCATTCTTGGCGGGGTCTTTATTGATTCCCAGACCATTGTCACACCACAATCGATGAATCGTTCCCGACGACACTGGCAGCGCGTAGAGAAACTGTGCAGGGTCAGAGTGATGGGGTGGACGACATCGACCCGGATTGAGCGGAGCTGTGCCGAGCACGGAGAAGAACTCATAAGGAGCAACTCTTATGGCCTCAAACAGGCTCCGTGCCTCATGCTCGACGACTGACTTCCAAACCGTGACTGCCGTGGGTTGGTAATGGTGCCCACATCATGATACCCTCTAAGTATTACAAAGGACTAAAAATTTACTTGGATCAAGAAGACGATGAGCCACGATAAGAGTTGATCCTGCCAGAAAAAGGGGAAGGGGTGAGAGTAAAGTTGAAGTGAAGTTCCACAAAGCTCCAGGTGTTCGCTATTGCTCTTTTCGTTGACGTTGACAATATTGAGATTTAGTAGATTTAGTACCCATGGATGAAGCATCCTTCTGAGAGTCGTCGTGTCTATCTCGCATTCACCCGTGAGCTTCCAGTTGCTGTTTCTCCGCTGACATGGTCGTGTTGAGTTCCCACGGATCCTCCGAATGAGGGGATCCTCACATGATAGAACTGAGATCTGAGTCGTCGGAACAGCTCCTCCCTCAACAAGAGATTCCGCAGCCGTCCTCCATCATTCCAGCGGGCGAGTCCTTCCCGGGAAGTTTCTCTGTGATGACTCCCGCAATTCTTGACTCTACCGGGCTCGTCCACAGTCAGCTTCTTTGAAGGCACGATTCACAGCAAACGTCCTTCCACTTCAGGGTCGGCGTTGGCACCTGCATATCTCACAGCATGTTTGGCAAACAGTTTTCACAACTAGCTCGGCGTGCTGCAGTTGGAAGTTCGTGAATTCAACATTCCGCAACATCGATGAAAGCTTCCCATGGTCTTCACAGTGACCGATGTGATATTTTTTTTTACGACGGGTCCTAACCCTTGATGGCTTTCAAAGGGCGGTTTTATCTCATGAGCCGTGCTGCCGCCTGATGGCCTCTGCAGACCTTCTCGCTGTATCACTGGTCAAAACCGTCGCCCCCAGCGGAAATATGATCGCGCAGGATGGAGGATTCCCGTGGAACGAGAGAGCACAGGCTCTGGGCCTTCCGACTTTACCAATCGCTGGCGTTTAGGAGCAGAGCGCTCCATCAATTGTCATCGTACTGACTTCGAATCCATTATTCGGAGAGAATCTGAGCTTCTAGCGTTGTAGAATCCGATCGAGGGATCTTCTCTGTCTCTCAGTGAGCTCTCCTTAAACTCGTCGGAGATTCGAGCACAGAGTGTTTGGCTGGACATTTTTCTGTTCCTAACCTTCAAGAACCTCATCCTTGGTGGCCTTCAGGTGAGAAATCATCGTTCATGGTGAGTGACCGTTCGGAACGGATTCGTTCCGTTCATGTACCGGGTCTATTCGTTCGAAGAACCTTCTTGGGTGGATGTTCATATCCTTCAGATCGATCTCTCGATGTGTGGGATGGAATTTCTCAGTTCAATGCCTCGGATTTCATTCCATTGAGATCCGCTCCCCCCCCCCCCCCCCCTGCCCCCCGAAGACGCCCTCTAAAACATGATCTAGAAAAGGAGAGCCTCCAGAAACGAAGTGATCCAGGCAACTGAGGAGCAACTCATGAGCACATCAATGAATTCATAAGTTTCACCCAGCTTACTCCCGCCTGATGTGTGCGGCTCATCCGTATTCCGGAAATTTCGGCTCCCGACAAGGCGAAATCCGACACGATCCGAATCGGAAAGTCACGTGGAGCAAGAGGGGGGAAACGAGCTTCAAGACCTTCGGGTAATAGGGGTTCGAACCGAGGACCGTACTTCTGGAAAACAAAGGAACCTATCAGCGAACCATGGATGAGCTCTACTCGGCACAGGAACACAATCGAGCAGGTTAAGCAAGAGCACTCGACTGACCTTGGTTTTCTCTCATGGCGCTACCTGGGTACGGAGCTCTTGGCGGAGTTATTTTTCCATTCGTGGGCTCCACCATTTGAAATGCGGGATGAATCTCAGAAACAAATCAAATGAGAGCCGTAGATTGCGGTCGATATACGATTGTAATTGAGCGAATGGGATGGGTAAGGATTAAAAGGTTTGTGATGATGGTTGGTGGTCAGAACTGATTCCAAGTTCGGACAACGACCGGGAGAAATCTCAAGCTTCCGTGCTCTTCGGAATCGGCCGCCTCCTGAGCGGAGTGCTCAAAAGGCGCCAACCTTGTTGCCATGCACCCCTGACGGCTGGACCAACAACGAAGCTGTAGGGGAGGCAGGCTGTTTTCGCCTCGTCGTCGACAATACAACAATTGAAGAAGCCGCCTGTATGGAGAGAGGACGGAAGCAGGGGGGCAGGAATCCCCTGATTTCCTGAACAAAGAATTGGCCCTTAGTGACGACGAGATTCCTCCGAAGGGATGTCGAGCGAGGCCGCTCCAGCGTTTGCGTCATTTGCATCTCATTCAAAAAATGACTCCTTGCTGTCCCTCACGAGCCGGCGACCGCTTTGTCACACCGCGCACGTCGAATCGCAACTAGCGGAGGGGAGAACTTTTTCCATTTTGAAGACATCCGCGTTTGCTCCCATCTCCGGATGGGGCTCCTGGGGCAACTCGCTGCCGTGATGTCCTGCGCTTATGATTCGAAGCATGCACATTCCTTGAGTTCTGGGCGAGTCATCTGCATCACTCATGTTTCAGCTGTCGGAAACCCAAGGCGGAGGAAAACTCATGCATGGTCTCCGGCGCCGATTGCTCGAGCCAGAACGACGTTTCTTCTGGCTGAAATCACGCGGACGCACACGTTCCCGACGATTGCTATGACAATGAGATGGCTCTCTCGTTCCGGTCAGCCAGAATCGGATTTTCTTGCCCCGAATATCAACCATTCCGTCGCCTCGTAACGATTCGCCAAATCCGCTGCTCAACTGCCCATCGCGGAGGGCTCCGTGCGCTTCTCCGAGTGGGTACCTTGATTCGGACTGAATCACCAAATATGCGTAGGCCGGAGCTCGATCTTCACGTGGCAGTGGGCGAGAGAAGGAGACGGGGACAAGGTCTCCTGAATTGAATCAATTCTCTTGAAGCCATCTATGGGCAAATCACAGTTGTTCCGTCGCTGCATGCATCCTTTCTGTAGAGCGTCGCCTCGCTCACGGGGCATCCTCGTCCGTTCTGCGAGGTGGGATAAACAAGGTCGTAGCGACGCTCCGACGGGAACTGTCTCGCGATGGAAGCACCACAAAATGGCACCGTGGCAACGTCGCTGGCATCGGGTGTTCGAGATAAAAGCCGTTTATTGATTGGATATTTGCTCTAGCGGCGTCACCGACGGATTCGAAAGCAAGCTAGAATTGCGGAAGCGTTGGTCTTGTCACAAACCTTCCATCATAAGAGTGACGAAACGTCTTCCGATTTTTGCGCCGAAATCAGTCCGCTCGGAGGAACCCAAAAACTTGGGCTCTGACGAGCTTCGACGGCAGACACTATCGAGATGGATGGGGTGTTCTCTACCAATCGTTTCGCCCGGGCTCGTTTCGGCGCGGGTTAATGCCTTACGTCGTTCTCCCCGAGTGGCGGCTGACCCCGTTTTGCCCCGCGTACTCACTCATAGAGCTGCAGATTCTCATCGATCCCGAGTTAACGTAACGTTTCGCAAGGAACTCGAGAGCTTTGAGGCGGTTTTCTCCCAAATCCCTCATAACAGCTTTCGGCCTCGCCATAACAGCGACCCTGAACCTGGGTCGAATCAATGCCCGAAACTCATCGTCGCAGGTGGGCCGAGCAGCTGCATCTCGCAGTTCAGAAGTCGGTGGAGGAGAGGCGAAACAAATCGAGAGAAATCAGCCGAACAAACCAGAGAGAGAGAGAGAGAGAGAGTCAAAGCCGGCAGGGAAAGTGTGACTTTTTGCATAGGCTGTCAGCAATTGCGGCCATACTTCAGACCCAGATGGCGCCAACGTACCGTACGGCCTGCACGTGAATGAGCTGGCGAGCTTGGACCCTGGCTCTCCTGAGCTTGTCGGTGCAGTCGGTATCCGGCTGCGACGGAGCCGACGCAGCACCATAAAAAGTCGAAAATACGACTCGTCGACTTCTTCTCGAAGAAGGTTTCTCCCCGTTTCCTCCGTAGTGTTGCAAACTCTTTTTGTGGCGACCTTTACTAAGTCGACAACTTTATATGGCCCATACAGCGGCTGCGACATCGGCGTTGTTGTCGCTTCTAGACTTGGTCGGCGATGTTTGGGTGGGGGATGAGATTGTCAAGTGCCATCTTTGCAGGGGTCGGGGAAATGACATTTGGCAAGAGAAAAATATGGAGACCCGCAGCGCAACGACCCCATTTACGGACATTCGTGGCTGTAAGAAATGCGTGAGTCAGCGACTCTTTCCATGACCCGTTGCAGGCAGCTTTAGAGCTCGAGCTCGTCGAGTCTCGAAGCCCTGATTCCCATGATTTGTTTTCCTTTCAAGACGGTGATAAGGCACATGGGTACAAGAATGTAGCAGCACCGGTTCTTCGGCTCACGAGAATCCATCTTCTATTTGACTGTTCGAAGGAGCCGGTCCCAAGGCGGCTCTTTGGTGACTATGGCATCAAATAATAGGAGCATGCGGCCGCCGGCGGTGGTTGCTCGAGAGATTTCAGTCGTTAGTTCCGAGAAAGCACTTGAACGAGAAAAATGGCGCAGCAAGAAATGCAGGAGGAAAAACTGCTGTGTTCTCGGAACGAGGTTCCCCGGAACAAGTGAACGTTTTGAGAAAGAGCAATGAATCAGGGCTGTAAACGACATCGGTCTCAAGGTCGGAACCCACTCCAAGCGTTTAAAAAGGGCCGGAAACCGGCTCTCTCTATAGCTGGCAGCGAAACATCTAATTTCCCTGAGTCGTTAACCTTGTATAGACATGAGAGCACTCGAAAGACCTCGACTTTGAAAGAACTCATTCTTCTCTCGAGGAGGAACAAACTACCCCTATATGCGAGTTACGTTCTCCGCGCTGATCGCACACAGAGCCAACCACGCTCCTTCGGTACGTTGCAGGTGCGCGCAAGTTTTGTCGGAGGGAGGTTCTCAAGCGTGGGGCGAGCAATGATTGCAGGGTTAGATGATGATAATAGAATACTAGGAAAAGTTGGCGGAGTGATTATCCTCGATTCATTGAGCCCGCCAGCACCGGGAGATTCCGTTTACTGTGGCCAAGTTTAATTTCGCCTGAATTGAATCTTTCTTCATTGATTGGCATGAATGCACAACATCGGCTCAACGATATCGTAGTGTCAAGGGCTCCCAGCTTTCGTGCATCCTGGCAAACTGGACGGAGAGCTCTCGACGCAACTGACGGCCCAGAGTCGTTACACCCGGTCCCGAAGGGAAATCCGGTGAGAGTGAAATGAAAAAGCCGTCTGAGTGTCTTCCGGAGTGCTCCCTTCCGATACGTGAAGTTGAGAGCGAGAGCCATAGAACTCCTGAGCTGTGGCGTATCTGAATCGAGCCGCGCCCGCGGTGACCGGCAAAGGTGGCCGTAAACGTTCATATGCCTGAGACGGATTGGATTTCCCTCGCAGTCGAAAAGATTCACAGAATCTCTCCCGCGCTGTTCAGCTCCGCGACCCTGACTTCTCTGGGCCGGAATTTCATTACCGAGAAAGATCTTATGTCCCATGCAGATATGGACAAAACTTGAACTCGGATTTTTCACCCCTCAGATCTCTGGGGCGTCTACCAGTTGGCATCTTGGCTTTTCGCCCCCTAACTTCGCGCTCCACCAGCTTTGGGCCCGGAGCACGTGCCCCCTCTGCCCCCTCCCTGGATTTGCCGATGCTTCTGGAGCACTCGTGGGCTGCAAATCAGGACAAGAGCTTCTTGGATAGTCTCGGAACCGCGGGTAAAGGGAAGGAGAGAATTCAGCTTCACTTGGCCGAAAATATATTATAGACAAGCTTCCCGCAGTGCAGTTGGTCTCTAGTTATCACCGCGGCGTTGCACGGTGCCAGACGCTGATCCATCATGCGCTCCACAATCCAGGATAAATGAAGCAGTGCCTAGGACATGGATTGCCCCACATAAATACTGCTCCCCTTCGATTGAATCGGATGATTATTCTGTCGTGGAGTGTTGGGATTCAGGCTTTTGTCAGGCGTTTGCTCACAGCGTGGGGGCTCAGGTGTTCAGGCCGTTTTTTTCGAGCCGCACATTGATTGCATTCTGTAGGGCAGTAGTTATCAGACTGAGGTATGCGTACTCACAGGGGTGCGCAAATCCGTCTCAGGGGCTTACGCAGAGCCATCCCGGGGCTTCGATGACAGAGTTCTGACAATCCACGCTCAAGGTCGGCTTCCCGAATGTTTGATCACCGACGAGTACATTGTTCTCAGGAAAGAGCCGACGGATTCTGGATTTGAGCGCGATCTGATTCCTGAATACTCAATGATATCGCCCGAGAACCTTTGTCCCTTTCCCAATAACCTGTCCCTACGAGCTCGTTTCACCCGTTCTGGCAGGTCTGAAAAGCAGAGAGCGGAGTCGGATTGATGCTGAAGATGATTCGCGGCTCTGGATGTGCGATGGTTCGTCATGGAACCCGGGATAGCATCCTCATTGTTGGATCCGATTCTGTTTCACGCGTCGCATCTAATTCCTCGGATGGAGTATTATAGAATTGGGTATCCATGTTGTGGGAAGTAGAAGATCAGGGCCACCAAGGGAGATTGACTTCGAGAGCGTGATGTGAGCCCGAGCATGGAAGCTCGGTGACCAACCCAATATCAGGTATTCCGCAATCAGATATTCGCATAATACTAGTGTTCCGTGGTCTGACCTGAGCTCCATAAATCGTACGATATTGTGACAGCATTGTCTCTCGCCTCACGGCTGCCGTGTCTGAGGCTCTACATGCGGGAAATGATTGGAATCGATGAGAGTGGCATTTGTTCGCGATCGATGACTGATGTGCCCTGCACGCGGGTCTCCCCAGTCGTGTGATCGATGCTTATCGATGTTCTTGGGGTAGATTGCGGTGCAGACTCACGTTGTGGAGTAGGTTTTGTGGTACTGGAACAGACACCGCGTTCGTTGACATTCGTACGAGACATGTTCAAGTCAGAGATTCGTGAAGAACTTTTCTCTCGCAAATCTCTCGTCATCGGAATACGGACATGAGTGTGGGCGCTCATGCGGCTGCTTGGGTTACAGACAATCGAAAAGGTCCACGGTTCGGATGATGGGTGTTTCGAAATATACAACTGCTCTCCAGCGGATGATCCACCGAGAAACGTCACATGCCGAGCGAGCCAACAGGCACCGAACTTGGGAGATTGAGTGAGGTTACATTAGGGCTCTAGCGAGCGAGCGGAGCAATACGGGCAGACCGAAAGTCAGCACACTCGAAGTTGTGCAGGGGGATTCAGTGAAGTCGGGTTATCTTGTGGCCCGAGTAACGGGTGCCCTCGTTTTCACCCTCGTCGTGTGTTGTCCGTAGCGGCGAAAAACTAATTTCTGAATCTCCACTCATCGATACTGAGTTGCGACGGAACACTCACAAGATTTCACCCAACGAAGCTCACCAACGGAGAATTTCGGTGAAGCGGAGGAAAGAACAGAAGAGCGAAGCCAAGTACCAAACAGAACATAACCAGCTTTTTCGCGGTAAGGGAATTGATGTTAATGTCGATGATGACCATCGTCGATATCCTTTCTTCAACGAAATCAACGTTGTTTCCAAACGTGTGAGGATTTTCCCAATAAGACTGAATCTTGACGGGATTCTTTCATCCATCAAAGTGGAATATAAGTCATCCTCCCGAGTTAGATCGAAGAGTTCCAGCTTTGAATCGCATAGGAATCGCTACTGAAGGAGGAGTGGATTCTTCGCCGAATCTCCAGGATACCCTCGATGAAAACGTTGAGGAGGGGAGCCGACGACGAGAATCGACATCGAAGAATATTCACTCCACCTCGGAGAGAGACCCTCCTTCCGAGACCACTTCCCATCGGAGCCATTGAGGAACCGGATGTCTCAGGAGCAGATCCACAACCCATTGCTCATAGGTGTCGAACTGACGCTAACCGGCTTTCGAAATCGAACCTCCCTGGATCAGCTTTGTACCGATCTCCCGGAAGAGTTGCTCTCGTCTAATGGTCGGACGCAGCTTTTGGTTTCAACGGCGGTCGGCTCCGCATCCTCATCGGCGATGGCGTCCCGTACTCTAGCACCATCTGCGGGCACACTAAGTGCGGCATTTTCAAGTCGGGAATTTCCGATCCCAATTTTGTTTAGCTCGTAACTTCGTCAATCCTTTGAATCTTCCGAAAATCCCAAGAGTGGTCGACAGAATTTCAAGACGGTCGACTCGAAGTGGATTTTAGGGAGATTGCGGCCAGGTGTGGTTTCGAAGGTGGCTCATTATTTTCCGAGGTATTCCTAAAAGTGATCGAAGTAATTTCCGGAAAAATTAATAATCGTCGGATCGACCCAGCAACTCAATATTCTGATTGCTCGACCTTCCTAGAGTCATATTTGTCATACGAGATGCCTTGAACTCCGTCTCGTCGAGGAGGTACGAGAGGAAATGGGCTGAGTGGCAGGGCGCCGAAAGGAGGTGATTACGATGGCTTGCCACTTCTCAAGTCAAGATAACTCCAATCGGTTTTCCGGCTCGTGACTGGCTCTGTTTCGCGCGTCGAACGCGACCCTGTCGAGTCTGATCCGATGGAACTCTTCCCCGTCGGTTTCCCCGATCACTTTTAGGAAGGAATTGAGTAAAAAAGGGGCCAATGTGAGAACCACCCTCTGGCCGCGATTTTCGTCATACTTAATCCAACAAATTATCAGAATGATCTTGAAATCTTCTATGGAGCACTCTTTCATTCTCGGAGAAATTCGGAGAACTGACAAAGTTACGACCGAGAAGGAATCAGGCTCGAAAATGCCCCTCTGTGTAAATTTCAGTGAAGCCTGTCCCTCAGTTCGAGTTCAAACGACGAATCAGCGACAGAACCGTTCGTGAGACGAAAAATGGTAGTAGGGCAAGCGGTAGTGGTGATCTTCTTCGTGGAGCTGGGGAACTCACGTGGATCATAGCGCACTTCGAGAGCTGGCGATTGGACGGAGATAATCGAGGTTATCCTCATATCACGATGCTTTGCGATCGAATCTTCAGATAGGAATGGTTCACTCAAATTTCAGGCGGCTGCTGCGAATTCTGCGCCGGTGATTGCTCCCGGTCTCGTCATGCCGGAGGCAATGTCAGCCCGGTCCGGAGATTGTGTGCTCCCGAACTACATTCAAAGTTAGGGATTGATACAAAAAATCTCACACGCGCGTGGGGACGCACCTAATCAGATTTCGAGCAAGATTTCCGTTGAATCACGTTGGGACGCATCGGGGAGCGGAGTAAATCGTAGCAAAGAGCTTCTCCTTCGCTAGCATCCGATTCTCTCGATGCTCGTTTTTTTTGATCCCACCCCTCCGATTTCGATTCCGTCCTCTACTTGTTCAGCGAGCCGGTATGCCTCGAATAATATACGGAAAATGGTTGGGGTTACGTTCTTCATCGTTTTTGCAACGCGCGGATCCCAAGTGAGCATCTGGAGTATTGTCATTAAGGATCGAAAACGAGCAGCCCTCACAGGGTGCAAGATGCATTTTAGAGAATTAAAAGAATTCTTCAAGCCAGTCTCCGTCTATTTCAGAAACAAGGTTGATAACCTTGGTTTTTCATCAAATACTGCGGAAAGGAACAGACACTTCCTTATCCAAGGAGATTCAGGCCCGTTTCCGAGGCTAGAAAATTCCTATTTCCGGACGCTTTGTACAACGCGACTCTCCGCTATGGGAGATCTCTAAGCGCTTGATTTGTTGTTGTCTTTCCTCAGGCTGAAGTCCACGTGACCGATCCCAGAGGCTCCAGAGATTCCGGTGTCCTGGTGTGTTCCGTAAACAGCGGGTCCAGCGAAAGTCTTGTGCTTAGTGAATCCGGGAGCGGAGACTTGGTATCCATGTGACGGGG
Organism: Phytoseiulus persimilis; assembly: GCA_037576195.1. Taxonomy (NCBI): domain Eukaryota; kingdom Metazoa; phylum Arthropoda; class Arachnida; order Mesostigmata; family Phytoseiidae; genus Phytoseiulus; species Phytoseiulus persimilis. The sequence continues at coordinate 53,069,153 of CM075101.1, read as the reverse complement.
TGTTGAACTGCTGCTGACGGACGTTCGGGGCCTGCAAACAATAGGCGTTTTACCACTGTTCCGATCAGGGAAGAATATAGGAATCACCATCGAGAATTCTCAAGGTCTCCAGTTCTCTGGTTGACTAGAGCGCCGAGAAAAGCTTTGACTCACGGCGAATCCGGAAATAGCGGCGGAGACTCGAGGAGCTTCGTATTGGATCGTCTGAGGTTGTGACTCGACGATCTGCACCTGAGGCTGAGCACTTTTCACGACTGAGATCTGTGGTGCGGAGGCGGGGATGACTTCATACTGAGGCTGTTGAGACCTTATGACGGAAAATTGGGGAGCGCCGTAGGTCACGGTCGACACTGGCGAAACGCTTTGGTGAAGGAGGTGCACTTGAGGTGCCGGGGAATGGACGAGGCTCACTTGAGGGGCGGGCGCGTGGACGAAGCTGAACCTCTGTTGAGGTGCCTCGACGACATGATACTGCGGGCTCTCGGACTGAACGTATTGAACCTGAGGTTGCGCGAGGCTCACTTGGACTCTCGGCGCTTGGGAGACTGTGACGCGAGGCGCGTTCTGGGTAACCGAAACGCTGCCGGACGGGTAACCGAACGTGGCGGTCTTGGTCAAGCCTGGAGCGTTGACGGTGTACCCGTGAGAAGTTGCGGGGCCGGAAACGGAAACACGAGATTGTTGAACATCCACCCGTCGTGCTGGAGCTTGCGCCACGCTGATTTCGGGAGCAGGGGACTGCACGAACCGGAGTTGGGGTGCAGGTGCTTGCTGAATGCGGATTTGTGGGGCAGGTGCTTGCTGAATGCGGATTTGTGGGGCAGGTGCCTGCTGGATATGAATCTGAGGAGCGGGTGCCCTGACGACTTGGAGTTGAGGTTGAGCGACTCGGACTTGAACTCTGGGAGCTTCCTGGACAGTCACTCGTTGAGCGGCTTGGGAAACACTCACGGCTCCGGAAGGATAGCCGAAAGTAGCGGTCTTAGTGAGACCAGGTGCGTTCACGGTGTATCCGTGGGATGTGGCGGGGCCAGAGACGGAGACACGTGGCTGTTCGACGCGGATCCTTTGAGCGGGGGCCTGTTGCACGCGTATCTGCGGAGCAGGTGCTTGCTGGATTCGGATCTGGGGTGCGGCGGCCTGAACGAAGCTGAGCCGAGGAGCTTGTTGAATGCGGATTTGAGGGGCGGGAGCCTGGATCACTTGGTATTGGGGCTGATCCACACGGACCTGAACCCGCTGGGGCTGCGAGACGGTGACTCGCGGAGCGGACTGTGTGATTGTTGTTGTCCCGGTCGGGTAGCCGAAGGTGGCGGTTTTCGTCAGGCCCGGAGCGTTGACAGTGTATCCATGAGAAGTGGCTGGTCCGGAGACGGCAACCTGTTGTTGTTGTTGCTGTACTCTGACTTGGGCCGCCGGAGCCTGCTGGATGCGGATTTGGGGAGCAGGGGCTTGCTGGATGCGAATTTGGGAAGCAGGGGCCTGGTAGACGCTGAACTGGGGAGCCTGGCGTTCGATGACGCTGACCTGAGGAGCACGGTCGTGGATGAGTTCGATTTGTTGTTGGGGAACTCGAACTTGATACTGGGGAGATTGGGACACAGTTATCGTCCTGGACTGATTGACTGTAACGGACGACCCAGAATCGTAGCCGAAAGTGGCGGTCTTGGTGAGTGCTCTTTGAAAGAGACCAACCTGGGGAGCCGCGCTCTGCACGAAACTGAATTGGGGAGCCGAACTCTGGAGGTAGCTCACTTGAGGTGCTGAGCGGATCACACTGATTTGAGGTTGGGGAGCCTGGACGAGGTGGACAGAGGGAGCAGAGCGTTCGAATGTGATCTGCTGAGGCTGACTGTAGGACACTGTACGTTCTGCGAAAGGAAGGCTCGGTTTCGATGAGCGTAAATTTTCTATGAATTCCGACTGGACTCATGGAGCCTCATCCGAGGCTCCTGCGCTTACCGCTTGTCGCGATCGTACTCCTGGCCGCGGAGTTGCCGTTGAGGGCACCAGATGCGCCCAACGTAATCGAGGAGTATGATTTGCCGCCATTGGGATGTGCGAAGTCGGAGCCGAAAGTCACAGGTCCATTGTGGAAGCCTTCGGATCGCGTGGAGGCAACGAAGGCCGTCAACAGCACGGCGACATTCTGAAAAATTTCCAACGCTCCAGTATCGCAGCTCATGTGGATAGACACCGTTCGAGAACTGGAAAGCTCTGGATATCATGGAGTACAAAGTGAATCGTAACATCTCGGCTCCAGCTCCGAGCTGCGGCACTCCTCGGGTTCGATGATATCGCGCACTTTTTCACATCGCGATTCTCCTCCAATCGAAACGCAGATCTCAATACTTGGAAGAATCACATTCGGGTCGGGGCTCCCAGTTTTCAGATCGCGACGTTCGAAGATGGAGATGAGAAACAAAAGTATACCAACATGGCTTGTTGGGATCGGACAATGAGAAGAGGCTCCACGGAATGTCGATTCCGTCTCCTCGAACGGTGGTGGTGATCTTTTCGAAGCGCCACGGAACACCTACCATAGGATTCATTCTGCCGGGTGGCTTCTGTCCCGGTCGCAGTGAAGATGTACGGATCGCTATCATCTGTCGCCCTCTTTATAGGCATCGACCATGTGTCTCTCCTTAATACTACGACCGAAGCAGATAAGAACTTCTGTTCAGCCGTTGTCTGGCGAAGTCCATACGGGTGTGAGTGAGCGTGTGTTCGTCTGGGTCTGTTCAGTTGTCACGTACGAGAAGACCGGAGAAGATCAAGGTCGCCATGCGAAGTTCCTCAAGCTCCCCACTGTCGAAAAATTTGAACGTGGACCTCATACGAATAACGGATAGCTACTATTCGGACCGCGAATCTACACACGGAACACTCAGTCCGGACGGACTTATTTTACAATCTCTTCCGGAGGAATCGCTTAAGAGAAAGCTTCCGGGCGCCATCGAGATGCTTCCTAGGCTGATAAACAGCAGGGACGCTGGAGGAGCGAATGATTTTCATCGAGACTTCAGGATACGGGAGACGAAAAATAGTCATCTGAGTTTGTTCAAAAGAAGCGAGCGCTCGTTCAGCCTATGAGAACTATCGGAGCCCATCATCTCGCTGCTTCCGAATCCAGCAGCTCCGGTTAGTTTCACCGTTCACGCGATCGCTATCCACTGAAACCCATGGATGTCATTGACGCCCGCAGTGACTCACATGGCCATAAAATGCGATTCGCGTGTTTGACCGCTTCAATAAGAAATGACTCAATAAAAATAGCTATCTCCACACAAGGTTAACGTACAGCCGATGCCGATATCGATCGACATTGTGAAACAAAACGACACGATGACAAGATGAGCTCTAGGGTGAACGCGTCCGAAAACACCAGAAATTCGGGATTTTTAATAACTCTTCGCCGTGCCACTTTCGAATTCAAAGTTTGCGATTACATTACAACGGCTGACGTCATGTGAGTAAAGAGCATTTTCAATTGGTACGTTCAGAATTCGCGAGCAAACATTCACTTTCGTTCGTATGCGGGGCACCCTCGGATAATTCTTATATGAAAGTTCTCCGGGAGAAATGTTCGAAGAAACCGATCCCGCATGCTACCACCCATTTGGCGAGATCCTTCGGTCGTCATCGGAAAAATCTCCGAGAGCGGGTGAAATACGAGGAGGACGCGATTTCGCAATCTGAAGTCGAGCACCCTTTATTGACTGACGACTCGAATTACATGCCATTCATGTTCAGAAGCGGCTGACTCGTGCAGTTGCGCGTAAGCGGGCCGAGAGCGTTCACTGCAACCAGAGTATCACGCTCCCCACTATGCGTGATGTCCGATTCATAAGAACAAAGTGATTGAAGGGTGATTGATCGGTGTTTAACACTTCCGGAAAGTCTAACGTCCTCGCAACCGGTCCAAATGCTCCACAACCAGAGATACTGCTCCATCCTCGATTTCCGACAGGCGCAGGGGCTCGGGGTTCCCCTTTTTCTTCCTATGCTGTCGGTCAGAACACGAGCTCTGCGTTTAACCCATATTTGGAACTCGAATCGTTTTTTCGCCAGGAAGACATCTGCCCCTGGATCAGATCAGGCGTTTGAAAGCTCTTGCCGCGCTACACGATGCGCACCCCACCGGCTGAATCCTCGTTGGACTCTCTGGTTCTCCCCTTGAGACAAGTTCGACTTGTTCTTTCACTTTCCCGAACACCCTAGTAGAACTCCGCCTTATGCAACGAAGGCCATTCCTTCCATCGTTTTCTCCGATGAGCTCCCACACGAGCATGAGCCGGAAATGCCCTTCAACTCATCGCAAGTGAGAAGCCTCTTGTCGACTCAATCGAAGTGGCGAAGTGGCATCGCGATGAATGAACTGTTTGCAGCGTCCAGTATCGAGACGAGAGACTGATTCATGGTGTATTTAACGTCAGGATATGCCTTCCAATCTGACATGCCCCTACAGACCAGCGGAGAGTCCGAAGGCTCCATACCGTTCGGAGGTACTTCAAAGAGGATTCAGAACGAGTCGAGTATTGCATCACCTGACGTGCATTCGTTACGCTCAGGGACGATTGACAGCTTCCTGGAACACGTTGCCAGAAATCTTCCTTCGAGCGATCCGGTAAGTGAGAGACAGGCCGAAATTTGAGCTGGTCAGTTTCGTGTGCTACATCGACCCCGAATTTCGAGTCCGTCCAGCCCATTTAGGTACAGAATATGGGCTCAAAACCTGCAATGTCATTCCGCATTTCTCGCATTCCAGCCTCAGACGCGTGAATCCCTCTTGTTACTGATTTTTGCCCATCCAGTTGATGATGGGTATTTTTTTTGCAAACATTCGACAGAAACAGGACACATTTCCGGTTCCGGATGAGCAACTCCAGGTTGAGGTCCCGCATCAAAGAGTCACGAGCAGCCGCGCGTTGCTGTTGAACCCACAGCGGACATTATAGAGGACTCTCGGGAAATACAGAAACGCGAGTGATTTCGGATCGGAAACATCGCGGTGCAACAAATTAAACTCACCGGCTATGCCCCTGCCGACAGAGAGCTCCCCGGCTCGGAAATGTCTCATGGAGCCGCCGATATTCTAGATGGATTGCAGTTCTACTGGAGGCTCTTCTCAGGTCGAATTTCTCGAGGCAGGAGTATCTACTAGCAATCAGATTTCGCTCAATTCGCGAGGGATATCCATGCAGAGCGTTCAGAAACCAAGACTCCAGTTATAAAATCGACCGTGGGGCCCTGATCCTCGGCGCGGGTTCTCTGTATCCGCCTCATCGCTTCACTGGCTAGACGTTTGAGCAGTATTAGAAGAAATCCAGAATCATGTAAAGGTTCACTCAAAACGAGACCCTCTCCCGCTCGTTACGTAAAGCGCACAGTGAAAAGGGTCTGTTTTCGGTCGTCGCTCACGTACGTTACTTGACCTGTTCGGAGGCTCAAGGTCATTAAGATTGGTTCGGTTTGGGTCCGAGAGCTGGCAAATTCTACCAAGTATCGAGTGAATCCTCTGCTTGTCCGCCTCCCCCGGAAGCTGCACTGAGCAGGAAAAGGGAGTTCTTTTCCTTTTACAAACTTACAAGTCGACCAATATTGAGAATAATTCGATTTGTGATCAACCGACTCCCTGCAAGGTCAGAGAATATTGAGAGAGCTCCTCACTAGTCTCTGTCTTTATCCCATCGATTACCGCGAAGGTCGTCGTCATCGACCGAGACAAAGTCTTCTTCGAGACTTCTTCGGTTTATCGGCTGGCTGAGTAATGGCGGAGCTCCTCTTTCGGTTCATCCCGAAGAGGAGTCCCGAACATTCATCATAGTGCACGACCGAACACGAACGGATCGGAAACACAGATCATTTGTGGAAAAATCCGCAAAGATTTGTTGAGAGTCGAATAACGTTCCCGCGCCGATAAGTACCCTCACGTTCGACGAGAATCATTTGGCTATATTTCAATGCTGCTCGAGGAACGGATAAGTTTCCCAGTTTTCCGTTATCGCTAGACTGATAACTCATGGAGCATCCGTGGCCTCGATCAACTCCGTGGAGAATGCGAACGAGTTTGATGAATCGGACATTGGGGGGATCACGAACGGTATTCTCTTTCCTAGGAATGGATTTCAGAAGTGATCGTTAGCGCCGCTCGATCATTGGCGAGCGTTTTTTCATTTTCGGCAGCGTGAATTCCTGGAAACACCTCATCGTTATCTACCTTTTCTTCGAATTTAGCGAACAGAGGGGATCGTTGGACCCCTTCTGCGAGAAATTGCTCATGCTTCCCTTACCGATAGGAGCTCAGATTTTCCGCTGCGAGAACGAAGCTGTGATTGAGGCGAATTACAGCGTAGTTTCAACGGAGCAAGATCAGATATCAAGCGCAGCATCGACACAAACCACGCGTCGCGGTATTATGATTCATTGCTGCTGCTTGTGATAACCAATCAATATTTTTCTCAGCTCCTCTTTCGCTTTTCGCTTGAAGAAATAGCTTCGAATTTCATGAGGGCAAGATGAAAGAAAGCAGCTTTCGCATCAGTCGGGAATGGGTGCGGAATCCCATTCAGTTCACCGTTTTCGTCGTACTACGTATAGAAAAGCACAGCGACAGAAAGGCCGGTTTGACTCGGAAGCGAGTTCTCGGTCGATCGCGCTGCCATTTGCGCTGCTCAGATACGAGATTTCGTCTTCTCTTGTCGAATTGGACGCAGAGTTACCAGGTGTACATGGCCCCGATGCAGGAAACGCAGAAGTCACCGCTGGCTGTTCGCTGAGCGATGTCAGCGAGCATTGTCCTTATCGGCGAATGTTGGTATAATGCGTTTCAGGAGAAATCGATCCCGAATACAATGAAGGCAAGAGTCGGGTAGCAGGGCATTTCGACGAGTGGTTCCCTCGACGACTCGACAGGGAAACGCTTCGCTCGACCCGACACGGACCCGCCTGCTTGGGGACGCCTTTATCATTCATCTAGACAAGGGTCTCCATCTTGAATGAGGCATGTTCTCCGGAACTCTTGGAAGTATCCCAATCGTACTCATGATTAAAAGGATACGCTGATCCGTCCGGCTACGACAACCTTGTACAAATTGCTGGAACATCCGAGTTGACGGCTGGAAAATCTCTGTTTTCTTGTATCCCAATGGGGAGCAAAGGCGAACTGCATATCATTCGTTACAGTGGGGGCTCGTGACGATACGGCTGCAAGCTCACGATTTCAGCGGGGGAACAACTGAACCCGAGTTTTTTTCCTGCTCCAAGTCACCTCGAACTGTTCCGGCTTGGCAGAGGGCTCAGAGGTAATGGCCTTCAAAATCCATTCCGATATGCAGATATTGTCGTTCGAGGCCTGTTCTCCGCGCATTTGATTTTCTGTATCTTCTCTAGAGCCTCCGAGGATGAATGTTCCGGAACGATCCCGAGACTAGGGCATCCGGTATCAGTGAGCAGTCGAGTCTCCGCGCTCTAGAGTAAAACAGTTACGTCTCAGGAGAACTGTTAAGGAATCTCACTCGCTGCCCTCACTTTCGACGCAGAACGACGCAGTGGAGAGCGGTTGTCAGTCCCGAGCGACGAAACGACGGAACTCGACCGACATACATCTCATCTGGACCAGAAATCTTTTTTTGCGTTGTCAGAAACTCTGAGAGCATCGGCAATGTTACTAGAAGATAATCTTGGTGCTCTGCAACGTCGTCATTCCTAGATTCATCCAGGGGATACTGGGCAGGCGTCGAGGCGTTGTTTTGCACACTTTATCAAGCTTTCTGAACGGCTCGCAGGATAAGGTGACATTTTTGGCCATGCTGCACGTTACCGCACGTTTTTAAGCAGCATCGCCGCCACCGCCGCACGCTAATCCTCTAAGTCAGCCGCGCACAAAGCTCATGCTGAGGCTGCACGCTAAAAAAGCGTAATCTAGGTCGTCACCGTCACCACTTCCGTTTTCCGTGTAGCCTCGACTCACGACGCGACGACATGGCCAGCTTCTTTCGTTAATAAATTTAGCAGATCAAATCAACACACACCGGTCAGACTGAGAAACGAAGGCAATGGCTTGGAACTTTGAACACGTTAACAGTCGGGTCCAGATATTCATGGTTCCCAGTTACGCCGCTGCAGGTGTCGGAATCGGATCGACTTCACTTCCGCTAACTTGGGAGAAGGTTATTGGGAAAAATCAGGCGCTCCCCGGGAACAAGCGAGCCGTCATCAGTCTCCTGGCTCCATAGAAGTCTACCTCCAAGCCTTCCCCTCCGCCTCTGATTCATTTCACGGCGACAGCTCGACGTGGGATTCTGAGCAGAACCCGGCGGACTTCAATCGAGTGTCTGCGTCAAAAACGAGAATGGCTGATGAGTTTGGCTTCGATTATGTTCGGCTTATCAATGCACTCAGACAGCGTCAGACCGCTGGAGAGGGAGGAGGTTTGAGCGGAGGAAGGCTGCTAATGAATTTTATCGGAAGCTCACACGACGTTCACTACTCTTGTTAATAATATCGATAATAATGCCTTGAATCTTTCGGTCGTGACTCCCAACCCCCGGAAGTAGAAATCGATAACTGATAGCGAGCTCGCGATTTCATTTTTCGTTTCTCGGGTAATATCCGCATCGGAATTTATTCTCTGTGTGCCCTCACCTCAGGAAGCCTCCAGAGTTCACGTTCTGGAGACGCCCTCTTCATTTCCCTCGTTTTTTCTCACCCGAATCTCGGGGTTGAGGGAAGGAAGCCCGTGGAGGACAACTTCACATGCGCTGATCGGGGCTTGTCCTCCACGCCGTTGCTCCTCTAGAGTCTCTCGCTCTCGTCCTAGTTTGCCTCAACCTTCCCATCAATAAATTATCATCATTCGCATATTCTGAATTGAGAATGAACTCACGATTCCGGCAAAGATATTCCAGATGTTCGTCTCGATTGGAGCGTTTGGACGTTTTCTGAAGATTCCATGCCGATGCTCATCTTCTCGTAGACCTTTGGCGGATCGGGCTCCTCCAACTCCGTTCGTTTCCGCAAAATATTTCATGCATGAAGAGCAAACTAGATAAGTGGGGTCCCATTCGGTAATCTATTGATCGACCCGTCATCAACGACGCTGGTTACGCGTTAATATTTTATTCGCGCTGGTGTACAGAGCGAGTCTCCCAGGCGTTTTATTGACTGTCGTTTTATTTTTGGAATCTCGCCGACTCAGCAGCGAGTCGACCGCCGGCTAGAATCAACAAACGCCATCGATTCTTATGGCGGGTAGTGAAAAACAAAAGCGCTCGTGAACTTTCGGCTGGTGTTGCCTTCGGCTTCCCAATCGTTGTGGCCTTCGAGGTGGTAAACCCCAAGCACGAGCTGAAAACGGAAAAAGCTTTCGTGTAAAAGCGTCTCCCGTAGTGAATTTCACAATAAATCCACTAGTTAGGTTCGGTCCACGCGCCGTCCGCGAGTGAAGCGGAGGCGTCCGCGCAGTAGTCATTGCGCCTCGAGGGAGTTGAACGACTCATTTCATTTCCGAGAAGCGCCGCGATCTCCTGCAAGATGCGCAAAACGTCGGCATCGACAGAGACGAACCAGAAATAGGGCTGATCCTCCTCACCGGAGGAGCTTCGTCACGTCTCTCTGAAGCTCTATTGATAATTCTCTTGAATTGAGGACTCTCAGCTTTTTCCACACAGCAGGAGATAGCCCCGGTATCGCAGTCCTGGTAGGCTCGTCAGCATGGAGCAGAACAAATTCGAGAAAGATTTTGCACGGCTCCGGGTAGAGCGCGAGATGAATGCGTTTGAAAAACAGACGCAGGCATGCTAGGCGTCCGGGTGATAGATTGTAGCGACGATCATCGCTTGACGAAAAATGAGAGCCGAAGTGCCGGCTACCGCGCGGTACCTGGCTGGATCGATCGCTTCGCTCCTCATCCGCAAGGTCTTCGTCCCACACCACGGAATTTGCCTGAAAGCTTCGTTTCTTCGTTCCCGAAAAAATTGTCTCACGCCGAATGTTATCAGTTGGCTTCAATCTTCGCCTAGATGGGACTGGGATTCTCAGGGTTCACGGATCTTCGATATCGGGCCGGGGAAACGGTTAAGCACTGGTAATTGTTCACAGCGACTCGCAATCATGCAGGAAACCTTAACCGTGCTTGGGAAACCGCAATCGTCAGGAAGTACCCCGGGAAATCTCGAGGAGAACAGCCAGAGCCGATTCGCTCTGGACTCGTTGATATTGACGTCTAGAAGCGGGAGCTGGATGGGGAAGATGGAAGCGATCGTCAACGATTTCTCGGAATCGATTTTACGTTGTGTGACTCTCTCCGGCAGTAAGTCGGCGGTAATGTCGGCTTCTTGATGCAAACAAAACGAGTCCCTCGTCACCGCTGCTCTTAAGCCCGGTCGAAGGTAAGCCTGAAAACAACAGATTCATCGCGTTTGGCTCCGTCGGCTCAAGCGACACATCAATGGAAACGCGAGGCATGCAATACTACTCAAGGACAACTCGCGGCTGCGTTTATTGGGTGGACAAGATAAGGGAGGAATCTTCTGAAAAGTGTTTCATCTGAACAGGAATTGGCAAAGTTCACGGTTTAGCATAGGAGAACCAGGCTATCCGTTTTCTTTCTGAGAACTCTCGTCAATCGACGGAGTGAGATTCACGTACCGCGCCGCAAATCGGTCTGACAGGAGGTCAGAACGTGTTGCCAGCAGCGTGTTGGACCCTGAGGTCCCGTTGGAGTCTAGATTATGCGAACTGAGGACCCTTTTTCCAGGAGGTGTTTGAGCGCTGGGTTTTTTTGTTCCTCTCATTCCACATCGCGTTTGAAGGTAAGATCTAGAAGAAGCTGAGGATTTCGAACTCCATGTTCAGTTTTACCCCACATCAGACGAGAAAGAGTTATTCGTTCCAGCTCATGCGCCATTCGTTGTTTTCCGAAACCGTTTTGTGCTCATTCAACTTCCCAAACTTTGGGCGTGAGCCACATATTGTCAGCAACTCAAGTTCGACGGAGCCGCGAAGCACACTGACCTCGGCGCATTCTCAAGTTCAAGGTGGATCAGCTCCAGCGTCAGAATATATCGTTTTTTTTTTGAATGGTCGGTATTTGGATCGAGATGCGGCTCAGAGAACCTTGACTGAGACAAACCAGCAGTTTGATTGGACATTTGAGTTCCGTTCCCCTCGAGTCGATCGCAGGGCCTCTCATTATCGGGCAATCGGATATCCAACGAGAAAGGCTCACAGCTTGATCCAGTGCTCATTTATTTTTTATTTTTCCCGGCTCGGACCGTCGAGTATCACTTATTACTTGCCATGTTGTGTCCGAAGCCTAATCGGACGATTCCCGGCCAGAAACGACGTCGACTCCCGTTTCCCGTTCCCCTCGGCTTTTGCCCCGGCACCTTACTCCCGCCCCCTCCTTCCCTCACAGCAACCCGCGTGTTACATCGGCGGCCCTTCTTCTGTTCTTTCCCATCCTCGCCAGTTGTTCTCTTCCCAGGAATTTCTTTTCAGATAGTTGTTCGTTATCCGAAAGCTGCCAGCCAGCCTCGCAATAAAGTTGATGATACTGGCGATCATCGTCCCTTTGTTCAAGGTCCCAGGAGGAAACGGAGAGTTTGTACAGACACAACCCATAACGTGAATACATCGCAGTCGCTGTTCCTCTCCGACGGAAAAATCGCTTGACGATTCCGACCCTCGTTCAAACCGTGATTCATCGTCCGGCGTTTCATCGCCGTCTTCTGCATAGATGCGACCCTATGCATGACCTAGGGCTGCTGGCTGTATCCGGATGAAATGTTCGGGCTAGGGTGGTCGCAGGAGAGTTCCACAAAATTCCTGATCGTCTATTAATCCATATCATGCACGTCAGCAACAAATGCCAAACTACGTCTACCCAGCACTCGACTCGGTCCGGTGTACAACGTGCGCAGGGTTTGAGAAAGCATCGCTCGTGTTTGGGACGGCTGACGACGGTGAAGATTGTCATGATAGAGGCCTATGGAACGGATGAAATTAGGTGATTCGCCTTTACTTCCTGTTCTGATCGTATTCCTGATCGGATGAATCGGCTGGGTATCAGAAACTCTGACAGCTCCTTGCGATTGGCGTGAGTTGAATCATTTAATTGTGACGCGGGATGAATTCCCGGCCCATGATTCAGAGCTGTCTCAGGTGAAAAATATCTCTCTCAGTCGCTTGGGAGAAACTCGAGACCGTCGAGCGACCGTAAACTCGGATCTGAACAACCGTTCACTTTAAGATTTGTCAACTGTTCTGACTGGCTCCGTTGCTGACTCATCCTTCCATGTTATTCGAACGGTCTGAAGGAATCGCCTGATTCATCATCGAAGCGAGCTGTCGGGATGTGCAAGGAAGTGATAGATGCTCTACACTCCGTGTCTTTGATCTCAAACTGTTCCGAAGTCTCCAACCAATAAACGATGACGGGAACTGTAGTGAAGATAAGCAGCTGTTGAATTCTCAACCACCTAAGAGGTCAGAAAACGCCGCACTTTTTCACCGCTTTCGGGACCCCGAGTGATCGTTCTGAGCTGATCTGTCTGACTCAACTGCTCGTTCGATCGGAGCTCGCTCTTGCAGTGGTGTTCGACGACGAGGGAGGCTGAAAAGGCTGAAGAAAGCCTGAAAATCCTGCGTACGTCCTTGCACTTTAACCCTCTTCGTGGTCCGATCAGGGGCCTGTTTCTGTCGTGTAGCTCTGACGTCTACTTCGTTATCATGCCGAAGATCTTACCCGAACACGAAGATAACCCCCGTTCCAAACTATGTGTGCCCTTATCCGATTTTCAAACTGTAACTGTTCCATGCTGGGCTCTTTTTCAACTTCACATAGAGGTAACTCATCCCCTTTGGAGAGGCGCCGGCGGAGACCCGAAGTCAGAGAGCAGCGAACATGCAGAGCGATCCCACAAAAGTTGGTCTTGTCGCATCCATGCATCAACTTGGTGTCGACTGTTCTGTCAACTGGTCCGCCGTAATGATGCATCAGCAGTAACGGCGACAAATAGAACGAGAAGCAAAGACAACAACGAGGGTCCTTTTTGTTTGCGACGGAAAGATTAAGCATACGTATGACGACCAGTGGGCCGGAGCAACTTTGTTTCGGAAACTTCGCTGATTCATCTCCGACAGCGGGCGGAGCCATGGGAAAGTTCCGTGGGAAATAAGTCAATGACTACATACACCAGGGACAAGCGGTCAAAGCTCCTCGTTGCTACAAAAACTACAGCGTGGCACGCCGGGAGGGGGACGTTAAAAGCGCGGGACCGAGCGCATAATGTCACTCGGAAGAAAGCTCAATCTAACGTTAATCTAAAAAAGCTCATTATGAGCAGTGCGGTCTCATAGAATTTTCGAAGGCCACAGGAGCAAGGCAAGAGGGAATCATTGGAGAAGCGGTCTCCCTAAAACCTCTGAGAAAATCGCTGATCTTACATGGAGTGAAGATATTCTCTTCGTGCATGTCACGGACGTTTCCTCCCCCCTAACTGGTTTTCTGAGCCATTCGCCATGCAGCTGCATGCGTCCCACCCTCTGGTAACGCTCTTGGCTTCTATATCAGATTCTTGAGGGGAGTAACCGAAACATGAACTAAGCTCGCGGAGGGCAACAGGCGCAGAGCCGGTTCCTTCTCGAGAAGCTGATTATTGTTTTGACAGTGCGTCAGGATCGGTCGGACGTGGCATGAGCTCCCGGTGACTTATTATTGGTCACGAGCATACGTTTTTATGTGGTTGTGAGAAGCCGGATGTGTGCTTTTGTCGGAATATGAATGCTCTCATGTGATCACAATTCGCCACCGACTGTGAACGTCCTCGAGCGGATAATTTAGCTGCTGAAGTGCATCTTCTACATATAAATCATCTGCGCTCCAGTCATCCATCTCCGGAAGTAGGGGCGCTTCACCAACTTCCCCACTCAGGATCTCGGAGCGGATCTCAAAGCTCACGAGATGGCATCTCGTACGACAGATGTCTTACGAAGTTAGAAAGAAGAGGGCGTTGAGAGATCATGAGAAGCGAGAATGGAGGAAACCTGAATAAGCTGACAGCCACAGACGGGTTATTTCCCCCCCCCTCCCCCGTGTATTCGATACGGAGCTCTCGGATCCCGAAACGCAGCATTCGACGAGATTAGCGGGCCTGGGATTGCGCATAAATCAAGGCTTGTCCACATCTAGAAACTGGAGTACGCCCACGGGGGACCCGTGACCGAGATTCTGAATTCTCTTCAAAACGACCCGCACCCATCGTTGCGGTGCTCCGATGTCACTGATGAGGGATTCTCTCTGGACGCATCCCATGAGTATTGAGCCCGTGATTCGATCAGCGTGAACTTGCTAGCACTCTCACGCCTGGGGGATGCTCAACCCACTTCCCCCGGCCAGATAATCGAGGTCTGTGATTGTTTGGAGGACGGAGCTGCCCTCTCCCACTCTCCTGAGGAGGTTCTCCGCGCGGGGATCCGGTATCGGAGCTCGATCAAACATTGAGAGAATTCTTTGAACTCGTGCCGGAGACACACGCTCCCTCACGTTTTGAGTTCCTGCTCGGGACGGTAGCACGTGCGGAGCAGGTCGCGACGACCACTCAGCCTCTTCATTGGTTGGTCTGGAAACTCAGGGACAGAGACTGCTACCAACTCACTCTCTGATACGCCACAGCAGCCTCGGCAATGCTCCGTCGGGTGAGGAGTCGGGTCATTCCTCTCCTTGATGCTTCCGTTTCGAGGATGCGAAGGAGAGATAAGAGGAAACCACCGACCGCTCTACTCGCTTGGCAAATGGTGAGGTGCAAACAAGCGAAACTTTGGTGCGGATTTTCCCGCTGTGGCCGATTCTGGGGCTGACTGTAATCGATTCCGCCTTCAACTCGCCGGAGTTTCCCGGTTAACTCACATGATGATCCGATCCCCAACTCAAGCACAGTGCAATGTTTCCGTCTCATGTTCCGAAACAATTGCAACTTTCTCGGTACCTCCGATTGCGATTCCCGCGCAGTTCGTGGTCCTCACGTCTCTGCTTGGAGCCGTGGCTCGGTCTGATCGATTCAGGTGGTAACGGGTCGCAACGCTCGCCCCATGCGTCCTACATGGCTCGCGGGAAAAAGTTTCGCTAATCTTCTCGAGGCTGTGATCAGAGCAGAAGTTTCACTTTCGTCGTACGGTCTGCGTGCATCGGCCTTCGCGGGCTTTCACCGTGGAGTGTGTTTATCTTGTTCTTACCCTGATTCTGTTCCACGGGGGGAACGACCGCGAAGCTCTCACAGTCTTCGAAGGAAGCGAGTGTTGCAGAGGGAAAGAATTCAGAAGCTGCGATTTTTCCTCATATTCACCTCTTTGTTAGAGTATTCGCTCGAGATGCGACCCCTCGTCCTCCTCGAGAGTCTCTTCCGAGACTTCGTGTGTACGCCTCCTCGGAGAACTCGCAATCGAAGTCTCCTCCTGAGAAAGTGATGAAGTGAAGGAGCGCCGCGAACTTTGAAACCTTTTCCTCTCAGTTGGATGCGTCAAATGACCCCCGACGAGAAGAAAACGTTTGCCGCTGTCAAGAATATAGCCGTAGGAAACGTAAACGCCATGGATGGACTCCACTGAACGCAAACCCGCCGAAGGATATTTCCCGTTGCTGTGTTGGCGAAAAATAAATCCGCGAGAGACGCAACGTTTCAGATGCGTCGCCAATTCCTTCCAGTGGCAACCGGGGCAAATGCATGAAACGTCGACGGAAGCCTAGGAAAGCTACCGGTTGCTTTACCTCCCCCCCCCCCTTCTTCTCTCCCTCCGTGGGGATTGCAGATCGACGCGGAGTAGGTGAGGTCTTGCTGATAACGCATTCGTTGAAATAACTTTTGCATGTAGCTATCTAGACGAAAGCGGACCCCGGTTTTCATTTAATGGAGAACGTACTCGTGCTCATTGATCTTCGTTCAAATTGGTGTGGAGAGTTCCCAGGCGTGGACGCTCGCACAGAACCAATCTGGACGAAATATGCATTTAAGATATGCATGAGCTTATTCTACGACGGCTCCTCCACTCTCTCGTTTCTCCCTCTTCTGCTCTATCTTCAATCTTCCTGTTCTCTCTTCAACCTTCCACGCAAAATCGAGATGTTTGGAAGGTCACATGACCGTGGCATACACTGAACGGGTCAAGTCAGTCGGAAAATAAACTTGAGGCGAGTCGGAGGCGGCAGACATCTCCCGAGACTTCGAAGAATCCTTTTGTTCCTTTCGTGGAATCGTCGCCGAAGCACTGTGCGTCAACCTTGGTCGGCTATGAGGCTCAGATTATTCTGCGGATCCACCGGAGAAACGGTCCACTGGAATTGTGCATCTCTGCTCTGTCATGCTTGTAAACTACGTTCTGATTGACACGCCTCGTGGAAGCTCTACCTGGAGATAAATTGAGGCTGGTGATTTTGATTTACATGTCAAAGCAGCGACGGAGTGAGTGAACGAGGGACGGGCGGTTGATTGAGCGACTTCACAACTCCAGAGCAGGCTCCTGCTCTCTGACAGAGATATCTTGATCAGAAGTCATCACTTGCATGCTGAGATCCGAGCGTCGTGATCCCGCAGACTTCACGAGTCAACCCTTTCTCACTACCCTGATTTGCCTTACCGCTTCGTATTTATCAAAGGGGAGCACTCTCGACTTTCAGGGGCCGGGGGATGGTTAGAACGCCGTGCTGATTCTCTGGATTCTCCTCCCGCGAACGGGCGGAAGTCTTCGTCGAATTAACGGAGCATGCCCGCGATGGCTTCCTTCCCTAGAATGTTGTATTGCTGATTCCTAGTGGATTTGAGCTCAGGAGTGCTCAGACGTTTCTTTCTCACTCGGAAAATTGTCCAATGCCTTGCGAAGCCTTATAGGCCCCGCGTGAGAGCGGAGAGACGTGCGGGTCACATAGCAGGTCGAACTTCCGCGCTTCAACAACTATTTATTGCAAACGCCTCATGAGGCCCCCAGCCAAGAACCACTCAAAGCCATGGCTGGAGACTCGACCGTGATAACCTCCCTTCCACATCCATGAGAAGAGGGACATCTTTGCAGAGTATCTGTCCTCGTTCCTTACCGTTTTATTCGTTTTTCAACTTTGGAAGACAAAGTCCCGCACGAGCGGTTGCTCGCTTTCATATTCTCGGCTGCTGTGAGCGTGTTAGTCGTGGTTTTCCGGAACCCCAGGGAAGCTGAACCACGGCAGATGAGGGTAGGAAGAAGGAATAAGTGTTCGCTCTTACCAGGTTGTCACTTGGCGTGCTGGGCCGGGTCGGTGAGGGCGAGATAGAAGGATGACTCGTCTGCGAGCCTCCGTACTTGGAAGTTGACGCATTCCCCCCATGGGGACCCTGGAAAAAAAGACCGCACAATTCCATTACCACAAAAAGAGAGGGAGACGAAGCCAAACTCTTCGTCCACGTTGATCTTCACGGCTGTTGACCCCGGATTGAGTCTGAAATTTCGGTCAGCAGGGATCTCAATACACACGTTGTGACCCTGAAACGGCTCAACTTCATGGAACACCCGTCGTTCATAGTTGAGCGCTCCGATTTCGTTCTCTCGGCTGTAAACATGAATAGACGGTCTCGGATTCCCTCGGGCTTTTCTCGGGCGGCAGCGCTTGGCGGGGAGCCATTATCAGTCTGGGAAGGCTTTGCGTTGAAAAGAGTCCCTTTAGCTCAGTGCCTGCTGCGGGCTAAATCGCAATCGACTTCCAATATACGGGCTCAATACACCTAGCGGAACTACCGGATGTCTCACAGCTCGTCTCCGCTTCCTATTTTGCCCCCTCTGGCCTGTCGCTCGCCGTGCAGAAGCCCTGCTCTCTCACGTCCACCTATTCTTCGTCCTCTGATTCCATCCTCCTCCCGAGGCTCCGAAGGCTTGGAGGGAGGCCAGAGATGAAACTGGGGTTTAAAGGATCAAAATTGCTCCCAGAGCTCCCCCGCCTTTGGCTGCGCTCGGAGCGCAAGTCGTTCACCCTTCCCTTGGCGCTCTTTCTACGACGACGCGTTTTGCTCCACCTCTATAAGCTCTTGCAGGTTTGTCGAACAAGTCTGAGGCGAGCCCCCTTGACAGTCTTGAGATACTCCTTGGATTTGGATGAATATCGAGGATGTTCAGCATTCTTCCGAAGCCTAATACACGCTGTTCCGTATCCGGAATCAGCCGAGCTCAGTCAGAACCTGGTTCGTAACGAAGGAGATACTGAGCCTGATAGACCAGTGGCTCGTTCTCACTTTTCAAGTCAACTTATGAACTCCGAGCGGCGAGCTTTTCCAAAGCCGTATCCGATTCGGATTTTTCCCCGACCTTCAAGCCTCACGGGGAAGGTCGAGGTTTCTGAATCAGTGCCATGCTTGCGTCGAAGGCAGTCTCCAATCGGATACTCTCAGTATCAGCTCTCTGAGGAGAATCCTCTAGTGGGGGTGGGAGTCGGGGACAAGGAACAGCTCAATATCTGGTTCGGATCAGGGCCGGGAAGGTGTTGGAAGCCGTCGATTGATATCGATTTATCCAGGGCGTAGCGGAAATTCTCGCCAGTGGTGTATGTAACTTTTTTTTTGTTTTTCCGGCTGAACCTCTCAGCCAGCCCTCAGAAGTGTCCCGGAATCACCTTTCGGTATTGCTTCAGAAACACTCCCTATCGCCTCGCAAATCCCATTGCGGGCGGTGGGCTTGGGTCTTAAGATGGTTCAGATTCAATTCTGATATAAATTGAATCCTCTTTTTACCACTCAAGAAATTTGTTGTCCCGGCCGGGGATCGAACCCGGTGTATGTAACTTGTGCTCGCAGTACCGGTTCGATGTCTCTCGTGCTCTTGAGCTCGGGCTCCCTTCGGCTTCGACCGGTTCTTCCGCTCCAGAGAGTCATGCGAAAGTCATAAGATTTCCGATCGAACAATGCATCTGGCCTCATCAAGGGGCATCCGCTATTTCCGGAGCGTCGACTGTACGAAGTGAGCTTCCAAGAAGTCGTCACGCATCGCCTGCCGACGAACGGGCCGACTAAGCAGAAGGATCCTGAGAGCAATAGCGCCTCGAGTGCACAGGGCCTCTTATGTGCTCGCTGAAAACTGAGCATAAGTCAGAAATAGCATCGAGAACAACGTCGGACGAATGCGATTTACGCCGTAAAGGAGCAAGGAGAGAGATGTTCGCAGTAAGAGCATGAGAGAGAGAGAGAGGGGGGACGGAGTACGTGTGGGCAGCTGGTGAGGTGGTAAAGATAATGAGGAGGATGGGGCGAGAAACAGAAATAGTTGGGGAAGCAGAGCAGGCCGGGGCAGAGTGGGACGAGAGGATCGATTCGAGTTGGGCAAATACAGCGCTCGGAAGAGAAGGTAAAATAGGCAGACGAGTGAAGAAAATGAGGGTGAGGGAGAGGGAAGATAAGACGAAGGGGTGGAAAGTCAGAAGTGAAAGAGAACACCGCGGAAGGGGGACGCGAACGACGAAGCAGGGATGAGAAGAGCTGCGATAAACTTGGAAGAAATGAAGACGAAGAGGGAATTGAGATGGAGAAAGGACCTACAGTGAGAGTCTGTTACTGATGCGTCTCGCAAAGTGGTCAATGTTCTGAGGACGCGCCATGAAGACTTTTGTTTCCCCGGGTTTCCTGAGATGAGCAGTCGCAGACCTCTCCACTCTCACGAGTTAAGCAGACTGACCCTTGCTGCTACGGCCTCTTCTACCCGATCGGTCCTGATTACCGCTCTAGTTGCCTCCCAATCTCTCCAAGATTCGCGTTCGGCACGATGGGCTCCGATATCGGGATCATCATCATCATCGTCTGCCCACTCCGCCTTCCAAGAACGGTGTCTAAGTTTCCCCCGCGTCGCGATATATGATACCCCCAGTGAAAAGGTTCTGCGCAGATGATCCCTTTCTAATGTTCGAGTCAGTTACGGCAAGTATATATCCTCATTCCACACCGAGTGCGCCAGAAAAGATCGACAGAGCCGAAAACTAGCGTGGCAGATCTCGGAGCCGAAATTGTCCACTGGCCGGAAAAAATCAAATCTTGAAACTGGAACGTTGGAGCCTCAGCTACTTGTTTGCTTCCATCCGGTTTTCCGCGGTGAGTTAATTTCAGTTCTCTGCGTCGAAGTCAGAGACAGTACCATCTGACCTCGCCTCTTGGACCAGAGGCGTGAGATTCCCCCACGTCGAGCTCTGGAGACTTGCGCCCTGAGAGATTGGGGAACATGGGTGTCGTTCCCGAAGTGAGAGCTTGAGCATTCAGAAGAGTTTCGCTGCTTACGTACGACCATTAGAACCTGGCACCGTGAGTCGCAATGCGACTTCGATGCATACCGCGCTGACCAACCAGCTTGCTGGTCGGGTCGGTATGTCATGTGTTCGGCAAGCTGGTGTTCGTCGTGATTGAGGGACGAGGGCAGAGGTAATCCGGGACCTGCAAGGTTCGGTGGCAAGGCGATGAGCTGCGCCGAGAGTGCGAAAACCCTGCAGGAGCGCTGGACGCGGTCATAGTTCAATAATCACCCATGAAAGAGTGCCCAAACCGTCTCTGCACACGAGTTTCCAGATAAGCTCGGAGAGTCCTCGAAACTCCGCACCATCGGTCATCATCTACACAGATGAATAAACACGATCGAGCGCGTATTGGATGTCCTCCCCCAGCTGGCTCTCCCAAGCGAGAACATTTTGGGGAGACCTCAGGAGTGGTTAGCAATTCGACCGGAGTTCTGCCCAGGCGCTGACTCGTTTGTTCCCGCAACAAGTTCCAGCTCATTCCTCCGCGGTCGTTTGTCCGACGAATTTCAACCTTCTATTCTGCGGGGCCAGCTTGGCGGGCTCGAGTGTTCCCGTGGTTCTTAAGAAAGGCCGCAATGTATCATTTCTGGCCAACACTATTTGGTGCCCGAGAAATCCCATCAATCTCACTGACGGTTCCACAAAGAAATAATCGCCGCTCGATCCCCTAGAGCGCGGAATCGAGAGCCCTCGCTGTTTCTGGAAGAGCGAGGAAGAATGGATCCAATATAGACAAAACCTAATGAGCCTGGAAGATCGACGCACTTGATGATGACGTCTGCGGGAGTCGGGAACACTTTATGAAACGCCTCTTCGGAAACGAAGACATTACATAGTGAGTCGCTCCCTCGCAGTCTCTGAAATCACAAGAGAACCGGTCGCGTCACAAGTCGGAACTCGTTTCTGAGAGTCATAACCCATTCGTTGAGTCCATGTTCCATTCAGAATGTCCTAAAACACTTGGAGTTTCTGGAACGTCCCGTCACACCGGGTTCGATCGTGTTTGAAATCTTCGGAGGAAGGATTATCCTCCACTCCGACGCAGTATTTTCACCTCGATTTTTCCTCGCTGAAACAGATTCTGGTACCTCCAGACGGATGATGATGATGATTTTCGGAATAACATGATATATGCACACACGAACAACCACACCGAGTCGGGCTTGAGCCAGCTTGATGAGTTTTATTATTGTAGGATCGAATAACATCTTAAGGCATGCATCAGAAGGAGCCGTCTCAATGTTGGCGTGTCCAGAAGGGGAGATGAGGGGCTGACGAATCTTTTCTCTGAAACGCAAGCGGCGGTGTCAATCTCACCCGCTCACACTCTGACTCCGACAGTGGTTTCCATAGTTCACGTCCTCCTCGGGCCTGAGCAGGGGGAATGAGTCGGAGTGGATGTCGCAAGCCGACCAGCCTGACAGCAGCTCACCCGGAGCTTGGGGAGGAGACGTGACATCGATCCCAGGGGAAACTTCACCGGATGTAGGCCAGTCGACTCTCTGATTCGTTGATCACCCATTTAAATCAGGACCATCGGCTCTCGTCGCCAATCACATTTCACTGAGCGCGAATTCTGAACACTTCCCAGCTAGCGACGTCATCTGTGTGGAGAAGCATGAGCCCTTCGAAAGTATCTGTGCCTAACTGGGATTCCCCAACTCGATTCCCTCCCCAGTAACTCTTACTGGACTTCCGGAATGGAGTACTGGAGCGAGACAGAGCAGAACGACGGACTCAGAGACAGGCGAACTCGAGCGTGAGTCCTCTCGTTGACATGCAAACCTTCAACTTTCTTCCCGAGCTGTCTACACATTCTCGGAAAGTTTCCCGACACATCTCCTCCACCAATGTTTCATCGGGATCAGCATTTACGCGTCAGTGAGCTGCGATCCGAAAATCCAGTTTTCAAGGCGGAGGATTAGAAACCAAGAAATCTGACTGATTCAAGTCACCGGAAATTCTCCCGTTGTAGGCTGGCGAGCCCTGCCGTCGGAAGTTATCGACAAGCGGCCTTTGGGATCATTTTTCCTGACTCGTCCCCGAACAAAAAGGAATCTCGCAGGCTCAAGATCTGACGGGAAGATCCGAGGTTTTGGTAACTAAAGTGGATCATGTCATCTCACCCCGATTTTCAGATTTCATTGTTCTGCTGTCAAGGAGGATCTCGGTCGCTTTTTTTCTCCATACAATCTTAATCGACAGCGCCACCATCGGGATTTGATTCTCCCAACCCGTCCGCGAGCTCCGTCCCGATATCCCGTTCGCTGAATTAGCGCGGAGTCTTTGAAGCACGTCCGGTGCGGGATTCATTGCTTCGTATATGACACGTTAGAGAAGTGATGGAGGAAGACGACTCTCATGAAATGCAAATGTTCTTCGCTGTGCGTAAAAAGTATTCCTCGAGGACACGTCGCCGAGCTGCAATTAAGGAACGGGAAGCTTGAGACGTCACCCTTGACGTCTCCAAGGTCACCCGTTGCAGGTGGGATCCCGGGATCGGCTGTTGGCGTGACGCCCAAACTCCGAATGAACCGCCGTGTCGTCATGGGGAACGGGGCTCGACACACGAAAATGGAAGTTCCGCTCGCCTGAAATAACTGGCACATTCGCCAACTGAATTCTGGATGCTAATGGATCTTTCCTCCTCGAACTCAGCTCGGTATCCTCCAGTCCACCCTTCCGCTCGCCCATCCGACTCGGATCCAGAGGCAGAGAAGGGGGATGGTGAAAATAATTCATTCCCTATCGATTCCGACGGCCGTTTCCTCTTGGCATCAAAAAGTTTCACCCCACTCAAATAACTCGGGAACGCCAGCGAACATGTTTGAAACGCTGCTGTAGAAAATTCTCCATCGGTTCTGATGCACCGTAATGCACAGTGAAGTTTCGAAATTTCAGGAACGACCTTGTTAGCGTCGATTGAGTCAGACTTCAGTGCTTTTCCTCCCGAGTTGAGTGTCGCTTGTGGAGGGGCACCTACATTGCGGTACGGTCCACGTTTGGGTTCGCTGGATTCCTGCTTCTTCTGAGGCTATTCGGAACAACGTCTCGGTCGATATGATACCATTGCCCCAGAGTCGTGGTTCATAAATTGATAATGTGTATCATTAATATTCATGTGAAAGTTCGTGGGGTTTTCAGGGGAGAACACCGTAGGAACTTTTCCGACGACCCTAGTCGGCTGGTTCGACTCTGTGGATTCGAGTGCAAGGCCACTCCGTCGTGTCCATCGCTCCAATTCTTGAAGTGAGAGGTCAAAGCAGGGCCGAGGGATTCCACTCCCAGAGCGGAGGGCAGGACGGACATCGCCAGATCACCGACTTGCGTCACCTTAAGATCCCCATTATCCACTGGGCCTTCGATATGCGAGTAGAATAGGACCGCAGACATGGAAACGCTTTCCGGCGCGCCACGTCCCACCTACTTGGCCTCGACATGCTGTGACCCGTTCTCAACTTATGCGTTCCTCGACTCAAGAATGACCTGTTCTCAGTCAACAACCCCCATGTTGTGTGCATTCCTAAGCAGCCTCTCGTTATCTAAATGGTCGGTGGCAACCGCGGAACTCGACATAACTAAACCCGGGGTGATACTTCGCCGAATTAAAAAAGAGAAAGAGTCCGAAAATTCAAATCCTCCCATGTAGCCTTCTCTGTAAAACATCACCTCCGTTGACGAACCCAGGTTTGCGGCCATGCCCAAAATCGTGAGCATGAAAAACAGAGGTGATCAGTTCCGGAAGCCTCAGTCTAATCATAGCCAGTCAGGACTGCTGGAACCGTGTTGAGGCACCTCCGACAAGATAGGCGAGAGGCTAGCGTGCTACTGGAGTCATCCCGACGCTGTCTGGGCGGAGGCCGCGGCCGTGGGTTCGCGGCTGCCGAAAACGACTCCTGTTCCCAAAACGCGAACGCCGGTGCCCCGGCCAGGCTGGGATAACCGCCCTGGAGATGCGGACGAAAACAGCAGATGCGATCCCGTAGTCTGCAAAGAAGCTTCTCTTGCGACTTCTTCGCGTCTGGAGATGCCGGTCGCACCCCCTGAAAGCGCGCTCGTAACGTTTTGGATTTAGGCGTAGCGAATGCCGAGCGGTCTATCCTCGCGGAACGGGCCTTTGATGAGTCACGAAACAAGAGGACGTTACCGTTGAAGCACCCACGCGAATGATTTTTTTATTTCGCAGGGCACGACCTCAGCTCGAGGTTGCAATCATGCAACCTAGCATGTGGCTGTTCCCAGCCCGTATTTTCGACGGCTCCCTGGGAAGCCCGGGAGCCGGTTCGAGTCAGAGTGTTCCTCGGCGCATGAGACTTCAGTTTTTCGACTCGAAAGTCGCTGTCGCGTCCGACAAGATAGAGAACGGACTCCCCCGTCCCCGACAACGCCTAATATGGGAGAGAGCTGTTGCCTGTTTTGAAACATCGACACGATGCTCTGACGTCTCGGGAGTTCTCACTCCGTCCTCCGAGCGACAGCTTCCAGGTGAGTCGGCATTCGTCGCGACAGGCTCGTGGGATAATGGAAAGCTGGGTCCTTCGCCACAAGGCGGATTCCGATGCAAACGGCATGGTTTCATGAGAGAATTCCATATCTGTGGATGGGGCGGCCGATCATTCGGTGATCGATCAAGCCGTATCGAGTTTCTCGTGGCAACGTCTGGCGAACTAACGACCGATTCCTCTGTTCCTGCAATGGTTTGGTTCCGAACGTGGGTGGCAGGAGGGTGGATGGGTGGGTGGATGTCTGGCGGAGTGAGAGCCGTGAGTGCTACTCGTGGATAGTCCATCAAAGCTCTCGCCAAAGTTGCGATATTTTCAACGAGCATTACCTCACAGACAGGCCGCCGGGTATCTCGAGCGTTCGCTCTGCTTCGCCGTTGGTTAGAAACAGCGCAGATAGGGATGATATACTATGACACACCGGACGTCACTCCCCACGCGGTTGAGGCCATTTCGTGGCTGCAACAAACTTGCCATCTCGTTGCACTTTGTTGGAGTCGCGGAGTGTTTCGGTCGCAGGCCTGCCCGACGCCGGGAACGAGAGTCTTTCTTAAAACTTCAGGTGAGCTCGCATTTATCCGGCCTCCAGATTTCCACTGCGATCATTTCCCGTGAAGAACGCTCATGGAGTTTGGGAGATGCCGCTGCTCTGAGCGTGTTAATATTCTTACCGGCGCTGTTTTCTCTCGCTTATCTCGATCTGGAAGTTCGTGTTGCCGAGAAATAATTTCACGGAACTCGAACACGGAATGAGAGCGGCTGACTTTCCCCATTCTCGCTGCGAGCGCATTCCAGCAATCACTGGTTCGCTTAGCTCCTCTAGTGTGAATAAGAATGCTCGATTCAATGAGTGCTGACATTCAGTTTAAAAAATGTTTTTGACCGCGGCAGAGCGGCGTGGCTCGTTCAATGCCCGGAACACAGTTCACGGTTCAGGCACACCTGAGGTTCTCCAACGTGACTGTGTCACACTTGGTGGTGTTGTCCTATCCGAGTCGGTCAACCCAATCGAGGTATGATCATTTCGAGAGTCTCTCATCGTGCTCCGTTTGCTTGACATCGAAGGGTGAACATTTCCCGCCAAAAGGCTGGCCGGCGCGAGGCGGCACTGATGGCGACGACGATACAGCTGTTGCGAATGGTGAAAACGTTGCGTTCCATCAGTGGTATCGGGCTTCCGGTTCCTGCTCGCTCTGCCTCTCCATTTGTCATGTCTCTATCTGCGAAACAGATCATGCAGCAAAATATGAGCGATCTCTCGACTCGATCGACTCTGGAAGTTGAACATGCGCCTCACTCGCTTTGCTTTCCCCATCATTGTTCCGTATACACTCCCGCTGGAGTTGTTTCTATTCGACGGAGCAACGCATTTCCGACAATTACCGAAAGTCACTGCGCCATGCTCGTTATCTTGAGGTTCGACCGCTGCGAGAACACCGACAGCTCCATCAGCTTCATCCTCAATTAAGTCGTCCGGGCTGTGACTCGATCAGTGTTGCGCGCGGAAGTCGGGGAACGGATGTTGGCGCAGAGCTGCGAATGAATTCCCGATGTCCGGAACTCGAAACCGCTTCGTTTACTTCTGTCACGGGATGAACTTGATTCCTGCTCTCTCCAGGGAGTAACTTGCTCGTTGAGTGTGCGAACGGAAAATCGGCGTGGAGCGAGAAACTTTTCCGAACATCGAGTCAGGAGTCGTCGTCGGAAAGCGTATGGATGCCAGGATGTGGTAGATTCGGCCGATTCAGTGACGTGGCGCTGGGGACCGTGGGTTTGATTTCCGAAGGATGGTGGACGCTCCTGGGATAGTTGAGGGGCGACATTCCGAAACGAGCATGATCGAGCATCCCTTCTCCACTAGACGCATTCTTTGGAAGAGCGATCACACCCTCGATGCACCTCAGTTACTCCCAATCTGGCTGGCCGGGGAGTCCCGCGATCTTTCCAAACCATCACCAATCGAGTAATCGTCGGAGGCGAACAAGCTATACACTCTTCACCAACTCAGCTGTGACACCCGGGCGGCTCGTCCGCTCCACGGTTTCGTACACCTCTCTGCGTCTCTACAGTGGATCCGAACAAAACATTCATCAGATCACCAGAAAGTTTGTGAGTTGACATGGATGCTCCTCAGCAGTGGCGTATCGAGCTCAAGCGGCGCCCGGACCAAACCGGCAAAAATGCGCCCCCCCCCCCTCTCCGAGCCCGCGGGAAAACTCGGTGAGCCATCGCAAGAGATGAGAATGAGCCTTCATTGCGGCGGAAGGGTCTGGGCGGTTTCTGTCCATGGTACACGGATTTCGCTGAAAATTACACCGAGGCATCCCGACGTGGAGTGGAGCTACCACAGCAAGTTTCAACCTCCGGCGATCTTCCGTTCGCTACAAACAATGAAGTTAAGTCTTGAAAAAAAAAATTTGAGATCGTCATATCTCGAGAACCACGGGGGCTACAGCGCCGATAGACAATTTTTCGGAATGCTCTCGCCAAGGGCCATCTGCCGACGTTATAGGATTTGAGATCGGTCGATCGCTTCTATGATTTTGGTACTCGAAGTGTAACTTCCCGGCGAGTGGCCACTCCGGTAAGTACCTTGAAATATAGTCCTAGGACCCTCCCACGTGCTGGGGAAATATCAGCGAGATCGAAGTGTCCCTTCCCCATTCATTTCATAAAAGTAGTATGTCGATCAGACCAGGGTTTTGCTCTGTCGCCTCGAAGCGTCACCGAAGCTGCCTGGAGCTCGCTGTACAACGTTGTTTCGAAGTAAGGGATCTCGGCACGCCTCGGAGACAAGAAGAAAATGCACTGTCTTCTGCGTAGAAAATACTTCCCATGAGCTCCTACGTCAATCTGACC
This sequence comes from Phytoseiulus persimilis, assembly GCA_037576195.1. Taxonomy (NCBI): domain Eukaryota; kingdom Metazoa; phylum Arthropoda; class Arachnida; order Mesostigmata; family Phytoseiidae; genus Phytoseiulus; species Phytoseiulus persimilis. The sequence goes on along the minus strand of CM075101.1, from coordinate 53,041,499 downwards.
ATACTTCTGAGGGTCTATGGAGGTGATTCCAAGGTCGACCTGACCATAACGCCTATCGCTCATGGGAAGTATTTTCTACGCAAGAAACAGTGCATTTTCTTCCTGTCTCCGAGGCGTGCCGAGGTCCCTTACTTCGAAGCAACGTTGTACAGCGAGCTCCAGGCAGCTCCGGTGACGCTTCGAGGCGACAGAGCAAAACCCTGGTCTGATCGACATACTACTTTTATGAAATGAATAGGGGAGGAACACCTCGATCTCGCTGATATTTCTCCAGCACGTAGGAGGGTCCTAGGACGCTATTTTAAGGTACTTACCGGAGTGGCCACTCGCCGGGAAGTGACACTTCGAGTACCAAAATCATCGAAGCGACCGACCCCCCCCCCCCCCCCCCTTGACACGCCACTGCTCCTCAGCAGGGACTATCCCAGGAAGAGGGAGAGAGAGACCCGATCACCTTTATGCCAATGACTGGCGACTCCAGCTTGCCCGGCTCGAACCGTGGAAACTTCGTCGAACAACATCGCTTTCCGAAACTTCATGACGATGTTGACGGGAATTCCACGATCGGTGGTGTTGGCATCGATTCGAACCCATGTCCGCCAACACTACGATGGGCTTCTCCCCAGAATAGTCATTCTGCCATGAGACCAGTGGAAACCTTTGACAAGATTCCGACTGAGATGAATGAGACGAAGCGCAAATATACGGGTGTCGACACCGATGAAACAACCGAGACCGACGGAGTTGTCTTCCCCTCTCGTGAAATAAGGCTACTTGATCAGCAAGAAGATCAGGATGAGCATATCGATGCAACGCAGGGCTGAGCGCCACGTCATCGTACTGACGAGGCAGTGTCACCGAGATTGCCCGCAAAGTGCGATTCGGAATGAAAAGGTACCTCGGCACTGTACAGGTTTTCTCCTCTTTTTCGAGTTATGAGGAATTCTAATAAGGAGATTTCGGATGTCAGCTTCAAGTTTGTGTCGCATACAGGAACTGAACGTCACAACATCGAAAAAACACTCATTACACTGCCGGACAAAATATTTTTTTCCTTGTAACAAAGAAGTTGACACCTAGGTTAGGGTGAGTCGGGGTGGTAGATTCGGAATTTCTCAACCGGACTCTCAGATTCGCTCTCTGTTATTTCGATTTTTCGGATTTCCATCCCTTTTTTTGTTGGATTCTCGATCTCTGCCATGGACTGAGCCAGGCTCATAAAAACTTGGGAGCATGTGGACATATAACTTTGTGCGATTTGAAGCCACGGTTTCTGAGCTAGGGAGATGAATATTCAATTTTTGTGAGAGAAAACCGAAAAGTTTCCTCTTCTTCCGCTCATGATCCGTTCAGTTCCTAGCCGCAAAAAACTGGAAACAACGAAACCACTCCTCCACCTTGAATCACGGCATCGCGTGTGGGAACATCGAGAAGATGGTTTCGAGTATTTTGGGGCAACAAGCCGGTTTCACCAAAGTCCCGTGCTCCTTGTGTTTTTGAGACAGCCGAGCAGATGACAAACATTGGACGCGAACGATTTGGCTGTCAAGGTGACATCTGAGACCTGGGTGGTGACCAAACATGCTGGCGCGCGTCTCACAAAAGCTCGTGAAGATGAGAGCTGTCAACGGTATCCGACAGGTACCCACATGATCAGGGTTGACTCGCTCGCTCGCTTCCCGCGGCTAGGAGCCCGCCGAGCCCCGAAGTCCGCGGAGCATTGATCCGCGGATATTTCTTTGGTTCCGATAGAAAAAATCATTCTCCCACAGCTACATATCAAATTGGGTCCGATGAAACAGTTCGTCAAAGCATTGGACAAACACAGTTCATTTTTCAAGTACATCGTTCGCACGCTGCCCGCTGTGAGCATCCAGAAGCTTCAGGCGGGGGTTTTAGCTAGCCCTCAAATCCGAAAGCGCAGCGACGACCCTGTTTTCATTGACTCAATGAACCATCGAGAAGCCAATGCTTAGCGGTCATTTGTTCTGGTCCTTCCGAATTCCTTCGGAAACCCGAGAGCTGAAAGCTGCGTACAACTCCTTGAGGACACGTTCGTGAGCTTTCGAGTACTAGGGTGTCGGATGAGCGTCACGATGCACTATCTGCTCCGCCGTCTCGGACGCTCCCCTGAAAATTTAATTGCTATGAGTGATGAACAAGGAGAAAGGTTCCATCAAGACATGGAAGCGAGGTACCAGGGAAGATAGGACATGCTCATGATGGTCGACTACTCTTGGTTTCTGATACGGGATGACCCGGATAGGCCCACTCGAGATAGTCCCTCCCGAATCGTTTGGTAGGTTCCGACGAGTTTCATGGACTTAAGTTTTTTTTGCATAAAAACTGAATGGCTCGTCGTATCACGCTCGGTTTGTCTTCGAATGTTAGCGATAGAATTTCCTATCAAAGAGCTCAACGAAAGTTGGCTTTGCGGGCCATATTTTTTTCGCTTTCGGCCGAAGAAGGGGACTTTTCTGAGATCGGGCTCGCGCAGGAGCAGAGAAAGAATCCAACATGAAAAAATGACGAAGATCCGAAAGATCGGGATAATAAAAGCAATTTAGCTCTCGTTCATGGTTCTGAATGGTTGGGACTTTTCTCGTCGGAGACTCAAGCAGGCGGCGATATTCCGACACTTGCGTCTACCCTTTGGTGTTGGACCCAATCCCTAAATCAGGTCGGTGGTCACTTTTGTTTTTGTCCAATTGTACGCTATTTTCCTTCCCGCGTTGCATGTACGATGGGGTAATGGTCACAGATTCCGATAACGGAGGATGCCGCCCTGGGTGACTGAGACGGAGAAACACGACTTGACTCCGAAGCTTAGCTGCATAGCAGCTCACTCAGTCAGATCACCGAACCTGCTCTTCAATTCTCCAAATTTTTCCCATATCAGCCGCGAGTCCTCGACTTACATCGCTGCACATCTCTGCACGTTCCCGAATGCGGCAGAATCCATTGATGCCCGCATAAGAATTACAAGGTGCAATCGAACATGATCCACGGTCGCCCTGCGGCTGGAGCGAGACTCCGTGGAACTCACGTATCACAGAGCTTCAGCGCTCACGGAATGTTCCAGGATCACTTTCACTTCATCAGCGAGTCGCCGTCGCGAAGCTGCACCACATGCAGCATAGCAGAGGCAGACGACGAGAACCACGAGACTCTCCGATGTGACCCGCTGCGATGCGTGCCGGATCTCGTGCTGCAAGCGCTTGAGTCAGAAGGAAAGTGGGCTAAGGGAACGAGGGAGGATAAAAGGCATTATAGAGAGGAGAGGAGCCCCATGAGGCAGAGCTAGAGTTCGAAGGGGTCGAGCCACCAGGTGCCGCGGTGGGCGTTGGCCAACGTCTCTCTGAATGAAGATGTGAAGTACCTGCGCCGGCTGATGAGGCATCTGATCGCCTAGATGTGATACAAAGCGCCGATCCCTGGTGACCATGGACCCTGTTCCAGACTAGCTCGGAAGGAAAGGAACGATGAAAAACCGTTCTGCTCGATAGACCTTTGATATCATTACCAGTGGTTATATCGAGCCCATTTTCGTTCGTTAACGTTTAGCGTACCGATCTGCTCCTATGCATTTCGGAATTCGATCTCGCAACTTCGAGTCAAGGGCCGAAGTTTAGAATCGTATGGAGGCGTACAGACTCGCAGAGCGGCGGAGCTCGTTCCGGTTTCCCATGTCGGAGATGGCCACGCGTGCCGGGAGCATTCAAAATCATTGAAAATGCTCGCTGCGTAGGCTTGAACTCAGATAGCCGACGACGGAGCGTCCGATTGCATCTTAAACGAATTGTGTCGATTTGCCGATTCTACCCATGGCGCACTTGAGCGAAAAGCGTGTGTGTTTGTGCGTAAGTGTGAGTGTCGTCTGTTTCCAACTGTTCCCCAGCCGCTCCCCAACTGCTCAATTTCATTCGAATGCAGCTCACAGTTCGGCTCTCAGCTGGCGCGTAAGACTCCTTTGAAGACTGCCAAAATATAGGAGGAACCAATCCGAACAAAGAGAGGGCGCTGGACTCTAGACGGAATGTGCTGTGGAGAGATGGCATTAAGCGCTGCTGTGAAAATATAGGTCAGTATGCTAGATGATTCAGGTCGCTTGCAGGAAGTCCACGAGAACGATATATATTACCCGACAAGATCCGGTGAGTATTCACGGCGAACGGGAACGTGAAGCGGGCCGTACTTGCGGCGAGAGCCATCGAGCCAGGTTTATACAGAAAGCAGCGCAAGCGTGTAGCCCGCGTGAACTCGGCAACGGTTCATAGATTGAACTCACGTAGGATGTAACCTACATACATCGTTTCAATCGCTCAATCTCTACCATAGCAAAGACCGAGGACGAGTTTGCTTCAGAATCGAGAACCCGAACCATCCCGTCGTGGATCTATCTTCCACTGCGCCGGTGCATTGCTTTCCCCTATGTCCTGCGTGTCAGAGGACAGGCTCGCCAAAAATTCCTGCGGATAGCATCGCACCTCCGCTCCTACGAGTCCGCCGCTCCCACGCACGAGGCTCCCTAAAAGTGCGGCGCGGTGGTCCCATACCGGAAGTTGGTCATCCTCTGGCGCCAAAAGTCCGAGAGATCATTTCTGGCTCATGCCTTCAGTACACGCCCAGAATGAATGGGAGCCTTGGCTTCCGAGCTCCTCGGTCCGGCCATCATCAGAGCTCGTTGCAGTAGATCGGGGAGGGACGCTGAATGTAGGATAGAACCAAACTGGAAGGCTGGCGATCGAGAGACAGGAGAACGTTTCATCGGCCTCCATGGGGTTGAGGTTTCTGAAGGATCGTGAATCAATCGAAGATAGTGACCCGCGGCGCTGCGAGCCGGGGAGAGAGCCTGCCGTTGATCTAAGTTCCTTGTGAAGGACTAAGGCCGCTTGTGTGGCGCTGCATGAGGAAGCCTAAACATTGATGTTTTCTCGAGCGGGAAGTCAGAGCATATGTGGTGGGTCCCATCCTGGCAGGGAGCGTATTCGATGCCATTCGAAACAGATCACTCGTGCCTCTGGTACCAGAGGCACATCAACTCCCTCGCCGGGGGAGGAAGCATCATTGCGGGAAGCAAGGCGAGGACTCCGACCACTGATTCCTCGACAGAAGCTGATCGATTTGGGGAACTCAGCCTCTTGATTCTGATGAGCCCGAGCGCAGCTACTCCCATTCGATGGGCTGCGTTCAGGGAACGCTGTGGCCGACGCAGAGCGTACGCCGTCGAGATTCGGCTTTGTTTCCCAATTGCGGTCGGAGAGATGAAACCGTCTACTATTTTCTCTTGGATCAAGCCCTCTACAAAGGTTTCTCAGAGTCAACGATCTCCAGAGAACTCAAGCTAACTGTCGAGTAATCCTAGACTACGTTGCAGCATCAAGACTATCTAGTGGTAATCGACCAAAACAGTTGGAAGCAGGATTGATAGGATGAGCCTCAGATTCGGAGAGGGCGTCCGAACATTCCATTTTGCTTTTTGTTCGTTGCTCTCCTCCGGTGTTCGAACGTGCCGTGTTTCCATCCACCCTAGGTCTATGCTGGTCACCCGGCCGCTCGAATTCCCCCAGTTCCTCCAGCAAAGGAAAGCATGGAGAGGATCTGCAGACAAATCGCGGCTCGAGCCCCGGAATGACGGCTTGGATCGGACGCGCTCACCACGAGAGAATCGGACGGCAACCGCCGGCGGGGGCAAAGCAAGTCGGAGAGAGGCGATGATGGATAGACTGGAAGGAGGCGAGACATCAGGAAATGGAGGCCAATAGGAAGAAGGGGTTCCGCTGTCGAAACAACACACTCTCGCGTCGTTGGTTTTCGACCGCAAGATTCGCGAAGATTGGTTCTGGCAGTCGGGAGAAACGACGCCGTCGCGGCAGCACAGCCGAGCAAACGAAGCTGAGCCAGACTGAGGGAAACGGAGAATCAAGGGTTCCCAACCGACGGTCGGAGAGGAACCAACTTTCGCTGGAGATTGTCATAACGAGAACCAGAGCGATTTGTTCACTTGGATGTGTATTCGAATTGAGCTCCAAAAATCCACGCCGAAATTCCAGTATCGCGAATCGATTCAGTACGGACCAGCGTGCGACGTTCATCTTGCATGATCCGACCAGCGGGCTGATTCGGGTCTGTTCATTAAGAGACCTCCGTCCAAGATGGCGGCACGAATGAATCGTCGAGGCTGTCCGGCTTCCAGCTCTACAGCATTTGAATCGGGTATCGAACAACCCCACACGACAGCGACTCGGCACCGGGCGTAACTGATTTCATCGCACCCAGCCTACTTCATTGATGCGCCTTCATCTTGGCCGGTGGGATCAACCACGTGATTCGACAATGTGCTTAGAGAGAGGGTGAACACTGAATATAACCAATAGAATGCCATCAGCGCCGGTCATCGCAGCTGGAGCCGAGCACATAAGCATTGGCAGCGCCAAATCTGGTGTATGGTGCGACAATATTTTCCACGACTCACGAACTCCTTGAATCGATATCAGCGGCAGTGTGTTGACCGAAGCCCTCCCGCGCACGGCGGGACTCCGAATCAGTTGGAGCGACGGGGCTGCAACTGACGACCGGGCATCCCATACGTAGTTCACCTTGAAATACCAAGAACCCAAATCTGAAGGTCCAGTATCGCCGTGAACTGGCTCTGGCTCCTAGGAAAAGCGAGAACTCGATCGATGTTATCTCTCTTACCTTCGAAGTCGACGATCCTACAGCAACTTCAAGACATGGATCGACATCGATGGAATCACTCGCAGTGGTTCTCTGTTACGTATTTTTTTGGTCTAATCACTGCTGATAGCTCGTCTCGTTTTGAGAGATCGTTCGACTTTTTTTTCGTGCGTCAAGTACGTGGTCCGCGGCTGTAGATCGAGCACTTTCAACGTGGAAAAGCGGAGAACTTCTCATCGGAGAACTCCACTTTCATTCATTCCTTACGCTGGCATCATAATGTTTGCGTTGAACTCGCCAAACAATCGCTGCGAAAGGTGATCATCAGGACCCGCAGCTCAAGCTTCCTGCTCTAAATAACTGAAATAACGAAGGTCAAAATCACAGTCTTGGCCATCAGCATATGATGCTCCCGCACGGAGTTGCAGCGGTTGGAAAACTTCCAGCGATTCGAGCTGATCGGGAGTCCACCAGCGATCGCACCGACGACCCTGCGAATTCTAAGGGTCAAAGTAGGAGCTCCCAGAAGCCCAGCAAAGAGGTCGCCGACGCAGAGGGAGCGCAGTTCCTTGACCCGGAGGCACGACGGAGTCCTAACACACACCGCTCGAAAGATGTCTCTTCTGATGATGAGAAAGGTGAAAGTATCGAGATCGATGTTTTAGGAAGCGCCTTCACGCCTCAGTCTCGCTCAACTTCGATGATTTGACTCTCTCGCATCGGAGCCCAACTTCTGAGGATGTTAGAGTGTGAATCTCAGCTCCTGTTTGCAGGCCCCCTGCGTAAGTGCCGTGGCAAACTCAAACGGAAATCGCATCTCGCGCGTGACATTTTTGCAATGAAGATCGTCATTGGCGTGACTCTGCTGCTCGGCTGGATCTGGTTCAAGTACTCCCCGAAAAAGGGAGCTTCTTTATCAAGTGTTTATAGTACGGCAACGGAATGATTGAGGCACGACTAATAATCCAAATGGATTCAGCTCTTGAAGCGTATCGTTCACTATCAGACTTATCTCGATTTCCTCCGATTACAGCTGTTGGGACAACCCTAGCGGAGGGCCAAACCAAAGCAAGAGGTGAGCAATCTTCCCAACATCGGACCCAACATATTACCGAAAGTTCCACCAGCGCGAAACTTGAGCCCAGTACTAGTGCAAGTAGTGAATATGATGGCAAGTTCATTTCAATGCATATCCGCCAACCTCCATGAGATGAACGGAAACAATCTTTAGAATACCTGCATTGTGCAATATGGTCGCTCTCAGTAGTAGCCGCTGGGTACGCTCATATCCCCGGGCATCCCCAACGAGCAGGCACTCGGAACTAGGCTCAGGATTATCGTCGGGCAGGCGAAACAACTAGAGGGAGTACGGTACGTCCGGCCCTAGGATTGAATTTTCTTCGACGGAACTGAGTTCACCTCTAGCTCCGTAAATTCACAGATACCCTCCTGAGGGAAGGTGTAGTCCGAACTTTCTCGAAGGTGCTTTGGTTGACAATGAAACAATTGCAAGGAGTGCCCTTTCTCGACACTGAGTTTGGCCGCAGCTCGGACAGTAACTTTAGACATCGGAACAGGCTCATCCCAACAGAAGTTCATTTATATGGAGAGCCTCAGCTGGAAACTCTACCGGGTGAGTGTCCCGAATCTTCGGGTTGTGATGGTCCCATCTTATTGTATTGGAGGAGGAGCGCGCCGAGATCACTCCCCTCCTGCCGCACACTGAGGGAAGTCTCGCTGAGACGTCCCAAAGATACACATGGACATGCACTACAAATCATGCTCGATCATGAGCTGATTCGGATATCAAGACTGATTCACTTAGTGTAGAAATCTCTGCCATGTCAATGGTGGCTGATCATCGTCATGTTTTGGGCCGCGATCGAATCTGCCCCGTGAACCCCACGGATTCAGACTATGCTCGATTCAACCTTTAGCTGACAGGGGTAACCTCGAATTTTTTACTGGCACATGATCTCGAACACCCAACTCGAAACCTTGCACACTGATTTGGCAATAGGGACTTCGCTTATGAGAGTCGAATCTAATCCATGATCATCCCCCTCTGCGGCCTGGAAGGAACTGAACAGTTCAAAAATCAATGTGAAAGCTACCGACTCGAACATCAAACTCAAGCTCTCCCGTATGTAGGGGTACACACTTCCCTCGGGAATGTTCCGAGATTTCCCCGGAGCATGATCAGGATAGCTAGGAAGTTCAGCCATTCATCATTCTACACCTCCCATCCATCCATATGGGGCGATGGACTTAAGAGGACGGGTAGAATTGCAGAAAAGACAAGACTCAAGAAATTGGCGATTTTCCATGCGATCGCTCGCAATCCCTCGAGCTCTGAACCGAAGAAGCGCGTTTGGAGAGCGGCATCAGTAGCTTTTCCCGCATCGATCCACTCCCAAAAGATCTCGATCGTTTGACATTCGCCGTCTCAACGGCCGATCGAGGAAGAACTAGTCAACCTCAAGCTTTTCCCCACCGATCTGTTCGGGTTAGGATTCGCAGCATGTCTTATTCTCTCGGACCTCTCTTCGCAATGTTAGGACCGGGAAGAGGAGAACTCCAGACCACGCTTGACCCCCCTGTGAACATGCATACACACTCTGGAACGCGAAAGAGAGGTATGAAGGAGGCTTGGAGACAATGGTTCGACCAATTATTTTCTTCGCAGACTCCACTGTAATTGTGAAGTACGATCTACGAATGCACAAGGTCGAGATAAAATTCGAGTACAGATGGTTTTCCATCACCTGGCTCACGTGCCAAACGCTGGTTGTGAGCATGCCGTCAGTCTCGACAGTATCAGAGGCATCCAACTGGAGACTCCACATGGTGAATATAACAGTAAGTTCGCCGTTTGAGTTGTTCTTCGATAAACGTATTGTCGGGAAATTGGCTGCCCACCTACCGTAGCGGATAAGTTAAGCACGTGCTTCAAATGAGAACCGGGGAACACCACATAAATTCTAGCTAAATCAGAAATAGCTGCTCCGCTTCTCAACCGACTGCGCCTTGAAATCCATGTTCGCTGTTTCCATTGTTGCCTATTCAATGACATGTCGATGTTGAGGGCCCATCCCACTCAGTCATCATCGAGCACTCCAATATTTAGGAGGGAGAAGCTTCTCGGGTTCGTGCCTGTCCCTGACGGGTTTCTGATGGCTCGGCAGCTTACACAAACATGCATGGATTCGGCTCAACCCAGTCTCTTTCCAGGTTCAACCACTGAGCGAAAATGATATAAAGTGCAGGAGGACCGGGCTCGACAGAGCGTTATACTTCTTTATAGCCTTGAAAAACATCCAGAGGGAAGAAAACCACGTCAGGAGCATCTTCACTCATTACGTTCGAGCTTACGCGACGAAGGAGCTCGTACCAGCATTTAATGAGCGATTCAAACCCTATGATGTAATGTATCCGGTCCTTGACGACAATAACGCCTGAATGGGGAAGTTATACATGTGGCTTTCCTTTAACCCCTCCAAGCAGTGCGGCCCGAAGATGGAATTGGGGACCGCTCATCCTCCGTAGCCAAATTCGGCGTTTGACTTCTTGAGGCACGCACAATGTGAGCTGAGACCGTTTGTCCTGATTATGGTGGATGCCAGTAAAGCTCACCGGGGCCATGAACCTCAACCAGTCAGAATGCTCAACGCGAAGTTCTCAATCCGAGGCTTCCCGGCAACTCAGGGCTCCCGCGGATGGTTTTAAGGTTCAATCGGGGAACTGCTGTAGATCTTCCGAACTCCTGCTAACGCTCCCCGGTGTTCCAAAACAAAGCAATATCGATTTGGCTGCGCAGCTGGATTCCTCAAACACGTGGAAGAGTCTGGTCAGATAATTGACCCTGACCGGGGTCGCGCGTGCGTTTCGCGCCTCTGAAGTTCTGGGTCGAACCAATCGAGGAATTGCGGGACCTTCGCCGGATCATCTGCACTTCCGGAGTTTACAATCCTGATAGTTACGTACCGCGTTCGCACCTGCGTTTTCGGAGCAGGTTCTTCTGTTAACGTTTTGAGCATCACTGAACGCCGAAATTAATCGGATGCTGATTACCTCCTGCGGATTCAGATTTCGAACAGATCTCTTGGTGGAAAGCCGAGTACGCTCCGGCACGCTACCCATTGGACATGGTGGCGTTAGGGACAGTGACTCATTTACAGGAGACAGGAATCCATGAAGGTGCTTTGGAGTATCTCCAAAGCACAAGGATTGTGGAGAGAACGGTCAGCATTACGAAATGCTCGGATTTCCGAACGCCGCCCGCTATCTCGAGCTATCGGAAGGCGAAACCACTTGGTCCTCCTCATCCATGTTACTCGACTTGAGAATTCCGCGAGTTCACACTCGGTTACTTGCTTCCGCAGGGACGAAACCCTCCGTTTCCCGTAGTTTTGCCGAGTCTCTCTCAGGAGAAGACGGAATAACATCGGGATTGGTTCTCTTGTGGACAAGTTTTCCTCTAACGCGAGTCTCCCATACACCGAGATTGCACCACGACCTCGCATGGGAATGGAATCGAAGTCTCTATGCGGTTCGCATACTGCGGCTCATATGTGGATTCAACCGTGTATCCTCATCGTCATCCCCAGCTGAAGGACATGAAAACTGAACCGTAGGTCGAACAGGAGAGCCTAGACTAAATCAGTGCCCGGAGTTCCGGGGGCATCAACAGGCGCATCAAATGATGCGTAGGAAGGAGGAGAGTAGGATTGCCCCGCTGTTATAAGCGGGCCACCCCCTAATTGGCTCGGGAACCCGGTCCCCGATGAATCGAACAAAACTATGTAATTCCTTGCCGATTGGTCGGCCCGTTTCAGGTAAGAATAAATCAGGGAGTTCCCACGTAATATTTCGCATAGATTCCGTAATCCGGACCGGCGAAGCCACGCGTGCGCCGTTGATGCGATGTCCCGAGAAAGTTGTGTGAGCTCACGGGAGCGACCCATTTTTCCGGTCGCTTTTTTTCCTGCCGCGGCAACGAAATGAAACATTCTGTGAACGGCGTTTGCCAAAAAGCGAGAACATTACGCTCAAACTATTCGTTAGCCAGGAATGACGAACATTGTCCAGCGAGTCTTCCGTTTCAGGGAACGTCTCGATAATGACTCGAAAGATTTTCGGTTTGAGTGAAGATATCGATTCGTAGTTACTACACTTAGGCTGGATTTGAACTCCAGGAAGCTTTGACAGGTCTAGACATGCCGACAGCAACTCGGAGACGCTTGACGCTCGACTCCCTGGACCCTTTCAGGTAACGGCGTCCCGTGAGGCCAGAACGTAGGTGTGTATAGTAAACACGGTACTATCTGATCTTATCACCCACAGAAACATCGCTTCGTATGACGTATTTCCAATACATTCATCGGGGATCGGAAAACCGGATTATGGGCAGAAGCAAGCGATCGGCCACAGCTGCTCGGTGCCGGAGAAAGAATGAGCGAACTTAACGGTATGGAACAGGGTTCGTCAAACTGGGGTGCCCGTCAACTGGGCCATGGCGTCAACCGGGCCACGGGGTCAACAGGGGCCTTAACCTGATCTCACCGGATTCCCCCGCACGATTTCGAGTGCGCTGGCTGTCGATCTGCTCGCATCGCTCCGCTCGCTCGCCCGAGCCCTAACCTAACCTCACCCAATCTTCCAATCCGCTTCGAGTCCGCTGCCTGCCGGTTCGCTCGGAAGTTGACGCCGCGGCCCAGCTGACGCGCTCCCGTCAAACTGTGCGTCGCGACACCCCGAGGTGCCGTGGTTCCCGGCAATGTCGGAAACGTTTGACGACCTCTGGTATAGAAGATATACATCGGTTCCCCATTTTCATGCTCGAGGCAACGTTCGAGAGATAATCGACGAGTTCGACATGAACGAGGGTTCTGGCATCGCTAACTTGGTTAATCGGACCTATGTGCCGATACATCATTCTCGGAATCGAAACCCTTTGCGTGAGCGACAAGAAAGCCGGACAACGTGACACCGCTCCCGAGAAACACGTTCCGCGAAGCCGTCCTGAGGGAATCCCCGAGGAAATAGCGAAGACTACGATCAGGAAGAGGACGAAGGTTCTCAAGAATAATCCGAAAACTATAACTCTCGAGAAGCACGGGCGCAACGAATACGAAGCTAGGAAGTTTCGTCATTCGAAAGGTTCCTACTCGGGGAGTTTCTTGTGTTGGAGGGCTTGTTCCGAGAGGTTCCCAGAACGCGGGATTTGTACTTCTGCTAGCGGTTTGCTGCTGGAGTAAGTTTTGGGAAGTTCAAAAGACTCAAAACTTCAGATGGGCTGTGTTTCCTCCATCCAGTGCTCCATCTGGTTGCTCGAAATTCTTTTACGGGAGGATTTGAGAGCAGATAGTTCGATCTGACGACTGCAAGCTTCAAGCACTGATTGCGAGCGCGTCTGAGACTATGAGACTGGGGAAATAAGAGAGAGATAGAGGAGAATTCGAGCATGGTGATCCAGCATTTTCTCGAATACACCTGCTGCAGCCGCGAGGCTCGTAATTGGCGGGAGGCGCCGGATTTCAAGGAGCATCGGCAACGAGTCCGAATCATTATTGAGATGCGTCTGGTTGCTCACGTTTATTCCGCTAGTTGTGAATCACAACTAGGTCCGCGCCCGGTTCCGGACCCGGGTATTCACGGCCCCTAGTTGTGATCCACAGTGAGTCCCCTGATGGGATGCGCTCGAAACTGCTTCCGCGTCACTGTTCTCCCACGTGCCGAGCGGTCGGCATGCAGGCTCGCCATTGTCGGCGACCACTTCGGAGCTGATGGTGCACTGAAGTTGAGCTGGGGTACGCTGCAAACAACGCTGGAGCGAGAAACAGAAGCCGAAGGATCAGAAAAAAAGTTTAACGAGCGGCAGAACGAGTTGTCCTGGCAGTCTATTCCCTCGCCCCCCCCCCTCCCCGATCGCTTCGTTTATTGGACCAGAAGGAGAGAACAAAAGAAGCCCATTTGGAGGATGAGGCCTATGGGGGGCGGTAGGTTCCTCCTCGTAGCGTACCCTCCGTCGGGAACAGGGGAAACTGACTCTCTTAAGATCATTCCAGAAATGTGAGCCCAGAATTTCAAGCGGTTGCATGGATCAACGGTTGAGAGGCGTTGCTATGGACTGGATATGAGTGACAGAGCCGAACAACCAGGAACTCTTACCAACAGCGAGCTGAATGCCTCAAATCGATTGTGACGATCCAACTGGTGGTGGCAATCCTTCGATGAGTGTGAGGTCAAGCTCGGTGAAACAGGAACGCAGCAAACTAGGTGAGAGCTGAAAAAAACGGCGACGAGACGCGAGCGAAGCGTATAGTCCTTCGTCACTTTAGCCGCTTGAGCGAATCTTCCAAGCCAGTGATCTGGATTCGCCGCGGGACAGACGCACACCCGTTCGGTGGCTCGCCCGCGCGCACAAAGGCTTCCTCACGAACAGACTCATGGGCGGGTCGGAAAGAATGCTGGCAAAAAGAAGGGCAGTGGCGGCAAAATAAGCTGCGTTCCTATCAGCGGCTCCACATGTAGATATATGGACTTTCTTATTCTGGAGCGATAGATGTGCGTTTCGTCTGATTCCGTCTTGTCGGGATGCAATGCCATGATATAGGAAATACACAACGGATGCAGCTCGCTCCTTGTGCTGTTTCCCCAGACGTTCGCTTAGCTGAGTTGCATCAGCGAGCCTCGGGGAGGAGCCTCTGCGGAGCAGAGAATTCCGTTTTCAGCCCCGATGCTTCGCAAAACAGTCCGCCGACTACTTGCATGTCTACATGGATTCGAGGCTGTCGAATTGCTCTCGCTGTCACGCCTTCGGATGCATCACAGGCGCGTCTTGACGGAGCAAAAATGGAAGTCGTAGGGGGGGGGGGGCGGGGGTCGTGGGGTCGAAAACCAATCAGACTCACCCCCAACAAACTCGAATATATCTCAATATCTCAAGGGAGAGCGGCCTTGCGCACCCAACGTAGGAGTCCGCAACGAGTCTGCCGAAAATGATTCTGTCTCTCAATGCGTTTGAACTATCTGAGTAGTACGAGAGCCCCGTCCCCGAGAAAAAGCTCCATCGCTACAGAGGCGTTGGGATGCATCCATCACCCCTTCAACTGTAACAAGAAAATGGGTCGCAACACGACGCTATCGTATCGAATATTGGTGGATGCTGTCCTAGTTCTGAGACAATTGCATGGAACGCTCCTCAATTCTGAGAGTCCCTGAAGCTTCAAAGTAGAGGTCACAAGAAGCTCGTTAGTTGATCTTCTCGACCGTGGAATCACGGAAATGGATGAGTGAGAGAATGGGTTACCTTTCTCTGAAGCACTCATCCTCGAAAATCGTTCCGGAGGACGTCGACGTTACTTTTATGTCGCGCAACTCGAATCGATGATCTGGTTTGGAATTCTTCCTCTGACTGGTGGCTTGAATCACGCTGAACCGTCCAGATTTGCAATTCACAAAGCGGTACAAGGTTGGCCCTTTATTTTGGAAAGTATCACTCGACCGGTTGTGGAAACCCCGAATGCCAAGCTCTTCCGGCTCACCCCAAGTCGCGCGAAGATCGGCTCAGGGCTGAAAGAATTGCGACCGATCGTAGCAATGCCGGAAATCGCTGATCTCTCGACGAAAGCTCGTCCTCCTTGCACTCCCTCCGTATCCTCTCTGGGAAGCCGGATACGGAAAGAAATTCTCGACGGAAAATCCTCGAATGAATCCAAACTTTCCGAACATGGAGTTGTCGGGTTTATCCGACGACTCTTTTCCCGTTTTGGGAATAAGGCCCCACAAACGCTTTGCAGTTTCTGGCTCCCAGGACGATACACTGGATGAGTGTGATTCTCGGGGGAAGAGAAAAGTTCTGGGATCGAGCCGACAACTTCAGATCCGGTTAGCTTGGATCAGTTCAAGAACTTCCTGTCATCGGAAAATTATTTGAATCCCCTCCTCCCCCCGAAGAATATACGGGAGGCAATCATAAAATGACGGAATTTCGTCAAGGAATCAGCAATCGTTGGACTGATACGATTGCTCGCAATACTTTCGAGCTTTCAGCCGGTCTTTGCGAGTCTCGGAGAGTTTGAGCGGCGTCCCCTCCCGCATCGAATCACACCCGAACGAGATTGATCGGTTCACATGCGTCCAGTTCGGAGCCAGTCGAGTGAGAAGTTTCGAGGAAAAACTACGAGACGCTTTCCTTCACCCATCTACTCTGTTCAAATATACCTCACCGCTACAAATACATCTCTTTCGCTCAGCTATCGACTAAGAGAAGGAAAACCAGACTCGGGCCATTCTTGACAGAGAAATGACCTGAAGAGGTGAGAGGAGGAAACATCCGAGAGATGCACTCGACACCGGGCAGTGAGGGATCGATACTCCCTGTAGGTTCTGAAATCAGAGTCACGGAACGGGATCTCTCTAGAGCTGGCGACACGTCAGAATCCCTATCCAGGTGACTTCGAGTCGAGTGTTTACTGGGCAGGACGCCGACTCACTTCGTCCTCTCGTTCACTGGACGTCTGACTGCAAACGACTCCCAGAATAGCTGTCGCTTTGGAGAAGAATCGACCCGCCTCCGTGGCTACTCGGATTTCCTTTCTCGCTGATCTCCTCTAGCGGAGTTCTCACTTCGATGAAGCAGAACTTTCTTCAAATTATTTCTCACTCACTGACGCGAAGTGAAACTTCTGATGCGCGACGACGGAGGTCACCGTCAGATTACTCTCCCAAGTAAACTTGCCGCAGTTTTCACATCATGACCGCGAGCGGATCGGTATCTACTCCTCGGAAATCTGGGCGGGAGTTCCCGCGGAAGTTTTACTGATCTCGCGCGAGGACCTTGAGCTCCCGACTCCACTGGATCGAATCGGAAAATATGTGATCTGAGAAAAATCAGCCGGAGCCGAAGGCCCTCGATCGTATGTACTGTCAGCTTGACCGCTCTGTGGCTTGAAGTCAATTCGGGATCCGTATCCAACCCGGCTTGAGGGAAATGGTTCCCAGGTCTACCTACACAATGTCAGAGTTGTAAAACGGGAAGATCGAGCCTGATCACTCGGATTCGCAGCGGCAGCTTTCCAGCGAAATATCAGCAACCGAAGCCGGGCCCGATACGTGGTGTGCTCATGAGAATCGATGATCGGTTCACGCAAGGACAGAAGTCGATGGGCCCGCGATTGATAGCCGACTCGAGTTCGGCAACGATCTTGATGAGGACATATTCCGGGAAACATTCCAGAGACTCAGCCAACATCGTGATAGCCTCTCCCATTGTGGAGATTGTCTTCGATGTCCCGATTCTATGCAGGAGCCCTACCCGGTGTCGATGTGAAGTTCAGTTGCATGTTTTGTCCAAGTCGCGCCCTACTGATTTCCAAACTCCCCTGCCCTCGGTCTCAAAATTTGGGCCCCTCCGGGAATATGGGTCCGGGAAGAAATATCGGACACGATACCGGGATTCATCCCCTCCCCTCCCGGGTTCCCGGACCTCCTGTCGTGGGCGCAATGCTCCTGGCCCGGACACAGCTCACCTCATACCTAGCTTAGATAGAACCTAGCGGTGCGTTTTTGTTTCTGAAATGAATGAAATTCCTGTTGCAAGTTGCAACTCAATGAGATGGACAGAGCTCCGCTCCGACCTTCGCGCTCCTGAACTATGCGCCCTTGATCCGTCTAGGGCGAATGACTTTCCCGAAAAAGATAGAGTTTCCAATGCGGTGACGGTTACAGAGCTTGAACTTCGCTCTCGTGTCGCCGAACCTTTGCGCCTCGTCAGCTTTGCGCCAAGCGCTATCGCCTTTCTGCCTCCATTACCAGGTATGCTACTTCTTCGCGCGTTGCGTGGAAGTTATTGGCGCGTCTTACGGAATCTGTGTACAAATAGTCTCACCCACGCCAGAGACTCCTCAGCGTCTGTTGATCCAACAGCGGAAGCCATCACTTACCAGGGAGTGAAGCTATCGGTCTTCTGAGACAGGGGTTCTAAACCCGCGGTCCGCGGATCCCAGGGGTTCCGGACGTCAGTCATTTCTGGGGTTCCGCGCGGGTCCGTGAGGAGGAAATGGTGGCCCTTTTTGAAACCAGCCAGGAACATCCATTCTTGCCTTCCAATCGTACAGCAGCGGGCTCCCAGAGCTCTCTCTCTCTCTTCGTCAAGTTCCAGAGTGAAGCACAATATCGCCGCCTCCGTCGAGGAAAAGTCTCTCGGGTGCTGGAGCATGACAATTTCCAGCCCAAATCGTGACTTTTGAGGAAGGGGGCCCGTGGGGATCCTTGGAGGCGACAAGCGGTGGTCTGCGGACCCCCTCGAGGGGTCCGTGCGATGCCAAAAGTTGAGAACTCCTGCTCTGAGACTCCCTGGGATTCGAACCGGGAAGGATGAAGAACTCAGAATAATACGAATCCGAAGCTTTAGCGCGAATCCCACCTCAATCACTCCGGTTCGAGACCACACAGGCTCCGATTGGATAGGGAAAGCCACGGAACAAGGACTACAGAGTCTCAGGCTCCAAACCGCGATGCATCTAGGATGTACCAGACTCTGCATCACCTCTTCCAGATGCTGGTGCTGGCTCTCCGCTCCCCGTGAAACTTCGGAGTGCGAGAAATAAATTAGAGACTTTCAGCTCAAGCAGCCGTTTGAGCTGGAGGTTTTGTTTCGAGCGAACGCATCCGGTGACCTTTGCGAGTGACGGCGGAGGCTCCTGTCGAAGATCGCTGTTGGTATCCCCCACGGAGAACGTGAGGACAGGACGGCTGCAGCGGTTGCAACTTTGTCGCACGTTTTTCCCGCCCGGAGCACCGGGTTTGCCCTTCGTCCTCCACAAGAAAGGAGCTAATTGATCGCGAAGAGCTCGAGTACGCTCATTCTCGAGAACTTCGAGCGAACTAATTGGAGATATCGGATTATTGACACAGAAAACCCCCAGTTCGTTCTCACGAGAACTAGCAAGCGTTCCCAATCCGGAAACGAGGTAGTCGGCGACATTTTCACAAAATCGAATTCCATCTCCTATAATTCTCTTCCTCGGGTCCCCATACAGAGTTCGGCTTCTCAGACCGGCATCAGGGGAACATCCTCAGAAACCAGGATTCGAATCTCACTCAGCGCCGCAAGCGAGCTGGGACATCTAGGCGAGGCCATCGAACTCGGGTTCGAACATGAGATTTCATCATCACTCGAATGAACGCCTGCGTCACGAAGTTCACAGCAAGGAAGAAACCACTGATCCGATCGACGAGCGACGGAAGTCATCAAAGCCTCGGAGCGTTGACTTGGCAGCGGCCCCGAGCGGACTGAATGGGTTTTCATATCCGTTTCTAATTTGCCGCCAATCGCCCACGCGCGCACTGAGGAGTCCCGGATCTCTGATAGGTTCAAAGCGAGGCGGAGAAGAATCGCGGCGTATTGGAGCTCGCCTTCAATGATGAACTTCGATCGCAGCTCCCAGAGCGTACTCGGCGAAATATGAAGGTGGAGCCAACAAGAACTACGTAGCGTTCGTCCCGACTCGTTCCACGGAGGATTCTGTCGTGCGATTCCATCGGCACTATGCGAATCCTCGCTCGGTTCTCGGCAAGGATCCGTCGCCGAGCGGAACGAAGAAGCACCGAGAAATGCCGTTTCATATGAAGAAAAATCGTCGAAGTCGGACCCCCGCACCCTGAGGTAAACAATCGGGTGGTTGCGACTGAGCTCGAACACTACATTCTCATCAGTTTGACGCCATCTATTCACTCATTGTTGGTCATCTTCGGAGACAACTGGCAAGTGTCGCTGCGATAAACGATGCTCCTGCGACGGAGAGAATCACTCAAGGATCGCTCCGGCGGCTAGAACTAGTTTATCGGCTGTCAGAGCCTGTTCGTGGAGTCTGGAGTCGGAGGTCGGGTTGGGCCGCGTGGAAGAAGGCCGGTAGATGTGATTCATATTTGATGAGGAGCATCGATATGAGACTCCGCCCCAAGTTCCATAGGTCTCAATATCAATCATTCCAACCGCGCCTCCGGATTCACTCGTGCCAACCATCGTCACAAAAATGCCATGTCTCTTACAGTATACACACTCGGAGCACCATCGAACCGGAGATGATCTTTTGATCATCGCGTCCATTTCTCACCGGGTCTCGAATATGCCGGATTACCTCGTGGCCACTGCTGACGTTTTTCGTCCTCGAACCATCTTCGCCGCCAAGGAGTCGTTTCTCACACGATCAAGGGACGGGAGACTCCGAGAGCTCTTGGGAAGGCTTCAACATGCGTTGTAGATTCTTGAAGGAGAGAGTTATTCCAGGGAACCCCTCATTAAAAGAACCATGCGATTAGGAGCGGAGGCTGAGACCGGTTGGGGTGGGCTTAGCCACGAGCGAATGCATTTTCTAACCAACCTACTGACATCGCTTAGCCTTCAATCAGCTGATGGCTTGGTGGCTCGATGACGCGGGTGGGACTGTTCGCTGAGTAGGCTGGGCGCACCTAAAGCTTGGAGCGAGGCTCCACCTTGGGAATCCCCAACCTCCCTCCCCCCCCACCCCATTTATTTCTCCTCGCCCAGGACAGGTTTCAGCTTGATTACCAGCTCTCATCGCAAACTCCCCGAAGACTCGGGGATTTTGGGCCTTTTCACAAAGTTGACAGTTCAGGATCCCCGGAGCAAGTGGCGAGCCGTGCACCGGGACAGCCGGATTCCGAGTTTTTCAGGGATTTCGACCCGTGGGCCATTCCAATGACCAACTGAACCTCCTGATTGTCAGCCTCAAACCTCAGATTATTCTCCGTGAGCAGATGCAATTCGTTCTGCGGTTGAAGGGAAAAGATTCATTCGGGCTCACGTTCCCACTATTCCCCCTCTCCGGTGTTCTCTCGACTCTGATAGTTCTCAGCTGTAAGATGAATACGAATATATATATATATATATAGATATATATCCATACCCTACATAATAGACTCGAGAGTCTCTCGCACGAATGATAGTTCATCTCTAGACGTCACAGCCATGAGTCTCATCAATGCAGGACCCCTCACGTCTCTGTGGGCCCGATCGAGGCGTCTTCACCACCCAAACCGCTCCACGTCCCGCCTTTGGCAGGAAATTCTGCAAAATCGTCTCGAATTCCTGCAGGGCGACCAGAAAGCTGTCGTTTTACATCCAACTACATGCTGCCCCAGATCCCTCCTACACACAATCCCTCCTCACACAATCCTGATCATGTGAAAGTTTAGTAAACATTACTCTCTCCTTGAATCCGAAAAGCTCGCGCATAACGAATTTGGCGCTGATTGAACTGATCTCAATGTGGATCCGACGGGTTCGTTATTCGACGACGGATTTATCGCAGGGGCTTCCAGGAGACCAGCGACCTTCAATAGCAGATCCGGCTCACGCCCCTCCTTCTGGACTCCTCCCCCATCGGAGTCAAGCTACAGCAGTTCTCCGAAGCCGGGGCTGGAATAGCTCTGGAGGTTCATATTCAGCTATTGATAAGGCGAAGGAAGCAGATGTTAGGCATCGTCGTAACTGTTTTTTCCTGGTTATCCTCCTCCAAGCGCCGATCCGCTCGCTCGTCGCTACCTCGATAACCCCGCGCTCTTCGAGAGTGGTTCCAGCACGACTCCAGCGCGCCCGCGACTTGGGAACATCGCGCATGCATAACAGGCAACTCCGAGCGTCCTCTCACGGCAGCATTCAAGATGCTCACCATAAATAAACCGCAGTCGTCGTAAACCTCGCGGGCTTCGCATACATACATCGCAGAGTGTCCCGAGTTGCTCTTATCCCGGTGTGCATGCCGCGGCTCTCACCAGAACGGAACAGGACCCCGCTCGAAGCAGGAAATCGATTTGGCCAACGTTCTCCTGCTCGAGCGCTTCTCTTCCGGCAGGGATGCTCGCGAACAGCGATCGCGGGACACGTCCATCATCGCGTCGACGCGGAGCGAATCAAGAGTCCATCGCCAACGTACAGGATGGCGCATCTAACAAACAATCATGCTCAGAATCATAGCCCGCATATTGATGAACGCGTCTAATCATGCTGCCGCGGAGAGTAGTCCCCGGGAAATCGATTTCGAGTACGCCGATCAGCCCAGCAGACAATTGGAGAGAAGAACCTTTGAAAATGGATTCGAAAGCGAACCGGCAGGATTGAGAACCAAGGAATGAGGGACTGGAAACGGATGGGAGAGCGAGTGCGCGTATCGCTGAGAGAGCATGTCAGCCGATGTAAAAACCCACAGGCCGCAAAACAACAGTGATGAACGACGTTCGAGTTCTCCGTCAAGTCGGAGCTTGCCTCAGTGGATATCTCTCCGGCCGCAGAGTTCGTAGCCGTGGGCTCGCCTCACACTATCAGTTGGCAGCGATCGTGCTGACTTCCCGCCGTGTCAACATTCGGGGAAACATAAATACTGGAGCGTATATCTTTCGCTACGATGGTTTCCATCATCACATCAGCCGTTCAGCCGACCGCTGCAACGGCCGTCCAAGTGAGGCTTTGAGCCGCTCAACGAGGGAGATAGAGACGCGAAGGCGGTTGGACTGGGAGAGAGCCAACAATAAACGTTGTGGAAGTTTCTCTCCGTTCGTGTTCCAAGGAC
This sequence comes from Phytoseiulus persimilis, assembly GCA_037576195.1. NCBI lineage: Eukaryota > Metazoa > Arthropoda > Arachnida > Mesostigmata > Phytoseiidae > Phytoseiulus > Phytoseiulus persimilis. The sequence goes on along the minus strand of CM075101.1, from coordinate 53,019,225 downwards.
TGACGTCACATCGATTGGGAGATGCCGTTACCAAGTACGTTGATCCATGGTGAGGGATGGTGAAAGAGTTTGGTCGTGATTCCACAGGCAACCTTCGAGCTCATCTTACTGCGCGTGTAAGTTGTGATTTGCGATTGGATAAATTAATCTCCCCGAGCACAGAATGGTCTATTCTAGTTCTCGCCGGCTGTCGGGGTATGTCAAAGCGACCACGCTGCGCGCTCACGGCATTGGAAGTTGATGCCACCGCATCACGCGCTCCAACGTAGTTCGGAGATTCTTCCTCAAAAGTATATCGAGGAATCCTGGTTCTTCATCGAGTCATGAAGTTCCCCGTAGCGGCGCCCATGGTTTCAGTTCTTGCCTGCCCGGGATGGAGCTCTTGGACTCGTTCGAGAGTGCTAAAAATTGTACAAGAGCGCTGTGCGGCGACAGGGTGTGCTTCTCGATATTAAATATTGGAGTTTCGGAGCTTCGGGGTGCGGCTCCATGAGGAATGACGCGGAAAGCATCACGGAGTCTGTTTGTTTGTCAGCAGTTGTCGAAGTTCGCAGCAGCTGCTTGCTTGGCGTGATGAGGACGTTTTTAATTACAGCAACTCAGCTGACGATCTCACACTAGTCCGCCATTATTCTCGCTCGCATCGGTTCCATTCCATCACTAGCTAGCCGACTTGCTCGTTGGTGGGAAGTGAACCATCCGTAACGAAGAGCGAACCAACAAGTTTCGATTTGAGACCAACGAAACCTGGCAGTGGCCCGCGACCCACAATCGGCGGTGAAAATACTATTCACCCAGTTCTCAGATGTGCTGGAACATTCCATCACACTTTCGGCAAGCTCCTTGACAGCGGTCAAGGAGCCCATTATCCGCGAGATAACTGTTAATGCGGGAGAAGGAGAAACTGACCGTAAGGTAGAGGTAGAGGAGCCATAGAGAAAACGCACGAGCCACGAGAATGGGAAATGAGGTAGATCGTGGGGCTCAAGTATGAAATACCCATCGGAAAACTTGAGGCTTCTGATGTGGACGATGTGACTTGATAGCGGTTACCGAGTGTCTGGGGTTGTACAACGCAGGGAAGACATGGGAGAAAAGGGCATTCCAAAAGTGCGATGGGGGCAGAACGATTGAATTGACCAGAACGATTGGTGCACACTCAGACAGAATGGGCATGTTGCCGTCACTGCGTTTGGTTTTGCGAATGGGCATCAAAAGGGGAGGAAGGAGCGAGCTGGAATTCGCAAATACATTTCGGCTTTCGTTCGTGCTGGGAGGCCTCAAAACCTGGTGAGACCTCGAGTCTCGATGCTGCCATGATAACGATTTATTCTTGTTGCGGCCTTCGGCTTTCGTTTGTTGCTGATGTTTGTGTGTTTATCTTAGCAAAGTCAGAGCCAATCGAGCCGTTGTTCCCCGTTCCGATCGAATCCACTCAAAACGCTCTCGACAGCCCCGGTTGTTATCGGCGTCGTGTGTTTTTCTTTCCGAAAATCCCCTAGTGTAGTCGACAAAGCAAGGAGGAAATTCGCGGCGCGCACTGCTCTGCTGCTTTGAAATGGACTGGAATTTTTTTGTGTGAACTCGAACGAGAACAACCCTCTAATACCGTTGGGAGAGAGATTAATTGCGTTTCTTCCTTTGACTTTCAAGGCTAGACAATAACGTCGTTAACGATGATTGCAATAATAATGATGATGAAGCTCGAGGGAGGGTCGCGCTAGAGACAGAAGTCGGCGAACAGAGTGTTCCGTTCAGAGGGCGAGATTTTTCGCGCGCGGGGCGTCGCGCGAGCCTGATAGCGGGAGCGATGACTCTGCGACACGCTGACTTGTCTTCTGCGAGGAAGCTCGAGAGATCAGAATAAGATCTCCCGACGTCGAACAGGTGGCTGCTGAATTCCTCAGCGCTCCGTCAGAATCCGTTTCAAGTCACGCTCTGAACTTCCAATAACGTTTTGACCCTCCTCCTCTCTACTATTTATGTTATTGTGATTTGGACCTACACTCGTACTCGGACGAAACGCTACGCGTTGTGCGAAGCTACCAGGACCATCTTTGCTGCGTGTTGCAGTGGTTGCGGAAGGAAATAGGTACGCCTGTGCATCGTCACTGAACCATATACGAGAACAAGCGATTCAGCGAGCGGACGGGTCGCAGACCATGGTCGACGAGGAGCAGGAATAGGCTCGTCCTCTGCATGAGCGTCGCAAACATTCGGGGACGACACAGCCCAATGACTCCCGAGATAAAGTATTTCTGAGCCCGTCCAGAACCCAGAGCATCTTGAGCCTAAGATGAGATTTCGGCAGCGATAAATGCACGCACGGCTCGAGTTGCGATTCGAATCTGGGAATCAGGGTAAACGAGTCGCATGTGCGACGAACGAGAAAGGGGCACTTGCCCCCCTGGAATGAAGGAGGGTCGGACGAAGTTAGGCATAGATGATCGACGACCTCACCAACGATGTTTCCACTTCTGAGAATCATGAAATTGTTGACGAGCCAAGGAAATCCGCTACACACGGAATGCCATAGCATGCCCACATCCCCCATGCCGGGAATCAGTTCGAATTCTTACGCCAAAGATACCGATCATCTTCTCATTGAAGAACTCCCGGAATTACCCGAAGTTCACGCAACTCTGAGAGCTTGATGCACTGATTGCGATGAGGGAAAATCAGGACGAACGAACCGTTGGACGGACGGCCTCGAAATATGCACAGCTTGGCGAACGATCGATCGATCATCAAAAGTGAGCAATGTGGGCTTGGATAGGAAGTGGACAAGAGACTCATCCAGCGCCAGTGTCTTCATGTATCGCACTGGTAGGCGAACAAGCTTACCGACGGTCCTAAGTTGGTTTCCATGTTTCCCAGTTCATTTTTGGTGATCACCAGGATGGATCTCTTCCAACATCGTCGTCCCTGTTGACAGCCGAGTGGACGCTGAAGACCCGAGACCGCGTCGCCACGGACATCGATTGGTCTCGAGTCTTGAATGATTGCCCCCAGGAATTCTGGCACTCGATCGAACTGATACTGAAAGAAATTGTCGAGAACAACATGTATACAACTAAGAGAAGTCGAGCTGCGAGCGCAAGTTTTCCTTCCCTCCCTGCGAGACGATATCTCATCAAATCCCATCACCTGAAAAATGCCCACACGTACGGGGTGCTAGATCATTCCGATGATAAACTTTTTCGCGAGTGTTGCTGAATGCTCCAGCGACTCGATTCGTCTCCGCATTGACCTCACTGCAACCGACTGGTTCTCACGGGGCTTGACGCATTCCTCGTAGCGCTGCCCGTTGACGTAGTTCCTTAGGGAAGTAAAGGGTATGAACATGTGTGTACTGTAAACTCCACATCCACCATGATGAACCATGAGCGGCCTCTCACCGGAAACAGATTCTCCTCCCCGGATATCTGGGAATCCGTTCCAGAGCACGAGTTTTCAGTCGGGCAAGAGGTCGGCAAGATGAACCATTCGAGCTATGTAGCTCTCACAGGACTCGCTCCCTCAAGGGAATCGTGGAATTCCGTTGCGATCGGAGTCAGGCTCTCTTCATGGGCAATGGTTTCGCGTCATTGCACAACTGCCACTATCACCTGGGGTTCACTGAGCTTGGGTCTTCGCAAGCTTTCTCTGTCGTTCGTGGGGTGTTCCGTGTGAGTATCATCGATTGATTAGCGTTCGTTTGCGATGAGCACAGTTTCCTGTCGAACTCGTGACACGGAGGGTTCGCCTCCGTATGAGGTGGCTAAAGTTTCGTCTAGGTGAATATCGAATGAGAACAGAAACTCTGAGAGGACAGAGGGCTCGAAGCTCTCTGCCAGCAGCGGGAAAGAATAGCCGACTTATGGATGTGTAAATCTTTATGACCCGATTCGAGCCTGAGAACCTTCTGCGTTCGCAACTTGACATCGTTTAATGTGTTTTGCAGGCGGCCTGGGAAGCGTGGGCCGCGTGGCGACCGGCTTCTGTGGTGTGAGGGACCCCGCAGGCCAGACGAAGCATCTGCAGTCATCAATCAGTATGAACAACGCTGTAACAACATCACATTCAGACAGTGTATCCCGCCCAAAGCGTATTGCGACCGATGTCTTGAGAGAGTTTTCTCAGAGGTTCCGCAGCTCCAGGATGGGGTGACAGACGAGATTCCCATGCTGAGAGCTCTGTTCCAAGTTTGTCATAGCTCTGAGCCGAGTCGCGGGTTGCGACGAGAGATTGGCCAAGGAAAAATCGGGTTACCCTGAATCGAATCGCCGAGGAAATCGAAAACAATTGCCGCATGGCTGCATTCCGTACAACGGATGCGAACTGCGAAGTCTATTCATTCGGCCACGGTGTTGACTCGACACGTCAACACAATGAAGGCTGTTCCCGAGATTCCGTCGAAATCGATGGAATGCCTCATCAAATTCATGATGATCTATCGGTCACTTTCTGACTCACAGGAACGTTGAAGCACCTCCCTTTGACTAAAAAAACGATATTCTTTCGAGGAAGCATTTAATACTCAATCGGCGAGTTCTCGGAGCCAGTTCTCCGAAAGGCTGTTTCTTGGACTGTACAAGAGCACGGTTACAGCCCGTTTCCCCAAAACCGATTCCCCGAACCCGTTTCCCCGAACCCGTTTCCCCGAACCCGTTTCCCCAAAACCGTTTCCCCGAAACCGTTTCTCCGACTAGAAACCCTCTCCTGATTCTGAGACCCTCCGAGTCTATGAGGCTTCTATGTGAACCGCGGAGTCGAGACCAATTACACTGATAAATTGGGAAGAAGAATTCGAAGTCGGCCGACCATAGACACTAACCTTCGGCTCCAGGAATGATGGTGCTGGAGCTTGGCGAGTTACATTTGGCGGTTAAGGGTTTATTATGATTCCGCACAACTTTGCTTGCCGATATGCTCGTTATATTATCACAAAAGGGTATGAGGATTCATATCAGGTCTCGACAAGTGACCCGAGGTCATACAAGAGTTTTCACGGACGCAACATTTTGAAGGTATTGTGACAGCGGAACTTGATTGGTCTCCAATTCCTCCGCGAAGTTCATGAGTTTCTGATTGATTCTCCATCATCGAAAATTCAAGGTGGCCCGCGGGCCGCACCAAGGTGCCCGGCCCTGATGTAAGTTATTGTGATATTGAGCAAATCTGAAATTATTCATCCCGGATTGGGGGCTCGCGGGACACGCGACTGTATTCCTCTATGCAAATCCATCACATTGCGCAGGGGAATCCCTCAACATGACTCGCTCCCCTTGGAGTCCGCTCACTCGGACTCCGCGGTCCACATAGAAGCCTCATAGACTCGGAGGGTCTCAGAATCAGGAGAGGGTTTCTACTCGGGGAAACGGTTTCGGGTAAACGGTTTCGGGGAAACGGTTTCGGGTAAACGGTCTCGGGGAAACGGTCTCGGGGAAACGGGAGGACACCCAAGAGCACATGGTGGATTCAGTGGAGAGCTCTTGTGGAAGAGTCTCGAATATCTCGGAATGGATCTGTGATGGATCCAGTAACTAAGGAACGTATACGCAGGAAACCGCATGGTCCACCGCAAGGAAACTTGATGAGTTCTTATCAGAGAAACTGTGTACGAGAATTGGTCTCGGACAGAATCGCGCCCTATAACCGAACATGTTCTCGGTATACGTTGCGGAGTTACAAAGGAAGATTCAATCGAGGAGACGTCAATCCTATGAACAAAACTGGCCCACAGCCGGATCAGCTCACAAAGATTGATAATTTATGTTGATGATTTAGTTGCCTCACAGGTAAACTTGCCCTGTCACTTTTGGTCGATCAAGAAGGTGGTTCGAACGGTCTTGTCCGGTTCGTCTCCAAAGGAATGGGAAGGTATTTGGGAGTAATTTTCTAGGAAGCACTGATCTGTTCGGACTCATGTTGCGTCCTCCTCCGAAAGTCATATTTCGGCGCCTTCTCGATCGATTTCGGCGACTTCTCTGGCCTGAGAGCTGGAAAAAGATGTTTCGCTCCAGAGGCTGCGGTGATGACACTTACGGCACATGAGCACGGTGATCCCGTGAAGCAGACGCGTTCCTACGAGAGAAAGATGATTTGTCTCCAGGAAAGACTCTCTGCCACCCTCTCCAACTCTTCCGACACATAAGTTCAAACTCATATGAGTTAACGTTCGACAGCTGTCGGCTCTTGTCTCTCTTAATTTCGGGGTACAAAGCTCCGCTACGATTCAGTCATTCCAATTGCTCAAATGCGACGGATTTTTTGCGCCGCCGACTCGCTCTCTAGACATTGGATACTCCCCCGTCATAGTATTGTGAGAACAGGTCATGCTTCCAGCTTATCATATGGTTTCACGATGGGTTGATATGCTCCAAATGGCGGGATACACTTTTCTCGAAGAATGATGGAATGTTGTCGTCGTCTCCGACGCCCAGGGAAACAAGGTCGGAGAACATGCTTCTTTCTCGCGGGCCAAAAAGAAGCGCTCGAGAGGACGGGGAGTTTTGGCGTCCGGAAAGAAACACAACATGGGTCCAATTAGATCAGTGCTTCTTTCAAAATCGCTCCAGAAACTCAAAATCTAGACACAGCTGAAATTATTGTTCCTGACATGTTTTTCTCGAGACAAATCAGATGAAACTGTTTAGAGGCGGCTTCCTGACTGACCACAAGTTGAGTTCCCGCCTTTTGAGCAATGAAGAAATGGAATCACTGCTCAATGATAACCCAGAATTTGATGGTGAGGCTCATCTGACTTTTGGAGCGAAAAACGCTTGATGGTGATCTTAAAGTGAAGAGAATATCAGGTAACCACTTCGCACGATAATACATGGTATGACACTGAAGTTACAAGATCACGACAGGAAGTCTATCTCCGCTCTTCGCTATGCAAAGAAAAGCGCAAAATAACGTTGTCGAAAATCGGTCCCATGGATTTCCGACTGGAAACTCGACCCTTAAAAAAACAAACAGGATTTTATTCATCATAATTAGCAGTCAGTGTGTGGAGCTGAAAATTGAGGACCCGCTAACCGATGCCTGGTAGGTCCGGCCCGGTCGGAAGAGACCCGCGAACTGCCGCGCTGTTGCCCCTTTGAATCTCGATTGAGAGTCTTTGGAAAAGGAACTCGGACGCTCGTTTGTCCCCGGGAGAGATTTCGATTCGGCGTCCCAGGTCCTTGAAGAAACCCTCGGTGGATGACCCAACGACGCCAAGCGTCTCGAAGGCGATGGGCTGCACGATATAGCGGCTCTCGAACTCTCGATGTTTCGTGAATTTGTTGTTCTCGGCGAGACAAGCAACCGCACCGGCCTCTCTAGCTGCAGCGGTGAGGTGTGATGGCGCGAGGGTATCCCACACGGTGGCGTCCCAGACGAGCGACTTTCCTCTGGCCCACGACGTCAGTGTTATGCCGTCGGGGCGGAGAGCTGAGCTCCGCGAGAGGCCGGTGGGCTCCAGCTGGTTGGCAATCATCGCGGAGCCAAGCGCGCGGGAGATGACGGCGTTCAGGGCCCTATGGCGAGGGTGACGACCTGCGCTTCGCGAACAGCTGAGGCCGTGATCGCCCATCGCGGACACCCAAGAGTTACATCTGGCGCATATATGTGGTGAGCACAAAGGCAACCCCAGACGGAGCCCGGCAGCGATGCGGAGTGTGTTGTTGTCCAGCATCGTGCCAACGGAGGGTGAAGGAATCGCGAAGAGCCATTTGCCGCTACTGGGATGGAATGCCGCGTTGAGTCTTGCGCGCTCACGGTCCCCAGAGGCGGCCTCAATGAGCTCAGCCCGACGCGCCTCAATGACAATACCGTCAAGTGCCGCCTGGGAGATCTTGTCCGGAGTGGCGTGCCAGCGATCCCGGAAAGCCTGGAGTTGGCTGTCGATTCTCGATCCGAGGTGGGCATTAACGGCTGGTGGTGAGAAGCTAGCGGCTAGCTCTCTGAATCGGCACATGGAGCTCAGGTGAGCAGGCGTGGCGAGGTCCTCAACGGAGCGAATCCCCAAACCGCCAACAGAGACCGGCAAGGAGGCCTGCCTCCAGGCGTCGGCGGCGGATGTAAGGTCGAGGTTGAGCACCAAGGTCAGGCAGGCGCGCATCTTTGCGTCGAACTGTTGGAGATGGTCCCGGAAAGCGCTGGTGTCCGCACAACGCATCACGTACAACAGGCGAGGGGCCGAGAGGCTGCAGCGGATCAGATAGAGAGCGGGATGAGCGTCAAGGCTGGGCAGTCTGGAGCACCACAGGTCCATGAGCGCCAGCTTCTTATCGAGCGCCTCGGCGACAGACAGGCTGCCCAGGGGAGCCCCGAGCAGCTCGAGCTGTGAGTCCTCAAGGAGTCGAGCGTCAGGAAGTGAGTCCCGCACGCTCCGAAGGCATTCGGAACGTGTTTGAGCGTCGTCCGAAAGAACGGCCACTTCGCACTTGGCCTCGTTGAGATGCAAGCCCGAGTCCGCGGCGAACCTCCTGACTCTCTGGATGTCAGCCAACACCGACTCCACCGATCCACCCAGCGTCCCGTCATCTAGAAACCAAGGCTGAATATAATGAGAAACGACGTTTTGGATCTGGGCTCCTCAATTATTAGAAGAACAACGAACGACCGATGTATCATCTCGATCGTCTTTGGTTATCGGGCCTCGCACATGGTCGGGCGCTTACCAGTTATGATCATGAGCTACTTATCAGTATCTCATAAATCGCGGATTTCTCGACAAAAATGCCGTCGGGATGATCATGATTCTCAAGATATATTTGTATTCGCCTTCATTGCACGCACACGACTCTGTATATTCGTATGGGTTCCACTCTTGTTGCGTCAGAGAAGTGAATATCTCCTTCAGTCACTTTCTCGTAGGAATCCGTAGTGACTCTCCCTCATTTTTTTTTGTCCTATGGCCCCTCCGCCGTATCTTTTCATGTCTTGTGGCCCTGTTGCTGAAATATGTTCGAAGGTAACCCTCGCGCAGTGACAGATCGCTCTGAATGGGTGAAGGTAAATGGTCCGAAGAGGGCCATCCGATGCTTTATTTGTTATCGATGAATCGGATAGGTGTTGTGAATATTGCACGGTGTCGGTTGCGGTGTCTTCCATGTCCCTCTTCTTCCACAGTTTCCACAGTTGCTACAACATCCATATAAGTTCACGATGACCGATGAAAGCGCTCTTCAACAGCTGAGATCGAGAAGCCAAATGAAACGACTTGAGAAATCAAGCCGCTGCCGAATGATCTGTCGATCCATCCAAGCTTTCAAGACCAGTCGTGCGGGATTGAAGACATCACAGTATCGTGATAGCATCGAGTGAACATGATATTGTTTTCAACCTCAAGAAACTCTTCTGATTCCCCATCTATTTTTCGTGTGGGTTCAAGGAGGAGCGGGGGTGGTGTTTTTCTGCCTGGTCGCCTCGGACGCGGCTTGAACTGGGGACGCCATTGCTTCCGGGGAGAACAGAGCTTCTGGGAGAACTAGATCGTGGAGTCTCAAGAAGGACGGAGGTAATACTTAGCCGATGGGACGAGGAGAGCCGCATGACCCGTTCATGGAAATCGCGGAATCGATACGGAAGGGATACAACTTACGGAATGAAGTGCCAGAGAGTAATTAGGATCAACAGAGCCGCGAAACACGAAGGATGAGTGGGAGTCTATCGGATGCAAATGCAGTCGAACCACGTTATCTAACAACAGACCGGTGCGGTCGTTCATGGAGCGATGAGGAAATCACGAGTTTCCTCAAATCAAGCTTGCGCGGGTCAACAGGACTAGTTCGGTGCAGTGTGAACGAAATGGTCGTTGAATCTTATCGGACCATACCGGCTCGTCCCACGAGATTTTCCGCCGCGGGGGGGGGGGGGGGGGCGGATGCATGGAGTCCTCATTTGGATCTGCAAATTCAGTTCCAAGGGATGTCCAGGCCAGCCTGCAGAAGAGTCTGGGAAATGCATTGAGAATCGCGACCCAATCCTGACTTTCGGAAAAATCTCAAAGCCGACCGGGAACATTTGACTAGAGTTAGATAGTGAGCAAGAAAGTTCAAGTATCAGCTCTGCTCTCGCGTCCTGATGAGGAATCGTCTGGTATAGAGAGTTCAGAACCCACTGACACGGGAAGTTCTCCCGAGCAATCCTCTCACGTGTACAAGGAAGCCGATCGTTGTTCGAGCGGAGACCACACTTCCTCCTTGTGGCCTCGGAGCGGCTCCCATGCGAGTTGATTACGAATCGAAAGATGGGGCAACAATTGAGAATCTATGTACTCATGCTCACAGTGAGCAGACGAAGTCAGTATAGCTTCGAACAGGGGTGCCTGCCAGAGGCACAACAACTGTTCGTGAGGAAGTGAGAGTAATTGATGCTTCAGAGATATCATTTGACGCATCCTTAGCGCTGATAAAGTCAATGGCAGCCTCTCAGACTGGCAGACAGATCCGGGCCAGAGTAACGCGGCCATCCCGCAGGAAGATCTGTGGCGTTGGAAAAACGAACAGTCTTCCTCAGAGCAAAGCATGCGAGCTAAATGCTCGCTTGGCCGGCTGCCCGTCCGCCGGACCGCTGAGCTAGGTAGCAGATCGGCTCCTCTTCCAAGCTCTTTCTTGCTGTCGACGCTGCTTCCAGCAACACCATTTCTCATCATCAAAGTCAGTTTCCACCACCCTGACTGACTCCACCTCCGTGAGCACCAACAACAACCACAGCCACAGCGGCAGTTGCAGCAGAACAACATTAGCTGTGCCAATCATGTTACGAGTGGTCATTACTTCCGCCATCTCCCACAAACGAGTGAAGGCACCAGAGGTCAGGAGCAACGGAGAGGTAGATCGAGGAGGGTTGGGGGAGGGGTGGGGTCACATCCCACTCCCATTTCAGCAACTCTGAAAAGATACGTCATCAGCAGAAGCAAACAGCTGATAGTCCGACTTTCCGGAAAGGTGTGGCTGTAAGGGATTCATGATTGTTCATGAATCGTCGATGAAGACTGGTTCCGAATCTGACGGGAGAATAGAGGCTCCACTTTCTAAGCCCCGAGCATTCCAGACATGATGTCGGAGCTCGAATGTTCCGTCGATCTCTCAGTTCGACTGCATACACAGGAGTTCATAAGACTGGGGAAGGATCCCGCGGGCTCTGAATATTCTCCGAGGAAAATATTCTCGCAAACGGAATGGTCGTCAGGATCCCTATCCGAACTCATCGACTGTAATACAGCAGAAGCGCCTCGCCTGAACTTGGAGAACTTTTTGAGTGCGGTTCCAATTAAACCTCGAGGGCTTCGCTTCCGAGAGACGAAGAAAAAAAACAACCCTCAGAATGCTTGTGTTTCAAGTAGTACTTCGGGAGAACTATTCTTCGATTTTGGGAATTGGAGAATTCCTGGGACCCTTGCAAGATAACTGCGTTCCGGTCAGAGTCGTAGTATCAGTTCACTAAACTTTGAAGACAAGTTGTTCACGATGGATTTCCATCGGCATTCCGCGTGGAGAGCTCATCGAGCCTATTCCCCAGACTCTATCAAGCCAAAGAACGGGAAAATATATCCGTTGTTGTAGTGTGTGAGAGACAGGAGCAACTGACGCTGTCTATGGTAAGCATTGAACGATACAAGCTACTCTTGTGCCATCAAATACACATTTACTGAAAGCGCAACTTTTCTTCGTTGGATCGCTTCGCTTGTCCACAGAGCCGCCATTGAAACTTGTTATTTACCCGCCTTTATTTACTTGTTACAAGGAGGATTGCCGTATTTTTAAACTGAATTCCTCATTCGGATTTCATCCGAAGCTCGGAAGAGGTGATCCCGGACATCGCTTGGGATGAGAACCAATGATTCGATTCCAAGGAAACTTTGTTGTTTACTTCCTTGATGATTCGAGGCACAGTTCTGGTTTTGAGAGGGGGCTTGGAGTAATTCGATGTCGAAAAGTCTTGGCGGCTCTCTCGAAGTTGCTCGCCTCGATAGCCGATCTAATGATAAAGTTCCCTGCGTTGGTTCTAAGGCAGTCAGCTCAAAGGACTTTCACAGCGACGCTTCGACAAGCAGCTCTTCCTGGAATTTATGAGTTTGACGTGACGCCCCTCCCTTTTCGCCCCCTTCTTTCTGACACCCACTCGATGGTTCTGGAGTCTTCAAGGCTGCCCCACTTGTACTGGCTCCAAACCGAGTTCCGTCCGGAGAGAATCATCGAAAACTTGTGATTCGTCGTTGCACAGCGTTAGAGCGACCCTGTGGAGATATCAGTTTCTCTCAACCCAGAAAACTCAAGCGTTCCATGTTGCCATGGGTTGCCAGTCATTGACCAGTGGTCCAGTCAGAAAACCTGCGATCGAGCTCTGAAGCATTCCCCACGTGCTGCACTTCGATACCTCGACGAAATCAGATGATCGGAAGTGAATGCATGAATGCTCTCGGTGGCTTCCGGAATCACTGACTGGACAACCGTAGCGGAATCCCAAGGAAGCATTAGCGCAGCGACCCTCGGTGATGCCGGGGGCGGATCCTTGATCTGATGCCCCGCATGAGGTAAAGTTCAGAAAATGCCGCCTGAACGCATTTCGCAGACCTCTAGTTTTATTATATTAGGCGCTCCGATGTCACTCCGATGAATCTTCCAGGAACGCTAATTTTTGGCTCGAATCCTAAAGCTGTTCAAAACTCGTTCTGATCACGCCTACAGTGGTGAACATTGGGATAACGCCACCTATTCGAAATTCGCCGCGGAAAAACGAAAGAGGCGCCTCTAGAATCGACCGACAAGTTCGCGTGCGAGCACGATAATCCCTGAGTTTAATTTTGAAGAAATGGAATTAAATTTATTTATATCGAAAAAACGAGTTCTTAGCTGGACATTCGGATGAGACCACCAGCGTGTTCCGCGGTTATTCCCGTCGAAATCGAGTCGTATCGTCGAGACAACGGAGTTGCTTCGGAAAGTTCATCGTAGCACACCGAGGTGGTCGTGTGCCGTGCAGTTTTCTCGATCTCCGAAGCATGGTAGGAGTGAGCCTGGAAAGGCTTCAATCCTCAGCCATCAGCAACATGGCGTTTCAAAGAATGACATCGAGCGTTGGATGGGTCGCTCGAGGTGTGCCAGCCGCGACTTCCTATAGGACCCCGAGAATAACGGCGAAAAAACTGTTCAACCTGGGATTCGAGTGCATTCAATTCGTTGTCGAAGTAGATTGATCGAGCCGGCATCGAAATCCGGCCGCAGTTCGTCGGAACTGACAGGCGAACTCCATCTTCCTGTTTCACCGCGACACTTGAGACTTCTCAGGAGTGAGAAACACTTCGCGCTGAGGAGAATGGCGGAAACTTCCCGCTTCCGCGGAAGTTCAAGTCAACGTTCCATACTATTGAAAGAATCAATTTTGCGACTTCGGCATTGCAACTCAGTGATCAGTGGCGCACGGTCATCTTCTCGGATGAGGGAGAGTTCAATCTTAACGGAGCTGACGGCCTCCATCATTACGGGCGAGATCTGCGGTGAGACACGCGCCGAATTTTGAGCCGCAGCTTCGGTGGCGGATCAGTCATGATTTGGGCTGCGATTTCCTACAACGGAGAATCGGAGATCGCGTTCCTCTCGCCAGGCAAACATCCGAGGATGATTAATCGACTTTGGAGAACTTCCTCGTTCCGTTCGTGGATCGTTACCATCAGGGGAATTTCATTTTCATGCAAGATAACGCGTCGATACACTGGGCAAGGTCGACGAGAGCACGGTTTGAGCAGCATCGATTGCGATTGCTGGATCATCCTGCAAGAAGTCCCTATCTGAATCTTATAGGAAACAGCTGGGAGAGCATCCTTGTGAGATCGTTTTACGGGAAGGGGGAGCACTATCAGTCGATTCGAGAGTTCAAGGACTCAATAAATGAGTGTTGGCGCTATTTTGAGCCCCCATCCGTAAAAGTGCTCGTAGACTCCATGTTGATGAGCCTCCGGGACGTTTCAGTCAACGACTGAATATTGAGGAAAAGTAATTGGTAGCATTCCCTGATGATAGTCTTGGTTTTCCTTCGGATTCTGCTGCTGGCCTTGCCCCAAAATCCGCGCCGAAAACTCTTTTCAAGCTGAAGCAGTTCAATCCTATCTTTTCAAAACAGAACCCGAGGATTGTTGCCCTCACGTGAGAACAAACTATTCAGTGGATTCTAGAGGCCCCTCTTCTGTCTTCTCACAGAGAATATTTGAAAAACGAGGTGGATTATCGCAATGTTCGCCACTGCATGAGCCCGGCCAAGCGATGGTTGAGTTCTTCGTGAAGTTCGTTCTCGAGTAAAGTTATCTCATTCATTGGAAGCTCCGCGGTACACGTCTCTTGTCTGAATTGGAATCATGGGGTAGTCGCATCGTTCCACATCGTTCCAGATCAAGGCCTTGGGTTTGAAGGGATTCTTGAGCCTCATCAACTTCTCCAGAACAGGGCTCCGGAGACCGAGGGAGCACATGGAGGAGAAGGTCTGAAAACCCTCCAGGAGCGCGCCAGCCTACGATCCGGTTGGCGGGGTTGACTTGGGTCGGTGGCGGATTCCTGTGAAACAACAAAACAGCCGGGGAATGCTTCTTCGGCACTACGACCGTCCTGTCGTGAACTCAAAGGAGTCCCCATGACACGTTTGACGCCGTGGCCGATGATACTAGCCAGCTTGATCCTGCGATTCATCACCGAAGGAAAGAACACGGATACTTCCTCTGACCTCTCGCGGGATTGAACAGAGCGCGGAGTTTGCGCAGCCGCGTGTGCCAGTACCAGATTGAGGGAATGATTCATATGAGCAACAATCGTCGCTCTCGGAATACTAACTCTAATGCGAGCCTGGAGGCCTGATTCCTCGCCGGCCATTGCAGCGGCGTTGTCGAACAATTCTGCCTCTACAATCCACAACATTTGGTCCGTCGGTGGAAAGTTCGTCTAATTTTGATGTTTGCAATGTCCACACCTTTCTCCCCGTGGGTTTCAATGAAGTCCACGAGGGATCCCGTCACCACCACGCAGCCATCGACTGAAAAATACTCTATGATTTGACGTGCGCTCGACGAAGGAGGGTTCGATGTGACGAACCTGAGGGGGGCAAGAATATGATGGGTCTTCCAGAGGAGTCCAGGCTGAAATAGGAGCTGCCGTTCCACGAGCGTTGTATTTCCACTGCGCGAGCAATCCGTAGCATCTTGTATTGGTACATTCTAGGAGTCTCCTTCGGAAAAATCTGGCGTACTACCGATGATATATTCACCAAAACGTTTGTACACTCGTTTTGTACCTGAGGTGGTATGTAGGAGACGATGGACTTCTTGCGAGTTGATCCCAGCTCCTTGAGATGTGTATTCAAGTCACTGTTATATTTCTTCTGGAGCTCCACGAGCTCGAGGAAATTTCCCCGACTCGAGTTTATATTTTCATCACGACCTTTTACTCACGATGTCGTCGCGGAACGATTTTCGGAAAGACGACAACAGAAACAATGCAACGAAGATTCTGCTTCCGAGTGCACCATAAAACGTACGCACTACTTTTCGCTCCTTGGGAGGCTCCCGAAAAACCAGTCTGAAGTCAGCATTCTTCGAGAGCCCTTCGTGTAGGACCGCAGCCCAGCAGTCTCTGAGGAATCAGAGTTCATACTCTGCGCAGCGGTGCAGCTTCGCTTGACCAGAAGGAGACGGATTCGTAAGTATCGACAGATTCCGAAAACCATGTTTTCAGTGGTCTGTATCTGAATCAGCATCAGCGAACTCCTTGATGCTGACTTCGCTTAATACGCCGTCTGGACAGCGTTTTTCGGATACTCTGGCCGTTTGCCTCCCGGTTCCGACACTGTTCGCCCCTCCAGACACAATTTGGAATGGCGATCTTTGATGTTGGTATGAGGAAGCTCTTTGGGAACCCACGCTCGCATAGCTGTACGGGAGCGTTGCTGCTCGATGCGGGATTCGAAGCATTTCCGGACTCGCGAAGTGCTGGTGAGCCCTCATTGGCGGTAACGCTAGTTTGGGTGAATCTGATCATGATGCCTGCACTTTTCTGTTGCTTCTCTCTCTCGCTTTCCTTTTCTCGCGATTGGCGTTGCCACTCGGTTGTTTTCCCCTCATCCATAGAAATTCCAATGCTCCGTAAGCCTCAATGACCATCCGGAGGGTCATGTTGCGGCTCTGATCTTGTTCTGGGAGAGCACTGTTTCCCGTTCCTGAATGGCGTTCAAACCTTTGCTTCTTCATTTCTCCGGCAAGGTCAAGATAGATAGTGAACATTTCGCAGCATTGATCGCAATACAGTAAGACCTCGATTATTTCGATCCTTCGGATTCTCACCTCGATTTTTTCAACCCCGATTATCGCAATCTGTCGGATTCTTACCTCGATTATCTGTACTTCAATCGCAGTACAACCTAGATTATTTCAACTTCGATTACAATACAGACCGGATTATTTGAATTTCGAATAAACTGTGACCTCGATCATTTCAACCTTGATTACTTCAACTTTTGAACATTTCAACCCTAATCGGCATCGATCGGTTGAAATAATCGAGGTTGAACTGTACTCCCATCGACGAATGAATACTATATCATCTCCACAGGCTTCCCCGCGGTGGAACCACTGTCTAATTTCCCCAATGTAGTTCTAAGAAGGGAGCTCCAATTAGTCTCAGATTCGAGCGGATCGACAATGCGTTCTCTTAGAGAACTTTGGGAGTCATGGCAAGATGGCAGCTGAATGGCTCGCGCAAAACCGTTGGAACAACCTTCCGTTGCGGTCTGAGCGGGCTGCTTGAGCGTTCGGAATAGGTCGTCGCCATGAAGCGTCTCGGATATCGGCTATCGCCCAAGCGTTTGGCCCTTGGCGGGGCAGGGACAACTGGCTGAGTTTGTAGAGTCTGCAGCCCCCCCCCCTCCCTACGCTACTTGTCAAGATGGGTCATTCCATAAGAGCACACAAGTCTCGGGTCAGGGAGCCGGCGAGCGACTGCTATATCTCTTGCGTTTATTTACTAGATGGTTCGTCTGCTAGGCCGCTTTCCACGACATCTCCCTTTTCTTCTAGATTAGTTATCCCGTCTGACGGGTAGCACAATTATCGTCAATTATTGTCACATCCATATCTTTGGGGCCGTAGGAGCGTCGCTCGATTTCGAAGAACCATTTTCCCAGCTTGCGCGCCCTCCTTCCTCTCTGGATCCTCCGGATTCTCCTCTGTGCTTCCATATTCATCTTCGGAGCTTGCTATTGTGTTTGGGTCCTCCTGTATCGGCGGCGCTCTCGGACTCGCCGTGTGTTGTGGTGCTCGTGTTGCCGTTTCTTCTTGAGGGGCTCGTCGACCTTGGTTTTCCGGCTCTGGTACCTCCACCAAGTCCCAGAACGACATCAGCGAGCAAGCCCGGTCCGGGATTCTTATCCGTTCCTCGGTTTCCGGACTCCTCTCGATTTCCCGCGTTCTTCCTTGCTGTTTGACCAAGTGTCGCCGGTTGCGATACAAAAGGGATCCGTTGTTCAGCTGGACCAGGTGCCGCCTATACGGCAGATTCCTGAGAACCCGGCCCTGCGTCCATTCCTTCACTCCCAGCTTGGCGGGCCTGATCCTCACGTTGTCGCCTGGCCGCAGCGGGGGAAGATCGCACGCTCCTTTGTCATACGCTCTCTTCATTTCTTCAACGTGCTTTTTTCTTGCCTTAATCGCGTTGCGATGCCACTTAATCTCTGGCCGGAGCCAACGCTGTCTTGCCGGCAGGTCTGTCTTCAGTCTTCTCGAGAAGAACATTTGACTCGGCGTAGCTCCCCCGAGCTTATGCTGCGGAGTGTCGTTATATGCCATGACTCCTCGCTCCCAGGCCTGACTTGCGGCTCCAGATCTATATATAATCTTTTTGACGATTGCCACCGCCGCTTCCGCCTTTCCGTTACTCTGATGGTAGATCGGTGATGACATCACATGCCGAAAGCTCCAGTCTTTTGCGAACTCCTGAAACCCTTCGGCTCGGAACAGTGGATCTGCATCCGTGATCAAGACCTCGCAGAGACCGAACGTCATGAAGAGCTGTCTGAGCCTGATCGTAACGCTCCTGGAGGTCGGCCGCTCTGGCAGCCGCATTGCTATAACTAGGTTTGAATAGTAGCAGACCACGACGAGGAGCTTTGTTGTGCCGATCGTGGCGATGTCCATGGCTATCTTCTGCCAGGGTCTGCTCGGAATCTCATGCGGTATCATCGTCTCTTTTTTCGGCGGATTCGGGTACGCCTGGCAGCCAGTGCATTGTTCCACATGCGACTCTATGTCTTGTTGGATGCGAGGCCAGAAAATACACGATCTGACTCGCCGCCAGGTTGCGTCAGCGGCCATGTGTGCGTAACAGGAACGTTTGACGAATTCTTTCCTGAGCTCTTGCGGAACCACAATGGTGTCTCCATGTAAAACCAGATCATCCTCAACAGTGAGTCGTGATCTGAAGGGATAGAGCTCAGCCGTGGCCGCTGATAGTTTCCGCTTCGACTCCGGCCATCCTTGTCGCACCGTCTCGACTAGTTGTTTGTACTGCTCACTTTCTCGCGCCTGCTTTCTTAGGAGTTCCACGGTGACATCTCTCATCGGCAACAATTTGATGACTTTGATTTCCTCGGTGTTCGCTGGTGGCTCCTCCATCGGGCAGCGAGACAGCGCGTCCGCGAATCGCATTTCCCGACCGGGTCTGTAAACGAGCTTGACATTGTATCGTTGTATTGACAGGAGCATGCGCTGGAGTCGCAGGGGAACATCATCCAATGGTTTTCTCATGATATTAATGAGCGGTCTGTGGTCGGTGTAGACCACGACTGGCTTTGGGTAAATGAAGTAGTGGAACCGGCTCACTGCGTATTTGATCGCCAACAGCTCCTTCTCGATTTGGGCGTACCGGCTTTCCGTCGTTGTCATCGTTCTGGACGCAAAGTACACTGGTTTGTCGTCCTGAACCAAGGCCGCTCCAATTGCGTCCTTGCTTGCATCACATTCTATCTCCACGTTCTTCTCTACATCGAAAAACGCGAGTATCGGGCTTCGACTTACTAGTGTCGTCGCCTTTTCGAATGCCTCCTTCTGCGCCGATCCCCATTGCCATTCTTGCCCTGATCTGCACAGCTCTCGCAAGGGTGTCAGAACTTGCGCCAGGTCCGGGAGAAATCTTGAAATGTGCGCCAGCATGCCCAGAAAACTTTTCAGGCCGGTGACATCCTTCGGTGCTTTCATTGTGGCGATTTGCTTTTGCTTATCCGGGTCGATTTGAAGCCCTTTTTTTGTCAGCACAAATCCAAAGAATTTGGTGTTTGGCGTTCTCAAGGTAGTTTTCTGCTTGTTGAGTTTGATGCCCCTTTCTTCACAGCGCTGTAGAAACTGGTGTAGGTTTCGATCGTGGTCCCTCTCTGCTTCTGTGATTGTCTCGCCCCGGCCACAAATCAGGACGTCGTCCGCCAATGCGTAGGTTCCCCGCAGACCCTCCAAGAGATGCACCAGGTTCTTGTAAAAGATCTCCGGGGCCACGCTGAGACCGAACGGCATCCTGATGAAGCGAAATCGGCCGAAGGGGGTTTGAAACGTTGTCATCTCGCTGCTTTTGTCGTCCAGCCTGCAGTGCCAAAACCCATCGGATAGATCGAACTTTGAGAACACTCGTGCCCTGCTCAGGTCGGGAAGAATTTCGTCAAATGCTGGGGTGTGATACACTTCCCTGATGAGTGCCTCGTTCAGCTTTCTGGGATCGAGACATATTCTGAGATCACCGTTTTTCTTCAATTGTATGGAGAGTCTATTTACCCACTGGGAGGGAAGATTGACCCGTTCGATTACCTTCCGGTGCATCAGTTCCTGCAGCTTGTTCTTCAGCTGTATCCTGAGGTGTGGGGGCACACTACACGACACGTTGCACGACGGAGAGGTCTGTGGTTTCAGCGTCAGCGTCACCTCGCCCGGGAATTCCCCGAGTTCCCCATCGAACACTCGCGGAAATCGTTTCACCAGCTGTTCCACACTTTCACTTGCCTTCTTCGTTTTCGCGATTTCTTCCTCCACGTCCTGCAGGGAATCGATCTGGCTGTAGTCGACCTTGATGACGCCGAGATGCTCGGCTAGGTACCTCCCTATGATGGGTTGCAGTTCCTCTTCGATCACGACGAATTCGACCCGATGTTTTCTGTTCACTTTGGTTTGTTTAATCTCCAATGTTGTCTTGCCGAGTGACCGGACTACTCGTTTGTTGTATGCCCGGAGCAGTGGTCGGCTTGAGGTGTCTATTCGAGCGAACGGAACCATTGACCGTGGGATCACGTTACAAGTCGCGCCACAGTCAATTTGGAACCTCGTTGTTAGGTTCCGGTTCTCTCGAACTTCACAGTTGATATATATCATTTGTTTCTTTTTGTCTCCCAGAGAGTATACTGCCTCCACAAATTCGTCTTCTCCGGCCTCCCTGAAGCTCATACGCTCAGATATCTCCAGCGCGTCAATCCGCTGTGGTCTTCCAAAGCACATGATAGCGAAGTGATTGTACCGTCCGCACTTTGAACACTGCTTGCCCTTCGCGGGGCAATTCGCCTCACCCAATCGGTGGCGCCTACTGCACTGCTTGCATCTCTGCGTGAACGCGTTTGCCGCTGCTGTTCGGCTGCCGTAGTTGCTGTTGTTGTTATTCGACGGTCTCCATTGACTGTTTCGGCGGGTTGGAAAACCTCCTCTTCCCGTCAGAGCAAACGCCTCGGCCGCTGCATCCGTACTCGCCTCGTCATCTTCCGCACTTTCTCCTCTGTCCAACCGCGCGCTTTTTTCAGGCTGAAAGCTTCGCAGTTGCTCCCTGGAGCTCTCCATCGCCAGACAAATGTCCATTGCCTCTTGCAGCGTTAACGTCTTTTGCTTCAACAGCTCTCTTCGGGTCTGGTTACAGTTCACTCCGGCCACAATTCGGTCTCGAATCATTCGATCTTCCTCTTTGAATTTGCACGGAGCTGCTTTTCTCCTGAGGTCGATTATCCATTCGTCTATCCTCTCATTGGATGCTTGGGACCTTGTCCAGAACACATGTGACACAAAATGTTCCGATTCGCCGATTTTAAATCGCGTTTCCATTGAATCCAACGCCTCGCTCAGGGTGAGCGGGTTCCTGTCTCTGAAGAAGTTGTTGAATTCGTCTAGCACAATTCTTCCTCCTAGCACCTTGAGCAAAGCGATCTTTACTGCTTCAGCTTTCTCCGATTTCTCTGTTGCCAGCAGATACGTCTCGAACACGTCCCGAAACCTGCGCCATTCTTCCGCGGTCTTCGTCTTCACCGCTATATCCTTGATCACTTCTAGTTTCTCCATGACGGCTGACCTTTTGAACCTTGATTGGGCGTCACTCACTTTCTTTTCAAGTTATATTACCGCTGCCACCATGTCAAGATGGGTCATTCCATAAGAGCACACAAGTCTCGGGTCAGGGAGCCGGCGAGCGACTGCTATATCTCTTGCGTTTATTTACTAGATGGTTCGTCTGCTAGGCCGCTTTCCACGACACTACTGCAAGGAAGTCTTCACCACGGATCAAGCGCGAGGAGAAATCGTTCCCCTCCCCCGATCTGTCATGAGCGATGTCTCTGTAATCGAATTGAAATCGCTCCTCACTGGTCCGCAGGGAGTTGGGAGCGAGACAGCTTCGCGATTTCAGATGGCAAACGCGGTAAATCATCACTTCTGCTGGGATTCACGAAAATATTCTCCCTTTACGCCTCTTTCGAAGTGAGGCGGGGCCTTCGAGATTCGTATCTGAGCGATGAAGTCGTCAGAAGATCGTCGCCTTTTGCGAAGCCGTCCGCGCTCCCCTCTGGGCTTCCAATTACGAAGACGACGGAATCATCGAAGAAGGAGAGGAAGCAGTAAAAAGCGTCGACGACACCGCGTCCACGGTCGAACTTGAAAACGACGTCTCTCAGTCCTTTCGTCCGTTCGTCGACGGTAGGTCCGTCAGAGAAGCGGCTGGAATTGGTTCACATTTAGAGAATGAGACGATCGTTAGGTTTATTGCAGGAATATTTCTCAGCCAGGCGCTCCTGAAATGACGCGAGACGACAACGACGTCGGCAGCAGCACCAGCGACGAATTCGACCTTGGCAGGGTGGACCTTGGTCTCTGAAATAAATTAGCACTCCACGATTTTTTCTCTTTCTCTGTCAACTGTCCCTTTCCCTGCAGCGAGACAACCGACTCCTTTTCAACTTAATTCCCGAGTTTGCCTTGAAATGGGCCCCGAGCACTTTCCTCTCTCCTGCTTCGCATCGCTCCAGCTCACTCCCTCTGGTGATTCGCCGGAAATTGATACAATTCAGAACTTGGTTCCCCAGGGATGTCGGCCCGTGCTTTCCTCTCATGGATTCCATCCAGGTCTTCCGAAAATTGGTGACATTCCGATGCGTAAATCTCGAACAACTTGAAATTTGCGCTCTCGTTGTTGCTCTCTGATTGCCCATATTTGAAATTATCTGCACCGTCAACTCAGACGAGCATGAATTGTTCGCTGGAGCTTCCCCGTCTTTTCATGCATTCGCGAAGCAGGCAGATGAATACGTCTACCTCCATGGAGCTCACATCGACCCACCCAGGGTCGCAACCGGTTCACAGGGTCGTTTCCCCGCTGCAGTCCGTGCATGCCTTTTCATGCTTCATACACATTTTCAAGGATCGTTATCGAATCCTTCCTCGCTAGAAAGCTCAACTCCAATTCGCGTGTCGAGTTCAATGCTTATCATCCATCTGGCGCTTCAGGGCAATGAAAGTTGATGAATGAAAACAGCGGTCTTAAATTTTTCCCCAGGCAGGACGCTCTCAATGTCCCGAAGTACCAGAGCCAGTTGAGAGCGGAAACTCAAGAAGAAGCTCCTCACCCATCGGGAATTTCCGCACACCGGTTTCGCTACTTTTCCTCAGGGAACTGGTTCCTCTATGCTGGAACGGAGTCGCGTCCGTTGACCGAATGGAGTCATGTCAGGTAGGTCACTCCCAGGATTCTCGTTCGCCAAGTGGTCCATGAGACATAACCCTCGTTCCCGGTGTTCGTAAGCCTGAATCAGGTCAAAACATAAGCCAAACACACTGAATTCCCATCTCCTCCGCGTTGGTTTATATAATTGCGGATTTTTGGAAGAGGCGGGAGCTCAAAACTCGTCGGAAGATCATTCGAAGAAACAAGGTGTATGACTTTCCGGCAGCGGGGAATTTCAGCCCCGGGACACTTCGGCTTCAAGACCTTCCGCCGCCGAGTTATGGCTGCCATCCGTGACGGTCATCCGGGAGTGATCTCTCCCACAAAAATACGGCATCTCCCGCGGACTCCACGGAGAACCTATTCTCCAAGAGTTCTATCATTATTCCGAGAATTATGTCGTCGGATTGCGTGCTGCGGGGTGCCAAGGCTACCGGGGCTGGCAAGGGATGTCGGATGAGGCCAAACGATGCCTTACCTCATTCCCATGGTACTCTGAAGATAATTTCGCCCCGCTGTGGTTATACGGCTCGGCTCCACTCAGCTTCTCCTCGGTGGGCTACGGCTGCGGCTCCTTGGGGTGCCATATCGGGAAAGATCGACGACCTCTGGAGTGGATAATACTTGCGCGGTCCGTCCTGCAACGAGATGTCTATGTTGACAGAATGGTCAACAAACAAATCAATCAATGAAGTTAACAACAGGATAGCACCGGAAGAGAGACAGCCAGTCATGGGAAACTGCGGGCGACTGGCAGTGGGCGCTTTTGTTTTCAAACCGAGTTTGACAGTCGTGTTTCTCCAGACTCGCTGACCTGGAAGCAGTCTTCTCCGACCCCGTTTTGGTCGTAGAGCTAACTGTTCTCCGTCGCCCATTTTTAGCTCGGGGGAAAGCAGAACGCGAGCTGAAAGACGAGCCCGTCCGGATCCACTTCCGTTGTTTGTGAGCGAGCTGTGGAGCTGTCTCGATTCCGAGTTGGAGGAGTGCTTAGACCACCGAGGTCGGAACGAGAACAGTGGCGGCAAAAGACGTAGTTGGTCTCTTTTTCTCCGCAAAGCTTGGCCATTCAAATGAATGGCTCGGTCGCGTCCAATGTGACCTACATGGGTTCCATATTTTCTTGCGTCGTCTGACTACCGGAAAACGACGTCGAGAGGAGGCAGCCTGCCGGCCGGTCCGCCCGCCCGTCAGACTCGGTGGTAGAAAAAGAGGCAGAAAAAGTGTAGAAGAAGGAGAAGGGAAACAGGACGTAGTTGGAAGCAGCATTAACCTTACGAATAGCCCCGAAAGCTCGTAAAGCAGGATTTAATGTCGTTCCTTTCTCTTCCTGCCGCCATCCTGGCTCGGTGGTTGTGTACGTAGAGAATTCGCTCGTCCGCCTTGCTGGTTGGCGTCTCTCTTGCGGCACCACTGCCAGCACTGCTTCTAGGTGATTCTGGACTCCAAATTACGGCAGCAAACGACGAACTGACTAGCTATTCCCTTCCCCATTCAACACTCCCAGATCTTCATCCACACTCGAGAAATGTAGTCAGATGCGCACGCGGGAGAGGAGGGTAAAGTAGGGAAGACAGCCCGTGACAAAGAGAAGGAAAAAACGATTGTGGTGATTAACGAGCATATCCCCCGTGCATAACTCCGACTCATGGCGTATCGCTGGATGCCTCAGGTGGCCTCACTGGATTCTCTGTCCTGATCAGTCGTTCAGAGCCGAGAATGCTCCTGAATTCCACCATGAACGCGAGCCCCAAGCTCTGCATGGAGCATTCACGAAGGCATTCCAGCATCAAACTCGCTCTCACCAAGATTAATACAGGCTCTGTTGCAATGAAACATTTGAAGATTCCCAATCTTATTCCTGCCGATTTCTCCCCCTCAAACGCGCCCTGGAACGAACTCTGCCTTTGATTCCGGTGAAAGCGAAAGTTTACATCCGATGAGTCTTCAGGTTGATATAAATGGATGCTTCACTGGGGCTGAGCTATATTCGAGGAGTTTTCACCGATCGTTTTGTAGAACTGCACGGAGGACCTATTTGTCCTCGCTCAAGGAGGTCATAGGTCGTCAATCGACTTTAAACGAGGGTGAGTCCATTTTCGAGATGAAGTCGGGTTGTACAAGGTGATCATCGTAAGTCGGAAATTTTCTTACTCTCTCTCTCCTTCTGCTCTTAAATCGATGGAAAATCATCCGATTCTGGAATTTCTTCTCGCTCTCGATAGCTGGAAGGACAGCGCCTCTTATTCTCCCCGATTTTCTCGAATCGGTCGGAAATTGAGTTTCGTAAATCGGCTCAAAGATTGCTTTTTTCTTGAGTTTTCTCAAAGAAACAGTCGACAAACTTCTGAAGTCGACCGATGGAATTCGGAAGTGCCAAGGTCGACGCAGGATGGCATGCTGCTCGAACGCCCGGCAACTCCAGATTTCTAGCTCAGGATCTGTGAGAAGGACGGAAGATCGTTTCAACCTTGACCTCAAGATCGACCTCCTGACAAGATCGCGTCCTCTTTGCATTTTGGCCCGTAACTCCTCAGGGAAGCCGAGGTCGGGAAATTTTCCGATGGCAAAAAGTTCTCAGATTGGTCCAGACTACCAAGGAGTTTTCGGGTCGATCCGACAATTTTTTTTCCCACCCGAAAATCCCATCATCTCAATTTTTTGAAAAAGTTGTCGGATTGGCCCGTGAGCTTCTTTGTCAGGTAGATTGGATCAATCTCAGAACTTTCTGCCATCAGAAAATTTTCCGGATTCGGCTTCCCTGAGGAGTTACGGGCCAAAATGCAAAGAGGACGCGATCTTGTTAGGAGGTCGATTTTGAGGTCGAGGTTGAAACGATCCTTCGTCCTTCTCACAGATCCTGAGCAAGGAATCTGGAGTTGCCGGGCATTTGGAAAGCATCCTATCCTGCCTCGACCCTAGCACTCCCGAATTCGAACGGCCGACTTCAAAAGTTCGTCGACTGTTCTTTTTGAGAAAAGTTGAATAGAAAAAAAGGCAATCTTTGAGCTGATTTGCGAAACTCAATTTTCTACGGGTTCGAGAAAATCGAGGACGATGTGCCAATCTTCCAGCTATCGAACGCAAAAAACATCCCAGAATCGGATAATTTTCCACCGATATAAGAGCAAAAGAAGGGAGAGTAAGAAAATTCCCGACTTACGATGACCACCCTGTATAGTCCTAGTTCTCCACGTTTCCGTAACTGGAGTTCCTCTGAGATGAGTACAGAACGCCAAGCATTCAAACCGACAATTCCAGCCTCGATCTCTGGAGCTCTTAGCAGTTTGACTCCAGTCTTATGGGCCACATAGCAAAGCTCAAGAGTCAAGATTAGACTCTCTGGCACTGTTCCGAGGGTTCTCAACTGCGACGTCTATCTCGCCCACGTCTTCGGAGTCCTCAACACAGCCTCGTTCCATTTGATTCCAGAACTGGATTTTCCTCTATGCTGTGCGACGTAGTGAACTCTACTTAACAAAGAGCTCGTGAGCAAATCATGGGAAGATCTGTGCTATCAGCAACGTTCCGTGAGCCGCCGTGACGACCCTCGTCTGGGTCAGGTATATGTACGGCCGACGAGCAGATCAGGATGAATCAAGCTGCTGGAATTCAGACGTTCTTTGGGAGCGATTGACACACGAAATACAGTACCCGTATCGCAGCCTCTGCCACGTAGAAGTACAGGGTCGACCAAACAAGTCGTGAAGATAACAAAAACGATCAGGAGCTTCCACTCAGAGACGCCCTATGGGGGTTCCGTATCTCATTCTCTGTTTGTAGCTCAGATGCGTCGCTATTGCGTGGAGCTCGTTAGAAAGTTTGCACGCTGGTGAGCCATGAGCCTCCCGATTCCATTCCGACCTTGAACCTCGCGAAAGCGAAGTTTTTTGGTACTAGTCTGCTTGGCTACCGCAAGAATATGTCGCCAAAACGGCACTTTTCGAGCCCGCTCCATAAAACGCGGGAGCCAAAGAGACTAGCGCACAGGGCATGGCCGGCGAGCCAGCGCAGGAGGGGAGAAGGAAGGCTTCAAGTAAACAGGGACACGTGCCTAGACAGGTCGGGGAGACCCTTAGCTATTGGAATCCGAACCTTAGAACCCGAGCGCGGACCCTCTTCTACACGGAGCAGTCCCAAATCTTGGCGGCAGCCGTACTTGAAACGACGTTATCGACTCACGCGATAGCCACGCGCTGCATTCTATAACATTTTCACCGAATGGAGTTGTAGGGATGAGTTTGTGGGAATTCAGAAAATAAGAGCCCTCTTTGTCGGTCTTCGAAGCTTGCATCAGATTCTTCATCAGCATCTTGAAGCACGGGGGAGACGACAGCTCACACGGAAAGCATGACGCCGTTTGATCAGATTCATTTTCTCTCCTGTGAAGTCCGCCGCCGTGGAAACTTTGAATCCACGCGCGGTTCGCCGCTGCGTCGTTTCCGAGACTCCGCTGCATGTTCGAGATCGCTTCCTGTGTCGGCGCGCTTTTGTAGCCTCAAGTTGCCAAAAACAGAGCTGCGGTAGCCAAACAGACTACAACCAGTTTTTCTTCCCCGAAGTTTGGTTCGAGAGCCTACTTCGTGGCTGAGGAACTCCGGAGACCCAGCGAATCTCACGTAGTTAGCGAGTCTGAACTCTAGGTTCCAGGAGTTCTGGAAGACAATCGAATCTTCGATACCATTGACATCACAGCCTGGAACATCAATCAGACAAAACGGCGTGCACGCAACCTCGACGATTAATCGACCAATCCTTCCTCCATAGAGGTCAGCTCGGTCCCGATGCTGCGATACAGCCCAATCGTAATTTCTCCCAGCGAGTCACTTCTCTTTTCTTGGGGTCTAGTCAAGGCTGCGGCAATGCGATCGTTTGCTCTGCGTTGTTCGCGCCTCCACATGTTTGCGCTCTTTCAAAATCAAGGGCCATATTCCGGGTGTATGAATCAGTACACCGCACCTAATCTTTCGGTGTTCGCTTTGTCACTGAGTCTCGAGAGCGGCACGACTAGGGGTCGCAAATAGCCGGGTATCAGGAATCGGGTACGTATCCGGTTCCGAACCCGGATTATTCGCGGATCTGTAGGCGACGCAGGAATCGTCATTCTTGGTGAGGAGTGACAGGAGAGATAATGAACTCCTCATCTTCTTCGATAACGATGCGGCTTCACCACGAGCGATCAGCTTGACTCATAGACGGATATAAGCACTGTTCCCCGAAAATCATGCCCCGATTTTCAACCAGTGGGTGTAATTCGTCGCCTTTACCCTTGGATGCCCCCGGCTGACAAAACAGTCAACCGGAACATCCTAGGACTCTGTCTCGCGAAGGAGCCAGTACCGAACATCAGAAGTCGGCGGCTGACTGCCAGGAGGCTGACAGCAGGCCGGCTGAAACGCTGGCAAGGCGGGCGAGGTCCAGGAACGTGTCCTACGCAAAACTACGCAACTCGACACAGCCCCGAGTATCTTTCAGTTGATTTCTACCCATCAGAAGCAACGACGACAACAACTTCCCTGATCGGAAATTCTTCCGATTCACAACGGCGTAGGTGCAGCTCGCATCGTCGGCGCTGAGGCCAGTCGAAGTGGGATCGGCACAGTTTTGATGCGTGAAACGCCTGGCAAAACGGGACGGGCAGTCCAGTGAGTGTCTTGCTCTCTTCCCGACAAAGAGCGCACCAAGAAGCCCGATCGGATCGCTCTGTGGCGGTCAGGAATCGATGGTGAATACGTATCGCGGGCCATTACTCAGAATATATCCGAGTTGAAGGACGGGATGACAGCTCGATCCGCAATAGAACTCAACGAGGAGCGGTGATTCCATTGGAATGCCACTTCCGAATTGATTGCATTTCGCGGCTCGATCCGTTGGCGCAGAAGGACAGTGATTCTCGAAGTAGCTGCAAAAGTTCGAGTGTCCATCCGGCTGCCTGCAGTCTCGTAAGACGCCGTCAGACGACGTTTCCGGACGATCCCGATCGAGAGCGACGCGAGGGGCGGGGTCACAAAGCAGTCGAATTCCCAGACTGAAATCCGGATTCTTACAGCCTTGTCGTTCGGGTGCCGCATCCTGTTGCGGTGCTCTGTTTGCCATCGGACCGCTCCGAGAGTGAGGACGACGAGAGCGCACCTCGGGGCAACTGCCGAGACAAGGGACTCAGTGAGTAAATTTTCTGAGTGTCTTAGCCAAAATTCAAAGCTGAGCAAAGGCCCGGATGAGGCAGGGAGATCACCTAGATATCGATCGTTGGCTCCGAAGGTCGACAATTAGATGCGGAGTGATGCTCCGATTCTGCGCGATCGGATATCGTCGGTGGCTTCCGTGACCCAGAGAGATGAGAGTTAACGTTCGGGTGCACTAGGGTCCGATGCTTTGATGGCAGCGGGAGCCGCGCGGGTACGAACTCGTATGCGAGAATTTGCGTCCTCACCTTGACTCGGACTCATGGATTTTTGCGAACCCTTTTCTCGACCTCCTGATCTCCGCAGCTCCCTTTGAGGAAGAATAACGAAACTTACGGGCGGTCAACGTAATTTGGGAATTT
Source organism: Phytoseiulus persimilis (assembly GCA_037576195.1). Classification (NCBI taxonomy): domain Eukaryota; kingdom Metazoa; phylum Arthropoda; class Arachnida; order Mesostigmata; family Phytoseiidae; genus Phytoseiulus; species Phytoseiulus persimilis. The sequence goes on along the minus strand of CM075101.1, from coordinate 52,989,717 downwards.
TCTCTCCTTTTCTTCTTCCTCTCATGAATCTGTGATTGAACCGATTCTCGCTATTCGTAATTGCAGATTGATGGAATCCTTCCCTGCATCCGAGGGAATCAATACGAGCTCGACCGGTTCACTTCCGACGAAACACACAGTGATGAGCGGAAGAAGAGATGGCAATAAACTTCAGTAGTTACGTTGAGCAGCCTGAATATATATGATCCGTTACAAGAGAACACGTACTTCGGCGGAGCAGATGCACATAACGAAGTAACGTCATTGAGTCATGCACGACATTGAAGTCCACGATCGAGCCAAGTCCGATCGTTTCTCGCGTTCCTCCAGTAGTATTCCTGGAAGTTGTGTAAAACAAACACATGCGACGCATGACAACGGGGTCTGACACCAGAGCTAGCTCCTCACTGCACGGCTGAACGTGGAGAAAAGGGATCGGCACCGGTTTCCGCGCAGTCGGCGGGATGCGAAAATATCAGGCCCTTCTGGTCTGACAATGAGGGCAGTCGCAATAGCAAATCGCGAGCCGCATCGCCTACGTGTGGAACGGCATAAATATATGAGCTCCTGAGAGTGAGCTGTGGCTACCGTGTGCTCTGCCGATTCGAAACGTCTCTCGTGGAGGATCAGAAGACGGCGAGGCGACTCCGGCTACCAAGGGCCCCATTGCCGTCTTACCCAAGGAACTGCAGTGTACTTTCACACGATTCGGGCGACTTCAAGACGGTTAGCACTTGCTTATGCCATATTTGCATGCAACCAGAACGTACTGAAATATTCGTAACGTAGGCTTACGTCATTTCACGCGGAGTTCAGAGGTGCTATTCACGGATGTCAGTGTAGCGGGAGTCAGCTTGCCCATCCCGGTTTTAAGCTGAAACGCCTGGGAGTCCGCCGCCTGAATTGTCGAAGGACGGCTCTCACTTAGCACAAAAAGCTTAGCCCAACAAATCGATCGGAGCTATGAGGAACAAGCTGAATCGTGTTCAGAAGACACCTCGAGGTTTACCGCCAACTGAATCGACGAAATCGTCTTCTACGACTTTTCCCGGCCTCTCCGGTACAGCCTTTCTGCTTAGACACCACTGACCCACGATGCCTAAGATTTCTCCATGGATTACACTCAATTAACTCCTGTTGAAGTGGCTTACAATAAGATGCTTCCATGTTTGGTGAAATCATCCCGGAAGGATGAACTGTGGTTTATTACCACTGAACCAGCTGACGTGATTGATGCATTCGATTCCCTGGATTACCTATGATCCATGCAAAAGAGAGCGACGAACCTGTCGAAATGAGTGACATTCTTTGAACGATCACTGTGCAACAACGAAGATTGTCAGCCTCGCGGTTCAACGCGTTCAAAAGCTGGATGAAAACCCTACAAAATCATATTGATTTGAACTACAATAAGCTTTTTGCCGATGAGGACCGATCGATTCTGAAGCCAAAACATGGAATTTTCGGGTGCTTCTGGCTCGGAAAGTACCTGCACGACGGAAGAACTGAGCAAAAAAAATCTTATCGGCACCCCCTCAAACGTGCGGAGCTGCTCGAACAAGAACCGTTTTGCCATCGTCCGTTGCTCTATTGATCGTTTTTTTTCCGGACTGAAACGCCCGTTCCGAGGATACTGTGGTCCAGAAAACTTTGAGCCGCAATCGAATTTCACTCTAAAAAGTCTCCGCTGAGTCGATGATTCAGGCAAGCGAGCTAATTAGAGATATTGGTCCTGAGAAGCGCCATTCCTTCGAGTTTCCACTCCGCTTCAGATTCCTTGGAGGGCACATTCACAAGCATTGCCAACACCGTTGACATCCTGTTCGGAGTTTCCCGCTTCTAAGACAGACACGCCCTCTGCGGATTCTTCCATCACCGGATCGACAACAACATGCTCCCCTAGATGTCACAACCTTGTTGAGAATCGGGAGTCACTTGAACAACGTTTATGGCAGGCGTTGGATGGAACCATATTCAATGAGGTGGCCGTACGTATGTTACAATTGAAGGACACCTTGAACACGTTGGGCGAAGAGGTCCGAGAAAACAACTGGAACACAGTCCGGAGACCATGGACACCGGCAGATTCTAGCTCCATCCTCGGCTTTCCAAGACTGACCGATAGAGAGCTCGAGATATTTTTCACTGGGACGTTCCAGCTGGGCCAGTCTGTGTCGTATCTTGCTGACATAAGCGACGCTCATGGAACCATCTCAGAGAAGGGTGCCCGTCAACTGGGCCGCGGCGTCAACTGGGCTTCGCCGTCAACTGGGCTTCGCCGTCAACTGAGCCATGGCGTCAACCGGGCCACGGGGTCGACAGGGGCCTTAACCTGATCTCACCGGATTCCTCCGCACGATTTCGAGTGCGCTGGCTGTCGATCTGCTCGCATCGCTCCGCTCGCTCGCCCGAGCCCTAACCTAACCTCACCCAATCTCCCAATCCGCTTCAAGTCCGCTGCCTGCCGGTCCGCTCGGAAGTTGACGGCGAGACCCAGTTGACGCCGGGGCCCAGTTGACGGCGAAGCCCAGTTGACGGCGAAGCCCAGTTGACGCCGCGGCCCAGCTGACGCGCTCCCCTCAGAGAATCTTTGGTATCACCGCTAGAGAAGCAACATCCTTCAGTATTGGTGCTACATCGACTATACTGCAGACTCAATCGGTTCCGCAGTAATCCGGCGCCATTATTGCGAGTGCCGCAGCGGAAATCGAACTGTAGGCTGCTGTTCGCATGTCGCGGCCGTCATCTACTATCCTTCTCACGCGCGATATCTGTCGGGAATCCTCAGACCAGCGGACCATCTGACTTGACTCTTTAAAGATCGATCCATTGTTCCGGTCATCGAGGAAGACACTGATAATGAAGATTGACGAGGAATGGTATAACCTACCGTGTTCAACCGATGCGACGGCTCCGTCAATAGGGTCGCAAAAAGCCCTCCTCAGGGCCAAAATAACGGCACTTTCCAGGGCCAACAATTCATATGAGATCACTCCCCTGAAACATCAACCTAGCTGAGGCTTTTCAGTGGGAAGGTCGAATGCGGTTCCCGTTATCGTGGACGACATTTTCCTCGAAACCGGCATTCCACTTCGAAAAAACGAGCAGTAGAGCAACGGAAGATGACAGAAGAGAACGGGTTTTGTTTGAGCAGCTCCGCACGTTTGAGGGGATGCCGGAAAAAAAATTCTGACCACTTCTTTCGCCGTGCAGGTACTTTTAGAGCCCAAAACCCAAAAATTCCATGTTTTGGCTCTAGAATCGATTGGTTCTCATCGGCGAGAAGCTTTTTGCAGTTCGAATCAATATTTTGTAGGGTTTTCATCCAGCTTTCTAGCGCGTTGAACGGCGAGTCTCTAACATTCTCCGTTGTTGCACAGTAAGCGTTCAAAGAATGTCACCCATTTCGTTCCTATCACAGCCTGAAAATTCGTCCACCTCAGACGATGAGGACGGATTTGGCTTAAAATATGGAAATGTAGATTAGCGCTGAACTTGATTCGTATCAAAGCTCTGGAGCATACCGACGTTCTGATTAAGCATATAGTAGACGACTGAATTTGGCTCAGCGATGCTACGGCGGTCATTTCTCACTACATTCGTGTACATGCTGAAAGACCGCTTCGCGGCGACACTGCCGGCTGGAACACTGCAGAAAATCGAAGCTATTTGAGGAAATTTCGGGAAGCGTTGGTCCAAGGCAAGCCGGATGTCCCAAGGGTGACTGAAGCTATTGGAGTCCTCGATCGAGTTCAAAAACATTCTAAGCTCCGCCGTCGCCAAGTCATCTTCGTCGAACCAGGGAATATGCTCGGAGACATACTCAGGGGCTGATGCAATGATTCGAGCGTTCTCGGTTGTCGCGGTCAATGCAGGAAACTATAGAAATCGCGGAGGAGGCCGCGATTTTCTCCCAGCCCTGATCGTTGCTTTTAGTCCTCCGTGAACTTGACCAAAATCGACGACCGTTTCCAGAAGCTGAGTAGAAGATCTGGAGTCCATGCAGGATTATGAAAGAGATATTGAGTAGAAAACGCAACTCACATCGCGTAGCACTACGGACCGATAACTTGGGTCGTAAACTGAAGTGGAACCGGTCTTTTTTGTCTTCAGCCTTCATGATTTCGAGTGTTTTCACACGGTGAGCAGCTCAACCGATTCCGGCAAGAGCCTCTTCGGCTGGTGGCGATCGACCAGGTTCTTCAAAATTCCCACTCTACCCAATGGCGGTTCTTTGCAGCAAGATTCTCTCGCCTTCTTGTCCCACACCCCATCCCGATTCCTTCTTCGAAGTCTTGGAAGAATCACTCCGGAGGACGAGCAAGTGTTCCGAGGTCTATGGCGATGGGTCGGACGATGAGTTGGGCTTCGAGCTTGGGATACTCTGTCAGTTTGGCTGTGTTTGCCATGTTTGCAACAGCATAGCGAGCCTCGCAGGATGAGAACCATGGGGTTCGAACAAGTCACAGACGGTGGCGTTGCCCGACGTTTTTCCCGACGACCATGACCGCTCAAGGTCGTTGGCGATCGCAGCGAAGCGAAGGCAGCCCGTGCTGCGTGATCAGCTTGGTCCATGGTTACCGGAAGCCGAGACCGGGAAGTTCCACCTCGCACAAAGGTAAAGAGTGCCGATCGGCACTCCCAGGCGGAGGCCAACAGCGATGCGAGTGTGTTATTGTCCAGGTCGTGTCTATCGACGGTAAGCGAAGGGTATAGAGCCACTTTCCGCTCCTTGGATGGAGGGTAGCGTTGAGTCTTGTTCGTCTCCATGTCACCGGAAGCCGCGTGAGTCAGGTCCGAGTGACAAGCCGCAGTTACGACCCTGTCCAGACCGGTCTGTCATATCTCGCCCGGTATGGCGTGGCAACGCTCAGAAATTCATTGGACTGCGCCTCGATCCTTACCTCGAGGTGGGCTGCGACACTCGGAATTTTCACAAGAAGCTCCGGTGTGAGCTGGTCGCCGAGTCGGTGATACAGGGCGTGCAGGGCGTCTGGGACGGAGGGAAAACATCGGATCGGATACAACACTGAAAATCTGGAGCTCAACAGGTTGAGCAAGACCGAGTTCCCCGTCGGAGCTCCTCCGACGGAGCGGTTGTTGGAAAGTGCTTCGACTACATAGCTGCGATCGCGAATTGGCTCGGAGGTGACTCTGGAGAATCTTCGGCGCGCACTGAAGCGTTTGAGGGTGCAATTATCTGGCATCTGGCACCATTGAGGTCCAATCCTGAGACACGGGCAGAGCCGTCCAACTTTTTGATGTCGGTTGTGAACGACTGAGGAGAGCCTACGAAGTCGCCGTAGATCATGAATCGAGAGCTCAAGCTCCGACTCTTGAGAGACAGAAGTCTCTGCAGCGCGGAGCAGAAAAGAGCGGACCTGGGAGGTCCCTCGCGAAGACACAGGTCCCACAGCCGATCGCTCGATTCTCCGAGTAGAGCGTGGGCAGGAGCCCGTGCGGTCGGTGGAAATCAAAGATTAACCTGGGAACTTGGTTTGGATTCGAGTGAGGATGACGTCGCAGACTCATAGTCCCCCTCGACACCGAACCTCAGCCATGTGGGAGAAAGTAGATCTCGAATGGTCTCCTCGAACCCGAGAACGGCCACCTTCCTAGGGAGTCGGCTCAGCGTTTTCTAGCTGCAACCGTTCCGAAATCGCCATCGATCTCGCGCGGTTCAAGAAGATTTTCCGCGTTCCCAAGTGCTGATGATCGAAGCCGACAACTGATTGATCTGAATTGAGAACTCCATCAGGACCCACATGAGGGAACAGGATACCATGTATACTAACAAGGGAACTATACGAAGTGTAACACCCACATTTGGATGAGAAGGTGCCCGTTCGGCAGTCTATGCGGGGCCATGTTCGGGCCCATGTTCGGGCCCGCAGTTGATCGTCTTCAATGGATCCGTGTAATTTTTCTCGAGGAGCCCGAAACTCGGAAAAATGACATTTTTCGGCCTTCTAGGGCCGACCCCATATCTGACTAGAGACAAGAGTTTCCGACTCTGAGTCAATGACTGGACTAGGTAGTACACAGAGAGATCGAGTGAATCTTGTTTCACCTAACTCAGAGCGGAAAGTAATATCCTGGGTGACCTATGAGGCACAGTCTTCAACAGGTGTTTAGCCCATTTAATACCATGCCGCTTACATATGCGAAGTTTTTCTTGGTGTCATCAACAAAACTTGGGAGAGCAATGCTACAGAATATGTTTGCTTGTAATTTCTTGCGCCCTTTCTCTTGATCGGAGTTCCTCCCGTCGTCCTCAGGACGTCGAAGCTAATCCAAGATCATGAACGCAAGGACAAGTCATATCAGGCTGCCGCTCGGTCGAAAACGATCCAGGGGAAGGAGTGAGTGTCTAGTCGATCTCAGTGCGTACTCCCCACATCAGTCACTAATTCAGGCTCAAAAACTCGAGTCACCAATCAAGAACATCAACAGATGAGCCTGTCGGAGAATACCTTGCGCTCCTAGGTAAAGCATCGACAGCAAGGCGCGTACCGATCGAGATACTCGTTCTTGTTTATGAGGAGAGTTAGAAGCTTAGAAGCCCATAAATTCAGGTTTTCTGACAACGAACTACGCCCGAAGAGGTTCGGTTTTGGCTGGCATGTTTGAGTAAGCTTGTTAAGAACGACGGAATATTCGCTCCCTTAGTTCCAAGAACAAGCTGAGAAGAATGGCAAGGTCGTCGATCGTCCGGGAGAGGAACTGCAACAGTCTGTGGTTGAACATTGATCGTCTCTCCGCTTGCAACGTGATCGGATGCTCGTGTAACAGATGCTCCGCAAATCACATGGGGGGAAAGGTTCCCAGAGAGGATCCACCTCCATCTTGAGGCGGGCGCAGCGTTAGACAGCATCGATGAAATAATTGCACGCGGGGCAGGTGGATAACTTTTATTCTCTCTTGAACTCCTTTCTAGCTCGGCAGGCTGTCGTTTATCGGCGGACAGCGGCGATTCACATTCTGAACGGTATTGGAATAGAAGCGAGTGTCACGCTCCCTTGTCAGGGCAAAGTGATGAGGTCTGTGTATGAATCAGTTCTGGCTGGCGCACGGAGAGACGTGCCTTTTGGTCGTCGATGCTTGCGTCATTCCTCTCTTCACTGGTTTGCGTCGTCACGTGGACCGAAGTTCTCGAAGCTAGGCAAGCTGCCCACATTTGGGTGATAGTGGCCTCCAGAGGTGAGGCACGGGAAAAAAATCTGGAAACCCCGACGTGCACGATCTCCGAAGACGAACTGTGACAACGGACGTCAAGCGTTGCTGGGAGCCTCCGGAGAGAGACGGTCTCGATGAGAGGGGAGCGGTGCAGGGCGAGCAGGGATGTGTAACGGCGAGTGCATCTTCTGATCTCACTGCAGCTGTTGTTATTGTTCGATCACTCCCGCTATCCTTAGGTACACAACTCCTAGTCGGTGAGATGTTTCCTCGTCCCGTCTTTCGGTCCGATCGCGAAGCATGTTTTTCGCTCGAGTCGTTAGCCTACTTTCCGACGAGTCCATAGGCTTCCAGCTCATGTTTCTCCTGTTCCGAGAGAGAGAAGTATCGCTTTCCGCTTCTCGGGCGCGAGTTCGTTCGCGGGAGGTCGTGAATATTCCGTTTCCGAAAGCCGGCGAGAAACAGTAGCGGCTTGGTTTCTCCCAGGAAAAATCAACCCAGTCTCACACGAGATGTGAGGTTCGATTAATATGTACCGAACCGGCGAAGGGAAAATATGTTCAGTCTTGGATTTTTCGACGTGGACTGAGAGAGTGGGAATAACGAGAAAGAGCAGGAATGCAAAGAGCAGAGGTATGGCGTATCGAAATCATGAATTATAGATAAGGACCGTTCTGCACAGATGATATACAGAACAGACGCCTTGGACAGGCTATCTCGAGCAGCTTCCAGGTATCGGGCTGCCTTCTTGAAGCGTTCAGGGTTCTCTGAAGCACTGCGTCCCACTCTAACTTGCCGCTCACCCCGCTATCCAAGAGCGTTCAATATTCAGCCGCTATATACCGAGTTCTGGACATAAAAATTGGACTCTTCCGATAACTTCGAAGGATCACGGTGGGCAATCACACAGATCTTTCACGATTGCATCCGGGTTCGATTGTTGCTTGTTCTGCAAAAGGAGCAACAAACGCAGCGCGGAGACGTCGAAAACTACAGCGGGCTCGAACGCGAAGGGAAGTTTCGAAGTTGCAATCCAATGAGGGAGGACAAAAAGCGAGGTCACGACGTCGTGAGGCGGAGTCGAAATGCTCGGAAGGAACGAGGCGGGATTGCGTCGCGGGAGAGCGGGGACAGGAAAGTGTAGGCGTATAAAATCAAAACCCGATGAATACTTTGTTGAAAGCTTCCATTAAAGGGGCCTCTTGCCGAGAGAGCTGGGGCGTTTTGAGAGCAGGGTTTTTTTTTCTCGTTTTTGGAGCTCTCCCGATGACGCGCCGCCGTCCCGCCGTCTCAATGAGCCTGGGAGTCAAACAGACTTTTCAGCCGCAGACCTAGCGGAGGGTATCTGCAGAACGCCTTGAAAGACTGCGGCGAGCAAAGCCCCAACCAGACGGCCGGCCGGCCGCTCGGCCTGCCAACCAACCAACCGACAAACCAACGAGGGAGAGAGGGATCCGGCTGACGACCTTGAGAGCCGTTCCTTAATGTTTTTTTTAGAGCCAAACGCTGCCAGACTCGAACATTTCGTCGGCTTTCTGCTCCGCCACAGCAAGAGCGACATCCCCCTGCTGCAACAGCATCTGCGGCAACGAGCTCGTTGGAAATTGTGGCAACCGAGCGACAAGTTCATTCGGAAGATTTCTCAACACGAAAATTGATCCCAGATCGCTGATTGGTTTCCATCGAGCTTCGAATCAGAAAGATGTGTTTCTATTGGGTTGATCGGGTCAAAACGAGAATAAATTCCAGCTATTTCGTCGAAATCACTCTCTCACGGACCTTATTGATTCTCGAGGATCTCGTGCTCGAGGCGAAATCCATTCGAAGATGACGTCGTCCATCCTGTGGGGCTCCACAATGGCACGACGGGAGACATCAGGCGCCAGGTCGCTTACGAGTGAGCAGCAACGTGAACTTGACGTTACTCGTCGTCGTCGCTCAACGCTATTCTTGAATCATCCCCCAGTCGCTCGAGCAGTGGGTCAGAGTTGGGCAGATCCGACTCCGTGGTTCGATCATTTTTGAGTCGATGATCCTGATTCGACTCGAAAAGTTATTCTGATTTGACTCATAAAATGATTCTGAGTCGACTCCGAAAATTATTTGAATCAATATCACCGAATCACAGGATTCCAGGCTGAGGTTTTTGAAGCAAACACTTGAAAACGATTTCGAGCTCTCTGATGAAATTGATCGGAATCATTTTTCGATACGGAATATTTTCCGATACGGAATATTTTTAGATCCGTATCGTTTTTTTATTCGAATGATTCTCTGATTCGACTCGTTTGATTCGAATCGGCCTGATTCGACGGTTTTTGACTCTAATCAATTTCGATTCGATGTTCTTAAATCCGAATCATCTGATTTCGAATAGAAAGTCATTCAAATCAGAATGATTCGAATCCGCCCCACTCTGCTGTGGGTCTTAGCGGACTCAGCCTCCTCTCTCACGCCATATTAGGTTTCGTGCCTTCTCCGTGAGCTTCCAGATGTTGGTCTGGGTTACGTACGAGTCAGGTGAAGTCGATCTCTGGTGTAGATTTCTCTCCCAAGCAATGGTTTCTGAGAGCCGTCTGCTTCGGGGAGGCTCTCCTCGCAACCCTCTACAGATCGTGGATATGGGCGGCGCGCGGGTGAAGAAATCGAACAGAAGACTTTCGAAGTTTGAGATGCTACTCTCGCACTTGAAGAAGCTCACAACATGGGATGAGGTTTCGACGTACGATGTCATTCCACCTCCCTGGTCACGAGCCGGAGACGTGCTCCGAGAGACGCGGAAAATTCTGCCAAGATCCTGTCCAGACTCATCTCTATATTTCAAAGGACGAGAAAAAACGATGGCGCCGTCTCCTATATTCTGTTGTCCCCCGCATGTTCGATGACACAGCGTCGGATTTCAAATATGCAGAACGGAGCTAAAAACTCTGGAGGCCTCCGTAAAGTTTCGAATTTCATCCCAAACCAGCGTGCGCGCCGAATCGATGATTAAATCTACGAGAGAGTCGTCGTTCAGACTCAAATAGCCCGAATCTCCTGACGAGGTTGGACAGATTCAGGGGAGCTGGAAAGAAGCCCGCGGCTGATTTCCTATCAACCAAGGGGCTGAGACCATCCCTCCGACCTGAGCATATGGTTCGTGGAGCTATGTAGTCTCTGTTTCGTTTCGGCAACTCAGCGCCCATGCAGCCTCCAAGGACAACAGTCAGTCCAACGTATCAAGTTGGGCAACAGCTTTCAAAAAGCTTTTCGGCCTGCCAAACTCTAATCGAATGCCAAGTCGAACAGGTACGAGCACTCCAACTGAAGAAAAATGGGACGAAAGCCTTTAGAGGTCATGTCGACCGATATGACTTCGGTCTGTGACAAGCGACAGCATTCTCAGCTTGTCAATGTTCGGCCGACCGGTTCGCCGGTCAGCGTCAAAATTCCATTGTAGCTCGCGGCGGTCATGCGTTCCTCGGCGTTACAACGCGCATTCTACTTATTTTCACTGAGCTCCTCTCCAGTCTCCATCTGAGTCCGCAGGTTGCTTCTGCTCAACGATACTCCGCGTCGGCTCATGAGTCCTGCTTTCATGACCAATCGTCGCTGGAACGGCGTTCCATGCTCTGGGCACTCGAACGGCTCACGCAAGAGCCAGACCGGGCGCCCAGTCGACCCAGGTTCCCGGCCTGACCTCGTGGCGGAAATATCTGAAGGGGGGGGGGGGGGAGGGGGGTGAATCCGTATAGAAAAAACCATAGCCTCTCATTCTCCAGCAATGAGGGTTTTCTTCCATGTCTTCTGGCGCCGTACTTCCGGGTCTAACGCTCGCGCAAGGTTAATGTATTTGGCCGCAACGTCATCTCGGACAGTCGCTAGTGAGGCAGAGTTGAGTGCGAAAATCAATCAGACTTGGCTCCGAAGACCGTTTCCGTTGCCAATCTGTCCTAATCAAATCGTCCGTTGTGAAGGAGATAGCGAGGAAATCTATTGTTACAGTGGTGATGAACTGCCCGGTCCGCGATCAAAGAACTCCCACTGAGCTCAAGGCCTCTTTTCCTCCCAACAAAAGAGCGTCTCTGAGACAATGAAAGACTTTCAGTGGATGAACGACAGATGGAAGTGATGCATCAGTGCGACGAAGAGCGCCCTTCTTGTCTATCTGACTGACTTAATTAATAGTTTGATATACCGAATACCGCGACGCTCCTGGAATCGAAGGACAGCGTTTGTCCATTTGTTTCCCAGACCTCACGGGTCTATTCGACCATCATCAGCGTCTCATCTTAGACTTCAAGCACCTTCCGTTCATTTCTGCGCCCTCCTCACCTCTGCCACATTATTATTCAAGCGTGTTCGATCTCCTCCTCTTCTGCTTGCTAATTGCTTCTAGCCGCCGATTTTCATCCCAACATGACCCTGCCATACTGCCTCCCCCCCATATTTTCTCTGGCGTCCTGCATCCCTCGACTGCACATGGAAATACGAGTTTCCTAGAATCCAACGATGGCTCAAAATCGTTCCATGCCCGCTCGCGCGCCATGAATGCATTGGGATCCCTGATGGACGAGTGCGACACCGCTACCAGTTCCATTCGCACGAGGAATAACTCGATCCCGGAGATTCCCGCTCTGAGAGATTGATGTTGAATACGACGCGCTGCACGAGGTCGTGGTATACAGATGAAGTTTTTAGGAAACATCGATTGACGTCCTACCTGGCATCATTTGGTCGAAATTGCGCCTCCCAGCAAACATCGCAAGAACAAACGAACGGAAGAATTCGAGCACACACAAACGAACACATATGAGTACATGTTTGTCGGATGCACGTCGTCGTTGGGTCGTCATAAACGCGGAACGAGAATAGCCAGCGGCTGTTGGAACTCGTCAGGCTATGATCAACCCAACGTTCATTTTCCTGCACGTTTTTTGGAAGGGGAGCCCCGAGCGTCGAGAAATTCCGAGCTGGAGTTCACAAACTGACAACGTCTCAGATGAACGAGCAGCATCGGGACGATCGGGGGAAGGCGAGCGAGCACTCCTCCCAGCGTTGTATATCGACGTTTCTTTCTCGTTTGACACGGTCCTCGCCAGACCACGAAGCGGGCAGCATCTCTTCTTCATACGCAGCGTTTGCTATTTGGCCGTCGACGAACAAACGGCAGAAGAATAAAAGCCGTGACAGAGTGCGGACGGAGGAGATACAGAAGTCTTCTCACGTTTCGCCAAATATATACGGAGCAGCCGTCGAGCGTACGTCGATCAGCGGCTCTGTTCCAGTCCGAATGTGGGCCGACCGTCGCTGCCCGTGTCACTCGAGATCGAGGGCACGCCTTGGCCAGGTACCGTACCTCTGCGAACTCCGGCGCCCGTCGCCTGTCGCTAACAGTATCAATTAACAGAACACCGAAAAACTAGCCATCCCGGCCCGCACGGGCCTCTCGGTCATCCCTCCCTATTCCATTAGATACAGACTCGCATGATAGACCCTGTGGTACAAGAAAGCAGGAACTGCTGCAAGCCGATGATGGAAAGTTCTAAGATTGACGAGTGGAAGTGAGAATGGCGAACGGCTGGAAGGGAATCCGGTGAGGGAGCAAAAGAGGTTCGAGAACGTGTCGTCTGGATTTGACTCGAGGACTTGCCGGTTCTCCGCGGATGCCCGTTGACAGGCGGCAGATTGCTTTCGGACAATTCAATTCCGCGTCTTCCTCCCTCATACCATCATTTGTGTGATGCCTAGAAGTCTCATTCCAACGTCACCGAGCGGCAAACCCCGGATGATATCCGCCGCAAAGTCAATCAACGAATCAGACATTTACGGACTGGCAAGCGGACAGCCAGAAACGGGGAGTACCACCACCTCGGAGTGAGGAAGACGGGATCGTCAAGCCACTCCGGGGAAGGAACAGCGGGCAAGGCTGACGATCTTCAACAGACAGCAGGAGCAAGGATCACAGAGTGCTCAGTGCCGGATTCTGAGGTGGTCGTTTTGGTTTCCTGTTTGAGTGGATACGATGAAAATTGCGGCCAGGAGGTGGCTCCGAAAGTGACCGACTTTTTTTCACCGAGTCTTCCTGAAAATGATCGGAAAAACGTCAAAGTCCATCGGATTTGCGTTCGACGCGCAAAAGAAAGCCGGTCACGAGCCGGGAAACCGATTGAAGCTATCTCGACGCCTCTGAAAATGACGAGCGATCATATCTCGAATTTCCTCCGGACCATTCCTGGAAACGGTAGTAACTCCTAGAGAGGGAAAGGAGAGGACATTGAATCATCTCGAATCATCATGATTCGATCCTTGGAAACAATGGAATTCACTTGAACGAGATAACGATCTTCGGTTCAACAGATTCTCGGAGCTCGATGTACTGTAACGAGAGGATGGTCTACCGTTATCTCTCGGCAGCCGCTGTCAAGATACCTCACCAACGTGGAAGAGTAAAGATGTTTCGTTGAAAGATCCAGACCGTGGCGGAGGAGCCACCGCACAGACGCGACGGCTCCTCGACTGGAACGGGAAGGTCGAGTGGCCATCACCCACGGGGACACGGGAACGGTGTTGGAAGAAAAAAGCGAACTTTTTCCTCCGTCTCCGTCCCATACATCGAGGTAACACGCCGACTCCAACGACAATGACACTGGCAGGGTACTCCTTCTTCTTCTCGTGCAGATCCTGGTTTTTCTTCGGCCCAGAGAATTTCACCTTTTTATCTCCCGGCACATCCAATGTACCGCAGAGCATATACTCTTTCAGGGTGTGTTCTCCGCAGCTTCCGTCCTTCCGAAAAAGTTGTTTCAGTAATTCGAGCGCTTCACCCGCCCTGAGCAAGACAGACGGCCTCACCTGAGCTCTCCGGGAATCCGGGAACGCGGCAGGTTAACCTCTCCGGGTATCTATTCAGGGAATTAGTTGCCGAAAGAATATAATGGATGACGAAAATCCCAATCTCACACCGGACAACCTGTATTCTCAGGTGCATCGGATAATCAGAGCAAAACTTCGCGAGAAGATTCCATCATGAAAGGAACTCTCCATGCCACAGACATTCCGATCCTACAAGCGGGAACGACGGCGCGGGTGAGTGTATGAGTTTTCCCACTCGGAGCAATCTCCGTCTCCACTCGCAACGCCAGTATCAATTTCTCTGTGCGCAATCCCATCGGTTAGTTCTTCTCGGCGCACAGGCCAAGTGGTGCTCAGAAACCGCGAGATGAGCGAGAAATCCAAGATGATCGTGTTGATGGCAAATTCTTGACCGAGCGCGAGGGGATAACCTCAGGATCGCTCCCGAGGTGAAAGGATTATTGAGGCCATAGTGAACGAATCAAGCGCGGGCTCGCCGCTGCGAAACCATCGTTCAGCTCAAAATGATCTCCAAGAATAACTTGCTTCTCATATTCTAGCATTCGATTGACCTAAAAGGCAACCACTCTGGAACATGGAGGATCAGGTTTGCCTCTTCATGTTGTGACACGACCCACAGGCGATCTCCGAAAAGCTTCGAGAAACTGAACGAAGTGGGAGGTCAAATAGATGACTGAGAGAATTCCCGACACGTAACGGGAATAAGGCTATCGAGAGCCTCCTCATTTGCGACTGTTGTGCGCTTGTGTGGCAGATTCACAGCGAACGTTCTCGATGCGAACGGTTGCGATGGCAGTGAAGGATCAACCATGGACTACCCACAACTCCTCCGAGCACGCAGGACAGATTGCCCCTCGAGGGGTGTCAGAGAACGTTTGAACTGACGGAAACCTCATGGCACAGTTGTGCGAAGACTGAGAAACGTATTTTTCTGACCTCGGCATTCGACACTCGCTCGCGAGCAGGTACGCTGTCATACTTTGAATAGACCCGGCTGCATTTGATGGTTCTCTTGGAGGTCGACCTCGTTCCGACTCCCCTCCGGTCCTCTCGCCGGTCGTGCTTCTCTTTCCAGAAGTTCTTCAATTCATACTATACTTCTCCAGCAAGAGAATGGTTGATTATGCCTCGTTTGGGGAATGGTGGAGATCATTTCTGAATGAGTCGCATGCCGCTGGCTTCAATGGAGCCTCAATCAATGAAACCGGGGTTTGGTGTCGGAACACCCTGCGGTAGTGGCACTCATGGTGGTTCGACTTCAGGGAATGCACCTGGTCAGGCCGTCTCATGGCGAGGAGACCGTCGGCATGTTTTAGGATTCCTCTAATTGCCTTCTAGATTCTTCACCTGGGTGTGATTCGATCCTCAAGCCGACCGGGAAAGGCTTCTCCATGAACTTGAAGAGGCCCCCGAATCTCTTGTCGCTAGGATCGGCTTCCAATGCCGTGAAAGGAGAACGCCCTGCCGCTCTCTGCGGAAGAGGAGACTAATTGATTCTCGTCGACTGTGCTCATCCAGTCAGAAGGGGAGCTCCTTTTCCTCGGTCATCGATGGTGGCACACACAGCATTTTGCTCGGGCTGTATGTCGGCGGTCAATCGGGTCAGGGGATTGTTTCGGATATAAAACCTCGAATCCAATCTCAAATCTGCTGTACCGTGCCGGCACGTCGTCTTTCCGGAACAACGGGTCTTAGAGCCGGATTACTGTACCTCTTGATCTCTCCGCGATTCCGCGAAAATCCCGTCAGCCCTAGAAGAGTCAGATCCATCGCGGAGGAAATCTCTTCGAGATCTCGGAGAATAGGAACGGGGGTCACTCAAGCTCCATATTTTGGTGATTCGCTCGCCTACAAAAGCGAATCACAAACTGCTCCGTTCTTCCAGTCCCCCATGGAATCGTTTTCGCGAAGCAGAGAGGATCACCTAGTGTCTGTCTACTGTCATCTGGGGAGATCGGAACCGAGCAAATCGCTGCCGAAGCACCGAAAGCTGACCACGGAACAAGAATTGCTCTGCCCAAATGTTTGATTTGAGCGCACGGTGAGCAACGGGCATGCGCGTGCGTGACGTGATGCTCTCGTAAATATTGTTCAGGCGCTGGGAGCCGGTGGCAATCTGCACACGTGCCCCTCATTATCAGCCCCTGGGATCGCCGCACGGTCTGCCCACGTAAAGCTCATGTCGGAAAATCAGCTTCAACGAAAAGTGTGGTTATCCAGGGAACTACGGAGAATCTCTTGTTGGAGTCACAAGATCTTCGTAAGATAAATTGAGAAAGAGCCCCTATTCCCTAGGCTGTCGAAGCGAAACTCTTCGGAAACATCGGTGGAACTCTCTTTAGAAACTTGCGACAATCTGTAAGATCCTCCTCTTTGACCGGACAAATGAAGATGACTCAGCGTCACTCGCTTCCTCGTCGTTCGGATTCTGTGGAAGAGAGTTTCAAAGCCTTTGCGACGAAAAACCTGTATAGCTGATTTGGGCTTTCCATCCAGAATGGAGCTTCAGGAATTGATTCTTCAGTTTGTCACGTCCAAACAGCCTCATCCGCTTCCAACTGTCGCGACAGGAATTCTCCAATGTTGCTCCAGAACACAGAGTTCCATGAGAACCCGAGCGGACAGCTCCAGACAATAGCAGAGAGGAAGACAGACAGAATATAACCAGTCATGAATAAGCGAGCAAGCACTCACATTCACTCATGGAAGACATACCAAACGTGAGGTCGCCTCTGAGCTCGCAGCTCTTCGTGGAAGAAACCAGAGAAAAGCGGCCCGCGCTCAACCCAGGGGGTTAGCGAGTGTTCTGCGTGTTTCACATGGAGCGATCCTAACAGGCACCGGGTTTTCTCCCGAGTGTGTTTGCCCGGCTGGGGGAACCAGCCCCAGAACCTCTGATCAGGAAGAGAAACCCTAGACTTCTCGCGGAATCAAACGTGCTGCGGCTGTGACCTGAGCATATTGTGGAGTTCAATGACCCGGAGAACGATTCCTACTAATTTGAGGCAGGAATCCTGCCCGCAATCATTTTCTCTCCACGCTGACGTATCACTTGAGCGACGGATTCTAGAGATCGTCGCTCACAGCGACTCTCAAGTTCTCGGAATGCCGGGAGAATCAGAGCGGTTTTCGATCTAATTCCCTGCCTATATCCCAGGAATTCGATCTGAATTAGAATCCGCGCCGCCTTGAGATGTCAGTGCAACGCTCAACCTCGCACTCCCGCCGTCACGGCTGCGACACGTGTTGCGTTCCTAATCGAAGCGAGACCGTCGGCGTATTGGAGATACCTCTGTTCGATATTGGACGACTTCAGTCAATTCATCCCAATCACAGGAGCTCGGCGTCGTCGCTGCATGAGAAACACCGCGTTGTCGCGAATTGGGCTATTCGTGCGAAATATGACTAAAAAACCGAACTTCGTAGGCGAAATGGGGGATAGTAGAGAGCGTGCGGGACAGAGGAAGATGTACGGCGGTACGCTTACCGCCATCTTGCAGTGCAGTATGCATTCCGATCAGTTTCGAGTAATTCGTGAGCTCAGCAAGAGCTGTCCCAGCCGAAAAATATTGGGTGCGACTGGCTTGCGAGGTTTCATTTACGGAGCAGAGTCGTCGGCGAGAAGTCTCACGGGGAGTAGAAGACGGGTGAAGTTGGGCTTCCCCCACTCAATACGTGTGAGCATTTGATGACTGGCTCGAAGTGAATCACAGCTGGAAAGTCTTCTGGTTAGGTAGGTTAGTCCTTTCAGAACGAATGCGTCGCGCATCCGTTCAGGGAATTAGTAGCAACAATGAGTTCGATATTCTGTGCAGAGTCACGTTTGACATCTCAAGTTTGGCATAATAACGAGCGCGAAATCCATTTCGAAACCTTCTCCTCTGTTCTGAACGCAACTGTTGGTGCTTGCTGTTGTTACCAGCTGAATATTCCTAACTGAGAACGTCGTTCATCACGCTTGTTCTCGGCGTCACGGCGGTGAGCACGAACCGGTGAGAAATGGCATCGACAGCTCTTTTTTTTCTTCCCCCCCCCCCCCCCCCCCCTCTAGAAAGACAATTGTGCAGACCGGAACAGAGAGGTTGCATGGTTTCGAATTTCCACGACAGCGATGTCTCTTCCTCTTCGCAAGCATCGTATTGTGCTCATCCCTCTTCCGAGTTAACGCCACACCGTTACTCCGATGAGCTGGATGTTTTCACCTGATGATGCTTTTTATTTGGCTTGAATATGATTACATACGAGATTCTTCCACTGGAATATCCCGAGATTTTCCCTCCGCCGTTCGAATCATATCGCGAAGTCCTTGAGAACGATGTTATCGACATCAAATATTAATATACCGTTGTCCTGTACAGTATGTTCAGGAAGTCTCCTACTTCGAGTTAACACATGGCAGGGGTAGCGCTCAACTGAGTTAGACACGGGCCGATATGCAAATGCTGTGGTTGTAGCCACATGACCCTCTATTCGCAAGTCAACGGCTATGATTCCTGTTATATGTTCTCGGCTCCTGGACCTCCTGCTTAGGATCCACTGGACATGAGCAGAGCGGAGCCGACCGAACTAATGTCACATTCATCGGATTAAGAGTCGTTCCTCGCCGAGTTGTTTGCTTGATTTCCCCCGCCGGGCAGCACCGTCGTAAACTCACGCTTCCCCCATTTTGATCTCCGTCAATTCTATCGCTAATTCCGGCGGCGGCTCCGTTGAGGGGAGGGTGGAGGAATGCATCATCAGCAGACAGCCATCACAGCCATCAGGAAAAGCTAGGCATGGAACAATGGACGCAATCTTGTTGAAAAATCAATTTGTTGCATGCATATGAGGAACAACACTCCGCCCGTTCGTGAGCAAGGACGGAAAAGGAATAACGTTCCCATGTCCGCTGACAGCTTGCATACGAGGGCGATATGATGGGCTGCGAAGAGAAAAAGAGCCCGTTGCGAATATGGAGCTCCGATCGACGCCGCGTACACTCGCAACCTATCGATCGAAAGGAACACTGACAGATGGACGTACTAAGCAAGGTTCAACGAACAACAGCTCAGCGAGCATTTTGCGGCGTGGGTGGCAAGGTGCAGTCGGGGAACTTTCTGTCGGGCGGCAACTAAGTATGGGAAACTCGTTTTCTCTCAGGTTTGGGCATGAGCGGACAGGAGCAGGACGGGCCCAGTGGCCTGCATGGGACCCACGGCCGAGCGGAGTTGGCAAGTGGGCAAGGCAGGGGATGTGAGTGGGCAACGCTCGTTCATACGAGTGATCGAGCAGAAGACCCACACGCGACGAAGGCTCTCCAAGAACGAAGTCTGGGCGGGGACTGCCCAAGGGACTGCAGCTAGTCAGTAAGCTCCGACAGTTAGATAGAGCTCCCATAGCGAGGAAAGAGGGATGGACAGCTGGAACGAACGCTGGAGTGGAGAAAAAGAGGACCGAGAAGCTGGTATGAGGGTATGGGAGAGGAGCCAAGACTGACCGAGCGTGGGTCGAGAGGCCGCGGGCAGCTCAACCGTTAGCTCCCGGTTGCACAACTCGCTCGCTCCATTGGTCGAATGGTTACGTGGACGACGAGCTAGTTTGCCTGCTTGCCGGACGGGCGAGACATAGCGAGAAGCCGTCGCACGCTAATTGCTCCGTACAAGGCACGTACTCGGAGACATGTTCACCAGATTAAAGGCTCTGTCAGTCCTGTATCGCCGATCTCCCGCTCACACTCCAGGAGGCGACGGGCTCCACTCCTGCTCGGGGAACGGACGACTCCTTCAATTATTGGTCTCGACAGCTCGGCGTGTCGCTCCGAGTTTCTTGGCGAAAACTGCAAAGACCGTGATATACTATCGTCCTCCCCCTACGCTCGCTATGGGGAACTCGAGCTCCCCAGCTGCTAGTGTCAAAAAATTACAGCGCTATCAGAAGCTCTTCGCCGCTGCGACACGGGATCATGACAGTCGGGGGTCGGGAGGGTTTCTTGGGTAGACAGCTCCATTCACGTTGCCCGCTTTCCGCCGCTTCTCTTCGTCCAATTGCTCTGTTACTCCGCTGAAGGGATTCCGCTGCTGGGAAAAAAAAAACAGTGCGCCGCTTGTCTCCCGTCGAGAGTTTCATTTTGAGTCACGAACGAGGTGAGGTGTAATCGACTTGACCGTGACCTTCACTTGTCAGGATTCTCTCTCTCGGAGCTCGACGTCTTTCGACAAACAGGACTTCCGTCGAGTCGACACAACCGACCCACGTGGCAACATCATTCTGATAAGAGCTTCCGTGAAAGACCTTCTTCTCCCGACCTAAGGGTGATCACAAAGTCTTGCTTTGCACCTCCACTAGTTTCACCTGAGATTTCATGCGAGCAGAATTCGTTGTTCGCTTGGAAAAATATAAAGACATTCGGCGAGCAGCATCTTGAAACGAGCATCTTGTTTCAGTTTTCTCAGAGTCTCTCCAGCTCAGAAAAAGAAAAAGAGGGAGTCATGTTACTGTGTCTTTTTTTTTTGTTTTCCGGCTGAACCTCTCAGCCAGCCCTCAGAAGTGTCCCGGAATCACCTTTTCGGTATTGCTTCAGTGACACTTCCTATCGCCTCGCAAATCCCATTGCGGGCGGTGGGCTTGGGTCTTAAGATGGTTCAGATTTAATTCTGATATAAATTAAATCCTCTTTTTACCACATAAGAAATTTGTTGTCCCGGCCGGGGATCGAACCCGCGATTGCTAGCTTAGCGTGGCACCCAAGGCGTTGGTTTATGCCACACGGCCAACGAGCCGGTTATGTTACTGTGTCTGAGGAAGAAACTATCAGTTTCTGATTCGGTGAGGATGCTTTCGAGGGGAATTATTCTAGTTCATGAGCCGTGAAAGCTCTGCCGAGTTAGAGAAGGTTTTGTGGTGTAGTTTTGCTAACTCAGAAACTTTCTGCGTTTTTATTCCCGGAGGAGCGAGGTTCAATCAAGGAATGTTCGCAGTACACTCACGGGATGCTTGGGAGCGCTGGGAGAACAAGACTCGCACCAATCAAAGCGGAACCGTTTCGCTGAGCTTCCATCGCACAGGAATATACCCAGAAAAACTCAGTCGACTCAGTGCGCAGGAATCCCTTAAAACGTTTGGTGGTGCACCAGCTCGGCCAATTGTGTCTCATTGCGAAGCTAGATGACATGAGCCAGAAATGAGACCTCAACGACATCGCGATGCATAGTCGGAAGTCTTCCAAGAGACTCTAGCTCAAGTCGAGCAGCTTGATACAAAATAATTATGATCGATCATCGAGATAACAATCATCGATGGCAACGGGATCGTGATGATTGTTCATCGATGATTACTAGGCTCCCCGTGCGTTCGGAGTTCGAGTAGTATCAGAAGCAAACCTGTACTCGTCACAATCCTCCCGGACCTCTCCTGAGGGATTTTCCTCCGATTTCATCATTCCTTTGTGTTGAAAATGACTCTCAACTAGACGAAAGCAGCTCGTTCGGACTCCGAGAAGAGGTTCTTCATCCTCGTCACTCGAGGGACAGCCTATCGCTCATCGCTGTGATTGGGCTGATATCTCTGGGCAGTCGTCGAGACAATTTTCAATCCTTGGTTCGGAAGTATTCCTAAAGAGTTTGAAGCGATTCTGATGAGGGTTCCTGATAATCTTCGTCGAAGTATGCTCCATCATATCATCTTCCGTCAAACCGAAAACTTCGTCTCTCGACGTGCTTCCCGGACGCTGCGAGCTGTAATTCGGATGTTTCTCCGCCGTTCAAAGCTGGGGCCCGCGACTCCCCGGGATTCCCGAGAACTCCCGACAAATCCCACATACACTCAGGACAATGGCCCAAGACTTCGAGGGATGATCCTCATAGGAAGTAACGATATTTCTGACGGAGCTGACGAGTCTTCCGTGTGGATCGGGGGACTCACGATGGTCACCGTCTTCGAGGCCGTTCCGAAGCTCTGAATCATAGCCCACTCCAGGGCCCGCTTAGAACCGCGATCAATGTGGTTGGGACATCTCATACCCGGAACCAGACGCGGGATCGGGATCTCCAAATACATATTACACACACAGTGGGCTGGATAGGAACGTCAAGTCTTCGAAATCGGGAACCTGGCGAGTGCGGGTCGCAGAACCGGGTCTGATACCTGGTTTCGGGCCCGTATATCCGGAGCTAGACCTCCGATGCCCGACTACCGATATAAAGAGTTGATTCTGGGTCATTCCGACCATAATTCCTCGGGTCCGTGAACCCGGGTATCTGCGACCCCTCTGGCGAGTCACGTAACGATGAAAATTCTGAGCTCGAAGCCCATGGCATCCGACTTGGAGAAGGTTATCCCAGGGGGCCATATTCTATATTATGCGCGGAGCGGTTCCGACTCTGGAATTTTCCGTCATCGCACCGCACCACGAATCGAGAGTCCATACACTCTGTTGCAAAGTTACGCGCTCCCTTGTTTCTGCTGTGACTCATTGGAGAAAAACGTTCGCTTGAGCCGATATACATAAGCACCGTTCTTGGATCCCGTACTCCGAATAATAATTCCCCCGTCAGAGTCCCCGATTCCTATAATGGTGACTAAAACTCTGGAAAAACGCCTAATCGTCGATTTCCCTTCAAGTGCGCTAACAGCGGGATCAGACCCAAAGTCGTACAGTACACCAACCATCGTGCTCCCCTGGCGAGAAAATTGAGAGGCAGAGAATGTGAACCTCAACTGGGGCATAATGATTCGGGGAGTACGGAATCCGAGTGTTGGGTTTCAATGATGAGAAAAATTCCGACCGCGACCTCTGTGTCGGTATCGGGAGCGCTGTCTCTTTGAGTGTATGCAGTGCTTGAGTCCCTTCCGCATCAAGCCCGCACTATCTCGTGCCGGGCACTATCCAAATAAGTGGTTCTTATTCTGGGCGCTATTTCGTATAGTCGTGGGGACTCTAATGCCGAGAGTCGTTCAAGGCTGCGATTTCAAGCCAGGAATTTTCGAGCCCGATTTTTTGGTCGACCCCTTGTCAATTCTTGGATTTTTTTCAAAAATCTCGAAGTCATCGAAGGGGGACTTCTGGACGGCTTTTCCAGGCATCCCCCCGTTGGAGCGCGTATGATGAAAATTGCTGCCAGGGAGTGGTTTCGGAGATGACCCATTTTTTGACGTAGGATACGTCTTATCAGACGTAGTCCATGAGTCTCGGTAACGGAAGTTTGCGCGGCGGATATGACGTCACGATCAGCGAGGATATGATGAGTATGTCGAGCGAGTTCCAGAATTCGACGCGATGTTTCTCACTTCGGCTGAGCGAGTGAGTTTTCGTTGTAAGAAGAGGGTCACCCAATGTCAATTGAAGGGGAATTCAGCGAGGGAATCTTGCATGTCAGCTCATGGTCATCCGTCGCTGGGCTGGAAGAGATCGGCATACGTGTGGGTTGCGTAACGTGCGCTAAGCGAGAAACTCTTCCACCGGAAGTACAATAGTAGTTCGGTCACGATTCATGGCTCTCGAAAACCGTCCTCATCTGAGGTTCTATAATGGTCTCCCGGAAGTTTCTGAATCCCGTCTCCCACGAATAAAGATCACAGACACGCTGTGCACGTGGGAAGCTATACAAGCTGAGGCTTAATCTTGGTCTGACGACACTCTCGTGAAGACGCGGATTACAAACCGTGCCAAAGGCCACATACTCCTCAACCTAAAGCTTCATTTCGGTCGTTTCCGCGGTTCAGCATATGCCCAGCCGTAGGCCCATTGGACGGACACGGTTCGAGTGCCCGCCGGCAGCTTTCAATCCAAAGCTTCATTTCGGTCGGATGACGTTTCCGTGAACGCGCGGGTTAGGCACCATGCGCCATGGGAGATACTTTTCGACCCGAAGCCTCATGCTGATCGGACGAGTTTTCCGTGAACACGAAGGGTACGGATTGTCCACAGATGCATCGCCACCGAGATTCTGTTCTGCATAGAGAAGTTCTTGAGCAGAACGGAGAGAAAACCCCAAAGCTCAATGATACTCCTGGAAGGCGTCGTTCCCTTCGGTTCTAGTCTTACTTCCGTCAAGTCTCTCAAAACTCGTCTCTCGCGAATGAAGAGCTTCGCCGGCGGGAAGCCTCAAGAACCTAAGCTCCTCTCAGGTGGGATGACGTTACGATTTTTGTTAACGTTACAAACGTACTCCTCGGAATTTATTGACTCGACTGATAGACAATCCCGTGGCGCGATCATACTCTTGTATTATCAACCGAGTCACTGGCAGGGAGAGGGGAAAATCACGTTGGAAACAATAAGGATGAACTGTGCAAACAGACAAAACTTAACGATGCGTTCTGCCGTATTTTGGACTTGCGAAAACCATTAACAGTCGCTTCTCTCAGCTTGGAATGGCTTCAGCGCCGGCTTTTACTCTCGTGCTGGCTTGCTGTGAATCGTTTTTTTCCCTCGACGTTGGAGCTAAAGTGTCGCCGCTGTTGTGACATTGTTCTTCTGCGTCACCGGAGGAGAGAGCTCGCAGTGCATTAGCGCACTCCCTCGACAGGGCTTGCGGATCACACAGTGAGCTTCGTTTGACGCTCCACGGCTGGCAAAGAGTCGTTCATTTCAACTTACGGCTCGATCACAACGAGGCACTATTGGCGGTAGCTCGCTCTCACGTTTGATTCTCGAGTCCATGAGTGAGTTGGGAAAAGCGAAGGGCGCGGTGAACGGGAGGCGTTCGATCTCTTCATCGACATCACTTGAGAATCATACACCATTTAGTGAATTGGGTTCGCGGAAAACATCGGTTGTTTGCCAGGCTTTCGGACCTCGGCCCGCGGGCTCGCTCAGTCGGATGTAATGAGGCCCCATGAGCTTCAAGAGAGCTCCTACGAGACACAGCATCAGTGAATTCGGACCACGCGGGTCGACTGCCGAGCGGTGCGACGACGACTTGCCCGTCCTACTGCGCGGTTCATCAGCCGTGACCTCGGCTAGACCCTCAATCCCCTTCACATTTAGGCCATTCGATTTGGTTCCTTGTAACCTAGTGAGCTGCCGCTGGTTTGGTGACGCGTTGAGTAGTTCTAGCTGTCAGAAGTTTTTCCGACCTCGTCGATCCTTCTTCTCAGCCCCCATGGTGGCTCCTCTCTACTCAGTCCCTTGCTCCCCGGATTCTCTCGATCTCCAGGGTTTCTGTTACAGTAAGAGCTTCCGCCGAAGTTGGTGCTCGCACTCTAGACAATGGTTCACGGCAGTGGTATCTTTTCGTCCATCAATCTATTTAGCGATCGAGTAGAACCGAATGAACTCCACTTGTCTCCATGGGGAGCAATAGCAAGTTTCTCTGAGCTATTTGAGCAGGCAGCGACGCTTCCAGACAACGCGCATCCCTGGGATTCGCAGTGCAGCAGGGCCGCGGCCCGACGACTCCTTTGCTCTCTGAGTCCACTCCCATACGAGAGTGAACTCCTGGCTCGAAGGACTGCGAGCTTCGCTTTTCCCGATTCCGCCGTGGGATGGCGAGATTGCTCGGGACGATCCCGATGCACACGGTCAACAGCTATCCGCTGCCGAATCGTTGTCTTCCCGAGGTTCCGGAGGCTCGAAGAAAGAGCCCTCCGTGACCATAACGAGCGAGGAGGATGTCACATCAGCGGGCGCGCCCAAGTATCCCGCCCGAGGCAGGCTGTAATTTCCTCTCGAGGGGTTTGCTTGGAAAGTTTCCCAGGAACCGAGTTTTCGGTTTGAAACCTCAGCCTCAACTAAATGAACCCCAGAACCAGGGAAGCAGCTATAGCTTCTCTGTATAGGCCTCGTACTGCCTCCCCCTCCCCAGCTTCCCAAACGGACTCGTCGAAGCAAGAACATTCATCCTCTGATGACCAGCAGTGCTGCGAGCAAGCGGATGACCTTGGTTCCGCTGCTGGAACTTCGACTGGAAAGGAATCGATTCCTCGAATCAGATTGAAAGGTTCACTCTGGTAAACAGCACTTGACTGCGAGGAATCCAGGATTTGCTCCTCGCTGTGAGAATCGGAATATCTCATTTCCCTTGATGCTAAAACTCTTGAGGTTCCTCCACTCGTGTCAAAGCTTCTCTGAGGCTGAACACGGGCTACATAGCCGGGAAGCCCTCATTGTTCTGGTTCATGCTTTTTGAAGTCGAAGTTAACGTCAAATGACTTTCGGTTGACAAGCTCGCAGCGAGGTGAGTACAGTTGAATGGATTCGAGAGAGTCTCGAGGCACAGCACTGAGTGCGCGCGCACTTCGAACAGGATGAGAGCTCACACAAGAGCTATTCTCGTCCATTGTCCGCTCAAGTAGATGCCCAGAGCTCGATTGATCTGAGCTGGAGAGCGGGATGGCCGGCGAAGTGTGCGGACGTAGGTTTGGGCACAATATTCATCGAGTGCCGACTTGCTAAGCACACGAGAGGCAGTTTCTCCCTCACAGCATTGTGTTCCTGGGAGCATAATGAAATATTCAAGACTACTTCCTGAAGGGAATCCCTCGGGATCCTCGAAGCAGTCAGCACTGAGTCCAATCATGCAATCGGAGAGCTATCGGGGATACCAGGGTCTCCAACTGCGATTGTCAAAAAGTTTCCTTCGACAAATGGAGAGGAAAACACCCTCAGCCTCTGACGCAACTTTTCCCATCTCTCGGTCGAGCCACAAATACCTTTTTCTTCCGGCATCGCCCTCCCGCAAAGGTCTATTTTAGATCCTACTTCTTGAAACCGGTGCCAGGAGGAGAAATATCGAAAACCGCTCAGATTAGTCGCTCCACCGGTTTCAGCTCTTGGGCCTCTGCGAAAGAGGAGCCGCACCGGCAGGGAGCAAGCAGGGCTCAGACGCCTACGGACGGTCGCGCTCGCTAGCGGGTGCGGCCCGGTTCTGTCGAAAGATCGATAACATATATCGAACATCAGCATATCTATGCGCTCCCGTCGACTCTCAACGATATCTTGCCGACGGTTTTCCGAAGAACAACAACCTGTCGCTTCACGAGGAAAGTACCAAAGCTGCCCATCGGGGATGCGATCGACAGACCAAAGAAGCCTCATTCGCCCTCCCCTGAGAAGGATCCTCTCCGTGTGTTCCCACCATGGACTGAATTTGACGCCATGTACAGGAGATACACATAACTCGGCTACGAATGAGAATGGCGAGAACCGCTGACAATGAGTCAGCGATTGTGAATTTTAAGTTCTCCGCGGCAGAGAAAAACTGGAAAAGAACTGTCTCCAACAGGAATTCCACGTTCATGGGAACAAATATGGCATGAATAATTATGCAGAAGCACAACGATGATCAGGCCAGGATTCGCGATCCAATGTCAAGCAGTACGCATTGATCTCGAGCAACATGTTGAACCTCGGTTGGGACTCGATTCCGGGTGATTTGGAAACACTCCGGATGCCAGCATCATGGCCTTGTATGCCGAAAGGTTGTATGATAGATTTGGCTTCAAACAAACAAATAGGCAGTAGGAACTTCCAAAGGATTTGAATCAGGGATATCATGAGTCCAGGCTTCCAGGATTGAAAGAAGCAACGACGGGGTTTCATACAGTCATCGAGCATAGGAGTTCCCTGTTCACTCTAAAGTTGCGCATCATAATCTCAGATTCTGAAAGGAGTCACATAAGACTTTTTTCTTTCCAGGGCGTGTCGTTCCTCGCCGAAAAAAGAAAACGAAAAATGGACAGCGGTGACACCGTGTAAACGGCCTCGAGATACACCAACATCGAAAAAATACCGAGAGCGCCTACATCGGGGGTTGGCAGCATGGTGCGGCCCGCGGGCACATTTTGGCCTGCGGGCACAGAAATTCTCATCGTGGGCACTTTGCCCACCCCTGGCCCAGCGACGGGGTGTATTCATATAAGGCTCTACTAGCCTCCTGCCTGGCTGCACGGTGTGCCCCGCTTCGACCGCACCCTCAATGGGCGAAAATCGATCGCTTTTGACTCCCTCATGGAAACAAGCTCCTCGCGATCTATCGAGATGCGCTCCTTCGATCCTGGTACCCACTACCATCAGAACTGGTGATTCGTGGGAACCTCGTTGACAAGAAATCCCCGAGA
This sequence comes from Phytoseiulus persimilis, assembly GCA_037576195.1. Classification (NCBI taxonomy): domain Eukaryota; kingdom Metazoa; phylum Arthropoda; class Arachnida; order Mesostigmata; family Phytoseiidae; genus Phytoseiulus; species Phytoseiulus persimilis. The sequence goes on along the minus strand of CM075101.1, from coordinate 52,961,649 downwards.
CAGGTCTTGAACCTGCGTCTGCGTACGGAGAAAGCATTGAGAGGCGCATTCCCGTCGTTCGACTCGAAAGCTCAATCCTGTGCGCAGACGGAACTTATTGGTACAGCTTGAATCAAGAACAAAAGAGGCTCTTGTATTGTATTGCCCACTGGAAGACTCGCTTCACTTGACCTCTGTCGTCGCGCTTTCACTTAAGGACACAGACGCAAGAATCTTGACTGACTCAATTACAGGGCCCGGGGCTCCCGGCTGCCGAAGGCCCCGCTCTAATGCCGGCCGCGTACGAGCGAACCAAGAAGAGAACGAAAAACTGAGAGGGTTCCAAGGCAGTCGCGACGATAGGAAGAAAGAACAGACGCTGAACGGGAACTGGAGCCGAGCGAGAGGGGTCGGAGAGTTGCGAACAAAAGTGTAAATTAGTGGGGTGGGTGCCGTTGTCACGAGAAGACAAAATGAGATCTTAGCCAACCGAGCAGCAGCTAGTCAGCCTGTCATCGTCCTCTGTATAACAGAGCAAGAACAACGTCGTTGAACAACGGCGATGACGGAGACGTTGACGCGATGACGTTGATTCCGAGAACTCTCGTTACATCAAAAGCTGTTTTCGGAAGTCAGTTTTGGTCAGAGCATAAGTTTGCATCGTTGGCAGAGAGCTTCGGCATACTATATCCGAACAACCGCAGGCTCCGTTCCGAGGGAAATTTTCCAGAAACAACCGAAAATTTCAAGCTGAACATTCTCCATTCTCGAGAACTCTATCCGTCAGAATCTGGTGCCGGATAAGACTTCCCTGATGAAACCTCGAAAGAGCTTTCGTTTCTCGGAATGTGGGATGTGCTTCTGTGAAGCTGACCGGAGTGTCTTGAGAATGCTCTCCCGGAGCATAGCTGACGTTGGAGTGGGGTTCTCGAGCGAAGGCCCGATTTGAGCGGATCGGGAACTTCCGTCATCGATCCCGAGTCTCACTGGAATCAGAACTCAACGATGGTTTGAAGAAGACAAGCCTCTCGGAATCGTAGGTGGAGTTCTTCGACAGATGGAATCGTTCGAAACTTCACGCGTTCACATAGATCCAACTCCAGCGGCTCGGCTCGCGAAGGTCCTAGAACGAGCAAAACATTGGATTGCCATCAGAGACAAGGGGATAAAACCAGCCCTATCTTCGGAAGAAAAAACAATCAGGGGAACAACATCTCTGGTGGCCGACCTCTCCACGAGCAAACTTATTTACGCTCACGTGCACCTCGAGTCTAGTTGTTTAGGAGCATAATCAGCATACGTGGCAGCATTGAGTCAGTCGACAAGTATTTAAGTGGACTCGCAATAACGCCTTCTTTGTTTGAGCGCGGACCGGTGCGCGGTCGAGTGCAGACGTTCAGGAACTCGCATAAGAAACTTGTGTTTCCACAGCCTAGAGAACATTCGCCATCTTCTAAATTTCTTCCAGACCCATCTCATGGAGCCGACTGAACAAGCTACAGCCCTCTTGCGGGGATCCGGAAGCAACTGCAATGTGATTCTCTACTCCCGCAGCCATAAAAAAGTTTTAACTGATTCGTCTGGAATCGGGTCGAATCTCATTCCCTTGGCGCGGGACGCCAAAACACACAGACCGATTCGGATGATGTACGCTCCCAAGCCGTTTCCTGTCTGCCTTGATTCAACATTTCGAATCCTCACGATGAAGTCCGAAAAGCTGATGGAAAACCCCTCCGCTATCCCCGAGAATCGAGATTGAGGACACATCCCCAATACGAGGTCCAATCTGAAACGAGATTCCATGGATTCTATTTGTCAAGGAGTCGTCATGAATCCCTCTGTGGTCCCGGTTCAGTGTTGGGGTCCGAAACACCTCACCTCACATGAAATGTCGATGCGAAAACCAGCTTCATGTAAGGACAACAAAGTCTCTCCAGCGGGTTCGATCGTGTCGATTCCACGCGAGCATTGCATCATCCCCGCAGCTCAAAGAGGCGCGGATAGGCGGGAGGAACGGGAACGGATTGGAAGACATCCGGCGCGACTCGTCATCGCCGAGGGAAATCGGTTGAAAACACTGATCACAACGGACAGCCCGCTTTGTAACGCCGATCGTCCGTCCTTTCCCCCTCAGAACGGCCGCTCTTCCGACCGATTTGAGTCGGGGTGTTAGCGAAAGGCCCCTTCGTCCCCCCACCTGATAACAACCCGCCGACCCCCGAGGGCCTCTGAAGTTTGTTGTCTCTGAACGATATGGGTTCGTTCGGGTCACCGCTCCGAGGTCCGCTTGTTATTCCCCGTGCAGCCGTTTCGTGGATTTGCGCCTGCTGCAGCTATTCATTATTCTCTGTTCTTCGGATGTCACCAGCGGGCAGGGGACGACAACAGAATCCTCGTCCGCGATGAGCGATGGATCTGCCGATGGGTTTTGGGGATTGTAGTGAGCAAAAAGTACAGTTGTGGAATGTGTCAGCCTCCACGGCTTGGCAGGAGTTATGAAGATCGTTCTAGCAAACGTTACGTCGCGTGACCCGCTCAGATTATCGCCGATCCAAGAAGGAACGAGAATCAAGCTGAGGGAAATATCTATTTCGCGTCGAGAGCGATACATGTAGCGATGATCTTCCGAATGTACGGAGCTTCTGGACGGAAAACGTCACTCGTAAAGCAACTTCTCGTTTCTGCGTTGCTTCGGGCGAATCCAGCCGCGGGAATTGATTGTGGCCATCAAAAAGTTACAGAAGTCGGAAACGTCGTTCACGTTGAGCTGTAGGGAGCACTGTGAGATGTGCAGAGATACGCAGCCTCGTGCTATAATATTGGCGACCCACGATCGGGGAGGGAAGCGCCCAGTCCGTCGAGCCTTCCGATAACGTCGGCGAGGAACGCCAAGCCTGCGAGGAGTCGATGTTCATAGCGCGACATCTCTCGACTCGTTCCCCAACCATAGTAACGATGCATGCGCTCTTCGCAACATCAACGTTGTCCCTGAATGCCCGCATGACGAGAATATTCCGACTGTTTTCGTTCAATCGTAGTCCAGCCCGAGCTCGGGTTCTCTCGGGCCATCGAACGCTCCGAGAACTTCCCATCACAGTTCCGCCGAGAACAGCGGATCACACGTGGAGCTCCAGCCTCGAACGCGAGTCGCGGGCGTGTTGCCAGTGCACGCAATGTTCCTGTGCTTAGGATTGTAATAGAATTGCGAGCAAACTTCGTCTAAGTGAAGATGCATAGAAATGGAGGACAAACACTCGAGCATCGCTGTCGTCCTGTCGCATCTCTTCCGTCGCAATCCCGCCATGTCTCTCAATCTATCTCGGATCCTGTCGTCTCATGTCCGTCGGCGACCCGCTGTAGGCCCCACTGGGACTTGGCAGCCGGTCGGTCGGCTGGCTTCTAGGTGTTTGGTTGCGGCGCATTATCCGGGATAGAGATTCTCTGGCCGCAATTTGCTCTGTTCCCTGTAGTGTCGTTTAGACTTGAGACGCGATGTTTTGCTGCCGGCCTGACTAAGCCAATATTGCGATCGCCGTTGTCGACGTCGTTTTGGGCCATACCATGAGCAGCCAGAGCATCGGCAGTAACGGGAGCGGGGACTTCGAGACTATAATAGCGGAGCTCTCAGCCTAGTACGGGGGCTGGCGGCCTACTCAGGCTCTCCGGCGACCCTTTAGCGCCAGAGTCGTGTCCTCTGGGAAAACGGTGAAGAAACGATGAACTCACTCTCAGTTCTATTCCGAAGCTTTAATCCACGAATCCTGGCATCAAGGACAGAGGGACCTTCCAGGCAGCTGACAGCGAGAAATCTCGCTTAGAGGAGCCCTCGAGTATCACAAGTTCTGGCGGTGCTTTGCGGCGAAACAATCAAGGAATTTACGAGTCACCGTTTTCAACCGAGAGGATATCGGAGTCCGCTGAGGCTTCTCAGGCACCGGGGACGGACATCTTTAGAGACGGTCTCCTCTCTGCTGAAGCGAATGCCAAGAACGCTTTCACAATGTGAGAAAAAAACCTACGATCGCGTTTCGCGTACAGTCAAATGACCAAATCGTACGACCTCTATCCGCAGGCGGGACGCACAGACTCATTGGCGTGTTTCGCAGCTTCGTCCGGAAGACGTCCAGGAGACATCCAATGGACCCCCATTAGCCATAAACTAGGCCTACAGTGAGGCCAACTGCATAGTCGTCCGTGTCCTCCAAGCTTAACCCCGACAAATAAGCCGTCTTTTCGACCAACCTCGGTTCACCTTTCAGGCGCCGCACTCAGTCGACCTGGACTCGAGACGACCGACATATGCCTGACAGGAAAACATCTACTTCTCCGAGATCGTTATTCCGCAATAGGTCGTCGCAATGTCTCGCTCGGCTTTGCAGGAAGCTTTCAAGACTTCGGCTCCTTAGTAACGAGGACGTGGGTGAACTCTCAATTCGACAAATTCTAACACGAGGAATTCCCTTGTAACGAATTTCCGCTCCCGAGGAAATCGCGAACGGTGGTTTCCAAGGGCGATCGAAACCCACCATTGGACTTCTGTTCAAGCTGCTCGGTGAATATCTCCCGTCACATCGGTCCTGAGCGCACCGATGATGATAGGGGCTTTTCTCGGACTCGTCTCCGGAACATTGGTGTTTAGAACTAATGTGATAATTGGCGATTCTCGAGTCTGCATCCTAGGGCCGATCGGAGTTTTCCAGTTCATCGGCAACGACGGCTTCACGCCACGAATGCCGAGTCGAACTTGTTGAGCAAGAGGGAGACGAACGGGTGCCAAAGGAAAAACTTCCCGCTGGTCTTCGAACGAAAATGAGATTACTTGCTTTCTGTCTGCGACCATAAGTTTGCTCAGTAACACGAACACCGGAAGCATGCTCGATGCCGACTCATATCCTCCCGATATTTGTCCACTGGTTTCTCGGGATCAGGAAACTTAAGCAATGCAACAGCTGCGAACAATTCCCATGCTCGACACTCATCATGCGGATGGGCGCTCGTCGACAGACGGAAACCTCCTGGCTGATTGAAAAATGCACGAAAATATCCTTCAGCTCGAGATGATCCTCTGATTGGGCCCCACGATTTTCGGCGGGAAATCTCCTCCAAGTTCTGCTTGGGGGCACGCAGAGGTGATGCGTTGTCGACTCATGAATCGAAAAGTCAAAGACTAGTAGCCGTGGAATCAGAGTAGCCCATAGCAGAGTTCCCAGGGACGGATGTTTTCAGGCGTTCACGGCTGACGGTTTCGTATTGGACGCGAATTAGTATCATCCAAGTGACTCCGGTCAAACCCATATAATTCCGCTGTTCATCTCTTTTCCAGATAGGGGGGAGGCCGACGAGCTTTCTCCGGCTTCGACGACGACCTCGACGAAGTTCTGCGAGCACCAATACCCCCATTGTCTCATCGAAGACACTTTCCCAGTATCGCACAAAATCCCGAGAGAGAGAGAGGCGGTGAATGTCGAGAGGCTGCTGCTGAGGTTGTTTAGGGGTACAGTACATCCGGATTCTTTGGCGTTGATCCGCATCTCTTCCCTTGAAATTATCCAAAGAATTCAGAATTTCTTGGTATTTCGCCTTTTTCCTCGAGAACGCGCACCCAAGTCCGGAGTGGAGAGTTCAAAAAACTAATCACAGTCGGGTTTGAATCTATTTTCCCCGGAATAGGCTGTTTCCCCCCCCGCTCAATCGATCGTTGAGTGTCCTTCTTTTTTATTCCAAACGCGCGCACTTGTTTTCCGACAGCGCGAGCTGAGCATGCGGCCATTCAACGAACGGTTCGGAAGCGTATCATCAATCGGAGAGCCGCAACAAAGTCCTCAGCGTGAGCCGGTCACCTCCCTGGGAGAACTCGGGGATTCGTTCCACGGCTGATCGGAGCGGCTCTCCTGTCAAACTGTCAATGTATCATGCGAGACGGAAGAGCACCGCTGGACATTAATATCGTGACCGAATCTCGAGAAGTTCGAGACAAACGTGAGACCCTTCTCGAACCTCGTCGAATGGTGGATCGAGGAGGGTCGATGCAGTATGCTAATACTTCCCTCGAGGGTTGCGGAGTCGAGCAATCAGTTGCACGAAGTGCAGGATGCCCCATTCAGAAACTTCTGGCAGAGGAATGGCGGGCTTTATTCACCGGATCAGACATCACTTCAATGAGAATCTGTGCTGAGGCCTATCGACAACTCGATACAGAGAATGCAAATCTTCGTTTTTCTTCCCAGCTCGTGCATTCTCCCTCCGAAACGGTCGGATATCCTTTGCCTGAAACTCGTTGCTCCACGAGGTGGCTATTCTAGGTAGGGCTCTTTCCAGCCGTATTTCGTTTCGGCCATAACGTCGACAGGTTCTTCCAAGAAACGGTAGCTGATGTGGAATCTTAATTTTTTTTTGTGCTCTTACTCGGAACGGTCAGGTAGCCGCCAGGCTCTATCTAATTCGGTTCGGCTTGCTCACATCCGACGCGCAGGAGGAAACCGGCCATTCGATGGGGAACGGAATCGAATCATCTGATCGGAACCCCGAGAATGAAGTTGTGAATTGACGACCCCTCCATCAGTGAGAATCACACTAAACTCCCACGTATGATGAATTTCTTCTTCAGGGAGAGCGTGGTTTCTAGCATCTTCGAAATGAGGGAAAGAAGCAATTTCCGTGCTGAAATACATCATCCCAAGCTTCCGTAAAGATTCATTGAGGTTCGCGCGTTCCGACCGCAGTCGCTCCCTGAGAAGCCTCTGTCTCTCGGAAAGGGATTCGTTATAAACGCAAGTTTAGGCTACTCAGAATGAATCAAGGGTCCCGTGTATGGAGTAATCAAGTCGAGCCGGGACATTTTCGGTTTTCCCCGGAAGCCAACCTCATCCGATTCGCGACCATGCGATTCCCGAACCGTCCCTGAGACCATGGAATTTCTGGACAGGATTGCTCGACATTTTTCAGGGTTACGAAATGATTGGCTTCGGTTTTGTGGCGGATCAATGCTTTCCCCCCGGCATCGAACGCTGTGAAGCGAACTCAAATTCGCAATGATCCGGCTTCTTCCTTCTCATGTGGGGAGGGCATGGGAAAAAATGGATGAGCTAAACAATGCTTCCCCGCACGAGAATGAGCATATCTGGTGTCGTCGTGGTGGATCGGTAGGATTAGATTAATATCAACCAGGATGGAATCGTTGGAAGTGTGACCGAACAGGAACGAGTGAATTGCGTCAGCTAATTCGACACTCGGTTCTCGAGGGATCCTCAAACTGTCCGACATTCACAGCATAGTTTTCGATATCTATTTCCTCTGCCATCCCAGCTCTCTGAAGTAAGGCGTGAAAATTGGCTGTCACTCTCCGATCAATAGCTGTAGTGATGGCGTCGGTACCCAGCTGCTTCAAACGACCAGTTCCGAAACAGCTAGTTTCTGCTTGAGCGACGTGAGCCTACTGATATAGCTCCGAGGATGTTTGACCACTTTTGAGAAGTTCATGGTGAAGTTACGAACAACGCTCCAGGCAGACTGTGGCTTTCATCTGACTGAGTTCATTGTGCGCGTTTCTCATTCTCCCCTCTCCTCCTTTCCCGCTCGACGCTATCTTTTGCTTTTTCATCTCGGCACCCATCTTGGAGGAGGCGGCAACGACGGAGCATCTTACAGAGGAATTTCCCCGTTTCTCGTTTTATCCGGGTATCCTCAATTCCTAGACACTCGCTCATCCATGGAAACATTGATTGCGTTCGGAATCGAAGAGCACTCTATCTCCGACTCCGGTTCTGCGCAGCCGTCTGACCCCGGTGGCGTGGGGCCGGCGTCTTCGGACCTCGAAGAGTGCGGCGAAGGCGCGATCCTCCATCGCGGATCGTTTGCATCAGCAAGGTGTGCTGACCCCGAGCTTGGCGATTGTCTTTTTCGGAGTCTTATTCACGGGACTTAATGCGCGAGCGGTCCGGATTCTCTCTAGAGAGCTCGACCCTCGTGTTTCCCTCGAGCCTCTCCTCGGGGAGGATGTCCTACGTTCGTCGTGACTGGGGGGCTCTGACAGACGAGGAATGCAGATCAACTTTCCCTCGGATCTCGGGAACTGCAAGAGCTGAGTGACCTGTTCGAAGCCTCCGCGCAGAACGCGTGCGATGGGGTGGGGTGGGCTTCGCAGAGACACAAGTAGCTGGTGTTCGAGAAGAGAGAGATAGATCGACCGATAGATGATTCGACGAACAGACAAGCAGACACACAGATATATTGAGGGAGTGTGGTGGCTGCTTGATAGCGAAGCACTATTTGATAGCGAATGGATTCTTCGGGTCCATCGATTCTCCCAAACACCCAACGAATACGCGGTCGGTGAGCTCAGAAGAACGGAGGGGCCTGGTCTTGCCTGCCGGCTCCCCGATTGCGCGTCCTGCCCATCGGTCGGGTAAGCGGGCGGTGGGTCGGTCGGTCGCCAGGGTGAGTGACGGAATCCATGGTAGGCCGGGAGGTTCGCCTGCAGAGCCGGCGGCGATGTTCTTGGAGGATGGATGGCGCTCGGCGGCGGGTGAGTGAGTTTTATTTTCAGAGAGGCTCTTTGATTTGAATTCTGCAGAAAATTCGCTCTGGGCTGTCCCGTCGAAGCCTATTTATTTGAACACCGAGACCTCAAGGTGGGTCTTCTCCAGGAACTCCAGTGCCGCACAAGCGGAGAAGGACGCCGTTTTTCGGACTTCTATTCGACATTTCCACCCCCGATCTGGAGCTGTCCGAGAACTTGGTGCCGATGAAGATTGCGGAACCGGCTGAACTCTCCTTAGTTTCGATTGAAAAGCAATCACGGAGGGAGGAAACTGCCTCCTTTGCTGAATCATCTGGAAGTCATTCTCCTCCTCGAGACCTCTGTCGCCTTCCACAAACTTCGATCATCAACCGTCGATGGTGGAACCCTCGGACAACCGACCGCAGCTTGCCCAGAGCTCGGCGAATCGTTGTTCGTACAGGTCTGAAGATCGAACTTCATGAGTACCGATTCACGCGGATCCAGAACTCCGTCATGCCTATCGCGAGCGAGCCAACTGTACGTGTAATTCAGACCGGAGCTGTACCTCCTCCCGCGTTGACTCATGACAATGAGCTGAAGTCGTCCAGGAGTAGATTGAGCACGGTATCTGAGAGATGATAGGCTCCCGAAGACTCCGATCAACGCCGCTGAAAACCCTGATTGTTTCTCCATCCGTACGGCGGAGCCGCATCGACTGAGGCAACCGCATCAAATAGGATGCTCCTTCAATATTTTTGTGACGAATGCGAAGCGGAGAGGAAAACAGGACATGATTCCGTTAAGCAATGAAATCTTACTGAAACCTAATCGCAAATATTCATACCGGCAATATCGGATGCTTGCATGAGTTCTGAGCGCTAAACTCTGAGAGCTAATAACTCCGCTTCCAGGAGGCCCCGGAAGTTGATAAAATGCGCGGAATTCATTCAGCTTCCAGATGCAATCGAGGGTTGCCTTGAGGGCCTGCCAACACCGCGTCGGTTTACCGAGCTGGTCGAGGATCGAGAAATCGCGATTCTGCGCTCCCGGCAAAACTGAGATTACGACCTCCTGCTTTCTCCTCAGCACCATGGCGTTGGTCGAAAATGAAGCTGTTTTAAGAAGACAAAGAAGAGCGATTCAGCCGCTGAAAAGCGAGGATAGCGGTTCCGGAAGACCTGATTTTCCAGAGATTCTTCGGTGATTAATTTCTGGCGATTGAACTGTCTCATGGACGGGAATATATCCGGAACCGCTGATAGAACTCTCGGGAATCACACTCGAAAACGTTCCGCCGTTTTCGCGTTGCGTGAAGTGTCGCTGGGGTCCGAAGTCAGCGAAAATGTAATTTACCCCGTTCCCAGCGTCGCCCCCGTGGTCTGAACATCTGAGAATGTGAAATATCGTCAGAAAGCCAGCAATACTCTCTGACGGAGCAATCGAACTCGTGGTCCTGGATTAGAGACATGCTCGGTGTCGGCAGGCCGATCGTTGGATCAACACGAACTTAACATGTGAAAGCTTATTGAATTCCGCGCATTTTGAGTATCTTATCGACTTCTGCGCCTCCCGGAAGCGGAGTTATGAGCTTTCGGGTATCAGCACTCAAAACTTCCCCAAGAACCCGATAATATAGTTGATAAAAAGAAGAATCTCGTTTCTCGATGGACCTCTGTTACTTCGTTCGTCCTTAGTAAGGTTCCCGTGGAACATCTGACGCAAATCGGAACCTATTCCCCTGCAACTTGAGAAATTCAGATCAGCGCAGGGCTCGCGTTACGTGCCACGGGAAAGTATTCCCGACTCCCTTCTTCTCCGCAGTCAACTTCGACCTATGGCCAATAGCTGAGCCTAGCTCGCGTGCGCGCAGCTGCCAAGCATAGCAGCATTCTGTGGTTGCTAACAACTTTCGCCAACATCAATGCGTCGCACTCGTCCACAACGTACTCCTCTATGCGATTGAATTAGGAGTCAACACCGTCGTTCGACGTCTGCCTGGGAAGTTTCCGCCGTTGACGTTCACCGAGCAGTCTGTAAGACCGTTTGCTCGACTGTCCTCTGCGTACGTTCGCCAGTGGAGGACCCTACAACGACTTGTTGCTCGGTTTGAGTCGAAGGAAATCGGGACGGGTCCGCAGGTGGGCGCGGGCGAGTCTATGAGAGGTCTTGTGCGCTGTGCTCTCCCGCGCAAGTTGGCGGAAGTCTGTCTCTAGCGAATTCGAAAGAGGGAACCTCAATTTTTAGCCGGTGGAGTACACCACTCCGCGTCTGCCACCGCTCCTTCGCTGACTGTGTCCTTCTGTTTTCTCCTTGGACGAACTCGGCGGTTGAGCGAATGTATGTTTGTGGATGTGTGTGTCTGCCGTCGGGGTGCGCGTGTGTGAGAGTCTACTCCGGGAGCCGCTCCGCAAAATCTCGTTGAGTCCCATCGGTCGATATTGGTTTTCTTCCAAATCATATTGACCTTTGGCAATAAACTCGAGAGTCGCAATATTGAAATTAGCTCCGTCTCAATCTCTCTTTCGAGCGGGTCTTCTCTTCTTATTTCCTCGGTCGCTTTAGTTTTGCTTCCGTCCGGCTTCGGTTTCGAAAACCGCGTCCACGGGGCTCGCGACACCTCCAAACCTCGGGAACGCGAGCGTTGGATCGATTGGCCCGTTTCATGAAGAATGTTCTTATGGAGCGATTCAAAATATACCAAATCCTCTGCAGAATCTATTTGCGCACGCAAACTGAGTACCCCAGCGCAGTAAACTGGTTCATTAAAGCGCGAGTTCGGCTGTTTTAAGGCTCGATCTTATCGAGACGTGGAGACCGAACGACCAATGATTCCGATGTGGAGTTTCTCAAGACTTGCCGACTATCAATTCAAGCTCGGACATGCCAAATTATCGCCGAAAATGAAACCCGAGGACAAAAAGCCACCGGAACGCTTAGTTGAGAGTCCATTTGGTTCATTGATGACTGTTATCTCACCCACGTCATTCAACATCTAATTTCGTTTAGGATGGCTTTGGAACAGTGTGGCAATCGTCTGAAACCCGATCTTACAAGGTGTCTCCACTTCATAGCTGGATTCATCCTACAGGAGGGCGGTCGATCTCAATCGGCGCAAAGTTAGCCACTTTCCGCTCGCATTCTACCATGAGGACTTCTATTCTCAATTTGAGTGATAAAGGGGATAAAAGCACTGAGAAAACAACTTTCAACATGCTTTCGGGTCGGTAGCATTCCTTTGTGACATCGTCGTGGCCTGATTGGATCCGAGTTGCTTCTGATTGCCAACTCAGGTCCGCCCCAGGGTCTGGTTCGCTTGCATGGTTTTCCGAGCAGACAGAGATTGAGCTGACTATAGAGACAAATATTTGAGGAGTTTCTCATTTCGAGTTGGACTTGGATGCTCTTGGGGGCCCGCGCGGACCTAGAGGAAACACAGATCTATTCTCGATTCTAGTAAACATGGATTTGGCGTCAACAATATTCCAATTCAGTAGCGGTCTGTTGAGGGGACGTCGGCAGCTCCGAGGAAATGCGTGGAGAATCATTTCCTACCGCGGGAGCTCACTGGAGTCCGCGTTAACCCACAGTTGGATGGAATCTCACCACAGGCATGGGATCATCGAGAGCAGCAATCTCGGTTCCGATTGTCTTTCATGGTTCAAAGCGTCCACACATTCTGACACTCATCAGTGTTTTCGGTACTTTCCCCGGTCGGCAACGCGGTCAGCAAAGAGTTTGCGCGGAATCCAATCAAATAACTGAGGCCGAGACCTGCCCAGGGGCCTAGTTCAACGAGGCGCCACATCGAACATTCTGCCGGAGCCGGTTACGCGCCGATGTTTTTATTGCAGGAACTGCGGAAGGCTCACACCGCAACCGGAAATATGACCTTGGGTATCAGCAACGCATTTATTGCTCACTCGACGAGTTGAGATTCAGGACGCGGCGGCGATGTGTGCTTCGCGTAGCGCTCGTTAGTCGTGCCGTTCTGGTGGGGAAAAGTTTCCGCGAGCCCGAAGGCTGGAAAGAGGAATCGTCGCGACACCGGAGGAGTTGCTGCTTCAAGCGACCAAGGGAGTCGGAGATCAATCGCCGTGCGATGCGCTCTGGCTCGTCTCTCTAGTTCGAGGTTTCTCCCCGAATTTCCTCGTCGTGTGCTTCAGAGGGACCCCCGCGGCCCTTGGATGAACATTAGGGGGTTGACTGGACGTTTACGGTCGAGCGAAAGAACAACGCCGAGGAGACGAAGTGAAAGCGACGGTAGGGACGCTCGATTCGAGTTCGCGGAGTTCATCAATCTTGGCTTCTTTCCCTTTGTGGGAGCAACTTCTTCTATCGGCGCGCTCGGGCGGAAGATCATCACCGGAGGTTAATAGCAGACCTACACAGAACATTATCGGGATCGTGATTGGCGATATCGGAGGAAACTGCATCGAACAACAGCATCCGCGTGAGATCCCGGCCGGTTTCAATTATCAGTCGCTTCTCTCCCGCGCACTATCCATCTGATCGGATCCATCCGGGGATCCTATCGCGCGCAGGAACACCCGGCATGTCCTGGTTCGGTTCCGCAGGCTCGCGAAAGAGAGTCGGCTCTGATTGCAAGAGTTTCGCGAGCGACCCGGAAACCGGATGAAGCCCCGTGAGTTACGAATATCATCCGGAAGTTCAAGCTCTCCGAACTGTTGATGGCTTCGCAGTCCACCTATTTCCGACAGCCGAGCTGAGCTGAGTGTCGGAGGCAAGGATCCCACCGCCGTTCTTTCGAGCTCCGATGGAATCTCCCTGAATGAATCTTTCAGATTCGCAGCTCTCTCAATGGCCCTTTCGATTGAAACCGTCGGCAGCGGACTCGATTTTTAAGGGTGACAGGACTATTTTCCTCGCTGGCCGCACATTAATAAACGTCGGTCGATACAATACCCGTTCCGCGATAGAATGATCGAAGACCGCGCAGGCGGATGACCGGCGTCGGTCGCTTCTCTTCTCCCCGTTTCCCGACAACTGCGTTGTGCGCCAATCTCGATTCGATCCACGGCGTTGCTTTGTTGAACGCTTGCGTGCTTCGCTCGGAAGCCCCGCGTCTGGCTCTACCACTGCGGACGATGTCGCGTGTCGAGCTCCCAGCGAGGAGAGATCGCTCAGACGGGACAATGGCTCGGTTTGTGACTTGTTCATCGATCTGACGGAACTGTCTGAGAGCGGAGAATAAGCTCAAGATTTACAGCGCGTCCCCCTCCCCGAGGTCAGTCTTCGAACGACTCCCAGCGATATTGCGAACGATGCACGATCCCGTTCGTCCGCAAACCTTGACAGCCTGCCGCTCGAGATCCGAGTGACCCGAACCCACTCGGTCGAATTCATCCGCTAGGGCCTCGATGGTGGGCGCATACATTAGCGCAGACGGACAAACAAACGACACATGGCTCGATGAGATGGTCGCTCGATAGATATTGGTTTCTCATTGTTATGTTTGTATTCCCCTCACAGTAAACGAGTTGAGACGGGACCAGCAACGGCAGCAGTCGTTAATAACATTGTTCAGCCGACCACTCGCTCGCATTAAGTTCAAACAAAAAGCCCCGGCCGTGTGCATGATTCCCGTTTTGCGGGAGCTGCGCCATCACGAACGATGCGAGCAGCAGCCGACGTTGGAGCGAACCCTCGTTCCCCACGCACCCTTCAGCCGTAGTCTGTTTGCTCAGGATTGTCCGCCCGCTCGTCTCCTTGCGTTTTCCTAACGAAGCTTCTTGTCTTTCCCCGCTCGGTCCTGTCCATCCTTAGGTCTCTGGGCATTTTTCCCTTGTTTGCTAAGTGCACCACCGCCAACACTGAGCATCGCTTCTGGGAGGAGGAGGAGCGGGACGAGATCTAACCGGCAGCCGCGGAATCTTGGCACGCTCACACAGATGCATTTGGCTCCGCTACTAAAACAACATATGGTTTGCCTTCTTTGTCTCCAGTGGTGATCAATAGCTCTCATACACTTCCGCATACTGTCCGTTCGTTCGTTTCTCCCTGACGTGGCTCGTTGGAACACAATAACTCAGATGATGTACACCGGAGGAATGCAGTCACCGTGCGAGTGGAGGACAGCAAAAACGTTTCGAACAGTCAGCGGAAACTCGCGGAAGGAACACGCGGTGTAAAAACCCTGCCTTTAAGAGTGCGCTCCAACCGGCTCTGTGGGACGCACTCCGCAGCTCGAACAGGCTGATGAGAAGCCTGCGGTGTCAATGATTGTTGTCGTCCCTCCTCTTTGTCATCTCCGAACTCAGAGAAACTTCAACGAAAGTGTTCCTTTAGAACTGGATCATGAATATTCCGAGAACTGCGCCGAGGGGTTTTCAGTGATCAGACGTTCCGAATCATCGAGTCGTATCCACTTCCTGGGCTTCCGGAGATCGAACCGCCGTAAACATTCCCCTCGATCGGGAACGCTCGAGCTGTATGCCGCGACACCCGAAACTTTCGGGGTCCGAGCCTTCAGAGAAATGCGGGAACATGTGAATAAATTTCGGGGAAGAGGGGCATATGTCCGGTGGCTTTTCGCATCCCATTGGCTCCAGGTAATCGTCGCGTGAGGTCGAAGTTGAACAATGTTGCGAGGGTTCGGCCTCGACGTAACCGGGGTAGAAACTTCGCGCTGAAGAAGAGGTGGAGCGCTCGATGCGGAGCTGCCGGGCTAAGAGGAAGGTCGAGGGAATGGATTGGAAGAATGCAGGAGATCGAAAAAAAGGAGAAGAGAAATGAGAACAACAACCAGACGAGACGAAGATTGCGAGGCTGGCTCGATGCCAATCGCGTTGAGTCTCGACTACTCAAGAGACCAGCCTACGAATTTCGACTCCAAACGCTCCGAAGATCCTACTCTGGGAAAATGCTGAATTCCCATGATCCGGCACAAAAGCAACCGTCTGCGATCGTTTTCTCCGAACGATGAAAGGATGCGTATTGAATCTGCGTTTGATGTTCCGAGAGCGCAGGGGAGCGGCTTCAGTCGCTCACGATGATGGAGTGCCGACTTCGAACATGGAACATCTTGGACCATATCGCGGAGTGAATATCCGAGGGATCGCGAGCGAGACTGCCATCGAAACAGTAATCTTCGAGCAGACCCAGGCGGGGTGGCCGGAACCTGGCTTCCTGAGTTTCCCAGCTCTACAGGCTATCCTCGAAAGCTTGATACCGCCAGGGTCCCGATCCTCAATCTTCCGACATCAATGCACCTAGTTCGCACGCAGCGTCCATTTATTTCTCCTATACGTCGCTTGACCGGGCAACACTAAGCAAGTTCGAACAAAAGACGGCCCACAGAGGACGGCGAGGAACGAGAGAGGCCCGCCGGATAATGCAACGCAAGTGAGACCAGGTGTCGATGGAGCACCTGGGCAAGCAATAGTTAGCGCGGCGCTTTCGCTGCGAACGGAAGAGCCAGCCGCGGACGTTAGGTCCCATGATTGGCAGGCATTGTGTTCTACAGCTCGGAACTTTGATGAATTGTCGATACCTTTTCCTCATCTGCATACCCCGCGCTCTAGAGGGGATGTAAGGCAACGCGTTCTCTGAACCCATGCTTCCCGGCTGTGCGCTCGTGAATCCTTTCAAGCACAGGATTCACTTCCCGGCGAGGCTGAGCACGTTCTTGCAACGTTGGTCGCTCCGCCGCCGGCCTTCTGGGGGAACTCGTTTTGCGTCCAGAATACCTTGACAGAATCGGGAGCGAACACGTCTGGACCGAATCCGGAATCCTGACCCCTGAGATGAATCCATCCACTCCAAAACATACGGGATCGCTGCTTTTGATTGGGAATTCCCGAACCTCGCCCATTCCTCGAGGCGCGGATCTAACTCAATCCCGCCCTTCTGTTGCTTTTGCGTTTTTCCGTGTTACTTGTAATTTTCGGGACTCACGCACACCTACATCTATTCCGCTTAATAGAACAACGTGTTCCTTCATCGTTCTTCGATTCCTCGACTCGTTTGAATTTCAGGTATCTCCATCGATATTTCTTGGAAATCGAACTCGACGGCGGATTGAATCGCTCGGAAATGAAGAAATTGGCGTTTCGATCTGCGAAAAAACTACCCCAAAGGCCGGCGGAAGGGCACGATGTGGCGAAGGGAGCTGGGGGAATCCTCCTTGTCAGTCTCGAGAGTTCAGATGATCAAACAGGTGGAGCCTCTGCTGCCTCGCCTGACTTTCCGGCTCGATGAAAAGAATTCATGCATCAACCTCCCGCGATAGGATTTCTTTCCTGCGATATTGTGTCCTCCCAGCCGTACTCGTCGGCTGCTGCTCGCCTTCTACGTCGAGGAGATATCCTTGAGACCGATTCCACTTTCTTCGAGCGCGACATTGAAGAGAGAGCCCGAAGACCTAGAGAGACGGAAAACGCCGGAAGGAGCGTCATATGAGAAGGAAACTTGGTCGGAGGTTCAACGCACAGGGGTCGAATATGGTCCAGCGGTATCCCTTTAGCGTTCCAATACGAACTCAGCGACGATTCCGAGAGCCGATAGAAAGTGGGAGGCTTGTGGCCCATTCTTTGGGGTCACGGTCTCCTAGAGGCGCTGAGGAGAAATTCTCATCCTCGTAGAACTTCGCCTCTTGACCGGAGAGCCTGAGAAATCGACGAGGAGAGCTCCGAAGAGTTTCGAATTCACCCGTCATTTCGTCCATGATGGGAGAGTCCTCCCGCTTGGCGGAAAGAGCTCCCACAGAAAATTTATTTCAGAGGCAGGATGGGACGACATCACGTGCGCGGTCGTGGGAGCACGATTTCGAATCTCACTCTGGTTCCGGCGCCGCGTTCCAGAATGCACCAGCGCGGAGCGCCGTGGGAGTACGCATCCAGGTTCCACCCTTTTCGTTCTCTCGGGTTCAGATACGGACGAAATTGCGCTCGGGTTTTTTTATGTTTCGAGGTTTTGATATTGTTCGTTCTTCTTGCCTCCAAGCTCTGCGGGGCTCTCCGAGTAATCACGTTTTCTATCAAGTTGTCATGAGTTAAGGTCCGCTCTCCATTTCCGGTTAAAGCCTGTCTGCCTCGCCCGAGTTACGGATCCGAGATCGAATCACGCGAGGACTCCGCAATAGTGCGGTTGGCACACACTGGGAGCATCGTTTTCGAGACAGAATCTGAGCTCCAAGATTGTCCCCAACCGAGCCCTCACCAGGAATCGACGTCGAGCGCTGAGAATAAGTTTCGAGCAGGAATAAGCCGGTGAAAAGGCGGGTTGAGAAGGGAAACGGTGGACCCGGGTGGGGGTTCGCGCTGGCGTTCGAACTAACCAGACTTAATGAGGTGAGTTTAATTTTTGCACGAGCTGCCGCCTGGCTACCCATCGACGTCGACAGCGGGAGCGGCGGGAAGACGACCGACGCGACGTAGGAACTATTTTCTATTCAGGTTTCCGTCATTCATCACTGGCGTTTTCCACCTGATGAGCTCCTTTGTGTCCGTTGTATGTACGTCGTCAAGCTCCAATCGAACGAGTCGTTAAAGCACAAGATGGAGGCAGAAGACACTTCAGGCAACACATGGTTACATGCTCTGGTAGTCGTCTGCTCTCGTAGAAGTTATATTCTCCGCTTCCATCTTGTTTCCGTGATGGTCCGTGAATGCATGGTCCGAGAAGTTCCGTGGGGATAGGAGAGAACGATCGGAGCGGACAAAAAAATGCGACACTGAAAAAACGGTGGTCGAGCCTTGAGATAGCTCTCAAGGCTGTTTTTTCGCCGCAGCGGTTTGCATAATTTCCCTCTTTCACCATTTTTCACCATTATAAACGTCCCGAGCTCGATTATCCCCTGACGGAAATGAACGTTAAGGCGGGCGGAGACTTTGAGCACGATCTGGAACGATGGATCGGAGAGCAGATATAATCGGATGCGAGAAGTCGTTCCCAATGGAAACTCTCATTCCTCGTCACATTTCATGAACTGCCCTCATCTCCGGAGCTCAGTTTACGTGCAACCGTTTCAGCTTTTCCTTTTATGTGAGTCAGGAATCTTCCCGGGTCTCATCTCGTTCGGCTTCATCGGAGTCATGTTCTCAAATGTCAAACACGCTTCGAAAGTCCATCACAGATAAAACTTCGGCACTCTCCAGATTTCGCTACGTACTTTAACAGAGGCGGAAAAGGCGGCAGTGCTCGCCCCTCGAACGTGACTCACTGAGATCAACTGGTCCTGAACGGAGACCGTCTCAATATTCAGAGAGAGAGAGAGAGAGAGAGAGAGAGAGAGAGGGGGGGGAATTCGCTCCCCTTTGCATGGAGGAGTCGCGGAGCGTGGGCACGACAGCAGCTGATTCCTTGAGATGTCTGGTCGGTTGCATCTCTATCATTATCACTTCCCCATTCCAAACATTTAGCAAGCTTCTTCCTCCGCTCGAGATTCTCCGCTGGATGCGGAGAACGCTCTGTGGAGGACGAACGAATGATTCATTCATCCAAGTTTTTTTCCAGGCGTGACAGGTCGAGCGTTTCCCATGATTGATTGTGCCGATAAAGTTCTTATCGATGGGCTCGTCGGTTGAGATCTGTTCGGAGTGGAGCTGGCTCACATCCTCCTCTCTCAGCATTGTTCCAGCAGCTTTTGACTTTGATGTCGACTAAAACATCGTCGCTGGTCATCGATCCTGAGTTCTTCCGGGATTCCAGACCGCATGAGGCTTCTGAGCTCCGTTCGTACACTTGTACACGAGAATTTGGTGTCTACAAAAATTTCCTCTCAACCAGTCTGGCTTCGCATCTCTTTTCGCGATGACTCTTTTTGCAGCGCTTTATTGTGACGTAGGACGTAGTCTCACCCAGTGAGTGGGTGACGGAGTGGAAACGTGGGGGTTGAGGAGGTGAGAAGCTCCGGATGGATGGGAACCGTCCGTGAAGGGAGTTTGTGGGAGGCGGTGGTGGGTATCGAAGCTGCTGCTACGCTCTGACCTTCCCCCCGAAATAGCGTCAACATAGCTGCGTGAATTTGCACGTGTCGTACAGAGCTCCAAGATTCTCCAAGGTATAGACCGCTGGTTGCTGGCTGGAGCGCAGGTTCAAATGGAGCTCAGGTCTATATCGAGCTCCGATCAGATGAGAGTGCGGTGTGAATCGAGCGCGAATCTGATTACGGTGCAGATCGAAGAAGAGCGCTGAGCCGAATAGAGCCTTGTTGAAGCACAGCGGCGATCTAAGTAGAGCTCAGGACTGGATAGAGGGCTCCGAGGGGTGGACGAGACGCAAGTCCGAACGCGGGGCCTCCTTCGAGAGCAGAGTGCGTCTACTCTTCACAGCCACGATCTATTGGCTCCAATGAATTATGAACTTCGCCCGCGGAATCCTGCCAATTCCCTCGGTGGGTACATACGAAGCTCTACTTGTCAAGTTCCCGAGTTCCAGAAACCGCACCTAGCACTGAGTCTCATCACCCTGAACACGCAGACGACGGATGCAAGTCTAAACCCATTCCCCGCATCGAGGACCCGGGATCGTGTTCTCCCGATACATCTGTTGCCGTTTTCAGGAAGCTATATCAGATGTCGGAGGAAAGGGTGGAGCTCACATGAGGATGGATCCAGTCAGACGGCCAAGGAAATTCGCCAACACCAGGAATTTTAATCCCCGACTTCTCGTCAGAGGAGAACGTCGGTTTCGGCTCATGAGCTTCACGAAGCACGGCTACATGAAAACTCGGATGAGTTGGTCTCGATTCACACACAAGCTTCACTGGGCACTGTAGGATCACTGCCTTTGGCTGATCCGAATAACAGGGTCTCTGAATCCTGTGCTGGAAGGACCCTCATTCTTGTATATGAAGGCAGAGTTTTTGTCCTGGTAAAACACTCCCGATCCAAGCAGCATGACCGGATCCTGGGATATCCTCCAGGGCAGCGACACAATTCCACTTTCCCAGTGTTTTTTCTAGGAGCGCAATACATTCTATGTAGTCTGGGGCTGGTGGGCGCCGCGTAACACGTGTCGCGAAATGTCGTACCCTGTTGGTCGACTGCGGCACAGAGATCATTTTTATTTCGGCAACTCGCGGCGGAATGGGCGGATCATGAGAACGAGGACCTCGGTCCGAATTACCACGGAGCGCTTCGAAGAAAGCCCCCGTCACGCGGCGTTGCGCCAGAACGCAGAACTCCAATGGAAATCAACATCATTTGGGTTTGACGATAGCGGCAAAGAGTGCTCTGAGGAAAAAACGTGGCGCCACGCATCCAAACCGCCCATCTGTGCTTGCGTTCAGCATCCGTTGCAGTTGTCGTTCGAGCACATTCACGAACATAAACACGGACGCGGTTTCTCCGACACATCCGTCCATATGCTCAACGACGGACAGCCACAAAAACGCCACAAATCTTCTGTGACGGGACGAGCGTCTTGACCCGGCGAAGGGTCAAAGTGTGGTTTCGCGAATTCTGGTTTTCGACTCCGACACGCGGGCTGCTTGCGGGTAGCATCGGGCTCCTCTGTTCGATGGAGCCCAGAATCCAGAACCGTTCCGAGCCAGCATGTCGATCATTGAATCCGAACATCGAAAAAGGGGGAACGGAACGCTGGAACTCGTCGCTGGGCATCTCCTAGAAACACGGAATCGATCAGCAGTTTCCAAGGACTTTCCTCCGACTCAACAGTTCCCTTCATGGACGAGCATGTTGGTTTTGTAATCGACGCGTTAGATAATCATCGACCGTCGAAGCAGCGTGCCTGAGTTCCTTCGTCCCTCCTCTGGGTTTGAACGGGTTCCTCCCGCGAAGGTTCGGGGCTTCTTTCGGAAGCTGTGAGTACTTCCTCGATTGAAATATTGCGCTCCTTCCTGTTTTGAACAACGCAGCGGTTGTTGAAGGCACACACTTTTTGAGTGAAAAGCAAGACCGGCCCACTCCCCTTTCGATCGCTGGCCAGCCAGGTACAATTTGTATCGGTTCATTCAGCTGGGAGGGAAGAAGCACTTCCTTCAAATAGACAATTTTTCAACATCTGCAGAACCCGACAGCCACCGACCGGCCGGGTGGACGCCTGCAAGCCAGTGCCAAGGGAAGATTGTTCGTCGGGGCTTCAAGATCAGTCTGGTCGTGTACGGTAATAAAGGTAATTGAGTCCTGAGCAAAACTTCGGTGCTTCGGCGACGCCCACGCTGCTTCAGACTTCGGCGAGCAGTTTGTCAACGTAGAAGCTGCCGGGATCTCGTCGTCCGGGAATTTCCCTTCGGACTCTTGCGGAAAGACGGCTCGCTCGACGCGGAGCCATTCCCAGAACGCGTCGGAATCTCAACGTTGATGGCGGGGAGATTCCAAACGTGTGCTCATGGTCGGACTCCGAAAGCGGCTCGGGCCGACACATTTCTATAAGCAGAAGGAACAAGCCCAGATGAGAATTCTCCCGCATCCATTCAGTCGTCTCCAACCCCCCCCCCCTTCCTCCAGAATCAGGGCTCCCCTGGACGGAATGGAAAACCGTGATATTCCTCGGAACGCATTGCCTCGCCATTTGCCGAATGCGCTCGGAAACATCCTGCTGTGGGTTCATCTTTGAGAACTATGCCGGCGAGTTCGAGTGAGTGATCCATAGAACCCCGAAAATTGGGGAAACAGCGGGTGTGCCAAATAACGGGATTCTGAGGAGTTGCGTGAATGAGAGACTGAGACGTTCAGCAGTAGATAGCTCTCCCTACTTCTGAGAGAGCCGTCATATCTCTGGATACAGCACATCGACCCGATGCAACTCATGAGATCGCAGCCCACGAAACGAAGGAGCCGAAATATTTGAAAGATATTTCTGTCGTTGAATATTCATTATTCCCACTCTGGGAAAGTAATGACACCATTATTAGCGAAAATGAAACAAGACTGGCGCTCGGTCTGCCGCGAAGAAAGGGGGGCGGGATGGGGACTCCCGACAATGAAACGGGGAGGGAAGGGAGTGATTCCGTATTCTGCGAACCTCCTACACCTACGTTCGAGTGGACGCTGAATATCACAACCTGGAATTTCGGAAGAGAAACCATTGAGCTTGAATCTAACAGCCGTGAGCTGCAATCCTGGAGGACGTGGGACTCCTGCACTCTCGAAGAATCGACGTCCTGGCTCCACGCACTCCGGTGGGGAGTTCAAACGTGAGTGATTCGTTGCAGCGATCTCTACGAACCAAAGTTTCTCGGGAACTGAATCGGGAGGGAGTTCTCGCAGTGAAGACGGACTGGAGGGCGTTCTGCGATAATGAGGGTCACTCGACATTTTTTATGTCAAACTCTCTGGAGCTCACCGCCTGCGTCCAACTACGAGAGTGCTTCGTCGCGCCGTTTCCGGGCGGGAGACTCACAGGAACCGGCCACACGTTCGGATTGGGGGGAAAGTGATCAATACTCGATGGAAAACTTGCTGTCGGGCTCAATCTTTCGCTCGCAGCGGACACTCCACCTCTGTTTTCTGAACACCTACATCTCCCGTGAGAATCGTCGCTGGTCTAACCTATAGTTCGGGCTGTTCTACAGTTCGAGCTCCAGCTGCCCACCGGTCAGTGGGAATATTCTGAATTCCCACTCGACTCCTCAGGTGCTCGAGTTCGCTATGAGTTCCGCGGAATGCACACCAGACAGAGCGGTACTTGGCAATCGTCGTCATCAACGATCAGCGAGCTGAATTGTCCGCCCACCAGCCAAGAGGTTCCGACTCCCGGAGGACACGGAGTCTGCGATCCTGGATGCTGCCTCAACCAACACGGCAAGCGGGCCGTCAGGCCGACAGTTAGGGTAGACCCTAGAAACCCACCGACCCGCCAGTCAAGCCACCCCCGAAGCCGATTTGCATTCCCTCGGCCAGTCATCGAGCCCCGTCCCAGGGCACATACGAGCCGAGATGGTGCATTCGTGAAATGGCCTGCGAGTTTGCGGCTGGCGAGCTGCTTCCTCGGACGGTTGGCTTGAGTACGAATTGTGAATACGCAACTAGAGAGACAGGGTGGGGAGCAGAGTTCGCCGACCCAGGGACCAGCTCTCATGAATACCTGGGGGGAATTGTGAGTATCACTGGTCTGAATGAACTTTTAATGAATTTCTTGATTGACAGTGTCCTGCGGACGACCCACCATAAAAACAAAATGACATGTTTCCTTGGTCCGTGGGAACGCACCTATTTTCTCGCGGCCGGAGGATCCCGGATAACTCACATTCATCCCGGAAACCTTCCCGCGCGGGCCACCCCCAGGCACAGCAGTTGCTCCCGAGCGGACCAGACTCACGGGCGAGCTGCACTCGTCTATGTTGATCGAATCGAGGTTCCCCTGAAGCTCCTCGATCGGGGCTCGAACGAGCAGCAATCCATGCACGGCCATCATTCGCGTTTTTTATTCGAGGCAGTGAACTCGGAGCAGATATGAAGCGTTGAAAAACAACCAGAACGCAGTTACCTACAGAGCCTTCTCTCATGAGGTGCGATGACAAGGAACTCCTGAGAGTTGATTCAGAGCATCTTGTAAGCTGTGGGCTCTCCGAGATCCCACACGGGTCGTCGCCTCGGAAGGTTCTCGTCTCCAGAGATAGCTCGAGGCGGAGTTGATTTCAAGACGGTCGTATGAGATCAAGTCGGCCACACAAAAAGCGAATTATACGGTGCGCAGTCATCATTGGGAAGTTTCTCCGCAGCTGCCCGGGAACCACGGAGGACAAAGTTAATGTTCGTTCTTCGCGGCCTAATTCGGATTCCTGCACCGGGGCTGAGGATGTCATTCTCATTTCCGTCGAATATGAACGCAGATGACACTTTACCGTGTTTCGGATACGCACTTCTCTCTAACGTGATCAGCTTTGGACCATTCATTTTTTCCTTCGACGGCGCCTTGGATCTGCCGATCAAGCGAGCTGTCGCTGCTGGAGGCATGGAAACGCTGCTGATACCGTCAGAAAGCCTCTGAACATCGTTGATGCATACGCCTGTATCTCACTCATTATCAGAATGACGTGTCAAGCTCAACGGAGCAGAATCTCCGTCCATACGGACGGAGGTTTCCCTGGACTCGTTCACAGAGCTTGTCGACTACTGTCCTCTCGCAGGTTCGCTCCTGACGGCGGGTTCTGACCCCGCTCGTTCTCCGATGAGGGGAATGTTTCTATCCGGAGTGGCTGGTTGGCTCCGAAAGTCATAAACAAGACTCGGTCCAGTGCATTTACCAACAGCTTGCAAACTGCAATAGGGCTTATCAGCGAGCGCTTCCAAGTTAAACCCAAGCCCACCGATGTTTGGATAGGGATGGTTTGGAAACGCGAGAGAGAGAGAGATAGAGATAGAATGAGAGAGGGAGATGGAGAGAGAGGGGATGGAGATGGATGGAGGGAGAGAGACGCATGAAGAGAGGGCCTGGATTACAAGCAACTGTGTAGAGGATCAGTGCGCGTTCGACCCGCCTCTCAGGCCGCCAATCAGATGCTCTGTGGACTATGGCTAATATCAGCTGTCGCCTGTCAACCAGCTACGAACATACATATGTACTTGTTGCTTTCCCGCGGTTGTGGTTGTTGCGGTACTGGCTGCTGATGTTGTCGTAGACGACGTCGCGATCAGCTGTTGCTGTCACCACAATATGGTTTCAATCGTGCACAAGGCCCTGGATCCAGAGATGTTCGTCGCACGCACAGACCGACTGACTCCTTGGTGGGAGGACGAGGAGACAACTTGGATGTGATTGTCACCAAACCCTTCGTTTCGGTTGCGGAGGCTCGCTCATCCGGACAGGGGTTCTCGCTCGAATGCGGCGCGTAGTCCGGATGGGAACATTGTTAAATAATGGGAATGACGATCAGGGGCACTTGATGTTTCTCTCATCAGAGTCGTTGACATCTTCGCTCACGCGAGATGACCCAAAAGCTGTGCCGTGAGATCTGTCCACCTCCAAACCCGAACAACACTAATGTATGCTGCAAAGGATCTTTGGTGAAATTTCTCATCGGAATCCCAGGAAAACAGCCTGGGTGATCCCTCTGGACTCCAGGGCAAGGGAATCCCAACCTCTTCCACCGCACGGACCCCCTTTCCCGACTCAGAGATCTCAACGAACCCCTGGTTTCCTGAAGTTCATGGTTCCGACAGATTATCGTCATGAGTTTACCTACAACGATGGTTTGCCCAAGGTCAACGGTTTCAAAACACCGTTAACATCGTTCG
Organism: Phytoseiulus persimilis; assembly: GCA_037576195.1. Classification (NCBI taxonomy): domain Eukaryota; kingdom Metazoa; phylum Arthropoda; class Arachnida; order Mesostigmata; family Phytoseiidae; genus Phytoseiulus; species Phytoseiulus persimilis. The sequence goes on along the minus strand of CM075101.1, from coordinate 52,936,008 downwards.
TGCCACTTCGGACGCAAACGAACACAAACTGATCTCCGCCCTTCAGCACGCAAACGAAGACCGACTTGTAAGCTCCGGACCATTGAAGCCATCAGATCGAATGCGTTTCCACGCGTTGGAATTAAGATCGAAAGGGGATTGGTAAAAATGTTGATCCATGAGCGATAGAATGGTTCCTGGATTGAGCATTCGGGGAAAGAGAGGAGAGCTCTGAAAATGCTCAATGCTACACAATTGAGCTAGAAAATGTATGTTCCTGGCTGGTTCTGATGAAGCTTCTCATTCCCTCCCCCCCCCCCCCCCAGTATTCCGATGCGGGCCAACTCGAATTCGTCATCGGAAGGTTGATTCGAACACCCCGCAAAAGATACAAAGTCACATAGAGGGAACTCATTGTTTCAGATGAAGCGACAAGAGGAGTAGGTAACTATCCCGGGGGCGGAGCCCGAAGTGCACCGAAAGTCTTGAAGTGATAGCACATTCGGTTTTGTTGCCGACTCATACAAAGGTTGAGAGAGCGCGGGGAAATCTTGCGCTGATATCTCTCTCGCAATCTCTCTTTTTGCTGGTGTAGCAGTAGCCGGGGAAAGGGTCACCGCCTCTGATGTTGCCGGTGTCGTTGCTTATCTATCTACGAGAGAAAAGGAGGGACGAAAAAACGCAAGCGGCAACATAGCGGCAGTAACAGCGCCGCGGTCGAACTTGCCACCCGGACAGCCTACGAGCGCAACGCCTGTTCGTCCTTTCGCTGCCACAAACTCGGAAAAAACCTCCCCTTCCGCTGTTGCTCCTGCTGCCGCTGCGAGCGAAAATACAATTACGGTGAAAACCCGTCAGCGTTCCTTATCATACGTTTTGCATACTCGCAAGTATGCCGTGTAACACAGCCGCGACCGCAAGCACGCCCTCGTCGTGGCGACAACGGCAACAGCGACCGCGCATGTCCAAAAAGAAGCTCCACTGGAGCCTCGCAGTGATCACCGACTGAACGAGCAGCTCCGCTCGGAGGAAGGGAACGGAGACTGCGAATTTTGAAACCAGGCGTCAAAGGACAGATATAGTGACGGGAAAACGAGTCTATTCCTGATCCCTCTCGGCGTTTCCTGAGCCGCATCGCGGGAACAAAAGAACGATGGTAAAGAGACACCGTTTTCTCCAGCTGAGAATCCTCTCGAAACCGACGAGGAGATGAAAAACGTGTGTGAATTCTTGGCGGGTCCTAATCCGAAAAGTTTCCCATTGAATGCATTCCTCAGCTTCCGCCTCCGATAGAACAGACACCGACGACAGAGTATACTTGAAACATCATCTCAACATTCACGGAGTTTGACGAACCTTCAACGATTCTCTTGAAAACCCTTTCGGACCGTGATATAGGAGCTTTTCCGGAGAGGCTCCTCCTTCAACTTTCGTTGAATTCCTACAGCAAGAAAGAACGTACTTCCACCTTCTCTTTCCGCTTTGGAGAATCGGAGTTTGAAATTCGAGCCTGTCGCGATGCTGTCCCGCGAGACGACGCGCCCTGACCTCCTGTAGTGCCGAGAAGAATCAGATCCTAAAACCTTTGGTTCAACAGCAAACTCTCGCTCCGACGCACATGGAGCGAATTCCCGCAGATACGGGTATCCGGACTTGCATCCCAAGCTCGCCGATGTCGTCTAAAATAGTCAGAAACGAAAGTTTCCCCGGGCGTTGGAAGGGGGGCAGCAGTTGGTGAGCCCTCGTCACGATTCTGACCGTCGAGCGCGGATTCTGCGATCCTTCAACATGCTGTCCGACGTAACGGTACTTGAATGTATGGGCAGGTGGCCCCAAGTTCCAGACAAAGCCCAAGTGGTCGTGGACAATGTCACTGGGCTCAGAGTCTGCTCTCCGGTGGTCGTATTTCCGCTGCACAGACGTCCCTGGAGACGACCATGGACCTTCTTATCGTACGCTGCATGATTCTGTTGACGCTGGCACCCTCCTGACCCCGACCCGCAATGTTCAGCTGCTCAGCCGGCGCCGACTGAGGCTGCCAAGCGCTGTTTTCCCCTTTTATGAGTAGTGTGGTTTGGTGTTCAGCCAATGAGCCAGAGCAGGCGGCGTGGGGGTTGCGAGGCAGCATACCAGATCACCCTCGTGGAGGCAGTAAAGTGCGAGGTCTACCTTCTCGCTACGCTGCACCCGAGCAGTAACACATACCAAGCTCAGTACCCGAAGCCGCAGAGCCGCGCTCAACTGGGAACGCTACCGTGGGGTCAGAGGCGGGAGCAACATAGCTATGTGTGGAAGAATGGGAGGGAGAGTTGTAACGCAGCTTCTGTGACAATTCGAAACAGGCCACAAAAGCCCAGGACGGAACCCTCCTTGCCGGTCGGCGTTGGAACAGAGCCCGGAGTTGTAATAAAGCCTGTGCAGTGCGCGTTGTTCCCGTGCTCTAGGTATGACTTGAAAGAGCTCCATTTCCGGTCCGTATGGCTGCTATCACTGCTGAGGTTAACTCGAGTTCTCACTGGCGCCGGTGGAATTTAGAAGCCGCCTCTCATCCCAGAGTAGTTTGGAAACGGCGCTCGCTGGCATCATGGGCGACGCGGTTCGGAAATCAGATGAAGAATCAGAAACTGCCGATCAGCCCGGTAAGAATCATTGCTGGCACCGCACGAGGCTCTCCGATTCTGTGGCTCGGTGTTTTGGTGCAGGAGGAGGTTTGGCAAAGCGCGGCGCCTCGCAAATCTCCATCGGTGGTGCGGCAAGACCGCTCACTCCACTAGACCTCACTCGTTGGCCTGCACAGGGACCGTGGCGCCTGATTCGAGGGCCACAGGGCCCGCTTCGCTCCAATATGATTCATCTGAGTGCTAATGATCGTGTGACCTCAAGTCGAGCGCTGTCCTGAAAAACATCGATCATTAGAGCTCATTTGGCGAGTTCGCTGAATTTGCCCGACGACGTTGCCGCAAAAAAAGAGTTCACAACGGCAGAACAACTCAATTAGCCGCTCGTGTGTTGACAGGCAAATCAGGGGTGCAGCGTAGGAGGCCAGAGTCCTGAGTCGCAGAACGCTTCTCCATCGAGCAATGAATATCGGTCCGCTTATCATGAAGATTGTATTTGATGTTTCGCGATGTTGGATTAATTCCGTTTCTCCTCTCCCATTCGACGATGTTGGTCAGGATTCGCCTGACCCGTCTGTCGACAACCTCGAGGACTTCGAGTAACTTTTCCGATTCGTGAATTTCCGCACGGTCGCTTGTGAGCCGAGCTGGCGGCGCCCACGAGCCTTTTCTCCCCAGGGTGAACTTGGCAGGCCCAGCTTCCTAAGGATTTCGCCTAATTGATCATCGCGACAGTTCGGGTGATTAAAAGCTCGCACAGCGCTCAGCACCTCCCTCTATCCCTCGATCGCTCCGTTCGCTCGCGCGACCGAGTGCCTTGCTGTCGTTCCGTCTCTGGCACCGCTTGCCCTCAAGATGGGATTGTGCCATGTCTAGACTCCATCCTGCCAATGAAGTGCCATTGCGCGTTGTACAGGACTCCGCCCACGAGCTCCCCGTGTTATGAATCTCGCGACGCGAGAAGAAACTGGGCAACAGCGAGAATGGCCTCGTTATTCATTCCATGCTACTATCGTTACCGGTGGAGCCTCTTCTCAAACACCCTCATTCTTTGAAGGAACGGGCGAAATACCATCAACGAGGGAAAATAGAGGTTCGGCGAAATGTCTTCAATCCACAGCTGTTTCCAGGTCGTCTATACTGGTTCCATCAGCCCACACCTCTGGATCTTGGAATGCTCGAGCACTATTCTTCCTTGAAATTCTCAGCGCGGGTTCTGGAAAGGCCAAACGACACCTTTGAGGTCCTCAAAATTTGAGAATACGGCGAAATGGGAGCCCACTTTCAACCTCCCGGAAAGTAAGTTCTCCCGATTGAAAAGCTTGATTCTTCCACTGGACAAAGCAGGAGTCGAGAACGCTCGGAAATTTCGTCTCATCAAGAGAGCGAACGGGAAAGCAGCGTGTTCGAAGTTCAGCCTCCCTATCTGGCGCGCTACCGCGTGCGCGTAACGAGCTCAGTTCTTCTCCTCGACGCCGTTACCTACCTGTCTGATCTCGCTTTTTCAATCGTAGCGGGAAAATGTTGATCCAGAGACAGCCAAGGAGCTTCAGGAGGTTCAAAGATTCGCTTCCGGTCCTCCTTTCACTCGGGCGGCTGTATGGGACCAGGAACGTCTCCAGGTGAGACCTTCGGTGCTAAGGTTACACTGCCAGAGTCGTCTGTGAACGGACAAGAACAGTACCGACGGAACACCTGCGTTTTCTCGAGCTGCCGAAATGATAAGCTCAATTGGGAACCATCGCTTTCCGGGAGCATTTTATTACCGCCTACTGAGACTCCCCCCCGGAGCTCAAGCCTGATTGTCTGGAAACGTTGTTCGCGAGGCTGCTCTACGAAAACTGTCAACTGCGACCTTGAGCCCGGACCAAGTTGCCAAACGCGTCTCGGGGAAGAGCGGCCCGACAGAAACTCACAACAAACAAGCGGGGTAACATCCCACACGAGCTAGAACAGAACTCTACCGACTCTTCCGGCTCGCGTCTAGATCGCCCGTAGCGGCGAAGGCAAAAATAAAGCGAAAAACGGCAACTCTTTGTGTATTTCAATTCATTACTGCGAGCATTCATTAGTGTGCCGCGAGAGAAAAACGCACTCTGCGGAATTCAGGCTCATTTGCTAGCACAGACAGCTAGAGCTCGACGTCGCGGCTGACAACAAACGCGCCAGGGAAACAGCGCGCCAACTCAGACAGCTCCCGGGCTGACGAACATAAATGTTTCAACACAACCGAGAGTCAATTTGGCGGTGGTCAGAGGATGAAATCATAGCAAACGCGTTTTCTTCCAGTCTGCGAGTCCATCGCTGTCGGTGTTTTCCCGCCAGCAGTCGGAATCTTCAGCAGCGAGAGCTGAGGCGGAGAGAGATCTAGACGAGTATTCAGCGATTACTGTCGTCGTTCTTTTCTGATATTCATGGGAAGGGAGCTCCCTCACTCACTGCCCGTCTCAGCCCCTGATCGGATTATCATGAACTTATCTCGATGATTGTGTCGACGACTCCGAATCTGTCTGATTCCAGATTTCGGCCATGGCAACGAAGTCACCACCGAACGTCTGTTTCAGCGAGTGTCTTATGTGTTCTCAAGTCTTTCCGACTTTTGGTCTGTTGCCTCTTGTTCCCGGTTGTTGATCTCTCATTTCGATGCTCCCAGCGTTCTTGTTTCAGCCAAGCTAATTGCACAGGATTCGGCCGCTTGCTAAGCAACGCCGACAGGCCCGAATCAGCTATCAACCAAGCGGCTCGTTGTCCCCCAACATATCAAGACGATCAGAGCCAGACGATGGAAGATCGAACCATTGACGGGCGGCATCCCTCCTCGACGCAGGGGAGCATGCCCACCTGGTGCCGCGACCAGTGGATGCTCGTCTCTCCCGAAGCCTACTCGGGACTCGCGGTCCCGAAGGCTCATATTCAAAACAATGGAGCGGAAATCGTGGGACGGACAAAGGCAGGAATCAGTGGGTTCTGACATTCTCGCGACCTTCACAACGGAGCCCAAGGCCATTGAAGGGTGCGGGGGGAGCCATATCAATGAAATCGGCTGCAAAGAAGCTCTGCTGGCCGTTGGGCGAACGTTGCCCTTGCTCGGTGCTTTGATCGCTCCGCGAGAGAGCAGTCTTCCCGAGGAAGCGCTGAATCGTGTTCCCGACGCAATATCTTTCGGTTATTTACCCCGGTATTGGTTTCCTCCTCCTTACACCTTGACTCATGGGAGTTTGCTCGACACGAGATCCGTTACCTCGGAGCTTGCGGAGGACACAGAAAACATGACCTCTCTTCCGGCGAAAACGATCGCTCTGAATCTTGGGAGCTCCTGAATACGAGTGACCGCGCCGTGTCGAGTCGATCGGACGAACGTGAAGAATCTCGTTCTCGATCATCTCGTGAGGAGGCGATCCGACTGAGAGAACGTAACTTCGGCGGGATATCTTCTCATCCGATCTCTTCTCAGCGGCTCGTGGCACGCTGTTGGGCTGTGCGGGACGGATGGGGCTGGCGCGCATCGCAAAGCTCGCGGAGACTTGATGGTTGTGTCGTTCGGCGATAGGGAAGACCGCCGAGCTCTTCCGCGCCCGGAGCGAACCCTGCTGACGAACTCCGTGGAAAACTTCGACCTGCGAGTGTGGAGGCTCTCTAACCTCCTTGGCAAACGTCAGCATCATCGGCTCCCGCCCGAGAGCGATTCTGGCCAGCTTTGAGCGCCGTTACAAAGCGCAGCACAAGTGACGCAATGGGAGAGAACGTTGATTCGGAATGCTTGGCTACCCGTTCAACTATTCCTTCCGCTTGAATCCGGCCTTCGCCGAGAGCGGTTGTTCGCACATGTTGGATCTCCGCTGTGATCTATTCATCGATCTAATCGAGCTGTCGCTCAAATCAACCTTTCGCTCAAAATGGCCCGCAGCTCGAAACCGGCCTCCACTCAGTTCCACGGTAACCATACGAGGGGTCTCGAGGTCGTGGTTGCACAAATATGCTTTAGCACATTCCAACTAAGCCGTTCGCTAGGCAAACAGTGGACAAAGCCTTTCTTTGGAACATTAAGGGCGACTTAAAAGGTTATCTTTTCCGAGTAGCCCGAGGTGTTCTCCTGGAACATCCTGAGCTCCTGAGTTTGAGACGTCCAAGATCGACAGCCGCTCATGCAGTCTCCAGGACAAACGGAATATGTTGGGGGAGGGGGGCGGACACGGGTAACGAATGGAGCGGAGCTGCGAATTTCCCTCCGAGCTAGAGGGGCAGCAGCCTTCCGGACTTCCCGAAACCTGCACCGGGATTGCCTGAGGACTCGGATCTAATGGACAGATAAGCTTCAACGTTGACGTTTAGAAAGCTTTGGGGTGCAAAAGAGCAAATTCTGAAAATTCACTGGGAGGATACCGTCAACAGCGAGCGAAGTGACTACCTTCTACTTTTCGCAGCCTTTGCGAAACGAATTCACCGATGCCAAGCCTCTCGTCTCTTTGACGCGATCTCGGCTGTGAAGATCGTTACTATCGTACTGAACGATCTCTTGGGTACTCCTCCGGTGACCTCGAATGAGAACAACTGACCCCAATGATTCGGCTGCGCGCCGTACTTTTGAAAACTTCGTGCCAGACGCGTTTCTCGTCCCTATTTCATGTAGAACAAGATTTCGTACAGTCTGCGTCGTTTCCACCTCACGAGTCGGAAGCTCTCTGGAAAGCTAGCTCTTATGGGGATGCTTTGACAGGACACACAAGTGGAGTCGGTGGGGGCTTGTATACTGTTCTTCCTATCGGACATCATGGAGGTCTTCGACCGCCATAGATCCTGTTTGTCTGCACTGTTCAAAGGGAGTGCTGAGTTCGCTTAGGGCTCCTCAGGTAGCGGAACGTGCATCGAAGGCCGAGACTGTCCTCCTTGGATGAAATTCCGAATTTGAATCCTGCCGCTCGACTGGGCGAATCGAACACCCACAGGAACACCAGAGGCCGAAACGGGGTCAGCCCGACCGGCCAGCCAGCCAGCGGATATCGAACCCTTAGGAGCGACATCGAAGGAGGCCGTAAAGTTGGAAATTAAAGCCCGCCTCTCATTCCGAGTCACGTTTCGAGGTCGCTACGAGCTAATTTTATAGAGCGGATCACTTTAGTGGTTGGGCCACGGCGACAACGACGGCGGCTTTACCATCGCACAATACGATGACGAGCCCCAGCGACACAAACGATGGGTCACATATGATGTCAAGCGGCCGTGCGCCCGCTTGTCCGCTGGGGTCTCGTAATGGAGGTACGGCGTCCATTCATGAAAACGGCTATCATCGTGCAATTAACGAGCAGGAGCCGAAATTAATTGAGGGCTTTCATGAATTTGTTTTAATTATCACTCAATGCCGAGCTCAAGCGTTTCTGACATCAGGCTGCCAGAGAAGAGTTCCTAGGGGGGGGGGGAAAGCCCCATCCGGTCCTCGATGAGGGAGGTCCGGCGAGATCTGAAATACTGGAGATGAGGCACAGACGATGGCTGCGGATTTTGCGGTGTTCTCGAAGAAGCGGTCGACCGACTCATAGACCAACCAGTCGACCGCGGGCCGGTGGCCATGGTTCCGTATGCTAAGTGGATACTTTACATACATAAGGAATCAGAGTCGGAGACCTGCTCTATGACGATCGCCGCTCACTGCACCCGCGAGGGTAGTTGCCCCGGTCATTCGAAGCGAGCAGGCAAGACAGCGGACAGCGCTGGTGGAACAGCGAGAGAACTAGGAAACGTGCGGCCGACCCTCAGAACAGAAAACATGATCACGCTACGCGTGCTGGTGGTGCCCGCTATTCGTCTGAGTCATCCCAGCAGCCTCTCCATATCTGCCACGGTAACGCTAATAGGAGATGGGGAGAGGATGAGGCCCGCTGCGTGCGCCATTCTTTTGGGACAGACATTCAGCGTTCTGTGGGCTTGCAGGATGTCTACTGCCATACCTTGTTTTGGAGCCGCGTCGGGTAGGCGAAGATTTAAGGTGAACGAATCTCCGGGCTCTGTCCCGGGCAGCGCTTCGCCAATTCACGTCACCGCTTTGGTGGATGGGGCCCGCCCTAGGGAAAGCGCAGAGCTGGCAGCAATCGTGAACAGATGAACTCCTCACCAGGAGTACCGACTCCAACTTGGGAGGGATGTTATACGTGCGAGGACGGTACGGGTAGCGAGAGAGATCTTCATCGTGTTGATGAAGAACATTTCTGAATGCCCATTATGATGCACGGTCCATGAGACGTACCGAGACGAACCGTTTCTTAACGTTGTTTTCCAAAGGACCGTCGCGAAACTCTCTAGCGCGCTCATAGAACTCCGATCAAGCCGTTGTCGATTGGGGGGCACCTCTCTTAAATCGATGATCAGAACGAATCAACATAGTTTGATGGCCATTTTCACAGCTCGCGGAGCTCAACTTCTAGGGTCGGCCCTCGTTCCTCCGAAATCTATGCTATAACGTGATCGAGATTTTCGCGCTTCTACGCCGGATTTCATGTCAGATTCTGGAATTGACTTGTTGCAACGAACCATTTTCGGTGCACATCCAAAACTCAACTCGAGGCGGTCGGTGACTCCTTCTCCGAAAGTGGGCGTATCATGAATCCTGAGTTCTTTCACAGCTCGTCAATATTCCGTTGCGATCAGCTGTCTCCAAGTCTAGGCCACACAAAGGAGGGTCCGACATCAAAATTGATGATTACTCTGTGGTGCCGATCACAACGAAGGAAGAAACAGCGCGTGGTGCTGCTTCGCGCGTAAGGTTTTCTATGGCCAGATTCCTCGATCCTGGGATTCCTCGTTGGACGGTACGACAGGAAGAAATTCCAGCGCGTTCGTTGAACTCACAGCTGCCTTCACTGCGTCGCGAGCTGATGCCGCGATTCCATGTCGGCGGGATCACATGAGGCGTTTCCCAGGTCAAGCTGAACCGAAATCTGGGTTTCCGTTCATCTTTGCGGTCCAGCCCGAAGAAACAAAAGATCCTACCGCGCACTAGCGCGCACGTGTCGCATCTTCTTGTACGGTAACTCTGACCCTTGACTGCTCCTCAGGGTCGATCCGCTGCCTTGCTCGGGTTTCCCCGAGTCGCTTCTAAAATTCAATGAGAGGCCGCGGGTAAGGGCTTTGATGGTGTTTCGCCTTGAATCGTCGACAATGACGACGTTTCCGAGCCCTAAATGGAACAATCAGCGATAGGAATTCTACAATAGGAGTACTTTTGAGGAGAAGGGCTCGGAACATCGCTCAAAATATCGACTGTGCCATTCTGCACATCACAGGATCTCTTAACGGAGGATGAAATCTCTCAAGCAAGACATGACGAACTTGTTTTGGACTTCCTTCCACCGGTTCTCACTTTTATTCGTTGGTGGGGTCTCGGAGGAGGCATGAAAGCAACTCACAGACCGATTGATAGGCATGTTGCGAATGAGGCCTAACACTGATTGAGGCAGGTGACCGTGCAGGCTCATCGGCGGTGCAAACCTACCTGATTGGCGTTCGGAGCTCCTCGTCTTTCGGCAAGGAAACCGGAGGCGCTGGTGAAAAATCATGGAGAGGAGCCAAACCCGGGTATGGCTCAGCATGCTCTGGAGACAGCGAAACGGGAAAAAACTTGTTCACTATCGTGAGCGGTCAACAGAATCGAGAGCCCCGAGCTCTGCGGAGAACAGTGAGAGGGTGTGGAGAATCGTTCGGCTCTGCGATGCGTTCACTGAGCCGTGAGATCACGAAAACTGCAGCTGAATTTGATCGCTCGGATCTCAGAGTACCTGATTCGACTTGGTTCCACCGATTAACTGGTCCGCTGAGGCGAGCGGCGACGAGGAATCGAGAGGATCGTTTCGAACGGCAAAGCCCGGAGGATTGCGCAGGAATGATTCATGAGCATAGTCGGCGCAAATATCGATCGCGGACTTAAGTTCGTTATCGGTAAATAGAAGAGCTCGGAAAATAGAAGTCGACGTGATTCCATATCCGAATTTCCAAGAAAACTACTGGAATCTTCTCTTCTCGGTGCTATTGCCCACATTCAAACTCTATCTGATCTCTTCGTCTGTAAGCTCTGCGCAACCTGTTTTTCTTCAATCTCGAAATTGGATGTCGATGAGATGATTAGTACAAGAGATATCTTCTCTCGAAGCGAGGACGCAACATGTGCACAGATAGCCCAGCAAATGGTTCTGATAGTTGGGTCAGATGACATTCCGACAGGCTTGGCATCGGTTCCCTGTCAACACAGAAATCGAAACGACTGAGGCGTAGTGTTAACGTGCGCCGTCGCTCGCCGAGCCGTGAGTGCAAAACGCCCCGTTGTTGTCGAGCACGGCCGAAATAGGATTGCGACAAAAAGTCTTCCTGAGACGCCGTTTCTCCGACAGGAACCAGGCGCAAGCGAAGAGATGTTGGTTTATTTCACTTTTTTTCTCTCACCACCGATCTTTCCCCTTCTTTGTGAACGAAAATCGAACTCCGCAATTCCTTGTGGGAGGCATGTAATCTAATTCCGAAGTCAGGACCTCAGTCTCGACCGGAAAAGGGACCGCCGCCAGTGGTCGTAGCCCCGCCGCAAGCTCCTTGCTGCCAGCAGCATTCGCGGTCGCCAACCCTGGCTTGGCCCGGCGAGACCGGCTTACCGAGCCAATTTGAGTGAGGCTTTCCTTCCACTCTCCCTGGTCTACCATGGAATCCTTTCAGGCATCGTTCGATGAGGAATGTTCTGCCCGGCTGACTGGCGCCTCCCTAGAAACAGTTGATAGGATTCATCCAAAACCATATATTTCCCCGCTTCAGACACTGCCGAAGGATCTTCGCTTTTCCGAGCGACTCCGCGACGTTTCGCTGTGCCAATTCCCCGTGTCTCGCTCCGCCCGTTCCCAAATCTCAGTTCGCCAGAATGAGGGAGCTCTTCGTCCGATGCGTTCTCACTGCTCTTCTATCTCCTTGTACTCGAATTTTTCGTTCAGCCGGGCGCAGGGAGAGCTGCTGCGACAACAAGCCCGTCGAATTTATGCTGATAACGGATCTGTCGACCGCTGACGTTGTCCAAAGCAGACGGTGACCTCAATCTCGATGTTCCTGGAAATGAGAACCTATTCCGAGGCTGTGGCTATTCGTTTGCCGATCTCTCGCTATTTACCGCAGCTTAGTAATGTCGAAGCATGCAAAGAGCGGCACGCCAACAGTTCGAAGCTAATCCGCGCGCGGAAGGAGACCTGCTCCAGTCGTCGTCCTACGATGTCATCAACGAAATAATTAGTGGTATATTGCGAGTCCAGCATACATCCGGACGCTCACATGCCAATACGGCCGTCAACGCTCCATGCTGTTCTCGGGCAGACGAGGACTCTCGGAATGCTGCTAACTCGGTCGAGGTGCTTCCAGTCTGAGAGTGTACGATCCATCACAGTCAGAGTTCGAGGCCGTTATCGGTCGATGGTGATCAGAATCATCGATGCAGTTTTCCAGGCGCTCTGCCCCCAGAAATATCAGGGTCATCTATGAAAAGAACTCATCGGAAATGAAGTTCTAGCCGCCAGTACCTGATCGAGAATGGAAAGGATCTGTTATAAATAAGATTCAGTGTGACATTCAGTGTGTTCAAATTCCTGCTGGAGGTCCCGATGCGGAGCGATTTTCGAAACGTTCAGCGAAGGGCGAATCGTCAGCCAGATCATTAGAAAAGTCGAGATGAACCGTGAACGGAGACTTGAAGCAGCTCATTTTCAGATGCTGAAGTTGCCGGTCCGCGAGCCAAGAGCAGCTGACCTCTGTAGCCGAGACGGCTCTATCCACAGAAGCGAAACCTTGGAATATAAGATCTCGCAACATGCAATAGCGTTGCTCTTCCGCTCGATCCGGCAATCCGCTTGTTTTCTGTTCCCCAGAGCGTCGTCGTCAGGGTACAGTGGAACGGTAAAACCACCGCACCCACAGGGCTCCTGATGACTCTCCCTAGGTGGAGGTCTGGATGCTCCGCGGCCCGAACAAAGCTCAAGAAGAATAACGGGAGTGGAACCATCGGAGAGGCATACGAACCAACCCGACTCACTCTGGTAATTCCGGACCCCGTCAGGATTGCGACACCAAGCTTCAGCCATGATGGGCGCGAGCTCGATTAGAGGAGAGCTGGGGACCAGCTCCGTCCGGACCACTTCCGACACGTTTTCGCAATGACGCGGAGCACTTTTCATCATGGAGAAAGTTGATTCGTCGTCCTGCTATGCAGCGCGGCATATCGAACAGCTCGGAAACAAGCTCATCACTTCGATATTGGATTGGGTAAGCGGCTGTGGAGACTGCTGCCTCCGAGCCTGCCATAGTTTCGGCTGCTGTTGGCGCTGGCGCCAGCACCGCTACAACGAGATTCTCTCCAACGTTCGGCAGTTCTGGAATGTTCCATGGAATGTTTCAGCGGACGGAGGAAACAACTCAGAGAGAGACGGAGCTAAAGCAGCATTTTTTCGCGGACAGAGCGTTCCGGAAGGCTTTCCACATGACGCCGATGTTGTTCCTTGCCCACTCGGTTCTGCCGAGTCGCTTCGCGTGCATGGGACGCAGAGTTTTCTCACTTACCTTCGCCGCACCCGAATGCGAACGATTCTCTGTAGTCATTCTGGGATGGAACTTTTTGTTGTGCTTCCTCGCGGAGACTCCAGCTCGATCGAGGAGGACACGATTTCACTCCACCAATTTTGTTCAAACGGTCGCGAACTCCGCGTCGGGTGAACGAGATCCCCGCAGTGTCGAAGCTGCATTTTTTCTCGTATCTCGGCTTAGCTCGGGAATAGCGAGAAAACCGAGCCTGCGGCTCGTTCTAGGCCCTCGACGTTCATTAGGGTGTCCAACAGACCGGAAGAAATTGCGGGGGTGCACGTCAGGGGTCTCACGGTTCAGGAAAATTCATTTGAGTTTTGAGAGAACAGTGCACGCACGCCGTACTTTTTAGAAGCAGATCTACAGAATCCCGCTCCACAATGAGAGTATGGAACTGTTCATGGCGGCGCCTTGCAACCAGGTCTTCAAACAGGTCCAACCCAACCGAAGCTGAAATGAACCAATCCATGGGTATCTCCACTGTGACAGTTCAGTGCCAAAATGCTTCCTGATTAGCTTCCATGCAAACAGGCTCGATACATGTTTCAATCGAGATTTGTTGTCTGAGTTCAGCCGCCCACTCCACATGCGAGGAACCTTCGCCTCGGTGTCGACGAGGCAACCCTGCACTCCAGTGCCATTATGCCCAAACTCCTCCTTCATTTTTAGGGACCTGATTGGGAACGATACGGGTTGAGCTGTACATTTCATCGGTTTGGCCTGTGAATGGGGGTAATACCGGGGGAATAAGACCTTGATTCGCCCGGACTCGGCGGGCCCCTAGCATCGATGATCTCTGAGAACCGAGACCCAGAGAAGGGAGTGCAGAGAGAAAGTCTCGAAAGGCCGCTCATCACTTCCGGGATCCCAGTCTGCGCCTTACTACGATTCCAACAGGCTAATAAAGTGGAGCAACAGAGGGCCATGGGAATCGCGGCAGCTTGTGTTGGATGCCATCGGTATCAAACAGTTCCGCAATCACGCCTGGAGAGACGTTGCATTGCGAACCACGATGGTCGTGCATTCTCCTTCCTCAATCTGGCAACGATGCCCAAGATCTCATGAGGGGGAATTCGAGCGGAGAGAAACAACAAGGATTTATCAAACCGTCAGGTACAGCACCGGTCGAAGCCTCCCTTCGTCATTTTAGACATCTATCAATTGGGACGCAACGCGGAACTCACGTACTCAAGTCAAGATCATTCGCTCACATGGGGACTTTGAAGTCTAGAGGCAGTGGTTTATCGAACCACTTTGATCCCCGGGGCGGATCTTCGCTTTGACACCCCGAATAACTGCGGAAGTGATGCCCCCTCCTCGTTTCGGAGAAAAGAAAGCTTTCGCGGGAGAATTCGAGAAACACCAGACAAAGAGAGGAACCCCAGATCTTTGTTCTGAATGCTGTTGTTCATCCCGATGGTGATTGATGCTCCGAAATGTGTCGTGGAGAAAAAAACTCGAGCTCCTCCGAGGTCTTGTTGGGGGAGCATGTTGACGTCTCTAGGGTCTCGATGCTCGGAGCGAGCAGCCCCAAGCTTCTCCAACGCTGGGCTACAGTCAAGGGACGTCGAGCGGGGTCAGCATGCGGAATAAGAAACAGCCGGGAAAGAAATGGGAAAAGGTCTGTGGGTGGACAAAAGAGTAGTTGCTATAACGAGGGTTTTATTGACTGCAGCCATGTTCCGGTTGATTAGTTCAGAGAGCGGTTCCTTAACACTTCTGCGCGGGCCTCCATGTGCTTAACTCCCGATTGAGTCGTCCTACCCTGATTCGACTTATTTTTCTCTTCGTTGATTTTCCCCCCTCACCGAGTCTCTTCTGGCGACTCGAGCGCAGCAAAGTCGAGCTGCATTAATTAGGGAGTCGACTGTGAGAGCAGCGAATTTAATCCGAAAGGTGATATGGTCTGTAGAGTCGGATAACGAACTCTCGGAGCAGACGGCCTCTCACGGCTGGTTTGACGAGAGAGAGGGAGTTCGACGGTGTGTCTTCAATCGATTTCTTGGATCGAGAATCTATCGAGGAAGCCACGATATTCGAGGAGGAAATCGCCTGGGCCCATTCCGGTTCCATGGATCTCCTCTGCGATCCCGTACCAGCCTCGAACCCTCATCCTCGATTCCGAGCCTGCAGAGTTGAGGATATTAGTTAAGGGAAGCAGACCTGGAACAGCGGCGTAAGAGATTGAGCACCACGAGCGCCAGAAGGTGTTGGATGTCACTGCTAACTTATGCATTCGTGAGAGCCAGGCTGCAAGACAGCATTCTATCGGATGTGGATACTACGTGAAGGCCTTCGGCGCAAAACATATGCGCCGGCCATCGGCCAATATTCCAAGAACTACCAGCGAACCATCCAGCCAATCAGCCAACACCCTCGCTCGACCCTCTCGGGGTAGCGAACAGACAACTTGACGTGGAAATAAAAAGTTTTCCTTCGGGGTTTTCGTCGCTCTCATTCAAAAAAACTTCATATCATGAAGACAATGGTTGATAATTTCGCTAGAAGCTCCCTGTTTCTATGCTCGGAGTCAATGTTGAAGCTCAGGAAACAATGGCACCTACGAACCGGTCCATCGCGTTCTGCCGATCAATCATTCCAGCGGTGCGCTGCTGATATCCATGACCAGAAGTCGGTAAACTCCTCGGAATCGATCGTTAGCCATTCCTCGAGATTGCTTCTCGGCCAATTCATTACCGTACACATTGGGTCATGCCTGAGGAGCTCCTTCTCGAAGAGGTGAACTGAATGCATCCCTGGTCGGAGCAGCTAATCATGAGACCCCGTCCTCATCAACACATCGCTCAAACCTTCAGCTGAGAGCCTGGCGGAACTAGAACCTACCACATTTTGTTCCGATTCCGGGGAGGCAATCAAGAAAAAAAATCGGGGTCAAGCTCAGTAGTTGATCTAGTGGTTCCGTAGGCTCACGATCTCCATCGATCTTGATACCGAACAGTATCATAGAAACGAGCCACGGACGGGAAGCGGCAGAGCAAGTTATGTGTGTTATTCGACAGTGCCGCAAAGCACAACTCTCGGTAATTTCAGTTCCGTTACGGCCAGCTTCCGGCAAAACCCTGGCTGCGCCGGTAGAAGGTGAACTTACGTCGAAAGCGTCGGGTGCTTGCGGCAGTTCGGATTCATGGATATATCTATCATTCCACCGTTCGTTGGGCGATCACTGAGAACTGAATCGCTGTACTTGGCGCCCGACGCCGGACTTCACGCTCCGAAGTATCGATGAAATCAAGAATGAGGGAAAAGAGAAAATAAGTAGCAGTGAATCTCGCTCCTGCCGTGATCTGCTTGAGCAACGCTGGGATTTGGGTCGAATCTTTGAAGCGCCGCCGTGACAAACAATGCGGCGGCGGCGCAGCGGCGTTCTGCAAGGACCTCGCACAGCCCTGTCCATGACCCGTCTGCTAGACTTCCCATCCACCACTCATGAAACTACTCCATCGATTCTTCTTTTCCTCGATTAGAAAAAACGCCTCTTGAAAATTCTGTGACTGGATTCCCGATGTTAACAACCAAGATGTTCATCAGTATGAAGATTTGAATACCGCGGGTTTTCGTGGGAGGAATAATAATCTGTCACTCAGTTTGATTCCGTCGGATGGGCGATTCAACTCCGCGATCGGAGAACAAGCTGCCGGACGCACGAAAGTATCGATCGATCAGAATATCCCGATGGATTACTCGCTACGTTTTTATCAATTGGCGCGCCCAACAACAGGGCAGCATACGGCTTTCTTTCTGTACAGAGCGGCACCTGATCCAAGAAGGATCGGGTTCCAGTCAGCTCACTAGCTCGTCAGCTTCTGCGAGAGATCGAGGTCAGCATCAATGTAACGGTGGATTGTTTATGAATCAGAGCGAACAATCGAGCTTCGTGAGTCGATCGGTTTTCGATTGAGACCGCAGTCACCAAGAATCGTGTAGCAGCTAGTTGGGTATAAGGCACTCATTCGGGGTAAGGGGGGTGGGGGTGAGCACGATGATGATCGTTGCAATCGGGCCCCATGTAACTGGAGACCCCTGAACCTCGCCCCGCTCACGCAACTGGTTGCGGCTCCCCGCCTGCGACTTCAATAGCAGGTCCCTACGCTGCTTCTCCCCAAGGCTCCATGTACGGAACGCTGAACAATAATTGATTCCAGAGTTGATCAATGTGTTTCCACTCGGGGATGATGGAGATGCGGCTCGAATTCTGATCAAAGGATCGAGCGCAGTGCCTGGAGCAGGTCCTCATTTCCCCGCGAATGGCTCGGTCTCACGTGCAGGGATGCTTGGATGAGCATAGGAGTTTCCAGAACTCCCCGAGCATCAATCGAGTTTCCGAGCTCCG
Organism: Phytoseiulus persimilis; assembly: GCA_037576195.1. NCBI lineage: Eukaryota > Metazoa > Arthropoda > Arachnida > Mesostigmata > Phytoseiidae > Phytoseiulus > Phytoseiulus persimilis. Next base: position 52,918,467 of record CM075101.1, on the reverse strand, counting down.
CAAGTTCCGTTCGCGTGATGCGCCCCGGCGCGAGGAGCTCGGGGCAGCATGTGGCGTTATGCAAAACGCGCTCCAGCTCAAAGAAGCTGGAAATCTTCGGAGTCCGTGGCGCCCATCACGGTCGTTCACCGCTCTGCTCATCAGCGATGAAAATCACAGATCACAGCAGCCAGGATATGGGGGAACGGTACACCGCTTCCCTCTGCACCCGTGCCTGATACTGCTCCGGTTCGTTTCCTTCCTGGAAGTTTTTCTGGCGGAAATACGCCATTACCCACTTCCTTCTGGTGGACGAACAAAAGAAGCAACAGAGCGAACTCACTCAGACGGAGAGAATGAAAGGTGAGAAAATGAAAGGTGTTCCGAGGGAAGAATGGTCTCACTCGGGCACTTTCTATGGAGCTGTTAGGTTCTATGTGCAGACTCATGGATCGAACAAGCTCCCAATACCCGCTCTCGAGCTCGATTCTCTCGCTCGCGGCTGGCATCGCGAGATGATCACGGTTCGGACTGTAACTCTGTTTTCGGTGCTAATGTCCGGTTTCCACGGAGAATTTCGACCACGGCGCTCATAAAACCGCCTCCAAGATATCGTGTTATATACACGAGAGCCGTGGAACGTCGCTGCCGCATTTCTATCAGCTTCAAAGCCCTGCCCAAGATCCACGAGCCGCTTGTGTGAGTACAAAGCGCCGGTTGGTCATCACTGCTTCAGAACGTCATGAGCAATCGCGGTGGCCAAATATCAATGCGGTATATTGGAAATCTCCTAAAGCTCAATTCATTCAGGTGGGCTGCAGTTCTCTGAAAAGCCTTCCAACAGCCTCCTGCCTCTGTCGACTGTCCCGGAGGGAATATCCTTCTGGGGGTTCGGGATTCTGAGCATCGCGAAAACACAAATCCGGGGCCCTGAAGCTCTATCGGAAAAAGGGAAGAAACGCGGTGGAAAGGAAAACATTCGCAGGCCAGAGATATTGGTGGAAAAGAATTCGAGAGAAAGAGAGGCGCGGAGAGGAGCAGGTGACAGTCGGATGCTCCGCGAGAAACGACCGCTGTCTATCGTTGAAGACCCTGCTCTATTGTCTGCGAGAGGATTCGAAGTTGCTCATAAAGTAGAGCTGACATCACTGTTCTTTATTGCAGTCAGAAGGGCTCTGAATATTGCAAGCTTTCCGTCATGGGTGCTCCCCTCGCGTATAGGTTCTGGATATGAATTTTGCCTCGGGACCTGGAACTGTCACCAACTCTCCCAGAAGCGCGGGGATTCCGAGCTACTAGGATGAGTGTCTGAATAACACTGCCTGGTGATAATACTCACGTCCCTGTGTCCATTCCAGGTTCTCAGAACACACCCGAATCTTTCCTTTCTTCTAGTGCGCTTGAAGCCGTATCCCTCCGAAGACGTCCCTCCTAAAGGGGACCACAGAACAGCGATCGAGAGCCAGGCGAGGTGGTTGGGTTCCTTGCCAAGTCCGCAGTTGTTCGAGCGACTCTTCGTGCGAGTCTCTGCTTCCCACGGTTCCCATCAATCAGCTGAGCTTGTTCGACCAGGTTGAGAGGATATTCCGAAAATCCTCCATAACACTGACTCTGAAAATCCATTCCACGAATAACAAAGGGGTCTTCAGATTTGGTTCCTGATTCTCTGCCAGGCCCGTTTCAGAGCGTCGGTTAACGTCTCAACATTTTTCTCTGAATTTTGGGACTCCATTGATTGAGCGCCGCAAAGGGAATCCCATACACGCCTCTGAGATACCTCGATCCAAGAAAGCCATTGGAGTGTCTAGACGAGAGAGATGGTGATATCAGCCCCAGCAATCACCGTGCTCAGAGCAATTCAACATATGCCGCAGGCTCTCGGGAAGGAATATTGCTCTTTCGTCGCACGATGACCCGACTTTCGGGTTCAGCATCCTCCGATTTCGATACATCGATGATGTAACGTAGGGAAGGTTGGGAGGAACAGCGGTCCAGATCGGGATTGTGAAACTTGAGCGAGCCACCGTCTCAGTCGGGGAAGCTGTTGGCCTCAAATCCGAATGCAAGGACTACGTTAGACGTGGCCTAACTGGGAAACGATTTTTCATGAGGTCTAGACGCAATAACGTTACGTTGTTCGATTTCCGCCGGTATACCTCTCGCATGGCAGGGAGTTGGGAAGAACTCGCGAATCCCTCTCTCGTTGTATCCCCTGATCCTGGGTTGTTTCTCTATCTCTGTCTTGCTCTGGGGCCGGATTATTCCCAAACCACCGCACGACTCATAGAGGGGGGTAGGGGTCCAAGGATCAGTTCGAGATCGGATCGCCTTCCACTACAAACTGGGACTCCAGTGACTTGCATTCTCCCCGAAAGCGATAGCACTCTCACGAATTCCGATGATCCAAAGAACTCGGGCACGCTTCGACACTGAATCCAGGAAGCGAAGAGTCGGTTGTTCCGAATACAAAATACGAGAAGACCAGACAGTCAACACTGGTGTGGATCTCACTCAGAGAGAACTCTCTAAACTCTCGAGAGCGAGATCCGCTCATCTATTTCGGCACTTTAGTTATTCTTGCAATGCCTATCCGACAACAAAACGTTCCCGGGGTCTGCCGACTGGAGCGAGGTACGAAAACCTGGAGAGTCAAGCTTCCAGAGCATGCGACGAATACGCGGTATCTATCTCCCGGGAGCGCTCGAACCAGAGAGCTCGAATCTCGTTTGAACAGGTGTTCGTTAACTCCTCCGCTCGAGCGTCTCGGAGCTCGCGGGAGAGGTTTTTTATGAGACAGAATCCATCAGCAAGTGACATCGTGTAGAGTTTGTTTACGCAGGCCGGTTGAAATTCTCGCTCCATCTCTGGGGAACGGACCCGCAATATTTTGTGCGCGGGCTACGAGACGCTCCTGGTCACTTCGATTTTCCTTCCGAATCGTTGTTCTAAATCGAGAGCACGTGGCTTCCCCCTCACGTGAACATCGCCTTTCCCTCAGGAGCCGATCCGTGTCGTGGACAGCGGAGATTCGCGGAACTCTACAAGGCAAAGATGCATGACTGTCATAACAACCGCGCATTCCCGTGGACCAATGCTGTCCGCCTGGATGGGATCGGCTCCCGACGAACAACGTTCATGTATCCTGTTTCCCGCCCAGTGGTGCAACCATCTCACACGGACGGAGCAACCATCTTACCTGAGAGCCCGAGAGCAATGGGGAAAGAGATTCTCCATCTTGTCAAATACGCATGTCAGTTATCCGCGGCAGGCTAGTTGCCTCGCACAGGATACCCTGGCTCTTTGCATCTTCGACTCGTACAGCCTTCTCTAGAACGGAATTCCTAAACGAACCGCGGCTCAGACCCCGATCGGATTTCACAGCTGATCGGTTGACATACGAATGGCTTAGAATTCGACTACGGAGTGTTCAGATGTATTTTCTAGGTCGTTCAAGCATTTAAGTAGATTTACGTTACGATATGTCGCTTTTCGCCTGTCTGATGTGCCCACCCTAATGCAAAAAATGTTGCAGAGCGAGGACGAAAGGAGGTCGATGAGCAGAACAGTTGGCGAAATTCTCAGCAGGGGAACTGAGCTGGAAAAAGTTAGACGACGGCGTTTCGACGCATCACAGGCAGACCGTGTCAGTCGATTTGAGCGCGGATCGATTTGAGCGCAGGATTGATTTGAGCGCAGTTGATTTGAGCGAGGTCGATTTGAGCGCAACGAATTCACTTGCGCTGCTGTGTGTGTGGAGTATGAGATAAAGGAAGAGGAAAATCCCCAACCTATCCGCCGATTGTAGACTACTCGACGAATAGGGAAAGTACGGTTGCTCGGGGGAATATGGAGATGAGAATTTGGACAACGGCATGAGATACTTCGGTGACTACATTCCCTCGATGAATCAGACAAAGGAACGTAGCCTCAGCTCGAGAAGGAGAAATATTTTCGATGAGGTTAGGTTAGGTTTGGATTCTCCTCTCCATATTCCCCGAGCAACCGTACTCTCTTTGTTTGTCGAGTAGTCTGCAACAGGCGGATAGGATAAGAGGGATTTTCCTCTCCCTCTATCTCATACTCCACACTCACAGCAGCGCGAGTGAATTCGTTGCGCTCAAATCAACTGCGCTCAAATCGACCTCGCTCAAATCAACTGCGCTCAAATCGACCTCGCTCAAATCAACTGCGCTCAAATCGATCCTGCGCTCAAATCGATCCGCGCTCAAATCGAGTAGCACCCAGGCAGACAGCTCAACGCCTGCCCAGCCAACGTGAACAAGATGCCTAGCGAAATGAATACGCAGGATTGAACCAGAAATTGCGCAGCTAGTCGGAGGGCTCCCGGTGGGACGGACGCAATACCAAACGAGCTACAAAACTCGAGTTCCCGATCCCCGGGTTGCTGCAGGGGAGGTTTCACACCTCACTACCATGGTAAAGGACTCCCCAATCTTACCGGCGGTGTCCGGAGGGATTTCCCCTCCATAATAATAAGATTAAAGAAGTGATTTTCGCCAGCTTCCAGCTCAGACCGAAAAGCAACAATGGGGTGGATTGGACCATTGGCGCTCTGATCGCATGGGCATCCGACGGAGATCACCGATCTTCTGAACTTCCGGAACAAATTCTGAACCGATTCAAGGTTCAGCGTTTCTCCCAGACAAGAGGACTAAGTTACAGCTGAGCAGAGTGAGTTCCGTCGCCATCGTGGAGGGGTCGGACAACCTGAGAGTGCAGGGCCGTCTGACTTTGAATGCTCGGAATACCTGAGACTCCAGAACTCGGGATCAGTCGTATCCCCTCACGGGACATCATGAGGTACGTGAGCGCCCGCATAACCTCGCCTTCGGTCGATCTGACAAGAGCTTTTGTTGGAGAGCTGCATCGCGCACTATGAAAGGGTCACGTGGGAGTTTCGACATCTCTCGTAAGTGCGTCAACAAAAAGTCCACGAACGTGGGGTTCTGTACTCCGACCGCAGAATGACCTCGAGAATTTCAATGATGCGCACATCATCATGGAGCGGAAGGAAGCCGAATGCAAACGGTACACACCAGAGACGACCATATTTGAATGCATTCTTGAATTGTCATTGGTAGCCAGAAAAGACCACATGTATCTCCTGTGATAGCGGTTCTGTGTGCAAGATCTGTACAGGAGGAGCGTGAGCCGCTCGTCCAACGCTTACTTAGAACACTTCACGCAGAGAGGGAAATGCCGCCTGAGGGAAGAGATACAACGATGCCCAGACAGGCGCAATCTCCGAGCCGAACTGTGTATCGGTATGGGTTCATCGATCTCGACTCGGTTTGGATCTTGACTTCTGTTCCGGGTGCCCCCGCAAATCATTTGTCCAAAGTCCAGAGCAATCTCCGAGCCAAATTGTGTGATCTTACGCTGCCTGTCTCTTCTTTGTGCTCATTCCGATAGCCCAAGCCGTCCGGTCTCAACCAACGTGTCACTCAGCCTTCCGCCCGTTGATCCCGTCCGTCCGAGCCAGAGTGAGTTCATCTTCACTCGAGAACTAGCGAACTCGATATCCGTAGCTAGTCTGAGCTTCCCTAGAAGCGAGACTTGTGCGGCGATGAAGCTGAGAGTCGGAACGGAGGATTAGTACAGAATCAGTTGCACCGTGCATTCATCGCGTGTTTCTTTCACAACGAGGCGGTAACAACCTAAAACGGATAAGCCGCATCTAAGACAGCACCCATCTCCCCCCCCCCCCTCATTCTCTCGAACGTGCCATTCAGGAAGTCGAGGGTGAGTTTGCGGATGGAGAGAACGGCTCCGAACTAAACCTGCAGGTCCAAGTACCAAGCGACGCCCGGGACAGAACAGTCAGCGATTCCCGGAAGGGACCGCCCTCCCCGAGACCATCCGGGGCAACAACGAAGAAAGACTCGCGGAGGTGAAAGTGACCTCTTGAGAAGTTTCACCTGGCATGGCTGGCTTACTGCCTCCGAACTCCCGACCCTCCCCCTGCACGGATCTGCCAACATGACTTCTCGGTTAGCAACACTCGAGCACACTTTGAGCTAGGTCACAAAATGACCGAATGGTTCGCGCTCCGGTTGACCTTATAAACTGCCCCCGCCCAACCATGGGTTCCCCAGACTTCCATGAGCACGGTATTCCGCTGGAATATACCATCAGCGAGATCCTGTTTCGGCTGAATTCTCCATCTGAGCCTCCATCTGCGGTCCGCTCCCCCCGAAGACACTATCTACGATGACAAAATAAAAATTATTTTCCGCATCAAAATTGGTGTTTTCAACATGCGAGGGGGGAAAACCCAGCCAAGTGGGAAAGTCTCTACCAAGACCTACTCAAAATTGAAACTGGGAGGCTATCAGACTACTATGATATCCTCCCCCTCTCAGAAACCCACCTGATGAATCCAGAAAATCCACCTCGGATCGAAGGGTTCACATTTTACGGGAACAATCGAGAAGGACCCTCTGGCAGTAAATCATCCGGTGGAACTGGAATACTTATCCGATCTACCATGGACGAGATACTCTGGACCGAAAAAGGGGCTGATTTCATTGCAATAGGCGCTGAGATAGGAAACCGACAATGGGACTTCATCTCAGTCTACGCCGCCATCACCGACCAGAACTCGGATAAGGAACAATCTCGACATATAGGAGATGTTATCCGAGCTAGAGTTGAGAAGGACACCAAGCTAGTGATTGCGGGTTACATGAACGCCCATATCCAACAGCTTGACGGGGTGGTCATTCGTCCTCAACCGACTATGTACTCTGCAACGCTGCAGCACACCGAGAGGTTATGTCCATGCACATAGACGAGAACAAAGAAGTCCTTAACTGGAGCTACCATAACCTCATTACCCCACACGTCGGTAAGGGCAAGAGAAATGGAAAATTCCAAAAGGCACGAGTGAAAGTATTACGGGTACAAAAAGCAGCGGAAACAGCCACAAGTGAACTGGAAGTTTTGCTCAGATCACCAAGGTCGGCCAACTACAGGGATCTGCTGACTACCCTCCAAACTGCAATGACCCAAAATACTAAACTCATCAATGAAGACTCGAGAAAGAGAATACTCTCTCCCGAAATAGCACGACTTTCGAGATACAGAAGGGAACAGAATCGTGCATGGAGGAGAGCCAGACACACTGGAATTGGCGTGGAAGAAGCGAAAAGGAAGTATCGAATAGCACGAGACGCTGTCCGAACCGAAATCGCGAACCAACTCCATATCAGGTATCGTAAAATGTACGACCAAAAAATGAGAGCCCCCAGACGAGCAAAAACCCAAGCATTCTGGGAGTACATCAGGAAGAACGGGAGAAAGGCACCAGACAGGATACGAATAGTAAATGAAGCTGTATATATGACAGCCTGCCTCACTAGAGTAGAAAACCACCTGCTGGAAGCTGAAGACAATCCTAACCATGAGGATCGACGCTTCCTCTCGAGGCCACGAGTCGATCTTGTCACAACAGGTTCGGAGGTGAAAACCACCTTGGCGGGAATCTCCGTGAATTCAGCCACTGGACCCGACAAGATGCCGACGAAAATCCTCGAAAGCGTTGACCGATATCGGCTACGAATACGTGTCCGATGTATTCGATGAGATTCTGGAAGGCACTCACGAGCTGCCGATGAAATGGAGGATAGGCAGGGTCTCCCTTCTGGAAAATGGAAAAAACCAAACTCAACGGAGCGAAACCTTACCACATACAGACCCATCACTGTATCCGATGTCATGTATCGAGTATTCACCAAAATACTGGGGAAACACGTACACAAATGGACAAAGGAGACAAAACAACTATCGGAGATGCAAAATGGGTTCAGGAAAGACCGCCGGGGCGAGACAACATTTTTGTTCTAACAACGGCAATTGAGACCGCTAGAGCCCAACAAACGGGTCTGATTTGCGTGTTCTTGGATGCTACGAGAGCCTTCGATCGCATCGATCGACGGAACCTGTGGCAAACCCTTGAGGAGAGAGGAATGAACCCAACACTGATTGAGCTCATTAAACACCTGTATGAAGACACCTACACCTTCATTCAATACAGTGACCACACCCCGAACGAAATGTCCATACCCACCGGAATTCGTTGAGGATATCCTCTATCTGCGATCCTCTTCAGCCTGTATATCGCAGATCTCGAGCGGCAACTACTCTCAGAAGAGATTGGCTCTAGATTCGCGAAAAAAGGCAATTTCTGGGACGTGAAAGAGAAAAAATACTTCACGATCCCTGGCCTGATGTTTGCCGACGACATCGTTCTGATGGCACACGAATGGAAGGATATGGAAACGCTTTTGAAGGTAACAACAGAATTTGGAGACGCCCGGTCCATCAAATTCAATCCTCAAAAGAGCGGCACATTGGTTTTCTCTCGACCACCAAAGACACATATCCAAAATCGAAACCTGAGTATACAAGGGATGCGAATACCAGAGGAAGCATCATATAAGTATCTTGGAATCGAATTATCAGCCGAAAAAGACTTCTTGGCCCAACATTGGGTAAAGTTGACCGAAACGGCGAATAAGGCGACCCAAAGACTCAACGCGAGAACCTTCTGGAGCTTCAACCGTTTCGAAGTATCCGAAATTCTCTGGAAAGCCACCGCTGTCCCGCAACTCACATACTGCAGCGCGGCAACTACAATGCCCAAAAGACTGAGAAACCTCATCGAAGTCAGGCAAAGAGATGCGGGGAAATGGGCTCTCGGGATACCCAACTCCACCATATCCAAGGAGTTCATCGAGGGAGAACTAGGCTGGAGCTCCTTCGACGCCCGGGAAACCACGAGCAAAACGATGTACTTCGAAAGGATAAGATCTATGGACCCAACGAGATGGCCCAAGCTTGTCCTCACGGCGACCGAGATAACAAACACCACGGTCACAGCAACAGAGAGACTCAAGAAATTGAGATTGCAATTCGACCTGGAAAACCTCGGGCTGACCAGAAATACATCGGGCACAGCAATGTGGACTCTATTCCGCAAAGAACTCAAAATGAGGGTGCAGAATAAACTGGACAATACATGGGAACAGAACATTGAATCCAAATCCACACTGTGCATTTATCGACAATTCAAAGAGACAAGAGGTCTCCAACAGGATATGTACGATGACTCGCGGGCAGTCGGCTTCTGGCGTTAACAAGAGCAGGAATGCTCAACACCAGAACCCAACGACATAACCGCGATCCTTCCATCGACTTGAACTGCGACACACACGTCGTGATGGAATTCGAAGAAGGGAGGTATCCCCCACGAGAATTCCCGTTCCGAATCGGACTTCACCCCGACTCAACACTCATAAGAGTTGCCTGAATCGCCGTCAGAGCACTCGATGTCTCCACAACGATGGCCGCTTGCAGCACGAATCGATAATTAATGAAAATGCTGCAGTATTGGTGGAGCAGGCTAGGCGGCAACGTTGATCTCCATTGAATGATTAGCTCCGAACGGCTCCTTTGACGTGCAGCTGTCTAAACGAGAACCCAGCTGTGATAGACGTCCGGACGGAGGACAGAAACAAAGATTCCTGCGCGACAAAACTGATTTTTTTTTCCTGAAATCGCAATGTGGCGATCGAAAGACACCGACCACAACTGACCGGTTGGGGGCCGTCGATTGGGAATTCGCTCTCCGCGTGATATCGATATCCGAAACGTTTCATCTTGCCGGAATGGGCCGAGTAGATCGCAATCAGGGCTCGACATTTTCACAATCTGGGCTGAGCCCGGTCGAATGTGTTGTCAAAAAACATATTGGTCTCTGTTTTCGACTAGACTTCGTCAAAGCCTCGCAATCGAAACCTTGTGTTTCCGACGCAAGGTCGTCGAGCCTTCCATTCAACCCATAAAGGATCAGATGTTAGAATCGATGTGTCCAGCTCATTCAATCTCACTCCGGAGTCGAACCCCGATTCATGACCACAATCAACTGTCTGAGAGAGATCGATGCTGACATCAGATCGGTGATCAGCAGGTTGATTTCCGGGATTCGACGCAGTCTCGTCGAAAGCAGAGACCGAATTGGTTTGAATTGACACAACCCACCTCCAATAGCGGACATGACCATTCGTCTGCAAGAGAGATGTTTAAGGAAGAGTTCCCGTGCAGCGCATTTGCATGCTACCTGTCAAGCTCCTTCTTGAGCTGTAAAGATGAGTCGTCCTTTTAGCTCTTGATTTCAGATGCCCCGTACCATGCGATTTTATTGTTTGGATCGTGTCTCACATCGGGATACCTGTCAAAATCGGATGACACAGCTACGGAATATTTTGGTTATCGCCAAAACCGCGAGCATGGCAAGGCGAGGAAGTAATAGAGAATCCCGCACCCTGGCTCGGCCTGCGAGAGCAGCATCTCGATGGTTTCCGGATGGAAGAGAAGAAGAGCGACACGATATTGTAAAGAAGTCTTCCCTCACATTCGAGTTCGATTATTCGCTTGAAGTCCCCCCGATATTCTCTGAGAATATCCTGATCTCGCCTCAATTATTGGCGTCGAGCCCAAGGTAGTTTGCCTGTGAAGAATCGTTCCTTGCCCCTTGCGATACCCCACGGTCGTTCAAAGAATAATGGCGACTCATCGTAGCTTCCGTGGGGACGCGAATCTCCCACAGAAGAGTGAGCCGAACGATTGATGTATTAACTTCGAGCCATTCTGCAGTGTCAGTTCCTCTCGTCGCTGCATCGAACTTCCGCCATGATGCGCTTACAGGTGCGTAGGCGCTTCATGGGCTCATAGACGCTCCGATATTTCGAGTTCTTGTTCAATTCCAGCCACAGTCTCAACGGCGCAATCGGATGCGCCCTACAAAATTCGCAGAAACGGGATGTTTTCTCGCAATCAGCGTAAACCCGGACGTTTTCCCCCGAATTGGCGAAAAACGGATAAAAGGACCGTACAAGGACTTCTCCGCTCGATTCGAGACTGTGTGAATCATGTTTCAGCAATCAGCCGTCGACCATCAGGCATCGCCTCTTGCGCGCGGCCTGACTGCGACCAATGGACCAAAGGACGCGTCTACATTCGACCACAAATCGATTCGTTACCGCCCCGGAAGCACAAACTATTTGGAGAGATCTATTCTTCACCTGGTCGTCCCGAAAAGACCGAGGAAGCCCTGAAATCGCGCCCCGGATAACGGTTATGCTCGTGCGTATGTGTAGCTGGGTACTGTTGGCAAGATGGAGAAGTGACCAGGGAGGGCAGAAAGATTCATCTAGTGGTGATTAGATGATAAAATCCATGAACTCGCTCTCAAGAGGGGTTTTCAGACGGACGGAGTAATCTTCGTGCATAACGCGATAGCACGCAATCGAGGCACTTGGAGATGTTTGCGTTTTATCACGGCTGTCGGGTAGCAGTCGGCTGCAGTGGTAGCACATATGTCGTTTGCGTGGAATTACGGCACACAGGCCGTTTATTGAGCAGAACAAGAGGAAGGAATTCCCACAGGCTCGCTCGTAGACCTAAATGGGCTTCCATCATTCATCTCGTTCCTGGTCTCTGAAGGCTTGTGTGGTTTTTTGTTCCGCGCGTGCCTGGATACTCAACAAGCTCATTTCCCTGCTTGATATTTTCTAGCGGAGAGAACGGGTCTGCCTCGGATACGAGCGCTTCTCTTCATCGTTGGTTGTCACCCGGAGATAGTTCTCGCTGGAACTCCTTGACCGAACGTTCGAGATCTCGCAAGATTGTTGTTTCGAGCAGATGATGCCTACCGTGCTGGCTCATTTCATGGATTCGCAACACGCAAACTTCGAGTTGATGGGACCCATGTGTCTCTGATTCCACTTGTCAGACTCCCATAATCCGGGGGGGGGGAGGGGGGGGACCCGGTGTGGCTCATAAATGTTCTCCGGGATTGGGAGAGGGAATCATTCCCTTATCTCTAGAGCTGGGGTCAATGAACGATTCCTTGAGATTTCCAGACTTTCATTGACGGAGTTTGTTCAGAGTTGGTCAAACAGTGTTAGATCTTCTAGTTGAAGGTGTACTGAGGGTGTCGGAAGACAGTGTGCGAAGAGCTGTCTCTGTGGAATTCACGGATTTTCCGTGTCAACGCCGCTGTCGTCTTCCTGCCTGTGAAGACAGGACATACTCGGGCTTGAAAAACAGCTTCAGTTCTTCGGGGAGCGAGAGGGGAGTAGGAATCGAGCAGAGTCCGGATCAGATTCGATGATTGATTCAGAGATCGATTGTTGCCTGTCGTCTTTGATCGTAGCTGCTGCGGACGCTATCTTGACGGCTGAGCTGATTCAAGGTGGCCGACTCAACTCTTTCTGACGCGCAAGTTTTCTCCTCGGGTTCTCACATTGCCAGAGAACATCGATCATGGAATGGAAGCTTGCGCTGTGTTCTCAGGGCACACAATATTCCATAGGGATCGACTCAAATCGAATTATTCATTTTATTCGTCACCCGCACTGACTCGGCTCAGAGAAGGGTCTCTCGAGAGGCTTGGTCTGATTCTTCCTTTATGGAGGACATCGAACATTACAGCTCCACTCAAAATGGCTTCGCTGAGCCGTGGAAAGAGGATCCGAAGTATTCGATTCCTTCAGGGCCTCCTTGAGGGGCTCATACTGGAGTGGTTATACGTTCAGAATAAACTTGTTTGACTGCTGTTCGCCATCGAATAACGATGTACTGTTGCACAAATCTCTTCGGCTCATGACCGACGTTGACGCGACATAAGATCAGTGCTCGGCATTGAAGTCTTTGCGGCAGATTGTCAAGACAGGAAACCAGTTATTTTTTCCTGAAATAGTGTTGCGCGCAGAAATTTCCGCCGATTCATCGCTATGACTGTTGGTTCTCGATCACACCAATCAGAGCTGCCGATATGTCATCACTGAACTTCAGTCTTGGTCCGACAGAAGATCATGTTGAGTCACTTGTGCGCCGGAAGTTTAACGTAAGCGTTCCAAACTAACTATCAGCTATAGTATTCAGAAGCTAACGGATCAGAATTCTGTCAACGCTGCCAGCATGAAACTTCTTCCATGGGGCGGCAGAGGATTGTTCCCTTAATTATGTGTTTCCGGAGCAGCTGTCTCCTGGAGTGAACCCTGCTGCGTGCTCATTCTTGACTCGAATTTTACGAAAACCGAGGGAAGTTGGAAAACTACCTAATTCCCTTCCAGATGACTTGGATTGAAATCTTTCCATCCGCATGGAGCGGAAGGTGCATGGAGAACACGAACCGCAAGAAACTTCGGACGGAGCCGTTGAAACGGAGCCCGTTTCCATGATTCATTTTGCGAGAGCTGGTCAACGACAAGGAGGCATGTGGTCATCTGAGCGCCTGAACTCAACGCGGAGCCAGTATCGCTCTTTTCGTTCCATGAGGGAGGAACGGAAAACTTCAGTTGGTGAGAGGATCCCAGCTGGAATATAGATCTCGCCGCCACCTTTGTCGAGGGGCGAAAGATAGAGAGTAGTTGGACCGGTGCTTTGATCGAAGAAACAAGTGGCGAAAGGGAAATACAACGCGAGGACGGGGCCTGAAGGGGATGGGAGAGAGAATGGGCTGAAGGGCGTCAGTTGGACGGTTCGATGACATTGCTAATTAACGCCGGCTCTCTGGTGGCTTTGCCACCTTTTACTCGTACTTGATCCTCCTTCGTAGGTCGTCAATTCCCTCTCTCCGTTCTACTTGTGCCTGTTCCCCTTTCTCTTCGTTCTCCTTCTCGATATTCTCATTCAAGCATCCGAGTCGCCCGCTCCTTTCCTGCCTTCTCAATCTCCATCCAGTCCTCTTTTTTTCCCGGGTTTTGTTTTCCTTTTGCGCTCTTCATTTTCCTTTTGTGGTCCCACGCTTCACATCCACCAGATGTTCTTCATCCTGCTTCCAGCGTGATAGATTGGTCTCATCAGTCCTCGAGACCTTGCGAATCCTTTCTGATCATTGGCCCATTGTTTGAAAACACTGTTGTGTGAGACTGTGTAGCGCCCAACGTGAGTGCGTGCAGAGAGCATGTGTTCGATATTCGAAGCGATGGACGTCACGACGCGCCGTCAACACTCTCCGCTTTCAACTCTCTCGTTTCTGTTGATTTCCCCGTTGCAACGCTCACTTCGCCGGAAACAGAGGCTGAAGATCCAGGCTCGGCCATTTTTTCGGGTGGGAATGAGTTTGGGTCGGGGCCTCCGGGGTGGAAACCAGCTATGGATGTTGCGATTCTCGCATGAGGATCGCCCGCATCGTTCCGTTTCGTCCTCTTCAGCCGAACACCTTCCCTATGTCAACTGCGCATAAGTCCATCTGTCTGGGTGCTGGTTTGTTATGTCTGGCAGGAGCCTACGTCTGCGGTTTTTTCGCGACTCCTGCAGCGGCTACGTGCGTCGACCGGAAGCTTGCTCCACTGAAATCATGGAAACCACTCATTTGATTCGGATTCGATGGAAAAAGGTACGTGGAGCCTCTCCGTGGGAAAAGCTCGATGATCTGTAGTATGCGGGGGAGGCTCCAACGACTCGACAAAGCTGGGCTGGTTCAGTCGTTCCGATTCACCGAACCGCCGGAGGGGAACTCAGTTGACTGACGAAATCCTTTGTTCCAATCAAGCGGATCGGCCGCATACAGGAAACTATTCCCTACCGTTCATCGCTCGCTGACGGCCTTTTTACGGAAGGCTTCTCTCCGAGATCAGACTTCTCTGTTCTTCGCTTGTGTCTGTCGTTCGGGGACATTCATATGGAGATGGCCGCCCTTTGTAACAATGTTGTCAAGATAATTCGACTCACACAGACCAGTGATTCCCGTTGCTCGATTCAAGGCGAATTCACTTCATCGGCCCACCTGATTTGAAAATGACAGAAGCGCTGCGGAAGTTTGTGTCAGAGGCCTAGATCCGCCTCGGCTGCGTTCGCTCAGCTGGATGTAACATCCATAACATCCGCGCACTTGCTGTTGCCCTTTCACTCGAATCGCGTGTCGTTCCCATTGAATTCTGCGTGCATTTGGCTTCGCTAATAACAATTATAGGGTTGAGGCGGCAGCCGCGCGCCGGATTCCGGAGCCTCGGAGAAGATGAGAGATATGACATTTGACGAACGAGGGAACGCCACGCGACCAGCAAGACCGTCAACCACTCGCCGCACATGATCTGCGACACAGCAAGCCCCGGGTTCGCGACACGGTTTGAGCTCCGATCAATCTGAGTCCGGATTTGTCCCCGCGTCCCCCAAGCTTCCCCCTTCTGTGCATCCTGACCGGACGCTTCACGTTGATGGAACACGTCGAACATAGGAACAGGGCGAAGGAGGGGATTGAACATCATCGTTCTCTGTTTCGGGTTCTCCGGCTCTACTTCTTTTCGGGACAGTCTCTCATAGTATCACTCCCAACAAGATTCTTGGCATGTGACTTATCTTTTCGAGGAAATGGCTAGCAAGGGGCAGAGCGTATAAGCGCCTCCTTGACGATGCATTTCATTAACGAACTGCTCCAATAAGGGCTGCATAACTGAACGAGTTTGAGACGAACTGGCTGATGGTGCTCCTCTAGCAATATCGCGCCAAAGTCGGGCTCGAAAATTGCGAATTCGTACCGAAAGATCGAGATTTTTTTCCTCGATCGCGGAAAAATCAGGGAGTGCGTCACCTGGGCCACGGCGTCAGACGGCCCATGGCATCACCTGCCGAACAGAACGCGGGGCGGCGAACTCGAAGAAGGTCTGGAGATTAGAGCATGCCGGCAGCCAGCATAATTTTATCAACATGATTGTATGCAAATCAGCGTGACTGCCATCATGATAACTATTTGGCTCATCTGTGGTCTGGAGTCATTTTGATCATTGTATATTCTCCCACTGATTTTTCGGCGCTACCCCACGAGCGAATCGGAATTCCGGAATACATCCCGTCCCCTCATGCTATGGGTTCCGAAATCGGTTTGAAAAAGCCGAACCGCGCTTTGAGCTTCTTCCCTGTGATTCGTCACGTGGACAGAGATGTTCTTCCAACCCCGACTCGAAGGAACGTGATAGATTCCAGATAGTTCTCTTGCGACATCACCCCGAGAGATGAGCGGATCTCAGTTTTTTTTTCACTACTTCCGGGCGTCGAACTCGCAGACCCCCCACCTTCTATTACTGCAGCCGCTATGCTGACCATTTGGCGAACGATTCTCGCTAGTTGAAGAACTCGGAGAGCTCTCAGATCGGAATACATCCGCAAACGCCCCGCAAGCCCGCCGAGTGGAACTTTGCACTTTTCCCGAGCTCTTCAGGACGAAGCGTGGAGGGTAGTGGTTCCAAACGGGATTCGCACGGCCCTCCTCGGGATCGTCGAGAATTTTCGGGGTGCCAAGGGAATATCGCGGGAATTCTCAAGTCGATTCAAGTTTCGCATTTTCTCCCACAACAGTTGGAAACGCAGCCGCAACCCTCCTCGATCGTTCTCTGGACTCGGCAATCCACTCCTCACGAGATCGTTCTGCTCCCCTTCATGAAACATCCATGATCCAAGGTTTCACATAATTTGATTCGAATGAAGATTTCTCTGCGCTGTGTCCTCAAATCTCTCATGAGACCTTGGTTATTCCTTACGCAGATGCGCCGCAACGTCTGCGCTAAAATGTCCTTTGCGTACGAAGACGCCTCTTGACAAGAACAGTGCGTACGGAGAGCTCCGCGTTAAGTGAGGCAGCTCTCCGGATGTGGCGATCTGTCCACAGAAAGCTCGTTATACGCGTAGCGGCTTTCCAGTTTTCACGATTCTTCTCGTGCCCGAGCTTCCGCTGACCGAATTCAACGTGGGCTCCGGCGGGTCGACCTTGAACCTGCGCGTGGTGGTTAGGCCGATAAGTCCAGGTATCGTTGCCAATTCTGCTTGCACGTTCCCGAGATACTCATATCGCATTTCACCCGTTCCGGCGGAGCGGAGAAGGTTTCTTCTTTCCTGTACGATGTCGTCATGGATAGCCCAGCTCCCAGAGGATCGCAAACATCTCTTGAGATTCTTCTGAAGGAGGTTTATCCGTCGGTCGATGCTTCCATCCTGAGGGTGAAAGCCGATCTTTTGAAACGAATGCAGAAAACATGCGTCACGTATGCAAAGTGCTTAACAACGAGCGACCGCAGCAAACCAACACGGCTTGCAGCCAGCTCGAATAAACTGCTGCGAACAAGCGAGTCAGCGGGACGGCAGCGAGTGCAGGCTGAGACGGAGGAAGTCTTGGGAGACGGAAGAACGGCTAAGAGCTACAACAGAAACAAGCCCAATACAAGGTCGGGTCACCAAGGTCGACAAACGACGATCAAAGCGAATGAGAGAGCGAGAAAGCAAGCGGCATAGCTGTAGTAGAGCTGACCAACAGAGGGACGCAAACTCGGGCCACCGGACGCGTTCACCGACAAGGACCCGGAGGGGAAGCGGACGATGAGCGCAGAGCGAGGGGAAACAAAATTCTGCTGAGTCTGCGGGCCGCCAATCTTGAGCAACGCTTCGTCCGCCTCGGAGGACAAACGGATGTGGCCAGACAGAGAGCCCAGCAGGTAGGCAGACACGTTGCTCCCGACTGAACTTCGAGGCTAATAGACTCCAGTTATCGCCCTCCCGGATCCGAGAGGCAGGATCAGACGATTACAAGACGCTTCCCGATTCTAGATCGCCATCGCGGCCCAGAGCCGGGAAGAATCGAAGTCGCCGGACTGGAAAATTCCTGCAGATTGCGGTCAATGTGAACGCTTCGCGACGGGCACACTCTCCTGAATTTCTCTACCGACAGTCTTATTAGACTCGATGTAGAATGGGATCCATTCGCGCGTGTCCCGACAGGCTACTGGAACTCCTTCGGGAATAAGTCTCGTCGGAACATTCCGTAGTTGACGTGGGACGCTCCGGTCGCTGTGAGGCGGCCTAAGCTCGTCCGGCGACTTGAAACTTGGTGTTCGGAGTCGGATAATAGGCAATCCCGTCGCTCCCCCTCTAGACATTGGAGCTCCCTCTCTCTCCCAGTACACATGAGACAACAACCTTT
The DNA here is from genome assembly GCA_037576195.1 of Phytoseiulus persimilis. Classification (NCBI taxonomy): domain Eukaryota; kingdom Metazoa; phylum Arthropoda; class Arachnida; order Mesostigmata; family Phytoseiidae; genus Phytoseiulus; species Phytoseiulus persimilis. Next base: position 52,900,487 of record CM075101.1, on the reverse strand, counting down.
TCTCCGAGGCGTTATCATCTGAACGATCCGCTAGAAGCGTAAGGCTCAAATTTTGCTTCGGCGGCGAGAAATGTTCTCCGCTTGGCGAGAGATTCGTTGTTCGGAGAGTTCCGTTCCGGGATGAAATTCTGCACGTTGTCAGGTTGTCTTCGACGGTGGAGGGGGGCACGCAGCCGCGGGCCGGCGGGCCGAGACGTATGGAGATGCGCACACCGTCGGAGAAATTTCACTGTTCTCTATCTGCGAAGAGAATTTCGAGAAGCGGTGCCCCGAAAAGATCCGAACCTTTCCTCGGATCTCTTTCAGGGTTGTCGTTCCGGGTTTCTCAGCTGCTCGTTATAAGCTTCCAGTTTCGCTCGGCCGGAGTCAGACTCGTTGGGCCTTCTGGGAACTACCTATTGAAAACTTCAAGCTCAGCAAGGATTCTCGGCAGAGTACCTGATTCCATTGTCCCCATTCTAGCCGAGATATACCTCCCTCGTGTCAGGGGCCAAAGGACAACCGAGGGGGGCGAGTCTCCTTGCGGGGTCGTGGGAAAGCACCAGCCGAACGAATTGATGATCGGTTTAGCTCTTGTGGATCGGCGCCGTCCTCGATCGGAGTCTGTGTTGAGCGAGGAGCTTCCGATTCGCGGAACTCATATCTGGCAAACAGGTTGGATCCCTAGGTGTCAGAGCGCCCTAGAAGAAAATGGGAGGTCTGAATGGACCGAAATTGACGGCGCCGGTCCCTCTGCGAAACTTTCGTCCATACCTGTGGGCATCATGTTAATGGTCATGACCATCGATCATGGCCCCCAGGGAAGGTGTAGAGAGGAATACCCCCTCCCCCGAAAAGGCTGAGTTGGTCCCTGACATGAGCAATGTCCCTATAAAAGTGATGGGATTGGATAGATAGAGAAAGATTGTATCACCGAGCCGACAGAGAGTCGCGTTCGCGCGAAGAAGATCCCAGGGCCACATCCGATACAATTCAGAATTCTCCGTTGATGACCTCGATTGTGCGCAGGATAAGCTCCGCCGCTCTCAGAGCTCGTTTGTGGGCCTGTTGCGGAAACTATCTGACGAGTGACAAACATTTGCGGGGATGAACAGCCGTCATCGATCGATTTCGTCACTTGATGCGGCTTCCGGTTGATTACTTATTGAAAAAGGATTATCTTCTTGAGAATCCCTACAGCATTCTCCTCAGGAGACCGCCCCCGGATCGCTCGGTCTTGAATTCGACCCTAGCTCACCGAAAGCGAATATGCTCTCTCCAGCGTTTCCCAATAACCGTCGCTCCCCGCTCGTAAATTCCTCCTCTCTCCCAACCGGCCCATGAAGTGATGTCTTATGATGACTCGTTGGGTGTATGATGTGTTTGTCCGCCATAGCCGTCCCGCTGCGGAGAAAGAAAGACAGTGGGTCTCGAGGGAAGTAAGTTCGAGACCAGATATTGATTATCGCGTTGGAGAATACTTTTCCGTGGCTGCCGTCCTCCCCTGGCTTTTGTTCATCTCGGTGGGCCCGTGGATCTTTCGATCCTGCCGGCAAACGCAGTCGATGTTTCGTAGCCGCTGTGATCCTTAGTGTTCGCTGTAGCTCTCGACGGTTTCGTTCTCCGTCGTCGCTCTATTCCCTCCTGTCCCTCCGCCCCGCACGCCCGCGCGCCCGCTCGCTCGCTCAGCGCTGCTTCGAGTCCATGCCGTTGTTACTGTCGCCGTGTTCACACCAATGGGGAGACCATTGTGCAGCCCTCGCTCTTCCAACACGATATCGATTTTCGAATCACGGATATCTAGCAGCGGCCCGCCGACCGCGGAACTCTCGTCTAGTCTAGAGATAACGAGGATGGTGTGACGCGCTCCCCGACGTCGACAACAGCAACGCCGACCGGATCCGAGTCGGCTGCGAGCACCGCACATCCTTCCCGCACTCTGCCGCTCATTTTGAATTTCCCCGTGGTAACAAGGAGCTGAGAAGTCCAATCATTGAGTCATCACCAGAGCGCAGTATTCGAGGTCAAGAGAGGGGGGAACGGACGTCAGCCTCCCCCGAGACGGCGGAGAAGAGGCGGATCTGCTCACGAGTCCTATCCATTCCCGAGTCGAGTCGGAACGAGATGACAGATGGAGGGAGGGAAATAGAGCGATGGATTCCTCTGTTTCCGAATTGAAACAAGAATGACGTCTGAAATATAAAATCTGAGGAATATATCGGCGTCAGATGGCAGAAATGTCTCATGGCGTTCTCATAGCGGCCATGACCTATATTCGGTTTCCGCACCATTGTGTTATACACACAAAGCGACGCCGAACCGTCTACCCTTCTCGAGACTGACGACGAGACACTGGGGCGAGGATATGAATCAATCAAATCATCTTTGCAAGAAGTTGCCAACTTTGTTATTCACTCGAGAAGAGTGATCCGACCGACCGACGAGGTCATCCGGGGGTCGAGTCTGAATTTCTACAGAGTCTAGGAAAAGGACAGAGAGCGCGTCTCAGGAGGTCGCGTAGTCTGTCATGCGCACGAAGCCCTCCCATTCGATTCGAGCGTTGAGATTCAGAGAACGAGGCTGAGTGATATCAATCGCACGATGAATTGCACGCACGCAATAATAACTTTGGCCGTACACTTCGATCGGGTTTTCTTCGCCCGAACGTCTGTTGCCAAAGGTGGAGGCGAACGACTCCGTTGTTCAAGCCCTGAATCGCTGATGAAGGTTGTGATCACGATGAACTCGATGTTGATACTGCCCGCCGCTCTCTCGATGATGAAAATGCGGTAGGAATACTAAAGAGACGCCATAAGGGCTGGCTGGCCATACTGACCGCGGAAACCCCTACCCGGGCCCGCGGTCGACAACTCCTCTCTGCAGCGAAAAGAGCGTGTGTAGGGTACCTCGAAAATTCGAGTCAGTCCGACACTTTTCCTCCCTCCATCTGAGAGCCCGATCCTCTGGTAAATAGCGGGCGTATACCGAGTTCACCGAAATCCATTTCACCGAGACCCACTTTACCGAAACTCAGTTTGCCGAAGCCCAGTTCACCGATTAATTCCTCACCCTTTTGCAAAGCTATTCACACTTATTTGACGGGCTGGAAAGAGGCAAAGAGGAGAGAGAGAGTCAAAATGCCACAGGAGACTCCCGCCATCCACTGATGCTGTCCCAAATGTATACTTTGTAGAACAGGGTTCTTTGAATTCACCCTCGTTGTGCGCCCGTGGAACACTGGAACACGTGAAAGATGAAGCTGTGGATGCCCCATCAGTAATTCATTCATATTCTCAGAAGTGGACAAAATATCAATTAATCAATCAGGTGGCTGTCTGGGGTGAGGAGGTGGATGGTGGAGAGGGCAGTGATTGAGTTCGCCTCGCGGCTGTGGCAGTGGGCGATCCGAGGCGAGCAACGGCATGAAACGCGAACTCTGTGCCGCGCTGATTCCCGCTAACTCCGCGAACCACGCTTCGCGACTGGGAGAGGAGACTTCTCGATGATGAGGGTTTCGGTGGAGTGGGCTTCGATGAAGTGGGTTTCGATCCACTGAGTTTCGGTGAAACGGATCCTAACCAAATAGAGCGGCCCTAGCACGTAGGCTTCTGGTTCGAATAGCTACAACTCGATTGCGAACTTTTGGACCCATCCCTGTAGTTCTCCCGCACTTGGAGCTCAGTTCCTGACTGGACTCGATTCCAGCAACAAAAAAGTCACCTGGGTCTTGTCCCAGGTGACTGTTGTCCCACCGGCCCGGACCCCAGTTGTGTCGTCTTCGCGATGAATGCCTGTCGCCGAGTTCGAAATGCAGCTCAACGGCGAGGCCGACACTCGGCTGCTAGCTAGACGGCTTGGGGAGCAAATCCAGAACGGAGGTCAAGAAGATGAGATGCGATGGAATATTTTCCAAACGAAACGATGAAAAGGTCGTGAATGGTACTCTGTTAAGGAATATGAATAGAAGCTGCGAATCAGGATTTGCGAAACTCGGTGCAGAGGTCTGTAGCCGCCAGAGGAACGAATTCCAGTAGGACCGATTGAGGGAGCCCGAAACTCCATTTTTCGTTTTGTTCCGGGCCACATAATGTTCGTGAGATGCAGTTCCATCGTCCTTCGGAAGAGCCTCGAAATGAAGACTCCAAGCACACGATGGATGCTCGCTTCACTCCTGGTTTTTATCCCGAGAGATGCCGAGAGCACCAAATACGTAATGTGCCGCGGCACATTAGGCGTCACAGCGCAGCTGAATCTCGTTCGTTGAGGCTTTGTGGCTCTGTACATTGCGCTGATGGAGGCCGTCTAGTGGATAGCTGCGTTTTCGTCGTCGTTGCGGTCGCCTTCCTCGTCCTTCCTTTCTGTTACATCTGCCACTTCCCTTCAGTGGTTCCCGTGTTATGTTCTTCACCCTGTCCGACTGATTGCGTCCAGCGTCCGCCGCGTCCTCAAACAGAGTCTCTGGTTTCCGGCACGAGCGGGAGTCCCTCGCTCGACCGCTCGTTCGTTCGCTCGTTCACACCGCCGCCTGCCACTTCCACCAGAGTCCTAATTGTGCGACTGTGACGACGACGGAGCTGGCAACGCTAGCTTTGCTAAATGCCAGCGCGGAAATAATGAGGCCCCAAGAGTCCTAAAAGCAAGCAGCTCGCTGTGGTCGATGCCGTGGCTGCCGTGACGGTTGCAACTGGAGAGGCAGCGCCAGCGACCTCATCGAGGACAACAACCGAGACGGTCCTGACGGCGAAGCAACACCAATCGACGACCGATCCGTCTCCGGATCATCTGTAGCGAGCGATTCGCTTTTCGTGTCGCAGGCACTGATGAGTTCTGAGAGGAATTGGAGTACCCTGATATATTTGTCGCCATTTGTCCCGTCCTCTTCTCTCGTCTATATTCTGAACGATTTCCTCCGTCCTCTCTCCGAGTCCCATCCGGCCCCTCTCGCTCACCCACTGGATTTCGCTGCTTGCGGCTACCTAACTTGCTGCCCCCGAACTCCTGACCAGATGAATCGTCCGGCCAACCCCTCCCGCACATCTCCTGTTCCTTCCGAGTTCCAAGCTTTCGTAATCCGGAGCCTCACGTCTACACGTGGTCGCATTTGCTTCTCCCACTTCCGCGGTCCTTCATTCCCTCCTGTGCTGTCTTCCAAAGTTGCCGCCCGTCCCTTAACGGCTGCATCCCGGCAGCTGCTGGAGGCCGCACTGCAGAAGAACGAGAAAAGGATAGAAGCACTTGGATGATAAATCGGTTTGCGATGTCACGAACCGGCAAGAGAAGCCAGCATTGCTCTGCTCTTATATGCTAGCAGAAATCGACATGCACACATACTCTATCTCTCCTCGTGTACTCTCTGTCTCTCGGTCACTATCCTCTTCTGCTCGTTCACTGACAAAGAAAGACGCGCTTTTGGAGCGGGCGGCGTTTTCCGCCTCTCTGTTCCTCGCGCTCTCGTTGGCTCGTTCGCGAAGAAGAAATTCTCAATGAAGAAATATGAACAACATATACGCATGCAGCCTCACGGACCATCAAACGAAATGTTCCTCCTCGCACTCCATGTCCGTGGCTCGAACGATTACGACGGACGGAAATGAAACAAACTCAAGCAGGGGCTCCGGATCTTTTCGGAGCAAAGCCTATGAGCGTTTCCCGTGTCGATCTGTCTTTCGTCCGTTCAGGCAAGCATCGACACACTGGTTTACGTCAGCCAATCAATCGGGTCCTTTCCGCATTCCAATCCTTCCTTCGCAAGGAGACCTTCTCTAGTTCGTCTTCGATGCGTTTCGCTCCCCCCCCTCCCGCTCCTGGAATCGCGATCATTGCGAAGATTTCTGACCTATTGTATTTGATCGTATTCCGGATGTTGCTCTCCACTTTGTTACGATACGTGCCTTCGTCACGGGAAACGGTCACCCTCTGTTCGCTTATCGATCCTCAGGAACCTTTCTCGACCTCTGGATCGCGATACCATGCTCTGCTTTTGATCTGGGCGCCTTTCTTGGCACCGAGCTCGAATTTTCCCGGAACGGACTCATTCGTTCCGACGCTGCCAGATGCCCGATCGACAAGTCATAGGCAGCCTCTACCTGGTGGACTTGCGGGAAACTTTTCCGAAACCGTCGACATATAATATTGTTTCGAGCACCTTCCACCGCGTGTCACCGAAATCGGTTTTGGAGTCAGCTCCTCCTCAGCTTCTGCACCTCTCTGCAAGACAGTGAGAATCGAATTTGGTGGTTCTAACAGGACCGGAGTCCACTCGGCTATGTTTCACAACGATCGAGGAAGACCTCCAATGCTCGGTTCGGCGCTTCCGTCTCTTTGTCAACAGCTTCAGTTGCGTAAAGTGGACAAACTGAACGACTTCGGGCAGCGGCAGAGCGGCTTGGAATTCTGAACTCGGAATTTTCGTTCGCTCGGGGATGATCGATTGAGGCTTGTGAGCCCTTCTGAAACGAGGCTCTTTTCTCATTGTACACTTCAGAGTTTTCTCGGTCGAGTTGGAATCCTATATTTGGAATTCGGTCGAAGAACTTTACACCTCAATCGAGGAAGCGCTCTCGAAGCCCGTTCGATTCGTGCCAGTTTCGCTGAAAATCGGTGAGCACCAAACGGCTGAAGGCTTGTTCGATGACTAGCTATCGATCACGATGACCATCATCAGAGATTTGAGTTTTTCACAGCAGATCGAGATCGTTCCAGAGACTATTTGTTCTCTTAACCCGGTAAATTTAAAATTTCGAAAACAAATACGAATCGCTACATCTCCGTTCATCATCGTCGTTCTTGGCCGCCCCGAATCGTTGTATAAATGGTATTTCATCAAAAGAAATCTACTGGTTTCCATCGTTCTTCGAAACATGCGAATTGAAATGCAAGCTCATTCCCTGTCGTCTTCTGAACGTTGACTGCCAGGGCCCGATTCTTCTTTATCAGAGAATATCGTCGGATGCAATCTCGTTCGAATAGCGGATTCAGTTCGTTTGCGGAAATAACAACCGTCGATTGTTGAACTGCTGCGCCGAATAGCCGTGTACGAGATAACGATATTCTGAAACCCGCGTTGCTTCCCGAAAATTGCGTTCGTTGACTACTCTCGGCTCATCATCATGAGATGTCTTATCTGGAATGCGGGTCGGAGGGTTTCTCGAGCTCGACCCTCGAGAAGGAACCGAATCTCAAGACTGAGGAGAAATATCGACTGCAAGACTGTTCACGGTGTGCGCTCAGGCAACAGCGCCAGGGAAATGAGGGAAGAATGATTATTTTGCGACTCTTACGAAGCACGACCTCACTGAATAGAATTTACGATGCGATGGAGCGCCAGAAATGAGAGAGGGCTGACAGAATTTGTGTTTACTCGGCCCGGCGACCTCTGGGCATGAACTCTGAGAAAGTTGTTGTGTCCTCCCGCCGAGTGAAACTGGGACCCAACGAGAGACTTTGCAACGAAGCTCCTCTCCGTTCCGCGAGTCGCCATCACTCCAACTTTGCTGTACACCCATGAGCGCTGTCTCAACACCCTCGGCTCCGCTCCCACTGTGCGACAACCCCCGGGACCGCCCCTCGACATCGCCGCTGAAGACCCCACTGAGGCAGTGGCGTCAAGCCGATCCGAACCCCCCAACATCAACGTTTTCCTGTCCCCGATTCCCGCGCCCATTCTTTCTAGTAGCGAGACGTTAAGTCTCTTAAAAGAGCGAAAAATGGCGGTGATTTTTCAATGCGTTTTTACTGTCGGCGTCGACGGCGTAGCGAAACGCTGCCGTCGCAGATTCGCCACAGCTTTGCAAAAGTCAACTCTGCCGACCTAACGACACAGAAACAGCCCTGCTGGCTCGGCCATTATTGTCCTTCCCGTTTTCCTCTGCTGGTTTTCCTTTTTTTCATGCTGCCACGACGTTTCCGTCCCCGTTCCGTGTGCTGTTCCCTCGTTCCCTTCTGTCAGCTTCCCCGAGTTATACAAGCCACCTCGATCGAGTGTGCGAACGTGATTCCGAAGAACAACCTGGCAGAATAGAGCGTCAACAACTCCCAGAACAGTTGAGAAGACGGAGATGCGATCGTTCAATGCAGTCATTCGCTACCCGTGTTTCACTTGATCGAGTGATCGGATCCCTTATGTCGAGTCTATCCGCCGTTCGAGACGACGGAGACTCGATGAGAATCGGCGATTTCCCGTTTCAGCAGTCGCCGACTCCTGGGACTGTTCCCAATTCCGCGTAGAGGTAAAGGATGCATTGCTACGGCGTGCTCACAATTTCCAGAAGACAAGTCTGAGACTGGAAGCAGCCCGCTTTCTCGGAAGCACGTGCAGAGGTTCGCGGAGCGATGCAAGGCCAAGCACTGCTTCCGGTCTCTTTGAGTGAAGTCGAAGAAGGCGGTTACGGAATGACTTCCCGCGAACAAAATCGAGTGCTGGATCTTTTTCCGACCGGGCCACATTCAAGAACCGAAACACTAAAACTAGCTATGTGAGCTCTCCGAGGCACTCCAAAGTTGCTCCACAAGGCTCTGGTTTCCCCAGTTGTGAGAACATATGGACTTTGGAATGAACTGAATTGTCGTGAAACAGTGACATCCCTAGCGACACTCGCTGAAACTCTCACCCGACCCGAGCCCGGAAACCCCCCGCCCGCAGTTCATTCATAGATCCAGTACCCTCGTTAGACCTGAATACAAAACGAACCACTACAGAGATCCCTCTGCACGGAATCGCTAACAAGGTTCCGCGGGAATAAGCGCGGACATGCGATTGTATGAACGATGTCGATCTAGGTGCAAATTAGCCTGCTGGCGAGTCTATCGAGTTTGACTTTTGGGAAACTAGCACCGCGAGCCCAATGATCTCACGCAGCTGCGGACGGCGGCGTGAGCTCAAGCTCGTTTTGTAGCGAGGCTCCGCGTTCACAATTACGCCAGCGGTGACGTAGCCTTGTTTCCTTTCCTCGCCGACAGAAGTTGGTATCCGGAATCGGCTTTCTGTGTGGACCGCTGGGATTCAGAGTCAAATTTCATCGGAAACCGAGATTTTTGATTAAAAGTTATGTTTCATTGTATCATGCCTCATCCCAACCCCCTCCCTCGAAAAAGCTGAACTCCTCGCCGAAACTCGGATCGGGCTAGGGCTCGGCAGCGTTCAACGTTTACTTTTCGTTTTCACTTCTGGGAGTAAACAGCGTCGCTTGATGTGCTCGAAGGCGGACATGCGGGCAGGTTTTCAGGCAGCAGAGCAGACGCCTCGACTGCGCTCGAAAGCGACAAGCTCGACGTACAAGAGAGACGACAGCGACAAAGAAGGAGTCAAACTCGAAAGGTGTACACCGAAAGGTAGCTGGTTTCGCGATCCTGTAGGAACAGGTGTTGGTCTACTACAGCTCGACGCGATAGGCTAGCAAACAGTTTGCATAGCGTCCCTCGGAACTTGTTCATGTGTTGTCATTCCTCAATTCCGTTCCCCTGGTGAAGGGGGTTTAAGGTCACTGATAGTTGGGCACCTTGAAAAGCAAATCTTCAGAAGGCCCGCGAGTCTTCTGAAATTCCCGAGTTCCCGAACTCAGAGATAGCTGGTCTCCGATCCGATGCGCCTGCTCGACGACCCGTAAGGATCAGGGTGCTAACAGGACCCGGCCGCGAGGTACTCCGAGACCGATTCATCGAGTGACATGAAACTTCTGCAACCGATATCGTGGAAACTTCTCGAGCAAGCACGTCTCTATACTAGATATGCACCACGCTGGGTCACGCCTAGAACTTGGATCAAAGAACAAATAATTAGACTAAAGATATAACACGATGACGTTGACACTGGATTCTAGAGCACACCCCGGCAAACTCCATCCTCGCGACCTTCCTTGCATCCCATCGGGGTGGGAGTGTCGTTGCCTCGTTGTGACGAAAAGAATTTCTGATCATGGAACTCGCCAAACGACATGAGATCGGAATGCAGACCGCGGAACTAATGGCATCGTCTCTCGAGCACAAGCACAGTCGAAACGTACGAGAAAAGAAGACAACTGAGGAGACTGACAGGCAGCGAGATACGTTCGCTCTGGGAGGGGACATCCAGTCACCTTGAGCAGCGAGGTCGAGAATCGCGCGCTGGACAAGCGAAAGTAGCGAGCGGGCGTTCGACAACGCAAAGAACGTAAGATCCGAGGAATGAGCGGAGGAGGACGTGAACGAAGGGAGCTATAATGTTGTTTCACGCAAAACGATTCAGGGGAAGGGGTTCCTTGAACACCAGACTGTATTCTTCACGGGGATGTGTATGAACCTCGCAGGGGTGTGATGTGGGGCGGGATCATGGGTGGCGGTTGGTCAGAGACCACAGGCGGCGGGAGTCGAGAGTATGTGGGGAATTCGGAAGTGGTGGCGGAATGCTCTCAGAATCCAAAGCGTCGGCTGGGAAATGTCCGCAGAGCCGTGGGAGCATCAAGGACGAAGAGTGCCCATTTGTGCATAATCAATTTATGCTGACTGCCAGGGTACAGGCGCAACCGCCCCTTGTACCGCCGACTGGTTCTGGGGCTTTCGGAGCAGCAGCACCTTTCAACGGATAGCACTTGAACGACCGCGGTGGTGATGATGATGACGACCTTGTGTAGCTGTGTTAGTAATGGTGTACCGTGTCCGTCAGCTACGCAGTCAGCCACCCGTCGGGCTGGGGAAGCATACCGTCCCTGAAGAAGAAAATACAGCTTCGTTAGCATGTGCATACGAGTCATATGCCGTTGGAAGGGAAGAAGATGACGGCGGTGGCGGCAATAACGATGTTGGAACCGCAGCTGACCTGTCCCTCCTTCCTGTACGCCTCAATGCGACCGAGAGAGCGAGAGACGAGTCGAAACTATGATCCGGACGCCACTGCAGAGCTCCCTTTGGGAGATCCTGCCGCGGAAGCTCCACAATCATGGCGTGGGACTTCGAAGCTCTTGCCGATGATTCTAGTGATTTCCAAGGATGACGTCATTCAAGATCCAGGATGGAGCTCATGGGTTGACACCGACGCATTCTCTGCACTTGAGGCGGGGCTCAACAAATGTTGACAGAAAGTTAAGTTTAAGTGACAGTTGAGGCTCCAGACTCACATGAAGTATTTCCAGTCATTACACTGGAGGAAGAGCATTCAAGTGCGTGTTTTTCCAGCGTACGGAGGAATGTTGGTGGTTAAAGATATATTGCGCGTATCATTGTGAGGCTCAATTTTCGAATAACCTCAATTGAGAGCAAGTGCCGAGCGACAGCACTTGGAAGAAGCCCTATTCATGCTCTCAAGGCTGTCTACCCATGTGGCTTGATATTCATGGTCGAATATTGAGACGCATAGGCGAGAGTGAAGAATGAGAACTCCTCGAGGAGCATCGTTCTGAGTCAAGCCCTCCGCTACTGGACTGGAACTTCCGAGTTGAACTTCGATGGCTATGCGAGGGAAGCTACAGCTTCAAAACTCTTCTGCTTGCCAGCGGGTCGATCTCGATAGGCTCAGGAGTAAGGGACGACGTAAACGTCGACTGATGTCGATGGGAGTCATGGAGAACAAGCTCGAATTCTCGAAGGGTCAGCCGACTGATAGATTCTCGTTCGGGTGTCATCTCGTGTATCTTCGACGAAGTCGATCGAAACAGTCTCGATTCCTTAAGGCCGCGCACGTTGTTCCCTGGGCTCAAGAGCCAAGCTGCAAAAGAGCACAAGTCCGAAACTGACGATTTGTTCTTTTTCGGGGAATCTTGTCTAGTAGTTCCCGCCAAATATGAGCGGATGTTAATTCGGATTCGCGTGAAAAAACAAAGCAGCTCTCAACCAACGGTCGACAGCTTGGCCAAAATGCAGCGACATTACTTCGGAATTACTGCAGGGCCTGCTATCGCGCTGAGAATTACTGCTGGAGTCGACGCCTCCCCGGGGTCCCGAGCTCACCCGGACGAAGCAGAATACCGAGCCGCTCACCCGCAAATTGTGCATTGGCTCCCGAACAAAGTCCGAGAATCGCCGGGAATGGGACAAGTCTAAACGCGGTATCCTTCCGTCGAGACGACCATTGGTACAGGATCCTGACCTTGTCGCGAGCAGCTTCCTCCGGAAGCATAACAATGCCTTGTACACAACAGAGACAAAAGTTCTCCAGGGCGCCTACATGACTCGGTTTATGTACATGCAACCAATACAAGCGCGTCTTGCTAAAACTGGGACGTTTGAGCGTCAATACTCGACCGCAGTATTGTTCCGTTTCAACGGACATCGATGAACCGCTGGAAACGGTCCGTTATGATCGAGATCCGTTGTATCCGTACTCGAATCTGCTCGATGCAGCTCGGCTGCGACTGCAATGGTTATTTCAACTCAAGATTTCTCCACGATCTCCGTTGTCATCGAATGACAAGTTCGGATGAGTCACCGTGAGTGACGCTGCGGTCGCTGGTCGATCAACTTGCATCCGCAGAAGTGACGCAAATGATTCAGCAATCCGACACGCGAGATCGGATCTGGTTTCAAGTGCCTTGTCTCGTTCCGAGTCAATGCACAAGGGATGAAACTCTAAGCATTCCTTTCCATGCAACCGACCTGGAAAATGCTCCAGCAAACAACATCCGCTGGATATCGTCGAAGCTGGTACGCCTGCGAGCAACGCAAGACTGTGTTCTAATCGAATAAAGACCTTGATTCTGAAACACTTCTGACCAGCAGTACATGTGAGCAAATGGCACAGCAGATGATCCCGCTGTCAATCCTGGAACATGCAGCGACCCGGCGAACGAGAGAGAATGAGCTATGAAACTACTGATACACGAGCGGGGGCTCGAATATCCTATTGATGGTCGATGCTCCCGTCGTTTCCGCTATCGACATCATGCACAGCCGGCCTCTGCCCTACTATCCGTTGGTGATACGTTCTACCACGCCTAACGTGGCAATCCGTGCCCGCCATCATGGAAAGGATTTCCGGCGAAGAAGAAGACTTTTGTCTACAAATGGGCAGAATAGAAACCTGAAAGGAGTTCCGATGAGGCCTCCAGTACGCTCGTCGATGTTTTCTGCTCTAACAGCGATAATAATCGTGGAAGCTGTACCGTCAGTGACTGCCCAGATGCGCAGCGCAGGACTACAATTATGTAATCCCCGCGGTTCTAGCAGCCTTCTCTCGTGAGATTCGAATCACATACGAGCTGATATGAGCTATCCGTGACCCAGCCACAATCAGCTACTAGGTGATCGGACCGGTGAGCGCCTTCAAAGATACTTGAGAGAACATGGCAGTGCTCTCACACAAGAGAACTGCATGTCTTTAGTCGAGAGGGCAGCCAAGTTTCGAATCCCGGGAAGAGAATCCTGTGTCTATCCACTGCTCAAAAGCCGCAGCGGGGTTCTTTCTCAGATCGTACCCCGAAATCGAATTCTAGCAATCAAATCCATAAGTTGCGGACGACGAGGAAGCATCGAATGTTCTGCTCAGTATGGAAGCGTTCACGAAAGTTCAACCTAATGAATAGCGAAGAAGACTTCAAGGATTAGCCAACTTTGGACCGGGCGACAGTTCGGCATGTCTAGACTGCTGAGATTCCATGACATGCATATCGTTCACTTTTTCAAAAGTCCCAGCACATCTCGCTCGAATGGAATGAATCACGTCTCCGCTATGCTGAAGAATCGGTTTCTTGATGCCTTACCCCCCCCCCCCGCCCACCTCTCACTGATTTTCCATAATATGCGAGGCTCTCAGTTTCCGAGAAACGAAACGTCGCATCGTCATCTCGCTGACGCTCATCTCAAATACGAGGAGTTTCGGACATTTTCCGACAAGGAATAAGTATTCCCGTGCACGAGAAGTATCGATCAAAATTCATGAGTGGACCTTATTCCAGACTACAGCGTTTTCGCTTTTCCGGCTATCAGGAAAACTGAGACTTGCCGTTTTATTGCTGAGCTCATCAATCCAGCCCTCCGAAAGGCTTGCCTACTGTATGGAATCTCTTGGTGAGGGAAAGAGTCGGACATAAGATTTGGAGGTTGTTCATCAAAACACCCGAGAGCGCTGGAGGGAAGTTGCTAAGTCGCTCCGTCACTTGCGCCACCGGTGACGTGTTTCCCCTGCTTTTCACCCCTCACTCAGAGATCACCTTGAAAGTTTCTCTCACGGATCGTCACGCCTCGTTGCAGCGCGAAGTAATTGTGGGAATGGAAGCGGGAAAAAGCGTAATGGCAGTGGATCCTCTGAGAAATCTCAAACTGAAACGCCGAGGCGGGAGGCTTCGAAGTTGCTGAACCGACGTGCTCCGTCGTCATGATTTTCGGGAACGTCCACAAGCAGGGCGTGTTCGGTTGGTAAGAGGTTGACCTGAGTGAGAGAGTCGATGATTTCCGGGCCGTGAACAACACATCTCATTGGTTATGTCTATGGCATCGGCGCGCCGTCGTTGCGCTCGTGGGAATCCGTTTCATCGATGTCGGGGTAGCAACTCGAACCGAGGAGCACTTGACGAGTAGGATGAGTTCACGCTCAAGAATAGTGAATTGTTCCTACAAGTAGTCGAGGCAGACAAACTCTCTATCCTCGATCGGTTCAAGGTTTTCTCCATGATCCATCGAGCGGTCCATAGAATCCTATCGAGTTCACGTGAGCCTCGACGTGATTCGGCCAGAACGAACACCGGCAGGGAATGAAGACGAGTCCCAAGCCGTGAAGACTTGAACTCCGTTTAGAGTAGCGCCATTAGCTAATCACCCGCGACAACGAAAATTCTCAAAGACGCACCAAGCTGAAAAGCAACCACGGCTACACCAATGACCGAAAGTTTGGAACTCGGAGCAATTTGCAACCGCTCGTGGGAATGGTAGCCGGCCACTTTCGGCAGAGACTTTCCGAGCTAACAGGCAGCGGCAAATGGCTCAAACTTCGGCTTATTCTCTCTCCGCAGTGCGAATGCGCTCACTCGGCGGAGCTACACACGCTCAGTGAGAGTCGTGAGAATTCGTTCAGACCTCGAAGTCAGGGGAGTTCGCCGACGAATTTTAGTCCGAGAATCAAGAGCTTCTCTCCAAGGAGAGGAGGGAACGGTGAAGGAGAGTTCCGGGCAGCCACGATCTGGGCATCGGCATCCTTGGACAGAGGACACCAGAACTCAGATTGTTAAATATTGGAGGAGCTGCAATGCCGCGTCAAACGAAGTCCATGTGAGGGACGGCCTTTTTTCGAAAGGTACTAGGGTTCACGGTTTCAGGATCTTCATCTACAGCTGCGAAGGGTCCTACGGGGCTTACGTCCTGCGATTCATTATGGTCTAAGCGTTGGCAGCGAGGCTTCCTTCCTGATGGACAATACATTTCGCTCTGCTGAATATTGACGAAGCTGCCCTGGTGCGCCCGGAGCATCACACGTCTGAATAGCCTTCTCAGCGGGCAACTTTTGAAGCAAAATTCAAATCAAACGCTTCAAAGTCTTCCTCGACCAGGCTGGAAGACTGTACGCTGACAAAGAGAAGTCTGGAGCCTTCATCTACGCTGGGAAAAATTCCTGAATGATCGTCTTTGCAGGCGGGCCTGATCTTAGAATGGACCTGTCTTTCGGAGTCTGGCTTGAAGAAAAAACTTGGGAGAACCCTCCCCGACCCGAAAAAGGGCCGCGCCCTTAACGGGAAACGGATTTCGCATGATCGCTGCTCCCTTCCTTTCGCATTACACCAGAGTGAAACGCGATTCTCTCTAAAAAATGACTCCTTCCCTTCATGTTTCACTCAGGTCGCGACAATGCCGGCATGATTGAACATCCAATGAGGCGATGCGAGAGCAGAACAACGAACGATCGAGGTTCGAACCTCATGACAAGGGAAAGATCGCTGCCGACGTGAAAGGCAGCGCTCGGGACAAATTGCCAAGGACATTCGGGCCTTTCCTCTTTTCGCGCTTCTGCTCGCAGAGTGTCTTCGTTCGGAGCTGTCCTCAGCCCCTCAAACATTCCCTGCTTTCTCTCGGCCGGTCATGTCGCCAGTCTCGTATTTTCTCGCAAACCCTCCAATCAGCAACTGACTGGCATCGAAGCTGTCAAAATATGAATAATCATCTCCGGCTTCGCATGTCTCTCCTCCCCTCTCCTTGTTGCGTCCCCATTGTCCTATCTAGCATTCGAACTTCGCAATGATCACCATCATACGCTCGAGGCAACCACTCCGGAAAGGAAATGACATGGGCCTATCGGGAAGAGGCCACATTAGACGGAGGCGCTGGCGGCGCGAGAGAGCCATCACTGGGCACTGCAGAGCCGAGAACCCATCGAAGAACGACGTGTGTCTCTCAGCGTGAAGTACCTCACGTCAAGGGAAACACGCGATTAACTCAAACTTCGAGTGCACGATGCTGCCTCGCGCGTGATCGGGAAGCCGAGGTCCAATGCGGAGACCGAAGACTGATTCCGCGAACTTCGAGTGCACCGGAATTGATGTCGAGAGAAAAACCGGTACAGGACGCCGGACACAATGAAGAGCAGAAGTTCACCTAGGAAGTAATCCAACGCACCGTTGGAAGCTCTAATTAGCTTTTTAATGGGGCGTGCGAAGCGGAATGATGTCCGGACGTATCACTCCGTTGTTCACTCTCAATGGACTGAACGACCGTGTCTTTCAAGGTGGCACCAACCCTGGAAATCCGTGCTGGTCAAACCGTTCCCGTAGCGAGCTTGTGTGCGCAACGGCTTAGCGCAAGCTCCTGAGACCACAAGTAGTAAGTTGGTTGGAATAGGCGATTACAAGCGATTACCCAGCGGGACGTGACTCTCCTAAACGAGGTTGGGCAGGTCAGCATCTCCGGTGGAAAGATTGCGAGCGCTTCCAACGGCTGTTTGTTCCGGGCCATCGAGCGAGAACTGTCGAACAGCAGGGGCTCGAGAAGAAGATGAAACCCGAACATCTGAGCATCGGTACCGATGGCCAGGTCCAAGGGAGATAAGGACAGGGGAAAAGAGTCGAGTTTCTTCCGAGACATTGAGCCGCATCTAGGAATTCCAGCGATCTTCAAACTCGTTCCGAGCTTGCTACGGAACACACGGTGCTTCACTGTTTCTGTTGCTGCCTCGTAGATTCGGCGGCACGATGACCAGGATTTTTTCTCTCGACTCTTCCTCTACATCTTTCTTGTCGACATCGTTGCCGACTTTCGGATTCGATCACAACTCGTGACTCACAAGTCTGCCAGACTCAACGAATTCAGTGGGGATCGAGGTAGTTTCTCCCAGTTCACCGTTAGATGACCGCGAGGGCGTCACCGTGGTGGGCCGAGTTCAATCCATCGATTTGGAGAGCGATGTTGAGGTTCGATCGAAGCATCGGCTGATGTTCTGGAACGATTGTTCACTCGGTCGACGGAGACACGCCGGAGTACTCCGAGCGCAAGAGTCTTCTTTGGAATTGTTCACGTTCCAGAGTTGGTGGGCGATGACTTTAATTTGATTCCATTCAAGAGCTGCTCGTTCCTCGGGAGAATATTCAACGATCCGCTTGAGAATCCGTTCCATGGAACGTTGGCTGACAGGAACCTCGCGGATGATTGCACTGATCGGAGTGAAATTCGTTCCAGAATGATGTTCAGCTGTTTTCCTTAACAACTAGCCACCATATTAATAGACGACTGTATTATCAACGACTAAAATTATGGAAAAGTTTCCCGTGAGCGCTTGAGTTTCGATTTCAAAGGTCGTGAAAGAAAGGAGGCCCACGGAGGTCGGAACATACCAGCGGATCGTGATTTCATTCTCATCCAGCGGGGAGAACCCCTGTCTGATTCAATCATGGAGACAGTTGGGAGTTAGGAAGAAAACGAGGCGCGAGGTACCTGGAGAGCGGGACTCGGTTAGGAATCGAAAAGACTGTTAGAAGGGAACTGAGAGGAGCGGGCGAAGCGATCCCGAACGATTGTGAAAACCAGGAGCGAACGAGGGAAAAGGGAGACCTGGAAGGAAACGAGGAAGCGCGTGTATCAAGGGGGAACAAGCGAGTCGAGATGGATAAGAACAGCGGCGAGATCTTCATTTGACGCACTATCCCGTTGACGGGTTCACAAGCGAACACGGCGAGTTCGTACAAAACATTTCCGCGGAGACAGGCCAGCGGTTATAATGGCGTAATGTATCATTACTTTGCACTTTTGTTCCGCTGTTCACCTCTGAACAAGCGAGCAAGCAAGCAAACCAGCCAACGGATGCGACGGGGTGCTCAACGGAGTGTGCAACAGACGTCCGACCGGCGTATGCCATTCAAAAGACAAGCGAAGTTTTTCCCCTTTTGCATGTGTGCCCATCCCTTGTTGTTGTTTCGGCGTTTCGTCCGACCGTGCTGTGCCCCGACCGTCGTGACCCCTGCTCTCAAGAGTTCGCTCGGTTTTTATTCCATGTCTTCCCGAAAGAACGGCGGAGAATTCAGCCAGACTCGCCCTCGTTTAACTGGTTCTCAGTTGAATTTGGGTTCAAGCACGGCTCGTTGGGTTACACGGTCGCGAGTGCACGACCGCGCTCGCGGTCAAAACACACGTAAAGGCCCGCCAGTGTCGACTCGCAAGGCTTGGAAGCAGTGTCGACGAAAATCTCCGAAGTCCGGCAGGATCGATTAGGGAAACACGAATGAAACTGTTCGGGATCCTGATGAACCGCACAATTATCATTTTCGATTCGCTCCGATACTCCTCAAGAATTGGTCGATGTCGTCGTCGCAGACAAATATGGATTCGATGAATTCAATTATGGAAATGTTAACAGCGGAGGCGGCTTCACATTCGGTCCGAGAGGTTGATCAGTCAAGTTCCTTGAGCGCGATGGTTCAGGCGCGCCGATCATCAGCCACCACCGTTGAACGCGCCTGAACCACCGGGCTGCAGGATTTCCCGAAATCGATTGATCAGCCGAGTTCATCTCCGTTATTTTCTCTGTACACTGCCCGGATGCTCATGAACCCAGCTCGATGCATGCTCCAATCTATCCGGGGTCAGTTTCTGTTCCTTACACTCAAATAACCAAATTGACAATGGGTCGCGCCGTCGAGAGGCTGCGGCATCCGATTGTCAGTGCCGACTCGTCGTATACGATCAGCTGGAAGAGGTTGAGCCGAGTCCCGAAACACGGGTCAAACAGGACAGGACACGGCACACAGTGAGATTCATGTCGTCCTTCATTCGGCCGCTTGGTGGTAGAATTTGTCTTCCCTCGCGGAGCATAGCCTGCGTCATGAGCGCTGCATGAAGCGTTGAGGTTATCGGCTATCAGCTAGCGGAGCCTCCGGAGTCCGAACAACGGAACCGCAGGGTTAATTGTGTGGTTTTCCTGAGGAGCACGATGCATTGAAGGACGAAGGAAACTCACGTTTACTCGAGCATGAGATTGTTGGATGGGTCGTCCTTGAGCAGAGGCAGACATCTTCTAGAATGGGCCCATCGGGGAACGCGGAGGAATAGGGGCCCATGGGGCGGTACATGTCGTAACCGCACGATTTGTGTGTTCGATGAAGGAGAGCTACTTCCTTTTCAAGGTCACGACGGTCGATGGCTGGATTGAGTACTAAAAGCACTACGATCTCCTTCCGTTCCCAGCGATTCTTCGCTCAAGGCGACATATGGGGCTCAGACAATCGGAAGGAAGGCTATCAGGTGATCTCAACAGATTTATGTGAGGTTGGATTCTGCGAATCATGCGTCGAGTCACTTCTGTGTGGAGTAGGATGACTGACGTTCTACTGTAGGAGTACTGTGCTCACCCCAGGGAACCAATATCCCCCACCAGCTCCTTGGGTTCTAGAGTGGCTTCTTGGGTTTTCAGGAAGCCAGGCAATACGATGAGCTTTTGGAACCAAATCAGTTATTCCTCTCCGGATTCTGGTCGTGGATGCAGTGCATTAGCGATGGAGGCTCGACCAAGCTCATCGACCCCGATTCGAGATGGCGATTCCTTGGAGTCTTGCCCATATGAAGCTGTGAGCGTCAATTTCCGCGGAATTCGGCGATTTGGTCGCTCACCCGAGTTTCACGCGTCCTCAGGATCGACAAGCGCACGGACGAACAGGAACCTCAACGATCGGTGGCTGAGAGATCCCAGGCCAATAGTAGGACCTCCAGCGGATTGGCGAGAGCCGCGAGATCCGCGCACATTCAACCGTAAAATCTCATGGGAAAATCGTCGTACGGAAAACGTTGAATCCTGTCCTCTGTTCTGGTTATCGTCCGCGTTTCTGTAGTCCGCTGGTGGCAGCCATGCAGCTCGCTCTCTCGAGTTATGGACGCCTTTCGATGGAAAGCAGCGAACGAAGAAAGTCTCCAATGTATTTGAGTCTTGAATCACCCCATTCCAGACTCCATTCCGGGATTTGTAACGACTCTATACCAAGTATCGAACCCCAGCAGGTCAGAGGCAGCTGTCCATGCTTCAACAGCTGGCTTTACTCGAGGGAGGGTTCGTCCGAGATGAAATCCCATCAGTATCTTTATACGATGAATCGACGTAGAGTTCCGGGTAGGGGAGAGAAACTTCCGTTCTCTGGCGGTCATAACCTAGTCTGCACAGAGAAGAATCCTGCTATGCTGACATGTTGAACCGCAAAACTTCCCGGATCCGTTCCGTAAAGATTCGCGGATCTTGAGATTCGCGGTTCCCCGGTATGCCCAGTCAGTAGGAGCTATGTTCCGGGCTTGGCAGGCTCAATAACCTTGAGAGTTTCAGGAGGGTGTTGGGGGTGACCGTCGATTTCCGGAACGCGATGATCAACTGGAAAGAACGGATTTCAATCCAACGCGTCGTCGGAGAGTTTCTTATTGCGTCGGCGTAAACGGAACGAATTGTTTCTACAATCGATGGGGAACATCTGTGGAAGAGACTCTGGAAACTCGCTTCCTTCCTCCGGAAGTTGAGTTATGATGACGGAAGCGATCTCGAAGGAGGTCTTACGGCGAAGAGGGTATATCGTCTGGGTATTCTCAGCCCGGTGGCTGACAGGGTCGATTCGCCCATCCCCCATGTATTCTATGAGAGGTCTCATCTCGACTTGAAATGCAACTCATGATTGATCGGGAAAAAAGATACGAAACGCTTGGAACGGCATCTCCTCATGGTCTCGCCATGAGATTCTCTCCGCTGAAATGGGCATCCTACGCGAGAACAATAATAATGCTTCGTGAGCCTGACTCCATGAGCTCATTACAGCCGCGCCGATTGTGATAGCTCCTCCGGAGCTGGCGCTACGCGGATGTTTCCTGACATCTGTGAATGTATCGTTCCTTTCGCACCTTCAACAGATCGGACGGAACGCTCCTGCGACGGAGCTGCACGATCATCCCGAGACTGCACCTCAAGCCGTCGTTCCATGGTTCCCCGTAATTCCCCCCCCCCCCCCCCCGTGCAAGGCTGGAGCCTGTTTGTTCTTCCCTATCGGACCTCTCGCAGGTATTTCGTGCCCTCCCGATTCCAGATTGTGGAGGCCAATTGCTGAAAAAGCGCTGGAAAGGTTGGCGCAAATCGGTGTCCCACCGCGACTTCTGGGACTCCTCTACGCAATTCTACGAGAGAACTTCATGAAGATCGACGACGGGGTGGGGCTCCACGAAGAAATCCCTAAAACCACAGGTTTTCAGCACGGCGATAATTTGAGCCCTTTGATATTTTCGGTTCTGATAGCCGACCTGCCGTCGAGAATCGCCTCCCCCGGGCACCCCTTCGCGGAGTCCTTGATGAACGCAGACGACACCGTCGTGTTCAGCGGGAGTAGGTTCCATCTGCAGCAATCGCTGGCGGAACTCGCAGTCTACGACAGAGAGGTCGGACTGACCATCAACACGTCGAAGACAGAAGAAAACAAGCTCCGAAACGGTTCGCTGCCGACGATACCCCAAGACTGGATGAAACACCCATCCAGTACTCATCGGGGTTCACCTATTTCGGGATACATCTCTCTCTACAACCGGCTCGTGCTTCGCCACATATATAGGAAATCGAAGTAAGCGAGCAATCATTTCGGCATCCACGATAAGAGATCCTCAGAAACTCCCCGTCGACACCGCCCTGAGACTCTTTGACATGAAACTCGCTCCAACCGCGAGCTATGGTGTCCGGATCATCTGGAAAGACCTCAATCACCGAAACCTCGAACAACTGGATAGAGTAAAATCGACTTTCATGGAGAAACTACTCGGCCTACACATCAATGCTTCGAACCGAGTGGTCTACCTCCTCGCCGACACGCCCTTCTTCGTCGGATAAATCAAGTTGCAATTCGCTCTCGAGGAGACGGCCGAGTTCAGGAAGTTTATCGAGATCAAGAACAGTGAGAAGTCATCGGTCAGCCCGGCTTTCGACACCACGCCTGCAATGACGGCGACCATCTGGAAAGGGATCAGCTCCGGCAAAAGGCACCAGCTGACCCGGGGAGCCGTCTATGGGTTCCATAACCTCGTCCGCTGGCATCAACATTTCCACGATGCGTGGCCAGAATGCATCTGTAGATACTGCGGTGAACGATGCACCCAGTACCACATATACGAGTCAGAAGTACTCTGCGCCCGACGCTTCTCGCTCTAGGCTTCGTCCCTATATTCGTTCCTGTATATAACTTTCCTACCTCTATTTTCGTATGTCCCACAAACCTACACAACCGAGTGATGAATAAATTTAGAAATTGCTGAGAATTCTTCGTGGTCGCTCTGGCCAGATTCCTCTCCGAGTTCCTGGCAGTTTGTCATCGTTGCAGAAATATCAACGCAGGCCAGATACCGGAACTCTTCAGCGTATGATCCCGGTCTCGGTATACTCCTCCCTGGAGTCTCTGCACGTGTGGGGCTCGAGTAGAAATCAAGTTACGGGCTGTTGGGAAGAATTTCTCGTGGGCCTGAGCGGAGCCGGAATTCCCCGTAGGGAGTCGTGGCGCCGGCGCGTGGGATGCAGCGGACCATGGGTCCGGGCGTCAATTTTCCAATCCTGGCTGCTTCGGCTCGCCGCGGAGCGATGGCTCCAGATCGGGTCATATCAAGCGGAAAACACCGGGGCAACTTACATTATTGAGCCGATTGTGTCGGAGACTCGGATGCTGAACGAGAGCGCACTTCTCCCGCCCAAGCAACCTGACATCAACTCTCCACCAAAGCAAAGTTTCCACGATGACCAAAACAATCGGAGCGCTCTACGATAAATCTGAGTTTGAGGCTACCAAAGTTTCGAACCCGAGCTCCGTCCACAATACAGGATCGAATATCGCATAACGCGACACAAGGAACCGATTCTGACGACGGATAATCTGTTTTTGAGAATCCTCCGCTTCGAGTCGATTGTGACGCTAACAGGAAGATGCTCACGGTAGACGGCCTCTCGAAATCAGACTTCTTCTTCAGAGAGACCTGTCAGAGCCGACTCTTGTTCATTGGTTCTCACTGCCGACGCACACTAATCCTTTCAATATCCGAACCACTCAGAACACGCGCCGTGGTGGACGACGATGAGCGGGAACGATTCGAGGGACAAACAGATTTCTGCCCTCCAGCTCGGAGAAACATCGTAGTCGTTCCCGCGCCCCGGCCTGACCCAGCCGAGCCCCGTCTGTCGTGACTCCAGATCCTCATTGAGAACTCGAGAACTCGCTCGGTTTTTATTCCGAGTCTTCCCAGGGAGGCGACGTAGGATTCAGTTGCACTCGCCCTCATTTAAGTGGCTCTCAGTTGAATTAGGTATCTCACGGATCGTTGGGCAACTACGCGGACGCAAATACAAAAACGCTCCCGCAGTCAAAACATACAAAAGCTCGCAACGGGCGAGCAAGCTCCATGCAAAAATGGGAACAGATTAGACATCCCCGAGGCCGGACGTAACAAAAGCCTTGTGAAACGGCAGATTGCATCAGTCATTCGCTGCTCGAGACCTTGGCGGGTGTTTTTCCCAATCACGTCGAGCTCGTTCCCACGGACCCCTTTTACTGGAAACGATTTCGGCGTCAGCAACTGAAGAACAGAGCCGGCTGCATTGGTCGTACTCCTTCATCCGTTTTAGCTTGGAGCGGAAACAGAGGCGAACTCGAACGAGGATGCAGAGTGACTGCTCAAAGAGAATTCCGAGTGCTCCCCGAAGAAAGGAGAAAGCATTTAGGTGACCTCGGGTCGTCGCAAGGTACCTGAGGGATTCGCCAGTTATTCAACTGAGTCCTGCAGCTGTCGGTTCCCATTCGCGAACCTCTATCGCAATGACTTGGAACGAATACGACGCGAAGAATCGATCCAAACACGTACGAGGCTCGCGTTCCCGCCGGAAAGATAACGGGGTGTGTCAGAGATAGAGCTTCGAACTCACGCATTGATTTATTGGCGCGCAGGGCCTTCCCTTCAGCGTGTTTGGCTGCCGGAACACGGGAATCAGCGCGTCCCCGACCGTTCCTTCGACACATCTGTTTCCCCTCATATCTGGAATCGGAGTTCCGAAACGCTCTTGCAGAGAATGAATCTTTCACCGGAAACACATTGAGCAGAATCTGGAGTCAAGCGCGAAGCCGCAAGATTCCGATCGTGTATTCTCCCGCATTCATGCGGGATGGGGATCGGAGGTTCCAGACTCCGAAAGTTGAATTCCTCCGGAAGGTCGTCTGAGGCCGAGGAGTGCAAGAGCTGACAGGGATGAGCTCATGATATCTTGAGAACCCGTCACGATGATACGGGCTTCGTGCCCCCCCCCCCCCCCCCCCAGAGTTGTTGCGTTTTCCCGCCTTTCATGCCGAGCACCGGGGTCGCAGGAAGCTACGCCTCAGATTCCAGAGGGAAGACGACAGAAATTCACAGAAGAATGTGTTTGCTCCGCACACGAGCAACTGGTTCGCCCAATCCAGCTGATTATACCGACTTCGATTTTTCCTTCACAAAAAAAAGGTCATTACGACCGCTCGCCTGCTTGGTCGGTCTTTTCCGAACGGAAAAAGCTCACGCGACGGTACCGGGATGCGTATCACGTCTTTCTGAGACACCCGCAGACAGACCCCTCTACCTTCCGGAGCCACGCACAGCGAACGTTGCCGCGCTGCGGGGCACGGAGGGGTCATCAGTATTGCTTTCTCCTGCGTTGGATGTCCCGATGTTAAGCCAGGGATCTAACTCAGATCAGGACGAACACGCATTTCTTCTGCGATCGATCCTCTCGTCTCGTTCACGTCAGCCTGTTCCTTTTTTCCTAGTACGCCAGTCACTAGGCCACGCTGCGATGGGTGGAGCTTCTATGAGCGGACCGTTCACGAACACAGTATCCCACTCGTCGATAGCTTGTTGCCAAAGCCTCCGCTGAGCTATTTCCCGTCTCGGATCATTGTAAGCACAGGTTTAACAGATATCTCTTCCACGAGCTCAGGGAGGCTCAATCGACGAATTCAGTGTCTTCAGATCCGGATCAAGAGCGAGATTTGAGGCGAGCGCGGGAAAACGGGTCACGGGGAAGAGGGCGCGATAGGCGATGAGGAAGAAAAGTGCGGAGGAAAACAGTGTTTGTGCGCGGCCGCGAAAACGAGAGAATAGGTTGAAATATCGGGCAAAAATTGTTTGAGACTGCGGCGTCAACAGGGATAAGGCACGCGCATTCGGGGCGATCACGCAGTTGCCTCTAACAAAGCTCTGCGCCCAGCGAGGTCTTCCGGCTCATATGACGCACGAAAATGTATGTTACTGGTGGTACTACGAGGCTCACATGCTGTGTCAGGATATCGGTCTTATGCTTCGTTTTTTCTCATATTTCCTTCTCGAACGACCTGGGCAAGGCCCCCCTTCCCCAAGGCAAGGCGGAACGGGAGGTCTCGTACGACTGTTCGCGAAAAATTCCAACCAACTCTCGATTCTCCCAAGAAACGCACCGCGGTAACAGAGGCTCCCTGCGGTTGACAGGAGGGAAAGTACGGGAACAAAAAGGCATATCCGTTTCCGGCCGGAATAAATGTTCTGTGAAGCTTGGGGTCCAGACTTGGGGAATCTGCGCGTGCGTCGAAGAAGACGCCAGCATACTCGCTGGGTAACAAGCGACTGGTCGGGCAAATGCCTAAGAGCTAACTCCCGGGTTAATTAGCTTCAATGCCATTTGTCACCTAGATTTTTGTGCACCGTTGACGCCTCCTTCCTGCCTGTCAAAAGTTATTCCGAAACTAGTACATCCGACCTCATGCCGTTTTTTGATGCGGTCGCTGTACGTGAACGGCCAGAAATTGCTCTGACAATCAACGCATCGCTGGACCTTGTTACATCTTCCACAGGGAGCAGCGAGTCTTCTCTCAGGAGCCGAGATCTTGTTTCTCGATGCCGTTGATGCTTGACGTGACCCGCGAAGGAGTGGGATGCGAACGGTGGTTCCGCATCGCCGTTTGGATCGTTTTTCAAGCTCGAATTCCTTCTCACCGCAGTTGATTTTGTTTCGGAGGTTCGCTATGGTTGGAGGGCAAATGCCGGCCATGGAAAGATGGCGGCCGTGTCTGGCTCCGTTCCCGGCTCGGACTGCCGGCGTGTTATCCGCCCACGACTAGGGGCCCCAATTTCATGCTTGACCCGATGGCTACTTGACCAGCGTCATCGCAACGATAGAGCCAAACGCCCACGGAGCATGAATCGGAAACGCTTCTATTATAGATCACGAACAAATCCTCTGTTGTTTTGGAGAAAATAGCCCGGATCGTTTTCAGAAAACAGAGCGTGATGATGAACTCGGAGCGGTTCCGCTTTTTGAGCGTTCTGGATAGTGCTAGGAACAACGGCTTTCAACGGATTACCTACTCAAAGCTAGCAGCGCCCTGTTCTCCGTCGACGGGGACCGCGCTGTCGTTGTTCGGTCGGCTCTTCGTTTGGAGCGCATGTTTGCAAAGCTGGAAAAGCTCGCATGGAAATGGTGTCGGCTCCTGCGCGATCGCTGCGAAAGCCAATAACAACAGCGACAAGATAACTCGGCCGTTCTTTGTTCTTTTGTTCCTGAAGAGGATGAGCGCTTCTGCAGAACTAAAAGACGTCGTTCCGTGTTCACAAAAAACCCGAGTCTGAAACGTCCGCTACGCGGTACAGGCGAACGCAGCACGATGCCACTCGGCCGAAAGCTTCAGCGGCGCACGGAAATCGTTCGTGAGAAGTTGTTCCTTTTGACCTCGTCCATTCATGTCGGCCGGAGCAGAAACCACCCGTGACAACTCGCCGTCGCGAATCTCCGCGAGCACACCTGTTTCATTGCGAGTGCTCGGTGAACATCGCACTTATCCCTGGTCGGCTTCCCGCTCCTCTTGACAGTAACTCTGGGTCGCTGCGACCTGAGCCCCCCCCCCCTGTCAAGAGCATGGGATCTAATTGAGGTGTCCGAGAAGGCCTGCGAGCATCTGTGAGAGCTCCGAGCGCTTCGTAGTAAAAATCAAGGACGGGACTGTCCGGAGGGAACAACGAACACGAGCAGGGGACGGGGAGACGGAGCAACACGATTGGTTGGCGCTGCTCGCTGAGTCGCGGCGACACCCGCGAAGGTAGGTTCTTTTTTGACCTCTAATTCCGGCTTCCTCCTCTCCTCACCAGGTCTTGAGTGAGAATTTTCAAATCCGGAGGGCTCCTCCGTGCCGCCCACCATGAGCCCAGCCCGGTGCTGAAACTGACCTGAGTTTCTGCCCCGACTGGGCGGGCATCGAATAAACACCCGGAACCGAGGGAACAGTCTCTGCTCTGGGACTATCAAACTCAATTGGAAGATACGCCGATTTTCCCGCGGAGCACCCGGAAGTTCTCGATCCCGAAACCGAGTCAGGCGAGGACCTCATCCCCTAAATAATGAATTGCTGTGACTTCCACCTCGCTTTGAACGTCACGGGTCTGCGATCGGGGTCGTTCACCTCTCCTTTTTGTTTTGCGTTCTTGCATCTCATCACATCGCACCTGAACACTACAAACGTTACGGAATTTCAGCCAGTGCCCAGAGGGAGGCGTGAACACGACGAGGCCGCGTTCAAGGGACCGACCGTCGAGCGTAATGCAAGTTGAGTCTTTTCTGGTCATGGGAGTCACTGTTCGCTGAATCGGATCTGATTCCCATTTGGAGGCTAAACTGGATGCAAGATCTGACCGATCGAGAGGAATTCGGGGGAGAGTCCGAATCAGATGGTCAAGTTCGGTCTTTTCTGCGTTCCTGGTTGCGTGTCAGTATAGAGATCATGTTTCAGAGCTTCGCTTCCTCCAGCTCAAGTTCCGGGTGAATGGGTCCCAAGATCTTCGATTGGAGGTCAAGATGTGGCTGTCTTCAACGAAATGAGATGGGCTTGTTCGAAGACAGCGGGCAGCTTCGGGAATCCGTTCTCCCCCTCTCCTCCAGTCTTCGTAGTTTGCGTCAATTCACTGACGTCTATGTTCAACCTAAACACGATATGGTTTATGAACTGGAACAACTCACTGCAATTCATCATCGAAACTCTTTGAGCTGTCATGTCACCGGATTCCTCACGCTGATGCTGCTCGAGTCGGGTGATTGAGCGGGAGCCGGCTTCCTCGGCTCATGGAGGAAAAAGACGGAGGTTTTCATCCTCGTTTTTTCTCAGCTATGTGGACTCTCCAGGAATCCGGATGATGATCGCCAGTTTCCCGAGTGGACTCCCGGATAAGAGTGAGATTCGTAATGACGAAATGAAACAAGTTCTCCCTCGAAATCAAGTCTCCCTGATTGATTCCGAGGAATATCCACATGACAGGGCTCCACATACAGGGCTATCGAGGAAACCCGTGCTCTCGCTTTTTCGGATCCGAACGAGGATGCACAATCGCGGGTCATGCGTCCCGCATCCACCAGGGAGGCGGACCGCACCCGCTTCCATGTCGTCAGCTGTTTTTGTCGAAGGCTTGGTGATGTGCTGCGTAAGTCGTCGAACTCGTTCAGGCTCATTTCTCATCCGATCCCATGCTCGATGGTCAATCGGATGTTCTGTCGCTTAATCCTGCTTCGAATTCACTGTTTCGACTTTTTCTCGCGGTTCTTGTAGCTCAGGCCAACCGTTCACGTACGCCTCTTCCTGCAAGAGGGCGCGTGTCTTTATCCTATGAGAGAAAAGTGCTGACTTCTATCGGCCTCAGCCGCCTCCACCGCTGGGGATATAAAGTTTGCTTCACTTAAGCCTATTTGTGGCCTTACAAAAGGGGATTACTTTCCACAGAAGCCCCGAACTGAGGTCTCCTTCTCCATTTTCCATTTCCAGTGTTCCCTCTACTGCGCCTTTCTGCTCTCATTTTTGATCACCTCCGTCTTCATTACCCGATTTTCTTGCTGGTCGCATCTCTGGCGATCTCAGCGCCATGGCTAGATTGTGCTCAGCTTCACTCGCGGTTATTTTCCCGGTTGATATCGAGCTCCGCAGACCAGAGTTCCCCCAGCACAGGAATGGGAGGATGAAAGGAATAAGACGACTCCTCTGAAGTTGTTTCGCTCATGGGGGGGGGGGGGGGGGGAGCGACTCCGCTTTCGGAAGGTAAGCATACCATGATTAGGCCATTCGAACGCTCCTCGATCGATGCAGTGGATAACAGGATTTCGACGTGTGAGCATTCGTTGTCGTAACCGATGATCAGAGGCTTCGCCCAATCATGGCGTCGTGAGCATGTGGGAATCAAGTCGGCGCGTCGAGTGCAGCTGATTTTCGAATCTGCTTGAGGGGGCGTTGACTGGAATCTGAATGACTACGTGCCTCGCGAGCTGTATTGTTCCAGCTTCACTTTTTGAATACGGCAATGCCTCGACGTCATGGAGACTGCTGAACGCTCCCTTGTCTCGTCTGCGCCTGTCCTGCTCTCAGGCCCTCAGGGCCGCACACGAACCGCCGACCGAGCGGCCGGCCGGCCGGCCCGACCGACGCGACAAACAGGCAAGCCACTCAAGCAGCTCAAACTAGCGTCCTTGACGCGCTAGCGGTCCGTGTAATCCGTATTCGCCCCCAGCATAATCACGCCTGGTGCTTCACAATGGCTTTCATGCTGTACGCGCCAACACCGGTCGGCTTACGCAGAAATGCCCACTCGCCCCGACGCAGCCCAACCCACAAATGTCCACGCTCAAGCTTGCACACATACTCCCTCTGATTCGGGCTCACCGGTACTCGCCCTAGTCCTGAACATAATTATCAAGTCAACCGTCGGATCCCTCGTGACAGACGGATCTCAGAAGTCAAGGCCTAAAAAGCTGCAGGCAACACGTAAGGCGGTTTACGATGGAATTCTTTCTGAAGACGAATCCGCATGAGCACAGCCTTGGTATTGAACCTCCCCCTACCCCCACTCACAGTCGAACTCCACCAGGAGCTCCTGGATGACGGCGACCGGCTTCTGCGCCGTGTTATCACACCCGTGATCGACCTGGTGGTTCCTATGACCTCGTTAAAGTACAGGAAGATAGTTAGCGGTATGGATGAGTCTGCGAGCGCACATATTGTACCCAGGTTTCACTAAACGGTAAGCTGGGCGGGAACGGGGAAAGGATTCACTTGCCCCAAAGGGCCCGAGGGGAGGTGCTGGGGCGAGCCTCGATGCGGTCGCTGCATAGTTCCATCATTCCAGAAGGTCGAGCGACGACCATCAGCGCTCGGAGAATCTAAGCTCCCCCATGTCTTTGGCCCAGCAATTACCGCAGTCGGCACCGAGTTCGATTTCATCAGGCCCGGGGCCCACCGGGAAGTCCATCCCAGTTTCTATTCACGAGGAAAAAGTTGAGGTGGGCACGATGGTCGGTGCCGCTCGCCAGCCAGGAGCGCCTGATCCACCTTTGAGTGGGATATTGGGAAAAATTCTTGTCAAACTTTTGATAGACGTCTCGAAGAATCTTCTGAAATTTCTCGCCACGATAGCGCTGAAAGCCCGGATATACTCAGCGCCAAATCGGCTGCCGAAGGCGGAAACTTCTCCTAAACCTAGAGCGAGAATATGGAGTGAGCACGCCTGCCAAGGAGTCGATTTGTCTCCTCCGGTCTCAATGGAAAGGATAGCTCATCGAGTCGCTCATCGATTCGAGACTTCCACATTCCACGCAGGCTCGAGTCAGAGAGCTCGCTGCGAGTCGTTCCAAGTCTAAGCACGGCGAGCCTCCTGATCCACGGTTCGGGCCAGTCGGATGACTCGTGATCGTTCGCATAGGGACGGGCCTGGAAATCGCCTGTACACGGAGCTAGCGAGAACATGGACAGGAACCGTGTGAAGAGAACTGTGCTGTTGGTCTGCGGGAATGACTCGAACGCTCGATGACGCCGGCGTGCGAAATCCACAGTCGCTTGCGCTTTCGCCAGCATCCTCGCAGGAGTCAGGCTTTGAAAGCGCCATAACGATGCGAGCGACATGCACTACACCCTCGGGGCTAGTGGGCCGCAGGCCCGGCCGTGTGGCCAGTACGACTCGCCCCCCCCCCTCCCCCATGCCCGATTTTGCACGCAGGCGGCCCCCGATGCACGGCAAACGCGTACCATATGCAGAGCGGCTGGATGACTAGCGACGCTGTCTTCTGTTCCCGCTGCTGCTCTTGTCCCGTGCACACTCTCACAAATAAGTCGTCGTCAATTATTCATCATGCAGCATAAGAACTCGGGGTTTTCGGGTTTCGTCCTTTTCTGATAGCGGACAGCATTTTTCGTCGCGTTGCAATCTGCTTCCGGAGAGATCCCGATCAGCGAGTGCGACAGGACCACAGTCGAAGGAGTTCGATGAGGGCACCTTCACGATGGCGGCGCAAGAGATAGGGAGACTGTCGTACGTTCACAGCCCTGGGGCTGTTCAGCAATTTTTCAGTGAGTCCTTGCGGCTCAAGGTTCGACAAATTAGTCGCGTGGTGGCGGCGCAGGCCGATGCTGGGAGAGCGAGTGAAAGGCAGACGAGAAGCGGGTCGGAGATCGATGGGGAGAAGGTCACGATGGGGAGAGGATGATAGAGAGGAGAAACCGGGGAACTACGCACCGAAGATAAACTGGGGGATCGATGCTTTGTGGTCGGATGTCTTCTTTAAGTGGCTTCGGCTGCCACGGAAGGACGACAACGAGACGGAAGGAAAGCAGTCGAGTCGGAGGAAAATATGATAGAACGGGGTACACAACGGGGGTGGGGGAGGAAGCGGGCTCAGGAGGAGGAGGGGGCGAGAAGATGGAGAAGAACGCTCCCGCGCTGATTGTTGTTGCCCGGAGCGGGGAGTTCTTTTGCGTCCCTCCCGTGTCCCTGGGCGACTCCAAACGCAATCCCTGAGCTTCGATCCTGGCCCGCCCCAGTTATTCTCCCCCGAGCTCATCCACAGACGCTTTGTTCGCGTTTCTCCAACCATACAGGGGGAACCTTCAGGCCTCGTGGAGAGACCTTCTATCGAGTTTTCTTCGAGGCCCGGGGAGTTGAGTTGTGAGGCCAACCCCTCGTTTTTCAACCCCTGCATCGGTGTTTATTCCTTTCACTGAGGGGGTGTATTCCGAATATCAGCTCATTCTTCTTCATCCACGACGACATCAGCTGCAGCGGCAGAGGCTCGATCTGAACGTGTAGCTGATACATCGGTGGCGGCTCTGGGCTTTATCTTTGGTGCTTCATTATCAGGGGACGTGAGACCAGCGAAGCATAGTACCGGCTCTTTGGGCCGACAGCCGGCGAGCCAACGGAAAGACAGACGGACCCATGGACAGACGTACGCGCGCTCGTATCGGTGAGGGGCTAACGGCGTACGTATTATCCGCCGCCGCGGCATCAACTGACGTCGCCGTCGAGCTAGGCTTCTAAAGCCTCATAAACAGGAAGCGCTTCACTGCGCCTCGCTTAGGTCACCCGTAGAACGAGGCTTGCAGCCAACGATCCCCCGCCTGGGTATCCGGCGAGGCAGCGAACGAACGAAGCAGCCAGACAGGCAGGGGAGCCGGCAGGAAAATGAGCCTTATGGCGGCATGGAGTGCAATGCCACAACCGCGTCGTCTCCAGCGGCCCCTCACGCTCTTGCCTCGCCGACGACGCTGTCCCGAGGACAACGAAGGAGTTGCGTCTCGCAGGCAACTTGCCAATCTAACATTTTTAAGGGACACTTTCCAGCTGGAGACAAATTCTTCCATTTATACAACACCCGTCCCCTGCTCGCTGCGTTCTTTCGCTTGCAGCGAGAGTTTGGCAGACTTGCGGCCGGCTTGCTTGCGTTGATGTTTTCCGGTTGACTGCTTTCTTGGTTACCCGGTTCACTGCCCGGTTCCAGAGCCCAGAGCTCCATTAATTGTTTTTGCTCCCCATCCAGAGGAGCGATTCTCGTTTTCGGGCTTATGGGTCTCGATCGAGACAGCCAGCTAATCGACGCAGTTCCGAATTCGCTTGGCTGGGGATGATCCCAGGAATGATTCATGGGTTCTCATTCAGAGCAGATGCGGCCGACGCACCGACGTTCTCGGTCCACGATGGGCGTCCTCGTCTTTCCCACCGAGAACTAGGGGCTCCAACTTCCCTTTCGTGGAAATAAATCTGGAACTCGATCAAAAGTCTGATTTGGCTCTGAAATTCGAAGAGCCGACTCAAGTTTTTCTGTTGCTCAGTTTCTCGAGGGCGTCGGCGTGCCCCGGGTAACGCGTGCATCGGGCATGCTGCGGCGATGTGATGCCAACGTCGCCCAGCATCGCATGGCGGGAGCCTCCGGCTTTGTGGAGCCCACTAGGATCTCACTACGAATTCGCGGCCCCACGCTTCCCCGTGGTTGCGTAGAAGCGGACTCAACCCTGGGCTTCGCACATTCAAGGTCGGTTTCGCGGTGTCAAATGATGGTGACTTCTCTTTGTCTGAGCGAACGAATCACTGACTCGCAGGAAAGACTGAATGGTGACACTCGCGTCACAAGAGGTGGCTGCGATCGTAGAGTGACCGGCGCTGCTCCCTCCGACGCGTTGCATGTGATCTTCGGCTCATCGTCGACTCTCTCACCTTCGCTTCAGAAGGGTTTGAGCCTCGCTTGTTAGGAAAAAGAGTCTTTGTTCGACGAACGCTCGTCTTCTTCATTCTTTGACTCTTTTCCTGTCTTCCTGTTGAAAAGTTTTCCGTTCTGCGGCTTGTTTGTGGCTGCGTTTGTAATCGAGGCAGCTCAAGAAGGAATCGAGAGGGGATCCGGCATCTAGTTTTTCTATACCATGCTCGCTTTTTTTCTTCCACAAGGTCCCTTATCTTCCCATTTTTGAGTTAACGACGACTTTGACCCTAATGACCTTCATCTGACCGCGATGGTGGCGGCGTGACGACAACGACGACGCTAAGCTCTTCTAACGGCAAAAACGTTAAAGGAAGGATTGTTACATTAAGAGAAGCGATCCTCCAATTTCCTTTGGTCATTTCTCCGACTTTCGTATAGAACCCCTCTACTTTCTCGACCCCTGTGAGCCACCCCTTCCGACTCTCCTACATCGCTGCTCCGTGGTCTCCTCTCATA
Source organism: Phytoseiulus persimilis (assembly GCA_037576195.1). Classification (NCBI taxonomy): domain Eukaryota; kingdom Metazoa; phylum Arthropoda; class Arachnida; order Mesostigmata; family Phytoseiidae; genus Phytoseiulus; species Phytoseiulus persimilis. The sequence continues at coordinate 52,866,124 of CM075101.1, read as the reverse complement.
TCATTCCTTTCTTCCCGTCTTGCCCCTTCCCCTGCTTCGCTTCTCTCCCTCCGTCAGTCGGTTCTTGTCTTTTTTTGCCGTTATCTCTTCAGTAATTATCTAATCGCAAGGCTGCAAAGAGGCTCAGCCTATATTTACCGCTCTCCGTTCTCTCGAACCCTCCTTGTCGTCCTTTTGGGCTGCGGCGTTCGTTTGTTTGCGCCAGTTCGTCTGTCGCTTGGTTTCGCCCTGCCTCCGTCTGCTCCTCTATTCGGTTTTCGGCCCCCATGTGTCCGCGGAACGCAATTCTCCGCTAAGTGCTCCCTCGTGCACGCACGTCCGTCCGTTCATTGGCTCGTTCGTTCGTTTGTCCGTCTGCTCATCCGTAGGCTCATCTTGTTCCCTGGCTTTCCGACGAGGCTGTTGCGGCCGATATTTCCGAATTACAGCTGCTCTACCCGGCTATTGCACGGAGATCCCAATCTCACACAGAGTCGCAGAAACAGTCCGCTCCCATTATCATCTGACACCGGCTTGTATCTACCTCATTCGCTCCGTCGGAAAGAAAACACGCCAATCGAGGGATATGAGCCACAGACTCCTGAGAGAGTGGGTTACGCACGTTGTTTACTTTCTTCGTTATTCCGATCGTCGCGCACATTCGGAGCTCTCGATTCGGAAGAAATCCGACCAACCTTCGCCATAATTCGGGGAGCTCCCACGCACGGCCACAAATCTATAACAACGAGCGGAATCGAACTCTATTCACGATTGAATTGTCGCGAAAATATGATCCCGATTCAATTATTCTCCGGCTTTTGATCCGGTGCACGGCATTGCTCTTTTTCTGAGCGAGTCGTCAGGACTCCACCGTGGTCGTATAATCTCCAAATGGCGGCATGGATGACACTTGTGTATCACGCCAAGAGCAGGTTCCCAGTAATGTTTCCTAAAATATCAGAACGGGCGACTCCGAAACGTCTGTCAGTGACTTCGCTCCTTTTCCCTGCCGAATTCTGTGACGGATTATTGTCGATTTTGCTGCCGTATCCCAAAACATCCCGGGCATATGATCAGGAAATCGTTCTCGAACGGTCAGATCACTCCGAGAGTATCCTCGAACCTGGCCGAAACTTTGTTTAGGACTAGCCTCTCCAAACGTTGTCTCAAGCCTTTCTATGAGTATGATTAGGTCTATCTCGACACACACAGATGAAGACAGATGTCGTCGAGAAGAAAGTGCGTAAAGAGGGCTTGGAAATCGGTTGGAGGAGGAGAGAATTTGGATAGGGTCTTTTGTGTCTTTCCTGTAGAACCCCCGATAGCATAGTGCCTAATCAAGGCAGGTCGGCTGACCGATCACTCGTATCCAGGCGCATACGCAGGATTTTCTTCAGACGGGGATAACGTTCTTCTCTCTCTTTATGAGACGTCTGTAGCGCAGCCAAATAATTCCTCCCCCCCCCCCTCCCCTTTTGATATGAACAACGATGGATGAGTTGCTGGAACTCTACATACATGGAGGAGTCTCAAGCATTGCAGGAGCGGCGACAACCATGTCTGGGTGCATGCGCATCAAGGTCAGACAAATCAACTCCACTGGTAAGGCGGCGAAGATCTGCAACAGCGACAATTGGTCGCGCACCAGTGGGTGAGGGCGTCGGTGGATGTACTCGGTCTGGCTGCCGCGGGAACGGCAGCCCACTTCGCTCTCCACCTCCAACACTCTTCGTGTAGTACACTTGTGATGCCGTCGAGATCGGCTTCGCGGAATGAGAGACCGCCCGTTATGTCATCGGAATTACGCTTTTCGATGCGATGCGGCTGTATGAAACTGAGTTTTCAGCGCGTTCTCTCGCGGTTCTGCGAAACGGGAGCCGAACTCATCTATCGAATTATCGGCGTTTGGCAAGTAGACAACGGCTCCTGAAGATTCTTCACAGAGTTGTTTTGTCCGCTTCTCTCATAGCCGTCGCAATCGAGCTTCGATTTCAAAAGGAGCGCACGAAGCTTAGCCTTCCACCAGAATCGTCCTGAATTCCGAGTCCACGGTCTCCCTTGAAGTCTTCAGTACCGCCGGCTTAGTTTCGAGGGCATCTAGTGCACCGAATCGAAATCGGGGGAAACTACTTTGTTTGAGAATCTTTGAGAGATGCATGAATGCATGCTGCGAATCTATGACGCCATCTCTCTCTTGCCCATCTCGCCATCTTGCCCTCTCCTACCAGAACTCAAGTAAAATGAATGCGCGGGCGAAAACACGGATGAATTTTATTTTGAGGGAAAAGTGGCAGCTATGAGGAGGACGATAGGATCGCAGGGTTCTGCCCCCTGATTAAGATGTGCAGACCCCTTCGATTCACCTCGCTCCTCACAACGCAGTGCTCTGTTGTGACACTGGTTTTTCAGCAGCGGCGGCCCGACGCACAGAGGCCCAAACAGACACAGCGAAGTCGGGTGGCGATCGTTCCTCTGCTCAGAGAGAGACAGACCTGGTCGTTGCTATTAATTCCGAGCCTTCCGAGCGGTTCGATTGATATTGGTGAGAAGATAACTGCGGAACTTTCTATGATAGAGACTGAGATATTGAGAATTCGTATTTGCAGATCGAGTTTTTCCCAACTTCTCTCAACTTTTTCAATGGATATCCTCTAACAAGACCATTTCTCGAAATTTCTCCCCGTCAATACGCTCTCTCAATTTGCTCCAATTTACGGCTGCAACGGGCTCGATTCCGCCTCTGCTACTGATATTCGAACGCAAGAGGGAAACTGAATCCAACGGGTCTCCGCTAAATTTATGCAGGATAATTTAGATCAGTAACTTGGGTTCTCGTCCGGGATACGCGTTGTAGGCTCATCATTAGAGCTTCAAATCCACCGGACATTTTTCTGCCGCGAACCGGACAAGCATCGGACGGACATCTCAGGCAGAACCGGACGAAGAGCGGACCAACTCGAAACTGAAGGTAAAGCACTTTCTAGACTCGCGATTCCGCTGAATTCACGTCCGCTTCACTTGTCGTGGAGTAAGTTCGAGTTGACCTTGATCGAGGGACATCGTTTGAGACTCGTTCCGCTCAACCCATGGCGCCGATCCTTGTGACAAGTTGTCATGAATCGAAAAGGACCGTTCGACGTCGGTGTTAGATAGAATAGCGGACTCATAGACCTCTAAGTCTATCCCGCCACATCGGGGTCATCGAGTAGCGCTTCCAGAGATGTACTATCTTCACCATTTGCCTTGAGCTTGGAGAAAAAAAAATACCATACAATTTCATTTCATTGATTTTTTTTATGGTGGTGCAGAGCCCCTTTCGAGCAACGTGCCCAAGCGCGCGATCAAGGGCGTGGGAGATAAATCTTCGTCCCCGAGCGACGATTTATACAGATTCTCCCTCGGTTTGCAATAGTAGAAAACGCTTTTCATTTCTGATACTAGGGAGTTCACCTTGGGGTAGGCACCTCTGACCGTTTGACGAAGTAGATGCAGGCCAAGAGCCAGACACGCTATACGAAGGAAAATTCTGTAGAAAATACGCGGGTTCTTGTCTGCAGCGAGCTTGGTCTTGCATTGATCGCTCACGCAGATTCGGAACAGCGATGTAACGACATTGCCACGAGACCCCAAAGTGTTGCGGCACTCGCTGACTCTACGAATTCAAGTGCGCACAGCATCGGGGCTCACGGCCTCGCCGTGAGAGGAGCAACGATTGTGTTCACTACCTTCCTCCCTCGACCGGCTTGAGCTCCATCGATGTAGATCGCGTCACAGGTGGCAGAGTCTCCGTCCAGTCAAAAACAATGATTTTCCTTCTTTGCCAACCATCCTCAAACCGGGAGCTTTAGCTTCGCGTCACTGCTTAGCCATTGTGTCACAAGCCCCGAAGTCTTTGAAGGCTTGCTCGATTCAAGCCGAAAGTCTCATCGGCCAGCACTCAGATCCAGGGAATATACGGAATCAAATCGGATTCCTCGGCAGACAGTGGAACCGATTACTCTTTCTGAAAGACACGAAAACCGGGCGCAGATAGGCGAAACTCGGACGAAAGCATCGGACAAGGACATGTCTGGTGAATTCAAAGCTCCACTCATCTTTGATTGAAAGTTTATCGAAGACGAACGAGCATACAGGGTGGTCGAATTCGATCGGTATTTTTTGCCATTCTTCTTTTGACCGTTATCCAGAGCTCAGTGGTCGGATGTCGGGATTTTTTTCCGCAAAATGGAGCTCATTCCCTCGTTTACGTTCTGGAGCCTACCAATCATGTCGTTTTCGAAACAATCGTCAATTTTCCACAGGCGGCGCAGCTGCGTTCGCTCGATGTGATGTGTAAGGGTGTCCATCTCACGAAAAGTGCTCGTTGTTGCCAGCATCTCGCTCTCAGCTGGGGAGAGGTGACGAGCCGAAGCTTGGGAAAGCCGCCATGAAAAATCGTTGGTTTTTGTGTTTTCGCAGGAAACTGACCACCGGGACGGGAGTCGGATTTTGATGAATAGGAAAATTTGAGCAGGAAATGTCTTATCGATAGGATGGGAGAGAGAATACGCAAGCTTAGCAAACCTAAGGAAAAGGCCGAAAAAAATCTTGACTCAATTTGACAACCCTGTAAATAGACGCATACACAGCAACAAGTTCTCGGATTTCAAGTAGAGCATACTCGTATATATATTCATATATCTATATAAATATCCTCCTTCGAGCTCACGGGTCTTCGCGAACTCCTTGTTTCAAGTCGAAAGCTTCCATAATGCGCTTAAGGTATTAATTTGACGGGCGTCCGCTCCGATAAGCGGTGCCCAACCGAAGGTCGGTTAATGAACCAGAATGTCCGATCAGAGATGGTCATACGGTCCATGCTGCATTCCATGTCGAGGCCTCCCTTTGCTTCTTCGTCCCTTCTCGAGTACTGAATTCGTTTATTGATGAGTCGCAATAAAGTCGCCCCATGTCCTCCATGTTTTCCTCGTCACGTTACGGCCGTTTCGTGGCAGCCTGAGGGCACGTGCTGTGTCGTATACTTATTCAAATATTTTGAATTGAGATCGTCCCGCTGATCGCGAATGAATGGTATCGAATTTGCCAGGACTCCACCATCCCTACTTTCCGGAAATGTTCTCTATTCGCGCTGAAGGGAACCGCAGCATCCCGCCATGTTGTAAGCTCGAGTCCCCATGGTCGGGAACAAATGCGCCGCGGTTTGCGGTTTGCTCGGATTGCGACGCAAACCCCATCGGAAACTGCTTGTGTGCTCATCGAACAATCAGGGTTCTCTCGATGTCAGGTTGTCTCTCGAGTTCCAGGCTGCTAAAATTCGGATCAAAGTTGCAGTCAAGTGGCCGGGAAGAAAACTCTACGATGTGACTTGGTCCGACAAGTTTTGCGGTCGAACGATTCTACGTCCCCAGGAATAGTTCCTTAATTCCTGCTTGACATCTCGGTCCGAGCGCTCATCAACAGTCGCTCTCCTTCCTTGACCGCTTTGGAATGGTATTGCAGGGGGGCATGCGCGCCCAACGTTCCAGCGTTTTTGAGAGAGGATAAACTCTGGGGAAGGGCAAGAGGAGAGTCGATAGTCAACCGCTATCGCCGTTACCCTTTCCCTCGCTCACAGCAGCGGCAGAAGCAGCGCTTCCTCCAACTGAGGGCCCGACCTCAGTAGACGACGAGGATTACAGACGACTGGCCGCAAAGCCGTTCAAGAACCGCAACCAACAACTCAGGCGATCAGTGAACCAGTTGAGCGGGTCGCACTGTGTCATCATCGGAAATTAAACTCCGCGAGCAGGCGTTGATAGTTTGAAAGTGGGTAACGATCTTTGGTGAACTCAGCTGCTCACAGCGTTAATATGGATAATAAGTTAGTCACCGGTTCCTGGAAAAACCGGTGTCTAGTGAATCATCGTATTGAAATTGGACGAGTGTGACGAAGGATATATAACGCCGAGCTGTCGACACGAGCCCGTTGTTCGGAAGGCCGGGCATCGCGGAAACCTCCCGGCGAAACCGCAGGAAGAGCTCCACGATTTGAAAATTGGCGGAATTAAGTTACCTAGTGACACGAAACAATGTTTCGATTGCTGACAAAACTCAGTGGGCCGTTCTATCTCACCGTGTTACTTACCACTCTGTGCGAGTCGGCTGCCGACGCTCAACAATTAGGTGAGTCTTCGAATTCGACTGCTCTCCGTCTCGGAGTTGAATTCCGCCGGGGCTCGCCTGTCCAATTGGAAATTTGGTTTGAGGAAGGTCTTCATGTGAGTCTCTGACCGTAGCGGCGGGTGACGTCGGTATCGCTCAAACCGCCGATTCCAAACTCTGCGGCCGTTCTTTGGAACTGGGCTCGAGCAACCGAGCCGTCTCCCGAAGCCGGCACTTTCCCGAGATGTAACTTGAGCCTCCGCGTCGCAGGATTGCAGTGTTCCTCCCTGAGAAGCGTCAAGCGACGAGGAGAAGAGTGCTCGAACGGGGATAACCGCGCGATAATCTCAAAAAATGCCGCCCGCCATCTCTTCCTCGAATCTGTCTTCCTTCTTCGAGCTTAGGAACGAACGACAGAAAAAGTTCTCCCACTAGCGAGCCACGTTGCTGTCTCCCCCAAGTCTCACTCTTCCCTTGTGCGTCTCTGGTAATAATGCGAACTCTTCTTTCTCGTCTCGTTTCCTCCGTTCTCCGCGTGCTCCGTGTTTCTCTCGCCTCGCCTCGGCATCGTTCGTTCGGCCGGCCGGCCGGCCCAGACTCACAACCATCCACCCTTCAATCCACAATGTTATTTGTGTTCAAAAGAGGAAAACGTGACGTCCTTCGACAATAGCAAGCCTCGCGTAAATCGGATCGTCGCCTCCTGTGGCCCTCGACGACCCGGGAACCTCATTTCTAAAACTGCGGAAGCTCGGTTCCAGTGTTAGGATGTGGGTTGCCCATTTTCGTTCGACATGAAAGGATTCCTCGCTTGTTGGTGGATACGAAGGAATGAACTCGAGCTGCAACCACGCACCGTGGACGCCCTGCGTGCTGCGCCAGACGAGCGTGATACTCGCATCTGATCAACGGCCACTCCTCAGTGACTTCGACACGAAACCTGTACGGATTCAGCTCGATGTTCTCCTGGAAGCGAAACTCGGAACTGACAGCTCGGTTGCTGCGTTTTCCTCAGGTTGCCGTTGAGAACGTTTTTCCGAAGAGATGGGCTACCATAGTCGACTCCCTCGGGAGCGTCTCAAGGACTCACATGTGATGCCGCTCCAGGCGCGAGCATCAGCCGAGCATGGGAACCCAACTTTTTCCTGCATGAACACCATCGAGAGGACTGAAAATTCTCCTGAAGAGGGTGACGTGAGTACCCACATGTTCGGGGGAGGAGCAACAGAGTACTCAAGCGCTGCAGTCTAGTGACTCTTTAGTGACTGCATTCTTCCGATCTCCCTCAATTCAATCATTGGAGGTGACGAAGATCCCCCCACGCGACGGTCTGATCTTTGAGCTCTCGATTGGGGCCGCGGGACCCGGGCTCCGACGATGAGTTTCCAGAAGATTCGCCTCCTGGAATTCGCAGCACAGATGCGGAATCTAGGAGTGGAGAACGCGTGTGAACTCGCAGCGGGTCTCGTTGGCATCTTATTGGTCACGTTCCCTTCAAATTGGAACCGCTCTCCGCCATGCATAAGAAGTTGTGATGTATAAGAAGTAAATTGCGAGCGCTGACAACGCGGGTGACGTGCGGCTGGCTCCGGTCGAGGATGTAATGGTCATTCGCCACCGCAACGCTCCGGCGACCCTCAGATCGTTCTCTTCATACTTTTTTTTATGAACAGGCGAAGCGGAAAGGGTCACTCGGCGGGATTGCAGCTTTTCAAATGTTCCAATTCTGAGAATGTATGTGCAAGCAGTTCTCCCGTTGTGAACTGTTGGGGAGAGAAAACGAGAAATGGAAGACGGCTCCGAGTTGTCCGCTTTTGTGCGGGCCCTTCAGCGGAGGGCACGCTCCAAATGAAAATCAGCAGACGACAGTTTAACCAACGTAAACATCTGAATCGAGTCAGCCGTTTGGTTGGGTAGATTTGGTTCGAGGGACGGTCATCCCTCCCCCGCACCAGATCAGGCCCGCGGTAAGAGGATCAGAGAGCGAATGAGGAAGCAATTATGCAAATCTTTATCGAAATCCCACCTACATGCGATCGGAGCACTGATTTTAGCCTCCTTCGCGCCGAAGAGCTGGCGGCGAGCCCGCGGAATGGAGCTTGGTTCCCGGATCGGCCGCCGTTCGAACGTGAGAAAGGTCAAAGGGGAATCGATGCAATCCGTCAACGACCTGGCAGCCGTGCACCAAGACGGAATCAACCTCGGAGATGAGTTGGAACGACGCAAGTGAACACATCTGGTGCGAGTGGTCGCGTTTCGGCAGCATCTGAAGGCTTAACTGAAGAGGCGTCGATTAGCTGCTCCTGGTCATCTAATAGGTCTCCGAGGACCGCGCACGAGCCGGTACCTAACCGGTCGCCAGCTGGCCGGACCGCTCGTCGAAGACCGCCGGTCTGGCTCGCCGTGACAGAGCCCGTCGTCGGTCGACGGAGCTCTCAGTGGAAAGGCTCTCAGGGGCGTGATTTCCTGCAGGTCTTTCTAACCTTTTCCACCTGAAGAAACGCTCGTTATACAGGCTGTCGCCCGCCTTATACAGCTTGTAGACGGCCTGCCGTCGCAGCCTACGCAAAAAGCCATCTAACCAGCAGACAGGACGCAGCAGCGGCAGCCAGGCATGCAGTTGAGCCGAAGCCTCCGTGGCGTGGAGTCCTATTTCGCCAGTACCGGGGGAGTAACGTCGGGGAAAACAGGAGCCGACATTCCTCGTTCTGGAGAAGTGAACATGATTCCGATCGAAAGGCAGAAAAGCTCGCGAGAGGGTTCCCGCTGGGGCCAGAATGCGCGATGGTATCGCTTCCAGGGATGTTCGACTACCATCGGAATGGGAGCCGGGAATCTTCCGCCTCGACGGCGACTTCCCAGTTCGGGGCTTGACCAGGTTGCGGGATTAGCTCTTGATTTCCATGCTCTACCTCGATCATTTAGGTTCGTATAGCTCAACTAGCAACGCCGCTGCAGCCCACACACTGTCATTAATATTGCTGTCGATATCATCGCCGTTATTTTCGGCATCATTAATTCCATTATGAACACCCCACGTCAACGCCCAAGAAAGGCGTAGGCGTCATCTTGCCGATAAAGATTCGTATCGCTCCGATAACCATCAGCGTCAGTGGATACCGTTCTAGACAACTTCACTCGAGAGCATCGCTGCTGCTCGCGTCAGAATTATTCGGTGCGAGTCGTGGAGCCCAATTCAGGCTTCACGGCTCTCACCGGAAACCGGATGCCATTGGAGGCGTCAAGGGAACCATCTCTACAAAACCTGGATCGACAAAGCCAAGATCATCAAACTTCCTTTCCCCACCATGAGCAGCCTAACGTAATGAGTCACCGCGATGAACAGCCCGACGATTCCCTCTTTAAGCAGTCGGAGCCTTCGAGCTGCCACCAGATGCGAACGGTGCTTTTCGCAAGCGGTGATCCACCATCTCGCTCAGGAAACCTTTGGAAAATACGCTGTGATCCGGCTGGTCGCTCTGCAGTAGAAAGAAGAATGGGATGACTACTCCCGCAGCCCGCGGACGATCCGTGGAGCGGGTCGGTGGACTACCAAGCAGCCACATGAATTGATATATGAAGAGAGATTCGATGCGCATAACGGATATGGATGGGAATGAGACGCCGGCAACCGAATCCGTGGCGCGAAAATTGGAATTTCGCTCAGATTGAAGAGGATTCCAAATCTCGCCTCGGATCCAATCTGAGCGCCGGTATCGTTGGAGAGTGTTTGACAGCCACCGATAGGGGAAGCCCGGCTGGCGCGCAAGCTCCACGCTATGCCCACCACACGGACGGCCGGCCTGCTCGATCGCTCTAATTCTGTACACGCAAGACGGAATTCACGCACCTGAACCACGTATCGCGTTTATCAGAGGCCCGTCGGTCGGACTGACGGGCACCGGCAGCGCGCATATAACCCGGCGTCGATGGATCGCGCTCTGCGACCTAAAATGGGCCAGCGGGCCTGTTCTACTCTACAACGGGGAGAAATGATTCTGCCAGCTGATCGAAAAACAGCGCGGCGCTTGCCCCCCCTCCCCCTTCGACTCGCTGAGGCAATATCTCCTCGAGGTCTACTAAGCGGAATATCTTTCGCGATTCGAGGAGGAACCGCTTCTGAATAATCCTCGTAAAGCACCTTTTCCGGAATATTTTCCTGTCGGCGGTAGCGTGGAGAGTCAGCTCGACCTCGACGCTCCGCAGTGATTATCGCATCGATTCTGAACGTGACTTCCCGCGAAACGACAGCTCGAGGGACAGCGATTCCGGTGGAGTTGTCATCCCCGGCATGACTCTGTAGAGGGTGAGCTTGAAGTCTAAATTTTTCATGGAATGTTTCGACAAGGCGGGTCGTCGAGCGGGACGAGGAATGAAGTTGAGGAGCTTCATGCCACTCTGCTCGGCTTCTGATACTCTGCGCAAGAATTTCGACGAGAAATGATCGAGAGCGGGGGATTGACTTGGGATCAGACGAACAAAAGTGTTTCTGGAGCAGCAGCGATCTTCATGAACAATTATCTCCGGGGAATCCGAGCCTGATGGTTTATTGATGATGCGATTGTGTCGCTCCTCTGACGTTGAAAAATCAATTTCCAAATGGTTCCAGTCTTCGGTCGGGGAGCGGGAACGGTCGGAATCAGAATTCATCCCGAGGGCCGAACGGGACGCTTCCGAGCCAGCAGACAGTTGTGAACAGAGCAGACTTATCGGAGTTGCAGCTCGAGCGGTCCCTCGGTGTCAGAATGGGTTGTTTGGAGCCTTCTCCCTTTTCTTCTTCCCCCGTTTCCGCCGGCTCGTTCTCTTCTGACGCCGTCTCGGTTGTTCCGCTGGACCGAGTCACCTTTGTAGCGGCGCGGCGGCGCTGCTGATCGACGCCGTTGTCCTTGCACTCGTTGTTGCCGTCGGCGTGCAGGTAGTGGCGGTGCTTGTCGTACCGGTAGGACTACAGTGGACCACTTCTTCGACACGCCTTTTCGGCCGGTAGGCGGACACATCCAGATGTCAGTAGCGCAAGTTGTCTGCGTCCTGGAGCAAGCTGCTGATTGTAGACGTGATCCCACTGCTTGTCCACGTACGCCCACGGATGGACAAACCGAGCGAATCAGCGGAGCACACTGTCACGCGAGGAATCCTTCTTGTCGTCCGGCCTAACACGACACGCCGATTCCAAAAGGCAGGGCTTTCGACAGCCACCGCCTGAGCACCACTTGCGAATTCGGGGTGCAACGGACTCACTACCGCGACGAGAAACCATGGGTTAACCGCAAGGAGTAGTCTCCCTGGAATCAGGAGGAGGGGGAAGGAGGCCATATCGGTCCAATGAACTCTCGACGCTGTATCGACAGCGTGCCGTTTCGAGTGCGCTCTGTGTCTCGGGCAGCATATTGAAAGGAATCCGAGATCAAAAGAAACACAGACAAGTTGCTCCTTGACGTGAAAAGCGCAACTGCACTCATCTGTTCAGAACAAAATATCCATGAGAAGAGTCAAAAAGAGAGAAGGATCCTCGAAACTTTTCCCTTGAACCACTCGTGAATAAGAATAGTCGACGCATCACGAGAATCCGATTCCCGAGACGTAAGCGCGGGCATCGAGCAGGCCGCTCCCCCACGTGGACGGGAGATTCAGTTTGCATTCGATGAACGAAAACCCACGGGCTTGCTTTTGTCATCGAGGTCGGATGTTGTCCTGCGAATCGGTCCAGGAATTCCATGGCAGCTCAGACGAACCAAAGCAGCGCCTCCCCGCAACAACTGTTCGTGTCTCCAGCGTGATCACCCAGCGAACACTGCGAGTTGGAAGCGACGGGGGCTTCCATCACATCATGAATGTATTAATCAACCTTGCCATCTGTTTACGGCCTGCTGCTCCAGAACGTTGAGGCCCGGTGTCTGAGTTACGGATTGTTGGACGCGGGGAACATCAGACCGCAGGGCGCTGATAACGTATGTTTTTGCGGAACCGCTTGCGGCACAACAGGAAGTTCAACTCTGAAACAAACGCCACCACCGCCCCTAGATGGCGTGGCCCTTATCGTTGTTCCCGTAGACCCCATCATTAGATCCTCTCTCTGCCCATGCCGAGAACACTCCCGGCGATGCAGTTGTGACAGCTGGAACGCTCCCGACAGACCCTGATCGTGCGATCGTAGCCACGAACAGAAACGTGACGCTCGTGCGCCTCGTCGGCTTTTGCACAGAGTATCGGGGGACCCGGTCGACTCGGTGGTGCTCGACTTGGTTATTATTCTCGATCTGTGGCGCAGATTTTATTCATCGACGAATTCCGGAATGCGATTTTCTCCCCCCCCCCCTCCCCCTCCCGCCAGATCCAGTGTACGCCAATGCACAGGCGAGGAAGGTTCAGCGTTCCGAGGTCGTCGGGGACAACGTGAGAGCTGGAAGCTACCGATGTGTCGCGGACGATCCGGAACGAGCTCAACGGATTCGAGAAACGTACTCACGCTCCGTCGGTGTCGATTCATATGCGGTAGACATACATAGTATCGCTCCTCATCACTGTCGCGTCGCTGTTCCTGATCCATTCGCTATCTGTGCATCTCGAAGTGGAGCCAGAGCGTAAGCCATTCAACGCTCCTCAGTTCCGGCAATACGTCCGGACGGTCTGCTGGGGCCAGCGAGGGACCCCAAAGCATGCACGCAGTCCCTCGGAATCGTGCCTGGTGGACCGGAGACGAGTTGAGAAGTGAGCTGACGTTCCAATATAAATTGTGAACGAGCCCTGTGCGTGGGAAACGAATTCCCGCGCAGTTTTGGAAGCGGCGCGGCGTTACTTCATGCACGTCCTACGTGCTTTGCGTATGGGCCGCTGCGGGTGAGCATGAGAACCGTCGCCAGCTCAGCGCGGACGGAATACGTGGTACAGAAAACCCGTCGGCGAGGGCAAACAGAATAAATATATTTCCGCGTCGACTCTTGATGCAGCTCCCGCGCGTTGATTGAATCTCGGAACAGCATCTGCTACTCTTGTATCTCCTGTTTTATTAACTTCTCCGCGCATTTGGTTTCATCAACTTCCAGCTCTGCAGCTCGGGCGAGCTCCGGCTCGCAAGGTCCGAGTCATCATTATGTTCCTGTGGCGGCGAGTTCGTGGTTCGCACTACTAGCTGGGGGTTTTGAAAGTGGCGTCATCTGACACAACTGCTCCGAGGAAAAAAAAAACCGCTAATAGTCGGCTCCATCAGGCCTCCGAGCACCCGTTGCCCCGCCTCCGCAAAGCGGAGTAACGCGGACTTGCGCCTCATTGGTTCAGCAACAGTTCCGAGCGTGGCACAAAAGGATAGGCTGTTCTCCTTCCGGACAGGATCTTGAACTCGGCTCGAAGAAGACGCCCGATGGAGCCGGTGCGGGAACGTGGTATTCTGGCGGCTGTTGAATGCCTGCTCAGCCTCCGCGTGGAAGTCGCGAAACCGGAAGGATACCCCATCCGGCAGGGATGTGAGGTCGGCGGAGCTTTCGCAAGCGCTCCCCTCTGGACTGTGACACCGTCTCCTTGCGTCTGATCGTGGAATTTCACGGAGCGCTCGCAGAGTCCTCGGCCTGTTCCGCCTCAAGAGCAGCAGATGCCGCTCCTGTTTGGAAGTGGTTCCATTTCCGCCCCCGTGGTTCCGTGCCGTCAGACTCCCTCGACTCGACGATGAGCGTCTTAAGCCGAGCGTTCAAGTCCGTACAGTGGGTAGTTATGAGCGCGATGACTGAGAGAGCGTGCCCGATGCCACATCTTCAGAGTCGAATTTCATGCTGGATATTCCCGAGAACGAACGGGCCAGGTGACGGATGGTGGTTCCGTCACATCCGATTGGAGACCGGCGCTCAATTTTGGAAATCGCGCTCCGCCAACAAAGGCTGATTCGAAGCAAGGAATATCCCACACGGGAACGGTGACGCGGAAGCTGCTCTGCCGAAGCACGACTTCTGAAACGATGACCTCTTCCAACGCCATCATTTTTGAAGCGACTAGCCAGCGAGCCGCTGGAGCCAACGAGAAGTCTTGATGGGGAGGTTAAGAGGGAACGGGATCGTCCGTTTCCAGAGAGATGGATCAAGAAGTAGGGGACGGGAACTCCCCCTGGCTCGAGAAGGAGCTCTACGTGTCCATAATTCACGGATGACGTTTCCGTCCCCTGTGCGCACCGGCGTCGTTCTAGCGCGCCGACGCTGCTGCGGCGGTCTCCCATTTCCGTAAATAGCGTTGACGAGGGAAGGAAAAGCTCTTTGCACATTGTACCCACCGCATACCGAGCACTGTTTGGTAAATGAAGTCTACAATGGCCGGCATTCTTCGCTGTATTGTTCATTATCTTCAACAATGGAGACAGACAATTGCGCGTTGCGCGGGTCGCCTAATTATCTCATGGCCTGTTGCCGTCCGCGATAAAAACAACCACGCTCCCCGTCGCTCAGTTCCAAGATACCGGATCGCTCCATCGTTTGACTAACCTCTGGACCGACGCGAACTTTCTCCACCGACGAGTTGGCCGAGCCCAGACCAGCCCTCGCCTCGGGAGTCCAATCAGGACCCGGGCGTGTTTCAAAGCTTGTTGGCAATTATTCTGGCGTGAGGAGGCGATCGAGACATCGCTCAGTTTCGAATGAGACTCAGTATTACGGGTTGAGGCACCGCGAAGAAATTACGGCATCCCGATTGAGTCATCCTCCCCCAGTCGAACTACGGCGGTATACTTGTTTCGGAATTTCAAGCGTCCCCCGCAGAATTAGAGATTTTTTTTAGCTGATTCCGAAGCTTCAATTATTCTTGATCCAGAGATCCGTTGCTCGCTCAGAGAACGGTGTTCGTACCACCTCCCGCCGTCGTAAAATTACGGCGTCCTCATTCCCGACGTGTTCGACTCCTTCCATGTGGGGAGTTCTTGTGCGCGGTCTCGCCAGGAGCTGCACTGCGTCGAAAGCTTTAGTTGACGGTGCAATAATGGGCGTCGCGGTCGCCTCAGCGCTAAAAACTTTTCTTATCACAGGTACGGCCCGACACACGAACAGAAGACATTTCACCGGTCGAGAAGACATTCCGGCCAACTCAGCGAATCATCTCGAAGCTCACAACCCCGCTCCCGAGATCAACAGCACACTCAGCTCGAAAAATGTGACCGGCCAGCTCGGCAGCACTGTTTATCTACATTGTTACGTCCACAATATCGGGCAGAAAACAGTGAGTTCCGACATAGGTGGCCTCCCTCAGTGAGTCGACCGTCGTGTGGAGTCTGCTCCCACAACGTTTTCCGCCGATGGACGCCCAGCCAATTATCGGCCTCCGCGGAGGCCGGATTAATTTCCGATACACGCTTGCGCAGTTACTCATTCGACGGAGCAATCTGGATTGCTTCAGCCTATGTGTTTATTTCTTCGTAGGTGACTTGGCTACGGCGGTCCGATTACCATATATTGACGATTGGAATGATAACATACACGACCGATGACCGCTTCTCGGCGGTACGGGGGGACGGTATCAGCGATCGCGACGATTGGATGCTGCAAATCCGCGCCGTGCAGAAAACAGACCAGGGCAACTACGAATGTCAGGTCAATACGCAACACCCGATGCTGAGCTTCGACGTTCATCTCAACGTGCTCTGTGAGTAAAGCGTACGGAGGGTTTCACGGGAACAAGGCGCAAAGGAGCCGTCCGACATTCACTATTCCGCTGCGGTCGTATTCCATTTGGGGAAAGCAGTTGATTTACGTCGGAATGTTCTGCGTTCTCATATGAGACCCGCGCGGGGGAGAACTTGGAGAGAATTCCGGGAAACCGTTGGGCAGGGGGGGGGGGGGGGGGGGTTGTGAATGAGTGGGTCGGTCCCGGGAGAGGACCTCAGGCGGTTTGACGGTGCTGGCCCTCTCTCGCGGGGTTCTGGAGGTCGGGACCAGCGTCCGCGCAATCCGAGCGACGGGGCATCGATGCGAGCAGCGTTGATGAACCAGATTCTCATGGATTTTTGTTCTTTTCTCCCACAGCTCCGCACGCTTCCATCGAAGAAGGCCCTGAGCTGTTCGTCAACAGCGGGAGCTCCATAAGCCTGACCTGTGTGATACACGATTGTCCGCAGCCGTTGAGCCACGTGTTCTGGTATCATGGCGATCGGGTCGTTAACTACGATCGCCACAGCAAAGTTAATATCAGCCTTGTGCCTCTTAGCGACAATGAAGGCGGCGTAGATAAACAGTTGTCTCGCCTAGTCATCCATAACGCCAACAAACAACATTCCGGAACCTACACCTGCGCTCCGGTGGACTCAACGCCAGCCATGGTGCAGGTGCATGTCTTGCATGGTGAGTCCTGGACTACTTCCTTCGCGGCCGTCAGTTACCCTCTTCCTGGAATTCTCCGGCGCTCGGCCGAGTTGAGGTGTGGCCTCCTTCCCAGGAATCTTCGGAGTTTGGGGAAAACGGAGTTTTGGAGACGAAAATAGTGTTCATGTGGAACGTTCAAATACTCTTCGGCGAGCGTATTCCACTGGAAGATTATTATCAACCACGATTTCGTTCGTCTCTCGTTCCAGCCGAAGAGCAACTTGCGAGAAAATCACACGAGGTGAGCGCTGGCGTCGCCGGACATCCTCTGTTCACTTTGTACACTCTGGGTCCTCTGGTCGCTCTACAAATGGCTTTTTTGCTGGTGGTCGCCCGGACCACGTGACAACAGCTTAACCTTAGGCTATGTTGTACAAAGGTGAGTTTTTTCTCTTCCCGAGTGGAACTCGCTCGATAACAACTCTTCTCAGTCTCTCGTTGAGTGGAGCCCCACTTCAAGTCCAAACTGAGCTTTCAGGGTTTGAGAGCACAAAGGGGAAGGGATAAGTGGAAGGAGCTCTGGGGAGCAGAATCGGTGGCCAAGGAGGAAAAGAACCAACATTCTCGAAATTTTCAGAATTTGTCTCCTGAGGAAGGAGAGTCGTCGTCCTGTACAAAGGAGACTCATGGCGCGTTCCAAATGGGCACATCGGCTCTGCCCCTCGAGGAGTTGGAGGCTAGGGATCTTCAGACGACGCTGGATGACGAAGAGCGCTATTGCTCTCTACGGGATCCTCTGGCAGTGATGAGCGCGGGTCCGCAAGTCCTTCTCGACCCGCTGTTGGGGCCTTCAGGACATCCCATACCTCTGCCGCCGTTGATGGGTCGCATGCCCCTCTACGACCAAAGTTTGCTGGGAATCGACGTGTGTCAGAGAACATCTGACTACGTGTGATCTGTTGTGAGCAAGAGGGTACTTTCTACGAGACTCGCTTTTCGACGCGGTCAACTTGCTGTTATTGTTCGTTGCGCTGAGATAAAATGTCGTCGAGAACCACTCGGAGGCAGCATCTATGATCAGGATCGAGACTAAGAGGATCGAGGCTATGGTTGGTGAAGGAGTGAGAATGAGGAGCGCTAGAGAAGAACGGTTGCGTGAGTGCGTGCGTGCGTGAATCTCAGGAGCCTAGAACCCAGAGAACAATTGTGAGTTTGTGAATAGTCGCTCAGAAGCCGAGTCAGTGAAGGCTCCGAGCGA
The DNA here is from genome assembly GCA_037576195.1 of Phytoseiulus persimilis. Taxonomy (NCBI): domain Eukaryota; kingdom Metazoa; phylum Arthropoda; class Arachnida; order Mesostigmata; family Phytoseiidae; genus Phytoseiulus; species Phytoseiulus persimilis. The sequence goes on along the minus strand of CM075101.1, from coordinate 52,848,478 downwards.
GTCTTCGTGCCGGGCCTGGCTTCTGCCCAGCGAGTCGACGCTTCGTTCACAAGAGAGCTTGGACGAGAACGACCGAAATGATTTACACTCAACCACAGACTTGAGATCTTTTTTTTGCAAGAGAGAGAGAAAGAACTAATTTTCCACAAAAGCTCAAACATCGTGAAAGAGAGGACGAATCAGCTGTGGGTGCAGAATATTGTCCGAGCCATTTGTATAAAGGAGAGTTCAAATCTCGCGGGTCTAACGGAGACGGACGTTGTCCAAGTTCGGCGACGACGACGACCGTTCTCGGTCGACGCCGTGCCAGAAAACGCAGCGAAGACTCAAATGTAGACGTAAGACACACGCTGCAGTTACGTCGTCGACGTCAGCGACTTCCACCACAGCCGAAACCAACAAATAGAGACAACAGCTGCTTTGATTTCAACTGTGATATATGACCTCTGTAAATAAATCAAGATGAACTATTGAGCTCATTGAAGGCAATGTCCTCGCTCGATACGACGTTCGAGTTATTGAGAAGCAACTGGGGCTTTGGATTCCAGGAGAGTTTCCAGTTCTCCTGCGCTGAGACCGGCAGAGGAGCGACGCGAAGGCTTCCTCAGTCTCTCTGAGGTCCATTCCGTTCATCGTCCCAAAGACATCGACTCCGGGAGTTTTGTTGGTACCACGTAGGACGGTTACGGCGTCTGATATCGAGCACCCTGGTATTTTGACGGGAAAGAGAAGTCGGAGTCCTGAATGAGGGCGAGTCGCTTCCGTAGGTGGTTTCATCGACTCGATGAGGTGAGGAACTGGCAGCTCGAGCCAGCCATTCCCATCAAATCCGAGCAAGCAGCGGGTCGCGCAGCAAATCAGTGTCACAGGGCGAACATCATGATCCGTGACGAGAGGAGTGGAAGCGGAGCCAGCGAAACCTCCGAATAGAAAGAACAAAAAGATCGGGAACGGGCTGGGTGCACACGCAATCCATCGCGCCAAACACAGCTGTTGTAGTTGGAAATATGGGTTCTTCGTCAAGCATAATACAGCCTGGTGACCTTGCCCGACGGAACAGCACAACGACAGCTACCTGAACAGTCACTACAAAGCTCGTAACCTCTCGCGACATCGACATACGTCCGCCTGCTCGGATATAATAGGAGGCGATGATGGTCCGCTGTGATGGTAGCGTGATAAACCGTACTTGCTTCCTGTGTCGAGCTTCCATCCGTCCCTCTGCTTCTAATAATCTTCACTCGGTGGAACTTCCTCCCCCCCCCCCTATGCAGTTCATCTCGGTACCCATCCTCGCGCGCGTCTCTTCTTCGTCGTTGTCGACACCGCCACAAAGAAGCGTTTGCCGTTTTTGCAGCTCATGGACGCGCCCGGAGCCGCTGTCCATGATTCGGCCGTAAAGCGCTTTATGACAAGATTCTCATGAGCCATAAATGTGACACTGCGTGCTCCGCAGCACGTACATACACGTGCCGAGCAACGTGCCCAAACCACAGCTGCATGCCAAGGGAATCAATTACTTAGTCCTCCCTCGGAGAACATCCAGTCGGCTCTTGCGAGTAAGTTTTGGCTCAGTTTCAGCAGTCGATTCTCCGACCGAGTTGCGAGCGGCCCGTACTCCAACCGCTCTGGAGGATTTTATGGACATTTCTGGCCGATGGACATTCCGATCAACCCGAGGGCGAACGTTGAGCTGTGCACCCTCAGTCCCCCGCGCCCTCACAGCAGCGCACCCGAGCACCGACCGATAATTAAGTCAGCTCTCCAAGCCTCGGCGCCCTTGGGGGAATGCTTATTTGAGATGCTCGAAGCGTGCCCAGCCTTCCTTCAGCCACTCTTACTTAGTTCCAGAAACGACCTGTTCTGAGTTTCGCCCGGCGGACCATAATGTGGCGCAGTCGGGGATCGCTTCCCAGCATCTGAATTTCGCTCCGACTTCACATGAGAACAGTCGATGGCTCCTCGGAGAGTTGGAGCGCCGCCGACAAGAGCGGACTCATCGAATTAGGCATCCGCCGCTGCCGAGGACGCGAGTGTGACTACTTACTTTGTAGCAGTGACGTCCGTCGGACCATGGCAACGAGTTTCCCCAGCTGTCGCAGCGGGGCCCTCGTGGGCGTTCGGCGGGGCCCGTTTTTGCTCTGGTCGAGTCGAATCTGCTGGAATAGTTTCCTTCCGCACTCAGCGCACGTGTATCCAACCGGCTCGACCGAAATATCAACTCACCGGTTGCTTTGTCCGCGGCGCTCTTTGGACACCGCCTCACGCAGACAGACCAAATCAAGAATAATCTCTGTCTAGAAGATCCGAGTCGTTTTGCTGGTCGAAGCTCACCGCTAGCCGGCGGTCGTCCCTCCGAGCTTCGAGTGATGTTCACTCGAGCCGAACGGTGCCAGCCGCGTCACAACTCATACTCCGGAGGGGGGCGTACGTTTTCTGCTTTCCACTCCCGATGACAGGGCACTGCAGCGGGACAACAGAAAGTACGGTAACAGCGGTCGGTGACGATTGTTCGAACGACCGGTGTTTCGAGGCACGACTGGAAGCGAAACCACAACTTCCCTCGGCCGATAGCGTCACAGAGAAGCTCATCAGATCGAGCGACCGCGTGGATGTGTCCGCTCCAAGTGCGGAAGATGAAAAGAGCAGCCACGGCGAACGACGTTAAATGTGACGGAGCGCTGACGGTGAGCCAGCCCAGTCCCGGTCTGCCTCCGACATTGAATTGAGCGGCATCGCTCACACAGGACAGCGGGCTCGACCGAACAGGTCGTCGATGCTCCCTGTAGCTGCCGGGTCAGGTCGAGTCTCCCGGGGCTTTGAAGCCAATTGTTGCAATGCTTCCAACAAACGAGTCGAGCTTAATTAGCGCGTATTTTTCCCTGCATGAAACGAAGTACGCGTAAGCCGATTAGAATGGAGGAGCCGACTCGCCGACCGCCGGCTGCCAACTGAAAAGTCAGACCCTCTGTGTGCACATCCCGTGCACTGACGAGGAATCGAGGACCTCCCTGCCCCTCTCATGCTCCTCTTCCGCCACTTTTTCCACCTCGACATCGCAGCCGAAGCAGTCCGTGTTCCCAAAGCGAAGTCGCCCGCGTCACCGACCGTGTTCCTCCTACGGTGAGTAGAAACGTGTCCTCACTGGAACTCCTCTCATTTCTGAACAAATTAGATTTCGGCGCATGCCGAAGTCCACCGCCATACAGTCAGAAGCTAATTAGAACGAGAAACAAAGTTGTCTTTTTATCTATTCGCCCGGGTTCCGGCTCGACGGTATGTACGAGCATGCCCATGTTTTCGTGGGGCTGCCCCTCTGTACGTGCATCAAACTATTTGTGTACGTGTCGGCTCGCAGCCGCTACCTTGCCCGGTTTTCCGATTGAAGGACAGTTTTGCGGTGCCTATCCCGCGGAATTATTCTGTCAGTCGGAACGAACCGGCGGGATTCTCGTCCCGGGCCGCAATCGAGAGTCGGCGCGGTGATCCTTCCGTTCTTGGGAATGCGTTCGATCGGCGGACGCACTCCTGACGACCAGAAGCAGCACAGGTGGCAAACTGGACCGCGATGGATAATTATCAGAAGGCCGGGTGTTCGCGTTCTCTCCGCCGAGTCCGCTCGCGATCCTGGTCGTCACGCTCAAGGATGATCGCGCAGAATGAGGCATATCCCAATCGCTCTCAGGAGTCCCACCGCTGATCGAGGGAGGCAGGACTGTTTCCTGCGTCCTTTCCCGCGGATGTCCGTCACCTGTCGGGACCGAGATGGCTCTGCAGACACCGATCACAGTTCTAGGGAAAGAGGATTCCGTCCGATGCACCTCGATCCACGAATAGAAATGTCAACCGGTGTTCGCACGGACATACCCACACCGGGCGATTGGCATATAGCGTGCGACTCCGTTCTCTCGAAAAACTCGGAGCAGCGTGGAGAGAGGGTGCTTCGACGGAAGCATGATATGACGGCAAATGTTTATGCAATGATATCGCCGCTCGAATCGCCTGTCAGAAGCCAGGAATAGGACCCACGGCGACACAAGCTCTTTCTCCCATGGTCATCATGCAGGGACCGTGACTCCCCCCCCCCCCCCAAGCCGCTAAGACCATCTTCCTTGGAAAGTTTTCCTCAGCATTCAACAGATGTACGTTCTAGCCCTGGTATTCGCCCGCCGTAATTGACCACAACTTGACGAGGGGCTACCTCGAAACTTGAATGGACGAGGGAATCTGACGCCGGAGGGAGAGATCGCTCCCCCAGAGACGTCTCCATTCCTCGTCATTCGTCCACAGCCAGGATCATCCCGAAAAGGGGGAAACTCGAGGAGCCCCAGCGCCCTGTTTCTCCTCCAACTTCATGACGTACAACAATCCGTCGTCAATGAACTTGCGCCGAGCTCACCTCAGACGACTGCAGTACCGAGCAAAGGACAACTCTTTCCTAATGCAATGAGGCCAACCGGGGTCCGGGTCGCTAACTCGGCGCAGGTGCCGGGAAGGGCACACGCCTCTTGGACTCTCACCCGAAAGAAAGCTACGGAAATTCGCGGGAAACTGAACTCGGACTGTGAAACACTTCTTGCCGGGACTGAGAACGGTCATCGCCATGGGAATAAACAGCTATTTCGAGCTCGTCCGGTGCGTTGTCGAGAGATTTCGGGATCCTCGTGCGGTCTCAACATTCCGAAAACTGGCTTGATGACCGGGGGAGGAGGGGAATCCCGATTTCTCCGGCAGATTCATCTCGTTTGCCCGCGTCCCGTACAGCGCGATGCAATCGATGAGCATTTGCCGCAGCCGCGATGAAACACAGGGACATGTTACCAATTTACTGAGTTCTGAAACAATTTCCCGAGTTTCGATACGACTGAAACGCCAGGAATTACTTCCAACTGAGGAGAATACAGGGTTCCCGCCCTGGCGCCCCGGTGACTCGTTATGTCAGGGAGCTTGCGGCGGCTACTCCACACAAAGGGCCCCACTGTCGGTCACACAGGCAATGAACTTCATAAAAGACGCGAAAAACGAACGCTCAGTGAACGTGGTGGGGAGAGATAAGCCCTGAGCGGAAGTTGCACTTTCGTTCTGCCGCGGTCGATCTGTCTCTTCCTCCGCGAAGAGTACTTCCGTGGCCTGAGGCTTCAAGGTTGGGGTCAACACCAATTCTATTGATTCCAACTGGGCTCGAGCCTTTGTTGACTTCGCTTGTAAAGGATCCACGTCTTTCGCACCCGACAAAAGCAAACAGAAGCTCCCGAGTTTCTCCCTTTCGTTCCTCTCTTTCTTCTCGGTTGCGTGGAGGTCCGCTTCAAGTATTCTGAGAGAGAAAAACCTCCCAATCAACGGTGACCAGAAGGTGCAAAACAGGATGTGACCAGGATATCCACACGGAACTTCGTCATGGCCCACCTTCCTGACGAACCGGTGATCGTTCGAGCGGGAAATAGGTCCACGGAGCTCTCAGCGCCCGGAAGAATCTCGCGGCTTTCGCGAGACGAGCAGCTGATGCCGAGCACGAGTCAGGCGTTTGAATGTTGGCGTCGCTCGAAGCTCCAACCTCGAATTCGGATGTTTTCCTTTCCGGCGTTCAGGGCAGGCAACTCCCTCTGTGAAATATGTCTCCTCGGGGATCCATTACTTCGTTCGGAGTAAGGAGCTGGAGGGCACCGAGGAAAAGACGGAGCGAGCGGGGGAGCGGAGAGACCGAGGAAGCGGGTGGGAGGGAAAGCGAGGGGAGAGAGAAATCCGGTAAAAATAGAGCACCGGCCGATCATCGAAACCTGATATGCCTCAGCCAACAGTGTGTGATCGCCTTGTTGAAATTATATGAGCCGGAGCTCAGATCCAGCGGCGAATAAATTGCCTGCAGCCATTGTATTCCGGGAGCTAGTTCCGTGCGCATTCGAATCGGTGATTCAGGAGATTCAGAGCGTTTTCTGGGAAGTGTCTGCGTTGGAAAAAGGCCACAAGTCTCTTGGGCCTGGGATTGTTCGAGTCTTTTCATGATCGTCGACGTTGGCGCCCCGTCGGGATTCGCATTGAGAGAACGGTTGCGGACAGGTTCATCGGCTGGGGTCACCGATATCAAGAATGCTTCAAAATCTGCTGAAGGAGGATTCTCTTCGAGCGTGGGGTGATCTGAATACGAATCCAGAGGCTTCTCCCAAGTTGAAGGAGCGAGATCGATTGAAGTGAGAAATTTCGCTTCAGTTATGCAGTAGTCTTCGGACCACCCTGAGTTCCACTTCCCTTGCCTGAACAGACTGAGAACGCAACGTTCGCTTCAATACGTCGACGATTTCGAGGATTTTTTCTTGGTGTCCTGTCCAAAACGCTCCGTGTCGAGGTTTCAAAGGGGGTGGACGATCATGCGTTTTGCAGGAACTCTACATCTAGTCACTGAAGAGCCACATCGCTAGCCGCGGTTGAAGACTTGCGGGGAACCAGGAAACTCGCCGTCTTCCTCGAGCAGCATCTCAAGCGAATTCAGCATACGTTGTACTTGCCGAATCACAGTCGAGGCTCTGACGTTGATGGAATCTGCATCTGGTCGTACATTTCCCATGCGAAAAAATTCCTCCGGAGGGAGACGAGGGGAACCTCAGTCGGGATTCCCGCCTCTCACCGCGAGGGAGTGTTTTCGATCATCGTGAGGGGAACTTCTTGGGCACGTGAACGAGAGTCACCTCCAGTTCTCAAGGTCAAGACATTCGATGTTGAGTGTTATAAATGAGCGCAAACGCGTCAAGATGAGGAACAGTCGGAGTTGGGTCGGAACTTGCGTTCCATGCTACATGAACAAAGTTCCGGTTCCTTCGGGTGCAACCAGTTACAAGAGGCAGTTCGGCGAGGGCCGGAATCGTCTCGACGCGAGCCGTGGAGGAATCCCCGTGGGAAAAAAACAAGTCGCTAGCAGTTCCAGAGCTTCGAGGGCCAGGGCTGGTTCAGTCTCCCTGATGGCGCTCAGAATACCGGCAACTGTCTGATACATGCTTGGTCATTCCTACTGGAGGTTTGTTCGTATGTTCTCCGCCGAAAATGTGTTTCGACAATGTACACAAGCACGGAAATCGGCCAGAACGCAACCCTGGTTCAAACGAAGCTCGCATAGCTCCATGCTGGCGCCGCCATCGGAGATTAGCATCAGCCGTCGGATCCGTAAACGACATGCGAGTTCAACGAGCAGACGTCGAGGTCGCTGGTTTTTCTCCCAAGCGCGATTTTCACGAGGCGGCAAAGAGTTTCGGAATTCCTGAAGGAGAAGGATGCGATGCGAGTACGGATTGACATCCATATCTGTCACTCGCAGCGAGCTCAGCGGCTCCACGTTCCCATTTATAAACATTTCCCGTCTTTTGTACACACCGAGCCGACATTCGAACTGCGGCTATGATTTTTTTCCTCGATCCATCAAGAAAATAAGTATTGCCCCGTATTCCTGCTGTGCATGAGATGTATCGTAGCTCCGTATACTCCATCGGCCGCGAGAAATACGGATGACCCAGATGAGCCGACGTAGTTTTGGACGAGAATGTCCAGAGAAGTCGCGCGAGCCCATGCAGAAAAACGCAGGACGGCTGTTGAGCAAAACGCCGAGTATGGCACCCGCGAGAAATCGCAGAGAGACGCAGCGAATGCCGGGGGCTCTCGGATATCGTCCGTGGGGATTGCGCAATGGAGCTCATATGAAGACGGATGCATTCGTCGCGGGTACAGCTCACTCCCGTGCTCCGAATGGACCGTCCCCCCCTAACGTCGCACGTACTACGCTGAACATCGTGAGTATCGATGGGCTCCAACTTTCAAGCCCACTTCCGGGAAGCCCATCTATGAACAGCGAACCGCTCCCGACCCAGCTGATGCAAACGATCTTTCCTTGCCTCCCGTGAACTTCCATGGCCAGATCATTCGCTCTCCTGCGGTACTCTACGCCATTCGATCAAGTCACCGACTCCTCCTCTCCCCCGTCGTCGACCGCTACATACTTCCAACCTGAGACCAACTCTGAGAATCTCGGGGTCGGCCTTCCCTCAGAACGAAGGCACGCATGGGTACGGTAGATGTAGCTCACGGACGGAAAAGCTCGACCTCCAGAAATTCTCGATAGGGCCGGTTTCGACTGGTCCCGTCTGTTCAGCTAAAGCCTTGTAAGCCAAGAACCGAGCCGAGACTTAGGGACAGAGTCACCCGCACGAGAAGTCCTCACTGGAAGGACATGAGCCTCTGTCCTCTATTCATTAGGGGGACAAGTTCTGGAGCCTTTCTGCCTGCGTTCGCTGACTCGTCTCGCCCGTATCATCGTCCTTAGCTCGTCTCTTCCAACCTGCTGCTATACACTTTCATTCTTTCCGTATTCCACCGTTTCCGTCTTCCTCTACTCGTCGTCTCCCTTGGCCTCCTTTTCTCCATGGTTCTGGTTCTCTCCATACCTCTCCACGGAAATCTTTAGGGTAGGAAACTGCTGGAACGAGCAGACCGAGCCGAAGTGGGATCTCAGCAAACGAGGTAGGGAAGATTCTGTTCAAGCAACTTTCATTCAGGGGCCAGATAAGCCGTACAACCTGCAAAGAGGACCCACCCAGTAGCGTAACAAGGCCACGCCGACCGGGCCTGGAGCAAAGAAAGGGTCTGCCCAGAATCAAGTGAAAAATGTCCGCGACACCAAAACCTTCATTCAGATGTTCCGGATGCTGGAATCAGGATTCAGCGGAAGTTCCAGCCCTCTGTCGCGGATTTCAGCTTGAAACTGATGACATTGAAGTGAAACGTAGATTCGAGAGCAGCTTCACTGAAAAAACCGAGTTTCCAGGCAGCGCGTTGCAGTAGACGGTCAATGCTCATCGGGAAGGGTCGAGAGTGGCCACGCCTCTGTTTCAGACTCCCCGCTGCGTCTTAACCGGCCAAGTTGGTGGATGCAGATGACAACGTTCCGATGAGGTTCGTGGAAAACATGCCTTCCATTGTCCCTCTCGAGATGGGGTTCAGGCACGTGAATCGAAAAACCTACCGATTACATATCGAACATGGAGCACGAGACAACAGCAGGGGATTCCAGAGATAATGCTCCAGAAATATGAATCTCGTTTGTGGCTACATTTCTGAGGATTATAGTTTGGGACCCGCGATGCTATGCCATCGCCAAAAAGAAACAACCCAAATTTTTGATTTTTTTGATTTTGAACAGATGAAGCTAATGCATGAACGAACGGAGGAATTCCTTCGCATGCCTCGGAAAAGGCATATAATCGTGCGGGCGCTGGATTCAACGACTTCTCGCCGCTTCCACGGATCCCGGCGACAACACGCCAGTGCTCCTCCGCCGATGACACCCCTGGGCATCGCCACGAGCGAGGGATTGCACCCTACAGCACAAGATGACCCAGCACTCCTTCTCCATATTTCTCAAATCCCATATACAGAAGGTTTAGACACGCCAATGAGACGATCCGGGGCCCTGCGTACGAGGAACTCATCCTTCGGACCGCGTTTGAAGGAGTATCATCATCCTCGAGGCGCTCCCGTGGAGCACCTCCCAAGCGCAACTGAACGTTCCTAGGCGAGGCAAACTCGGGTTCTTCTAGGCGGGGAGATTACACGATTTGGGGAAACGGCAAGCTACGAGAACATGATCCCGCGCACAGGCGATCCTGAGCGAGATTCTTTTGTGGAGAGCCGTCGAGGAAAGAAACTCGTACCCTATCGGGCGACTTCGATTGGGAAGTGGGAACGAGAGGGTTTGCAGGCCTCCGCAGAGAGGAGGCGAGACAACCTCGCTGCCAGAAGCAAGGTCAACAACAGACGGTGAGAGCAGAGTGGGAGAACTGATATAATTCAACTCGGGTCTAATTATTGAACGAATGCGGTCGGAAGCAAATGGAAAATGTAATGGAGCTGCCAGCTGCCGGCATAACTTCATACACACGGCTGCATTCTCCCCACAAGTAGAGCGTCTGTCCCGTCTCTCAGCATCTGATACACACCGCGCACAGATGATACCGAGAAAGCCGATATCGAGAAAGTCGTTTACGTTTTCAACTGCATCAGCCTCTGATTGGGTCTACCGCTACTTTGGACTCCACGTCTCCCCGCGAGTGTTCGGCACTGTGCACGGCGGTGAACAAGGCGCTTTCCTCCGATGAGCTCCCGTTCCGCAACGATGTGGTCCATTTATCAGAATGTACTCAGGTTTTACGTGACGATGCCGAGAGAAGAGAACATCACCGGAGTGATCAAGAGCCCGGAGTCTTTCTTCCGGCCGGAAGGGTTCGGACGCGGTCTCTGCACAACACGAACGGCGAGATCAATCGATACGCAACGCACACTCGTGCCGCCGCGACGTTCCTTCGCGTGCTCGACACGCAGCGTGCATTTCTCGCATGTCCTCCGCTCCATCTTCGTCAGGCATCTCGGGAGATGGCCACCAGGAAGCGTCAGGTATCTCTTTACCGCGGATTGCATCAAGGCCGCGATAGAATACATCGAGGACCATCACAAGGCCGTAATAATCGTCGCGAACTGTTACACCCACACAACGGTCAGCTACGCGTTCCGTTGTCTCTCCACCGAAGTCTCTGTTGTAGAGGGCCCTCCGTATAACGCGATCGTCATCCGAAAGCTCGCCTACTCCTCCTCGCCAGTCTGGCGCCCGCTCCTTTCGAAGCGAGGGTTGGCGTATGTGCCCGCGGTTGTTCGTACACTCATTAAAATAAACCCTGCTGGCGATGGGACATAACCGGGGGTCGGCCATCCAGTCGCAATTTCTTCAAAACTTGAACTTCGGGAAAGAATGTGATCTAGTCCGCGGGGGGGGGGGGGGAGGCATCACTAGCGGCGCGGGCAAAGTTGACCGCGTGACCGATCCGAGCGAAGTTGGCATCCGCTCGGCGTCCAATGTGAGCGAGCACACACAACTTTGAACGGAGCTCACTGATCATCGACATGCCTATAGGCGCACAGTTGCCTCGTTCGCTCCAATCGGACTCCGCTCGAACTGCCTGAACCCTAACAAACAGCAAACCAAAGAGCTCATCTGTACCGTTTCCTTGAGATGTGAGTCCATAACTCCCACAGTTCATTCGATGCTGAGTGATCTCTTCTCCGAACGGGATCGGCGACATGGCGGAGCGGGCCCTTGTGGAGGCCACACATTCCTCGGAGTCGGCCGATCCGATATCCCAGCAAAACCTGTTCGAGAACCTGACAGGACAGCGACCGCAGAGAGCAGAACCGAGTGCTGGTCGAACGCCGGCCAGTGTCGCGCTATTTTCCAGATCAGCTGAGAACGTTGTCCGCCGTGGAGTCTCGGGTCCGATTAGAAAGGATCCGAGTCGGGCCCTGGATGATTATTTTGAGGTGCAGACGCATTCTGCAGGTTTTTGTTGTCGGCTCTCTCTCGCCACGGTTCCGAGGCGGCGGCCTTGGCCCCCAGGCCACGCAAACCACAAACATTCTCGAGAGTCCAATCTATTTTGTGAAAACTGTTCTGATTTCTCTCTTGTCGTTTCTCCCCCGAGCCGTCTCGTAGGAATTTCCATCGTCAATCAGACTTGTCGTGAGGTTCGTATGCCTCGCATGGAGAAAGACGGCCCATGGAAATAAAGTCGAGGAAATGAAGAGGTTCCCCCGTTCGGAAGCCGGGCAGGAGCGGGGGCGATCAAATTGAATTTTGCGCATTTTCCTTTGGTTCATTATCGCCTTACAGATTGTCTCCGAATGGGTCCGCGAGTGGATTTGGAAAATGATTGTCGAAAGCGATTTCGGCATCGAATTCGACGGCCGTTCCAATGACTAATGATGCAGCCGGTCGCTATCCCTCCTCTCACATATACACATCCTCTCTCGTTCGCTGTATGTCGCTTCCTCGCACAGATTGTAGGGTCCACCCGATGGGAGGACATTGCTACACTCATCCTTTATGGTTGCAGTTAATGGCTTTTCATTCCGGCTTTCCTCTCTGCTGCCTAGCTGGACATTTCGCTCAGAAGACACGGATCTTGAGACCGGGTCGTGGACGCCAACGACAATACCATCCAACTAGAAATGGTTTTTCTATGTGGCTCGTGACCAGCGCGCTTCCAAACCCATTGTCGCTGGCTCCATCACGATTCGTCGTTGTGGGGTCGATCGAAGCGATGTCAAACGGCCTCGAGCTTTGACCGCTGGTCGCCAGCCGGCTCTCCGAACGTCGATTCCTTTGTTGACGAATTCCATTAGGATTCGATCTTAATTGGGAAGCTTCCTATTTGCAATTCAGGCTCCGCTCGGCCGGGAATAACCTCTCGACAGCTGGATGTCCGGTCAGCAGCTCTGTGCTCGTTGTCAAGTCGAGTCAATAAACCCAAGTTGCGTCCACACCGGTTTGGAACACAGTCGCGGTCCGAAAACATTGAACTCCCCCGCCGGGAAAGAGCGCCCCCTGAGGTCAGGGATTCCGATTCCTCCAGACGAACCGGAGGACGTTCCCAGGTTAGGGCGGCAGGGAGGGGGGGAAGGGGGGAGGACTCCTGCTGCCGCTCTTGGAAACAGTGAAGCTCACCGGAATTCCAGGGGGTTGGACGATGCCGCAAAGCGGTAGGGTTTCCGGCGCACAGCAGCTCTAGTATGAGCTCGTAGCGTTGCATGCGAATAACTCTGGCAACCCGACACGACGTGAGACCATAATCAGCTCATCTGAAAAGACTCTCCTCGGTATTAGGATGATTATAATGATCATCACCGCAATTCAAGGACCGACCGGACAGTGTAATTCGGGGCAGCCAGGAGCGTTGAAATGCAGAACGAGTTCGCAATCTGGGCGCCGTCCGCGCACGTTCTCCGCCGGCAGCCTTCACAGACTGTTGGGAGGCGTGAGGAAGCGCGAACGGAACGGGCGATGAGGTGAGCAGCTGAACAAAACAAGAGCAGCTCCAGCACTATCCCTGGGCTGAGGGTAATGCGAACGAGGCGGCAACTACCTGAGCTCGGATCGGATATATGGTTCTCGTGATGGAGGTGAAAGCTTTGCAACGAGTAAGACGCAGTGAACTCGGTGGGGGGACCCCGACGGGTCGGAAACCTCTCAAGTATCTGTCGATTCCCCTGCACTTCATCGGAGCGCGATCGGATCTTTGCTGCACGAGGAGGCCTCCTGAATGGAAACTCGGGCACAACGTTCCTGCGGAATTCGACCCGCCCCTCTTCTGCGGTGTTCATCTGTTGCGTCGAGCTGTTTCGCGCCTCCTACTTCCCATGTGTTCGGTATCTCGCCGACTCGGTTCGGCCATGTTTTAGAGTTTACGAAGACTGGCGTTTCCGAGTCTGAGCCTGCACTGCATATTCTTTCGAGCGATCCCAGCGAGTTTCTAATCCAAAGTTTGAAGCAGCGAGGTGAGTTGGCGCATCCACATGTTTTCGGCTGGTTAACTTCGATGCTTCTCGGCCAGTTGCTGGGTGGACGGGGATTCGACGAACCATTCTGCATCCGTCATGGAGTTCCGTCTGGAAAAAAAACTCTTACAAAGGACAACTGGAGATACAGATTCAAGATCAGTTTGGGTTGTTGTTTTTGCGGAGTGTCGAAACCTCACTCTCCTCTCAACTCCCTCGGACCATGACGTCCATACGAAGTGGATGACGACTCCGGGTCGTCTTTGATGATGACGTTTCCACAAACTGCAAGCGATCAATACAACTCTCCTCGAATTCTGCCGGAGAAGCTGATCCAATGGATTCGAACTGGCTCGACGCGCCTGTAGTGCCTCGTGTTCAGCGTCTAATCAGAAGGCGCTTCCGTTTCGGCGAATTCAGAGCCGATTCGAGCAAGTCCCGAAAAGGTTGTGCTCAGACTGATCAGACACTGTTTCGTCTAACTTTTGCCCATCTTGCCCGGCTCCCGCACTTTGCTTATCCTCGCCGGAGCTCAATGCCTATTTGGCCTAGTTCTGTTGGTCAAACTTCCAGTCTCTAATTATAACACACAAGCGACGACGAGGGATGGACTGGTGCTCATGATTCGTCGGCTTTTCCCACATGGATTACGAGCAATTGGGGGGAGGGCTCCGTGAACGCCCGGTGATTGATGTACCGCGTGAATGACCACCAGATTTCGTGTGCATCATTTCCTGCGGTTTTGCCCAGACAGAAAATTGATTGGCATCTAAAAGTGTAGCTGTCGTCGCACCGAGGCGCGTAATAACCTCCGTTAGGATCGGAACCGCCGGGAATCACCATCAAAACTGAAACAGGAGGTATCTCCAGGCAGGGCCGATTAGATATGCAGTTTCCCCTCCTCCCTCCGACGCGATATTCACTGGGACGGCGCGCTGTCCTCTGGGAGTTCGGCGAGCTCAGCCCGCGCGAGTGAGTTTCACTTGATCGCGATCTCTGGATCATTGCGAAAGAGATCAGAAGACGGATGAGCCATGAAAGCTCTACTCGGCCCCGCTTCCTCCCCCTCTGCCGGATCGCTGCAGTTTGTGTTTCACAGGTGTGAGAGAGCAGTCTCCCTCGCATATTCCGCCTCTGTGAAGCTGTTCTGGAACGTATCGAAGCGTGTGCGTGTCGGATCTCGCTCGTGTCAACTTGCTGCAACCCAAGGGCAGTCATTTCCTATAATCGATTTGGTCCGTCTGAAGGTTGACAGAATTTTCTCCGATTTCTCGTCACACTGCTGACCCTACCTGAGTCCAGTTCTGGGTGCTCATCGTTGCACTCATGCCCAGTCTTAGTCCGGAAGATCGGAGTGTGGAGGCGGAAGGGTTTCGCTCACCGTCAGCGGATGAGCACCCTGAATGTGCTCCGGATCCAGGGGGTGCGACGCTGGCGGATCGACTGCTGCGACCGCTGAGGCGATTTTCGTCATGGCTGCAACGGTGTTTGCAGAGTCGAGCTGAAAGAGCGGAACGGTGATTCTCGAGCTCAGCCGTTTCCTCTGTTTGGGATGATACGGCAACGAACGGTGGGTAGGTCGCTATCCATATGGGGAGAGATACTGGCCTTCTCCACCCGGTCCTGGAAACGTGTTTGCATCCATCGCTGTCAGACAGGACGCCAGATTCCGTGAAGTCCCCGTTATGGATGGTTATGAGTCGACTCCTACCCAAACACCGCGACCCTCCCTCTGAGTCAATACTGGGAGCGTGGATTCCGCAGGCCCAGATCGAACTGAGCCGGGATCGCTTTCCGCTCGTATCCTTCCGTTGCGAAAACTCCTGACGAGGAGTTTGGCGAAACCCGATGATGATGATGGTAAATCTTGTGAACCAGTAGTTTCCCACTTGATACGTCGGCTCAACGGATGTAAAGAGTCTCCTCCGGATTTGATTTCATCATGATCCAATTAGCGAGGATCGAACACAAGACACGCAACCCGCGTCGTTGATCCGAGCAAGTCCCTGAAAGCTTCGGAGGGAGTTGCCGCCGCATTGATAGGCATCGGAAGGTTATTGCGCGTCGTGGAATCGCTCCCATCTCCCAGATAGAAATTTGGCTCTCGAACGCTGTGCGCCCTAACCCGAGAAGGAGCCTGCTTGAGTACACCAGATGCAACTGAATAGCGGTGTACCGTGGGGGGGGGGGGGGGGGGGGGGGCGAAGAGGAGCCACGTTCTCTTCTGACCCGACGCTTTCTGCACCCAGAACGCTCGCTCCGGATGTCACGCTTCCCGTCACCGTTGGAAAGCGTCCGAACGCTCTGAGAGCTGATCTGAAATTCTGTTGGAAAATTCCAGCGACGATCCGTTTGGCTCAGAAGATGGGTCCGTGTGGCCGCGGGTAACGAGGGAGACCGGGAGACCTTGATGTGTTCCCGCTTCCGTTGTGTGAGTCCAGGGACAACAATGCCGATCGCGGTCCAGCGGGCGACATCGTGGCTCCCGAAAAGTAGGAACGATCTTTCGCTGGGTCCTAGTCAGCAGAAAGACGACAGGAAGGAAGAGATCAGTTCTGAACATATCGTGTGTGCTCTGTGCAATCGGTAAACTTCGAGGAATTCGGCCATTACGAGAGCCAGGACGCGTGATGGCCTGCCATCACCGATGTCCGACTGTACGTCCATCGGCCTGCTTGCCCGGCCGGCACGCCTATCCGTTAGCCCGCGAAGCGGCATTGCTTATATGTGCACATGCCGTGATACGCTGCGTATGCAAGGAATGTCATTAATGAAGGACGCGAGCCTCGCGCAGCGGCGTATCTCCACTCAATGACCTAAATCAGCTAACAGCAGGCCGCGACTCGGATCCACTTCGAGGGAGCTCCGGTGAAAAGTGTCCAGCTGTTACATCGAAGCGACGGAGGATCCGCTCCCAGCGTTTTTCCCTCCGTCGATCCTCATTGACAGGTCTGGGAACAGATCCCGAGAGGAGAGGAACAGATCGCATCCATGCATCGCGCCTCGATCGAATACAGCTCGTCCCGAATGAATTCTATCTTGCATCGGGAACCCCTGAGGCGAGCGTCAAGAGACGATGCCCCCGCCGGTATCGAGCTTTGCCGCGATCAAGCCAATTGAAGAGCGGAGTCGACTTTCTACGAGACCGAGATCATCGTATCGGAGCCACGCTGTCGTGGCTGCGCTCATCGCCAATGTATCCGATTGCACTATTAGCTCCCCGAGATTACGTTTGGTGCTGAGGAGGTCTCTGCGGAGCATTCCGACGGAAACGGCTGCATGGCAACCTTTGCTCTGACGATCATTATCTTAACATCAATGATGAATAATCGACATCGACGAAAACTCTGTGATACCTGGGGTGGAGGCAGAACTCTCCGAGATGAACAATCTTCTGACATTCGTCGCTTCGTGTCCTGGTGGAAGTTAGCAATTCACACCGGAGCGAGCTTTTCCAATGAAAAAATATCACGATCCCGGGGAGTCGAAATGGTGATTTCGAGCTAGCATTAGTTGCTTTCCAGACATTGAGCGACGTCTTCGCCGAGCGATCGTTACGAGTGCGCGTAAAACCGCCTAGAGGCTTCCGTGATGTAGGTCAGAAACCTCAACTTTCATGGTGACAAGTCAGGTTTCTGTGAAAGGGGAGGGCAGTTGGCTTGAGCGCTCTCAGGCTCCTCCCCGTTACCACCGCTCACAAGCCGCCACGCTCGAGGCCGCTTTGATCTATTCGGCGCGCACGGACTCACCAAATGCACTCGCTGCGACCGGAGATCCATCGTGATATCCACCGACGCTGAGCTGGAAAACACGGAAACCAGCTCAGTACGATCGCGGGAGCGTCTCGGAAACGAGCGCGGGCTCGGTAGGAGGTTCTCTCGACCACTTCTCCAGGTCTGCATGATCGATCGACAAACCCCGCGATCACCGAGGGGCCCGCTCGGTGCTCCGGTGTGGGATCCATATCGGGACTGCTAAAACAAGTTTTCCTCCCGCGTACTTGCTCGCGATCCTCGCCCGTGAGCGTGTCCGGTTCTCTGTCGATCCAAAATACACTAAGCCGAGTTAGAAGGCGCAGGGATAGAGCTGGCCGAGAGCCGGCTTGATTGGCTACCGGAAGGTGCGGTCCCGTTTACTCTTATCGTTCGTCTTCTCAGTAATGGGTTCGATGGGTCTGTAAGTGACACCCCGATAGAACGGTGTTCGTGTTATCGTAGGAAGCCTCGGACACCGTTGATTGTGACGGTTTTTTTTTTGCCCCCGAAATTTATCGTGCTCTGCGGCTGGCCGTTTGTTTTTCTGTTTCGAGAACTTTTCGCGACTCGTGGTGACCCCCGACCCGATCTCTCCCCGACGCTTTCGTTCGACGTCGATGACAGACAGAGATCGAGTGATTACTAACCGTTCGTGCCGCCGTGCGAAAGTGCGGAGAATTGATTTCGGAAGGAGAGAACGGTGACACCGAGGGAATCTATGCAGCCGCGGAGGCAATTCCTTCCTCTGGGAACTCACCCGCCGGGAGTGTTCTCCTCCAGGAGCCGCGGCGATATCGAGCGGTCTCGCACTCGAACTCAAATCATTCCTGCCGCGCGGCGCGGGAGAAAAAAATGTCCCGAGTGAGCAACTGTCGAACCTGTTTGCTCTAACCACAGTTCTCAATGCGACGTTGGCTGTAGGTCTCGTTAGTTTTTAGCTGAGGTAAAGTGTTCCGTGACGGGTCTGAACGTCTCGAGCCTCCTTGAGGACTTGGAGCACTCGAGACGGAGTTGGATCGAGTCAAAGTCGCTACTACGATAGACATATTACGTCGGCTGGGACCGAACGCGACTGCCTGGGGCTGCTTCGAGCGTTTGGCCGTATGTATCTTCTTCGGCGCATTAGCATATAAATTAAAACTGTCAACCTTTTGAAGCTTAAGGAAGAGAAGAGCTGCGACTTATAGGTCAGTAAGGAGCTAGCCTTACTCGCGCTGAATTGTCAGACTGCTTATCGGCTCTGCGACGCACGGCTCAAACATCCGTCTTTTGTTCAGAGCCAACGAGGCTCGAGCCCTCCAGAAACCCGTTCGTCTATGAACTTCCACCTGTTACCTCGAAGGGGTGATGCCACAAGTGGAGCCGGGCCCCGCGTCCTCTGTCAAGAAGATAATGCAGTTCTGTACACGGTGAGGCATAGACTCCGGGAGACGGTGTACCGCAGATCAAGCTGTTGTTCCGGGCTAGTTTGATTAATAACAATATCAACTAATGAACTACAGGCGCCATCGTCTTGTGTGGCCTCCGTATCTAGGTGAAGGCTGAACAGAGCTTGCCAAGGCTCTCGCTGACGAACTTCTGGCCCCGGAGCGACATCATCCGCTGTCCGCACGGGAGCTCCTGAGACAAAACGCTGACTCGTAATAAATTCAGGAGAGACTCCGGAAGGAGATCCGGGAACAGGTTCGAGGGAGCCGAATGGTGGAGGGAAGGACGCCCGGTAAATGGAGGAAGGAACCGAACGAGCTCCGCGTTCCTTCGTAGGTTGCTCCGTTCTGCGGCCACAGCCTCTGCGCACGACGGCAGAATGGAGTGAAAGCCACGCGGGCGAGGCGTTAGTCGCAATTTGTCGGTAGCTCGCAACCCATTCCAGCGAGGTGGAAGACTGACTGGTATTTGCTCTCGACCTTGGTGGTGCTGGTAGTGCGTTCGTTCGTTGCTTGGTGGTGTCGCCTTTCTTACGCTTCGGCGGACTCGTCCCTGGCTGTCAGAGAACCCAAGGGACTCTAGGCACGGGAGAACGAGGCCGAGAGGGACACGGGGGGGGGGGGGAGGGCGACAAAGCCAGGGAAGAGTGGCTGCAACTTGTCCCGACGCTCATGTTAAGTGTTTTCGAACAAGACGAACAACTCCGCTCACCAACTCCCGATCGTCGGCCGGCCAACGGAGGCTCCTGCAACAAAACCTCATCGTATCGTGGCAAGACTCGTCGCTCTACCCATCCTGAACGTTTCCGCCGTTTGAGCGAGCACCGATCACTTGCTCGTTGCGCACCAGGCTGCCAGAGCACGCAGCATCGAGCGCCACGCGGAACGAACATAGCGGTCTTGGCCCGGAGGTCTAATGTCGCGAAACACTGCGACATCGAGACCGTCTTTCCTTAATCTTCTCTTCGACTCTCTTGGAATCTCACTCACTCGAGACCCTCGTGGTACACTCATTCTCTGCCAGGTCATCCTCGTTTCTCTGAGGTTTCCTTCCGCTGCAGGGCTTCTCTTCCAAACTGCCGATTCCCGGTCCTGCTCTCCTTCCCGTTTTCGCACGCGACATTCTCGTCGTGCTGTTCGGTTTTCTGCTGTTCCTTTCCTCGGAGTTCCTCTTCTACTCGGCTCGAAAATAGAGCTTCGTGATACCAGGATCAATTTGCGAAATCCCTGTCCATGTTTTTTCCTCTGTCGCTTTTTTTTCCGTTACTGATCCCTGTAACTCTCAATTGGTAGCTGCAGCACTGGCCCCACCAGCAAATGTTGCTTCTTTTCCTGTGTTGGCCTTTCGCCCGTAATGACAGGGATTTGTCTCTCGTGCCATTTACATTATCCATCAGGAAAGGAAAAGAAGAGACACGGCAACAGGGCAACAGGTTCGGATTTGCAACGAATGAATCGTCTGGAACAAAAAGTGGCATTCCTGCAACTCCATTCCCTCGACAACATTTTTCAACCGGGACAGCGATGCGCCGAACTTGGTCCGAGTCTCCTCGATAACGGGGGCTGTGCTCTCCCTCTCGAGCGGTGTGCGTGAGATGTCGGGGAACACAGGAATGGGAGAGGGGGAATATTGCGACACACAAAGCTGAGGGACGCATGCCTCTATTCGAACGGAAGCGTGTGACTCTGCGAGAAAGCCTTCTCGATCATGTGACTTTATTTAATCATGGCTCGATACGATCGCTAATCATGGCTTGTGAGCGGCCCTGGCGATGACTTCGATGAATGGATACCGGAAAAATGAGATCGGTTGAAACTTCCACATCAACCGTGTTAGGAAGGAATTCTCCTTTTATAGCCGCCCATGAGCACCTCGTATACGAGAGATGAGAATGATTCGGATTCGACGATTCGTGTCCGAGCGGGTTCCGCGACGGATCCGAAATCACACACAGATACATGCTGCACTCTTTAGGGACCTTCTGCAGAATAGATTCCACATTGCTGTGCCTTGTGCATTCTCGGTCCACTCGAGATTCCCCTGGTCTGACTGCTGATCCTTTGAGCTTCTCCACTCCTGTAACCTCCATGTTCGGCCGTTCAGTTGTTTCCAAAGATATCATCTCTTCGGCGAGCATCGTTCTCCGCGTGGTTTCGTCAAACTTTGCCCACTCGTACATTCGTGCTCAACGGAGATACGTGGACTTGAATCGATAGTACGCAGCAACTTTTCCCTCGGGGTCACCGGGAGTTTCCTCCGCATCGCAGCCATGCAATCCTCGCGTCGGTTGCCCCCCACATCCAGAGGCTGGGAGTCTCCGAGATCCCCGCCGGGTCCGGCTCAATGAGCGGATCCAGATTCGAACAAAGTCTGTGAATCCATTCGAGCCGGGGTCTGTTCCGGGTCAGCCTGACCACAGGCGAAACCGCGAGTTCGGACTCGGGTTGGGAACCGGGTTCCAGGAGCCGTTACTGAGTGTGGGCCCCCGCGGACTTCATGTGAGGGATCATGAGTAGACACCAATTTTCGAGTCTAGAAAATTCAGAAAATGATTCCCGACACGAAAATCAATTCCCGATTCGAGAACTGATTGACCCGACGCCGAAGCGTCTGACGCGTCGCAGAAGACTCGAAATACTCGAATTGCCGACTCGAGAACTCATTTTTGAGTTGGATCATAATTTCAAAGTCGGGGACTCATTTTCAGGATTCGAAAATTAATGTCCAATCGTGAGTTGAATGTATCACAGCTGGAAGATCCAAATTATATGATCCGATGAAGCAACCCCTCGGTCTTTGTACCCTTGAGGCCCCGTTTCTTACCTCAACCTCCTAGGATCTGGAGGCAGCCACGCAACAAGTTGGAAAATAATTGAATTCTTCAATTCAATCCGCTCGGAGACCGTCCACAAAAACGCCCACCTGTGCGAATAATCGCTTGGGAAACACGCCTTGAACTCTCCAGGAAAAAAAACGGAGGAAGCTGAACGAAAACGTTGAATACTCCCGAATGCTCCTTCCTTGTTGGTTCCGAGTTCTGTTTGGCTTCACAGGCTCTGGGGAAACGACTCCGGGCCCCGACACGAGATCCACGAGTGAGGACTTGGGTAGATTTTACGACGGTGATCAACGAGGATGCTCCGTTGAGCAACGTTGATCGACCGGAGCACGAAAACAGTGACTTGTCGCTCAAAATATCAGAGCGCTTGACAGACTCTCTCCACCAGCTTACCTTGCGGCTCGAGGAATTTTCGCGCGCCTGTTCGATGGTCGGAACACTTCTGGTCGGTCGCTCCACTCAACGGCGGGGACCGTATGAGAGAGCGACACGAAGAGCTCCCGCGCGTCCTGTGTTTCGATTGCTGTGATTTGAACGCATGACAGGACAAAGCTCAACATTGTTTGATCGAGCCCTGTGAGCCGGGAGCGATACGTGGATGTCGAATCCTTCATCGGGTTCAATGAGGCGTTCAGCGGAAGAAGAGCTCAGAATCGGGATCTGGAAAAAAAAGACCCGAGACTCACAGCAACGGAGGACGAGCATCTCCACCACACCTTGGTACCTTCACGAATGGAACGGGCTGAGTCATCCCGACGATCCCCGATAGCGAGGAATGAGACCGTGAGATCGCCGGCTTCAAGTCGACTGGTCGGAATGATCATTCGTCCCGCGGAGTTGCCACTCAGCCACCACGCGAAGACGGTTCTCTCTCCGGAATGGGCTATTCGTGCCATCATACGAAACGTCATTTCCGAAAATCGTTACGTCATTCGAGAGTCGTTGGACACTTCAGAGCCTGTTATGGAACCGCTGGACAGAGACCCGGTGAGCAACGACGCTCGAGTCGAGCGAGAGCATCGGAAGAGTGACTATCCTGTCGAATATTTTTTTGTCGGGCCCCTGAACCCCATCGACTTGCGGCCGAACTCGCATCATTCGAGTCCACGGTCAGAAGTGGCTCTGGCGCGCAACCTGGCCGTGAATAATTGATACTTCTGCGTCTTCTAATCAGTCGGTGAATAATTCTCTGCCGTGGGGAGTTTTTCCTCCGCCGGTCGCTTTATCTGAGTGCAGCGCCCTCCCAAAGTTCAGTGGGCGATTTCGGAATCGAACAGATGGCTGCTCGTTGTAACGGATGGCTGCTGAGTCAAAAAGCAGTTGAGCCTTGAACTGAAAAAACGCAGAGGGGCGAACGAAATTTCGCTGAGTGGAGCCGAAGGCAAATTTCCGCTCCTGGCGGAGGGTCAAAGTTAAACGGTTGATTGTCTCGTTCTGAAACGTGCGGCGACAGCGAACAGATTCGAAGGGAGTGGGGCTGCAGAAAGATCTGGATGGGAAACTTCCAGCGAAGTTCGATGGTCGGCCGGCGGGTGGGTTTGTTGGCGGGATGAAGGCCGAAAAGAAACTGGGGGCGGAGCGAGAAGACGAGATAGATGAATGCGTGGCGCAGAAGAACCTTGAGCGCGAGCACTTGTGCTTAGGTGGCTATTTCAGCCGATTGATTCCCAACTTCTACTCGTTGTGCTCCGCTGCTGCCGTTTGAAGAGGCTCGAGAGGCCGACTTGTTTTTTCCGCGCGAGCGTGGACCAATTCCGAGAGACTTCCAAGCCAGCCGGCCGGCCAGCAATTCAATTCCAGCATCTCTTCCGAGAACCGAGCAAATGCTGAATGAGGTCCGTCGAGATGCAGGTTACTGTTGCACAGTCTGAGAGAGTTGCAGAATTACGCCGAGATGGGGCTGCAGCTCTGCAGGATGTGCCCTACCGGAAACTTCAGCGCACCCGGATGAGATGCCTTCGGGATGCGTCGCCCTCTCCGTGCCGGCCCCGGTCAGATCGGACAGTGTGAACGCAAAAACAAACCCGCTGAGAACGGGCCGAAACGCACGCACGTCTCGATGGTTTTTGTGGAGGAAAGGCCGCTGACCATTATCCGACACTACGTTTGGGAAGCGGAGAGACGAGATACTTACGACCTAAATGAGCAGAGGAGCCAAATAGCTGGGAACAAAGAGCAGTTCTCTGTTCGGCGTCGTTTCGGTGATCGGCTAATCTAACAACGGCTGTCTCCACCAGCACCTTCAGCATCTCTACCAACAGCAGCTGTAACACACCTGCTCCGGACTGCTTTTGGTCCTGCTGGTCCGTTGGCGACAACTGTGTCCACTTTCAGAATAATAAGCTACTCGAGCTTCGTTTACGTACCTTCGCCTGTTTCCTACTGAATTTTGCAAGGGAATTGCTTCAGTTGGTCCTTCTTGTCTAATTCTGAGTCAGAGATCACTAGGCCGTACCGCTGCCAGGCCTTTTTGCCAAGGTCCACTCATCAAGTCAATCTGACCCGAGTTTTGTATGCGGATCTTTCTTGTTCAATTAGTCAGCAGCTCTCATTTTGCTCAATTAGTCAATGGCTTCCACCATGTTAGATTGGTCCATCCTGATGATCCAAGGGTACGAAAGCATTGCCTTTCGACCGGATAGCAAGACTGGCGGGAGCGAGATCCATGAAATCCAGGAGTTCGACAACAGCTGCACTCACTGCTCGAAGCGTCGACAAACCGCGCTGAACGCGACGGGTCGCGGGTTCCACCGCCCATAGTCGTCATTTCCCGACATCCAGTTTGGGAGCGCCTGCCTCAGAGGGTTTTAGATGCTTTCAGAAGTTTTTTCGGCCATAATCCGATCTTTCGGAATGCGGAGTTTGCCTGATCAGGAAAATGATCAGAATCCGGTGAAAACCGCGTGGAGTTCGGTTACTCCTCCCCGATTTGGAGACTTGAAACGAGGATGCGATGGAGGACGAATGGGAATAAGGGGAGACCACTGCTCTTGGATGGGACCAATGGACGTTGAAAAGAGTGTGTGTAAATCTCGAGGAGCTTCTGTCGCTGTGAACAATCAAAGTGGTCGATACTGAATGGATCGGCTAAGACACTACAAGGCTGGCGTCCTGTGAACACTGCAATAGAAGTAGTCAGCGCTTCACGTTCGTTGGGCAATCCAGCTCGGAGTTAACAACTTGAGCAAAAAGAAAGAGTTCTGTGACTATGCAACGATCAGAAAGGAGCGTTTGTCAGACCGAAATGAGACGAGGGGAAGATAATCCGAGATCGTGGATTCGGAAGCGAAAACACATCAACATGCAGTAGCTACGTGGATTCCAAGGTTTTCACTGTGGACCATGCGTCGTCCTACCGGATGACACCGTCCCCGCCACGAGTCGACAAGAGAAACTCGGAGGCATGGCGAGCGGCCGAGTGCCACGAGGCCGGTACCGAAAACCTGAAGCCGCCACTCACCAAGATTTTTCATCACTTTGATTCCATAAAAGCTGTCATTCTATTCCGTGGATTCGACTTCAATGGGATAACTTTCGCCGCCGCAAAACGTCCCCACCCCGGACCACCTGCGCTGCGGAGCATTTCCTGTTCCTATTTTTGCCCACAGTTGGCAAACTGCGTAACTCAATATCGGAGCTGTACGAGGGTATGGGCTCTGGACGCCGCTGGTGGCGGCTTGCGCTCAGTTTGTGGCAGTGGTGAGAGATCTCGGAACCGGAGAAAGCGATTCGTAACCGTGATCCATTCTATCGAGTACGCGTTTTTATTCCTATATCTCGCGACTTCCTTAAGCCGCGGCAGGTCTGAACCTTGGAGATTCCGCCCGAGGGAGATTCTTGTTGAGAATTTCCGACCAGTCGCTCCGAGGAATAGAATGGATGTGAGAATATTCCTGTGCGAGCTCCGTCTCCGTTGGACTCAGTTCTCACTTCCACTTGGGTCGCTAGATTTAGGAAACCTCCCATCATCGCAAAATGTATCGAACGTGATGGAGGTCATTGCGAGACGGAATCCTCAGTCAGCATCCCATGGTCAAATGATGAGGTAAGGATTCGGAGACCTATTCCGGCCGGGCTTCGAGAAAACACGACAGGACGATCAAAGCCTTGAAGTGTGTCAGAAAACTCTTCAGAGGAGTTTCCAATCTTCGGGCAAAGGAAGACAGGCTTAGAAACAGTTCCAACCATCTAATCTCATCGGATTCGCGTGCCCTGGATCCTGTTCGAAGTCCGCATCCGTCTTGAGCTCGGAAACTACCTGAACATGGGGGAGCTCCTGTGGAACTTTTCGATCGAGATAAGAACGAGCTTCCGGAGAGAACGTTTCTTTCAGACTGTGCGGATGAGAACTGGAATCGGGAATGCAATTTTTTTTTCAGGGAAATATTTTGGGAGACTCCTCGCGTCCGTGTGGATATCATAAGACATTGTCTTTCATTGACCGCATCATCAACGCAGCGGATTGTATCTTCCGAATCCCGGGCACGAGAAGTTATAGGATGATTGCGGTAGAACGGTCACAGTCCTCTATTTTTAAGCTCGATTGATCTGTCCAACAGTATTGGGAATCCCAAAATCCAGGGGCTCTATTACAAATGCTCTGGACACGTTAAGCGGCTGCAATAACTGCTAGTGAATAAAAGCTAGTGAAAGAGGTGATTTCGGGAAAATGTCACTGCTATTGTTAAGGAAGGCGCTACTAGAGAGGAGAGCGAGCTCCGGGATGATGTCTGCTCGAGGACGAGAGCTCATACGGAAAGGGGAATCGGGAAGAAAAGGGAATATAGGAACGGAAGGGAATCATTGTTTGGATTCGAACTGCTGAACAGCCTTGAACGCTGTCAAAAATACGCAGATCTTCTGCATTTCAATTCTCCCGAGCGCTGAGAACGCGGGAATCCGAAGTCAGAGTTTTGACGTGGAAACTTCGTTCCTTGTGGCTTTGTGGCACTCAGTTATTACTTCGTCAATTTATGTAACGAATTCCGAGGCTCTGGTTTGTCCTCAATTTTCGCTCGCGATTAACCGGATGCGCTCCGGTTTTTCGAGAGGGTCACACATTTACGGGAGAAGCGCTCATACAGTTTCGGCATATACTCGAGCAATTTCAGATTGAGTCCGAGACCAAAATGTGCACCGCCCGGAAAGCTCAGAAATAGTGTGAATAACCGTTTTTCGCGATTGCCGAGAAACGCAGTGGAATCAATTGTGCAGGAAACTGCACGCCCTTATGAGCTTCTCTCGGACCGCCCCTCATTTCACTCCCAGGTCATTCAATCTATCATTTGTACCGCAAAAGTGGGCCGAATTTCGGGATTTGATGGTATGAATTGGATACGATCGGCGTATCAGACGCTTGGCTGTGAATTTCTACCGAGTCTCAAGGTCTTAGGACGTGAATTCATATGGGAATAAATGGAAGCAAATTGATGAATAGGAAAAAACAAATCTCGAAGCCATCCGAATTACGGAACTCAGCTGCCTTAGCATGAGATCGACGATTAAACAACGAGGTTTCTGCTCGAGCGATGACGAGCTATTGATCTCGTGCTAGAGACCTCAGAGTTTCGGTCAGTTTCGCACTCTCTGCCCGCATTGGAATGGCGCGCCCCTGAAACCTCAAGTAGCGCTCAGGCAAAGCGGAGCGATTTGAACTCGGGGGGTGGATGACACGCAGAAGGTTTAGAAGGATCGGTCCTGGAATCGCCCTTTCGAAGCTGAAAGGGAATCGTGACTCATCGCAACTCACCTCCCCGAGGACAACACAGCGATTACTCCGCGTTTTCACGCAAAACAAGCGGTAGTGTGAAAGACTACCACTCAAGAGATTTTTGTCAACATCCGAACTTGCCATTTCCGAGGGCCATGATGTTTCGAACGAGCCTGCGCGCTCCGGCGGACGCTGACCATCCATCTTGAGCAAAAGTTCCTCTTGAGTTCTCACTACGATACGGCCTGGAGTTCCCAACCATCGCCAAAGCCATCGTTTCGAGCACTGGTTCTATGGTTAACATGCTCGTCGTGCAAATGCCGAGGCCCGGCCCCCGCTGCCAAAACGAAACGCCACACGCGGCGGACGCTTCTCGCGAAGGCTCAGCGGAAGACCGGGTTGAGGAATCCGTGCATCTGTCGGCATGAGCCGGGCGGTCCGGAATAAACGAAATACCAAAAGTTTGCGAGAAACCGATCTTGGTCAACCGGAGAGATCACACGCCGAGAAAAACATCGTCCGTTCAGACATTCCCTGATCTGCCCATCTGCTCTCTGCGAGCATGAAAAGAAAACAGCTCGAAGATACCTTCACAATCGATACCGTATCGGACGGGTCCCGTCGAAACGAGTGACGTTCTCTGACGCTATTCCACATCTGGTCGAAGCGGCTGGTGATCGACGGGCTCGGAGAGACCGACTCTCGATCTGGAGAGACTGTTTCTACACAGTCTCATCGATTGCTACTGTGAGTTCGACGTGCTCCCATGTCAGCGTGCTCGATCTGCGGGCTCCCGTATTCGGGAGAACGGGCTGACACCCGAATCGGGGAGGACGGAAACAGCGATGCCCCCAGACCGCCAGTACCAACAAGCCGACTCCCGCTACCGAGCCGCTGCTTGAGAAGCTGGGGCAACTCTCGACAAGAACTAGTGGCTCGGGATGCAGCTCAGGATTCGTGCATGATACCCGAGCAAAGCAGCTGGAGCGAAATTTATTAAACGGAGGACGATTATAGGATTAGGTGGTGAGGAATACACGGGATGATCGCTGCGCATTTTTGCTTTATTGAGAAATATCGAAGGTTCCGACCATGGCTCGGCTCAAGGTTGTGTCGTCAGCGAGCGATCTTTCCGAAGCCTTCAGTCGCAATACTCTAGGGTTCCGGGAATAAGGTCGTCAGAGGCAGTCACGAGGCGGAATCCGTGACTTACGAACGATCCCGTCAGGTTTGGACAGACCTGCAGGCACGTTGGCTCCATTCCAAAGAACGGGAGCTCCGCCTATAGAGCTCTAGAGGTTGTTGAAAACAACGACGATAATTAC
Source organism: Phytoseiulus persimilis (assembly GCA_037576195.1). Taxonomy (NCBI): domain Eukaryota; kingdom Metazoa; phylum Arthropoda; class Arachnida; order Mesostigmata; family Phytoseiidae; genus Phytoseiulus; species Phytoseiulus persimilis. The sequence continues at coordinate 52,820,059 of CM075101.1, read as the reverse complement.
GGTTTTGATTATTACTCGAAATTGAATGGATGGAGCGATGAATGAAACAAAGAACCTGCGAGCGAGGAGAGTTTTTGACAAATGGACGAGGACAAAGGAAAACTGGGAGGGAGCGGAATTGCGCCACGGCTCTCGTGCAAAGGCCATCGACGAGGAAAAGAATTATCGGATGGAAAGCGGGCAGATCGGGGGGTGGGAGCAGCTCAGTCAATGATACATCGTTTCCCTGCCACTTTCGTTTCCTCGAGTAGCTGCACTCTTGTGCTAGCGGCGAGCCCGTTCACTTGATCTGTTGAAAGATTCCGGAGCGTAATGGTACCACTCTAGGCGGAGCTCGGTGGGGAGGAGATGTTGGATATGACGACGAGCCGGGGGGTTTCTTTATTTCATCCTCAGCCAAAAGAACATTTCTCTCGAGGGTTTCTTTGCCTACGCTAGCGTGCACGCCAGGGGCGCGTCGCTGATCACTTCGAGATATTGCGCGAGGGCCACAGTACTGGTTTGAGCTCGGTCGCTCTCAACAGCTTCTCTCCCCGGTGTTGAAACATTGACTTAGATTTTCCCAGCGTGCTCCTGCTTCCGTGTTCCTCCTTCTATCTAGAGTGCATGATCTTCGGTGAGAGTTATCTCATACTGACCAACGGGGTGGTCGAGTGGCCCATTCCCCGCGGAACTTGTCCTCCGCCTTTGGTTCTGTTGGCGGACCGACTCACGGTACCCACCCCACCTCCACGCTGGGGGCTGGGAAGGAAACTGTAGGGGGAAAGGATGATGTTCGTCGACTTTCGGGCTTTTCCGCAGGAAAGCCGTTAAACCGAGAATTTTCCAAGAACGGGGCCAACCAGAAGCATGCAAAGTGAAGCCTGGCTTCACTTCTGGCTCGAATCCCACAGCACGTGCCTGTTCCGCTCGGACGTCCTCCCAAAAGAGTCAGTTGCCCTTGGCGAGAGGGTCGTACATCCTTAATGGGCGACGTAGACCACGGGCGCCTGTCCGCAGGCTCGCTCGTCCGGTTCCCTGGCAGTCTGGTCGTGACGCTTCGAGCCGGGCCGGCTCACATCTACATACCTTTCTTGTACCCGTACGTAGATTTGCAAGCCTTTTGCCGCTCAGTATGACAGCACTTAAAATCGCTCTTACCGCTCCCACATCGCCTATCCAAGCCACCAGGCAACGAACCAACGAGCCGGTCGGGAGGGCCGCCCACCAGCGCCCTTGTTCGGATGGCTGCTTCGACGGTCCATCGGCCTCGGTCCGCTTGGCGGGCTAACTGCTTTTGTCAGATTCCCAAATTGTCGTTTTAGGACATTAGCGTTCTACTTTGCATCGACTTCAAGCCTGGTATGCCAAGCCGGTCATTGCTAAACGCTCCGCATGGCGGACTTTTTCTGATTCCTCTTTTTCCTCTCCGGAACAAACAGTTCCGAGCCGCTCCGGCGCTCTTGGAGCCAAATGTCCGTCAAAAAGCCTCAATTTCTTTTTCGTGCAGCGCTGCCCCTTCCAGCCCGGCCCCATGCGGAACCTGCGCGCCTTTGCTCGACGTAGAACGGCGATTCCCGCGCATTCCGTCCAAGGGCTTTCATGGAAAAACGTTTCCCCGGAAAACGAAACATTACTTCCTCTTTGCTCTCGACGAGTCGAGCTCGCCACGAGGCTTCCCTCGCGTCGTTATCTGCTCTGTTGGCTCGTGCCTGTTCTGCACTCGAGCTTGTTGACTTGCTCGCTTGCATGTTTCTTGCGTCGATGTCTCCTGACTGCTCCTAGGAACAAGGTACTGGACCGAGCTGGGAGCCTCCGAGAGGAGTAGTATGTGCTGTTGCTTATTTGTTTTCCAAAATGCTCCTGAGTCGGCCGGGAATTTCCGTTCGCTTCCTTTCGTCCGGCCGAACTCTGAGATCCAGCAGGATTCTGAAAGGGTGATAAATCCTGATTTCGTGCAAGCACTCCTTGTAGATGTTGCCGCTGAATCTTCACTCGGAGGGCGGTGCCTGAGCCAGTTGTCCTCTCGCGGTGACTTTCCGACAGTTTTCTCCGCTGAGACCTTCTCCTTCCCAACTGTTCGAAGGGGATTCAGAAAGTGTTTCGCACTTCCAGGCTAGACATAATGAATGGAATCAGTGTGTGCAGGCCGTTTTGTGTTGGCTTCCTCACGGTGGGCTGACTGGGGCTCGAGGGGAAAGTGGTGGAGGGAGAGTGCGGGAAAGAAGAATTCGAGACTGAGAAAGACAGACGGGCGGGGGAGCTAGCGAGCGAGCGAACGCACGATGAAAAATGGACTCGGTCCAACGTGGCTGGCGATGCTTCTGGCGCCGCTTGTGCTGTTGTTGTTGAAGGTCGTCGGAACTGCCAGGTCGGCTCGCCTCTGGCTGTGAGCTAGTTAGAAACAACGCCGCGCACTTCCGTTTCAAGAAAGCCAAGCGAAAGTCTGCCAGACAGAGAGGCAGCCGAACAGGCGGGTGGCGGAACTGGGTTCGGAGACTCACCCGCTGGAAGGAGAAAGTCGACGAGAGAGAAAGAGAGTCCAACTCGTTCCGCCGCACTCTGTCGTCTGCTCATCTTCTCTTCAACGACTTGCGTCCTCCTTCGACGGAAATACGAAGAGAAAGGAACAAGATTAAGTATCTTAGGGATTCTGCGCTCAGGAGTTTGACAGTGCTTACGGAGCCAAGGAATCGGAAAGAAGAGAGGCTGACGGATGATGGGAGTCTCCCGAGGCAGCTTGGTTTGATACGTGAAAACGTACCCGGAAACGATGTCTCTAATGTGGGACGGGCCTAACGACTTCCAGATACACGGAATCGCACACGATGGGATCTCGGTGAAAATGAGACGAATCTCTAAGAGGAGCTCCGAAAATCCTTCTAGGAATATACCATGCTGTTTTCAACATGCCTTGGCTCGTTTTGTAACTGACTCCTTCACAGTCGGCGTACCTCTGGGCTTCGCCGTGTGAGGTACGGGAAAAAAATTACGAAATCCGAGGCACAGTCATACCTCGGTTGAGTGTCGCTCCGGCTCACAGGTGTCCTTCAATCGAGGAAATCGGTAACGCAATTGATCTCCAGGCCAGGATCATCAACGGGCTCATGACGTTCATAACTCGGAAAGTGCTCGATCCCCCGCTTTTGTCAAGGTCGGAGGGAAACTGCAAGAGAACCGAGGCCGGGCGGTGTTGACCCACAAGGAAACGGCTGATAGAAAATGAGATCGGATGGAGCCGAGAGAGGAGAGATATCTGCGTGGAGGACGCTCCTCTGAAAGTCCAATTTGAAGAGGCAGTTTTGACCTAAAGTGCGGTGGAATGACGGCGGCGAATTTCCAGCTGACAATAGAGGCCGGCGGCTTGCTTGCTCCATTTGTCTGCTCAGGCGGCTGTTTGAACAGGAGTCCCCTCAAGTCTGTTCCTCCCGAGACGGTGTTTGTACGTGTCCGAAATTGAAATAAAGAGTTGTTGGATTCGTCACTGCGTTCGTGGTGACCGCCCAATCAACCAGACCGTCGACCGCAGCTCTTCCGGTCGGCGTCCATTGGTATATCGATTTCATGCCAATAGATTGGGGAGACGAAAACGCAGCCCCACGACAGATCGGTCCGCAGACGGGGAACGGCGCTTCGGTGGGGCACTTCATCGAGAACACGCGCTAGGCACGCGAGGTCACCTTCACGGCACCACCGGTTTGATCTATGAGCTGCGGTCCGATGGATTTCCTCGGTATCCTACCTATGGCTCGCGATATGAAACCACGGATCCCTTCAAAAGGAATGATCCCGCGAAAATCTCGATGTCGCGAATGTCGAATTTGTGCTGCTTTCGAACTCGGCTCTTGCTTCTTTCCTCCGACACGAAGAGAGAATATTTGCCCTTAAGTGAATGAGGATATTCAGGATGGAATAGGATGGTCATCGGGGGCACAAGGGAGAAGACATTGCAGTGGAGAGAACATATGAGCCCGCATTAAACGCATATTTGATGGAATCGGTTTTATGGGGACGGCAGGGATCCGGGACAGGCGAGATGACGGGAGAGGAACAAGAGCGGGAGAGAGAACGGAAACTCGCGGCGAGGCCCAAATTGGATTCTGCTGTTCTTGTCAAAAACGTCAAATTGTCCACAAACCACCACCTGAGGGAAATTATGGAAGTGTCCCGCCGATTTTGATAGACTCGCGCGACACGTGATCGCGACAAAACGCCCGTCCGGGGTCATACTTCTCCCGCACTCCGAGTTTTCTCGTTCGGCTGTATCACACTCCCCCGAAAATCCTGCTCGTTCGGTGGTGCCCCTCAATCGAGCAGACTCGTAGGATCGTGTCGAACTCCGAGACCCCTTCCTCCCCCCTCCCGGTCGAATCCACGAAGTGAGGATGCGCCCAGCATTCCGAGTCTCCCCACGACGAGGGCATTACATTCAAATGTGTTCGCTTGTGAAGCAGCCTGCGGATGCTCCGTTCTGAGACACAAGACGACGGGATCGAGCACCGAAGTGAGCTATATTTAGTTTGATCGGACGGAGATGCGACACGAGCTCCCTCATAGTCCGGCTCGAATGAATCGCTTCAAGGAATGGAACTGAACCGGATGAGGAGAGGTCCACGCCGGCCAGCGTCCGGATGGGGTCCCTCCCCTCGCGAATCCAAATCGAATTCCGATACGCGCGCGGTAGATTGATGGATTGACTACGGAGATCTATGGGATTAACGCGGGGGGAAGACTGCGCGCAGCTGGGGTCCACACGATCCTCTCCTGGAGCCAGCGGTGAGTTCGCCAAGTCACTCGGATCCCCAAGACACCTCAATGTCGCTCGGAACTCGTGGAGCAATCGACAATACTCAAAAGTGTCCAATCATTCTCTTCTTCGGCTTCCCAGGGACGACGTTTCTCCGTAAGCGATCCTCAAATCTCTTCCTCTAAGGCACCGAGTCTGGTCTCGGCAAAAGCCCCACAATAGCGCGAGTTGATGAGCCTACTTGTCCTCTTGTTTCAAGAGGAAACTGAGCCAGGTAGTGTTCTTTTCAGAAGTCCAAGATTTTGTCGTTGCAGGTGACGGATTAGAAGGTCTACATAGTTAGCGACGTTTCCGCGTGGGCACGTCTCAAGTTCCTGATCCCTCCTCGAGAATTCCCTTAACAAGATCTCTCAACTCGCAGATCAAACAAAGAGCCGACTGAGTTTCTTTCCAGAACATCAGCAACACTTTAGTTCCGGACTTCGTTCAACGCGGTGATGTCGTCATCCCACTTGACCTACGTCGACCGCCCGTCCGGGCAACGCCTGATCGAGAGGATTCGTCGACGAACCCTCGCCACCAGAGACTCCCGGTGAAGAGCTCCGGGGAAGTTTGGTTGCGGGCGCTCGTGGTTCAATATGAAGAGGAAGCGTCGAGATTGAGGGGGAGGGGAATTGGACGGGCCAGGTACTCACGTACCATATCGAGGACTCTATCGACGGCATGGTCGCGCTATCGACTTCATATTCGGTGAGGAGGAATCGGGAAAAGCGACCGATCGCTTTCTGTTTCCCCCGTGGCTCGGTACACTTTTTACGCGATTTCGCAGAGGGGCAGAGAGGCGCCGTCGCGCCACCTGTGTGTCCGTGTCAGGACGGGTGAATAACTTCCGAGACTGAGTAGTGGGTGTATTTCTCGTGATGCAGGCAGGTAGAGTGCTTAGCGGGCTCGAGCATGAACTCGAGGAGGGTTTCGAAGGCGGCGAAACGGGATCTGTCGTGTCGCCGCTGTATTCCGGGGTGTCGCTGGGGACGCGATCGTCTGGGGAAGGGTGCAAGCTGGCGGCGCGGTGGAGCTATTAGACGAGTGTGAGTGCGTACATGCGACAGATTGCACACCGAAGAGTTGAGCGAACGCAGCCCACGCTTGAAGGTTAGATAAGAAGCAAGGTGGCTTTGGCCGATCGGTTACCATCTGTTGCCACCGATTCGACGACGATCACCGCCAGGAGCGCTCAACGAGATGCTTCGAGGACGACTCGGTGCATATTGTTGAATAATAGATTCGCCGCGCCGATCATCAACGATTAATTTTCTCTTACCAGCAGCGTATTCGAGAGATCACTTCCGTTCTCGACCATAATCACCGAAGCAAGGCCGCACGGCCTGACTGTGAGCACCGGAACACGGCATGACGCCAACGCGCTTGCTACGCCATCGCAGAAATTAAAATCCTCGCGATTCAACCAGAAAGTTCCCTGACCGTTACCCAGGTTTCTTCGAGCCGGAAGTATTGGAGCTCGCACGAACTAGTTGTTCCGCATCGGTGACAAACGAAGGCAACGAGCCTGCAGAAAGTTTTATTTCGCCTGCTATGATATTTCCGACAATCTCGAGCGGAGAACGGGGTCGATTGAAGCTCAGGGTTCGAATCATCGTTCAGAATCGGATCGCATCGCACATTATGTAAGACGAGACCGACGGGGACCTCGTTCAGGGGGCCAGACTGGGGAGAGTTAGTTTCTCGAGAATTCGACGGCCTGTGGATCGTGAACCTCATACGCTGCTCCTTGAGAGCCGACTATCTCCTTACTCAAGTGTTTGTAGTGAACGCAGTAGATTCATAGCTGCGGTGATCATGAATGAGGCTCGGATGTCAGTTGGCATAATTGTGCAGCAGATCGAAGCCAGCTGTCATGCTTTGACCGAAATGCCCGATTCTCAACTTGGGGCCGAGAATTGAAAATCTGGTCTCCGATTTTAACGTCTGTTTCAACTGTAATATCTGTACCCGGAGAGCCCCTTGAGAGTCATTCCTTCTTTGGTCGAAACGGAGGATTCTCTCACGATATCAGTGACTTTCAGGCTGATACGATCGCTCGCCATTCTCCGAGCTCTGGAGCTATTTTCACTCTGCTCAATGGAACGTGAGTGGGACTCCCCTCCTCATTGAATCATACCGGGTCGAACTCGATCAGTCGGCGTTGGGGTGAGGAACATATTGGAGCCAGACGGGATGTCCCGTTTGGGTGAGCCAAACTCCAGAATATCTTCCTCTCAGCACGTCTGCGAAAAAAACTCCCTCAAGGTCAACGGAGTCTCCGCGAACAGGCCGCGTGTTCCTGAGCGGAGGACTCGCTCGGCGTTCTCCGAGATATTAGATGCTGGTCCACGTCTTTCTGCATCCGTGATCCATTGTGGAGCGATTTTGCAACGAAGGTTATCGATGATTCATAGGAGTTCTCCATGGAATGAGCTGGCGAAATACTGAGAGATATAGCTGAGCCAACTAACCGTACCCCGCTTGCAGCCTGCCTGCCACGGTCGAGAGCGTCACGAGTCCTGGATTCGGGACGCCGCACATCTCTCATACAAGGGGAATAGGAGAGCGAATAGCTGCCACCGGGAAGCCGCCGCAGGAGGAAGATGCCACGGAACCAACTTCCTGCCTGGACGTTTTTTACGGGACGTGGAAGCCGCGTCAACGACAACAAGTACTATCCTTGGTGGAGAGGCCTCGGACTTTCCCGAGGATATTCGACGCTATTGGTTTTTATGTCGATTCCGGAGGGAGACGGAGTAGCGCGTGCAGATCGTAAAACCGTAAAACAAGCTCTCCTTCTCTTCTCAACAATTCTCCTCTGGCTTCACCTGTTGAATTTCCGCGCAAACATTTCCTTCCAGTTTTTGTCCAGCATCGTGCCCTGCACCGCTCAAGTGTCGGGTGTGGGATCTCAAGAAGTGATATACTGGGACTCCCGATCAAACGGACTGAGGCGGCTCTGCAAAAACACATAGGTAGCTGCTGTGAAAGGAGAGCTCACAAAGACTCGGGGAAGCAGAACACGGCTTCATTACGGGAAGCCAGAAAGTACGCATCCCTGCGTGCTATATGTATGTTTCTCCAGCCGTGGCCACATCTCGATTTCCGGCATGTTTTCTCCATCTATGCGGCCCATTCAAGTCGCACGGTCTGTGCGTCGTCGTCGACGTGGACGATAGATCCTAACGAGGCCAGACTCATTACTAAGCGTCATCTGTTCGTCCTTTTACTCGCCCATCGACAGCGAACATCTACTTCGTGATTGATCCCCCTGGAGCGTTTTCCTTGCTCGCTCGCTCCCTCCCACCCACTCAGACACCCCGCCCGCCCCCTCCTCATTTCAGGGAAGAGTTGACCGGCACTGAGGGTCCTGCTGAAAACGGGAAAAGAACATGACCTTGTTCCAGGCGTTGCGAGGAAGAAAACAGCGGAGAGGGATTAGAAAAGAGCGGTGGTGCTAGGAGGGAGGGGGGGGGGGAGGGGGTCGGAGGCGACGACGGCGGAGCAGCGGCAGAGAACCCGAACAGCGCAGGAAGCAGTCGATGTGATTTTCTTGACAGCTGAATCTCGAGAGCCATTTTCTCGAGCCGCAAATAGACCCTGTCGAGTCCCTTCCACTTGGCGGCCGACTCGGTCGCCGCTCCTTTCCTCCTCACACAAAAGTGCATTCATTTCCTCGGACGTTTTTCTTCGGCTCTATCTTTCGGCCGAAAGCTAAGACTGATGTCGTTGAAACGTCGCCCCTTTCGGGTCGAAGCTACTGTTGATACCGGCAGCCCTCAGATTTGTGGCCTTTAGAGCCGCAGTTTTCCGGACTTGTTAATCTTCGCTGTGACTCCTTCACAACGCGCTGAGCTCTGCTCCGTAAGAGGATTGAACGCCGGCTGTTCGGTGCGAAGAAATCTCCGTCTGGAATTCGTGTTCGAATCGGGGTCTCGTAAAACGGCTTCCACATGAAACGCGGACAGAAACTACCGACGGAAACTAAATCGGATTTATAGCCTTACGGCACGACGGCGCACCGCTCTGAAATTCTCTCCGTATGACCTGAAGTCCAACACCGAACTTTCACTGACTGAGCGAATTCGCTCCGCTCGTTCCAGTGGGATTTGGGATTTCCACCTGCTAGCTTCGCTCCCCGACGCCATTCGGATGCCCGTCAGGGTGGTCGGAGCACAGCGAGAGGAAACCGACGAGCGTGACAAGATAAATACAACGGTCCATTCAAACAATAGCGAAAGAGACATTTTCGTCGTGGACGCTTTCGAACAATTAGCGCCTGTTGTAACAGCAGGGGGAACGACCTCGTGTCGGGCTCACGCCTGATTCGCAATCGTTTTGATGTTGGAAAACCTTGAGAGCAGACGTCGCGCCGTGGCACGGGCGAACGATAGGGACGAATGAGAACAATCGACTTCAACTCCAACGGGACGAGGGCGGCGGAGTCTGGTGGATGGCGGTGGCACACAATCTCGCAGGGCCTGACCTAGATTCTGAATTCCCAGCAACGAGAGTCAAAACCAGTTGCATGCATGTCGAAGACTTCAAGCTGAGGATGTTCTGCATCCGGGATGGGAGCGAGGCTCCGTGTCAGGAGTACGCCTCAGCTCTTCCGAAGTTTTTAATCTTACATTCCTGATACTGTCTCCCGCTGCAAGGTTGATTCTTGGGAATTTTCCCACTTCGATGGCGCTTAAGCCGTACTTATGCCGTAGGAACGAGAACGGGGAAAGTCAACCTGATTGAACCACTCAATTACTTCCGGAAATATCGCTACGACGGGGCATGAACAGGTTGTTGTGTAGTCTTGTAGTTTTTTCAAATTCGGCCCCCGGTCTCGGATCGAACATTGGGTCCCAGAATTCTCTTATTACTCCGACACTCGGACCAGAGGGTCGTGGGATCGATTCACCAAGACTGCCATGATCTCGCGATACCCGTAATTCTCAACGAGGAAGCGGCGGCTCAACGGAAAGTCCCGTGGACAGCGTCCTCGAGAGGCTCCATCGGTTCCGAAAAAAACGATTGAGAGCGAGATCGCGGACCGGGTTTCACACAAAATTGAGCATTGTTGGCTAGCGGCTGCTCATCTGTCACCGGCAACATCTTTCGAGTAAACGCGACAGCGTTCCCGATGGGGCTCCCACGCCCAACACGGTGCGGATTCGCCTCACGGCCGGGGGAAGCCCGATCTATTTCCGAGGCGAAGGAAGGCAACGGAATTCCGATAGTTTTTTGGAATGGAGGCTTTAAATATCCTACAATATGACCTTCGGGGCTTTCCCTCTCCTCTTTCCCAATTCACAATGGGAAAACATCAAGCACAGCATAGGAGCGGCTCCGGTCGACGGAACTACTCCGGTGGAAGAGACTTTCAGGTGCCAGCGCTGGAACCCCACAGAGAGTGAGGGGCGGGAAAAAGCATGTACAGAGTTCTGATAGCGGAACTGGAGGAATTAAGAGGTTCCTCAACGACTCGAATCCCGTGACGCAGCAGTCAGATACGTCAGTGGTCGAGGCTCACGTACTCGCGCCAGGATGAGTGCCCCGTCTTTCATGACTCTCTCGTTGCTTTCTTCCATCGCTCGCTTCTTCATTTGGCTCTTGACTTTTTCCAGTAACTCCGCCTTTCGATCACATACAGCCTTGGAACCTCTCGGAGCTCGATGTCGGATTCTCTCGAATGACGCCAGCCGTGCACTAAATGCTGAGCGCGTCAACCGGGGAACTTAGGCGACTGCTTCCCTCGAGTCGTCCCGTTATCAATCCGCATCGCCGGGGTGCCCTGAGTCTGCGCACCTTTCGCCTTGAGATCGATTTTCTCGCAGAAATCACCGCCGTCGAACTCCGGGATTCCACTTCCGCAGTTACAGGATAATTCTTCAGGAAATAGTTTGAATTGTGAGGGGGATCCGAGCATAGCAGCATGACTCTTGGCGAGGAGGGAACGGTGTGTTCTGCATCCCATGTAAACTGGCGCTTGGCCTCACGGTTCCCGACGACGAATTCGCCGCCCAGCCCAACGCGAACCAAAGGCTTCTCAGCGATGTGTGCTTGCTCGGATGATCTTCTTGATTCACGCTGCTGCGGATGTACGAGGGACATACTAGAACGGAGGGAATCAATTGTGATGGATGACCTCCTTCAGCTCTTTTTCCAGATTCCTATTGCTGCCCAGAGGGAGTCTGGCCGGGATGAGCGTTTCTCTACACCACAGTGAGAACTTGTCTCGGTGACCCGCGACCCGCGACCCGCAGAGTTTCCGAGCGTTGCCCACCTCTCATTGCACAGCTTCCCGGAAAGCTTGTCGCAGCCGACTCTACGATTTTTCAACGAGATTGGACCTCCGATACATTTCGTGCGGATCCCTTGGCGGGAGAATCATCCGGAAAATCTGGCTTCTTCGATTGCGCATCCAACTCTGAGAGAAAGATGAATGCGGCAGGTTTCCGACGCCTCTGGTTCTTGTCCATCATGAACTGTGGCGCGGGAGCCAGACGCCGTCGAATCTGCACAAGTCGTGCAGACCAATCGCGGACCAGCGGATTCAAGCCACTCGCGGCGTCATCATCAGAGAATCAGCGCCTGGCCTTGCCGTTCAATTGGGCATAGGAGATCGAGTGTGAATACACTTCCAGACCGAGCCCCTCCTTTGAGCGAAAACTCAAGTTCTATGGCCGAGTGAGCTATTCGCTAACCTCCGCTCCTGCGTTCAACTCTGGCGATTCCGCCCGTGTTCCCGGTGGTGAGCGTGCAGATAATAGGCGTCGACGTGGAAACTCTGCAGATGTAGTCCCGAGTTTGGCTATCGAGTAAGTGATAACGTGGATCAATGGCTACGATTCTTCTTCATTAGGAGTTCCCTAAGGTCCGAGACAATAACAACACGTAACGGGAACTTCATGACGGTTATCCCAATGCACGTGAAGGTCAGAGTGCCACGAATTGGACAGGAGCGTTGCTCTAGATCCGGCTATGTGAGCAGCGGCTGGGAGATCGAGTTGAGTTGCAATAGAACGAGTTTGGAGTTGAGCCACAAATCTACGATTGAGGGATCCTTCTTATCTCTATTTTGAGGCGATCACCATTTGAACATTCGGTAACTCCTCGATCAAATATGAATGCCTTGGAAAGACTCAGCAAAGCGGGAGATCCAATTGAGGATCCCATTCAATCTCCATCACAAACCACCGAACCTCGAGAACTGGCTCAGAACAGCAGAACCCCAGCTCTGGTATTGAATTATTCAGTTCTGAACCATCTTACCCTTCGGATTTAATTGAATTCCGGACATATGTATGTAACTACCGCGTCGACTCCTTTCTAGCTCCTCCGTCATAGCATTTCAGCTCCTCGTCTGTTGTTTCTCGGAATTCCCCGAAGCACTCTGACTGAAACTTGATGATCTCCTCAGGCAGGAATAACAGAAGCGGGATCCTCCCGCAAACTCTCGGTCGCAAACGTCTCGAGCTGTATGTTCGAAAGCAAACTACCAGCTCTTCATGAATGGTAGCTCTGTTTCCCCGGAATTATTTCTTCGGAGCTGAATCCTACTTCAAAAGCGCTGGATCTCAAGCTCGTGTCGCATGTCTGGGAGCGGACTGACATAGTACACGTGTCACCAGGGATTCAAATCATCAACACTCGTACAGGGACAACGACACTCGTCGAATGATTTGGAGATTCTTGGCGTTCGAACCGTTCCTTGGAAGCCCAATACGGGAATCCCCGGAGGGAGCTCTGGTAAAAGAGACTCTGGCTCCGAAGGTGGCTGAGCGACGATCGTTCTCGAGATACAGAAATGTGGGGATTAAAGCGAGGACGTGTTGATAGCAATCGAAACCCTAGGGCTTACAGAGGAGCGATCCGAGTTTATCCCCCGGGGAATCGCTCAACTCGTGCGAGGTCGTCTCGGCAGGTCGTCAAGGCCAGCGGGCTTCCCGGCGAGCGCACGAGCCGCGCGCTGGAAGAAAAATTGATTCTATGTGCGCTCGTTCGCGAGATGAATTGTAGCCATCGGAGCTGATGTGGGGAGCTTCTCAAGGAATCAAGTTGAGCATACATTCAGGGTTTTCTTCCACTGTTCCCGGTGGAAAAGCCACTTATTCTGGGGAGAAGAATCGATCTCGCCTCCACAGGCTTCACGTGAGATCAGAATGCGGCGTGAACTTTCCCGAAACGATGGGCCATCGTGCTCATGACCGTTTTTGAGCCGCTACTCCGATCTTCCTCGGAGACGGGACGAACACTGATTCCTCGCATCCGAGATGATTCGGGTTTCATCCCGAGCTCGAGGAACGCCGGAGTGACTCAGTTCCCCCCTTCCAGGTGAGGAGCTTCCCGAGATGTCAGAGAACGGAAACGAGCGACTCAAGCAGCAGCTCAAGTTGAGCAGAGAGGACGGACCCGGAACGGGCCTCCAAGGTCATCGCGTGAGCAGTCAACATAAAAACCAATCGAAGAGCTTCCATCGTTCTTCTACCATCGCTCGCATTGCTCCGAGGCAGGCCACCTAGCGGGCCGGGTTTGCTGTCTCTTGGCCTACAAGGCTTTCATTCTGCATACATACGCAGATGAAGGCCCCGTTCCACGCACAGTTCCCCTTCCCCCGGCCTCCTTTTCAATTCGGGAGGACGAGGCTTCGGGGAACCCCACGGCAAGGGGCCCCGGACCGAGGGAGGCTGCCAGCAGCCGAGAAACGTGTGACAGAAACGTTTGGAAAACGAGGAGACGTCCAGGGAAACCGACGTGGGCTTAGGAACACCGAAAGAGACCGGGCATGTCTAGGAAGGGGACGGAGCGGGTCGGCGTCCCGGGGGGAGGGGGGGGGAGTTGCCAACTGAGCTAGCCGAGGGCATTGAAGAGGAACCGAGGCCGATGCTGCGCTGAATATTGCGCAGTTGGGTCTCGCATCCAGTGTCGCTCCGCTTTTAATATTGGACCGTTTCGAATATTACTGGACCATCGGATGCAACACGCCATGCTCAGAGCCATTGCATGCAATCGGATCGGGCTCCGCGTGTGCCTGTGTGTGCATGTGGCGTGCTTATCTAGTCTAACGGCATCGGAAACGTCATCAGTTTGCCATCATCGCGACAGAGCTGGGCGTTTAAATTATTCCATTAGGGAAACTGCTACGAGTGAACCAATAACTCCTAGCGATTTGAGTCGCTCAAAAAGTTCCTCGCCCACTTCTCCTGAAACGTTTCATCCGTTGGATCGATGAGAAGTGTACATGATATTCGTACGCTACTGTGTGCAGCCCAGGGGCGCGGCGGAGCTTCCGGTTACTCTCCTTGACCACTAACGAAGTCGAACTGTCAGTCATCTCGTGATAGCGACATATCGACGATGGCGCTCTGAGCCGTCGTTGGACTGGAGGAGCGGACTGGGACGCAAGTCGAGGAGGTTGACGCCGACGCTGGAACGGCCGGGATCGGTTAGGGTTTTTATGCGTTGTCTAAAAACGAACGCGTTCCCTTTCCGTCAGGACGCAGCCCGAACACAATGTGTGCTTTCGATGCGTGATCGATCCCTGCCGCGCTCGCTTGACACCCTGAATCGCGAACCGAACGAGGAGCGAGCGGGACACTTTATGCGAGGGAAAAAAGAATAGGGGGGCAGAGACGGCATGTTCGCTATCTCGCGAGAGGAACACGGGGGAGGGGCTTATCGAACGCCCAATAAATACAGAGCTCAAATGAGCTTGTTTCCTACGATTGAAGCTGGTCTTGGCGGCAGCGTTTCTCCTTCCATTCTCCTCCGGGATTTGGCCGCTTCCGCCGCGCCGTGGTCCGCCTTTGACGCCGACCGACCCGCCGTAGGTTATTGGAGTAAGAGTCGACAGAAGAATTTTCTGATATCGATTTCTGCGGTCTGATCGCCCCGGGCTCCTTCCTGATTGCTTCCATGACAACAGGCTTTGCGCAATTTTTCCGAGCGGACGAGCCACTGACCACACCGTCCGTCTACCGACACTATTCCAACGCTCCCGCAAACATCGGTCGAGACCGGGGATCTGCGACGGAAGAAAGAGGAGCCGTTCCGCTTTCCGGTGATATCATTTTACAAAGAAACGAGCGCCTCTCGACGACCGCCAGAGGTCTTTGTCCACGCGGCCGACATTGCGAACTGGTCACAGATCCAGTCTGCTCCGAGCAAGAGAACAGAAAGGAGGCCGGCCACGCTATCGACGAGAGCCGCATTCTGTCTCGTCATACTAATTTTTCATCGTCTTTCCGACAATGGCGACAGCTTTTTATCTGGCTCGTTCATTTGCTGGTGGCTTTGGCCTTCCCGATCGGGTTTCAAGCTACCCAGTCGCGGGAGAAAGTCTCGTTCGGAGGCCAGCCAGACCCTGAGAGGATTCTGCAAGCGCTCCAAGCAGCCGATTTGCTGCGACTTCGAGCCCGGGTTGGATTTTTTGAGGATGAAACAGGCTGGACGGATCTCCTTCGCGTATCCTCCACTGTTTTGAGAGAACTGATCTCGGTCGGATGCTTCGTCGGGGAACGCGCATTTCTCAACCGCAACTTCACCTTCTGGCCTTCCCGAGACCACAAAGTCTGAGGTTCTGTTTTGTTTCCCTCTTTCTTGAAGCAGAGGCCGGCTTCACGGAGTCCTGTCAGTCCCGAGAAGGACCGTCTCGATTTGTTCCTACGAAGCTCCAGAGCGATTGGCCCTTGGTGCTAGGCCACGATACTTCCTACCGAGCTGGTTGTTGGGAAAATTTTTCAATGGGATCGTCGCCGGTGATGCTCCCCTGGAAGCCCCGTCGAAATCCATTCCGTCTCTGATTCCGTTCTTCTCGCCTTGGCCGTGAAGGGGAGCTCCTTCCCAAGTCGTACTAAATCACCTGAGGAAACACTCGCTGTCACCGATCTCTCACGCGTGGGGTCCAAGAGTGACCTCACACCTGCTGCTGACCTCGCGAAGACGAATTCCGACGGCGGTAGGCCCACGTCAAAACTCACGGTTATAGATCACGTCCTCTTGTCTTCGGAAGAGTTGGGCCGCCGATTTATCTTCCTGGAGCTGGCACGTTCAGCGTCGGATTTCATATCGTTCACCCGGACTCCCGTTCAGTCATCGTTCAGCTCTCACGCACTTTTGGTGTACTCGAGCTCCCGGAATGGGGTCTGTGGCGAGCGTCCCGTGGAGCAAAGCCTGCTGACGGAGCATCGCTCAAACTGATCCCAATTTTCATCTTGCCCCATCTGAACGTTCGGTAGAGAGATCGAGTTGGCTCGAGGAATTGATCCAGAACAACATCTCGACAACGCTAGATCGTTCTCCTCCCGGGGTCGTCGTTGGGGAGCTTTGGGGTTTTGAACTTTCGCTAAGGAAGGTTGTGTGCAATGTCGAAGTCAGGTGATTCCGATGGTGGTCCCCTCTGTCTCTTAGGATCTCCTCGTCCCGACCATGAGTCAACCAACCGAAATGGAAACCAACGTCCTGCGACGCTGACACGATATCGCTTCACGGCTATCCTGCGTGAGCTCATCCCAATCTGGGGGATGAGTTTACATTTCTCAGAGGATCTTCAGCAGCCTTGATAGCTCTTCCGGTAGTTATCGAGAGCCGTTCTCGTTCTCTGAGAGCTGATCGGCACTGAATTCGTGACTTACCGATCATACGAAAACATCCTGACCCATGGTAGACACATCCCGATCATGGCTTTGAAGCAATCGATGCCTTCGCGTTCAATTGATAATAAGGGCATGTTGATTGACAAACTCATATTACGCGTGAACCCTCGGTTTTGTTAGCGCTGCGCTGTGAGCATTCCGTGTTCGGCTGCCGGTAGGCGCTGATGATTGTCGCCCGGGACAAGTCAAAGATTTAGCGGGGGATGTTTTGATTTCTCATTTCGGATATCATCAAAAAATGTCGGATGGAAGTCAACCCTGAGGACTTCGCTCCAGTCAAGCTTTTTCGCTTCATCACACGACCCTGCTTTGATCAGTTTTTCTAATGGATGTCAAGGATTCCTACCGATTGGGCCTCTCTGAGTCCCGGAGCTAATGCCAGGTCCCTGACGACCGCTCAGCGGCACCTCACATACGCGTCGCGATGTCAGGAACGGATAAGGTCTTCTTCAGGTCACCATAGACTATCGGCCGAGCTCATTAACGCTACTCGCTAGTTGAACTTCCGTCGACCGTGCTTTCTCGCCGTTCGGCAAGTTTTCGGATGACCCGCGTGTTGGTATTGTTGAGGGTGGAGTTCCTGGGTCAACTCAATGCCTCGATGAGAAGCGATGAATTCCTGTTGAGGTTGCGCGATACACTCGTGTTTCCTAGTGCCTGACGCACGTACATAACATGCGTGACGAACACCTACCGCGACCTTGCGAGCCCTGCGAGGCTCTCAGGCCCCCCGAGGCTCGGCGAACCAGATCTTCGCGACGGAATCGAGCGTGGGGATTCTGTCGGGAGCAGGGGGGGGGGGGCGACGTCCGCGTCAATTGAATACAGCAGCTCGAGCCCATTGATGTGCGTCGGGTCCGGAAGCAATAAAATTCCTCGCAAGTTGATTTTCACAAGATGTTGAATTACGAGAACTCATTCAGTCGGCAGCTTTTGCCCGCGGCGCAAAAAGAGACCATCGATTGCTGCTCGAGTTCTATTTGGAAAGGCATCGGTGCGTTCGCCTTTCGGTTCCCAACCACCTAGTCAGTCAGTCGGACGGACGGTGAGTCTGACTGACTGCCGAATGCCCGTCGAGCCGCTTCGCAAACAGCGGACAGCTATTGCGAGCCGCTATTCGTATCGCAGCTGTTTTTTCCGAAGGAGCCCCTTGGCTTCCGGGGGGAGTTTGCAGAGGCGAGCTGGCAGGTCGGCAACCAGGCAAACTAAGTCGTTACTCGTAGCGCCGCACCGGCGCAATCCTCGTAAATTTGCTGAGGGACGCTCCGGAGGTCTTCATTGAAGTATCCTTTTCGAAACGCTCCCCCGTTTTTCTCGCGAAAAAGCCTCCCGCACATTGACGTGTACGCCACGTCGCCGGATAATGGCTCGAGGCCTCCGTTCCTTCCGTCCAACGAATGGACGGCAGTTTTCTCCAGCAGCACACCGAGTCTCGGGACGGACTTTCTGGTTCTTTGTGCTCTCCCATACAGCGGATGTGTTCGGTTTGACATGCAGTCCGTCATTGTAGTACCACTCGGGAATGTAGAATTTCGGACTCAAGATCCCACAAACTTATCTCGGGGCTCCCTCCGCAGTGCTGGGATTCATGGACGATGAGAGCCCCTCGGCACATGGGAATACGCGAAACGTGGAGTCCAAAAACATTTGCTTGCGAGAATGAACTCATTGACATCACTGCTCCCGAAGTAGAGAGGGAGGCCGAGAACAACGAGAGAAAGAAGAGGGAGAGAGCAGACGATGAATCACAAAAGGAGTTACGAACGTTGCTGTTATTGTCTCCACTGGTCATGAGTCAGGAAATGTCCACTCGATCTGCAACGACGACGACGATTCTCCGGGTCAGGGCTCTTCATAGCGCTGAATATTTCGCGGAAAACGAGAATATCGCGCATGGCACGCGGGTAGCTCGATGGCCTCGAGCTCGTACAGCTGCAGGAGAGAGCTATCGGCGCATGAAGCTCGTTTCCGTATGCTCTGTTCTGTCGTTCATTTGTCCCGTCTCTCCCACTTCTACAGAGCCCATCGTTTGCCTCGAACGGTTCGCCAGACAGCTTGAATGCCCCGACAGAGTTCGCCATCAGTGTTCCGATGATTCATATCTGCTCATAAACTTTATACAAGCTATATTTAGCTGTGGAGGTCAAACGAGGACGACCCACGTGGATGTATGCAAAATTGTTTGATGATAAATCGGCAAGGAAGCGAAGTCTTTTATGAGTTTACGACTCCGCCATAAATAAGAGTGTCTGCGCCAGTACCGAACGCAATAGCCACGGTGGCTGACGACAAGACGAGCAGGGGTAGCTCTTTGGTCAATGCGTAGAAGAAGGGACCCAAGGAGCCACGGGGTTCGGAGGAGTTATCATGAGACCAGTCATTCCAATTAGAGAGAGTGCCGCCGACGTAAAGTCGTCGTCTTCTCCTCCTCATCCGCCGCTCTCCTTCTCCATTATCTATCCATCTCTGAATCTTTCTCTCGAATCTTCTCGTAGAATCTCTCTCGTCCTCTGTTTTGGCGACGTCCAATCTGCTCCACTCCCGCTGATGTTGCCCTCGTTCCTACTCTGGATCTCCTGCCGAATGTTTCTTCTCATTCGCCCTGCACATTCGAACATCCCCATTGATGAGCAAATCGGTTCGGCTGTCTGCCTATCCCGTCATTTCTAAATTGCCTCTACGTCACGCCCTCCTCATCTCGAGAGCGAAGTTCCCTCCCGTCGCACTGAAAAGCGTCTTCGGAGGGTTTCGTTTGTGAAATCGATTCATAACCATGCCCCCAGTTTCTGCTCCCTTTGAGCTCCTTCTGTGGCTCGTCGCTTTTCTCAGCAGCCAATTCAATTGTCCCCTTGAGTTGTTCCCCCTCGTGAATCTCTAGTCGTTTTTTCTACTCGCTTCCGGTCTCTCCTCCTGGTCGTAACTGTTTTCCTGAACTCTTCTCTCAGACGCTCTCGTTAATCATGGCTCTGAAACAATCTTTCATTCTCCCTTCCGCACATCTAATCACTGTGTTTCCCCTCCAACCATCGTTCCAGCTCTCGCGATGCTTCTCTCCCTTGAGCTCCGCTCTCCGTCTGAAAACTCCTCCGCGATTCCTCTCGCAACTCCATCTTTCAAACTCGCGCTCCTCAGTAGCCGTTCAACGAACTGGTGAACTGATCCAGCTTTCGAGGATGCTGCCTGTGAGATCTAGAAGCAGACTGCTCGGGATTTCGGGAGAACGACGGGGCCGCAGAGACACAAACGACAACTTCAGCCGCGTTGGGACGAGCGTTCTGCCGAGCACCGTGTGATGTCCAATGCCAAACATTCATACCTCCATCGGGACCGCACGCAGTCTCATCAGCCCAATGAATTATGAGCCCCCGTTGTGGGCAGCTCAGAGGCTCCCACTACCGTTGCATGGTTATGACTCCTTTTACTGTTCTTCCGGAATCCATCTGCAGATCTAGGAGACCAACTCCTTCCCCGTTATCCTTCTTCCTCGTTCGTTCTCTCTCCTGTTTCCTCCTCTCCACTTTTCCAAATCCCTCTTCCCCCCTAACCCGGTTGTCCTTTTTACAGCGCCCTTTGCGATGCATACAAATAGGCTCTTTACTACGTATAATCAATCCTCTCCACGACAACTTGTCTCTTTCGTATCAAAATCCTAGCAGATTCTCGAATTCTGTGAGCCTCGACATCAAACTTCGTTTTGCGGAGCGCTGTATCTCATCACTAAAAGTCTCTCCCTTGTCACAGGACACTCCTCCCGTAGGCGCCTCGGTAGGCGCTTCCGAGGCTCCACCCTCACTTTTCACCTCAGAAAAAACGGCCGATAGTTATCAGTGTCGTTGGATGGCCAGACAATCCTGATAAACGAACTTCATTCCAATTCCGAGCCATGAAAAGCTCCATGATTGAGGATTATCGTTTGACCACGGAGAGCTTGACTGTGTTTCATAGGATCTCTGCAGACACAGGCCACAGTTTCGAACGACCCGAACATCATTGAACCTAATTTGATTTCGGGATAGACGTGCATATCTATGCGCACATTTATCGGGGGCGCTCGTCAATTCTTGTTACCAACACTTTGCCATCGCGCGTCGCTCCCGGGTCGACGTCAGCTGTCCTTCTCTGTTCTCTGAACCACAGGTCGAATCCTCAAGAACCTCTTGTATAAGGGGATAACACTTCCCAGAGCAGAGTTTGATCGGTTGATAGTTATCCAAGTATGTTGGCCAAGAGACGTCAAAAATGAACATCGAAAGAACGCCTTTCGCGTTCTTCGATAGCTCATGTCCAGGGAGCTTCCCCTCGGGAAGCGATTGAGTCTAAACGAATTTGGTTCTTCGTGGTTCCAGAAACCTCTTCCCGTTATCCTGGGATTTCAGCTCCCCGCACAGAGCAGCGCTCAAACCTTCCTCCGCCGACTCAGCGCTCAGGTCGTCGACAAGCAGCAAGGTCGGATTCTCCTGATCAAAACAATCGGAAGGAATCCGAAGAGTCTTATCGAGGATCGACGTCCCGCTCTTGACTCAATCCATTGATTGTCTCTCGCTTAGATCGAAACTCCTGAGCTGTTACACGAGCAGCGACGTTGTCGAGGGAAGCTCTGCTTGAGCGATTCGGCCCACACTTAGGGTCACAGGAAAATCCCAAGAAGAAATCAGGAATTCCCAGGTCCTGGCGTTCCTCGGAAGTCCCGCCTGGCGTCAACAGCGAGCACGGTTCCTGAACGGAAAACTAATGAACGTAAGGGAAGTCGATCTCTGGGCGACAAAGTTTGAAGTAGTTGCGAGATTGGCGCCGAGTTATATTTCTGTGGGCCGTTGCGGGTGGGACGAGTCTTCTGGAGAGAGAAGGAAAAACTCCTGGATTCACTATTTTGTGTGTGAATCCTCCTGAGGAAGAATGACGAACATTTCGTCGCATCGCGCTCCAACGGGAACCATAGGCGCAGTTCTGAGAGTAGGAACATAATAATCGATGGGCTGAAACGTCAGCAGTGGCGATCTAACGTCTCGCTGGAGTCGATCTTGCTCGTCTCGTTGACGCATTGTAGCGTGTCGGTCAAGAGAGCGCCTCCGGGGCTGGCATCTAAGCTGGCCGGCGGGTCTCACGTGACATCGGACTCGCATGACGCGTACCGTTAGTTGCGGAGCCACCGAGGGAAAAATGTCGGAGTATCGAACTCTTCGCTGTTTGGACTCAGCGCCACGCACGCAGCTTCGTCTTTTCTCGTGCGATGCCAGGAATATCAGTTTCAATCTTTTTCTCCGTTGGAGCTCCTAACTGAGCTCGCTCGCTCGCTAATTCCTCCCTCGACTCTCCTGTCTCGATGTAGTTCTGATTCTTCGACGACTCTGAAAGTTGATTGGCTGATCGGGAAACTTTTCTCTGGATTGAGATGCGAGATACGGCGTCTGCCTCTCACAAGGTCTGATGAGAAAGTACGGGAATTAAGAGACAGAGAGGCATCGACGGGTGTCAGAGAAGAAGGAGAATATCTCGAAAGGAATCTCGAGCCAGCCCGCCGGCGATGGATAAAGAGAGTGTGGGGCTCCCTGAAATGATCCAGACAACCTCGCGGCGGCCTGAATTGAGGAGTTTCTTATGGCGGGCGGAATAATAAGGATACGATGAAACGTCGCCGATGATCAGGACTATGAGGACGATGTGCCGTGCAAAACTAGATCGCGGAGGAGTTACGATGTAATTCTAAGCTGTCGACCGCAAACTCGCTCGCCACTTCGTTCCACGACTAAAAAGTTCGTCGGAAGACTCTTCACGAGCCATATCGGCTGGTCTACCACCCCTCCCTCTCGGTCGCCGGGCTCTCATCACTCGCTCCCCAACTTCGAATCCCCTCCTTGTTCCTCCCTCCCCCCATCCATCATCTCCGCCTAATCCCATCCCCTGTTCTCGTAGTGGCCTCCTCTCACGCCCCTGTGCTTCGTTCTCCTCATTCCTGTCATGTCACTCGAGAGACCGGCATGACGAACTGTCGGTTGACCTCGCTTCTCTTGCCATCACGGAAATATCCGAGTGCTCCGGAAATCCACTCGCGGTAATGTTCTCGTTTGTTCCCTGTTCTGCGCCGCCATGGATCTATTCCCCTCGATTCCTGCAGCCCGCTTTCGCAACACGTTCGGAACCTCAAGATTCTCTAACGAGTCTCTTTCTCGGGCCGATTTAAGCGATCGCGCGGGAGAATTTCCGTTAATCTTCGTCACAGGGCTAGCACCTGTCAGAAGATTGTTGAACCGAAGACCTGGGGAATGCGTACGACCCGGAAACCACAGATCGGAGAGCGAATCGACACCACCCATGGCTTGAATCCCATGGCGGAATGTTTGACCGGCAAGAACCCACTTCTTGGGTCTTGAGTCATCTGGGAGAACACCCTCAGATACCCTCCCCCTCGACTCGCCTCCTATTCCCGCGCAAGAGCCTTTAACTCCAATCCGGCGTGTAAACTGCAACTCGTCGTCTCCTTGGCCAGGACTCCAACTGATCGAGCTCGATGACTTATGCTAGATTCCGAGTTAGCTAGCATACTCGTAAACTCCTGGCTGAAACCCTCGACGTCTCGCCGGGAACGATAATCCCCACTTGGCACGCTCGGCGCGAAATTGAGTTATCAAGCTGGAACAGGCCCGGCGCTCCAAGAAGTATTCAGGAACACCGCATGTTCCTGAGGAGCGCCGTTCCACGAGTCTGCTCCTACTTTCTCATTCAGCCGGGGCCTCCGGACGTCGCGTCATCGTAAAAGCAAGGTACGCGCTCGATCGCGGCAAGAGAGACTCTCGGATCAGGTGATCAAGACTGATTGTACGTTGCTCGCCATATTCCTGGAACGAGTAGGTTCTGAAGTTGGGGTCCTAAGTCCGTTGATCAGCGGAGGGAAGAAGAAGGCTTCCGCAGGAGAACTCCGGTGGCGGAAAGGAAGCCGCGCACGGCCTCGGTGAGCTTCGACCTTCAGCCGTCGAGGGCCGGCTCTCGAACCCGGACGGGGCTCAACCTGTGACTCACGTTTTTCCAGACAACAATTCAGAAAGTTCGCGTTCAACACTCGGAGTTGGTTACCTGGCTCAAGAGGAACGTTGATTCCCGATCTTGTGGACACCGGCAAGGGGCAAGATTTTCGCTTTCATCTCGACAGTCGCGGATCTTCAACGTGAATGTCACCCCTTGCATCTTTCCATCTGAAGTCGACCTCGATCGTCTTCTTGGTTCATTGTAGCGGTTCGCCTCATTCACACGGATCGCAGCGCATCAATATGCTTCCTCAGGAGTTCACGCAGCATGCTGTGATCTGTGAGTGGAAATTCGGAGACCTTACACATTTCTGGACGACTCGAACCAACGGAAGACCAAGTCTTCACAGAAACCACTGGACTCAGTTTCTGAGCGCCTCAACAAACCGTTCCTCGTCATATCTTTCCTCACTTCACGATTGCGCGACGCTTCGGGTCGGGTTTACGTGTAGGGCTGCGCACCGTGATGGCTCCGACGACGAAGGTGGAACTCGACGATGGCCGGATGCGCCACGACAAATGGCTCGGAGTTGGCAATCACGTCACATGTTTCAACCCCATCCCTCGACGATTAGCTCGACTTTTGCTCGTATACAAAGCTGTTGATCGACAAACCTGCTAACGCTGTGTGATAATTGATGTGATGGTCCTATCTGGATCATTAGTCGAGTTACTCGATAACGCGGCGCGTGAGGGGCTCGATGAGGTGACGCACAGCTTTGTTCACTTGTGCTGTGAACGGTGATAAGATCATCCGGGTGCTTCCGGGCGAGGATCTCTTCAGGAAGCCTGTGATAGACAAGAGTTTAGTGACATCTGAGAGAATCTTCGATGGTGGCGATGACCCATAGCTGTGGACTCTTCTGGAGTATCTGGCCAGGAAAGGATCCAATAAAGATATTCGGAAGGATCGCTTGTTACGGTTCGAGTCATCGAGGCGAACTCGTGTCGTTTCTTCACTCCACCCCCTTCTGTTCGATAGGAGCCGGAGATCCCCTTTATCTGAGAAACGGTTGCGAAGGGGTGCTGCAGCGATCCCTCGGAGCATGAACTTCTTCGACGCAGACTGGCGAACCCGTAGTAGGTACTTCGCCGTTCCATGTTGATTGGGAAAGTCACGATACTCAAACAACAGCAGCGCGATAAGTTGTATGAGATCCAAGGACCTCCAACGGTTTCCAAACAGGTCCCGAATACGTTCGAATGACGGAGCTTCTTACTCTGGAGTTCCGTTGCGGAAGAGCTAAATTGTTTTCGAGTTTAATGCTCAAGGTGCCGCTAGAGTCGTAATGAACTGTATCGTTTCTGGAAGACTGATACTCACGTTCTGGTTGTACGTGGGAACCCTGCTCCTCACACCGTTCGCGTACAGTAGCTAACCCGATTAGGGAGCGAATGGCTCGGTTCGATCGTTCCATGAGCCCTCAAGAACCCGTGTGATCTGGAAAATATCTTGAACTTCCACTGCTTACAGACAAACATCGACCCAACTCCGAGAACAAAACTGGTGAACCGATCACTACGGGAAGAATGCGAGATCAGCCGATGGTATGGTCATGGTGGAACGCGAGTTCGTCGATTTTCGATCAAGAGTCTGAATGCTGCGAAGCTCAATAGAGGCCTCCCACATTGGAGGACGCCGATTACCGGCTGAACTGACTCTGCGACGGAACTGCAATCGGAGTAAATGCCATCAGAATCAATCAATCAATAGCTGGATTCATGTTTGGAAGCTGTGGCACGGACTTCCCCGGTTTCATTGAGATGACACCGACCAGAAGTTGCGACTTGAGATACACCTTTCGTATGTCATTTTTTCGCGACCCGATCTTGAACTTTCGGAGCAGAATGAATCGAACTCCCACCTTCCAGAAGCTTGCCTCTCTAATCAGAACGCATTGTTTCGAAAATATTTCCATCGATTCCGAGTTTTCAGTCACAAAGTCATGTGCGGGTGAACCTCGGTTAAGGGAATCGTCATTAAGCTCGGGCGCCGATCGGAATGGTTCTCCAGTGCTAGAGGAGAACCTCCGGAATCAATTTGGCGGGGAAAGTCAGTTCATCGGCTCCTGCAGGTGATACAGGGAGCGCAGAACGAAGGAAGACATTGTCGTCATCGGCCGGTCGAAGACAGGCGGGCTGGCTACCTCACCACTTTCCGTTGACTGCGCGCGAGACCGTCGCCCTGGAACTGTATTATATTTCCGGGGCCAAACCTCTCCCCCCCCCTGTCGGCTTCCATTGAGGAGCGGAGCCATTGTGTTACGTTCAAAAAGCGGGTAACAGAGTCCGGAAGAAGAATTTCGACTCTGGAACGCTTTCCTCGACTCTGTGGGGAATTGTCGGGGAGTAATACTCGAAATGAGCACAGGAATGTTTCCTGGAATATTTCGGCGCTCCCGTTCTCGGAGCTATTGTCACTCGTGTGAAAGATTTTGAAATACTTTCCAGGGTCCTCTCTTTCGAGCACGTGCAAGGAATTTCCTCTGTTGCAGTTGGATTCCAGCGGAGACTTACGAGCTCCATTGTGTTGCTCCATTCATCGGAAGCCTGATTCATGCGCCCGTCGTGCGGCTGATAATCAGTCGCCGCAAATGCGACGCTTCTTACTGGGACGCTCTCCGTCAAAGAGCGTGAGGGGTTGAGACAACTGGTCTATGTAGAAGTCTAGTTTTCGGCTTTCTCGTTGTTGAGTGCTCCGAGAAGCTGAATCACTGCGCTGAGTTCACTCTATTTTGAAGAAATCTCAATCCATCTCAACTCATTTTCTCCGTCATGGAGGGCTAGTCGATCATCTTGAGAATTTCACGTTAGGGCCGCGCCAGCTTCATCGACCCCGAAAGATCTTTGAAATGGTAACACTCGATCGTTTTCCTGGCGTGAACTCGAGATATTGCGCGAAAAAACAGCCTCGTCAAAAGCGTACTTATGGTTCCGGCTCGATTCCGCGAAACGGAAGATCTCTTACGAACTTTCCTGAGTGTTCATCGTCCACCGCCACGAGCGGTAAGTTCCGACTCTGACGATACTGCCACTGCCACAAGAGGCCGCAAACACCTGGTTCTCGGGGATAGCCGAGCTGCACGGACCCAGGACCGAGACTGGAACCGTGGACCCGGTTCCGCCTGAAATCCGTCTTGCTGATGGTGCAAATGGGCTGCAAACTCGAAGCCAGCCACGAGTCACAACCTGCCTGAGCTCAATGTGCTGTGAGGTGATACGGTTCCGGAGTGCCCTACGGGATCTCCGGACTCCACTCCTAGCCGCGGAGTCCCCATAAGAGGTCCGCGCCGTCACCACGCGCGGACGAGAGCGTCCAAAGTTGTCGAAACTCACAAATTCGCTTCCCCCTAATGACTTCAGAGTTCAGCTCATTACGACCGGTGAAGTCGCGCCGTGCGTTGCGGAGGTAAAGTTGCGTGATCAGTCTCGTAGTTATGGAGAGTCAGGTGCTCGCCGCCACCATAATCCTCCATCGCACAACCAGAGAGCTGCATGCTGTGAGATAACAGCCTCGAAAGTACAGTCTTCGAGCTTATTGTGAGGGCTTTCTCGTCCATCTCGGTCCTCAGATATTTCTTGAGCTCTGCCGATTATTATCGGACTGCATCCGGAAGTTTTGAAGGCTCCCGACGCAGCTGTCTATCTCTTGATCCAAGTCAGACACACGAAGGTGGAACACACGAGAAACTCACGAGAAGCATTTTCCGGATGTCTCCGAAGCAGCCAGGTCGTTATCATGATCGCCGAGCTTTTCCTCCATGGGACATTATCGTGCTCAGTGTCGGCAGGTGGTCGTTCCACATCCTCTCCTGATTCTCTTCCATTCTAAGTCGCGGACAACTCTTGATTCCGCCTTTTCCTCTCAAGCCGCTCTTCTCAGGGCCGTGCTTCACAGTTTCGGGTCATTAAGCTCGAAAGTCAGTCGGGAAAGATGGCGCAGGATCTTGCAACGACGCCCGGTAAGAGATATTCCACGAGATATCATTTCCGAGAAGGTGCTCTCAGCCCGGTCAGGCTCTCGATGCCGTGTTCCTTCCGCGCGACATCCACGATAGGTCATCGCTCGATTTCCAACATGAATGAATCATCATGATTTCAATCGAAGACAATCAGCGGTCGCAGCAAAGATCTGTTCGGCGGAAGCTGTCCTCTTGGTGATGATTTATTCATTCATCCGAGCCCAGGTCAATCTATCTAGATATCTCCCGGCTGCGCCACCTCTATATCGGGAAAGCAATCGACTCCTCGGCGTACGTTGTTTGTATTGCCTTTTGCTCCTAGAACGCAAATGGATGGCTGCCCTGCTCTGGTAGCTTTTTTTCCCTCTCTGACAAGTGGCCGGTGGGAGCGGCACAAGAAGGACGAGTTGTGACCATAGACACAAAACTTCCCAATCAATCAGTAGTCGATGCCGATCTGTGTCGTCTCCTCTCGGTTTCTATCTCAACCGGTATGAGCTGCTGCTGCTGCTGAAGACATTCTCTGAGACTTGTATGAGAACAGCTCCGCTTGAATATCCAGCAAGAAGAATATGCAGAGCTACTCAATCGAACAGGCAGTCGACCGGTCGGCGCATATCGAAACTGAATATACAATTGGGCACTCGAACGAGCAGCAGACCAATTGACTAACAGAAGTGAACAAGTGGCTTTTCGGTGTAGTTGTCGATCATCGTTACACTTGCTAGTCCGGAGATGGCCTCCACCAAAGTATCAGGAGCACCGGAACTGTGGCTCCGGGCGGCTGCGCTGTCCCGTCATCACTCATCCGTCCAAGGTCCTCCTTGAATTCCTCTACTGAGTGAGTTGTTGATTAGACGGAGTCATTCTGAAGCAAACAATCGTTCCTCTCCACCCTCGGTGAAAAGAGAAAGGGGAAGAGAACGGAGAGGGGAAACGGAAGAGGGAGAGTGAGTGATGTAACCTCGGCACGGCTCATTAGGTCCATTACAGCTTCGTCTTCATTGACTCTCATTCTTGTACGCGGCTATATACTTGATTCCAACCGGGTTCCCTCGGGCCCCGAACCCTGTCGCCTGCAGTGTCATGCTTCCTTCCTGGGGAAGGTGATGCGTACTTTTTCCCGACTCACTCTGAGATTTCGCAAGAAAGTTGTCGGCTCTTCTGGAGGATTTTGATGGGGGTAGAAATGAATTCCGTACGGCACGGTTGGAAAGTTTCGATCGAGACGTCACAGAAACTCGCGCGAACCGAGAAATAACTCAGCAAGATGAGGTTCGCACCGTCATGGATGTGAGGTCTGGAGTAAATATTTGCGGCACTGAGCTGGCCTATGAGAACGATCCCAATTGCATGAACAATCAAGTCTTTCTTCTCACCCGCGTCGACGGAATCTTCTTCAGCTACAGTCTGAAGCGCAGCGGTAGGCGAACGGTGGCCTCCCGAAGGTTTGCTACAGTTTCGAACTACATGCACTGGGTCTTCCCACGGAGTTCGGTCGCGCGTTTCCGTGATGGAAGACACACGCAGGCACCTATTATGCTTTATTCCCTCTAAGCGCGCTCGCGTTTCCGCGCCGATTTCGCCTTCCATTGCTCTGCTCCCCGTTAAAACCACGTCGGAACAAAAAAAACAACCACGCAACATTCCGAGTCGGCCGCGCACGCTCATCGGGAGCGGCAGTCATCCCCGTCCGAAGCTTCATGTGGTTTGCTGCTCGCCCGAGCACAGCTCTCGGAGCACGAAGTTGTCAACTCAGCTCGAGTAAGAGGCTCGAGGACGAATTCACGGAGGAAGTGATCCTGAAATCATCCGAAAATTCGATCCAATCACGGATCAGTCCAGTACCGCCACGACCTCAATCTCTTCAGATGATCTCGTCGACCCGCAGCCGCTGAGCCGCTCTGTCTCAAGATCTACAAAGAGTGAATGTCGTTAGACGCAACGAAGGGGCTTAGCTCGAATTTTGGAGCTGCGCTGAGGAGGAATAGACCTCGAATCAGTTCTCGAGGGGAAACAGAAACGCTACGTTGAACATACACAACACAAAGATTGAGCCGAGCAAGCAGAAGTTAAGATCTCCTTAGCTTACGAGCCGAACCAAGGCTCCTCGTCAGTGGAGCAGCACCCACGAACCGGATGAGACAGGAATCGATCTGCAGTACAGATGAAAACTTCTGGGGAAACTCTCAAGAAGGGAAGATGACGCGGGTTAGGATTTTATTTCTTCCGGCGCTTCTTGCCCCTAGCAGAGCTCTCCCCCTGAGTTTTCGGGACGCAGCGGTCAGTTTTGAGGAAACGCGAAAAAGACGGAGAATGGGGAGGGGATGGAACACAGTGCGAAAAGGAGGAAAGTTCTGAAGACTGGCGCCGAAGCTTTTCGATTTATCGGTGTGGAGTGCAGATTGGATGCCTTCCATTCGCTGCTGCCTGACGTGAGCCATCATCATTATTTCCGAGTTAAGCAGGAGCTTCTCGAACGAGCGGCACTCTGGTCCTCCCCGCAAGGCCGATTTTCCACTCCATCGTCTCCTGCCTACTGGTTGCCATCACTTCTACACTGATTCGCAATCCGGGGATCAGGAGCGGTTGAGGAATCCCGAATCGGCCCGATGACAGTTCAAACTTCTCACAGCGAGCGTCCGCAGATGCCATACGGAAAGCGACGCGTGAATTCCTCGCATCGACGACATCACTCCAGGCCTGACCTGTTCTGATGCGAAGTTGCTTGTTGATGTTCGTTTCGATCGATCGTCCACCCGCCGCGCGTCCTCATCCATGGAGCTCATTCCGTACAAAGCGGAGTGTCAGCCTGCCTGCATACGCGTCCACAATCGTTACTTCCCTTCACCCACCTCCCGACCTCGAACTTGGACCCGATCTCGACCGTGGCTGATCAGCCACGCTCGCCTCTTTGAGGCACGCTCCGAATCTCGATAAGTCGATGAAACACCCGAATTTCCTATGAGAGTTCGAGCATTCGTGTTTTATCGCGGATTTGTGCGTCTCCTGACGCGCCTTATCTGTTGCCCCTCCGAAACTCGTTTGCTCCAAGGTGGGCTTCCGATCAATCTTTCCGAGGGCATTTCTCGATGTCTCCTCGCGCAGCGTTCCCTCCGTCGCTCGAGTGACGTCTCACTGAGTGACTGAGTACTGACTGAGTGACAGACGATGCGACCCGGTGAAGCAATCGGAAAAGAGCATTCAGTTGAGTTAGACGAGACAGGCACCGGAGCAGAACATTTGAAAAAGAGTTTCGATGGGACGGCCCTGATCGAGAAGAATGTGGAATTGCTTTTCGAGGCAGTCCGTCGCGTTCCTGTTCTTGCGCCTATTGACAGTTGCGATCTCACGTTACAAACAAAAACTCGCGTATCGACGGAGCGCGAAATCTCTCGTACATTGTAACATCACACCCAGGGAGGGAAATATTCTGGAATTCCTTCTATTTCGAAAAACTTACACTCGCGCGCTCGACTCAAAAACGCTTCTCGGTCGACCCTCCAACGGCAAAACTATTGGACCGAGCGATCTGAAACTAGGAACTTTTCATTCCTCTGGTCGGCTCGTCCTGATCGGGGGATTCTTCCCAAGCAGGAGGGGAACGATCATGGAGAGGAAGATTCTCAGATTGAGGCGACGCGATGAAACGGAAGCTCGGCCGATCGGTTTCCATTTAGATACACTTTGAATTGATATGAGTGATGTCTGTGCGCCATCCCGCCGAGATCAGCGCCCGGGGTCCTGTATCTGTAATGAGACGACGACCGTCAGCAATGGCCTCGATTGAATGGAAGTCGACTCAGCAGCCAAGGGTTCATATGAGTCTCGACATCAATATTCTTAGCAGTGAAGGAAGCAACAGTGGTTGTCACTTGTCCGGAGCGGCAGAGAGAACGGGCACCACCTGTGGTCCACCATTTCGGATTCGGTGTGAACGCCTCTCGTGAACCTTTTCGCTTATCCTTTACACTGCTCCAGAGTCAAATCGAGTGAGCGCGGATGGAGCGTAACCGAGAGACTCGGAGCGTTCGAGACATCAGCACAGTAAGCAAACCCATATCACGATGCCCACTCCTTCCGGCGCCGAACTCCTGGAATTTCTCGCGACGCGCCATCGGAGCCGGAGGAAACGCGACTGAATGAGTGAGACTATGATCAAGCGATTTTCCCAACCTGTGCGCGATTCATCACAAATTCGACACAGAAACGCCAACAAGAGGGTCACACGGAGACGGATCTCGCCAGCAAATCCGGAAATGAGAATTTTCAGACATTGTCTGTTCTGCTCCACGAACAACACCGCTGACATACAGGAGAACAAAAACGCTGAACGCGTCTTCTGTTCGCCTCCGAGGAATCAGATTACATAAGAGCCATCTGTCATGCTAGTGGAATATTGCAGTCGTTGCCAACTTCGTAAACCGGCGCGGCGCTGTACGGCAATGTGCTTCCGCAGAAGAAAAAAGGGAAACGGAGTTTGTAGGTCGGGTTGGGTCGCTGCTCCGTAGCCCGTTCGCTCGCATCGTCAAAAATCATCCATCATTTGGAGAAGTTAATAAATCCCCCTCTGTTGCTCCGTCCTGTCTTCACTTCGACGTTTCTGCGCACAAGCGCCCTATCCTGAGTTTGTCATTGTGAAAAATTGAGACACAGCAATACTGGATCGGAGCAGCCGTTGCCACTATTCCCACTCGAATAGAAGTGTCAGAAGAGTTGCACGATGACGCAAGACCAAACGAGGGGGCGGCTGTTGTGGGGGGTTCCCGCTCAGATGCTTTCGTCAATATGCTCCCATTTTGAGCTTTCGATATGCATTGGCCATGAACAGTTCGAGGGAATTGGCGGACGAAGCTCCCAGGGTATGTGGAAAGCCGTTCTCAGTCGGCTCGTTGGCCGTGTGGCATAAACCAACGCCTTGGATGCCACGCTAAGCTAGCAATCGCGGGTTCGATACCCGGCCGACAACGAAAATTCCTTATGCGGTAGAAAGAGGATTTAATTTGTATCAGAATTGAATCTGAACCATCCCAAGACCCAAGCCCACCGCCCGCAATGGGATTTGCGAGCAAGATAGCAGATATTCGGTTGTCTGTCCACCTCTTGGTTCAGATTCGATGGATATGCACGACGCGGCGTCGCCGTCCAGATGCTCGCAAGTCCAAATCGAGCGTTCCACATTTTTCGACGGAAGATTCGAAAGATTAATCCGCGATGCTGATATCCTCCATCGAAACGGGGAGTGTCTGCTACACATGATCGCGCGAAAGACAACAGGTAGTTTCGCGAACCGCCCCTCGCGTTTCAAAGCCGTCTTCGGACAGAGGACGTTCTCGCACATCTCAAGAATGAGGCGTCTCTTTTCCTATGTGAAAACTTTTCAGGAGGTTACAAGAACGACACGTGTTTCAAGATGTCGTCCTTCCGCAAAGCCGGAGCGACTCTATTCAGGAGCAAACCAGTTGTTTCGCTCGGGTTCTGTTCGCCGCTCGACGGAAGAAAGCATTGTCTCAAGCCCCGGAGCTTGTTTGTCAACAAGCCAATCAGTCAGTACGACAGTCAGCCAACCAGCAAGCCCGACCTGGGTTCGTTTGGGTTGAAACTTTTCCTGGTACAGTTCGCGGGACCTGGGAGGCGTGAGAGCCGCGGCCGCTAGAGCCCTTATGAGGAGTAACGCCGCTCTGTGATGCTGGCGAACCGTGTTCGCCTTCGACGAGGCATTGTTGGCTACTCCCTCTCCTCCGTGGGGAGTTGAGTCGCCCCCGCTTTGTCTGAGCGCAACAGACACCGGGCGCATGCTGACGTCATCCCCAACACTAAGCTGATAAGCTCATTCTCGACGAAGCTTGATGCCTGAACGCCACGAAGATCGATCCATAGCCAATTATTGCACCCACACTGTCTCTTCTGCTTGTTCACGGATGACTTACTTCGCTAGCTGACTTGCTCCATCCGACCTAGATATGGAGCACACCGCACTGTAAATTTCGGAGCTCTTCCAGAGACGTCAGTTCGATAACCTCCATGTGGAAAAAGCCACGTTTTCGTGACCTCCCAGCTTATCAGAACGCTCGCTGAAAAAACGAAAGTGATCGGAGTCGAGTTACCTCAGACGAGCCGGACCCAGACAATCAATGTTCGGATCTCGTGGCAAGTACGGGGAACTGAGGGTTCTTGCATCAGGAACTTGGAAACTTGCTGTGTGTGGCTTCTCGAGGTCGAGTGCTCTTCGCAAGGATGAGCAGGGTCAATAACTATTGAGGACAACCCTGCTCAATGATTATAATCATTATTCGATGAAAAGCCTTTATGAGTGAAGTTGTTGAGGCGTTCTCATCACCGTTCACTATCCGCTCAGCGGCACCTGTTCAGTGAGGTCGAAACCTGACTCGATTCTTTGGAATCGAGGCGCTGCCGGCGACCGGATTCACTGTCTGACGGACTTATACCGATTCGGGGGAAGCTATGGTTCTAGGCATCCGGAATTCCTGTGAACTAGGTTCTTCCATCTCGGAACAAGGAACCAGCCCGTGTCTTCGCTGAACGGATATGCACGGTCTTCGGAGTCAACGATGGACAAAAGGGACTCATGCGTGAAGGAGCCCACCACAACGAGCTACGTCACTACGTTGGGAATGTTGAGGAGCACTACCCTCCAGATCACTGTGCTGAAGAATTTCGGTCACGAGACTCTTCCATCAATCTCCAACCATTTCGCTAGAAACTCGTTAAGCCAATCTGAAAAACGTGAAGTCCAGAGTGGAGCGCGGAAATCGAAACGAAGGGGCGTGGTGAAAATGTGAGATCATTGAAAATTGGTAATCAGCTGGACGAAAATTCCCTCCACGCTGTACCAAGTATGATATACACGAGGAAGACATCGGCCGGCTTAACCTGTTTTCCGAATAAACGCCGAGGTCACAGCTCGGATCTGGCACGTTAATGTGAGACCGACTTCGGCCACGAGCTACCCGAAATTTGCCCTGAATGCCCTCAGAGATCGGAACCCGAAGAGAACTTGAGACCTATTTCTTGAGGATTGAGGGAGAAATAGTGAGACCAACGGAGGAATTTCCTAGAGCTCACTGCGGTGGACAGTTTCACTTTGGGACTTCTTCATATATCATGAGTGCTTCTCAGACTATGAAGTTCTCGGGATGACAGGAATGCAGGTCCTAGGGAGATCCATTGACTCCGGGTTTGTTCTCCTGTTGGGCTCAAGCGCAAACAGCGGAGAGAATGATCAGCTCATCTCTATCTCAATCTTGGGGGTAGAATGATTGGATACTTGTGCGTCCGGGCCCCTCTTCCAAAAGTGGCACGAGGAGCAGCCTACCGGCGCGTTCCAAGCCCGTCAACTGGAAGCCAGAGATGGGCGTAATCATAATCATGATTATGACTATGATTAATAATCATAGTCGAAGTGTGATTACGAGAATAATCATACTTTGACTATGATTATTAATCACATCTTGATTATGATTATGAATAAAAATCATAGTCAAAGTATGATTATGAATATTCTCATGGTTTTGATGACTATATCCATGTGTATGATGACTATTATTTTTATTATTGTGATTATTATTGTTTCTGGTATACTCAAGCACCCAGTGGAAGGATGACACGCACACGAGGTCTGTGCGGGACCGGGGTCCATGTACGAGATTCCGGGATCGATCTTGACCGTACTTTTTGGAGTCTAGGGAAGTGATTCCGAGATCGATCTGGCCATACTTTTCTGAGTATAGAGGAGTGATTCCGGGACCCATCTGACCATACTTTTCTGATCGATGCCGAAATCACTTCCTCAGACCCAGAAAAGTATTGTCACATCGATGCCAGAATCACTCCTCCATACTCAGAAAAGTATTGTCACATCGATGCCAGAATCACTC
The DNA here is from genome assembly GCA_037576195.1 of Phytoseiulus persimilis. Classification (NCBI taxonomy): domain Eukaryota; kingdom Metazoa; phylum Arthropoda; class Arachnida; order Mesostigmata; family Phytoseiidae; genus Phytoseiulus; species Phytoseiulus persimilis. Next base: position 52,784,761 of record CM075101.1, on the reverse strand, counting down.
CTCCATATTCAGAAAAGTATGGTCAGATGGGTCCCGGAATCACTCCTCCATACTCAGAAAAGTATGGCCAGATCGATCTCGGAATCACTTCCCTAGACCCCAAAAAGTACGGTCAAGATCGATCCCGGAATCTCGTTCATGGACCCCGGTCCGGCACAGACCTCGCGTGCGTGTCATCCTTCCACCGGGTGCTTGAGTATACCAAAAACAATAATAATCACAATAATAAAAATAATAGTCATCATATACGTGGATATAGTCATCACAATTATGAGAATATTCATAATCATACTTTGACTATGATTTTTAATCATAATCATGATCAAGATGTGAATAATAATCATAGTCAAAGTATGATTATTTACGCAATCATACTTTGACTACGATTATTAATCATAGTCATAATCATGATTATGATTACGCCCATATCTGCTGGCAGCATAGAGGGAGAAGAGGTGGGAGAAAGGTAGACGAAGCGGTACAAGGAACCCATGCCAACTGAACCGACGTCACGGGTGAGGAAATCTCTTGATTATTGACACTTCGTCCGTCCACTTCGTTGATCAATCGATCGATTTATGAATGCTGGGTGAGCAGCAACCTCGGAGATTCAGAGGGTTGGCAGGTGACACGAAAAAACACACTGTCTGAGAGCTTGTGTTACGAACAACAAAAGTATGAGTGTCGACATACCCAGCTATTTCCCTCATCTTGCTCTCTCCCTCCACTTTTCCTCCACTCTCCTTGAGCTCTCCCCCCGCCTGGATGTCCCGACGAGGACGCGAAATGGCCCCGCGGAAGTCCACCGCGATCTCCCTCAGCGGACGAAAGTCTCAACCGAGGATCGACATCACCTTGGATGGGCACACGATCGATATCAGCCGCACGGCCAAATATCTTGTAAAAGCTCTGCGCGGAACCGAACGTTTCACAGCGATTTGGAATCATTCCACAGTCCACTCTGAAAGAAGAGAATACCTTTTAAACGAAGACGTGAACTCGCAGCGAGTTCCAGCGAGTTGCGGTTTTCAAGCGCTACAGAAACCAAGCAGATTCGTCGTTGTTTTTCATCTGTTCTACTACTACGAAGTCGAATTCAGCGCCATGTTTCGCCCTTGCCCGTGGCGTGTTGTCCCTTGACTCGCTTCAGCCCCCGCTCCTTGAGTGATGGCAGGTAGGCCGATCGTGTTTCTGGTGCCACTCTCGAAGAGGGGGCCTAACACACAAGTACCAATGATTGCAATGTATTTCAAAAGTACTTGTGAAAGCCATGCTTTCATCCATCGTTCCCGGTCGTGGGGTTGGATTCCGAAACCAATTCTCGCGACATTGAACTCATCGCTGCATGCGGAATCAGGCGACATGGAGTGCCGAAGCCGAGTGCGAGCGCGGAGTCGACTCATTCTCGCTCCGCGAAACGGAGGTGTTCAGTCGGTGCTCCGAAGTTTTGTGAAGAGCTGCCACGGGAGAAAAATCAATCAGAACTCAAAAGTCGGAGTCAAACGGAGACTTCCGACGGGGGAGTTAAAAAATCCTTGTGTCTCGATTCCATCACGCGAGAGGAATTGTCTTCAAGTGGAAAAACACTCCACACAAGTAGACCCCGAACAAACATTCTCGTCAAGAGGGAATCGAAAGCCGTCTTGCGCTGCTCGGTTAGGCGCAACGTCAGGTCTTCTGATGATGCACAGAACGATGCTTGAGAGGACTCCTGTTCTCGACCTTTCGCGCTTCGAGTGCTCCTCGAAGAGCCTGAGATTTTCTGAAGAACCTTCGCCGATGGCACACGGATCAGCGCACTCTCGCGTGGACTGAATGCGCCGCATTCACGTTTTTCGAGGCAGTCCGGAGGTCCGGTTCTCGCGAAGTTTTTTTTTAAAGCGAATGAGACGATTGCACGGTTGAAGTTCATGGACTGCCGTCCACCAAGGGGTCGACCGTCGACCCTCGATCCACCTACAGGGACGCCAAGAAGAATGGTAAAATCCACCCTGGCATCACCTTTTTAAACCGGAGATCGGCCATCGATACCCTGGGGGTCGATATCGACCACTTTGAGAACCACTGGTTTAGACCATACGGCCTCCTCAGCGGGGCTTTCCATCGGGGATTCGGCAATTTTCAACATGATAGAGGACGATACTGTTCCCTGAGCCCTCCGCATCTTGAGAGCCTATGTTCGAGCATTGGTGAGACTCGCAGATTGAAAGAGGTCCACTGGCGGTTTTGGCCAGACTCAGGCAAAGGACGGAAACAGTCCTACAGAACGAGAAAAGGTGCAATAACATTATAACAAAAGCGGGCACGCAGGGAGCGGACAGGCAAGCAGCGGTGTATCGAGAACTATAACAATGAAACTTATTGCTCGAGTCTCTCCAGTCCAGACCCATGTCTCCAGGTACAGGTGTTGGACCGTCTCAAACTAATCTAATGCCTGAGAAAAGGCTCTGGGTCATGTCTGTCGGCGACGTCGGACGATACGGCACCGAAAGTGGAACTTCTAAAATGCGATCTCGAGACAGTGCTGCTAGGAAGGAAAAGTTTCCCGCGCGGCGGGACTCGAGACTCCCCCACGGACACGGAGGAGGCGAAAAAGGGAGTCAAGGTCGTCGACATTAGGAGTGATTTTTCTCCTCCTTCGCAGAGGTGACCTCCGCTGCGACAGGGTCTCAGACTGCTCCGAACGTTGACTAGAACGGAGTCAATCCACGGAAAGCGTTTGTAGAAATAACGACCGCGCCAAGGAAACCTGTCACCAGTTAAAGCAGTCGACGAATTATCCACTCCCTGATTGTCGTCCTTTAGTTGACGGAACGAAGTCGAATCTTTCTCTCAACCAGGCCGCATATTTTCCGAGACGTTGACGAATATGAGCACTCTCAACTCGAGAAATATTTCTTCCCTCCGCATTCTCCGGTGAGCATCTCTGCGCGTGGTCTGAAATTTTTCTTCCCTCCGTAACCTATGAAAAGAAGAGTGGCTGCCGAAGATTCATGTCTTCTCTCCGTGGTTATTTTTGTCAGCAGGAGAAAATGGTTGGGAAGAGTCAACGGTAGCAGTATCGACAATACTACCGTTGGTTTTGCGTGGAACGATTTGTTTCCATCAGCGTGTCGGAGAAGTCGCAGGTAGTTTCGCTCTGAGGAAGAGCTTCCCGAGCATTCGTTCTATAGCACCACCCCGAATGCAGCCTCCCCGTCACCTCTTCTCCTAGAATCCCAGTGAGCACGGAGCTGCTCGCGGTGTTGAGTCCTTCCTCGCCCGAGTCCCGTAAACAGGTGGTCCTCATTGTCGGAAGACATGCTGAGAGGCATGCAGCTGATAACCGATGAGAGTCAATGATGAAGAATGAAACTCTTCCGCGAACTTTCACTTCACGATAAGAGCGGAGCATTAACGCGCCTCTTCATCTCCCATTGGGTGATGGATAAATTTTAGCTCCCCTCCCGGTCAGCAGAGACGATCGTAGCTGGGTCTCCTTCAAATGGGAATCCTTTGCGTCAAGAGCACTCGCGTAAAATTGCAGGCGAGAACATGACGAACTATCGAGGAATCCTCCGAGACATAAAATGGGAGTCTGAAAGCTTTTCTCAAATCTGATCAGATCAGCTTTTGAGCGGCGATCTGCGGTTTCTCAAGACGAATATAGCGCGAACGGTTGTGTCATTCTAGCGGAACTCTGTGAATGGTACGTTTGCTGATACGGATCACTCGACTCTGACTGCCAACAGCGTACGATCTTTCCAGTGTTCGACGAGAATCTGCTCCTTTGATAGTTCGTACCTGATTTCGTACGAGGCCGCGATACGATTTCAGCCGCGGCCGCGATAAGATCTCAGCCGCGGCCGCGATACGATTTCAGCCGCGGCCGCGATAAGATCTCAGCCGCGGCCGCGATACGATTTCAGCCGCGGCCGCGATAAGATTTCAGCCGCGGCCGCGATAAGATTTCAGCCGCGGCCGCGATAAGATCTCAGCCGCGGCCGCGATAAGATCTCAGCCGCGGCCGCGATAAGATTTCAGCCGCATTGCAAGCCACGCAGAGGCGCGAGTCGGCTTGAACTCCGCGATGTGGAGAAGAACAGATTTTTTTCATCCGGAGGGAATGTTGAGGGTGACCGCGAATCGTGGTTGCGAAAGGTTGAGACTTTGAACGGCCAGTCCTAGAAACGGATAATTCAGGTCGGGTTGTCGATCAGCGGCGACCTAGCAAAGAAGCCTGGTGATGCTCAATAACCATAATGCTCACCACATTGGCGCAGTTGAACGTAGGATACGTCAGCGTGGGGAGCGGATGGCATGATGGGCGAAATAAAAGTGGCGATCCCTGATCAGCGCTTCAAGCCTCTGTGAGTCGGTCTAAGAACGAATCGAGAGCGGCTAGGCATAGTTCATAGCTTTGAGCCACCTTGGGCTGTGCGAGTCACAGAACTTTCGAGATCATGAATTCGTATTTGCCCCTTCCTTGCTCCACTCCGGACTTGTCGGGCTCTCCCTGAAGACGGAAAGCCAACCGTCGGGACGAGAGGAACATGTATCTTATTTATTACTGGGAGAACATCGTCCTTGTTGTTCGTCACGAAACCCTCAGAGCTCTGATCATACTTTTCCATCGATCTGAGCGTAATTCGAAGAATATTCCGGAGAAAATACTTTCAAGGGCCCACAGGATGCCGAGGACGATCTACCCATACACCTCAGTGGCCTACCAAGGGGGGAAGGGGGCAAGGGAGCCGTGGCACCCCCAGAACTCTTCGAAAACGTTGGGAAGGGTGGACTGAATTCTGGTTTGGTGGACGAAATTGTTCTGCAAAGATTCAGTGTTATCCGGAAAATCTTCACAGGTTTGAAAACCATGTTGATTGCGTCATGGAAAGCTCGCAACGATGATCATCATCGTCACATCCTTGTGGACTAATTGTGAGCGATTCAATAGAGCCTGTATGAGTCCGCGCTCGGGCACTCTGTGGGGAGTTAAGTCCCACGACGTGGCGATTCTCACATCCAGACATTCCTCTTCGGGAACGAGTCGTCGCATGCGTCACTAGAAGTCAGCTGGTACATAAATTCCGAGACTCTCATAATCTTATTACGCCGTTTGGATGGTGGCTGAGCGAATGGACCGAGAAACAGCCGAGGACACCTTGATTGAACTTCTGTCTTATAGCACACAAGAGTTCCGTAGGTAAACTTTCCGCCGTTCAGCAAACTTTTCTCCTTTCCCGATCCAGCGGTGACCTCTCACGCAGACTTGACGTCTATATGCCCCAGGTCGGAGTGAACTCGATGTCACTCACTAGGGCAAACGGAGTCTCTCAGCAGAGACAAGGCGAAGCGGGAACGTACTTTGGGGCCCCGCTACCCTTACCATAATGTGACACCGTGGGTAGGCCCGCATCCTGTTTGAACGGATAAACGGACCGTCAAACGGGCTTTTCTCTTCCAGCCGTTTCAACCGCTATCAAACAACGGCAACTTGAGAGTCAGTATCAGGTCCCAAGCTTCAGAGGACGATGGGACGAAATCATCTCATTTACGGCTTTTCGTGACAACTTTTTTTTCCCGAGAAATTCTCCTTCTGTCTTCCCTCATTTTGTCCGCTCCTCTTACCCAGTTTTTTTTTTCGCCGGCCCCGATCGCTCTGTCCCGCTTGATCTTTTCCATGTACCCTCCCCCCCCCCCCTTCAGTCCTTGTTCCTCGCGGCGCTCAGTTCGGGGGATAAATCAGTCGTTATTTGCAGGAGATCCGAATCATTCGCGGAAGAAAGACCTTTGGATTCACCGCCCAGCCGCACAAAAGCTCGTCGCTTCCTTTTCTTCTCCTCGAATCGGCTCCTCTCCCATTCTCCCGCTCGATCACCCGATTTGCAAAGTTTCTCTATCTCTCTCTCATTTCAAATCTATCCCCATCCTTGATTCCCCAACTCTCTCCCACTTCGTGATCCGTCTCAAACGTTCCACCGCTCTTTTGGCCTCCCCGGCCTCGCTCTTCTTCGTTTTCTGTCAAGGTTCTCTCGGTTTCTTTCGAATTCACAATTCTGATGAGCGCTCGGTTAGTCCCATGGCGAACGTTCTGCTCCGTCGGAAACTTTTCGATGACGTGAAAGGAAGGGAGATTGAGTTTTCCGAAAGGGATTGGCGTTAAATTGAGACATTCGATTGGACTCCGGGCGGATCTGGATTCGTGTCCTCGTCAACACAACGAAGACGAGAGAACTTCGGAAAATCAGATGAATTCAGGACAGTACCGAGAGGCAAAGAGAGGGAGAGAATGAGAAATAGGGAGGTTGAGTTGCCTTTTCATCGTGTATCGACTCTCACCCCAGAGAATCTCCGAAGAAAACGTCGCCTCAAGCTCTGGTGAAGTGCAGCGCTCGGTTCCCTTGTGTGCCACATTACCCAGCGGATGTGTTGATATCTGTTTCCGCCTGTTTCTGCCATTTCCATAGAAGAAGACAGACTTCAAGAGTTCCTGCCCGAAACAGACTCAGGGCGGAGAGGGGTTCAAGGGAGCCAATAACAGCGTGAGGAAACTACACGTTTGTCACCGAGCAGACAGCCACGTAGTCGTCGTCGTCTGCACACGACCCGCTTTCGCGTCTTGCCGCCCCGGTCAACTAAGACGACGTCTGAGAGAGACCCGACACCGTAAAACGGGGTAGGGCTCGCTTGAGCTGAATCGTCCGTGCGCCTTCGTTCCCTCTCTGTGGCTAATAACCAGCACTTGTCTGCAGGCACGATCTTCCTGCTCTCAGGGCTCCTGTGCAGCCCCCGCCGATTCCTCTTCTATTCTCCGGTGGCAGACCAGTCTGGTTCGCAGCTGTTGCGAAGAGAGAGAAAGTCCGTCGCGGGGGGATTCCAGCGGCGCTGGTCACAATCGCTGGCTTGAATAACCCGTCCGCACCGGTCTTTGTCAAGTTTGCAAACCCGCGACTCTCATTCTCACAACCCCGTCGATATTGCTCTTGGTCGATCATCACCACACCTCCACCCTCCCTGCTTTTGCCTCGAGACGAAAACGGAAAGAAAGATTCCCGACATGATAAGGGTAATCATCCTCGTCATGATCATTACCGTTGTCAGCACAGGAGCTGAGCGAGCCAAAAAGCACACTGTAATCCACGACTCCAGAACTGATTTCGCCGTAACGAGAACTATCGTCAGTCAGGCTCGGACGAGTTCACGGATGGGGCGTCATCTTCGGGAGACACCCTGACATACTCGGCTGGCGGAGTCCCAGGCCTCATTGGACCGGTGAAAAATCGGAAGACTTCTCGGAAACCAAAGAAACTGAATGGATCTGAATTTCAGCTCCAGCTCGCGTCGCTGGCATCATTCGGTCATTGCTCAAACGCCAGACATATTGAGAAGGTGCAACACATCGGTCTGAGCTTTGGAGCTCGACCCCGTGCATACAGTTGCTCTACCCTCAAAAGCTTTTACAGCGAGTGATGGTCGGAAATTCAGGAAGGATTCACAAGGCTCGTCCCACTTGAGTTCATGATTTCCTATGTTTCTCCTGGGAAGGCATGATTCTCTCGATGCGGCTTGAGAGGACCCTCGAGTTCTCACAGTATGCGACCACCCGGTGAGAACTCACGAGATCTTCTGATGAGGATCCAAACGCTGCGGAGAGCTCATCCTTATGGTTGACCGACAGCATGAGAATGGAGACCTGCTTCGGGCATTTCAGAATTTTGAGAACTGGTGATGATTATTCTACGGAAGCGTCAGCCATTCCTTCCCATTGACTCTCCTCAGGTTCCGATGGAGAGGACTGTGGTTTCCCGGCATATGAACATATCCATGAATTCTGCGAGAACGAGTCGGGGGCCTTTTGACGGCAGTTGCGTTCGGTTTCAGTCAGTTTGACGTCCGGAGTACTCAGTGACCTCCGCAACGGGAATGTGTCACGACAATCAAGATTGAGCTCTTCGAGGAGTGGCAGGAGGAGACATGCTATCGATCAGATTGGATTGGACCAGATTGTCCTGTTTGGGGACACAGCAGGTGTCTTTGCCTAACGTTGTAATTCTTTCAAGATAAGTTGAATGTTCCGATTCATGACTGTGAATCGTCAGAACTCTTTCATTCCTGAGTAAGCTTCGAACCGTTGAAAACACGGTGGTTCTGTGTCGGAAACCCCACAGTTAGAAAGCTCCGGGCTGGAGCCATCGTTCTGGAGTGCATTCCGACACAGCCAGGATATCTTCCATGATGATTTCATTTCCTGAGACGCCTTGTTCAAGAGAAACATGTGGGAAACACTCATTGGGGCACCCTGTAGACCTGGGACATTCCTGGAAAAGGCTTGCTGGGATGAGCTCTTTCGAGAGACGAGCAAGCGTTTCGACGCTGCGACGGCTTGACCAACGTTCCCGCAGTTTGGCGCACTGCCATCGAGACTGATCGCGAGGCAGCTCGACTGAATGGTGATGGCTATGGTATTCATTGATCCACTCATATTTGTCATCCGATGGACGACGCTTGGTGCTGTGCGCTCGACGCGGCATTTTTGCCCAGAATTCGCGGTGCTATCGCAGATGTTGTGTCGCTGAATCGCGGCCACCGCACAATTCCCTCATGCTCCAGCGATGAGAGGGAAAGCAGCCAAACGTACTGCGGTGAATTCCTTGCCAAAACAAGACTTGCTTGTGTGTATCCCTTGTGCTGATCAAACGAGCAAACGTCGTATTGTTCCTCATTTTTCGCTCCGGGAAGGACGAGAAGGCGATAGACGTGGGAAAATCCATCGCTGGTGGCGGTGCCGGTGAGTGACAACTTCTGTGAGATGATGCAAAACTGCACTGTTGCGCGGCTAGGAACGAACGCACTCGATCAGGTCACCTGCGTCAGCTCGCGTAGCCGGTCGCTGAAGAAGGTCTAAGACGAGGCTGAGGGATCGGAATTCCGTCCGCAAAGCTCAGTTTTTCCCTAAAGAACCCAGACTCTCAACTTTGAGGGATTCGGGAATGAAGATTCATGGATGCTCTCAACGCGGAAAAACAGCCCTGCGAAGGGGTTTGAATCGGTTCGCGTACGTTCCACTTATAGTAATTTTTCCTCGTGTACACAACAAGTCGAACTCACTCATTGAATCAGCTTGAGACCAGTCTCCACCCCCGTGCGTTGGTATTCGCACAGAACGGGAGCCCAGCCCGAACGCCATCATTGAAACGCTCCGAGAGACTGACCCATTCCAAGCATCGAACCGGCAATGCTGCTCAGCCTCTCGCTCATTGGTAGAGGTCCGACTCCCGATGCTCCGTGGAGCTCGGGTATGTGAGCGCGGCGTTCTCAGTAATCAGGCGAGACATCAAACGAATTGAATGATTCGGAAATTCCTTCGTCAAGCCGTGATCTCGTCAAGCACCTTTGAATCCTCATCCCGTTTCCACAAACATGGTCCCGATCGAGCTGTGAATTCGAGGGAGGAACGACTGATCACCGTCGACTGGGCTCGGAAAACCTCTGCTGAGAACTGAGGCTTTGAATTCATCCTCAGTGACCAAAGGACTTCTTCTTCCGAACAGTGTGCCCGTCGGACGGATGGAATCCGATTTTGTTTGAATCTGTGTCGAGCTCCGCTGGGTCTGTTTGAAATTGACTCATCGACTGTTTTCCTCACTTTTGAGCTACGAGTCGCCGATTGATTGCTCGGTCACTCCGACCCCGTGTCAGACGACGACGTCTGACGCGGTCGAGGCCTCCGCTCACGGAGTGAACTCGAGTTAAAAAAGCTCCCCGATCGACGGAGCCCAGGTGTCACCGAGAGTCTAGGCTCTACCTCCCTCTACCAGCGCAGTAGAGAGGACCAATCGCGAATATCCCAGAGATTTTCCGAAAAATGAGCCATGTTGTCGTCGCTCTCCTCACCTAGTCAACATCGTCTACGAAGTCAGCGAAACTCAGAAATCGAGGAGCGCAACTCCTCCGATCCGACCAGACTTCCAAGCTCATTTCGAGAACGGATCGAATCAGGAGTGAGATTCACTGCTCAGGGAAGAAGAATCCATCTCACGATCCTGCTGCAGCGAGAGTTGCACGACGCGGAGAGGATAAAATTCCCATACGATCGAAGAGCGCCGTTCGTTTCGACCGCTGAATTTTCACATTGCGCGATTCATTGCCCAAAGAAATTTTGATAACGAGGCTTTCGTAAACTTTGAAGCAGGGAGCGTCCAAAAGAAACGCTTCAGAGACCTTCGTCGACAAAACGGGAGCGTCATCGCCGTTGTCGTCGTTCGAATGACCGACCCGGGGTCCAAGCCTCCACATCGTTCGGCTCGGTCATGTGACAGTTTGTGTAGCTGGTTCGTCATAATTAAAGTGGGCGCCACGCTTTTTTATATGCAGGCCGTATGCTTCTCGTTTCCCCAGGACACGATCCAGAGCGGTGCACCAGCTGAATGCCGGCCGATGGGAGAGCACAGCGAGAGAAGGAGAAACCTACTAAACGCCCATAGCTCTGCTCTAAATGACGCCGCTGTCTGTCAAAGCCAGGCGACACGAGGGTGCATACTTGATGGCACTATGGAGGAAACGCAATATTGCCGAACGACGTCGTGGTGGTCGTCGTCATCGTCGTCGAAGTAGTTTGAATTTCGATAATCTCCACTCATCCGCTTCGTTCGATGCCCTCTGAATCACTCAGCGTGTCTGGCCGAAGATTGAAATGGAACCATGGTCGCCGGCCGGCCAACCGTCGACGCCAACGGGGGCTGCAGCTCGCTCCGTATGTGAGAGTGACCATCGTGAAATATGAACGTTCATCAAGCTCGAAGCTGTCCCATGAGTTTCTCATGGACTCTCGCTCCTGAGAAATCAGCGTGAGATAGGTGCGGCGTACATGAACTCGATAGCGGCGCCGAACGACGTCGTGAAGTTGTTCTCCCGTCGTTCTGCGCCGGGATCATTCCGGGTCCTCCCCTCCCGTTCGGCTGGGTGGCTCAACATTTTCGTCGGTCTATGCGGCGCCAGGGGGAGTCGCATCGCTGGCTTCGGAATGTTTCAACCCCATATAGAGTTCCGATAGATGGCGAACGAAAACTCCTCTCGTTTGTTCGTTCGGCCGCAGCTCCTTCTCGTCATTTTGGAGAGTTTTTCGAGGTGGGGCTGACGGTGTGGCACGCTCCAAACGGTCAAATAGCGCTTCGCCTCCGCTGTTGAGAGCTTTAGTAGGGGATCCATCCGGGGGCATAATCCAAGAGTTGCTCCGACTCACAGACTGATCCGCGAACGAACACACGAGCAAGACAACTGACCTGGCTGGCCGAAGAGCGCTTCCATTATACACGAGGCCTGCGCCCCCTGCCCGAGGATGAGTTCGGTATGCAGGTGATGCTGGTGAATAACGCGCCAGAACTTCTCCTACCTTCGCGGCGACCGCGGTGCTCTGGCTGGATGAGCGTTCAGACGTTGTCTGACAGGCGACCGATACATGGAGGGCCAGAATTCCTAAATTCATCGGAGTTGGTGACGAAGATTCATAATTATTCGGCTTTCCGTCCTCCTCTCCCTCATTCAAGCGGAACCAGAGGAACCATTCGGTACCTCCCTCCATGAATGAAACGCAAGCGTTGAGCTCGCTATCGGTAACAGCTATGGACGGGGAAGTCCGGTCTCTTCCCCGGGAGATCCTGGAAGAGGATGTCAGCAGCGAGGGACGACGCGGCGTTCCGGAGACCGTGGCGTGCCTCGAACGGCGTGGGAACGAACGCCTCAGTCAATTCCGAGTGTATACGATTCGGAATAGTTCTCCTGCCGATATTTCTGAGAGATCTGGTCAAGCAGCTACTGAATAATTCTCTCAATCCTCCTTTGAAGGCATATTGGACCTACTTCATCGTCTCCGGCTGATCTACTCCCTCATCTCTATATCCAGATCCGGAATCATCGGAACCACCCATGAAAAATGGGGAAGGGAACGAGGGCCGGGCCGAGGGTCGCTTCTCGGAGAAAAAAATCGCAAAACGATGCTCCATGCATGCTCCAGAAAGTATGAGTCCAAAGGAGCTCCCGCGTGCGATTCCTGAGGTTCGAGCTCGCAACAGCAATGTACTCCACAAACAGAGCCTCCGCCCGGCTCATTCGAACACTCGCGTCCAGAGGTCTTGTGAGGAATTTTCCGGGATAACTCCTCTCTCGGTGCTCGGGCTTGGAGCGCGTCTCGCACGAACGACGGTCAACTCGCTCAGTGACAGCTGTGAGTGCGAGATTCTGCCGAAGTCTCCCCTCGGCATCTCTCGGCTTCCAGGTGTCCACATGCATGGTTAACGTACAGTCTCATAACTCCCGGCTCGGGAATGATCAGATCGAGTCTAACCAGCCAGGAGCGTTACAATTTTCTGTCGAGACTGGGATTCGGCGACTGGAAGAATTCGCCGGATTTACATGGACCATGTTTTGCTAAGGCTTGAACGTCCATGGCCCCAGAACAGATTCTCCCGGGGAACAAGAATCCAGCCACAATTCGAATCGAAGCCGAAGAAGTATCGAAACAGGACAACAGCTAATCTTTAAACGTCGCCCGAGGTGCGGGAGGACTCACCGAGGGAAGTTTGTGCAAAAACAGCGTTCGTTGTGGCCTTCATTGACCGTTCGCAGCAGACAAATTGATGAGATTAGTAAGAGGGGAGGGGGTGCGTGAAGAGAATGGACAGAGAATTAAGGGAACGGTAGAAGGTGAGTGACGTTGGAGAACGTGGACCTTGTAATGGAATGGATCGGTGCTACTGCTTCTGGCCCTTCGTGGTCGCGAGCAGAAGCGTAGATAGGAGGCCACGGCCACCGCTCTGACCAACAAGACCTGGCACGAAGCTCACCATTAGACCAGCATGGACCTCTAGGTGAGCAACTAATTACAGAGTAATCCTCAATTAATTCTCTGCGATAATGGGAGCATGGATGACATCGGAGCAAACACCTCCCATCGCACACCTCCGGCGCCGAGAGCCAACAGCCCCTGAAATCTTCCTGCATTACGAGTAACTACTTCTCTAACTACGATGCCCCCTACCCTCTCCCCCGGGTCTGTTGTCATCCATCAAAACCTCTTTCGGCACGAGGGGGTTTCATGTTAACAGCCTGAGGACCCTTAACTGCCCATAGAAAAGTTTTCAACAGTTGAACCGGGAAGATTCTTGGTGTCCTCTTAGGCGTTTCGTGTCAGCATTCCCATCTCCATTCTGTTGTGTGAGCATCGTGTTGTGGAATGGATCTTCCTCCTGGGCCCGTTTGAAAAACTAAGCGCCTTCTCCTGCGGCCACGCTGAAATTCCGGGGGAGAACCCTTCGAATAGGTCCCCATTGGTTCGAAAACTTCGTCGGTTGGTGATCGCGCCGCGTTGGAGGTTCTTTCCTCATCGGGGTGGTGGAATGGGAGAAGGAAAAGGGAAATATGGGATTGAGGGATTGCCCGAAATTTCAGACCAGCCAGCAACCGCTCGGGTTTCGAGATGGTCGTTCGGGAATTCAGAGCGCGGCAAATATTCTCCTACTCGAGGCTTTTCCTAGAAGCCAAACTCATCCGGGAAAACCGGTAGATGTCGATATCATTCGAAAACTCTCCGCAACCGGGGAACTCTGGGGATCATACCTGGGTGCGATATTTTTTCGAGCAGCTGGCTACATGATTGATTCTGATTTTCTCCTGGCTGAACCTCAAGCCCTGTATCCTGGATTAAAAAAACATTCTCGGAGTCGGATCAGAGGGATTCTCCTCGGACGGGCAATGCCAGGAATCGTTCTAGTTGCTGTCATCATTGGAGTTCTTAGTCCCGATAGGCTCTCGAGGGACCATCGGCTTCCTTTGCCGAGTCTCGGGGGCACGCGAACATTTTTGATCTCATTACACAGTGGAATCGATCTTCGCATCACTTGGGAACCAAGGCAAGACAACTGAGTGTGAGACACTTGACCCCAGTCACCTAACTCAAGTCATTGTCCAGCGATGAAAGAGCATACAGATCCTGCTCCCTTTAACCAGTGCGTCTAAGAAATCATCATCATGCTCGCCGGGTGAATATCTTTTCATTTCAGAGGCTCGCTTCGCCATAGCTCTTCCCTATGGAGCTTGGTTCGAACCACTTGGAGGCGCATCCGATCAGAAATTCCCGGAGAAGCTCCGAACACGCAGGCTCGAGAACGAAGCGCCACACGTTCGAGAGTCTGATCGCAGTTCGATGTATGTCTCGCTGCCAGCGCAGATTGCGGATCGAAGACTGCTGCTGCAGCAGTAGAAATAGGCTCTCCGACTGTCGCCGTTCGGGACTCGCAACAATCTTCCAAGCGTTGTGTGCCTCCGCTTTCTCTCTTGCATCATCTCCGCTGGGTGATCTTGATGCTCGCTGAAGTCGTTCGCTAGCAGACTCGCTTTGGAGAAAAGTCTCAAACGTTCCACCAATAATTCCGTCCGTTTGCGTCGGCTGCGCCACATCGTCGTCTTGCCTCCCCGCTTTCGCCGTATTCGTCGTCGCTCCCGTCTCCGTTGTAGTTCAGGGAGCGTTTTCCATATCCTACCGAGAATCCACTCGATCGAGGTGTAGAAATGGGCTATCTATCGATTCGTGGGTTCAGCTGGCCTGGGCTCAACTGCCGTTTTGTTATGAGCGAATATCTTTCAAACGGAGTTACGAGCGGAGGGCGAACGCGCCGAAAACGAGAGGAATTCAAGGCTCGGTCCGAGATGCCCAGGCCGCCTGGTTCTCCTGCTGCCGCGGCCGCTATCAATCTCCTTATTGGAAACCGATTCAGTCAGCGGAGGAGTCGACCGACGTCTTGCTCCAGCAACGAGCCAACAGCCATACAGGCCGAGAGTTTCTCGCGGGCGATGCGAGCGATCAAACTTGCAGTGTGATCACTCCTTGTCCGATGCGCAACCAGCCATCCAGCGAGCAGGCAGGACAGCCTGGTTGGACGGTCGGTTGCCCGGTCGGGCGTCCAACACGTCCTTTCCCTCATCAAAACGTCCCTCCGTCCGTCGGAACGTTCATCTGTTCGCGGAGACAGGCACACAGATGAACGTGGTGAAGCGCCCTGTTTGTTTCCTCGATAGCCGATCGGCTGATAATTCGAGAAGTTTTGAGGATGTTGCCTCATATCTGGGCCTCTCTAATCACTGCGCTGGCACTCTCGAAGTTCTTCCAGCTCGGAGATGCTCAGCTCGACGGAAACACACGTTCGTTCTGGTTAGCTGCCGCATGGTCCGATATATCTCATCTCAATGGGGACCATCGATGCGGCAGTAGGGTTAGCGCAGGGAGTCGCTGCCGTGGAGACGGCTGAGAATATACTGCGGTCTTCGCATCGGCCACATCCAAGCGAACGTTGAACAGTCTCATCCCCGGATCAGAATCTCGCTTGACGTTTCCTCCATGGGAGATTTCATTGAATGAAGCCCGCGAACGATGCAAATCGGATCATCGAAAATCCGCGATCTTTCTACGTTTCGATTCTCCCAATTTTGAGTGCACACACGGTTGTTGTCAACAGTGGGATTCTGGGATTTGGATTGAATAAAACTTCAACCGGTCTGATAGGAGTCAAACGACACAGAATCTCCCCGAACTTCCTGACATAGAGACTCATGTCTTACTCTAAGGGATCGAGCACTACAGAGCAAAAGGACCGCGGTGTCGTTTCCAGTTGGGCTCGTTGTTTGAAGCGGTTTGGAAACGGTTTGTGAGTATTGAGGAAAAAGTTCGTGGCCAAGCTGGAACGCGTGAACTAAGAGGCCAGATAGATGAAAACAGGGAGGAGATACCTCGATCGTTCGTTTCTTTTTTTCACCGATAGAGAGGATAGCCCTTTCTCCAGTGACGACAGTTATCTTTCCGTTTCTGGGAAGAGCCCGACAGATTGCAGATTCCTGGGATTCGATGTCGGAGAACGTATCACGGAGGGTATGTATTATAATTTATCCAAGAAGTATGTCAGCGGCGATGCCGTACGACCAAGTTTTCCTCTTAGCTTATCGGTTCACGTCAGCCGAAGTACCCTGGAAACTGCGCGTCGAAGAGCCGCTGGACACCAGCGCACTTGTTCAATAGGAACAGCTGGTTCACTGAATCACTTGTTGACCACGGAGTAAACCGGCCGTCGATGGCTTGGTGAAGGTTCCTCCTCAGTTCTAGCAAGTTGACCTCCAGACTTCAAGATTCGCGTTCAGCAGATTGCTTCCTGTAGCAGCTTCATCTTTGCTCAGGTGTCACAGGGGACCGAAGATGGAGAACAGCGAGGACGTAAGCGAGGCAGATGAAGTAGGTAGGCAGAGCGTAACGAAGCTGCGATTTCTCCCCGCTAAACCAGTCCCAACCGCTCCGCTGTTGGGAGAGGAGGAGGAGTCCGAACTCGAATTCGAAATCGAAAATAATTCCGACTCGATCTGATCATACTTTCCTCTCGCTCTGACCGTACTTCGTAGGATATTACTCCTCGATCTGACGGCACTTTTCGGGGTATTTTCGAGGTCGCACCGACCATATTCCTGGACGTCCATGGAAGTGATTCCGGGATCGATATGACCATACTTCTGGGGACCCATGGAACTGTGTATGGGTAGATCGTTCTCGGAATAACATCCGTGGGCCCCGGAAGTATCTCCTTCGTAGTACGCTCAGAACGAGGGCCAAGTGTGATTAGAGCTCTAGGAATCCTGTGAAGAACATCACAGACGATGGTCTTCCAGTAATAAAGAGCATGGATGTTCTTACCGTCACAACGGTTGGCTTTCCGTCTTCAGAGAGAGACGGACAAGTCCGTAGCGGAGCACGGAATGGGCAATTAAGATTTCATGATCTTGAAATCCCTGTGACTCGCCCAGCCCAATATGGCTCAAAGCTATGACCTATGCCACGCTGCTCTCGATTCTGGAACCTTCTCACGGAGGCTAAAAGCGCTGATTGGGGATCACCATTTTTGCCTCGCCCATTATGCCATCCGCCTCCCACGCTGACGAATCCTACGTTCGACTGCGTCAATCTGGTGATTGAGCATCACCAAGCTTTTTCCCTGGCGTTTGGTCGAAACGAGCACTGACGCTTTTTCAAGCAGGCGTACCTGCGAATACGGCATATTGTGTCGTTTCACAAGGGAGGTTTCCGAGGATACCTCAACGGCCCGTAACGGCAGGTCAAGGCTCCTTGAAACGTTGTTACGGGCCAATACTACCGTGAACCGTGGAGAGCAGTGTGTCTTCTGACAAATCCGACGTGTCGCAAAGAGAATACTTGTAATCGAGTGACATGGGATACAATTGTCCGGAGCCGGAGAGCCTTGGGAGCCGACTCCGATCTCACTGAAGAACCTCAAATCCTTCGATCTCACCCTGAGTGAAACCTTGAAGAGCCCGTTGAGACGAGAGGAATACATGGAAGCTTCGCTGCAGGGTGGACGCGAGGGCCCTCGGAGTGGGGGAGGGCATATTCCGGCACGTGAGATTCTGAAACCCGATACCTGACCGACTTCGGAATATGTACAGTCGCGGATGATTGATTGGCAACCCTCAGGGAGTGTGGATAAATCTCTGGTTTACATGGTGGTCATCGTAAGTCGGGAATTTCCTCACTCTTTCTTCTTTTGCTCATTGCTCCGTGAAAAATGATCGGATTCTGAATTCATTCTCTGCCATCGATAGATTTTCGCCGTGCAAGGGAAGTCAGAATGAGCTTGATTTCCAGGCAAAGAAAAATTGTTCGGATCGACCCATCAAGTTCTTCGGGTACTTCGGACAAATCCAAGTAATTTTTTGACATCGGAAAATCTTGCGAGCTCCGCTTATCTGTGGAGATACGATGCAATGCATCGGGGACGGGATTTTGTCAAGAAATGAGCGAGTTTTGCGAGGCTGATAAGATCGGTCGCCGCTTCCGTGGTCGGAGCCAATCCTTGCCGCTTCGGTATTTCGGTCGCTGCGCACATATTTATCGAAACGACGTCGAGGGAGTGTCCCTCCGCGACTTCTGCCGCGAATGAAATCAACTCACTCAATTCCAAGGTAGACAGTGGCACAATGTGTGATGTCGCGTCTCGTGGTGATGAAATGCATCGAATGTTTATCTACAACCCCGGGATCGATTCGAGGTGTTGTGGACTCTCCGCGGATTCCCACGGACCCCGTTGAGCTCAAATGGATCAGTTAGGATACAATAATATTTCCCGGATTGCTGCACACAACCGTCCATGTGACGAGCGGCTCGCCGTTATTCGGGATCTTAGCGGCAGGAAGCGGACCCATGGCGCGGCCCGATCTCCTAGGGGATCGTCGAAATCCTCGGGACCAACGGGATCACCCGATCTTTCAGTCGAACGAGTTATCCTGTTCAGCATCAAGGAGCTTCTTAGTTTGGAGCAGACGAAACGCAAGCGCTCGGCTGACCATTGTGTAGGAACGAGCTCATCCTGAGCAGAGTGAACGAATGCAAAGCGAAACTCGAGCGGGCAATGTGCAGGGCGTCGTCGCCGGCGCCACAACCATCATAACAGAGACGACGGCCAACAACGAACGGGTGAGCAGAGGTCTGGATATTCTCGTGAGAAATATGAGCAGACCTATGTCATGAAAGAAACGATCCAAGAAACAAATGCGTCGTTCTTTTGTTTGCGGGATCGTGGTCGAGCGTGGAGAAGACCACGAACGCACGCCAAAAACGAGACGAAAGCTACCGGCACCGATGAGCGTGGTCCTGATGTCTGCCGTTCTTTGTCCCGTGGAATTTACAATTGAGAACTTCTGACGTTCTCCTTTACTCCGTCCTTCAAATTTTCGACTGGCGGGTCGAGCTCTCTAGACCTGGATGCGCGCTGACAGCGAGGGAACAATACATCCAACTCAGCCGGAAATGCGCAACGAACTCTTCTCCTGAGAAGTAGTCTCCGAAGCTGTTCGCGTCTTCTCAGGACTCGTAAGAGACTCACAATGGAGAGATTCATCCGGATAGGTGAAGAGCAGATTCATTTCAATGAATTTCGGAACCCAGCCAATCATAGATGACATCGGAATCGAAACAAGAGCCAGGAAAGCGTCGGGAGGTTGCCTCTTCGAACAGTGCTGCCTGAAGAGATCCCGACCAACATTCTTCATGTTTCGAGAATCGCCACTTCCCTTCCTTATCCTCCACTGTGGAGTTCGCGAAATACCAGACTCTATTCCGGCCGATCTCATTCAATAGCGGATTCGAAGGCGCTTCTCCGAGATTCGCAGCAATCACGGTCCATGGAAAGATGGTCGACTTCATCGCCGCGCAGCTATTCGGGTTTTCGCGTGAGGTTCGCCGACAGGAGCTCCGATACTCTTCCTCCACAACCGACTCTGTACTCGGAGGCAACATTCTCACATGGGATCTCGTGTATCCTCTCGAAACCCGGTCATACCCATCAGCTCATCGATCTTCGAAATATTTGGTGCTATCCGTCTCACACTCAGCAGGAATTCACGCCTCTCAATCGTTCCACCCATGGCTCGTTGTTTTCAAAAGCGAGAGGCAAAACTGGAAGTGAAGTGCCTAGTGTTCGGGCATGACTGAGACACGTTTGCAAGAAACTATGGCCGATGGTGCTCTCTCTAGGTCTTTCTCATTCAATGCTCAGTACTCTCTTCAACTCTCTTTCTGATGCACATCCATGACCTCCTGGTCGCCACCTCGAACTCCATCCACAGCTTTGCGGATGACAGTACGCTCCATGCTTGACCATGCAACCATGGCTAAGTCAGCTTCCCAAAAGCTTTCCATTCTCGAATTTCATACGAAAGCGTGCTGTTCGTCTCATTGGTGATGAGGCCCTGTCCGCCTTTTCCGAAACCTTGTCCTTCCGACGCACGGTCGCCAGGCACTGTCCATTCTACCGTTACTTCCATGGAAGATGTTCGACAAAAATCTCTTCCCTCGTTCCTCCCCTTTCGTTCCCTGTCCGTGTAACCAGACGAAGTGCCAAACAACGCCCCTATTCTGTCCAAATATTCTCCAATCGTTCTGCTCAGTTCGACTCTACCTTCTTCCCTTGCACATCTCACCTTCGGAATGTCTTTCCCTCTTACGCGTACCCTTAAATCCCAAACTCTTTCGAACTTCTATCCTTTCGCATCTTCCAGATGGTGAGCTATAGGTTTTTTTTAGTAGGTATCATCTATATGATCCACACACTCCAGCTGAATTTTCCGTTCTTCTGGGTCGTGCGTGAACGCTTTTTTTCTCTGTGGCTCTTCCATCATCTCCTATTTTCCTTCTTCATTTGCACTCGCAGTTCCTTCCGTGAACCATAGGGTCTGCCCTTTGTGAGTTGTTCAACCGAAAAAAATGCCATGTTCTCAAATATTCATTCTCAAGAAAAATGTGGAGACATCACTCGTCGCCGAAGCTTGCTCGAAGTTCAGAGTGAGGAAGGTGCGAGGAGGGAGTCCGAGCGCACGGTTAAGAATCTCGCTTCCCACGTTTGGTCAATCGTGAAGCTCCTCCAGAGGGGTCTCCGTTCGAGGTTTTGCGAGAGCACCGATGACGGATGGATAAGAACACCGTCACTTCATCAAACTCCAGTGAGCGGAAAAGCAATTATGCTTTCCTCCATTCTGTTGCAGATGGTCCCGAGCTTGAACCAGAACACCGAAAAGTCGTTCTGCCACTCGTCTGCCTTCGCGGTCGGACAATGTTGAACGGTCGGGAGAGCCCGAGGCTCGCGACACCTTTGTCAAAAGCTGGCTGGATCGTGAGCCGACAGTGGACGAAGCTCCGCTCGACGTGGATGGAAATACGCTCGACATCGCTTTCGACGTCAAAAGGAAGCAGAAGATGAGTAGAGAAAAGGGGAGCGGAGAATCTCGTTTCCGACTCGACAACGGGTCGACAAAGACGGAAATGGACGGATGCTCACCGTTTGATTGAGCTTCTGCTCGGAACAGTGGACCTCTACCAACCATGCCGGTACCATTGCTACTGTTCGTTGCCGCTGAATGATAGACTCGAAGAAAGAGGGAGACCAAGAGAATAGGGTTCGAGAGAATCAGAGAGAAAGAGAAAACTGAAGACCGAAGATTG
Source organism: Phytoseiulus persimilis (assembly GCA_037576195.1). Lineage (NCBI taxonomy): Eukaryota > Metazoa > Arthropoda > Arachnida > Mesostigmata > Phytoseiidae > Phytoseiulus > Phytoseiulus persimilis. Next base: position 52,763,733 of record CM075101.1, on the reverse strand, counting down.
GGGAAGGGAAGAGAGATGTGCTGTTTGGGAAAGGGTAAAGAGCGAACAGAAATCTCACCCGAGCCTCTTTCCGAGGAGTGGCTTCTGAGCTGGTTCTGCATGGATGCCGTGGATGGGGTCGATATTAGAAGACGTCGAGCTGAAGAATTCTGCGAAGAGTTTTCCAAAATCGAATGATCCCACAAGGTCTATGTACGTCGTTCACTCGGAAAGCCCCCAGTTAGTCCGAGAAGCATTTATGGCGTGCATTCCGTCTTCCGGGAAGACTGGGTTTGGGCTTCAAACTCCGGATGGCCCCTTCATTTCGGCAGCCAAACGATCTCTCTAGAACCCCAGCGCAATCCCTGAAGGGAGATGGTTTTCAGCCTGATTTCCAAAGCCTTCGCGAAGGTGTGATTGGAGAAAAGGAACTGAAAACAAGTCCCGCTCATGGAGTATTTCCGTATTCTCGAAAGTACATCACGATGTTCCGTGGAAACGCGGCAAACGGAAAGCCTGGCAAGGGAATGTCAGGCTTGGAATGGTGGAATTTTTCGTTTTATAGGAGGCTGGAAGGGGAGTGTCGAGAATCGACGCTCGACGGAAATAAAAAGGAGCGTTTGAGCAACAGAGCAGTGCTCTCTCGGTGGGGATACAACGGGACTGTCGTCGGAAGGAATGAGGTGTTGTGATAAGACCGTCTGAAGTGGGAGCGCGCTTCAGAGAACGACCAGCATCGGAGTTGTTTCATGAAGAGTGACGCGAAAGTTTTCTCGTAAACCAGAACGGCGCGGGGAAGTCGCGCTCCGGCTTGTTCCGCGGGCGCGGAGCTTGCTCGGTAATCTTACTCGAACTCAGTTTTTTCAATGCATGACGCGCGGTTAAAAACGCGTTGCTCGTCTTGATCCTGTCTATCGGTTCCCATTCCGGTCGCCAGCGCGCTCACAGAGTGCCAAGCCGGCGTCGTCAGAGTCAGGCCACAGCACAGGAAAGCTAATGAATGGATCGGATTCAAAAGTTTTTGTCCTCACTCCCGCGCTCCTCTCTCTCTTTCTCTCTCTCTCTGCGTTTTCACTCAGTCAGCCGCTGTGAGGGGGCTGGTCGTGTCGTCTGGAAGTCGTCCGTTTCAAGGAAGTCTCGTGCAGTGATAAGAGTTCAAAAGGGAACAACCAAATAGAACAGTGAGGCCGGCGGGGAAGGAAAAACTGGAAAACGAGAGGGGAGAAGACCGAGGCGACGCTCCGTTCGGGAAGGCAGGGCCAGGCCGAGGAGGACGGACTAGAAGTCAGGAATCAGCAACCGGGAAGCGAGGAAGCAAGCCGATGCCTGATGAAGCGGAAACGGGAAGCCTTTGACGGCGTCGACGGTTTCTGTCTCAACATCAGACGCCCTCACGCTCACGATTCGCGGTTCTTATCTCAGGCCCTCGATTCGAATCGCCCGAGAATCCTGGGCGCTCGCTCCCAATCGCCAGACCTCCATTCTGAGCGGGGTTGCCGCCGTAGTGAATCATAACTGACGGTGAGATCAAGAGCCCCACTTTCTTGACAGAGAGATCCTCGTTTTCGTCTCGACTTCTCGATCGACGATAAATGATAAGCCGTCGTCGACCACCTCCTCCTGGTGCGCGGGACGTTCGCGTACGAAATACAACGCATGGCTCGCGGGAAACCCGTTCGGACCCCTCACGTGTTTGGTGGAGCGGAAACTCCGCTCTGGTTTGTTCAGCTGCCAGGGTTTTGATTGTCGGTCTTCGTTCTGCGTTGTTTTCGGGCTTTCCGCCAAGCGAGCGGGGGAGAGAGGCTGCTGAGACCGCTCATGGAGTTTTTGTTGTTGCGCGATATTTTTACAGGAGACGGCCGGCCTGAGCCGTGTAGGGAAGGTTTTCGGTCCGGCCCGACGACCCTGACCGCCCGCCGCTGTCGTGTCGGGTTAGGAGACAGGGAGGCGAGCGAGCTTTCCCGATCCTCGAAGACAAACACCGGAGTTCGAACCCGGACCGAGAAGCCTCGACAAAAATATTCCGCGATGACTACGCCAATGTCCGGTTCGGGCACTGTTCTCATACTTTATTTCCGTCATTCCCGTCGAGCTTCCGGAATCGGTCCCCATTATCAGTCGAGGAGCTCAACGAGCTCCGGTCATCAATATTGATGCTCTCAAGGCTTGTAAGAATCGTCCATCTACTCAGATTATACAGAATATGTTCAAAGCTGCTCTGGAATCCTCGTAAGATACTGCTCAATCAACAAGGCTGTCCCATGGTGTGTCGGAGAGACGAGGCCGAGGTGCCGCGATCGCATCAGAGTTTGAATCAGGCGTCCGCATCTGTGGATAGAATTGGATAGGTCTACAGACAGAGACGAGCTCGCCGGATCGCGAACACTCTGTCTTTGGGGAACTTTCAGAGGGGGCGGAGTTATCTCCAAAACAAAACTGGGATGGGGAAATAGGGAATACTCTAATCCTCTCTTTTATTGCTCACTAGCCGGCTCCCGACCGACTACGCTGGCTGACCCTACCCTTGCTTCGGGAGTCGACTGCTAACAGACACACATTGCCTCACATGTCGTGTCATGAGACCTTCGGGAGTGGCCACCGATTCTCGCTAGCATAGTATCGGGGCGGTGCGCCTCATGGCTGAGATTCGTATCCCGCTCATACATGTGAGCAAGCACAATCTGGCAATGAGATACGTTCATGCCTCCCGAATGGGTCAACACCATGAGTGAACTATCTCCTTATTCTCTATATATACTATCGACCTCTGCATCTTCTGAGAAAGAGGTGCGTAAGAAGGTTCCCGACTCACCACTCTGTAGATCACTCTGCGAAAAACCCTCGGATTTTGGATTTTTTCCGCAGTCGAGAGCTGTGAGAATGGCTCATATTTTTCTTTTTTCCTCGACAAATGGTCGAGAATCGCTGCGTCGTAGCGCGTACCCGACCTACACTCCGGCTGTTTGCGGGCTGTTCCAGGATTCCACGATAAGAAAACTGAATGAGCTCGATTTTCGGGCAGAGAGAGAGTGCTGGAAACGACCAATTTAGTTTTGACTTATCTAACGATTTTTCGCTATCGGAGGATTTCTCGAATGCAGACGTATTCAGAACTACATTTTGTCAAGCAATCAGCGAGTAATCAGCGATTTTTGTGAAGCTGATGAGATTGGTCGACAATCTCGAGCTTTATGACGTATTCTCGCCATTTCCGAAAGCAAGTTGGTGGAGTTCACTTGCATCCGATGCGAACTTGATCGGTTGACTCTCGGCGTTTCCGAATCAGTTTTGTGAAACGAATCGAAGAAAAAAAAAATCGAGCCGCTCCCGGGAACGCAACGAATGAGCGAGAAAAACATGCATCATCCTCCAAGCCATTTATCGCGAAAAAATGAATCTGGTCCTTTCCATCACATAGTAGTGAGCAGAATGATGAAGTTCCCCACATACGCTGAGCACTCTGTATTTGTCCCGTGACAGCGCGTCGTTCGAGGATGGTCAAACGGGGGAACGATGCCCACCAACAGAATGACGTCCACGACATCGACTGTGATTGTCCTCCGTTGGGGTATCTTGCTTGCTACACTAAGGTCACAATCATTCCTCAAGCGTGAACCACCATCGGACCATAGTGAGTCCTCATTTCAATAGTTGATGAACGACTCGGCTGGAGCGAAATCCTAGATCCGCACCTGGGCTGAGTTTAGCAGAGTCTCCGTGGCATTCCCACCCCACTCGGAAAGGTCTCATCGGGATCGTTCAGATTTCGCCCTGAAGTTGCACGATGAAATGCGTGGATCAAGATGCCTCAAGATCCTCGTTCCTCTCGTCCACTCGTCAGATTGGTCGTGACGGAAGTTCGAAAATGAGACAATTCCTTCAGGCTTATGAATTTTTCCGTGGGGCGATGGATTGGAACGCCCTGGAACAGGGCTCGGGAGGTCCGCTCATGAGCGAAATCTTCTATTTCCTGTTCCGGCGGCTCCTCTCGAAACTTTCCAAGAGAGAAGCGTACTTTTCAGCGGGGTTTATTCTAGTGGTCTTCCATAACGATCGGAGACGAAATACGTCCCAATGTTCAGAGCGCGCGTACCTCAGTTTCCCAGACTCCGGAGGAGCGGAGTCCTCGAAACTCCGTCGGAGGCTCTTCCCTGTTGCCATCATATTACACGTGCGGAGTTATGCTACAACGAGAACCATTGCAGCACCCCTGGACACACGATAGGGACGATGTTCAGACACTCTCGTCGTGACGAAATTTCACGGTAGCGGGGGCATTCTTTCGGAGCAGCGACATTTTCTGTAGCGAGGCAGCTCCTCATTGGCACGCATATCCTGAAGCTTCGCCTGCGAGACGAACCGATATGCTATGCACTCTGTTTGTTCGAGAGCAGTGAACTGGCCCCTCGTGATAGGCCTAGGCGACACCGTGCGTGGTCGAACCAGATCAGCCATCGTCTGGAAATCTACAGAACACCTCGATCTGTCTCATGATCAGAATATATCTCGAAGAGGGGTCTGCGAGCAACATGCGAAAACCGGAACCCTTGTTGTCGCGTCCTGCCTTTTCGTGGTCCGAATGTTCTTGCGAGTATCATATTCTCAGAACAAAATCTGACAGGCTGCGTCTCAGGAGCAGTAGCGGTCTGGAATCTTCCGTATCAAGCTTCTCTCAAGGGTTCGGAGGAACTGCTCAGCGATTACTTTGTAGAATCAGGCCTTTGCCCGATTCGAGGCAAGCGCCCGACTCTATCTCGGAAACCTCAGAAGTGCTCGGTGAATGACGCTACCCAGGACAAAGAGGCAAACGTTCAGCGCGTTGCTCGTTCGTATCGTTCATGCACCACAGACCGTAGCTTTTCAGTGCATCTCCGGAAAGACATGTTCCATAGCGCGTGCAATCGCCAAAGTCGGTTCGGTCTCCAAAGGCGTTCAGTGGAGAAATCGCCGGGAGTTCCACAGAAAGAGACTGATGGCTTCAGAAGCACAGGTGGTTGGTTTTCTGTTCAGAAACGGCTTTTAGCACAGACAGCTTCAGTATGGTCAGAGGAACTCCAAGCCGGTCAAGAGCGACTCGAGGATTAGTACTCCGACACGTAAACCCCGCCGTGGGTCCGACCACATGCCGGCGTCGCGAAGCACGACACGAGGCGTTCGAATGCGGCAGCGAGGGGAGCATCCCGACTCCGAGATAAACCTCGAGGGAGCGCTGAGAGTTGAGAGATCGAGGGCGATTCATGGGAGGAAGATTGACTTTTGAAATGGAAAAAAACAGCACGTGTTGAGACCAGTATGCAAGCCCAGTCGGAGAACATTCCCCTTTCGTCAGAGTTCTCTCAGAGTGGAGATTCCTCAAAGTATGACCCCATCAAGGAACTCTGCCGTGGCAATTGGCGGTTGGTTCAACGCAGAGAAATCCGAAACGGGCACGTGTTTTTTCCGGCGGCCTCCTGTCACTGCTGAGCTCAGAGCTCGGACTCAATGACGGGTCGAAGCCCGATAGTCGCCGCAACGTGTCAGAGGTAACATCGCCGCAGCAAAAACATGTGTGCATCTATCGATAGAAAAATATCCATCGGGAGTACTTGACGGAATGAGAATAATCTCTAGGGAGTACTCTTCTACGAGAGCTGCAAAACGAACCCAGGAGGGCTTTCTGGTTCCTATGATGCGCATTCTTCCGACCCCCGATTCATATGGATGGAGCTGGTGATGCTAGTTCGGGACATTACGGAGCGGGAATTCACGGGTCGTAGGTAATCCCTGGGAGTGGCTGAGGACAGTTGTCCTTGTCAATCCGGAAAGTCAAACAGACGTTCCGGAAGGAATTGACATAGGTTCGGACTCTTTTCCGGACTCACAACATCAGCGCCGGCCCTCAGTGCAAGCGGAGAGGAACGGGAATGCCGATGCCAACATCTCAATGGAAGGCAGACGAGAGTTTCCTCCGAACTCGACTATTTCCCGCTATCATCGTTCGCCAGTTATCATGGCGATGATGAATGCGATGGTGCGCATGGAACCGGATGGTTCTCTCGCTTGCGGCTCGTAGTACGTGATGAACTTTTTCCGCGTCACACAGGATCAAGTGGGGACGGATGCTTCTGAGAAGACATCACAATCATTCACGTGCTCCGTAAGAAGGAAAACACAGACGACCCTCACCCCACGCTGCTACTAATAACCCGGTCGCGGTGTATTACTCGCCGAAGTGCGATGCGACTGATAAACAGACCCCACTTCTGCGAAAGATGGCATCGCCCACTGTCTATTGGATGCCGATCTGAGACGGGCCGGCTCTTGGACGGAGGAGATTATCCTCATCATTCTGCCTCTTTGTTTCTCCGGAGAGAAATCAAGGAACCTTGCACCAATCATCCCGTTCTGGAACGTTGCGATGTCGTCCTGCGCTTCTACGTTCGAGAGATCCGAACCCAAGGCTCCGAAAAAGTGGTCGAATCATCATGGCATCTCGTCAACGCATTTTTGGACGGAAGTTCGATTCTGAGAGACTCATCAGAAGTAATCTCTCCCGTCATGCATCTACCGAGAGCAGGGTGCATAGAACTAACATCGAGTCAACGACGCTTGGTGAGCCGGGGTCTGTGGAAAAGCAACGAGGATGAAGCAAGTCATCGCTCGAAGTTCACAGACGTTGAAAGGAGAGCTAAAGGCTCACGCCTCGAAGACTCAATGGTAATAAAAGTGAATCGTGCTCATCATTCACCTCTTTCCCCCGAAGCGATTTGACGTTCTCTCCTTTGGTGTCCCAGTGCTAACGGAGATCGATTGATTCTCCGAAGACTTGGCCGAAAAACTGTGCCAGATGTCGAATGAAAACACGGAGCTGCACGCATCGCTTCATGTGGGCTGGAAACGTTCGAAATTCGGATTCACCTCCACATTTGTATAATATCATTACGTCGCGGATCAATATGGCGGAAAAGATGAATCGAGTGGAGATGGGAAGAAATAGAAAACGGGAGGAAGAACGAGCTGACGCACGGACTCGTTGAAAAATCGAGCCTGCCGTTCATCCGTCTTTTGTCCATCATGTCCTCCGCTCAGATCCTGATCCATGGTTTCATAGTCGAACGAGTTGAGAAAGATACGGTTTGTCCGAGCGAACAGAATGTCGTCGTCTATCGTATCATGCATCCACGATTCGTACATTCGCGTCTGCGATGAAGAGTTCCATCCTTTGCCTGCACCATTTATATTCTCGCAGCGGTCCGAGGAATTTCATCCAGCCATTGCTGCGAATTCAGATAAATCAAAACGTTGTTCAGGGGAGCGCGCCCAACACTCCGACTGCCCCCGGGGAAAAATCGGAGAATATTTGGGTTGTGACATGTACACCTTAGCTCATGAATTTCCGGTTCTCCTATCCAAGAGAGCTAGTCATCGGTACCATCTCCGATTTCGTTCCGCTGCCCATTTCTCAGATCGAGTCCGAGCGGCAGTTGGTTGCTAGGGATGCCCCTAGATATGGCGTCAGCTGGCTCCCGCGGATTGTGACCATATTTCGCGCAACCTCTGTCTATCTCCTGTTCCATGCGTGCTCGAGCGCTTGACGGCGTTCCCGGTCTCGTCTGAGCCCGAAAACGGTCGATTCAATCACTGGCACGGCCTGAGCCATCCAACGTTAAAAACTGTCTCGGTGACAAAAAGACTCTCCAGGGCTTACATAAGCGATTATCCTGCTCAATACTCCGGCTCGTGCAGCCACGAGAGCCTGCAGGGCTCCCCATCCAGATTTTTCTCATCAGGAGCTTCTCCTACTGCGGACGACGTAGAAAAGCCAACGAGTAATTGTCGGGTATGAAAAGCAGGAAAGAACTCTCGCGTTTCCATAAGCCGCGAGGCCAAGTTCTGCGCACAGAGCCTGAGATGAATCGCCCGCAGTTTTCTGGTTGTCGATAGCTGACGGGTGTAACAGAAGCGTCGGGGTCCGTAATTTCCGCACGATCCCCGGAGTAACGGACTCCTTCTGATTGAAAGGCGTATCCGTCAGTCAGAGAGAATGGGGTATCAGTGGTTTCCCCTCGAACGACTCCAGTTTTCCGGAACAGTTTCTCGGACGACAACGGCGTAGCTTCAATTTTGATTCCTTCGGTAGAGCTCGCACAGCTCCGACGCGCCGCAGATTGGGTCGGTTTCCAACACTTTCTCTGGTAAGTGAAGCAAATCACTCGATGCTCCGATCCCGTCTGCTGCAGCAGGGGGGTACTTTAATGCGAGTCGTAGCCGGCCCGGAACAAGGAGAACGAGAGGGGAAGGAATCCAAATGAAAATTCGGGAAAGACACGGGACCGGTGTAGGATGAAAAATCATGCGAGAGGAGGAGAGAAACTCGGTGATCCAGATTGCGGTGGTAGGCCGCCGGGAAAGGTCCGAATAAGAATCGGCAGCGCGAGCGCTGAAACGGCACTGAACGAGGCGAACGCTCAGGTGGGTTGAGGCGACGGAGAGAGAAGCATGGGAAAAGCGCAGTAGTTTCCTCCCATAGGGCCCGTGATGGCTGACTTCGTCCCAGTTGTCAATTGGACGGAAGGGTTACATACCACCCGCTTTCAGAAAGCCTATTCCCGTAGCTCCATACATCGAATGTAAGTCAAATATATCCGTCCGTGGGGGGTAGACGCGGGATTCCTGGCGGTACGAACAGGGGAGCGGTGAGCGAGAGCAAGGGAGGGGGGACTGACGATATATGATCGGATAGGGACGAGAGGGACTGCGAGGACGACGGGGAAATCGAGCGAAAGATCCAGTATGAGGGTCAGAGATCGCGAATGTGATTCGCAAAGAAGAGTCAACGATGTATTCGAGAGTATTTTGAAAGATGTCCGGGTGAGGGGTATACTGGCATGTGACTCAACGGCACCGGCAACGGATGAAGATGATCGGCTCCCGACTGCGAGCGAAGTTAGTTTCAGAGAAAGCTGAGGAAAAAATTCTCTGCCCGTTTTTGCGAGCGCCCATCGGCCGCAAGTCGACTTTTTATGGAGACAAATTGAGCTTCTCGAAATTTTGGGGGAAAGATACAGAGAACAATGTTCGGTTATAGTCAGAGTCCTGGAAGAGTCGAACGCGTGATACGGCAGCTGAAAATAAGCCAAGTTTGGCAAAAAAAAGTCGGGCATCAGACTCAGAGCTCGTGTTCTTCACTGGCTTCGTCTGGGTCTATGGTATATGCTGCGCCGGAGTCGATTCAGCTCGGATTTGCCGACCTTCAGAACGGGTCGGTTCTCAAATCAAGCGCAAGGGAACTTCTACGGGAGTTCTACTGAATGTGCGAGACAGGAAGTTATCCTGATCTATACCAAGACATTCTGCGATACCAGTGGCTTCTCTACATCACGTTCTTGTCGAGCCGCAGGTGCGACTAACAAGGTCAGACATGAATCAGCTGGCCCGAGTTTTAATCTCGGGCGGTGTCCATGGTTGACGGCAGTTAGTTCCAGTCCGATTTGTGGCGTGCAATCTGCTCTGTTCATTGCAAGGTGGATCTTGATGTTGAGAGTGGGTTTGGTCGTATCCGCTCGGTTGGCTGAGTAGCGAGCCGGAAACCTCGAGAAGATTCAGTTGGATCGAGGGGCAGCTCGTGGAGGGCGAGGCCCTGGTCCCTTGCACGGAGGAACGGAAGAGACTTGGACAGGGTCGGACCGAGCGAGCGCGGTCCGTTATATCTGGGCCTGTCATCGCTCGTCAACCGACCCAGAATCACACGAGAAGAGCAGAACAGATGAGCAGTGCAAGCTCCTTGAAGAGAGAGTCGGAAGCCCAGAACGCTTTCTCAGCCGCGTTATGCGCCTCAATCCTCAATCCGGATGCGATCATCAGAGCAGGCTCTCCAATCTTAGAGGGTAGTTGGAATGTCAACGAATAACCTAACAATGTATAACATAAGCAGCTAATATTGCATATATGTTGCCCATTGACGTTCATTCCGCATGATCGTTCCCTTGATTTTTACTCCGCCCGCCGCGCATCTCGGGCTTCAGCGATAGCTTCGTTGTAAAAGCGGTGGTTTCCTCTGTTGGATCATATTTCCGCTCCATGATGGAACTTCTCCATGCTCGGTTCGATTTCACGAACTTTCGCAGGGGATTCACGCATCTTGGTGGCATTAGGGGACACCGGAGTTATCTAAACTCGGATTCACGGGCGACTCGTGCGTGTGGTCCGCCATCACTCTGACTCACCTCATCAGACGTTCGGCCCAGCGGTCAAGTCTCTCGTGGGCAGGGTCAAACAGGCCTGTAGCCCGGTTCCCTCTGGATTCATGATTTCGCCGTAAAATTCGCCTTTACGACTACCAGACGACAGAGTCGGGAATGTCGGCGCCGTTGTTTGTCATAACCCTCACTGCGGCGAGCTTTGAGGGGAGCAATCGGTCGTCGAGACCGTTAGTCGGGAATGCTATGAGTCAATATCACGCGAAGCTCTATTAACAACCAAGAAGCTTTATCTGGTCGACTCCGTCCTCGGTTGAGATTTTCGGATCCAACCCGGCGACTTAGATGGAGGGACAGACACGCGGCGGGACGCGGTTGTGATTGGATCGATTTTCAAGCGGGACGCCACGCGAGAAGCCGAAACCCATGAGCCGCGTCAATGCCCGACGACCTCTCGCATGGGCGTCAAGGTTGAGCAATCAGGGTGATCCAGGATACGCCCGCAAATAGCCACGCCACCTGCACAGACCTGCCTCAATGTTGGATAGTGAAACTCGACGCCGGCTAAGTGAGCGGGCAAAGAGCGCCAATTCCGTCGAGTGTGGGATCATGGTGAATCATTTCTTCCCGGCTATTAAATGAAAGTGAAATTTATTCAGCCTCGCGAAGCGGATCCCGCGAAGCAGCAGAAAGTTCTCGAAAGTCAAACGGAAGAAGAGGAAATACGATCTCCGCCACGGATAGTACGCCGGCATGTTCAGACTTTTGAGTGACGCCTGAAGTACGTCGAAAGACACATGGAAACCGTCCCATCTGGTCGTGTGAGCTCTCTCAGGAAATCGTCCGAGACGGAAGAGAAGACTCGTGAGCTTTCATTGGAATGGGAGTCATTTGCGGAGGGAGATTCCTCGTTTCTCGGAGGCCTCAAAAGGTCGATCGCAACAGCCGATCTTAGAACAGTTGCATCTGAAAGTCGACTTAACTCGGCGCATTCCGGACATTTCATTCATCCTACATGCTCTCTAGAAAGTGAGGTATCAGTAACTGGATCTCATGCGGATTGCTCTTGTAGTGACCCAGTGGGTAGACTTCGTCACCTTCCTTCGAGTCTCGCGTCATCACTCGAGGAACCTGGTATACAAAACAGGCAGAAGAGGGCCGCTGAGACGTTTAACACAATCTCAGAACCTCAAAGAATATCTCCCGAGACTCTGCCTCCCATTGGGGCCAAGGTTGCTCCAACGGCGTCGTATGGGGTTCAGGTTGCTTGCAAGCACCTGACGCTTCCGGATTCTTGTTGCTGCGCAGGACGGCGAATGCGTTCATTGGGAGGCGAACTTCTGAAGCTTCTGACGGATCAGGGTTGGATATGGGAATGGAAGCTGATGAACGAACGGAACAAATTGTCCCTGAGAGGAGGATGCTCACGGGACTATGCCGTAGGCGGGAAGTAGCCTGTTACTACAATCCCTGCTGATCTTAGATGCTGAGACGGCTTCCGCATCCCCTGGAACGATGAGCGGAGCTCTGGGTGGAGGGACCTTGCTTTCGCAGTCGGTTCTAGGGAAGCTGTAGCCGACAGACTATCCTAAACGGATTCTAGCTCACTCTCGTTGAAGTCGGACTGGTCTCAGCTCTCGGATGATCTCACAGGATACTACCTCGACGAGACTCAACCCTGAAATCGATATCATCATCAGATTGGTTCACCCGCATTCGTGTTCGGTACCGGTGTCATGAATTCTGATGCCGTGATGAGGTAACCCGAGACCGTAGACGCTGCATTCCCACGTTGGATGTCATCACCATGCACTGAGCTTTGCAACGATCGTAATTCATGACCAGTGTGTGAATGAGGTCGCGGATCGTGAACAATAGTGTGATAATTCGAATAATCGAGGTCGTAGTCGCCAAAGTTTCAAGAACGGCCGAGATAGTGATCTCAATTGTTGGTTCACATATTCATCAGGCTCAGGAATGTTTACTCATCGATCTCAGGATTGATCAGTGGGCACAAACAGTGACGCTGCGGATCCCTCGGGAGCGCTCCCCGAGGCCCACTTCACAGGAAGCCCAGTTGATTTCCCCTGCGAAACCAGTCAATGGTTTCCCGATCGCAGTTATATCAGTTACGTCCCAGGAGCGAAGTCCTCATGAACAGGCAAGAATTCGTCGGGACGGTGATGCTCAGCCGACTGCCACTTCAAGAAGTATATTCAGTCTGTGGTGCACATCGAAAGCCAACCGCAATAAATCTAAGAGATCTAAGGCCGGAGAACTTGAGGGCCGCGAGGACGGGTTCAAGAGTGAGCGGCACACATTGATTCCGAGCCTTAGTGGGACCTTTCCATTCAGCAGGGCACGGTTGGTTAAGAGTCAAGAAGTGGGTATCGAGGCTTCCGTAACCGGGAGGACCCTCCACCCCAGAGGAGCGAGCCCCGATTTTTTGCGGAACTCAGCCAGTGCGCGCTTTCTGGAATCCGTTTCAGTTTTGAGCAAACAGTGCGTGTTTTCCTAGACGTTCTCGCAATCTGGAGTCAGGTTTGGAAAAAAAAGACAAAGGATTTCATGTTTGTCGAGAAATTCAATCAGCCATCCCATACGAGATCAAGCAATCGACTACATTCGATTCGAATGTGTAACGGGGGATCGTCTTTCAGAGAACGCGGGAAGCAGTTCAAATAATAACCTAGTGCACCCCAATCGCCTTCTTCCACTCTGTCATCAGAAGCGGGAATAGAACAACGGGAACTCTCGCTTCGAATTCGCATTTTGGAACTCAACACTTCCAGGAGGCGGTCGAGAGGATGCGGAGACAGGGTGAGGCCCGAGAAGCTCCTCTGGAAAGTTTGGGAAGAAGTAAAGTGAACGCTAAGGACAACAAATAGCGTTAGGGGGCAAGAGAATTCTAGTTGGAAAATATCCTCGAGTGCAGTGAGGTGCAACGAAAAGAATGGGTATTGAAGACTGAGACAAACCATTAGAACGGAATGAAAACAGAAGGTACAAGCAGGAGTCAGCAATGAGAACAGCAAGGAGTTGATGTGGGCGTTAAAAACGCGGGGAAGACAAGGGGCAGAACGATGCCGTCTTTCAGGGAACCCGAACGCGGCAGCAATAACGGCTGTCTCGCTTTGATCGGAAGAGCTCTCATCGAGGCTCCCCAATCTGTCCGAAACGACAGATGGGCTCCGATCGGGATGCTTCGTCGTAATCTCAGAAGCTCCAGATCGATAATAACAGAAGCGATGACGTTAAAGAATACCTTATTTCACTGAGTTGATAAGAAATCGTCACAGGGCTCTTCGAAAGTCCCTCCATATTGCGCCGTTAGTTGTGGAGGGAATCCCATGGATAGAGTACCGATACAGGGTTGGCTTGGCGGACGACCACGATCTCTAGCGCTATGGAGCGTTCCTCCTCCGCTTGAAATGAAACGCTCGCGCAGTTTGTCTCCTGGATCGGATCAGCTCGGTACGCAAGTCTTTTCGTCGAGAGCTCGTCGAATCGGTAGCAAGACGCAGAACAATGAGAAAGTGGGTCTTTCTCTTATCCCCTGGCTTTCCTCTCGCTTTTTTTGCATTCCGTTCATCCTCTCTTCTTCTCAAACAAAACAGAGGAATAATTCTCCACACGACTAGGCTCCCTTCGTTGAAGGTGAGAGCCTCTCGGCATTCAGCGAAGAAAGACCTATTTCCTGTGTGAAACGAGACGTAGGGAGGAGAATGCGGCGAAAACCTTTTCACAGGGATCGGTGACAGTGGTAGTGAATTAAATAACACGCAAATGAACCGACGAATGCGTCGATGGATGCCATTGAGAGCTCTCACTCGGGGAGGGATCCTGGAATGATCGAAGCCCCGTTGATAGCCTCCGAGGACTCCGCGATCCCCGCTTTTCATTCAACTCTATCTCTCGGACGGGGACGCACGCGGGGTTCAATGCCGCAAACCGCTGTTTACCTCTCAGAGTTCACATTCACCGCCGATGAGACTTCTTCACATATTCGACGGCCTGCAATTCCGTCATTTTTCTCTGTATCCCAGTAGATGCAAGGGAGTTTTTCACTGCGACGGGTCGTAATGATCGGTATGCGACCGAGTCAACTAAAGTTCCATGTCATTATACGAAGATTTTGCTCCCGAAGATCCTGACATAGCAGCGATGGCGGCCGCGGCTGAAATGTGCCAACTTTGTAATGAGGCTCCTCAGATTTCATAACTTTCATCGGAACGCGCTGCATTCCCCCAAATTGTTTACTATCAGAGAGGAAGCCAGGAACTTTATCTCGGCTTGAACTCAGCAATAAAAGTTTTCTGGGCGCGCTGACATTATCGGTCAATGCCGGAATTCGCCCAACGAGCGACGCACATACTTGATCATTATATAGCAGGCGACTGTAGCACTAATCGGGGGAATGTGGTGTCCATGGTGGTATGTTACGATTCCAATTCATGCACTCAAATGCACGTGAGAAGGCATAGAGTCTACGCGGCAGCTGCGTCGAAAGCCTCAAGCATCAAAGGAGGATTCCTTGAACGTTCAGCCTCACTTATCGCCTACTAGAGTACCTTATCGTTGCGACGTCCCGCTTGGTTCGTCTGCTGCAGGGGTCGACAAACTTTCTCCGCTCGGGGCCCAAAACATGCCTCAGATCATGGCGCTGGGGCTCACAATATGCCTGAGATCATGGCGCCGAGAGTCAGAATATGCCCCGAATCATGGGGCCGGGGCCCAAAATATCAAAACGTGCACAAGGAGTGCTTCTCTGGGAGTTCATCTTTTGAGTGTTCTGGCGCAGACCTCGGATACGGGTGGCATCTGAGCGTAGTTACGTTTCCTCATTCGGATTATTCCGGCATCATGGAAATTCCTCTGGATCATGGAATCCTAGCCCCGCGGAGAATTCTCGAAGATAATTTCGCCCCGGCCCGAATCATATATTTCACTCAATCTGACCATACTTTTTGGGCTTCATGAGGGTGATTCCGAGGTCGATCTCGGGATCTTCGCCCAAGAGATATGGCCACATCGACCCAGGAACCAACTCCATAAAATCTCAAAAGTATGCCAAAATCCACTCAAAAATTGCCCCCCGGAATCCCGGAAAATATAGTCAGATGGACCCGGAAATCATGTCCACATACCCCAAAAAGTTTGGTCAGATCGTTTCCAAGAAGTATGTATGATCAGATCAACTCCGTGATCGGGCCCAAATCTGTTCCAAAACCATCCCGAGGCCGGCCCCGGATATTCCCTACCTGAGCACGGGGCCAGATTATGTATCTGTCTTCATGATAGAGGAGACACATCCCTATGATCATGCTTTCGATATCCTGACGCAATCATCCGCTTCGGGGGACTTTTTCTTGTTCGATGTGATTTCTCTCGGATTGCTGTCTTGGCGAATGAGGTTTGGCGTAGTTATAGGTTCAATTACCCATTCCTAGATTTGGCGTTCCGTCCATCGGTGACCTTTCCGACGGAAGGAGGTTTGACCACCCCCCAGATCACCCAGAGGATCTCGCCCCAGGTCGATGCAGTTTTGTCCGCAACTTCATGAAAGTTTCGTCTTGCCCCACCTTCGGCCGGGAATGGTCCCATGAGTCGCAGAGATTCTTACTTGATAAGTCAGCAGGAGATGGTCATGTGCTACTCACCTCCTTCCATGCCTATGGGGAAGAGAGGGGCAAGGGGTGGGGGGAGAGGATGCTTCGGTCGGTATCGATTTTTTCGGTGGAGGGTCTCTTCGAATATTCTCCCACTTGCCGTGCTCAATGGCTTTGCGGGGGCTCGGGGCTTGAGGGCCTCCGCTCTAACTGGATAGTCGCTATGTTTGAAGTTCTTCATAACCATGAATGGCGCTCACTCCTCCGAACCAGCGCTCCAGGTGGCTCAGGGCGTCATGATCGCTGTCAACAGCGTCAACTGTATCTGTGGTCGTTGACAACATGAGTTGAGATTGATCTCTCGCACTTGAAGGATCTGGAGCAGGATTTGTCGTCTTTCGAGATAGCTGAGTACTTGCGAGAGGTTGCTTTCCTTCCTGAGACGTCCATCTTGGCAGTTGATCAATTGAACTACACCTACTCCAGGCTGGATCGCGATAGGAATCCACGGCGGTTAACATCAATCACGGTTCACATTTACCTTGTAGTTTTGAAATGGTGTGGATCCAAGTCCGCAACGGCGGAAGAGCGTTGACGGCCGGGCCGTGGAAGTGACTGTCGCCGGTAAACCTTCCCGCGCTTGGAATAAAGGCGATCTGAGGATGTTCACTCCCTATATCGGGCAGGCAGCCGTCCGACTTTCCTCGCTGTGCAGCGTGTCGTCATGGGCTCTACGGCGTCGAGCAACGGGACTATGAACGAACGAACGCAATCGAATCGCTGCGCACCGCGTTTTTTACAGCACCGAAATCGGCGCCGGATCGCGCCGCAGATCGAAGGCTAGACAGAATTGTATCTGTCTCGCAAGCAAACGAGTTCGTCAACGATCGGTCGCTATGCGAGTGATACGTCCAGAGAACAGCAGGATCATGTACCGATCAAGAGAACCTTCGCCTGCGGAGGAGTTTAAGTTCGGCGCGGATTGACCTTCTTCCTCTCCCTCGAGAACCTTTGTGTCAGGATAAAACTCTATCGTAAGTGCTATGCCTCAGCGCAGTGTTTTCAACAATTCGTGTTTCAGAACCAGACAGGGCCGCGGAGCCGACAACGGCGAGTCGATGAATGGCCACCGCGTATTCCAGGAAAAACTCTCAAGGCACAAGATACCGGCTTTTATCTGACCGCTCGTTCGCAAGCGAAAGGCGTGTTATCACATCGTTCCTCCGAGCGATTCGTTCACTCGTCTCGGAAGGTGAACTTCCCGACTCTCCCCAGTGCCGATACTTCTCGGCTACTTCCTGTTCTCCGTTAGTTGTGCTCGATGCTTCTTTTCTTGCTCTCTCCTCGATATTTCAGGGCTCGGACTTCGCAGCTCCATTACTGGCACTGGAACTCGAGATGCAACACATGATCTGGAGCAGGGGATGCCCGACGAAAACATATCGGGGGCCCTTGCCTCTGCCTTCGAAACAAACCGCGCCTCGAGGCCACTAAAGGAACGGTTGAGAGCGTTCTTCCAGATGCTGCCATTGGTTGGTACTCCAGAAGCGGAATGTCCGGTGCGTAACTCCGACTTCAACGACATAGGTTCACGAGCCTGGGCAAGGGGCCCCAGGCTGGAACTGGTAGTGCCACATCGTATCGATTCTCGGGATTATTGTACGACGCATTCCAGGTTCCCGAGTTTGGCTTTTAGTTGAGTGAAGTTTTTGTGATTTCCCTCGGAGAACCTCGGCCCCTACTCGAGCCTCATTCGGAGCAGCTGTCATCGGCAGCACCAGCTTTAAAAGTCAGCTACCGAAAGAATTCGGGAGAGCATCAACACTGCACCCAATTTCGAAGCTCGATAAAAACACCTTGCGACGCAAATAGCGAAGTCCCCCAAAGAGGCTCGGCTACGAACGGCAATTTCCGAGCTGGCAGTCAAATCAGCCATCACCAGGCTTCCGATTCCACCGAACAAAGGAGGACGCCCCCTCGCCGCTGAGCACATTTGAAAACGGTGCGCAAGAGCTTGAGGTGCGCTCGTTTCGAGACATCCATGCATGGCCGCGTCTTACCGAGAGGAGCTGATGTCTCTTCCGAAATGACAGCCTCGGCGATACGCCCTTCGAATACGCTCCTCGAAATGATACGATCCAGGAACACAACTCGTATCCCTCGTGTTTCGTGAATCTCGTGTTATGAGCCGAGTTCTTGCTGGCGAGCAGAGAACGGACCCTACGATCGAGCCGATGATAACGCACTCTAATCTGCCTCGCTCCAAAATATTGTTTCAATTTTCATCGATGAATTCGGTGGCGCCAAATACCGCTCCTCATAGCTATCAGAGCTCTTCGCAAATTTGAATGTGTGCCCCCCCCCCCCCCATCTTGAGCTGTATCGGCCTATGATCTTTCTCTCTGAAGTCTGAAACGGTTATCAACGCTCCTCCGCATCCTCCGAAGTTTGATTCCACGGAGCTTTGCTGCGACAGAATTTCAGCTGACTCGTCCTGAAAGGAAAACCGCAGGGTATGACGGCGAGGGTTCTATCATTCCTGAGATCAGGACGCGTTCTCGAGGTTTAATATTCATACCCCCATCATGAAGGTTTAACTTAACTCAGAGCCTGCTTTATAACCTCCAAGCGCTGAGTTCCCGGTGATGACACCGCTCGTGCTCTACTGCCTCCGTCACTTCAGAGAGGAGGAGTCGGCCAAACGAACTAACGAAGAATTATTATGACTGCGTTAATTGGACACTGCTTGGGGTCTGTTCTGTTCCGCTGTAGTTACGAGCAATGTACACTGAGCGGCTTCATTCCTTTGAAGCGACAAGATGTAGAAATTACATTGGAGGTGTGAATTCACGGGTTCCGTGGGAAGAAACAGGACTGATGCTATGGGACTATGGAGGCCCAGAGATCGGGCTCTCCCCTCGCTGAGCCAACACGAAGCTTTGGTGCGGAATCGGGAAAGGTTCTTGGATTTGGGAACGATAGAAGAGTTAATGTTCACTTGATGTTACCACGATATTGAGATGATCTGAATCGCGCTCGAAGGCCCCTGACTGTGGTTGAACTCTCCACAAGAGCTTCAGAGCCTGCATTTCTTCGCTTCGTCTCTCTCAATGATTTGAGCGCTAATGCGCTCAGCCTTTCTCGACCCATGATGATCATGACTCATGATCCGCTTCCACTCGCAGAGATCCCTCACAACTGGTTATTGTGACGGCGCTGGTAAGGAAAATTTGTGTGGCAACGCGCAGGTCCGGAAACGAGTTCTCATCACTGGATTGGATGATGAAGCTGAGGAGTCCAACCGGCATCACCACTCCCGCATGCACCCTGGCACGGACCAACATTTTACAGTTGATTGTCTCATCATACAGTCTCTTTGATGGATCGAAATGGAACTCCGGTTGTGTGCCTCCTCAGCTCTCTGGGACGGAATCTCTTCCTCGATTCGAATTGGATTCCTGCTGCAGCTGAGGAGATTGACAGAACTTAGTATCCGTCTGTCCTCAGCTTGAGGCCCCTCGAGGGTCAGAGATGCAAGTCCCAATTCGTGCTCCCCTCATTCCCTTGGGTCACGTTCCTGTGCCTGAGATGACTGGAACTTTTTTCCAGTCAAAAATATAAAATTTCATCTCTTCTGTGCCCCTCAGCTCGGTTCCCCTAACGTCTCTGGGGCAAGGTTTCGTTGCCGAGACGAATCGAATGTCCCATGCAGACGCGGACATGGACGAAACTTGAACTCCGATTGGAGTTCTCCCGAGGGGATGGCCATTTTCCCGCAAGAAACTGAAGATCGACTCTATATCTCAATGGAAATTCTATATGAGGATCATATTGAATGTGACGATTTTACACGATGTTTCTCATTCTGAGGTGGAAAGGATACTGTCAAGACGAGCTGCTGTTGTTGTCAGAGATATTCCGCATGACCCAATGGAACACGGAGTCTGAGCAAAGGCGTAGCAGAACCGCGCGACGCCCGAGGCGGAGCTTCTCCCCAACTTTTCGAAAAAAAGTCGGCACTCGCATCCACGCAGATTCGGAGCGACAGCCGAAATAAACTAGCGGGTACCATGAACGCTGCCGCTCAAACGCGCGTCCCACTACCTATACTCGGCGAAGAATCTCTCCGGAACTTGGGACGGAATGGCAGCGAATCAGCTGTCTGATGCACGAATGAGCCATCAGTTGCCGGCGCATCGAAATGGAGCCGCGCGAGATTTTTTTCTCTGATTCGGCTAACGGAAAAAACACGAAAAGTTCTCGCGATCACGGCTGGGATTACTGAGCCGGAGTTTCGCAGTGATTTCAGGTGCTCGCCCCAAGAAAGGGGAGCTATTAGAGGCCCGAGTTCTTTCTTGAGATCCTGAAGTCTTGAGATCTTCCCTCAACTCTTGAATCATGGGGAAAGCTCAATGTTCGATGATCGATATCTATGAACACACAATCAATAACTTTTCTCCCTCTCCATTGGCTCAGCGCTATTCCAAAACTATCTCCTTATTCAGCTAATCAGCGCATGTTGTCTCTCAAGAGAATGGTCAGACCGACCTTTCACTCACCTAGGCTCCGGGAAGTGTGGTGGGTGTCCTGTGTGCTTCCTTGTGAGCCAACCTACAACATGCCGGCGATCCGATCAATCATAAAGGAGTTCATTGAGGACAAGCAAACGAACAGACAAACAAATGGATCGTGGATTTTTTCATGCACAGATGAACCAGCCCGAACCTTCGCTTAGAATTCGAACGGAAATAAACGATGGACACCGAGTGGTTTTGTCTTGGAACACTTCAAAGAATATCAGTAAATGTGACAGTGAATCCAGGAAACTAGAGAGATGCGAGTCTGTTCCATCGATTTGAGAATCCGCATCTTCGGCTCCTGAATGAGAGCAGCGAGCGGCGTGAACCGATGGGTTTCAAGGAACCTCTCTCTCAGAGTGGCCTCCTGGTACCTAAGAGAACGCACTGCGGCAGCGACGGTTGCGTCGGTCCATGGACAAGAGTGAAGTCTCCGGAGCTGAATGGTCACTTGGCAGGCATCATTCGCCTCAAGAGCGTTCTGCATATAGACCTGCGTCATGAGATAGTAACAAGCAGTCATGGTGGTTTCGAATATCGTCTTTCGGATATCAGTCGAAAAGTGCAAGAGAGAAGTTTCATGAATGACTTGTCCGAAGGAACGCGTCAAAGGTTGGCACCAGGCCCTGAGAACTCTCCGTTTTCCAAGGCCCCCTGAAAACCTTGTCTCTACGCAAAGAGTCCGGAAAGTCCGGCTGCTCCGAATAATGTGACTCCATGGAAGCCTCGAGAATCGACGAGTGCGCATAGACCGCCACGATTCTCGAGAAGAGCGACATTTCCACGCGAAATCGACGCGCGTTACAAACCTAGAGACCTACGAATCCTCTTACTCCTTCGTTCCATTGCGCCTTGAAACCCTGCAGATCGGGACGTCATCGAATTTCAGGAAAGGAACACATTCAGCTGAAACTCATGTTCAGTGGGGTCCGCAATGCCTCGCATGCGGGAATTATTTCCTGGCTCTTGAATTTGGAAAACCACTGACCCGATATGAGGATTTCTGGCGACGCCCTTGCTGGGGACGCCGGAGTGTTTCGGTTCAAGAACTTTGCAGAAGGTTCTCCTATGTGAACCGGCGGAGGCATTCCGTGCGGAATATCCTCACCATTTATAATCCGCTCCGTGTATCAGTTTGTCAATCTATCAGGCTGTCAGTTTGTCTGGCCCTCCTTCTGAACTATAGAGGTGATTCCGAGATCGATCTGACTATACTTTTCGGAATCTAGGGAGATGATTCGGGGCTCGGTCTGACGACACTTTTTGGGGTCTATGGAAGTGATTCCAGGATCGATCCGACCATTCTTTCCGGAGTCTGAGAAGGTGGTTTTGACATCCAACTGACCATCCTTTCTGGAGTCTCTAGAAGTGATTCTGGGCTCGATCTGACCATACTTCTCCGGGTCTATAGAGGTGGTTCGGGGGTCAATCAGACCTCTTCGAGTGTGTACAAGAGCCTACAAGATCCTCTTCGAGAGCCCACGAGACCGTCTACGAGTGTCCACGATTGCGAACCACAAGAAGAGCTTCAGGAACACCCGAAGAAGCAGCTCCGTGTCGGATCCCATGAGCTGATGCAGAAAAAAATACAGGAAGGTAACAAGATGTACCGAATGAGAGATAGTTTTGAACATGTATTGACCCAATAGAGGGAGAAAGATGCCTCCATGGCAGAAACCACAGTCCAACAGCGAAGGCTGGCTGGTCGATATGAAATGAACCGAATGTGGACGCACGATGTACCTTCTTGAAACCCGGAAGGAGTCACCTGTGACGTTTTTTTCTCCTGGATGCGTCGTTCCTGAGTGGAATCTGGAAATTTCGGACAGTCGTTATCCTGTTCGCCATCTGACTACAGATGTGCATCAGCTTTATGTGATGCCTGTCGGCGATTCGAGGTCAGTTGAGCACTTATCAAATACCTGAGACCCGTGTTCCAGCAAACAGCTCGCCGTACTCGATAAGGACTCATCATGGAAATAAGACATATACATACACTCGGTGAGATGGAGGATGATGAGTCAATCGATGAATCAACAAATACAGCTAGCGCACTAACTCTTCTATTTTACAGAGTGGGGCAGATTATCTTCCCTGACAGCGGATGTTCATTGTTAGCAAATCTGAAGTCAGGAGCATATTTTCGCGATTTCTGAAAGGAAAAGCAAACATGGCAGAAAGTCTTTTGGCTGAGTCCGTGTGGCGGATTTGAGGCAGAAACCAAAGATCCTCGATGGGGCTGCGAGGCAATCTTCTTTGATAACGAGGCGAGCTGTGTGTGCGAGAAAATCAAGGCAACCTGTTCGGAATAGCTCCGGGGTAGGGATTACAGCCCATTTTTCAGCGCGATGAATATTTTTTTTTGCTCGAAATTCCCTTTGACGCAGCCCCGGAAATAGTTACTCATCTCGCCCCATTGAAAACTGCTGTTATTGACCCTGCCGCTATTCGGGCTCGAATACGATTCACGAAAATAGTTTCCGGTATTTTGGGTCTGTTTTCCATTTTGAAACCACAAAACAATCTGGCGCAATCGGAACTCAATCATGGTCCTCTTGAAGGACTTCCTCTCATACATTCTCAACAATCGAAGGGCCCGGATTCGAAACGTCGTAACTCCAAATTTCTCAGTGTCGAATTTTCAGTCGAAAATCCATCGAACCGATTCCCGACAACGTTATTCTGCGATTTTCTCGGAGACGTTCTATCAAATTCTTGCTTTTTTGAGGGAAGCGCAACATAACGTTGTCGAAAATCGGTTCGACGAACGACCGACTCGAAAGTCGACTTGAACAAATTCGGGGCTACGACGTCTCAAATCTGAGCCCTTCGATTGTAGACTCCGCGAGGAGCCCCAGCTAGTCGTGACGTCCACACGCTCGCAGGAGTCCGGGCTGGCGTCGAAGACTCGGCGCGTTTGATATTTTTTAGCGATATCATGATTAAAGAGATCCTTGTCGCTATCTCTTGAGTCGCGAGAGAGAAAATCGGGCTCGAGAACTTTTCAGCTTTGATGGGTTTTCGCGTGTGTGGATCACTGAGCTCGACCGCTTGACTGTCCTCCGAGCTGTCCCACATGGCGCAAAGCTGGCGAGGCGGGCACGGAGTCCCTAAGATCATCTGGATGAGCAAGCGAGGGTGACCACTACGCGCTCATCTGAACCAACCAAAAAGATCACGCGATAAGTTTCCGTTGCTGTCAGCACCAAGAGACCCAGTGTCGTAAGAGTTCGTCGAGCGGCTTTTGTGTACGCGACGAGCAAAGCCGCTGTCCCGCGTTTGTCTGATCACACGGGACGAAAAAACGAACGGGGAGGCGGTTGAAGCGATGAGGAAGGATCGAGCCAGAAGTATATACGAGGGGGCAAGTCCAACGGGAACACTGGCAGAGCGGAGACCGGCAATGAGGGTAGAAGTAAGGGATGTGCTGCACGGTGGAGGGATAACGTGCGGGAACACGCCGACCGACCGAGGATAACGCAAGGAAGAAACAAGGAAGCAGGAGCACATTCGGACAGTGCGCTGGCTGGCCAGTCACTCACTCAGCAATCGAGGCAGCCAGGCGGACTCAAAGACACGCAAGTGTCGACGCACCAAGATGGAGTGGGGGCTAAACAAAGTTCGTCCGACTGGAGGATGTAAGCGGGAAGGCGAGGCAGATAGGACGGGCACAACAAACGACGCCAGACGCTATTCACTCCGTCGAGCCTTCAATCTGCATCCATCCCACATGATCTGAATCTTCATGCGCATCGCGGTGAGAAAGCACTGCCCTGACAAGACTCCTACTATCCTATCACCATCACTTCTGGCGTATAAGGAACTACTTCTTCAACCATGAATTCACTGTCATCGATGGAATTTTCAAGATCTGGCATTTCTCCGTGATTGAAGGAGGGTTGCTACATCGTGCAAAATCATCGGGATCCACATGCGTGCATGCAAGCAAAAGTTCCACTAATATTTCCAGTCAGAAAAGTACTTCCTCATCTCCCAGACTTTAGGGTACTTGGTACCCGATTGCCGCGCGAATCGCGAGTGAGAGAGCCCGGGGCTCCGTAGGCTGTCAAGATCCAAATTGGAAGGGTTGGAGAAGCAATTCCTGGAATAAGATCGCGCTCATGGAAAGCTCAGAGCCCGAGCGGGATTTCGGGAGAACCATAAGTCGATCTTCTTCAGGTATTTTCCCGGAGAGACGGACTCCGAATACGATCGTTCCAGTCCACCGGGAAGCCCCATCTTTCCTTCCTCAACGAAGGCTTCGGGAGGTCGAACCCCCAATGTGATCGTTTTGGTTCACTGGGATGCAACATTCATTAGCTACAATTGAATAAAAGATTCATCGAAATTGATCAACCGGGCGAGGAGAAATCGCCAAAACGAGGGTTCGATATAGACTGCGACATCTCGAGCCTCGAGCCCCAAATATTACCACCCGCGACCGATGGGTACCTCGTCGTTCCAGGCAATTTCTCGACGTTGGAACGAGCTGGAGAGTTATTTATCCATTCAAGACGTCGATGAAGAGCCCGCCTCCATGTTGAACTACAACGAGCGAAGTCTGTCACTGGGAAACATGTCAGATTTCGCTCTGGAGTGGAGTGGAGAAATATTCATCTTCGAGTCATGGCATAAACGGAAAATGCCATTTCGGGTCAAGTGGACTTGAACAGCCCCCTCCAAGATGAGGGGAACTTTTGAACCACGAAGAGCTTGATACCATTCGAAAACCCTCGGCGGAGTGACTGCTGTCATGACCCTGGACTCGACCCCTATTGACCAACATTACACACCACACAAATCGAGGATCGGTTTGTGTGTTCTCCATTGACATCCACGCGATCAAACCTATCGGCAAGAAACTTGCAGCATGTTGTAAGGCAGGTCTCGTTGTGGAATATGGGGCGCCTCCACCCTGCCCTCCAAGTCCGTCCCATATTCCCAACGGTTCTTCGCCTCGACTCTCAAAGTGGTCGATATCGACGGCCGATCACTGATCTAGAGAGATAATTCTGGGGTGCATCTGACCATACCTTTCGGTATCCAAGGAGGTGGTTCCAGGGTTTTCGTGACCTCGACTATCGCCTCGAAATATCGACGGTCGTCGATAAGCCCCCAGTGGTCGAAATCCACATTCGTGAGAATCACTGCGATTCTCACTTCCACTCTCAAGAAACTTCCATTCGGCTGCATTCATTTGCTCGCCTCTTGACGAGGTCTTTCTTTCTGTATGTGTTCATGCTCCATTGACTTCCAAACAGCTCTAAACATGTAAAAAGTTTGGAGATACTCTCAGCGTGGGTTTCTCGAGTCCTTATACGGCATGTTGCAGGGCGCCTCACAAGGAATGACATAGGCCAGCCAGCCCCTCCACCTTTGCTGTTTACCCCACTGTGACCCCTTCATACTATCACCGGTATGCGAATACTGACGATAAGGTATGGCGCCAGCAAGACTCCTTGGCATCTCCTCGAGGTCATGGGATATCCCTCCCCTACCAGCTCTTCCCCGTCTTCCATAAATATATCATGATAATCCACTGGTCCGAGTGTCCTCGATGGACTTCCTCGCGATTGATCGCATCGAAATTGAGCTGACTGCATGTTGTGGAGTGGTTCCCAAGGATGGAGGAATACTTTTTGTGCACAATGGAGGTGCTTCCGGGACCGATCTGACAATACTCTCAGAAATCTAGGAAGGCAATTCCGGCGTCGATCGAACCATACTTCTGGGTGTTTGAAGAGGTGGTACCGGGATCTATCTCTCCACACTTCTCGATCTCACCGACTTCTCGGAGTCTAGGGATGTGATCCCAAGGTCGATACCTTTTGTAGTCTAGGTAGGTAATTCCGCGGTCGATCTCAGCACACTCAGAGTCTAGGTAGGTGAATGCGGGGTGGGTCTGACCACACTTTCGACAGGCAGCATGCGCTGATTAGCTGAAGGAGGAGATAGTTCTGAAATGGTGCTGACCCAATGAAAGGGGAGAAAAGAACCTCCATGCCAGGAACTGCCGGATTGTGTTTGCTAACGTGTATGACCAGGATGCGAATCTCGACCATGAGGCGCACCGCCCGATAGTATGCTAGCATGAATCGAGGGCCATTCCTCAACGTCTTATGACACTACATTGAAGGCAATGTCCGTATGTCAGCAGTAGACTCCCGAAGCAAGGAGCCGGTCAGAGAAGTCGGCCGGAGGCCGGCTAGTCCTTATTACAATATCCGTCTATCGCAGGAACCCCAAGATCGTAAATCCGCGGAAACTGCCGGTCCTTGCGGCACTGCGGCTTCAACATAAAGATTTGAAGCCATCTTAGCTGTCGGGACATGACAGCACTCTACAGCGGGGGTTCTCAACCCTATCCACCGCACGGGCACCCCCTTCCTCCTCCTTTCCGAGAATCTCCGCGGACCCCTCTTCCCTAAAGCTCACGATTTCGGTTGAAAAGCGTCATGCAATCTTTTCGGTCGTGCAAAACCTGCTTGCAACTATCGGTCTATTCTCCGCTGATAACGACGGCAAAACAAATGCCATGCAGAGCCTTCGTGTGACCTGGTTCTTGATTGTCATGGTTACAGGGTCGCTCGCGTCCTCCAGATCGAACGGCTGCCTGGTTGCTTTCTCAGAGTCGACTCCATTGAACTCAGAACCTTCCTCACAAACAGAAGACGTGTAATTCGTAGAAATCAGTCCCACGATTTTGTTTCCCGTGTGGGTCTTGTCCACGGGTATCGCGTAGAAGTACAGATGGACATACTCTCAGGAGCTACTCGAGGAGCCGTTGAGTTCACGAGTACGATCCCCTCGCTGGATGCTTGTGAACCGCATAAGATCGTATTAATAGGATGCAAAGAGCCCATAGCTTTCGCGAAGAACGTTATTACGCAATCTTTCGAGAGGACCGGGGGAGGTCACGCTAAGATTATGTCATAAGATCGATAGGGAGGGTGGGAGGGGAACGACCTACGATCTGGGAAAGACTTGTGAAACCTTCCTTATTCAAGGCCGCTGAGTGTCGATCCAACGAGGAGCTGATTGGACAGATTCAGCTCAGAACCAGAACCACATAACACGGTCGTTGATTGTCGTGGTGGGTGGTGAACCAGAAGACCTTTAGTTCACGACCACGTTTCCCTCGCTGAATGCTTTTGCAACCGCATCAGATCAAATGCGCATGCACTACAGAGCGAATCCTGCTTCCTGAAGAGAGTCATTCGTCATATCCAGTTTGAGAGGTGCATCCCCGTGACACTACCTCTGGGTACAGCTGATCCGCTTCGAGCCCTGGATGAGTCTCGAGCAGCGCCTGCAATGCATTCTGTTACATGTTTTTGACTGTCAATCCGCTCTACACTATCCGCACTATTCATCATCCGATTCGTCTGTAAGTTTGTCCTTTTCTAAGTTTGTCAGTTCTTTCGGGGTAAAAAAATCGATCTGACCATACTTCTCGGAGTCTTTTGTTTTTCGGCTGAACCTCTCAGCCAGCCCTCAGGAGTGCACCGGAATCACCGGAGCATTGCTTCAGTAACACTCCCTATCGCCTCGCAAATCCCATTGCGGGCGGTGGGCTTGGGTCTTAAGATGGTTCAGATTCAATTCTGATATGAATTAAATCCTCTATTTACCACATAAGAAAGATTTTTATCCCGCAATTGCTAGCTTAGCGTGGCATCCAGTGTTGGTTTATGCCACCCGGCCAGCGAGCGGGGGACTCGGAGTCTCGGAGTCTGAGAAGGCAATTCCGGGTGGATCTGTTCATGCTTCCTGGCTTCAGGGGGGGCATTCTCCATAAGCGTACTTCTCGTGATCTGGGGAGAGGATTTCGGGAACAATCTGACTATACTTCTCGGAGTCTGAGGAGATGGTTTGGGATCCATCTGACCGAGAAATTTTGAGTCTGCGGATAAGGTTCCGGGGCCGATATGACTATACCTTTCGAGCTGCGTGGAGGTGATTCCGAAGTTGATTCGAATTCCCTTTTCGGCGTCCATGCAAGTGATTCGGGGGACAGTCTGACCATACCTTACGGAGTCAATGTACATAATTCCCGGGATCGATCCGACCATTCTTTTCGGAGCGTGAGGACAAGGTTCTGGGAACCATCTGACCAGACTTCTCGGAGTTTATGGAGGTGATTCCGGGGTCGATCTTATCATACCTTTCGGGGTCAATCGAGGCGATCAGGGGGTCGAATTGAGTGTCCACGAGGGCCTCGAGACCGTCTACGAGTTTCTACAAGAAGTCGGCCGAAGGTCAGCTGGTGTCTTAATGAGATGAAAACCCATCGATCCATGGACTAACGGGCGGGTAGGTGGATGAATCGACGAATGATGTCTCATCGCCAAGGGATCTGTACATTCCGGGCGTCGAACAATAACCTTTTGATTCACCTAATGGGATGGAATGGTGTAGAATGACGGCTGCCAACACTCGCAGGGTCCGCTGATGATGACACAGTTGAAAGATTGCGCAGAATAAACAGATTCTGTGGACGAGAAAAAATTGGTGTTTAGAGAAAGAACTCTTGCGAGGGGAAAGCAGACACACCCAGAAGTTCCAGAGAAAATATATTCTGGAGGGATGACAAGAGTCCGCCTCAAAGGAAACGAGGAGACGACGGAAGAAACACCCGGTGTAAGTGGGCTTCGCAAATACCCGCGGTTACGGTTAATCGATAACCGCAATAGCGGTCAACCGCAAAATAAGAACCCCGCAAATGACCGCGGTTGTATGGGAGAGTGCCTGGAGACGTGATTCCGAATAGATCCTACACCGATACCATTGTTTTCACGCCCAATCATATTGAAACGAGTCATAGCCGAAGACGGAGAACACTTCCTCGATATCCTTCCCGAAGAAGAGTTTCCACATGCGACAGAAAAAGGGTCTCGGCCATTAAGGCTTGGCCATCGGCGCCGTGGATTTTGCACTACTCCTGACAAAATTTGGCTCATATCTCGGTTCCCAGATGGGTTACGGCGCCGATCGAGTTATTTTTGGAGAGCTGAAGAAGAGAGCTATGGAATACATGCCGACATACATGCCGTTTAGATCGAAGATGGATGGATACCTTTGGATACCAAAATCGATGAATTTGAGACCGATGCGAGAATAGATAGCATCGAGTGCGCACTCTGGAATTGCGCTGAATCGACAGGTCACTGAGAGTCGGAGGTTTTGCAAGAAAAAAATCCAGAAAAAAAGAGGCGCTTTTTTTTTCGCCGAAAATATTTTTTCCTTGGACTCTCCCGCCCGGCTTACAGCCGTTGCGCCCGGGCGGTCAGCTACGCGCAGGTGCTCGAGCCTAACATGTATGCATGTTTTGAGCTCCGACTTCATCACTAGAGAGCTCAGGGAGGGGGGGGGGTCCGAAAATCGGAGGGTCGACCGAAGAAAAAAATATTTTCGGCGAAAAAAAAGCGCCTCTTTTTTTCGGATTTTCTTTTCGCAAAACTTTCGACTCTCAGTGACCTTTCGATTCAGCTCAACTCCAGAGTGCGCACTCGACGCTATCTATTTTCGCATCGGTCTCGAATTCATCGATTTTAAAGGTATGCGTCCATCTGCGATCCAAACGGCTTGTGTGCCATTCGATAGCTCTCTTCTTCAGCTTCCCAAAGATAACTCGATCGGCGCTGTCATCTATCTGGGAGCCGAGATATGAGCCTTTGAAGTTGACCAAGTTTTGTCAGGAGCAGTGCAAAATCCACGGGGCCACTAATGGCCGAGACCCTTTGTATGATTTCCAGGGAGCTTCTTCACTTTTATCAGAAAGGAGGTTCGGTTGTGTTCCGTTAGGCTGGTAGCTTCTTAGTATTTCTCGTTCCGGCTTCCAACGACATTTCGGCGACTTGGTCGTGGTGGCCGCCCAAATGAAAAATACCGGAGGTTCTATAATTAACGGATACAACGAGACCTCAGAACACATCTCATAAAGACTCGTTTGAGAGAACTCGAGTACCCTCATCAGACAAGAAGCTTTCTGAAAAAATCATACGCTTCCGAACATTGCGGTCAAAGCGGGTATAGCTAGAGATATGCTAGAGACCGCAAAATATTTGCGGTTATCAACCGTGGTCAAATAACCGTTGCAAAGCCCAGCGGTAACTGTTCCTGAGTTGGTGCAGCAAAAGAACACAGAACTTGACGCAGATCAAGTCAAGTCGGTGGAGATGAATCATGCGCATGGAACGGCTCGGGAAATCCCTGGACAGACTCGGTGAACTTTGGGAGAAACGCTCCCTCAGAGCTCAGTGTGGCTGAGCCTTCCTGGGTACGTTCAAGCAATGTTGGAACGTTCTTCCTGGACAGGGAATACGGATTCAACCATAGTTCTATTTGAAAGATTCAAGGAAAAAGACATTGCGTTATTCGCGTCGCTCTCTCGGTGCGAGATCTGTCATATTCTGGAGCCGCTTTCAGAAAAATGAGCAGAGTAGATCCGACATTCCAATCATCTTGAATGTGTTCCCGAAAATATCGAGGTATATCAAACTCTCGTGTTTTAGCTTCCATTCGAATATCCCGGCACGTTGACCTGACTTTCCAGCAGGACAACGCCTCTCGCCACGTTCGTGAGAGTACCCGCCAGAATTGGATCATAAAACGAGTCAAGGCTGCGGAGTCGCCAGGGAGCAGTCCTGATCCGAATCGCACAGCGTCCGGGCAGTAATTTTGCTCCGTATTTACGCGAAAAATTGAAATGTTGAGCTCCAGATGAAGGTGTGCCCCCCAGATGGATGAAGGAGTGTTCGGCCAAAAACTGTGAGCAAACTTAGTCGGTCCGTGTCTGATTACGATTTCGAACCCGTTCCGGAGGAAGGGAAACAGATGATCTCGCTGATCTCGATTCGTCTCATTTTCTTGAAGAGAAAAGGCTCCAGGCTTTTCTGTATGAAGTATGAGAGTTCGGTGATTTTGAGAGTACTTCCTCTGTTGTAGTGGCGTGGTCAAGGCCCTCAACCAAAATCTCTCCTCGGGCATACTCATGAATGAAGAATTGTCTCGGAAAATTCGCCCCTTGGTTCTCCCAATTCGAACAGCAGTCTGCGTTTTGAGGTTAGTCTTCCTCGAAAAACAAAACTCTCGCAAATGGAAGGCACCGAAGGATCTATCATGAACTGGTTTCGAATCGTCCGTCGGCCCCAGCCGCTTATCGGATCCTCCTGGAGTGATCAGCGATTTTTGTTGGAGCGTGTGACATAACGAACGTTAGATGAAAATGTCTGGGAGCCCGAGCGGCTCATACTCGCGGGTTTCTGACAGAGAAGCCGTCAGGACCACTCATCGACCGAACACCAACGGGAAATCAAGTTGACGAAAATGATCCTAACAATCGTTACGATGATAATCCGCAACAACGCCCATCCTAACGACGCCCAGGAATAACCCAGATCTGTATCATTCCTCGGTGAGCCAAGACAAGGACATTACAGGGACAGCGAAGTATACAGCTCATTTCTTCGGGAGAGGGGCAGCGGCACAAACTGTGTACAGTTGTAGAAAGCCCTCTGTGCTGGAGAGGAACCTGAGGGGCCATTGACGATGATACCTCCTGATCAGTGAGCGCCCTCCTCCCGGCTGAGATGATAAGGTGAACGCCCCCGTGGAGACCATCCGATCAGGAAGTTCAGAATGATCCAATCGCCCTTCCGAAGCGAAATACCTTCTTACCTAGAATTTCTTCAGACAGTAGGGGACCCCAAGCAGGTGCTCAGGAGACGTCTGAAGTCTCTCCGACGTCGGATAGCGTGGACACTTGAGTTCCAGACTTGGAGGTGAATGAAAAGCTTCGATATGTAACCCGGAACTCAGTGCCAGCTCGCAGCGCGAAAACATAAGTATGAGAGAGCCGAGTGAAAATTCAGCTTGAGTGTGGAGCTCATATGGAGAATACCCACTGAGAAACTATGGCTCATCATCTGGGACATGCGGAAGGATGGAAGTTTGTAAGAGTTTGGGATTGTAGATTGAAGGGAACGCTTGAGAGGGAAAGCAATCCCGACGGAGAGATATGCGAGGGAAGAAGGTAGAGTCGAAGTGAGCAGAACGAATGTTGAATAATTGGACAGAATAGGGGTGTTGTTTGGCACTACGTCTGCTCACAAGGACGGGGACCGAGAGGGGAGGAACGAAGGAAGAGATTCCAGTTGAACATCTCCCATGGAAGTACCGGTAGAACAGACAGAGGTCGGCGACCTTGCCTCGGAAGGACAAGACTTCGAAAGAGGAGCACAGGGTCTGATCGCCAATGAGACGAGCAGCACGCTATCGTATAGAATCGAGGATGGAAAGGGATGAAGGAGCGGCGCGAGGTGGAGACGAGTAGATCTTTGATGTGCATCAGGAAGAGAGTTTGAGAGCGGACTGAGTCCTGGGGTACGCCCGCAGTCAATCAGAAAGACCCAGAGAGAGCACCATCGGCCATAACCTTCGTGGAGCTTTGACAGACGAAACTTGAAATCCAATTACAGAGCTTCAGCTGGAACCCGAACGAGAGGAGCTCGTTGACCGAGACTTAATGCCAAATTCCATCAAATGCCTTGGGTATGCCAAGGGCAACAGCAATGGTCTCGCCGTATTTTTCGATAGTTGTCGTTCCAGATATACAGAGCTTTCCACATACACATATCTGCTCCATTTCCTCAGAGAAGCACCTCTGTCCTCTGTCTCGTTCAAATAGTTGAAATACGAAAAATCTGGAGAAATTATGTCTCGGGAACGAAATGAGATCAGAACTGGAGATTCGCGAAACACAGCTAAGAAAAAAATGAGAGGGTAATCCTCTATGTTTTTGTCGTCGCTTGGAGTCGTGATGTGTCACAATGTAGATCCAGATCAGCTATATCAACGCCACATGGGGAATTCTCGGTTTCTAAATCGTCATGACTCAGCAACGGGTAGAAGCACAGCGGTGGACGGTTTTTTTTTTCGGGGAGCTCTCGTTCGAAGATCAACGAGCTTCCCGGTTCCCCTGATCACGACAGGATCATGCTTAATCGAGACGATTCACATTCCACGGGAACTCTTCCAAGCCTATCCGTCGAGTCACCATGTTTCATCTCCTTCTTTAATTGATGGGCCAAGAAAAGAAAATGCCAGGGGTCAGCGATCGAGGAAACTGTCTGATTTCAGCTGAGATTTGACGCTGAAAGATCTAGAATGCTAACCGAACCTAACATGGGGACGCTCATCCGTCCACCCCCTTCGACCGGACTTGAAAGCGTATTCCTTAGTATATTATAGTTTCGTTGCACCAGAACGAGCTGCAATCGGAGTCTCTTATCACCCGAACCATTGATTCATAAAAGTAAGGGCATCGTCATCCTCGGAACTATTTCCGAGCTTTTCAGACCAAGTGGGGCACAACTAGACGAGGCATCTATAGAGCCGTTCTCTGAGTGATCCAGATTGATGTTGTCGACAGTGTTACCGTATGAGAGAGCCTGGCGCAAACCAATGGCTTCGCCTGAAGACAAAACACAAGATCCACCTCCGCCTCGGCTCCAACAGGAAAGCTGTCGCGCCACATCAACTCGAAACACCCGACGGTGAGCTTTCGGGCTGAGTATCAACACTGACAAATCCGAGGCCCTGAAATTCAGGAGAGGAGGACACCTAGCCGAAGAAGATCGTTTCCGCGTGACCAAGAGGGAGTCGAATGTGCCAACAAGTTCACGTGCTTGTGACGTGCACCGTCCCAATCCGGCCCCCGCTCCAGCAAGCACATCGACGAGGGAATACGACAGGCTCTCGTAGCCGTCGCCCACATTCAGTCCCGTCAAAAACTATCGATCGACACGGCCATCAAGCTGTTCCACATCGAGCTTTCCCCGATCGCTAGGTACGGAGCTAGATTGATATGGAAATACCTCAAACAGTGGAACCTAAACACACTAAAACCAGGGAAGATCACGTCATTGAAATGAGTTCCAGGGGTTCATTTGTCCACCCGGGACTAGCTCGTGTACCTTCCAGGCGACTCGCCCACTTCAGCAACTCAACCCAGAATGCATTCAGCTTAGAATCCACCGAGGTCGTCGAACAGAACCCGGAGAAATCCACCAAAATTCCCCAACCACACAATCTGTTCTTATTCATTGTTCTCAAAATTTTGTATTTCATCATGAGAAATGGACTCTCTAGTGTGAGTAAACTCAGAATGATGATTATCTATCCCAGGACCTGATAAGTACGGCTGGAAGGTAATTGCGGTAGTCGCGGAAACCGCGATTTTTTGTTTTTTCCGTGATTTCCAGCCTCCTCCTTGATTTATGTCGTTTCCGGCTTCCACTGAGATAATCGAGAACGCTCGAATCACTGCAGTAGCTTCTGAGTTCGTCTCTGAACACATTTCCGGGTGCGACGAAGTAGATTTGTCGAAGGCGGTGCTCAGAATGTTCTCGAACTCGATCAAGGACTTCAATAGCTTCAGTCACCCC
This sequence comes from Phytoseiulus persimilis, assembly GCA_037576195.1. Taxonomy (NCBI): domain Eukaryota; kingdom Metazoa; phylum Arthropoda; class Arachnida; order Mesostigmata; family Phytoseiidae; genus Phytoseiulus; species Phytoseiulus persimilis. Next base: position 52,728,943 of record CM075101.1, on the reverse strand, counting down.
GTGGGAGACGGGATTGAGAGAGTTCAGGAAGACCACCAAAGAACCTTGGGTAACGACGGTTCCCGGGAGCTGTGGATGGTGACCAAAATACTACTCCTGGTGGGAGAGTATTTCGCTTGGCGCACAACACGCAACCCGCATGGATGCCGTCCGATCGAAGTGAAGGCTGGGAAAGTGGTGGCGGATGGACCCAGCACCGAACCGGTAACTCCCAGCGACGGCAGAGCATGAGCTGATATGCGAACATTCGCTCAAATGAACTGAGCTCAATCTCCCCCTTATGAACAATGGCTGACCCTCCACCCACAGCGAGAAATCACTCACTCCGGCAGAGTGGAAAAAATGGAGTCAAATTCCAAGACTCGCTCAAAATACTCGCAATAGCCTGATGGTTACGTCATCTGCGGGCAGCAAACTTCTGTTCCCAAAACTCACAGACAGCGTCTGATAGGAGGTATCCTCAAAATCGGAGTCCGTTATGATCTGCGACCGTAAACTCTCAGACGTAGGATACGCCGGAGGCATCATTCCGGATATCAGGATATGTAGTGGGAACCATTCCGCCGGCGACGTGTCCGTAGACGCTTCGTAAACCGTGTCCAAAACGTCATCCGACCCACAGGAAGCTTAGGTTGTGGAGGCTGTCCGCTCGCAAAGCCCTTCGTTTGCGGAAGACGGGTATTTGAGAGACTCGGCTGAAATCAGGTCAGAACAATAGGGAACGACGCCTTTGAGAAGTGTAGTGAGCTTCAGGTTGTTCTCCCCGTTCTACTCAAGAACCGGTCTATATAGTACAAAATATCGGTGGTGATGTATCAGCGGACCACTCGAAACCTCCGTCTTCACGGAAAACTCGTGCAATCAGCATAAGGCTTCGAGGCGAAAAGTATCTCTCATAGCGCACGGTCCGTGAGCCTTTGCGTTGAAGCTCTATACCGTGTTTTTCCAACTGAGCTACGGCTGGGCATCAGCTGAGCTGCGGGAACGAGCAGAATGAAGCTTGAGGTTCAGGAGTATGTAGCATACGGCACGGTTCATAACCCGGGTCTTCACGAAGATGTCGTCTGCCCAAAATGGAGCCTCAGCTTGTGTGGAGTCTCACGAGCGCAGCGTGTCTGTGATCTTTATTTGCGGGAGACATTATTTGGAGACACCAGAAGACCAGGGCCTTGGGTAACGAAGGTTTTCGGGAGGCATAAATCGTGACCGAAATACTACTTCAGGTCGAAACGTATCTCGCTCAGCGCACAGTACGCCACCAACATTGATGGTGTCCATTAAAAAAGTAGTGGGGGTTGACGCAGCATCGAAACTTCCAGCCCAGCGACGGCTGAGCATAAGCTGACGCGGGAGAATTCCCTCAAAGGAACGGAGCTCACTTTTCTTTCAATCGACATTGACTGACCCCTCACCTACAACAAGAACTCACTCACTACGCGGATGAAAATCGCGTCGAATTCTAGAACTCGCTCGAAATACTCGCCATAGCGTGATCTTGACGTCATATCCGGACAGAAGACTTCCCTTCTCAAGACTCATAGAGTGCGTCTGATAGGACGTATCCTACGTCAAAGAACGGCATAATGCGGAGAGTTGCAATGATGATCCCAATGAGGCTTCCAGCCCTGCCGAGTAGATGTCGAACCGAATCAGGAGCGGATTGGCACGGGTCATAGTTTCGAGTCATCACAGTATTCACGCGATAACTCTCAAGTTCATGAAACCGTTCTTGCCCCTCCCATGCTTCGCTGACGTAGCGGACCCACTGGCACGAGTCCGTTGTACGTTCTTCAGCACCCCACGTCGAAATATCGGCCGGCTGTCAGCGCAAGGGAGCTGATTCGGAAGAATACCCAACAAAGGAAGACCAGTGCAGAAAAGCTACGTAGTGACTTTTATGAGAAGATGCGGGCTCCTGTACATATGTAGATCCCCTGGGCTCGCGCTTGAATATCGCTGCATGACGATACTATCAGTCTTCCAACAGTAATCATCCACAGGCTCGGCCATATAACCGCTGTTTGTTTCCGGACTACGATCCCTCCTGCGAATAATAAACAGAATGAATGCGAGCAAAAAGAAGATGTCATCGAGTAACATCGATTGAGGGGATGGTCTACCTCGTTTCCGATTGCCCCCTCCAACTAGTGATGACGTTTTTGAGGGACTGTCGAGAGTTTCAATCCGGTTTCCATTAATGCATGCCCATGTGAGGGTTCAGAGTGAGAGAATTTGTGTTTTGATTTTGAATCGCGATCGGATGGCGTAGGCCGAAAGACAAAAAGTTGGAACATATCACATCATATCGGAGGTCGACGTTGCAGCTCCATTGCGCGATACCTTGATTCTCTTGAGGATGATCTCGTTTGAATCTCATCCAGAATGTAGCCTTCCAGAACGTTTCGAGGTTGAAATCTAGCGCCGTCACGACCACATTCTACGCGTGGCTCTCATGCGGAGGCAGAATCGAAGGGAATCGAAGTAAGACCTCCCTGGGGCAACAGCTCCAGTTCACAACGGCCGAGTCTCTCCAACTTTATCTCTCTGAATCAGTGTACTCTCGAAGAAGCTTCGTGATTCCGGGAACCGAGGGTCAAGATTTCAGTTTTCCTGCGATCGCGAAAACGCTTGTTCCCGATTCCCGACCATTTCTGGAAAACCGCTCGTCGGGGCACGCATGGATCCGGCTCGGTCAGTTCTGGAAGTTACTGGATCCTGAGCATCTTGGTATGCCCATAAATTTTCTCCGCCTCCTGGGAGCGACGTTATGAAGGGCCGGAGTTGAGCTCGCCGAGCCATGGTGGACACCCTATACATCGGAAGAATCAAGATGCAACTTTTCTTCGGCAATTATACTGAGTTCACATTCAAGATCCGGATGACTTCATCCAACATTTCAGACCCAATACACTATGGACAATTCCACAGTGATGAGAAAGCCGACTCCCCCATAGATCCGTCGCAGAACGTTCGTTGCACTCTCAAGCATCCCAGCTACCGTGATAATCCGGTTGACCGATGCCTTCTGTCGGAAACGGAACAAACTGGCAACGATTGATAAACTTCAACGATTTTTTCTGAGTGTGCCTATTTAATCCGCTTTTCGATGACGTACGATGTAGAGTGAGCTGGATCTTCTCGAATAGCCCGGCTCCCCATTTGGAATTGAGATGTTTTCGGTTCCTAGGTGTAGCGGTTTCAGATTCGGCATTTGGATGTTCCGCCCAGGTTTCGCCCAGAAACCAGCATTCGAGCCAACTTTCAATTCATGCTATACAGGACAATCGACACGGTTAGGCGGAGTGTTCAGACGTCATTCCCAAGGAGCCACATCCTCCGCGTAGGGCCCCGGTAATTGCCTCGGAGAAGAATAGCGAACCATCGTGTGAATAGCGAACCATCGAACGCCTCTTAAAGCTGAGGCTCTGAATAATCCGGTTGAAGTCCTAGAACAGTATCGCTCGATCGCTGATTCATTCGAAGCCGGTGTTCTCCGCACAGAGCCCCTGTTCTGGCGGGTGTGCAGCCGCGCGCGGGTTCACTTCCATAGCCGTTATACTGTGCCGCGGCCCCGCACCCTACTCTGGTGGAGTCGACGACAAAGGGGGTAGGATGAAAGTTGGTCGGAAACTTGGAATACGTGTGCCACTACCCTTACCCCTCAAGGAGCCATCTGAGAGCGAACTCATTCGGGATCATGACGTCCCTGATAAGATGTTGCCCTCTGCTTCATGGTTCCAAAGTTCCTCCGACAGGTCTGAGCCCGTCCCCAACGGAAAATTTGGTGTTCCCTTGTGCTAGGCATCTCAGATTCTCTCAGGGCACTAGAGGGCTGATAATTGATGGAGAGAAGAGCGATTTACTGCTCTCCCTGTATTCACGGACGGACTGGATCGATGGAAGCCGCAGTATGAGGTCGACGATCACGACGGAGTCCCTGTCTGTGAGAACATACCTGTGCCGCGCCGTCGGTGACTCGACGCTCTGACCTTCCTCTTGGCGAGAACATTCTAACTGGCGAATTCGCAGCAGAGACCGCCCCCTCCCCTTCTTGAAACAGAGTCCTGATCTGGCGTTCTGTCCGCTCCGTTAAAAAGGCGGCCCGACGATATTCGAACTCGAATCTGCTTCCATGAAAAATCGCTTCTTCGGCCATGAGACTAGCTAGGCGTGCAGTGTTGGATCATCATGCCGTTGAAGCTAATGACATGAAGCCAGACGCGATACTTAACTCGCGTGAGGGAAAAAGAGGACACAAAAAGCGCACGATAAATCAGCGGGGGGCTCGCACTCCGCCTCTGATTGCTGCACTTTCTCTCCTTTCTTTCCTCGATCTCCCACGTGTTCGGAAAGGCTTGAGTATCCAGTCTGAGCGGGCCAACCTATCTGAAGCGCAACCACAGGCTTCCCCCATTCAACACCCCGCGACCTGAGACGAGGGATAAAGCGCGAACACTGGCGCCTGCCTCGCGTTTTCGCGATTGTGATCGAAGATTTCCGTTTCGGAGTGGTGTAGCCCTCGCGCCGTTCCCCACAGGGTCGAGAGCTGTTCCGCTTTGTAGTTAGAAACAACGGTGGTAGGACGTTCTTTTCCAGCTCCGCCGAGCTGAGTTGGCGGTTTCGTAGTTCGGTGGCCGGACGGTAGTCTTTTGTAACGACTATTCCCCGGGGTGCTCCTACACATTGGACCGCAGTTCAACTCCCGGAGCGAGTTGGTTCCTCCTCGTGAGTGATCCCTCTGAACCCGAGGAAGGGCATGCACTTAAATCACGAATGGAGGTCGGGCAAACCTGCGCATCCGCTGTGAGAAGTTCCAGAGAAAAGGGACAGAAGTTCATCCAGCCTGCTTATTGAGTGACCTGCGATTGTCGCACACAGAAGGCAGCGGCGCACAGTGTACCAAATGGGCGTTTTGGGTGAAAAGGATTAATTCCACGGATATCGATCAGAAATGTTGAGGAACGTTCGCCGATGGCTAGAGGTCGGAAAACGTCGGAATGAGCCTCGAGATGGTCAAATCTGTCGGGGCATGGGCTGCAAGACGTGGAGAGGGCAACTCTGGAAGTCATATCAACGGAGCCCTGTCAGCGGCGTCATTGACTGTTGACCCGGAATCTCGAATATTAGTGCAAAAAACGGTTCATCAGACAATTGTCGCGAGTAATTCGATACACTTCAGTCCATCCTATGTGTCAACTGTCAATAGCAGCCTTTCCATCGGCTATTCATTTCCACCGAATGAAGTTAGCGCCGGAATTTGCACAATTTATCAAAATGCAGAGTCTCGAATCTAGATTATCCATCGGTTTCCACCGGTTCATTTCCGTTGTCAAATCGGCCAAAGCTTTCTACTTGCCGTAGCTGAATGCTCATGCGACGCTTCCCGACGCGGTGTGAGATATGCGTTGCCGCATTATTTCGAGATGCAACCAATTTGACTGGTTGCCTGTCGGCGAACGACATTTCTCCGGCAGATGATTCACCTTTCGAAACTCTCGATGAATCTCCTCGCAGCTCTGATGAGAGCGTCTACTCGACATGGACGGTAGAAGTTCGTGGAGCAACGAAAGGCTGAAGCCGGGAAGTCCGGCCCAACCACTCTAGGCAAATCTGTACATATCTTTGGTCTGAACTATTCTAACTAAAATACCATATTAACCACAACCACCATCAATTACTTCAATAGTATTCCTGACTCTTCATTTCGCACTCCCATACCCCGAGAGTTTCAGTAGAGGAGGCGAGATAATTTTTTTCCACTTGGAACGCGCATTTGGCACACTGCGCGGCGAAGGAGAATGAGGATTAGTTATGCATTCGGATCGTTTGTTCAACTGGTTCTTCGGTCACCCGTGTCGATGTCAACACTGCCCACCTGACGAGTCCACGGGTTGTGTACTTCAAGCTGCAACATTTGGTGGCCTCCGTACTTCCGGTTGTTTTCCGAACGACCTTGATCGTTCCTTGTTCAGAAGCTTCCAAAAGACGTGAATTTCCATTTTTCAATCCTGAACCTCATATCAGAAGTCCGATTCTCGCAGAACTTCACCTCAATCCCTTCCGTGGTCCCTCGAAAGAACTGGCCGGGATTTTTCGGGTGGAAATAAAAGTCGTCGAATTGACCCGGTGACTTCGTGACCGGGTAGTTTGGATCAAAACAAGGAACTTTCTCCGTGAGTTTGCCAAAATCGGCTTCCCTGCAGAGTTACAGGCAGTTCCTCAAGGAGGGGTCCGAGAGCTGAATCTCGGAACTCGGCAAGCGTTTCATAGGCGGACTTAAAAGGAATGTTCTCGGTGAACACGGGAAAAAAAACGGTGCGAACGCCTAAATGACTTTTATCGTTTCACCGAAAATCTCTAGAAAGACTCTCTAGAGAGAAGGAGAATTACTTCGACAGCGGATTTAGCGGCCGCGGTGATACTTGATTGAAAAGCTTCTCCACTTCGTTTCACGTGCTTACCACTCATCTACTTAGAGCACTACGAGAGCGAAGTGCCTTCGGCAAAAGTGTTTTCTTCCCGAAGAGCTCGGATCTCTGGAAGGAGGTTCCTCTCCTTCAGTGAGATCACTCGGTATTCCGCGAGTCTTCAATTCAGGCCTCAGCCGGGCAGTCATTCAAATTACTATCAGAGAGGAATCCATCAGCTCTGTAGCGAGCTCGCAGTTATTGTTCGTCCTCTGGCAATATTGAGCGAACCTGTTTGGGAATGAATCATTGAACCGGACAGCAACGATTGTAGCTAGGACGACTATGTAGTGCTTTGAGCTGGATTAGTTACAGGAAATACGAGATTTCATACATCACGGAAAGCTCGTTTCCATCTCATATCCTAAACCACGAACCAAGAATGGAATTGAAACTAGCTTTCAACTGTTCTGGGTCAGCTTCAATCCGTGATTACTGCGAACTTCCTCCGCGACCGGGGCCCCTGATTCATTGATTCAAAAACGAATCTAAACAACGAATTAAGAGCCCACGAGGGGAATTATGGCTGGATAACATACACCGATTCCAGAATGGGCGTCACTCTCGAGTTTGAAACCTCGTTTTCTTGCATGTCAGGGATGACGACTTCGAGCAAATCGTTCAAATACGCTGGGTGCGCCGTTTTCAATCCAGGTGCGTGAGCTATGCGGGGAACTAGTTCTGCAGAGCGTAGTGGGATCACCATTTGCGCGCCATGACGTGCATATTGATTGTCTCCTCGAGCTGCAATGGTGAGATGAACCACGGTGACGAGGAAAAGAACAACTCCTTCAGACATGGAGGCTCTGGTTTCAAGGATGAGGTGAACAGCACTGGACGTGATTCGGGAGCAGGAAACTTCCCGAGCTATGGTTTACAGCATCGAGCGACGATCAGAGGAAGTCAGAGCTCAGTCAGCTCTGAGACGTTCCGCAGAATGCAAACGAGTACGACAGCCGATGTTCGATGGGCTCGGAAAGACCCTCTTCAAAATTTTCAACGAAACTCGGATCTCAAACCTTCCCTGGCCATCTCTCGTGTGTGACCGCAGGAGCAGGCGGAGTCGATGGCTGCGCAATGAGGAGATTCTCACTTGGAGTTCGCCAGCCGCCGGCTCGATGAGTTCGGGAATCGGAACAAGTTGACATGCAAGCTAACTCGCGGAGAGAGGCCAGAGGCTCACCAAGAATATATCGAGCCATGGTTGCAGCGGCGCGAAAAATTTGGAGCAGATACGATTGCAAAAACATCTTGGATGCCGAACAGCCAGGACTTTTCCGCGAGATGATACCAAAACGGTCCATTCAGTCAAGGAGTTAGCCTTGGAATGATGGCGAACAAGCGGAAGGTTTGCGCGAACTCCGAAGGCAACGAGCAACTTGGGCCTCAGTTGTCGCGTACGCGCTGAGCCCACGCTGCTTTCCGAATACAGTACAGCCTCTGTTATTTCGACTAACCAATGCGGGAAAAGATGAACGAAAGTTGGGAAGATACACCTGGTACTGTATTTGAAATTGAACTAATTCGGGCTGTATTGTAATCGAGTTCAGAACAATCGGGGCTGTGCTGTGATTGAGGTTGAAACGATCGGGGTTGTACTGCGTCAGACTGAGGGTTCATACATCCTGGTCCAAGGCTCACGTCGGCCAGGTGGAGTGGTGAACTCGTTTCAGAGGATCGGATCCCAGAAGGAGTCATGGTCATGGGATGAATCGAAACCCGCCACAAGGTTCAACTGTTCCAAGGAATGTCTCTCCAATGTCCGAGATGAAAGGCTATACAGTCAGGAGTAAGTTACAGGAATTCCGTCCGTTACCATGGATCCAACAATTATTCGAGAGATATACCTGGCTTCTATCCGACGCAATCCTACGATGACTGCTCATCAGGTCATCGCCAGCAAGGAGAGATCACGAGAGAAAGCTTCGTTGGCAACCGGAATTTGGCGAACAGAATTGTTTTGAATCAGATGCAGCGCGGCCGGTCAGCTCGTTCCCGTTCGTAAGATCAGGTTTCTGAGACCGATTCTATTGCCGGTTCTCGGACTATGTCCTGTGTTCCTGAACCTTGTCACGTGAAGCTGCTTGAGCCCCCGAGAACAAAGCTACGCAGTAGTCATTCCCGCAGAAGTCTTCTCGGAGGCGAGGAAACCAGTCAAACGCCAGAACGAGTTTGCCTCTCGAACAGGCGATATATTTGAACTAATATATTCCAGTGTTCTCTCGGTGTGAGGCGTAGTCAGCCCGGACCAAACGCTGGCTGTCTGAAATTGAAGCAGGACTCGATGCTAAGCTGCAATTTTCAATCGGCTTGTCGACGCGTTTGCAGCTGGAGCCACTTCCACGGTCCAACTGGGACTTAGCACCATAGATCTCCGAGTCTTTCCAAAAGGCCGGAGCGCCGACTGGGTGAATATTCGCTTCTTTGAACTGGGCGTTGCAAGAACGAATGAACTGAAGTCCGGAGAGTTATGCGACTCGCTCCGCTAGCGAGCGAGCGAACCGATGGGCCGTTCTGATGCAACCGATCGTGCGACGAGGGGTCAGCATCGACCACGCGCAATCTGTCCGTGAAAAAAACGCCTAGGCACTTTGCGGCGGGCGAGCGTTGCTCGCAGGAACCAAAGTGCTATTGGAAGACTCACCTCCGAACCGACTCGCTCGCACACTCGGCGCGAGGACGGCTGCTGGAAGCCTGACTGTGTGGCTGGCTGGCTGGCAGACTCCCGAACTGGTTGGTTGCTCGGGCGGATATCGAAAACCTTTAACATCGACCGAACAGCGCCCAACGCGGCGGCAAGTGATCTTCGCTTTTTGTGAGTCCTTGTCTCGGATGACCTCAAAATTTGCGTTCATTGTGAATTCGCCTCTCCATCTGGTCTCGCGACATTCGCCAATGAAGTCCTTCGCTTCTAAAGACACACATCACCGCGCACCGTTCCGTTAAACGACTGTTTCTGATCTTCTATCTCCGAGTGAGCACCCGGAAGCAATCTTCATTCGCGAGCTGTTTTCATTACTCTGAAGGTTTCCTCACCTCATGATTTGAAGGTTTTTAAGGTTATCTAAAAAGCACTCAGGTCGCGTCTAACGCATTTCTCTCCTTTAACCTCACGAGAGAATGGGCGATATCATGGACGCTCGATACGGCCCTGTTACTGGGCATCACTCACAATCAGTGGTAATCCAAACCCGTGACTTCGAGGGAGGAGCACACACGGGACCGCAAGTATTATATTCCTGAGGACTGCGTTTCCAGATTGGATACGCGATGTCGAAAGCCCATTCACGCTTTAATATTTGTTAACGAAACAACAAGGGTTTCAGTGTAAGACATTTTCGGTCCCGTCCATAGCGGCTGCGGGCTTCTAGCGTATTATTGCAGCTTCCGGGAACGGCGACTCATGTATACACCCCCCTATATTGACAGATGGGAGGCATAAAATGATGAATGCCTGAACTTGATGTCTCCTTTAATTTGTTCGCAACCAAACTAGTTCCTCTTGAACTCCGTCGCGGGCTCAGCCAAATCGATATGATTCGTTCCCCCAGAGAGCTACAACGACCATTCGAGGCAGCCAATCTCGATCCTAGTTGGGTTTCTCTTGAGGCTCCAGATACCACCGTGAACTTCCTTGGCCCCACAGTGAGGAACTGTTTCACAGCGAACGAGAGCGCTGTCATCTGGTTTGCGGACCCAACCTTCGAAGTATTCTTGTACATTATCTTTACCAATCAATATTTCCTCATTACCCTGGAATCCCGCAGATGAAGAACTTATCATGCGACGGACATTGCAGATAACGAACCTGGCAGAGAACAAAGTCATACGATCACGAACTTGTCAGAGAACGAACTCAGTAGGGCTTCGCAGAATATGCAGGAAAAGAAAGAATATGCATGCACGTAGAATGAGCACGAATATGCAAGGAAGTATGCATGGGATTTATCTTACTTCATTCGATTGGACGTTTAGACGAGGTGATTATAGCATGCCACAATAACGTACTTCTCCAAATTTTCGAACAGGAATAACTGCCGATTGTCTCGTAGAACCGACTTGTACCGCGAAGACGTTCGCTTCACCTCACTCGGAGCGATTGGTGAAATTTTCATATGCACGATGTCCTCGACGACCATCGGAGGCAATTGGTCGGCTGCTTCTCCTCGGAGGGAGCCTCGTACTCGACAGAGTTCACTGTATCCAGCGTTCCCGTTCATCACGTTTTTGAACCATGCCTTTCAGCTTTAGGGGGGCTCGCGAAATTTCGCCTCGGGATTCTCGACAAGTTCCGTGGACTCTTCCGAAGGCAGGGCATGCTCTTCGAGAGCGAAGATTTCTGGTGGTGTATCACAGAGGTGAGAACCTATGGCGAATCAGCCTGCTTGCACCGCTGTGTCGCTGAGGAGGCGCTGGCCTCGCCAATTGACGCCGTGGCATCCTCGTCCAGATCACCACATATAAAATTCTTCAATGGCTCGGAATTGAGAGCGTAGTACTCGACCGCCTTTATCCATGTGCCCCAGCGAGTGTGAATCGGCTTCGGGGGCAGCGGGAGACCAACTTTCTCTTTATCTACGCAATTTGAGAAGCGACTTCCAACGGAAGCATCTTCATCGTCGCAATCAGTCGATCCACTCGCGGGAATTAAACACGAATCTGTTCAGACACTCTGTGGAGCTCATGGGCTACGCACGTCACCTGTTTCATTCGTGGAAAAGTACTTCCTGGCTGGAAGCCGCTATTGACATGCAACGAGTGCCATCCGTGAACGAAAGCAAACGGTCGTGTTCCATTCCATCGACCCACAGGAGCCCCATCGATTTCGCGGAAGTGAGTGGTAGCGTTGGCCTTCTCCAACTCCTCACGCATCAAGAGATAACTTTTTGCAAACTTTGTCATCTCCAGTTGGTCGAGAAAAACATTGACGATGCTTCGTCCTGTCCAATCATTGCTTTCGTCGATGGACAACCGAATTTACGACGAGCCGATTCCGCTTCGAATCTTCTCAATCACTGAGCGCTACACCAAGGGAACGTAGCATCGTTGGAGAGTGGATCTTTCCAACATTTCTTCGAAGCGTATATCTCAAAAAAAAACTCCGAGCCCAGAGTTAGAGACCATATGGAAAAGAATGTCCGCGGCCATGGAAGTTCGACATGAATCCGAGTTGAATTGATTCTTTGGGATTTCACTCGAACTTGTACTCACTAGCTGCTGCTGCGTCTCGGTTGTCGACTTCTCCCTGCTTTCACAGCGCTTCGAAGCCTCCCTATGTATTTTGATCTTCACGTGCTGGCCGATTGTGGATACACGTGGATGGTTGAAAGATTTTGAAAACAGTTTACAGAAAATTACCGCGTCACATGTTAATGCCAGTGATGGGCAATATCATAATCATGATTATGAATATGATTTTAACCCCCCAGGTCCTATGATTACGATTATGATCATAATTGTATTCATAATCACAATCATGCTGTAATCATATCCGTAATATTGGGATTTTTCTTGAAAATAGGATTTTGGGGATGGTCGAAACGGAGTTGGGGGGTTTTGGGGTCGGTGAGCACGATGCAGGCGTTAGTTTCACTTCATTCATCCATCCTGACGCGGAATTCGTAGAGGAGGCCAGATTCATGATAATGATCTCGGCGTCGTCATACGACATTTTGGAAAACCAAGATCCTGGGGGCGGTTGGCACGTAATCGGGGATTTCAGGGGTCGCGGAGTACGATGCACGCGTTAGTTCCACTCTAGCTATCCATCCTGACGCGTAAATCGTTGAGGAGGTCGGATTCGTGATATAGATCTCGGGGTCGTCATCCGACATTCTCGGAAACCAAGATTCTGGGGGCGGTAATCGGGCGTTTTCGTGGTCGCTAAGCACGATGCAGGTGTCAGTTTCACTATATCTATCCATCCTGACGCAGAGACCGTAACCCCCAATCGGGTCGGATCTTAAGATTCATCGAAGCACCAATTGAGCATTGCGGAGCAGTACTCGTTGTTCGAAATTAGCATCGCTCAGCCGGTTCGGTTTTGGCGCGTTCATCATGGCTGCGTGGGGAATTAATTTTCCAACCTCCGCGCTAGACGGCAGTGCCGTGTTGAATTCCCTGAAGCGGGCCACGATGGGCTCACAACGGGGCAGCATGGTTAGCTCGGTGTCCGGGTCGTGAAGATACTTCCCCCATGGGATTCTCTGCAGGGTCGGATGGCGTTATCAAGGAGGGCCCCGTGGCTGACGACGATGGTGCTGCTAACACCTCAATGGGCTCTACGTCGAAGTTGTAGTACTCGTCCTTGGCTGGGTGAGGGTCTGGACTCGTTTCTCGCGGGAGCCTTTCGCGGATCAGTTCCTTGGAGCGCTGAAGAAGGTACGCTCAATCGTCCATCGAGAATCGCTTGCACCATTCAATCCTGAACATGGGCTTTGTCATGGCAACCCGTTCACCGCGTCCGGCACCACAATCGAACACGGCTCGGGAGCGTCGCTGGACGCTCTGTGGCAAGGTGTCGGCAATGAGCCGACAATACCGAAGCGCTGTCCTATTGAGCAAGACACCGAGCCGTATCCTTACGATAGGGAGGGCTGGGAGCAACCTGCCAGAGTAAGCGGTTCTCTCGCCTGCGGGCGATGTAAACTCCATAGCTCTCTCCATGATTGGCAGTTGACATTTCAAACGAACAGCGCGGATACTCCTCGTCCCAAAGACTTCATTCCGGGTTTCGCCATGAGTCGTCGCGAGCGGCTTGACGCGGCTGACCACAAGAACACACACTTGGAACCGTGAGCACAACGATGGGGTTTGCTGGTCACGGAGCAAGAAGATGAAATTACTCGAGCACATACTGGAAGACTCGCGAAGGCAACGCTGGATCGAGCGACTTTCGAAGCTCGTAGCTTGCTGAGGCTACTGACACAAGGGATGGACGGTCGAACAGCTCAGACGTAGAGTAGAGTGATTCTTCCGCCCTCGTCGTCCCTTTCTATTCGCTTTGCTCTTCGCTCGTGAGGTCTTTCTTTCTTCGCACGCGGTGTTCACATTGGACGGGGTGCTTCAGCGGTTTCTCTATTGACCTCCATCCAGTGCCTGCGCACCCGACCCAAATATCGGTTTCGCTGCCTGAACATGTGGCTCATTTGACCGTCTTCCGGCTATCAGTTTGCACTTTAACCAACATTGCGGATGTGGCCGTCTTTGGAGTGTACTGCTTGCAAATGGTTCCGCTCAACTTCATTGCTACAGTCAACGTGATCGTAGTTCTTCAGCAGGTTCACCTTAACTCGTCATGTGTGATCAACGATTTTTGTATCAGGACGGAGGAAGCGCGAAAGACCAAGACCAGCATGGAGACCACCAATACCCATAACCCCGGGCCACGTTCAAGCCGTGTCCAGAATCTTAGTTTTCCAAAATGTAGGATGACGACGCCGAGATCATGAATCTGGCTTCCTCAACGAATTCCGAGTCAGAATGTGTGGATAGAGTGGAACTAATGCCTGTATTCTGCTCAGCGATCCCGAAAACCCCCGACTATGTTTCAACCATCCCCAAAGTCCTGTTTTTGGAGAAAATCCTATAATTACGGATATGATCACGGCAAAATCACAGGGGGACTACGATTTTTATTATGATTATGATTATAATCCCAAAAGTGATTTTGATTCTAGCAATTCTGTGATTATGATTCTGGCAATTCTGTGATTTTGATTATGATTTTAATCCTAATCATAATCATGATTATGATCTTGCCAAACACTGGTAAATGCATTCGGATGGCTCCGAGGATGATCCCAGATCCGCGAATAGAACGCAGGTTCCCAGTTCGACAGGAAATCATCATCGAAACTCCACCGATATCGTCTCGGAATGACTTCCAGAGCGCTCCTGAATGTTGACCAGATTTTGTGAAACTCCAGTGCTCCTTGACACGAGTCCCCGAGGTTCTCAACCGGATGAGTTCGTGATCTCATACGTGCGTTATCTGCCAGGTTCGTTATCTACCAAGTCCGTCATCTGCCGAGTTCGTTTTCCACCAAGTCAGTCATCTGATAAGATCGTTATCTGATACCCTGATATTATCGGAGCTCTCGAATTTTCCCACCGATGAGTATCTGAAACACTCCCCGTTCACATCGCGCCGGTCTCGCTCCAGGTCGTCAGTCTTTTGGGTGAGTCGGTTTACGTCTCACAACCAGAGTTGAATGACTATTGCTTGAAGAATGGTTCCGGAACTTGATACCGACGGAAACGGTAGCTCCATCTCTGTCCCGAGAAGCCGTATTCCTGTATCATACTGGGAGTGTCCAGTCTGAGCTTCCTCGAGCTGATTCCGTTTTCCGCTCCCCCCAACGCCCCGTGTTAGTTTGCTGCTTCGTATTGGTGGAAGGATCAGCGAGTGAGGAAATTGAGGTGCCGGCGGCGCTTGACCTGTGAATTTCGATAAGCAGGGTTGAGCAACGCGGTAATGAGGCGATAACCAGGCGCGGAGTCTGTCTTTCGAATGAATTCTCATGAAGGATCGTACTCGTACGCTGTTGCCCTTCCCCGACGTCACACATTCAGTCGTTCACACAGTCATTCAATTTCCGAGAATTCCACATTTTTGTCGGGTACCACTCGCCCTGGAAAATCTTCAGGTTACTCAGTGAGAGGTAGAACAGTCCGAACAAGTGATGGATCCAGAGCTGGAGTAATCTCTCATCGCAAAAGAAAACCCATCACTATTAGTGAGTCGGCGAGGTAGTAAGAGGTATGAGGCCAGTTCGCCGGCGTCGGAAAGACCGGGAAGGAGCTTGTGTTTCATAGAAGATTCAAATGAGTGTCGCGAGCGGCCTCGCCCGGATGAATGCGCAGAGCAAAAAGAGGAACGTTGTGAACGATTCGAATCTCAGGCTCTGTTGTGGAGACTGACAAAGACCAAGAAGAGAACAGCGAACAGCTTCGGATAATGAGTTGTAATGGATGCGCGGACATTCCGGACCGAGTCCTAGATTGATCTTTCCCGGATTTTCTCTCTTCCCTGGTTGTCGTCATCCTCCTTTTCCTGGAACCCTCATTCGCTCCATTCATTCCTCTACCCGTTCGTTTGGACGTTCTAGTTTGCATAAGAGGTCAAACTCAACGAAACAACGTCGTTATCAGACCGCCATCCTCCCTCCTCAAGCTCGGCTTTGCTTTGTTATCCTTCCTCCTTCAGAGTCCCCAGGGAAGTGCAGGGAACTACAGGAGCTTGTTATCGAATCAGCTCCGAGTCGCATCATCAGTATACGGACGTAGATCATGGAGCAATCTTCTGAACCCAGCCTCGAAAGAAGCAGCGTCAAGTTGTCTCCTGATCCGACGAAGTCGATGATCGCTCCGAATAGCTCCTCCCTATTATTTCCTCTCAGGATCGCATATCTATGTCGGTTCATGTTGATTCAATCATACCTGAAATTTAGTGAAAGGAGAAAAGTATGGAACAGGCGGAGGGAAACGAGGAAATGACGCTTCTCCGCAGTCGCAGGGAGCTTTCTCAGTCTGTAATCGTCTGAGCTCTTGCAAATATTTTCCGACCCTGCTTCTAATGCAGGCTGCTCACTCGAACGAACGGAACAGGCTCGGGTACGACAGTTACAAGCTGACACGATTTTCCTTGCCACTCTTCCCTCCCCATGTTGCCGAGCTCCGTGATCGATCTCTCTTCGGCCTCCATCTGGATGTTTCAATTGCTCGCCCTATGAAAACTTTCGTCGCCTGGAAATTTCTGGATTGTTCTCCACGAGAATCGTTTACAGAGAACTGAGTTCCCCAATCCGTCTCAAGTCACTGTCCTTGGAGAGCCTATTTCGAAAAACCTAATCTCTGCAGTTTTTGTTGTAGGATAATATTGGCACGCCTCGTTCCCTCTGGAAATCAATCTGCGAATGAACGACGATCATGGGTCGTCACTGGCTCGCCTTCAGTCTAGAAGTTTTCGATTGCATTGCTCTAATAGGATAGACATGGTCGGTATCAGCTCCCCAGGAGGCACTTTCGGGAAGGTCCACGGAGCCCCTGGTCTGCGAGTCGCCAAACTGGACCTTGAAAACTACCATAAGTCCCGCACCTACCTCGCTGACATTCCCGAGTCAGTGACGAGTTTTACCGCAGTTACCCCTGTAGCACTCGATGAGGAACCATAACGTGTCGCGCACTGCGGGGAATTGCGTCCCAGGGCTGTTCCGGACCCTGGATTTCCATTGTCTGAGTTTGGATAGCGACCCTTAGCGAAATGCAGCATGGTTGTCGGGAATGCTAGGAAGGCGACGAGTGCATTGCCATCGTCACATCGGCGGCGGAGATCGCTCGGCGTGAAGAATCCGGACTAGTCACCCGTTTCCTGGACTGCACTCCTCCGCATGACTGAATAGACACACACTTCCATGGGAGGTGCAGGAGAAAAAATGTATGGCCAAATCCATACTGAAAACAATGCGGCATCTGAACGGAGACAATGAAGACACTCTACACTACGATGCACATTTGCCTGAAACAATCCCAAGCGAAAAAGAGCTCCGACAAGCATGTCCAATGAGTCCAGTATCATTTATTCCATACATCTCCGACCTGAAAAAAAGGGTTGGAACAAACAGAACCTGGATTCTAGGTCGAGACGAAGTGTAATACTTCCGACCCACAAAAGCCGAGACACTAATATAGAAGGCCTTTCATTTGCTGATGGGCTGGTTCTGGTTGCACGATCCATGGAATACTCGGAAAAATCATGGAAAGGAGTATCAGAATTCGGAGATGAAACGGGACTCCGATTCAAGGGGTCACGAGATTCCACCGGATCACAACGGCTCAACGGCTGAGCTCAGGGGTCTGGCGGGATCTCGGACTCTCGGACTCGGATCTGAGCTCTTGGAGAGTGATATACCAGGTTACAAGGCAGAATTCAACCCAAAGGGAAACGCGATTGTAGAATTTGTAGAAGCAGGAGAGTCAGACTGAGAGAAAATACTCCGAGCACAGAATCGACTGATACTGGTACTCGACAAATACTAATACCTAAGGATCAAGCTTTGTAAGAAAAAGAGACTACCCCCAAAAGAGGGAATTATTTCGGCGGCAAAAGCAGGAAGAGTGATGAGGCAAGCGTTCGCAAAATCGCCATGGAAATCCAACAGGTCTGAAGTAACCAATATCCACTGGAAAAGCGCAGCAGGACCGACGGAGACGCCTCGGGAACCCACTACGCGACAGGACTATGGGCCTCGGGACAACCGAACTCGAACATCGTTGTCGGGAGACAACGAAGACAGGAACCTCACGGAAGGAAAGAATATTGGTGGTCATTAGTCGATTCAAGTTTAAAGAATTGGGAGAATAATAAACCACTGAGGCAAGGATCAGTCTCAGAAGCTATAACCAATCTGAAAGGAAGACTGAGGAATGAACTGGATGGGGAATGGAGAAAGGATATATCGAAAAAAAGCTCTCGACCGATATAGTGACTCCCAGGAAGATCAAGGAATTATCGTATTTATCGACCGTAGGCATCATTTTCCGGAGCGATCTGGGAAATCAATTTCCGCATAGCTTCTGACTGAGAGTAGTTTCCAAGCCATGATACACGACGAAGTCTTTCGCCGGGCGATGACAGTAAAGACATTCGACTGCCCACGAATGCTCACGAGAAGGACCCGGAGAGTATGTCTTAAAATGAGGATGATTGAATCGTCAACCAGCTAAACTATCGCCCCGTACCAGGTATCTGCCCCTGGATGCGGTATGGAAACACAGCAGGGAAATGGTCAATAAATAATCAATCAACTTATCCTCGTCAGGTCATTAGATCTGAATCCAAGTTTCCTACCATATTCGACGGAGCTTCGAGTCTGAGTTTGAAGCTCTTGATACGATGCGGAGCGGTTCAGTCAGCGATTCGATTTAAATGAGTGTCGTCTCCGTGATCGGTGACCGACTTTTGATTTTCCGCTCCATGAGATACAGTGTGGCCAGTTTCAGTCGGGAATTTTCGAGCCCGATCTTGTTTTGGCCATAACTTTCTCAGTTCTTGGAATTTTCTCGAAAGTCAAAGAGTGATAAATAGTGGATATCGAGACCGTTATTGTCGAATGGATACGATGAAAATTTGGGGTCGGAAAGTGACCCATTTTCCTTTTCCGAGCTCTCCCTAAGAGTCATCGTGAAAACGTTGATACTCATCCAATCGGACACGTAGGGGTCGCGTTGGACGCGCGAAAAGAAGCGGGTCATTCGCCCGAAAGCTGATCGGAGTTATCTCATTTCCTCGAAGAATGGCAAGCGATCGTATCAAGAATCGCTATGGCGTCAAGGGTGATTTTGGCGACCGAGGACGGAAAACTGAATGTGGGTGATTTCCACGGAAAATCAGTAACCGCCAGATCGACCTCGTAGCTCAATGTTCGTATGATTCATCTCTTTCTGAGTAATTTTCACCCGAGGAGTTTCCTTCGATTCCGCCTCGTTGAGGAGTTGCGTTAGGGAATGCGAGGGATAGCCGAGAGAACGAAGTGAGCCAACGGGCAGACCCTCGAAAAAAGGGTAGACACGATCGCTCGCCATTTTCCGAGGATTTGAGATAACTTCCATCGGTTCTCAGGCGAATGACTGGTTCCCTTTCGCGCGTCCAACGAGTCCGACTGGCGAAATATTGACGTTTCCACGATGACATTCAGGGAGACCTCGAAAAAAAGTGTCATTTTCAAAATCATTTTCTGGCCCTAAACCTTCAACAAACACATTTGAATTTCCATCATATAGAGGAAATGGCCGCCTTGAGATCCCCCATCGATTACTCTCTGATATTTGAGAGAATTCCAAGAACTGAGGAAGTTATGGCGAAAACAAGATCGGGCTCGAAGATTCCCGACTTCAACTGGCCCTGTAGTCCGCCTGATGAGCCAAAACGGCCCGGGACCGATGTTGCCTGTCGGAAAGAGTCCCTCGCTCTCATCAAGAGGTCTGAGACTCGAACACATCTACAGGGAGGTCATCGTGAGTCGGGAACTTTCTTACTCTCATTCCTCTTACTGATAACTCGGTGAAAAATCATCCGATCCGGGTTTTTTTGGCGTTCGATCGCAGGGAGGATTGCGCATATTTTTCTGCTCTGTTTCCGTGAATCGGTAAGAACCTGAATTTCGCAAATCGAATCAAAGATTGCCTTTTTTTCTTTTCAACTTTTCTCAAGAAACTGATCGACAAACCTCTTGTTAGGGGTTAGTTTGTTCCGACCACGCGCGGCTGCGATCGCCGGCCAGGAAAGGAGGGCTTCGCGGACAGATTAGAACCTTTTATTCGTTATTGTAACACAACTCTTCTAAGGATGCGCCTGAACGACAGGCCATCCGACTCTACTCACTTGCTTCCGTACCTTCCGTACTTCACGCGCACGTCGAGCACTTCTCGCTACCGGCACAACTATCACACTACACGACTGCTTCCGATGAGAGCGTTGGAACGTCGCAGCGAGAGCAGCGGGAGATCTTTTAGGCGCGGCGCGTACAACGCGCGGCATATGACTCTAACATTCGGGCATCCTGACCTAACGACGTCCCCGTCGCATTCTACTTTTCTAGGTTGAGATCGTTTTTACATTGACGATTTGTACCTATTAGGTTGGCTAAGATGACGGATCGAATGGCACTGGGGCTTTTCTGACTCTTGTCGACCGTCGTGGTGCTACGATTTGTGTCAGTCCGCCTGGACGACCATCGGACTCTCTGTTTTGCGAGTGATCCTCTACTGGTTCGGTTGTTGGAGGGCGATTTTCGGCTTGCTTTGGCTCGGCCTGGACGTTTTGTTCTGAAACTAGCTCAGAAGTTGTTAGTAACCCTTCTCCCGGACCCCTGAGAGAATCAATGACGTCGGAACTCAATTTCGAATCTGGTGATCGGCCAGGCTGGGTTGGGCTGTGTTGGGAAGCGCGCGCGGAGTCTCCAAAAAGTCGTAGTTGACTGATGTGAGCTATACTTGTGTATTCCCGATTGTGGTTGATTGACGCCACAGCGTATGTATCTTTATCAAGTGCACGAGTAATCACGAATGGACCTCTGAATTGTGGATCGAGTTTTCGTGAGACTCCGTCCGCCGGTTTGGGTGGTGCCGAAAACCACACGATATTTCCCGGAGAGAGACTCTCGGCAGCACGATGCCGTCTGTCGTAGTATGTTTTCGCTTCCTCGAATGCTCTTCTCAACCGAATCGCCGCTGTTTGTCGCAATGATTCCGGATCTGTTCTCGCGGTTGTCGATGGGTGGCCTACTGGATCAAGAAGTCGATCGGTAGTTTCCGGATTGTATCCGCACAACAGACGAATTGGAGTTTCTCCTGTGGCGCTGTTAACTGAGGTGTTAAGCAGTAGCTGTATTTTTTTAAGATAACGATCCCACAAGCCGGCTTTCTTAGCGTGTAGCATTTTCGCCAGAAGTGGCGTGATAATGCCATTCACGCGTTCGACTTGGCCGTTAGCCTGGGCTCTCCGCGGACACGAAAAATGGTGCTTGATGCCCTTTGATGCGGTGAACGTTCGGAAAGATTTTGCGGTGAATGCGGTGCCTCTGTCTGTCGTGAGGTGAGCGGGAATCCCCCAATCGGAGGTGAATTTCTCAAGGGCTGTGAGCGTTTCCTTTGCGGAAGTGTCGCGCACTGCTTCCAAATAGACGAATTTCGTCAACCTGTCGACGATCACCAATATGTGGGTTCGTTTTGAAAGGGTAGTCGGATATGGACCCACATGGTCTGCGTGTATCCAGTCAAATGGTTGTTGAGGAATGGGTATCTTCTGCAAGAGTCCCGGCTGCTTCCCGGAGTTTCTTCTGTGGGCGAGACACGCGACGCATCTGGCGATATGATCCCTGACGTAGCGCTTGAGACGCGGGAACCAATGTTTCCTCGTGATTTTCTCTATGGTCTGAGCAACGCCAAAGTGGCCCTGGAGGTCGTGCGCTCGGATCACCGTCGCTTTCCTTTGGTTGTCTGGAATCACGAGTAAGTTTCCGGCAGGGCATTTCTTGTATAGGCGCCCTTCGTGAAGTTCGAATGATTCAACTAGACCTCTTTCGTGGTTTGTCCGTTGATCCACCGGTTTTTTCAGGATCTCCATTTTGTACCGTGTGCGGGGATCCTCGTGCTGTACTGCGATTAATTCTTCTTGATATGAGAGCGGGGGCGCGAAGGAGGCGCGAGGTCGTTCTTCCGCCCTTGTCGTCCATTCCTCCAGATCGCCGACGATTTCGGCCTCCGATACCTCGGCGACGCCGCAGTAAATCCTCTCGATTCCGGTGGGGGGGTCTGCCGTTGGATTTCTGGAAAGAGCGTCAACGTGACACATCTTTGTACCTGACCGGTGTTCCACGGTGAACTGGAAGTCCTGAATCAGGGCGAGCCAACGGGCCATTTGGGGGTTCCTTGTAGTCTGGGAGTTGATGCTGAGGAGAGCCTGACAGTCGGTAACCAACCGGAATGTCCTCCCAATGAGGAACGCCCGTAGCTTTTCAAGCGCGAACGTGATTGCTAGCAGTTCGAGTCGGGATGAGTGGTAAGATGCCTCTACAGTGCTGCATTTCCGCGAGACGCATCGCACCAGGTGAAGTCGACCGTTCTTGTCCGGTTGGAGCATCATTGCAGCCAGACCCACTGCAGACGCGTCGGTATGAAGCTCGATGCTGGCCGATGGATCAAACAAGGCCAACACCGGTGGCCTGCGCATGATCCGTCGAAGTGTGTCGAAGGCGAGGCGCTGCGAGTCTCCCCATGCGAATTTGCTCTTCGTGGACGTCAAGGCCGTGAGGGGCGATGCGGCGGTCGCGAATCCCGGAATGAATCGTCTGAAAAACCCACACAAGCCGAGGAACTGTCTGACCTGGGTAGCGCTGGTTGGTACGGGGAAGTCCGCGATCGCCCTGAGCTTGTCTTCCGTCGGGGAAACTTTCCCGTCTTTTATGAGCAGGCCCATAAAGACAACTTCCGAGAATCCGAACTTGCATTTTTCGGGATTCAATGTCAGTTTTGCTGCTCTCAGTCTGGTGAAGGCCTCTCTGAGGATCCGCAGTAGGTCCTCGAAGTCCTTCCCTTTTACTAAGACATCATCGAAGAAATAGAAGCACGACTTCTCTCTCCTCATAGGAGCCAAGACGAGGGACACAAGATGATTAAAAATCGATGGACCATTTTTGAAACCGAACGGCATTCTGTTGAATTCGCCGCTCGTCTCGGGGGTGATGAATGCTGTGTATCGGCGGGATTTTTTTGCCATGGGGACCTGCATGAATCCCTGCATGAAATCGAGTTGGGCAAAGCACCCAGCGTGGGACAAATCCATCAGTTCGTCTTCCAAATTTGGGATGGGCCACAGCAAGTCTACCGCAATATTATTGAGTCTCCGGACGTCAATGACTACTCTCTTTTTCGGGGCCTTACCTGGGATCTGCCGAGTTACTACGAAGGCCGGGCTAGCGAATGGGCTTCTAGTGTCCGAGACTATTCCGGACTCCTTCCACTCCTTCACCTGCGCCTCCATGAAGTCACGATCCTCAGGGGCTAGACGGTAGGGTTTCGCACGCGATAATGCCGCGCCTGGTTTCAATTCGATATCTGCTTCCATTAAATCTGTGCATCCTAGCTCCTTCAATGAGAATGAGAAAACCTCGGTGAAACTGTTGATGAGTTTCATCAGGGAACAACGTTGCCCTTCGGAGAGGTCCGGACCCAAGCTGACTTCACTTGGCTTGATCGCGCGCTGACAACCCACAGTATTGCCGGACGCGACTTCACAACGCTGTCCCAAACCGACCGACGAGGAGCCCCTTGGGTGCCTTAGCGACCGAAACTCCTCCTCGGCCAAGATTTTACAGCCACCAAGTCGATCGCCAGGACGGAAAACGACGGCTCTTGATGAGCTATTCTCCATCGGGAGCCGGATGGTACCGCTTCCGTCACTGTGGCAGACAACGTCACAGTCAGGCGCACGGACCACGAGCGCCGAATTCGGCTTAGTCCTAGCCTCCACAAATGCTGCCGTGAAGGGGGGCAGCTCCGCATCCGTCGCCACCCGTGGGCAAATGCTCTGTGCCCTCTCTATCTGTGTCAGCAAGGCGTCGGTCGGTCCGACAAAGAAGGTGTCGCTTATCCGGAGGAGCGCAAGGTGTGGTAAATCGAGAAAACTTCGGCCAACGAAGAGATCCTCCGCGATGGAGTCGTCGGGAACGACCATCGCCTCAACGTTCTCCGCGCGTCCCTCATCGACCTGCAAGGAAGAAAACACGACGCGCCCCAAGGCGTACGTCGCCGGCGCAGACACGTCGCCGGTGCCATAAATGGGAATTTTCTCCAGAACGGTTCTTAGCCGAAGGCGATTCACTGCGCTAGCCCTGATCAAAACCGAAGAACATCCGGTGTCCATCAATCCGTTCAACCGAGTGGACCCGTCAATGAGACACTCCTTTACGTACTTGGAACCCGAGCCGACGACGGTCGAATCTTTAGAAACATCGCACTGCACTCGGTTGGCTGACTCGATGCCGCCGATCCCCTCTGGGCAGTCACGCTGGTAATGACCGCTCCGGTTGCAAGTCCAACACGTCTGAGGCGCATACGTGCGCCCCGGACCGGTATTCCGCGCAACGGAAGACAGGGGCCCATTGGGCACCGGGCGAGCTCCGTCGATGTCCCCCGCCGCGTTCGCGGGCCGAACTGTCGGCACCACCGCGGCCTCGCCAGTCCCTCGACCATCGGCCAGACGGCGTCCTCCTGTGGCATCGGGAACGCCGCCAAACGCACGCGGCACAACCGGCCCCGGACTCCACCGATTGTGAGTTCTCTGTAACTGTCCGCGGCTCACCTCCCGTCTACGGCACTCACCTGCCGTGCGGTCTACATACTGAAGCTCTCTCGGTGTCCTCTCCGGGTCCAACCCAATCATCCTTGCCGCCCGTCCAATATCGGCAACCAACGCAACCACCGTAGTCGAGGCGTGATGAGAAACGGCAAGTTTCACCGGCATGAAAACCTCATGCAGGCCCTGTACGATATGATCGAATGCCTCCAAAAACGGAATCCCGGCGGCCTGTGCCAGACTAGCCTTTTCAAAGGCGTAAGTCTCCACCGCCATGTCCATTCCCTGAACAAACGTGAAGAATCCGCTAGCCGTGCACCCGGGCTGCACAAATGCCATCGTGAATCTACGAGCGAATGTCCTGGTATTCGACTCGTCGACGCTTTCAAAAATGCGGAAGGGGTTCTCCGAGTCCTCCAGGTGACACCACGTTGCGGCTCTGCCCTGTAGGTGCGCTCTTGCCAGCGCCAGAGCCGCCTCCGGTCCCAGTCGGGAGCTCGCAATTTCGCCCTTGATCTGATGCAGCCACTGCCGGGCCGCAAGTCCCTTGGAGGTTCCGTCGTACGCCGTGAGACGTGGCTGTTGTCTGGGAGCCATCTGCGGCTGAGCCGACATGACCTGCACAAGCGCGGCGAGCTGACTGGCCAGCTCCGCTAATTGTTGCTGCGTCATCCTGAGGAGGTAAAAGTAATCGCCTCTCTTCCTCGAAAAATCGCGGTTATTGGGTTCGTCGCTCACCCGAATCAATCGTCCCCACTCGCACCAAGCCGCCAAGTCCGTGCGGTCGCAATCTCTTCCTCTGGTATTCCGGGGCTCTTCTGGGCGATTATCCCACTTCTGAGATGTTAGGGGTTAGTTTGTTCCGACCACGCGCGGCTGCGATCGCCGGCCAGGAAAGGAGGGCTTCGCGGACAGATTAGAACCTTTTATTCGTTATTGTAACACAACTCTTCTAAGGATGCGCCTGAACGACAGGCCATCCGACTCTACTCACTTGCTTCCGTACCTTCCGTACTTCACGCGCACGTCGAGCACTTCTCGCTACCGGCACAACTATCACACTACACGACTGCTTCCGATGAGAGCGTTGGAACGTCGCAGCGAGAGCAGCGGGAGATCTTTTAGGCGCGGCGCGTACAACGCGCGGCATATGACTCTAACACTCTGAAGTCGACCGATTGAATTCGGGAGTGTCAAGGTCGACGCAGGATAGGAGACTGCTCGAACGCCCGACAACTCCGGATTTCTAGCCTTGACGTGAAGAGCTGACCTCTTGACAAAACGCGTTCTCGATGCATTCGCCCCTTATCTCGTCAGGGAAGCCAAATTCGAGAGATTCCCGATGGCGAAAAGTTCTTAGATTGGTCCAAACTACCCAGCATGAGAGTCGCTTGGTCGATCCGGTCACTTTTTCCGCCCTTCGACAATCGAGCACCTCCACTTTTTTTTCTCCTAGAAAGGAAAAATGACTGAGCTCGATTTTCGGGCGGAGAAAAAAACGATCGTATCGAACCATAAACTTTCTTGCCGGGTAGTTTGGACCAATCTGAAAACTTTTTGGCATCGGAAAATTTTCCGAACTTGGGTTTCCTGAGGAGTTACGGCCGAAACGCAAACAGGACGCGATCTTGTCAGGAGGTCGATCTTGACGTCAAGGTTGGGACGATCGTTCGCCCTTCCTACAGATCCTCAGCTAGAAATCTCTAGTTTCCGGGCGTTTGAGTAGCCTCCTATCCTGCGTCGACCTTGGCCCTTCCGAACCCGATCGGTCGACTTCAGAACTTTGTCGATCAGTTTTTTGCGAAAAGTTGAAAATAGAAAAATCTTTGAGTCGATTGACAAAGCCCACTTTTTGTCGATTCGCGGAAACCGGGGAGAAAAAGACGCGCCATCCTTCCAACTACTGAACGTCAAAAAATCCAGGATCGGATGATTTTCCACCGAGTTATGAGCAAACGAAGAGAGAGTAAGGAAGTTCCCGACTTACGATGACCACCCTGTACATCGAACAAATTTGAGCCCAATCCGTTGCGTTCGAGAACTCAGTCGAGCTAGCGAAGGGGTTTCTCAGAAAAATAAGATCCCAGAGAAGAACGCGAATCATGATGCGCCGAAGTGCTTGATAGCTATGTTTCTCGTCACTCCATCTTCAGATCCACGCGCTCCCTGAACGGGTGTCAGCATACTGGACAAAAAATTCATGCAGGAGCTTTTTCTATTCATCGCTCAGAAAACCAGGTATTTTCGATCCTTAAGTCGATGCTTCCCATGTTCCACATGATAAGAGCTGACTGTCAGATTGCAACGTTTTGACTTTCACAGGGGAAGGAGATGGGAATCGTTTATCGTCGTTCAGTCGGCACTCCTCGGGCGAATGAATCGGTAACTTTAGGCGAATACACATTGACGGCGCCTTCAGAGCGATTCCCAAGTGCCACTTCCAGACAGTTGCTGTTCCAGCCGAGCGGGGTGGCTTCGTACCGCCCGTTTGCTTTGAGTTGATGACGAGCAAGACGGAAGAATCCTACAGCTGCATGATACAACTCATGAGAGCAGCTCGACCTGGCTCCGAACCCTAGATCATCGCGACAGAATATGATACGAAGCAATCTATGCATTTGCGGTAGAGTTCCCCGCAGCCCAACTGTGCTGTACTTTGTTCCACTTCCTCGGGCTCATGAGGGAGAAGCTCATGGAATTAGGTTTGATGACTCGCCAAAATAAGGACGGGTTTTGCGCACCGAGCCTGCGAGCTATTATTTGCGGCAAGGCGTGCCTGTACGGGGATGTGCGATTGCGAGAGCTGGTTGAAAATTTCCAGAATCACTCTGTCGTCGGATTTCAACGTCAATGCGCAGAAAACTTCATTGCTTAATTCCGTTTCGACATTGGCGAGCCGAACTACTGTATGAACTCGCCGGAGTACCGCTCTTCTTTGACAAATGAACTTGATCAGTAACGATCTACCGCTGAGCTGCTCTCCATGGGCTTGTGAGCCATTGCCCTCTCAAGATGATGTTGATTGATCGATCTCTTTGTGGACTATCAGATCTCTTTGCGGCTGAATAACTACTGAGACCGCAAAACTGCCGGGGCTCTCAACTGCCGTGATCCCACAGGCATTGCCTCCCGTCCCATCGATCTACTAGAGCTCTGAACTGTTTCATGCTGTTCGTGCTCAGTATAGGTATTTTTCCACGAATATATTTGCAGTAGGACTCACTCGAGCTACCAAGCCAATGACTTAGCAATCGCGGTTGATGCAAACCCAGGTTTGTGGATCACGTTCTTCCGCGGAGTCTTGTAGCAGCCGGTACCATTCTCTGAACATTGGACGTCATAATGATCCCAGAACTCGTGGGGTTATGTGTGTTAACCGTCCCATGTACATACAGCACAGAACTGGAGAGAACTACTCGACGATGAGCCATGACTTCTGAATGATCGCACATAATGTAGTGCAGAGTGGAAGATATCCGGATCTCTATGAGTCAGATCGAGGCAGAGGCCACTTCTATCATGACAGCGTAAACAAGTCCTGACAAACCTGAGTCTGGAACTGTGGACGGCGATCTTTGAGCAACGAAAGTGGTGACCCACATGTAAATGCGTGCCTTTCTGTGCGATCATTCTCTGAGTTCCCTCGAGGTGTCACGCGGGTGGGATGGTGAAACGTATCATCCAACGCGTCTCTTCGTATGCCTCGACAAACTATGTTTCTCTCTCCGCTCCAAGACAGGATCTCCGTCCAGAACTGCCTTGATCTCTGTATACGTTGAAGACTCCTCGTCCGTAACGCTGCGTAGCTACGGGGCCACATCTACCCTCCGAAACAACTCGAGTCCAGCCGGAGCATACGATGACCTGTTCAGGGTGTTCTACGGCTGTTGAGGGTTCGACTCAAATACACACAGACGCCCTTTTGTCATGAAGTATCTCTCGGTGGGATATCACCTGTTGACACGTCCCATCCAGTAACCTAGCTCATGGAGCGTTCATTCCATACAAGTTCGAATCTGTTCAAAACAAGAAATGATAGGGATTTCCGGCCTCGGTGCACAACACTGAGACAACTCGGCAGCATATTTCCTCGATATGTCAGGCCAAGCAGGTTAGTACTCGTCCGAAATCAATTTCTGAGAGACTCAGCTCCCCAGGGCTGTTTGGCGGACATGTCGGGCTCGATGTTCCGCTGCAGAACTCATGTACATACAATCACGTACAGGCTGGCATTTCCCAGTCGATAATTTTCGATCCCGATTTTTTTCCGACCATAACTTTGTTAGTTGTTGGAATTGAGAGAAATTAAAAGGTGATCTATAGGAGATTTTGAGCCGGTCACAATGATCATTTTTGCCTCTTCACGAGAAAACGAGGTGACTTCAATCGGTTTCGTGAACAATGAGCGCCTTCCTCCGACGCGTCGGATGCGCCCTCCAAGTGTCCGATCCGAAAGACTTTGACGTTTGCCCGAAAACTTCTACGAAGACGCCGAACCAGAAATGAGCCAGTCTCAAAAGCATCTCCTGGCGAGAAATTCTGAGGATTGACGAAGTTATGGTCAAAACAAAATCGGGCTCGAGAATTCCCGACAAAAAAATGCCACACTGTGCATGGGCGCATGGTAGACCTGGTCACAGATCATCAGAGTTCCCGAGTTCCCATCAACCCAGAGTCTGTTTTTGAAATCGACTGAATGTCTCACTGCATCTGCATAGCCGATGTTCTCGTTTTGTCAGCTCAGTGAAGACTGTACTCCCTAAGATTCATTAGCGAATTAGGGGAAGTCCCTCGTCAGAATATTCACCAAATATCTCGAGGCCCAGGCTTCCCCTTGAACAGAGGTCTTCGACATGTTGTCACATTAGTTCTTGATTTTCCCCCTGAAATTTCAAGTTGGGGGCACCCGCAATCTTCCTGGAAGCTAGAGACGGAATAGATCCTCTCCGCAAGCTGCCAAAGCGTAGATTGATCGATGTGGCTAAACTGTGATTGGGGGCTAGGAAAGCGGTTGTAGTGTACACTGACCGCGTATCACAGACTACGAAGTAGCAGCCGGCCTTCGGCCGACTGAAGTCGGCCCCGCTTCGCACCGTTGGTCTAAGGTCCCTGGCATCGGGGTACTTTTCAGGTCAGATTGGTCCCAGAAGCACCCCTCCAGGTTTGGAGAAGTATGGTCAGATTGGTCCCGGAATCATCCCCCCAGTTTTGGAAAAGTATGGTCAGATTGGTTCCAGAAGCACCCCTCCAGGTTTGGAGAAGTATGGTCAGATTGGTCCCGGAATCACCCTTCCAGGTTTCGAAAAATTTCTGAACTGGTACAGAAGTTGCTGCGAAATGAAGATAAAAGGAATCCAATCTCGCGCAAAACAGGATGCATAGTCAAAGAAAAATAGTACATTCTCAAGCCGAGAAACGCGGAACTCAACGTTGAATCCATGCCTGCGCTCGAGATCCCCAAGGAACCCTAGCCGCGAGACAGGACGGAAAATAGATGAAAAAGTAGACGAGAGCTGAATGACGAACAACGGCCCGGGCTGACTTGGAAGGAATACAATACGGGGCGTGCCTTGAGCGCCCTGTCACCAAAAGGGCGGAGGGAGGGGTTTCTGTGGACACACCTCATAACTAGGGCGACGGACGTAAGTTCTTTCTCTTGTATCCAGGGCGATTTCGCTTCTCGCTAGAAAAAAAAGGTTTTGAAAAGTATGGTCGGATTTGTCCCGGAATCTCCCCTCTAGATTCGGAGGAGTATGGTCAGAGTGGTCCCGGAACCACCTCTCCCGACTTGGGAAAGTATGGTCAGACTGGTCCCGGAATCACCTCTCCCGACTTTGGAAAGTATGGTCAGACTGGTCCCGGAATCACCCCCATATACAGGGTGGTCGTCGTGAGTCGACTTCCTTACTCTTTCTTCTTTTGCTCATATCTCGGTGAAGAATTATCGTACAGAAAACACGAACGTGCAGTTACCACACGGCGCCTCCTGTGGACATACGCCGAATCTCCATTTTGAGCCCGCCCGACACTCTCGGCCGAAACCTGGACTACGTGTGTGAAGAAGGTGACGTTTCCACGCAAACTCATGGCAAAGCATGGACATAATTTTGAACGCGCTGTTTTCCAGCGCTGTTTCCTAGGGCTGTTTCGCCGGTGTATCACGCTCGATGCACTCATAAACATAGGCCCGTGGTGGACTTGCGTGAGATCATCACAGATGCTGTAAGCCTGCTTTCAGGACAGTCGGAACAATAAGACTTTATTTAGCTTTCTTTATCAAGAACAAAAGTAATGGATGCCGATCTCCGTCACAGCGACCTGCTGTGTCAGAGATCCGCTGGATCATTGGAGTGCCGAATACTCCATGCTTACGTCTCAGCGGAAAGTTAGAAATGAGGCAAATAATTTAGTTTCGTACGGCTGACTGAGACAGATCTCGCACGCGGAGTCGGATTCCGCTCTTGGCAAGAACGAGATTCGTATTGAGATCTTGTGGACCTCGAAGCCGTTGGCTCCTGCCGCCGCAGGCTGGTTGGGTATAAAGTACGAGGATAATACGCGGGTGTCGCGAACCTTTGAGGTGAGTACGATTCGAAGGCTTCAGGTGAGTACGATTCGAAAGCTTCAGGTGAGTACGATTCGAATGCTTCAGGTGAGTACGATTCGAATGCTTCAGGTGAGTACGATTCGAATGCTTCATGTGAGTACGATTCGAATGCTTCAGGTGAGTACGATTCGAATGCTTCAGGTGAGTACGATTCGAATGCTTCAGGTGAGTACGATTCGAATGCTTCAGGTGAGTTCGATGAGGACGCTCCAGGAGAAATCAGAGTCGGGGGGCTATTGCTATCAGCGCTGAATTCTGACTGTAAAGTTCGATCAGACTCATCGGTCGATATCTCGTCCAGTCCTGAAGGAATGCTGAGCGGCGATAATTTCGAGAGGAAATCATCGTCACTGTCCGACGGAATTCGCCATCTTCGTGCTGCCGGCTCAGGACTGCCAGCGAGTCCCTCCGTCATGGAAAAAACTTCAAGATCATCGGGAGAATACGGGCTCACAGTTTCGCTCCGTGTCGACTCGCTGCTACACTCCGGCGAAGTTTGTACACTCTTGTCGATCACTTCTAGAGGCGACGCCTCCGCCGTCCGATGAGGTCCAACTCGGTCGGTCGACAGCCTCGAGTTCCTCCCGTAGGTTGGCCGGCGTTCCGGTGTCCATGAGGGGATCCGCGGTCTCGGAGTTTCAACACAAGGAGTCGCTGGGCTTCTCCTCAATCCTGATCTCGGAGGCATAAACGCAGGCTTCCGTGAGTTCAACGGCTCTGTGGGAAACTCATCTGAATGCGAGAAAGGGAGAGAGTGGCGCGACGGAGCCCAAGAAGGACTTGCTTGTGTTATCAGGCTCCCGTTTCCGCTCCCCCAGTGAGGCGTCCTTCCCTCGACCGGGGATCCCGCAGGCACCGGAGGAACCCCTGAGGGAGATTTCACGGCCTCCTCCATTGGGGGATGCGCGAAATCCGCGATGGAACCCATACGCTCCGTTCTCGGGTAGCAGAGGACCCCTGTGATCCTGGAATTGAGGTTAAGAGCGTGATAGCTGCAAGAGTCTTCTCAAAGATGTTGCTGATCGATTATGGCATCCTCACGAGGACTTGTGCGAGAACTCGTGAGGCCTTACTTCGACATCTCATTGTTGCTCAAGATGTTTCTCTTCGGGGTCGCGAGGCTGTGAGTCCCCGTCACTGTGTTCGACGAAGATTTCGGTAATTCCATAGGAGCTGCGGTCGTCCGTCGCGGAGATTCTTCCCTGCAAACCAAAGAACAGGTTCACGTCGCCTAACGAACCCTGAGATAGCCTCCAGGACTGATTCGCGCGAGAATAGGACGACGAGCTCGAGCGGGTGTGGAGGAAAGGCTCCGACGCTGTCGGCAGGTCCGGTACTCATACTCAGTTGAGATGATGGCAAAATAAGTAATTCGCACTGGAGTCTCTTTGTCATCCAGTGGATTCTCCGTAGATTCCAGAATTAGATCGGTCGAGGTAAGAACATAGGATAGCCGTTCCGACTTCGAATCAACTCACAGTCTGTTGCTGCAATCCATCGAGTGTCTCATTGCGTCTGTAATGCCGATATTTTGATTCTGTCAACTCTATTAAGACTGCGCCCTAAGCCCTGATAGCTGCGGAGGAGAAGTCCCTCGTCACTATATTTACCAAACTTCTCGAGGCCCAGGCTCCCTCTTGAACAGAGATTTCCGACATGCTGCCAAATGAGCTCCTGATTTTTCCCTTGAAATTTCGAGTGGAGGGTGCCCGTGGTCTTCCTGAAAGTTACAGACGGAAGCAATCCTTCCCGCAAGCTGGTGCAGCTTAGGATGAACGATACCCGTAGAAGTTGAGCCCCAACCTGAACTTCTCCAATGAGTTCTTCCGAGGTTTTCGCAATCCAGCCGCGCTTGAAAAACACTCACTGACATTTGAGGGTCCAGCTGGAAACTACAGAGGAGCGGGTTGAGACCGGTAGCTGGGCGAGCCAAGCGAGAGCATTCACCTGGATATAAATTGGATGAAGATAAGAACCAACAGTTGAGCCTCACCGATACTCGCTCGGTATTCATGGGTCTCATGACGGATAGGAGCACGCGAGATGATGGACTACAGTGGATTCCGGAACTAAAGGAGTAGCAGAGAAACTTCATGAAAACGCGGTTCAGTTCTCTGATGGAACGCTCTCAGTCGAACACATGGTCGCTTGCAGCGTTCTGACGGATGTCACGTGAACAGACGTTTGGAAGAAACATGAGCCGCTGATATGGCTCCAAGTTTGGAGAGGAAAAACTCGCGAATCGTTCCAGAAAGGATCCATCGGTCGCGGAAGTCTGTGGATATTTTCCGAGTCACCGCCCTGGTGTCGGGAGACTCACAGGAACAGTTGTGGGGAAGTTCCCTTCTGTGAACGAAATGAACGAAATGCTCCCCCAAACGCCCATTCCCGACGGAATCTCCGGTGCTGGAGCACCGTATCATTGGGAAACATCCAACCATCGGTATGCGTTTGAGGGCAATGCAGCGCATTCCTCTCTCGAGCGTCCAAGCTCGCTCCATCTTGCTAGGAACCAGTGTTCGGCAAAATCATCATCATGATTATGATTAGAATCACAATCAAAATCACAGAATCGCCAAAATTATAATCACTGATATGATTATCATCATATTCATAATCATCATCACCCCCCTGTGATTTTGCTGTAATCATTTCCGTACTTGAGGGATTTCTATTGAAAAAGGGATTCGCCGGAGATCAAAGATTCCGAGGTCGGTCGATGAGTAGTCGGGGGTTCCGGGCTCGCTGAGCACGATACAGGTGTCAGTTTTGCTCAATCTATCCATCGTTTTGGGAAACTCGTAATACTCAATCGGTTCGGATGTTGACATTGGAAACTGAGAACAGCAGTGTCTGTTCCCGGCCACGGTGCCGGTAACCTGAATGACTTCATGAACAACCCACTGATGTTCAATTCGCGGAGTTGTGCTACTTGATTTTCACTATGAATCCAGATTCCTGTGGATTTACCCGAAGCGACAGAAAACACTGATAGCTCTCATGAGTGCTGACATAAGATCAGGGCGTTTCCTGATCATCTTCTGATCAGAGGCATGAGACACGCGTGTCGGGCTTGAGCCACGTCTCCGCAGGCCCGCTCCAGTATGGCACGCTTGTCATTCATCTTTTGAGTGCGTTTTCCGCTGCTTTCCCAGGTTGCTCGGACGTCGAGCGGCATTTGCGAAGCGGGAGGAGCGAATTGGATCTTTTTGTCCGGCTGAAGTCCACGCGATCGTAGTTCTCCATCATTATCAACTCAACCCGTCGTGTGTGATCAATGTCCCCGTATAAGGACGGAGGGATCGCGGCGAACCAATATCAGCATCGTGATCACAAATCCCGAAGGAGTCGACCACGTTCAAACCGCCCCCAGGATCTTGGTTTTCCAGAAAGTCGGATGACGACGCCAAGATCACAAACATGAGAATGGCCTCCTCAACGATTTTCGCTTCAGGATGGATGGATCGAGTGGGGGTTACAGCTGTATCGTGTTCAGCGACCTCGAAGACCTCCAACTACGTTTCAACCATCCCCAAAATTCTGCTTTTGAGGTAAAACCTATTATTACGGCATGATGGTGATTATGATTATTGTCTCAAATGCAGTCATAATCATAAGAGCCGAGGGGCATAATCATAATGACAATCATGATTATGATTTTGCCCAACACTGCGAGGAACCATCAAAAATGATCGAGGAACCTGCCGGGCACGCTCTTGGAGTTCCATAAGTCCGTCAAAGACCGCCAAGCTCAGTTGGTTTTCATGGGGAATCTTCCCAAACTGGTTTGACGCTTGAGATTTCCACAGCGCGACATCGCGCCGGAACGACAATGGAATTTTTTTTTCTCTCATTGCATGCGGGCCAATGATCCTGATTGCCGGATTGAACGGGGGTGCCGCAGCCGGGAAGCAAAAACAAAACGGGCGGACAGCGTGCTCGACGACTCCCTGTTCGGCCAACGAACCTTGTGAGTGAGAGTCAGCCGCTGTCCTCAGACACTCTGATGAGACGATGCCGAATCTTCTGCGCGGGCGGCTGCTCTCTCGGAGCGTTCATAGATGTGATTCATTGGTGACGTTCAAACGGAGGACGAAACTTCGCTCCATGGCTTCGTGCGTGTACTAGAAGAGCGGAAAGAAGATAGATGAAGGCGACAAATGATAAAAAGAGAATAATGATAGATACGGCAGAGAAAGAGAAGCAAACAAGCGGATCGCTTCACCGATCAAAGAGAAAGAGGAAGATAGTACTCCGAAATCTTCGCTAATTGAATTTTTACGACGGTTGGTCCACCTACGGCCATGGAAACGTATGGCATGGAGCAGCCGGCAGCGGAGAGCCATCAACAGCCGAGCCACACAATGCAGCCAATCAAGCGATTCACCACGTTACCCGCCAGCAAGCCGAATCGGGAGCGCCAACGAGCCTCCAGCACACCGATTCCGACGACCTCCGAACTGTATTTTCATTTGTGGCCTGCGAGTTGATAACATCGCTCAAGAGAGTCCAACTCGAGTCCCTTCCCGCCACAAGAGCTCAGGCCCGGTGCACTGAACGATGTCAAATGCACAACTCAGCGAGCAAGGTGCGATGAAGAACAGGAGCAGTTCCTGATGTGGCAATGAAATTAGTCTTTTGGACGACTCGTTGTGAGATTGTGAGATAATTCGACGAAGAAGATTGATTGACAGATGAGGAGGACCGTATTCCAAACCTTATCTTGAACGATGGCGACAGGCAAGACCTTCTCCAATGCGGCGTTTTATCAAAAACATAAACCCAACTAATTATCACCGTCAGCGATAGCAACACTTACGATAAGAATTTCCGTCAGCGCGCTCCACTATCGGCCTCCGGCGGATGGACAGGGCTTCAAACCTAGCGGAGGGGAGCGGGTCCCAACTTCCCTCCAAATCTGCGTACAATTCATTCCAGTGGAGCCGCGGATCGGCGAATCTGTACATCCCGTCCCGTCTCCCGATTTGTCGTGGCGAATGTAACGGGTGCTTTGAATGCAGATCGTCATTCGGCAATTTCTTCGACATGTTTGGCACTGTCCGTATTCAGAAAAAAACGCGATCACCACCATCGCGGCTCGACTAATCTCACCCGAATGAATACCGAACCGAGCCGTTCAATTAGCTGCTGCTTTCGGTTTCAGTGAAGTCATTGTTCTTATCATGGCTATCGATAACATTCGATTCCACAGACGCCGGACGGAATAAATCTAGCCATAAAATTAGCCGGTTATCGTTTTGGCACCACTTGGTGCGGAGTTCGCTTCTCGTTGAGCCCGAAGGACCGATTCGAGAGGAAACAGAAGTGATGGACTTGTCACGTGTATGAATCGAGTACCGAAGTTCGCGCGTTCTCCTGCCGAAATCGGGAGTCAGAGAGAGACGGTTTTCATGGATCAAAAGTGAAGATAACAATGAATCCGAAGACGGAACTCCCGATTCTCTGCTCCGACTGGATTGATGAGGGATTTCTGTGCTCATTGATCTCCACAAGAGAGCGAGCCCCGGCCTTCCTGGAAGGAATCGAGCAGCGTTCTAACCGATCGAAAAGCGTCTGTCAATCGGGATCGAACCCGCCACCGACAGCCCCTACAACCGTTTGTCTCGATAGGCCGATGCGCATTAAGATCCATTTATTGTCGACTAGCGAATCCTCTCCCCGCATGGCACTTCCTATGTATTCAAGAAGTTGAGCCACTGAAGCGGGGGATACGTTGCGTGCGTCGAACGCTTTGATGGGATGATCTTATGTCTCAGATAACAGCAAGTTTGAAAAAGGAGCACGCGAAACAGAGGAAGTATTGACAAATTGAAGTAAACGGTCGTTTCAGGAAGTGATTACCACCGTGATGAGGCGTATTTAGCTATGATAAATGAAGTGTTTGAAATATGAGTCCTGTTCCGAATGTGGGCTTCTGGTGCTTCGTTTCAAAACCCGGCGACCCAGTCACCTAACCCGAACGGAAAAATCCGAGCCGGCTTCCACCATCTTCCATCCGAACGCGCCCGTGAGTTCTCGGGGGGAGCCGCTACAGCCGTGTCTCCTTTGATCTCTTAGTGTCGGGGCAAGGCTCATTGCCAATTCGTACCCTGCCCCCCCCCCCCCCTCTCCTGCTGGATTGTCACCAACCATCGCCACGTGATCAATTCTCCACTGTACACCAATTCAAAGCCTTTTCCTGCGAAGATTCTCCGCGAATCCATCAGATTCTGAGCCACGTTGCCGGCAAGCGATCCTGATCAACCACGCATGGAGTCGTCGGCTTCCCTAATTCGTTGGTCACGAATTAGTCCACCCACGACAGCTCTCGTGGATAATTAGAATCACCCAAATGTGCGGAGCTGACGATGCACAGAAACCCGAGGGAGAACTTGGCGGGGGGAAAATCGCGCAATTATCAGAGCTCGATAAGGGTTCGAAGAACAAACAGAGGCGCTCCGTCAGGCTCCGACGATCATTATATCAGTCCCTGAACGACACAGCAGACGAGGACAAGAAAGAATCGATGAGAAGAGGAAAACAAATTCGCGTCTAGATCATTGACTCGACAGCCGTCTTTTGGCGCGATGGCTACGTGTACCGTCGTCGGCGGTGTACCACGGGCTCAAGCGTAGCGAGCCTCCATGATACCTCGGGTGGACCTGTGATTCGACGCTCCCCCCCTTCCCCCTTCCTTTCTGTAGGGTTCAAGAAGAGGAGTGCGTTCAACCTGCCCTGACGGATTTCTCGGACGGCCTAAAACACCTGGAAATGACGAGTTGAAACGGAGTTCTCAAACGTCACGTTCAGAGGAACGAAGCCGACTCGCGCAGGCTACTCCAGATGTGAGCAACTGGATCACTTTATGAGCAACCGGCAATTTTTTCCCTGGAGTGTAATTCTTCTCGGAAGAGCTGCGAACCATAGACTCCTCGAAGTCCAACCCATGCGTGATGGATCGCTCGGTAGACAGGATGGCATGGTTTGGCAGCCGGGCCCATTTCTTGGTGTATCATAGATGACTTTTGATGAGTTTCGATTTTGAAAAGCTCCCTTCGGATGCGGTAACCTCTATGCCGAGGGCTCGAAAGAGCCGGAGTATGATCACAATATCTGGAACGGAGAGAGTCAAGGTGGATTGATAGATGAACACGAGCAGCTCTAAGGAGCCACTTCTCATGAGGATCGTTTCCTGATCTGACGCAGGAACAAATAGAACTGATGATGGTTCGTCAAGAGGGCGAAATTTCGGACACAACAATCGAACTTTCCCCCTGCTCAAAGGGTTTCATAAAGGAAATCAAACACAGAAGATTATCTAATCCCGATGCCCCTAGCGATTCGATGCCCGGGCGGACTGCCCCGCCCCCGATGCGCTGCAGCACCAATGGTTCCCCACCGAACTTGGGAGGCGAAATAGAGCCGCGTTCCTGGCGCCGTAAATTTTACTCACCAAAGACATCTGTGGAGCAGAGTTTTGGGTTCTCCTCCCTTCCGTGGCGGATCGTGTGATTCTTTCAACAGCAGCAGAGTCATCTCCGCGGCAGACTCAGGCGACATTTCGGAGCGGATACTTGTTATTCTGGAGGAGTATTTGTGGTACCCATAGTGGTGAAACTCGATAAGGCTGATGCGAACGAGCGGGAACCGAAATTCAATTCACGATGAAAACCGCGATGAAGCACGCAGCTTATCTGAAATTGACGGTTTGAGCGCCGGAGAGACGAGGGTGAAAACTGGAGCGCCTTCGACTCCTATGAGTGCTCGTGAATCGGAACCTTATTGAACTCGATGGTTTCCCACTATACGATCTCTACTGCAGCATCACATGAGGCGAAAAAACTGGATCGACATTTAGAGTCAAACCGGTTCGATGAACTCTTTTGTCCATACACCGATATCAATTTATTACCGACCGATTCTCTTGGGAAGCGAGAATAGAGTCGACACCTCCGAGATCAAAAGGACAGAAAAAACCGGCAGATGGACGAGCGGGTCCGGGAATGTTGAGGAAATGTGAGTGCCGTCTCTAATGTCACAGAAGGATCATCGTTCAAATGACTGGACTCTGCCTCCCATAGAATCCTTAGGAATCGCGGGACTGAGAGGAATGCATCTCGGTTTTGTGAAGCCGCTCTAGGTACGAGATCTATCGAGTTTCTGCGGCGTCACTGGGTTCATAGAATGTTTGGGCAGCCAGCTCATTCTCGACAATCGGAAATGTTGAGGGGGCAAAAGCTGGCTGGATGATTCGACCTACAAGTGGAAGGTGAGCAGGGAGGGCTGACAGTAAAAAAACTCGCCACTTGTGTTTGAAAACGCGGTTCTGAAACAGAGTATCGAACAATTCTATCGATTTTCGACTCGGTGTTGCTGAACCTCTGATTGTGAACTTGAGGATGCTGCGGCACTTTTCAAGCCGGTCGCTTCTGGGAGAGCTGGGGGTGCCCAACGCCGTGTAGGGATTTGCGCGGGAAAGCTGACCCGACGCGGCTCGAGAAATTGCGCCGAGCAGAGGTTCCATGTGACGATCAGGGCGCGAAGAGATCGCGGTCGACGATCGGTCGGCCTAGTATTTCTCGCCCCGAAGTAGCTATTGTTATCGATCGGAGAGCGAACTGAATCGAGCTCAATACCGGCTCCCGCAAATTCAAGCTCGCTTACAGACAATATGAGCGTGATGCGAAGAATCGGAAGAGAGCCGTGCTAGTCCCTGGTGCAATGTTTGTTATCACCTTGGGTGATTTCACCCGTCATTCCTGCTCCTGTCGTCGCCGGTTTTGCTTTCGCAGCGTCCATGTCGTGAGCAGTTCATTGCTCCTCCCACAAATATCAGATAATTTATTATCTCACCAACAGCGATCGCATTTAATCGAGCTGAGACCGGGTTTCGA
The DNA here is from genome assembly GCA_037576195.1 of Phytoseiulus persimilis. Classification (NCBI taxonomy): domain Eukaryota; kingdom Metazoa; phylum Arthropoda; class Arachnida; order Mesostigmata; family Phytoseiidae; genus Phytoseiulus; species Phytoseiulus persimilis. The sequence continues at coordinate 52,689,118 of CM075101.1, read as the reverse complement.
TTACATTAAAATTTTCTCCCGCTTTCTATTAGCGTTGTTGCATGCGACAGCCCATATCTATCTTTCTCTCGCTCACTCACACACAAACTTACTAATATATCAAGAGAACATGGCTGGCCGCATTGAAATGTATCTTCTGCCACTTGATTGCTCCGAGCAGCCAATGTAAAGCGTGACCAGGAGAGAAAAAAAATTGGGGTTCTCTTCCATAGACAGCTTAGGTGTTTTTCTTCTCGGTTTCCTCGCCACTCACCAACACCCGACACGGAGTGCAGCGGTGGCGGCGGTGGGCTGGTTGGCTCTATCGTCAGAAGTGACCGACGTCTAACAAGGTGACGACATTCGAGATAAGAATCAGCCGGCGGTTTTTCAGCACAAGGATATGTGGATTGCCTCCGCTCTGCTAATGAAACCTTCCCTGTTGAGTGCCGATCCATCCGCTGCGATCTGAACAACGGTGACCGAGTATCACGAGTGGAATGCGCTTTCTCCTGAGCTCTAGCAGTATGAACGTCCGCGATCTGCATGGGACGAGGCATATCTTGGAAACTACGGCCTAAGAAAGGCTATTTCGGATGTGACTTGACGCACATACTGACCAGAAACAATCCCCACGAGTTTGTGCCCGATTTTAGTCCCGGTGAAACGGTACTCTTCGAACTTGGAGGCGTAGAGAACTGATGAAATATCTCGAGATGGTTCGGTTCGAGGAATACGCAGTTCTCGTAGATGCACTCACTACTCTTATGAACTCTGGAATTCCGCATCGAGTGATCCGATTTTTGAGAATTGGTTCTTCTGGCATCGAGCTCAATGTAAGCTGTGACCGGAATAGGCGGACATTCGGTTCAATCGACCCGGAGTTGTCTTGCCCCGATGTGGTTCGACTGAGCGGATTCCCGTGTATGTAAATGACTTCCCAGCGCATGCGGATGATTTTGGCGAATTTTTTCAGCGCCACCACTGTTTGAAGCGGGGAACCCGACGAACGGGTTCGTGGCTATTAACCTGAACACTCGCGACGAGATTCAGCAGTCGATGACCACCATACGAGGGCCGGTGCCTTAATGATTCTCTAAAGCAGCATGACATGACGATGTCTGAGCCCAGCTTGTACAGCGGTGGGACAGTGATATTAATGAAATTCGAAAACTGACCGAATCATCCGCCACGCGGCTCCGTCCACAACGTTTCAGTTATCGATATGAATATTTTTCCTCCCAAATGAGTGCTTTCCAGGATGGTTTTCGTTTCCCCGAGCCCTGATGCTCTCCCAGACCGGCAGTCGCTCGGGGGTCGAAATCGAGACACAAGACACAACACCCCGAATCGAATTGGTCGTTTGAACGCATGCGATGGGATCATGGGTGTGAATGTTCGGAATCGCCTCGCTCGGAGCTCACTGTTCTCATTCATGCACAAAACTCAGGTGAAGCCGGCGACGACCGCGCCAGCCGCATGTCGTAGGCCTTCCGTATGACATGCTACGCCTCATCGGGCACGCTTTTACAAATTTAGCGACGAGAGTACGAGTAACATGCTCACTGACTGTCTGACGATCTGTCGACCGACCGCCTCGCGATAATGATCGTGGTCATGAAATTTCACTCCGGAATCACGCAATCCGCTTTTCTCACTCAGAGGCTGAACTTGTTAGCTTGCTGGCTCGTCCGAGCTTATGCCGATGCTTCGCCGTGTGCTCTCAAGCTCCCTTCGCCAACTGAGCATCGATTCCCTCAGTGTGATGTGATCAGTATTCTCATCCACTCCTTCCCATTTCTATGGACAAAACTGTGGGAGTCTCCGCATCGATTGAGTATCCATGTTGTGAAGTTGATCAGTTCTTCGAATTGAGGTTCGCACCATTGATCCATGTTGGCGATGCAATCATTCGCTCATGTGACCGTGATTGCCTCCGCCCAGCGCTCTCGCACGCTTTTCCAGCGATACTTTCCATCGTCTCGAAAGAGACCCGGCCGACCGAGATCTCTGTCATGGAATCCGTTGGATCACTCACAACGGACAGTTTCCGCGGAAGCGCGTGACCCTTTTGAGCCCGACAATCGCGAGACCACAAGCGAAAACCAATCACGACTCGAAGACTCGAATCAAACGTCCATCGCACGGTGACTCTGTTTGTACGACGGGGGAGGAGCCCACACCTCATCCTGTGGTCGAGGCGATCAATATTTTCTCGGAGACTGTGGGAGGGGCGATCATTGGAAAGACGGTTTCAGAGTGCTGATCTCCCCGGTGAATTCCAGAGTTATCCGTTGAGAGATACCCTATGGGGAATCATCGAAGGAATGACTAACTCGAGTGCCATTCAGAGAAGATACATTCTGGGGCTTGCAGCTTGAAGCTCCTCGAAGAATCACACCCAGACATGAGGAAGTCTCGACGGACCAAATACGATATCTTTGAGATACGGATCCCTCATTCTGATTCTGAGTTGGGGCTGTCCCTGTTGGAAACGTCACACGCCGGTCAATTTCTGGAGGGTGTCTACAGCTCCAGTTGTCAGGCCGGACGTCTGAGCAACTCGGTCGCGGCAAAGTTTCGTTGGATAGGGCCCGAGTCAAGTCATGCACTGATGGTGCATTGTCAGGCCGTCCGATCCGCGGGAGAGTTCTCATTTCTGTCGTATCCTACGGGATGCCTGGCGCCGGTGCCGGACCGATGGATTGAGGGGAATTCCGGAGTATCCGACCTTTTTTTCCCGTCGCCTTGCAGCGGAGCGCACGTTCTCCGAATCCCATGAACCGATGTGGTTCAAATGTTATGGTGCCGAATGAGGCCCAAGTGGTTACATCTGGCCGATGGTTCCCGGATGAAGGATTTCCTGCAGAATCCTCCAAAGTCCTAAGGCGGAACGTGGGGATCAAGAAGCTCGATCCCGCAACAATGCATTCCACAGCAAGCGAGAAAGTCTTGGGACGATCTTATAGACAGAGCTGGCAACATTGCGTTTCCGCATAGTCTGCATCCCCGGAATCGAAGGATTTGGACGTCGGAATCGTTCTTGATTTCATCTTGATGTTTGGGCATGTTGTGACCGCCGCATATGGGCTGGCTGATAGTCGGAAAGAAACAAACGAAGAATAAGTGTTTCACACTCGCTCCTTCAGTTCACTTCTATACTTTGCCGATTTATCTCTCTCGTTTCTCTTCAGCTCGCTCTCGCTACTTCCCTCTCGTGACTGCGGGCTCAGCGAGCGGCGATTTGACAAATGTTCTTTAAATGAATGAAATAAGGCATTAAACGGAGTGAGAACGCACGAGAAAAACGAACGAGTGAGCGTGCTTCTCCCCCTCGCACAGAGACACACACACACACACACGTAAAGAAGGCGACTCGCGGCGCAATTTGGTCAACCACAGCGGGTGACTTTTGAATTTCCCGCCTGCCTCCCGCCTGTCGCATGGTGGAGCGGCCGACTCGCTGTAGAAACTCCTCCTTCTCTGTTTCTTCTGGATTTGCGTCTGTCCGTCCACCGGTGGATTCCCTGCCTCTGTTCGTACACACTGCGTCTGCACACTCGTTCTCTTATGTGAGTGAGCGAGAGAGCCAACTCAGGGAGAGCCACGCGACACGCCGCTCGGCTGCTTCTGGTGGTTGAGATTTGCCATTTTTCATCTTTCACATCACACCGCAACACTCGCCAACCGAGTGCCAAGTGCCAACCAAGAATGGACATCATGACCACTGCTGCAGCTCTTCCATTGAGTTGCATCCACGTAGTCGATCGCCGAGGGAGGGATCGACGCCCAAATGGATTATGGCCTGAATCTTTTGTCGTTCTCTGACCATCCCTCCCTTGACCCACGATCAGGGGGAATTCTACATTCTCAGAATCTCTCGGTGGCTTCCCGGCGAGTCCGATCGCAAACAAACTTTGCTGACTCAATCAGCGCTCAACGATGGTTCATCCGATGACTTTCCGTTCCCGAGAATTTACAGGATCGTTCTTCAATATCCTCTATGGGTGATGTTCATCGTTGCTCAGCGGACTCCGTTCGTATCTTTCCAAGTTTGATACCGGCGAAATTCACTTTTGTAACTCACTTTGTCTCTGTGATGAACGGAACTCATTATGCATCTTTGCAGATCGAGGTTTCCATCATGGGAAGAGACGTCATCTCATGAGGAATATTCTTGTAAGACAAGTCGCAGTTTTACCCGCGATATGCGAGGAAGCATTTCGTAATCGGTAGGAATCGTACGAATCTTTATTCACCCACATCGATCGACAGAACGATACTTTCCATCGAAGCATGTTCAATTTATTCCGGGTACTCGAAGTCCTAGAGACAGGAGCTAGATGATTCATGTGCTTTTGACGGTTATGAATGTCTTTGGTGCGCCGACAACGAGTTCAGCAGAGTTTTCGTTCCATTGAAGCTCGCCCTGTCGGTTTTGTGTGCAGTATTAGTAGAGCAGCGGCGTTGTGGCCCGACAGCCTAATAATTCTTCATCCATCTTTCCGTACAGAGCTAATTGTTGAATTTTCTGTTCAAAAACAAATTAAATCTCTCTCCGCTACGGCGGCTGGCGCGGAGAAAAGAGGTTGGGTTCGTGTGGTGGTCGATTGCCCCGGCTTTCAGTCAGTTCGGAACCACCCAGTCCGAGGAGTTAATTTGGTTTTCACTGGGGCTTTCTCCTGAGCGCGTCAACTTCATGTAACGGCTGGAGCCTTCGGATCGGGCTTGAATTCGGTTACAACCTATCCGAACGTGCTCACCGGCGTGTATGTCACGTGCAAACGAGTCGGACAGTGAGAGTTTCCGCGAACATGGAGCTCATCTCAATATCATTGAGTGGATTTGTGTGGAGTGGCTGGAATTGTTTGTAGAGCTCGATACATCGGCTGAATCGAGCACGGGATTCGGAGGTAATGATCGATTCTTTGGCACCCGTTGTTCGAATACGGGCAGCACACGTTCAAACAAATTACGGCGTCTGTCCGCATCGTTTCCGTCGTTGTCTGAGCTGTCGACGCCGCTCGCGAGTCGCCGTAATGACCGGTTTATGTCAATTGACCGTACCTTCGCGATACCGATCGCAAAGTTCGGCTGAGACGTTGACTTCCATTGTACGCCGATCCTCCCCAACGGCGACCTGCTCGCCGAATCTCACGAATTACCAATAAGAGCTAATGAATGCCGACCCAATCTATCCTGTGAGGATACGTTATCGAGGCCTTCGTTGGGAGATGCATTCTGGACCGAGTGCATACTTTACTATCATATACGACAAGTGCGATGGATTCTCCTGGATCCGAGCGAAGCATTCCGATCTGGAACGTGATTTCCCCGACTGAGTTCAGTCCGGAGGGCTCCGATGGCCTGTCCGAAGTTAGTTCAGGGTGTCCGGTGCGACCGGCGCAAAGATAGTTACGGTCTTAGGCTTCAAGAGCTTCAACCGTAGTTACGAGCGGGACTGACCCAGATCTGGACGTCACAACGGAATTGCTGGAGCGAACGTTCTCGTTGGAATACAGTTGTCGATTTCCGTGACTGGCGCTACGTGCTAAGGCGATAGTCACGACGAGCTGACTTCGTCCTCTCCTTCTGCCAACGGAGATTGAAGTGCGTAAGCAAAAAGCCCGAAGAGCGAGCATGCATTGTCGAAAACCGGTGCTTTCATCGATGAAATCCGTGAAGATTTTCCGTCGTTCGTTGCTCTTAAGGGTCGGTAATACGCGGTAATTGAAGCAACCTCTGACCCCGATTGTTCTTGATGCCTCACATCGCGAAGCGCATTCCCAGTTTTGTTACAAAAGATCAAAACTTCAGATCGGCATTAATCGCCGCTTCCGAAGAGTTTGACCGTTTCCCAGTCGGTCGACAAGATTTTCGTTTCATCGACTTCCGCTCATCGAATTCTCGATTTTCTGCTTGCTTCTGGTGGTGCTCGCGATGTTTCACAACGGGACTTAGTTGAAATCGTGTACTGACGTTTCCTGAAGTTCAATTGTCAGCGCCATCCTCGCCCACGACCTCGGTTGATCACGGAAGAATCGTCAGACGCATCGGCCTGCACCAGGAGTTACCTCGTTCGTTTTGGCTCCGCGGCCGGAGCCAGCACTCAATCGAAAAGCAATTTGAACATCATTGTGATAGATTGACGATGTGCTGTTAATGATGCTCTTTCAGTTCGGCCTACGGCAGCAAGAAATTAATTTTATTTATTCCTTGTTTTCTATCCATCTACCTGACTGGATTGTTTCCCTCTCCCGTTGTTTGATGCTGTGATTGAAATCACCTCATCCCGCTTCCCTCCTATCTCTCGCCATCCATCATTCGTTCCTCTGCGTGGCTACCCTCCTGACCGTGTCCTGCACGAGATTCCATCGTTTCTCAACAGACTGGAGAACAAAAGTCCGCTGGTTTTCCGAACGTGGCATCGTGGACCAGATTCTCGACAGATTGGGGGCATCCTCTGCGAGTGGAATATCAACAATTTCCAGGAGACGCGCGCTTCGACAGGAGACGAAAGCGGCGAATCAGCCGAGACCCTAGGGAACGGAGAAGAACGACAATGACGATCCATTTCTGATAGATTCGTTTCTCCTCTGAGCGGGGCCGCTTGTTTGTGTTTGTGTGGTCCGGGAAGATTTGTTTCTTCACGTTCGGAAACGTAATTGAATTCTCCGATTCGTTCTGTTCAAGTAAGACGTTCGCGGTTTCTTCACGGATTCAGAGGGAGACGGATGGATTGAGCAACGGCGGCATCGGAACACAAACGTACAAGCCCACAGAGGAGCTCAACACTGAAGTAGAACAGGCAGGTGAACCTCCTGGGGCAGGAGAGCAGGCGGCGAGCCAGACAGGCTCACAGGCAGCTAGAGCAACGGTCGATCGCCTCCGATCAGTGACGTGGAACCTCCCGGGAAGTTGTTATGACGTTCAATTCGTCACGGAGTTTGCTTTCTACCTCTTCGGATCGAACCTCCAAGAGCCTCTGACTGCTAGGTACTCTGTGTACATTGCACAACCGGGTCCTTGATCAGGGGTTCTCGAGAGCCGGGTCGAAAAATGACGATTCGCTCCGCATGAACAAAGCGGTCATTCGGAAAAAGTTGAAAAGAAGATGTTTGCGGGAATTGATGTCTTTCGCTCCAAAAACCTCGTGATCATGAGACGATGTCTGTCCGTCCAAAGCTCGGATGCGCCTCTCCAACTCCGGATTGGATCGCCGTCGTGGACGAATGGTCAGGAAAAACAATGACCGATCGCACGAGCACAGAGAAAATTTTACCTTCCACCGGACACCTCGCGGAATTATCTTTCGTTTCCGTGAGCTCCGGTGGATGCTAAGAACAACGAGAGTTCGTGGAGCGTTTCCAAGACGATCAGGAAGAGGAGTCCTGCTGCATTTCAATGAGAAATGTGAGACGTTATTAGACCTCATCGCTGACCGTACGCAGACAATAAGGCAGACAGAACGGCGTGTGATGCCAGCACTCAACCATCGCCGTATAAACTGATCGACTGGTTGACCGGCTGCCTCATTGACGGACGGACTGACTGAATGTCTATCTACCTCCTCCTTTTATTCTCACCAAAGCCCATTCCATCATTTGATTGTTTCTTTCATTAATAATGTACAAAACCTAATCAAGTCACGATCCCCATCAAACGTAGCAGCCTCTGCCAGGCATCCCGTCGTTGCGTCCGTCAGAGAGTCAGGTAGGACGATTGGCCGGGCGGCCAACCGCTCGGCTTGCCAGTCTGCCGGCAGCCAGACGGAGCACCAAATTTCACCATCAATGTGAGATGGCCAACAAGGCGGAGGCGAAACTTTATTTTATTGGCGGCTGCGCTTGGGGAGAATTAACGAGAAACACGACTAGTTCTCGAGCGAAGAACTTGTCGGGAAAATAGTATTGCCGGTGCTGAAGCGGCTCGCGTCCGAGCTCCTCGGTTGGACCCATCTTTCAGATGTGAGAGAATGGCGAAGAGGTGAGTCAATCTGCTGGAGCTACGAGTTGCCACATGACTGGCGCTTATACAGAGGAGGAGATGGAAACGGGTGAAGAGAGCACACCCGAGAACCGCAGTCGTGGAGCAGAATCACGACAGCATGTAATTCGAGGCGACGCAAATGACGGAATTTCGGGCGACCGAAGGCAATGACGGAGATCTGAACTTCTACATACACACAGAATTTCTGACGGACCGAGTCCCGATTGGCGAGCTTGATGGAATCGGGAAAACCCATCGCGGACGTAGCTTTCAGCGAATCTCCCACAACACTCGCTCAGAAAAGGTGCGCATTCTCCCTCTCCCATGAAGGTAACCCCCGGTGAGCAAGCGGAGTTTTCGCAGCTGTTCCGGGAGCGAGCTCCAATATCGGCCTTTCCCGACCAGGCACATCTCACAGGTCTGTCTATACATAAAAAGTTGAGGGAACTATCGCGGCCCGAGCACTCTCCCGATGGAAGATAACTCAGCCAGAGGACTGATCCATGCTAATGATTCTGCTGCGGGCTCGAGTAGCTCTCACTGTCAATGCAAAGTCATACGTGGAACTGTTGACATTCCCTCGCGAACAACAAAAAGAGCGAGCACACGGAATTCCCCAAATGCCTAGATCGCATCTCTCTAAGCTCTGATAACGAACAGATTCCTGGCCGTCATCAAGAAGCCGTTGCAGAAGTCGCGGCAGGAGAAAGCAGAAGAAGAGGCGAAATACGCGCTAATTGAGTGTATCATCGTGAGTATGAAAGCGATCTGAGTGGCGCTTGACCGGTCCCGGTTGGATCCACCAGCCACCATCGCAGAGCGCGGGCCGTCTCCATCACAAGAACCCGAGAGCTCATACGCGGTTATAAGTGGGGTTGTTGGCTAGCGACTGGCGAACTGTTCCGAGTAGAAGCGTCGCACACACAGTGATCCTCTCTCCAATAGCCCGTATGCTCCTCATGGAGGGGTCTGGCTTAGGTGCGACGACACATCATTCATCTTCATTGAGATGGTCGGGGATTGTTACAGGACAAATCCGAAACGACAGCATAATGTTGTCTAAAGAGCTAATGAACGAAGCTCACTTAGATTTGACTTCTGTGAACCTGTAGCTCGTATCTGACTTCAGATCCCGATGGTATCGCCCCGGCTCGCTCGAGCGAGTAAACTGTTCGCTCATGTAAATACTTCAACAGAACGCCTTCTTGGATTTTCGGGTGACAGGGCAAAACGTTCAGGAGTGCTCCACATCTGCGGCCGGGCTCCCACATCGGCGGTCGTCCAACCCCGCCGCTACCATTTCTGGTTCCTGCCAGCCCTCAGTTTCCGATTGAGATTTTGGCATCCTCGGTGAGGATCTCGGCGATGTGTTGAGTCTACCGCTGGCGCGACTTCTGGACCTTTCGTGAGATGATCTCGGGACAGGGAGGGCTTGAGTTGACGATCGGAACCCCTCACGAGCGTTTCATGATGTAATCTCCTGGCGAACCGAAACGCGCTCTTGATTCGATCTCGCCAAGATGCGGTGCGCGAAAAGAGCGGTTCTCCAACTGTGCTCGCCCCCACCCATCTCACCCGTGGTCTCGTTGACTCGGCCTAAGTACAGTCCCAGAAGCGAAGTGTTCACGATTTGATCAGCTTACATTTTGGTCATTCCGGGCAGCTGAGACTGGCGAAGCGTTCGTTCATCATTTTCGTTCACGACTATCGACGATAGTGTAAATTCAATCAAATCTAATCGAGTCTTGTGGCAAAATTCATTCCCGAGAAATAATCTGCCAGCGGTCGGGCCAATTTTACACTTCTCCCGTTGGATGAAACCTCGAGGTTGGTGCTTCCACGACGATCACCAACTTGATTACTGCCGCGGTGATTGTTGTTGTTGTTCCTCACTCACTTCTCTTCAATTTCTCTCACTACCTCCCGAAATCACGATGGCATCACTTTTTCCGTAACGAGATACCGAGCTCCGTCCCAGTGAACTTCTCTTTCTCGTGACCGTTCCGCTCAAAGCGACGCTGGCGGTGGCCGTAGTGCTAATCTCCACGCTGACGACGAAGGAATTAAGAGCGAAAATAAATTAGAAAATTACGCTCCTGAAGCAACAAAATCAATTTAGGCATGACTCCACAACACCGGCATCCCTTCCGTTTGATCTAATTTCTCCTAGAACAGAGACACCTAGTTCGGGCCAACGCGCCCATTAACTTTTTGAACTCCTTTCCCGTTCACGGCAGCTCCAGCTCGGGGTTCGGAGAAGCCGAGATCACATGGTGGACTATCGCACCTGAAGTCTCACAGGCCACAATGCTTGCTACAGCTCTACTCCGATACAGAACATGATCAGATATTGCCGACTGGAATCATTTCCAGATTTGACAGATACCACCAATAAGCATTGAGACTTTGGATTAAGATAAGACGTCGGAAAAGCTCTAGTCCTCGTGATAGCCATGTCGAATAGCCCCAGTCCGACCCGTTGAACCGTACTGTGATTCAGCATCGCGGAATACCTTCCATTCTTCCACGGAGGCAGCTGCGAGTCCTGAATCAGTATCTAGAGGAGGGAGCAAAGAATTCAGTAGTCGGAGCGAATAGTTAGAATGCGGCCCCTCCCCTTTCTGAAGAAGAGGGTTGTGGTCTACTCACGTCCGTTCTGACCGTTCGTCACGTCAGCGATGTATCGTTCAAATATCCATCCCAGCTCATCAGAGAAAGAGAACTTTCATGAATGACTCGCATGACAACACTGGCATGAAAGTGGAACAATGTTCCCAAAGGCATAGCGAGATCGCTCGAACAGAGAGCTGTCACGGCGAACATCGAACGGGCTCTGTCGGCACTGAAATCTCCCTCGCAGAGCGAATCCCTAAAGACTAATGTTGAAGGGGAACCCCTTTCTAGGAGGGCCTGGCCCAAAATACTTCGTATGTCAAGTTCTCCATAACGAGACGATTTTTCAAGTTCTTATTCGAGTTTCGCTGGTGATGGAGAGGCAATATCTTGTGCTTGATGAGGGCTTCGCTTCCCTTGCACTCCTTCAGAACATAAAGACTCAGGTTTCTGGCTATTGAGTTCGGTATACGTGAGCTAATCACAGCGTCAGCTCATCAAATAATCAGGGTTCCTGGCCAGAATGGAGCACATATATGCTCATTGAGCTCATCTAGCCTGTCGCCATATGCGTGCTCTCCTTCTTTTCCACTCGTTCAGTGAGAACGGGATGCGCCCACATTCCGTCGAGAGGGCGGCCCGATGCGCACGCCAAGCCACGCTATCGGCCGCGGAAACGGTTTGCTAGACCAGTCGAATCGGCTCATGAGACTCGCATAAAGGTGAAACTCGTCGCGGACCAGCTGAAACGTTCTTACCTTGAGGATCATCTATACGTCCCCATTCTCTACGGGCGAATGCCGTAGCCACCCTTGCCCAATGGCCGAGATATAGAGGAGCTTACACTGAAGGTGGCGAAGGAGGCAAAGTTGCCTTCAGATCTCCACCGTCGGATGTATAGAATAGACCATCCGATCACTGTGACCGGAACCCGTGGTCTCGAGAAATTTGTCGCTAGCGATTCCAGTGCGAGCTGGAACTCCGTATGATGAGACCGTCACCTCAGTCAGCCCGAAATGACTCTGCCTCAATTGATTCCGCTTGAGCTATTCCCATTATGCTACACAAGTGAGAGAGCCCAAGTCTCGTGATTATCTCTCCTTTTCAAATCAGTGCCTCGAAGCCGAACGCGTGATCACGTGGCTTCTTCAGTATCCGATGCTCTTGCAGATGGGGATATGTTCAAGGCTCCGACAGAGTTAATCATTGTGGACTACCAGTTAGCTAAAAATCCTGACAGGAACGACTGCTCTGCTGCCATCGATTTCACTGACTCCGGGAGTGAGCTACGGGAGATGGAAAACTCAAAATGTTCCTATCAACGATGTTCTTTTATTTGAAGAAAATGAGCTAAGCAGTGTTGCCATCAATATGCCACACAGTTTGTCTCGAGATCGATTCGGATAAATCTTCGAAATAAAGAAATGTATTTTCCATTCTTGGATAGCCTAATCCCTCATAAACTACTCAAAAGGGCTTCTCTCCATGGATTGTTGGTTTTGATCATTGGGACAATATTCACAAGGGGTTTATTTAATGCCTCACCAGGCCGACTGCGGTGGTTCCAACCGGGGTTCGGTCGGACAACTGTTATTTCCGTTGTGGTCGTAACGGAACCTATAGCTCTTCTAGCGTTTCATTCGGGAAGTCCTCTGGGACTCCTTGAGAACTCGGTATTCGACTCATTTTCGATCGATCTGCGAGTCACTCGGTGTCCTCTTTCGGTGTGGTGTCGTCTTGAGAACCAGCGTCTTGACTAGAAATTGGTGATTGCGACCTGAGCGGTGACGTGGAAGGCTGAGCGTGAGGTGAGCTGAGATTTTCTTGCTCGTGCTGGCCGCGGTCCGACTGGTTCTTGAAGGGGGCAGCCGTCTGCATCGCTTGAAACCAGGACTGGAGGCTCGAATTACTGTACAAACTCGAAAGGGCGGGTGGTAGAAACGGGTTGAAGGTGGGAAGTGCATGTATGAACGGATTAGACATCAGGGGCGAAGGCATCGGAGCCACAGGGAGACAGGGCGGACTCAGATACGGTCTAAAAATGAGGTCTTTCCGTTCGGGCGCCGTTCCGCTGTGGTTGCTGGTCGGCGTGTGGGTCGGTCGAGTGAAGATCGGACTCGGGGGCAATGAGGGGCCTGTCGGAGCTAGGCTCTGAGCCGAACTGAAGTCTCCACTTATCGGAGACGACGTTTTCTCCTGCTTCCGCCACTTCGCCCGGCGGTTCTGGAACCAAACTTGTACTCGTGCCTCGGTGAGGTCGACGCGCACGGCCAACTCTTCCCTGTAAATCGATAGATCATTGAGGAGCGTGCGACGAAAAATTTCCGTGTTCGTCCGATGGCTCCGATCCGTTGTGTTTCATTGAAATTCGACGCGATAGGAAAAAAAAAAAGGCCGAGCAGCAACACCTCGAGAGAAAGGGGGAGGTTCTCGTTAATGACGATGTCACGATACAGCCAGAAGAAACTGTAGCTGCTCCGTATTCGAAGAACGAACTGTCGGTGGGAGGGGGAGGAAGAGGACGGAGTTGATGGCGATGATGTCGGTGTTGCCCATTTTTGCGTTAAACGTCTCCACTAAATGAAAGTAATATGTTGATGACCACGATCTAATTCCGCTGGGTCGTGGAATGTAGAAGCCGGTTCACATCCGTTTCTGATGGCTCGTTCACGGTTTCGTTGTCGCAATGCCGACCAGCCACCTGGAGGATTTCGAATCGACTCACCGTGTGAAAACGTCTGGGTAATGCGTTCTGGAGAAAGCCTTTTCGAGCTCCTCCAGTTGGAAACTGGTGAATGTCGTTCGGTATCTCCGTTGCTTCCTTCGAGGGTAGTCTCCACCGAATTCTTGCGGGGAGCCTCGCTCTTCGGGGTAACTTCCTTTGGTGGATGCGGAATCGCTGCACACGTCAACTTCTTCATTCAAAACGGTTGTAGGTCGCATTGGGGGGCTCGCAGACAGTGGTTTATGATCTGGAATGAGGCAGGTCCGGAATTTTTATGCTATCATTGGTATGTTCTGTCTTCCGGCATATTACCCCAGAAGAGCGACCGCTTTCCCCGTGAAATAATTATCCATTGGCTCCGCTCGAAGTGAAAGGTAGGAAAGGCTGAAAGCTGCAACGACGCCCTTTGGCACATCTCTACCGGTTGGCTACTCGGATTTGGCCAATACCTCGAGATGTTCCGATAGCGGCCTAGAAATGAGCATGAGCCGTAACGATGCGGACTCAAAAATCATCCCTTTCCCGGCGACGGATCGAGAGGAATCAAAGACCACCCAGATGCCTGGAAGGATAGATGCGCAAGCGATAGGGTATGGGGGGGGGGGGGTCGATAACGACCCCCAAATGGTGTACCCTCCAGGAAATTACGCATAGAGTCATCCGAGACTCTGGGCAGCTCCTGGAGGTCCCGAGCGAGGATGAGAACTTCCATCTTGAGACCCCTGTTCAGAAAGCGGCTTGACTCTCAGTGAGGACCGTGGATTCGGCAGCATTTGACGAAATATCTCATTGGAATGTGGAGCTCCCGCGTCCTGCTGTGCAGGTATGAACCGAGTTGAGCCGGGCAGGTCGATTTCAGCCAACGCAACGATGTCTTCATCGAGCTCGTCACCATTGACAGAAGAAATTCCAAATCCTCCCTGTTTATCTGCCGAGAAGCGGACAGGATGGATCAAGCCAAGATGAAGATCGTCATCCATCGGCGGTGATTGCTTGACAATCGTCTCACAAGTGAATGATCTCGAGAACCGCAGAGAGGTTCTTAAAAGATTTAGACGATCTGACGACAACACCGCCGTCTCGGCGAGGGTCCCAGAAAAGACTTCGGTAGCTCCGTCTCCGGCAAGGGTATTCTTTGGATTTCCAATTTGTCGCTTGTTGACGGTCGGATAACAAGGTTTCTGTCCTTTCATTCTCTCCCACTTCTTGCCCGCCTTTCACTCGACTCCACACAGTATGTAGGTACATTCGCTCCCTCGTATTTTTCTCGTAGAAGCACATCTTCTAATTGAAACGCTGACGAGGTTGAGGGAATTAATCATTTCTCGAAAGCCGCAAATTTTCTCTCTCGCTGAATTTCATTCGCTCATCCATTCTCTTGCTTTTGTTTCACTCACTGAAGACGTCCCGCTGGCGGAGACCCGGTTCCAAAAAAACCCATCAGCTCAAACGGGCACCGCAACAGGTGCGCGCGCTGACGATGCGCCGGGCGTACAAATAGAAACCCTTTGTGATTCGCACCCCGAAACTTCTATCAGATTTGAATCGGAATTGATCCAGTTATGCCACTAGATTGCAGTGATGATCCCAGAAACCTCTGGAATTGGGACTTGTGGAAGCGTTACGCGAATAAACTTGAAAAGGGAAATGATAGGTTGGTGGAGAGGGTGTTGAACGGGCGTCGATTGGAACTGCCCTGAACGAGCGCGTCCTCCCATGCCCAGACTTTCAGCACAGCTGAGATTTCGCGAGGTTTTGGCGAAATCGAGCTGAGACGATATCCCAGTGACGAATCTTCGGAAGATCGCTTTTTTCATAGCCGACAACATCACTGCGTGAGAGAGCTTATCACAAACGGGAATTCTTCAATCGGAATGAAACTCACTACCGAAAAGTTGGCTCTCCCGCAGTCTCTGAGGGAATGGGACAACAGATATATTAGAAACGAAAGACCCTCTCAACTGAAGTGTCTTCGACGCTTTCGAGATCCAGGTACGACTCCCGTGATCGGGATCTACTCGGATACTGTTGGGGGGAACCAGCGACGAAACAGATCACTTCGCCATAGCATAACTGAACGAAGCTGTGAGAGACTCGGAGGGGTTATCGTGAGCCAGGTCCACAGCTCCACAATCACAAGATCCCGCAGGAGAGCAGCCTTCAGATTTCGACTAGGCCCTCGACTGGTTGCCAACTCGACGTTGACATGTAAATAAAGCACATATCTCAATAGCCCTGTGCCTCTAAATGGAGAGTTTATGCAAAGCTGAAAGCGATCGAGTGAAAGAGAGCCGTGCTGGCCGACTTGTGGACTAACTGACTGAATGACAGGATTCTTAGTTTCCATACCGGATGGACGTATGAATGATTCGAGCGCTGAGTGCTTCGGTCACGTCATGTAATTGATATAGAGTTGCTCTTCGAGCCAGCTGGCTGCAAGCGACCCTCGAGATGAAAAGCCAACATCCGAATCAAGCATAACGCAGCTGATCGGAGGAGGAAGAAGGGGAGGGGAGGGGAAATTTTGGCGTCGCCGCCGCTCCTGTCTTTGAGAGCCCGCCCACCGATTCAGAAAACATTCCTTCCTTTGCATTATTCCGCTCTAACGATCCTCCAAATTCGATGTCCTTGCTCAAGTGAAACCCACCCGATAACCGTCAATATTCTGACGGATGCGATCCGGCTACACGCGAGACAACAGAGTTCGAGCGAAATGTGATTCTGAGCGAGTGTTTTTTTTTCACGATTTCATTGTTGTGCCAGTTCCCTGCTCACTTTGGACCAAAACACTGTCATTATGATTGGTAATGCTCCGTTGAAGTATTGTCGACATCTGACATAACGACTGCCTCAGGCTCCCCGAGCATGGAGGCTCAATTTATATTTTTCCATGAATTCTCTCGAATTTCTGGGGGAAATCATTGACCAGCAGCCGTCGTCTGCCAATCGCCGATTCTGTTTGTGGAGCACTCGCGGTCCTGAGTGTGAAGTTGCTCAGTTTCAGCCCAGGTTCCGGCGCGTGAGGCTCCGAATCGGCTTCGTGCCTTTACAGGTCCTTCCGACGTTCTTCTCATCGATTTCTCAACGACTCATATGAGTCTGTTCTTAGACTTTTTTTCTGCGGAATTCGTTCATTACTAGTGAGGCTCATTGCACGACGGGCAGCTCATTGACAATCCACGCTGAGAATGAATCGAAATATTTTAAAAAATCTCAGTGGATCCGCACTCTTGCTGGATTTGCATAATCTGTCTGCCGTTGTCGTTATGACCGTGAGGCTGTCACGCACTGGCATGTCAGCGAAGAAGACAGCAGGAAGCGAGAAACAACAGAAAGACGGAGTAACAAAACACAGTCCTAAATTTGAAGCAATAAAAATCTAAATCAACTACGAGCAGCAACACGAAGGAACACTCCTAATGAGGCACCACCTCACCGCCAGTCCGTTCGTTTTGTCGTTCGCTCGCCCGCTCGGGAGATTCTATTGCCTCCATGTGGCTCATCGTCTGTCTGGCTGCCCTAGGTGTCCGTCCGTTCGTCTGTCACCTAGCGAGTTTTTCTTTCTCTTCTAATTCACTTTTGTTGTATGAAGTTATGATTTAGGAGGCAGCAGCACTTATCATCTCACCGACCGTCCAATAAGAGAAAATGCTCAAGAATTACGGTTCGCACCCAGGCAGCACTCGAAAGAGAATTTTCCGCTCTGCTGTTTTCATTTGTTTCATACTCCGTTCTGCTCTTTCGTTCGTGAGAGTGAGCAGCTCAAAGAGAGAACAGCGCTACGCTCATCGTGCGCGGAATCAACAACGATGGCGACAGAGCTTGAATTACACGAATTACAACGAACTCAATTAATTACACCTCGTCTGGAGGCCTGAAAATTTTCGCAGTAGCGCTCGTGTCCGTGAAATTCTCCAGTATTTCTGCACGGGGTTTCAGACGTTGCTGTGAGCAGGAAGCATTCCACTGAGAACGCGATCCGTTCAACGATTCTTCAACCTGCGTCGAATGGGGGATTTTCCGGAGTGGTCTTCATCGCCGATTTCCTCATCCAATATCCGAAGAGTGTGATTCGATGAGCGCTCAGAGATGCGGATATGTTGTGGAGCTGTCCACGATTTCATTCGTCAGATGATACGATGAACCGAATCAAGCATTATTGAATAATTGAAAGGGCAAAATATTTTTCAATTATCTCGAATACCTTCACGCTCACGCGGATGATTTGGCACGATTGGCTGGATCACCGGCGATTTGGCAGACGAGCCCACGGGAACCGGAGCAGCACGGAAAGAGAACGGAGTCCCCAATCGTTTCGTAATTGTAATTATCGGCTCTTAAGACATCGACGAATCAATTTATAAATAGCACACAAAAGCGACAGTCTCTGCGGTTGGTACCGCGGTCGAGCGTTTTTTTGTGGAGCGTTCTTCATAAATTTCCACAAAAAGCCGAGAGCCCGAAATTTCCAAGGAGCTCAACGTCTCAATGGCACTGAAATTATGCGATCGGGTACCTGAAT
The DNA here is from genome assembly GCA_037576195.1 of Phytoseiulus persimilis. Taxonomy (NCBI): domain Eukaryota; kingdom Metazoa; phylum Arthropoda; class Arachnida; order Mesostigmata; family Phytoseiidae; genus Phytoseiulus; species Phytoseiulus persimilis. Next base: position 52,671,290 of record CM075101.1, on the reverse strand, counting down.
GATCGCCGGAGATTAAGGCGGTTGACGCTCTGTTGTTCGCCTGAGACCCTGGCATTTTTACACCTGAGGACTCCGAGAAAATCGTTCAGACATGAACGCCCAACGACAGTTGGCACCGGGAGATCTTAACGAATCGAACACCTCTGCAGATTTCGCATCTGCGAATCTGGGGAGAGGCTGGCGAAGTGTGGGCGGAACGAATCAAATCAGTTGCTGATATGGACTCGGGGAACTCGTATCTCAATCCGGTCTCTCAGTTCCCGAATGGAACTGATATTTTGTGACTCCCGGAACAATTTCCTTGAACAAGTGGGATGGTCCGAGAGTCAGCTCTATTTTATTCGAATCCAGGGTTCCAATCAAGGTCGTTACCTGGATTCACTCCAGGCGCACAGATATATTAACAGAAGTCAGAATTCGAGAGATCTCCGTTGGACTGTTCCGTGACAACCGAAGGTTCGAAGTCGGGAAACGCGCCAGAGAAAACTCTGCGTCATCGGCTGACAGGTTCCGGCGGATCTCTTCGACTTTTGATGCTATTTCTTTGGAGCGGCATCAATGGCATCACCATACTCATGGGATTTCCGCTGCAGAAAGCTCCGCTCGGAGAGAACCGGACTTCAGCGGAGGAAATGATAGTACTAGCAAGGTTTTCTGCCGACATGACGTTCAACAGCGGAGCTGTGGTGAGAGGGGTCCGTTCGCGATAACTGCGATCGGATCAAAATCCAGAAAATGCTCGAGAAGCATCCAGACGGAACGTTTCAATCTTTGCGTAATGTGACTGGCGCCATCAGCAGTTCCGAATTATGGATTTTTTCTCAAATGACTTCTGATTGCTACGTAGGCGGCGCTCTTCAATACCAGAACCAATCCCCTGAACGGGAGTGCAATGCTTTCTGGAAATACGAGAACAAACGGGTCGGAGCTGTTGGAGACCTATCGACTCCGGGTACGTGCTCTTCGCAACTGACCGCCTTCAAGGAGAACAAAATGCCGAGGTACAGAATTGAACTGAGTGAAGTGAAGAACTCTCCAGGCTGGTCAGGAATCCTCCACGAATGACGGTGCGCCTTCCGAAGTTTCGGCAATCTCCCAGTCCTCATCTTCAAAGTCTTGAGGAAGCATATCTGATCGACTCCATGATTTGAAGCAACGTTTCAATCATCATCGATGATCCAACTTAAGATGCAAATTGAGGAGAGGCAAGCCAGATCGTTACGACAACAAAGTCGAGAATCGTAAAGCGATCGGGAACGTAAGAGGAAAAGTTGCGGTTGTCCAAATCATTGCATTCGGTCTGGGCGCGAGGCGAAAATGCACCGTACTTGGTCGAATGATCGAGTGAAAAGATGGATAGATAGACGAACGAACACCGGACGAACGGACAGATGGATGAATAGATGGGGGAACAAACGATTGAACCATTAACGATAGAGACACGCGGGGAAAGAAATCGTGTCCACCAGCTAATGAAGTTAGCTCGTCGTTGTCGGATTCCTTCGGCCAGCCAAGCAGCCAGTCGACCAGCAAGTCAGCCAGCGGCAACGAACGAACCAAGCGAGCACAAGAATTCTTCGCTTGCTCCTGTACATGATGTGGGCACTGTGGGCCTATTAGTCGCCGCCGCTGTAGAGAGACCGAATCGAGTTGTTGTTCGTCGTCGTCTTCAGCTGATTAATGAACTTTTAATACATGTGTCGAAAATCGACGCAACTTCTGCAGACACCGCCACCACCACTGCGCCGTCGACAGCGGCGGCGACGACGACGTCAACGACAACAACGACCAAAAGCGACAGAACCAGACAAAATTTTCAACTCTGAAGGAAGGAGCCGCTTTCCTCGTCTCCTGCTCAGATCTTTCGCCGGGATTCAACCGCCAGGCTCATTGTCGATATCATTTGTGCCGTTCCGTGATCGCTTCACCCTTCGTGTTGAGAGCAACGTTGGGCGTCCCCAACGAACTCACATTCTCGGCGACTCCGGCGGGATTCTTACTCTCTGGACGAGTGTTTGATAATTTCGAAGGTGGGGCGAAGGGTTTTGGAGTTGGAGAGGCCACATGTCAAGACCCACGTTATTTTCCATGGTAGGGAGCATGTGGCGGCAGAATTTGCAGGCGTCAGAGTATGAGCCAGGAGATTCTCATTCGACAAACGCTACCAGGGCTCAAGTGGTGTTGTGACTCCGAACGGGACAAGTTCTTCGTTTCGCTGAGAGAATCGTACAGATGAGGGAGGTCGAACAGTGAAAGCATGGAGGAATGAGCGGAGAGCCGCCGCGAAGGAGACATTCCAGATAACGACAATTGGCGGTTACGGCTGATGGTGCTGCTGCTGCTGGTCAGCCATGGTGGGGGACGAGTGCTGTAATCTTGTCAATGGGATTCACAACGAGGACAATAGAAGCAAATTAAGCCCAACATTTGTAACTTTAACGATCTTCCGCATTAATTACTCGCATCACGTTGCCTCGTAATAGTCTCATCTCATCCCCTGTACGAGTAGACTCGCCGTATCACATACAGGGCTAGTTACAGACACGTCCGACACAGCAAAAAACTGTTCGACCCCACCAACGACGAGTTTGGCAGGTTCACACTCAGCCGCCGTTGAATGTTTCAGATCGTGTGTCGGTTGACGACCGGGACGACTACATGTGTTTTCACCTCAAATCCCGTCTCCCTCGTTTATCAACGCGATGTAACATCGGTACGATCTCGATGGTTCTCGATTCACGAAGTCTGAAGCCAAACAAGTTTGCAGCACATTCCTCAAGATCGACTGTCCGATTTATCTCGAATCTGAAGCGCTTTGAAGTTCCTCTAGAGAATCTCCAACCTGGAAAAGTAGCCGCGTAACATATCCCGTACACGAGAGAACATGACGGACCTCCTATTGGTGTACTGTTCCCATTTGGAACCCGACACGAAATATTCAGAGGGACGCAGGACACCAAACGAGTCGATGGACGAAAGGCTGAGCAAATTTGGGGGCGAGTTTGGAGCGGCGGCCCGTGATCACCCCAGTGCTACTCACGGAAATCAACCCGCAGCAGAGTGGCGGATGACTCCCAAAGAACCGAGAGATCCGAGTTGGCCGAATGATGGACAAGCTGTTTGACTCGAAATTCAATTTGCCTCTCGCACGTTGTAATTGGCACTCGAATCATGCACACACTACGATCAAGAGTCACTCTGCAGCTGTCAGCCTCGTTCCCGATCCGTCAGATCTCTCAACTTCGTAGAGAGTCAGTGAAAGTTCGGGATGGAAGTCAGATAGGAGGAACGTCCTCGAAGCTCCTCCACCGAGAGGATTAGGAAGTTAATCGCGTACGGACGGACGGCTCAAGATCGTCGGGCCCCGACCGACCGGCCCCGGTTCCGCATGGCTTGGCCGAATGTTGCTGTTGTAAATTAAAGGATGCGATAGCATCGCCAAGCCAACAGAACATACGGCAGACCCTGTGTTTATTTTTTTCATCAGGATTCTTCTTCCGAGTTCTTAAATTCAACAACGAGACAGTGCAGGGACTCACTCCATACCGGGCGCTCTGACGACGCCCGGAGCAGGTCTCACGAAAACGCCGCCTTGCTCTTGCGTGTGCGTGCATATCAGAGCTGTGAGTTAGCTACTAAGGTGTCTGCCGCCAACGGTTTCCAACCAGGCCCAAGATCCTTCAGTGACAGCAATCGGTGTCACATCATGGGTTGTTTATTCTTCCCGGTTTCGGGAGAGAAAATCCACCACAAGTCGCCTGAATTCGAAATATCATGTGAAGCCGAAAAGGGCCGTGCGTTCCAAAAAACCTTAACCATCTCCGGATGCGGAACACCATTCATCATCCCTGAGCTTCAGTACGAACTCTTCATTGTGATGTTCTCCCCCAATCTTCTCCCGAATGTCCGCAGCGGCTTCATTCAGCGAAATGCGTGGAGGTCGGGAGGTTGATCGCTCTCTTGGACCAAGAGACGGCATTGGAGAGATGTGGAGCCACGAGGAGCATCCTGGAAGTGGGAGCGTGAGCGGTCGCTTGCCTGCTGGGCACCTGGCCTCTCGGAAATCTCTTTGGTGGCACATGCCGGCGCTCATGATCGAGCACTTCGATTCTAGAGGGGCATTTTCTCGACACGCAGGCCAGGACCGTCTACTTTTTCGACCCTTCGAAATAAATAGCCGTTCTTCACGAGTGTAGTCTTTCCACAGCCCCAGAGAGACTACGTTCGTTGAAGGGTGTCCTCCAATGAGAGGGAATACGGTGGTATCGCCCTCCGCTGACAGCTTCCTGGTTCAAATCTCAGTGGTTTTCAGAATCAAGTGTAAGGAAAATAATTGAACGAATGGTACTTCTTTGTTTTCCGGCTGAACCTCTCAGCCAGCCCTCAGAAGTGTCCCAGAATCACCTTTCGGTATCGTTTCAGTAACACTCCCTATCGCCTCGCAAATCCCATTGCGGTTCAGATTTAATTCTGATACAGATTAAATCCTCTTTTCACCACATAAGAAATTTTTGTTGTCGGCCGGTTGTTGTGGGCCGAAAGGTACTTGAGGCTCGTATTTTTTCCAGAAGCCAAATCGCGATGAAGGACTGTCAAACAAGGGTTCGCAGCCCAACAAACCTTTCCGGTCTTGTTGCTAAGAAGAACTATGATGCGGAGGCTTTGGTACCGTATGCTACTGGTAGCGATGTTGATGAGTAATAACGCCGACTGGAGAAGCAGCTGTAAGTTTTCGTTTATGTGCTAGTCTGTGAGCGTGCGTTCAGCCGGGAATCCCTCGCTCGGAGGCTGGCTGGCGCTTTATCAGCTCTGCTTTTCCTTCGGCCGACCACTTTCATATTAGAGCTCTTTTTGTGGGTAATTTGCGTAAATGAAGAAGGGTTGCTGCTTCTGTTTTTCTCCTCTTACCGTTTTCCTTTTCGCGTACTTGATCGGTGACGGCGGTTGGAACTCACGGCGTCAGTCGGTGATGGAACCGATTAGAAGAGGGCGAAACGAAATGAGATACCGACCATTCTTCTGTCTCTTTTTCTCCAGTTAAACACGGATATTAAGAAACGATAGTGATGCGGCTTCTGCTCCGCCAAAGCTATCTCACAGTATTGCCGCCTTTGTCTCTGAGGTGTTGCTAGCGTTGAACATGAAACTTGAACATCTCTGAGCTTCTTTATCTTTTTCTTTGTCTTCTCCTCATTACGCTGCCTTAATTATAGTCTTTCCAGACTGAACCTGGGGCGCTTCTTCGGCTTGAATCGTAAATTCGAAACCGGCAATCTGAGAGAGTCTACCCGTACGTCTGTCTCCCCGGTATGATGTGAAGATACGTCCGTTTGTGCTTGAGTTTGTTTGTCCGATTCTATGTTGCTTTATCTGTATCCTGGCCTGCGTTGCCAGCTCTGTAGCCGAGGGATCGTGCTTCCGCGCAAATGAGCGTATTCTCGAAAAGAACGATAAGTCTCCATAAACAGAAGCTTCAAAGTATGCAAATTCAATCCGGAGTCTATCTCCGAATACGGGAGCGATTCCGCATGAAGATCGAGCGAAAGGTACTAAACGCTCCTGGTTCCCTCTCGCTTCATTCCGATTTCGTTCCCCGATGATGTCTTCATATTCGATTCAACAATTTTCTGCTCATATTCTGCTCAGTCGTAACTTTCGCGGAACTCTCAGGCACAAGAATGAGATTCCAGATTGAGAAAATTTGGAGAAAGAACCCAGAGCTGACCGGAGAACGTGCCATGGGTGGTCGTTCTGACGTTACGGCTCCGACGCCGAGGGCCGCTCCAGAGTTAATTGCTATTTTGTGGGCATCGGATGATGCTTCAAAGCTCTGCTGACGTCTCCCGTCACTTTTCTGTCCTATTCGCTCCCAATTTACCTTGCCTCTTCATAAAAACAACAATGATAATGTGTATGAGCCGGACGGATTTGGTGCTGCTGTGTGCTCTGGTGCATGTGAATTCAGCGGTTCCAACAGCCTGAACTCCTGGTTAGGGATCCACGTCGCATCAGAGAGGGTAAGAAAGCGAGAGAAACAGAGGGAGGGAGAAGAATCAACGCCGAACTAGCAATTACGAGCTATTATATAATTAGGAAAGCTAACATGAGACTCGTTCTTCATGTGGCTCCGGCTGTAGATGAAGAGATCTGCAGCAACGGCTTGCTCACAGTTTTCTATTACTGCTTTCTGAAAATGCATATTTACGCAACCCAACTGTTTGGAACATGCAAACATGCTCGTTGTGGCCGTAAGAACACGTTGTCAAAGGGTCTTATCGTGATCAAACATGCACTCTGGGTAAATGCTCGCGCTGCCGTTATTGTCAGAAATTCATTTTTCATCGGAAATTCATTAAAACGCTCAAACCATCCACTCTTCCACTGTGTGAGCGCGTTGTTCGAGGGTTTATTCCTCGAGAGGCCTCCCACGCCAAGCAGCTCATACAAAATTTGAGGGGGCAGCGTGAAATTGAGTTCACGCTTAAACTGAGGTCCATTCTTGAATCCAATCATAGCAGAAGAATAAACCTCGATTCCTTCGGTTTTCCTCTTCACCAAAACATCTTCCCGGCACAATACCGTTGCTCCCGTATGTAGGAGCCCGGATCTGAACTTATAGAGGAGAGAACTCATGTCCGATAAGTCTCCGGTGCTCAAACTCGCCGCCGAGAGCCCTCGGAGAATGCCGGAGAAACTCATTCAAGATGGGGGAGGGGGTTCATTACCGCGTTCGAGCTCTTGTCCAGTTTAACATTGAAGTCTCATCCAAGTTCTGAGCCATCTCTCGGACTTCCGCCGATTCTCCAGCGTAATCGCGATCTGGTTTCGTTTTGATATGATCACCACAAGCTCGATCTCGACTCTAATTAGAGTGGAGCTGGTCACGGATTCGATTTCAGATCACATCATAGAGCCGTTGCCACATTAGAGGAAGATTATTCCCCTCACAGAACCCATGCAAATGTTTTTTCAGATCGAAGCGCTCATTCGAGCCCGAGACACGGTGACTTCATGCATACAGGGCTGGAGTGGTTCGCGAGAATGATTTGCACGTTTCTCTGTTCGCGGATGTATATATTTATATGGTGTATTCTGGCTGTGGCTGAACAGACCGCGGCTCATGCAATCATGGTCGGAATTCGAGCCGAGCCTCCGATGCTGTCGGAGTCGCGGCTCGTCCGTCCTCATTTAAATTTGACACCCCATGGAATCCGGACGGAAACTCAGCCGATAGTCAGCGATAACCACAAGAACCGAAGTCTGATTGTTAATTCGCGCGACGGATAGCGGTCGACGAGAATGTCCAGAATGTCATCCGTGGTCGGTGGTTTTAATCAGCGTCAGCCGGCGTGTCGCTGCGAGCTTCGTCGATGTTGGAGCAATTTGCCTCAAACGCTCGAACCGATCTATTATGTTCTGTTCTGTCATACGGAACTTAATAGCTCTGGATAATAATAATCAGCGTGGACAAACATTGGCCGCGTGGGCAGTTCGCTGGATGTTCTTCAATCCGCGACCGGCGTGGTTAGCGTCGAAGCGGCTCGATAAATCGTTTCCCATAATAATCAGCGCCAGCACCGGCAGCGTCGCAAAGCCGAATGCGGTGATTGCCAATTATATCAACTCAAATACTTCGCTTTTCAATAGATCCCTTCGCCCGAACGATCTCCACTGTTGCAATCTGTCAATCAAGATGCGACATCAAGGGACCATCAACTTCTCTGAATATAAGAAGCGATGAGCAGGCTATGCGATGGACTCTAATAACTTGGAGGGATGAGTGGAAGCGCCGAACGCTTTCGGCATCCTAAAAATGAGAAAGCCCTGAATCTCGCGGATCAGACGTTTGTATTGCTCGCTGGAAAAAGCACGAACGAGTTCGGCACGAAATTTTCCGAGGGTACACAAATATATACCGAATTTCCGAGTCCGGAGCTCGCCTCCGACGGTTTCCGACCGCCGCTCCTCTCTATGATCACATGTTCATCGAGCCCGCTCTTGCTTGTGTCGATCCCGGAAGTATTCGGCTCAAAATCCACACCTGTGTTCTGGATTCCAAGGACTCCTTCACTTCACTGAATGTCAAGAGCCGTGTTCTGCTGGTATAAGCGGGAAATTTTCAGAGCCGAGCAAAACCGTACTCGAGGTCAAAAGCTCGAAGGAGAATATACTGAACTCCGGGGGAGTCCCACTTTCCCGGGCTGTTCAGGCTTCTACTACGAACGCGGAGTGCGCCCTTGGAGCGCGGTAATTCCTGCCAATCGGGACTTCACATTTCCTCATATTGGCGTATGACAAGGATCCGAACTGTTCTTCTCCGATCGATCGAAACAATTAGCGCCGATTCATGTGGCTCCTCGACCTCCTCTGCTCGACATGGATTTGGGTGTATGAGACGGCCTTTCCTCACTCTGATCTGTGAGAACCCGATAACGAGTCTTCCTAGTGACTAGAGCGCAACCGGATTATATCAGCTGTGAGAGCTCACCTTCATCCAGCCAAGGTCTTCGGCTGACCACCCTCTGGACTCCTTCGGCGTCTTCCGACTGAACCATCATCTCTCCGAAGAACAACTTGTTCTGTGTACAAGAGGCTATCCGCATGCAGCACGTTTGAAGATCCGTTTGAGTGGCTGTGAGGTCCTTACTGAGAACTCTGAGCTCACGGAAGCACAGAATCTGACGACAAGGGTGCACTCACGAACAACGAACGAAACTCAGTGGCGACGCATCTCCCGGTCTGATCCGGCGCGCACTGACTTCTCTCGGTCATCAGATGGCGTTGGAGCGGCCGTGAAGTGAACGAGGCGGAGCGATCACGGTCCCGCCTGCACGGACGACCGTGCGGCCAATCACAACTGTGAGCCATTTATCTTCGGAATTGTTTCAAAACGAAGAGGAAAAAACTACGATCTGTTGATTTGGCTTGAGGTAGCTGGCGAGCAATTATAGAGAGCGGGAAACGTATTTGAAGTCCCCGGAATCTGGCAGGCGAGCTCTCACGACGCAAATCCCTCCACATGGACGATAGTTGCCCGTATTCTACTGCTGCATCCGAAAGGATTGGCTTCCGCCGCAGTCTTTCCGAAGGTATTCTCGGAAAGACGGCCGCAAGTAAACTTCCTCGCGACGGATATACGGGGAGACTTTGTTGCACCATTTGGTTCGTTGCCGCGGACGCACGAGAGTCTTTCGAGCCAAGCGTCGGCGAGGACGAGTGTTGGCTTGCCCGGAGTCTCCCAGGTGTGCTGGTCGCTGATTCTCATATTGTCAAGCTCGGACACGGCGAGGCGATTCTCGGCCTCACGAGTCGCCACCGTTTGCCGTTATTGTGAGATTGCGTCGTGGAATCACAGTATGAGCGACACTCGGTGAGCACGGGGGGGGGGGGGGGGGGTTCAGTCGATGGCCGTGCTCAGGACAAATGGAGGGATCACATCCTAACCTGTTCAAGGAACATCCTTAATCAGCCGCTCTAGGCACCACTAGATGTTGAAGAATGGAGGAAATCCTCGCCGTCCCTAACCTCACACTTCTCACTCAAAATTTGCCAGAACCTCATGAAGCTATTTGAATCCGTTGTGTATGCGAGAGCCAGACGCGAAAGTCCCACGGGCTGCTTGGTGGAGATCACAATTGTGAGATCGAAGCTCGCTGATAGAGCGGAAACCCATAAGCGATAAGAACAATATTTGAGCAGGTAATTAACTTGTGTAAGGAGAACTAAGAGCGAACATCTGTAGAGAGGCCGTCTCGGTAGGCTGTCAGCGGGGAAACCAGCAAGCCAAGCCGCTGGCTCGCTCTCTACCGTTAACAAGCTGCATCTGCTGTTTTGAAGACTTTATTAAGCGTCGACGACGTGGCCAATCGGAGAAAGAAATCTGATTTCAGCCATCTCATCATCCATATAACGATTAAACTCTCTTGTTCATAGATTAGGCTTATGGCGGACGACGAACGCATCGTTCCCTGATCGAGATGAGACTTTTTGAGGCCGCTGCTCACACGGTACCGATGGTTACCTCACGAGGCACTTTCTGGAGCCGCTCGTGGATACGAATGGAAAACAATCGTCATTTAAACGGAGCCTGATCGCAAGAGAATCTGCCGCGATTCCGAGGGAGTCCAAGAAAAAGTCCATCTCAATCAGCACGGAGGGGATCTCAAATGCGGCGCCTCGATATCATTCTGCCCATTCTAGTGATCATAGTCAGTAGGGCCTGTTCCTTCCTAGTCGTCACCTCCTGACGGGGATTACATTCCAGGGCGCAGCGTTTCCTGAGTGCTTCCGAGTTCCGACCCTGGGCCTTTCCGACAGATTCTCAGAAATTCAGTAGCGGGATCCGATCTCATTCTCGACGCTTCCCCTGTAATTGGCGCCGGTGAGCGAAGGCGGAAGATCTCTCCGAAGAGACATCGGTGGAGAGGACGGATAGAAAGCTATCCTCCAAGCAAAATGCTCTCATTCCCGAACGCAACCCCCGGGAACGTGCGTGCCCAACAGAGCATCTCAGAATTTTTGAATGAGCGTTTATTACAAATATTCAACTGTGTTCTATCATTTGTTGCTCATTCATAATGAGGAGTGACTCGCACCAGGTGAATTTCAAGACGAACGACCAGGTCACTCTCAGCACAAGTGCAGTATCAGTGTGGACAACGTGCTCCCTGATCAGCACAAATCTGCCTCGCTCGGAGTCCCATAGAGGCTAGCTTCGATCGCAGATCGCCTCTTTGGTTGAGGTGCATACGATCCCGCTCGGCATTCACTGTATAGTTCACTTGACTGAATTCACCCCCAGCCAGATTGGAGGATGAGGAATGTATCAAGTTTTCTACCGCCCGGGTGCCGCACTTCTGATGTACCTGTTTCACGCTCTCGCAATGAGCCACAAGCTGAGCTACCCTGCGTTCAATATCGGAAGGCTGTTCCACCTAGAGTGGGAACTCCATGAGTCACTGGATCTCTGAATGAAGTAGTCGGCGAGCATTCCGAAATGCTAAGCGATTGTTCTCTTCGCGCCATCAGTGACCGTACATTACTCGAGCCGGAAAAATCGATCAAACCTTTGAGTCTTGATTCGATAGTTTCGAATGCGCTCCAGGATTCGTGCCCAAACGAACCGGTGTGCCCATGGAAATTGCCGTTCATCGTTGACGAACATTCCTTCCTTGAAGAATATTCCCCAAACCAGAAGGAGCGTGTTCCCAAGTTGAGAGAACGTATTCCTGAAGATTTCAGACACACATTCATTAACAATTGGTTCCTCGAGATAGACTCAGCCTCACGGGATATAGCTCCGAGTAGATTCCCAACCAGGCCCCTTTTTTCATGACCGAGTACGGGAATTCGACCCAAACTCGCTGAAATCATCCACAAGAATGCGGAAATCACTGAGCCACATACAGAAGAAGTTTCTCCTATATCTATTCCCTCTCCCATAGAATTTCAACCTCGAATTACTATGCCCTGAATTTCGTGCGATCGGCCGTATGAAAGAATAGCCCGAGGCGAGATTTCGAGAGAGTTTCCGCTCGACGCTGCACGCAGTCGCTCCAGAGATTCAGCTATTCCAGTTTTGCTCTCGGATATGGAGTCTTGGAAGACTCATTTTGAATTGATGGAAATTGATGAGGACCTAGGTGGCGACAGAGGCTCGAATCTTCAGTAAAACGCTTTCCAATACAGGCTGAGGTGGGGGATGACCCGGGAACTCGTCGCCTAGATGAGCAGATTCAAGGACTCACCTTTGCGGCGAATACTCGGGATGACCAGATTGTGCCTCATCTCGAATACCAAGTTCAATCATGAGTCACCATTGCTTCACAATGAACAGCGACCCCGCGCATTCCACTCGATATCCAATGTGGAGATCGGGCGAATATTCGGGAACTCAAGCTCCAGATCACTCGCACTCTCCCCAGAGCACGAGAACTTCACGCAAACATGGCCATTCCTGCTTCCCCAGCGGCAAGAGCGTTTGGCATGTGGCCGTCTGTGATTTCTCAAAATGAATTCTGTGCTCGACAACCAAGCCCAACCATCACTCGAAGGCGGATGCGGACCTTCTTCTATAAGCCGTGTAGCACTTGAGCTCGTCTTGTTCCGGGATCGATCTGACCATACTTTCCGGAGTCTGAGGAGATGATTCCGAGACTGATCTGACCATACTTTTCTGGGTCTGGGAAGATGGTTTCGGGATCGATCCGACCATACTTTTTGTGTTCAAGGAGGTTATTCCGGGATCGATCGGACAATACTTTTCGGAGTCGAAGGAGGTGATTCTGAAATTGATCTGAACATACTTTTCTGGGTCTGAGGAGGTGATTCCGGGTCCAGACGGACCATACTTTCCTGGGTCAGGGGAAGTGGTTCCGAGATCGATCTGACCATGCTTTTCGGAATCCAAGGAGGTGATGCCGTGATTGACCTAACCACACTTTTCTGGGTCTGGGAAGATGGTTTCGGGATCAATCTGACCATGCCTTTCGAAGTCTTTTTCTTCTTGTCTTCAGGCGGGAGGGAAAATCTTTCCGGATACCAGGGATGGGACTCATAACCGTTACTCTGGTTATAAGGTGTGTCCTCTGAACCCCCTCGGTCCGCCCTTTTGGTGACTAGGCGCTCAGGGCAAGTCCTGTTTCATATTCCTTCCGGGTCATAAAGGGCCGTCCTGTTCGCCATTCCGCTTTCGTCTCACTTTTCATCCATTCCTCATTCTCTCCCGCGGCTAAGGCCGCAGGGGGCCTCAGGATTTTGCACGGCTTCACTCTTGAGTTCTGGATTTCTCCGCTTGAGCCTGTACTCTTTTTCCTTGAGCATGCATCCTATTTTGCAAGATAGGATTCCATTTTCGCTCATTTCGGAGCATCTTCTGGACCAAGGAGCGCTTCGGAAAAACCAGAAGCAGCTCAGTGTCGGATCCGAGAAACTGATACGCGATCCACGAGAGCGGCTTCAGAAACTTCCGGAGGAAGGATTCAAGGTCGATGCGAGAAGCTGAGACGCAAACCACAAAATGAGCTCCTCGCAAGCGCGATTAAGCGTCTCGATGTCATATCCATGGAGCTTGAGCGAAACCCACGAGGAAGCCTCCAGAGACAGCAAAAGACATTTTCGATCCGCGACGACATACCACCAATCCACTCGAAATGTTCGATGAGTAACGAGCAAACTGCAACACAGGAAAGGAACAAAATGAGCTAACCGAGCGAATAAGAGAATAGTTAAAGGAATGATGCAGACGCAATGAAGATATAGAAGAGCGCCTCCATTCTAAAGACGGCCGAAGGCCTGCTGCTCTCCAATGTCAGTATGAGAAATGCACCAGACAAAACTAACTCGTCTGAAGAAAGCTACACCGCTCGAAAAGAGAGAGTCGGGGCAAGGATCCTCTCGGAGGTCAGCGCACGAGGAGCCGAAGTGGCGTTCTCAACTTGTCCACAACTTTTCAAGATGATATGGCTGTTTCAGAGCGAGTGCAGCGAATTTCAGCTCTGAGTGTCTGGGGTTGGACTTTTCAGAACGTGGAGATAACTTCAGCGCATCGGAGCCATTCTCCCCGAGAATGAGCTGTAGTGGATTTTCTATGGATCTGGAGACAAATATGAGACATGGCTCATCTTCTGAGAAACACGCAATATCATCATATAATGGCCATGCAGGGGAGGGGGGGTCATTGCTCAAGATTCGTTTTGTACGATGAAAGTTGAAAATAATCAGAAAGTCCTCTGATCCTTCCGAACACGTGTTAGTCTACGATCGCCTCCGAATGATCATTCTGGTAGCAAGCTTCCGTTTCAGATTCTTCTTTGCCGCCTGACTTTAATGAGACGTGTGATTTGCGCCGAAATCGCTCCTTAAGCTGTAAGTAGTTCATTACGGTAGCTGATTACGTTTATTCATCCACAGACAGATGGCGTTGGCACTCACGTCGGGAATTTAGTTCTTATTCCGTGAGGGCTCCGTCTCATTTGGTGGCTCCGAAGCTTGTTTCTCAATTCTTCTCAGTCGACCTTCTCCGTCATCTTGTGGACCAACTCTCTATAATTTGAGTGAAGTTGAACGGAACGATCAAAACAACGGCACGCAGACAGCTTAATTCCCAAGAATGAGCTGCAGAGAAGCGACGAGTCCAAATAATTAATAAGAGCGCACAACAAACTTGTGAGCGTTGAGAACAACGTTCGTCTGAAAAAGTTTAAATTGAGTCATTCGTCTTCTGACGGTTGACCATCGCTACCGCGAGAGTCTGGCTATCTCTGCTTTTTCCGTTTGAAGATTTGATATTCTCAAAGTTCATCTGAACAATGACTCGAGTGGAGAAACGCATGTGACCAAGCGCGGGCGAACGTGCCAGCCGTAAAATGGGCGTGTTATCTCGTGTACCTTTTGGATCAAAGTCACACATGTAGGTAGTGTTCTGAAATCATCAGGAAAAATTTCTGAGTTTGCGCACACCGAAGACACGTCAGACAACGACGCCGACAAGAAGCGAGACAGGCTCCGCCGATAGCGCCTTCAGACGTTTTTGCCTGCTCATGTGATCGTCGCCCGGTCAGTCAGTCAAGCCTGTTCGGGCGAATCAGGCAGAGTGATGAAGGCGGTGATGAAATTTGGGAATTCAGGAGAAATTGGCCCCGGAGAATCGATTTTAATCAGCGGAACGGGTCGACAGGATTCGATTAACTAAAATAACAACAGAAAGAAGCGCTAGACGCCTCGGATGACTCGATGATCGTGCTGATGATTTTATGACAAAGTCAAACACCGGGCGCGTGAACGAAATCCTCTGCTAGAAAGTGAAGTCTTCCTCGAAGACACATTTGAGCAGTTTCGGAGTCTTTCCCACCGGCGGAAATGTTGTCGAGGAAAATCACTTGGACAGTTGAACCGTCCATAAGGTTGGAGGCCATCAATCGAATTAATAACTAATATCGTTCCGAGTGTGCGCATGTCGGGGTGATTCGACGATGAGCTTCCTCGCTGTTCTAATGTCAGTTCAATCGAAACGAATTCCTCCCGATTGCAGAGGGAACCAAGGTGGTCTTCCTCGTCGCTGACATTCGGCCTACACTGCGACGTTCTCGGTTGAGCCAAACACAGGCGTGCAGGCAGAAGGCCCGGCCATGAGGCAAGTCCGATCAGGCGACCAGAATGAGGGTGTGGCTTCCTTTTAGACCGTCTTCAACTTGAACAATTTTCGGGACTACGGTTGCCGTTTCTCCAATGAAACTTTGAGCTGATAACGATGCAGCTACCGCAGCATGATCGTCAGCAAGTGGTTGTCGCTTCGGCAGGCGGAGCCGCGGCCAAATTGAATTTTCTCGCCAAGATAAACATTACCTCGTCAGCTTGGGCAGGATGGACCTTCCGCCATCTACGCGCCATCAAATTGGTTGAGCAGAGCTCTGGAGGAAATCTTTCAGTGATCGCTGCAGCACTGTCAATATTTGCGTCATTCAATTTACGGGCTTGTTCATCGGACGATTCCCGATCAGCTCCGAAAGAAAGCGAGTTACACAGTTTTCCGACTGTGCTCACTACAATGTCATAAGATTTAGGAAGGTGGAAGCTCCCTGAAAATTCAGGCTCTGTCTGGATCCGAGCTCAGAGCTCGAGTGGCTCCTCACTTTCGGGTTTTACCGGAATGCTCTTCTCAGAGCACAGGATACGTTCTCCGGAGGTGATCTCGGCTATCACCTGATATTCTACTGCTCTTGCAGTGCTCCCGAACAGACTCCAGCCGCGACGAACTGCCCGGAAGTCCGTGAGAATGATTCTAGAGTCCTCGACATCAAGGCTCTGAAGGTTCTTTTTGATGCTCGCCGTCTCCGCAAGCCGTCAGCCTCCCGCACGTGCGGCGTACTGAAGCACGCTCCCCGCAAAATTATGTCTCATTTCGGATTTCCTTCGTCGAGTTCGTAGGGAACGCCCACTGTCTCATCGGGTCGTTCGGAGACGTCGGCGGGAAAATCGGGTACCCGGTGTCATGTCATATCATCGTAGGTTTCCTTCCCTAACGTCCTCCATCATGTTCGTCCGAGTGTTTTTAGAAAGGGGGACGCACGCTCAATACTGGTCAATTCTCTTCCATCCAAGGAGCTCCATTATGAGAGTTCCTCGTCCTGCCCGAGTCGCTCACAACCTGAATGAGGCGTTCTTTGTCTCAGGTGGCCCATTGTTCACAAGGACTTGTCGAGGCTTGCGATGTATTATTTCTTCGAACCCGTATTGTGAGAGAGACTCCGTCCTCCTTTCATGCTGCATGTACCGCTTCGAATACCAACCGGCTTCGGTGCAGTGCTGCTCGTTCCCTGGGGCAAAGAGCACGCGTCTCACCGCGGCCACCGAGGGCATCGTGTCGATATATCCTCCCAATAACTGATTGTTGACTCCTGGAGGTGATCCGCAGATCAGGATCTCGCGACAAAGGAGTGAGCCAAGTCGTGCTTTCGAGCTCCGCTTGGTTGTTTTAACGAGGGACTCTCCAAATCGTCCATCCTATCGAAGCTTTGGCGTCTGGGCGCATTGGAGAACCGTCGTGGACAGGAGCTGCTCCGGAAATATCCCCGCAGGCTCTCGATCACGGCCTGGAGAGTTCCTGGGGCCGTCCGATCCAACACCACCGAGCTTCGTGTTTTCACAGAACATCATGTCGTGCCATCGTTCCGCGAAAGATGCATTCCGGAGATGCTTAGCATTGTGCGCTTGGCAAATGTTAGGCTCGGTTCACGCATCCCAGAAGATTCCGGACCGCCGGAGTGTCGACAGGTTCCTGAAAATCCTGCTCCTCACCGTTTGTGAACGGCACGCATGCGTGGCTGTGGACGTCACCTGCGGTGTGAATTTGGCTATTTCGGGCGAAGTGAGAACTTCAGTCCTTACCTTCTCTTCGCCATCGGTCAAGAATACTCTCGATCACTCCGTGCGATACCGAGCTTGCCACGCGAGCAGAGTGAAATACATTGTGCTGACCTGCTCATCGGAGTTGGCGGAGGCAAGTCCTGCGCTGCTCCCGAGAACGGGACGATACACGGAAACCGTGCAAGATCTGATTGATTTTTTAGATTTGCCACTCGCAGAAGTCATCAGCTTCTGTCTGACCACGTCGACGACAAAGAAGAGCTTGAGAAATGTCGTCGAGAAACCTTTCGCCGAATACTTCGCTGTTTTCCGGACAAACGTTCCCGAGCTCTGGGCATTCCATTCGCCGAAACAGCTCGGACGCTCCGAGCTCCTCGATCTCATGTTTTCCACAGCGACGAAAAATCTTATCCGCTATTCATCGATCGAGGAACTTGTGCAAGAGGCAATTCAGCCGAGGGAGCTTCATGGAATCAGAGAGTTCACTATGAAGTCGTTGCCCAACGCTGGTTGTAAGATCGAGATCCTCCTTGAATCCCTGAGCCCAAATCTGACTGTCAGAATCAATTTGTGGACTAAAACCGGCAAATTTTCCTGGCTCCACGCTGACCGGATGGCTGTGGTTCATATTCCGATCAGAGCCATGGCGAGGGTTCCCGTGGTAGGGAAGGGCGTGCAAGTCGCTGGAAACATCGCGTTTTCAACGATTTGGCTCGCGTTGGTGGCAACGGGTCTGGCAGTGACTTTGTTCCAGGACAAAGAGAGAGCTGACTTCTTCCTGAAGCTCATCTGCAGTCTCTGGACGCCAGTCGACTTCCGTTGCGGGAAGAAGGTCTTGACCCTCGGTCTCTGGATACTACTCGGTCAAATTTTCGCCGTATATTTCCGGGGGAACATAGTCGCCTCGCTCCAAGCTCTTCCGCCGAACAGGGTACGGTCGATCCGTCGGTGCGAACACTTCGATGGCGCGGGCAGCCACGTTGGAACAAGAGGCAAAATGGGCTCTCACTCTATGTTCTTGTGGGCCCCGAACGACCTTCTCCACCTCGTGCGCGGTGGGATCCTATGTGAGGACGAGTTCTACATCGCCGTGCTCTCGGAGGAAATTCTCGCCAACTTAGCCACATACCGAGTGAGCTTCAACGAGCCTCAGTACAGGTTCAATGAGTTGAAGGCAAAAGATTTATTTGCTTACGATTTGACCCGTCCGAACGGGATGCGATTCGTATACAGAGACTTGAGCAAGGTTTCGTGCTGCTTGCGGCTGGCTCAACGGCTCCGCGCACACTCGGTTGTGAGGAGCACGCTGAAATACAAAATGAAGCACGTCAGGCAAACGATGAGGCGGTATATGACACTGCCTCTGTCACCCGAGTTCGGTCAACAAATATGTCGTGAAAATATTCCCATCCCCCAGAAGCGCTGTGTGAGAGAATCAGATTTGAGAGATGATGTTGCATCTTCTGGAGATTCATGGTTCTACTGCTCTCTACTGGCAGTGGGTTATGGGATCAGTTCAAATTTCGCGGTGATGGAGTCGTTGATGTCTGTGCTTCGCAAACACTGTTCATGTTTTCGCGTCACGAGACATTCTCCTTAACTGACAGGAGAGAACATAGAGGGGGAGCTGTGAACAGACTCTACCTCTGGTGTATCAGATGCCGAAGAGGATCATTGTGGCAGAGCCTGCCTCGCAGGGTGCTGAGCTCATTCCCCGAGAAGTGACCCTGACGAACAGTTCAACCCAGATTAAAACCACTCCTAAGTTCGATAAGCCCCTCGAATGAGGCATTTCCGCGGACGAATTAGGGCTTCCTCTACATCAATAATGGGCATCATCACACTGCGTCTTGATCGACGCTTGCATATGGCTCTTTCCGTGCTCATCCAGACTCAGCCCGAACCCCCGCAGCCTTCCTTGGAGAGCCGTTGAACTCCTCTCCCTCGAAGTTCGAGGGCGACTCTACTTCTACGCCCTGGTGCTATCTTCTGGAGATAGTTCGTGCCAGGATTCTACGAAGGAAAGTATTCATCAGAAAGCGAGAAAATATCATCGGCCGTTGACATGAGCTTGAGATTGTGCAAGGAAAGAACGGATCGGAGTTCTGCCAATGGTTGCCTCCTGGCAAGCCGTTCCAGGATGAAAAGCGATTCTGAACAGTTTGGTAAAGCGCTGTAGAGTCAGCAGATTCCTTCAGGATCGTACAGCGACGCTTTGAGCAATGGAGGATGGAATTTATCGCGCGCTTGCATACAGAGAGCGTCACGAGTCACGAAGGCTCAATGTAGATCTCCAACGAACGATAAACACCTTCCTGGCGCAGCGTGGAAGGCTGAGATCGAAACCGTTCCACAGCGGGCCGGTTGCTACGGTTGTCTTAGATCGCGATGCTGCCGATGAGTGTCCGGCGGCCACGAGCCTATCGATGACGATCAATAGACATCGGGGACTGAAACTACGGCTGTCAATTGTTTCTTCAACCCCGAAGCCAAGCCCACGCTATGCCTGGCTAAGATCGACCAACATGTGCCCAGCATACCCGTGGAGAAAGTCAGTAAACCAGGAAGTTAGAGTCGAGACGGAGAATCCTTCTACGAACACTCGAAGTACCAGCTGCATGTGGGGTAGAGCCGCTCCGAACCGTCGAAATTTCAAGAATCCCTGCCCTGATTTCGGGGGGTGCAGGGTGGAAGAGGATCACCGGTACTTCAATGGATCTTTCACGAGAATGTCGAGGTAGATCAGCCTGAACACAGGATAGACACGAATTAAAAATAACCGAGTCACGGCGCTCTGTGTACGGGGTGTTCGCCGTAAGGTGTGTGGATATGATCGTCGCCCTTCTTTTGACCTTTTCTTCTGGGCCTTAATCTTTTAACACGGCCCCCTCAGTGAGCCAAGGGCGGCGTCACGAAGGGACCGAAATGAGAGCGAGCGAGATGTGTGATTTTTTCCGAGTTCTCCGCAAATCCAATGAGAATAGACGATTTACGAGCCCGTGGAAGTTGGGATTCGGAAGAGAGTGGAGAGTCGACTTCGACATGCTATCACATTAGCAATTATCAACCGGAATTTGAAACAGAACCGGAAGATCCGAGAAACATTCACCAGCGGCAACCCTGAGTTATGGCCGAAAGAATGGCTACCATGATCGTCGCTCACCTTGCAGCGAACACCCCGTAGACCGCGTATAGTGTCTCCGATGCAACATCGTTCCGCGCTGCCACTCTCTGGGAGAGAATTGGAATCACTCCCGGCCCGCTCGGTCGGGGGCCGCCAAGTCAGCAGCGAAAAGATCGTTCTCATTCTGAATGAATGATAAGAGATTTGAATCCCACCCCGCTACAGAGGAGGATGCTATAATGGGTTCAGAGACTCTCGATCGGTAGACATTTTCTATGGCGGCTCAGGTCAGCGACGAGTCGGTTCTCGTCGCAGAATTCTTCAAAAGGTACGGACATAAGAATGAGTGAATTTCACGCGAGCTTTTCCTGCCGATATGCAGAGATATATGATTCTCCCTCGAACAATGGCGTCCAAGAACTGAAAAAAACAAGCTTGAACCTCAAAGAATCATTTCATGCTCATCCAGGTGACCGGACGAAGAAGAGAGGGAAATAGCTGGCTGATGAAATTGAAAAATGAAAAATCTTTTCAAGTAGTACCGCCCGCCGTAATGTAGGTGCGGCCCATTAAGTAAGTGGTCGATGCTGTGTGATCTTGGTTTCGTATCGGACTTTCTTCACAGCTAACGCCGTTGTGATGTCGTCTCCCCTGGTGTTTCTCGCTTTACAAGCACCGGCAGAAACAGCTCCAGGGGGTCGGACCTCCAGGAATTTCACGGCACGCTTGAATTGAAGTTGTACGGGTCCTTTCTCGTTCACCGCCCGCCGAAGAATATCACTCATTTCATTGACTCTGAGTTGTTTCCTGAAAAATGTTAAGGAGTTCGATTTTGTTATGTTCTGAATTCTCGGTCTGACTGTCATATGAATAATCGCGGAATGCTTCTCCCGTGTCGAGTTCCAGAGTCGCCGTTCTCAAACGGCCGCGAAAGATCCATTCTGTGATATAGAATCTCCCAGAGGAATCTGTTTTCAGCGTGAGCGCTGATAACTGCACCTGAGTTCTCATGTGGAACTTTTGAGGGAGAGTGAGAGCTGAATACGCTCGCTGCACCTGATTCGCGACCAATCGGGTTCGGGACATTCGGAGAATGATGAATCTTTTCTTCCCCCGCGCAAAACGGCGAAGATGGCGAACTCTACGGTCCTTCAGAAGAAACAAGAGGGATTCGTGAACGAATGGATGAGGCGCGAGCGGAGAGCGGAATAGTTGCCATTGGCAACCGCGAGTAGCCAGGCCGCCTAATTAGAGAGAGATGAGGAAGGTCCATAACTTTGTGGGAGCTCCAGTCAGTCCTAGGCGAAATGTCCGAAATGACGAATCCGCTTCAATAATCGGAGACGCTTCGATCTCTCTTCTCGCTCCTCCGAGAATATCTTTATAGGCCATAACATGATTTCTCCCTTCATCTGGCGAGCAGCGTTACAGTGGAATGCAATGGCTACGTCGCGAACGTTACCGGAATGAAAGGCGCGGAGAACGTCTGGGTCTCTGCCTCACTTCCAGAAGCTTAATACTCTTCGTTCAAGGCCAGATTTTACATCGCTGAATCTGTTCCTCGCAAGCTTTCCGGCCTTGCCGCTCGAAAGACTCATCTAACGGAAGGAACGTCGCAGGCCCCCGCGCCATCGAGACCTTGGGAGTGCTGGGTCGTTTGTCAGAGTTATTCCTCCACGACTTGAGGAAACGAATTGAGATAGTGTCTGGGGACGAGAGGGCGGGGAGTCCTCGTTGCGGAAAAACTTGGTCGAGGTGCAGAGGAGTGATGGGCTCGGAGAAGCAAATATTGATGGCAATAAACTCCGCTCTTCGTCTCGGAGTGCGAAACGTAAAGGGAAAATGAGTGAACCGAAGTTTGCCGTGGCCGATTGGACTTTCGTAGGCGTAAACCCGAAAAAGTATCTTGGATTCATTATTCGGGACAACAATTCCCCCCGGCCTCACGAACGGACGCACGGTTGAGATAGGTTTTACGCTTCGAACAAGGAAGCTCCGTCGGATGCCTGATTTTTTCTGGGGAATCTTCGTTCACAGGCACAAACTTCAACGGTCACGAAATCGAGACTCGCCTTATCAGGCGGTTTTGGCTTTTTGACTCCGAGATCTGAGCATCAGAGCTCGTTTTCGAGATGAGCGTTTAGGCCCAATTACACTGATACACTATTGCTTTTCATCCAGATTGATGACTCGAAATGACTAATTTCCACTTCTACAGCGATACCCTCTGAGTGATCTTCTGCGTTTCTCGATAGAGCGACTTCGCTCCCTGTTGGTTGTGGAACGAAGAGTTGTTTCACCCGACGAGTGGTGGATTCCTAGTTCAGTCGCAGCTCTCATGAAGCTTTCCGGAACCTACCTGATCGCCAGGTTCCGAACCTGCAAATCGAGATTGGGGAATGGAGTAAAGGGCCCAACAATGGTTTTTCCATGGGCCGTCGTGAAAACATGACGATGTTCCGTTCTTCCTTGCGTTCCGAGAGGAGCTGGCGATGATGGTGTGAAAGCTCGAGTCGATGGCGAAATTCGCGGGCTCTCGAGGAAGCATAGAAATAGATACTCTCGGGCCCGAAATGAGGAGGCTAGGGTAACAATATTTCAGTGTTGATTCCCGGGGGACTCCAAATGCGCATGGCGCCCGTGAAGAACAGCGGGAGTAGCTCAGAATTCTCAGGATATCCCCCAGAATGTTCATTCTCAACGGGTACCAATTGTCGCCTCGAAAACTCACAATGGCATACCAAGGAATTGTTGATTCCGGGAAAACCTCCACAGGGGAAGTTTCCGAGAAGCTCTTGAACGCCCAACTCGAGAGTTTCTTCAAAGAAGAACACACTTCTGCTTGCGGGACTCGCTCCAGATGCCAGCTTGGTCAGCCTGCCGGAGGAAGCTTCTCCCCGTCGGTGTTGCGGCCTCGTGTTCCGCGGTCTTGAAGTACCGCTCAAAACCATTCTTCCGCGAGTCCG
Source organism: Phytoseiulus persimilis (assembly GCA_037576195.1). Taxonomy (NCBI): domain Eukaryota; kingdom Metazoa; phylum Arthropoda; class Arachnida; order Mesostigmata; family Phytoseiidae; genus Phytoseiulus; species Phytoseiulus persimilis. Next base: position 52,648,334 of record CM075101.1, on the reverse strand, counting down.
ATGGTCGGCCTCGTAAAGTCGCACGACGAAATGTCTCGATCTGAAATGTCCGCGAAATCCGATAGCGAAGGGCTTCTTGACGTTCGTCTTCCACGTTCCGAGGCAGCGACACCATTCTCGACTACTCTGATGAGGTGGGAGGGAGGATTGTCTTGACAATCATGCCCCGACAGCGACTCCCTTCTCGGTTGATTCTCACACTGGTTTGATAATAACTCGGCGAGAGCCAGCTGCGGAAGCATGATCGTAATGTGTACAAGTATCCAGGGACTCTCTCGCGATGATTATCAATCGAAGGGACAGAGAGAAGTCAGAAGACGCGTCGTCCCATGAATCGAATGGAAATCGAGACCGCAGTGCTCCGCGGAGCGACACACTCTTGAAGCTCCTTGCGGCTAATTCACCTCGGAAGATGCGAGCAGTCATTCTTATCTTCCTGCTCGGCCGTATGGAGAGTTGGGCCTAGTTTTGGGCAAACTGCACATGCAACATGCAGGAACAAAAGCTCTAGGGCCCTGCACATGAGTATGGTTGGCACTTCGGCTCTACTGCTCCCGTAGATAGGTCGATTGGCCGGGGGCGCCTGTCGTCCTTAGTCTGGTGTGGATCCTAATCGAAGCAATCACTGTTCGGATCGCTTTTTCAGATGGCAATCAGATTGGGATTGGGTTGCGGCTTGAAGACAGCTACTGACTTCTGAGAGATGAAGCATGGGAGAAGATGGCTCCGAGATGACTCGGATTCTCCTCTTCAATGATGGTTCTTGACACCTCGGAAAAGATGGCAAAACTCCAAAATTTGGCTGGTTCCGGGGCTATCTCCGCACTCAGGCAAGACAGGCCTCTTGTTTCAGGGCAAAGAGTAGATTTGGAAGTGGAAAACACACATCCTTCCGAGCTCGATTCAAAAGTCCGACCCATAGTAATTATTTTCAGACAAACGTTCTTCCTAGGATTGCTGTTGAAGCGGTCAAAATTGACAAGGGAAGGTTCTGAATTGTTTAACTCCGATTCCTACCGGATTCCAGTCGCATCTGGATTGAGATACGCCGCGGTGGTGCCACCAAGGTTCTGGTTTCATTTTCTTAAACAAGTTGTCTCCTCTCCGCGCGCGCTCTGTTCTTTTTCTGCGGCATTATCTGAAGCTTTTGTGAGATCTCTGTTCGTAACCAGGAACGACGTTGAAGCGCTCACTGTGATGCCGATAAGAGTCAATACATTGGTGCCGCTGATCCAGCAACCGCTGGATCAGCGGACTTGCATATCTCCCCAAGTGCTCAACAAGACGCCCGGGAGATAGATGAGAAACTAGCGGCTGACACCGTGTCAACGGTGAGGAAGTTCGCGAACTAAGAATTCGTAAACGTTGAGGAGGTCGAGGGAGAGCAAGAGTCGAACGGCCATGGCGACGAGTACGAGCCTCTGATCGAAGACCTGGAGATGGGAGTAACGCACGGACTGTTCACGATCGCGCAAATCTATCGGATCCTGGACTGCATGGACGCCAACCCAAACTGTGAGTTCACATCGATGCAGAACAATTTCCCACGCGTACGGCAACCAAGATACATCGCGAGGTTCAGACTCCACAGAGAACAAATGAGAACTTGGAGGTATCGGTTGATCAAGATTTCCGAACACTGCGAGGAGATGTTTGATGTCTCGCGGGCAAATGGACTGTCCATTCACGATCGGGCTCTGAAGTAACGAGGCATTCGGAAAGCACGTGAGCTGAAAATGAGCAACTCCGTGGCTAGTCATTCTTGGACCTCTGAATCTAGTAAGTAGCTCTGAAGTAGCTCGCAAGCGACGGCCCATTGAGAAAAGTTCCATCAGGCGTTTTCCGTGTCTCTAGTAGGCCTACTGATCGCAATGTTCCCTGTTCGAATCGGAGTTGTACACTTAAGAACCTCCCCTTGTGAGCTCATAGCTCCCCTCTCTGGTGGGAGGCTGGGAGGAATTTATTTGTTTTCTAATTTTTCTGTGAGTTGTCGCGAGTCCAGCGGCGGGTTTATGTCCGGCTAGGCCAGAAGATGTCAAGGCATGTTAGGGGCGAGCTGGATCGCGGAGAACACCGGAGAAGTTTGGAACTACAACGGCACTGTCTGGACTCCGGCGATTCCCCAGATGTTCCGTCGCTTGGGGTGAAGGAAACCTCTTCGACATTATGCTAAGTTGGAGCTGCTCCTACTCCCCCCCCCCCCTCCCTCCCTCGAACCGACAGGAATTCCGGTGAGCATCGATCTTCAGAAACCAGGTTCAGGTCGAAAGGCTTCATGGTCACGACTTGGGAGGCGGAACAGCGATGGGAGAGATGAGAGAATATTCTGGTTTCGAAATGATTCAGCGATAGCACTTGGTGACGATGGCCTTCGATGAGCTCGTAGCGCTGCACTGCCGACCGCAATTGTGCTGGTCTCGATCGAGGTGGGCCTAATTCGACTGATGCTTGATCTGCCCCAGCCTGTGTTGATAAGCCTCTTCATCAATTCCAGCCGCGCACCCAAGGAGCACCATGATTCAGCTTGAGATGAGTCTGGCCCCCAATCAAGAAAACCTCCAGTTCAGACTGTATCTCTTATCGGTTACGACTGCCGAGCTCTCTTCCAAGAACCGACACCGCCGACGGTTCGATTGTCTTCCATGGTAGAACTGGAGCATCAGCGCTGTTGTTGCGATTCAAGTAATCAGTTTCCAGGGAAGGATCGCATATGCTACTCTTGTCGTTGATTGCTCACGACAGGCCTGAACCTGCTCCCGGATTTGCCATGCTGAATTTGTGGCATGACACCGCTGGTGCTATATGCGAGATTTCATCATATTCTGTAGAAAGTCATCAGGAAGTGTGCTCCGATCAGGATCTGCGAAATCTAATCCGTGGATATACAGAATCTCTCCATAGAGAACATCCCCGCCGAGCCACCAAGTAACTACTGGATCTTTGGCACAAAGTACAGAGCGCTCGAGCCGAGCAACATGCATTCTGTTGTTTCCATTTAATCGGTTGGAGAAACCGCCAGGTTTTATTTCCGTATATCCCTGGCGTGTGCTGGAGCGTCCTAGGGAAATCAAACTGGTAGCTTTTCCCCGGATCCGATTGCAGGATCCGTGTTCTGATGTGGTCTGAAACCTGCTGCGCTGGCCAGGACAGCGATCTTGGATGACAACTCGTTTTTAGCCGGAGGTGCGATGGGCGGACCCTGGCGGCCGGCATCCGGGGCGTGTTTGAAAGGACAGCTATCACTTTTGAAGGCGTTCACATTCAGCCTGTATGGTGCATACGCCGCAGAACGAGGGATTCCACAGCCGCCGCAGTAGGGATTTCCGTAGCCATAGTAGGACCGGTCGTAGAATGGGTCCACAGATAGAAGAATGCAACAACACAAGCAAACCAGGCAGATGAAGGACAAGATTTCACCAGCGAGCTGCTCGGATCTGTAATCATGGATGGGTGCCAACGAGTAGAAGAGTCTGCAGTCTGGAAGTTCGTTTCCAACGCGTTCGGCGCATTTGACCTTGACGGTCACGAGGCCGTATCCGGGTGGTGCGTAGCTGGTGAAGCATCTGAATCCTTTCTTGGGTCCCTGCCCGAAATATTCGCAGCTGATGACTTCCCGGCTTAGACAAACCAGCGACTCGCAAGTCATCTTGTCTTTGTAGAAAATCATTTGGACAGTGTCGTCCGCATCAAGGAGCCAATTGTTCACGTTTGCTGTCGCGACAACCAATGTCTCCGTGGATTTCTGGGTCAAGTCCACACTCGGCGTTGAAGCTTGCTGTGGGACGGAGGAAGAAAACACGAGAGGAATGAAAACCGTCGTCAAACATAGCTCTCGCGCAAAAGTGGACGATGAAAACTTCGTCATCAGTTCTCAGTCAATCGAAATAAACCTGAGAAGCGATTGCGGCTCATAGATTCGAGCCGATACTCAAGCTGTCCGAAATGAGTTCTTCGGAATCGACAGGGACCTAGGTATTTCAAATTATTCGATCCTTCGCAGCCAATGTCGAATGCTTGCAGCGGGTCAGATCCAAAGTTATCAACTGCTGACCCGAAGTTCACATTGGAAGTATTGGATCATACAATTACCGAACTACTGTCGGCGTTTGGAGCAATGTTCCCTGAATAATATTATCGGAGTTGCTTGTAAAACCGCTGTAAATCCGACGCTCAATTCCTCGGTGAGTTTGGACTCCCCGGGACTATCAGGCGGAGACTTCTCTCGTACCAGACCCATTCCTTCATCCTGCGTAACGCTGTTCCACGCCGAAGTTCACGACGATAACGGGTCCTAGATTCCATGTCTACAACGACGATGTGTTGAGAGTAGAGAAACAAAATCCTGAGTGTGAGCCCGCGACGAAGTTTCTGAATGCTCCGAGAGATTCTGCTGGCAACACTCCTCAGCGGAGCCTTGGGTACAACAGATTAACCCTTCCCCCACTCCTCTTAGTGTCTCAATCCGTATCCGGCTCGTGATCTGATCTACAGGATGGTCAAATTAGGTCGGGAACTTTTCCGCCATTCTTCTTTCGACTGTTATTCAGAGCACAGTGAGCCGATTTCGAAAATTCTTTCCGCAAAATGTAGCTCACTCTCCCAACCAATTCCTTTTATCGTGTTTCGTTCCATTTCAATCTCAATTTTTCGAAAATTTTCGATTTTGTCCCACCTCAAACTTAGAGGGCTCGCAAATTTTCTGCAAGCGGCGCAGCTAAGTCCGCCCGGTGTTATGCGGAAGGGTGTCCATCTGAAAAGGAATGCCGGGGGTTACCATCATCCCGCTCTCAACTGGGAAGAACTAACGAGCCGAAGAATAAAAATCTCGCCACCATAGCGAGTGCCGCGGAACCTCCGAAACTTCACCGAAGAGAGCCCTGTGACTTCTCGGAAACTGGTTCCCGGCAACAAACTCCATGCTTAGTTTGCGTTTTCTTTCTCCCATCCAAGCGATTAGATCTTTCCCGGTCGACTTTTTCGATCCCTCAAAACTCGACTCCCGCCCCGGTGGTCAGTTTCCCGCAGAAAAAACCGAGAACGAAAGATTTTTCAAAGCGAGGTTGGCATTTTTCGGCTCGTTAGTTCTTCCCAGATGACAGCGGGATGCTGGTAACCCCGGGCACTTCTTTTCAGATGGACACCCTCCCACATAACACGGAGCGAACTTGGCTGCTCCGCCTATGAGAAATTTGCAAGGCCTCTGAATTTTAGGGAAAAAAACTATTCGCTGATTGTCGGAAAACAGAGAATGAACGGGAAACTGGATAGAATGCATTGGTTAGCTCAAATGTAGTCGAATGAATGAGCTAAATCTTGCAGAAAGAATTTCTGAAATCGGCACATTGAGCTTTGAATGACAGTCAGGGGAAAAGTGGCGGAAAAAATTCCGAGCCAGTTTGACCACCCCGTATTTATGAACGTCGACTCCCCGAAAGCTGCGTCTGAAGACACATTCGCAAAACTCACCCGAAAATATCGAAAAACCGTTATCACGATTTCAGCGGATCAGTCATGTATGAAGCATGCTGTTCTCGATTTCTCAGCAGCGATGAGGAGCGGCTTCCATGAGAGAATCGATGACGCCACTCATCAGACCACCAATGGTACGAAAGTTGCTCAAGCCCTAAAAACAGCTTTTGCGAAACTGAACGACGACTTCCATAGAAGGTGAGTATCGCTGCCGCAATGTACAGCCTTTGAGTTTCACAGGCTGGGCGTCTGCCTCTCCTGAGAGCCTCACCCGGCGATCGCGACCCGATGAGCGAGCAACTTAGATCAACAACGACTCGATTGGTGCAAGACTATTCGAACGCTCCGAGCCCAACTCCGTGGAACTCCTCTCTTGTTTCAGCACCCATGAATTCACTGAGGAGTACTTGGCGTGCGACGGAAAGAGGTGGGTCCAGAAACACGCTTGTTTCATCGGAGCTGCCGGTGCTGTGGCTGTCAAGGTTGCAAGAGATGTAGGTGCTTGGACTTTGAACGAGCTCCCGACGATCGTGACATCTGCTGGGAATGTGAGTGCAACGCATGAATCGCAAAACCTGACCTAGAGAATAGACCGGAACGAGAAGATATGAATGATTCTGAAAGCAATGCCCCGTGCTATTCAGAACGTGGGGGAGCATGCCCGAATCGCCGGCACCCTCGGCTTGAACCTCATCTCCATGACGGCGGCTTGTGCTTGGCAATTGACTAAAGATCTGAAGGACTGTATTTAGCCGGGCACTCCGATTCTTCACGAATAAAATACCCTTCAGCGCTCTACAATTCTAATCCTTCAAACGTCGTATGATGGTCCCGCTGCGACGGGAAAACTTCTCGGTTGGCGAGAATTGGTGCCTCGTCGGATTTTAACTAAGATGCACACACTCTTCTGGGTCTTTGGTCGAACTCTGGAGAATAAATTGGAGGAGTCAAAGTTGGGACGGCATCACATATACGATGGCTTCTCGTCTCTCAGGCGTCAGAAGCTTCATTCGAAGTGAAATCTGGATCGCCCCTCGCTGTCCGAACAAGAGAAGCGGTGGGATGCAAGGAAACTCGGATCCGTTGACCAAGAACCCTCATGAGTGGTATCCGCGTACCTGCCGTGTTGAGCACCAGAATCTCAACTGAACCACATAAGTGGTCATGAAGAATCATGAAGACCAGTTTTGTTCGCTCCACCGTGCAGCTCGATCTTGGTCATCTTTCATCACCGTGATCGAATGAGCTACCATTTCGAGACGAATCAGAGGAACTCGTCGGAAGATCCAGTCCGATTCTCGCACTCAGAAAATGATGGTGAGCTGCTCAATGGACCAGGAAGCGACAGCGTTAATTTGACGGCTCCGGAAAGCAAACTCGTGAAATCTTCGATGGCGTCGCCCACATCGGAATTTCGGTGAGACCCCGTCCCAATTCTTACTCGTGACAGTGTTAGTGGAATTCCGCCGCCTCACGCTGTGACCACGTTCGCCCTACAGATGAATTCGTCAGTGGTCGTTGCTGATAGATACGCTGTATACCGGTGGAATTAAGAACGGGGACTTCAGGCATCAGACACCCATTTTTATCTCTTGGCCGAGAGGGAGAGGTGGATGGTGAAACCATTCACGCCTGAACTTCCAGTTCCTAGTGATTACTGAAGCGTGTAAGTTTGGTCGAATGTCGAATGGATCCTGAATGTCTGAGAAAGACCGTGTCTCTCCAATGTTGTGCCTTTTCCTGGATTCTCCTCGAGAGCGTTTCGCCCTTTCCTTTATTTTCTCCGACGCGTTCCAACTGTTTTACTACGCCTCGGATGAACTGTGGAACATCATGGACAAGCAGACCTTTCACCGACTTGGATCGGTCGCGCTTCCTGGCATAGAGGCACTTCCTCCCTTCTTCATGGGCTCAGCATCATTTCTGGTATTGTCGGATCGTACTCGGAATCACCTCCCTGGATTCCGATAAATATGGTCAGGTCGATCCCGCAACCACCTCAATATTCCAAATGAATGGCCGGACAAAGAATGACTGACTGGCAGACGAAGCGGACCATGCAGGTTGTGATCTTCAAGCTGCAACATTTTCGTGGCCTTCGTGTTTTGAGCTGTATTTCGGTCAAATTTAATCCGATCTTGGAATTTCTTTTTCGACCCGAAGCCCTTGGGGTGGCGCATGCTTGTTTTCAAGAATCAGATCAGTATTGCGTTCTCCAGAGCTCGTCGAAGTTTTCCTCAATTTAATCCATGGCCCCTGAAAGAACCTACACGGGAATCGCGGATTCTCAACCGATTCCGAAGTATGAGAAACGGAAGGATTCCTCTCTATTCCAGCTACAAAAACGTGAGGAACGCGCAAATCGATAAATAGTCGGAGAAACGGTATTGAATGCGAGATACACCTGAATTCATGCCTCCAGAACCGCCCGTGACTCCTCAGGGAAGCCGATTTCGGAAATTCCACTGATGGCAAAGGTTCCTTATTACGGGCCAAACTACCCGAAAATGAATCGGGCCGATCCGATGACTTTTCTTCTCACCTAAAAAGTCCCTGGGCGCTGATCTCATGTCCCTGCCTGGAAACGCGCCGACAACTCGGCAGCGGCCATGAGTCATGTCGGCTTCGACGAATACCAGCGCGGTAGAGTCGCGGGAAATCAAAGTTTTTTATCCGAATCGGGAACCGTTTGCCCCGATGACTTCCTCCAGTCTGCTGCGGATGCCGAGTTGTCGGCGCGGTTTCAGGCGGGGACTTGAGATGAGCGCCAATCAACTTTTTAAGGTTCGTTTCCTGGTAGTCTGGCTCAAAATAAGAAACTTTTGCCATCAGTTAAAGTTCCGTAATCGGCTTCTGAGAGGAGTTATGGGCGGTTTTCCACGGGAGCGGTCGGCAGGGGGTCACGAGGCCTCAATTTAGGGGTATCTCATATTAAATACCGTTTCTCCGATTCGCAATCGATTTGCGCGTTCTCGTGAGCGTTTTGTAGCTGGGATCGAGAGGAATCGTTTTCTATATATATGAAAATATTTTCTATTTTTCGAAATCGGTTGTGAGTCGGCGATTCCTCGGTAGGTTATTTTGGGGGCCATGGATTGAATTGAGGAAAACTTCGACGAACTCTGGAAAACGCAACAATGATCTGATTCTCAAGAATGAAAGTGCGAAAAGATGCGCATTTTCATGAGCTTTCGACAAAGAAAATAACCCGAATCAGATGAAGTCTGCCCGAAATATAGCTCAAGACACGGAGGCTACGAAGATGTGGCAGCTTGAAGAACACACGCTGTAAGGTGAGCGACGGTCATAGATCATGGCCGCCCCTCTTTCGTCCATGTCTCACCCGCTCATGTATATTTTTTGGATGTGTTTTTTTCCTCGTTTGATTGCCCTCTGAAAGACGCATCTTGTCAGTTTTTGTTTCTATTTTAGGGTATGTCGAAGTCGACTCCGCACTCTCCCCGACTCCCAACTTCAGTAGTCTCTTTGATCGCTGATTCTCATGGGATTTTAGATTTTCAGAATGGGTTCGGATCGTCTTCCGACCCCGTCCAATGTGCACCCGTTAGCGCCCGGATCGAGCTCGAACTCAACGAACTCGAAGAAAATTCACGCTCCGTTTACCCTCTTTCTTGTCTTAAACTGACCATGGCCCATCGAGAAGGCCGATCTCCAGGATCTCATGGCAGAAGCTGCGAGGACGAAGTCATCCTGCGAGTCCACGAGGGCCAGAGAAGGGATATCGAGGTTTGGAGGAGAATCGGTCTCTAAGAGGTCTAGAGGAGAAGCAGTTCGGAACACACGGAACGAATCCAAGAAAAATGGTAGCGTGCCAAGCAAGAGAGGTCACCCGGATCTCAGGATCCCACAGATGACTGACGCTCTACCCTGCGTTCGGAAATCCAATATTGAATGACATTTTAAGAAATCGAAGTTATCGTTTAATCGATCGATCAGTTATGGTGAGATTCAGAACGGATGGCTGAGGACTACTCAAGAATATGCTCCACAATCTGCGATTTTGCTGGGTGTTCAGCATCGGTATAGGTCGCGGTCGCCATTGTTGGAAAAAATGTGTGCTCGGGGGGGAGGGGTTTTAAGTCGGGAGTGTGGGTTCATAAGTTGGGCGTCAACTGAGACCTCGACTCGACGCACGGTATACTTCACTCATGCCAGGCTCAGAAGACGACTGAGACGACTGAGCCGAGAAGACAGAGGGTGTCGGCTCGTTGGCCGTGTGGCATAAACCAACGCCTTGGGTGCCACGCTAAGCTAGCAATCGCGGGTTCGATCCCCGGCCGGGACAACAAATTTCTTATGTGGTAAAAAGAGGATTTAATTTATATCAGAGTTAAATCTGAACCATCTTAAGACCCAAGCCCACCGCCCGCAATGGGATTTGCGAGGCGATAGGGAGTGTTACTGAAGCAATACCGAAAGGTGAATCCGGGACACTCCTGAGGGCTGGCTGAGAGGTTCAGCCGAAAACAGAGAGGCTCAGAAGACGAGAACGAAACGTCTACGATTCGCACCATTTACGCAGTATGAGGCTAGCGAGGCTGTTCATTTGCTCGTTTCAAGGTCACAACAGAGCCTTGCACGAGATATAGCTGCGCTCGATGACTTCGAATGGGGATAGATCTTCCTCCACCATATCTTCCATGATTGTCGCCGACCGCGCCGCATTCGAAAATCTAGCGTGCAGTTTAATTTTGAGAACATTTGAGAAGAGTGCATACGAATCATTGTTGTTGTACGACATCTATTCATACAAATCTCCGTGCCAGCTGCCTGTGATGCTTCCCTGTGTATTCGTATTTTCTCTTGGTTCCAGCACCGAACGCTTCAGGAAGGAGGACAGGTCCGGCAGGTGGAGGGTCACGTTTGCTGAACAAGGAAAATGAGCTTCGGACGCCTCTGCTGAGAGCGGCATAAAACAGGAAGGGGGTCCCCCTGCAGCTGACCCCACAAGGAATGATGTGAATCGTCTTTTCTGGAAAATTTCCGTGTGACAGCAAGACCCATACCGATTGCTGGGCTCGTCTATGTGTCCGTACATGACGCCCGCAAAGAAGATTCGGTGAGGGCGATCGCGCCATTGGCGCTCACCCCTGGAACCGGCGTGGATTCGGATTCCGACCGGGCACAGGCCGGACCTTTTGTCTTCGAGTGATCGATACTCCTGAAGATTGCGCGTCCTCGACGACATCGGAGCGGTAACGATGGAACGAATATGAACTTCTTCCGAAACCCGAGTCGACGCGATCACATCTCTCATTAATCGGGTAGCGCTGATGCCATTCAATTCGCCATTCGATTTTCGAGAATTCGATCACGGAAACGGTGGGATTCCCCATGTGCAGCTCGCTCTCAAAATTGGAGCTCCGAGCGAGGGTTCATCCCCAGGGATCGAGCCCCAGAGGAGAGAACGGGTGGGAGCAGCTCGAGACGTGATCTTAGATTCAACTCAAAGATATGTAGCCGTCGAATTCTCCAGTTGCCCATCCGAGAGCGTAGTGCCCACAGCTGAAGATCGCACCATTGATATTGCTGACTGATGCAGCGTCGACTGCTTCCGCGCGCATGAGTGACTTGGGAACTTGTTTGTGTGAACCTCGGTTACATGAACATTGCGTGGCTGGCAGTCACAGCAGTTTTCATTGATAGTCAGGGTGGATAGGTTACGCGATAGCTGAATTCCCACCAGTGCGACTTACATTATTCTGACCATTTTCGTCATCCATCAGCTCATAGAATCTTCATCGTGGAACTTTTCTCAATCCATCGCCACGTTTCGCAGAGTGTCGTCCTCTGCGAGCACTTCTCTAGTTCAGGGTCTCGTACTTGACTCATGAGCCAACGCTCAGCGGAGGTCCCTTTTCGGTTGAGCTGCGTGATTTGATTGCCCGACATGACTCAGCTCTTGCTTCCCCAAGTTAGACTGAGATTGAATTGTACTCGGGACCGCGGGAAAAGATGTCGAGATGTCCGCGCCGTGGATGGAACTCAGAGATCTCTCCGCTCTGTGGAAACATGGTAGTCGAGCCGTGTATTCCTCGGCTCAGTGCTGACAAAGCCTTCCGGTGCGAAAATTTTGTGCGACCCGGTGATGCGGCATCTCCGCATGCTCTTCTGACCGGCCTTCATTCCTTGCGATACCAGCGGGACGGCCACAATCCTCGGCGGTGAGGAGTCCAGCGACACACGATATTAGCTTCGCATTCAGAGCAAGAACTTCCGCGTGAGGAGGCGTATTGTGTGGACGGAGTTCCCGAACACACAGGGCAAAGTTGGCTGAGTCGAATACACCACATAGCTGATGACAATGATTTTACTTGATTAATGTTGCCCCGAACCATCCGGTGCCTAAAGGGTTTCCCTGATTCCCGAAACCAGATCGGAGCCTCAGCTCCCACGAAATAAGCGGGACCGATTCACACCCTCCATTTACTCTGCTTCCAGGCAAGCCGTGCCACGGCCTGCAAGGCAAATAAGCCGGGCAGCGGACCAAACGATATAGTCGTCTCAAAAGTTCGCTGGAGAGTTACCCTGGAATGGACGTCGTTCTCGGAGCAGACTTGGCCCTATCACTCCGATGAAGACATATCTCAGTAGAAATGTTCGGTCCTCGCTAGCTACGCCCAAGATCGCTTCCTGAGCCCAGTCAGAGTCTCAAATTTGAACTCAGAGAACCATCCCCAGAGCCTCGATCTACTGAATATGGAATTACCCATGAGCCACAGAAATTGCCCGTCCTCACAGTTCAGGGATACACGTGAAGAGAACGTCGGGAAAGCGCTACCTCACATTGAAATCCGAGCTCTCCCCAGGTGAAATACAGGAAACCAGAGAAGAGGCGAAGGGTTTTTCTCGGAGCAGGATGAGCGACTCATTCGTGCTGGGCAGCCGCCGGGTTCCGGCACCATGATAGTTTTTTAGGTGACGGATTCCAATCTGCCATCCTTGCTTCAGCAGAGGGAAAAATTTCATTATCTGTAGCAGCAAAGGAAGATGTCTCAGAGATTGCTCTCCTCGAGGCAGCAGGTGTCATCCTCACCCACGAGTGAGCCTCAAACTCAGTCAGGACCCAAAGCATCGATCCCTGGTGCAGCGCGGAGCCGAGTTTGTTCCCTGTAACGGGAGCCTAAGAGATGTGGCTTCTCGCTTCTACAGTGCGTGTGTCCCCGGACTCCGCTGACAAAGATTCGCATTTTCTCATCGTTCGTTGTTTCCTGCAACGAGCGCGCTGGACTCCATCACAGAATGCGGGCTTGGGCACTTCTCAGCGGGAGAGGATGCGGCGTGGAACGCTTCAGATTCCAGAAACCTCGAGTTATCGCCCACAAAGGCCGCGAGAAGCCCCATCCGAGAGCAGAGGCACAGCGACAACATGAACTTCACGTCACACGCCGTTTCTCGATGATCTATCCTCATCGCCTCCGCTCTCGACAACCCGGAACCCATGAGGCTAACAACATAGGATTTGAAGTTTAAGGACGAGGGAGGGGAGACCGTTCCACAATCGATGTCGATAGACACAAACAGGAAACCCTAAAAGATAGACTTGTGGTCATGGGGGCCCGGCCTGCTCCTCTCCAATCGACTCCTCTCTGAATCACTAGAGTTAGATTCAAGGATCATAAACGGTCTGGGCGAATCACCGAAAATCATGAGAGATACACGAAAGTTTGCACCAGCAAGACTTGTGCGATCAGGACGCGCCTGGCTCCGAGACATCACTTTGCTTAATCTTTCGAAGCAGATGTTCCAACTATTAAGCTTGCTCCCCCGGGAGAATAACGCGGGAATGATGAGGAAATCAAGAGGCTCTCAAATCGCCTGAGGTTCTTACGGGAGGGGGGAGGGGGGCTTAAGCATCCGCGATTCGAAGAAATAGTTGATCGGCTCCGGAGAGTGGTGCGCGAGCTCCGGCGGTGAGTGACTAGATGCGAGACACAGATGCTATGAAGCGATATGCATAAGTACTTCGAACTAAGTTGGTGAGTTTCCTTCAACATCGGCTGTGGTGATATGTGATTCGGAGTCCTCCGTCGTTATCGGTCATGAGAACCAACTTTGTGACACGATTCTCTTTGTCAGGAAAATAAGAGAGTCTGTTTTGGAGCAGACTTCAGCTGGTAATCAAGCCTCGGCCACGGGGCTTCTCTACCCCCATAATAGTCCTTCGAATACTTGGATGGCTCCGAACGGTTACATCGTTCAACTTCACATCAGTCTTGGAACATCTCTCACTGTTTTGTGACTTTGGTTTGACGATCTTCGTGGGATTCTAAGAAGCGGAGGAGACTGACTTCAGGTCGCTCGTCAGAACTCTCGCGAGAAAATGCTCGATCAACGGCACCCCGGAACAGTGGAGATTCGGGAAGCCGTCGGAAGGATGTGACTGACACGGAAAAGGTTCGCGAGCGGAGCCCTTCGAGTCGAAATCGTGTTCCGCACGAGCGCATGTTGCACATGAGAGGCGAAATCGATTCCAGGGTAACTGAAAATCGAAGTGGGGCTTGCTGTGATTATGAATGGGGCAAACTGATCGGGCGTCTCGGACGACTTGGGTGACGAGTCGGAAGACTCCGATGCCTCGCCCAGGACCTGAAGCTTCCCTGCCGGGGCGGCGATCCTTATCTTCAAGAATGTGGCAGGCACGGAGATGGCTATTCGCAGGGAGACTCGTGAGTCCGAGTGTGGGAATCCGTGGAGTGCCATTGTCCTGTTCGTCATCCAACCATCCCAGGACATGAGTTTTTTTTTCCGCATCGTCTGGCCTGGGTGGAGAACAAAATTGTCGGTATTGTTCTAGGGGTGCTGTGTCCACAACAACCGCGGCGGACAGAATGATGTTGACAGCGGCCCTTTTCTCCGCGTGAAACTTTTCCCAACCATCTGACTGGCCTGTCGTCGGAGGGCACATTAGTATTCCGCTCCAACAACGCATTCACTCTTCTGTCGGCCGTTCGTGCTATCGGTTTGGAAGGTAATCAGCCAGAATTTTGTTCGTTCACGCGACGTCTGATGGGCTCGAAGAGATACAGTCCTCCAGCGACGAGCACAAGTCGGATGAAATGGCGGAATCACAACGAAGTTTCACATCAGGAATTGTTTAGGCTCGGCCCCGATCCCCTACTTTGGGTCTGATTGTGACCTCCGATGGCGGTTGGAACGGTGTGTGACAGTCGGAGTCTCGATCTAGGACTGGGTCAATGACATTCATTCAAGCGTTTCTTGGAAGAATCGCACCCCTTCCACGCCGAGTCTTAAATTCGTTATTTCCTCCGATGAGGTTAGGGCTCGAGATTCCGCGCAGTGCTCTGCTTATGCTGTCTACGAACGAAAACTCATTTTCGCGAGTGAATAAACCTGCATCGGTTCTACATAGAATTTGAGGATACATGGCGTGGCTGGCATGATCGGGCAAATGCGTTGAAAGGTGCCACCCCTGCGGTTCATCGTAGATTTCCGGGAATAAATTTGTTTGCGTGCCTTGACCCCATCCGCAGCGAATACGCCGAAGAATTTGAGTATGCCAAGTGAGTGCTCGACCCGAGTTCGATAGGCGCGCGTATACGACGGCACATCACGTATTCCGCATGCGTTCCCTATTTTCCCGTTTCATCCGACTGCTCCACGGCCTCCTCTCAGTCTGCTCAAGGCACGCCACAGCTTCGAACGACGGCCTCGGTGTTATCTACCTGCGTTTCACGCGCTCCATATATCATTAATGATCCTCCTTCCTTGCGTTGCCTTCCATTGTAAGTCTGACCACAGCTGTATTTCCATCTGTTGAGCCGTGATCGTGTCGGGACGGAGACTCTTTCCGAAGAGTGTCCTTCATGCTTTGATTACGGTGACAACGGGCATCGTTGTATGAGGCAACCATTCCGCAATCGGCTCATCGCTTGCGGAGGAGAACTCATCCGAGAAGTCCGGAATCATGAGAACAGGAATCTGTTGATTCCTCGAGCAAGAGTTTCAGCCTCATCTGCGAATTCAAAACACCCAAAAGTGATGCTCATGCTGGATCACGATCATCGACTCAAAGAGCAAGAAATCACAATAACGGGAAATCAAGTTGAATGCTTCGACGTTGTTGCACCGCATCTAACGAATCTTCTGGACCTCCCAACAATGCTTGGAAGCATCTGCCCTGCGCGTACGAGAGAGTCTGCGAACCAGTGGCGGATCTAAGAGGGGGGGGGGGCGGCGAGAGGAGCATATTGCGGCCGTTCATCCACACGGCGGTTCTCGCAGACACGCAGCCGCAAGGCTTGACTGTTTAGATAATAAGACGATTCCTGAGCCAGTAGAGCGCCGAATACTCTTGAAAGCCATCGAATCGCCCAAGTACGAATTGATAAGAATACGGCGTTCCTGTTCCTTCAATCGGTACTCCACAAGCGCTCAAACTATTCGTTGACATCGCGACCGGCTCCAAACATATCTACGTCGCAGCTATCACTCAGCACCACATTCGAGTCCCGGACCTGCGTGGAAACCTCCTCATACACTCATTCGGATTGAGATGAATGTAGAAGGGGATCTTGTGGCACACGAAGTTGACGTCGGATGATCATCGACGGGAATCGTGTGAGAATACTTCTCCCAGATATTGTGGTTGTGTGAATCAATATTTCAAAGAGCTTAGTTGCTTGTGTGGCTTGCTTTGAAAAATCGGTCGGGTTCGGAAGAGATTGCAGGAAGCAACAATGAACTCCTACGATACCTCTGCCGACTTGAGATCTATCAGGGACACTCTCACAGAGAATCGAGGCGATTCCCTCGAAGAAGCAATCTCTGGAGGTCAACATGTGCGCGCCGAGTACGATGTCGCGCTCGATGGATGGCGAAGGGAACAAAAAGTGATGTCAGGGGAAAATGTTGCAGCTTCGAGCGGGATTTCCACCGCTCAGGATGAAATGAGACGAGTGATATTTGCGACGATGGATCGTGTCCGACACAGAATGGAGGATAGGTTCAGGCGTTTGACTGACCTCGACAAAAATGGTACAGTCGAATAAGGATCGTTTTTGAGCCCCGGAGAGCTCCGGAACTTGATAATATGGGGTGATTGCCCTTCCCTAGGAGCAAATTTTCCGCTATTTAGTTAGCTCCGATAACCCTCCATTTTTCGATGAAGAACGAACCTCGAAAAAATGCAATTTTCTAAGACTCACTGTTCGAGAACGGGCAGGGACCGAGACTTCAACCTTAATTCGTTGGAAACCTGAGGGAAAATGCCACCTTCTCCTACATTTGAAAAAAAAAAACGATTAGAATCCAGCAAGCACAACGCAAGGGAGGCATGTGAATTGAAGGATGGAAATGTTCATGCTAGGTGCAGACGGGACCCATCCATCATGCATGCGAATATCAACCCGCTCGAAGGAGTCCAAAAGAAAAAAATTGTCAATTCTTCATCCATGACCACTCTGCTGGGCATCATGCCGATTGAACTACAGCCATTGAGCTCGAGCTCAGTAATGAGGAGCCCCAACACATTTCGGTTCTTTGCTGTTAGGCGACAGGCGCATGCCAGCCGAAATGCCGTGGTGCCGACTTACTGGCTTGGAGAGCACCGCGAGCGAGGGGAATGAATGAAAGCAATGGCGGCCAGAATTGCGTCGAACGCCTTGCCAACCACTTGCTTTCGCCAGGCGAATTCAATTAGGAACGAATCGAGATGAGAGAGATCCCCCCATTCGCTAGCTAGCAGCGTACTCTCGCCAGAAAGCATGGATACATTGCCTGGCCATGCGATTGGAATCAAAAGGGGACAATCGATTGCGCGCGACGATGCTTCTTGTCAGCCTGCAGCGCATGCTTGCGAGTTGACGTAGGTACATGGCCTGGCCATCTAGATGAAAACACAAGGGACAATCGATTGCGCGCTTCATGGAGCCCGAATTCAGCTCTCCCAATCGTCTTTGCCGAAGACCGAGGCAACCGTTCCCATGTGCTCGCGTTTTCTTGCTATGGAGCGGCCCCTCTTCCCACCTCCTCGCCCCTCGCCGCCAATTTCGGCTCCTCAACTCGGCTGACGCCTAAATGAAAAATCCCAGAAAGAAGAAGTGCGATTCCCGGTTTCTGCCTGGAAATGCTTTTAGAATCACTGATAGAATCAGCAGTTTTATGGCTATGGAGACAACGAAGTTGGGTCGGTCGTTGGGTTTCAGCGATGCCGAGGGCGAACAGTTTGTCCGGTGAAGAAAAAGCGATAATCGATGCATTTTTCGAATGTGGCCTGACACTCGGAGCTATGGGAGCTAAAATCAAGCTTTCGCAAAAGTCGTGTTATCGCAAGTTATCTCAATAAACCAGATCTCTACAACCGTGAAGAGGAGCGCGGAGTGAAGCCCAAGCTTCCGCCGGCCGATAAGAGGCGCATTTGCCGCGCTGCGTCAAACTCAACACGTTCGAGTGTGCAAATCAGACGAGATCTTGAACTTTGTGTGACTCCTAGGCGCATTCGTCGGGTGATCAATGTACAAGAACACCCCCGATCGGCGAGGGTAAGCTGCGCGCCGACCTTGAAACCTTCTCACATTGACGCTCGGCTGATTTTCGCGAAAGAAAATATGACATGAAGGTAGAAAACGGCAGGATCATTGTCAGAGAATCCTGTCGAATCATATGGAGCTTCTTTGCTTGCATTTGAGACACGCTTCTTCCATTGGTTCTCTTCGGCGATGGAAAAAAAGTTCTGCCTCGATGGGCCGGACGGCTTCAATCACGACTGGAGAGATTTGAGGGAGGAACCTATGATCTTTTCACGACGTAATTTCGGGGCAAGATCGGTCATGTGTTGGGGTTGCTTTGGGTCCGTGGGCAAAGTGGAACTAGCGTTCCTCTGATTTGAGTTGGGAGCTAAAAACGAATTGGCGGCATCTGGAAGCTGACCATATTCAGCGTATTTTTTGTGTGTTCTCATCTCTCTGCGCCTTTTGGAAGCGGAGTTATGAGATTTCAAAGCTTAGCGCCCAGAACTTCAGCACGCACCCAATAGTGTGCAAGTATCGTTTATCTTTGGAGTCATAACACCGTTATCATTATATCATTCGGAGACGGTTCTCGATCGTCATCGCTGTCCTCGTCGATGACGGAAAACTAGCACCATCGTGAAACAATGAGAAGCCCTGCTGATCTCATATTCTTGGAGAGATGGCCGCGTGGGATGGGTCAAATGCAACGGTCGCGACTCGCGACCTGTGAGCGACAGTGAGTTGTGCGAGTCCCATTCGCAAACTTCTCCCTCCTCACATGGTGCAGCCTAACTTCAAACTTCGAGGAATGACTATAGTCACGATGCATGTCGAGGTTGATGGTTCCGTCCTCATTCAGCATTTCAGTGAGATGGGACACTGAGAAAGCTGGTAGGTCCCGGTGAAACAGATCTCCAGACCCCTCTCTGTCAGTTCGGGTGAATGGAATCATCTTTGAGACCCAGGAATGTACGGTCGGATCGATCTCAGAATTGCCCCCTTAGACTCCGAGAAGTATAGTCAGATCAACGCCGTAATGACCTCTCAAGATTCGTGAAAGAATGGTCAGGTCGACCCGGAAATAACCTCCATAGGCTTCAAAATGTTTGGTCAGATGGACCCGGGAATAACCCCCCCGACTCAGAAAAGTATGGTCAGATTGATCCCAGAATCACAACACCCCCCCCCCCCCTCCCGCCCCTTCCTCAGAAAAGTATGCTCAGATTGGTGCCGGAATCACCCCCTCGGACCCAGAATAATATGGTCAGATTGGTCCCGGAATCACCTCTCCAGACCCTTTTTGAGGAGAAAGAAATCCTTCGATATCTAAGCGACGGATCACAAGTCAGATGGTAGAGGCTCTTCGGGAATTATGCAATCTGGTTTTTATTTTTAATTTTCCGAAATTAAACAGTGGAACACAGCTGATGAATAATGGTTACATGTTCCTTCCTGTGAGTGGGTAGGTATGAAGTAGACGAACGATTGAACTGCTTCTATACGTTCTGCGATACAATAATATTTCGTTGCTTGCAAACCTCACTAATGACTACCGATCGCTATAGCAATGCATCATCAACACGTAACAAGCGCTAGCATGTGTTTATGCTCGATATAACATTCATCAACAGCGGAGTTCGTTCATCAATCAATAATAATGTTCTCCATCTTGGCTCGATAAGGATAATGGCTGAAATCACCTTGCGACGTGCGGGGCGCATATGTTGCCTCCAGCTTGAATCTAATTCACTAGCGCTACCTCTCGTTGATCCTCCCCCAACAGGGAACACAGCCCATATATTCCCCGACAAGTTCTACTGGGCAAATCGGAATCACGTGACGGAGTTAGTGAGAATCTCGATTCTGCTCACGTAGCGTATTCACTTCAGGGACGGTTGCCGAAAAACGGAAGAGTCGCAGGTTGGGGTTCAATCGATTGGTGGAGCTTTTCGACTACCCGAAGTCAAATTCGACGAATGCGAGAGGTAGCGAACTGACAAGTCATGTAAGGTTTCGCTGAGTAGACAGATGATGAAAGCAACGACGTACAGGATATGATAACTTGGACTCGTTTGGTTTTGCTCCGTTTAAATTACATCAGGTAGATTGTTTTGGAAATTAGCTTCAGCTAGCTGCACGTGTGGGTTACTCCTTGCTCCGCTCTGGACTTTGAGGAGGGAACTTCTGCAGAGCACCTTGAGTGCGGTACAGCCAGGGGTTACAGGCACTTCATCAGGGATCGCGAAGCTCTCCGTGAAGTCAAGCAGCCAAACTAAGAGGCACCCTCTCTGGTATGCGTTTTCCTTAAGTGTTACTCACATTTCAACAGTCCCGGATATCTCGCGAGAACATTGGAAGCAAGAAGTAATCTATTGCTGTGGATGGCGGGTCGCTGCTGTCACTTCCGAAGGTTTATGCCCTGCGGACTCAGTGTAAATGTCACTGCTGAGCTTGCGGTTGGTGCATAGGGCTGAATGTGGTTACAGTGGTCAAAGCTGGATTCCGAGAGTTGAAGTCCCCGGAAGATGTTTCCCAGGGCGAGGAAACATCGGGCTGAGTACGGGTCCTGCGTGGTGGAGGCTTATTGCAAACGGGGCCCGCGGGTCACTAACCTATTTTCGTTTACAGAGCTTGTCGCTGTTTCGCTCATTCGAACACTCGATTGTTCGCTGAAGGATGTTCCCTACACCATTTTCGCTGGTACTTTAAATATTCACTTTCTGATATTTCAGCTCCTTTGTATATGAAAGGGGTTATTCCAAGGGGAAGGTATTTGTTCGATCGATTAAGAGATTGATTGCATTCCTATCCGCTCCGGGCCATGGAAGGGTTTCGAATCAAACTTTTCGCAGGAGCTATCTAGGCATTCTGTGCTTCCATGAGCAGATGTAACTTCTCCGGGCGCA
Organism: Phytoseiulus persimilis; assembly: GCA_037576195.1. NCBI lineage: Eukaryota > Metazoa > Arthropoda > Arachnida > Mesostigmata > Phytoseiidae > Phytoseiulus > Phytoseiulus persimilis. The sequence goes on along the minus strand of CM075101.1, from coordinate 52,627,465 downwards.
TTTTCAGAGCGATCTCTCTGAAATTCTTCGCGAAGCTTACGCAGCTCTGCGCGAAGGGGGTTTAGCAAGAACGCGTTAAGGTCTATCGGATTTCAAACAAAATTGTGATCATCGTTCGTAGCCCCGAGTACACTTTCAGTTTGTAGTTCGGCCATTCTCCTTGAAATGTACTCTTGTTCATCTTCGTCTCGTTGTCCTATTCCCATAGGGGCTCCTCGATGTTGCATTTGCATCTGAGGAACACAAGTAGTGAGAAGAGTTTTTCTTGAGGGGGAGTACTCCCGGTGGGGACGTGATCACTCTCCCGGGGCGCGGCGCCCTCCCAAACGACTCGAACTCGAATTTCCTCCGCTAGAGCATCCGCGGAAACTTTTCGTTTCGTATTTCTGAGGCCATACCTGTTGCGGAGGTTGGTGGTTTCCCATCGTAGGCATGCGTGGTTGGCTCGTTGTGTTCGCATAGGAAATGCTCTTCTGGTAGCTGAATACCTGACGTTCGAGATTGTAATTTTCTGACTGGAGAGCGGCAACTTCGCGCCTGTGGAAGAAGTCCACTCCTTAGTTCCGCTGCCATTCTACCGCTGATCTTCACGTGCGGACGGTTCAACCCGGAAGAATGACGGCGGAGAGAGCGAGCAATCCATGAGCGCAGCTCCCAGAAGCTCATCGAGTTCCCCGATCCTAAATACCCGAATTCTCGTCAAGCTTCATAAATATCCAGAGCGGGGAACCGGAAATCCAAGGGGTTTCCTTCCTCGCTTTCGCAACCGACGAGAAATTTTATTGAGCTATAAACAAAGCATGCCTCGGCTGTTCAGCGAAATTCGTGCCGAGACTAAAAATTGGCATCAATAGAGATCCTCGGCTCGGAACTTGCTTATCTCGTCTTGCGGTGCACAGACGGATTCCGCCCCGTCGTTTTGCCCCTTAACGAGAGCGTTCATAGGCGATCCTCGATGGAAGTTTGATTGCTCTGTCTTTCTTCCCTTTGTCGATTCCGTGTTTTTCGACAGAGTAGTAATATCAGCCGGAGAGCTTCTAGCCTCGAAACGTTTACGGTCCAGCGTCCGGTGACACAGATCGTCCTGCTTTTTAACTTCGTTCCCCAGCTGTGCGCAACGGATTATTCGGCTAAACAGACGAACATCGATGTTGTTGAGTTCGATCTCATCCGATACAATTATGGGACCATAGACGAGACGGATGATCTTCGAAATGCCTCATTGCAGCTCTAACACAACACCTGCGGGAATCATTCGAGGAAGAGGAGAGCTGGGGAATCGGAGGAATCGCTTCCTTGGATCGTGCAGCAACTCTCATGCAATGTTCCCATCCTTCCCGCAGAGGAGAATAACCAGCTTGCGCACCGAAGCTCTACGTGGCGTATCGGTTTCCTCAGAGCCAGCGATGCAAATGCCTCTTGAACGGAATAACATGGAAACTACATTATATGGAGAGAGGCTCCGAGAGCCAAACAGCATCGTGCATTGACACCCGATTGCTTCTTCCTCGCGTGGCCTCGCTAGCAATGCTTCGCACGTTCCGCGGAATCACTCAGTTGTGGTGCACGCGCAGTACTGCGATCGCGCTCCCGCGCTCAGAAACCGAGACGAGACTTTGGGAGCGCTCCCCTCCCTGTGAACCTTAGAACTGCTAGGTTCGCATCGAGTCTCCAACGCTGCGATCCACTGCCGTTGCTGGACCCGAATTTCCGCTCCAAGGAATTATCGTCTTGCGTGCTGTGAAACGAGCGATACACGAAGCGGCGTCTACACCCCGTCACTGAGTCACCTTCTGCCCGAATGTCGCGTCTGCATATTTCAGCAGCGGAAGCTTGCGCCTCGCGGTCCGGCAGGAATATTCGCTCGCCAGCGACCACATCGCCGCGTGTGCCTCAGTAGCCGGGGAGAAAAATGAATTGCGATCAGTGGCCCAACCAGGATTTTCCGCCGGGTCCGCTAATTCTAACCTTCTCTCCAATGGAGGTGAATAAGTGGTCGAATTGAAGGTTACCGTGGTCCCATTGCGTAGGATTGGATGCGTCTCTTACTCAGACCGACCACAGGCAATGCGGACTAGATCTTCCATTGTGCATCGGCTATCGAGTTGAGTAGTTGAAGACCCAGTTTTTGATCAAGGTGCCGAGCGCGTTCTCAGCTCATACATCGAGAGCAAGCCGTCTGTGCTTGCTCTCAGCGAGTTCGTGGACCACTGAGAATGGCCCGAGTTTAAGAGCGTTGCCAAGGTCTCGAATAATTCAGGTTAGCGCCGAATGTAGAGTTCTAGTCCTGAGAATGGGTTTTCTGATATTTGTGTTCATGCGGTTCAATGAGCTGAAACTATTTTCCCAACTTTCGTTTGAAACGGGAATGCTGAGGACCAATCTACTGTACATGAGAAGACCTGGCCTCTTCCGTCTCGTGCTCAACACTCGGACAAACAACTGATTGGAGGGAAGTCAGAATGCTTCAGCGATCATGATGTTTGCAGTTTGCCTGCGATTCTTCGTCAGCCCTAGACTCGAGGAGCTTGTAACAGCTCTAATTGCGGGTTCCCTCGAACGAGTGAAATATTTCCATGAAGTGCGGTGGAATTCCCTATTCCACGGAGCGATGATGAGTCGAACTGCCCATCCATATCATCGATCACTGCCAGGTCCGCTAATTCCGCCGCGAAAAAATCGAGGGACGCCATAGCGGACCTGGCACCCCCCCGGTCGCCACCGGGTAGAATATTTCCGAGCGTTCTCAGCAGTAGGCGACGTTCGTGGATCCTGCTCATTCTGAGACAATGGTCACCATCGTCGAATGCGTGATGAGTAAAACAAATTTCAATTTTGGGCGCCTCGAGGTTTCTCTATCTGGAGTGTAGCCTCGGACTCACAATGGACTCCATACCTTGGAGCCAGAGGAGATTCTGGGTGGTGAAAAGCACCGCACTCGAAAGTTGATAACAGGCGAGGTTCGAAATGTCAGGAGTTCCCGAAACTGAACGGGTCAAAATCCACATTGTGATTCTCCTGGATATCGCTGACGCGCTATCCGATAGCGGCTATCGTGACCCAGAAGACGTTTCGCTGCGGAGCTTTGTCCGCTTAATATACGAACTCCTTTGAAGTATCAAGATTCTTTCGGCAGGGCTCTCTCTCTCTCAGCAGGGTGTACAGCAGCTCGGTGCCCCTCCCGTCCGTTCGCTAAGTCGCGAGGCGTGAAACGAAGGCACCCTTCGCTTTCATCACACCATACAGGTGGAAATCCAGCCACCGTGGCTAGCCACCGGATAGCGGAGTCTAGAGGTGTTCAAGGCGGTGCGGACGGTGAGGCTACTTCGAGGCGTCAAGGTGACACGGCTCGTTTACTTTATGGAAATAACCTCCATGTGGGAACGCTTTTTCTCCGGTTTCTGGATGCTCAACCTTTCTGGCAAGCGGAAAAAAGCTATCCCTTGTCTCAGAACCTATGATGTCTTCTCCGGGTTCCTCAACAACACGTTGCCTGCTCCGTCGACTGTAACAATATCAGGCGTGTCCCTCCCTCCGAATCTCAGCACGCACAATAGCAGCGCAGTCATGGCTAAGTTAGCTCCGAAAAACCTGGGCCTTCTCTTCGAGCCCATTGCCATTCCCCTCCCTCCCCCCTTCTGTTGATCTACAGAGCTCGAATTCGCCCTCATCTCGTGTAATGCTCGCACGTCTGGGGGAATGCCGCTTCTTCATCCCTTTCTATTCAAAAGCGTGTTCTTCGCCTCATCGGTGATTGGACCCTGTACTTCTCTCTTGAATGTTTGTACGTCAGGTCTCCGACCTGTCCGTTCGATACTCCCATGGAAAATGCTCAGCAGAAATCTCCTCACTCGTTCCCTCGCTGTCGGTCGCTTTCCGTGTAACCAGACGAGAAGCCAAGCAACATCCTCATTCTGCCCAACCATCCACCTATCGATCTGCTCATTTCAACTCGACCTTCTTCCCTATCACATCTCGCCTTCGAAATGCCCTTCCGTCTCACGTCTTCCTCCCAGCGTATAATCTCGAACTCTTTGAAACCGCTACCCGGTCGCTTTCTTTGGATAATGAGCCTCAGTTTTTCTTTGTGGGTATTATATACATGAGCCCCACCCTCCAGCTGAAATTTCCACCCTTCGGAGTCGTGCCCATATGCATTCTCTCCGTTTGGCTCTTCGATCTTTTCCTCATTGCCAGTTGCCCCTATTTTCGCCCTCACAGTTTGTTTGTGGACACAGGGTTTCTCCTTTGTGGGTTCCTCGAAAAGAGAAGAGGCACCAATTCGCAGGCGCTGTACTCAAAAGTCTGATGGGGTCAAAGATCGTAAGCTTTGACCGTTGATTCCTCTCACTATCGCCCCAATGCGCGATCGCGATGATGTGGTCGGCCGGTCATAAGGATGAGATCATGTTTTCTTGCGATGTTTCCCGCACATTCAATGCGTTTTTCGACGCTGCGCCATCTCGTGTTCTCTAGCGCCGCCTGTTCAACTCTCTTTTAGTAGCCGCTGCTTACAATTGGTGCAATTTGAGACGACGGCGCAGATTACTCTGGAGTCCTGGAGCAGAAACAAGGGCTCAAAGAGACAGCATAGGGCCATCAGGAAGGGGTCTAACTGCCCACTCAAGTCGTTGGTCCATGAGGCCGAGCTCAACCGTCGCAGGTGGCATAGAGAGTGGTCGCTTGCTTACTCGCTCGCTCGCTAGCTTGGTCAGCTTGTCACCCACCACTTTCTATGACCTGTCCAAGAGCCTATAAACGTTGCCCACCTGGGTCTTGAGAAGTTCGGGGGGGGGGGGGAGCCATCAAGCGACTCTCTCCGTGTCGCGTGTAGTGGAGGGAATTGCAGCTTGTTCCCTGTGGCAAGTTGAATTCCATCCGGAATTCGAACAGTTTTATCGTCCGGGGGGGATCAGAGTGCAACGGTGCTGACGGGAGTTGCGAAGAACGTTCGGCAGAGGAGAGAGCTCGAGGGAAGGAGGAAACCCGTGAACCTGCAGCGGGAGTAGTAGCACAGCCGTTGTTGATTATAAACCGTGCAGCAAAAAAAAGCCGAGATTACCGTCGACAACTGACGATATACGCCGGAGTCTGCGTCGAAGACTCGGCGGTAACGTTGCCGGAAGGAACGCCATCCATCTCACTGAGCCAACCAGCGCAGAATGAGGACGATTGCTTGCACAGTGCTCCTGAGTATGTACCTCCCAACATCGAGGAGGGAGGGAATGGCACGAGAGTACAAAATCGCTCGTAGAGAAGCACGTCTCTTTTTACTTTGTTGTTCGCAACGGAGAGCGAGACAACAGCCGCCCATAGAGCATCTCAACGCACGCTTGCCGGAGTCAACGGAACCTCGACAAACAGCGGACCCGATCGACTTCCTCCTGGAGGGAAATCGACACTACACGAAGGGTTCCTCGACATGACGGACGAGGAGGGAAACCCGGGAACGACGAGCTCCCGGAATAAACAAATTCCATGAAATTTCCCTCGGGAGGTTTCCGTTAGGAGTCGTTTTGTGGAGGCCGAGCAGGTCGTTCGGAGTCTGAGCCGTTAAGCTCGCGCCTGAATTGCACCGTTGTGCACTGTGTGAGGGAACTCATGGCGCGAGAAATGTTGCCTCGGGATGGCGGCAATCGGAGCGGGTTCCGAGATGGCCGACCCCTGGAAAACTCACAGAAAACGTGAGGCAACGCTATTTTGGAGCATCGACGGGCGACCGTGCTCAGAGAGTATTTTCTGGCTGGCTCGAATGATATCGGTTATAGAGAGAGTCGATACTAGGGATTAAAGGTAAAGCCCCTATCCCGCTAATGTCGTCAGTTCCCATCTGGGTGGAGATAATCTCTCTCGACTGTGGGTGCTAGGAATATCGGCTAGCTCGGATCCGGTCGAAAAAGTTCACAAATTCGTATCCAGACTCTGCCATTCCCCGACCGATCTGATTGCAAGAACTGATAACTGCGTTCGTGTGCGGAAGAGCCCGAGCTTCTTCTGCTCCTTCGACTCATTTCACTGCCGAGCATACAGGCTCAGAGGGAATGCAGTCTCCGAGGATGGGCAACGAAAGCTCCCATCGAGTGCTTACCCGCGGCCGGACGATCGTCCTCGGAGCCCTATAGGGGAAAGCACTGGAACCACACTCGCGAATTTCTGAAGCTGAGTGTTGTTGTGGAGGGTTGAAGAACTTTGACAGAGACCCCGCCTTGTCAACCGGATCAAGCAGTCAAAGAATCGGGAACGAGGTTGGCAGTCGGAACAGACTTGTTGCGTGAGCAGGAGGAGCGCATAGGACGACATGATGACGGAACAGAACAGCGAGAACATTCTTCAACTCTTGCTATGTCATCTCAAAGGCTGTCGAAGCACAAGTCTTGAAAATCAAGAGGAATCAGAACGTACCTCATCTGTTGTTGATGAATTCTCGCGATGTCATCGTAACGATGGTAATTGGCCCCGAACAGGAGGTGGTTCTCAAGCCATTCGATATGTATGGTGAGCTGGTTGCATGAGTCGACGTACGGAGATAGTTGTTCACGCAGCTGGGAAAATTGAATCTTTAATCCCGTGCTTTGGACGGACCCAAGTTTCAACAAGAAGCTCGTATCGAGTTTCGTGCGCCTGACGGTGTTGAAGCAAAGCTCGACCTCGTTTCTTTGTTTCCCCGCGAAGATCCAGTCCAAAGTATGGGTTCGGTCATATTCATATGGGAAGAAGGGATCACGAACACTTGTGATTCCTCCCTTCGGAGGAAAAACTTCAAGCTTTCAGCCATTGTTCCCGCTGATCCTGACTCTGCTATCGCTGCGCTTGCTCGATAATAGTCGACCATAGTGAGGAGGAGAGCACGCGATCGGCTGAACATTTGACCATAGGAGCGACTGCGTATTCATATTCCCTCTATCGAAACCCCTGAATCAGTGACCGTGAATATCCTCGTTTTGTCCCGCGGCGTGAGGAAGGGAAGTCGTCGTGAAAGATTCGGATCTGAAGCGACTGGTTCATTCGCTGGAAAAATGCTCAAGTCGGCCGGGAACTTGGTTTTCCCATCGGCGTGTTTCCACCTGTGTTGGAGCGACACCTCGAGACAAGGCAAAAAACTTTGTTTCTGTACCCTTGGCTCCTCAGTGACTTTTGCAATGGAAATTGAGACCGAGCTCAGAATGAACTTGTGCAAAAACTGCGAGAAAAGTCACTGCCAGCGAGATTCGAGGAAAGAGTTCGCGCAGACTAAGACTGAGCTAAAAATCCCACACATACATACCACTCTGGTCGGAATGTCCACGTCTATGAGAACTCCCAGATCCATTCCGTCCTGCACGTAGTACGCTGAGTGAGGTGCATTTACGGCTAACACGCTCTCCTTGCCGCCGCCTGGAGGAGCTCGAATCACGTAGCTGTGTACGTAAAGGAGGAATAAGCAGAAGGAGAACTCAGACAAGAGTGGCGCTTATTAGAGAGCACTGAACCGTGCTCCGCTCGCGAGACAATCATTCGAAACTTTGGTTAGACGACTCGAAGGGGTTCATTTCCCTCGCTCTTGCAGTTTACAGAGCCAGCAGCCACAAACAAGGGACTAATTGGTCCTTCGCTGCGAGGAAATCCGGCCAAATGAAACTTACGTATTCCAAGCAACAAAGCGTAAATGATTCCTTGGTACGGCTCCCATATCGGCGTAAAATAGCTTCATTAGGAGAGTCCGCGACGGCGGGGAGGAGAGGAAAGGGAAAGAAAACCAAATATCATTAGAGAGTCATTAGTCGCTCCGGAAAAAAATACTTCATTACGGCACCTCGAGCAACCAGCGTCGACCGACTCGAATCATAATCAACCACGGGGGTGAATATGTGCCGGGCACGAACCTGAACCCCTCCGATGCTCACCTTTAGACGGAGGTAATCTCGTTCGAAGTCGGTTTCCACAGTCCATGCTTGCTTATCTCTATCGTAGCAATTCGCTGTCGAAGCCGGCGAGGCGCTCAAGCCTGGAAACATCGAATGAGCGTATGTAAGAGAATATCAGCCTGATGGAGTGGCTGGACGGTCTGCATCTCGCTGAGGTCTCGAGATGACGGGGTCGGACGAGCACCGAGACCTTCTCAGAACATTCCTCTATCAAGAATAATCGGACGAAAAATCACACCAAGGATATAATCGACTCTGGAACGGCAATGATCGTCAGAGCAATCGTGTTGAACATTCCCTCACGAGCAGGTTCGTGTGTTAGATTCTCGAGTGTTGCTCGACGGCCAATGAATCAATTCGATCGATCAACTCAGGCCCACGCAGTCACGACCGGAGTTTGACGGTTTCAGCCACGTAGTTGCGAAGCGGGCGCACGAGATTTCGCGTGCAGAACAGCTCTCGAAGGGCCAGGCGAACATCGACGCCACGATGTATGATCTCGAGCAGAACCTATCAGAATTCTCATCAAGAAACATCTTCCGAGATGTTCTTCGGGCGTAGCAATCAGACACGATTCATCCGGCTCGGCATACCCTTCCACGTGTTCCTCACCCAATGTTCGAATCCCCACTTTGTGGCCCGGATAGGGACACGCTCATTCATGATCTCCGGAAGCTGCTCATTGTCGGAGTTCCACGGCTTCGAACTTCAAAAGTGCCGTCTCCGCTCAGAGAGAGGACGTGACTGTCGAATATGCACAAGCCTCCCCTGAGGCAATCTTCCGGTTCTTGAATCGACCTCAAGATGAATGAGAGTGGGGGATTGATTCAGTCGGGTTTTCTTCCCGGAAACGAAAACACCGCGATTCCGCAGTAGAATGTCCCCACAACGTGGGTTGCCGTCTCTCATGTCCACATCCTTCTCCAGAATGAAGAACGGTTTCTCCAGGATGAACAACATCGCGGACAGATTTAGAACCAGAAGATATTCTGAGGAATCAGATTAGTCGTCATTTGCTATCTCGAAGAACTTCCCCAGAACAATGTGAGTGTCCCTGACGTGATTCCCGGAATAATATACTCCAAACAGACCGAATCGCCGTTGACCCGGATGCCAAAGAACTGACCCCGATCGCCGTACCGGTTCCCTCGGTGATGAATTCATCGAGCTTCGGGCTCGTGATCTTTCGGGCTAGTGTTTAGGGCCAGGGTAGCTCCGCCATCGACCGTACCGCTCGAGGATGCCCAGTCTCGGTTTGTTCGTCTTCGTAATCAGTCGTTCTCGTGGGATCTCTCATGGAGCTTGCTCGGCCATGACGTGAAGAGTCAGCTACGGATCGGAACGTACACAACGATCAGCACTACCGAAACCACAGGATTTTCGAATGCGTCCCCGTCCCAACAACACGACGAAGGAAGAATGAAAATAGTCAGAGATGCGTCTTCGGACTCAATGCTGCATACTCTTTCTTCCACATCGGTGGTTTACTTTCAGAGCGTCAGAGGAGAGATCTCTGTCCGATGTTCTGTTCCGATTCTGTTCATCGTTCGTCGATATCAGCGGGGTTCTTTGAGTCTAGGAGCCAGCATCTCCTGCGCTATTTTCCATTGAAGTCTCTTCCTGCACTTGTGATATGCTCGCTGTTTGATGATTCTTGTTCCCGAGCCAACTAGTTTCTCGGTGTATCAGACCCGAATCCCTCTGCGGGCTCGGGAGAATAGATCCCAATTTGCATAGGACCTCCATCAAGTGTTTTTAAGGTTTTGTTCCGCCGGTTTGAGCTTTGCTTTGGAGGGAAACCGCGGACTCTTGCCTGCGTTTGTATAATGGAATCATGTGAGGCGAGATTGGCTCCTACAAAGCGGATAATCTCATTCTTGCTTCGGAACAACCGACGGAGCAACCATCGAGCGTCTGCGCCCCGGGGCTAAGACGAACCGCATTTCTCCAATGGAGAACACGGACCTTTCAGGGACATGATTCGATCTGCCGAGAACAACAATGCTAGTAGAGATTATGCTTGAGTGCAAGAACTGATTGCATCGGTCGCTGACGGAGAAGATCCCTGAATGGAAGTGGACAGCTTCTCGCAGTAGGCGCAGGCTTGATAACGAAGGCCAGACTCCGTAGACGATCTGTGCCTAAAAGGTTTCGCTGTGTTCCCGCGTCCTCCCGCTCTGCGAGATCATTCGGGCGGATGTTCGCGTCGTTTTCAGTGGTCTCTCTGCAAGTGTACACTGCGCTAAGAATATGTTCGTTGATTCAGCTCGACAGGTTTTCCTCAGCATTCGTGCTCGTCGGCTCGAGAGACGTTGCGAATACACCATTCGTTCGCGTGTTTAGTTTCGCCACAATGCACTCCGCTCCAGGTGATTGATATTCCTTGCCTGACTGGCATCGACGCCGCCATACACAGATGCCACAATACGTGCACAGTTGACTCGGTTAGCATTGTGTGCACCGCCCCGGCTGAACGCAGTAAATCTGCGGGGATCGGAAGTCCGTCGACGGTTCAGCCAATAGCCGATCGCATTCCTGTCCCAGCTGTGGCCCTGGACGACAATGGAGCAAGATGGATCGCAATGGAGGAGCCTCCGTCGGTTATTAGTGTACGTTACACATTGCCGGAACGAGGCACGGATTCGACGAGGCACGCGACAAGAGCAACAGCGATCGACAGACTGCTTACGCTTTCGCAAAAGAGGAACTCCGGAATCCGCCCGCATTCCCGCACTCGTAGGCGTGAGACCGTGGGCCCGTTCATCTCGTTATTCTCGAAGAAGGATTCGAGTCGCCGTAGAGACGCTTCGAACCTTGGATGTTCGTTCCCGGGGAAACGAATGAAAGATTCTTTCGCCGTCTTCACCTATTCGACACTTGAATAGGTTCCGAACCTTGACAGATAGCGACACAAACAGAAAGCGGTCGTCACCCTGTTCTCAGCTTGACAGGCAGCACTAGCTGACTCGCCACCGCACTCAGAGTCGTTTCCAGAGGCTTGGCAAGTAAAACTGGCGCTGAATCGAAGACGCTCTAGATCGGATCGGTCGCATGAGAATCCCGTTTCCAGGTGGTGGTCGTAATGGTGGCGTGACATGCGATAAATTGACACGACAACATCACTGAAGCGCCGACAGAATATTCTCTCCGTCGTTCTTGTGGACGCGTTCCACAAGCATTCTTCCACGGTGTGAACAAAACCTCTGAGGCGGATCGCTCACCTTGCTGTGTATTGACATTGCCTTGTATCGGTACTTTGGCTTCAGAGATGACATTCGCCGACACCATTTGCAGATGGACATGCAGCGAGCCCGCGCGATGTGACATCAACTCCCTAATCGAGGACACTCCCTGAGGGAAAGGAATATTTGACATCAGCTCCATTGTGCTCTTGTGCCCGTGACTCGCAAATACAACAGCGCCGGCCCACCTTGAGATGAAATCCTCGAATTCTTCCAGAGAGGTCGGAAATCTGATCCAGAAGTCCTGATTCTACTTTTTGAGTGCCATCGCCGAGCACAAGTCGATACTGCACCCGACACGGATGATCGAAACCTGTGGACAGATTGGGCACGCTCGTTAGCTCCATGCAAAGACTAGTTGGAGTTGATTCCTAAGCGACGGCGGTGAAAGCGAATCCATCGGGTGAGCGTATCACAATCTCGACGTCGAAGTGGCGTGTTAGTGTTTTTTTTCCGTCACGGGGGTCGAAACCGCCGCCCAAGGGCATCGTGGGTCTTCATCCAAACTCCAAAGCTAGTCAATCTCTGTCCCTTGGAGGGATCCTGGGATGGAACTGAGCTCCAGGACGGTATCTTTTGGAAGAAGTTTCCACAGGCGGAAACAGGGCATCGAATTGGGCCGGCGTGTGAGAAACTCTCAGGAACTCCCGATTCGATCAGAGCTGCGGCTGTTCTCCTCGATTGCTGCTCCGAGCGCTGTGCGGCGTTGAGGCGAAGTCCGTAATCACCACCGATGCCTCTGTTGTGGTATCGGTTGGATATGAGGCCCGTTCATAAATCATTTATCGCTGAATTCGGCAGTAGCTCGATGGGCAGAGTGTGTCTGGCGAGCGTAGTTTTTGCCAGAGCCCGCGGTCAGCGGCGGCCGATTCAGTTGGTTATCCGCAGCTCCGCTGGGCCTAACGCAATCGCAAGTCTCCGACTGTGTAGTTCTCTGCGGCAATATTCTCCTTCTTCCTCCACTCAGTCTCGCGGCTGTGGAGCATCTCTCGCAAGCGTCCGGAACCATCTGTTTGATTACGTTTCTCGGCCGACTGGGAAGTCTGCTCACCCCGACAGCAGCGTCCCCCTCCTGCCAGTCGTTGCATTTGCTGTTCGCAGGGTCGGGATCTCTATTTGCTGCCGAAGGTGGAAATCCCACAGGGTTTTCTTTCTCAGATCTATTTGCCCTCCGACGATTGGTACGCTGGAACTGGGTGACACAATCGAATTCCGCTTCCCCCACGATCAGCTTCGCTGCTCTGCTCGGACGAACCGACAAGGGCGACTGCTCAGCACTAGTATCTTACGCACCTGTGAGACGATTAAGTAGTACTTTTGGTGCTCTGGGGTTCTCGTTGTCCGAAGGGCTCCCGAAAGGGAGCACTGCAACGTTCCACTCGAAACCCCCAAACGACAGGTACGGAGATTCTATGCTGGAACAGAAACGAAACGTAAGAGGATCCACTGCTTGCACCACGTCCCGCACTCCGCCGCGAGGTGGACAGGAGTTTCGACGCCGCGCCAGAACCCGATCGAAGTTCTCAGCGCGCTACTCACGCGACTGAGTGTTGGGCGGCCGTCGAATATCGCCGGGCTTCCTCGTAGCCCACGCCCAAAGGGTTTCCCAGGAAATGAGACGGTATCTGGAAAGTGACCACTGCTAATTATCGCGACCGGAGTTGTGGTGAGTCGGCTGTCGACTCGACAGACGAGCCGATGGCAGCCATGAATCGATCGGTACGTCGATCGGTTTCTGAACCACTGGTGACGAACGGATACGTCGAGTAATGACACAACCCGCTGGATTCCTCCGACGGAGTCCTCCATTGATGATTTCCCTCTGGCGCCCACGCGGACACCATCAGAATGTCGATCCCGGAGATCAATAACGGAATATTCCCTCGAAGAATATTCATGACGCGAACGGCGGTATTGATAATCCTATTTCAATCGAAAACGACTCTCATGAGGGGTGCCTAGCTCCATTCAATCTTCCTCCTCTTTCGCGGGACCCACCATCGAGTCGATCGGCCGCATGTCGATGTCGGGAAACGAGCAAGGGCCGTCCGACCATTCGCGTTGAGCGAAATTCGCGTCTCCTTTGTGAACTGCCTCCGTCGGAACTCAGTTTCAGAATTTCTCGTCTGTTTTGATAAAAAGCGTTCGTTGCAAATACTCGAGCTCGGTCTCGACGAGTGGGCAAGCTGTCGTCAACTTTCGCGACTGTTGCTGAATAGACGGGGAGGGGGAGCATTCATCGCAGCTCAGATAGGCAACCGACTTCACTCGAGAGCTTCGCTCGACGAAAGTCGGCCCGAAAACGTCTCCCGGACAAAAGCTTTCGCTCGTTCGTCTCGTAAAGGTCTCAGAGCCTCTCGAGGAGCGCACGAAAACGGAATGAGTTCGAGGAGCCGGGCGCGCTTGTTCCGATTCGCAAGCATAAGCCAGCGCGCGCTCATATCGCCATCGAACGCGGGCTAGAACCCGGCGTTCCGATGTTCAGGAAGACCAGCGCAACAATCGACCCAGGGGACAGCCTCCGGCCTCTAGGTTATTCTCCAAGGTCCACCAGAAGATCCTGTCATCCTCGAAACGTGCTTCGCCGAGTCCGTCGATAGAAGGAAAAACACCGGAAGGTTCGCGGGATCAATGGAAAAAGCTCCTGGTCCTCGTTTTCGGGGGCCCCGACCCCGAGACGTTCTACGAGCATCCTCGGATCAGAATCATTGCCACCCTCCGCTTGTCCTCGGCAGAAATCGCACGTTTGTCTGTTCCAGGCTCTGAAAAGTCGGCGAGCACCACTCCAACGCTCAAGCCGGTGCCAGGTAATTAGCGACGAGGATCCGGGCATTCGGGGATCTAGCGGCGAATCTTTCCCTCGTCGGAATCCCAGGACGCGCAGTTGCTTTGCCCGATTTTCACGCTCAATGGCGATCCAAAAGCACCAGTTCCGCGAGAGCTGGACCCCCGAGTGGCTGTGCGCGCCGCAGCGTTCATGGGGTTTTGATGAGCGATCCCCGAAAACCCTCTGATGCTAGCTGCGGACGGTTATCCACCGGAAGGAGGGAGGGAAGGAAGCGGCCAGGGAATTTCTATACTGGGTTCCCGAGCTCGAGCCCTCCACTGCCCGACTCACTATCAGTAACAAGAGGAAGCTCCCACCGAACGCCTTGAATCGCTATTGCGAAGCGGCAGCCGCGGCAAGAGCAGAAGCAGAATCAGCAGAAGCCAAGCAAGACCGCCGGCTCGGAAGTTACTTCCAAGAAACCTTTGAAGCACGAACGGGGGATTCTCTTGAGCAGACACGAACTAGTTTTTCTGAGCAGGAACGAGTTCGGCTCGTCGCTGAGATCCAGGACAGAGTTACTCACCTTGATGTCGGCGTCGAACATCGTGGACACGTTTGCCATGGAGAGCTCGACGAGGAATTCGCCCGTTTCGTCGGCGAACCTGGAGAACGGAGAGATATTTCACGGATCGCTGAGTAAAGCGAGCTTCATAACTCTCCTGATATCGGTCGGAGTCACAATCCCCCGCCAGACCCAATTAACCAGTTAGCGAGGGGCGAACCAGGCACCAACCAACTGGTAGCAGGGAGTTTCTTTCCGAGTTCGGTTCCCGCCCCCTCCGAGCTCTCACCATGGCTCCGAACATCGTGTCCGAGTCCCTGCCCTTCGGATTTATCTTGATTTACGGTTGCTAAGGTGAACCGAAAGCCGTACGGACGTACGTACCTTCTCGATGCCAGTTCCGCCAGCGGGAGCCATTTCGCAGCTCCGTGGGCTGGCGAGTCCACAGTAAAAGCTATCTGCTTCTCGGATAGTGATTCGTTCCGAGAGAAATGCTCGCGGTTCAGGAGCGTTAGCGTGAAGTCGACGCAGCATCTGGAAAAAACGCTCTTTGAAGTCGGAGTGCTGCGAGGGCCCTGAGATACATGATCCGATCCTTCATCGGACAAGGAGAGGCTCAAACTCCTCCGGAACCAGGTATCCGACCAGTTTGGCTCCTCCGCTGAGGCCCGTTGTTTCAAATCCGAAACCGTCGACCTCACCTTCCTCGATCGCGACCGAGCCGCGCGGGACGAGATGCTCAACGTTTCCGGGATTTGAAACAATTTGCCCACGTCACGGTTGAGCCCTGTAGCCGAACACGCCTATAGTCACGCTCTCACGTACGAGTCGAGAAGCAGCAGTAGCGTGGAAGTCTTCCGAGCGCACACTTGACATTGAGCGACCTATACAAGTTTTTCCCGGACCCTAGCCGGGGCCCTGCCCAGGGGCGGGAGAGAGCGGATTCGCTTGATGAAGCGGTCGGCTTGAAATTGCGCCTCGGGGATTGTCGTCACGAAGTAAACGACCAGCGCCGCAAAGCGCAAGAAGCAGCGTGTTCTTCCTTTAGGTCCAAGTACGACTTCTCCCAGTTCGTCCCAATCTCGCCGCGCCCGAAGTGAATTCCATCGGTGCTGCTGAACCGAGCCCCTCGTTCTGCGTGCCCTCTCCCCCCTCCCCGATGATGCTACAGATGGCGTCCAGGGGACACATGAATCCACATCAACGTTGCTCAGCCTTGCCCCTCCCCCACCGTTGATTTGAAGCGGTGAACTTCCCAGAGAAGACCTCGATATGTTCGATGTCGGAGTATCGGAACTCTTGACACCGATTCCGGAATTTTATCCCAAAAGAGCAGTTCGCGTACGGTTGAAAAGAGTCGCGCGTTGTGAAGCTCATCGCCCGGGGCGCGTGGAAATTGAACATGTTCCGGATGTCATCGTTCTTCTGCGTCGCTCGTCTCCTTGAAACAACACACAACGTGTAGGAGCCTCAAGTTCCCGGACGGGCCCTGCACTCGGCTCGCATTATCATTGATGTACATATTCTATTATTTCTTGCTGTCTTCCCGAACAGCAGGGTCACCGCCAGCGTCCGCGACGTCAGGCCCAGAAGCTGCTGCAGGATGGAAGGCTACCTGTCGTCTGCAGAAAATGTCTTCTCGGCCGAGGAGAAACGATCTCCGCAGAGAAGACAGCTCAGGTACGGCGACGTCGCAACGGATCCTCGGAGCTAACCTCAAGCAATTTTCAGGACAATTCGCTGCGGCGCTCGGGACGCAAATGGAGCCAAAAACAGAAGGGAATGCAGTGGAATAAGGGAGGCAATGGCAGGAAAGTGGTTGCGGATGCAGATTTCGCCTCGGGAAGAGAATTCCGACGCGACGTTGCAGCTCAGCGGCAAAACGGAACGAGCAGAGGTTCGAGGACTCAGAGGAGTGATCAGGAACAGAAGCTCCCAGGAACCTAGGAACACAACAGTTCTTCTACTCGATTGGATCGAAGGCTCCTTACCTCGACCCCGGAGCGGGGTTTCGAATGATCAGGAAAACTCCGAGTGTTTTTTCGGTCCTTAAGAACGACAGTGCCCACCGATGGTATCTGGAGTGGAAAATCGCCATTACATACCTGTGACTGGTATTGCGTAATAAGTGAAAATCGCCACAGCTTAATTCAATCTCGTCGGTAGGAAATCTCGCTCCTGACGTGGGCGAGCTCGCATCGTTCATCCGCGGGACGGTTCTTCGCTGGACGAGATTCACGTTCTCGAGTCTCGTGCATCGATTATGTCCTCCGTCGTTAAAAGGGGGGGGGGACTGGGGGTCAAATGTTGTTCAGGGGACAAAGACGAGTATGTCGTATAATCAGACTGATGACTTGGAACAACTCTCTCATAAACGAGCGTCCTCGCTACTAACCCGTGGGCGAAGTCCTTGGTGACGGCATCCCTGTGTAAATCACGCGTCACCGTTCTAGTCACGATGAACGTGAATATTCCTAGAACGGAGGCGAAAACGCATTTTGACTAACTCTCTCGCGAGTTGGCTCGGCCGCCATCGATTCCCCGCCTCCGAACTCACCAGTGTTAGACCTATCGTTGAGTCTCGTAAACCTGTAGAGCAATGCCATAGTGTTGCGTGGTCTAGTAGTGCTTGTTGATGTCTAATGTTCTGTGCTGGGAGGAAGACTTCGGTAAAACGCTGTCAAATGATCCGAGGGCCTGACTCCTTGATGTCATGACAACGGACTCAGCTTGAGTGAGTGCACATCTGAAACAGCTCTAAGCCGTTCTTCTGCATGACTGCGATTTGTCTTGTTGGGAATTTAAGCCTGATTAGCTCAGTGCCACATTCTCGGAGAAGGTTCCAACCTCCTTTCACGCCGCTTTGTTCGAACTCCTCTCCATGATGCGTGTGGTCTAACGAAGACTGCTGCTCCCCATGGATCGATGAGTCAGGGAGGCGCAAAGTTCCATGGCTGCGGTGTGTTCCGATGATCTCGTCTATAGGAGTTTCGAAAGTGGAAGGAGTACGGCGATAAGATTCAACGATGAGCTTCGCACCGATTAGACTTCGTTGTCAGTGTTCGGCTCTTCAAGATAGGCTTTGAGTCGTTCCAGTTAGAGATTGTGTCAGTTCATTGTGTCAACACCAGCCCCGGCAGGGAGGCGGACGGGCAGGTGGTCACAGGCAGGCGGGCAGGCTGGCTGGCGAATGGGTCGGCTGGTCGGTTCGCTGACGGCGGCGCAGACAGCGGGCTGGCGCGTGGGCGGTCGAGCAGCAGAGTTCGCAGCTGCTGTCTTCGTCGTTACGGCCCTAAGCTTATTTCTCGATGCACTGCGGTCGACAAACACCATCTGCAACAACAACTCAAGTAAACAATACTGGAAACATTGTCAGAAATGTGGACTGGCAGCTTGCGTGAACCCCAGCGTGTCACAATCTGAGTGACGTGTTACAGATAACGCCGCAGCAAAGTGGATTACTGTCCGAGCGGACACCGGGCAAGACTCCACCCGAGTGCTCTTGTTGCCAGGAAAATCAAGTTCCCAAGTTCCGATATGATCGATGGTTTCCGAATCGAGATGCGGCGGCCAGCGTGACGTGATCGGATTCCATCTCGAGGAAGCAGCCGGAAGGACAGCCACTCGGACCATGTCTCGGCGAATCCCGATCTCGGTCCTCGCACGAGATCTCTGTGTGAGGCCGTCTAATCCTGCCTCCCGGACTCGAATTCCAGCTCTGAGCGTGATCGCCGCTTTCGGACACATCGACCGATTCCCAGGAAGCCCACTTTCGAGCGAACGGAGATCACAATCACCCTCGATTTGCGCCTCCTCCCGATGCGTTCGCTCGTGGCGACACCTTCTGTGGGACGTTGAGCTCAAAGAATCCTTTCTTACGTCCGTCGTAAAGTGCCGCTCGGAGCGCTTTCACGGCACGGAGTCCCTGCTCCTCTCGGAAAGCTCCTTCAGGCACCAGAGGCAGATTAATGCAGAGAGGCTTTAGTGGTCGAAGAGGGGGAGCGATGCTCGTTACCCTTATTGTGGATTCTCGATCCCCGTGGACGAGTTCAACGGCTGAAACAGCAGAGTTTCCCATCTAATGGCTCGGCTACATACGTGGTACTTCGACCGCGTCGAACCTGCAAGGACCATTGGTTCGGATCGCCAAGACAATATCCAACGAGTTGGTGCCATGCGGACGTTAGATTTTGGGAACGGGTTCGGAATGACCGTCCATGCGGTGGCCCCGAGCCGACTAATTCATCTGCTCGATGAGCGGCCCAAACAATCTGACGAATGCACCGGAATACGCAGACCGGCAACATTGTTTCCAATCGGAGGATGTCCGAGGGTCAAGACCCTTGGGGAAGCCCTTCCAGAAAAGTGGGAGCTCCAGCTAACGAGAATGTTGGAGTTCCAGGAGTCGCAGACACGGATAGCTGAACGATTCCCGAACCGACGGCAGCAGCGACGGTTCCCCAGTGGACGATGTCGGTGAGACTCGTCTCGGAGGGCGAGATGTTCCAGTATCACGGCCGGCGGTGAGTATTGCCTGAGGATGGCCGACCCAAACAATGCCGCAGATTAATAGAGGAAACATACGTCTCCATTAACGGTTGACGTCTCTTCGGTGCGGTGTTTCCTGCTCACGGCCTAATGTAAACAAAAACTCTCCGAGCCCATCACACAACAACTCTGGGTAGGCCGCCCAGGTGGCTGGCTGGCTATGCACCGAGAACAGCGTCGCTATCAGTGACCCGAGAGAGAACTATTAAGACAGCAAGACCCCACGTCCTTCCGCTCCAGGCAGAGCTACCGACGGAAGATTAGAGGGGCAGGGACCACCTTCGCGACAGCTCTTGGCAAGCTCGAGTGTCGCAAGTTTTTCCTTAGAACTCATCTGAGGAAAAACTATCCAAGGATCGCATGCAGCGTTCCGAACGACTTCCCGCGAAGCGGTCCCCGACGTGGGAATGGTGAGCTCGGGTTCTGGAGTAGGACACTCGTCATCCCCGCGGCAGACCTAATTCGAGTGCTCCCGAGCTCAGCACGTGTAATTGGGACTTTTACTCTGAGCATCAGGACTACCTAATTGGCTTAAAAAAACGCCGCTACTCTCGATATAGCTCACATGCTTTTGTTCTCACGCATTCCGGGGAGGGTCAAGATACCTGGCTGGACCTCCATCCATCACGGCGCGCTCAGCCCGGCGTGGAGACTATGGGCGCAGGTTGTCAAAAACTATACAGTCCCGGCCAGAGTTTTAACCTTGGGCCGAGTGAGCACGGCTTGCGAGCGCTCCGAGTCCAGCATTAAATTTTTCCGCAGCGCCTCGAAGTGCGCGGCTCGTATGCGACGCTGAATAAACTTGGGTTCGTCCACCCTGAGGAGAAGTGACGACACCGTATCGAGAAGCCGGATGGATGAAATTTGAGGTTGCGCACCAGATTGAAAGAAATTCCCGCACCCAGATCGCTTACTCCCCTTACGGCGGCGTTGAGGAGTGGGGTTTTCGCCCTTCAGATGATTGCTTCACAGCTCTGACCCCGCTATGTGCTGACACATGATCATCATTTTCGAAGTTATTTGAGGCGCTCATGTAACGAGATGAGAATTCCATGAGCGGAGTGATTTTCCAACAACCGACACTGTGAATTTATAACTCGTAATCGGAGGGGTGCTTCCGATCGAACGCGGGCTCTAGTGGAGTCCCATGTCGATTCGCGGCGCATTCGAATCACGCAACGAGACCGCTGCTCGGATCAATACAGCGGCTGCAGCACGCCTACCAAACTGAATACAAACTCAGAAATCACTTGGAAGGGACGAGTGCTGCCCGACTCCTAGAGAATGTAACGAGCACATGACAAATACCAAGCGAGTATAAATCATTCCAAATGCTTCCACTGTATAACCGAGCCGCTCCGAGCTCAATTGATTCGCATGATTGATGAACTTCGCGTATGGTGTTCTAGATTACGGAGGCATTTCAGCCATTTGGAGCAAAACCGAACCAGTAACTTATCGACTGATGACGCTCACTCAATATTCGCTGGTTAGTGGCTGACACGAGGCGGCAGGACGATCCACAGTTGCGCCCGGCCGCTGTAAACATTTTCGCTCGGCAACGCTGAGGACACGCGTTCTCTGTTTTTCGACATAGTCCCTCGAAAAATGGGAGAGAATGCGGAGGTAAGTGACACATCGGGCCTGGTCCGTGTCTGCTCGTGTCAAAAAGTAAGTGATCGCCGCTCTGAACGTGAGGGAGGGTGCGGGAAACTGGGACAAACTCGTCACGTTGCCACAAACACCACGGTGAGATAACAGGCTCCTGGCTGAACTCCACTACATACACCAGTCTTGACCAGACCGAATTCTCCCCGGCGCGGCACCCCGTGTTTGCAAGCGACTTTATTGAGAGTCGAATGATTTTTCTCTGTTTCGAAATCATGGATCCCTCGGGAGAAGAAGCAACACCGAGCGCAACGAGGAGTTGAGGCCAGATTCGTGGTGCGGAGCTAGCGCTGTTGCGAAAGTAGCGTTCGCCCGGCTCGCAGAAGGAACCCAAAACGGGAGCCCGCTGGGGATGCTTTCCGAGATCTGCCCCCTCCCCTCGATTCGCGGATTGGATAACGGAGAACCTGTCCCACACAGCTTCCAAGCATCAGAGATGAGTTTGACGCCCGGATAACCTCATCGTCTCTCGGTCAGCGCCGACACCGAACACAGGTCTGGACAGGTGTACTGCGTGCATACCCAGCGAGAGCGGAGAATTATTCAGAAACTCATGAATCCTCATTCCTACATTCAAGGACATCTCGGGTCCTCTGCCTTATTCCCAAAATTATTCACCCTGTTCAACGACTTGAGGATCACAGGTTTCGGTGGTTCGTCGGTTTCTTCGCATGCGTTTCCGTGAGACCTGTGTCGGAGAGGAGAAAACGAGACGAGTTGAGGTTTCTATAGAGCCCGGATCCTGCGCCATCGAGGATGCGTTGACGTCAGTGCAACGCGGGTCAACGACCATCCAAAAGCAATGCTTACCCTTGTGTCTCCCGCAATGAGCGTTGAAGATCGGATTTGATTGAAACAGTAGCACTCGGAACCGTGTCGCAAAAACCCATTATATCGCGATGACATGGCCAGACCTCTGAGGGTTCGAAGCGGTTTAAAGATGCGGGCGTTTGGTAAGAGCAGCAGACAGAGCGGATCTCAGTGGGATCGTCGAAGAATACCGAACGAACGACCGACCGACGTTACTGGCTGCCTTTTCTGCCTGGGTAGAGATAGCGAGTCTCTGCCGTCCGAGGCAGCGTCGAACCGACAGACCAAAAGAGATGAGAACAGCGCCAGAAGCAGAGGAGGAAGATGCCACTGTTTCGATATCGACTGCCTGTCGTGCAGCCAGGGTGGGGGCCAGGTCGGGGGTCGCAGAGCAGGGTTCTTCGGCCGGTTTTCGTCGAGCCGTCTCGGAGTGCCTGTGCTCTCGGCGCCGAAACAGCCTTCTATCCATTTCTCGACGATGCCAACGTTGCCGCTTCTTATTGGACAGGAACGCGGTGACTGCTGTACTTCCTTCCACTCACGAGGCCGCAGGTGTTGCGCGTTCATTCTCAGCGGGTCGTGGCCGCAGTCGGAACCGATCGAGGGAAGCTCCACGATTTCTCTCCTTCCTTCATATTCGAACAGGAAGCCGGATGAATAACTCGCACCGCTCGGTTGGCTGGTCGGCGTGCGTCTACGCTCCCAGGCTTTGCGAGCCTGCTACCTCCTTCCCGAAGCCGTCCCCATCCCGAAATCCCGCGTCCACGAATTTCGCTCCGTCAACGAGGAAGCGCTTGCCCACGTCTAGCTCATCGACCACGCCGAGGTATCTGAGTGATCTACATTACCTGGAGCGAGGAGCTCAGTGTCCGTCATTGGAGCCCGGGTATGGCTTTACCTCGGACAGCTGCGTTAGCTGTGCGACTTTGCCACAGTGTTTGGTGGAGCTGGCACCGTATGCGTATGAAACGGCGTCATACGCGATGTTGCAGGTTTCGGCCGGAAAGGTATATCAAGGCAGGGCGTACGTGGAGAAACGGGAGGGGTAAAGTATGCAAGACGACGGCGGAAGCAGTTCGCGAACCTCACGACGCTTTGGTTCTCAGCTGACGACCCCTCCGCTCGCCTGGTGGAGGATTTCGTTCCTCCCTCGTTTGCGCACAGCACCTACTGCCAGTACTACTTGATGGCAGACGAGAAGACTGCATAGCATTAAAACGGCCGCCACAGGAGCAGCAAATCACCAATGCATGGAAACAGGCAGCGTAAAGCCTTACCGCGCGCGGCTAGGACACAAACAAATTGCTCCGCCTCGACGCTGTCTCGGATAACGCAGGGCCCGTCGTTATACCGGGGCATGAGGGAGGGGGTGGGGGCAACAGCAGCGGCCCTTACCGACGCATCATGGCACGAACGCCTCAGCGGCAGTGCGAACCGCGTGCATTTGACCTCAGTTTTTGCGATTACGCAATCAACGTTTATTTGGGTTTGCAGCCACCGGGCAAACGGCACGATCTTATTTTTTCTCGAGAACTTGACCACGGGACTGAGCCCGCGGAGCAGGACTGGAGACGCCCGACACGGGTCTTGAGTTCGTATTTGATCTAGAGAGTTCCATTGACGTTGTCCCCGCCCCCACTTCGCCTACCTCGTTTGTTGGTCAACATTCGGGAGACATGTTGATTTTGGGAATTGAGTTCGCCCAAGCTCCGTGAGCGTTTTCTCCTGACCGGGTCAAGGGGAACACCATCATCCCATGGAATTGCGCCGCTCAAGTATTCATGAATAACTCGATTGGCTTCGCTCACCGAATTCCAGGTCTGACTCACGGGAGCGTTCCCGACAGCATGGAGCCGGCGTTCGAGGTCTCCGGGGTTTTTGTCCCAGGGGTACGTGGACTGCCACGCATCACAAGGTTTGGGGCTTTGACGAGACCAAGCCAGAGCACTAAATGTCCGAGGAATTCATCGCCGGACGGTCAAGCGCACTCCGCGAGCCCCATATTAAGATCCAGAAAGTCATCTCTGGAGTCCACCCGAGCGCGACATCATCAATCATTCAGGAGCAGCTCGTGAGACCTGTCCGCGGTGTGCGGGGTAAGAGGGCGGGGTGGGGGCACATATTTCTCCAGCGAAGAGGTGCGGAACCGCCTCTATCGGATTCCGACGAGGTTTCCCCCCACCGATATTCAACAGCTTCGGCAATTGCCTGAACGAGGCACAAGCAGGCCCGTCGATCCGCGCCCGTCTGAGAAAACGGCTTCGGTCTGCGACTGGCGAGAGAGGCATGATGTTGCGAAAACGTGCCCCGACGTGCCTGATGAGGTTCCGAACACACGTCAAAAAGCTCGCGCTCCCCTCCTGCTGTCCGTTTGTCGCCATACTGGGCATTCGCCCTTTTTTTCGGTTAACGCTGGTAGTTTGAATAATTCAGCAGCGAGTCGCCCTCAGCCAAACAGTCAAAAAACCACCGCCCTCGCGGCTCAGGTCACGCCAGTGCTTCTTTTTAAATAGCTCTTGGACGAGTCTGCGAGGAGACAGGGCTGGGCAGAGCACGTAAGCATGTTCCGTTGCCAATGCGACGCGACCTAATAGAGCACGAGAGAAGACGGCGATGACGAGCGTGTGCGAACGGATCGCTAAAACAATCCCGTCAGAGCGGTCATTGGTCGGATCAGCTTCCGCGCGGAGCTGAAGCCGAGTATCGATTCGAAAGTTGAGCTCTGACGGACCGAGTCCCCGTTTCGTCGTGAGTCCGCTCTCGAGTTCCGATTCTCCTCACAATCTCGAGACGCTTCGATCCCGCACCGCGCCGGAAACTGGAAAGCTCCAGCAGTAGTGGGCATCGCGTGCCTAGGAGCTGGAAATACCTGTATCCAGCCTCTGATGACCTGTACATGGCAGCACGATCGATCCCGTCGGCATGAACCGCTCGGACTCCGAAATCAGATGCGAAATCCTTGCCCCCCATCCGATAATGAGCGGGAACTCTCATAGTGACCACACGGACTTTCTCTGCAGTGACTTCCCAGCCACCGCGCGTCCGAGCAGGTTGTCAAAAGAGCGGAACGAAGAGATCCGCAAATAGTTTCAAGCCGACCTCCTTCGTCCCGATCCCAGCAATGAACGTGGCTGAAATCCGCGATAAGACCGTGCTTCTTATCGGGGGCCTCAGTGAACTCTGTCACTGGTCTGCACAACTTCAAAGCAGCTATCTCTCTAGCTGTCGGCCGGCTTGATGGATTAGTGTTCAGAGCCGCGGACGAAGCTTCCTCAAGTTCCAAATCATATGATGACTCTCTTGCCTGAGCTCTTGAGTCTCTTGCAGGAGCCGCTTGTCATGGAAAAAGGCGTTATTATGGAGATCATCGTTCTCAAGGTCGACTTCGCTTTTCGCCGATTCCTGGCAGAGCTTCGACGTTCTCCCTGAATGGGTTCTGTTTCTTACTGCGCGATGAATTGCGCAGAGTTCTCCAGCCAGCAGCGAAGAACTCTGCGAAGTCCCGCATCGGACCCACTAATGCTCGCGAGCATTAGCGGGTCGCACCGCATCAGGGCTGGGACCCGAGTACCATCCGCTGCATATGCGAGTGTGCTTCAAGATACTCTCCTAAATATCGGAATGTGCTTGACAGAACGGCATTAGGTTTCAGCGGAATCCGGAGGAATTCGCTCCCGCGAAATTCAGCTTCCCCTCGCCCCCCGGGTTCTTCGAGTCGGATTCTCTCTGTTTATCCCCCCCCCTCTCTCTCTCTCTCTCTCTTCGTCTCTCCGCCCCCTCTATTTCTCTCTCAGAGATTCTCGGTGGATACGAGAAGTTGGACGGGCAATAACTCTCTTACGGGTGGTTTTCTGAGTTGTCAGAGGTAGACGTTCGTTCCCCGGATGTCGTTTTTCATCGACGTCACGGATAATGTCATGACAACAATTCACTCCAGTTGGGCTAACTCAGAGCGGGAACGAGGATTCAAACTCAAGTTATTCCCGGAGAGCTTCCGACTCCACACGATCGCTTTCGACAAGAACGTCTCGTGAGAACAAAGCCTCCCCCGCCCCTCTCGGGGAAGCTCAGATGATTGTGCGGAACCGTTGGTCCGATGGTTAGGCTCCTTGTAGGAGTGGAAACTCGCTGCGGCGACAGAAATGGCTGCGACGCAAGCAGCGAAACAATAAGTCCTGTCGCTCTTCTGCGACTGGAAGGCGAGAAGCAAACACCGTTCCCTGTTTGACGACGACTATGAAGAATAGTAGGTACTCCTCGATCGAGCTCGGAGAGTAACTGGCTGGTGGCTGACAGACTACTCCAGCGCATAAACAACGGAGCTCTCCTCGATATTGCTCCGTCATAGGCATGAGGACGACGTCGACGCAGACAAATAGTGAACGTCGAACGCGGCGGCACTACAGATCGTTGTTTGACCAGGTGATTATTCGGGCAGCCTACGCTCCTGGCGGGCAGGCCCAACTTGAACTCAGGCTCAGCACGGCAGGGGAGCAGGACGAATGGTTCGACGCAGCCGTTTTTTGTTTCGTCTCGAACGCTGGCGGACGAAAGTCCGGAGCGCGGACCCTCGGGGCTTCGGACGGGAGGAAACGTTTGCAGGAAGAATTCGACTCCGTCAGGATCGCACCGTCACGCGAAGTACTGGCGAGTTAGGAAAAATAGAGGGGAGGCTTCTGATGATCTTTTGTGGTTTTCAAAGCCTATATAGACTACGATGCCGTGCTACTCGAGGGGAGTTTTGTTGTTATCGGTATTGGCTCAGAGAACGATCTCCTCAATCCACCGGCCACGGGATTTTCTGCTCCCCACGAATCTGGCGCGGACTGGCTCCGAGCTGCCGGACAAATTCTACAAGATCGTTGCCAACTGTTACATGGGGAGGAGAGGAGCGAGCCCCTCGAGTAACCCCTGAACATGCCGCTCGTTCAATATAATTCAAACGAATCACGATCACCGCCCAGCTGGGAGCTGCGCGGTTCACCGCAGTCTAGAACAGGAAGAGCCGAAACTCGAGAGTCACGGTCCCGCTGCTGGAACCCAGCTAAAGCCAAGGCAAATGGAGCCAGAGCTGTGAGTTGATTTATGAGGGAATCTGCTAAGCCGTCTCTGTTTCTCTGCTCGCTGATACCTCGCTGCGGTACCGCCTGATGGTGCTGAGCTGCGATAAAGCAATCGCGTCGTGGACATGAGCTCCTTCTCAGTTGAGACTCTAGCATTCCTCGAGTCTAAGAATTTCGACTCGGGTCCGCAATCTATGCTCAAAGGTTTGAAGCTCGATACGCGACTGGCTACCAGAGCTCAGTTTCGCGTGAAAAAATAACCGGGCCATGATTGAAGTCCCGCTATTTATTTAGTCGCCTTCAGGAACACACGATCTCTCTCTCTCCCCTCCGGCCTGACGGGGGAAAAGGCCCGATACGCAGCCACTCCGCTGCGAGGTTTTCCGGCGGAAATCGGGGAACACTTTCCTCTTCACCTCAAGTCCCGCACCCTTTCTGTGTACGGCAGCAGATTTCGAAACGGATGACACTCAGCGTCTGGAGATTTTCATTTTCGCTTCCCTGCCGGCAACTCTCGAGATTTTCGTGAATTAACTGCAGGAGGAAAGCTTGCGGATATTTATCAGCCTCCCAGGGGTCGAAACTTTTCGTATTCGAGGGATGCAGAACGTCTACAACAACACTCAATCCCTGGAACTCGAATGAACTTTCTCATTTGGGCGCACCGAGACTTCTTCAGCCGGAATCGCCGGTTCGGAAACGGATTGCTCCTCGGAGACATGAGAGGAGAATCAATCGTATTCCCGCCATGAGCGATTGAGCTTGATGAGCACGTAGCAAGCACGATCAGCCTCAGCGTCATCGACTTGAAAAACTCGCGACCAGAGCGACCCGAGAGTCGCGGAGGTAGTCGAATCGCTCGCTTGGTGTGTGAGCGGAACGTAGTTGAGGAAGAGGGGACTCCGCAATGGGATTGTCGAAAGACGAGTGAACACCGAGTTAATCAGCAGATGATTAGATTATTCATCAGGGAATCCGTTTATGAATCCCAACCGCCATTGACCTCATTATCCATCCATCCTGCAATCGCCACAGCCTCTGCTCACGGGGTATCGACAGGAAACGCGACCACCGATTCAATTCAAACATCTCTGAACAATGACCCTGGAGCGAGCTCCTCACGTGACCGGTAATTGCGCTTTCGGAGGTGACTTTTTTGCGTGGCTGAGCCCGCTCCCTGCGGGAATTGGAAAGCTCATGGAGAGACGGAGCATGGTTGGTTGGCCCCGCCCGCGCTCTTGGCAAATACCTTCGAAAACGGCATATTCGCTACAGGGGACTTTTTCCAGGGAACAACGACGAGGGTTCCCCCCTCTCCTTCGACGGCTCGTGATTTTCACCTCCTCCGGCGGGTACCCCCGCCAGCGTCAGTTGCTGCATCTCTCAGCCTCAACAAGCGCCTTCAGGAGCTTCGATCTCCTCCGATTCTGGCTGGCCACAAGGTCGATAACGCGCGAGACGCTAACTCGAACATGATTGACCACGTCACCGAAGAAACCCTCTGAAAGCAAATCACTCGAGTTTCATACGCTTTGGCCGCGAATGCCGTCAATCAGCTTATTGGCGCATGATCGATCGAGTCCCCCAGCTCCGGGAGCATCCGAAGTTGCCGAAACTCGATCCGCGAATCGACGGAGCACCGATGAGTCACCACCAAGCAGTCAATTGCTCGGGTGCGAGGACGATTAGGTTGTGGACAACTCGAGGATCCAGGGGAGGAGAACGCGGCGCAGGAGAATCTGAATCAATTTTGGAAATCGAATAACGTGGTTACGTGGGCATTCGGCGACCATGATCAGCGATGAGATGACTCATTTGTTAAGGACTAGAATCTCTGAAACGATCCATGAGATGACCGCGCTCAAAATGCGCATTAGGAACGTCGCAAGTTTGCCGGCTGCTGTCATTCAAACGGGAGATTTCTCCAAGCTCTCGGCGAATTTCGGAACTCTCCATTACGAGGGGGGTGCTTGAGCTGCTCACGAGCTGGAACCACAGCTATCCCGTCGCGGAGCGAGCAGTGGCGAACGTCCGCGGAAAATATGGAAACTTTTGTTGATGATCGTCGCGGCGTGATATGAATCGGAAATCGCTGTTTCGAAGAAGGGATTGTGCTGTTCTCGGGTTTCGCGTCGACTTCCTTATTCACAGTTCACTGGCCTGCGCTCTGATTATGATTTTTCTATACCTCAGCGTCCGAAGGTTTCACGACCGGCAGGAAGTTTCTTTTGGACGATGACCGTTCTGAGGTTTCTCCGCCGGTCCCGAACCGAGTGTATATTTTGAGCTCGAACTCCTTCTTGAGCCAACGTATAAAATCCTGATTCCTATCATCCGGTGGTTATGGAGGTTTTAAAGAGCTTGTAAGCAGGGGGTCTTCGCTCGACCGTAGTCTGACTGGAACTCGCTCGAGTCCCCCCCCCCTGAATCTTCGATCGAGGGAACCTCCGAGATCCGAGTAATCCGAGAACTGACATTGTTCGTCATGGAATCTCGGTTATAAAATTTGTACAGGCAATCATTGTGTCAGAGCTCCGGGACCCCAGCCCCCTCAGTCCGGCGACGACGATATGTTCGGCTACATCATTCCCCTCTTTGTCCCCGCGTGAAGCAGCCAGAGTTGCCCTTTAGAGGCTTCTCGTTTAAATTCCACAATCGTTAGCTGGACTGTCTTCAATAAACAAGATCCTCGTGGAATGTAAATCGCTGCATCAGCAACATGCTCGACGATTCCGTTAGAAGCACGGATCGGAAACTCAATTAAGCTCGAGTCGTACTAGGGGCTCGAGATAGAGACTCGGAAACTTGGGGAACGTCCCCGGTTTGCCAACTTGGGGGCGCTTGTTTTCCACTCACTTGATTTGTTGGCTTCAGCTGGTTCAGATCGAGTCGTGTTTCGTTTGCCTCTATGAAGAACTGCGCCGGTGAACTAGAGTTGAATTCCAGAGAAGCAGCAGAAAAAAGTCGTAGAAATGCGAAGAATTCCACAACGGATACTACGGCATGTCTCGAGTGACGACTACTTGAAACGTTCGACTCAATCGAACTGGAGCGCACTCGTCGGCCGGTATCGCTGAGGCCGGTATCGCAGATGCTGCTCCCGTTAATAATGATGGCGGCGATGTTGTTGTCGTCGGCGTCGTTGTCGTCGTCGTCGTTGTCGTCGTCGGTCGGGTCGGATAACAAGTCTAGAGACTATCGAGCCACTGCAGATCGAGAGCCCTTCCGAAGAATCTGAGTTTGCTCCGTTGAGAAGCTGCTACGCTCTTTTACTCACTCGCGCGTTTGTTGAGTAGGCATGTACGTTTTCATGAGTTCGGCTGAGCTTCCAGGTAGTTGTAGTCGACTAGTGCGAAACGCGTCGTCCGGCCCGGAGGCGTCCGCCTCACTAGTTCACTACTTACAGATGGAAGATGGTTTTACAAAATCAATGAAGCTGCTCGGCTCAAGTAACGAACTTGAGGTGTCGTCGACTTTCAACTTAGGCTCTGGGGAAGCAGTGCGCGGAGTGGCGCCATTCCGAATCTCCCGTAAGGTCGCCGCTGCCGTCCGGTTCCAGTAGGGTTCCACAGGTGAGCCCTTTTCCGCTGCGGTACTCTCCACAGCAGCTGCAACGATCGAATCCCTCCGCCAGAGCTCTTTCCACTTTTCCGACGTAGGACTCACGTCTCTGTTAGCCGCCCGGCTCAGAGCCTGCTTGACCAACCGCCAGGCCGGCGCCGGGGAGATCGCGAGAGATGCTTCCTCAGAATGTTGGTGAGATCAGGGGTTGCATGATGAGCTCCACATGTATATCGAGCTGAACAGCTCTTCAAGCCTGTTCAGAACCCGTCCCGCTATCTCAAGTTCAGCCTTGCCCGCAACTTTCCGGAGGATCCGACCGCTCGAGCACCGGGGGAAGGCCGCAAACTCTCCTGAAGCAGCCAGGCCACGCGCTGAAGGACCCGCGACTGGAATACTCGCTGGAATACCTGTTAGGTTCAGCGAGAATCTCCAGTGACGAGCTACCTTTGACGACGTCCTTTGTTGATGCAATTAACTCGGGGTATTTTCCCGAGAAGCTGAGAGGAGATTCTATTTCCTGGGAACCAGTTTCGTGGCGCGCCATCTCCTTGCTTCCGTTCTCGGGGAGGTATGACGTCGAACTGCGCACTGAGCCTATTCCGGGAGCCCACCTCGCGGTCTAATGAACACAGAGCTTGCTTGGAGCGACCGTTCCCTGCGTTCCGGGATGCGAAGAAATACAGAAAGCGCGCTTTCCGCTGGATTTATTAGCGGGAGAACACCATCCTCGGGATTTCCCCGCGAAACCTCTCGGCGATTTCAGGAATTACTCCTCGCCCATCATTTCCTCCCCGAGCCTGCGTCAGAGACAGAGATCACGTTTGTCTGACTCTTGCCCGAGACCGCTGGATTCCTTGAAATTCTAGAAGATCAAAACTCGCATCCCGCTTGGGCGATTGATTCACTTTCCCCTCCCCGACTCCGATGGTATCACCGGACGACTAACCGTGAGATCGACGATGTAAGCACTCAACTCCTACTAGGAATGAATCCTGTTCTGCTTCAGAAAAGTGTTGGCGGAAAAGATTTTCCGAGACTCCCATTATTCGGAGGAGTCCTTCCATAGGAGCTCCTTGGCGCGACACCGCGAACTCTAACTCAGCATCGCTCGTCGACAGTCGAAACTCGATACCCGACCGAGCTACTTGTGCCGACCCATTTGGGCGAGCGATTTTGAGCAATTCTTGGCAGTCGCGCGAAGCTCCCGAGGGCAGCATTGATCAGTGTTCGGTCATGACCTCTTGAGGAGTCGAACAGGCGCATGACAGGCTAAGGTTCGGGCCCCGACAACTCGTCAGATCCTGAGATCTTACACAAAAACTCCCTCGTTTCCAATCGAATTCCCCTCTCAAACCTTGAAAACTCTGAGACAGAGAGTTCATCGCGTACTATGCAAAGCAGTGTGTGTGGCCTTATGCTATCAAAACTCAGACTTTTGAGGATTTTTCTTGGAGTCAATGAGCAGCAATGGAGCTTGAGGACTCGATCGAATATCGACTCCCATCCGACCTTGAATAGCGGGAATCATCATGTTCCGGTTCGAACCTCTCGCAGAGTAAGAGTTTGAAACCTTTGCAAGAAGTTTAATGATTGTTCGATGTGTAGGGCTCCAAGGGGTGTCGCCCCTGGGCAGAAAAATTGCGCCGGGTCATAGGAGCTGGAGTAAGAAGAACGGTCCGAATCTGGTCCATGAGCTTCTCCGAACTCCTTACTTTCCGGCCCTGTCGCTCTCACGACCCTGCTCTAAGACCAAAGGCTTGGACACTAATTGTTCGAGAGCTCCAAGCAAGCGAACGATCTCACATTGATGGTGGGCTCGTTCGAATAGCTCGAGAATCTCAGCGCGAGCCCTTGCTCAGGCAAGAGGGAAGGAGAGAGATTGCCGGAGGGATTGTATCACATGGGCGAATGGTTTGGCGCTGTCCGCCGCATGGATCGGGCCGAACTCCGTCATCTCCCTGTTCACCGGTCTCAGCTCCGCCATGGCAAGCAATAACGTGGAATTGCTGCGTTATTTTCTGTCCCCCTGAATCACGTTGCATTCTGCATCTCAGACATTTTCCGATGTAGAATCCCAGGACCCTGATTTGTTCACTCCGGAGATCGAGGGATTATTCAGCTGAGGACTCGCTTTGCTCAGTCGGGTTGAGAACTTCCCATTTATGAAGAACGCACTCATTCCAGATCCCACAACTCCCAACTCAACGGGAGCAGCGAGGACAACGTTCCCCACGAGGAGATCCAATCTCCTGTGTAGGGCCATCCGCCCTTCATTCTTCATGTCAGAGGAATGACCAAAAGCCTTGCATATCACATCGTTTTCTTCAAGCTTAACCGGAAAGGATCTCATCTTCGGAGCTCCGAGAAAGGCGTGTCCAGCTAGCATCTTCGTTGTCCACCGCATCCCTCCGCGAGATCCTGAAGGGAAGCGTCGTGCACTTCCGCTGGAACGCTTGCCCAGGTGACCCCACTACTCAAGGAATCGTGAGTTGGCGGCTCGTGTTCCGAGTGAGTTCCTCATTGAGAACTCCTGATGGAGGAGCAACGTCATGCAGATGGATTGACGCGTCGGTCCCTGCTTCGATCACCTTCGAAGGCGCGCAAGCAGATCGTCGACGGTTTTCCGTACCGTTTGGAATGGAACTCGCTCGATACTGAACGTTGCTCGCCCGTGCTCTAATCAGTGGGAAGGCGCGCGATGGCTTTTCTGACAGATCTGCGCGAATCGAACAAATTGTGATGAGTGACTTCCGTGTTTCTAACTCGGTGCCGACGGAGCTCGATGTTTGTTCGGCGCTGCGCCGGACCCTCGACGACCATGTTGTTGCTTCCCTGATGCTAGGAGAGTCGCTAAAAACTTTTTTCCCTGCTTTTGAAGTCCGCTGCTGTGATCGGTCGTGGAAGCCTTCGCTCACCAGCGTCGGTTTCGGCTCCGTCGAGGGCGTACGGAGAAAGAGACGAGCGGACTTGTGTTTGTGTTTAGGACGAGCGATTCGGTAGACTCCGGCCGTTTTTTTGCGACCGTTGAATAATACATCGGTTGTTATTTCTCCCGCTTTTCCCTCTGACTCAGCTTTTTTCGCCAGCATACGAGAGGGCTAGATACGGCCACAGATTCGACTATCGTGGCGAAGAGCCACTGCTCACTAGGAGAGCAACTCGGGTTGGTCTCGGACGACTGTCGTGCTCATGGGAGAGCGCTTGTTGGCTTTCTCTTATGGGTTCCAATAGCAGACACGACCTCTGCGCCAGAGACATGGCGGACCTCCGGACTGGATCCTGAACCCGTCCTTCTGACCGCCTAGGATTCTGTGAACCGAAAAACGCAAGAATTACTGCGCGCGCTCCTTCGACGTAGCTCATCCTCGCGATTCCTGTGCCGTCTCGAGCCGACAGCGCCCTCCATCATCCTAAGGAGTGCTAATAATTCACACGCATTAGTCCTGGATGTGAGTGGAAACTGGGTCGCTGGGGGGAAAAATATATTTCATATCGTTTCGTCCCGATTTCAGGCCGATCCGGTGGTGCAGCCAGCTCCGCTCGCCGAGGGGGTCCTCTCGTTCACCGTGAACACTAACATAGCCAATCATCGCTTGTCCAGAAGTGTTCTCCTCCCTGAAGTGTCCTCTAAGACGAAGGTACCAAACCGAGCCTGAGTAGCTGCCTGATGCGATGCACAACAACAGGAATGTCACAGTGTGGCAAAAACCATCCCAGCATCGTTCCCGCCTCATTCCACGTTATCCGCTTTTGCGGCCGCGCGATGCTTGAGGTCTACCATTCTACCGTGTCTTTCAGAAAATGAGCCATGGCTTAGTCTTGGGGTCCCGAAAATTGACTACGGCTTATTTTCGGGGTATGGCTTATAGAAACCGACTGCGAATTGCACGCACATGATCGAACGACGGGACGACTTTGAACCTCTGCAACAACAGCGTGCTCGGAACCCTAACACAAACTTCTCAGCTAGCAGACGTCATCATCAAATCGGCGCTCACTTATACAGAATTAGAACTTAGACATCCTGACAATCCCGACATTTTTCGCGCGCAGGCTTCATGCTGAGATCAGTTGCAACTACGGCTTATATTCGGGGTGCGGCTTGATCTAACCGAAATGTTCGGAAACGAGGTATGGCCTATTTCAGAGGAGTGCCTATTTTCTAAAAACCACGGTGTCGGGCGATGAGATGGCAGCCGTCCTCGCGTGGCGCCTCCAATGACTCTACTCAATGGAGTTCCAGACACCGTTGAATATCCTGAGAACCTTAGGGGCGACTCGAAGAATCGACAGAGTCGACTTTCGAGCCCACCGGATACGGCGGCACAGAACGTTCGAAGAAATCACTATCGATGAACTCTGAGAGGTCGTTCACGCCCACCATTCCGGCCAGCTCCTATCGGCAACCATCTATGCCGGGGATCGATGCACGTGTTCACTTTTCGTTTGACGAGTAGCCGCCGCGTGCGTTCTTCTTCGTCCAATAAGCTTGACTACATGACACGATCTGCCGTGAGAAATCAACACGTGGGTCCAGCTCTGCTCTTGAGTTCGTCTCACGTTAGAAGGTGTGCTCGGATTCGCAATGCAGCAGATGGAAACTACCGCAGATGTTACAGATGTGAGTAACCGTAGACGGTTGCCGATTCCCGGCCGTTGAGCCGGGGCGCTGCTCGGTCTGCATAACTTCGAGGGCAAGCGACCCTAACCTCCCCGCTACGCGGATTGTTGGACTCCGATCGCCCGTATTTCCATTTTCGGAATGGAGCGACCGACAATCTCTAGGGGGGGCGAGACCTGTATACCTGGGCCTGCATGGCGACTCCGGGGCAAATTAGGGTGATGGCCATCGATCTGTCGGGAATATGGCCCCAGCCCAAACGTGAAATTGGTGGGTGTCCTCGTTGTGTGATACTTCCGCATCATCGTGAGACTCCTGGGGAACCGTTCAGTGTTTGTTGTCGATATCAGCGCTGAGCGGATATCCGCGAGGGAAATACCCCCTCCCCCACCAAAGGGTTCGTCAACCACGTTCCGAGGATCTGGTGGAGAAACCTCATGGCCGGCGCTCGACAGGATCCGCCGCGCTGTAGCTACCTCCGTCTCTGCGATCGTCGGCTGCAAGTGTCAGTTTACGTCGCCCACCAAGCCGAAGCCGTCGCGACCCACAAAACATTCAATATCTGAGAGGTTGACGCAAATATCCTTCCGAGGAGAGTTCGCTTCTTGTCCGCTACAGGTGAGATCAAGTGAACTCGAAAATTCTCGTCTTCCTTCCTACGTTGAAACATAGTTCCGAGCATCCCGCCGCGGGGTCGTATCTATTGGGCTATCTCTCTGTCTCACACAGTAACATTCGTCGTTGGTACCGCTCCGAGTGCTTCTTGGGTCCGCAGCGTAGATGCATCTCAGCTGATTTGTACAGCGAGGATATTCTCCATGGCTATATGCTTCTGCTATGGGTCGCCGAAAGTCTGCCCGTCAGATAGTGGTGCGGTGAAATACGGCCGATGATGTTATCACCTGGCGTTGTCAATCGGACCACGGGCCCTTCACCGATCGCTTCTGGGTCTGCCCCGACGGATTCGCAGCTCAGAGAAATCGGGCAAAAGGCCAGACGAATCGAACGAAGTTGTCCTGTCTTCTCAATCCCAGCCCCATTTGTAGGGGAGAGTCGACGCGATGGGGAACGAGCCTGTACGGACAAAGTCGTTCAGGACCGGAGCCGACCGGTCGGAGGGCGACCCACCCGACATTGCTTAGAGCTTCACGAGGGTCGGTGAGAAGCAAACTCCTCACTGATCGCTCTGCGACCACTGTCCCTTCGACTGGCTCCGGTGCGCCAGCATGAATACGAAACGGATAGATTCGCGCGATCAACTTACGATATACTGTTCCATTCATATGCGCGTTCAGCGCTGTCGCACTGCTCCGTGAATTCCTCTGTTGAATGATATCAGCGACAGGCTCCTGTGAGGAAAAATTGAACTAGGCCCCGGGCCCGTGAGGGCTCCAGCCGCAGTGAGCCCGGGGACAAAGATGAGGAACTCGCCCGCTGTTCAGCCCGCTGCTCCTGCTGAAGCGGAACGCGGAGCGGGAATTCCCCGCTGCAGAAGATTCTGCTCTCACAATGTGAGCGCTTCTCGTTACTATTCTGCATGAATTCTTTGTTTTCCATTCACTTGAGTGAGCGCGAACAATTCAGCGGGCTGGAGGCGAAACACAAGGGTACGAATGTATGTAAGTGGGCCCTACGGAACCAGTAGAACGCTGCGTGCATTTTTGATGTGCGCACGGGCTGTTCTCAAGCTGAGCAGCTAGTTCCGGTGAGTTTGCAAACTTGTTACTACAATTAGCCAGGGCAGATTGTGGCAGTCTCAACTCAGCGGCGACTCGTTTTGGAGGACGGCGTCATGGCCAACAAGCGAATGCAACGAAACTACCTGAAGTACAGAGCTGCGAGCGATCCATTACGTCATAAACTGGCGTGCCTGTGAGGCGTCCAGCACGGGATGTGAATAACTCTCAGCACGACCTAAACACCGTTCACTTGCAATCGCAACGCGCTTCGTTCGCCAATCCTTCGGGTATCGATGGGCATAGTGACGGCTGCTTCAGAACTCAGAAGACCCCTTCAACTGAGGGAAGAAACATCTGGGAACGCGATCAGAAAACGGGTCAGCTCTGTGGGAAATCTGGGGTTTATTGTTCTTTCGTTCCATGAGGAAGGATTTTGGCCGGCCCTGTTTCCGACTCGGTGTTAGAAGCAAGGTTTACCACGCGGCACCGCTCTCGGATAGTCGCAAGAATGTAGCGCAAAGTATCCATTTTTGCAGCGAGGGGCAATTCCGGAGCTTTGTTCTCTCCACGAAACGTGATTCTAGGGGGGTTGTCATGCCCAAGATCGAAATCAAATACGTGGGAAGCGGGCCTGTTGGCTCCAGAAAAGTGCTGACCAGGATCCAAAATTCTGCGATCGACTTGCGTCCGCGATGGGAGCAAGCCCTCACGATGCACAACAAGAACGACCGAGCGGCTTACATTATGTACCCTGAGCCAAACTCATTCCCTTCTCCTTCTGAGCAGACCATGACCGGGTCCGACGAAACGAGGGAGCATTGTCAACAGATCGGTGGTCATGTTGACCCTCGAATTCGTCCCTGTGCTGTGTGATCGGAATGGGCAACGGTCTTTTCTCGCGCTGCTCGCGCTTCTCCCGATGTCCAATGATCCCAGCACTTTGATCCGAGATTCCAGGAAGCGCATGAGTTGGGGGTAGGACCAGTCTATAGAAAACCTGCTTCGTATCCAGAGCGAATTTCCCGAGTCTTCTTCTGCACCGAACGTTCACCGAAGGGTCCGAATACCGAGATCCGCGGGAACGAAGCCATTGATCCCGAAATCGGAATCTCACAACGAACCAGTCGCTGATCTAGGTCATCGATCAGCTCCCGGCTGGTTTGTCTTCCCTACTGTCACCGGACTCGGGTAATTCACGATTATGCTGGGTTGGTCCGTTTATTTTCCCCGATTCTCGCTCTTTCGGAACACGCATCCGAACTGGAAACAGCATCTTCTTCATCCGGTGCGACATGTGAGCAGAAACTCAAAATCCGGAGCCATCAGTTGCAACGCTGGAAAGCTAAATCCATGATTCCCGAGGAGGCGACCGTTCCTCGGCCAGACCTGACCTCAGCGCCTCTGTCCTGAGACCTGAGCGCGGTCTGCTCGTGACGACGGGGCAGAAAGGGAGCGGGAAAGCGAGGAAAACCACACGCCGAGTGACAGACGTCATTTACCAGCGAGCTTATCGTCGCTACTTCCTGTTCCGATGGCTGGCAAGACCGATGAGTTCTGGATGACCTGGCAGAGTTCCCGGTCATCAAATAGAATCCAGCTGAAGCCCCTGAGGGCCGAGAATTCGCTGCGCGGAGGCCGGAAATACGTCATTCGTCCCTAACAAGTAGCCTCTCTGACGCCGAGCACGGGAGCGGTCGTCGACGATCATGCGAGCCGTATACTTGATACGGTACACATATCGAGCCGGACGGTGTCGTTCGATTGGCCGGGACCAATCAACCTTGAGTGGAATCAAGTCGTTGTGTCTTTGGAACCATCGAGAGATGCATAGAGGGCGGGACTTCTAGAGGAGAGACCGAATCCTTCTCCTCAGTGTGAGCAACGCTCTCTGCTGCTGCTTTTCGTGGAAAAACCGAGGCCCCTTCCGAGATTTCCAGTGGGCAGTGATTCTCCGAGGAATGATGAATCTGTCGGCTTCACCTATCTTGACGTTTTGCACCTGTTGCTAAACGACCCCCCCCCCCCCCCCCCAGAAAAAAACAGATGGGGAAAGCCTCCACCTCTCGCCTGATATTGCCATCCGTGATCGATGCTGATCGCAGAATTAAGAGGGTTTCGATCCACGGACAAGTCGAATCGATCATAAGGCAAAGCCAGGGGTTAGCGGCGAGCATATTTCCCTCCATCGCTCGCGGTTAGTGAGAGAGCGACCGTGAACCAGCGACGGCCATGTCCTCCCACAACCGGAATCTAATATTTCTCGTACGGAGGACTCGAGTCGTGGAATTCGTGTACCGTGGAGCGTCGTTTCCAGGGACGAGTCTGCATACCTACACGAGATTCGCTCCCCTGTCCGGAGTATCGGGGCAATCGATGATACGGGAAGCGAATTCGTTGGCTGTTCTCGATCTTCCTCGGTCCCGAACACGACACAAGGCCTTCTTGGATAGTTCGAACATCTCATTCAATGCTCAGATGGGGCGTAGTATTCTGGAGGGTTGTTTACAGCCCGTGAGTCTCGGGGAGCTCGTCCGTCCCTCCGTAGCCACCGATACTAACTCCAATGAGACCCGGACAGTTGGGAGCCATGACTGACGAATGTCGACTGGAGACGACTTCGGCGTGCAGGCCGAGGATCAATGCCTGGATGAGAAGTGGAAGACTTTTCGAAGGGAGGAAAGTCCCTCTCAAGTTCCGCAACAACCGGTGCGGGGTCCCTGCGTCAACTCAGCCCGATGGATGTCAACCGTGGAGATTTCCCCTCACGTACGGGCCATCTCGTCGGATGGAAAAAGAGGGAGAGTGCTCTGAGGAGAGTGGGATTTCGGGCAATGGAGTCGAAGTGTTGCGAATCATAGAACTCTTCTCCCTCCCGGTGCTTTCAGCCACTGAGCTATATGACCGAGGGGACCGCGGACCTGGACGGACTTGAAGGTTTTCGAGGCACGGTCCGTCTGGTCGATTTGAATGTTTCTCATCGACTAACGCAGTTTTAAAACGGTTCTCCGTTGAAAGGCAGTATGCCAGAGCGGTTCCTCCCGTTGCTTCCAGTCGCAGCGGTTGAGGTCGGGCTGTTGAGGTGAACGCACCATTGGCAGTCCCGCCAGTTTCCTCATCATTTCATGGATTGAGCCACTCTGGATGAATCCTCCAACACGGGTTTCTGCGTCGCAGGACTCATACGTACGATGCTCTACAGCCGTTGTCGCGGTCCATTGAGAACAGCTTTATCATTCGCTCTCCCTGAAGAATCGCGAAACTTTTTCGAGTGGAAGCGTTCTCGTGTTGCATCCAGCTCCGTGTGATGCTGAGAAAGAGCCTGTTTGCACCCGACACGCAACGGAGAACAGGTCTATTGGAAGCCTTCGACTCGAATGCCATCCACCATGCGGATAAATGGCCCGGCAACTTCCGGAGCCCCACAGCTTTCGGAGGCATATTCATGTGGATGTCGTTTTGGCAGGGAAAGTTACTTCGTTGCAAGTCCGTGCAGGAACGCATCCATCTCCCGGGGGACCTATTCACTCTGATTCCGCTTTTATCCTCTACCATTGGTAGCCGAGTTGGAATCGAACTGTGGACGCGGCTTGGGCAAACCGACTCCAAAGACGGAAGCCCCGCGATGAAACTGTTTTCGGTGGCGAAATATCGAGTCGGCGGAGGTTTTGAGGCAAACTTCCCCTCGACGGAAACTAAACTCTGGAGCTGGTATCGATTGGCATTGAAACACTCGCTGCTCCACCGGTTTTCACGAGGATTCCGATGATTCATTCGGAGTCGCTCGCAACGCCTTCCAGTGGTAGTTTTCCTCACGCCATCACGTTCGCAGAGTGTATCGTT
Source organism: Phytoseiulus persimilis (assembly GCA_037576195.1). NCBI lineage: Eukaryota > Metazoa > Arthropoda > Arachnida > Mesostigmata > Phytoseiidae > Phytoseiulus > Phytoseiulus persimilis. The sequence goes on along the minus strand of CM075101.1, from coordinate 52,587,194 downwards.
CATTAGGAAGCTCTCCTGATGGCGTCCTGTGTGTGCATGTTTGTGTTTGTTCCGAAACAGGAACGTGCTCTCTGGAGAAGCAGACATGAACGCAAGCTTAGCACTTTTCTCGGACCGACGAGCGGTCGGCCTGCCGACTCCTGTCCGTTGTCTTGCAGACCTGACGACGTCCGTCGCGAGTTACGGTGAGTCGACGTGTGATTTGGGCAGTGGGAAGAGAGGAACGTGGCCAGGAACATTCTCGTCTCCAGTGTGACTGATGCCGCATCTCGCGAAGAATCCGCAAGGCCAGGAGGTTTTCGCAGGTTATCCGCATTAACAAACCTGTGAGGATCGAATAAAGTACTCCTCGGATAATGACTTGACTGCGGATATGTCGGAGACGCGGGTCGCTCGCGTGGAGGGGGAATCGGAGGAATCCCTCGGAACAAATTCTCCGATGAACCTCGAAGATAGCTTACTTGACACCTTGAACGCTCCTGAGGAGAATACATCACGAGGGCTCAGGGCTGAGAGCTTTTGTCCACGTTGAGCCCGGAGGCGAAACTAACATCGTCAATCCCGAGTTTGTCAAATCGGACAACATGCTGTTCCGAGAGAATGACAGCAAGCGGCCGCCGTAGACAGGGGATTTCCCGCCAACCGGACGCGTCCGCTCGAAACGTTGCAGAGCGCGGAATATTATTGCGAGACGGCCAGCGGTAACGAAATGCGGAATCTGGTAGGTGAATGCGATCATCAGTGAGCGGAAGCTTTAGAGTCGAACGCAAACCACAAAAAATGCCCAAACGCGAAAGGCCTAACCTGAATATCTCGTCGAGCTTGATCAATTGCGTTAAGACCCCTTTCAAACGTCTGGGTCGGCAGCTCCGGTGTGAAAGAGAAGCCGCTCGTTCCGAAGATGTTCCTAATCGCTCGAAGACCGGTCGAATCAAGCTGAATCAAGTAACACACGACATTCCGCGACGACGAGATTGGCACTGCCGAAGGCTCCTAGATGAGGTGCGCAGGAAGCATATGAGAAGAGACCCCAATATCCCAACTAAGCGCCTAATAGAAGAAACGAGGATGCGCTGCACCGATTTGAAAAGTGACGTCAACCGTCAGAGAAGGAAGGGTGAATCAGTGGAAACTCCTGGCGTCCTGAGCGACGCAAATCTCGAGAAGCTCTCCTCGTAAAGGACTGTACCTTGTGTCCCGAGGCGCCCTCGTTCAGTCAGTGATCTTTTCAAACGGAGTACAAGTGGTCGGTATCCACAACAAAATCGGTACTGCTCTATGGATTGCTGCCGGATTGAGAGCATTCCGTCTCGTCTACGGCCACTGCGCTCCATCGGCTTGCGACTTTTGTGTTAAATCCCTGAAACTAATCGATGGATCTCCTGGCTGTCGATTCGGCATCAGGCTGCTGCGTCCGGACTCTCTAGCATCATCAGGTATTCCGGATTCAGCGGTCCATAGCTCCACATCATTCATAACTTCGCTGACTGTATACGTCGCGTCCGAAGTGAGATCGAGGAGGATCACGGGGCCGATAGCGAGCAGTCAATAGATTTCGTAGAGTCCATGGATCCGAATTGACTGGACAAACATAATTCGATTGTGGGAATTCGCGATCGATCCCCTTGGCCGGTCTCGATTAGAAACCCCACGACTGTGGTCGCCTTTCCTTAGCTCAAGCGAAAAATTGTTCTCGTGCTGAGTCACAAAAATCTTCGCCCACTGAGCTTGGAAGAGTTCTGACACTTCCTTCGGAACTCTATGCTGTGATATATTTCCCTTTGAGCAACCGGGAGAATGTCGCCGACTGTAGAGCTCAAACAGAAAGTTTCCCTTACGGTTGTTTGCAGGAAAGCTAGGAGTACCGGTAAATACGGGCCGACATCGGGTTTTCCCGACGACGTTTGGATGGAAAAGTCAGACAGAACAAAGTCGACGGCCAGTAGGGCCCTTTCAGGAGGGAAGGAGGACACGTCCTCGGTTGGATCTTTTGGCCTATTCCTTCCCTCCTCGCTCGTTGCAGAAATAAATCCATAGTAACGATGCCACGGCCTAACCCTGGGAATTAGGGCTGAAGAGAGAACGGGCTCAGCATGACGGTGAACTGAAAGCAGACCCCGCGCGCTTCCTTCATCCGAGACTGGGGAGAATTCAGACGCGACACTACTCACAGGGCTCTGAAATGCCACAGCAATTCCCCGCAACATTTCGCTCCGTACTTTAAGAGTGCAGCTGACTCGTCCTGGAGCACAGATTGATGCAGAAGGGGTTCATCTGCCATAGTGACAGCTTTCTCCCGAGTGTCCACGTGCGGCAACTGCTGGACGTGAGCTTCGCGGCTCACGGAACATGCCGCGAGCTAGTTCTATCTTCGAATAACTACACTCCGGACACACAAACACAAACGGCCGTCGGTCCCGATCGCTACGCTTGGTTCGAGTGGGAGTTTAACCCTTGAATACAGAAGTGTCTTGACTTTCCCGGCAATGCAGGAGTTGAATGTCCATTCAGGCTGCATGCTGCTGGATCAATTTCATAAACGGTCATAAGGGAGAGGCAATATTCAGAATCGGTGCTCGTGTATGGCACGAATGCCCTCAAAGTCTCGGCCAAGATTGGATGGGAACACGGTTTCTATGCCAGGAGAATAGTGAAGCAATGAACGCATCGTGCTTCCCAGTTCCGAATGGGAGTTGGAAGTGAGCGATTTGAGAAACCTTCAAACTCGCTTTCTTGAGACTACAGCCCGATCTCACCATGGGGGACAAATCAGGAGGCTCCGAAGAGCTTTCAGTCTGCTGTGAGGCTTGCCATCGGGCCGTTCCTGAGATCATCAGCCAGCTCACCCGTTTTCGGCGAGAGGTTCCCGAAAACGTTTGTCCGCAATGACATGCTCGTGAGTGATTTCCATGAACGCCGTCCTTCGATCGCAAAAAGTTTCCAGGCAGAGCCCTCTCTTGAGATGGAAGGAGATGCGATCGATTTCGCTGATGAGTTCAGCCCGTTTCGAAGTTCCCGAGTTCTGAACGTCTCATATGGGGCTCAATCAGGGTGTCATGCCGAAATGCCATGTTGATGTGGATGTCGGTAACGAGACCTATCAAAGTATTAGCATGAGACGAGAAAGACAAGGGAAAAGTTTCAGGAATGATGCTGACCCGATCAAGAGAGAGAAAAGCGCCTCGATGCCGCTTAAGGAGTGTGTAATTTCAACGCACAACGGAGTTCAGAGATTCCATCATCAGTCTTCGCCGATGCCATCCACGCTGCGTTCGATCACTTTCGAGTTGGGTCGTGCAAAACCTTCACGTCAAAAACTCCTCCATCATCGGAGCTGGGGCAGCATCTCGTCTGTCAGCCTGGCAACACCTGGCGTACATGGGCGGGCCGCCCAGAGTTTCCTGAACGTGGAGATCAGCTTTAAATATGAATCGAATTCGTCAAACTCAGAGGTCCCGGAGTTGGAACAATGGTGGCCGATCCAGATTCGAGGAAGGTTTCCCGACCTTCTCGTGACCGTCACCTTGGTCGGAAAAGTCTAAACTCGGGGAGAAGGACATGATACTCCTGGGTGAGGGAGAGAAAGAGGCTCTCGAGACACAGAAACAAGATATTCAGCCACGTCGCACAAGAATCTCTGTTCGACAACCGAACAGTGACCTCGATTCCCAGGAATGGTTCGAGTTGAAATCCGTCCCATCGACGAGTTCTTTTGTTCCGAATTTTCAAAACGTGCGACGGCCCAAGAACCTCACCCATTCGGTCCGATCGGCGGAGACGCAATCAAGTGTGATTGCTTTGGTACGGTCTATTCGAAGGCCCATGGCATGCTGATAAAAGGAGCGCGGTCGACGGTAGCTCTCGATGGTATGGATCTCGGATCCAGAGTCAGATACAAATCGCTCGCTGATGCAAGCTGAAAGTACGTATTCCTGAACACGCGGTCTGATTGACCAATCAGACGTGAGAGTCCCAAATCGCTAAAGTGAGGATCAATCTGCGGAAAAAACTCATTTGTCAGAAGATGCTGGCTCTAGTTGGTTTGTGTGCGGTCTCAGATCAAGTCTCATCGGAACCGTTGCACTCTGATTGACGATGATAAACGACGCTCGTTGTTCGATGTAGTTGACCACACAAGGCTCGGAGAGCGTGTCATTCTCGAATTTCTCGATCTACCCTTGGCGATGCGTACCCTCACCATGCCGCGGAATCTCCCTTCCTGCGGAACGTCCGTTTCACTCTTGCAATTATGATGCACATAATGTCGAGTCCTCTCGAACTCGTTGTTGCTGCGATTCCGAGGGTTCGAGATTATGGAAACGTTGGGAGGCTATTCCAGCGGAACGAGTCAAGTTGAGACTACACTTTCTCTGAGTCGGTCTCCTTCTCCGACGATCCAGGCTGACGAGCTGTAGAACGATTCGTCTCGTCGTTGATTTGTCGCAAGCTGAGGATCCATCCTCTTCCCATGTTGTCAGTCGCTGCGGTGAATTCCACGGTCAAGAGTTCTTCTGTCGCTGCGGTTCTGAACCGCGAATCGGAATTCCGGAATTCGTCCACCTTCCCTGCACCAGGTTTGCGAGTGCCCCAGTCTTCATGCAGTGAATCCCTTTCCTGTCGACGTTCAGAACTCAATGCATGCCCAGCTGATGAGCTAAGATCAACATAAAACTTCCCAGTTCTTCGATGGATCGCTCTGGAAACGGAGCGCTCGGAACCTAGACTCCTGTTTTGCGCATTCATCCACTCGCCACGGGCTCCTACGGACCAACGCCCCTTCTGTCTCACCGTTAGCCTTATTCCTCGAATCACAGAGTTAGAATCTCACAACGGAGAGATTCCGACTCCGGGGGGCTCTCCGTGGCGACCGAGGTCCATCTACGAGGAGCTGCGGGGGATAGCTCCGGATACCCCGCGGAGGTGACTCCAGTCCCGAAGATGGAAACCGACCAGGACAACCGGGAGACTCAGAAGAATGGCTGCGGCAGCGGGCGCTGATGCAGAATCTTTCAGGCGCGGGAGCAGCCTGGCCAGGAGCAGAGAGTGCGTCGTTTGACGGCTCCGGAACGCTCGATAAAGGATGTGAAATATCCGAGAGATATCTGAGCACAGCGAGGCGACTCGCTTGCTAGTCACTGAAAGCAGAGAATTCGATAAGGTACTGCGGAAGCAAGAAAGGTGTCGAATGCCGCCTGACGAAACCATCCGCTTTGAGGTCCGCAATGCTCGGGGAAAGTTCATGCTTGGTGTATGGTGGGACCAGGGAGAACGATGAGCGCACCTCGACGAATTTCGAAATCACTCCCCTTCGGTTCTGTGCTATACGAACCCTTATTGAGTCGGCGCTCGTGACGGAACAAGATGCTAAACGAAACGGGAAATCGAATGAGCTCATCTCGAGAATTTCGTCGGAAATTCCCTGAGAGGAGATCAGATCATCGTGTCGTTGTGTACCGATCGAGAAGCTCCGATGGAGAAAACCCCTTCCCCATGACACTGCGAAATGTGGGGAGCACCGCCGCACCCCTACCCACGATCCCCCATCAGATATAGCTCAATATGATTACCACCTGTAAACATCGATGCAGCGCGTTCGCTGACAGACACATCTGCGATTCCGCGGGAGTGAAAACTTTGCACCTGCTTCGTCGAAGGAATGATTGTTCGCCCGCAAAAACTCTGAATGGTTAACATAAACCTGAACTCCTGATACTTCGGGACCCAATTCCCACGCACCGCTCTTACACTCTTACAGTTGGCAGTCAACGGATGCGGAGGAAGAATAATATTTCGGGATGACGATACTCCCAGAAGCTGCCCGCTGATTCCAGTGCTCTTCATTTCAACTTTGGAGCAGAATTGGGGCCAGCTCGTTGTTCTTTCTCCTTGCAATCTCCTCTAGTGCCTCACTTTATTGGAAGGGGCGGAGTGATAGCAGCCGCCAAGAGGAAGAGAGGTTTTTCTAGACGGAACGAAACCTTCGAAGTGTTTCGCGAGAGAGGAGCGTCGAGGAGAGTTCAGGGAGGAGGAACAAAGAGATGAGAAGTAGAGACCGACAGCGAACAAACGAAACTGAGGACGCATCAGAGGAGGTAACTCGCAAACAGCAAAACCGTTCAGGCGAAACTTCGAAGGAGGAAACTGTGGCCTATGTCATGACGGGAGAGAAAGGAGAAGATTCCTCTTCATTTCCTTTTTGACGACTTCCTCGCTCACTTCCGTTGCTGCTATCTATTCTGGTAATATCGACCTTCTTCCTCCCCATCTTCGTGGTTCACGCTCACTTGTCGGCTTGCTCGTTCCGCGGATCTGGCTTTTCCTCGAGTCGGGCGCTGACAGACGTGCACGCACGGTACCACCTCAATGCTCCAGCACCGGAGAACTTCGATGAAATAATTCACTGGGAGCATAACGTGTTGATGGGGCACTCACTCAGAAGGAAAGCTCCTCAATGCTCGTCTCAGAATACATGATGACGGCGAATCCGAGAGACGCGCGGTGCTTGCCAAGACGCACATTCATCCGGGGACTAGCAATTTCCGTCTCGGAAATGACCATGACTTCTCCGAGCGTCTACACGAAAGGGCGACACGTTTTCATATGCTGGGAGGGCTCCTTTTAGAGCTACCGAACATTCCGTGCCACCCGAAGTCGTTCATCGAATACAGATCATGGACCCGGTCCACGTATCCATCAGCCGGATCAGAGAACTGATTCGAAACGGAATCAGGGAAGCCCCGGGGGATTCGCGGCCTCCGCCTTCCAGGGCCCCATGTTTCCGTTGGCAATGAGATCCCTCACATCGAGCACTGCAACTGTTTCCTCAGTGATTGGGACGAATGCGGAGAACTCGCACCCGCATTTTACTCGAGTGCTGAGCGATCGCAGAGAGGAAACTTGATCGCTCTTTCATAGTACCCGGACCCATCAGGGAAAATCTCACTGACTCACTATGGCGTCCGCACGCTTGCTCGCTCACGTGAGCACGTAAGGCTTCGATAAGATCAGACTCATAAACCTGACGTCTGAACTGCCGTGGTGGCCCCGATAAGACGGACGGGGAGGACTCGAGGAGCGATACGCCTCGGGAAAATACATCATACCGGTGACACCGGTTTCTGCAAGCCCAGATGAAGGATACGCCCTCTCACTCCAGTTTAGGAGACTTGCGAAGCTCAACGAGAATCACAGCTGAGCCGCAGAAGCTCGCTGGCCACCGGGCTTCTATCTCATTAGCAAGCTGTCCACGATATTTTTGGACCCTGCTACTCGATCGAAACTTTCGTTCATGAATGAGAGCAACTTCAAAATAATTGGCTGAAAAATGAGGAGTTCGAGAGTGCAGTCTCACGACATTTCGGGGTGGTGCAGGGAACATCTGCGAGAACTCCTGAGCACTCGAAATCGTCCCGGGATATCCTCGGCTCTAGTTTTGCAATGCATGCTCTGTCAACTGAATCGTAGTTTTTCATCAATCATTCTCGGCTCCCATTTGCTATTGCAGCCAGCGATCTGCGTTCGATGTTTCTCTCCCGCCGCTTGGCGTATTTCGACCCACGAGATGGATGAAACCGTCTCTGTCTCACCAGCGAAATCGAACGCTGTGTTTGGATATCTCCCTCACGGATACAGTTGTTTGAAAGCATAGCTCGGACCCGATTTGTTGACGACATCCAGAGGAGAATATCAGATATTCTACCACTGTTTCCCCCTAGAATCCATGTCACGAACTTCTGCCGCTTTCGTTCGAGAAGCTCCTCTACCGGAAACACCGGCGTTTCTAGGAATGGCCGATCGGAACGTGAACTCCCTTCGGAGGGGGCTGGATTCGTATCTGAGGGGAGCCCGAAGGTCGTTGTCGACGCCATTGGGGAAAACTCTGAGAATCGCGTCGAAAATGTATGTATTCTTGTCATACACAGTTTACACAGCACATCCCAGACGTCCCGCCCAAATTTCGGAATAGGTATGCGCCTGGGATTACTTGGGAGCTCGCTCATTTTTCGGGAGGACTCATGAGGCCGAGGTCCACCTATGTCATGTGAAAGTCTGTGAAGGAAATGTGGCGCCTTGCCACCAAACGAAAGTCTCTATCTATCTTCCTGGCTGGAATATAGCTATCCGAAATTTTGGGAGCTATGGTCGACCTTTGAGAGATAACTCAGGTAAATTCGTTGAAACTTGAGGGGGTACCGCTCAGAGTCGACTGCGCAAGGACGAGCTGTGTCCGGGCGAGGATAACATGGACAAATGAAGCTCTTTCCGTTCAGCCTTGAGATGGATCGCGGGAACTCCCGAGGTGGGCAGCGATGTGAACTATCTCCGGTGAACTACTTGCGAGGCGAGTTCACTCATCAGTGTCGATACTCGAATCATACACGACCATGTCTCACAAGCACAAGCGAATGCTCTGGGAATGTCCACGGGGAGCAAGCTCCAATGACTTTAGTGGAAAGCGACACTGTGGATACATTAAATCAATGTCAGTTGATCAGAATCTTGGCTCCACCAATTCCCTTCCCCTTAGTAGATAGCCCGCCGCTGTCCCCAAGTTGAGAACCAGTACAATGGAGTACTTTCTGTCGCCTGTGGCTCCGTGTTGGGGAAATGCCGAACTACCGTCGAATTATATCCAGCGAGCTCCGCCCAGGAAAGAGTGTGCCAGACTTCCCGGTTGCACAGAGGGCCGCTCTCCACTTAGGCAGTCCCCACGAGGAATAACGGAAGCCCTCCAGTACGCTCAATGCGAATCCAACGTCTCACGCTCTGACTCACGTGCGCTTAGAGCCGGAAATGTCCGACCGCCATCGAGTGCGCAGCTGTCGGGTTGGTGAGAATTCCGTACACGGGCTGCACGACAGGAGGGGCTTGGATTACTGCAGAGGTCTGAGAGGTCCAAGAAGCTCGCCGCAACGAATTGGAGATTCACCCTCGCCGATGGGCTGATGATCCGTGAAGCGCCTGCCGGCCTCATTCAGCACACGCCGGTGTGCTTCCAGGAACGGTGAACGGAGACCGTTCTTCATCGAAGAGAGCCTCAACGCTGAAGCTTGCATGCAACTTTATGCCGATGATATTTGACCGGCTCTCGTCGTCGAGCGAATATCCATGCTAGATGGTGCGCCCTAGTATAAAACTTGAGTGATCGTCCCACGGCTGAATCAGCACTTCAAACGGAATCGGCTTTGATTCCATGCAACCCTGTAGTGGCCTCCCGGATCGCCAGATTTGACTTTCACTTCCTCCAGCGATACTTGAACAATGCAGTCGACCAAGTACCACCTTTTACGCCCCAAGAGCTAGAATATTTTGGCGCCGAAGCTTTCCGCCGTATTCTGTGGAATCCTGTCAGAATCGTCATCCTGCTGAATTGAGTAGAAATCGAAGCTGGAAAACTGCATGTTAGCGGAAGGACGCGACTCTGAGCGTCTTTGACACTCAAACTAAAACCCAATAACAAGTCTCTCGTTTGTTGATCTTATTATTGCTCAGACACACTTAGAACGTCACCATGTGTCCCATGTTGTCTCCGAACGAGACCGGATTCGAGTTTTGACAGAGGTGTTCGAATATCTCTCGAAAGGTGATTTTCAGTCCCAAAACTCCTGATAAACGGATTGAATAAACGGACTCCCGCTTGCAGCGGACGGCCCCATTTTCAACAGAGTTCCATGCGACACTAATGGTTCTATAGTTCTTCATTGGAATCGCCGATTTGTGACAAACGATGGTCTTTTCTGCCTGAAGAGGGGCGTCTACGTGGTGCATTCCGCCGTTTCGGACCGTGTGATAATCTGGGGTTCCCGAGATATACCCATTTTGAGATAGGCAAGAGCTCATGGAGCATACTGCATAATACATGAATGCGCATATATACGATGGAAAACTCTTCAGGCATAGCCTCCTCACTGTTTCGAGTGGAACCGTTTCTCGGAAGATGTGTTTATCCCGAACGTTACGGTCTCAGCTGTTAGTCGGTAGAGATAGTTGCCATGAAATATTGAATGACTCCAACTCCAAAAGTTCTCGAGAGATAGAGAGAGACGACAGTTTGTCACATGAAATGAAAGGAATGACAGCCCGGTCTCTCAAACCCTGCAAAAGCTCACATGCTGGAAGCAATACGTGCGCACGGAGCTCTCTCGCCCGCGTCGCAGAGAACGTCAGCTGGTTCGCGTTGAATCTCACGTCTTGCATGAGCTCAGCCGGGAGGTCGGTCGGGCGGTCGCTCGGAAGCGCCTATAGTGTACTAAACCGTGACGAGTGCATCTGACATGAGCTTATTACACAGTGCCGCTAGAGCTACATTTTGCTCTCCCCTGGGAGAGCCTCGGCCATTGTTTGCGAGCCCCTCTCTGAATCTGTTACGAGAGGCCATGTCGTGGGGAGCTCCGGTATCTGTCAGCTGCTGCGAAGCGGGTGCAGCCCACTCGAAAACATCGATTCTGAACGATGTCAACGATGATGGAGCTCTCAGGTTTGGAATATTCTGTAATGACTGCACACTGGTTTGCCGTGAAAATCGAGATTCTTCCCTGGGAATAAACCTTCAGCGATTCCCAACGCTCCCGAGCGAAAAATCGACAAGAACCAGCTCGGTGATATTGGATGTTATCGGAACCATGAAAGATACTGATTCGCAAGTATTATACCCACTCAGACCACATTGATCAGACGGAGAAGAGGCGGTAGTCTCCGTGGGCCTAGCAGAATGAGGAGTACTGCATGAAGTCAACATACCAGCTCGGGGGTCGGGCTCCACCCCGAATACTAACAGGAACTAAGATGTTTCAGTTCCGCTCAGGAGCAATGTTTCATACTTACCTTGCGATTCGAAACGGGATACAATGTGAGCTGCTTGTTTTTTCCTGGAGAGGAGGTCTGATCGACGAAGGCGACGTGGAAAGTGTTCGGAACAGATTTCAAATCGTTGGGACGTCTTTGAGCATTCCCGAAATCCAGCGTCAAACTTTCAGTCGGTACGCCGAGAGGTGCTCGGATATCGAGAGCATCAGTGAGAAAGGTGTCGAACCTGATCGCTACTCAAAGATGTCCTCAAAAGAAACAGACAAGCGCGATGAGCGAGGAGAATCTTGCGAGGACGCTTCTCTGAGAATGAGGGTTCCAGGTGAATCGTGAGAAATCGACCGGGGTCCTGAAAATAGCTACTGTTTCGGGGCGTCTGTACAACGTAGAGCGCAACGAAGGGGGAAAACACGTAGGATCCTCGTCGACAGATGAGATCGGGAACGCCACTCATCCCGTTTCTTTCAGGGTCGCAGTCGACTTGTGACGCACCCGGGGATCCGCATTGATCTTCGACTTCATTGGGCCCTGTCTCTGCGGTCGAAATTTGTTCCGTCATCGGCTCCGACGGGCTCTTGGTAGCATGCTGTCGATTCTTTCCGAGTGGTTCCGACGACGATACCTCTTAGTGAGAGCTTCAGCTTTCACAAGTTCGGCTCATACGGCGGCGCGCCAGCGATCAGTGCTCGTAGCGTCATCTGAGAGGATGCGATTTCTCCGAACGAAGTGTGGAGTCGACGAGAAGGAACACAAGAGACCCGAGCTGTTCGATTTCGGAAACGTACTAGGTTGAAGCTCTGGAGTATCCACCGGTGAACTATGGGACAAGAGGGGGAACTTGATCTGGAACAATCGTTTCCACCTATTTTCATGCTCGCTTGTTGCTTCCCGCCAAAGAGACGGCGAATGTAATTCCGAAACTAGATGGACATGGGAGGAACGAACTCGTTCCATGATCTCCGCGAAGAGACGAAGTTCTCGACCGAATTCGAGCTCGACTTCCGAGCTATATCCGGAGGAACGACCCGGGGTTTCCGAAAGTAGTCCTCCGGTCGTCAAATGCTGCCTCCATCGAACAGGTTGCTCTTGAAGCGGCTATGCTTGCAGCACGAACTCGGGGCACCCGATTCGTCAGCTTCACCGAGATCGTCTCCCTGAGACCGAATCGCATACTTTCTCCAATTGATTCCGTCGATTATTAGAGTTTGGGATCTCTCCCACGCGGACAGCTCTATCCAGACGGTCCCAGAGTAGCTGCAATCGGTGCGCCGGGGTGGTGAGGTCGTGACTCGGACAACGTTATTTTGTTTTTTTCTGAAACTAAGATGATGCAGGCAGAAATATGCTCCGGATCGTTGTCTCGCTAGGAAGCGAAACCACGTTCAACGAGATGGATTCCAGACGGCAACGCATGTATCAGAGAAGCTCTCAAGTTTGATGCGATCACTGAAGCTGCCTCCCACACAGGAACCCCGTCCCACAACCAAACCTCCCCGTGTTACACCGTGAGCTGGGAGCAAGCGAGCAGCATCTGATCCCTGTGCCTGCGGCGAAGGAATGGATGTCGTCTTGTACTAGAACTGACGAATTCGGACTTATCGGTGAGGAGGAATTTTTCCTTTTTCCTTCTTGTAGCTTTTGGCGGATGGTATCTCACGAAGCGCGCCACATGTTATTTTCGTTGGTCGCTCTCGATCCATCAACCAGATCCTTTCCTCAATCCACGAAGAAGATCCAAAGCTTATTCCAGGAAATCTGTCTAAGGAGAATTCCTGTCAGACGGCTTCGGCGAAGTCAAGCTTCCCACCGGCGACTGAGAGAAAGTGTGCGAGGGTACACGGGATGAAGCGTCGTGGGTTAACGAAAACACAGAATCTACGTGATTGTTGGGAGTTGCTCCGTACTCCCGTGCAATTCCAATTCTAGCACTGACAGCTTGAGGGCTCGTCAACATCACATCAAAAACTATATTCTTAAAAGTATGGTCGCAAGAAGTATGGTCAGACCGACCCTCAGATCACCCGCATAGACCACCGAAAGGATGGCCAGATCGATCTCCGAATCATCTCCCCAGACAACGAAAACGATGGTTAGATCGAGGCCGGAATCACCTGCCTTTTTTTTTTTTTGAGGTGTGGGAGAAATGCGTTTACGCACACCACCAGTGGAGCGGATTCGTTGTTCCAAGCTCGACCCGTAGTAATGTAGGACTCAAGCTCCCTGAGGAGGGAGCCAATACCCACTAAAACCCCGATCCTCTATTGGCCCTGGAATCACCTGCCTAGACCCAGTATAGTATGGTCAGATCGACCGCGGAACACCTCGTTAGATTCCGAAAAGCCTGGTCACATCGATCCCGTAACCACCTTCCTAATTTCCGAGAAGAATGGTCAGATTGATGCCGGAATCACCTCCATATTCCAGAAGGAGGGCCGGACAAACGGACAGACGAAGTGGATCATTTATAGTAGAGATAGTTGTACCTGAGACGCTTTTTTTTAAGCGGCCGGTTCGAATTAAATGAGTGGTCTCATTTCAGTACTCAGTTGGGAGCGCTATTCATAGTTTTCACGGTGTTTCCTCGATGCGGACTTGCGGGCAGTAACGGCTCTGATATTGGCTCTCGCTGCGAATGGAAGAACGATTTTCATCCTCAAAGCACTAATTCCCTCGTAGCTCTCGTCTTCTCGATGACGAACTGAGCTCATTGCAAGAGCGTTCACCCCGTATCGATTGCTGTGTGGCACTCGACACTCACCTGAGGCCCGTCGGAGCGGGACTTCCGCTCTATGCTTTAACCACATCGCCGAAGATCAATGAGTTGCCGGGGTGGAAACGGCCGAGAAGTTTCGTTCTCAATGCTCCAGATAATAAACTCACGACAGACAACAATGGAAGTCCCTCTATCCTCGATGAATTTCATGAGAACCCAGGTTTATGAATATTAACAGTATATGAACAGAGTAAGCTTTACATTTCGCCGGCTGTCAAGTAATTCTCCGAATCACTGTCGTAACCGGTCAGTCGTTTAGGTTTCCGTCGTTTAACTTTACTTCGATGACCTCCTTCCCAGCACACTTGTTCCCGAGGGCTACAATAATGGCTTCCTACACTCTGATGAGAATTTTCATAGATTGCCGGGGCTCGCGGTTCCTCGAAGCGTGATTGTCCCGCAGACGGCGCGACGCGCATGGCACCGTAAAATAGAGATACACCGCAACCAGATAATTTAAATAAAACGATTAGAAGTATCATCAAGAGTACAGCGAAAGCAGGTACGACACTGAACCACGATTGTTTGTCGGCGAATTCTCTGATTGCGTCGCCGACAGCGCCCATAATATTTACAATCAAAACCGATACAACGTTAGAAGTGTAGGTTGCGACCATATCACACAGTACTTCGATCGGCGTGAACTCCCAGAACATGGGCGTGAACATTTTCTTCAGGTACTTCTCACATTCCTCGGAATTCTCGCCGAAAAAACGCAATGGATTATAAAATGACCGGGAGTCCTCGCATGGATTCTTCTGGCTCAAAAAATGACGGCTAGCTTGGGACTTCCGGAGCATGTTCTGCCAGTGCCAAAAAAAGGAAATCCATGTTCCGAACACCATCAAATAGCTGAGAGTTACCAGCTTCGATTGACAAGTCGCGGCGATGTAGACGAAAACGATCGCGCATACTACGATGCTGATCTGGATGGCCGTGAATACATCTATCTCTCCCAGAATGACACTGAAAACAGGACAGGACAAGAAATAAGAAGAATACTCAGCAGCATCAAATGAACGTGATGCCGCCCTCAGTCGAGCTTGATCGGCTCCAGCACAAACTCACCAGATATCGAGGTAGAGCTGTCGGAAATTGGAGTGCGTCTCGACGCGGTCATAAGTTACTTGAGCATGATTGATGATGCTCTGCATCCGATCAACCAATTGCGCAGCTGAATTCCGATTCAGATTCGTAACGAATTCCCTCATTTCGGTCCTCTGTTTCTCGCTCAAGCTTAATTGGAGCTGAGTCGGTGCTCCTGCAATTGGGAAACGAGTTGACTCTCTGCCGAACTGCCCAAACATCAGAGATTATCTCGAACACTACGTGCTGCACTTTCCCGTGTATGGACATACGCCTTCGTCCAATGCACGTGAGAAGAATTGCACAGAACAGCGGAGTTCTCTGATGTGAAATGTGGCGTAGGAGAGACAGCTGCCCTCATCCAGAGCCCGCACTCCGTCTATTTGGGATGGCACGGCGAGAGGGAGTAGGAGATCAATCATAACCCGGAACCGCGGTGGGAGAGTGATTTACCGAGTTCTCGATTTCGAAGATCGCGGCGTAATCTAACATCCTCCCAAAGGTAGCTGAGTAAGTCTAGGGTGGCAGCACACCCGAACTCTCGACCAAACTCGATTCACATTATTTGATCGTGCCCTGCCGAGCGTTGCCTTCCGTTTCGGAATTCCATCAATTTGGAATCTCCATCAACACTGGAGAATTCAATCTGTTCCAAACAGTTTAAATTATGCCAAACGGTTCCATGTCACAATTAGTCACCTTCACGGGTGACGGGATCTCCCTCGAAGCGGTTCAGTACCGCGACGATGAGTTTCCTCAAGTACACCAGATTGGCATCCAATTTCCCATTCTCGTTCAAATCTGCGGCCAACTGGAGTTTCACAAGGCTCGCTTCGCACACCGAAAGTTGTTTCTCTGAGAGCTTGAGATTCCTGTGCAGCTCTTCGATTTCTGTAACGAACGAATTTTTCCATCGATTGAACCGTCTCCACTGACTCTGGGAAAATCCAATGGAACATCAGTCCCACTAACCGTATCCAGCTCTGAATCAATAATTCATGGCTCGAGCAAGGCATCGATATCGGCGGCACTCACCCACGGGCAGCTCGCAGGAGGATGGTTGGACTTCTTCGACCGGGCCTTCGTCGCGGAACCTCCGATCACGTCCTGGTTCGATCCACTCGCGTTTTTCTTTGAGAATCTCGTCCCGAATTGAGAACTGCGCCAGACAGCTCAGGTGTAGACAATTACAAATCCATAAAAAATCCAGCAAACGCATCTTGAAGGAACAACACAGAGGTGAAGGTGAGCTATGTCTGGTGCCGGGACTCACTCAGAGTTTCCAAACCCGAATTGGAGGCGATCCCAAACCGTGATCACATCCTGCGCGAGGAATCTCGTCTTTTCCCACGCGAGAGACAGCGTATAATGCAGAGCGGATGAATGATGTACACACAGCACTATTTCGCCCCCAATCTGAGCTCACCTTGGCTTCCGAAACTCGAGTCTGCTGGATTTTCAGTGCGTCTTGTAAGTTTCTCGAGGAACACGCACTGCACAGCTGATTCGGGAGAGCGATCATCCGCAACGGTTCCAGCGCGGGATTCCCCAGAGAGCTCGCGGGGTTTCGCTGTGTTTAGTGACGCGCGACATGCGGAGAAGTTGCTCCAATGACGATTCCAGCATGCGTTCGTTCAACTTGTGCTTGCTTATCGAACTATCCATTTCTGGTTTCATCAGCGAGTAGAACTCTCCGCAGCAGTCTCGGGAAATTCAATTACTGCATCTGGCTTTTTGCTGAATGCTCCCGCGGACAGTGACTCACTTGAAGTTCCTGACTTGTTTTCGAAAGTTCAGGGAATGATGATTGTTTCCCAGAGTTCCCCAATTGGGAACATCTATACGGCGCCGTTATGATCGTCGAGTCCCACTCTGTTCTGTTTTCATGCCAGCCGTGTTTGGGCGTGAATGTCGTCTGCTACGTAGGGTGTGGCGGCGGAGCGACAGGATCGGCAAGCGATGTTGCAAATACCCTCACTACAGATTCGAGGATTCCTAACTGGAAGACTTGATCTCTGGTCGAACCTCAATTGGTGGACTCTTCTACTGATGAGTTCCGATGAATGAATGTCTCACCGGGGTGCATGACTCCGAGTCGAGGATGAACGCAATATTCTCGTCTCGTGCCACGTAACGCTTTCCGAGCTTTCTTATCTCCTCCGTCGCCCGACGCGAAGCGATATGCTTCCATTGAATCATTTGAACTCGACGAGGGCTTCGAGAATCTTTCGGAAGGTGCCTGCCGGAAGAACCCCTCTTTCTCGGACCCCATTTATCGTTTGTTCCTACGAACCCCGTACGAGAGAATCTGAAAATATTCATCCGCGCGATAAGTATCCCAGATTAAACAGTCCACTCCCGGCATCTTCAGCGCTGATCTCAGGCATCGCTCCCATTGGGTTTCATCGTGTGGCAATGGGAAATAGGTCAGAAGGTGCGTCACCTAACTGAAATGCAGACCGGGAATGGTTCACTTTCCGCCGACACATGACCAGATCAGTACGTCTTTTTTTGGACAATAACTCGAGAGTCTTGAGTCAAGACTTCAGAAGGCGCTTCATTGGAAAACTGCTCCCGACTGGGCCGTTAGATAAATGAACTCGCTCCTCGTTTTGATTCGATCGGTTCCTAAGAATGTACACGGGGGTACAGCGGTGCTTCTTCAGAGAATGGATTTGTACTCTCGGTTTCCCCGTCTTGATCAACGATAAGTTCCGTTGCACTCGAATATGAATGGGATACGATACGGGTTCATCGCAGTCTCAGAAGGATCGCCGGTCAATCGACGTCGTTCCTCGACTCCCCCAGAACGGAGATATGATTTTCGTGAATGAAACTTTAGTAGTCAACTGGCTGAGCTGAAGAAGAACGCGTGGTCGCTCACTGTTTCGAAGTGATCCTGAGCGGAACTCCCGTGCAGCTCACAAAGGGGCGTGGGATAGCGTCGAAATCTCTCCTCAAACGTGAGCCAGCCAAGTCATAAAGAGTGGAAGTTGATGTTGGGCGCGCTCTCTTATTTCGTCTGTTGAGTCTTCGGAGGGGTGCAAGGCTCCATTCCGAGAAGATAAACGGCAACTAAACAACACAAGTGATCATCAACCTAGGATTCCGGGACGACATAGAAAGGAGTCATCGCACGACAACGAAACGAGTCGGGTCATTGAGTTTACGAGCTCCGTTCGAGATGCCGGGATCTGGCTCATCGGAAAACAGTCGAGAGGGGATCGCAGAGCTCGCACTGCAGTTCGTACCTCATCTAGCTGACTATGATCTTGCGTTCGTACGGCAGCTCTGAAGCGGACGTGGCTCTGCAGAGGCGACGCTATTTCGGAAATACGTCTGTCAGGCATCGGATTCGTTCTGCGGTAGATCTATCGAAGAAGTCCACAGGGGTGACGCATATGGAACACCTCGCTCAGAGCTCCGAGCAGTGGTTTGGAGTCTTCGCTGTCGACACTTCTGGATTGCTAACCGTTCCTGACCATTTCTCAGAAATGAGAGATAACTTCGAGTCACGTTGACGTTTATTCTAGCTTTGAGCAGCTCATTCTGTCGGATGAGTCTCTACGTCACCACTCAATCGCTGCGGCTCATGATTTCATTAGTTACAAATGGTATTTCGTTCGATGGGAAAAACGCTCAGTATTCAGCTCTTTCGCTGGAGCCGAAGGGAAAGCCCACGGTGTAAAATCTGCGTATGGCGTCAGGGAATTCATCGTGAATCTTCAATCTGGACGTGATACAGCATGAACATCAATTGGTCCCGGTGGAGCCGAAACCGCCGGACCCTCTCACGGTTTCATCAAGAGATTCGCATTCTATCAGCTGCGGATAACAAATTCGCTCGCAGATCAGCTGCGCGATACGGTCTCCCTTGGAGACTTTGAAATCTTCGTCGCCGAAGTTGAAGAGCACCACGCCAACGTTCCCTCGGTAGTCGTAGTCGATGACTCCAGCGCCGACATCGATGAAGTGCTTCGCGGCCAAACCAGATCTTGGCGCCACTCGACCATAAGAACCTTGCGGCACGGATATCTGAATATCAGTCAGAGCCACCACTTTCCCGTGAGCTGGCACGACGTACTCATATGCACTGTGAAAGTAAACGTGAATCGATGAAGGGCTCTGAGACTCGGATGGGCGGAAGAGAACATTTTTTGAAACTCGCACGTGATAAGGTTGAGCAGCTTACCTGTAGAGATCGAATCCAGCCGCACATGCCGAACCTTTCGACGGACTCGTAGCGTTCTCTGTCAGTTTAGCAAAACGCAGCTTGGGAATGACCAACGAATCACCGCGACACATTTTTCCGGAAGAAGTTGGGGATCAGACCGAACAGAACTCCTGAAAGGCTCGGTAGCAATCTTGTGTAGCACCGTCGATCTCGGCAACGCGATATGTAGACGCGCGCCGAATCTTTCGCGCGCTTTTAGCAACCGCAGCGCCATCTTCCTTGAAAAGCAGCACACACACGAGCGACCGAGGGCAGGTCGTTGAGGAGCGCTGTGCGGAGCTGCTACTCGCCGTCATGAGACGGCTGCCGCTCCAAACCGTAAGCATGCTCTCTAGGGAAGGAGGGTGCGAAGCGAAGTCTCGGTATTCCGTTCATTTTGAGCTGCCTGTGTATTGGAGAGAGATCACGTGACCTCTTCATGACTTACCGGGGCACTATTTTATATGGAACCCTTCAGCTTCTCCTGACCAGCTCCCCTCGATTCCAGAATCCTTAGTCGTAGAGCGATTCTGTATCGCAGCAACTTTCAGATGCGACTTTGACCGCCTAACATAAGGGCGTTCGCACTGTCTGGAGTCACGAAGGGCTCTTCTGTGGCCCAGACGAACTCCTTGGACAACATGAAGACCCAAAATCCTGATTCAGATCCTTCAACTTTGATTTTTGGACGCCCGAACACCATGTTTCCATCTGCGACATAATTGATTGCTGAACGAACGAGCTCAACAGTCATATATTGTGGAGATCTCATCGGAAGCGTCGGGTTCGAGCATATCCAGGAGAGGGTTCGAAACTCGCGAGTTGTGCCTCAAAAACCGTGTCGAATCAGTATCCTGAGATCATTGCCCATCCAGTTGGAGACCACCAGTACCGTCTTCGTGTACTGCGACTCTTCGCTTGTACAGACGCATAGTTCGTAATCATCTGCCTCAGCTTGAACAGGGCACGGAACGGGATTGGGAGGAACTGCCATGTGCACGATGAGAAACAATCGGGAGATGAGGAACATTGTCCGATATATCCCTATACAGTCTCCCAGGGAAGCGAGTGCCTTATTTCTCTCATTGGCTTCATGATTACGGAAAACGCATTCCTAGGGGACCAATGCAAAGCCTGACCGACAAGTCCATCCTCCACGAGATATCCCCGACAGCCGGTGCTGAACGTTTGAGAAGACGTCTCCTGAGATCACCGGCGTGCACACCATTCCATTTGTCCCACGGAGATCAGTGTCGCCGTAAACATCCTATCTTCTGAAGTGTTTATCACCAGGAAAGCTTCTGTCCAGCAGCACGAGTATCGCCGCGGAAGATCACGGGATTCGTTTTGAGCGCACGATCATCACGAAACAAGTTTGAAGAAGTCATGCGTTGGCAACAATATGAATCATGGTCTTGGTCTGCGCGACGTCTGAATCGCCGGCCGTGTCTGCGGAAATGAGCAAATCCCTCCGCCATCCTCGCTGAGATGACTCGACATCAGGTCTTAGTTGGGCGTCGGTGGAGCAAGTTCAACCTCGAGTGAGGTCAGGTACAGCTATCGATGCGGCCGTGACATCACTGAAAATCGGCGTTTTCGGCGAGAGCCGGCGGCCAGAGGGCGTCTTGCATGGCCACCTCCACCACGAAGCGTGTGATGTTTGCTATTGCTCCTGGCGGCGTTTCCTGTTATCAGGTTTGTCTGTTGTGATTCGTGTCGCCTTTTTCAATCGCCGCATGAGTCCAAATGCCTGGAACTATTTCATAAGAGGGCACTATCGGAGTCGTCTCTGAGAATTCGATCAGTCACCACCGCGGCGGAGACCCAGTCGGAAAGCCGAGGACGAGGGCAAGCTCGTTCCGTTGACTACTGGTCCGCAACCGCTGCACCAGAGTGCTACATGGGTGAGGAAACGGATCGACTGGGCTGAGGCAACCGAGGACGACCATTACGCAATCGATCTTGCGTAGAGCATGCCCTGAATTACGCATCCTATTCCCTCGTCGCGTGGAGAGCATCTTCCATAGCAAGCTGTTCAGCATACTAGGAAATTACAGCGTCCGAGATCGGACTGCTGGACGAGTCTTCCAAAACGAGAGAGTCCGCAGAGATCTGTGCCTGGCGACTAGTAGTGTGATCCATGCATGTTAACACCACCCAATCCTCGTGCATTGTGTAACTGTTATGCAGGGTTCCGTCGTAGGCTTTGGACAGCTCAGACTTAGTTGCTATGGGACTGCAACCGGCAGGAAGTATCTGGTCAAAGCTTCCTCCTCCGACCGTAAAAACGCGTTTCATACTCGGAATGACCTCACTCAAGTCGCGTAAGATTCCGTTGAAGAATGCTCGTCCTCCTCATCTTGACCCTTCCACTTATTTCTCGACCTATATCACCTCTCTATCCGATGGAGGCCCAGAGGAATCGTCTCGCTCTCGTTCTTCACACGCGCTCTGGCTAAACAGAGCGATCCAGCACGCGTAACGGTGACTCAAACTAATTTTGTGCGTCAGACCCAACTAGGCATGAATTCCCGAGACTCCGAACTCGAATCACACACAACTAGGATTTTTCCCGCCCTCGGCACATGAAAGTTTTTCATGTTTGCGTTCTATTATTGGAGAGTCGAAATCGCTGGTCGTTCGCACCGAGGAAGGGAATCGAGGACACGATGAGTGCGAGCTTCTTGAACAACTTCTTGATCGACGAGACTCGTCCCTAATGTCCCTTATTTTCTCCAGTCGTAAGAGGCGTCGCGATTCCGCCAGGAAAGCTGCTGTGGAACACGAGTCAACTACTGAACGCAGTTTATTCGATCGATGAAACAACGAAATCGCTCGAAACAGTCAATCCATTTTCCCACTCACGGAATGCAGCCTGGTCGAGCGTCACGAGCAATTCGGATATTCGAGTCGGTCTCCGGGGAGACAACATCGCTGGAGCGGATGCTAGAGATCTCAGGAATCTCGTCGTCTCTTTGTCCGCAAAAATCGACAGAATTGAGTGGCTTACCTTCGGATCTCAACCCTGCTGCGACATTTGCTGCTCGCTTCGCGCCGGAGCCAAAATTCACACATTTTTTCTCACCGCGAGGAAAAAGTGCGTAAGGCGAAAATATTTCCTTCTGTTCTGGCCAGGTATGGTATCACACTGGGGAACTCTCAACTTGAGTGCTTTCTCTATCGTCGTCGAGAGCCTCGATGGCAGGGAATACTTATCCCTTCATTAATCGTCATACTTCCTCTGAAACTTCCTTGAGTTCTCGCGATGTAGGCGAGGGGGAAAGACTATCGCTGACATCAGACATGGGAACCATGTAGTACTCACAATTACACGACTCGCATAAGAAGACTGAATTACATACCTGGATGGGAGAGGCGTTTTCCAGTCCCAGGACTCCTCTTAATCTCTTTGGCCAGATTTAGCGGAAACATGTTGATTTTTCTCGTTTAGCCAAAGTCGACAGACCCGCTGTGTTCAACTTGGCTGAAGCTCCACGGCTTCGCAGGAATCCCGATGGGACATTCGGACCAGATAGTTCAGTAATCAAGAAATCCCGTAAGGAAACCTGTATCCACCGAATGGGAGCTTCAGCTGAACTGGTGATTCTGTTTGGTGTCCTTTTCTTCATCGTGCACAGCCTCTATCGAACCCATTTTGAGTATAGGGGAAAAGGTGTGATACGTGATTGATTTCATTGGTATTTGGAGATTTCTCCCGCGAAAGATTCGATAGTTTAAGTAAGATTGAATCGAATAGAAAGTTCTTGCTTCAACTTTCCAAGCTGACAATGTTGTCGCAGTTTCAACCGGAGGTGAGCGATTCTTCCATTTAGTAAAAGAGGGAGGCTCCCGAGAACGGCTTTCAAGCACGACGAATTTCTAACAATGTTGTGGGATTGCCATTTCGTAGCTTTCTCCCCCGGTGCAGAGGACGGCAACGGAGCCAGCTTCCAAGAATCGATTCCTCGCCGAGCAGTTCGTACGGAGACCGAACACAGGCCCCCTCTGAGATAGCTTCCTTCCCTATACGATCTTGCCGATGTGCAACGCTCGCCTCCTAGGAGGAGCTCCCACTCGAATCGCACAAAGGCGCGGCTGGAGCCGCTGAAGCGCAAAGTGAACCACTTTGAAGGACATTCTGACGAACTATCTAGGAGTCGCCGCAAAGCTGCGCTCGACGACGCAGAATAAACGTTCAGGACCTGATTTGTTTGAGTGTTTGATCCCAATACCCAGATGTTCGATGCCACGGATTTCGCTTACTTCGGAGAATTTCATCCAAGGTCAGACATCCAGGGATTACGTGATCGTAACGGCTGGTCGCTGATGGGGCGCCAGGCAGGGGAAGATGCATTCTGAATTACGAGTCCGATCTTCAACTCTATGATGAGACGTACATTTGTGAAAACGTTGATGACCCCCGAGCAGGTCTCTCTAGTCTTGGAAGGCCGCTGCAGTGAGACTTCCCGTGACGGCCGTACCAAGATGATGGGTCTCTCGGTAACCACACCGAGTCCTCTCAAAAATCTCCAGCCTACTTCGCCTCTCTGATCAAGCCGTAGACCCCATCGTCCATGGGGCGCGCTAAGGAAATCGATTGTTATCGATGAGGTCTCCTCGGGTGATTTGTGCTTCTATTATGTCTAAGGAGCAGATGGGGGAGTCGCCACCACGATATGACTCATGCCGACAAACTAGAAGCATACGAAAAAATAATCGGACTCTTCTCAATCTCCACAATAATTCAACATGTGAGCCTTTTGGTAGTGGATTGGATCGAAATCACGCCCAAGGCTCACCACCCTGGACGTTTTCGATCTTCAGATCCGAAACAGAAGCGGAAGTGTTCAATACCCGATTCTCTTCCGCCTGTTATGCTCTGACATTGCGAACTGGAGTGCTTCAGATGAAGCTTTGGGTATCTGCAGTCGACGATAGATCTTCTCCCATATTGTTCGATTCCCCGATTACTATATAGCAGAGCTTGGATTTATTCCACTGCCTCAATCCACAACTTTCGGTTGAGAACGTTTAACAAATGAACAGCGTGTCACAGCTTAAAATCGTTGTCCAATCTTTGGAATGTTTGCTATTTGGGATACACCGGTAGCTTGGCACTAAACGCCTCTGCGTATCCAACGAACTCCCCATCGGAAATCCTCCGGATGGCAGCAAGGGGAGAGCGCTCGACTAAGTCGCTAACGGACGATAAACTTCCCGAAGCTGGGAATGCAACCTATACGGAAGTAGTACTTCAACCATCGTAAAGCTCCACGGATGGCAACAAGAGAACGTCGCTGTTGAGCTCCAGAATCCGATCGAGCATTCTAACTAGGTTCACAGCCAGTCCATTTCGGATGTGTTTAGCTCCACAGTTCTCCAGCTGCTGGTAGAAATCTTTGCTTCGAGCTTCGTTCAAGTCCAGTGATTGATAAGTAAGGTGTGTCGCTTCCACAATCATTGGTCTGAAATGTTTGATTACGGGTATTAGCAAGGGGGCTCATGACGAGAACGGGTTGACGTCACCCTAATAGAATTCCACGAATAATCCGATGCGAGTTGGCTCCATGAGCTCAGTGCATGGAAGTTTCAAATCTTCGGGATCTAAGATCAACGGCATACCCTGGAAGCAGTCTTCCGGATATAGCTTGCAGGGTGAGAGCTCAATGATTTCATCGTGACATCGTATCACTCTATTTATTTGCTGTTTGGAAGGGTGGGTACGTTTTCTTTCTAGAATTTCGGCTGGAATTTGACGGGTGTACCTAGAGAAATGTTCTATGGCCCGAATATGACTTCCGCTCCGACCGCTGGGAACAGGGACGGCGATACTTCTGAGCGATCTCCGAATCATAGACTAAACTAATGGTAACAAGTTGTCCTGAGAAACTCCCATCAGTGCCCTGGGTAGAGATTCCTGAACGACGCTCTGGATAACCGCGTGAGCGTGGCGCCTAGTCTGATCCTCGAACGATTTCCTCCTCTCAGGATTGAGTTTTATATGAGGATGAATCCCGATATCGAATGTTGTTCTGTGGAATCGTGGAAACAAGGTAGTAGAGCGGAATCCACAGACAGGTTGTGAGGTGAGTTTCGTCATGGGAAGCGAATCGTGCCAAACGAGAGGTCCTTGTGAGCCAGAGCTCATCGAATGGGAGCACTGTACAAGACCATGGCCTACTCTTCACTTCCCTTCACGCTTCGGTTCTCCCCAATCGAAAGGGTTGAATGCTCACGACGCGCATTCTGCCTCAGGCTTAAGGCCGAAAAGTCCTCATCGACGAAGTCTGCATCGGACTTCAGCAATACTTTGTGTCCGTTAGGTGAGCCTCTACTGATGGGCAACACCGGATGTTTTTTTCTTCGAATGAGAAACACCCTGGAGCACCAAAATTAGCGGAAATCAGTCGTCTACAGATAGAGCAGCGTCGTTATGAGAACGAAATGCAGCTTGAACTCGGAGGTTCAAAGGCACGACGTGATTCAGTCATTGCCCTGTCATTCGAACCACCGTCCCCGCGGGAGATCGTTGTATCTTCTCAAACATATTCGAGTTTCGAGCTTTCTGGGCGGCGATAGGTTCGAAGTCGGGAGAACCACCTCGAACTAAACTCCACCCCCCTGATTGCACTCAGCCTCAGTGTTCGGTTATCCGGATGAAATTCAACAGAACAAAGCCAAGGACTGTCGAAAAGGTTTACTCACTCATCAACGATGAATGTCTTGATGCTGGCTGGTTTGTTCGGCTTGGAGTGAGCCACGAATGTCGCGAAGCCCCTGCGTACGCGAACGAAGAAATCGAAGAATTCTTCTGATCCTGTGAGGGTGTGTCCGCGCACCTCTGCACCGTAGGCGGTTGTGACTGGTGACAAGTTGAGTCGACATTCCAACTGGGGATGAGAGAAGCGAACAGTTCGAGTCAGAGCGGGTATTGTCGACCAAAGAACAGATTTTTTTTCTCGAGCTGTTTGCTGCGTTTTTCGACGATTGCGCTGCTGCGATCGGAAGTCCCGCTCTGTTCTAGTGGTTTAGGCTAGCCGCGCAGGAGTCGGACAGCCCTCGTGATGCACTCAACAATAAGTTGGGAAAACACGATCGCAGGTCACAACTTTGATCATGCAATGGATACGGATCGAACCATCGCAGGTTGGGAGAACGGGTAAGGTGAAGCCACCATCAACTGACCGTTATGTTGCCGGAAACCCACTTCGGAGGCTGGCAGTCGCCCTCTCTCGTGATTTTGGAGAGACCGTTGATGCGACCATGAGTGAATCGCGCGTGTAAGTCCCTGTTGCTGATGAAATTGGACTTCACCTGGGGAGGAGTGAAGGGCTCTTACGAAATTCCTCTGGTCGTGAGGAGCAGTATCAATGCGAGCGGGCTGACGTACAATGAATGATAGCACACTCGATCCGCAGCGGATTATCCTCGACCGCATACCGTGATGTTGAAGTCCGAGACCGGAACATTCTCGATGACAGGTGACCGAGCCTCATCTTGCAAAAAACGACCTAGAAGCGTATCCATGTACTCATTCGCTCGCTGAACGCCACTCGTTGAAGCTGAAATTAGGTTTGTCAGCTGGAGTGAGATCACGAGAACCGGAGGGTGAACGAATGATCATTCAGCAGAGAACGATTTTTTATAATCATTCCGAGAATGCACGTCTCGAGATCATCGGGGAGATCGGATCGCCCGTCGTCAACAATCAGAACTACGCACCGGAAGCACAATGAATGCTGAAGAACACAATTGTCGCCACAAGTTTCATTTTGTCATCGATTCAGATGATGCTCGACACGACTGCAAGGAAACAACAGTCGGCTGTAGGAAAGTGATCCTCACTAAGCGGTACTTTCTCTAACGCGGAGAGGGTAGTTGATGTTGAGGTGCCTCGTTTGTTCGCCCGCACAGACAGTCGAATGCACGAGGGGCGACCGCGAGCTCTTATGACTGCTCTACCTGTCTGCTATTTGAGAGGAAATTAAAAACCAAACATTCTTTCCGTGAAACTCGGGGGCTCCGAGGAGGCCGTGGCTTCGAAAGCAATGCGATCGGCGCATCACACGCCGAGAAAGGAATCCCTCCGGACTACTTGCGCCAATCAGTCTAGTTGAGACGGACGGATGCTTCTCCCGGTAGCTATCGAAGTAGTCTGTTCGACCACGTTAGGATCCTTTATTGTCAAAATGAGGGATGATTCCATCCGAGAAACTGACCGAACTGTTTACGAAAACCGCTCTCTCCATTGTTGCTTCTGATATTCAAGAACGCTATCCTCTCTCTATCTCTCTCACTCTTTGAGGTAAGCTTTGCTCAAACCATACCTGGATGGTGGATGTTTGCGCGTGCTCAACCTCCAGGAAATCACGCTCCCGACTGACAAGTGAAGTGCCACAGATGCTTCGAAGCGGCTGTGATCGGCTGCCTCGTGCCCTCACTCTCACCCAGTTTGACTGGTAACTCTTACCACGCATTCCCATCGGACATGAGCCGAAACTTCTCCACGATTGTCGACAGAGATGTCCGAGTCGTAGAATATGAGAGAATGTCTTCAGGCGGGTGTAGGCCTCACCTTGACAGTTAGGCCAACCTCCATGGACCGACTCAGCCTGAGTAACGTTCCCGACTTTCCAACCGGGAGAAACGTCTGCCACGGAATCAAACTTCTGGTTACAGATCCACACAGAGAATCATATGCAGCAATCTCCACTTCAAGTCTAGACAGGTCTGAGTGGAAAAAAATCGTGGTCTGGAGAGTGTTCGGCGCCCTTCCGGGATTCGAACAAGATCTGTCTTCGCGAACGTAGGTTGCCGTCTCCCAGATTCCGAGTCCGTCTCTGTGGCTCTTTCCTGTTTGCTTAGGTGATTCTATTCAGACACTGAGATGAGCCATCAGAATGGGATTCGCGATGGCTGCATTCCTTCGCGGAATAAGAGCATCCAGGTTTCAAGGGTACCGTGCAGAGTCGAACAAAAAACCGACTTCTGTGAAACGCAAGTGCTTCTATGGGTTCACTCAGTGGTTCACTCGTTTCCGAAATGTGATTCGCATAGCACTTCTCTACGCGTGGGAATTTCTCTGGCTCCGATTTGCGGCGGTCACCGATTCTCCCACTCGGAAGCTGATTGAGGCTTTTATAGAGCTAACGGCCGGGTTCTAACTGTCACTCCCGCTAAATCCTAAATCGTGTATTCTGAATCTCTCAAGAGAAGGGTGAACAAAATGATGATCCCATGCGAAAATAAGTTTTTCGCTATCATTCGTGAAATCTGAAATGCCAAAATTGAGGGTATCGTAGAGAACAACGACGGGAAGTCTTCTTGTTGCGGCGTGGTTCTCTGGGAGTACGATGGGAGCATGGATTCGAAATCCGCTTCGTTTCATGTGTACGTTTCCGCGCGAAGTTAATTTCTTGACTACATCCTCGTCTTTCGTCGTCTCTGAACACCACAAGATTTCGCAATTTGAAAGGAGTTATTCACAAAGATCCAGGAAATTCGCTTAGAAGAGATTGTATACAGCCCCATTACGTCAACAACGAGGGAAAGCAGAGAGCTTTATTCCTGACATCGGAAATCGAATCCCGTCATTGTATTGAGCACTAGGTTGCGAAATCTCGTGCGTCTGCGGGGCGTCCCAATGTGAAATGAACAGCTTCGAGGCAGAGCCGTTCCCACCGCGTTGTTGCACTCTTCAAACGGTACAGCCTTCCGGCTGAAGAGGAGATGGGATGAGACTGTAGCAATGGACTTAAATACACTTTATTCTGCATCTTGAATTAGATGCCAAAATTGCTGAGCGGTGATCCTCGCGGCCGTGGGCGATCTCAGACTGGAGGCAGGACTAGTCCGTTACGGGTGAGAGCATTGCTCAATGCTTTCGAGTATTGATTGTAAAATGTATTGTACAGTTCCGCGGTTGCCTTCTTCTCGATCTGGTCGTAGAGGTTCTTCTTGCGTTCATCATTGAGGCCGAGATCTTCGATTTCCATCTTGAACTTCATCCTGCGATCGGAAATAAAATGGCTGAATTCACAGTTCTCAAGCTCAGATTCGAAACCAATTTCGAACCAATGGGATTTGCGAGCAGCTCATGATTCTGATGCCACTTGATGGATTTCTCCCAGTGTCTTACTTCTCCACGTAGAAAGTTCGCAGAGAGACGGCGCGGTTCGGGAAAGCAGAAGCTTCGAGAAGTGCGGTAGTTTCCTTCAGCTGAGCTCTCGCTGGCACTTCTTTGATATTTCCAGACAACGTGTGTCCTTTGACGGAGAACTTCCATTCGGCGTAAACTGAGTTTATGTCCACATTGCATGAAAGCTGGAACCGCAGAAAGTGTTTTTATGAGCTGAGATCTTCGCCTCCTAGCGCTAAAGCTTCCTAGAAATCATCAGTCGAACCGAGAAGGACTCCATCACTCACCGTTATGTTACCACCAACCCAAGCGGTAGGGGTGCAGTCGCCGGCTCTCTTGATGCCAGTGAGACCCCTAACGTAACCGTTGGTGAAGTTTCCTTTGATGTCCCTGTTCGTCAACGAATTACTCTTGATCTTCTCCAGCGTGAAGTCGCCGACGCTCACACCGTCCAGGTGGTAGGCACTCGTTTCGCTCTTGATCTTGCTACCGAGGAGATCATCCACGAAATGATTCGACTGCGAGATGGTCCCGCCATAAGCTACAGAAAGGAGAATGTTATTCTCCGCACAGTGGCTGAGAAAGTCGGAAGCTTCACTTCTTCATCGTGAAATCATCTGAGCTTCATGAGTCGAGTTCAGCGAGTATTTTGCAACAATGACTCAGAGATTGAGATAAACGGTCTCATTTTCGTTGTTGCGGCCTCCGCCACGAGGAAGTTCTGTCACTGTCTCAGATTCCACAACGACTCTCCCATTCCATGCGAGCATCGAGGAATTCACCAAAACATCCCCTTAGCTAGACCGGGTCTAGTCCGTTCGCCTGGGAACCGGAATCAGAAACTGGGAAAAAAGTGCCCACGTATATAGAGGTACTCACCCAGTGGGGCGGCACATGCCACCACGAACAATGTCTTGAAAATCATGTCGGTTTCAGGAGAATGATCTGCTACGCAGCTGGTGTTCGAGAATCTTTATAAAGCGGCGCTCACCACAGGGAGAGAAGAAATGAGACACCACTCGACCGTCGCCGAGAGGGCAACGAAGATCTCCAGAAAACATCCATCGAATGAGAAAGCCGCTGCTCTACCGTGAACGGCTCCGGTTCTTCACAACATGAATTCGAAGTCTTCCCTGCCATTCGCCCGGCCGCTTCGAAGGCGGCTGAAGACACGATCGACTCGCGCACAAGATATACACACGCCCAGATTTCTCAAAAGAGAATCTGCTTTTTCGAAGTCCGACCAACGGCTGTGAAGACAACAGCCAGCAGCCGTGGCTATCGTCTCATGATTGTGATGTCATTCTCGAATCGAGGCTCCCTAAAAACTGTGGCGGTCTTCTTCCTTGATGAAATTGTCGTCCGATTGGCCGCTGTTTCGATCATGGTCTGGGAGCGAAGCGAGGATGCTGCGGAAAAACTCCAATGTCAGACAAACGTAAGCTATCAAATTGGAACAGCACGAACTCGAGAATAATTGGGGAGAGTGCGATAACCCTCGTGAGTTCCACAAAGACAAAGGCCGGAAAATATCGGATCACGTTCGCAACTCACAGAAGGAATTAGTGGCTCTCTTATGAATGCAGTCTTCAATCGACACATCTCGTCCAGCTGTGGGCCAAACCGTTCCAAGAGGTTCCTGGTTTCCTTATCCTATCTTGTCGCTGTTCAATCGTTCCGTAACACCGTGAAATCGAGTGAATCTCGAAAGGTTTCAGGTCACAGTCCTTCACTCGCCGTTCCGTTAGACCCTCTTCTGAGATCCAAGAGTGGAAAACAAGTCATTCTCGAGAATCTTGGTTCATAGAATTCAATTGAGTTCGACATGAGTCGTCGGTGACCGGAGCGAGTGGAATCACGAGCTCGGTTAGCAAATTAGACGATCTTCACAAGATCGCTGACTACACGTCCTATGCAATGGCATTCTGCTCCCGTCCGGACGTAGCATGTTCGAATATATCACCGCTGCGCGGACGAAATCGATCCCTCGTAAATCGGATGCGTGTCAGGGCTTTTAAAACAGGTTCATTCCCCAACGTCAACAGCTACATTTCAACATTTCAGGCCTCAGTACACGTCATATGACGGTACGCAGCTGATCAGTCGGAAGATGTGTGCTTCCGTTTCACACTTCCTTCCGGACCATATTAGACGGCGCATCACTCCACAAGCCTCAGGGCGTGGACGCCGTACCTCATCCGCGATTTCGACTATTTCTATTTGCCTCCTTCAACACCACATCTATGCCCGCATCTTTGTTCTTCAAAACGCTCTTCGAAGCGTCATAGTTATAAACGTATAACGATCCCGGCACCAAATACAGCCGGAAGCGTGATTGCCGGACCGAAGTTAACGTCTCGATAACTTCAGCTGAATAACATTTCCACCATTCGCTTGAAAAAGTGAACAACCACGGCAAAGCTCAGAAACGTTCGACAGATGTGTGACAACACATGCCGAGTTTATTCTGAGATCCGAGGATCTTGTATGGAATCAGCGGATC
This sequence comes from Phytoseiulus persimilis, assembly GCA_037576195.1. NCBI lineage: Eukaryota > Metazoa > Arthropoda > Arachnida > Mesostigmata > Phytoseiidae > Phytoseiulus > Phytoseiulus persimilis. The sequence continues at coordinate 52,555,675 of CM075101.1, read as the reverse complement.
CTCGTCCAAGATGACAGGAGCCCGGTCCTCGGTTACTGAGGAAAAGCTCACTGAAGAAGCACCTCAACAAGTCTCATACATTTCCCTGACCTGCCATCACGATCTCGTTCTTTTTACGTCTATCGATCGTCGTCCGGTGGTTCTCGGCGGTGGTTTCTTAGAATTTGGACTTGCCGAGGCTGGCCCGCAAACAAACGCGGAGAATCAATGAGTTCAACTCGAATGATCGATTAGAGCAAAGCCCCGCAGGAGCGGTGGGCGGTTCCGTCCATGGTGAAAAGTAGGCTGCCGACTTCATCGTACAAGAGGAGCTCATCAGACTCCACATCATATCTTGGTACCTCGGCTCAAACTCACTCCGGGATTGGGTACGATCCGACAATAGCAAATATTATTTCCACGAGCCCTGGGCTTCGGAAATTTTCATGTCAAGGCTGGAGTATGAAAATGTTTAATTTCGCACATTGATCGACTCAGCCACATAGCCGCCAGCCTCTTCACTGCGTCTTCGATTGAGCCTGCAGTGTTTGTTTTAAGATTCTCTTCGGAGACATCAAGGCTAACGCGAGAAGAGTCGTTTCGCATCCATTTGTGATTTCCTTCGTCCGCATACATTTGTCATGAGCAAATATTGAGCTGGGAGCTGTTCGCAGCCGGAGGCTGGTGACTGACTTCGATGGCGACTCTTCGTAAGTATTTGCGTGTACAGGTCTCTGCGAGCCCGGTCGTTTTTCTCTCAAACAGCAGGGCTTTGTTTCTGTTCCATGTGAAAAGCAGAATATTCTGTCGAAAATTGAGAAGAGAGAAGGCCAGAGGCCGCGGAGCAATGTTTTGCTCATGTAAGGGTTCCCTGCTTCGGCGTCCGAAACACACTGGAGTTTGGCGGGAAAATCGCGGCGGCTTTCAATCGATTCTCTTCTGGGCTCTCGCGAATCAGCGCAGGTCGAAGGCACCTTTCGATTATGAATGTATCGAAAAAGCTTTCGCACTCCAAGATATCGAGCTTGTATACATCTCGACCGCGTATCGCTCGAGACGATTGTTTTATCTTGCCGAAATCCGGTCCGTTGCTACAACTACGGAAATGATATCTGTGTGTCACCGCCGTCGTGTTCAGTCGCGACGTCATATACTCTACTACATTCTAGAAAGAGCACGAGTCTCTCGGAGTGAACGTTCACCGGTTTTATTAGCAGTCAGCGTTAACCATTGACTCCGTTCGTTCTTGATCACATCGGTTGTTTATTGTGATGGATCTGATACGGTGCGATACTAAGAAAAACCACATGCGCTGAGCGAATGGCACAACAAGTCTGGCAGATCTGCGAATCTCTGTGTAACTCGAGTCCAATCAGAATCGACCGAACCCGTTCCAGCGAGCTTCAAATATTCGAATTGAGTTCGAAAGTATGAGGAGGCGTCGAGAATCACCCAATCCCTCTCAGTTGTTTGGTTCAAGGAGGTAATATCTCTGCACGATGTCTTAAACAGTCGGAAGCCGGATATCTCTGCCCTTCAGTGCGGCATTGATCGAGTCCAGAAGTTTGCTGCTGAGGGCGTTGATGAGGATGGGCTGAACACCCTTGTCGACCTCACTCTTGAACTTGGTCTGCCTTTCCTCGTTGAAGCCGATGTCAGGCATATCAACCTTCGTCAAGATTCTGGAATGAAACGCTATTTAGGACTCCTCATTGCCAAGTAAGTTAGATTGAAGGCCGCTACAGCATGAATCGCCGGTTTTCGCGTTGTCTGACCCCTAATTCGCCGATCGCTTGTTCGAAAATTCAGCACTCGGAAGTGAAACATCAGCCTTCAGTATCTCTTACCGGTCAACGTGGAATGTTTTTACGAAGGGCTGTTGGCTTTGGTCCTGTTGTACCTCGAATTTGATGTAGGAGGACAGAATCTTCACAGTGACAGGGATCTCTTTGACTTGGCCGACTATGTTGAAACCTTTCACGTACGAAGTATACGCCGCTTCAACTGTGCTCAGGTCGATGGGACAAGCGAGCTGGAATTATCAAAGTGTAAGCGATTGACTCCATCTCGACCCTCTAAACGAGGGGTTTCGCGCTGCTTCGGGTGTCGGGAATCTCACCAAGATGCCCGACGCGATTCCGATCGTGGGTTCACAGTTGTCCTTCCTCCTCAAGTTGTCAAGTCCTTTCAAAACACCATTCGTGAAGTTTGCCTTGATGTCTCGATGTGTTGGGAGGACTCCGAGCTCGAGCTCCTTCTTTATCTTGAATTTGAAGTCATCGAGAGCAACCGCGTTGATCCCAGGAATAGCCGGCAGCCGCGTCTTGAGCAGATCATCGATGAATTGGTTCGACTCCAGCCGGGACCCAGCGTTAACTACAAAAATAAAAGATGTCAGTTTTCCAGCTACAAGGCAAAATCTCGGATTCAGTCACAAACTCAACCGTCGGGACTGTCCGAGTCTCGATTCAGGAAGTCATCGAACTGACCCCCGACTGCGGCGAGCGTCAGAAGACACAGCTGTGTGAATCGCTTCATGCTTGCGACAGAACTGCGGGCCACAGTAACCAGACAACGCTTCTCTTGGTTCAGATGAAAACCTTTCCCACGAAGAAAGGGCTGTCCGTGATGTCATCTGGCAACATTCCTTGATTCCATACTTGTCGGAATCGACAGAAGAATTGTTGTGGTTTCGAATTCGATTCACTGGCATTAATGGTGCAGCCTTTTAGCGGCTGTGCATTCTGATGAGTTCATGAGATCGCAGCCGGAGATTCCTGATACGCGTCCCGATTGGAAGACAAAAGCAACAGCAGGGCCGTATATCAAATCTCTTCTTCGAGGGCTCCCGGGTCTCACTTTCCTGCTGGCCAGAAAGCCACAATCGACTGGATTCATCGTCGTTGAATGTAGTTCTTGCTCATCCTGACTCGTTCCGCCCAGGGCGCCGAATTTCGATCGTCCAGGCTTCGATCTTTTCTTGCTTCGGAATCGAGAGCGCTCAGGCCGGGAGGATACTGAATGACAGTCATCTTCCGACACATGAGACCCCTCGCGATTTTTAAGTCGTCGTCGAAATCTCTCCTTATCACGTTCTGGCCAACAATCGTTGACCGATATAATGATGTCGCACATAATGAATTCTTCAGCATGCACACTTTTTGGCTTGTTTGAGAGCTCTTGTCTGATGTACACTAAACTTGGGCGTATAGTGAATCCTTCGTGAGAACACTGTTCTTCGTTCACGCAAGTTCAGGGCAACTTTCCATTTATCATCCTTGAACACGGTTCGAGCGCCCTGTCACAACGTCAGGTAAGTTATCAAGGGCGCGCAAAAGACCACCGCAATCAGGATTAACAGAGCCTACCGCACGGCGCCGACATCAGCGCCAATTATTCTGGCCCGTGCCGTCCTTTGGCCGCTCCTAGTAAAGGAAAAAGCGGAAATCTATGAACGAGAGAAAAATCCGATGAGAACCACGTCCCTGCGAGCGATGAAGACGACTGTAGGGAGAACTAGGAGATTCATGACGAAACGTAGCAAAGAAGGTGGCAAAACTCCTGGGATATATTGCCGACAGGGAGATGGACCTACGAAAGCATGCAAGATCTCCGGATCTGGTGCGAACGGAAGTTTGGAAAGATGACCTACTACACAACCCAGGTCCTCAAGGGACAGAGGAACTTCCATAAGTACCTCCATCGATTCAAAAGAGCCACCAGCCCACTGTGCGTCATCTGCGATGCGAACACAAAGGACGACGTAGACCATAAGGTCTTCAACTGTGGAGCCCTGTCCCAAGCAAGGCTAGCCCTGATAGGAAGTACAGTCCCGGAGCTGGTCCGGAACACGCTGCAAAGCGAAGAACAGTGGAACCAGCATCTCTCGAAATCGGATGCATACTCAATAAAAAAGAGCACCCACTCTGCCAGAGAAGCATAGAGCACAACAGCCAGCCCGCGCATGCGGTCGATCAAGACTAGCAAGCGCGCAAACGAGAGAAAAAATAAAATAACGGTGAGAAGAAAGTAGGATTACGAGACGGATGGCCCTTGGTGACCTGTAAGTAGTACAAAACAGGACTCGTCCCGAGTACCCAGTCACAAAAAAAGGGCGGAGGGAAGGGTTTTAGTGGATCCACCGCATAACCAGGGCAACGGACAAAAGTCCCATTCCTGGTATGAAGGGATCTCGCCTCCATCCTAAAAAAGAGAAAAAGGTGAGTTATCAAGGAGCACGATTCCATATCGACTTCCGTGGCGCATGCTCTAAACACGTTCAGTTCTTTCGATTTGAAGATCTCTGACCCAGCTTGGCGATTGAACTAGATTCATAACTTTCCCTACGGTTGCAAACGGTTCTAGCATGGTTTAAAAATATTTAGGTGATGAGGGGAGGTGCTGTTCGTTTCATTCCAAGAAGTCTCGGTGATATTTCGCGCAGCGTGTCTCTTATGGATTCACGTCCGACGTCAGCGCGAACAACTCGGAGGGTTCAAGGGCTTGCAGTGCTCCGTTCCGAGCTCGGAAGCTCAAGCGTTATGCCTGCCGTCTCGTTACCGTCAGCAATGAAATCGGGAAGTCCATGAGCTGAAGAAATCCAGGGATTTCAACTTCCTCCGATACGAAAGCTTGTTGACTTCATTCTGATGTCTCTTAGGTAGCGCTTTTCTGATGGCTGGGGAAGACGGACTCGTTGAGATGTGATAGGGGGCTTCCTCTCAAGATAGGAATATCCTCCTCTCAATTGGAATCACCGAGCGAGATGGGAGTCATCTGTTTTCGTGCCTGATCTTCTGAAGAAAACAGTGGACCACCCTACATTTCTTTGACACTGTCGTGAAGAAATGATGACACCCATATATTTACCCTTTTTTCTTCATGATGAAGTCCTCAACCCAATCATTCTTCTCGCTGTCCTCTTTCTTTTGACATCTTGTGTGGACCCTTGAAAATTTAAAACTCGATGATGGCGAGAGAATCATGAATTCCAAGGTTCTCTCCTGTTGTTGAAATGATGCGGCGCATCTGGAGTGGGTTCCTTGACATAAACTTCATCTAACTCTGCTAGCCGTTCAACATTAGTTGCCTCCGCGCGAAATTCCCCAAAGCCGGACCGTACAATGTGTAACCGCGAGGGAAATCACGCCAATGCGTCAAGATTCCGTACGATCTCGTTCATGTGTTCTCATTCATTCGCGTTGATCCCCGTGGCTCGCGAGTCCCCGTGACTCAATGATCTACATGTATGTGAGGAAGGCAGGTCTCAGAAACCAGAACGTGCGGCTACTCCTGTAGCACTGAGACGAAGCTCCCGCGATATTTTACTTAAGGGGGTACCTTACTCGAAAATCGATATTTTCGTCAACCCCACCGATTTTTGTTCTGTGCATATTTCGGTAGGGAGGACCTTTGAGAATCCACACGCGGAAATTTGGAATCGAGCGAGCAGCGCATGGACGCATTTTTAAAGATGGCGCTATGGTCACTTCCGAACTACAGGCTTCTAAACGCTGTAAATTCCTGAGGCTTGCATCGGACTCCGAACGAGTACGAATTCAGCGACTCGGAAGCGTGCCACAGTCCACTCTGGAAGAAATGTGGCCCACCACGACCAAGTCAAAACCTCGGGAGACGGAAATCTTTCCTAGTTTCAGAGCCTTTCACCTTCAAGTCACTATTTACATTTGGCCACGGCGAGCCAACCGTTCGGAGCGCGCGAGTATCCTGTTCTCGTCGCCCTGTTGGTGGCTTGCAGTGAGTTGGTTTTCCAGCCTCGGAAAACTGGCTGCTCGCGTGGAGGCCGCCAAACTGACATGTACCAAGTTCAGTCATCTCGTAATGATGATTGTCGCGTTCAAAGGAAAAACTTCGTCTTCTTCGAAAGTTCCGATACCGACAAGAATTTTTTGGTCTCTTGGATTACAAGTCTATTGCAACTTATTTGATCGATATCAATGCTCTCGTTCGGAAGTTTCAGGGTTCAAAAACTTTGAATGCTTTTTCCTCAGTCCCTGGAAATTGCATTCCGGCTTATCTCCAGAACCGGTTCCTGGGAAAAGTACGCGACTGATTGCCACCAATTTTTCATGATAGTAAGAGCATGGTTGGGGGCTTGATGCGTAAGTATCGGTTTTCGGATTATTTCGCTCAGGTTATTAGATCGCCGGCCTCGAAATCGGGCCTCTCAGGATGAACCGTGATTTTTTCCGCGATTCGGAATCTCAACTCCGTGAAAAATTCCTGGAAAATTATATCAAAATTCCAGATACATACGCACTCGCCCCCACCCCTCCTTTGCACATTGCCACCTGTCCCGCGGAACTCATACGCGTGGTTTTCTCTGGAACCGGTTTCGCCCGAACCCATGATTTTTCGCCATTGATTCGAAGACAACGAAGTTTGCGGGTTTTCTTTTTTTCCCTGTGGGGATAATCGCGGGTGCCCTTGCTGATGGCCATAGTCCCACCCCTCTAAGTGCAGAACCTGTGAATTCTGCGATTCGAGTAAGGTACCCCCTTGAAGTCATTCGAATGCAAGAGAATCTACGCGATCGTAGGCATATGCAACTGTAGCGGCGCATGAGCGTAGTGGCGTATCTAGCACGAGCCGTGCCTTGGGCGAACCAGCTGAAGTGCCCCCCCTCCGCCTTAGTCAGCACGAAAATTCGTTGAGGAATCGAAAGGGATTCTTGGAGTCGTGAACGAGGATCTGGATCGCGCAACATTGGCCTCGACTGCAGCGAGACTCTCCATACCAACCTCAAAGCCTATTCTAATTTTAGTTCCGTCTCTTGCTCGAAATCTCTTTCTTGAGTAATGATGACCATCACTCATGATCTGCTTTGTTTCCACGAAAGACCTGTCTCACGGGCGGCTACCATAACGGCGATGGTGAGAAGACTTCGCCTGGCAACACGCAGGTCACTGGTTTCGCTCTCATCACCGTCTTGAGTAACGAAACTGAGGAGTTCCAGCGGATCTGACACGGACCAATATTTGACAATCATTGATCTTATGGAGCCTCTCAGATGAATCAAACTGGAAATCCGAGTCTGCACTCCTCAGCTCTCTGGGTCGCGATTTTGTTCCTAATTCGGATTCGATTCCATTGCAGTTGAGGAGTTTGACAAGACTTCGAATCCGTCTCTCCTCAGAATTTCGGCAGCTCCAGAGACAAAGATCCATGTCCGCATTTGTGACCCCCCTAGCCCGCTGGGGCACGATTCTTCGCCTGAAATGAATCGGATCGTTATTGCAGTCGAAGGGATTCACAGAGCTTCATGTCTCCTGCGTCCCTCAGCTCTGCGCCCTTAACTCCTCTGGGGCGAGATTTCGTTGCCGAGACGGATCGAATAACGATTGCAGACACGGAGAGGAACGGCACTTTGACTCCGATTTCGCATCCCTCAGATTTCTGGGGTGTTCATCAGTTTGAACGATGATGATTCGGATTCATTTTCGGTCACGGACAGGGGGAGAAATCAACCACGATCTCACGCCCCTCAGCTTCGCGACTCCTGACTGCGCGCCTCTACAGCTTTGCACACAGGAGCGAAAACGAACTCTCGAAGAATGCCTCTCGAGTAGCCCTACCCTATTCGGCGCAAATGTGGCACCTTCGTTACGCCATAAGAAACGTTAGAAGAAGCTCGGAGTCATGCAGAGGCTGGGAGGCGGAAGAATCCCGCGCGCGGTCAGTGCAATGCTCGCGGAACTCCAATGGACTGGAAACCTGTCGTTCCATGGTCCGATGTTCGAGCTCGACGAAGCTTATCTTCGCGAACTCCAAGTCCAAGTTCGGAGGAATTCCTCTGATAATTCTTCACAATTGATGCCAGTTGATCAGTGTTGGAGTATCTTCTCTGGAATAATCTAGCACTGTCGCAGTGCCCATGCGCGGAGACGTCTATATAAAGACGCAGTCTTTATCAATAATAAGTTGGTAGTTTTCACACCAAGAGGACGACGTTGGTCCTGATCTCTGATGCAGAACTAGCACTTTCAGCAAGGGTTCTCAACAATCAGTATTTTTAAGAAGGAATGACACGGCCGCGAGATTCTTATGCGAGTTCCACGGAGTCTACCACCGATCAGAACAAAGTTTTGTTTTATTCCACCGCTATGAATAACTACTTTGTCGAGAAATTGGCCTCTGGGGTCAGGTTGACGCTGGGGCCGAGTTGACGCGCACCGAGATACGCCGCAGCGCATCTGGATTCCCTCTCTACGGAGAAAATGATCAGGAATGAGTTGTGAACGAGAGGAGCTCGATCAGCTCAGTTGTTTTAGATTCGACCAAAACCAATTCACCCCGAGTCGGGCGAGAACCTCGTTGTTCAATATCAGTTTTGCTTTGAACTTCACGAGCCCGACTTCACGATTCGTGATCTTTCAGTACTCACCTTTCCCCTCCGCTAGATGTCACATGACCTACCCTCTCGGAGTTTCGATACCAGTAGGAATCATCGGCACACCCCATGTTTCGATGATTGTATTCGAGTTTTCCTTGTAGAAACCCGAAACTCGGTGATTTTCCAGCGAATGGTTACAGTGTCGAATGAACGGTCCCAGCTCTGAAAACCGTTTCAGGACTAGCTCATGACGATCCCTCCCTCCCTTGAAGAATGATTCCTGTCCGCCAGTTGGTTACTGCGGATTTCTTTCAAGAATTTCCAGAATTTCAATTTCCATGAACTCACAAGAATCGGCTCTCCAGCCTCATCTCTTCTCCGCTCCGATATCTTGAGCTTGATTCAATAGACCGATATCGTGCGGGCGAAAGGCGCAGGCGGTCGGGCGATCATCGAACAAGTCAACCGTCTCAACTGCGGGACGAAAAACTCTCCCACACGTCCTCGACATATCAACGATCAGGGTCTCCGCCCGTTCCGGACGTGTACAGGGAGGTCATCGTAAGTTGGGACCTTTCTTAGTATCTCTTCTTTCGCTCATAACTCGGTGAAAAATCATCCGATACCGGATTTTTTCTTGCGTTCGATGGCTGGAGGGACTGCGCACCTTCCGTGTATCGGTAGAAAGTTGATTTTTGTGAATCAACTCAAATATTGCCTTTTCTCTCAGCTTTTCTCAAAAAACATGATCGACAAACTTCTGAAGTCGACCGATCGAGTTCGGGAGTGCCAAGGTCGACGCACGATAGGAGGCTGCTCAAACGCCCGACAACTCCAGATTTCTAGCTCAGGATCTTTGAGAAAGTCGAACGATCGTTTCAACCTTGACGTCAAGAGCTGACCTCTTGACAAAACGCGTCCTCGATGCATTCGTCCCTCATCCCCTCAGGGAAGCCGAATTCGAACATTTCCCGATGGCAAAAAGTTCTTAGATTGGTCCAAACTACCCATCTTGAGAGTTGCTGGGTTGATCCGGTCACTTTTTCTTTTCTCCGAAAATAGAGCTTCTCCAGTTTTTTGTCCTTTTAAGAAAAACTGACTGAGCTCGATTTTGGGGCGGAGAAAAAAAAGCCATCTTATCGAGCCATGAACTTCACTGTCGGGTAGTTTGAGCCAATCTAAGAATTTTTGCCATCGGAAATTTTTTCGAATTCCGCTTCCCCGAGGAGATAAGGGGCGGATGCATCGAGGACGTGTTTTGTCAAGAGGTCAGCTCTTGACGCCAAGAATGAAGCGATCGTTCGACTTTCTCACAGATCCCGAGCTAGAAATCTGGAGTTGACGGGCGTTCGAGCAGCCTCCCTTGGCACTTCCGAACTCGATCGGTCGACTTCAGAAGTTTGTTGATCAGTTTTTTGAGCTGAAAATAAAGAAATGCAATCTTTGAGTCGATTTACAAATTTCAACTTTCTACCGATTCACGAAAGGTGCGCAACGCATCCAGCTAACGGACGCAGAAAAAATCCAGGATTGGATGATTTTTCACCAAGCTATGAGCAAAAGAAGAGAGACTAAGAAAGTTCCCGACTAACGATGACCACCCTGTATAACCGGGCTTGCTTGTGCGGCCGAGCGAGGCGGCTGATGTGATAGGAATTGGATTAGATTTATTTCGATACTCCATCTGCACATATGCTCCATTCCATCCCAGGGGTGAGTCGTATTACGTTCACAGATCTTTTGGTCTCCTACCTGGTCCATGAAGTTCACAGAACTTCATGATTGCTGTTGGTTGTGAGTCCAATTCAGAAGGGAACTCCTCTGGGGGAAAGTTCTCCCCTCGCATCCCGAGACTACGTACTTGTCTGTTTCGGGTGCTCTACATCTCGAACAGTCGTGCCGATGGAGGGTTCGCGGTCAGGTTGTCGGGTGTCGGTGCTTGACATTCCTGTTCTGGTTAACGCCAAAAGTTGGCTCCCGCGGGAGTTGCACGCTCACTTTTTTGGGTCTCTCGGATGCTTAGATTTTGGTTTTGGCGGGTTGGATAATCTCAAGGAGCGTTCCCATATCATCCATGTTGTTTGTCATGTCCATCGATGCTCGGGAGTTGAAAATTCGAATAACTCGGAGGAGGTTTTTACTTTTGCAGGTGTTCCCATTGGAGAATATGATACGGTGGACTCCGCTTGATCGGTACACAGCGGGACCAGACCTGCCTGATCCGATTAAGCGGACGATCCGATAGAGGAGAATATAGAGAAAGCGTAAGTATGATACTGGATTCACGCCAAAATTGTATCCATTCTCAGTTCAGGATCACGAGTGATTCTTGAGACGTTTAGGCTCATTGTTCTCGGAATGCGATGCCTAAACATTGGAGTTGATGAAATATGTGACAGCGATCGGGTTTCTAAAGCTTGACGGAGGATTCATGAATTCCGTCTTTTCTCCGTCCTCGACATCCTACAAACGAAGTCGACTCATACTCGTCACATGAAGACGTTCGTGAACTGTCCCCCTCGAAATACTGCATGGAAACCCTTGCAGTAGTTCTATACTTCGCTCAGCTCCACGCAGCTCCTCTCGGAATGCCTCTCCGTTTTCTGAACCGGAGTCACACAGCTTTGATCGCCGCGATTTCCTGGACGAGCTCATCTTCGTGAGGTCCAACCGAAGAGGGGCACTGGACACCATCGTCAATAGGCGAAATTTCTCGAGATCGGAATTCGTTTGGTCTCTTGGTTCGAGAAAACTGGCGGGGTTTTGATTGTAAACCCTTGGAACCTGACAAGCTCTTGTGATAAAGATACCGGTTCGGAGATAGGTATAAGTTTGCATTTTGTCCGGGTCAGCCTTTCATTTCAGGTGCTTGCGCAGATAGCTTGGTCTCCTTTTCCCACTTCTCGAGGGCAAGCTTTGTCTTGTACACTAGCGATGGGTCTTGCATTTCCTCCGGGAGACCTAGTGCTTTGAGGAAATCATCGTCTGTGTAAAGTGCGTCATTACATTCGAAGATTATGTGTTGTACAGTTTCTTCGGATATGCCGCATTTTGGGCAGGTGTTGATGCCCTGTTGTTCGGAAAGTCCTCTAGTTGGCAGCATTCCTGCTCTTGCTAGGGCTAGTAGAGCATCCCCTCTTCGATTGCCGTAGAGGTAATACCTCTCTGACGGCGCCTCAGGAGACTGCAGGCAATCGGGTGAACACTCGAAGTTTTGCAGGCACGACGGTGCCTCAACGACGCATGCCTTGAGAATGCCGCGGAAACCTCAATTACCTCTGAGAATATCAGCATAACGAAGTGTTTCACGCGAATACCGAGACATGAATCTGGCCCCCCTCAATTTTTTTCAAGAGACATACATAGTGGCCCCTAGGTTTGAAGCCCCCCTCTCGAATCGTCGCATTCAGAGCGGCTCTGGACACGAGGTGGGGCACATGGCTTGGAGCCGCGACGTACTAAGCGGAAAATGTCGAGCAGATCCACGCCTTCGTCTGAGATCAGCTTGATCCAGCCGAAGCCGCCGCGATCGCGAAGGCTCAGGAGACACTGAGGATACCCGCCGTGAAAACCGAACTTGCGAGCATTCGGACCTTCTTCGGCGCTTTGCCGGGACTCATCACGAGTCTGGAGACTCGAGACATGTCCCTTCTTGACGCCGTGACAATCATTGAAGACTTCGGAGCGACGATGAAGAACATCAAGGCTCGGCGTCCATCTAGAGTTCGCGAAAAGACCGTTGAAGTCTTCGAGAACAGCTCCGGATATCAGCGACTACGTCTGGTAGCTCGGTCCCTGCGGGGTGAGTCCAGCGAAGAAATCTTGAGGGCCGTTCAAGCTCTCAGTGCGGACGACATCTCAAGGCTGACATACGCACCCATCACTTCCGGAGAAATTGAGCGCTCGTTTTCAAGATTCAAATCCTTCCTGCGAGACAATCGAAGAGCATTTGAGCTCGAGAACTTGAAGAAGTAAACCGTCGTATTGTGTGCCCAATAAAAACTTTTGTTGATCTTTGAAAATGAAACCCGAATTTGAACTTCAAATCTTGAGTTGTTTTTGAAATCATGGTGATGGCTCAACAGATGAGAGGAATCAACAGATGTGTTGGCTGAACATTCCATCACTGCATAAAGTCCAATAGCTCGCTACGAGCTCGTAGTTCTCTACCCGGATTGCATGTTTCTCTACTGCTTCTTCGGCTCACGTCATATTGATCCTCCCGCAGCTTCGGCGTTGCGCATTTTCTTCTTCAAAAGGTGTAATATTCTTCACTGCATCATCGGCAATCAAAGTCGAATTCGACACGAAATCTTCAACTCCGCTTACGTCGGTGGAGCCCAAGCTTCTGATTGCAAGAATTGCACTCGACAAGCTTCACTCTCGTGGAATTTCTCAACGCAGTTCAAAAATCTGAACCCATAGAATACTTCCTGAGCAGATGTAAACCTAGCATACTTTGCATATCCTTACTATATATAATCGGCTTAGTCTGTCAGTTTGTCAGTTTGTCCGCACTTTTTCTGAAAGACATGATGGTGATTCTGGGACCAATCTGAACATACTCTCCCGAGTCTGGAGAGGTGATTCCGGTACGAGTCTGACTATACTTCTCAAAAGCTGGAGGGGTGATTCTAGAACCAATCTGACCATACTTCTCAAAACGTGGAGGGGTGATTCTGGAACCAATCTGACCATACTTTTCAGAACGTGGAGGGGTGATTCCGGAACCGATCTGACCATTACTTTTCAAGTCTGCAGGGGTGATTCCGAGACCAATCTGAGCATTACTTTCCAACTCTGGAGGGGTGATTCCGAGACCAATCTGCGCATTACTGCCCAACTCTGGAGGGGTGATTCCGAGACCAATCTGAGCATTACTTCCCAACTCTGGAGGGGTGATTCCGGAACCGATCTGACCATTACTTTCCAACTCTGGAGGGGTGATTCCGATACCAATCTGAGCATTACTTCCCAACTCTGGAAGGGTGATTCCGAGACCAATCTGAGCATTACTTTCCAACTCTGGAGGGGTGGTTCCGAGACCAATCTGAGCATTACTTCCCAACTCTGGAGGGGTGATTCCGGAACCGATCTGACCATTACTTTCCAACTCTGGAGGGGTGATTCCGATACCAATCTGAGCATTACTTCCCAACTCTGGAGGGGTGATTCCGAGACCAATCTGAGCATTACTTTCCAACTCTGGAGGGGTGATTCCGAGACCAATCTGAGCATTACTTCCCAACTCTGGAAGGGTGATTCCGAGACCAATCTGAGCATTACTTCCCAACTCTGGAGGGGTGATTCCGAGACCAATCTGAGCATTACTTCCCAACTCTGGAGGGGTGATTCCGGAACCGATCTGACCATTACTTTCCAACTCTGGAGAGGTGATTCCGGGGTCAATCTGAGCATTACTTCCCAACTCTGGAGGGGTGATTCCGGGGTCAATCTGAGCATTACTTTCTAACTCTGGAGGGGTGATTCCGAGACCAATCTGAGCATTACTTTCCAACTCTGGAGGGGTGATTCCGGGCTCAATCTGAGCATTACTTTGCAACTCTGGAGAGGTGATTCCGGGGTCAATCTGAGCATTACTTTCCAACTCTGGAGGGGTGATTCCGAGACCAATCTGAGCATTACTTCCCAACTCTGGAGGGGTGATTCCGAGACCAATCTGAGCATTACTTCCCAACTCTGGAGGGGTGATTCCGAGATCAATCTGAGCATTACTTCCCAACTCCGGAGGGGTGATTCCGGGGTCAATCTGAGCATTACTTCCCAACTCTGGAGGGGTGATTCCGGGGTCAATCTGAGCATTACTTCCCAACTCTGGAGGGGTGATTCCGAGACCAATCTGAGCATTACTTTCCAACTCTGGAGGGGTGATTCCGAGACCAATCTGAGCATTACTTCCCAACTCTGTAGGGGTGATTCCGAGACCAATCTGAGCATTACTTCCCAACTCTGTAGGGGTGATTCCGAGACCAATCTGAGCATTACTTCCCAACTCTGGAGGGGTGATTCCGAGACCAATCTGAGCATTACTTCCCAACTCTGTAGGGGTGATTCCGAGACCAATCTGAGCATTACTTCCCAACTCTGGAGGGGTGATTCCGAGATCAATCTGAGCATTACTTCCCAACTCCGGAGGGGTGATTCCGGGGTCAATCTGAGCATTACTTCCCAACTCTGGAGGGGTGATTCCGAGACCAATCTGAGCATTTCTTTCCAACTCTGGAGGGGTGATTCCGGGGTCAATCTGAGCATTACTTCCCAACTCTGGAGGGGTGGTTCCGGGGTCAATCTGAGCATTACTTTCCAACTCTGGAGGGGTGATTCCGAGACCAATCTGAGCATTACTTTCCAACTCTGGAGGGGTGATTCCGGGGTCAATCTGAGCATTACTTCCCAACTCTGGAGGGGTGATTCCGAGACCAATCTGAGCATTACTTCCCAACTCTGGAGGGGTGATTCCGAGACCAATCTGAGCATTACTTCCCAACTCTGGAGGGGTGATTCCGAGATCAATCTGAGCATTACTTCCCAACTCTGGAGGGGTGATTCCGGGGTCAATCTGAGCATTACTTCCCAACCCTGGAGGGGTGATTCCGAGACCAATCTGAGCATGACTTCCCAACTCTGGAGGGGTGATTCCGAGACCAATCTGAGCATTACTTCCCAACTCTGTAGGGGTGATTCCGAGACCAATCTGAGCATTACTTCCCAACTCTGTAGGGGTGATTCCGAGACCAATCTGAGCATTACTTCCCAACTCTGTAGGGGTGATTCCGAGACCAATCTGAGCATTACTTCCCAACTCTGGAGGGGTGATTCCGAGACCAATCTGAGCATTACTTAACAACTCTGTAGGGGTGATTCCGAGACCAATCTGAGCATTACTTCCCAACTCTGTAGGGGTGATTCCGAGACCAATCTGTTAGAGTCGAATTCAAATGTATTGTGCGCCGGAATGAGAGAGAAGGATGCAGCAGCGCGGGCTGACACATCTAGGAAAACTGAGACCAAGAGTGTCGATGTGCAGTTGAATACAGTCGTGGAACCAGCGAGTCGCGTCATCCTTGAGAACCTTCTATCCCTAAGTAGCCCAGGTAGTCTGACAAAATTCAGAAGTGGGGTTGAAGAGGGTGCTCGGACGGACTCGACTGGCGAAGCGAGAAGTTCTGAAAAACTGTGGTTGGCGACTCGAGTGACGTCGCAAGAGCAAAGTTGAATCGTTACCATCGGAGCGAAGTGGAATCTTACGAAGATGAATCCCGAGGACATGAAGGCCATCGCTGAAATCATTGCGCAAGCAATTCGGAGTACGAACAACAGCATCGGTAACGCGGATGGAGAACAGAAAGAGAGTCTCAGGTTGGTCGAACGATCAGTTGATACTTCCACGTCGATCGAGTGTTTCTTCGGTGACTCAGGGCTTGTGGCTGATGATTGGTTGAAGCAGATTAAATTGGCTAGGCAGGTCGGACATTGGACAGAAGAGTTTACGCGAAGTGTGCTGTTCGTCAAAATGGCGGGTTCGGCACGAGTTTGGCATCGGAACCATGCGGCCACGTTGACCTTTGAACACTTCGAAGAAAAATTCCGAGAAGCATACATTCCAAGGAGAACTCAAGCGTTGGTTCTGGATGAGCTGTTCCGATGCAGGCAGGGAAGGAACGAAAGTCTCGAAATATTCGCGAGGAAGGTGGAAAATCTGGCCCTGGAGCTCAAGTTGGAAGCTGATGGGATCAAGGACTACATCCTGAGGGGCTTGGCGCCCGAATACTCTTTCCTAATACACGAAATCCGTGGACGATTTCATGCAGACGTGTCAGCCTTAGTGAGAGACATTTCAGACACCATGACATTCAATCGCATGCGGAATGGTCACAGAAGTGAGCCGTTCTCGAATGACAGCCACCGGAATCGGTTTCCAAGGCGTGTGACCTGTTTTCGTTGCGGCGCGGAGGGACACAAGGCGATCGACTGTAATACGACTCGAAGGCTTGACGGAGAGGCAACTGCGGGCGGAAGATCCTATGTGATTGAAGGAAGGTATATCCCAAGAAATCAGGAAGATAGGAGAAGTACGGAAGCCTCACAATTTACGCGCGCACCCGATCCACGAACGGACTCGGCAGCAACGAGTAATGCAAGCGGAACGAGCAGCGTGATTGGTTCAAGCGACGCGAGAAATACGCCCAATCAACCGACTTTACCAGTCGTGCATAATCGAAGACAGCAGCAGAGAGATAGATCAGAGATCACGTGTTACAGATGCGGTAACAGGGGTCACATTGCGCCAGAATGTACTTCGCGGGAGGTGCTGCGGATGGGGGTCGACTCCGAAGCAGAGAAGAACGGAGCCTCAGATGCGCCTGGCGTGAAAAATATTGCGATCAATGGGAGGCCGTGGACAGCGCGAGTCGATACGGAAGCTGAGATCACCGTACTGGAACAGGCAGTAGCACAGCAGCTGAAGCTTGAGCTAGCTCCCAGTCCGGTCAAAATTGTGACGGGAGTCGGCCAGGGTTCGTGTTTCCCACTGGGACAAGCTGTAGTTACGATGATTGCTGACGGGTTGGAACATCAGAACGTTACATTCACTGTCTTACCAAACGGGGCGGTGGGAAGCCAGGATGTCTTAATCGGAAAGGACCTACTCGATCGAGGGTTGGTGACGATTTACTGTGGAGGTATGTCGTGGATTCTGAAGCCGGAGATGTTGACAGATTTCGTCTCCGACTGGCAGCCTGAGCAAACTCAGTCCGAGATGAGTGAGGTGAGAATTTTCGCGAAGAAAGATGTCATCATACCAGCAAGAACGATTCGTTTTGTCCAGGCACAGCTGGTCAATCAGGAAGTCGACGCATTGCTAGTGAATGAGTTGAACAATGCCGGTATCTTGTGTCAGGTGGATCGTGGAGAAGTCCTCATTCCGGTAACCAACAACGGGCGTGAAGACAAACGGTACAAGAAAGGTTCAGTTGTCGCTCGAGGAAGCATAATCAATCAGGACAATATCTTCGCACTGCAACCGGCATCTCAGAAAGAAAGGACTCCCACTGTCGGCCAAGTTCGGATTTCACCTAGCATTGGAAAGGAGGATGTGGAATTTGGAAAATTCGTTCCACAAAGGATTCAGGATGGTCTGTTGGAAACCTTGAACAAGTATGCGGAGGTGATTGCCACAGGATTGCACGATCTAGGTCGCACCGACTTGACCGAGTGCACAATTGAAGAAACGACAGGTCGGGGTCCGATATGGTCGAGACCGTTTCGTCTTGCGGGAATCGAGCGCGACGCATTAAAAGAAATCATCACACAAATGCTCAACGCAGGCATCATACGCGAATCGACATCTCCGTACGCGAGTCCCGTACTGCTGGTTCGAAAGAAAGATGCATCTTGGCGTATGGTTATTGACTATCGCCGGTTGAATGATCAGACTATCAGAAAAAATTTCCCGATCCCGTTGATCGATGACATCTTAGACGCAGTGGGTGGGAAGAACTTTTACAGTACATTGGATTTGGCCTATGGATATTTCCAGATACCAATGGCTCCAGGCTCGAGTCGTAAAGCTGCGTTTATCACTCCCGATGGACATTATGAGCCCATTGTTATGATGATGGGCCTAGCAAACGGACCAGCCGTATTTCAAGAGCTGATGACGAGACTCCAGAAAACAATTGGAGAACAGACGGTGTTTCCCTTCATCGATGATATGATCTGTGCGGCCGACAGGTACGATGACCACCTAGAGCAGCTACGAAGAATCTTGGGAGTTCTGAAGGAAGCACATTTGAAGATCCGGTTGAAGAAGTGCAAGTTCTTCATGGATACCGTGGAATTTTTGGGATTCAGAATCTCAGCAGCAGGAGTTCGGCCTGGAGAGGGTAATCTAAGAGCTATCGAACTTTTCCCAACACCCACCAGTATTCATGAAGTGAGGAAATTCGTTGGATTGGCAAGTTTCTTCCGTCGATTCATTAAGGGGTTTGCATCGATCGCTAATCCGTTGATTGCCCTGATGAAGAAGGACGCAGTGTTCGAATGGAAGCAAAACTGTGAGAACGCCTTCCAAGAGTTGAAGCAACGACTTCTCGCAGAACCGGTATTGGTGAAATTCACAAGAGGATGCCCAATTCAAGTACATACCGATGCTTCAGCTTCAGGCCTGGGAGCTGCGTTGATGCAGAAGATAGATGGTCACTGGAGACTGATCTACGCAGTGAGCCGTCGACTTTCTACCACCGAAAAGAATTACCATTCTACAAAGCTCGAACAGCTTGCAGTAGTATGGGCTTGTGAACGATTCAGGCATTACTTGTACGGAGAGAAATTCGAGATAGTTACAGACTGTGTCGCGGTACAGGCGCTCCGGAGCAGGACAACAACAAGTGCTCAAATCGCCCGCTGGCTGAACAGATTGGCGGAGTTCAAGTTTGACATAGTGCATAGAGCAGGCGCTAAGATGCAACACGTGGATGCCTTTAGCCGTTTTCCAACAGAAGACGCGATCGAAGAGGAGGACGTGAATGAGGGAGTCCCAATGATGAATGAGGGCAGTCAACCCGAGTCAAACCCGAAGAAAGTCTTACAAATTAAGACGTTCGAGAATTCGATCGCGATGATCCAACAGCAGGATGAGGAATTGAAGAAGAAGATCGAGCGGGTGATTAGCAGAGACAAGAGTACGGATTTCGCGGATTTCGAGGTGAAAGAGGGCATCCTATACCGGCTTGAACAGAACAAAGAGGAAACAAGGCTGCTCTTCGTGGTTCCCAAATCGATGAGGAAATATATCTGTGTGCTAATGCACGAAAAATCTGGCCATTTCGGAAAGGACAGAACACTGGATTTGATTCGAGAAAGGTACTGGTTCCCTGGAATGAAGAAATATGTTCAACAGCACATCAGAGTGTGTATCCCATGTTTGTACAACAAAGAAATATCGGGGCGACAGGAGGGGTTTTGCAATTCAGCACCGCCTCCAAAAAGACCATTCGAAAAAGTGCAAATCGATCACGTAGGACCCTTCCCGAAATCGAACGGGCGAGAACACATTATTGTCTTAGTGGATAGCCTCTCGAAATATGTTGTCCTAGAAGCCGTCAAATCCACGGAAACGAAGTATGTTCGAAATTTCTTGGAGAAAGTGTTTCTCAGCTATGGGGTTCCAAAAGTATTGCTGTCTGACAGAGGGACCGCATTCACATCACGGAAGTTTGGGGAGTTCATGAGGAGTAAAGGAATCCGACATGTGCTGACCTCGACTCAGCACCCCCAAGCGAATGGCCAAACAGAGCGCATGGTCAGAACGGTTGTCACGATGTTGCGTACGATGTGCACTCATCCCGAGAAGAAAGACTGGGCATTCAAGGTACCAATCGTCGCGCACCATATCAACAGAGCACCTGCAAAGTCTACAGGAAGAGCTCCGTTCGAGGTACTCCACGGTTACTTGCCGCCGATGGATAACTTCTCAGTGTTCGTGGACGAACAAGGGCAGTCAGGGGGGTGGCGGCCGCCCCAAGCCATATGCGATGAAGTCAGGACAGCGATGGTACGAGCGCAAGAGGAATACGGTAAACAATACGACAAACATCGCAAGCCTCATCGAGTACGGTACTCAGTGGGCGACATCGTCGTGGTGAGGAGACTCCCGGTAGCGACCGGCGAGCCGACAAAACTTCAGAATAAATTTAGAGGGCCGATGCTTATAAGTAGCGTACTGCCAAATGATACGTACCAGATCACTCATTTAGCCAAGAATGCCTACTTCACCACAGCCCATTGTTCCCAGTTGAAATTATTCAAGATCGCATGTGAGAGTGGAGACGAGATCGTTCCAGGTGTTGAGACTGACGAAGGAGAATCGGAGAACGAGCCAGTAACGAAGCCAGAAGCATCGACCTATCGGGAGCCAGCTAGCCAACAGCAGGACTCATCGGATGATAGTCCAATGGAAATAAGCATCAATTTGGAAGACTCGGCGAATCAAGGTCCTTCAGGAGTTGACAATATCACCAGTGAGACGGATGCCCAGCTCGCGGGTCTTCTGGAAAGTACGTTCAGCGCAGTAGGAGATGAAGGACTCACAAGTTCTTTGGATCAAGCGTTCATGGTTCCCCCGGAGACACCGGAGGCAGGAGGAGAAGGGGAACTGGAGGAATCCTCTACGCAGGGGGAGCTCGGAGTGACTATGGGTCCCGCCGGCGAAACACCGCAACCGAGATACCCGCGAAGGCAACGGAAACGTCCAGACCGATACGGATTCGAGAACAGCCCGAAGGAGAAGTAGCTGACGAACCGGATGAGTTCAAGTTCGCAAATATTCATGTGTTAGTTAACGCTGAGGACATCGTGGAGTCAATGGCCGAATGTTAGAGTCGAATTCAAATGTATTGTGCGCCGGAATGAGAGAGAAGGATGCAGCAGCGCGGGCTGACACATCTAGGAAAACTGAGACCAAGAGTGTCGATGTGCAGTTGAATACAGTCGTGGAACCAGCGAGTCGCGTCATCCTCGAGAACCTTCTATCCCTAAGTAGCCCAGGTAGTCTGACACACCCAAAGTCAAAGTGTATCACACGCTCCGATAGAGTCAACAAGCTCTACTCCTGGCGTAATTCAAGGAAGCCAGTCTTTTATAAACCTTCAAACATGAATAAAGAGATCTGGAACTGAAACAGAAACTGGACTGGATGAGCTTCTGATGAACGGAAATTGTGTCCAACCGAGAGGGTCCGACATCTCTGCTTCCTAACGCAATCGAACTCCGGGTCTATGGAGCTTCCAAAACCACTTCCAATTGAGCTGTGCCCCTGTCGCACTCGGCAATATTAACTTTCGCCTACGGCCCGTTGGGGATGTTTCACCGGTCTGGGAGCGCCTCGGAGCACTCCGGTTCACACCCTTGCTCCCAACTGAGGTTTGCGACCCGCAGAGTGTGTGACACCCTCGACTCCGATGACCGCCGCCCGTTCTGCAATGCGGCGTCGGACGCCCGCCGATTGCGGACGCGGAACCCGGTCCTGCCCTCGTTCCCAGAAAGCCTGGAGAATCTCATCCTAACAACGCCTCACACGTGGAAGACGAGACCGATCTCCGATCAAGCGATCGAGCGGTGCGCTGGACCTGCCAGTGCCCCGGAGGCGTTTCCACCCGCCTCAACTCCAACTCAAACGTATGCCCACGAAATTGTGTGATGTGTACATATGCCTTATTTTTTGATAAAATTTCTCTGTCAGAGTGCTGTCTTTTCATTCACGTGGGTAAGTTTTTCATTTCGCTCCAGTTCCGACTCGTCGGACTTCCAGCGGGAACAGTAGTTAGATTGGCCGCTCGAGGCGTTCCGTTCTCTCCGCCGGAGAGACAGAGAACGCTGCACAACGGCCAGTGCACTTTCGAAGGACTTGCGTCCCTCTGGAAGCGTACTCCGCCTACTCCTATCGGTTTACGAGCCTCCGAATGTATGGCTGAGTGTGCGCAGAACGTTGGTAGGACAGGTATTCTCCCGAAAGCGGTTCCACAGCGCTCGCAGATGGTCTGCTGACGATCCCAGCGCTTCGAGGAAACTATCGAAGTCACCGCTCCGCGATCCCTCCCTTCGTCTCTGTCTCTGGGAATCCTGCTTGGCTCCGTGGCTGTCGAGGAGATCCAGTGGGCAGAGAGCGCCAACTTACTTGGCATCGATTTACATCGCCGTGAGCGCTTTGGTTGACCACGGCCTCCAGTCCTGCTGAGACTGTCTCTGGTTCTCGGAACGGGAACGAGTTTCCTCACACAACGCCCAGACGAACTTCACATCCGTTCGAGCGTACGATTTCGCTAGAAAGGCTTGCCCTCTCCTGTAGAATGCCGTATTTGACTTCAAATATTCGTTTCGCGCCATTCCGCTTCCACAGATTCTCGATAAATTAATCCTTCGAATGAATACGAGCTCGGTCATGTCACCTCAATCCATATCAATATTTTGAGCCCGGAAGCAACCTAACACGCCAGAAAAGCTCTTGATCATCGGGATATTATGAAAACCAGAACAGGAGAGCCACCGAAGGTGTCATCGATACACTGATGATCTTGGAACTTTCCGTTTGCAAACATTTCACGGCAGTTCCGTCAGATTCGTACTGTTTCGGTACCTCGTGCTAGTTGCTGCTCGTACTAAGAGCCTCTTCGGCAACCAAAGATTGGAAGACAGCGAAGACAAATTGAGTTCAAAAATGTCAGGTTCTCACGTGCGATCACCGAAATCATTTCCCCGACCAGAGACCCTCTCCTGATTCCGAGACCCTCCGAGTAGATGAGGTCTCTATGCAGAGCGCGGAGTCCGAGAGAGCGGACTTCAAGGGAAGAGATTCATGTTGTGGATTTTTCCCTGTGCAATCTGATGGATTTTGCGTAGAGGAACACAGTCGCATACACCGCTAACCCTTATTCCGGAATCAATCATTTCAGTTTAGCTCAATATCACAATAACTCACATCAGGGGTTGGCAACTTGGTGCGGCCCGCGGGCCGCATGATCTGGTTCACGGGCCGCGGTGCAAAATGACTATCGCGGCCATTCAAACTTACGGACCGCTAGAGAGAACGTATCTCAGCGAGCTAGAACTGTTCGTGGGCCTTTTGACATGTCTAAAAAGAGTGACATCAGGCAAAGCTGAGGTTTCGAACTCGGGAATCGTCCTTGGCGAGAATAAGAGATCTGAGCTCCACAAATATCACACCACGTCGATGTGACGAACGGGAAGTGAACACTCGATTCACTCGTCTGTTTCGCGTTCGTCTTCAATAGCTGTTTTGGGGATTGCGTCGAAGCGAACAATCGGTGACTGGAATCCGGAGGTTCAGCGTTAGCGGCTCAACGGCTCCAACTGCGTTCCGCATTTGAATTTTCACCGAGGCGTCAGCGCAGTGGGGAACCGGACTCGCACATTTTGGCGCTGGACATTTTGGCGCAGATTCAGACGGAGCTCACATGAGCTACCGATGCTTCTTTGCGATGCATCAGAGCTTTCATCTGTACCCTATGGTTTCCATTGCCACATGTTCGAAAAATTTCGTCGTCGAATCGCCCACACCTGTAGTTGCTGGGTGTCACGGATCACTGCGGGAGACACCAAGGAAAAGACGGTTTCGCGTCGTGGATGCGGCAGCGGTGCGGTGACGGGGGGAAACGGGTCCCGGTTGAAACGATACGACGTGGTCACGCCGGAAGTCGATTAACGTCTCTCGAGGTAGTGCCGACACGACGCAGCCGTGCGGCCCTCCCTATTGCACCAGTCATCACCGCCGCGCCGCGCGCGGTCTATTTTGGATTATCTCTGACCATGCAGGCGCCGAGAGCGCACTGCATGGGTTCCTAAACTAGCACACCGAATCCGATCCGTGACACTCCCCGGCGCGGGACTCGACAATTCTGAACATTGAGAAAAAACGGGTCTCACATATCAGCGGGCGATCTTGTTACCTAGGCCGGTCGAGACTCGAGTTCCGAGCCTCGGATTGCCGTTTTCCGGCGATTCGAGCGAATTCGATATGGGAAACACTCGGTCCATTGTGAGACGACGACGAAATTCCAATGGACAAAATGTGACGACATGCGCGTCCACCAAACGTCGACTTCTCCATTTAGCCACAAGTCTCCCGAACGTTGTCGTGAGCACGTGGTCGTTGTGCGAGATCTCCGTGAACTCCCAGTGCCCAGTTTTGTGCTCCTTCTCCGTAGACTCCCAGTGCCCGACCTCGACGAGCGGTCGAAGGACCTCCGGAAACGGGGGGAGGTGCTCGAGGGTAGCCCCGGTTTTCGGGCGGGGCCCTTCGCGCGCCTCCAGGAACGTCGGGCGGGTCTCGCACGGACGCTGGAGCAGGTTCAGGCCGTTGTTGACGGCATGCGCCGAGTCCACGTCACTGCGCAGCCCGCGGCGGCCGCCGAGGAGATGGACCCCGAGGTACGAGCCGGTCACCTGGTCGACTGAGGTCGTGGAGACCTTCGATCTCCGGCCGCGGTTCGACGAGCCACGCCGTCCCCGTCATGGGAGGAAGCTCGTGCGAGAGTACCTCCGCACGATTAAACCACCCCGTCGGCTACGGGGTAGGGTTGACGGCATTCCGCGGCTAGTCCGCGGCGACACTCGGCGGATCGTCGAGCGACGGCTCCAGGACTTGGAGGTCCCGCTTGGCGAGCGGGCCGCGGTGGTGATCGCCGAGGAAGACGAGGACGCGTGGGCCGCGTAGGCGGTGTGTAGGTGGAGGGGAACGGGGTTGGATGGCGGGTGTTCCCTTTTGGAGTCTTCTCTTCGATGAAACAAGGTTCGTGCGAAATTCCGAAATCTAATATAGAGCGCGTGACATTCGAATGATTTAATGAGAACAATCATAAAATTGGCGCGCGACAGAGCCGTTCCGCCCGCCGTAAACGAGCGGCACGTGGTGCGATTATAGTAGGTATCAACTTATTTGACTCGTGTACAACGAGAACTCTAAAGAATAGTACAATACATAAAGGTAGCGCGCTCCCAAAAACAATTCGAAAAATATAAGTGGAGAGGATCCGCGCTGTCTCCCTCGAGAGGGTAGAGCAGCTTAGCCGGGCGCGTGAGATTGTTGCCGCTTGAAGTTCTGATGATGCAGGAGCGGGCGAGGCCGTCGCTGGCGCTTCCGAGCAGACGCTCCACTCTCACACCGGTCAGTACGCGCGTGATTGTCGCCGTCTTTGAGAAGGGAAACATCGCCGACGCGGAGGGAACGCTGTGATACTGCCTTACGCTGCAGCGCGGTCCGAAGATATGCCGAATATTCGGAGCGGAAATGCGCTGAAATGCGCTGCTGGAATAACCATCTCTTCGAAAAAGAGACGGCTCCTACATATGCGCGACACTTCGGGGCGACCGTGGTTTGCGGGATGAAATTGTGACGTCGTTGCCGTATAGTAGGTTGGCCGGAGACAGCGCTCGTGGCTCGTTGGGGTCGGTTGAGACGGCGGTCATCGGGCGGCGGTTGACCACGGCGACGACTCTCGCGACGATCACCTCCTGGTCCCTGGAGTACGGAGTCGAAGTACGAGCACCTTGCGCAGGCAGCGCTCGACTGATCCGACAGAGCGTTCCCAGAACGCGTCAACCGAAGGAGCGGCTGGAGTGATGAATTTCCACGACAGGCGAGTACGGTTCAACCGTTCTGGACGTAACCGCTGGCAATGTTGTCATAGATCAGACGGATCTCCAAGTTGACCGGTGGAACGAGGCAACGTTGTCCGAGAATATGTTCTTTGAAAATATGAAGGGCAACGGTGGAGAAAACTTCTGGAGCGCTCTCAGGACCTCGAACGTCGACATGTCCATGGTGAGTTCAATGTGAATCGCCCGGGTAACGGCACACGAAAACAGGAGAAGATATCCTTTGCCGCGCCGGCCATCCGCCTGTTTGTGATACCGGGGACCCGCGAAGTCGACTCCGCAGAAGAAGAACGGTGGCGCCTGCTCTATGCGGAAATCCGGCAGAGGTGGTATGGGTTCTGCGGCTGGTTTTGCGTTGAATTTCTTGAAACCGGAGCACGATCTCAAGGCCGCGGTCGCAATCCGTCGGTCCTCCAGAACGAGATAATGCTCCCTGAGCTCCTGGAGAGTCATGGCAGTTCAGCCCCAATGGAGGCAGTCCTTGGCATAGACATACAATATCAGTAGACGGGCCCAACCGTCGTTGCTGGGAATGACGATCGGGAACTTGCAATCGAAGGAAAGATCTTTTGACTTCTCCAGACGCGTCCTACAGCGGATGAGTCCCTCGGAGTCACGAAAGGTTGATACTGAGCGAGAAGACTGCTGTTGGGGATGCCCTTGCAACCCAGAGAGAGCTCTGCGGCGAAGTATCTGCCTTGGATTCTTTTGATGAGGTCTTCTTCAGCTCGGAGGTACTCGGCGGACGAGGGCCGGAGCGATCCTCGGCTGCTGAACGGAGAGTGACCCGGCGAAACGGGAGAGCTGGCTGAGGGCGGCGACTCGCAGATCGCCAGTAGCAGCCGGCAAGTTTGCCCGAAGCTGGCAGAGGGAAGCGGCCGAGTCTCCCATCGATGGCTCCCCGAGCGTACCACTGAAAAGCCAGCCAAAAATAGAGGATGTCGCCAACATCCTCCCGAAGCTCCTCTCTGTGCCCTAATGAATCGGGGCAAGATCGACGGCTCCGATGATGATCCACAATTGAATCGTGCCGGACAGCGCGTCGGCAACCGGCTCGAGGCCCAAGCTGTGGGAAACCGGAAAGAATTCGAAGTCGGCAATCGCTGGGGTCTCGATGCACTCAACACAAAGAGCTTGCGTGGAGTCGTGGCGGCTACGAAGCGTCACCCGATGGAGCCATGTATCGACACTGGTTGTAGAGTTGCCCATGGTCTTGACGGATGTACGGATAGGCGCGGTGCGAGAAGACTTCAGCCGGCCCACCGCCTCTGACGTGATGTAGGAACGATGAGAGCCCGTTTCCAGAAGGACTCTCGCCTGGCAGCGGGTGCCACCGCTCTCCAACCAGACCACAGCCATCTGAAGAAGGACCTCTAGCTCGTCGGAAGCGAGGCGGTCGGAAGTTGTCGATGAGATCAGGAAGCCGGCTTGGGCGCGGCGACACATGACTAAATAATGCCGGCCATTGCACCTAGGGCAATTGGAACGCGGGCCGTTGCGACAGTCTCGACTGGAGTGGTTTCTCTTCAGTCAGGTGGTGCAGCCGTTTTGGCTTTCGATCCTTTCCACTGGTTCGTCGTGAGAAAGGACCGCCGGGCACCTGAAACTCTCGTGGGAGCCCTCGCGAAAGATGTACGATCTGTTGGACCCTTGAAGGGAGCCGGAAGAAGAGGCTGTTGAGCGAACATTCGACGTCAAGCCGTGACTGTCGGTGGTCGCGGTGGTGGGCGGTTTGTGGCTGTTCGCGATGCCGGACGGGTGTTGGACGGGGAGCGTCCTCGCTGGGGAGTCGACCGGGGCCGGTTGCCAGCGGAAGCTCGCGGAACGGGAACGCTTGAGGGCTCCGTGGCGGAGAAGAAGGCGTGGTTCGATCTCATTGCCTGATGAGCAGGAGTTTGGGCTCTGAAGCGCGATGAGACGTTACCGCCAGGCGGTAGGGCCGCCGTGAACGGCCTCCTCCTCTTCCTGACTAGCGCTCAAGTCCCATTCGGCCTCTCTTCTATCCTTGACTGTCACTTCGAGGAAGGCAATGAGGAACTCCAGCTCTGTCACGAGCGGATCGTTGAGACGTGTTTGCGATATTTTCTCACGAACTTCTCCTGGAGGTCCGGGGGGAGGCATTGCAGCACCCGCTGGGTTAGCATGATGGTCAGCTCGGAATACGAGAGCCCCATCGCCATGAGAGCGCGAATCTGCAGACTGAGGGCATCCGAGAACGACTCGAGACGGCTGTTTGGGACCTGCCCCCGGTCCACGAGCGAAACGAGCTCGTTCACGTGGACCTTCTGGGCTAGCTTGCAATCGCCGAATTTGTCTCGCAAGATTTCCTTTGCTATCTGGTAGTGGCCTCTTCCCAGTTCAGGTGCGCAACGGCGTCTTTGGCTCTTCCGGATGGTGAAAGGCAGAGCATATTGAACTTCTCGATGGTGGAAGCCGAAGATTCATCGAAGAAGATCTCGAAGAGCTGCTGCCATCTCTAAATTTCGTGATGTCACCAGAGAACACAGGAACCTGCCTAGCTCTACCGCCCAGGTCCGCGGCGGGACGACTGGCAGCAGGGGCGCTGTAAAGCTGACCCATGAGTTCCGGCTGCGAAGCCTTGAACTGTTCGGGGAGTCCAAGAGAGACCGCCCTCGGACGGCCGACAGGGACGCTGGTTCTGCGATGTCGCTGGTCACACCGGAAGATGCGATAGGGTGCCGCGTCTGCAGCCGAAGGTTCGGGTCCGTGCGCGGGAGGTACACTTTACCCATGGGAAATGCCGGCCGCTCTGATGTAAACGGCAGCCGCTGCGGGGAGAGACCTTGCTGCGCGAACTGCCGGGCTGGCTGAGCCGACTGGCTTTGATTATTTTGGATCAATTGACCAGATCCATCCCGCGCTAGGCTAGCTACGTCCATGAAGCTATACCTGAAACGCACGCTGTGGTCCGAAGGCTGCGGTGGTGGGTTGACGGGAGTGCTTCCGAGGCGATCCAACGACTCGCGCTGGACGCACTCAACATCTTCCGCTGAGGGCGCTAGAGAACGGTCTGCTGCGACGTCGACGCTACCCAATCCTCCAATTGGTTGGGGTATATGCTGGCTTCGGCCAACCGACAACGTTGCTGCACGGTTCTGAGTGTATCGTCGGCATCCTCACGCCTTAGTCGCAGGGACAGCTTGTCGATCTCGTCCCACAGGGCGACGAGCTCAGCTTCTCCTGCCCGAACCAGGGACCGATAGCCGAGAGCTTCTGGCTTACTTGCTCTGGGGACAGCTTCGTTGCATCGACATTGACGATCATGTCCTTGATGCCCATCAACTTCACGAGTAGGTTGCGGCGCTCGAATTTTTTCTGGTCTAGGAGTTCTGCTAACTGTGTGTCCTCCGAAGGCGGAGCCCGTATAGACCAGAGATCTTTGAATATCGAGTCGTCTCTGGTGAATTTGTTGGGAGGAACACGGGAAGGTCCCGGTTCGCTCGCCTGCCTGTGGTCGCTATCGGAAGACATCTTCGAGGACGAGGAAAATAACTCGAGGATGAGCGGACGACAAGATTCTCCGAGGAAGGCGCGATCGGTCCGAGGTGATGGCTGGCGAGAAGCGAAGCGTTCCTCGGCCGAGGCGGCGTGGTGCTCTGTGGCACGTGCATGAGGCTGCACGTCGTAAACGGCAGGCTCGGGAATCGATGAAACGGGATGAGCTACTTGCTCGAATCTGGACGGGAGTGAAGGATCCCGGGACAGAGTGGTGAAGCCGACCTGATTTGCAGGCTCACCGAATTGTCGCACGGAACTCCGGATGACCAGGCGGCGTGGTACCGCGGGTTCAAAGTTACTTCTGACACCAAAATGTCACGGATCACTGCGGGAGACACCGAGGAAAAGACAATTTCGCGTGGTGGACGCGGCAGCGGTGCGGTGACGGGGGAAAAACGCGGGGAAACGGGCCCCGGTTGAAAGGATACGACGTGGTCACGCCGGAAGTCGATTAACGTCTCTCGAGGTAGTGCCGACACGACGCAGCCTTGCGGCCTTTCCCTTGCACCAGTCATCACCGCCGCGCCGCGCGCGGTTTATTTTGGATTATCTCTTACCATGCAGGCGCCGAGAGCGCTCTGCATGGGAACCTAACTAGCGCACCGGATCCGACTCGTGACACTGGGTTTCGAATATCCAGGTTTTGTCAGTGCAGAAGCGGATCCAAACTTTTATTTTTCTCGATTGAGGCTGCAATAGATTTCCTTGAAGCATGACTCGCGGTGAGTATATTGACGTACGCTGAGGGAACAGTGGGGACTCGGTCGGGACGATTTCATCGGCCGAAGTCTGAGGTCCTTGATTTATGCTTCACAATTTCCAACCGCGGTTGAAAACTGGTCATGAAAGGTATCGAACCACATTGAGGAATCCGATGTCAGTGCTTTCCATGAGGGTCGATAAGATATGGACAGCTTTCGAGCGATCACCGATGTAAGCGGGCTGGCGGACCACGAGTCCGTCGCTCAGATAGATGAGTGATAGCTGTGGACATCGAGAAATTCGCTCCGACCGAGTCCAACACACTGTTCTCCGGGCGTACGTCAACATTCCGATCGGGAGCTCATGCCTCAACGCGTTATTTACAGAGAATTACTGCCGAGTCTCCACTGACGGCGCCTTCGCATCTGAGAGCGAGTAACTCGAAGTGAGCGATTCGAGCAAACTTTCTCGTGCATGTTGGAACGGAGACTATTAGAAAGCTCTGGCTGTCACATGCGTCACATGAAGCATCTATAGCAGGGGTTCCTTAAGTGGTCTTTATAGACCCCAGGAGTCGATATCATTTCTCAGGGGGTCCACGGGATTCGCAGGGAAAAATGGGGGTCGATGAGCCAACGAAAAGGGTCCACGGCCACTTACACAAGGAAAGATGCCTAGGTCTCACTCTTGTTCCGTCCGTTTCTTGGACCCATGCATTCGGCTATAATCCTTTGGAGGAGAACAAGCAGTTTCTGCTCTGGATACTCGGGCCATTTTGGGGGTGAAAAGCAGCAACTCTCACCCCAATCGGTTTCAGCGCCAACTACCGCTGGCAAAGAGGAGAAACTAAATCTCTGAATTCCGTGACGGTCTACATTGATCACGTACATCTCCATGGACTATGGGCGATCGCGAGAAGGTGTTTCATCGCTCCTCCATCTTCATATCTGGCAGAGAATGGCTTCAATGCAGTAGTCAATATTGTTATCAAGACCAGAAAAATGATGGCCAACGCTGAACGTGGCGGTCTGCGGCTGATTACCGGTCCGGGACAAAACTCGAAGAATTGGGTCTCGTCACATCAAGTAAACGCATCTCATTGAGAACACGTATCACCGTATCTGGATCACGCCCGATAGAGAGACCTTCAATCTGGGGGTCTACACGAGCTTAGAAAATTGCACAGGGGTCATTACGGTGGAAGAGTTGAGGAAACTCCTGTTCTATAGCCACTGAACAATACTGTTCCGATGACTCCTGGGTGCTTCAACTGAATCTGCGCCAGAACATCCTGCGCCAGAACGTCCTGCGCCAAAATTTTCTCGCCGAAATGTCCTAGACCGTTCAGAAACAGCCGGAAGCATTTCCCGATTTTGCTGGAGTCGTCAAACCTCGCTCCTTTGTCAGACTGAGTCGAGAACATAGGCAGGCGAGGAATCGACTATTTCATTGGCTTGGAATTGTTGGGAGCGATACTGGCGGTCAGGATCGCGAGGAAGATTACGGAGGCTGTGAACGAGCCATTTGTCTCAACTCATCTGTGCTGTGATAACGCGTGTGTCCTGTCGTGGATCAGAGATGATGCATCGCGTTGGCGGACATTCGTTCAGAACAGGATCCTAGAGATTCAGTCAGCATCAAAGGCTGAACAGTGGCAGTACATTCGGTCGGCTGAGAATCCAGCAGATTTGCTGTCAAGGAATTCTGCATTGGAGACCAAGGACTAACGGAGTTCTGGTTATTCGGGCCAAGATTGATGAAGTCCACGGGGAATCGGGCAGAACACGGTCTGAATGCGGTCGTTGTCGAGGCGGAAATGGCGAATGAGAAGAAATCAGAGTTCTCCGTCGGGGCGGTCGCTGCCAAAAGCGAACCGATTGAAATTAAAAGGTTCTGTCATGGCCGAAAACGGTACGGGTGATAGCTTACATTCTACGTTGGAGAAGGCTCAAAAGGGACTTGAAGCCTCAATGGCTATCGACGATTTCGGTAAAAGAGTATGCGCCAGCGGAAAAAGTGATATCAGGTGCGTGCAAAGAGCCCATTTTGCAGTTGAAATTGCGTCGGGTATGGTATCTCGCGTCGAAGTCAGATTTACCAGTACAATCCGTTCTTGGATAACGTTGGTCTGGTCAGGTGTTGCTCTCGTTTGATAAATTGAAGGATATCGACTTCGAATCAGAGAATCCTATCATTCCCAAGGGAAGATCCGTTGGTGGATCTCCATGTTCGGTGGACTCACGAGAAAGTATGCATGCACGCGGGTAGCATCCCGGGCATTTTGCAAAGAGTCCGGAGAAGGTTTTTCATACTGCGAGGTCGCAGAGCGGCTAAAAAAACCATCCAGGGGTGTAGGGTGTGTGCACGTTACAGAGCGGTCCCAGCATCGGAACCGACTCCACATCTGCCCAATTTCAGACTCGAAACGGCAGCGGCTTTCAGCGTTACGGGTGTTGATGCGGCGGGTCCCATCACAATTGGGAATCAACGCGGTGGGGAAAGCGGTAGCATATATCATGCTGTTCTGCTGTCCGGTCTCGAGAGCTATTCGGCTAGAACTTGTAAAGAACTTGTCCACGTATGAATTTCTACTGACGATGCGAAGGTTTTACAATGGAAATCCAACGGTACAGTGTTTCTATTCGGATGATGCGGCGTCCTTCAGACGCGCGGCAAAAGAGATTAAGCTTCTCTTCGATTTGGCTAGACCTCAGGACACTCAGAGTTTCTTGACGAGGCATCGCATCGAGTGGAAGTTCATCACGGAACGTGCTCCGTAACGTAATCGAAAGGTGATTCTCAACGGTGGAAGGACCGTTACGCGAGGTTCTGGGAACAACGTGGCCTAGGTTCAGGGAGCTCGAGACATTGTTGACGGACATCGGAAAAATAGTCAACGATCGTCCACTGTCATGTGTGAGCAGCGATCCGAACGAGATTCTTCCTCTAAGGCCTTCGGATTTGTTGTATGGAAACCGAGCGCAGCCGGCGTTGCCGGCAGTTGGAGAACTCTTAGGAGCGGTCGGTTTGGCCAATGCTTCCATTCTCATCGCGCGTTGGAAGTTCCAAGAATCGATCATCAGCGCGTTTGAACGGTTCCGGCGGGAGCACTGATGCAGCTCAAGTCGAATAACGCGGGAAAACCAATACGGAGTCGTGGCGCTTGGGAGACGTGGTTCTGATCCACGATCCGGCCCCATCGCGTGGTTATTGGCCGATGGCGGATCGAGCCTTTTCTGGCGGGGAGGAAGTGTCCGATGGACGCAAACGGACATGTCTCTCAGGCTACCGAACGACAAAACGCTGAGAAGACCCAAGCAGGTGCTGTATCGTCTAGATGTAGCGGAACATCAGGCGTGATTTGGGGAGAGCGCGTGAAATCAAGGAGACAGCGCATCATATAAATAGGTTCTCTTTGTGGCACTCTCGAGCCATTCGCCTCATGGAGACAGTCGTCCCGAATCACAACGTCATGAACCAAGGAAGGTGCACGAGTTTTGGAAGTCAGTTCCATACAGCGGGACCGGAACGCACCGCAGTGCGACGCCGTGGTGGAAGCTACGCGGGGTGGCCAGGTCTTGTCCCGGACGGCCACGAGGCCTAGGACGGTCGTCGTCAGGAGAACTGTCGACCAGAGATCTTGGTCTCGTCGTTGGGGTAGATAGGAGCGGCGGTCCAATGCCAGTAGCTCGGGTTCCGCCATAGGGAGGGATGGTTCTGTGCGGTACAATGCCGAACCAGGGGAACCGGGGAGGGAAGTGATTCCACCGGTTGCGGTTCGCATTGAGTTCGACTTGGTAGTGGTTGTACAGAGTCGTACGATAACATCCCCGCCGTGCCAACCCGAAAGTTCTGCAGTGAAGCTGACCCTCTTTGATTCCACAGGTAGACGATTTAGATAGGGATCGTCAATGTAAAATTAGGTACCGGCAACGCTTTGAGAGAGTTGATCCGAGTGCCGAATACCATGCCATGTTTAGGTTAAAGTGTGTTTCGCAGGTACTGGTTCTACGCCAGGATATCATCCGCCGTCACCGGGAGGACAACTGAAAGCCAGCGTCTGGCTTTGGCGGGAGTGTGGCAAAACGGATGACGTTTCTTGGAAGCGCCGCAGTGAGAGGGCTCTCCCGCTGATCTTGGCCACGTCAGGGGAGGCCGCCAGGTGGCGCTGAAGTGTTAGCAAAGAACGGGAGATTCTCGAAGGAATCGTAGGATTCATAATGATATATGATGATACTGTAATGGGCACAATGGATCATGGTTGTCTGGCTGATACGGATGGATATGGATTATCAATGAAGAGCGTTGGGAGAGCCCGGGGTTCTGGCGCATGGTTCTCAGGCTTCGAGCGTCTAAATTCAGTTACAATCGAACTCCCGTGTCGGATACTCGATAATCGCGAGGTTCTCGATCGGTTCTTGAGAATCAAGGCTGGGGAATCTCAAGGCTGGAAAACCACAACCCTTGTGCTTCATGGCCAGCCAGGCGGTGGATTTCGTAACAGGCCTCGCCTATTTCACTTCCACGAACACGTCGAGACTAGACCTTGCGAAAAACTGCAGTTTTGAGAATGTAGTTTTCGGTTAACTTTCGGTTTTCGAAACAGGGTTTGAAGCTAAGAACCGCATATAACCGCAACTTATTCACTGGTATTTGGGCGCTCATTGGCCCACCGCCCCGATGTGATTGAACTCTGTTGTTTAGCTTTTGCAGTCCGAAATCTTCCTGTCGTCGTATTATGCCACAGCTGAGTCAGTTTTTCGATTCGAGGTGTCGCTGCATGAATGCTTGCAGCAGTTTTTTTTCTTGCTTCAGGAACAATATCAATTGTTGGAAGCTAGGTGTTTGATTGAGTATACACATTGGGTCCGCCGATGTGAGTGGTACAACAGTCTGCTGAGCAGGAGAACCGTCGAGAACGTCATGCTATGGAGATGTGACCGACATCGGGCTTCAGGCAAAACTACGGATGACCCTTTCGATCAGATCGAACTCGGTTCGAGCCAATTTTCTACATCTTGCTGCTCACTCGGTGGCGCCGCCAGCGCTGGGATCATCGGGCCTTGAAATCCTTGCGTTGCTGGAACTCCAGGACTCGAGACTTAACAATTCGAAATTCTGAGAAAATTCAATCCTCGTAGAGCTGGTTTTCATTCTGGTAGGCGGCCCTGCTCAGCAGTGAACCATCCCGCTCCGAAGCTCCGAAGCTCGCTGCTCCGCTGACTCAGGTGTGAGGGAGAGGAAGGTAAACTCACTGCACCCTTTATGAAGTCATATTCCATATGGGGGCCGGTCTCGGTGGTATCACTGATTATTATTCTTCGAGGGAATCCATGGACCCATCGCTGTCGTCGGCGAGATATGAACTGCGGCTCAAAACTGCAGATGATTGCGATCTTGTGCAGTCAATAGTCAGCAGGGATTGGCGCGTTCCCGCAGTTATTGAACTCAGTTGAAAATCGCTGCGAGGCCTAGCCGAGACCCTTGGGTCCGACTCGGTTTTTGACAGATATACTTGACAAGGCCGTGAACGCTCAAGCAGAGAGCAAGAGCGCGCTCCCTCCAAGGAGAAGCGCATCCGTCCGGACGGAGGATACTACGGTTTTCGCCGTTCCAGTGAGGAGGTACGGCGACTCCCAAAATCCTACCGCCCGTGTCTGTTTGCAGGGCAGCCGAACACGACTATTCGAGATGTTCGGCCTGCTAACTGTCGAACAGCGTCGAGAATCTAGACGAACAGAATGGTTACGCAGAGTGCTTCAGAATCCAGCACGCGAGGCCCGAGGATTGGAAGGGGCCGCGCGCGGTTTGTGGTGTGTGCCACTCGCGGCGGCACTATTATCATGCATGTTCACATTCAGTCGCCGCCGCCAGCTCCCGCGGCCCGCACCGGTGGTGGCGAATGTCGTCGGCGGAGAGAGCGAGCCGGACGGCCCGACAGTGATGCTGAGGGTGCGGGCCAAGTCCTCAACGGAGTGAGGGAGATTCCAGTGCGCCTCCTTCTCGATCACGATTCGGGATTGACCTCCATGTGTCGTCCCTAGCCAGCTACTTCTGAACATGCCATTTCTGCGCCGACGTGAACTGAGCATCGACGCATTCTCGGACAGAGAGATATTTTCGGCAAACCGACTCCGGATCGTGCTGCAGAGCATCCACGATCCGGAAACACTTGTCGGCTCCGGCATGTCAGCGCGTGAGGGAGTTCGGCAGGACTCAAGTATTCCGAGTGCTCTTGTTCGTGCCCCCGAGGACGGTTGATGGCGGTTCGGTTGCGCTTAACAGTCATCTTGCGGGACGATTAGCGGGGCCACCCGACTCCACATCCTCCGGCCACGACGGGTCGAGAGTGACTGAGGTGCGAGTGTGGTGTGTTGTTTTGCGACGCCCGGCTACTGGCAGCGGCCACAGCCGCCAGCGGCGGTCAGTGATCTTCAGTAGCCGCAGTTGACCGATACGCTCTGAAGCCTCGGTGCAATCGCTATCATCGAGGATGCGAATCTTCCACGTACAGGCTGGAGGAGACCTCCAGCAGTTCACGAGCAGCCTGGTGTACGACGGTGAGGGAGAAGTGGTTGCCCTCCTGTTGAGAGAGTCCATCAATAGCCCTGCAAAACGATTGGCCCGTGACGACAGCTTCAGCTGGATCCAGACAAGTACCCTCGCGACCACATAGATGTCTGCAAGATGGGGAGTGGCGGCCATGCGGTCGGAATCGCAGTCCCGTTGGAGCAGAATCCCGAGACTTGTGATGGGAGTTACGTAAAGCCACATCACGAGGTCATCACTTTAACAGGCATCGGTGAGCGTTGGCGCACCGTCTTCGACGAAACAGTTCAGAGGGAACGCCGATTCCGCTACGAATGGGCTGAGAAGAGAACAATAAACTCTCTCCAAGAAGGGAGCCCAGTAGAGATCGCAACTCGATGCATGAGGCTGTGTTTTCCAGGTCTCGGGGGTGAACGGGGAAAGAACTGAAATATTTCCAATCCCAATGGGGCTTGCGATCCTAGCGAGGAGGGAGAATACACGTCTGCAGACTCTCTTCAGTTCGATCAGCTGGCTCCGAGGCCTGGGGAAGGTGACGACAGTGGGTGAAACCATGCTGACGTCAGAGCCGGTTCGGCCGCTTACCAGCGATTCCGAGAGCGCCATTGAAATCCCGTCCGTAATTCATTATCCGATACAACGAGGACTGAGTCGTGTCGCTTCCCTGAGCAGCAACACGAGAATAGAGTAACTCGACTTTAATGTGATGATTCGTGCTCGACCAAATAAATGAATGTTTCTCATTTGTGTGAACTCGACTCTGTTGTTTGTCTTTGGTGGATGTGTGAGTCTCCGACGGTCCCTGTGGGCCGTACGCTACACCGATAACTTACAGCCTCAATCTACTTTGTGAAACGGTCTGCGATGCATACCCCAAGGTGACCTCCCCATATCGAAAATTTAGAGCGCTATGCGCTACTCCAAATCAAGGGGAATCTGCATAAATCGTTCCTAGGGACGGAGTTTCACCGCGTGCTACCGTGATCACGGGAGTAGGCGCGGGAGGTTCTTGATACAGCTCTGCACCATCATAAGAATTCGATAAGATGAAATTGTTCGTCTCCGAACTCAAGGCGGAGGTTGGAGACAGTACCTCTCGGAAAGCGTAGGCTGATGACCCCGATGCTGCGAAAGTGCTCGACCTGATCTCTCGATTCATTGAATTGCTTTGGAAAAGGAGCTTTCAGTGAGGTCTGTGAAAATCCGGAATCATCTACAAACAAGTCGCTCGATAGTCTTCCGAAAGCTATAACAACCGAGCTCGAGTCCAACTCCACTTCATTGCAGGGACAGATCGATATCGTGCGTTCCGTGATGATAAGTTTGAACACCCCTCTCCAGACTCGGGAGAGTATGTTCAGATTGGTCCCAGAATCACCTTCATGTCTTTCAGAAAAAGTGCGGACAAACTGACAGACTGACAAACTGACAGACTGACAAACTGACAGACTAAGCCGATTATATATAGTAAGGATAAGGATGAATTCAATTTGATCCTTGGAGGCATCCACGAAGTGCCGACGGAATGGAGGAAGGGAAGAATCTCACTACTGGAAAAACCGAATTCAGTAAGAGGGAATCTATCCACATACCGACCCATAAGGGTATCCGACGTCCTGTATAGAGTATTCACCAAAATATTGGGAAGACATATACAGACATGGGCTGAGGAAACCTACCAGCTGTCAGCGATGCAGAATGGGTTCAGAAGAAATCGACGAGGTGAGGATAACATGTTCATCCTGACATCAGCGATAGAAACTGCGAGATACCAAAAGAAAGGTCTCATATGCGTATTTCTCGATGCCACCAAAGCATACGATCGAATCGATCGGCCATAGCTATGGCAAACCCTAGAGGGAAGGGGGATGTGCTCGGCACTCGTTGAGCTCATCCGACACCTCTACGAAGAAACCTTCATCTTCATAAAACAGGGGGATCATACCTCCGAGGAAGTACCCGTAACGGTCGGGCTTCGTCAAGGATCTCCTACATCACCTATCATATCTAGCCTATACATCGCAGACCTAGGAGGAAAACTCCTGAAGACGGGGGTTGGTTTCAGATTTGCGAAAAAATGAAACTTCTGGGATGTGAGGGAGAAGAAGTCCACCACGATTCCTGGTTTGTTGTTCGCAGACGATTTGCTCCTCATGACGAGCAACACGACGGATATGAGGACTCTTCTAGACTCTTCTCTGCAGACGAGAGGTGAATCAGATTCAACCCTCTAAAGAGCAGAGTGATGGTCTTTCAACCTTCCTCATCAGATCATAATCCTAATCGAGACCTGATCGAGTCCTAATCGAGACAGATACAAGGGAAGTCAATACCTATGGTCGAATCTTATAGGTACTTGGGGATCGAAATATCGGCCGAAAAAGATTACTCATCCCAACAATAGAATAAGCTGATGGATAAGGCCGACACGGCGATCAGAAGACTCAACGCGAGAGCTCTTTGGAGCTCAAACAGGTTTGAAGTATCCAAAATTCTTCGGAAAGCCACCGCAATACCACAACTGACCTGCTGCAGTGAAGTGATCACCATGCCTAGAAGGCTGAGAAACCTCATTGAAGTCAGACAAAGGGACGCGGGCAGGTGGGCCATGGGCATACCACACTCCACCGTATCAAAGGAGTTTACTGAGGGAAAACTAGGTTGGTCCTTCTTCGATGCCATGGAGACCATCAGCAAAATCATGTAATTCGAGAGAGTGAAACAGATGGATCCATCCAGATGGCCCAGAATGGTAATCACGGCAAATGGTATAACAAACACAAAAGTGAAGGCAATGGAGAGACTCAGAAGCTTGAGAACCCAGTATGACCCTGAAGATCTCAGTCTGACCGGAAATACACTGAACAAACCAATGTGGAATATGTTCCGCAAAGAACTCAAAACGAGAGCGCGGGATAAGTTGGACTCCATATGGAGACGAAATATGGAGTCCAGGAATGCTCAATACCAAAAGCCGACAGAACTCCCGGGACCCTTCCATAGACATGAAATGCGCTCGATGTGGAGCCCAAGAAACCGACAAACATGTCATTCTGGAATGCGAGGAAGGAAAATACCCCCAGACGGAATTCTCGTACCGACTAGGACTTCACCCTGACTCAACAGCGAGGAACCTGAGAAGGACGATGGATACCCTGAGGCGATGGGAGAACAACGAACTATGATCTGTGAATGCAATACAATTCACCCCTGAAATGAAAGGGAACATACGTGCATATGTAAGGTCCTATAAAATCAAATCAAGGTTATCGGGGCCCTCTCAGTTCCAGGAACACTGCCACACACGCTCTATCTCGCAGCACCTCTCAACGAAATAGCTCCTCAGATCTTCCAACTGATAAATCCCACCGTTTCATCGACATTGCAGACATTCTCCGTGACATTGCTTGCCAATGTCCGAGTGAGCCCCTCATCTGATAAGTGCCTCATACGATAAGTCCCTTATCCTCCATATTCGAGGGTATTCGGACATCTCCACTTGATCGATGAACTTTTAATGAGCGCGGCGGCCTAGGATGTCGATGAATTCATCCTGAATTTTCAGGGACAGATATGATGTGGCGATTCGGTTGTTCTGGGTCACTCAGGAGATGGTCATCCTACTTGGCTCGCAAGTGGGCGAGCTAAAGGGAATTTCTTTCGTTCATGTCAACTAGCCACTGGCTTCACCGTCGCTCTCGTCACGAATTTTGATTCGCGAGGAACTCCTCTATTTCAATAATTCTCTAGAGAACTTGTTTCCATCTTGCCTCCTCTCTCTTTCATTCGCTGAACTGTCGATGGTTCCTTCCTCATGCTTCTTGCTTAAACCGGTGTTCGAGTTCCTTCTTCTCAATGAAGGATCTGCTGTGCACAACACGGTTTTCATGTTCCGGTATGTTGTCGTTCAATTCTCACCATTTGTTGAAGCTGTCCTTGGAGTTCAGATGGGAAGTAACGGGCGAACTTAGGCGGCAACAGAGGCAGAACAATGATGCTTCGATCGTTCGCTGTTCCAACACCCATCTTCCCGGCAGTTAGTGACGCTCGGTTCTTCGCACGGGCTTGGGGACTTGATTCGTCTTCATCCGTGAGACATGGCGGATCTTCGTCGGTTCTCTGAGGAAATTAGTCACATCAAGGAACTGAGATTCGTGATTTCTGGCTGGGCGGGTCCTCGCCAAGGCGATGGCATCAGAATCCAGGGTCTCTTTCACCTGGGTCGAGCTTCACCTGCTCCCGTCGTTGGGGTCCAACTGTGGCTGCTCGTCTGACAGGGCGGAGGTCTCCTCATTGAGAAACTTCAGCAACGCTCCTCTGTTCAGTTCCTGCAATCATTTCTGAGGCACTGTTTTTCCTTGCGAGTGAATTTGCTGGAATGTTTGCTCTTCGAGAACGAGACATTTTCGTGAATGTTCTGCTGTCGGTGGCGGCGGGAACATCACCGGAGTGCCAGCGTCAGAGATCCGACGGGGGAAATGCATCAGACGAGCTCGAAGCAGGCTTGAGTGTTTTTCGTGCGATGCGGAAGATCTGTGCATATGGTTGTGAATAAATTGTGTGATAAATTATGGCTGAGCGACGATCTCCGGCCTTTCGATCACCTTGCAGCGCCACTCACCCTCTTTCGACTCATTGTTATCACGCTGGTTTTAATATTTCCGACGCCATCCACGTTAACCGGAAATCGTTTGCCAGGGGCCAGCCATAGTGACGGGACTGAGGCGCGCCGGCGTAGCTCATGGCTCTGGGAGAACGTGAATTCCATGGCGACTTTCAAACCTCTAAGTTCTGTTGAGAATTCGACAGAGAACGTTAAAGAGCATCGATTACATCAAACTCGACAGTTAACGTCGGCTAATGATCAGATCGGAATTGTCGAGAACGTACCAGCCGTTTCTCGCATTCTCCGCAACTCGTATTCACTGTTCTGAGGCTCTGAGCAGCAGGTTTGATTCTGGGAAGCCGAAACTCTGTCGTAACAATCTCGACATCTGCCTTTTTTTTCTGTTCCTCCCATACGAGCCTTCGCTCCGAGTGATATCGGGACATCCTTTCTCTACGTTGCTTCAGGGGTGACGGAGGAGGGTCTTCAAACCAAAAAGAAAATCCAGGGAGGATTGGAACTACCCGAACACCGGAATAATAGTGGCGCCTGGACGGGCAGACTCGAAAGAGGGGGAGTGGGGATAGCGTCAGGAGGAATGGGAATGATTTAGGAGTGCTTCATTCATAGTCCCCCGCATTGCTCATCTCCGATCTTGTTGGCCGGGGAATGCATTCACGCGCACCTTGGAAGGGACTCAGGTAGTGTGAGACTTGTTATTATACTTCAGGGTGAGCCTTTACTTCAGTCGAAGCCCCTGGCCGCCTCGGAGTTGGCGGGAAGTCAAGGCTCCGCTTCCGCGGATTGTTGTTTTTCGAGGAACTTGGAGATATGCGTTTTGAGGGAATTGCCCTTGCAGCGGATGACTGATGCAGCAAAGCGGCTGATTTCTGACCAGGACTTTCGGTCCTTCAGCATTTGGTCAACCAACCCGTAGCATGTGACGTCTCCTGTGTAGGATGAGATGAGCAGAAGTTCTTCCCGTAGGAACTCCGTTTCCGGACACTCCTCGACTGGATGTCTTGCGTCGGCTATACTAGTGTCTTAGCCGAGTAGGCAGGAAGAACCGGGAGTTTCTTTATCCAGTGGAGGTATATTTGCCAGCGGAACCATGGCCTGTGAGCGTCTGGGCCATCGGGTACGATAGAGATCCGTGTTCCCGAGTCAGCCACGGCTTTATTGTGAGGCTGCAGTGAGATGTCCAGTGTCCTGGTCCTGGCTCACCCTCCTGGATAGATTCCCAACGAGTCTACCGCTCCCTCAGCGTATCATCCTGCGCAACGGGCGGCTCCTCGAGTTCCTGCGAGTTTCGTGATGCGATTGCTCGTGCTCGAAGCTCGTATGGGAGTATCCCTGCGATGACCTGTGCCGCTATCGTTGAGATTGTCCTGTTTCCCCCGGAGATACCTAGTACAAGCGGCCGTTGTGCTTCGTCCAAGAGTTTCTTCACTGTTTTCTTGGACGTGCACGATGACCATATTGGTGCCGCATACATGATGATCCCGACTGCCGCCGATGCGAGGGCCCTTCTCCGGTGATCAGAGGCACCCTTGGTGCGTGGGAAGACTCTGGCTATGCAGCAAGCAACTTTGGCGGTTCTCGGCGCAGCGAACCTGATGTGCGCCGTGCCCGTGAGGCCTCCGTCTAAGATGACTCCTAAGAGATTCCGATGGGTTGGCCGTCGAGAGTGAGGGTTATGTCTGGCAGGTGTTTCCTGCCGTTGAGGAAAATCGCTGTGGACTTGTGTGGGGCCAGCGCAAGGCCCTTAGGCCGCATCCATGAGGTGACATTGGCCAGCGCCTCGTTGGCGTGTGCCTGCAGAATCTGGGGGTCTCTGCCGGTGACAATCAGAGCAAGGTCGTCTGCGAAGGCCACGGAGGTGACTGAAAGGGGCTGGGAGAGGTTGAGGATTTCGTTGTAGAT
Source organism: Phytoseiulus persimilis (assembly GCA_037576195.1). Taxonomy (NCBI): domain Eukaryota; kingdom Metazoa; phylum Arthropoda; class Arachnida; order Mesostigmata; family Phytoseiidae; genus Phytoseiulus; species Phytoseiulus persimilis. The sequence continues at coordinate 52,512,851 of CM075101.1, read as the reverse complement.
AACGTTCCAGACGGAAGGGCCGACGATCGAGCCCCGGGGGACGCCGGCGGTCACTTGTGTCACTCTTCTTCCGTACCCGTTTAACCGCGAGGAGAGGTGGGACGAGACTATCCTCCGGAGGTGGCCGGAGACGTTCGACGACTCCAGCGCGTTGTTGAGAGCGTTCCATGATACTGAATTGAACGAGTTTTCCACGTCCAGAAGTACCAGAAGACAGCGTTGTCTGGATCGGAAGTCAGAATTCCTCTTGTAGGTTTGCCAACTCGAGAACCTTGCTTATGGCCATCTGCGTGGAGAAGCCGGCTCGGATTCCGAATTGCATCGGGGAGAAGAACTCTTCCTCCATCAGTTCCTCGTTCAGTTGGAAGCAGAGGATATGTTGGTGGCCTTTGAGATTGCCGAGAGACAGCTGATTGGGCGGGAGGCCGAGGGCCTCTCATTGAGAGGGAGCTAACAAAGGGCATCCCGACACTGCTTTCACTGAGGGATTGTTGAAAAAATCAACCCCAATAGACTCTGAGTCCGGCGAGGACGCGGAAGAGCATTACAGGTCCGACTGACGAGACATCGACATTTAGGTACATAGACAGATATCCTGATTCATGAACATCAACCTTCAGCTCAAGCTCGATTGGTCTGCTAGGAAGCTCGCCTGATTGCGCTCCGAGCCTGGGTCATCATGATCGCAGAGTGATAGTTTCGTTCATAGTTCCCCAGAGTGGGCGCCGCAAAGTCTTGGAGTTTCGCAACTGATTTAGTTGCTGAGTCTCAGAGGTTATCAACATCATTCGTCTCCTGCAATCGGCATGGAGCGATTCGAACCAGTTGATCATGTAGATGCCTTTATCCGAAGAAGAAGACGAAACGACGCCAGAAAGTCCCGCTTGAGCCATCCTATCATACCTGCAGCTTGGAGCACAGAAGAAGTGTTCCGCGTTCAGAGTTCCATCATTTAGTTTATTATGACTTTATGATTCTGCAAGTGCAACATGCCAACTTCCCAGAGTTTGAGGCGGGTATTGAGCACGTTGATTGATGCTGGAGATACCGCGACCTCAGTACACTACTACTGTAAGTTACCCCCAACATCAATTTCCGAAGGACGTCCCCGGCAAACTTCTGCCGTGTGATTTAAAAACTCGACATGATAACACAACAGCCGAATCTTCTCCCCTTCTACGCTCGCTGGATTCCGATCCTAAAAGTTCCCCCTCGAAGAGTCCCCGCATTCTTAAAGCAGACTCCTGGGGTCAAGATGATAAAACCGGCGCCACTCCCAATTTGTGGCTCTACTCGCAACACCACCGCTGAACTTTTCCTGAACATGGAAAGAGAGCCTTTTCCACAGTACCAGTCATGTGAGGCCCAACTTCACTCACTTCGGAGCTCTTTCTCAGAAAGGCGAGCTTTTAACAGGGCTCTGCCCGATACAAATATCGATCTTTTGGGTTGAGTAGGTTTAATCCACGCGCGTCGCTTCTAAATCTCTAAGTAGTTGTCTCGGAGAGCCGTGCTCGAGCAACCAGCTATTTGACACTGATCAGATTTTGATTGAAGATAAGCGATGGAATTATTTCAGACTCTTTCCTCGGGAAACTCTTCGTTGGTTCTCAAAATCTCCTCCATGCCGTTGCGTCGCGTCTCGGCACACTTTTTCCCCAATATTTGCCTTCTCACTCTCAACCTCGCATCGAGCGTGAGAATTCTTGCTTTTTTCTGACTTCCGAGAGAAGCGGATTCCGAATCCCGCCGGAGTTGGGATTCGACTCGTTTGAGATCGAATCGATTCGAAATCAATTCAATGGGGCCCCCGAGGTCCGGCCTTGTGTGCTCGTGCATACGAACCCTCGTTTGCGGCACTCATCACAAGCGGAAAGTTTCCCATGGAAGTGTATCCTGTTGTGTTCCACCAGCTGATCAGATTGTGAGAAACTTTCGTGGCTTTCATCGCGAGCAAACGGTTCCTCACCGGTGTGTTTTCGCTTGTGAACTGTCAGGCTCACAGAACAAGAGAAAGTTTTGTGGCACTCATCGCAAGCAAACGGTCTTTCACCGGTGTGTATCCGCTTGTGAATCGTCAGGTGGCTGGAGGTCGAGAAAGTTTTGTGGCACTCATCGCAAGCAAACGGTCTTTCTCCGGTGTGTATTCGCTTGTGAATCGTCAGGTGGCTGGAGGCCGAGAAAGTTTTGTGGCACTCATCGCAAGCAAACGGTCTTTCTCCGGTGTGTATTCGCTTGTGAATCGTCAGAGTGCCAGATTGTGAGAAACTTTTGTGGCACTCATCGCAAGCAAACGGTCTTTCTCCGGTGTGTATTCGCTTGTGAATCGTCAGGTGGCTGGAGGCCGAGAAAGTTTTGTGGCACTCATCGCAAGCAAACGGTCTTTCTCCGGTGTGTATTCGCTTGTGAATCGTCAGAGTGCCAGATTGTGAGAAACTTTTGTGGCACTCATCGCAAGCAAACGGTCTTTCACCGGTGTGTATTCGCTTGTGAGTCGTCAGGTAGCTAGAGGTCGATAAAGTTTTGTGGCACTCATCGCAAGCAAACGGTCTTTCTCCGGTGTGTATTCGCTTGTGAATCGTCAGAGTGCCAGATTGTGAGAAACTTTTGTGGCACTCATCGCAAGCAAACGGTCTTTCACCGGTGTGTATTCGCTTGTGAGTCGTCAGGTAGCTAGAGGTCGAGAAAGTTTTGTGGCACTCATCGCAAGCAAACGGTCTTTCACCGGTGTGTATCCGCTTGTGCCTTGTCAGATTGCCAGATCTCGAGAAACTTTTGCGGCACTCATCGCAAGTGAAAAGTTTTTCAGCGGTTAGGATTCGCTCGGGACTTGCGAGGCCGTCGGAGTGGGAGATACTTTCATCGCAAACGGACGGTTCTTCGGCGGTGTGGATTCGCTCGTGGCTTGCGGGGCTATCGGAGGGGGAGAAACATCCGTCGCCGTCAACGCAAGCAAACAGTTTCTCACCGATGTGAGTTCGGTTGTGAACTTTCAGGTTGATGGAGCCGGAAAATCGCTTGTGAACTTTCAGTGGGATTGAACCGGAGAATCGCTCGTCGCACTCATCAAAAGCAGGCGGCTTACCACTAATAATGCGTGAACGTTTGCGGCCGGTGAGCTGGACCCTCTGTTCGCTGCAGAGTCGTGCGCGAATGCTCTGGCGCGCCCTCGAACGGGATCTTGCTGCACTTCCGGAACTCGAAAACGCTGCCTCTCGAACGTCGGGACCGAAGCAAGTTTTGTGCTGAGGCGCAGTCCGGAGTATTCTGACGTTTCGGCTGCATCGTTGCGGCTGCATTCTGACGAGACAGCCTGATCAACATTCAGTCTTCATGAGCTCTTTCAGATTCCGCTCTTTCCTTCAACTGCAATGTCGAGACGGGAGCACACGGGAGTCGATGACTGGAGACGATCCTCTTCAATCAGAGCAGCTTCATTCCTTCAACGTGATCGGGAGAACACTCAACTCGAGCACGGGGCGATACAGCTCGGCATTCACCGCCGCGCACTCCAGCGAATCGTTAAGGATCGTTTCGTCTGGTGGAAGAGAGTGAGGGCGGAAATAAGAATAACATGCGCTCACATCATCGGTCGTTCCTCTGATACCGCGAAGTTTGAAGTGACCGGATGACAGATCAACGAATCGCAATACCCGACCAAGTCCACGGAGTATCAAGTATCTCAAATGCTTCCAATGAACAGGATATACTTCATACTTTATAGTACAGTGGACTCCGCTTGATTGGAACCCCGAGTAATCGGATCATAGGACACGCTCCGACTTATCGGTACAAGGCTCCGCTTTTTCGGATCATTCCGTCAAGAGCGGAAGATTTCTTTGAGTGGAGGAATGAGAAGTTTTCGCAATGAAGAACGTATAGCCGAATGGATCACTTCTTTACACAATCTCGGTAACCGAGCCAAGATCAATAAACCCCATACCCAACCCAATACGTTCGTCGAAGGACGATCATGACCGAGAACGGTTCCAGGGGGCGAGGTCACAAGATAGTCAAGGCACTGATGTGAAATCCGGACCCCCAGCCAGACTCGTGAATTGTCGCGACCCCTACTTGTGACTCGCCACTTGGCCGGATTGTGAGACACTTTTGTGGCACTCATCGCAAGCAAAGGGTTTCTCGCCGGTGTGTATCCGCTTGTGACTCGCCAGGTAGCGAGATTCTGCAAAACTTCCGTGGCATCTATGGCAAGCAAAGAGTTGCTCACCAGTGTGAGTTTGGTTTTGAACTCCCAGGCCGATGGACTCGGAGAATCGCTCTTCGAACTCATCGCAGGCAATCTGATGTGTGTACGTTCGTAGCTGGTGAGGCGGACGCTTCATTGGCTGCAGAGGCGAGCGCGAATGTTCAGACGTATGCTCGAGCGGGATCTTGCTGCGTTCTCGGAACTCGACAACTTCGCCTCTCGCAGGTCGAGACGCAAGCAATTCTTCCGTTGAGGTGCAGTCCGAAATATTTCGCCGATTTCGTTGCATCGTTGCGACTGCATTTCGGAGAGGCGGCTTGATCAACTCACAGTTTTTCTAGGCTCCTTCAGATCTCGCTCTTTTCTCCAACTACAATGACGAAAGCGAGACCGCTGGAGACGGCTTCGACTTGACCAAATCAATCCTCAAACAAACTTCAGGAGCAGATGGAAGTCACTGACCAGCGACGATCCTCTTAGATTAGAGCAGCTTCACTTCATCAACGTGATTTGAAGAACATTCCACTCGGACACGGTGCTACACAGCTCAACAATCACCATCCCGCATTCCAGGGAATCGTTCAGGATCGTTTCATTTGGTGGAAGAGAGCGAGGATGGGAATGAGAACGACATGCGCTCACTCCAGCGGCCGTTCTTCAAATACCGCGAAGTTCCAAGGAGCCGAATGTGAGATTAACGAATACCCGATTGAGGTCACGGAGGCAAGTATCTTCAATGCTCCCGCTTGACGGGATATAATTGTAGGATTGTTTATAACTGTAGAATTTCATATCCATCAACGGGGAGGAACTCGAGAGTAGGGGAGGAAATGAATTAAACCGGCAGTATATTCCGTAGCGCTGTCTGCTTCGCGTGAAAACGGCTCAGGTACACAAAGGAGCAGCCTTACTGGCGCCGGGGCCTAATTGATGGATGCATTCGGTAACTCGCATGTATAGAGATGAGTATGTGTTACGATCTCGGAGCTCGCAGTGACTCGCTGTTGCGCTTCAACGGAGAATACGTCATACCGCGAGCCTCCCTCGGAGAGACTAGAGGGAATTAGTCCCTAAGAATCTTGAGTCACTGATATTGGATTCGACGAGCGAAGAACAACGCTATTTTCAATAGTTTCCGATGGAGAATGGGGAGAAAACTCAACAACTCTTCCATGTGATACACATCTCTCGTTCACCTCTATCTACCTCATATGAAATCTAATAAATTTCGAGTGCTTCACCATAAGTCGTGTCGTGGGCTGCTGGCAACGGCAATGGCAGCAGCACATCGGCAGGGGCAACGGGAGCTGCGCTGTTTAGAGAGTTATAGAGCCTGCTGACATTGAACTCTCCAGGATCTCAGGCTTGTCGAGCGCGCTCACCGTCGCCGAGTTAGTCCAGCATATGCTAAGATACCGGGAAGCATGGACACAAGTAAGCCGCTCCGCTTCCGTAATCATATCCTGAAAAAGATAAGAGTCTAAGACCCTTGACCACTCCGGTGCTTCTGGCAACCACTCCCACTCAACAGATTCCGCGGGCGCCCACATCACCTGGTCCTCCCGGGGTCCATGTTAGCAAAGTGAGCGCTCAGGTTCGGAGCAATGCCAACTTGTGGCGGTTCCGACCAAGCCTCCCCGATTCGTCGCGGACTAGAGAATCGCGATCCGCGAATCAACTCTGAGCGTTAATGAGTATTCTCACATTATCTGGGCCCGGGAGTTACCCTAGGTGTGCGTGGATGCGTTCCCCGGCCATCAACATCGGCCCCGAAACTTCGTTGAAAAAGAACAAACAGGAACGGTTCATCCACGGGTTGAACCGGGGTGCAGAAATGCGAACAACCTAGCGTCAAGCCGGGACACAGGCAAAATTCGTCGATAAATGAATTGGAAAGTACGGTGGATTGGTTTTGAAACACCTACAAAAAAACGAGACGACGATTTTCTTTGAAGGGGGTGTCCCACCCCCTCGAGCGGGGGAAATGCTTCAGCACATTGAGATTTCTTATCAATGGCGGTGGCATATGTCCAAAATTCTCGAGTGCTTCCGCCCAAAACCCCCCTCAATTTGTTTTCGACGGTCCTATCTTCAGTGCTCCGGAACGTTGACGGACGTTCATCAAATTGTCATGCGAAGGTTAGAAGATCGGTTAGAATTTGGTCAGGAAAGTGAATACCGGGTTTTGATGACTGAAGTAGCTTATGTGTGTGTCACAGTAGCAATCTTGGATGCCTCTCGAGGATATGATATCGATGCATGTTCGGCAACGTGTTGTCGATATCTCAGGATCGGTTATTAGTTCAAGATTTTCAAATTGATTTCGCATAAACTCGATATTTTTTTCCTTTTTGAGGGGGTCTTTCAGGTTCCAATTGGAATCACCGCACAGAATCAGTGAAGTTCTCTGGTTTTGAATACGAGGGGACAGAACATGGTCAGATTTCAGTAGGAACTCTTCAATGAGTTCGAACGATGTTTCCGGATTTATAAATACAGTCGCAAAAACGGTTAGTTGGTTACGTAGGAGAACTTTACAGGCACGAATGTCACCAGGATCTTCATCAATGAGATTTGGTGTGATTGTGGGAGTTGCTTGCGTAGGTGCTACTCGGCGTTCGTGAATAGCAACTCCACCTGTCGACTACTGGATCAACGGTGGACTCCCTGAGCGACTTCCTTGAAGTTTATGGACTGCTGTGCCCCAGGGGGTCGATCACCGACCATGGATTTCTTGCAGCGATTCCGGGACCAATCTGAACTTCACTTTCCAAGTCTGGAGGGGTGATTCCGGGACCGATCTGACTATTACTTTCCCAGGTCTGAGGGGTGATTCCGGGACCGATGTGACCATTACTTCCCAAGTCTGGAGAGGTGATTCCGGGACTAGGCATAATTTCCCGTAGAACGGCAAATGAATTCCCGTACAGCCGGTACAGAAATCAATTTTTCGTACCCTGGATCCGAGGATCCTTACTACTTATGATCGGCTCCGTCTGTCAGTTTGTCCGCATTCCCCTGGAATACATAGGGGGTGATTCCGGCACCAATCTGAGCATACTTTTCTGAGTTTGGAGGGGTGATTCCGGAACCAATCCGACAATATTTTTCCGAGTCTGGAGGGCTGATTCCGGAACCAATCCGACAATATTTTGCGGAGTCTGGTGGGGTGATTCTGGGACCAATCTGACAATATTTTGCCGAGTCCGGTGGAGTGAGTCCGGGACCAATCTGGCAATATTTTTCCGAGTCTGGAGGGGTGATTCTGGAACCAATTCGACAATATTTCGCCGATTCTGGTGGGTGATTCCGGGACTAATCAGACAATATTTTTTGCCGAGTCTGGTGGAGTGTCCCGGGACCAATCTGCGCATACTCTTCGGAGTCTGGAGGGGTGAGTCCAGGATCGCTATTCCGGAGTCCATCTGACTATAACAGCATGTACCAATCAACCGAATGAGAAGATAGTTTCAGAGAAACGTGTCTCGATGCAAGGGACCGTGGTCCGACAGCGCCAAGCGCGGCCCACTCCAGTCGGCCCCACTATACATGTTGTAGCTCCCGATACGTGCCGGAACGTGAGTAAATTGTCAGCTAGAAATTTGGAGCGAGGAGTGACCATTGCGCGACCGAACAAACTGTGTGCTTTAGTGTTTCCTGGATTGGGTTCGGATGTTTCCGTTTTCTGAGATAGTCGGGGAGTCAGGCGTAACCCCAGCCAGACAGCACACAATGGAAGAGGCCACATCTGAAATAATAGTGGGTTTGTGAGCTGGTAGCCGGATAATATACCGATCACAGTGGCCACATGTGTATTATGCGCTGGCGGTGAAACCGGCATTGCATCCAAGGGCGCAGGCGCGAGGTAGAGATCAATAGTGAAAGAGCGAAGGCACCCGGGACCAATGTAAAGCAAGATCGCTACCGGCGAGAAGAGAAAAACCCTGCAAGAGGGGAATGCATGAAAAAAGCTTGAGAGTAGAAGAGTAGATTTGCTCGCCGACAAGTTGTGACCGTCCTCAGAACGACCCTTTCTTTCGCTGCCCTAGCGTCCAAGGTCGACCAAGCATCCAGCCCCCGCTCCCAGTTGTGTCCGAGTAAGTTCGTCTTCTTACTCGGTGAGTCGTAGCTCCTTCGTCACCCAGATCTTAGGACCTCACCTAGTGCGAGCTTTGGCAGACAGCGGAAACCTTCGTTACAGTATTTTCAGAGAACAGAGGTATAGTCACAATACCGCACGAAGCGAGAATCAGGTATCCACCGCTCTCTGATCCAGCTTTCGGCTCTCCAGATTCGGAGAAGCATGGTCAGATTGGTCCCAGAACCACTCCTCCAGACTCGGCAAAAGGTTGTCAGATTGGTCCCAGAATCACCCCTGCGGACTCGGAAAAAGATTGCCAGATTGGTCCCAGAATCACCCCTACAGACTCGGCAAAATATTGTCAGATTGGTCTCAGAATCAACCCCACAGACTCGGAACAATATTGTCAGATTGGTCCTGGAATCACCCCTCCAGACTCGGGAGAGAATGCTCAGATTGGTCCCGGAATCATCCCTCCAGACTCGGCAAAAGGTTGTCAGATTGGTCCCAGAATCACCCCTGCGGACTCGGAAAAAGATTGCCAGATTGGTCCCAGAATCACCCCTACAGACTCGGCAAAATATTGTCAGATCGGTCTCAGAATCAACCCCACAGACCCGGAACAATATTGTCAGATTGGTCCTGGAATCACCCCTCCAGACTCGGGAGAGAATGCTCAGATTGGTCCCAGAACCACTCCTCCAGACTCGGCAAAAGGTTGTCAGATTGGTCCCAGAATCACCCCTGCGGACTCGGAAAAAGATTGCCAGATTGGTCCCAGAATCACCCCTACAGACTCGGCAAAATATTGTCAGATTGGTCTCAGAATCAACCCCACAGACTCGGAACAATATTGTCAGATTGGTCCTGGAATCAACCCACCAGACTCAGAAAAGTATGCTCAGATTGGTCTCGGAAAAGTATGCTCAGGCTGGTGCCGGAATCACTCCTCCAGACTCAGCAAAATATTGTCATATGCGTCCTGGAATCAACTCACCAGACTCAGAAAAGTATGCTCAGATTGGTCCCGGAAGCACCCCTCCAGGCTCGGAACAATAATGTCGGATAAGTCCCAGAATCACCCCTCCAAACTCGAAAATTGAAGGTCAGATTGGTGCCGGAATCACCCCCATGTATTCCAGAAGGAATGCGGACAAACTGACTGACTGACAGACGAAGCCGATCATAAGTAGTAAGGATCCTCGGGTCCGGGGTACGAAAAATGAATTCCCGTAACGGAGTGGTACGTGAATTCATTTGCCGTACTCCGTACTACGGAAAATGATGTCTATCCGGGACCAATCTGACCATTACTTTCCAAGTCTGGAGGGGTGATTCCGGGACCAATCTGACCTTCACATTTCAAGTCTGGAGGGGTGATTCCGGGACCGATCTTGCCATTACTTTCTCAGGTCTAAGGGGTGATTTCGGGACCAATCTGACCATCACTTCCCAAGTCCGGAGGAGTGATTCCGGGACCGATCTGACCACTACTTTCCAAGTCTGGAGATGTGATTCCGACACCAATCTGACCTTCACTTTTCAAGTCTGGAGGGGTGATTCCGGGACCGATCTGAACATTACTTTACCTACCATCATTTCATTGTCATTGACCTATGACAAGACACCGAGATTTACCACTTGAAATTCAACTTGAATTCAAATTTCCCTCGCTCCGGAAAAAAAATCTTAAAGGCCTCCCTCTGCGATTTTTTCGTTCCACTTCCAGTTGCACCCCAGTAGACACGTTCGAAGAAAAGCGCATTTCTGCGCTAAAAACGGGGCCAAGTTCAGCTGCTGAACTAGTGGGTCCGTGGGCTTACGTTCCACATCGATCTGATCAACGACCAGTATATTGGAAGCAAGCCGCTGACGGCAGAGCGAGTGATAGGTGCTAGTCGATAGTGCCGGAAGGCACAACTCTGGGTGGTTTCAGTTTCGTTGCGGCTAGCTTCCGGCACAACAAGCGAATCCTCGCCGGTGGAATGTAAGCCTACATTAAAACAACCAGCATGATGACATGCGACTATCGAGAGTGATGACGAGTACTGTGAGAAGGAAGCTAGAGAAAAATAGGAACGGTGCAACCAAAGGTTGAGCCGTGCTGAAACCGTTGGAATCGGAATTCATCGGGGCAGTCGTCGGATGTTGTGATTAATAAGCCTTCGACCGTCTTGACTCGCGACGAAGCAACATAAACCAACTGTTGTTGTAGACTCTTATATTAATAATAGCGATTTATTCGCGGATTTTCCGCAGTTCATAGTAACTCTTTAGCGATCTCGTTGATCGCTCTGTTCTCAAAGTATGTGCATTTTAAGATGTGATGGCGGGTAATTCTGTTTTCGCCGCAGTATTTACAGATACATAGCTCATTGCGTTCTACGTTAAAGTCCTCTTTTGTACAGATTTTGTGGTGGAAGCCATGGTAAGTAGTTCGGCATATGAGAGCTCGGTTTTTCCTATTCGCGAGTTTCCACCCTTCTCCGCAGAACGCTGGTCCCTCGGTGAACTCGTCTATGTCGAACTCGGCTCTTTCGCGTTCGAGATCTTCCGTGTATTCCCTCCACGCGGATTCGCTGAAGCTGTATCTCAGCTCTTTCAGACTTTCACATAGGGTCTTCTCCTTCGTCAGTGCTAGGACGAAGGTGTTCGATGTGTGCTTGCTCACTCCAAGGGTTGATTTGAGGAACAGGAGTTTGCATCTGTCAAGTTTTTTAAGACTACTTTTGGCAAGTTTGGTGCAGATGCAGTCCATTCCATACCTGATGATGGGCATGACCTTTATCTCGAATATTTTCAAGGCAGTGGTCAGGGTAAGTTTTTGTAGGTTTCCGAGGCATACGATCGTCGTTGCGGTTCGTGTGAGGAGTTGGTCTACATGGTCACCGAATCCGAGTGCCGGTTGCATCGTGATCCCGAGGTATTTGAAGCTTTGAATTTATTCCGCTATTTAAACCATATCCTCCGAAGGGGGAACCGCGTGATCAGCTGGAGGCGAAACCTGTGTACACAACGCTTCGACGGGGGAGAATCCAGAAAAGTCGGAGGAATCGCTCGAGAGAGTGCCGAGTCGCGGCGTCCGGGGAGGAACACAACATGAATCCAAGCAGATCGGTGCCGTCTTGAAAATCCTCTCGAGTATTCTGCTTCAACAAGATTGTCGAGGACGACTGTTTTTCATTGGGCGTTGTGTCCTTCATCAGATGGGCGCATTGCGGGATGAGCCTGTGCCTCGCCGTTGGGTTCTGTTCTTAACTTTATCCGCACCGTTCTCTAAATTGATAATGCGTGACCCATCATTGGAACTTGTTCGAGATGGAAAGATCAGACGAATGAAGGTCAAAAATCTCTGAGAGGCTCCACTCCGCGTGCTGATGAGTCTTGTGTCTCAAAATATCCCTCTCCTCCTCAAAACTATTCATTGTGTCAAGATTCGCCTGGGTTACCCTCGCTGAAAGTTCTGGAGAATGATGGAAGTTTGTCCTTGCCTAGGACTTCCGACGAACGCTCAAGTGAACGAACGAAGTCCGGAAAGACGCGACAACGAAAGATTAGCCAAAATCGCCGAGTAATGGCGTCTGGGAGGTAAAGCAGCATGAGTCGGATTAGATCAGTGCTTTCTTGGAAATCGCTCCCGAAACTCCGAAATCCAGCCACAGCCGGAACTTTTGTTTTCCCTCATGCGTTTTCCAGGAGACACAGCGGATGAATTATGCCTATTATGAATTAGCTCCTCGACTGACCGTGAGTAGAGGTTCGTTTGGCAATCATCCGAGCGCTTGTCGACGCTTCCCGTCTCCATCCCGTTTTTTGCAGCCGTTTACCTTCTTTTCGAAGCTCAGGAGATCTAGAGTTGGGAAAGGAGGGGCCGGCTACGATGCCCTGGCGTCGAGCCACGTTTTGGGCGGCGCGCCAGATGAGCAGCCGCCGATCCTGCCGGTCGCGTCAATCGTTATTCAGTCGATACAATGAGTTCGAGCCTCAATGGGGTTTTTCGGTTGAATTTGTGGAGATTCAAGGATTTCCCGCTGGTCGGAAACTGCCCCTGATGTGGTATCGAAGTGCCAGAGAGAGGCCGCCTCGAAGTTCCTCAGTGTGACGTATCTTTCGAGGGAACGCGGATAATCGTTTTGCGGACGACCTCGCCATGGGCGTGACGCGCCAGTCCCCTAAGGCGAGGAGTCAATCCATTTCGCATTCCGTAATTCGATAGATTCCGCTGCTGAATTGCGTCCTAAAAAACTTTCGAGCCTCAGTTGAGTGATATCAGCCTGTTCTCCCTGAAACGAGGAGGCTCGTGGACAGGCCCGGTCCTAGGAGGAGATGAGCCTCAAAAGAGTTCACGTCCAAAGAGGATCAAGACCACGATAAGATTACACTTCACCGAGGAAATATTTGACCGAGAATTCTCCTCCTTCCGAACAAGCGATATCAGCTCAGCAGATCCAAGGATAGTTTTTTTCTGAACGGAAGCTCCGAGCTTCAACGTTTCAGCTCCGATCGACCTTATGCGATCTGCTAAAGAAACTACTGACCCGCGGAGTTGGATTTCGTTATCCGAAGTGGAAATCTCGCCGCCATTCCGTGCTTCGTATAACTGAGTTTTTCCGGTTTCGTCGCTACAGTGATCTGAGACGTGAACAATTACCGACCGAACCGACATCAAAACCTAGCTCAGAGCGTATTCGACACCCTCACGAAATTCCACGTTCCACGCTTTTCTGCCCACTGAGTTCATCGGGCACCAACTTACGCACACACATTGTCTTTCATAGAGATACAGTGCGGTGCAGTTGATTACGTCACCCCCCGATTTTTACGAAATCTGAGAATCTCGAGGAAATAGGGCAGTGGGAGGTGGCTGACGAGCGATTCATATCATCGACGTAAACGAAGCAACATCCCTTCGCGCACCGGGTCGAGCACGACGGGACGCGGCACAACCCTGACGAGTGAAGAACAAAACAAAATTAGTGCTTTCAGCGAAGTTGGTTTGAGTCTTAAGGCTATTGCACGCAAAACAGGCAGGACGAGGTGTGTGGTGCGTGCTTTCTTGCAAGATCCGCAAGCTCATAGATCGAAGCGGAAAGAAAAACGAAAACCCAAGTTGGCGGAACGGGATCGACGTCGGATAGTGACCGCTGCTGCCAACAGCAGCAGTAGTTGCCAGAAGCTGGTGGGAGTCCTGGATCCTGAGGTGTCAAGATGGACCGTCTCGCGCGTGATTGCGGCTTCCCCGGTGCTCGAAAGACCTAGGATGCAGACTGTCCCGTGCCTCAAGAGGAACACTTCGAGGCCCCAGCGATCGGGAGAGAAAACATGGATAGAGATTAGACAGCGGTGGGTCCGATGAGGAGGAATACGGGCGAGTCGAGTCAGCTTCCCTGTGTTCTTCTAAGTCAATGTTCTATTCCTAGGTCATCTTCTCCGATGAAAAGAAGTTCAACTTGAGAGGGCCCGATCGCTATGCGAGCTATTGGAGAGATCTGCGGAAGTAAGCGGTGCTTTTCTCCAAGCGGAACTTCGGCGAAGGCTTCGTCATGGTACGGGCTGCGTTCAGTCGGGCGGGGGCAGTTTGTGTCAAGTAAAGTAAAGACCGCCGATTACGTCGCGATCTAGGAAAAGAGTCTGAAACCCTTCCTGGCCCATTTCGAAGACGAAGACTGGACATTCCAACAGGACAATGCACGGATCCACACGAGCACAGAGACCTCAGCCTGGTTTCTCTTTGAGAACATCACTGTGCTAGATTGGCTGGCCTGTTCTCCTGACCTGAATTTCATTGAGAACCTGTGGGCAATCGTGGTGCGCCACGTATGAGCTGAGAACGAGCGTTATGACACCGTTGGAGAACTGAAAGAGGCCATCGGAAGCGCGTGGCTCGGCATATAGTCACTCATCGACGGGAACCTCATCGAGAGCATGAAACGCCGCGTTTTTCAACCAATCGGGCGTTCTCGGAGGCTCACAGACTACTGAGAACCCACGGCCCTGTTACAGCACAGCGAGATGTGGTATGTGTGATATGTGTGTGTCGTAACCATCTGCACCAGTCTCATTCCACGGAAATTCGGCTGAAATTCTCAAGTCGGGAATAAAGGCACCGCCAATGGTATTAACACCTCGGGGCCCGCTGCGGTCTCTGATTGCCTCTCTTGGTGGATTTGAAGATCGATTTTAGCGGTCGAGGGACTGACCAGGAATTCAATCGTTCGACCGATTTGCGGAGCGCTATACGCGGTCTTCCCGTCACCTTTTCGATGCTCTTGAGTTAGTGATCGTTCTGCTTCTCGTCAGCCACCTCACCCTGCCCTGTTTTCTCGAGATCCTTCGATTCCGTGAAAATCGGGGGGTGTCGTAATCAGCTGCACCGCACTTTAGATCGCTCTTTTGGTCCTCCTGCTGAGTTCATTTGATATACAGATCCGACGAACCATCTCTGTGACATTGAGTCACACAACATCTCATCCTGATGTTTCAAACGCTGACTGTCGTGGTGATTGCTCCCCATCGTGGCTCTTACAACAGGACTCCCAATATGAGGGGGGAGCCGGCGTTCTCCGTCGACACCTATGATCTTAAACAGGCGCATGACATCCCAATCAGGGGTTGTCAAACTTCTCCGACATTGACACCCCAGGGTGCCGAGGTGTGCCGCAGCGGTAACCCGCCGAGGGGATGCCGAGTGGGGTCGAAGTGAGTGATTAGACTGAGACGGAATTATCTTCGAAGTGTTATGAAAACAATGAAAGGCATCGTTTGGCTTCATTTGACTCCCCTTCCCATCCGTCGGCGCTCTTGGCACCCTGACAGTTTCACGGACTCCGATCCAAACTATTCGCATTCTCAATCGAGTTCTGTTTTCCCATCTCTGATCAACTGGTATGAAACGAAAGGAGGTTCTATCACGCTCGACGATCGAGAATCCCCTCGAAAAACCTCTGAAATCTGCTGGAATCCTCAGAGCTATGATCAGCGGCAGATTCGAGTCCGGCAGCAGATTTCCGCACCGCAGCTCTCACAAATCTCTCGCGAGAGCGGGAGACAACCACTCCGGGCGGCATGGCTCGGGAAGAAACTAAGCCGGAACTTCGATAACATTGCCTCGGTCACACTGTTCATATATAAAGGAAGCTTTCCTGGCTCCCGAAAGTGGTCGGGCCAGGGTTCTAAGGTCGTTGATCGAGTAGCCCATAAGAAGCTCGCAAACGTGCTCTTGTTCCACAACTCCAAGTTGTAGCCGACAGTAGGTATCCTGATATAATCTCATGCCATCGATGCTTCCTTTTGACTCTTGAGGCGTGGCAAGTAGCAGAAGTTGAGAACAGTGGCACCAAGGAGTGACGAATCTGTTCAGATATTTGACGGCACAAATCTCGTGTGCACGCAGTCGCTGCTCGCAGCTCTTTCGATGCACAGGAGCCGAGCAGGGGCGCAAATCTGAATCCAAGAGCTTCCTCATGCTCTTGAAGGCCGGCCCAGCGGCGTAATTGATAGCCAGAAAGATCTTGAACATCTCTCCGGTCAAGGAGCTCCATTCGAACTGATCGCCCTTCAGATTAGCCCAGTCCACGATTTCCTCCGGGTTGGACAACGCGGATAGTGGAGCTTGTTGGCTGAGAGTTACGCAAGCCTTCGAACGTCGGAGAGGTTCGGTCGTTGCTGGGGTTGGTCAATTACTACGGCAAGTTTGTGGACAAACTTCATCAATCAAAGGCAGTGTTCGAGTCACTCTTGGCAAAATCCGTTCCGTTCAAGTGGACCACCGCTCACGACAAGGCTTTCACGGCAGTCACGAGTATTCTTTCAGGTCCGCTAATGCTCGCGCATTATGATCCGCGACAGCGTCTGGTCGTAGCAGCCGATGCGTGCGACACGGGTATCGGCGGTGTCCTGATACAACGTTACGAAGATGGGTCGGAGAAAGCCGTTTTCCATATCTCCAAGTCGCTTACACCGACTCAACGCAACTATAGTCAAATTGAGAAGGAGGCGCTGGCTCTGGTGACCACAGTGGAACGCCTGAGAAACTTCGTATGGGGGCGACACTTCACGTTGCAGACTGATCATCGCCCTCTCTTGGCTCTTTCCCGGACTACAGATACGAAGGGGCTGAGCGAGCGCACTGCGGCAAGACTGAAGCGCTGGGCTCTGCGACTCGTTGGATTCGATTTCGAGATCGAATATGTTCTTACCACGGAGTTCGGTCAAGCCGATGCTCTTTCGAGGCTGATCCAAGAAGTGCGCAAGGACGCGGCGAGTTCTGATATGGACGAGGTGATCGCAAGCCTCGAGTGTCAAGAGACGGAAATCAAGAGCCTGGTGACCCTCAGGAAAGCTTTCACGCCTACCGGGGTCAAGATCCGGGAGGCTACGGAGAAAGACGCCATCCTGAAAAAAGTGCTAGTTCGGCTGAAGTCTGGATGGCAGAAGGCGGATTTCAAAGATCGGGCGTTGCGTCCCTTCGCTCAACAAGCGGAATCGCTTTGCGACGCCGAAGGAGTTCTTCTATGCAACGAGCGAGTCGTGGTTCCAGTCTCCTTGAGAGGACCGGTGTTGAGCAAGTTACACGAAGGCCATCCCGGGGTAGTGAGAATGAAGGCATTGGCCCGGGCCCATTTCTACTGGCCAGGCATGTCTTCGGAGGTCGAGCGAGTAGTCAAGGCGTGCGCACACTGCGCACAGCAAGCGCCGAAGCCGATCAAGGTTCCCCTCGCACCGTGGCCGGATCCGACAGCCCCGTGGGTGCGAGTCCACCTAGATTTCGCGGAGCCGCAGAAGGGACTCATTTTTCTTGTAATCGTGGACGCTTACTCGAAATATGTGGACGCGGTTTTCATGAAGCGAGCTTCGGGGGAAGCTCTCGTCAAGTACCTCAGAGCCTTGTTCAGGCACTTCGGGCGACCAGAAACCTTGGTTTCGGATAATTGTCCTCAGTTCGTTTCAGGGGATCTAGCGCAATTCTGTGCGGACGAACACGTCGTTCATCTCCGCTGTGCGCCATACTCCCCGCAAAGCAACGGTCAAGCCGAGAAGATGGTCGGCACGCTCAAACGATCTCTAGAGGCCCCAAACCAGACCGCGCTGGACAAAGCCGTGGCGGCGTACAATTATACGCCGAACGAGACGTTGAGTGGGAAGACCCCGGCAGAGGTATTTTTCGGGCGGTGCCTCCGAACTCCGTTCGCAGTCTTCCGCAAGATCTCTGGCCAGCTCCCGGAAGCGGGACAAAGCTTTAAGGAAAGTTACGACAGGCACCATGGCGTGCGGCCCAGGGCCTTCACGAAGGGGGAGGAAGTGGTCGTGGAACTGAATCCCCGGAAAAGAGTGCCAGCCACGTTTGTCCAGGGCCTCGGGAAAGCCATGGCGCATGTGGAGTACGACGGCAGGCTGTTGCGCCGGCACCTTAATCAAATTTGGAAGCGGAGCTTCAGGCGACCCTCAGACTCGGCGGATTGCTCGGAGGAGTTTTTGCCGTCGGCCTCCGACCCAGAAAACGCGCAGCCGGCCGCGCAAGATCTGTGCCAGGACATCAGGGAGTCGTCGCCAACCGCGTCATCGGGGGACGCCGCGAGCCCGGATATCGACGTGTCGCAGCCCGCGACGCCGCAAACCAACGACCAAGAGCCGTCTGAAGCGACGGGCTCCCAGCGCGAAACGGTTAAACCCGCGACGCTACGCGTGCAGCCGGCGCGAGCGGCAAAGGCTCCGCAGGACTACCGCTGGCTTTCTGGGGTTCGTCGTTTATGGGGTCAAGACGACTGAAAGGAAGGGATGTTATGTCCCGAGCCAAGCCGAGGCTATATAAAGAGGCTTCGTTGAATAAACTATGCCTAGTCATTCGCTATCTTCGTTATCAGTGCAGACACAACACAGCTTGGCAAAGTCCTGCCCGAGACGGAACTCAAAGATTCCGAGAAAGCCGCCTACTCAGCCCCTCCGCCCTCAAGGGGCTAAAAAAGCACTTGTGCGTGACCGCGATCGGCCGAAACGAATGAGGGGATGACAGAACGTTGGCAAGGAATACTGAGAGTATATCATTTTTTCTTCCCACCGCGTTTCTAGACTGCATGGTTTCCCCGGAGTTCAATCCTCCGATTTTTTGGGATTGGGAGTTCATTCATCCCTCCTCCCAGGTTCATGCTGATGGACGGAGCGCAGATAGGATTTGATAAGCTTGAGCTTCGAAAAACTTCCTTCGTATCCAGCAGAGCTCATCGCTAGAGTTGGGCAGATTCGGATCAGCCCAACTCTGCTTATCGCCATCGCCGAGGAAATCCGCAAGCGAGCGACTATGCTCACTAAGCGAATATCGAGCCAGTAGTTCTTCATGAAGAGCAGAAGCTTGAGCCGACCTCTTTCGACGATCGCATTCCTTTCCTGCGTTGAATAACCTCCGAGTTTCTGGAGCCGTTTTCGGTCTCTGAACTCTCCCTTGTTAATGTCAGATGGTGAATTCTGGAGATCGGATGATCTTCGCCTCTTTCGTTAATGTTCGGTAGAACCATTCTCGACTCAAGTGACCAGTTTCAGCTGAATTATCTACGCTTGAGTTCCCCACGAGCCTCCGCTCATGCCCAGAGCTTTGTCGGGCTTAGGTTCTCACGTCCGACTCGATCGTCTCCGGTTCTAGAGCTCTCTCGAGCGCGGACCGGACACGCTCGTCGGGATTACCCAACGATCAGAGCTGTGGTCTACTGTTCGGTATTTCCCATGGAGGTGTCTCTACCGTTGAAGTACCCCAGTAAGGATCTTTCACGTTCTCTCCTCCGCGCGAACGTACATACTTCTTGCTCCCCTAGCTTTCGCATACTGATCCTGGAAAGTCGGATTCACCAATGAGAGATCGATTCGGGTGATGCGGCGGAAAGTGTGAGCCTGGATGGAACCGAGGACTAACACAGTGAAGCCTTCAGCATCGAACGGAGATACGCATTCATTCTCAATCACTATTGGAAGCATTCGACTGCAGCCAGCTGTCATCCAGCTGACAGTTGTCGTACCCAGGAGTTTGTGTGAGCGGATCCGGTGAGCGGATGAGGTTAGGGCCCATGTTGGCGATCAAGGTTTGTAGTGATAATATAGAGAGAACATAGAGGAGAGGGTTGCGACCGTTCAGGAATAACCCGATGACCGGAGCACTTTACTGACATGAAGATTTTTGAGGCTACACCCGAGTTTGAAGAATTTATTTTCATTCGGGCTCGTGTTTAGGAGGAGGTCTCCCTCAAGCGTAATTGAGGAAATCAGACTTTATGGAGCTGCTAGATTCCTAATTTCGATCTTCAAGTGTTTTGCAAGATGTCTCATCATCCGTTCGAATGTAAATACCCTCCCTTTGTTTTCAAGATAACTGACTATACGTGGAGGGTAATCTGATGAGGATGAACCGACGCAAGGAGTGGAATAAGCTTGGCTCAGACCGCGGTGGACGAACGGACGGACAGACAGAGAGCTGACCGAGTAGGGCAGCGGAGCGACAGAAGGATCCATCTCGTCGTCTCCTTCTCCATTGCATTCGTCCTTCAAACTGGTTGGTCCTTTAAACTGGGACTTCAGTCTTAGCAGCGCAGAGTATAAAAATCATCCATAGCTGGGGATTCTTTCAAAGGAGGAACTCGCTCCGCGTTTGCTGGCATCCACGCGCCGACCCGGCATCCAAGTCGTAGTCGCCTCTATTGTCGGTATTCTACATAGTAAATCAGGTGCCATCATTTTTATCCCCTACAACCATAAGACTGAGCGTGAGCCTGCCAATAAATTCGAACTTCTCAAGAATCACTGGAAAGTTCCAGCGGCGAAGAAATTAGGAACGCTCACAGATCACAAGGAGATGTTCGATTTCTAGGAGAAATCAACGTTGGGAGCAAAGGAAGCCTGGAACGATAATCGATGGTCATTTCGTTCAATCTTATTTCCTGGTTGATGGATTAGCCACTGGAAGTTGAATTCCCTTCCCTTCGTCGCCTAACTGGTTCTATGGCTCACACGGGCTTCGAGCAGGCTGAGCTCGGGATATTTTGTGGAAGCATTTTGCTGAAACTCTCGCTTCCTTTTCCAATCAGTCAGAGCTTCTCGACGATAAAAGTCAGAAGCGAAATCGTTCCGCCTGTACCGATACCGCCATTCCCATTCTCATGGGAGATGCTCGCACCATTGTGGATGCGCGCCGAATCCTACGTTCGCCAGAATGGGACTCCAATGTTTGTTCCGCGACTCGGGTCATAACTCGGTGAAAAATGCGCAGATTCCGGAAATTCTAGTTGTGATCGATGGCTGGAAGCAGATGCATCTCTTCGGTAAAAAAATTAACTCTTCTAGAAAGCCTCGAAAAGTGCCCATTATCTCCTCCAGACTCTTCTAAAAAACTGCTCGTGGAACCAATGAAGATAACCGATCCAGTTTGTATTGATCTTCTTCGATGAGGTTAAGGATCACCTGAATTTTTTGAAGAAATGGCAAGGATCGGCCCAGAGCTCGGAATTCACGACCGATCACATCAGCATATTAAAAAATCACTGATCTGCTGACAGTCCTCGGTCTGCTTTTTCTTTTTGGTGGACGATCGAGCCCATTCCGTATTCCTTCGAGGACGGCAAACTGAAAGAGCTAGATTCTCCAGCGGAAGAAAAGGTTGTTCGAGTGATCCCGCAGCTCCATGTCCCGTTACTTCGAACCAATCTGGGAGCCTTTCGTAATCGGAAAATTCTCCAAGTTCGGCTTCCCTGAGGAGATACGGTATGTTACACCGAAGACAACTCGAAACTGAGAGCTCTTCCCCAGTTGCAGGCTGATATCCACTCCATTTCACAACTACGAAGAAAATATAAGAACCGCACATCGATTTTGATCGCGGCCATTTCGAAAGTAGGTCCAGTGCAATCGATCAACTGCCAAAATGGCCGTATTAGAAAGGAACGCTAACTACCACCCTCGCAGCCCTGCAGCACGACAAGCGAGAGAATAGTCGACAAGACTGTCGACCGAAGAATCGATATCGGCAGAAGCGTTCCCCCCTCCCCGCAACACTTTCTTTCACCGACTTCACTGCGTGAGAGTTAACACGACCTATGAGACGATTTGGAACCAAAGCTAGGAAGCATGAAATTTCTGCCGGAATCTAGCGAACGAAACCACATCGATCGGGTGTGGGATGCTGGCTCTGGTAGACTTGAGTGTTGCTCGAACCTTCTTCCGCCCCGGGCATCAAGGCCGCAGGGGCATCAGGCATAATCCGTCTGATCACTCACGAAATGAGCGTTCGGAATAATGTCCGCGCTGTCAAATAACTTCAATCGTCTCCCGATGAGTCTGGGAGGGAAGCTCGAGAGCCATTCTCCCTCCTTCGCAAACGTGTGATCTCAGAACAGCGAGCGCATGCGCGCACCGAATCACGACTCGTGATTCACGATATACCGTACGCAACATTGAAGAACTCATCTTGGAAACCCTCACACCGCTCAACCCCCGAGAAAGTTTTGGTTCAATTCCTCCATAGCCCCGCCAGTGAATCCGTCAGAACCCAACTGGGTTGAATAGTTTACCTTGTCGTTTCGGGGAGCTACAGAAATTCGAAGCAACGGATACCATAACAAGCTCTCGTAGTTTCATAGTTCAGATCGTGGAAGTTTCCGCAATCGAATTCCTTTTTCGATTTCTGGCGTGATTCCCAGAGAAGTTATCGTGAATCTCCTGCGGATATGATCGCATGAACCGACGGTTTTTCCACGATCGCTCAATTGCGTATTGTGGCTTCATCACATACATACACATGAATATGGAATACATTTGTATCATGCTGTTACAACATCTGAGATAGAAGTTCCGCGCGAGCCACCACGGGGCATCGTCGAAGGTGGGGTACGCTACTGTTGATACCATGACCGTGCGCGCGCTTTTCGTACAGAAGTATCTCACAGGTCTACCGAGCCGATCAGCGGTAGAGCGTGTGGCTAAACGACAGCGGGCAAGCTGTCGTGTTCGGTGGAAGCATACAGCAAAGCCTTATTCTGACGATTTTGGTTTGCTTTGAAACTATGAGCTTGTCTCTGAAACCTCGTTCGACGTTTCTTCTGCCTGTCAGCAGAAGTCAATCAATCAACCTCCTGATGGAATTCCGCTTGAAGAGTCCCAGGAGAAGTCTGAGATCGATTTCTTGTCGCCTCTAGAAGCTTATCCTCACGATTTCTGGGGTAACCACACATGGACTTGCCCGTCCCACCGCGTTCGGAACTGCAAATCGAACGAGGGGTCTAGAACCGAGCAAACCTGACCTATCAATTCAGAAAGTCTTCTGATCCGTTCCTAGCTCTCCGCCCTGCCCTCCTCGCGGAGCTCGAACTAGCATTTTCGTCTAGGAATAGATCCAAACAAGTTGGCCATGCACGAGGGCATTCTAAACTGGATATTGATGAGGAAGAACGGGCAATAGGTGTCACAGCACGATTCATCATTGCTGATGTTCAGCAACGATACGGAACCCGGGTCAGACGGAATCGAGAGTCGCATGTGTCGTTCTACGAGTGAATAGTTGAGCATTCTCAGCGTCTCCGACTGAAAAATTTGAGATGATCATAGCTCAGATGACCCTAATTCGATGAGCTCGATGAATTTGGTTCTCAAATAGTCCATAGATAGAGTGATCAGCCCGTCGGATATCATCCTGGAAATCGGACGCATTGGAAGTAGTGAGGACGCAACCGCCATTGTCCAATCGATGACGCTGACGGCGACCGTAGCAGTCGCTACCGTAGCCAAAGTGGAAAAATTCACCGTTTCTCTTCTCTGAGCTTGAGTCGTTCGTTAGTGCTCAGTGTGTTAACGACGTCTAGATGCGCGGGCGGACAGAGGGTGCTCAGTAGCGTAATCCTACGTGTTAAGTACGCACGACAAAACACGCCAGGGAAATCTCGAACTCGCGGAGAGACGGATTATCTCATAGAGATGGTTGAGTGCGCTTCACTCACAGGACTCCACAGCGACAGGGCATTTTGATGGCCCAGTCGGACCGTAGCACCGTCCCCCTCACGGTACGCTACTGATGGTGCTGTCCTTGAAAGTCTCAAAGTTCGCCTGAGACTCATGAGGAAACTCACTACTCTTTCTTTCACCGTCTTCCGCTTCTACCCGATCCACGAGGACGAAACCCACGAATTCACATCCTCATTGGCCACGTCGCTGGGGTTCCGTTACGGCCGGGAAGGATATGGGTGACCGATTGATCCGCTTAGAGAGCTCCCTTAGACGACTTCGCCGGAGCCCGGCGACCGTCCTCCAGAAGCAGAGGGGCTGGCTCAGTTCAATGACGTGGCGTTGCTCTGCTTCAATCGATCCGTTAGATTTTGGATCTGTCCTCCATCCGCGGTATTGTAGTCGGGACAGCTCGTGTCCGGCATACGAACGTGATCCTAGAATAGGATAGATTCTCGCAAATGATCATAGTAAGCCTCAGGAATGCTTTGTTCGAACGGTCGCCCCACTCGAGGGTGACCTGCGGAACCAAAACCATTCGTCTGTTTGTACGGGGGCGCACAGGTCGAGCCAGGATTAAATCGGTACCCGCACATCAAGTTTCTTTGACATGTTTCTCATTCACTGCGCCGCACTCCAGCATTCAGAAATCGTCGCCTTCTCCCCAAAGTCCCCGAAGACCAACCTTTCCCGCTGAATGAACGGTGCGGGAACAGCTCAGCTCGGGCATTCCGCCTCGGACAGCTCTCCTCATTCCTAAAAAAGGTCGGTCGGAGACGAGGTAGTCGGTCGGAACGTTGACTTCATTCAAGCTGCAACTCGAGCAGTTTCCTCGTAAACATGTACGATGCAATCTCGGATGGTGTTCGACGGTAGCCCGTTCCGTGAGTGTTCTGCATTGCGTCGCACCCACCGCAATATGCTGCAAGATCTCACGGCTTTCGCGAAATATTCTCTACTCAATTTTCATCGCTGTTTGTGTGGAGCTCCCCCTCAAGTTTTCTCAGGCACCAATTCACAGAAACTCCAGACGCGTTCTCAGCCGAGAATATTTTCATCACGTGAAAAGGATTCAGGAGGTCTGTCCCGGAACTGCTGAGCTGATCATTCCCGAAAAGTCCGAACTTGGCGGGTCTCACTCGATCTGCTTGAGCCGAAGCGTATCTTTGGCGTTCCGGAGTGGAGTTTAGACCTCAGTTATCGAGTGCACTGCGCTTGCTCGAACCCTCACGCCTGATTACCGTTCTGAACTTTGACCGGCTGCCTCTCGAGTGCATTCCTGGGGGGGGGGGGGTTCTTTGTTCTCAGTGATTTCATAGAACGGGGGCTGTTTTCGGAGGAAGCCGGGGTCGCTTTGGGATGATTGTGCTCCGTCAGAGACCGCCTCGTTCTTCGAATCATCTTTGTAACTCGATACTTTCATCACCTTCCGCAAGCCCTGTGGTCCTGTGGTTTCACGCGGGTCAGGCGCCCCCTTCGAAATCTTCCGCCGCTCGCACAGCCAATCATGGCGCGAGGAATCTCCTCCTCCCCGGAAACTCTCCTCTCATCAGGTGGCTCCGCTGCGGTATCCGACTCGACTTGGTCCCCATGAAGTGAGTGTTGTTCAGTCAGAGCGAGTTCTTCCAGCCTCCGACATCTATTGCGCAAAAGACTACCGACGTAGTCCAGCAGCAACGCAACGAACGGAACTGTGCCGACTGCAGTCGTCTGCTAGAGTTGTTTTGTTTCGATTGCTGCTTCCTTCATTCCATACATCGGTGTGCAGGAGCAGCAGAACAACCACCCCTCACTCATTGCTGCTCACTTCTCCGGTAGCAGGCACGGCAGCGACGACCGACGACGACCATATGTTCTTGTACTGCGAGTGTTTGAATTTGCTCATTGCGCTGAGAAAACTCAAACAAACTCAAGGATAGTGTGTGTTTGTGTGTCGAAATATCTGCTGAGGCTCGGTCCCACGCGGAAAGACCTGAACAAATCAAAATGAACAACATCACAATCGGAGATAAGCTCGGAATCAGCGGAAAGGTTCGTGTCGAGAACATTTCGTCTCCCGTTCGAACGACGAACCCGGGGCTCGCCGCGGCTCTTTTCCTTTGCGGATCATTGCCGGAGTGCTAGGGTTCTCTGGCTCAAGCGTCGATTATAACTCGTAGATCGCCGCCAGCCCGTGGGCTGGGTAGTTTTTAGTTCGGATTAGCTATTCTGTCGACCAGTCAATTGATTCTTTTTTGAACCAGTGGAATATGACCATTGGTAGAACACGAGACCGAACAGGACCATTCTGAATCGGGAAGCTGCTGAAAGTGATTCGTGACACTTGGAACCCAGTTATTCTGATTTAACAAGCATTTATTGGCTATTCAGGTGATGGAGCTGAAATTGGGCAAGAGCTTCGATAGTGCAGCAAACCAAAGTACTCCGGGGTTCCACACCTTCCGATGTGAGTACTTTTCAGCGATCGAACGCGTTGCAGGGTTCAATCTATAGAGGCACTGAGCTTCAGTTGTCCCTGTGAACAAGTTTCGGGATTTTCTCGAGGTTCGAGGGGTCCCCGCGTCTAACCTCGAATGTCATTTTCAGACGACTTCAAACCCGCTTCTGTGGACACTTCACAAGTGGCTCGGGTCGACGTCGAACAGCGCCATCAAATTTCGGTTACCGTACCTCATCACGACTCTACAAGCTCGACAACATTCAGAGGTTCGAAGTTTACAGATTTCTCAGTTGGCTTCAAAATCAAGTTTCGATCAGTCCTCGGATTGAGAAGCGGTTTGGAGTTTGGAGGTCCTCAATTCCGGCTTACGTAATTCTTCACGAACGATGTATTGTTCCAGGGAGTCAGAGACAGTACCAGAAAGAATGTGTCCTGATCATCGATCAGCGAACAGGAGAGCTAACTCTAGAAAGACTGAGCTGTGAGTATGCTCCCGATCCATTGGAAGTTGTTCTAGGGTGCTTCTCCCCCTCATGAACGAGGATTGAACTAACTTTCGTTGTTTGCGTATCGAAGGTAACGTACAACTCAAGAAAACAAGGGCAGAGGGATCGTCGAAAGTTTCGCTCGGACCTCATGGAAGGCCCCTTACACCCAGCACAGTCAGCCACGGTAAGTCGATCGATTTAGAATCGTACCCAGAGCGAGAATTTCGACCGTCGTACGGCTTAAACTTGACGCGTTTCTCGCTCGTTCTCATTCAGGACCCCAAGCCGCAGGTCAAGAGGGAGAGATTGTTCAACCGGCGACATCGCGCATCAAACGGCCCTCACCGCCGACGGCCCAACAGAGGTAGGTTTCTCCGACATTCGCTGTCAGCTTTATTCAGAACTGCTTGAGTATAATGCGGCGGATTCAGATCTCTGGGGCCCTTGCTTAGACAGGTCGTCTCTTCTTCCTCAGAACGCACACACCAAACGCTGTAAAACAGAGAATAAGTCCAGTTGGAGCACCGAGGCAGCCTGGTGAGTGCACTACATCCGTAAGGTCCCCACGAATGTTTAGGTGGACAATATTCTCGGTGAAGCTTTCGCCGTGTGTTGAACTGTGGTTCCGACTGAAGCCAGGTGGAGACAACTACAAGTTTCTTTTTTGTTTCTAGTTCCGAAATCAACGCCACAACCAATGAGACCACAGCCTTCGGCCCTCGCTGCGAACTCTATGCCAATGTTGTTAGATGATTCTGGAAGGTGAGTAGACCGAAGCGCAATCTGATTGTTTGCTACGACGGCGCTATCGCGCTCTCAACCGATCTCCGGCAACGATTCGAGCGGTCAGATTGATGAACGAACGGCTCCCCCACAGATTTGACGAAACCGGTCTGAACTTGCAACAACCCGCGCCACCTCCAGCTGGACCCACCTCATCGATTGTACAAAATGCTCATATTCCGAAGAACGTGGCGCCCTCGATGCCCACTTTCGTGAGTAAATTGGATAACTTTAGAAGACTGCTATCAGAGTCATTCATATGTTTTCAAGTTAGAACGCCTGATGAGTTTGGTCTTGTTTTGCTTGCAGGACTCAAATACCGATGTGATAGAAATGTCTGAAGGCTCTTCTTCGTCTTCTTCGGACTCAGACTCCTCTTCGGACGGTTCCGACTCGGAAAGTGAGGACGAGGCTCAGACCAAGAAGGCGCCCGTGCTACCTCAAACGACCCATATGCCTCCAGCGTCTCATTTCGTTCCGCCTCCGACGAACAGGCAGTCTATGCAGAAACTTAGCCAACTAAGTGAGTAGGCCAGCTCTGTTTCTCGCTCGGTTCCCACAACGGGGATACCCGAGTCATGTCGGAAACCCATGAAGTCGGGAGCGGAGCGACTCCTAGAGCTCGATGATTTGTGATTCACACCACTTTGCTATCATCCGTGAGAAACTAACCGTGTTCGTGTTCCGCAGGTGAAGATCTCCAGTTAAGTGAATCGGGAAGCGATTCAGATTAAGGAAGCATGCGTCTGTTGTAGATAGGATCGTGCATATTTCGCGATGAAGGACCATAGGACGAAGCTGGCCAGCTGTATGGCAATAAACCAATTGAGTTCGATGCAATGCCCGTTTCGAATCCTTCTTAGCGTTGTTCGAGAGTAGAAACTAGTCCTCAGGGCGACTAGGAAAGCAAAATCAAAGAGAGCAACACTCCCAACAGATGGAAGTTTCTAGCCTCGATTTTCGGAGGGAACGCCAGCGCTCATACTCCCGAATCGAGGAACTCCGTCGATGAATGAATCGAGCAGGCCAGCTCAGCGGAAAGAGGACTCACTAAAGAGGATGGCTATCAATGTTTGCTCTTGAGCAAACGTCACCGAAGCAAGAACCGCCGAGTGTCTGACCGAAAGAGTGGGATCAGCTGGTGCAGGGTCGATTCTCCTCTGGAAAACATGTAAACCCATGAGACTTTTGATTTCGGTTCAGGTTCGCAGAGGGGGAGCATATCGGTTGTGGGACACCTGACAGTCCAGCTCTGTCACCATGATGAGCCGATATCTCAGATGATTGTGGAGCCTCAGAATAAACTCCCTCTAACAGAGCTCAGAGAGAGTGCTTCACGGCCCGGTATGGTTTCCGGTACGCAAAGTAGTGCACTTCGGAATCTGCGGCAGGATTCCGTGAAAATCGGCTCAACCGTTCAGATGACTGGAGACTTCTGTCAATCCATGACATCTCCGCTCTTCTCTCGCTAACGAGCCCTGTTTCGGGCCAAGTGCTCCTCGGGGCTTTTCTCTCTGGCTCAAGATCTCACCCATCGTCCTTTACTCGCGTTTCTAGAATACTTTAGAGATATTGACCAAGAGTTTCAATTCAGCGAGGGCACCAGGCTTCGAAATTTTATCAAGGTTTAGGACTAGTATATCGATGTTCTATGAGAACGACGACCCACAATTCGGTTTCACCGGCATTCGTGTGTTTCCATTAGCAGTGCGATAACGAAACCAAAAACTCAGGATCATTCGAAAACTTGTAGTCTTGTACTTTTGCATTGAGGTGCTTTAAGCCTCATTTTCTTTCCGAGGCCTGGAGGGCACCCTCATTCGTGTTGGGGAGTTTGATGGACATGTCGTGTCAACTTGCTGTGTGCTGAACCGAGCCCCGATCTGAGAATCGCTGACACTTGAACGTCGTCGAACGATGGCTTCCATGAATTCGAGTGCCCTCATGACGGAAGTCTTTCAGATCATCGAACTTGCTTCTTACGTTACTAACAGGGGAGGATGTCGTCACGTGTCAGCAAAACTCGACTTCCGTGGCGTACCTATACTCCTTCGGTTAATCCGGTCAATGAACTAGTGGGGATCACCTCCGGAGTTAGTGACGACATTTTTAAATTCAGGCTCATGACGACCGACTGGGGACCGGGAACAACCGCACTGTCTTCTCGAGGATCTTGCGTTAATCTTTCTTCTTCACCGTCATCACCGGAGCTGAGTATTTCAGGCATGATGGGATTATCATCAGCAATCAATCTATGGGTAGATGCATGGATGGATTGATGAATTTTGCATGATCGCCATGAGAACTGATGAACTCAGCCATCAGACACTCATTTATACATCACCCTATGTGGAAAGACGCGAGGTATGAAATGATGAATGCCTGAACTTCCTAGCTAGAGTCATCACAAAAGCTCCCGGATCAGTGTCACCGCTGGGGAAGTGCACCGAGACATGGGTCCGCAAAAACATGGCTGATTCCTTCCTCTACACCAGTGGTTCTCAAAGTGGTCGATATCGACCCCCAGGGGGTCGATGGCCGATCTCCGGTTCACAGAGGTGATGCCGGGGTGGATTTGACCATACTTCTTGGGGTCCACGTAGGTGGATCAAGGGGTCGACGGTCGACCCCCTAGGGGACGGTTGTCCATAAACTTCAACGAAGTCGCCTAGGGGGTCGATGGGTCAGTGGAGTTTGAGAACCACTGCTCTACATGGAGTAATCGATAGCACAAGGCTTCTCTAACTGCCCCAAAACTGGTAAGGACGACTTTGAGTGGAGTCGATGCGAGGTTCTAGAGAGTCACACCCCGATGCGTCGCGGATTTTTCCGAAACTGGTGGGGCTGACAGATCACTGAATTGGTTTCGGAGCAGCAAACAGATGGAATTTTCATCCCATAGCTGTGAAGGGCATTCTAGGGAATGGGCTTTTACCCCTTGAATTCTCATCAAGGTTTGCTGAGACTCTCACGAAATGGAGGTCCTATGCGGAGTTTGCTCCCTTGAACACTGAGTAATCCCGAAAAAACGAGAGGGATGAACTGAAATTCCGAATCGAAGTTCTACCTGCTCTACGCCTGTATTGCATGGATGCTGGCCGAATGGAGAGCTGCGGGCATGCGGTGTTTCTCACGGTCCTGCGACTCAGAGGATTGCAAGAACAACTCGGGTGGGAATACTCCAACTTCTCGCGCAAGATCACAGAGGAAATCCGCAGGTCTTTGAAATCTGTGGAGACGCCATCGCAACGATCCTTCGAAATTTCGATGCGATCTGTGCTATCCCCCATGCACAGAACGGCCTGGAGTGGGGAGGTGTTACGCCGAATCAACAAGATACGGTCAGCCGCTCTGAAACCATAATATCCAAGAATTGGTGAAGCATCCGGACGGACAATGCTTCACCTTGCGAAACATCATCATATGTATTAATGATTGGACTTGAATGTTCCTCGTTACTTTGTGGAATTCCTGTACAGCGGACGATCGGGGGCAAGGCAGGACACCGTCGATCTTGGAGCTCATGGTCCAGGCGACTGTCGACCGGTTCTTGTACCCCCGCGACACACTCGGCGGGGACTCATCCGACAGAGTCGGACGGTCGAGCGCGGAATAACAAGAATTGCAGGCATTGGCACGGCAAGTACAGGTTTTGTAGGATATAGCCTGTACGGTGTCTAACCCGGGGGAATCGGTACAAACAGTGAAGCCAAGGAAAAGCTCTGTGCGTACCTGAGAGCGTGAAGCCACGCGGATGTAAGGAATCATGGGGTAGAACTTTGCTAACCGAACGTTCCCTCTTCGGACGATCCCACTCCCAATCGGATTCGGCCAAGCCCGTCCGTTCCATCGGGTTAGCTAGCTCTGCTGGGAGAATAAATTTCAAAGCACCCTGTCCTATTCCTGGTTATCGTGCTACGTACGCTGGTGCTTAGTGTCGAGATCTATCACCCCCATCAGTCCGAATAGTTTGTCATCGGGATGGAGTATTCTCCGATCCCCGTCCTCGCGATTCGGAGGCTGTGCCCCAATCCTGAGTCGATTCCGCGCCCCGCTGTACGCATTCCACTATTATTTCCTTGGAGTTTCCATTTCTGTTCCAATTCCCTAGCCCGTAACTTTGCGGATGACGGGCAGACGACGAGAGTTCTGTGCGCGACGGATTTCGGCAAAATTTCTCAGCTTTGGTCCGAGAGGTTGATTCCTTAGAGGGACGGATGAGGGGATCGCATTCACTCGAGACCTGTCTGGGCCCCAGAAGCTGCCGGCAACGCCCCCAAATCATTCGCAAACGAGCTACTGCTTGGCTGATTAACTCCATCGGATTTCGCGGGAAGATATCGTATACATTCGTAAGACCTGTTGTTTGGTGAATACGGATGTTCTGTCGGTGGACGTCGTGCTTTCTCCACATACTTCAGCCGCAAGGAGGAATCTTGCCATCTTTTCCACCGGCACTATTATTTTTCGGAAACGTCCGAAGCATCGAATGGTGGCAGCCAATGAGAGGGGATTGCTCAATCATAATAAGAATAGCATCACAAAACTTGTGATTCTCCTCCTAGATCGTTGTCGATTCTCTCGGTCATTGCATTGTGTTCGAGAAAATAAGCATAGCCGCTCATTGCTGCCGAACAATGTTGGAATAAATCATTAGACTTCTGATTTCATATTCATAATGAACGATGTCAAGGAGCCGAGGCAACAATCGAGGGGGACGTTGAAGTCACATGTCGGCTGCAAGCTGGCGTTCATCAATTCTCCTGCCTCTTGAAGCTCCTTGAAGCTTTCATGCGTATGGACGGTCGCTTCACTCATTGTTTGGCGATTTATCGAAGGAATCCCACTGGACAATCCGAGAAGCTGGCCGAAGTCTTATTTCGGAATCTCGCAAATATCTACATAGCTCATCTCCTGCTCTGAAGACTAGCATTCTGCGTCGTTCGCAAAATCGGTTGCATATCCTCGCTCCATCCAGAGCGAGGGCGCGTATCGAAATCATGCGAAAATGGCAGGAATCATCATCTCCGTGGGATTCACACATGAAGACTTTCGATAGAGCGGGGATCAGGAGCGGGCTCAGATCCGATTCCTCTCTCTCAGCTCCATCATCTACTGAGCCGAGCCCTGATCCGGAACAGATTAGTTCGAGCATCATACTTCGGACACCGAAACGTTCGCGCAGCGCCCTTCGGCGAGGCTCTCCAGTGTCCGGAAATGCGTCGAATGGATGGATCCAGAAGTTATCACTGGAAGGAAGGAGAGCTCGTTTCGAGTGGAGACAGGGACCGTTCCATCAAGCAGAAAGCCCCAAAGCAAGTCGGCAAGCACCAGGTCATAGCGTGAGCACTCGTTCACCCGCAGCATTTTCCCCCGAGGGTGCTTGCTCCACCAAGATGACAACAAGCTCGCTCTTCCTCCTCGAGGTAATTTTAGCCGGATTCCTGCTACGCTTGGAGTCGCAGCAGAGGAATCCGGTTCTCCTCCCGGACGATCAAGATGACTCTGGGAAGCGTTGTGCTTTCGGGGGTAATGTCCGCTTTCGTATCCAGAGCGTGGCCATTCGCGATTGATAACAAGAAGTAGTCCCATTCTTCATTTTAGACGACTACACTGGACGACAGCTCAGCAAGTTCGTTATCAATTCGTTCGTTGCAATTAGGCTCTGAGCTGTTCGTCGCTCTCAGCTGTCGGTAGCGCTATCTCAGCTATTTGGTTCGCGATATCCACAGCGAATCGATCAGTACTTGGAGCGGGAACCGCTGCACAAACTCTTTAATCCCGAGGCAGGGGATTCGTTGGAACCTGTTTTGTGTGAAGTCCACGTCGACACAGCCGCGCTCGTAGTTGATCAACAAACGAACGCAGGGTCGTCGCCAGAGCGGGCTAGGGACCGCTGGCCGACTTGAGACTCCGGCTGAGACTCAAGCACCTTGCTCGTCGGAGCGAACTCCACCCACAGACGATCAGCTGGGACGAGACCGTCGACCTTTGCGCGCCAAGCTCAGTTGTTCGGAGAGTGTTGTTGGAGCATGGTCTCCACGCGGATGCCCGTATTGTTCGGCTCATTCCACTGGAGTGCTTGTGACTTCGTTCGTCGAATGCATTTCTCCGACCACTTCTAGGCTAGACGAAGCTTGCTTAGAGAAGCCAATCGAGCCGAGAGCGCCGCTTGTCGTTCACGCATTCGAAAATTTCCCGTGGACGACCCTGTCAGATCCTCACCCATGTTCCGCCTTCAGTATCTCAAGTCTTAGCCATCGTCAACGACTTATTCCGAACGACTCCGATAGTGTGCGGAGTCATCTGCCTCGCTTGAAAACTGACTGAAAGTTGCTTTGGAGAACTTTCGACGAATCGCGTTCAGCGGTTGTTAGAAACAACCATGCCGAATCCGGGTTGAAACACGCCCTCAACTCATTTAAAATCTCGGGTTGCGGGTTCGGTGACGAAGCCGCAATCAACGACGACTCGATCAGCTCGTTCAGGAGCTTTGAGGTTTTCTACTCCCTCCGACTTTTATAGTTAGTACTCTGTCGCCCCGAGGCGGAAGAAGACGTTGGCCATCCGTTTGTGCCATTAAACCAATGCTCTCTGACGTGAAGTTTGAGCTCCCATCGCGAGGGGATATCTTTGCCCATTCCGAGGGTGGAAGCCAGTGATTCCAAGGACGGCTGATGGATGAGAAGTGATTCCGAATACTGGCTGGAAGCGAGCCTGAACCGGACTCGATACAAAAACGCGAAAAAAGATCCGTTCGCACCGACATGGCTCGCCGACTTCACGACTGTATGGAGGTCTGCTGTAATCCAATACGCGGAGGTAAGTAATGAATGTGCCCTATGCGGTTGAGATGTGCTGTGAAGATTTGACAGAGTAGCTGTCAAGTATTGTAGGCAGACCCGCGAAACGAAGCCCAGCGGACAAACAGCCGAACAAACAGACAGACCGCACATACCACGGGTAATTTCGTGATTTCACCTGGGGTCGAGGGCTCACATTCGCAGCGACTGCAGTTCCACCGATAATTGACCGACAGAAATCATTATCGGAGTCGTGGGTGATGAAAACCGAGTCAAACCCTTGGTTTTTATGAAAAATTCATCCGGGCGATAGCCTCTATTGTTACTGAGTGCATCAACGAAGCCTTTGGTGGCAGTGGGCAATCAGGATGGGATCACTCATATTTGAAGACAAACAGGGAGAATACAGAAACTTCCTCAACCCCCAAGATAGACGGCACCAGCCCGGTCACGAGACATGAGCGCTTCGATTTATCATCCACAGATGGATAAGATCCTTTTACTGGATCTTCATGCTTTTTGCTCATTTTTCTCGACCTCTGCTGATCCCACAGCAATCTCTTAGATTTTCTCGCGCCGCAGCCGACGAGACCCGCTGTCCGTGCAATATTTTCTTCACGAAAAGGATGATTCATCACAATTCATTTATCAAGCTCCCGCGGTAGAAACAGAAATAGAAGCTACTTGAGATTCGACATGTGCTAACTTCGGTTTCCGCGAGCTGATCACTTCAGTTCAGCAGGAAGCGATGAGAGAGTTCTCCTCGGTCGGGAATGTCACGATTTTTTAGCAAGTTTTTTGTGTTGGTTTTCACGGTGCTCCGTATATATCCGAAGAAGTGGCTGCAAAGGATTGACCACCGGGAAAAATCGAAGGAGGCGAACGGGCTCGCACGGACAGCGGTAATTATGATGATATGATAGATACGAAAGTCATTGATAATCTTTAGATGACACCGGAACGTTTTTTTCCATCTAAAGACCATTACCGTTGTTTGATGCTGTTGGTCAACTGTTTGATCGGGAAGCATACAGAGTTGGAAGCTGAATCGTTGCCGAATCAAAGGATTTCATACTATCATGCGAAATGTTCGACTTGTTGAAATCTGATAACGGCACCCTTTGGCGCTTTCGAGAGCCGGGTTTTTCTTTTTCAAACATCGAATCACGCCGACTTGGTCAGCTTGCCTGCCTTCCAAGGTTGGGCCGGCGAGGGACTCTCATGCTGAATTCGAACGAGATGAAGATGATTTCACATGATTGCTGCGGATATCATATGGAAACTTCGTTTTCCTCGCTCAGAATGGAAGTCATATAAATTTATGCGCATAGTGACTCGACGCGATGCAGAGGACTCGGAGGGATCGAGAGCGATAACATTTTCTGTTCTATCCGATTCCATGAGTTGTATCGATCGGTGCAGACCAGATCAGTTCTTGAGTACAGCCTGTTCTCATTTTGGATATCCTTCGAGATGAATTGTTCGAATCCATGATCGACGCGCCGACCAACGGAAAACCATCTCTATAAGCTTTTTCGATGAAGGAAACTTCACAGCGCTGTCGAGCATTGGGAGATCGGGAGTCGCAAACGTGTAAATCTCGTGTCAGACGCGCAATCAGATGGCATAAGCAGCTAATGCCTGAAATTTCGGAGATTCACTATACCACAACAATCTCTCTGTCTCGCTAGCAAGTTCTCGCAAGAGCATTAGCTGGTTTCTCAGGCTCAATGTTAACGCCCTGCCCATTGAATGAGTCCTAGCACCTATTACGACTCAAGGTGGAATTTCAGGATCGAAGTTCGCTCCCGAGCCATCAGAGGGGAACTTCTGCACTATGGGCCGTTTTGCGAAGAAAACTCTGCACCAGGTGTAGGCTTGGGTGGCTGGACGTTCCTGAAGGGGCTGCACGCTTTCTGAGGATCCATTACTCGAGCCTCCAACGACCTCCGCTCTCGATTCCGGGGCGGAAAGTTATCCGAAGTGGTTTCTACGGGCCCAAAAGGCTCCGTGAAGCCGTTTTTGAACTTTCCGCGGCCGACCTCGGCGGAAAACGTTGGGGTTCCCTGGCCTGATTGGGCTTCTATCTTATAAGCCGGTTCGAGCAGCACGCTACTCCCCCGAGAAACTAACCCAACTTCTAGAATTGAGTCCACCTCGGCAGAGCCTGAGTTTCTTAGGCTGGCCATGGTGAAGCCGCTGACATATTCTGCTCACAGTGCTCGCCGAGAATGTTTTCGTGGCCCGGCGTGTTCTTCAACGCCGACCGAAGCGCTCATTCCCATTGATTTATTTCGGTTACTATTTCGTCACCCCTGATCGCTATTCACTCTTCGATTCGAATCCAACACGACGATATTTTCTTCGCGGGAAGCGCGGATACAATGTTTTCGGCCGACGGTGGGTCCGCTGGTGGAGATGTTTGGGGAACTTTGTTCGGGAGCATGGTAAGCAATCCGACAATGGGTCCTCACCAGTCTCCGAGGCGAATTAAGTTTTTTTTTTCCACATCAGGTTGCCAGTGAGAACCGAGATGGGTTTTCTCCGACAGCTCTCTTCAGACATCTCCCTGAGGTTTCGAAGATGAATTAATATGAAGCTCGTGTGGCCTTTCGGGACGTAAAATTGATTTTGGGTTCCATAAGAGATCTCCTGGCCGCCTCCGATCATAGCTGGTCATTGTTTGTACCTTACATCACTCTGATCATCGCTGTTGGAATGCGCTGGACGGCATCCATCTGACCTGGGGCTTGGCCTGGATTTCCTCGGGGAGGAAGTGTTCTTCTGTCAACCACGTATCAACAGAGAATTATCAAAAAGTTGAGAAGCAGGCTCGGATCCCTGTCAACATAGTTCATCTTCGGGTTGAGTTTTCTTAGTCAGGACGAGCCACTGCATCCACAAGCGAGGTATTCTAACTCTTTAAGTTTGAGAATCCCTGTTCCACAGTAGTTGCGTGAGTGGAAGATGATGAAAGGCCCAAGAATTGAGGAATAGGTTGGCGTAATTGGCGTATTCGAGGATGGCAGAAAACGTCGATAGAGACTGTGGCTCCGTTCCGACAGGAGCTCGCAAATAGAAGAGGGTATCAAAAGTAGTTGTCACAGATAGCTCCTTCTTCGTTGAAGTCTCATTTGACACAACAAGCGATTCGGTTGTCGACGAATATGGGCTGTGACGTGTGCAGCATTGTCGCACAGCTGCCGCGTGAGCGCTGGGCCCGCGGCCACTGCTGCGATTTGGATCGTCCCGTCCGCTTGGAGCCGGGATGCTGCCGGTGAACGCATCAAGCGAAGTGAGAGATATGAACAACGGAAACGCCCTCGAATAGCGTTTTCTGGTGCCGATGATTCCTCTGGCAGAATCACGCCGACGTCATGACGCGCTTTCTGCTGTCATGGAGCGATTTTAAATTGCACCTGACGGCCAGTTTCGATGTGGAACGATCATCGGGCGCTCGCCAGGCTCGCCTGCGAAGATGAAGTCAATAAACATTTTTCGGGATGTCGTCGAGATTTATTGTGTTTTTTTCCGAGGTTGTAAAATCGCCGTTACACTCACGATGACATTAAGCGTCACGAGGACCTCGCCAGCTAGCCACCGCAAGGCGCTGACAACTGGGCGTTTACCGATCCGTTTATCGACGGACAAGCAGTCAGTCAGGCGGGCAGGCTGAACGGTCATCCAGCAAACCATCCACCCGGCCAGGCAGGCAGGTAGAAAGCAAGCTGGCCGTCGGTTGTTACGCAGACAAAAAACAGCCCAAGAAACGCTTCCGAAACAGCGTACAATGGAGCTCTTGGCCGCGGGGCCCGTTGAAACCATACATGTTGAGCTCACCGAATGAAGCTCCCAATCATTCTAGTTCCACGGTACTGGGATCGATCATCCGCTTTCTCGTCCGTCCTATCGCCGTACCGAGGGCCTTGTCTCTCGGGACAGAGGATGAAAGCACGCAGCATACGGCAGGTTCCAGTTGGATGAATTTTCCTCAGTCGCAACTCGGATTTCAGCTTCGGAACGCGGGATTCGAACCTAAACCCTCCCCCGCATCCTTCGGCTGTTCGGGAGCCCTGATACAGGCAGTTCTGCCGGGCTCGATCTGCAGTGCTCGGTAGGGCTGACTGCACTTTGTGGAATATCCCACGAGAAAGTCCCTGACGGGGCATACCGACTTCACTTCGAGCCTCAGCAGCTTCTCGCTCTGATCCGATCGCGCGAAAATAAGTCGATCTGTGAAAAGTTCCTGTTATCATTGTCGTCGCACGTCAACTGTAGCACTTTTTCGCATAGTACTTTGATTATGAAATCGATTATTACAATGAGGCAGTCAGCTGTCGCCAGCCGAGCTCCCCAACCAAATGGTCAGTAAGTCGATCAATTGCAAACGCTCCGAGCAGGGCGAGGGCACAAATCTTCGCCCGTGATCTGTGGCATTTTGTCATTTATCGATTACGTGTGTTTATATTCGTCGACAATGACGGATCCTGTGGTTGTTACCTTTATTTTCAGTTCCCCGTTTTCTCAGATCCCCTCTCTTCCAGTTATGTCATACCTGCAATTTTTGTCTATCGTTGCGCTTCGTCAAAGCGTGGCGCTATGCCTGACTTCAGTGTCCTACCCGGAATGCAAACCGGAGCTGACAGTCCGTCAGCTCAAAGGCTTTGGACGATCTGAGAAAAAGATTCTCATCTCCAGAGTGAAATTTTCGTTCTTCTGGAAGTCTGACACTGCATCGTTATCTTTCGTGGGCGTACACGGCGTCAACGAGACGGAACTACAGTCTTCTGAAAATTCTTTCGAGCTTGGTGGCTTATTCTCCCTCAATCGTGTTTTGTTCCGAAACCAAGACAAAAATGAAATGCTGTGGTGGACGGATCGCGCGTCAGGCGGTTACAATTGAACAATTACCGCTGTTCCGAAAGACGGTCCCACTCTGAGCATGTGGGTAGCCGTGGCATGGCAGTAACGTCAGGAATAGCGACATCTTATAAATTATCGGCCGCATGAGTGTTCGTTCGTGCGGCGTTGCTTTGAAGTTTTGAAATATCAGAGTCGATCCATACTCCTGCTATCTAAAATCGTCTGCGCTGTTAATTGGAGATGACACTGCTGAGGGATTCGTCAGAGAGCCGCGATGAAGCGCCAGATGATCCGAGCTAGGAGTTCGAAAGCCATTCGCCATGTGGGAACGGGAGACGAGGAGAGAAATGCTCAGTTACTGACCGCTGCCTGGGAATTCCAGCTGATATCTGCTCCATCTGCTTCTGAGAACCATGAAGCGTCTACTTGGGCCTAAATAATGTCTCCGCGCGCGCGTGCTCGTCTACCCGGCTGCGCGTGAGTGTTTGTGTTTGGCTGTGAAGTGTTCGTCTTTTTCCGATATTTGCCCTCATTCATCGAACGGTGGTGGCGACGACGACGACGCTCGATTCCAACCGATGCCTGCCCGATGGTTTTCGAATGGCGACGGCTCATTGGTAGCTTGGCGGGCGGGCGGCAGCCAGGCAGCCAACCAGCCAGCCAGGCTAACGGTGTCCAAAATCAGCATCAACGGCAACATCGGCAGCAGGATCGCGGAGCAGCATCGAAGCCGTGCGAAGCGCTGGTGACCGAAGCCGAAGAGCCCTCCTCACTAATCCTTCTCGCCTTCCTCCGGTGTTCGCGCCAGACTACGGCTCGCCACGGAATTTCGCTAGGAGCACCGTCAACATCCTAAAGTGCGATGTCGTCGCTTCGTTGATGTGGTGTCCTGTCACCTGTCGAGTCCGCCCTCACTGAAGCACTCAGGCGGCTCACAGGAGTCAGGATCGCCCGCTCCTCCGTTTCGGGGTGTCCTCAGGAGGAATCGTGCTCGTGAAGCTATGTGAAACACGGAACCACAAGGGAATGGTGCTGCGCAGGGCTTGGGCTCCGACCCGGGTGTTACGAGCCGGCGACCACTAAGTTCTGCCCGAGCTGCGAGTGGGATACGGTCGAGGCTCCGTGTATGTGTTTATCTGTGAGAGTTCACGTCGAAGCTCATTCCCATGAGTTCAGGCTGCTGAAATCGACGCAGGAAGCGGAGATCAGCTGACGCCAGCA
The DNA here is from genome assembly GCA_037576195.1 of Phytoseiulus persimilis. NCBI lineage: Eukaryota > Metazoa > Arthropoda > Arachnida > Mesostigmata > Phytoseiidae > Phytoseiulus > Phytoseiulus persimilis. Next base: position 52,472,992 of record CM075101.1, on the reverse strand, counting down.
ATGGTTGCGCCAGACACTTCGGCGAACGACACAGGACCTCAGAGTGGCGTTAAGAAGACACTGAGAGCCCGAGCTCAAGCGCAGTCGGGACATCCCCTTTACGTCGACAACCGTCTCCGACGGAACGCGGCCCCGGTCCCTGTCGTCGGCCCCGACGGGAGCAACGTTCCGCACAGTGGCACTTCCTACAGAGACAGCTATTACGGAGGAGATTATGTCGGAGCCTACAGCGCGTACAACGCGTACAGTGCATACGCCGCGTCACGCTTCCCTCTTGAAGTGTATTTCCCTTCGGTTCTCTTCACCGAGAGCGATAGGCCCCGAGAACGTTTGAAACGACGGAGTTATGACTATGGTAAGAACGATGTCCCTATTTCGCTGTGACGGAGACGCTATTTAGCTCAGCGTTCAGGCAGTATTCCGGCTTCCAGGAGTGTCACTGTCGATTAACCCCCTTGCTGAACATGTGTAGATCATCAGCATCAACAGCACACCCTGCGATGCAAAAGCATCAAATTAGTGACCCGTGTCGCTGATATCAATGAATATGTTCGGGATGTCTTTGCGGGCAACGTTGATGCGGCTCGTCTATAGCGAACGACTGCAAACTTTTTCCCGATTCGCTCCGCCAGGACACATGAGGGGTGAACGTCGTACTATGGAGCAGGATTCACCGTCTCGGACACTCATTTCATTATGGCTCTGTTCGGTCTGCTCAACGTCTCCGTTTCCCAAGAACTGGTGATATGTTCCTCCAGAAAGGAAGGAGAATGATTGATACGATTTGCGGAAGTATCGGAATCTGAGGGGTCCTCAGAGGCATGCACATAGGCTCTGAGCCCACGAATCTCTTGACCATGCAGCTCATCATGCACATGCAGCTTTCGCGTCTGATTCTGGTAAAACCATCACCCATTCGTTCCTCGTGGGGCTTGCCAACAAGCCCGGTGTGAAGGCAGCGAGGAGAGCAATCATCAGAGATCGCAGTTGCTGCCTTGAACAATCCTGGCCATTCCCTGGGTTTCAAGAAGTCTCTCACCGACTTGAGTTCCACTCATTGCGTCTCGGATACCGAAATCGGTATGATGAGTGCGGTGCGATTCTGAATCGAGCGAGAATGGCAAAATAGAAACGAAGAGTTGCGCCGAAAATCCTACGCGCTGTTTTTATTCACCTGGTACAGCCATCTCGCGTCGATGTGATCGAGAGTAGGAGCGTTTCATTCGTTTTTGATGCGTCTCCGTCAGAAAACGTCCACTTTGCTTCTGCGCATCCTCTGCCGGCGACCATCGGATGTTCTCGGGCGTCTGATGATGCTCTGGAAGTCAGTCTGAGGATTGCCTCGACTCGAGACAGCAAGAACAAAGCCAGTGTCTGGAACTCTGGCTCCGGGATTTCGCGAATCGCTTCACAGCCCCGCAAAGCCGCGGATCCTTACCCCACGTGGCCGCGTGAAACGCGAGTCCTAAGCTTTTGGAAGGTTTCGATCCGCCGGAGAATCAATCCGAAGATCCGAACTTGAGACAGTTTCGTGATTCTTATCCCGCCTCCGACCCCGGATGGTTCCAGGAACGTCAAGAATGGCGAGCATTGTAGGACGAGGCAAGAGTAAGCGAGCCCCACGTCGAACGGCATCACGAATGGTTTCTCATTTTCCGTGTCGAGCGAAGGTTCGGTGCATCATCGTTCCTCTTCCCGGCTCAAGCGCGACCAGTCTGCTAGCAATTTCTGATTGAGATGATGAACAGTGTGCAGAAACAGTATCAGTTGCGGAATGGCTAATCATCCTTCGCGAGGCAGCTCATCATCGATGGCACCATTTTGTGACTCGAGGGTTCCATGATTAATTGGCGTTTCGGTTTTTCTCTCCGAAAACGGAATGGTCTTGAGCAGTGCATTCCATGCCTACGCCTGGAGCAAACGATCACGAATCAGATTCGCGGATTGAAGTTTAAGGGTCGCGTGGCAGAGCGCTCTGCTCTCCATACGGGTCGACCGCGGTGAGTTGTCTGTGGGTATCTCACGAATGGTTACACCGCCGTAGCAAAAAATCCCCACATTGTTTTGAGACATTGACCCACGACCTTTGCTTGTTCGAGAATGGGTTGTTGTCGAAGGTGCGTTGAGAAAATATATCGATCAGCCGTTATTCATTTCTCGACTTCATATCACGTCGGATGAGCAAGAGATTTCTGGCGTGCGCATCTGGGCTCCGGGGGGGGGGGGGGGGGAGGAAAGAGGAAGGGGTGGAGTGTAGGATCCGGACAAGAAAAATTGGCATCGCTCTTTCGAACAGGCATGATGCAGCCGACACTCCCGAATTCCTTCCGGTTCGCAAGGGACGTTCTTGGTCTGAATCACGAGCGCAGCGAGGCGCGACCTGATAGCGCTATCGGCGGAGTTATTCCTTTGACGCAATTCCTTTATCTCTATGTCGTTGGGATATAATTTTGGGCGAAATACTATCGCGACAAAAGTGATCCAAGTCACGCGTGGACAAGACGGGTGTAATTCATGATCTGAGCAAATGAGGAAGCCGTGTGACGCACGAAGACTTCGGCTGCTGCTGTCTGCCCGGAAGCTCAAGTTTCTCGAAAACGGCTCTCTCGTCGGACGGTGACCAACAATTCTGAGCCGCTGACGTCTCAACACTTCCAGGAAGAGTGCAAGACTTTTGAGGAATCGAGATCAATCGAATGGGTTTCTTCTTGCTGCTCGCAATGTTCGATTTGTGAGAGCGACTCATTCAGTTCAAGCGGGGTGTGGTCGGAATACCAGAATATCCAGCTCAAAGTGCGCAATTCAAGCGTTCCTCCGGATTCACTATGGAGGAGACTCTCAATGAATGAGAGGACGCTCAAGATCCAACTCCCACCGATATGGGGTGCGGGATGCGAGCGCAACGAGCGCTCAGTATCGGAGAATGTGTCACCTCAGTGAATATCTGAGATAGCGGATGGGACAATCAGGTGGAGCACAGCTCGAGCACTTCTCTCTTTCACGATTGCTCAATGGAAACAACGTTTCCCCGTCGACGTGCCGCGAAACGCTGTTGTTATGCGTCGCTGCTAAAAATGTCCAGATAGCACACACAATTGTGGCAGATGTTTTTCGCGGCTACAGACAACAAATCGCCGTGGTTGTTTCAGCTGCGGCTTGTATTCGCGAACTGACTGTGTGTGTGTGTAATGTGTCCTATATTAACCCCCGCCTAGATGTTCTTTCTAGCTTCCCAATAGCGTTGTTATGTTTGGCGAACGCGTCGGGATGCCGACGGTCAGAGCCGGAAGCATTCAACAACACCGTGGTCCACAACGGTGACGTCGCCAAGGCGCCTCGCTGTCGGCACTGGGATTCCAGTTCCACTTTGCATAGCATCTGTGATCCAGCTCCCATTGAGGGATCTGTTGGGAAAACCCGCCTGAAGGAAATTCTTGAGAGGAGGGAGGGGTCGCTCGCATGGGTCTCTCCGGGGTACATAGCGGTCGGAGGATCGGAGACTGATGTTTTCCTGGGTTTTCGGGCCTCGCGAATCCGGGTGAGCCGCGATGTTACTGCGGACAAGTCCGAGATTGACAGAGCTACTGAGAACCCACCACGATTACGAGAGACCGAGTTTCGTGAAATAGTGTCTGGTTCTTGCTTCCTCCGTCCATCTATCCGCTCGTCTGACGCTGTTTACATGCATAGGTGGCCCACTTTGTAGTACACATACTTCCTATGGCAAAACCGTTTGGCTCGCGATAATTTCAGGGCCACTTTTGGACGCACAATTTCGTTCGAGCCAAAAAAACGATGGAAGTCGCCCATCGCTTCCTTGGACGACACCATCATAAAACGTTTCCTTCTATTACGGCTTAGAGCGAATCGATCTTCTATAAACTGGGGCAGACTCCTTCGGCCAGATCGCGCGAAGAAGCTCCGAAGTTTACCGAGCTCGGATCACATTCGATAACGAATTGCCTGGATTGCCACTTAGCTCTCAGGCATACATTCTGCACGGAAACGGATATCCGTGGAGAAACGCGCTCCGCTGACAAACTGGCCACCCTCATCGTACACCTGAAACCTTTTTTCCTTGACTCGGAGGATATCTTGCTGGTTTATAACCTGCCGAGGAACGGAGCTCAGAAGCGAAGCTGGTCACATTTTGAGTTTGCTGTGGATCATGAAATGGAGCACGGTGTGGATTCCTGAACGCACGCGTAGCTCAAATTATCCGCTGCAACATTCAACCGAATAAACAGCCGATTTGGATTCCAAACGCAATTTTCATGAAGCGCGCTGTTCGTCGCCGGAGTCGCCGCCGTCCGCTTCTTGTCTTCACGGAATTTCGCTCGAGAAGATAGTTGCGTAGACCGTAACATTCAAGTGGGGTTGTGCGTGGCTGGCAATCAGGATATCTCTGAAAATGGAATTTTAAATAAAAATGGTTGAAATATTCGCCATTTCTTAGTCATGATCTTCTGTTGAGTATGATTTCTTCGTTTTCCTTTACGACATCGGTTCATTTCTTCGATCGGTCGATCGATCGGTGTTTCCGTTCACGCAGTGCTCCGTCTGGTGTCTGTCGGGCGCGTGAGACACCAGAATGATGGTTTATCGCGCTCACTTCAGTCGCGAGCTCCTTCGAGGGCCCGAGCTGCCGGTATCGCATTCTGATACGGCCTGTGAAAGATTCGAAAAAATATACCTGATATTTCTGAACAACGATGACGATGGACATTCACATTCACGCGAACAGGCACATTCTAATGGAATGAAAGGACGCACTTCAATGACGATTTTCTGTGTTGGTCTTGCAAGAGCTTTGTCCAGCGCTCGAGCGATCGAGCCATCAATTTCAGTTCTAATTGAATTCACATGACGCCCCCTTAGTCTGCGGACGTTTTTCATGCTTTGTAGCGCTCCAATGTCAAGGAAACTCAGAAGGGAGATGATTATATGGCGTTTTCCGAGCTCGTATAGAGAAGACACAGAAGAATCCCCCGGAATGGATGAGTCTTGGGGGAAACTTCGTCGGGCCCTCTGTGTGTCCAACACAACCGCAACATGGATGTCAATTAATCAGGCGATGCCTGTATCGTTTTCCTGCGGGACGCAATGGCGTCAACGAAGAATGCAAAGTTATCTCTTGTTGCTTCAATCACTGGAATGTTGGCAAATCCGCCACAGATCTTGCGAGTCGGGGCTGCTTTGATCAGCCCTGGCTCTCCTGAGGAAAGAGTGAAAATCCGAAAACAAAGTGTTTAACCAGCACGCTCGATTCGTGGTCGGGGTAGTTGAAACTTGAGACTCTCCAAGGGCTCAGAGGAGGGAAGAGCAACCATTCCCAGCATGGAACGTGGAGCCCAACTCAACGGAGCTCTCCTATACGTAAAAAGGCCGAGTGAATTTCTGACGTAGATCTCACGCCAACTTGATAGAGTCAAGTCACATGTTGACATGTTTTTATCTGAGAAAGTGAACATGCACCGCGTTGTCCGTCATCCAGAGAGGGTACCCTGTGGATAGAAACTCTTTGTGTCCGGCGTGATGTGTCTGGTTGGTGCGTATCCACTTGTGAAATGATTTACTGATACAAGATCAGTTCTCAAACTGAATCCTTTCAACCGTGCAGTGATATCCCATTCGTAGTTCGGAGTGAAACGCGTTCGGGTGCAACCCCACGTCGCCTAACCGAGTCGCTCCCTCAACCGCATTCCCTTATCGCATCAGACTGGTCCGGATCGGGAAGTCCTCAGTTTTCACTCAGTCCCAGGACTGACAATCGTTCCACTCGAACACTCGATCCACTTCAAGACCATGTGTAAAAAGCCGATAATTAAGTGTCCCGGGGGCAAATCTACGCAAGCAGAACGCACACGGGGATGGCGGTGATCATGAATTTCATCAAAAGCCATCGGAGTCGGCATCTTCTCAGGAGTAGAGTTTACCACGAGTGACAACTCAACGGTGGCTGTTGCTGACCCCATGCAGGAAGAAGTATCGAAGCTTCGAGCTACATTGTCCCAGACTCGGAAAGGAAACATGGAACTTCTTTGCGAGCTGAGGAGAAAGTTGTGGTGTAAGTTGTGAAAGTCGGTGGCCGATGCGTCTCTCGGCGGCAGACCTCCGAGGCCTAATCTCTCGGAGGCAGATACCGGGAAAACACGGGAGCCATTGTCAGGAACAGGGCGTGATTGGTCGAACTCTCGTTCTGTAACCAATGAGGGTCTGTCTTTTGTTCTCGATCTGCATTCCAAATCCCGTAGAATCATTGATTTCAAACTGAGCGTCTCCTCGAACGAAGAGATCGAGGGCTAAGTGCGTCATCGCAAATCCAATCAGAGGAAGTAGCCGTGCTCTTTCCGGCCGGAAATCGGATGCTCGCGAAGAATCCAGGAGTGTCGGGAAGCACCCGGATTTCTGGCTCGGAGCTGGTCAGGGAATTTTCAAAAAGTCCCGGTGCCGAGCCCAAACCTCACTTCTCCCACGAACTCCATCTGATCTGAGCAGCGAGGTAGCTCCTCTGCGGTTGAAGTCTCCTCGGTAGCCCCATCTCCAGGACAAAGGGTGCAGAGTGCGAGACTTGGGGCAATAATAATCTGAGAGCCTCATTTCCGACGGAGATTTCAGCGGAAGCCGAGCTCACGATTTTTCGGAAACTCCCTGCTTCACTCTCCCATGTCCGGCTCGTGGTTAGATTTTTGTTCGGGCTCGAGCCCGTCGATTGGAATTTCTAACAGCAGATCGACTAAAACCAGAGTATGCACGAAACCCTTTCAGGGTGACGGACCGCTCTTCCGCCTGGTCCACAAAAACATAAACAGCCACGCACGAAACATACACACAGAAATCGAGTGTAGGTCGGTAACCGAGAAGTATGCAGACAGCTGCTATGCTTTTGGGGCGAGCATCACAATCCCCCTGAACAATCGGGTGTCTTCAAATGACCTTGACCTTTGAAGGAGGAGTGATTTATCCGTTGTTCAAACATCCAACAGCCGATCATCTTCGGAAGAGCTTGACGCTGTCGAGCTTCTAATGACCCTCGCCATAGAGCTGGTGCTAATCTCTTTTTTTTTCGATCGAAGAAACCCATGCTGCGTGAGCGAAAGTCAGGCGTCGAATATAAAGCCTGTAAAGAGGAATCGCGACCGATTCAGACTGTCGTGGAGGCGATCATATTCTAAAATAATTTCTTCCACAGATACGCGAATGCTGGAAGGATGCGGCCGTGTCGTGAAGTATTCATTGTTCGTGGCGAACCTCGTCATCATGTTAGGAGGTATCGTCGTATTCTCGGTTGGCGTCTGGACCCTCGCAGATAGGTGAGCACGTCGCCAGCGAAGAGTCGGCGGAGAGTTTCGAATTCAGACCCGGAACCGAGACCGAGTCTGAGGTGACTTTTTTTAATATCCGCCATTGCAGGAGCTTCATGGAACGTCTTTTGGGCACCGATCTGTATGTGTCTTCAGCCGTCATTCTCATCGCCACCGGCTGTATAGTGACTTTCGTCTCATTTTTAGGTTGTTTAGGAGCATTCAAGGAAATCAAGTGCATGCTTTTGACCGTAAGTGACATGTTCGACAATACTTGGCTGTGAATTATTCGCACGTATGAGATCGGCGGGAGTGCAAAGCCATTCTTTGTCGATTGCGAAAAGCGATCGGGGAGGAATGATCCTGAACGACGGACATTAGAACAATGGCAGGGCTAGCCGCTTCGAGGAGAATCGTGACATTGGTATCTTCCCGAACAGTCCGCATCGGACCAATATTCTTTCCAGAATTCGCATTCGTCCATTGCGACAACATTCATCTCTTAATTTCTCATTGGAACGCAACGCTGGGGACCTGATTCCCGCCATGGCCGAGCGAGGCTTGAGATGGTTTCAGAAATCTCAGTGACTGTTGTTTCCATTGTATGCGGTCGGCTTCATTTGTAACTTTGTCGATGTTGGACCATTAGGCGGCGCGGGGGGTTTAGCAGCCGATTCCGACGCTTCCACACAACAGACCAAAGACGTCAGAATGCGCAGTACAGTCATTCGAGAAGAGCAAAGATGTTTGCTCGTCGATTGTACGGTGGGAAGAATGAGAGATTTCCCGTGGGCGCGAATCAAACGGCTTGGCCAAACGATATCGAGATACTATTTGTCAGCTGTAAATCCGGTATCAGTGCACTGCTCTGTGACAGGCGGAAGGCCACACGCAGTGACGCGGTTTGGAGGTTACTGTTGCGGACTTCCCTCTTTTAGTTCCTCAGAAGGCCCTATTTACTATATCGACTCCGTGTCGTTGTGGAAGCTAAAACACCGATTGAGTCATTACGAGGAACAGAGCTCCAGCGTTTCGTTGTCAGATGCTTGTACACGCTCACAGTTCACGGTGCTCATTAATCTTCTCTCTCTTCTAAACGAGAAGACTTTGATCGGACAGCAGGGAGAAACACCGCACAAAATCAGCATTAAACCCACATCAGGCAGACATTCAATCTGCGGGCGTTTTCAGCGAAAAATGACGAGTTCCTCCATGATTTCCTTATTGCCGACGGGGATGCCTTGAAGCCTACGAACGAATTCAAACGTAGATTAGAATAGCGCGGGTTCCGCAATCCGATCAACTCGCGAGTTCCGAATCAGGTGAATCAGTCGAGTCGCGATATGGTACTGGCTCCGCGCGACCGCGGCGCAGGATTCAGCAGAAGAACTCGAGCAACGATTCTGTTTTAGATGTATCCGATGCTGTTAGAGATCGGGATGATGGCTATTCTATTTTTCTTATTTCAGTTTTTCGTCATTCTCTTCATGTTATTCATTGTTATGATGATTGGAGGAATTCTTGGCTACGTATTCCGAAATGAGGTTAGTAAGTGTTCGACTTTTCGCTTCAATGACAGAACCGGGCGTCAGCAATGGCACAGCGTCGCCGGCTCCGATACAGCGCAACTCCGTAGGATTCACCTGAAAGATGTCCGGATACTGCTTCGATGTCGATTGCGTCGTCTTCATCGACTTCTTGGCAACGTCAAGAGACCCTAATTACGTTTCGATGCCGCCACTTGTAAGCACCCTGCTTCACACCGCGTCGAGCCGACGGACTTGAGAACCCACCGAAGAGATTCACGGAGCGAAGGACCCGCGACATGAGCTCTCCCTGGGCCTTGAGGAGCGGAACTATTGGTTTCCAGCACCTCATTTCATCCATGCGAACGGAGACTTGCTGCGACGCTGCTAGGACTCCACGGGCTCGGAGAGCTGGGAGCACTTCAGGAGGAGTCTAGCTTGTCGAAAAATGTATTTCGATCCGAGCTTCTTCATCTGGGCTCGGCTCCGTCTGGACGCGAAAGTCGGAATCACAAAGCACGGCCCGGGCCATGCTAAAGAGCAAGAAAACGCGGCATTGGCTAAAAAAGCTACCAAGGCTGCTCTATCGTTTTTGTTGATTGTCACTGATGTGAAGGTCTCCCTCGTTGTAAGATGAGCTTACTGACTTCGGTATTTGCCGCCGCCGCCGCCGCTAGCTCAAACACACATAGTACACGACTAATACTGTTGGATCCAGTGTCGAAGCGACCGAGCGAGCGAGTCAAGCGACCGCATGTTGATGATGTATTGAACAAGTGGTCAGGGTTCAAGGTTTGCGCAGACAGTGAGTTCCTGCGAGTTCTCACGGTGCGCTGCCAGACACCCCGCGTCGGTCGTTGTCAAGTTTGCTCAAATGTGTTTAATAGCTTCGGCTTTTAGCCTCGGAGCTGTCGATGTTTTAGCCCCTGCTGCTTGTCTGTCTTCAGGTGGACGAGCGGATGTACCAGGAGATGCTGATGTCGATTCCGATTTATAAGAACGACAGCGTTGTCACCAGGGCCTGGGATGCCGTTCAGCGACATGTGAGTTCCGACTACTACGATCGTGTGCCCATCTGCTATTGAGTCTGTATTCAATACCATGATCCATAAATCCATCCGGCATCTCTATCCTATCGCGGAGCGGCATGTGCGCGCCCGGATCGTACCGAGTGACACATCTTCTCCCTTCCCAGTTCAAATGTTGTGGCATTCCGGGCCAAATTCCAGAGGATAAGCCGTACAAGATCTGGCAACTGAATAGTCACTTCAACGACCGCGATGTGCAGGTAAACACCCGATAGAACTCGATGGTTGAATGAATTCCCGACGAAAGGGGACTCTGAAAGGAGCACCCTTTTGGCTTCGTGGATTTTCGTTACAGTAAACTCTGACGAGAGAATCGTGAAAGCGTTCAAGCCTTGATATTTCAGGTGCCTGATTCGTGCTGCATGCGGAAAGAGTGGCTTGGAGGCTGCAGAGCAAGCCCTTCCGAAACTGACACCTATATGGATGTGAGTTGGCGAGCTTCCCTCCGCGTATTCGAGACGAGAGAATCTCGAGAACAGTTCGACTTCTAGCTAGGAGAGCTATCCAGCCGTTCAGATTCTTCTATCTCTCTCCCTTTGAGTTGATTCATTGCTTGAGTTGACTTTGGTTTCCAGAATTGTCACACCCGGGTACGCGACTTCGTCAAAGGGCACGCGAAAATCGTCGGAGGGGTTGGAATAGGTAATTTGCTTCCTGAAACTTGTCCCCCTTCTTAGTTTCCAACCGTGAATTGATGATTGAGCAATCTTCTAACGTCATCGCCTCTCCTTCGAAGGCATTGCCTGCTTATTGGTGGTAGGAATGGTGCTCTCTTGTGCCATGTTCCTTATGATCCAGTGAACGACTCAGCATCATCGAGAGCTTACAGAGACTCCTCGAGTAGCCAATGCAAGCTACACCAGGGACAGGGTGAGTAAGTTGGCGAAGGCAGCGGACTCGGAACTATTCTCGAATTCCATCTCTCGTCGCCCTGTGTTGGGACGCCGCCGATTTCTACCACGGATGCTTGACTTCCACTTCGACGTCTCATTGCAGCAACAGTGTCATCTACTGCTTCAAAAGATGCTTCTTGTGGCACTACTCGGCTAAACCAAATCTGCCTATCTCAACCGCCTCTTGCAAACACCGATCATTCAAATGCGATTGATACTTGCGAGTGACGCCAACTTTCAACGCAAAACATGCTTTACAAAAGCCAAGAAAAGAAAAGAACCAGAAGTGAACAGCTTTCTGTGAGCTTTCCGAGCAGTTTCGTCTGTCGTTGTTCCAGCAAATGACCACGAAAATGCCACGTTTCCGGGTTACAGCGGACCTCTCGTTATTTTCCTTCGCCGAACGCGAAAAACCTTCTCCGGAACGTCAAACATCTCGACAAGCATCTCTTAGTTATCCTGCTACAAGAACTTAGCGAAAACGAAAATCGTGTTTAGGGTAAGCAGCATTGACGGCCTGCAGCTTGTGGCAACTGCGTTAGGCTGCGTCGGGCTTCGAGCCCTTAGGATATCAAGTCGGCCTGGCAAGGATACTACACCAGCCAGCTCGCCCGCCTATTCGCCTGATTACTTGCTGCGGAATGAACGCAACCGAAAGCGAGAAAAAACTTCCATCCACGAAATGTCAACCTGGTCGTCTCACCACATTTTGGATACAGATAGGAATCATTATGAAATATTTGTCAATGGATGTCTCGGCTCCATCCCTGTCCGTCCAAGTGACGCAGGGTCGTAAAAGACTACGTGGCGGCGGTGGCTGCGATAGGAAGCACCCGTCCGCTGCTGCTGCCGCCGCCGCTGCTGCTGCTACGGCACATTCTGCTAGGATCAAAACTCCGCGGATCGAGTCCGAACGACTACTTGTTCGCATTCTGTGCTCTGCGGACTAAACTGGTACTGATGATAGCTTCGTCGTGTGATTTGAGTCCACTGCATTCGTATAGTGAGGTGGTAGCTGGATCCTGTCGCAGCAAAACTACGCCGAAAACACGTCGAGGGGAAGTTGAGGAGGGAAAGATCACGAGGGAAACCTTTGTCAGACTGCCAAATCGGCGCGCATCGGTGAAAAGGCTGTTTGGATACTAGGCCACAATCTAGTCAAATAGAAACTGCTCCCTAGACCAAGCTGCTCCCCCCCTTCAACCCGAGAGATGGAGAGCAGATGACAAGGCGGTGGAATCGTCGACGAAAATTTAATCTCTATTGAAAGTTGTGTTCCCATAAATCATTTCTCGAGAACGAAAAATGATTCTCAATCGTTGGAAGTTGGTTCTTTTATTTCTACCGACTCTCAAATGTTTGTTCTTCTCAGGAAGCAATAAAAATGAATTCCTCCTCCTGCTGCTATATATCTATTTAAAAATACTCCCGATGTTTTCCTTGCTGTTTTGCATCCTGATTGTTCGCTCAAGCGTCGAGAGGATATCCAGATGGAGGGAAGACAATCTCTTCCGAGCATGGAACGGCCTCCTACCAAAGATATGCTGTAGGAATGACTCGGGGGGAGAAGGGACACTGTTGTGAAACTGTCCCCCTATCACGCTTTCTCTAGAGGGGCTCAACCAGGCTACCATCGCATCGGAACCTGGAGTGGAATGATTTCAGTTTTCATTTCTCTCCCTGACTTGGAGAACGCGGAAAGAAGGTAGCGCGTGATCTCCGATATGGAGGAAGGATGGCGATTCCTGGAGCTCGATGGTGAATGAGCTCCGCCGTAAACAATCGAGGAACTTCACGAATTGAACTTTCCCGAGGCATAATGGCACCCCTTGAAGCAAGGCGCGATCGCGACGCGGTTTTACCGCTAGGGAACATTCGAGATCTTTGGATCCGAGCATTCAGTGTTCTCCATCGGGAGAATGTCTTTCTACACCTGGCAGTAGCGGGATATTCGCAAGTGAACTTTCCATCTCAAAGAAGGAGAAGGAATCCTCTATGCCGACTTTGCAAAGTTCAAGAGGGGAGGCTGGGAGGTATATCTGGGTAGAAAGTCCGTTTCAGCGGGCGAATGTGGCCGATTTAGGCAATGGAGCGGGTATACCAGGCCTGAATTAAATCTGAACCATCTTGAGACCCAAGCCCACCGCCCGCAATGGGATTTGCGAGGCGATAGGGAGTGTTACTGAAGCAATACCGAAAGGTGATCCCGGGACACTTCTGAGGGCCGGCTGAGAGGTTCAGCCGGAAAGCAAAGGGTATACCAGGCCATGTGCTCCATTTTCGACACGATATTAACGCCGAGGTCTGCTGGTACATCAACCGCCCACGGAGCGGGGATATCGTGAACCCAACGACGGAGAACAGCCCTTTTCCGGGCTGTTCTCGGCCACTCAACTGTGCCAGAGATCTCTTCTTCCAGCAACGGTGCGCAACAGTGAGAACTTTACGTCGCAAAGATCCGAGTCTATGATGACGAGACCACGGTGAAAACGAATACAGCACAGATCAGTGCCAGTGCAATGAGGATCCTGATGCTGCTGCGTGCTCCTCGCGAACGAACGGACGGACAGGGATAGTTCCTTTCTGCTCGACGGGATTCATATTGATACAAGGAACATCCGCTAGTGGCAACACCGAAATCGGTAATTCGGCGAACGGATACTCAGTTCTCCGTTGATGGGACAGAGAGTCACGGATCCGGCTAGGTACATCTATCGCGTCCTTCCATGAATACATTTCGCCAAGTCTTCAGAGATTCACGATCCAAAGTTCTCCGGTACCTTTAAACCTTCGACGGGAACCATCGCGACCCCGGCACTCTGGTTCCGATAACCGCAATTCCATTGAGAGTTCTGGAAGGAATTTTCCCCCAGAAGCGGGAAGAATTTCCCACTGGAGCACCAGTCTGTAGCTCCCGTGTTTGACATGATTCTCTGGCCGTGTCTCCTCGTAGACTCGCTCGTGCCTCACTCACACATATGACGGAACTTATACGCAAGAGGAATATCCAATCAAGAACTGGATATGTCAGATGCGTCATTTCCCTATAGGCACGATGATATAGAAGAAAAGATAAGCGGTTGAATTTTCGAATGATTACGAGACGTTTATTACGAGGCTGCATAGTCCATGGAGTTCTCCAGTTTTGAGAGCTGGGTTTTTCCGCCGGCAGGCAACAAAGGAGCGCTCTCCTCAGGAATGCTTGACGGGGACTTTGATCGTTATCTGAAAGACAAACTCATCGAATCAGTGAACCTACGCGTTCTTCTCCCGCAAATCAACAAGCTCACTCGGCGATCTGGACAAAGACCGACTCACGGTTTTCGTCTCGACGTATTCGTCAATTCCGGCGTAGCCCCTGCGAGAAGACGGTTTCGCTCAGTCCAATGTGAAGTTCCAAGACCCCTACCTATGATGCCTCTCAATGTATAGGATACGTGGACCTTGCAACTCTGGAAACACATCAGATCGACTACTCACAATTCGCGACCATGGCCGCTCTGCTTGAAACCGCCGAAAGGCGTTTGTACCGGCGTGAGATCGTGACAGTTGACCCAAACAGAACCCGATTGAACGGCCTGGAGAAGAAGCATGTTTTCAGGTATCATTCGATTGTCAACGAGCTCCCTAGACTTCCATTCAGGTATGGGCACTGTCGGGGCTGGGGAGGACGAGGTCAATGCCAACCTGAGCGAATTCGAGTGCCTTGTCGATACTCTTGGTTACAACTCCCGCTCCCAGACCGTATCTGGTATCATTGCTCCTCTCGATGACTTCATCCATTGTGGAAAACTTCAAAATCTGCTGAACAGGTCCGAAAATCTCTTCGCGCGCTGTGAAAACATGGTTCGAATCGTGAATTCGCTCGGGCGATCATTGTCGGCTCAACAATCAGGCTCTCAAAAAGGGCGGATTCCCGCGCACGAACCGATCCTCATGTTATCCGTGACATCAGCGAAAACCGTTGGTTCGATGAAGAATCCCTTCCCGGGCTTCCGGGATCCTCCGGCGACACACCGAGCGCCCTCTTTCTTTCCGCTTTCAACAAGCTCCATGATCCTCTCGGCTTGTAAAGCACTGATCTGAGAGAGGGAGTCCGGAACCGTTGTGCGTTGAGACTCTCCGATATTGGTTGTCATTATCGCCAGCATCCAGCATTCACGGGTATCAATCGAAACAGTCAACTGTCGCTCACCTGGGGGCCCTGGAGAACGTCAGCTTCGAAGGGGTCTCCGAGCTTCCGTTTCTCGGCCAGAGCTTTCGCTCTTTCGACGAACTCATCGTAGATTTCTGAGGGAACAGGTTGAGAAAGATTCCTTCAGGCTTGTATGTTTTGTAATATTTCACTCATGGAATCTTCGACAGTAATCGGCTGCGTTGGAAGTGGCGGAGGCCGAGTTGGAAGG
This sequence comes from Phytoseiulus persimilis, assembly GCA_037576195.1. Classification (NCBI taxonomy): domain Eukaryota; kingdom Metazoa; phylum Arthropoda; class Arachnida; order Mesostigmata; family Phytoseiidae; genus Phytoseiulus; species Phytoseiulus persimilis. The sequence goes on along the minus strand of CM075101.1, from coordinate 52,457,775 downwards.
AAGCTCACTTTCGTGGACAAAAGTCCGGGTGGCCGCGCTGCAACATTGGCCCTGATTGACGAAAACCGCGTTGTGAGCGATTTCAGCAGCTTCGTCGAGATCTGCGTCGTCGAAAATCACCAACGGACTCTTGCCGCCCAGCTCGAGCGTAACACGCTTCAGGTTGGATTCCCCAGAGGCTTTCTGTATCATGCGGCCGACTCTCGTGGATCCGGTGAAGGCGATCTGAGGAATGATTGAGGAACGCTCTTCATACTTTCGAAAACAGGTGGAGGTAACACTGCGCAATTTACGGGGCGAAATGCGGAGGTTTTGCCCGCAGAATGCACCTTGTCGACGTCATCATGCATCGCGATAGCGCGCCCGGCAGTCGGCCCGAATCCGGGAACAATGTTGACCACGCCCGGGGGGAATCCAGCTTCCTGGAAACGCGGAACCTTGGCTTCTTACATGAAGGAGGATGGATATAGATTATTTTCCGTTTGGTCTTCTCGATAGTCTTTTGTTCAGCCTGGTCAGATCTCGAGGTCCCCGGCTCGGCCGGCACGGAATACCTTAATCAGTTTGCCGAGATAGAGCGCGGAAAGAGGCGTATTCTCAGCTGGTTTCAGCACGCAGCAGTTCCCGGTAGCTAGGGCGGGAGCCAGTTTCCATGCGGCCATGAGAAGGGGATAGTTCCACTGTTGAAGAGAGGGAAAAGCGGTTCGTTGGGTCGTTGCCGAGAGAGCTATAACATACTCCGTTCACCGGAATAGGAATCAGAGAATAATCAAATGAGATGAAGCATTGATTACTGGGATTATCTGTCCGCAGACGCCAATGGGCTCGAGACGAGTCATGCTGATTATGTCTCCATCTGGATAAGGGAGCACACTTGGTGAAATTTCTCGGAGCGTGATCGTCACACGGGAATTGAGAATTTCAATCTGGTCTATGAACCTCACCCGCGGGAATAGTTTTCCCATGGATCTTGTCACTGAAGCCAGCGTAGTAACGGAATGTCGCGATGGAGCCGTCAATGTCGAACGCAGCTTCGGCGCGGGGTTTCCCGCAGTCCAGAGTCTCGAGGTCCTTGAGTTTGAAGTGACGTATCAATAGTTAAGGGAAACCGAGTATGCGCGATTGCATGTGGACTCTCTTCACATCAAACAGGAAAAGCGCTCACAGTGAAGTACTCCCTGTCTCTAGCTATCAAGTCGGCCAATCGGTTGATCACAACGCCCCTCCCCGATGCATCGATGGTTCTGTGGAGAACGGTCAAGGCTGAAATATTGCACGTGAGAGGTCTAACCCGGGCAGGAATCATTCCTGGCAGAGGCCTCGGCAAGCATTCGAATCGAGAAAAAAAATTCACCTCCACGGCGAATCTCGCCTGAAAGCTCTCCTTGCAGCAGCCACCGCGAGGTCGACGTCAGCAGCATCAGCCTCGCTCACCTGGGATACCAACAACGTAGCTTGAAGAAGAGATCCCTCACAGAGACACGTGTATCTTGCTGTTGCATCAGCAAACATACCTTAGTGATCAAAGCTTCCGTTGCTGGGTTGATAACCTCGAACTCCTTCTTGGAGACCGCGTCGACGAACTCGTTGTTGATGAAAAGCTAAATGGAGATATTCCCTCAGGAGTTCAATGCGCTTGCGGTTGACCTCGTCGATTGAGGGCTAGCTTCCATCAATGTTAGAAGAAGATTGTTACCTGGGTGCAATGAATCGGTACGTTCGGAGCCATCGCGAATCAACGATCGGTTTTCTTGGATGACAAGCAACGATAACTGCCTCCTCACAGGAATCGAACTCTCGTGGTCTTGAACTGTGGGGAAATTTCGATTATACGATCAGTTTGTTTCTACGAGAACATCCCTCATTGAAAGTGAAGGCGTGAACTTTCCATGTACATGTCTCCGAAACCCAAGTTGAGGGAAGCAGGAGAACCTTCTAGATGACTCGATTTCAGGTGACAACCCACCTCAGAAATCAGCTAAGTTCCCCTGATCCTATGTTCACGCAAATGTGTATCGTCCAGCATTCTTCTTCCTAAGCTCGAACTCGCGAGCTCTTATGAGTCTGGGGGGGGGGCGAGGCTCATATACTCGAAGGTCCTGAGCAAAGCATCCAAAAAGACTTGCTGGGCACTCACCTCGTACTCAAGAACTGACAAATTCTTCAAGCAGCTGGCAGGCCTTACCACTGGGATACGAGAAGACAGCTAGCCGGTAAACATGGCCTCGCATGGAGAGAGAAAGGGTAACAAAAACAGAGTTGCGATTCGACGCTACGGCTGTACCCGAACTCCATCCAGCTCGGAATTCTCCAACCTGGGTCTTGGACTCTCATCAACTAACCAGGGCTGTATGCGACGTCACTGGTCATGCGCACGAAACTCGGTTCGCAGATGATCGATTTCGACGTCGATTGTTGTTTCACAGCATTTTTCAAGGGAGACACATTTTTTTATATCTTTAGAGGAGAGAGAAACGGCTGTCGCATGCACCAGGAATCCTGGCGCATTCCTGGCCATGGGGGGGGGGGGGGGGGGGGCTTGCACCCTCTAGAAATCTCTCCTCTGCCTTCGGGTGCCTTGGAACTCAGAGAGGTTTCTCCGTTTGGTATTACTTCCAGGACACTCGAGGCCAGCGATTTTCGGGACTACTGTACGCTAGCTGCGTTCCTTGCTCTCCTCAACTCCTTGGTCATCCTCTCATTTTGCTCTCCAGACTCTCTTCAAGGCGGTTCCGATCTCGCGGTCCTTGCTGCGGGAACACCTCGCCAACCCTGGCGGTGCCTTTGTAGGCTATCTTTCTTCGGGAATATACATTCCACCTCTCTCGTCAATCTTTCCCGTTCTTCTTCTGATTTCTGCATGTGTTCCACTAATTTCGGTATCGAGTTTGCTCCTGGATGGCGCCTCGGTTGACTTAGTACAGCGCACTTGATCAGGGTGTGATGGGCATCATCTTCGTCCCCGGAGCTGCAGAGTGTGTACATACTTAAGCCTCCTCATTGTACTTTTCTCTAAATCATCGTATACGTGTCTCCATTGGGTGCCTCAACAAAGAAAAAGGAGCCGGAAATAATTTCTCGGTATTCTACCTCGGATAAAATCGCAGCAAACGCAGATATTGATCGTAGCCAGCCCTGGCACAATGGAAGCGAAGTTCTCAGAAGATAACCGTAAGGAATTATTTCTGCAAAAGTCTATCCATGACCTCTTAAAAGCGTTCATCATGCCACTAACTCCATGGATATCGCCCTCGGGGGAGAGGATCAGTTGATAACATCCAGATGATGAAGTTCTATAAATGTCTTTGACTGCAGTAAAGACTCACCTCTTCACGGGAACATGTACCAGAGGGCTGAGGGAGGCACGATTTCGGACTTGCATCTCTGTCTCTCGGAGGGGCAAAGCTGAGGACTGACGGATTCGAAGTTCTGTCAATCTCTTTCACTGCAGCAGAAACGCAATCCGAATTAGGAACAAAATCGCGACTCACGGAGCTGAAGGGCGCAGAATCTGAGTTCCAGTTCGATCTATAGGAGAAACTCTGTCAAGGGATAAATGACTGTGAAATGTTGGTCTGTGCCAGTGAGCATGCGCGTATGGCGATTTCAATGGGACTCCTCAGCTTCATCATCCAATACGATGATGAGAGCGTGTTTCTGGACCTTCGCGTTGCCACGTAAATTCTCACCATCGCCGTTATGATGGACAGCTGTGAGAGATCTTCCCACGAGTAAGAGATTCGCATTTTTGAGAATTGAGAGACGAAAAGCAAAAAATGAGCTGTTAAATGATAGAAAACTTTGCCGCAGTAGCATTCAGTGAACATGACCTTGCTTTCAACTAGAAGAATCTCTTGCGATGGCTCTCCAAATTTTCGTGCGGGCTCGAAGAGGGAGGGGGCGCATTTTTTCCGGCTTGCCCCGGGCGCCGCTTGAGCTAGGTACGTCACAGAATAGCCTTAAACTGAAACTTCAGAGGTGTCGAATCGGTCAGTGGCGTATCGAGCTCAAGCGACGCCCGGGGCAAACCGGCAAAAATGCGCCCCCCCCCCCCGCCTCTCCAAGCCCGCGGAAAAATTTGGTGAGCCATCGCAAGTGAGCCATCGTTGGGAACAAGGTCAGGTTCACTCAATGTTACCACGATAGTTTGATGACCTGAATCGCGCACGATGAGCCTTCATTGCGGCGAAACTTTCTATCATTCAACAGCTCCAAGAACATTTTTTTTTTCGTCTCTCTCAATGCTCAGAAGAGCTAATGCGCCCAGATTCTCCCGGACCATAATGATCCCTGACTTGGACCAACGTTTCACAGTCATTTATATCATCACAAAGTTTCTCCGATAGATCGAAGTGGAACTCCGATTCTGCGCCCCTCAGCTCCATGGGCCGCGATCCTGTTCTTGATTTCGATGGAATTTCTGCTGCAGTTGAGGAGATTGACAGAACTTCGAATCCGTCTGTCTTCAGCTTTGCGCCCCCAAGAGATAGAGATGCAAGCCCTCAGCCCTCTCGTGCATGTTCTTGAGCCTGAGCTGAGGCGAGTTTCCATTGCAGACCGAGACATTTATGGTACTTCATCTCTTCCACGCCCCTGACTTCTCTGAGGCGAGATTCCGAATCTCCAATGCAGATACGGATATGGACAAACTTCAATTCGGATTTGGCGCCCCCAGTTTATCCGTTCGGGAGGCGAGTTAAGCTCATTTTGCGCTTAGGGCTACGAAGAAAAATCAAATATGCAAAAGACGTTTATTGCCAGGTTTGTTTGGCGCGTGTTGTGGGTTAGATATGATCTATGTACAGTGCTCTACATGGTATTCCAGTCGAAATTGTTTCCCTTTCTACAGCTGTACAGGTGGTATTCAGGGCAGTGTTTTCCGCATAATTTACAAGTGCACCCATCATTCGTATCGTGGTCTCGCTCATTTTCACAAATCCATTTATGATATCCATGAATCGCCCCTCTTGTCATTCTGTGTCGTGTATCAAACTTTGGTTTCCTCCACGCATCGGACTTCATGGCGGGGACGCCGTAGAACTCGGGGTTGATCTTAGCCATCTTGTCATGCCAGGATTCAATGTACGCGTTGTAGGTGTCCGTCTTCGGAAGCCCGTGAATTTTCCTTTGATCTTCTGTCAGGAGCGGAGTTGCCGCTAGGACATATGTCAATCGATTTTTCGAGGAGCGATGTATTCCAAGAGCCAGTTTCAGGAACGCGGCTTTCAATTTGTCGAGTTCCCTTAGCTGCGACGTGCCGAGATGGTTCCATATGATCGGGATTCCGTAACAGGCGATGGGTGCTATCTTTATGTCGAATAGTCGAATCGCCGTTTCCAGAAATATCAAATATGGTTTTTCGCCCCATAACGGCGCGCCCCATCAGCTTTGCGCAATTGGCCTGAGCGCCCCCCGACGGCGCCGAGTTTTTTGCACCGATCCGGCATCGCATCGATGAGTCCGAAGCTCTCCGTAGATAATCGTTCATCAATGTCAGAGCACGCTCCGCAATACACTCCCAACTCAGTGATAAGTCCGTGTCAGGATGGCGGGGAAATCAACGAGAAAAATTATGTGCATTCCGGCTTCGACGCCGAATCCGCTGCTGTTGCTCCTCTCAATGAGCTCGTCTCTAGTTCAAAACTTCGGAATTCGCAGTAGCGTTCTGCGGATCGCCTCGAGAGCTGTTGACGAAGCTCAAAGGTCGATCGCTTTCGTCCGCTCTATACCTATTAAGGTAACGACTGTGAAGCGGAATCCTTCCATTTTCCGAAAGAGAAGCTCGCGAGATCCGTACGTTATACGTGATCTCAGCAAACATTGTTGGCGCAATGAGGACCAGATGGAAACATGTATATCCAACCCCGTTGGTAAGTCCTGATGGCTCTGGCCAAATTTCGAGCCCCCATTTCGCATTCCTGTGGAAGATCTGGTTAACCTCCGGAGTAGTCGATGCATACTGATTTGAGCGTGGGCTGAAAATGCTGGATTCAAGCCTTCCAATGCCCGAGGCGTCTTTCAATAATATGGGATCGAAATCGAATCATTTTCTTCTGGAGCTTCGACTATTCGGAGGACGCTTCCAGATTGTTGTGAAGGGACAAGGAGGCATCTAGGACAATACCTTGATTGTGAAGAAGGCTTCGAACCCTCAATCAGGAGTATTGCTCAGAGATCACGACGCCGGTTGCCTGATTCAGGAATCAGAACTTCTCCACCGAAATCGCATCGACAAATTCATTTGGATGGAGGGCTCGAAAAAGTTACCTCTGCTCAGGGGACTCCGGTATACGGGACTCAGAACTGCGGCGAGTTTACGATAGGAAATCGAGTTATTCCGACGGGGGCTCCGCAGCAAACAGGGCGGACCCTACCTGAGCGCAATAAATCGGTACGTCGGGAGTCATGACTTCGAAACGAGGGACTTCTGCTAGGCGGGACTCAGAGCAGCGAGGGAGTTCTCGGTGGAAACTCTGCTCTCTTCTGCTCTGTGCAGTGAGAGTCTCTCACGGACCTTCTCCCAAACATCTGCGTCCGACAGTATGAGGGTTATGTGGGTTCGATCCCCGGCTGACAACAAAAATTTCTTATGTGGTAGAAAGAGGATTTAATTTATATCAGAATTAAATCTGAACCATCTCAAGACCCAAGCCCACCGCCCGCAATGGGATTTGCGAGGCGATAGGGAGTGTTACTGAAGCAATACCGAAAGGTGATTCCGGCTCAGCCAGAAAACAAAGCATGAGGGTTATGAGGCTTGCACCCTTGATTGCTGTTGAAGGTGAGGAAGAGCGCCGGAACTCCCCTGTAGAGAACTCGGGGGAGTCCGCAAAAAAGGAATATCGCCCGCCCGTTTTTCGGTTGAGTTGATTTTTTTCTGCCAGTCGTGCTCATTTCGACTTTTTTCCCATTCCATGACAAAGCTCGCGCACAGCGAACATTCGCTTTTCCGAGCTTCGAACGGACCGCTCGAAACGTTGATGTGATCGAAGCAGGCAGAAAAAAGTGGCGAGTCCACGCTACAGTAGTCTGCAAGGTTCGGACTTCCAGAGTTTCCCGAGCGCGAGCACGATCCGTCTCCAAACTCCAGCTAGAAATGAAAGATCCAGTCGAAGTTACAATGAGACTACTCTTGGTCACGGAAATGTTCCGTCGGCACCGGACGTATGGCCAGAAGCCGTCTGAGTTCGATCCTGTTTGCGTGCATTCTTGGGGTGAACTGGAAAAGGAATACGCCGTCTTCTCTCGATCCGACTGGTCATCTCCCGTTGCCCTCCCTCTCGACTCCCGTGCTCGTTGACGAGGACAGTTTGCGGAGATTTCCGAGTTACTCTGCCTGATAGACACGCTTCCCGACGGGGGGGGGGGGGACGTTTCCTCAATTTTTCTGTCCCAGGAAAAATGTTTCTGGAGTAACATGGGAAAGAGGATGTGATGGGAAAATTCAAATAATCTCGATTTCCTGAGGCCTCGAAGTTTCTCTTTTCGGAGCAATGGAGCCTCGAGAACTTTTCAGTCATTTTATGGGGACTTCCAATACTCCCTCCACGGGGGAATCCGGAAGAATTCGAAAATATGGATGCTACAAGGATTCAACGTGCATCACCGGATGGATGGAGGGAACAGTGACCGCAGCTCGACAGAGACTAGTAAGACAGGACTTGAGCCCGAGCACTGCTCGCAGTCCTACGATCACCGCACCGTAATCTGGTTCCCAATTCGTTCAATTGGATCTCCTTGATGCGCATCCAACTTGGTGTGAGTGGATCTATGGTGTGGGAATCAAACATGGCTGAAGGAGATTGTGTCGAGCAGAAACCGGAGCTGTGGTTGCTGCAGCTCAACAAGACTAGAGGCACATGTCACACCTCACCTCACAGTGCAGCCGGCACTTTTCTCTCTCTATTCATCGGGTCTGCATCATTTCTGAAACGATCTTCTCATTCGGTTTACTGGAACATTTCATTACTCTTCTTTGTTGCAGTTTGCTCGTCACTGATCGAAAAGTTCGACCGAAATGGTGGAATATCGTCTCAGATCGGAACATGTCTTCTGCTCTCTCTGGAGCCCCTCTCGTGTGTTTTGCTCAAACTCCGTGGATACGACATTGGATCGCTACATCGTGCTTGCGAGGAGCTCTTTTTGTGGTTCTCGCTTGGGCTCCTCAAAATAGGCGTCGAATCATTTCTCCGAGTGTTCATGAAGGACATGGAGAAGTATACTCGGATCGACCCCGGAATCATCTCCTCAGACTAAGGGAAGTATGGTGAGATCGACCCCGGAATCATCTCCTCAGACTAAGGGAAGTATGGTAAGATTAGCCCCGGAATAGTTTCCATAGACTCAAAAGAGTGTGTTCAGATGGCATCACCTCCTTCTTTCCTCTTCGCAGAGAGTTGTGGGAGGAATGCGTTTACGCAAACCGTTTCTTCCAGAGCCAGAAAAGTATGGTCGGTTCGATTTCGGAAGCACTACCTCAGACTCCAATAAGTATGTTCAGATCGGTCTCGGAACCACCTCAATTCTCTGGAGGGAGAGCGGACAGAATGACAAACAAGCTGAAAGACGAAGTGGATTAATACATAGTGAGAATAGGGAATACAGTCCGTGGCATGCATCATTAATTCGTGCTGTCATTGATCTTATTCATTGATTTCTGGCTGATGCCAGAACAACTCAGTCCCCCTCACGACCTCGTCCTCCTCAGAGCATGGAAAGGAGAACCCAAGCTGTATTTTGGATGACTCTAGACATGTACTCCGATGATATCTCGAATCGTCTTTCCATTATTGAATGATAGGAACTCTTGACGCCTCTACGGTACTCTTCCATTCTTGTACTTGACGTGATGGTACCCCACACCCCCGGGCCAGAAGGCTCACTCGACATGAATCTTGTTGAAGACTCGCGACCATTCCGGTCGCGGCCTATTACCCACCCCGGGACTCTGGTGGACGGGCGAAATCGGAGCTTCAGCTGGTCGTGGTTTCAGAAGAACCAAATGTTGCAGCACTTATAACAATTGTATGAGGTCGTTTGTTTTCCCTCTTTTCGCATAAGCGCTCCCGGAATCCTAGCTCTCCGTTCGGTTCCAACATCTGTCCCTCTGAATGCTGACTTTTTGGCGGAATGACGAAGACGAATCCTCCGGTCATGTGTTCTGTGTAATCGGGATCAACAAAACGGACGGATAGAAGAATGAATGAGGGATTCTGGCTGCAGGACGTCGTCCGGAGATTACTCCTTCCTGGATGGAGGACCCCTCCGTCAGGTACAACCGGCAAAGGGTAATCCTGGGTCGCTTGTTCCAGTTCGACAGCTCCCTGTGAACTTGGACCCTTCCCAGAAACGCTCTGATTCGGAACGCAAGCTTTGTTCCTGTGTTCACTCCGCTGCAATCCCAACCCCAGGCCAAGAAAACGAGCCAACCGATACTTAAATGTGAGAATATGAATCAATACATCTTCGAATGCTCACCACTACTTGCGCCCAAGTCGCATGTGGCTTCTCGCATACCCCAGCTCTCACCGCGTGTCCGCCACCAAAGCTCCCAAGATGGCGCATGATACCAGCTATCTCCAAAGTAAATCGAGATTGAAGTCATCATTGACAATGCAAACCTATCGCAGGCTATGATTATCAGCGAAATCCTGCCACCAATGGATTGTTTCACCACGATTGCTAATGAAACCATAGACAGTGGTTGAGTCGAGCACTCGAGTTTCTGAATCCGGAACATTGCGGGAGACGAAGTGAAGGGAGATTCCTGGCACTTGCCGATCTACGCGAATCATGTACACATCTGGAATGCGTCGAGCTGCAGAATGATAATTTGAAAGCCCAAGGGTCTGGAGCAAACATGCAATGTAGAAAGCGAAGACTCCCTCCACTGATCGGCGATCATCTGCTATCAGCATTCAAGTTCTCCCAACGAGTTGGTCAGTTGATCGTCATCCTCCACGTTCTGGATAAGAGGTTACTATAGAGTGGTCTTTGATGTCATTTGGAGGCGGTTGATATTTGTTGAACTGAGTATTGGAGCTCCGCCGCGGATGCTCTACGCCGCTACTGGACGGTCTTTCTCTGACCTACTATGTGTTCAAGTCCTGCATGGGATCAGTTGAGCTTAAAGCTCAGTCTCACCATGCATATCTAGGGGAGGAATAGATGGAAATCAGTGCTTGACCGCCGAATGGGAGCGGGTTACCCTCTCCGAGGTCTGGAGTTGGTCACGTGCCATGGTACTTCTCTTCCTGAGCAAATGTTGCCTCCTGATCGGTCCAGGAGGTATCGGAAGCAACTTATCGCTGGTCCGCGCGTCGGATTAAATCCGTGCCGGTGGTGCATTACGCGACCACTTCTCAGCAGAACGTCAAAATCGGAGACAAGCCTTGGCGAACTTGATCGTGGATCGGCTGCGATCAATCAGATCTAGCAAATCGACGAGATCTAGAATTGATTGTCTTCCGTTCCCAAAAGAGCTCACGAAGGTGAACGTCAAACTCCAGAAGCCCGCCTCGTACACCAAGAGAAACGTTCCGTTGAGAACCAGGCAGCGAAATGTCTATTATTATAGAAAAAACAAAATATTTTTACAAAAACACAAAGCTTTCTCGTATAACTGAGAAGCTCAATCTGGGAAATGGCGATTCGATCAGTTTAGCCTGTTACACGATTGGAATCGAGATGAGACGTCTGTAGAGTCGATTAAGGATTCTTCCGGAAGAGGTTTGGAGCCATCTCAGAGAGAATCTGTGAACTCTCCCCATATTTTTCAGATCCAAGGCACGAAATGCGATACTCGATTGTTGTCGACTTGGGCGTTTAGCGGATGTTCCCTTCGTTCGGCGAACAATTACGAAGCTTCCTCGGATTGGAGTACGACTCATTTCCGCTACCGTATGCTGGTCAGAGAATACTGCGTACTGTGCCCGTTTTTCTGCAGCAAGTCGGGCTAAAAAACGGTCATTCAAGTGAGAAACCTTCACGCTCTCAATTCTGGACTCGGAATCCGCCATGCCCATCCCGCTGCCTGGGAATTATTGTGTAACGTACACGAAGAGGCTCAGCAGACACTGCTCAACTTGGTCAGGAAAGTGATAGCGTTCGGACTCACAACCAGCAAACGACCGATGACAGTCAGGTTGAATCCCGGCGGCCGTCCGGTGGACCGCAATCGAGTCTGGCTGAAAATTTTGTGCCACTGCGGATTGAATCCACTCAAATCGGCTCTATATAGGGCGGGAGAAGGCGGGCCGCCTAGAGGAGGGACAGTTATACGTTTCCACTTCGAATGAGATAAATCAGCGGGGCTTCATCTGTGACTGATATCGTGTCTTGAGACTCTTCTCGTGAAGGACTACGACATTCCGACTCACAGGAATCTGCTCTGCAGCTTCCACAGCTTGGCCCAAGCCCCTCCAGGGGATGAGCGCTGGTTCGAACCCGCAACAAAAACCATCGGGATGTTGTGTAATTCAACAAACACCACTCACGAGATATCTAGACAAGGGGATTGAAGGAGGCTGGTGTCGCTTGATCAAGAGCTGCAAGCGAGAGCTTGCAACAAGCGGCATCCTCGTCCTTTTCAGGTGCTGCCAGAGATGACGAAGCACATTGATTGGATAGATTCCCAGACGAAGACATACTCGAGCAAACTCGTGCGGAGAAACTACTGTCTAGAGCTTGGCGAGCTCAGCGTTCCACCTCACGGCAGGATGCCGCTTCCAAGCAAAACAAACGGCGGGACTTTTTCGAGCAATTCTCACTGAATCCGGATGTTATTAACGCGGTGCTCGAGTATTCCCGCGTGAGAGAAGAAAAGATTCGATGACTCGAAGAAGTGTCGCTTCGCACTCTTTCGAGTGGAACAAATTGCTGTTTTATGGCCGTTGCTCGAATCGCTCTCGATTCGCTGCCGCTGTGTTCAAGAAACCCAAATCAGTCGGCATCGATCGATGGCATTGATTTTTGTCGAGGACAGATTCTCCTCTCTTTCTGGCTCCCTCTAATTTGTCGGCCATTCTCAGCTCGAATCGTTGTACAATGACTCCGAAATCAGTGGGCTGATTGTGTGGATGTTTCAGAGCTCATGTTACGCCAGAGTTCGTCAGAGTCTGGATGCAGCGATTTGTGTCGTTGACTGACTGATCCAGCTTCTGGATCGGGGGTTTCGCTCCTTGTCTGCTGTTCGCTGACTTGCGTCGTCGTCGTCGACCTGAGTTGTTTCAGTGGCGATGCTGCAAAAGCGATGAGTCGAGCAAGTCCGGCGATACCAAACAGCAGAAGAATCACAGGCAATCGTTGAAATATGATTAGCGCTTCGTTTTGCGGAAAGACCGATTCTCTTCGCACGCACGGAAGCAACTGAAGGGAGGACCACCCCGATGAGTGAATGTGAACAGCAGTACTTGAGAGAAATTCGCCACGGACTTCAATGCTAACAAATGAGTTCCCGTACAGGATGCCCGTTAAGGCACCTCTATTTGAACTTTGAAAACCCTGAGTCGAGGTCGAAGTTTGCATGGAGGTCTTTTTCAGCGAGCACAGTTCCATGATGAGTCCCTCCCGTCCCGAGTGTGAGCATCGAAAATATTCACTCCCGGCCGGGAGTCACGGGCATCGGGCGTTACTTCTCTTCAGTTGTTTACGATGATTCCGGCAAACTTGAATTGAGCTCGCAGACGACAGTGTTCGAACGGAGCGATTCGCAGTCCGGAGCTCGGGTCTTCGGGAAAAAAAGAAGCCTCTCATCCAAAACGCCTGGATCCGAGCATTTTCTGAATGAACGTGGCGCTACGCTCCCATTCACCGATTCTGCCTCGTATGCGGTTGTGAGAGTGCGTGTGGCGCCAGGGCGGCTCAACGACTTCGGAGAAACGGACACCATGCTGTTCGTTTGGACGGGGTCGTTGAAGACGTTGAAGTTTCGACAACCGGAGAGTTCGTTGAGAGAAGCGAAGTTTCCCAATAGAATCATGAGACAATGTGGGGCTCTTCGCTCAATGTGAGCGGGGTGAGCTCATTTCGACGGTGATTAGCCGATCCGATGCATGGTCGTCCCGTCAAGATGTTTAACTCGGGCTCGACGTTCCGACGCGAACACGGCCAGGCCCTGGGCGGAACACCGGGAAGGGTCCTGGCGGACTCCTCAATTCTTGGAGCTTGCGGTTTCCTGGCGCAGGGATGACAGGACGCCTTTATTGAGTGCGCGCAACTGCGGGCGTTGCAGCCCGAAGAAGCTCGGAATTTGAGAGCGTTAACGATAATCGGTGAATGAAACGCCTCCCACGATTAAGTCAGGTGCTCTCGTTGTAGTCGTCGGTCTTCCTGGACTTCATGAGTTAATGGCTCCGCGGCCGGCTCTGCGAATGAAACGAGAAAAAAACTAAACGGCCGCTACTCGTTCGGTGAGGCGGGCACTTGTTTATCGGAATTGTGGAAGCCATCTCTTAATCAAAGCTGTCGAATCCGCAGGGCTCCTAAAAATGTTGTTCAGCTCGCCCGAGAGAAGAAGATGAGCGATGACCATTGAGACCTCAGCCAGCCATCAACCGACTGAGCAAGACATTTATTGTTCGCCAGTCTTGGGAAAACTCCGGAGGCGGCCGCTGGCTCAATAATTCCGAAGACCAGGTTAGCCTTCTGTTGAGTACCCTGACCCGGTTCGCTCGAGAAAAATCCTAAACGGCGGGATGATCGACTCTCGTTAGATTCGCAGGATGGCTGCTGTATAGTTTTCTTGTTCCTCATCGTGTGCGTCTCGAAGAGGAAGCGAGAAAATGTCGATAATTACGGCTCTGATTGATGCCTTAATAGACAACTGGAGCAGCAGCGGGACAGATGCGAATAGAGATTGACGAGTTCATCTTTTCGTGTAGACGCTCCCCGTGATTCGCAGAAGCCGAAGGTCATAATACTTCGTTTGAATTCGTCTCTTTATCTTCGCTCTTCCTTCATTCAGGCTTCGCTGCACGGACGACGCATCCGTCCGTCAATCGATCACTCACTCACAGCGTCTATCCGTGCTTCGACCTTCGCTTTCTCACACTCTTCAACCGTTCATTCTCTCGGTCATTTTCTCAGTCATACACAACTGTGTACGCGGCCTGGCGATCTCTGCCAAAATGGCGTTGGATCTAAGATGACTGGATTGTGAAAGCGGGGCGACGGCGGCGACGATGAAAACAATTGTTAGTTACATCGGTCGCCAAATGGAACAACACGAGTACTCGGGTATTTACCGGTCCTCGAAAACTTCATGGAAGACTTCCCGAAAACTGCTGTCTCAGGCCGGCTGACGGTCTCTTTTACCGACGATCAACTCCATCCGGATGGGACAGGTAATTTTCAAAGTTTCGATTGAGTTCCTGCGGCCGATCGTATAAAATTCCTCAGTGAAATCGAGTGTCGTCTCGTCCGCAGACGAGACGGCCCGAAAATCGAAACGGACGCAACGACGGACGTTATCTCCGGGCGCCTCGAACTCCATGAAAGATCTATCGGCATGAACTCTTCCAACGGCAACGAAGCTCAGATTGCATCTGCGAAGTTCGAGCGCGCATGTCTTCACTCAATCGTAGAGTCGGTTGGTCCGGCGATGTAATCAGCTCACGAAGCTCTTGGTTTGCGCTGAGCGCGTAGTTTTCCCGAAAGTGATTCCTCTTTCCACAGTGTCTCTCTGTCTGTTGTTTTTCTCGACCTGATTAGCGCCCTCAACGATTATTATCTATCGGTCGATCACCCGCCGCATCCGGACCAGACTGCTATGTCTACCTAGAACAATCACGAGGGCCTGAGACTTCGGCCGCAAGGCAAAAGCCGGCATGCCGCCGTCTCGCCAAGAATTCCGCCGCAGTACGGTCGGTTATCGGGTCGTGTCGGCAGTCTTGTTGCCTTGTTGTGTTAACAAGTCGGTTTTCCTCTGATCGATCTCCGCTCGGAGTCGTTGTTCGTAGCCCCCGCTTCAAACCTGGCCGAGCAGCTCTGTAAACGGAAGCAGCGTGACGACGACCGACGCGTTTCTTGTTTGTACCTACTACCACCACTCGCAGTTCACAATAATGGATCACCTTCCAAGTCGACAACGAACTCGGCCAGCTCTCGAAAGCCGGCCGTATGGCGTCGCGTCCCGAATGCCTCGGAGCTGGATATTCCCAAGAGCGCCACGAACGCAACCTTGTGCAAGCTCGATCTAGCTCATCGCATCGTGTATGAAGTTCCACTGTCAGAGATAATCAACAAAGTGCAAATTTTGATGGATCGCAGTCGGGGTTCCTGGCCCGATGGCGGCCATCTCCAACGGTTCAGCAGCCCTGAGGAACTCGTTGGACTTTGGATAGCTGCTGCAAAGACGTACCGTGGCATCTCCGCCCCGAGCTGAGAGAGGGTGCCGGAATGTTGCCGGCCGTCGGTATGCAGATGAGCACACGGACTCTGCGCTCTGTTTGCTTCCGTTCGTTTTGGATCGTTGTTGGAAGCGGTGGCGATTGTGCACCTGCACGAAGCTCAGTTTGCTCAGCTGAAGTAGCCGCGCGTCTCAGCTGTTCCGGGCGCCTACCTCCGTTCGCCGCTCGTAGGCGAGTCGTAGTGGTGGTGGTAGTAGTAGTCGGTACACAGTCGCTCCTCCCCATGAAGATTCCGACGTGTTTTTCTCAATCGCCGAGGATCGCCACCGCCGCGGACTCTCACTGGAAGCGGAAAGGGAATCGCGGAGTACGTTCTCTCGGTGTCGATTCTGCCCGGGATGGCGGGACTGACAGGTTTCGCGATGAGAAAAGCTCTTGAACGTCATTCGATTCGATTTCCGAGGAATCTATCCGAAGCGAACCAGAGATCTGGGGGCGGGTTGTTGGCAATCGCCGGAGAATGTTTCCCACGCTGTAACATTCTGGAAGAGCAGTCACGCTATGTGACATGCCAGCATACCTTCCTCGAGGCTCGCTGGTTGTCTCCCAGCGTTGCCAGCTAGCGGAGGCTTCCTCTTCTTGACATATTTTCCAATCTGTCCTCCACATCCGACGCTCCATCATTTCTCTCGGGCCTTCTGCGTTCGTCTTCTTTAAACTTTCCAGCTATTTCATCGTTGCTCTCCGGAAGGAACCCCTTTTCAAAATATAGCTGCCGGTTTCGAGAAGAGAGAGAAAGCCGAGCGGAGCATGACAGCGAGGCCGCGTTGTTTTTTCGCGATCGCTGCTGCCATGTCCACGGCGGCTCAAGCATCTCCAGAACGGAGTTGCGTTGAGACATTGCACGACGAGAGTGATTCGCGTTCGATTGTCTCCCTGGCGGCTCACAGCCCCTGTTGACATCTGCTCCACTTGCGTGCATCAGTGATCTCGTCAAGTGCCGGATGACACTCTCCGACTCGGATATTCGTTGGTTGGACGGACTGACAGTAGTGGTTTGATGGTCCTCAGACTCTCGTTGAAGCATTCCGAAACGACGATGGGAAGCGACTTGAAATTCAATTAGCAGTGTGCCGGCCATGTTCTCGAGTCTGAAAACACTTCAGCTTCGATGATATCATGTCTCTCTGGCCTTGGCCCCTTCCTCGACGATGGATCCGGACAGCGACACACACACACACACTACAGGATTCCCTCTGGCTGCCTATCATCCTTCACATTTGACCTGAAATGAGAGCAGCGTTTCGGAGGATATCCAACCGGGACGGGTACCGTTCTGAACATCGGAAAGAGCTTCGACATATTGCTTTTATTAGCTAACGATCCATCGTAGAAGAGCGTAAAGGGACGACTCTGCGCATTCCTCAGACGAGCGAATGGGCCAGGGCGGCTTTGTGTGTCAAGGCCGTTCCTCAGGAATCCGACCGAGTCCGTTAGGTTGAGCGATTTCCCGTCGAACGAGTCACCACCGAACGCTCCCGACGATCGGCTCCAGTTCCCCGGCATTCCGGAGTTGGAACCGAATCGGCGGACTCACGTGGGAGCTTTCCGGAAGCGTCTTCGGAGCCCACGATTCCAACGCCGATGGTGATTCCACACGACGAATTTGCCACCTATCCCGGTTGGGCGCTCATCCGCGAAACAATGACGCGACTCTGATAAATGCGCTGTGGGGATGCGCAGTGGGGATCAATCAATTGGGCCGATAGATGAATGAAGGGATTGATGGAGGAGTGAATGGATCGATGTTTCGGGAGATAGCCGGGGATTGATGAACACCGCCGTCATTTGGCCGTCCGTTCCCGAGTCAGCCAGCCAGCCACAGAAGGCTCGAAGATAAGATTCCGATGGTCGCTCTCTCTCTCTTTATCCCTCCCTCTCTTCATCTCTCTCTCTCTTCCTTTCCCTCTCTCTCTCTCTCTCTCTCTCTCTCGCTCGCTCGCTGGTGAAGCCAATCAGCCGATCGGATCTCGATCGAGCTCTCGTCTCCGCTCATTCCGTTCGAGATGCTCCGAGCGCATCTTCCTCCCGCTCGCTGGGAACGAATGTTGAGCGTCGTTTGGCGCCTCTGGCCTTCCAGCCGTGGGAGGAACCACACATCTAATCCGGGATCAGCAATTGGAACATACTTTCGCGAAATAAACTCTTCCGAGACAGGAAATCGAACCCCGAGCCCGCCACCGGAGCGGACGCGCGTTGATGGATACGTTAATGCCCTTGGGGTTCCTCTCGAAAGAGATGGGAGTCGTCGGACGAGTCCGTCTCTGATCTTTGGACGCGGTCTTCCATTTGGTGCCGGGTGAACCCGGAAAGCCGCGCCCTCGATCACGGAAAATCGCGCGCTGCCGCCGACAGAACCCTCGATGGAGGGACGCTGCTCGAAAGGGCAGGGAAGAGACGTTCATCGGCAGTGTTTGATCTAGCCGATGATGACCGACAAACGGCGGCTCCCCGTCTCAAGAGCTCGATTTCTTCCTTCAGACGAGGCGGAATATCTGGCGCGCGCGCGTCGACGCCGCCACTTCGAGCCACTTGAGCCTCGTCTATTGCAGCAGCGTGTCGCTTTACACACTTACCGAGCTGCACTCGAGCGCACTTCCACGAACAGTGGCGGGCTTAGCGGACCGCACGGCAAATCGAGTAGGAATTCGAACGCCTTCTGCTGACCCTATCGAGCGGGAGGAAGATCGTATGCAACACCTGATTGTTGAGAGATCGACGAACCTTTGACCCAACCCCGAAAGCTCCGCGACGTCTCTCTGAAGCATCCCCGGAAACTGCTGATCGTCGCCCGTTCAGGCCAAGCCGAGCGGAGTGAGTGCTCTTGCGAAAAAACAGAAATTAAGAACGATGTTTGAGTCCGCCCGGCTTCTATCTTCACCGCCGGAAATCTGTCCGTGGGGAATCGAGCGCCAGAACTCACTCCCACACATTGGAGATCGGGCTCGCCTTCATCAGCTGTCTGCCGTTGACTTCCGCTGGTCGCAATACCTCGAGCACGTTCGCTCCCTCCGCAGAACTTCGATTTCGGAGGCTACTCTCTACGGATCGGTTTCCGAGACGTTCGGGGTCGCGGGCTCTCGAATCACGGAGCCAGCGAAGCTCGGACGGGGCTCGTTCTTTTCTGAAACAGCGAAAAGCCAGAGTATCGTGGTGACTGCCTCAGAAACTCAGACGATATCGATTGTTCGGCCAGTTCGACGGCTGGCTCAAGAGAGCCACACTTCGCAGTAGTAGAACAAAGGTCTTCTTTCATTCTAATCGAGGCTTGTACACCCCTTTGCGCGATCGTGGTAGTCGGTCGTGTCGCCGTCCGGACGAGTCTCAAGATACAATGCCCGTTCAGCCATCCATTGGGCATTCTCGAAAGAGAGCTTCTTCCGAGAACGCCGAGGATCCTAGAATCCCGGTCGAGTTGCAGCATACTCTCGGAGTCCGCGCCGACCGTTGTGATTTCTGCGGCCCGGCTCGTCCCCTGCTCCGGAAGATCTTCCCAGGCGGACCTTTCGCGGGGGCAGAATCAACCGAGTGCGGTTCAGCGAGATTTCGTGATCGGAGGGACCGTGGATTGTTTTTGGACCTGAAGAGACAAGCAAAGAACTTTCGATTTCGTGCTCGCGAGTGATCCCTTAAATCGATTACAGCTCTGGCAGAAGAAGCAGACTTCTGTCTGAGACAGAGGACTGCTGCCACTTTCGAGTGACGCCAGAAGCCTAGACGGCTAACAATGAGTTCCGTCAGGGATCGAGCGAAACCTCAAACGCCCGAGGGCCGAGTTGTGGCTGATCGCTGGAGGAGGAGGATTTTGAGCGTCGGCCACCGAGAACGTCGATGTTTTTTCAGGACACGACGAAAGACTTTTCCAGGGAACGATCCCGGAACGGGGAGGGATCATGCGCCTTCGGGTGGGAACCTTTTTTTGTTTTTCGGCTGAACCTCTCAGCCAGCCCTCAGAAGTGTCCCGGATTCACCTTTCGGGTGGGAACCTGCTCGAATTCAACGTCACCAAAGCTCCGCGTTCGCGACAGTTTTGGATGACAACAATAATCCGTGGATTGGTCTGTTTAGTTTGCGAGGGAGGAATACTTCCGGGGGTCCAGTGTGCCTCCTCAGAGACTTTCGCGGACCGTGATCGAGAATACATCCTGATCCAATTTTCAGTTGCTCTCAGCTAGTGTTTCAGATCCGCAGAAGCTCTCGCTCGATAAGATGTTGACATCTGATTCGCTTCCCAAAGAGCTCTATCCGGTGAAGCGTATCGAGGGCTGCGAGATCCCTGCTCTCACAGCGTCCCCTCCTCGCTGCTCCGAGCTCTCGCTGGGCCGGGGTGGCTGCCTGAGAACGAAGTCTCTTGCCTCCTCGCAGCATCCGGAGAAGCTTGACAACCAATAATGGCGGGGAACGATGCCCGAATGTGGCTCGGAATTCCACAGGATCCCCAAACGAGAAGGTGCAGTCAATCGACAATCGAGATGAGATCGTGGAATGAAAGATTCGAGAGGCAATCAATCAGGATTCGTAGGAGCAAGGCTTCGAAAAGAGTCGAGGCGTAACAAAAGCCGAGTCTCGAGAGGATCTGACGGAGCGATGCAATTTAATTCTGTTAAGTTGAGCAATCCAATCCGAAGCTCTCGTTGTATTTTTAAGCGATCGAATTCTTTCGGAAGGCCATAAACTCATAAATTCGTCGCTGGCGGCGCGACGCACAAGCTGCGCCGCCGCCTTCGCTGCACACCGTAGTGCTGTTCTCTGGCGGGGAAGCGAGCGTAAGCGAAAAACGAGAGGCGAGCGATCCCTCAATCGCTGAATCTCGCCATTGAATTCGCTGATTCGACTTGAACACTCATTCGGCAAATCTCCGGCCGGATCCGAGCTCCAGTTTCGGCGCGTTCACAAGAAGGAAGCTCTTGTTGTTGTTGTTGTTGTTGTAATTCGGTTGGCGAGGTTGGTTGGATCAGCGCGATAACATCTCTTGATGGGATTACATGCAGTGACCAAAGACAGCAACTCAGCGAATGGCCGGCCCACCGGCCGACCTTTCGCAGATCCGAACGTTCTGGGGTCATTCAGCTGATCTGCTGATCCAGGCGTTCGTCAGACAGGGCTGCGAACAACCCTAACATGATATCGCTCAACACAAGCGAACACTCACTGGGAGTTACCTCGGGCCGCTTGGGAGCATCTTGCGAATGCCTTCTACGATAGGGAAGGCAACAGCTTTGCCTGAGCTCAGGCGGCGTCGACGATCGTGTCCCGCTTCTGTTTTATCTCATGCACGATTCCCGTGCAACGGACAAGCTTCAGTGCCCCTTCCTGACCGCACGATAACGACCACATGAGTATCCTCTGTTTTCCGGAGCAAATTCTATAGGACGAGTAATGAGTTGAGCCCAGGATCGGATAAACAGCGCTCGGCGTTCGACGGATAACATTCGTTCCAATACATCCCAGGAGTGCTCATCGGATTCCAACAAACGGGAGAGACCGATGCCACGATGGAACGACTTTTAACGAGTGAATATTTTCTTTGGTTTAGAACGGGGTCCCGGATCAAGCCGTACGCGCTCCTAGAGTCCTCGGCGAAAGAG
Organism: Phytoseiulus persimilis; assembly: GCA_037576195.1. NCBI lineage: Eukaryota > Metazoa > Arthropoda > Arachnida > Mesostigmata > Phytoseiidae > Phytoseiulus > Phytoseiulus persimilis. Next base: position 52,436,780 of record CM075101.1, on the reverse strand, counting down.
TCCTGAGAGAATCCTTCATTCGGGATAAGTTTCAAGCCAGGAGTTCCTCAAAATGTATTCAAAAGAGTGGGGGAGCAGAGGACCTATTATGAACACGATTCGCGATTCTGGAACGGTGTCTGTGAACCCAAAAGAGTTCAGCCCATGAAAGAACCCATTCCCCGAGGAGGCGCGGCTCGAATCCAGCCATCGAACGTGTTTTTCTTTCAGTCGTTCGAGTCATTCGTCCGATTCGTCTCAGATACTGTTATCGACAGGAGCCGATTCGACGCATGGCCGCGGGACAAGATCTCGGTCCCGTATTCCTCTGTTTTCCTCCAGTTCGAAGCCCTGCGGTCCAGGAACTTGGTCAGGTACGCCTTCGAAAATGGGTGGCTGCCGCGTTCCGTTCCAAACTCGTCATGTCATGTGTTGTCTGTAACTGGATCGGGAAGTACGTCAGCATGAGATGATCGTGACAGAAAGAATGATTCCCTAACATCCAATCTGGCCCCAATGTTTGGCAACCGTTTCGAGATCACGACGCCGTGGTCGTAATGGACGAAATTGATGCACGAACCTCCGGTAAGCGGAGTCGAAAGGAAATCCTCGAAGCTATCACCCTCGTTCTTATCAATGAGAAACAGTTGAACTCAAGTTAAAAACGCGCCGGGAGGGATCTAGCTGGGTGAGGTGAAACAAAGCGGAGAACACACGCTTCTCTCCCACGGAAAGCAGTTTCTCAAAATCCCCCCAACTTCGGAGGACTCTCGGCCTCCCGGAGCGGAGGTAGAAAGGTGTTGCCGTCCTGTTACCGTGATTTTTGTGGAACGATTTGTCGGGACTTCCCCACATGTGGCTCAGTCCGAGCGAAAAATCCCTCTGGAATTTCCTGTCGAAGACTCATGACTTTGACGCTGTCTTCGCGGCATCCCGAGGTTTCCAGCTTGAAGTTTACCAGAGGGATGAAATATCATGAGAAATTGAATAAGAGGACAATGGAAATACCCCAAAACTCTGATGATTGTACACAATGTGGAACTTCCGTGCAATTTAACACAGAGCTAAGTTTGTGAGAGACTTCAAGAGGCGTATCGATCTCCGGCGTTGAATTCGGGATCCAGACAAACAGGGTCCGGTTGGTGGGGAGCAGGGTCTCAGTTGCGGGATCGAGGGGCTGCGACAGGAGAAGTGGGTGTGAAACGAGTGAGATTTTACAGAGAAAGGTTAGGAACCGGCTCGCTCAACTCTTCAATGAGCTCATCACTGCTCATTCATTCTAGCATCCCAGCCGATAGGACTGCGAGTACGCTCCGGAGAATGCGTCCATTCGTCCGTTGGGGAACATGAGTGCGTTTTCCCAGTACATCCCGCGTAGCACAAACAACATCCGCGATCGGAGATTAGCGGCACCGAGCAAGTGGCGTCATCCATCCGTCCGGGTCTTCCTTCTCATCTTCTCGACGGTCATTAATCAAAGTAACACATGTTCATGTCACTGAGGACAACAGAACAGCAGCAGCATCACGACGCGCGGCGACCCGAGCTAGGTTTCTCAGACAGCCGACTACAACAACTGAGAGCGTCGCAAGAGAGAGAGGCCGTCCTCTTATTCCATAAAAAAAGGAGATTTTCTTTTTTCTCAATTTACTCCTCCTCCTTCAGTCCGCTAGGCGACCGGTCATCCTGGCGGCTCGCTACTTTGAGACGTCTTCGACTTTTCTTGGAGAAAACGTGACCGTTTGCCAAAAGCCAGTATTATTACTATGTTTCGGAACCCAACATGGACGATCCAGTTCCGAAGGAGGAAGTCAGATTTTCGAATATTTGCTAAACCCACTGTCTGCTACATGTCATGGGCAGTGATCCGTGATTTAGTTCGGGGAGGGCTGTTCGTTATCGCTGGCCATAAGTGTGCCTTCGTTCATGGAGCGCGGTGATGCGCGTAGGTGTGAATGAAACCAGAGCGGCTGTTCTGTCATTATGAGTCGTAACGAGAAGCTCAACGGTGGGTTTCGCTGCTGGAAAAACAAGAGGAAAAAACAAGACCACCAAGTTATGTGTGTGTGTGTGAGAGCGCGCTCGTGCCCGTGAGAGAAAAGCTCACGAGACACAGAGATTGTACGTCCAGGCTTGATGCGTCGTTCGATGCCAGGCCGTGTTGGGTAGTCCCCTAGAACTGTTTCCCGATAGCATGAAACTCAACCATCCTCTTCAAGAACTATCTTTCGATGGCAAGAACACATGTGTTGGCACAGTGTTATTGAGCGCAGCGCGGCGGAGGTCCACGAAAACACATCTTTAGCTATTCGAACATGCTTTCATCCAGCCCTAAGGTACAACAAGCAGACGCCCGCCCACGAACTCAGGCCAGCTCCTCTTTCCCAATTCCAAACATCTCTTTTTGCAGAGATTCGTTCTCGCGTGGCTCTCCAAAGTTGTCTCGGCTCATCTGAATCTGGAGGCTTCCAATCTCTCCGGAATAAGAAGTCGTTCCAGGCGACCTTGACTCGCTCCGCTGGGAAGCCTTGAAATTCTCCGTTCGGATGACGGAAAGTTTTCATTCAATCAAACTCATTGGAGCAGTGGAGTTCTAGAGCGCTGCTCCGCGCACCCTACTCAATCGGATCACGTGTGTCTCGCGAGCAACACTGCGGGAATAGGTCAGCCTAATGAGGACGAACGCTTGCCAGATGGATGGGAAACGAGCTGACTTTACCGTTTTAAATTACACTTTACGGCTTTTCGGAGTTTTTCAACCTTTCCTTTCTTGTCGTGAGTTAAGCGGCGAAAACTTCAAGTCAAGGTCTCCTCGAAGCCTGGGAGGAATTTCGACGAAGTTTACGACTTTGCCATCAGACTCAACGCCGCCATATGTCACCATCAGCAGCTCACATCAATCGCAAAAAAGCGGTTTGACGACAGGACACTGCGCAGTCGTCGAACTCTTTACGGATGGGCGTGAGTTCGGCCCAGCGGCGGCGACAGAGGCAGCATAAGCAATGTTGCGTAAATCAAACTCAAGCTTCTGAGTCTTCAGATGCAGCACTTAACCGACAAATAATTTATTGCGCAGGAAAGACGCACCGTGGTACTAAAAAGTGCCAACAAAATGCTCTACTAGCTTGCTTTGTGTCTTTTGTGGCACCTCCCGTGTTCTCACGTGGATCACAAAACTCCAAAGTTTACGAGTGTCTCTGTCCGGGGGATGTTTCTCGCGGATAGTATCTCTCTGAACTCCAGTCCGTTCTTCTCCATCTTCAACAGACCCCTGAGTCGAAGTTCGCCATGTTTGCAGCTTTCGAGGATCTGTTTCTTCGGGATGGTGGCTTCTCCAATCGGCAGGCCACGATGCGGACGGGAATCATTTTGGATCGAGCACTTGTGTGATCCGGAACTTGAGGAAGGCCGATGTATCTTTCCCACGGCCGAAGCACGATAACTCGGAAGGTGCGTAGGAATGAGGAAACTCTGCTCTACCAATAAGCAATCGAACGCGATCGGAGGTAGAATTTACGAGATCTTCCGGCGCCCTCGACTGCCTCCACAGTTTTGCTCTAATAGTGACAAATCGCCCGAGAACTATAAACTGCGAACATCCCCCTACCCCTCCTCGGAATATAATAAAAAGGGCATAAAAGACGCATGCATACAAAACACATAAAATCTACGACTGTCCTCCGTATTCTCGAGGCCGCTTTGAGCATGATGGTGCAAACCACACTTTATGTTTCCGCCCCGCCAAACACACCTGAAGAGAGCGGAGAAAAAACTTCACCTTATGCCATCTCGAAGAGCAGCCCATGGTTGCTGGCTTCCACAAATCAGGGTGCTTCATGAGCTTCCGTAGGCATCCATCCACGTTCGTTGGGATCGATCGGCTGAATCTCAACGGTGCTGCAGTTTCAATTCTCCTGTGCGCTCTGTTTCCAATGACAGGAGCCTCTCACGCGCAATGGAGTGATGACGGGCGATCATAACTCTTAACTTGCCCGAATCGTACGACTTTTTCTCGACGAAGTTCACGGGTGCCGAAGTTTGTTGGAGTTTTCAGTACACCGAGAGGTTCCATCATCCTGCGGGGAAGTAGCAGCGAAGCACGTGAGGGTACTGCCTGGAAAATCGTCCGGCGACAATGCTAACCGCGGCTGCTGCCGGATGAACGAGCGCGAGTTTCGCAAACTTCGGGAACCTCGTCGAGGAACCGCTCTTCGCTTTCTCCGCCATCTCTCAGGTCAGCACGAAGTGGGAAATGAGAGAAAGACTACTTGTCCCCCATGAATCAAACGAGCCAGGATTGAAATGGCTCACCCTTCGAACTGACGAGAACATTTCTTCCGATACTTTGGCGGAGGAAGCCTCCAAGTTCCCCTAGAGGGCACGCAGGCGATGATGCGAAGTTCACGTGCAGCTAAAGGATCCATGGACCGACAACGATGATTATGGGCCCTCGATAGAGGGATGCCCAGGGTAGGGATGCATTTTACCATCACAACCAACGACATAAATAGCTGGCATATCGGCCACTCTATTGACGCCTGTGGGACCTCGTTTATTTCACTCCTACTCACATATGAAGAAAGAGAACGAAGTTGAACCTACTTCGACAACGAAGCCCCTTCAGAAAAGTGTTTATGAAAAAGCAGTAGAAGAGCCTATCTCGTGAAACTCTGAGCTTTACTTAATTTACATAGTAGGAGACCCTGAAATCCAGGAGGTAGATCGAGAGGGACGACTGCATATTCGACTCCATCCGGACTGCTGCTGAGGTTGAATAGCAGTCCAACGGGTTCCTGTCATTCCCTCGCAACTCTCTAACCACAGGGTCTCAGCACTACCCCTCGAAATTTTCGCTTCCAGTTGCTGGAGCAGGGTATACCCTCTGGCTGCTCTGGGATCTGGAAAAATGGACGACCAGAGAGGCTTCGACCAGATCGCAAACGAGTCGTTGTGCGCACATCGCAGTCGCCTCAAGGGTCATGCCGGGTCAGGTTCGGGACCGCCAAAAGTTACAAAAGGATGGGGTCTCCGTGGTTCTGCGGCTCCCATAGGAGGGACTCTTAGAATGTTCGATTCCGTGGATGAATTGCTCGAGCCTCTCAAAGTGAAGATCGATCGATTGCTGTGGACGGCGAACGCGAGAAGAGCGGCTATCGAATCGCGCGCGCTACCGGCGGCGCACTGATGTGATCTCGTTTTCCACTCTGGCAGGCGGCCGATCAGGCGATGTGATCGGGAGCTCGAATTCAGGCTATCTAGAAATAAATACGTTCTTCCGCCGTTCACTCCGACACTGTGGTCTGTAGTCGAAGTAGATGACTTCTCCCGGTTCCTTCAACATTCCCGTCGTTGTCGCCGTCGTCGTTGTTGTTCTTCTCCCTCTGGTGGTTGTGCTGGCGATTTTTTTGAAGAGGAGGTACGGAGAGGGGTGCTCTGGAGAGGAGACCACTTCTGCGAGCGGCGGGCCGTCGCGAGAAGCCTGCAGGCACCACGAGCAGCACTCTTACAACCAGTCAGTCAGTCCGTCAGTCAAAGAACGAGCGGTCGTCGTCAGACACGGTCGAGACGAAGAGTGCTAGCAATAACGGCGGCAACTGTGCGTAAGGTGCCGACGTTCTCGATAGCGTGCGGAATATGGCCGAAACGGACCGTTCTGATCGACGTTGATTTCCCCGTTCAAACATCTTCTGGCAAGCTTAGTGTTGGCGGGCAATTGTTCGTCTCCTTCCGAGTGCTCGATCCTTTCGGTTCGTCTCCGAAACTGTACAACTCCGCAATCAGTCCGAGTTCCGAAGTCCGCATATTGGGTTCCTCCACCCTTTTGGAACCGATGGCTTTCTGAACGTGCTGGTAATGTGTTTCAATGACTGCATACCCTGTACCGCAACCACAGTGACAGTGACCAAGTGCTTGGTGCGGCTCGTTCGCGACGCGGAACTGCATCGGAATCACCCTCAACGAAAACCGGCAGACCGCGATTTGACTTCGGTGACACTATAGTTATTTGTGACATTCGCGCGGATTCTCGGCGCGTTCATTTGGATCTCCACGTGGAGTGCCAGGAGATGCGATGACCGGCCACGTTGTCTTCGTCGGCTTGGCCCTCGTCCTGTGTACGGCTGTGCCTTCAGCCAATACGACGGCGAACGCTGACACACACCCCGAAATCATCGTCGGCGCTGAGGACGTCATCATTGTCAGAAACATCGCCTCGACGGATCATTCGTCGAGTGAAACCCCCAAAACGAGTTCCCCTCACTTCATTGTCACCTCGACTGAGCTACCGGCGAATCCAACGACATCGACGACGACGACGACGGAAACTTCAACGATGCAGCCCGCCCACGAAACTCGAACGCCCGCAAGCATAGATATTTCGACGTCTCCCGCGACCGATTCGGTGGCGGAAGTCGTCACAAGCTCTGCGTCCATAGAGGCTTCGACCTCAGAGCGAACGCTACATGTTACGGTCCCGGAAGTGGCTCCCACGACGCGATCGTGGTTGCCGTCGCACGCCTCGACCACAACTCCCGCGGAGGTGACAGAAACCGCAACGGATGGCCGTCTCTCGACGCCGTCCTCGGTCCATGTCGACGGTGGAACCGAACCTACGACAACGGCGGCCCCGTCGTCGTCTACCTCGACGCATGCAAGCCCGTCGACAAGAGCGGAGACTCTGGCAACAAACCCCTCCTCGATGACCCCGAACGAAAGGTCTCCCTCGGCGGTGCCGACCTCGGTCGTCGCCACGTCCGTCGCGTCGACAACGGTTCCCTCCACGTCGGCGAAAACATCTACCGCAAGCTCCCTCTCGACAGAGCCGATTGTAGTGACCGCGGCTGGCGTTGCCGATGACAAAGCCACAGAAACGAGCATCTCTTCGGCCTCCGAGACGACTTCTTCAAACAGAAGCGGATTGACAGGTCCGACGACAACTCCGCTGCCGTCGTCCGTCCCCTCCGGGTTCCGGCGCACGGTGAACCGCATGAGTTCCTCGACGGCTTCGCCTCCGACAGTGACTCAACTTCTTCAGTTGCACAAAACTCAAGAGCTGCTCAGGCAAGCAGCGGTCGTCGCTCGGATCCGGCAACGATACACGGCGGCGATGCGCGTCTTCTATCAGAATGGGGTAAGTTGACCTCTGAGCCTGACTTCTTCCTTTTGGTCGGTCGTTAGAGCCCTTCGGAGCGGTTCCCAGGAGTCTCAATCCCAGGAGCTGTGCTCGAAGAGCTAGGCGCAGCTCGAGGGATCTGCGAATCGAATCCCATCTCTCCTCGTGGACCTCTCCGTTCCCGAAAGACGGAGCCAGCTGCGGATGTGCTCGTCTTGGGTTCCGTCCGTCCGTCCGTCCGTCCGTCCGTTTGTCTATCTGTCTGTCCAGGATTCTTGTTCTGGATTGTTTCAAGTTGTGGCCGATATGAGAACTGACAAATCGAATGGCCGGCCATGTGTTTTCTCCTCCTGCGACCTGTGTCCGATCCGCCGCCGACGAGCGCGAAAAAGCTCGTTAATGCACGAAAGGGCATTCGGGTCGGCGCGTAGTCGGCTCATCGTACGCTGTCGAACCATGAATCGCATCGGACTCATTAGGACGGCAAATTTATCGCTTGAATTTATTCTTTCCTTTCTGTGCGTCTGAAAACGTTCGCTGCATGACTGGCTGGTTGGCTTGCTCGCTCGTTCACTGGTTCGCTCGCTCCAAAGAATAGCTCCGGGAATAGTTGCAGTTCTGGCAAGAGCACCTTTTAGCAGCCGCTGCGGCAGCATTTGTGGCAGTAGCACGAGCAGCAGCAATGTGATGAACGGTGATGCACCGGCTGGTTGCTTGGTGCATGCTGCTGGCCTGAGCAGGAGGAAGGATCAGGAAGTAGATGGAGCTAAAAACGTTCTTTCGCTCGCCTGGGATTCCTCCTTCTGCAGTCAGCCAAGCAACCAGGTTGCCGCGGGCGCAGCTCAAGGTCACCTATGAGAACGGGTTGTTGCCTATGCGACCACCGGGCCTCAGTGAGCCTTCTCTCGGTGTTTTTCACTCATCCATTGAGCCCAACCTGTCTTCCTTCGCTCAGCAAGCAACCAGCCAACCGAGCGAGTCTGTCTGCGTGTCCGATTGTAGAAAAGTTGAGAAAGCTACCAGATAGAGAGGGAACGGCAGCCTGAAGGAAACGAAGTAGCATTCACCCAGCTCTCCACTCCTCTGTATCGTGAGACAATTTGCGATCAGAGTTTGCCGCCGCTCCTGCAGTTGAGCCGTTGTTGGCTGGCTGCGCTCCAGGTCCGCGGACTGAGAATCCGGAACTGGATGGAGCTCGCCCGCGAACGTCTTCGGGGCTCGCCGCCGAGGTGGAATCGCTGAGAATTTCGAATCGGCTTCGGAGTTGGCGGCGCTCTCGAACGGCGCCAAACAGCACTCCATCATCACGAAGCGCGGACCAGAGGAACATGCCAGCTAGACAGACGGCTTCCAACAACGGGCACGAATTTGCTACTTCCATGAAGGTTACCCATGAGGCGTTCCTTCGCTCGCTCGCTTGCATGTCTACATGCTAGCATGTGAGCAAGCAAGTCGGGACACAGACGGACGGACCTGGTGAGCTAACCAGGAACGGCAGCAACGGTAATACGAAGCGACATTCACAACGATGGCAGCTAGCGGCCCGGCCAGCTCGATATCTGGCGCCCGGTGATCAGTCATCTCGTGACGCTTGGGAAGAACAGGAAACAAACGACTGGGAGTAAGACATGCGCATGAAAGCTCAGCTCAAACAGTGTGCATAACAGACCCGGGACGAAATCGCAAGCACGACCCAGTATCGCACTCGATTTCCATCCATTTCTGGGACACATTCCGCAAGCCGACCCGGTTTCGCTCAGACCGGAGCTCGAGCGCCGTCGCCCGAATCAGCAGCAGGGCGAACCCTCGTCGTCGGGGAATTCCTCTCCCGATCGACCGATTGCTCGCTCGCGGAATCGATCGTCCCGTCGCGGAATTCACTCGAAATGTCTGGAACCCTCCGAAGAGTCACGATCCCACCGTGAACTGTCGCTCTTCGGCATGCATGATCGTCGAAAGCCACAATGACCGCGACGAGAACATCGATCATCTTGAGCTCCATCTCCTGGCAAAGAACTGGAGTGCGCAGCAATTGTTTCCCCGTGTGGTTCGAGCTGGTGGACTCCGGCCGCCTGACGATTCAGAAATCGTTCATCGCCCACTGGACCAATCGGAAACTATTGTTTCGAGGAGAATTTCGGCGAAGTTCGAAATATCATCGCTGCGTTCTGTTTCGTTCCGTGCGCGAGAAGAAACGTGCTCGGCCGACATGCAGCCCGATCGCTTATTCCATTCGATGAGAATCCATTCGGTGATCGATCCTTCCGCTCGGCGACCCCTCCATTCAATGAAGTGCGGACCTTGGGAAGACTACACCAGTACGCTTATTCCGCCGATTCTCATTCGATGCGGTGGATCGAATGGGTTCGCTTCTACGGCGAGATTCTGCTTGTGGAATTCGTTATCTTCATATCGACGACGATGGTTCTTTGACTGGCTCTTCGCCTGTCTTCCTGCCAATCGAACTGGCCGAAGAGCTGACTAGATAGTTGGCTCTTGCTGCCAGGGCTGCCTTTCTGGAGCCGAAGACGACACCGTCGTCGATCGATGTGGAAAAGAGAGGGCGCAACCGACGAACCGTCGAATGTAACATTGAAGAGAACGAAAGACTCGGTGAACGAACGAATTTCGCTCCTGAATCGTCGTTTGGTGATGCCGCCGCCGTCGCCGCTGATACTTCTGCCCGAATCGATGATAGTAGCGTAGCCGGCGCGCCGGCGTATCAGAACATTTCATCGAAATATGAATGAACGCCAGCGGCAGACGAGCGTTCGTCCAACGTTCGCTGGTGAGTTTCATTCCAGCTGGGTTCAGCGCGGCGGCGCTCGTCGTACGGCTGCCAAGGTTTGCTGCACGCGCGGTCCACAACGCAGACCGAATCTGGATTAGCTTTCCCGCGAAGCTCAAACGTCCTGGAATCTTCCGGCACGGTGTTCCTGAGCCTCGTGTGTGGATCGAACGGCGGGCCCCGCTCCCAACGACCGAGTTCGTGAAGATGTCGTCCGCCAGTAGCTTCTGTGCTCGATGCGTTCCCATTCAACTCTCTCTGGCCGATCGTAGGAGGGGGGGGGGGGTGTCGTGCTCCAGGCTCTGAGCTGGACCGAGCAGCACGCGAGCGAGATCCCCGAGTCACCGGACATCGCGGCCAGCACTGCCGAGGAACTTTCTGCTCCGAATCCAGTCGGCTGTTCTGCCGCGTACTGTTCCTGTCGTGGCGATGCCAGCTCTGTGGTGCTGCTGGCGGCGATCACTTCTATTCTCGAACACCTGTGTTACTCGGCGGCGGCGGGCTCGCTCCTTCTGCTTCTCTATCCGCAGGGCGCCTCCTTCTCTTCAGTCCCATATGCGCTGACTGGCTGGCTTGCGTTTCTCGTTGCCTGCCTGACTGGCTAAGGGAATAACAGAGAGGTGCCACCAGCTCCACCTCGAACACCGAGATCAATGAATGACTGGCTGACTCAATGAATGGTTCGTTCGCTTAGCTGAACGTTCCCCGACTCGATAGCCCCCAGAAGCTCGCCAGGCCCGGCGCCTCGAGGGTTTCTGCGCTACCTGTCTGCCTGCTCTCGCCCGCTCTTCTAGTAGACGACCGACCGACCGCGGCGGGGGAGCCCGATCCTACGGCACAATGCAGTGCACCTTGCGTACAAATCCTCTCTCCCCGGGGTTCTGACCCGAACGCAGGGCGCGCAACGGAGTCCGGGCGATGTCCTCGTCGGGCTCGCCCTCCTCCGCAGGGAGGGCCTGTTCCCGGCATCTTGTCGTCCCAGGACAAGTTGTTTGATGTTCCGCAATGTCGGTCAGTAAGCCAGACGGATGGTCGGAGCACTGAAGCAGCTCGCGCTGGAGGTGCCCACGTTCTCCCGGTCATTCGTTTCTCGCTTGGCCCGCTGGCCGAAAAAAGCGGGAGATTCGTTAGTGAGGCAGACGTTGTGGCTGCGGGGATTTTCTCAGCTCTGACGTATTCCTAGTGGTAATAGTAGTGGTTGCGGTTGCCGTAGTATTAGACGCCACTGTAGTCGCCGCCGTTGTGCCAGAGGCTGCAGAAGAGAAGAACTTCGCCGAAGCGTACTACCTGTTCCGCCGGTCGGTCGCTCCGCCGCTCGCTCGGCAAGTGGATGGAGGAGCGGGCAACCGGCGAAGCAAGCAACCTGCCCGTCAACCTGTTGCTTGCTTCGTTTGGTCTATCGGTCGCTCGGCCGTCTAGGCCGGAAGGTCTGTGTATAGCTCGTGTGTGAACGCATCTGGTCTCGCGGTTTACGTCCGCAGCGTTTCTTGCCCGGATTCGTTGCCGCCGTGCTGCCGACGCCGTTTCAGTTGTGCCTGGTGGACACGAAGAGTCCCACGGGAACATGTCGGTCTCCGAGCGGGAGTTCTCGCCGGGAATAGTGGAATCATGGCAGCATCGCTAACGAAACATACATTCTTTGCAGAACTCAGAGGCTGATCTCCCGGAATGCTCAGCAATGCAAGTCTGCAACAAGGTGGACGTTTACTCAACCCCTTGGGTGGAGCGCCAGTGCCGCTGTCCAGCGAGAACAACATGCTCGAAGTCCGTCGATGCCGCCGACGGCCACACCGTCAGCGACAAGAGCCGGCTGTACAAGACCTGCGAGCCTGTCAAGGAGCTCCCAGAATGCCGATTCTTCCGCGACGCCACGTGGACCATCGAGCAGACCGCTTCCAACCACACTCGGCAAACTCTGCACTGCACTTGCCCGAAGAACGCGGTCGCCTATCTTGCCAAGTACGAGTTGGTGCCCAACGTCTCAGGAGTCAACTTCAAATACTCGTTCGCCTGTTCCCCTCAAGTTGTAAGTAGAGAAGCGGTCGTGGCAAATCCCCCCGAACGAGTCGTTTTCGAACCGTTCAGCGGAGGCATGTTCGCTCGGTACTCAAAATCAGCTCTAAACGTTCTTTCTCTCGCTTTTCAGAGACAAAAGTGCCAAGCGGCGGAGCCATGTCGATTATTCACCGTCAAGAAACGACGGGTCGTCGACGAAGTGAACTCGGACACCCTGTGCGACTGCCCCGCGCAACAATGGTGTCCGTCACACCACACAGACAGCTCGATCAGTCCTGGATCGTTCTTCAAAGAGGATCACCTGAAAATATTCACCGGATTCTGTCAGCCGGTGGTTTAGGATGAGTCCACCGGGCGCGGAGCAAGTGATAGCAAGAGTCGGGAGAGGACAGGAGTGAGCGGCCCGTCCTCCCCCCCCCCCTTCCACGATCGCTGATTGCGTCGTCGCTGCTTGCATGAGTTGAGCTGAGATCGGACCACGACGCGACGACGCTCTCATCACGGCTGAGATCCACGCTCCTTTGAGCAGAAACCGCTCAGTCCCACTGAATGTGGTTGAAGTTGTGGATCGAACTGTCCGATCGGAAAAGTTCAGGAACTGAGCACAGGGAAAATCATCGTCGGCGTTTGTTTGTCGTTGGCAATAACTAACCCGATTGCGGGTTGTAGGTAGCTCTAGAGTAATATTTAAAGTATTTATTAAGGTCGGATGCAAGTAGTCCAAATCGAATCAACGAGCATCCTCATCGGAGCTGTGAGCAACAATGGATCCATGGAATGATGGGACTCATGAGAGCGTTCAATATTTGCGTCCGGCGCGAAGAAAAAATCGTCAAAAACTGAAACCATGCGTCGAATGCCGGCCAGACAAATCAGAAAAGTCGACTTCGACATGCGCTCGAATCAGGTGGCTCGATGGGGCACTCATCGACGAACGACGCCAGCCCGAAATATCACTGAAAGCTATTCAAAATCATGGTCGTAATTTTGAATTTGGCCGCGTTACTTGTTCAAATTTCCCTCCTGCATCCATCAAGCCATTCATTCATCCATCTATAAATCCATTCATCATCCACCCACCATCTCCACTCACACAAAGAGTATGTGATCGGTATTCGTAGGAAAGTTTCCTAATATATTATTTTCAAAGCGAGTCAAGAGGCAGGAGCGAACTCCATAGCTCGCCCGAACCTTGCCCTGCCTGCCCGCCTGACTACACTTGTACACAAGATTCCTGTAAATAAGAGTGGCCAGCAGCCGAACAGTGGAATCTCCCGCCCTACAAGAGAAAAAGCGACACGATCTGTCTCAAAAAAAAAACTCCGGAAACAGTAAATTTCTGAATGAATCATTTGGGTGGGAGATCGCTATTCGTCTGTGTTGTGTATAATGATCGAATCGATGATGACTCTCATGATGCCTATATGACCTGTAAATTGTAAATACTGCGTCCGACAGAGGAGCGATCCATAGAAGGACTCTCAACTCGTCTCTGGAGGGCGAACCGAGAGGTCGCAGTGGAGGACATGATTCAATAAAACGAAAGAGTAGAAAACCCGACACAATGCTCCATTTCTCGAATCTTCTGCAACTCTCTGATGCTTCACGACTTTTAGAGCGCTGGCTCATCTAGTCAGAAGCCGATCGACGTCTCTGGGCGTCGCAGACGATCAAGTTCGACTGTTTGTACAGGTTCTCGAATGATTCCGAACAGTTATATCCAGGGTCAACACAAGTGAACCATGGGTGCCTTCGGGGCTCACGATAGGAAGCTGTGGAGCTCGAATAGCAAACAACGAACAAGGAAGAAGTTCGAACGAGCTCTGATTCAGAGCAGACTCCGATCTGAACTTACTTCTGGAGAAAAGAACACAGTGACTCAGAAGCGGAAGAAAAGTCATAAATCGATCAAGAGAGAAACAGCAGCAACATCATCTATACTGGCGCGGCCGCCTCCTTTGCCTGCCTGTTTCCCTACCTACACGTCGAGCCGGGGCCCGAGCCGTGGGAAGAAAAGCTCTTAGAACAATGCAAACTCCACGAGGCTGTGAATGACCGATGGGCTATATGCTGATTCGAGAAGCTGCCTCACCCAAACTCACTATCCGTCATTCGATCGTGTCGTGATCTGGTGCTCGGTTATCGATCCCGGCTGTCGGTACCTTCCCGGGCTTAGCCCTGTCCCGTGCGGCAAAACCGTCGTTCCGCTTCCTCCGGTTGCGCTCGAGAGCGATGCCGGAGAACGCCGCGACGAGCAGTCCTCACTTCCACGCCCCGCGAGCACATCCGAACTTCCGAGTTGAACGCCATGAATGTCCTGCGGGGCTCTCAGGCCGAGAGTGTTCACGGGTGTCTCAGTATTCGAGCTGGAGCAGAAAACGACCGGGGCTCCATGCAGCCAGAGTTCGAATGCGGATGAAAGAAACTTCAGCGAGCCTGATAACGGAAATTCTGAATCAGCGACAAAGAAAAAAAACTCAATCCGGGGCGACGCGCGGAGCCTCGCTGCCAGGCAGAAGCTGCTCGGCTATCGAGTGTTTCATCTTTCTCCAAGTTGAGCAATATGTCAACCAGTCACTCAGCCCTCGTTGTTCATTTGGAGTGCAGGAATTTTTTTTCGCCGGCCAAACGACAAGTTCATCTCATCTTTCAGCGGATCTTTCTCCGTCCCGGAGCTAGACAGCTTCTGCTCGCTGCATCAATCCTTGCCTCTCGCGTTGAAATCAGAACGCTCCCAAGGGTATTGAAAGCATGATCGATGAATGCGACATGGCCGTCCATCAGCCCTGGTCTGAGTCAACTGCAGGAGCCGCCAGCCTCGTCTGTGATGAGCTTCTTAATGTTTCTCGAGAATTCGTAGCAGGGCGCAAGAAGGCACGGCGTAATTAGTATCGTGTGACGGAACAGACAGGCGGGCAGTTGGGGACCGGCTGTGAAAAAACACGAAGAGGACACGGCGGCGGCGGCGGCAGCAGCAGCAGCAGCAGCAGTCGGGCAGCAGAGTGAACCAGTTTGTGTGTACGAGAGCGAGTGTACTCTTCCCAGCAGCGTGAGGTCGTTTGAGTGGTCCAAGGTTTCTCAAACTGGGGAGGCCCCCAGCAGAACTAGCGGTCCAATAATTTGCAATTTATTGGTGTAGAGTCACCTAGGCGCCTCGTCTCTCCAGCTTCGACCTCCAGCTTCGATCGCGGCGGACGAAAATCTCGTAAAATACCTCTCTCTTCTTACGCGACTAGAAACAAGCGCGCAAGCTCACTCAGACAGCCTCGAAAGCGCTCGGAGTCGAGCATTGGCTCGGATGTTCAGCGGCTACCGATCATTCCCAAAAGGAACGCGATCCCGCGGCCGCTGCCGCCACCGCCTTCGTCGAGGAGGGGACAGCGAGCAAGGGGGGAGACAGCGTGCGACGACGAAATGGAGAAGTCAGGGACTTGTGGGCACGCAACGTCTCGCATCGGGGACTTGTCGCCGCCGTAGTGAGTGAAGAAGCTTTCCCACAATACCACAGGTAGCCTCTCCGTTGTGTGTGTGCGTACACAAACGGGATTTGTGTACGAGACCACATTCTTCGCTATCACCACACTCCCATAATGCGCCGTTAAGCGATATTAATGACGGCTTATAACCAGAGTACCACGACAACCAGCTTGTCAAAAAGCGAGTGGGTCGGCTAGTCGACCGACGGGGAGTCTAGATTCAAATTTTCCCGCCTCCGTTTAGTGCCTCCGAGTGCATCGAGCGCTTCGATTCCCCGAGCCTTGAACTCTACCCAGCTCCATCCCTGCGTCTCTCGGCGGAGATAGCGGGCGCGGCAGACGCAACCTTGGCAGGTCCTTCACTAATCTGTTGACATAACTCTTTGCTAACAGATGCTCAGAATGCAGCAGCGAGGGCGCCTGGATTTCGGCGAGAAGCTGTAAATCAAGGGATGAATGTGAACGGGCCCTGCGAGCAAGGAGGACCTCGTCCATGATCCGACATGTTCTACTCGAGCTCCTCGATGGGACTCGCAGCGCACGTCGCTTATTCTGGCTCTCACCGACCGACGGACCGATCGACGACCTGAGAATGAGCCAGTTGATGTTCGGTCCAGCATCTTGGTCGCGGATTACCGTTCGACTGAAGTCCTGGCCGGAAGGTCCTCGACAGCTACTCCGTCGGTCGCCGGATCGACTCCTCACCGCAAAATTTATTCCGCTCCATTGTGAAAATCGGAAGGCCTTATTTTGAATGAAATCTGCTTGGGCGCATCTTCGGTTTGTTGAATGGCCCGCCTCAATGCAATACGCTCACTCCGTAAGCAAAACACCATATGTCGACAGCCGCCGACAATGTGAGGAAGCGAAAGGAATCGACAGGACCAGGAAGACAAACATCGGAAGGTGAAGATCGCCGCCAGGAGATAATCTCTTCTTCGTCTCCTCTTCTAGCTTCGACTAACGCAATGCCAGAGCTAAAAAACTGTTCGAACCGAGAAAGTAAGCATGGGAACCGAGTTCGATAAACGACACGAGTAAAAAAGCGGCCATGCTGCCGCTCAAGGGTTCACTCGCTCCTTCCAAGCCCAGCTTATCGTAGAGAAGGAAAAGGAACGCCATCTGAACCATTATAGGAATGGAAGTTCGCATGTATTGATGACCGGCTCCCCGTCGGATCGAACATCGAGGCTGAGGAATTCTGTCGTTGAAAAAGTTGGGAAGCCGCGGATATTCCTTTCCGGTGGATCCTGCCCGACGGATGATGAACGAGTTCGTCCGCGAACGTTCACAATGGAGCGTTTGGGGACCGAGCCCCTTGGAACGACGTGTGGATGTAGAAGTCCCGGGTAGCCACATCATATTTACTTGTTCTGAAGAAGAATCACATCCATCGTGTGCACGCACGCACGCACGCACGCACACGAGACCCATTGACAGTATCACGAGAATGCACATCTCCGGTGGACAGGTGAGCGGATAGATGCTCGACCGCTTGCTTGCAGCTCATCTTGAAGTTCGGAACCGGCACTCGTTTCCCTCTCACGAAGGCCACTGTGAGGAGCTCGGAGCTTTTCGGCTTTGCTATGAAGCATCGACGGCGAATTTCTCGCAGTCGTTAACGCACGACTCTTCGAGCGAACCCTGACTCCTTGTTCCGACACCCGCTCAGGAAGGCAACCGATCCAGGACGCACGACTAAACCCGATGGGCGGCGTTCAACAAACAAACCCAATTCGATTCCTCGAGAGAAAAGGAAAATCCCAGCAGCCAGCTCAATTTGTCTTGAAGATGAATATTTCATGGGGAGAGCCTCTCGGACACCCAGGCCTCATGTTCGTTCGTTCGTTCGCTCGCTCGCTCGTTCTTTCGGTCGGTCGGTCGTTCATTCGTTCACCGACTCACTGAGTGGCCGAAGCAGGTGCGCCTGGTCAAGTGCGAGGTGTAACTGTTGTAACCGGCGGCTATGATACACACACACACACACATCCAGTCAGCCAAGCGGCCAGTCGGTGCATGGATCCATCTCTCAATCGGTTTCACATAACCATCGATTGACTTCGATCCGATTTCTACGAACCGTTGAGCGAACGCGCCGAAGAAACACGATTCATACGGGCGCGAAACCCTGCTTCGGACCGGCTTGGATCGTGATCTCAAGGCTCTTCGCGACCTCAATGACTCGAGCCTGGAATCTTCCGTTGACTCGGGCAAACTCCGACAGCGAGCGAGCTCCCTCGACTTTCCTTGAGTTGACTCCCCGGGGCAGTCCAAAACGACTGCGCGGCCGCGGCTGATCCTGCCGTTTCGGCCGCCGTCTGGAGCGGAAAACGCGGAGCTTAGACCGAAGCAGCCGCCGGCCGCTCCAGCAAGGTGGAGTTCCAGCCCGACGTATCGAAGACTTTGACCGAGGTTCCCACAGAGGCACACGGTGAACCCATTACTGAAATTGCCCCCATAATATCCTCACCGGATAGTCCGCCAGCCGGCCCGCTTGCTCTCTGTCTGCCTCTAGTTATAACAGGCCCAAGAAAAACAAGAGAAAGAACGACGACGCGAAAAAAAGCAGACGACAGCTGGTAGCACTATGGGCAGCCTTCGGGCAGACAGGTTAGAAAGAGGTTTTCGAGACAGCAACTCATTCGCCTGTCCCCCATATCGTCCTTACTTTTGCTCATGGCTTCATTCATCCCCACCGTCAGTTTCCGCGCCCGATCCCTCCCTGAAACGGCTCCGAGAACGATCGGATGGACGAGGATAGATTCGCCGTTCCAGAGCGGACGCCTGCCTGGTGGAGCCTCGTCGAATTCCGGTCCGTGCCGCTCGAGAAAAACCTCTGACTGAGTCTCGAATCAACAAACCAGATCGATGGACCCGCATACGAGCAGCGAAGATGGAGTGCGTCTAAATTGTTAGACTGCGTGCGGTTAAGGGTGACTATCCGCACTTGGCACCTTTGCCCTTTAGGGGTCACTCACGAAGCACCTCTAGGTTGAGTCAGTCCAGCACGAGATCCGGCTTCGTACGAAACAGCCAGCCAGTCAGTCAGCGAGCTAACGCGCACCACCGCAGCCGAATCAACGAAACAACCGAAAGACCGGGACGACCGTAGTTTCTGCTGCTGCTCGACATCCGGTAGGGAAGAAAAAATCAACCGAGAGGAGAGGCTACGAGAGAGCTGTTCCCGCTGATAATCCGTGACTGACTGAGGTTCTGAAACGTCGCCCGAACCTACGAAGACGTCAAGGGGCGAACGCCAGGGACTTCGAACGCAACGGCCCAGGTCGCCGGCGACGCCGTGAATACGACTCTGGTCCGGGGACCCCCGGGTCCCGCTCGGGCCCTGCGGCCGGCGCTGTCGGGGTCACCGAGATGAGCGAGGAAAGCGACCGAGAAAGAGGAACGTTGGCTTCATTGTGATGTTTCACGTGATTGACCGATGATGGTCCTCCACCGATGCGTGAAAGATTGAATGAGACTTGCATTGGCGATTGTGCGACAGTCGAAAACCCATCTGGCATCGTCCAACTAGCCAGCCAGCCAGTCGGTCGGTCGGCTCTCGTTCTGAGCGACCAGGGGCCGACTGGATCTCGGCAACAACGGTCGGACGCGACGAAAACGAGGATGGCCATGATGATCACAAGGAGGACCAGTGAGTAGAGCAAAAGAAGAAACGGCCGGCCGAGGGAAGGAGAAAAATACGAACTCCCGCGCCGAGACGAAATGCCCGCCAAAACCTTCGACGTTCGAAAAGCTCCCCTCTAGGTAAGGCTCCTGGCCGGAACCGGTCGTCGTGACTCGTCGGCCTGGAGGAGCTTTTTGATGCTGCGAGTGAGACGCACGGCACGGACCTATTGCTGGCGACCGATCTCGCGAGTGGTGCAGCCTCGGGAACCATTTCACTTTGAGCTTGTTGTGCAAAACAAGCACAACATGGCCGAGACAGCTGGCAACTCCGTTAGGAAACAGATTTAAATCGCTGCCGCTCCGCCCCCGCATTTTGGCCTTTTGCTCACTGCAGGCTCATTGTGGGATCCCGTTCAGCCTCGGAGCGGGTCGAGGAATCTGTGATCGAGCTTCGGAGCTGATGGTACTCGCTGCTGGAATCGGTGCACGAGGACGGCAGAAGATAAGGATCGGACTAATCTTAGCGTTGGTTTACGAAGAGCTCATCGGCCGTTTGAGGTGTCGACCACCTTCCGGGTCTCTCGAGGGCATCGGGTCGTCACCATCTCTTTTGTTTTCCGGCTGAACCTCTCAGCCAGCCCTCAGAAGTGTCCCGGGATCACCTTTCGGTATTGCTTCAGTAACACTCCCTATCGCCTCGCAAATCCCATCGCGGGCGGTGGGCTTGGGTCTTAAGATGGTTCAGATTTAATTCTGATATAAGTTAAATCCTCTTTTTACCACTTAAGAAATTTTTGTTGTCGGCCGGGGATCGAACCCGCGATTGCTAGCTTAGCGTGGCACCCAAGGCGTTGGTTTATGCCACACGGCCAACGAGCCGACTCGGGTCGTCACCATCTGACCCATCCGAAAATCGGATAAACTCATCCGTTCCGTGCTCCTTTCTAGAACCCGCCGGATCAACTCTTCACCTTCTTGGCCCGCCACTCTGCTCGTGGGGGGCTGTAGGACGCGAGGCAGGCGGGAGTGCTGCTTGCCCGACTGGGAGCCTACGAAACAAGTGAGGAAGAATCGTCGCTCACTCGCCTGCCCCGATAAATGGGGATGGTGGAAGGGGGCGACGGCGGCGGCTTGTAGGGGCTAGCAAGAAATCGACAACTACAGCTAGGTGGACGACGACGTCGTCGACGACGACGACGGACAGATTTGCTTCGCGCAGCAGGTTCAAGCGGCAGATGGATGCCCTGAGTCGTTCTGCCCCGTCTCACCAGATGGTCTTTGAGCTCCTCTCTGTGAGCGGGCGAGAGGGCTGACGACGAACACAGCCAACAACAGAAGCCCCAGATGACTCGAGTAGGCGACCAGCGAGCAAACCGAAGCGCTCACCAGCCCCCGGCTCCGGGACTCTGGTGAGCCGGTACGAGTGTATCCGAGTGAGTCTGTGTCTGCCGGTTCGCTCCGTCTGTCTGTGCGTCTCGATCTCTGTGCGCATCTCGCCATGGTGCCCAGATGGTCCGAAAGAATCCACTATTTCCAGCAGCGCTAGCGCCTGGTCAAGCGACAACGCGATTGCGCCATCAGCGTTCTCCGGTCTGCGCTGAAGGAGACGGGGCCACTCTCCCGGCCCGAGGGGGATGCCCCGCTCGCTGTCCCGAGTCGACCCCATGAAGGACGCGGTTCGAATCACGCGGCCATTCCTACGTGGGACCACCGAGGGCCCGTCCGCGGTGACACGCTTTTAGGATGAGTTCCGCCAAGGGTCCCGCGATCACATGAATCGTACTAGAAGTCGGTCATTCGGGACCATGGCAGCACTATCGGACAGGGCTGGCCCGTACTCTTCGAGCGAGCCGTCAGTCAGTCGGTCCGCCCGCCCGCCCGCCCGCCGGTCGGCTCGATGGGTCGAACACATTCGGACAGGCACAGGTGCAGCCCATGGCAGCTTCTTATCCCTCCGTCTATTCCTTCCTGCGTTGAGACATAATGGACGATTTGAATTCAGTCTCTTAGTTATGGTGCCCCTTGATGGCAAATACAATCACAGCGAGTCGGCTGAAGTGGCGGACTGACAGACGGACATCTAGCCGGCCATCTAGTCAGGAGCGCGAGTATCCACCGAGTCTGTCCGCCTGAATCGCTCGCCATCTCAGACCAGCCCGTAGGAAGAGCACCCCGGGCAAGCACAGCCCCTGACGAGTGATTCCGCTGCCGCGACTGCTGATGCCGTTAGATTCAACGCCAGACCTGAACACACCCACTCAGCTCGTGTGCGTGGTGGACTCTCGGCTCGTGTAATTTTAACGGTTTCTTGTTGTTGGAGATGGGGGGCCGCCGCCGCCGCAGCAGCTACCAGGACCCAAGCCGCCACCGCGCTTGCCGCTTAACTCGTCGACTGCCCGCCGGCTGGCTGGTTTGCTTCCCCAACTGAGCGATGTCGACAGAAGAAACGTTGCCACTCCCAGCTTACGGTCACGCCCGCGAGCCAAGAGTACAACTCGCGTACCACGATGAATACAACTCGAGCTCCAGCAATGCACCCCTTCCTACTCCCAGCTCCTGTTTCATTTAGGCTCTGCTCGTTCTGGAACGCTATTCCGAAGTTCAGATTCAAGTTGCAGTTGGTGGTCCGGTCAGGAGTACATATATCCTTTGCGGAGCCCGTCTCGCCTGACCTGGATCGTTCCTCGCCTCCAGCTCGGATGACGTCAGAAAACTGAGGAATATAACGACGAAACGCTCGTCTCGGCGAGACAAAGGTACGAACTTGTACTCGGGTCGAGATTTTTCCCGTGTGCCCGCCGACACTGGCTTCTCGCAGTCCCTCGATCAAATGACGCCGATGCAGACGAGTGTACGGGTTGGTTGGCTGGTTGAGCCACGGAACGCTAGCCAGCCACGGATAGTGAGTGCATGTACATGGAGTTGGTGAGTTGCTGCTTCCTCGGATGAATATCGCCAGCGCAGGATGTTCCTCTCTGACAGGCCCAGAAGCAACAGACAACACCGGAACATGTGCTACTGGTGAGCGCTGGCTATGCTGCTGCTGCTGCGACGACGACGACTACGGCAACTGTTGAGTGCGCTGAGAAAAACCGTTACAAGAAAAGAGCGGCGGCCCACGGGAACGAAGATCGAACGCTAGGGGGAACAACGCAGCCGGTGTCGCCACTGGTGCTTCTTGCCGGTTTCTTTTTGAACAATATGTGCCTTACAGACCTGCTTTGCGTCGATCGGGGTAGAAGCCATGGCTCCAGAGAGATTCCAGAGCAATCTACGTGCTTTCCGTATTTGGTGTCTTGAAAGTTTCAAATCGATGATTTCTGTGGGCCTCCTTGAAACATTCGCCGCGCTCGCCTCATCCGATGCGAGGGAGGAACTTTCGGAGCTCAGATTCGCTGTCTTCTCATGTTCCTGATATATCACAACTTCCTTCGAAGTTTCGATGGTGATAACTGGAGCTAGGAGGTTCAGGCATTATTCATCAATTCATGGATGCATGGGTGGATATATGCAGAGAGTGACGAATCATGCATTACTGCCACGAGAACTGGGAAACTCAGCTGTCCGACACTCAATAATCCATCTCCCAATACAGATGGACGGGAGTTGAAGAATAATTATTGCCTGAACCTCCTATCTCTGGTGATGAGCAATCGGAGTGGTGTTCCTAGCCGACAAGTCGAGGATCTACGAAACAACGCATGACCCGTTGCCGATGACGATTTTGGCTTCTTGGTCCCGTTCGGGCTGATAACGACTCAGGCTCCCGACGACACCGATGTCTTCGCCGAGAAGACTTGCGCTTTGTATTGAATTCCTAAACTATTCGAACAGAGCTCATGTGGCGAACGCTGGAAACACCGGAGGGCGGCGTCGTTGAAACCAAGCAACTTTTGAAGAATTTGTATCATCCTTCAGTGAGGACCAGGGGGGTTATTTGGAAACCAAGGAGCATGTTGATCCCGGAACTGAGGGTAATTATCTCACCGGAAGCGAGAATCACCGAGTGGAGCTCCCTCGGCATTCATACAGAACAGCTGTGGAGATCTTCTAGTCTCTAACAACCTGCGTACCGATTGGATTGCACATTGGAAACGCGAGCGACAGAACGTCTCTCACTCAGAGCATCATCCTTGAATTCGAGAACAGATTTACGTAGATTTTTTTCGTTCAGCAAAGAAAAAGGCGAAGTCGAACGTCCAGCAGAGGGATCCAGCCGAGGATCGTCGGGTTTCAGAGGCGATTCCTCCGCTCGCACTGATATAATATCGTTACCCCCCCCCCCCCCCCTTCCCCTGGTTTGAAGATTTTCGTTGGGGGAACGGGTAAGTTGCCGAGATTTAGAAACTTCAGAGGAACGAAATCGCCGAGGAGAAATTGAGACCTGGCTCTCTCGTGAACTCCATGAGACCGACTCTGAAATCACACCGGTAGGCTTCCCGGAAATTTTCGAGCAGGAAACGGGAATCACTCGCCGACGTTGGACCGATCATTTGAGTTCCGCTGATGGAAGCAAGGAATCGGGGTTGAACAAAGCCTTGCGATCAGATCCGAGGAATATTGTTGAAGTGAGAAACGTTCTTACTCGAATATCGCAGCTCAGTAAAACAAAAGAAGTGGGGTGGATGAGGAGAACTCATGTTCGTTCTGGAAGCCTACCCGGACAGGATCAACATCCCTTACCTTCCGGACGGTACAGCGCTGATCGCGAGGGATTCGAGGAACTTCTTAAAATAGTGAAATATCTTGTGGAGCTTTCAGCCTCAATGCCGATTCTGTTGAAAACTTTTTTCGGACTTGGGAACGGAAGTCCATTGAAATGGAACGTCGTGGAACGAGATTTCGTCACAATTATCTCCTCCGACCTATGAGCTCTCCTCGACGAAGTTGTTGTGTCCGCTGGACGTCGAATTATTCGTCTGCTCGGAGTCGCTACTACGCCACGAACTTTCACGAGCAACGGAAATCGATCAATTCGGACTATTACGTGCACAGCAGAGCTCTGGAAATTGAGGACTCGCGATTCCAAAGCGGGAGGGGGCTCTCGAAGCGCGCAGTCGAGAAGTCTTCCGAGTTCAACAGTCAAGCTGCAAGAGCCACTCTGCTATGCGTTTTCGTCGGCTCGAAGTCATTCAATCAATCAACAGGCCGAGTCGATCGTAAGCGTTCGCTTCGGGCTGCGAGAAGATGGTCGGTTGTCGATGGTTCTAAGAAGGCGAAGAATCCTCAATGAAGTCGATTATCATCATCACCAAGCGTGCATCGGTGCAGAGCCGCCGTGAATGAGATCTCCGATAGGTAGATAGATAGCTAACTTGCTAGCTAGCAGCAGGGTATTCAGCTCGCTTGCGAGACACATAGATAGACTGATGAGGGCAGAATTACGTCGATGAGGGAGCCGCAGTTTCGATAAGCAGACGACGACGACTACGACGACGTCGACGGCGGCGGCTCGTCGGCATTCCGCAAATTCCGACACACCGGTGACGTAGTAAACCCAGTTCAGTGTGCGATTGACTTACTTTGCTTCATGAAGGCAGCATACCAACCCTCCCATCCGGGCGCGTTGCGCCTCTCATTGTCAGACTGGAAGTCGTTGAGTGGTCGCGCCTTCCTCCGGACAAATGTTCGAAGCTCGTCAGCTCCGAAGATTCGCTGCGAACACGCATGAGGTTGGCTCGCATCTATCGTTGCCGTGACAAAGCCAGAGAACACAATACGCTAGAAATAAATCGAATCTGACTCTTGAACTCGATGAGGCGGTGGAATCGCTCCAGATATCTCCGGTGAGCTCTGTTCGCTAGAGCGGCCAGATCGCGTCAGACCCCGTTCGTTCGAATCATTTATGGTCGGTCTCGTCATCTTCCCCCGCTCCGATCGCGGACGGTGAAGCTCTTCCAAGCTTGATTACATTCGAGGCGATGTTTCCAGGTTACCCGGTATCCAGTGAGCCCATTTTTTGGACGCACACGAATACGTGTTTCGGAAATAACGCCGCTCACGATTCTCCGTGCTTTTCGTTCCCGCGCCCGCCCGTTGTTTTGGGTGGACTCTGATCACTTCCCTCTTCGCGAGTTCACCATCCTCCTCCTATTTCCGATACAAGACCCTTGCTCGTCCGAGGTGAGAGATGAGGCTTGCCAATATTTCAGGAACGCCGCTGGGTTCCAGTGGCATCTTCCATTTTTTCCTTTCTGCCGGGCCTCCATCCCTTCACCGTATCTCGTTCGTTCGATTGATGTTACTGCCGACGTTATGAATCAGCGATAATCGTCGCTCATTCGACCGAAAACGACAATCTGATTACTCGGCCAGCGGCCCGGTATCAGATGTTTACGCAATAGCCTCAATATAATTCACGCCCGTTCATTGGACAGTTTTCTGGTATTCGGTCACTACTTTTCTCCCTCCCTTCTCAAGTTGCGTTTCATTCCCTGCGAAAAAGCGTGTCATCTACCATTGTATTACATAGCGGCTTCTTGCCGCCGTATTCCACCGACGGCGGCATCAGAGCGCCGAATTTCTCTCGTTTTTCGGAATTTTCCGATGTCCGTCCCAGGAGAAGGTAGGTTGGATCTCTGGGAGATAACTCCCCTCCAGTGCGCGGTCCGCAGCCCGAACCCGGAGCCCGAACCCGAAGCCCGGACCCGGTGCCCGAACTCGGAGCCCGAATCAGCGGAGCTCCACAAGATGCGGATGGACACCCGGAGACGTGCAAGCCCGGTGATCGCAAACCAATTTGAACCATTCACTCGAACGGCGGCGAAGACGGCACAGTATAAAAGACGGCGAGATCTACTACAGCGTCGATGTCGACGATGTCAACAACGACGTCGTAGATGTCGATAGAGCTTCTTTCTCACGTTCCGAGCCATTCACATTCCACGAATTCCGTCGATCAACGCATAAACGAACAAGCCTGCAACAACGTTCAACGAGATGAGAGGCGGGCAGGCAGGGCCGGCCAACCGACCAGAAGGCAAACCAGGCGAGCACTGCCGTTCGAATCGGACCTGTGAAACCATCAAGTGGCAAGAGCCAACGCAATACTCAATCGGACGATCGGCCAATAGGTAAAGCGTGTTGCCAATCAACGAAGTTAACCGAGCGACCAACTATCACGTTGACCTCGGAGCTCTTGCAATGCCGTCCAATGGATATGAGTTCTCAGAATCTCCGGGAATCGGGGCGATTAACCATCTTCGCCAGCAGTCGATGATTTTCGCGCAGATTGCCTGGCGAAGAAGTCCGGATGCGTACTTCCCGCGAGAAGACAACGCCTGCAGGTCTCGGTGGCAGTCACTGCAGAACGTCGAAAGGAATGGAGTTCGTTCATGGCGCAGATCGAGCTGGATTTTCAACGCTCCAGGACCTCAACGCAAACTCTCGACGACATCCATACATTTTATGACTCGCCGTTGATCCTCCCCATTCGTCACGCGTTCTCGGTGCTCTGAGCTCACACGAGGTGTCGCTCACAACGTTGCCCAGAGCTACGTCTTTGTTCGCTTCGGAGCTCCACAGTCGGCATCGTAGTTGTCGTTGAGATTTTCTCTGTTTCGCCAGAAAGGTGGGCAAGCCACGCGTCAAGAGGTCGGATAGCTGGCATGAGGCAGAGGAACGGCGGGTCGGGCGGCCGGCCGGCCAGCCAGCCAGCAAGTGAGTGAGTCGGGCCCATTACCCGCTGCGAGGCCACTCCTACATCACACCAGTCGACCGGGCGGCCAATGTACTCTCCCATTCACAGAACGAAGGAGCCACGCAGCTAGCCAAGCATCCAGTCAGCTCAGCAAGACTGCCCGTTCGCCCGCCTGTCTGCCTGCCCGTCGGTCTCAATGGGTTCGGGCCGCTGAATGAACGTAGTACTACGAAGGCAGAGGGGCCGGAAGCCGTTTGTTGTTTCATTCATTCCTCGCTTCCATTCGTTCCTCCGGCCCGATGCCTCTTCTTCTGTGCAGAAGTGCATTTCTTCAGAACTGAGCGCGTGTACAGCAGACACTTGTCACGACGAGGAGTCGTATCACGGTCAGATGGAAGGCAGGACTGACGATCTTCGAGAACAGGATCGTGCGCGAGCGCTTTGTTGCGCCACTCGCATCGACGGGTCCCTGATCATTGTCTTGCCTCGCTCTCGACTGATCAGAATACAAAGAAACGCGGACTTAATTCTCCTCAGTTGGACGTAACGTCGACCGATTCCGTTGCTCGGTCGATCGCCAGTCGATGTATCTGCTAGGTGGCTCAGCTGGCCCCTTACGTGAACGAGCCGAGCATCGTGGCAAGTCGGGACGCGCCGTCAATGGCCGTACGTACGCCGCTAGTAACAGTGTAACTCCCGCCCGTTCACTTGCCTGCTTATCTGCCTGCCTGCCGGGCTGACTGACTGACTGGCTGAATGGCCTCGCCCATTCGCCTACCCTACCCTACTGTTCTACCCTACCTTGTCGACCCTACCCCGCCTGAGTTGTGGATCTGCAAAGCGAGCGAGCGAGTTAGCTGACTGACTGGTTGCTTCGAACGCACCCCGGGGCTTGGTTGGAACGCTGGCGGGCTGGCGTTGTTGGCTCTGATGGCTTTTATGCTGGATATCACCAACGAGGAGCAAGTACCAACAGCAAATAACATCGGCCGCAGCGGGGCCTCCAGACGAGCGTGACGAATCTTGGAAGGAAGCTCCATAAATAAACTCAAAAATGTCGCCTCGCTTCCTCGCAAAACACGGCACTGTGATAATTACAGACCACTGTGATTTCTAGCATTTTTTTCGTAATCTCCATTTCTGGTCTTTTCTCCTCTGTTCGCTTGTTTTCTTGACGGAATCAATCGATGGCTACAGCGGGAGCGCGTCTCTGCGTTCCTCGAAGTCGATTTGTGAGATGCACGCGGCAACCCTGGCAGCCTCCGGAGTCAAAGCAAAAGTCAAAACAGTTGTCCATCACAATCTCGACCTCATAGGAATAGGCGTTTCAACATTTGTCGTGTTCTCCTTTTTTCACTATGACTGCTTTGTGGATGGCTGACAACAGAAGCAGCGACAACAAACTCCCGGACATGCGACGAGGTGCGACACGACGACGAAATCCGCGACAGCACACACACTATCGGATGCAAGTGTTCGGCGCTGGTGCTCTCTATTTAATTCAAATCTCAGAAGCTGGAGCAATTTGACTTCTTTTTTTTTTGCTTTTCGATTGGCCTTTGTTGGTTCGAATTCTGTTGATGCATGCGCACGGGAACGCCTTCATCACTCGCTCTCAAACTCTCTCGCTCTTTTGATCTCATTTCTCACTGCTTCTCACTCGCAATCTCGCACGCAACTTCGTACAAACAGAGGGCTTCAACACCTATCTGTACAAACGAGCATACAATATATCTTCATGCTCTCAGTGACAAACGGTCTCAAAGGCGCCACGGTCCGAGCGATTCTCTCAGGACTCCGATCGCTGGCTTCGCGGAAATCTGAGAGTTCCGAATCGATGCATGGGATCATTCCTTCAACGAGCTCGCCCTCATCGATTACTGCTGGAAACGGGAGTCTTCGTGGAAAAGCGGCCGCATGAACTTGTCCGGAGGTCACGGCTCATCATTCGACTTCCCTCAGCAATGATTCGTCTGAGATTTGATTGCCGTCAGCACAAGACTCACGTGGCTTCGTGAAAGTGGCTCGCCCGACGAGTTCATCGAGCGGTTGTTGTTGTTCTCGGCACCTCCGAGATTGACACTCGACTGATTCAGCTGGATACCTGTCGATGGATGAATTGAATTGGCGAAAACATGGCGTGAACGGCTGGAACTCTTGCGGTGGAGCCGCCTATCAGGGGGAATAAAAGGTGATCTCTGATTCCGTTTATGAAGATTCCCAATTCGCCCTCAGTTAATCGTCCTGAGAACATTGTGAGTGGGAGAAAGTCGTATAGAGTCCATCATAATGAGCACCGTATTTCCCGCCACCTAAGAAGGGTACTCCAAGCAGGAGTTTGGGCTCAGAATCGAGTGTCGGTTCCATTTGATAAGCATATTACTTCTTGGGGAAGCGTCTTTCCTGATGAGCATACTCAGGAGGACAGAACTGTGGACTTCGACCCTGAGAATTTAACAGAAATGAACTGACAAATACGGATTGCTTTCAGCATCTAGCTCCGCGCAGCGAATGAGCACCGGCAATGTTCTGTGGAAATGTGGTCGCATGATACTTCAACTGCATAGTCGGCGAATCCGGGGTCCGTGAGCGAAAATCGGAAGCACGAATTTTCAGATGTTGGGCCAGAAATTGGGGCCTCGTCTCAGACGCCGGAAAATAGGGTGTTTCCGCAGGGACGCATCCCAGATAATGAGAAGGACTTTGTTTCCGACTGTGATTCTTGACGCGTAACACTGATGGAAAAAAATCGGAAGGCCCTTTGGGTATGTTTTCCCCCGCCTCCTTCATGAAAAGAAATAAAGAGCGAAGAAAGGCCCTTCGCAGCTCACGGTATGAGATCCACGCGTGAAGGATTTCCATATGTCAAGCGAAACTGACACTCTGTCAGGAAGCGTGAATTTCTAGCGCAGTTTTCGGGCATTTCGAAGTCGGATTCCCAGGCCGACACAGTCATTGATGCGGATCGCGCCACGCAGAAAGTGAACTCTGGTGACAGAAACGCGAGAAAGAGGAAGCAATGAAAAATTCATGAGTCCATCAGCAGCAGCAGCAGCATATTCGTGGTATAATAAGATGCAGTCGTCGAGCTCCCGTTCGGGCAGTCTTGAGCTGCGAGGGGCAGAATTCGAGTGGGAAAGCGGAGTTTGAATGAATTCGAGCGTTATTTCAGCGACCAGCGATTTCCTCACCGCCGTATATTCGGAGTTCGTGAGAGAGATCTGTTCGAAGTTTCAGAGCTTGAACTCAGCGTCGTGGAATCTATTCTCTATTTCCACGGAGACCACTGTCGGGAACAGCTCAAGGTTCCGGGAAAGCCCGCCAGGTGGCCGAATTTCTACTACAACCGAATCCATGAATGAGTTTCATGAAGGCGTGCTTGCACCCCGACCTCAGTCGGAGAGCGGCTTACTGCTCTAGCCGATGATTGCTCTGATGATGAGAACGTCGGTCGAGCACCGAGTGATGTGGGCTGTTACCAAATCCCAGAGTGAGGTTTCTCATGAGGTCATTCGACGTTTCAGAAGAAGCCGCCAGAAAGAGCGAAGGGCGACGAGCCTGGGGCGAAACCGCTTCTTTTGAGGTGGCGAACTCCTGCGGGATTCCGTTGGAGCGTCGTTCTTATTGAAGCTTCCGCCTACCGGAGTCGTCGCTCGGTCCTCCTACCCGCCCACCCACAGCATGCGTGTGTGTTTTTCATCATGACTGACTCTCCAGCGGAGCCCTTGATCTAGCTCCGGTTAGTCCCGCAAAGACAGCAGCTCGTAAGCAGTCGGAGGTACGAATTCCGAGTACGACGGTCGGCGCAAAACCTCCCCCTCAAAGTTTCTCTCGATCGGAACTCTTAAGATGATTGAAAGCCTCTCAGTCGTAATTATTGCCCTGGTTTCCATTTCTTTCGTCCGGGTACAGTTCGGAGGGAATCCCAGCGGAGGAGACAGACGTCTCAACCACACTCTCCGCAGCTCTGGTCAATGAAAGACCGATTCGGATTCTGATCGTTTCGGAGGGGTAAGGCGATCAATTCCAAGGGAATATTTTTGCGGAGCGACAGCGAGCTTCTCGAAACTTCAGCGCCCCCCGAGGCTACCGTTGCGCCTCGAACTGTTCGGAAGAAGAGCCGCGTATGCCGGTTTTCGATCTCGGTTTCGACGTCTTCGCTGATTCTGGAACCGCGTTCCTCTTCAAAGAAGAAGAAGAAAGCAGAACTGAAATAGCGACGTCAGAATAAACCCGTTGCGGCGCTAGAATCGAATCAACCCAGGGTTGTAGATGGATGTGTGGATAGAAGACGAAAATCGAAAGAAAGAAGAAGAAACTGACTGAGTGACAGCCAGCCTGCCGCCTGCCTGCCTGACTGGCTCCCTCTCATATTCTTCTCTCCTTTCGACGTTACGGTCTTTGTTATGCTGGCCGGCGTGTTTTCTCAATGGCATTCTTTCGAGGACTCCGACTCGCCGCGTACGCTGAAGCTGCAGTGAATCAATGAACGGTGGTGGTGGAGCGATGAAGGGACGTCAACGTCAAGAACAATGCCTCCTACGTCTGCGAGCTCTTCTTATGAAACATCCTCGAAAGCGAATCGTGACCAAACACGAAAGAGCGATTCTACTTTCAACGCCGTGCGGCGACGACGACGACCCGGAGATCCACGAACATCTTTTCTTCGATCGGTATAACCACCAGCGGTTTTCGAATAGCAGTTTCTCTCAGATTGCTTTCGTGTGTGTGAGTTTACGGGAAACTTCTAGTCAGCTCCATGGAAGTTCAAATTGGCCAAATCACAGCCGTCATTCTATTCTGACGCCAGATTCCGACTGTCGATCGCACCCTGTAAATGAAGTTGCCCTCGGCCGCAAAAATTCTGTGTTCGTCTCGAAAAATTTCACAGCGAAGGAGACTTTTTGCCTCTGTTTTCGTCGGGCCGTACTACCAGTCGACCGATCGACAACAGCAGGCCAATCGCTGCTCGGACGGCTCATTGGAAGCCGAGTCGGACGCTTTGCCGCTAGCGGAGGATCGTCGTCCGTTCACTCTGCGTAGTGGATCCGTTGTTGTTCATTGATTCGTTCATTGATTCCATCATGAACAAGACCATCCACGCGGATCTCACGACTACGGGATCATTCAGACATCCGCTCACTTCGTGACGTTCATAACAGCGGTCATACAGAGTGACTCCGGCCAGAACCAAAATCTTCTTAGTCTTCACTGGAATCAATCGCTCGCTGAAGAAGAGGGAAGGGGGGAAGAAAAACAGACAAACAAGCCGTCGTCAGCTCACTCAGCCCATACCGCTGCCCGCCGGTTGGACGGCCACGTATCGAACGTGAGGAGTATGATTCATGCGTGGCCATATCCATTCGGGAGCGGCTTCATCTCCCCGAACGGGGAGCGCCGAGGAACGGCCTCGTTTCACCTCGTTTTCTGCCACCCAGACGTGGAAACTGTTTCCAATTCATGCGTTGAGCGGATGGATTCGGACTCCCGGGTCTCTATTCGCAGAATTCCACGCATGTTATCATCGATGTTCGATTCTCTCGGCCTTCCGTACCATCACCAACACGGAAGACCTTGGACTCTGTCGAATATCATGCTGGAAGTTCTCTGGAAGGAATCAATGATAATCGCGAGAGCCGCGAATTCTGATCGGCCGCTCTGCTGTTCCGACAGCTCTGTCAACTGTATGTAGCGGTCACGAAAAGTGCCTAAGGTCATCAGATAAGGAACCTCACATCACTGTAAATGGAAAGAACTTTTCTCTCTCAACTTGAGATGTATGGGAAAGGGAGGATTTCTCTCTTTGAGAGATATCGGTGTGGATTAAATCGATGACATTGGGGAATCCAAGTGAGAACCGAGTGAATCCCGTGGCACTCACAAAATGTGGATTCATCCGAAATCTAGCGCTGAAATTTGCTGGAGAAAAAGGGCAGGAAGAATCGTACCCGGATTTATTCTCCTCGACATCGAAACCAATGAGGTTTGTATGTGGCTGGTGAACTTTTAATCAATATTTCTTGGTCGTCGTTGGCAGCGGAACATGGAGCGGAGACTTCGCATGGGGAAAGGTGGAAGACTGAAATGAGAGAATACGATTCGCCAATTCGGGCTTTTAGTTCCACAACATGTTTTAGCCGACTGACCATGTCCTCCGGCAGAAGGTGCCCATCAAACTTTCTCCTCCGAGCATCGAATAGAACGGAATCCCAGCTAGGGACGAGGGATGCACTTCCCACTCGGATCCTGGATAACGAGATTTCGATAAGTCGTGGACTTTGAAAGCTCCCTAACCAATTCTCGCTTCCCGGTCCACGTTTCCGTCGTACTATTTGGGATGCCACAATCGATCTCTCCAACACGTCGCTCTCCGGAAGCGGTTCGCGTTTGGAGTGATATTGAATGAGCCAGTGATTCGAACGGAGCCTGGAAACGAAGTTCATCAGCCAGACCGATGTTCAAGAGAATTTTTTCTTCGCAGGCTCGTGTAGGCAGTCGATCCGTTCGGAGAGCATTGTCGACATTCTCGAAATTAGTGATTTCTCATCTTACCTTATGATCTCAGCCTCGCTTCGGATCGCTCATCATCGATTCCGGAGAACCCTGATCGGCTCTTCCTGTTTTGGGGAATCTTCTCACGCGCAATACGTTGCGACAGATTCGATATCAGGCAGGTCGTTTTGGAGGAGATGCTTCAGGCCAAAGACGGGTCCAAGAACCTCGAGATTCCAAGTGAGTCGGGATTCCCTGTTCCAAACCAGAGCAGCTCTAGAATCTGCGGTCTGCATCAGGATCGAGGGGTCTAAAGATAAAAGATGATCGACATCCAAGAGCAGGCTCTCTCCGGAAATCTTCTCGACGACCCACTCCTCCGTTTTATTTGCGGCCCATCCCATTGAACGATAAATGTCGTTGATGGAGCACTTAGCTTCAACGAGAGGAATCGAATCCTTGATTTCAGATGATGAACTGCTATCACCGCGCTGCGGAAACCGCCGAGAAATATGCGATGAGCGGATGGCGATCGCAATCTCTCGATAGGTGAAGAGCGAAGCGCTCCACGGGTCTGAATCGCTTCAAGGGGGTGTGTTTCAATTTGATGTATAAATGTTTCTTTCTAAACCTTGTCTTATCGATTGGGTAGCTGTTTCCACTTTTTGTACCACTTCATCGCGACAAGGTGCGCCACAGAGTGGCGACGTGCACCTACGAAGCATATCTTACCGGCGTTTGCTTCGGAAAACTCAGTTCCGTCCCTGGTCTTTTCACAACCTGGCTTGCTTTGGGTTGGGCTCAGCAGTTCAACACCTGTTGCTCTGCGATTCGGTCGGGGATCGTACGATTTTCCACCACACGATCGCCCAGCTGTAGTAGTCCATCAGAAGAGAAATTCGAGGAAACCGAGTTGAGAGAAAAAGTGCAAAACCGTGTTCCCGGTAATGCTCGACGAGGCAAAATAAGGAGATTCTGCATTCGACGATCTTCGACGAGAATCAGTTTCAGATACTGAGAAATTTCTCAATGAATCGCGAGGAATGCATACACGGCAGAAAAAACTTGGATAATTGACAGGAGCTACTGATAAGAAAGGTAGGAGCTACCGGTAGCTCTCAACACCCCAGCTGCCCAGCCCTTTTCTACAGGGCCTGGCCCAAATGAATGGGAACGCATGTCACCCTACCCTTTTCTAACCACGAAGAATCGAAACCGAGGTCTGATTCATGCCCTACCGTCTCCACGAGCCTAGCAAAGTCAGACTCCAACCGCCTTGCCCAAGCGACTGTTGTTCTAACTGAGCAAATCAAGAGTAACTTCTTTGATAGAGAGGAGGACAATGTCGGGGCGAATTCAGTCTGCAGCTACATGCCGTGGCGGGAACTAGTGACGACTCAACAGTCATTAGCTTTATTTCGGGAAACTACGCTGTAGAGCTTCCGTGGCTCAGTGAATCAACTCCTGGATTTGGGCATCCTTTCCATCGATCTAGAACGTTGTTCGTGAGCTTTATACGATCAAAGTCGGGAACATCATAGACTCGGCCCCGCCAACGCCGTCGTTTTCTTGAATTCAACCGCGAATTGTTTACGACTCGGTTGAAACGAGCCTCGACCTGGGAAGGGACATGGAGCCGAATGAAGCTATCCGTGCTTAGAAGGACAAATTAAAATATTACTCAATGACTCGTACAAACAGAGTCAACCGCCGGCTTTACAACAGGCAATATGTCGCCGAGCAGGGTTTTCTTCGGTGGAGCTTGTGTTCATTCGATTTGTGACTTCCTCGCTTGCTGCATGGATGGCTCGCAGGCAAGTCTAAGAGAGAACCAAGATTTCGTAGTCGCTGAACTTCGGTCGCTCACTCGCTCGCTCGACTCCGACGAGTGAGGCGGGCGCGCTTCGGAAAGGAAAGTGCTTTTGCAATGCTAATCGCTCTCCGGATTCGGCAGTCTTGACTGGTCCTAGGTTTCTGCTTTGCCTGTCTGCCTGCCTGCCCGGCACCTCTATGAGACTACTTGCGGAAGCATACGAAGAGACCTTCTCTCATGCTACTACCGCTGTCGCCGCGCCGCCGCTACTGCTCAAACACTCACAGATGGCGTCCGTGCAAATCGCTGGGAAGCTCGCAATCGCTAAAAGGGTGGGAAGCGAACTAAAGTGCAGTTCGACTCTCCATCAAGAAGTCTATCCGCTGCCATATCGGTAGCTCCTTGCAACTGTCCCGTTACTTTCGCCGACGTCAATCAGATCGAAGCTGGCTGGCAACTTTTCTTTTCTCATCTCGAGCAAACAGCGAAGCCGTGGGGGCAGAGGGGGCGAGTGGAGGGGGGGGGGGGGGGGGGGCAGTCGCGCCCTTGACTCACGCAGAGGGTTCTGAGAAGATACTGATATGGTTCCGGCAGCGATTCCGGAATGAACTACTCCTGGTATGGATGTGGTTTGATATTCGAGGTTGTTACAGCTCGCTTCGGACGTGATGCTCGAGTCGTTTCGAACTCCCGTCCTGCGAGCAGGTAACTCAGGTCAGGCTCAGCGACGCCAATTGTCGGAAGACTGTTGTACCTGGACAGTTCTCGAGCAAGATTTTCAGGATCATCTAACGCGGGACTAAGTCTACAAAAAGTTGCTCACTCAGACCTCCGGAGGGTGCTCCGGCACGACGCGGACGGCCCCATTCGTAATATGCATCGAAGTATGAACGACAGGCTGGGTCCCCCGGGAACTCATCCGAAGTTCGAACAGTGCTCCGTGCTCCTATTTCGTGGAAGATTGTGCGATTCCGGGCAAAAAGTATCTCCGACAGTTTAATCTCGGCCTCGTGATTTTCCATCCATGGTAGAGCGCTAGCTCTTGAGGTATCGATCGAATCGCATTCATCCTTATTTGAACAGGCTGAATCATCATTCTCGGAATAGAGCTCTTCACGGAGGATGAGTTCGTAGAATGGAATCGGATAACATTTCGATCTGGAAGTTTTTCGAAGGTGCCCCCATGGCGGAGGACGTACATCCGTATCGCAATCAGAGAATGGAAATAGGAGATGAAAACATAACGATATCAAAGCCCTGCATATTCGACAGAAACACAGGGTCCTCCTCGAGGCAACTTCGCGACATTGCGGACCCCACATGCGGTCATCGGGGCCCCTCAGAGGGCCCATCGCTGAGTCTTCTCAGAACCGCTCGGAAGCCACCCCGATAAGATTTCTGAGATGTTCCGGAGACCATCTACGAACACGCTCAGAACAAATTCCGAATTTCGTCGAGGCCACTCCTGGAAAAATGATTGAAATTTACGATTCCTCCGATCTGCGAAAGGATTTCAGCGGTACCACGCCTTTGACATCGATAAACACTTGAGGATATCGAAGCTCACCGGAAAACTCGTTCAAACGTGGAAGGTTCCTGATTCATGGGTAGGAATTCAACAGTTTTCAAGAACTTCCATTCTCTCAAGTTCGTGTTACGAGGGACCACCTCTTTGAA
This sequence comes from Phytoseiulus persimilis, assembly GCA_037576195.1. Lineage (NCBI taxonomy): Eukaryota > Metazoa > Arthropoda > Arachnida > Mesostigmata > Phytoseiidae > Phytoseiulus > Phytoseiulus persimilis. The sequence continues at coordinate 52,400,162 of CM075101.1, read as the reverse complement.
GTTTATGGGTGAGTCCTTATAAATCAGAGTGATCACGCTTTCGATCCCGAAGTTGGAACATTCAGCTGCATCGGGATGGAAGCGCATCCTTTCGAAAGCAGTCGGGTGGGCATGAGTATCGGAAACGAAGCTCATGGTTGGACCCTTGGCGCCCTGTACGAGACAAACTGACGCCGATGGCAAGAAGTCAGCTGCCTTTCCCTGAAGGCAGTGCTTTGCGCGATCCCCGGGATCGGGTTCGGCAATCGACTGGTTGCAAAACGGCGCTCCCTGCGTTGGGAACCGGGATGTCGGTCGACCCTGCCGCGGAATGAAACCTGGTTTTGATCAAATGTATTGCTATGCTTCACGTCGAGATCAGTTCGCGTGCCGCAACTTCTCGGTGGCAACCCGGCGATAACAGCTCAGCGGGAATGGAAGTGGGATAAGGGATTCCTCGAAGACTGTTTCAGAGCGGCAAACATCTCTTGAATGACGTCACAGCCTTGGTACGAACGTCTGTTTGTCTTCACAGGACCATTTTCACCGCTCAGTGAATCTTGCACCTGGTGGGGTGACAGCGAGAGTTTGCAATCAGCAGAATCCGCCTGGAACGTGGATAGGCTCGAGGAGTTAACCGGCGAAGCGACATGTTCCATGTTCACAGAGCTAAACTCGGATTTGACTTCTTCGTCTTTGGGATTGTTTAAGTCGAGGATAACTGGACCGATTATGTTCCGCCATCGGCGGATCTCGGCTCACGGTTTCTTGGGAATCGAAAGTTCTCTCCCCCCCCCCCCTCTCTCCATCGTGAACCCCTGAGGCTTCCTCTGGAATCCGGAACTAGAGTCTGGAAGTCACGAGAGTCTCGATAGGCTCCTCCGTTTCCGCGGGAAATCGCGCCCGTATCGCTTCAATGATCACGATCTGAGTTTCCACTGAGCCTCGACAAGGATCAATCAAGACTGGAAGATCATTCAACTCCTTTCTGGTCGCTTGTTCTCGAAAATTCCAACCGTGACCGTAGCATATCAGTCGGACTTGCAGATCGCGGTTTCGACAGCAAATATCATCTCATGTTCGATGAGTCACATATGCATTTCGAATTTCCTTCGAGCCTCGGACAGGGTTCAGTTCTCGATAACTCCTGACCTCTATCGCCCGAATGATATCAGATATGAGATGGTACCGCCCTCGAGGATGCTGGTGATTCTGATTCTTAGCGCACTGTCGAGCAAGCACAATCGAAAGGCGGCATTCAGAGTCTATTGGGCATGGGCCGCCAATGTGTGCAGCCATATTCCGAGTTTGACTTGAAGAAGCATCATCTTCACCGAGTCCCGGCCATCCTAAATCTCCGAAAATTTCAGCTCTCTGGTAGGTGATTGCTCTCTTGCAGAATTCGAGATATTCTAGACGTGGACGTATCGCTGAATTCGGGTACGACCTCGAGAGCGCTCTCAAGACCCGAGTGATTGAGCCATCTGAGAGAAAAGCTGTCACTAATCCAAGTGAGTCATGCGTTCGTCACAGAAAACCAGGAGCCAACACGGCTTCGTTAGTTCCATCTCCTCGTTGCCGTCGAGTCTCTAATCAGGCGCGTTCATGGTACTGGAACAAAGCTCGAAGACTCTGTGCTATCTCGGAGCCCCATGCCGGGAGAACAAGGTTTCCGACCAGAGCGATCTACATGATTAGTATCATTCTGCTCTGGCTAACGGAGCTTGGCGCCGATGTTTTCCGAGCAGACGAAACACGTGATGAAAACAACAACGGCTAGCAGCGACTTCTCCAATCGCCCTGACCGGCGGCGCGTCTGTGTGGCGGGAGTTGGTTGTTGTGCTGCATCTAGTTTCAGGAGATGCGGTGCTTAACCCGGAGTGAGAAATTTCCCTACTTTGCTGTAACGTATAGACGCTTCTACTTAGCAACATAGGCGTCACGTTTGAGGTAAGGAGTTGCCGTCTCTAACGCGTGTGAAGTTGGCATTCAGTCGCGTCGCATTCGCACACGCCATTGTTTTGAACGACGCTTTTACGAGTGAGCCGTTAGCCCTTTAACACCTGAGACCTTCTCGGCTCGAGCTGTAAATACGACCGTAGTTTCGAGGAGTTCCTCCATTGCCTTGTCGACTCCGGCTTCGAACTCGTTCTGCCGATGACGCCATGACGAGGAGTATCCTCAAACATCACGACGACCAGCTGGCTCTAGCCCTAAACAAGTTTGAACCAATTTTGGCGAAGGCGACAAATGATGTGCCTTGTTGCCGGATCTGCAGCTGTGAGTGGCCGATAGCAGCTTCATGTCGGGTCTCGGTGTTCGCTACGAGCACCATTATCGATGAACGAAATACAAACTGAGAAGGTTTCGAGGGTCTCCAAGCTAAAAGGTGGCGTGTCTAGTGAGGTTCCGTGTCTGAGATGTGACCCAGTGATCATTTTGCAATTTTTAGTCTATGTTTCACGTTCGACGATCGCGTAGATGCTTGAGGGTTTCCCTTCGCATCACTCGGTCTTATTCGGAACCTTCGTAGCATCAGTCGTTCTCGGCAAGCGCTCTGTAGCCATAGTTGAATCGGGGTTTCCCCATGTTCGATGTTTCGATGTGTTTGTCTGGGCGGAACTCGATGAGTAGATTGACATGCTGGGCAGAATGCCGGGAGCTCCAACACCGAGGTGGCCGGGACATCGAGCACATCCCCAAGCCATCCCTGTACTTTGTAGTGCGTGTTTGATGAACATATTTGATCCCTGCCCAGGCCTGATCGGATCGAATCATTCGAATGTTCGTTTGTTTACGTTTCGATGCCTGTGCGTACGGAACGGCAGGCACTGTCTGATTGAGATCTTCAAAACCTCTCGTTTCTCTTCACAGATGTGGCGTTTACAGCTATTGAACAGCTGAGACTAACTGAGGACTCAACCCGGTTCGGTTGAGAAGCTACTTTAATTCGAACATGAATCGGGCAGTGGCGCTTCACGTTTCGGGCGTCGTGGTCACAGACGTTCGAGGTACAAAATGGAAAGTGGGTAACCACATAGGCACCGGGGGTTTCGGCTCCATTTTTATGGCTTGCGAAGCGTCTCGCTCCGAGCGAGGAACCGTTCCCGATGATACGAGAATGGCCATCAAAGTCGAACCCCATGACAACGGGAGCTTATTCACTGAAATGCATTTCTACCACCGATGTGCCAAAATCGACAAAAGTAAGTTCCAAATGAGTAGCCAGGGTTGCTATCCGCTCCTAGGATCCAACCAGCGACCGATTCGAAGTTCGGAGACGACCGATTGTAACAAGGAGCGATTTTCAGTGGAGGAATGGCAACGTCAGAGGGGCCTGGATTATGTTGGCATGCCTCGACTGCATGGATCCGGCTCGTTCATTCACCGAAGACAGAAGTACCGTTTCATCGTAATCGACCGTTTTGGAACGGATCTACAGGTGAGCTCATACTCCTGAGGAATCATGCGTCATCTCGTTTTCTTACCTGAGAAGTGTGACACGGCTAGATTTCTCGCGGCTTTACTGACGGCTGAGTTTCCAGACGATCCTTAGCCTGAATGACGGGAAAATGCCGTTGAAAACGGCTCTAACTGTGGCAATACGCGTGACGGATATCCTGGAGTATATCCATTTCCATGGTTATGTACATAAAGATGTCAAGGCGCAAAACCTTCTTCTTGGCTTCGATGATCCGAACAAAATCTACCTCGTTGATTTCGGACTCGCATGCCGGTAAGTGATTCTCCTCTGACAATATCAACAGATATGCTCGTTGAATCGCAGTCGTCCGGGCTTTCCAGTTGGGGATTCCTGAACGTAGTCTCAGCTTCGGTTTCGACTCGCGGGAGAATTCCGTCGGCTTTCAAGAACGCTAGAAGCAATTACCGGAGCCAGGTGATTTGCTTCCCCCTCATTGCTGATCTCCATGTTTCAGATATTTTGTATACGAATCAGGATACGAAGTACACAAGGAGTTCCGGGAAGACATGCGACGGGCTCACGACGGCACGATCGAATTCACGTCGAGAGATGGACACATGGGAGCACTTTCCAGGCGAAGCGATCTCGAGGTATTGAGGGCGCAATCGTCAGCTTTTGACCCAGATCCCATATCCAGCTGAATCTCCTGGTGCTCCAGACAAGCGATAGTCAGTACTCTCGCACAACGGAAACCAACCATTTTCCAGGTGCTGCTTTATAATCTTCTGTTCTGGATATCTGGAAAGCTTCCGTGGTCGTCGAATAGAGAAGACGCCGATCGAATAGCTCATCAGAAGGACATCTACATGCGCGACCCCCAAACCCTCATGATGGCCTGTTTCGGACGAAAAGGTTCACCACCTTACATCCTCGAGTTCGCAACCTATGTGGCTCGATTGGAATTTCATGACAAGCCGAATTACGAGCTTTGCCGCGAAATGTTCAAACAGGTGAGCCTTTCGCGTCAAGACCCACGATTCTGAACCGCATGGTGCTTGGGCCGCTTGTGCCCTTCCTCCTCTCAATAGACATACCTACTCGTTCGTTTCAGGCCATCCTCAAAAGTGAATTCCGGCATGATATGCAGCTACAGTTTGAGGGCGGCGTACACCGCGTTCAAGTTAAACGGAAATGCCGACGGAGCTACCATATAGAGAAAGAAAAACGTCTCAAAGTGGAACGCGAACTGAACAGGGTAATCTACATTCCGGCTCGCAAGAAGTCCTCGAGGCGTTCTGTCGATATATGTCGAATCCATCGGAACTCAACTCATTCAAATTGCAGATTTCCCTATCCGGATCTTCGAACGGTTCGGTTCATACGAGGCTGCGCCGCAGGGCCAACCTTAACGAGACCAACGGTCACAATACCAATACAGACGACGACGATGACTCGTCAACAAGCGACCGACCGTCTTCGGTGCGCAGAAGTTGTTTCGACTCGCGACAAAGCTCCGGACGTCGGACGGGTACGCATAGTGACGTCGAGGTGAAGGAAGGAGGTGGGGGGATAGTTATAACAGTCGACCGAGAGACTAAGGAAAGTCGCGTGATATCAGTCGAAGAACTAGTTGCGGCAAAGCGGGCCCGCAGCGCTGAAAGAGAGAGTCAGAGGCGGATAGCTGAGATGGAGCTCGAACGAGAAGCCCGGAAATTTTCCTCAGAAACGAAGACGAAAAACATACAAAGTTCGAGTATGAGCAAAAAGAGTAAATCTAGCGTTCAATCAGCTAAAAGTAAACATTTGATTGAAAAGCGCAAACTCAAGCGCGTTGTTGGACAATTATCGTTGAGGAGTCGCCGAGTTCCTCTGGTCGAAGTCAGTAATTCGAAGTGAAGAGCCCATCTTCCTCACGTACCTCGCCCTCAGTTATTTGATACGCCTCGTCAGTTTCACCCCGGAACTCGGGCGTGTCACAGAGCCCAAAGAAGGAGTTTCAAGATTTTAAGGTCCTGACCCCGGGCGAATGTTGTTATGTTCTTTTTTATCGTACGATCTGAACGCATTTACTTTTTGTTAAGCCAGTTACCCTTGATTTCGAGCGATGGACGATTCACAGAGCTGAGCGGACCGACTCGGGCAAAGATCATGAAGTGTCAAGTGTCAGTGAGATTCGAGTGCAGAGCAGCCGTACAGAACGAGGAAAGAGAGAGAAACTCTCTGAAATCTCCAAGGAGTCCATCTCATTTCGCTCGCCCGATCAGAGATGTGCCCCTACCGAATGATCAAATGTAAAGCTCACCTAGGCCTCAACATGAGTGTAGTCCTTATTATTGTTCCGGAGCATTTTCTCTCCCCACGTCGGTCAGCTCCCCGGAGTAGTCTATGCCTCTGGCTACGTTCGAGCGCGACCGAAACAAGGACGGAGCTGACGTGATCACGGGCGCAGTGTTTTTAGTCAGCTTCTGATCGAGTTATTCTAGTTCGGCTCGGTTGGAATTTGCATGCATCTTGATTTCCCGTTGAAAATCGTTGCGATTCTCATGAAAAGCGATCAAAAACTCGAAAAACCTCCCGCTGAATCATTGTGCACTGTGTCGCTCTGACTCTTTGGTCTTGCCGGAGGCGCATCGTCTCGCGGCATCGTGAAGTATAGAACGCTGCCTGTATCGAGAAAACTGTATTTTATCATCCTGCATGCAACCGGCGTAGATTCAATAAATCCCATCTTGAATCCTCGATAAGCAATCTCAGTTGTTTTCATTTCAGTTCTCTTAGTAATCTCGCGCGCATGGCTTGACTATTGTATGCTGAGGCCGGTAGCCCGGGATCCTTGATTAGATGCTATCACGGTACTCTCTTAGGTACTCATGAGATTTTTTTTTTTTGGACAGGTTCCACGCGCAGTGTCAGCTCGGTGGCCAGTCCCATCGCTGGATCTCACAACTCAAACCCTTTCCCGATAACGAACAACTATTTCGAGGCCAAACCCTCAGGTACGATGTTCTTCCACGTCAATGGTTTCGCTTCCATGACCATTCAGTACAGAAAATACTCAGAATGAATATTGCCGGAGGGGGGCAGAAATTTCAAAAATCAGCATTCGTTGCGACCCTTCCAGGACTAGAAAACCCCACGCCCGCGATGCAGTCGCTGATGGACCGGCTGCAGATAAAGCTCCACTCGTTCAGCAACGGAACTCATCCAACGATGGCTCTCTCTTTTAAAGACAGAATCTTGGACTCGGGTCAGTTTTTCCGCCGCCTGGCCAGAGCCTGCCTCTTTCGAGATGCTTCTTGAATGCAACGGGTAGGAATGCGAGTCTTCTCACCGAAACGGGAAGCTAGTTCTCAACTGGGCGATTCTATCTCATTTTCGCAGGCGACCTGTACAAAGCGGACAGCGTAACCCGGAGGAGCAGGAGCTACAGCCCTGAAATCGCGTAGGAACAGTGGCTCGTGCTTGAACCGCGAATTACGGAATCTTTCCGAAACTCACGAGCAATGAGATCTAATCATACATAGAAACTTTGTTTAAATTTATTGAGTCCCGAGTAATTTCCTATAGCACGAAACTTGTTTCACGCCTCGTCGATGAGAGGCTCGTGGTTATTCGTTTTGGAATAATTTGTGGGAACAATCTATTGAAACAATATATTGAATCATCAACTCGAGCAACTTCGCGGGACCGGTGTTAGGCCACTTGGGGGTTGGTCTTAAAATTCCAACCGAAACATGTAAATATAAAGAGTTTTATCGTAAGCTGGGATCACCGTGTCAACAATGTTTGTACAAAGTGTGTATATGGTGGAATAAACCGAATTCGCGCAGAGCTTCCTGGAAGCTGTAAAACGAAACGTGTGCTCTCCTCGGGATTCTCGACCGCATCTGCGAGAAGTCGCTTGTCCGGAGCAGCCATCCGCTTCTCACCGGATTTCTTGAGTTCAATGCCCCGACTCACGTCATCTCTGATGAGACAGAGCGATAGATCTGAGGACATTCACTCATTGCATGCAGCGGACCGATCTGACGCGCCACGCCGTGGCCGCCGTTCTGCGCCAACCAACGGGGACTACGTGGGCCATCCCGCTGACCCGCGACCTGACCTCGTCGATCACAACATTGGAGACGAAGTCTTCTGACTCCGACTTCCTGTTGTTAGATGGGAAGGGAACGCTGGCCGATTCCCACTCGAATACTACACGAGTCCCGTTTCGATCGGTGGTAGAAAATATTCTGATTGAGGCGAGTGATTCCTCCTGGCCTGGAATAATAAACTCCTTCACACCAAAACGCGCTCCAACTGCCAGCGAAGTGTTCACGGAGATATCTATTTGTGACAATCTGCGTTTCCTCCGTGCCGGAAGCACACCTCGCTGATTATCCCGTGGAATCTGTTTATATCCTGGAAGCTGCACCAGAACCTGGTCTGTAGCATTGTCTTCGGACGGAAAAATAAGATAACAGAGAATCGTCCGCAACTTTCGAGGAGGATGGTCAGAATCGTATCGAAAACATTGCGTCAGGCTGGAACGTCTGCAGTCTTGAGCACTTGCGCTCGTTCGATTCTGGTGATGATGGAGCTCAGAGCACGAGCGGGTTTCAAATCCATGACCCGCATGAGAGACACCTGCCTTCCTGTCGAGAGTGCAACGAAGCAAAGATCGTCAATGAGCTGAATTGAGACGTCATCCTGATGAGTAACTTGGAATCGACAACGAGAACGATGACGAGCAGCATGCAAAGCAACAGATCAATAGAAGTTCCCATTCATCACGCGTAGACGCTCCACCTAGGAAGTTTGGTCACCCGAGTGCGGTTGCTCTCGGCGGCACAAAAACGCTGGACCTCCGAGTTCTTGGGACCGCGGCTCATTCCCTTCCCGGCGAGAGAAGCTGTTGCTCAGTGTTTGACGTCCGAAGGCGCTGATGCGGGTCCTTTTCTTGTTCTGCGAGCCAACTTCAAATAGCCGGAGCCCTCTCCCCAGAAATCTGGGTTTTTCTCCCAAGCCAGCACGGCTGACCCGGTTTCATCTTCCGCTGCTCCGGCACTTCTCCGTCGACTTACTTGTGAGTGCTCCTTCAATCTTCCATTTCAATTGCTTCCCGAGAATTCCTGGGCGTTGTAGTAGCCATCTCCGAAAACGGATAGTCCTGGTCACTGAATTCCATACTCCGGCATTGAACGAACCTGTAGTTGTTCTCCCTCGTGACGACAGCTAGCTCTCATTCGGTGGTTGGTTCGTTCATGCTTGGACAGTTTCGTTTGTGGCTGATGTTTCATCGCTTCGACTCCGCTGCGCCCTGTTTGCACTTGAGCAACGCGGACGCTGTCGAGATCAACCGGTAGAACCCGCAGTTCTGAGTTTCAAAGTGTCCTCCCTCAACATTCCAGTCAGCGATGGCAGTTCTCGACCAAGTGAAAATCTACTCGGCGGTTTTCGGTGGTCTGTCCCTTTCCTGCCTCATTTTACCCTACGTATGGAGCTACATTCAACTCGCAGGAGCGTTCTGTATCCTGTGCATGCTCGCTCGCAGGATCACCACTGAATACAATCGGCAGAAAGGAAAAACACCGGTCAACCCTAGAGACAAGGTCAGTTGCAGTTGCCAACAAGGCCCGCTAGCTTCGATTTTCCGTGACCTCACATGACTCAGGTTAAGGACTTCGGCACCGGTCTTAACCTCACTTCAGCCGCGCAGGATCCAGTGACACTTGACGAAAAAAAAAATAGAAGTTCACAGACCGCTCCCCAGAATCGTCTCGTAATCGTTTGGGGATTTTTCAGGCGGTCTTCATCACGGGCTGTGATTCCGGATTCGGTTTTGAGCTGGTGCGTCGCTTGGATAAAATCGGCTACAAGGTAAGGGAACCGAGAATTGCTTCGTAGTGATCCTTCGGAAGATTATACCGGCAGCGCTGCTCGATTCAAACCTACTCAGCCGAGCGAACATCCAGATTTCTGGAAGTGGACTTGTTTTCGAATTCTGTTCCTTCTAGGTTTTCGCTGGCTGCCTATTCCCTGATGGCGACGGTGCCAAGAACCTGAAGAAGATAACTTCTAATGAGGTTCGACATCAGAACATTCGCCAGAAGTATTTGACCGAGGATATCTGAATCAAGCCGGGAGCTTCACCTGATTTTCTCACCTCGGCTTTTCAGGTCACGATTGTGCCCCTCGATGTGACCAAGGACGAGTCCGTCAACGCTGCCTATGAAACGATCTCGAAATCGCTGAAGAACAAAAGTAAGATCCTGGAATGGGGGAAGAGCGTCATCGTAGTGATATATTTGGATTGTTTGTGTTTCGTGGATCCGAGCCCGCGATGAAAATAACGGGAGAACGACCTTCTTCAGAACTGTGGGCCGTCGTGGGCAACGCAGGCGTGTGCTACGCCGGAGAAATCGAATGGGGATCTCTGGACTGGCTTCAACGAACGTTCGACATAAATGTCATCGGTCTCGTGAGATCCGTCCGACCTTTCCTTCCTCTCCTGAGGCAGAGCAAAGGCCGTGTCTTGTGCACAACTTCACTTTGGGGTGAGAATGATACGAGCAGGGAACTGTGGAGAAAACGGCGACGTGATCCACCTTCCCCGACGAAATCGTCGCGGTCGCCGGAACGATCGAAGTGGGAATATGATGAGGGGAATCGACACGATCTCGATGCTCATCATCTATCGAGAACTGACTTGAATTTCGGAATCATCAGGTCACTACGCCATCCCTCCGGCCGTGCCGTATTGCATGTCGAAGGCTGCTGCTCGTTACTTCGTCGATGGTCTGCGTCGCGAGATGAAGAAGTTCGGAGTCAAGTGCATTTCCATGGAGCCCAACGTTTACAAGTCAGTTGCGGATTCCCATTGATTACGATACCATATGGAGCGACATCGCTCTATCCATACGCACTCGAACGGCGGTCGCTAATACCAAACGCTCACCTTGAATCTCGATTACAGAACAAACCTCACCGACGACAACCTCCTGGTCCAGTTCATGCAGAAGTCGTGGGACTCGACTCCTGATTCGATCAGAAGAGATTACGGAGAGACCTATTTCAAGAAGGCCTGCGAATACCTCACGGCGCACATCAGCGGTGGCCGAACCCAGGTCAGTGTTGTCGCCCGAGTTCCGGATTCCGCCAACCTCATTCTCGATAAACTCATTAAAAATTCTGTCGCTCTCTCTCTCTTCTCGCTGCTTGATCAGGTGTCTGAGGTGGTGGACGACTTTGTCGAAGCTGTCACAGCAACTCATCCCAAGTATGCTTATCATCCCGACGGATGGATCCGAGGATTGGGCTGGCGTTTGGCTTTGTTGGCACCCCCTGCGCTGCAAGATGAAATCATCAACTTCATTGCTCAACCTATCGATGCCGTTGCATTCAAGAAGGGCAAGCCGTCCGGGAAGCAAGGCTGAGCAGTATCGTTTGTATATTTAAAATGTGATACTTCTGAGCTCGGACCCCCACCGAATTCTCGGACGCGTTTACAGGCGAGAAAGTTTTTGGGAATAAATATGTTCGTCACTAACGGCGTGATCGACGCTCTGTTTTCACTGCCGAGAAGGCTTTTCGTCTCCAAAGCTCAGATCCGTCGTTGACAATCCCGGGAAAAGTTCGCACTGCGAGGCATGGGAGCGTATTGATGATGATCGTACGACATACGAGGAAACGGGCTCCAGCAGCTCCCCTGGCATTTATTCGTCATCGGACGTATTTACACGACAAAAACATGTTGACCGCCATGAGCAGTCCGATTCCGCAGAGACATCCGACCAGCTCCCATGTGTCCCAGACGAGATATTCGTAAACATACGGAAGGCAGCCCTGGCTGAAAATAATCAAATGCTCTCAGTCAGAAAGCATCGACATGCTACAGCGCGATGGCTGATTCGCTCAGGCTGTTTGGTGGCTTGTTATGATTTTACGAACCGATGGATTGCGGTGCTGTTCCTGATGACGGGGTTCAGAGCGGCATCGTTCATGTCCTGGACGCATAGCAGGGATTGAATGATCAAATCGGAAAAAGCTCAAAATTCAGAGACCCTATCTCAATGGATGTACAATGAGAGGAAACCGGCAAACTTCGAACATTGGTTCGAGGAAGCTCTACAACCGGATGAGAAACGCCAAGTCTTCTACGTACGGCATTCTTGAGTTCGAAACATGTCTTCGGGAGCTCGTTCCGGCCGTTAAGGCCTCTCCGTTTCCACTGAGCCTGCTCGAAGTCCTGAGGAGATTGCAAACCACAGCAACGGAAACGGACCTGAGATGAAGCCGGAACCGAGGTTAGAAGTCCGTTACGTTAAGCTTTTGCCGACCGTCCATGCTCAATATCTGCATCGAAGGGGAGGGAGCGACCACCTCAGGGAAAATTCAGTCTTGGCTCCCCACCTGAATGAAGTCAATCCCATGGGTGACCTCGGGCAGGATTCCGTAGTCATCGTGCAGTTGCCGCAATGCGTCCTGTTTGAAAAACTGTTCGAGCTCCGGCTGTCCCCGTTTCATTGTGACGGCTGCATAAACCAGAAACCCGATGACCCCGGTAGAAAGCATGAAGTGCACGAAACGCACGCAAATCTTCCTCGAGAACGCCAAACAGCCGTTCACGATTGCCAGCAACGACACCAGTAGAATCAGAGCGGGCAGGTTCTTCAGATTTGTGTTCTTCTGACTGACCAGATAAAGTTGCGTTACAAGCGTGCGGGAGCTGTCGATGACGAAATGGTGAAGCGCAAACGCGACCAAGAAGCCGCCACAAACCACGTAGAAGGCGCCGAGGACGCCTCCGAGCTTACTGTTTCGTCTGTGGTCGTGGTGCATTATTTTCGTCCCGAAAACGGGAGTCGGGAACTCAAGTGACTCAGATAAGTCCAAGGAATCCTGGATGAATTTCCGCGAGGTTCGTGGCGTTGCCGTGGGAGGTTTCCCGAGGTGCGCGTGCGGCACCTCAAACACTCGGGGAGTATACATTGTTGCAAGGGATCAGTTGCGGCAATGCACGGACAGAAGAACATACGCGTCACGGTCTCTCCGGAAGGAATCCGCTGACATCTGTTCCATCGACGACGATCACAAACACGAGATGAGGAAGGAGCTCCGAAGTCGGGCTCTCGATCAAAGAGAAAAACTTGAACTCGGGCTCCGGGGGCCCGTGGACACCGCACTAGGATCTGGCACTCCTACACTTGCGCCTGGAAGCACTCACGAAACATGACACGAATCGAGGCTTAGATGTTCACTCCACGAAGTTCCATCATGATTTCGTAACACCTCTGGGAATCCAGGGAGAGCTGCTCCGGACCCGCGAATACCGAGTGCTGGTCGCGTTGTGCGCGTCCTTCCGTTCCAACCGACTGAGAGGGAAGAGCGGACCAGCGAGTGAACCAACGAACGCGCAACCAAATAGCAACATACAAAGGGCATCCGGGCCTTTGTGGTCGACTGCGCGAATGGCAGCCAACCGTCATTCCATCCATCCAGGTTGCTTGGCCGACTAGCTGGTTCACGGCGTCCCACACCGCAGCATCACCCCTCCCGAGTCGACGATTGTACCAGCCCCTTGGTGTTGTATCTCCACATCGGTTGGCACGACCCAGACCGAATTCTTCCATTTGGAGATTCGCATGAAGCAGAGCTGGACGAGAATCTCGAGCAACCGGACCGACCTCGGAGAGGCTTCGATTTCGCTCGGGTTACCACTATTTCCTCTTCCCAACTCTTCTGTAGATGTCCCCCCCCCCCCCCGATAAATCGGGCCGGACATCATTCGTCAAAACTATAGTTCTCGGAATATTGGGTGGATTCGGGAAGCATGTCGGAGCTTTTCAATTCAGCGCGCATTGCCGTCGACCTTGACACTGATACGCCAAGTCATCGGGCTCGGATCCGCTCGGAGTCGGTGATGAGTCGTCATCTCTTTTCGCATTGTTATGGACCGGTGGGACGTTTGATCGGACGATTGTGGAGCCAAGATTCGGAAACGGGAATCGGGCGATTCCGAATCGAGACTCGCAACGGTCATTGAATCTTCCGCCGAGAGCCTTCCCTCTTCTCGGTTATCGCACACGAGAGCTGTGGAAATTCCCGTATGAGTAAGAATCCGCTGGGATTCGGGTTACCCGCAGGAGGGTTCGCATCTTCAAGCTCGTGTCAACAGCAATCAAGCGTAGGACGAGTTTCTGTCGTGAAGCAAGACCGTTTGAACTTCAGTGAAGGATGCGCCACAGAACGGAGCAGAAGTCAAGTCCACACTCCCAGCATTTCCTTGGAACCGCAGCCTCCCGCATCCCGTCGGCTCGCTCGTTCTCACCATGCAGATCAGCAGCCCTACGCAGGCTCATAGTACACGACATCGCTTGGAGAGAACGGAGTGGAGTGTCCGAAACGAATTTGCGATTTGATCTCGATAATTTACGAGCGAGCACCACGTGGCCTGTTCCGATTCTAGAATGCGCTCTCCGCCGTGCACTTCACTCCACATGCTGAACGCCCCGGACCAGAAGCTATTTGACTTTCGCTTTGGAAATTTCTATTCATAACGCGATTACGCAACTCTCATAGTAAAACACGGTTTTAGACCAGCGTTCTCAAACAAACGGGCCAGCCAACATTATTCGTAGTCAACCCACCGCGGGACTCCAAACCACGTTGGAAGGCGGAAATCCGTGACATTTTGCTCCTCCCTCGTTTAACGCAAATGTGTCAGGCGATTGGTGGAACTTCGATTTGGAAGAGCGTCGCATCTTCGATTCGACGTTGGCTTGAGTTGGCTCCTGTCGACGATTCTGAGGAGGAGGTGCTCAACCTGATTTGAGCCGTTCCACAAAAACGAACACGCTGGATCAAGTCCAGAGCTGTGGCACTTTGTTCTCAACGTCAACTTCATCCAGGGTTCGGTTGAACCGAAGCTCTGCTGATCTTCATTTAATCTGGAGCGATCCCGAAGCGAGGCGCTGCCGAGCTCAGGGTGCCCTTCGTTGGCGAGAAATTGATGAGATGATGAGTGTGAATTACTTCAAGACAGATGACTTGCCAGAAAACTATTCTATTGTTCACAACAGCGGAATCATGAAAGTTTCGGGCTCTTCATATCAACGGAAGACCATTCTCTGCATTCAGTATCGTTTGCCGCCATTCTTGCCGCACCTTGACTCGCTGGAGCTTTGAAGGGGACGAAGAAGACTTCGTCCAATTATAGAACTATGGTCTACTTCCTTCGGGATCTTTTCGAACAAAAAGTGAAATATCCGACAACGGAAACCGTTTCGGTGAGCTTCCGACGGGAAGACCAATGAATGCTTTCGCAGCGTCTTTGTCGGAAGAGCCTCGCTCCCACAAAACTCCGTTACACCGAACAAAGAGAGCCGGGACCGCGGGGGTTCGGGCTCGACTCGATCTCTGCTACATATCGCTAACCCTGAAAACCTGCGAGGATTTCTCGTCGGAGAGGCGAGGTCTGTTCGTCATCGGAACGACACTGCTGTAAAAACCCTTCCAGTGGAATAGTTCGATCGAAAACGGTAAATATGGAATTCTCCCTCCTTCCCGGGGGAGTCCTCAGACGGATCGGATTCGCGGGGTCGCCGGCTGAACTGTCGGCGGGTGACTCGTTGGAATGTTGTCGCTTGATCGTCCGTTCGCTCAATCGGGAACCGGGCTGGACAGCTTTCCGTATCCAGTGGGAACTCGTCCTCGAGGGTTTCGTCCGGAGATCACAACGCACACGGGTCGAAGCTCGCTCAACAAAACATCCCAGAGTTTGTTGTCGGTCGGGTTGGCTGGCTCTGGGATCGCCTTGACCTAGTGCTGCGAGTCAGCTGTTCGTCTGCTGCTGAAAGTCGTCCTGTGCCCTCCTTTACGTTGAGCCCTTTCGCCCCTTCCGTGACGTCACGCTCCATCCTTCGGTCCAGACCACCACACTCTAATCTACGAACGCTCGCCCACATACCACATCCACTTCTCGCTTCGTGTGGCAGTGCTCTTCTCCACCAAGCATAGAAAACATCGGTCTGCTGAAGCGAGAGCCGCGCCGAGGCCTCGAAGACGGCCTGGAAACCCCGCTCACAAGTGGACGCGACCTCACCCTCACACCAAGCCCTGGGTCTACGCCTGACTGTCTGCCCGTCGGCCTGCCCGCCTGCCCGCCCGCTCCGCGTGGATTCGCCCGGCTGCGATGTCAAGGAACGCTCGCTGATGGATCCGAGTCGGGGCTATCGCACGCGAGCTTCGCGCAGGCTTCCATCGCGTCGAGTCAGCGACAGCATCGAAGCTTGACACTGCATCGGTGCAACGATCTTTCTCAAAGTGTGTCGTCCACGTTGCAGGAGCAAAGCGAAACCGTCTCGACGAGCAAAGATTCCCGCAGAATGGGTTGCGGTCGTCCGCCGTTGGGCGAAACCCAGTGTCCGAGCGCCGGGAAGTCTGGCAACACATCTGTGCATCGCCTCGCGCAGTAATCACAGCAAGTCATGCGGAGGAAAAAAAACACTCGACCCAACCGATAGTTGTTAATAATTATGAGTAGTAAAGTTCGTCCGTCTGCGAATATCTGAGAAGATGGGGATGCATTTGAATCGAGTCGTCGAAAACATCCCCGGGCTGTACTCTCAACGACCGCGAAGGCGACGACAGCAGCAGCGACGACGACGACAGCAGCAACAACCTCAACAACGAGTCTGTCGCGCCCAGGACGACGACTAGACGACAGTCTACTCATCAATCCATCGTTGTGTCGGGAACCGTTCACAAACATCAACAACAACAACGTCGATAACGATGCCGATGATGAGAGCGACCACCGTTTCGTACAGTTATCCCTACAGTTCGACAATGTGAGCCCGCAGATTATCAGAGCAGTCATGTGAATTAGGGCGTAGACCAAACTCTTTCTGATGTGTGCGACATGTGAGTGAGGAGATGATGTGTCGGACTTAAAATCAACAGTTCGCACAGAGGAGACCAAGGAATCATCGTTTAGAGCTGAGTTCCATAAAATCAACTCAAGTTCTCGATCGATCCTCCTGTTCATCAATCAAGCATGTCTCTTCTCTGTGTCACCGGTAAGTTTGTTTGTGCTCCTCGGAGATCTTCTCGGAGTGCACTCCGAAAACTCGATGTTTTCCACTTGGGGAGCGCAGAGAAGGCTGCTTCGAAAATGTGGGAAACTGCTCTGTAGTGCGTTCACTCGATCACTGTTCCTGGAATCTCTCAAGACTACTTTCCGAGAGGCCGAGAATGTTGCGCCTCCTGATATCCCTCGACGGGGGACAATCACGCGCACTCAGAAACCCGTCTCCAACTTCTTCTGCAATCGGCTCTGATTCTCTTTCGAAGAACCTTCTATCAAGAAGGCGATTCTCTCCATCGAAAACCACTAAAACGGCTCATGAGGGCTGAGAACAACGCACGATTTCACGTCGACAAGTCATTGAATTTCCTGCGTCGACGTCAACGACGGTTTCTCTCCTCGTGCTTTGTGATCGAGGGCAGCCATCGGAAACGCAGGCAATCTCGCGCAGCGGTCAGCGAGATGGAAAATATTTCGGTAGGGAGAGCTGATTTGAAGTTCAAGGTTCCGGCCTAATTGTATCGAGCCGAGATTGAGGGGTTCGATAAGTTCTGTGTCGGAGTCTAACATCACTCCTCGAGGGGGAGATGTTCAGCCTTCCCTCGAGTTTCGAGATGAGTGCGATTGAAGCAATACTTGTGCTCACGCTCATATTTTATTCCTGGATCTGAGAACATTTCCCCTGAACCGTCCCCGATTCCAGTCTATGATCGGTGAGGAATGCCCAGTGCCCGAGCGAGTCCCTCTCATGAAGGATTCTATGCGTGGACAATAAGTGCCGTAATCCTGGTGCAGCAAACGTGTTTCGCATTCGATTTTTGAGTGCACGGACAGCTGCTGCCGCCTCCGAGGACGACGACTTGAACCTTTCGACGGACCCGCAGATGGTCGCTGTTACATTGAAAAGCGTTCGTTTGGAGCACAATTGGAGCCGTCCACGGAGCGACCGTGAACTTTGTTCGGCGCGCCTTCGGGCCGTATTATCGGAACCGCTTTTCACGTTCGGATCCCGTCGTGGCTAGTTTCAGCCTTACTTTCAGACGGCAAGGAGCCTATGAAATTGTTAAGCCTTCACAATGGCCGCAGTCCCGTATTCTTCCAGGGCTCGCTCGCTCGCTTGCTGGCTGAAAGAACCTTACGATGGGTCGCCCGAGCGGTCTGTCCTGCCGTTCGAGAGGAATTCCTTCTATGCCGAGTCTGGAGCGACACAACACATCCGATAACCGTTAGCGAGCATGAACATGCTCTCCGGAAGAGAAACTCTCGTTGGGAGCTTCCGGCTCCAGTCTTTTGGAAGCCAGGAAGTTGGATCCAAGGCGCCTTAACTAGAACAGAACTGACGGTAACGGTGGACTCGCCTAAAAGTGATTCGCTAACTGTTCGGAAGTTATTTATAGTTTGATCATGAAGCCTGGATCATGAACTTTGCTTCTGTACGGCCGATGCTGTCGGAGGCTTCGATCTGAGCTAAAATTATACGCGCTTAGCTAGGCTTTCTTCTTCGCCGAGTCCAAACTCGAGCTTCTGACCCGGCGTCCGATCCACGGGAGCTGGATCCTAGTGTCGAGGACTCCGACGTGAAGGCAGACCGACCGACCGACCGACAGGCTGCGATGTCTGGGCTCGTCCTCGATTCCTTCTGAACGAGCATCCAGCCGTCTGGTCTGAGCGAGCTCGGTCATCCAGCAAAGTAACCATGCAACAACTCAGAGCGATCGAGGAAGCAACCGATGAACCGGGCCCAGAAGGACGCTGAGACAACACGGCGCACAAGCATCGATTATCGTACGGGCGGATTCAAATAGAGCGATCGATGCTAGCCGGTTGAATTCGTTTGAAAATTACCAGATTTCGAAACGAGGCGAGATAATTCGTTCCAGCGCCAGCAACAGCCGTCGAGCTGCTACTCGGAAGCGTCGCTGTCGTTATAGGACCCGGCATAAGGGCGCTGACTCATCTCACGAACTGCCGGAGCCGACGCAACAGCAGAAATCGCCTTCTACACAGAGATATGAGAGAACTTGCTCCTCGCTTACTTACCACGCGCTAAGCCCGCTTGTGCCCAAATCAAATAACCAAGCAGGAAATCCGCATGAATGCACATGACAGCACCATCGTCTCTGATTCGTCTCAACTTCGACGCCAACGGCGGAACACCCGAGAGCCATCATGGAAACTCATCGAATCTATTATCGAATCGTCGGGCTTGCCTTCTACGTGAAGTTTTATTAACTCGACGAATGATAGTTATGGCATGCCGCTCCCCAGGAGCGAAATGCGTCTAGAACAAGATGGCGCCCTCCGTAGCTCCCTCGGAGCAACCCAGCAGCTGATTGTCAAGGAACGTTCGACAGGTTTTGTCGCGTAGGAGGGCTACTGGTACACGTGGTACCATGCTGATGCTCCGATGTCCCGTTCAGACTTACCATTGGGGCAAGTTGGGGGATCGGAGCTTGGTGTCGAAGCTCGCCCTCCTGGGAGGTCACCTCGAAAGCATCAACCAGAAAACTCCCTACGCGGAACTTTGGATGGGCACACATCCGTCGAAACCTTCAGTGCTCCTTGAATGTCCCCAGACCCAGCTTCGGGCAAAAAGCGGAGACTTGAGTTTCCTCCTCAAAGTTCTGTCCGTCGACACCGCGCTCTCGATTCAAGCTCATCCTAACAAGAGCCATGCAGCGAAGTTGCACGCTAAAGATCCGACGAACTACCCGGATTCTAACCACAAGCCGGAAATAGCGATCGCACTGACCGAATTCGAAGCTCTTTGCTGTTTTAGACCCCTGGAGGAGATATCCTCCTTTGTTTGTGGCGTTCCGGAGCTAGGAGCAGTAGTCGGGGGCGCTCCGCTTGAATCGAAAGAGGACCTGAAGAAAGCTTTTTCAACTCTGATGACGTGCCCGACCGATGTCTTCCAACCCCAGCTCGAAAAACTCTCAACCAGATTGCAACAGCCCGATGGAGTCGTTCCAGATGATCTCCGCCAGATTGTGCTCCGCATAAGCTCTCAGTACCCTGGCGACATCGGAATTTTTAATCTTTTCTTCCTGAACTTTGTCAAACTCGCCCCAGGGGAGGCCCTGTTCCTCGCTGCCAACGAACCTCACGCATACCTCAGTGGAGATTGTGTTGAGTGCATGGCAACTTCCGACAACGTGGTGCGAGCTGGCTTGACACCCAAATTCAAGGATGTGCCGACATTGGTCGAAATGCTCAGCTACACCTGCACCAAAGATGTCCGATTCGAACCCGAAGTCGTCTCCGAGCACTGCCAGCGTTTCAAACCACCCGTAGATGATTTCGCCGTCACGAGATACGATGTGAGGGATACACTCAAGATTCAGGCTGTGCAATCGTCCAGCATCGCGATCGTTGTAGAAGGGAACGGAACTCTCACGGACGCGTCCAGCAAGCTTGACGTTCGTGAAGGTCACGTCGTATGGATTCAGGAAGGAATGGAGGTTCGCGCCGAAGGGTCTCTCACTTTCTTCCAGGCGTATTCGCCAGGTTGAAAGAACTGCTTGACTTGTGGAGATGCTTTTACAGTTATACCAAGCATATGAGAGTATGTCAATAAAATTTGTGTTCGAGCCGGAAACGATGCATCTTATGTTCGAGTTCAAAGAAAAACTGTGATTCTAATCGGACAGACATTGAGAACTCGTTCTCCATCTCTAAATAGTAGTGGACCCGATTGATTGATCGTCGAAACTTACTACATAAAGTGCGCTCAGAAACAGAGGAATCGGGTCACGCAGCCGTACGAAAAGAGAAAATTACGCCGACTGGCTCGAATAAGAGAGGCGTGCTGTACTCAGCGCTCCAGAAAGGAGCGTGAAAGCACGCCTCTCCCTGAAATCGGACATGTGGGTGGAACCTTGCTTTACAGCAAGCGTCATGGCGCCGTTGGAGGTTCTTGGGCAAGATTCCGCGGAGTTAACCACGAGGTGGATTTTCCTCCAGCATATTCTGTCAAGAGAGATTCTGTCGGTTCCGAGAGGCCTAGCTCGCGTTGAACAACCGTTTCTCTCTGGAAATCTGAATTTTTTCCGAGAAATATCTGATCATTTCCATCCTCATGAGCTCGGGCTGATCGTTTGAGAGGACGTCTCGGTAACTCCTGAATGTCGAAGCGTCATTGCGGAGTCCTCGTCATCCGTTGTTGTGCCACCGGATAAATTGATTAACTCCAAATTTTTTCGATCAATTGCAGCGCGCTCGGCGTTCCTGAAGGGTGTGGGCGCGCAAACGTCCAGTTATGTCGTCCTGAAGCTCCAAAATGTCAAATCAACCACGGTGGCAGTCCGCGGAAACAACCCCACTTGGGAACAGGATTTCATCTTGTGAGTAAATTGTCAGGGAACGACTGGTTGTCCCGGACTTTAATGCCCGTTCTGATTCCCGCTATCCCTCGTGGTTTCCGCCGCTTTCATTCGCTCAACTCCTTCCAGTGAAACCTCGCAGATGGACGCTAGTCTGGTGGTCGAGCTCTGGAACAAGGGTATGCTGTGGGACAAACTGGTAGGATGCGCACTCATTCCACTCCAGGTCGGTGCCTATTGTAAGGTATACAAATATCCGTGTCCTCGTTCCAAACTCTTGAGGCTACGTTGTTTTGATTATACGTCACTTTTCCGAACTCTCAGGGCATTCAGTACAGCGCCGAGCCCTCTGAGGGTGTCTGGCTCACGCTGGACGCCGAGTTCATCAATTCGACTGATGGTCATCCTCAAGGAACCAAAACGCCAACCGGTCATCAATTGCTCATTGAAGCCCACTTTGAGCTTCCATACGGTGAGATTTCTCTCTCACTTCGGCTGATACGACATTCGACGGAATCGGAACACCGCTTCGTCGCGGAACATAGTTTCAATGATTCAGATCGAGGTTTCAATCTGCAGAGATCAGCGCTGATGCGGGTCCAGAGCTTGCCGACAAACTGCAGATGCTCAATACCATCATGGATGAAGAGGTCCAACAGAATAAGCGGGGAATGTTCGCCCTGAACTGTGAGTGCCCTTCGAGTATGGATGCATTTTTGTCGGAAAATTGGCCGAATCTCGAGGAATGACTGCAACAGTTTTTCGACGATTCCCAGCCGGTGTATCGGAGGACAGCGACTATACCTCGGACGTTGGTTACCCGGCAGTGGGTTCCACCCCGTCGGGATCTCATCCGCCTCCGCTAAACACGCAGCACGTCAACGTCAATCCTTCTGCTTTCGGTGGAGCTGGTGTTGTTCACGCCCATCTGCAACAGGTCAGTTGTACATGAGATCCCGCCCGCGTGCCCGAGGGCGAACAAGCGGAACCGGAGCACCGGTTGTCGGGTGACTGAATACCGTCGGCCGAAGTGTTAATTCTTCGGGAATTCCAGCAGTACAACCGGCAGAACGAACATCAAATTGTGCCAAGCCAAGACTCGACTCTGCTTCAACATCAGCCGACCCCTGGTAAGAGAATTGTAGCACTCCCTCTGTATCGGATTGCTCGAGAAACCGTACATTGAGAGCGACGGTTCGGAAACTGTCAACCGTCTACGTTCGTGATCCTTCGACAGCAACTGCTGCAGCATATTCCTCTGCGGCTGCCACTCTTCAACAACAGCAGCAGCTGGCGCGCCAGCAGGAGCAGCTTCGGCAGCTGCAACAGCAACAGGAACTTCAACGTCAGCAAGACTTCCAGACTCAGCAGGCACGGAGATCCCCTCAGAATTTAATCCCGGCACTGATCATTTGGGAACCAAGATCCTCAGAAAGATTCTCAAATGTTAATTCTTCTCACAGGAGCTCCGTTGTCAACAAGAAATCCTCAAACAACAGCAATTGGAGTTCCAAAGACAACAGGTAGGGTACTCCGTGCCGTCCCGTCGATCGAGTACTCGATAGTAGATTACAAAGTTCCAGATTACTTGGACCTACAGAAGACTGAACGTTCAAATTCCCTCACAGGAGCTCGTTCGTCAGCACGATTATCAACGACAGCAGGACCTCGCCATCCAACAGGAAGAGATCAGGAAGCAGCAACAAGTGTTGCAAGTAAGCGTCTCGTATTTTTCTTCGCAAGATACCCCCTCTCATGACACCGTCGCTCTTCGACGGCTTCTCCCGACGGGTCACACCGTAGTTGAAGGGAAAGTAGAACTGCGGTAGCGAGGTGAAACGGAGATTAGACTCGGCCGGGTAACTCAAGTCCTCCGCTGGACCCAGTCGACTTTTGTCGTAATTTCGCTCGTTGCGATCCCTAGGATCTCCAGCAGAGACAGCGAGAGGAGTTTCTCCGCCAACAAGAGCTGCAGCGTCAACAGCAGATCCTCCAACACAATCAGCAGATACTCCAGCAGGTCGGTTTCCACCACGGCTCTGCATGTTTTCCCAAAGTGGTCAGATGGATCCATGATCCTTGACAGTTTCG
Source organism: Phytoseiulus persimilis (assembly GCA_037576195.1). Lineage (NCBI taxonomy): Eukaryota > Metazoa > Arthropoda > Arachnida > Mesostigmata > Phytoseiidae > Phytoseiulus > Phytoseiulus persimilis. Next base: position 52,377,277 of record CM075101.1, on the reverse strand, counting down.
AGGACTTCAGAGTAGAATGTAGATAATCGAATCCAGAGTAGAACTCCAGAAGATCCAGAAGAACCGGATCACACTCTAACTCAAACTTCCCCTTGATTCCCATTCTCTGTGCTCCGGCAGAAACTGGAGGTTGGTAACGGTAACAGAGTTTGCCTTGATCGTAGATTCAGTGCTCTGTTCCTCCGAGCTGCGTGCACTCAGCTGACTGACCACGAATCAGCGCATTCAAAGGAACGGTTTTGCCAATCCAGCGACCCCCTCGTAGGGAACTGACGCTAGACTCCCCCTTCCCCCGCACTTTTGCTTGCAAGAGGAAACTTCAACCTCTGGCAGCGACTCACATCCAATCGAATGCATCACCAGGCTCTGATGTTCTCCGCAGCTGAAACGAAGCTACGCTTGGCCTCCATAGCTTCCTGTCCACGGAATGGCCGATCCAACGAGCCGGTCGACCGCTCAACTCTGCAAAGACTGCTAGAATGATTCATTCATCTGATCGCTGAATCGAGCTAGAAATCCTGTAGTCGTTACTGCCTCAGTTATCGTTCATCGTTGAGCCAAACGCGCGGACCGTCCCGAGTCTGGGAGGAGGCGGCGAGCCCGACCAACGCTTCCCGTGCGCCATTTCCTCCAGCGTGTCGAGGAATCTGGTTAAATGGTGTAGCGATGGCTTGATTGTCTTGAGTTATAGTTGCTCAGCTTTGGGTGGCGCCTGACCAGAGGAACCCTGGCGAGAGGTCCTGAGATTTCCGAGTGCGGATACGCGAGGCCTTCGCTTCGAGTGTAGATTCCGCTTTTCCGCAGTTACCACATCAGTCAACCGAAGACTGAAGTAGACATCAGCCCCTTGTCCATCTAACACTAGCGTGAATTTCCTTGCAGCAGGGAGTCGCAGTGGTTCCGCAGGTTCCGACCGGCTTCACACAGGCCAGGTGAGTCACGTGACGTGGATCCAAGCGGGGACTTTGGTGATGGGACGTCTGACTTTGTTTTAGAATACTGATAGAGTTGTTCACATCGTGTTCGCATTCAATGTCGCCTCCTGTACGAATGCTGAACCTCTCGGGGCCGGTCGACTTCGTGCACTTCTCTCACCGATTTCCGCAACAGTCCGCGTTGTGTCTCAGTCTTCGACCTGATCTGTAGCTTGTGGAGAAGACTTCTATGATTCACGGGGCCTTCTGTCAGAACAAATCTGAAAAAAACAATACTGTCGTATCTGCTGTCCCCATCCTCTTCTATGAGAGGTCGTTGGGGCTGTTGATTCGATCAAGATGATACGAAACGCCGCCACAAATCTACTATTGACTTCTCCAGCAGCACAATGCAGCCGAATATCAATGGGATGTTCAACGGCCAACAAGATGCCGTACCGAGTTATTCCGAGTGAGTCCAGCAGTGATTGATTCCTCGCTCCTGAAATTCGCTCTGCTTTGGCTTCTTTAGATGGAAAGGGCCGCTGCTCCCACTAGGGGTTCCTATCTCCCGTCCCCGAGGTTCATCCCATGTCAGAGTTTCCTCGCAGCAGCGGGGACTCCGGGAGCCTCGGGCGCGCCGATTACCTTCTTCGGCAGGAAACGCTCTGCTAGAAGCGAACTTTGGAGACTCCATTCGGGGAATCGCTTCAGAATCCTTTCTCTTCTCTGAGCTGTAGCAATGCTCTTCACTCGGAGCGATGATCACGAGCGACGCATGCCCATCTTCACGCCTGAACTCCGATGTCGTAGCCCCACGGACGAGTTCATCGAATGTGAAACCTTCTCGTACTCACGTTCGGACTCGCTCCATGTGTAGCGTTGTTCGACTGCAACTCTCGTGTTGTCTCGACTGTACTGCACACGAAGTTGGAGGCTAGAGCTGCGGAAATGAGAATTGCTGGAGTTACAGGTGTCGACTTTCGGCGATGAGCCACCTTTCTCAGAATTGGTACCACCGATTAGCGAGTTCTCGACGGACGGCCTCGTTCGACCTTCCACGACGGTGAGCTTGTTCCGCGTGACTCGTTGACCACCGATCGGACAGCACCGCTGTGGTCTCCATGCACACGACGCAGTCTTTTTTAGAGGTCGAGATCTAGACTGACTGACGGGACATCGTTGGATCGGTTCCTCAAGAACGCGTGGAAGCGGGAGCGTTCCATGCGGACAGCGTTATCGGCGAGAAGAGGAACACTCCCCTTCCAAGTTGACGGAAGTCGGCGTTGACGGGATTGTCCAGCTTCGCAGCTTCGATCGGAGCATCTCCCGCGCTCCGGCGATTCCAATAGCTGAGACGGCTCCTCCGCCTCCGTGCTTCAGTGGCTAGATTGTAGCTTGAACCTGCATAGGCTCGGAGTAGGCTTCTTCTTCGGACATCGCCTTGTGCCCAATCACTGAACTCTCGATGTGTTGCAGTCACAATACAACCTGCGCAGCCCCGAACGGGTTCCCACGCTGGAGTTCAACTTCCTCGCGGAGACCCAGTCTGGAGAGGCAACAGGGCTTTGCCTTGGACGACACCGGACTCGACCCGTCCTATGGACAACAGCAGCCATATAACCAAGTTCCACATGTAAGATCGTCATTATTTCGAGTGAATCAGTTCAGTTGTTAGGTGATCGTCAAGCCTCGGCCCATGGCTCGAAACCCATGAGGACTGAATTGAGCTCCGAATTCCAGCCTCAGAGTGGTTATCAGCAACAGTGGGACACCAACGGCCCAGCTAGCGGAATTCAACTCGATCAAAACGTACCATCTCACAATGCCACGGTCAGCACCCTGAGATCATATCCATACATCGGAGAGATGCCCACGGACGTCGTTGCGCGACACCTTGAGATGAGCTCTTGAGCTCCGTGTAGAATCATTACCCGCAATTCAGACTAATACCGATCTTCATACTCTTTCCAGGGGCCCTTCCAAGCAGGGCATGGCCACGGCATGAACCAGGGACAAACAGCACCGTTCATATTGCAGCAGCAGCAGCAGCAACAACAGCCACCGGGTTCGATGAATGGACCCGGCGGCACTCAGACATCCAACATGGGAGGATATCCTCTGGCTGGTGGAGACAGCAGTAGCATAGGATACCACCAAAGCCAGCAGAGTTATGCCTCTGCTCAGATGGGACTCGCTCCGCTTCCAGGGCAAGCCAATGTAGCGGACTCCCACGGGGACCATAGCGTGGGAGACGAGGCCAATGGTAAGTGCCGTAATCTCGGCCGCCCCCCCCCCTCTCGCAGAAGGAAGCCCCCGTCCCGATTAGGAAATCGTTCCCACGCTTTCTCTTTCGATTGCCCCCGACAAACGGAATCCTCATTCGTCTGTCCAATGACGATCATCCGACTAGGAGTCACTGCCCGAACGAGAAACGCTCCCAGAGCGAAACAGACTGAAATTTCCTTCGAAGCACGTCGGAGGGTTGAACGAGTGGGAGCGGAATTCATAACGAAAAAAACAGCCGGTCATGGTCCCACCAAGAGCGATCCTTCACGGATACGAGTTTTCTTTATCCCGATCGGCACTCAGGCGTGATTTCGGGGTCACTTTGCGCTGGTGGACGCTGTCGTTCACATGAGGGCCTTCCACTCCGACGGGCTCTTCACTGTGACGATAAACCTCAATGTGGGAACTAATCTCGAATGTTCAACAATGTTTCCAGGCTGCTACGGAGCGATAAACCGGAATTGGGGCCGGCAAGATACGATAGACTTTTCTCCGATGCACGGCGACTTTTACGTCACGCCCGGGCACCGACTGCACCAAGATAACCTTAATTCGGCTTCCCACAGTCAAATGCACAAAGGCACGCCTAACCGGCGCCCTGTAAAACTGGTCCACCCAAAACCCATCAAAACTAAACCTGGTACGATATGCGTGAAAGTCGATCGAGGATTATGCCACGGCTTAGAGTTGCCGATGGGGATGGCTGCGAGATGAGCATCCGAATCGAGATTTCGCTCGGGCCGAAGTAATCGAAGTTTCCATGTTGTCAGGACACGACCCTTACCGGGAAGATGACAAAGACTACCATGACCCGTACGATGAGGACGAGGAAGACGAAGAAGAACAATATCAGTAAGCAGAGTATTGGATGCCGGCTTTCTGAACGATTTGACGAGGAATAGTTCAAGCATCTATGATTGACCGATTCTCGAATTATCTTCGATCCAGGGAGGAAGAGTTCATGGAAGATCGATACGAGGAGTACGACGAAGAACAAGATGGATATTACGAAGAAGATGGCTACTACGAAGAAGACGAATACGCAGAGGGAACGTACAACAACGAACAGTATGATGATCAAGGGTGGGTGTCGCATGTCTGCGTGATCAGAAGTTATCTCTCGGTGGTTCCGACCGTTGTCAGGACGATTCTGTCGTTCTCAAGGTACAACGATTACAATCGCGAGAACCAGCAAGCTGGCTACGATGGCCAGAACGGCTACCAACCGAATAGAGCTCAACAACAAGAACAGCAACAAGGGAACTTCCAATCTCAACAACAGAAACAGCAGCAGCAACAACAACACCAAAAATCAGACTATGCAGACTCGTGAGTCAATAATTCATGCAGAATGGGGGAGGATGTGATGCAAGCTCCTGGCGCGAAGCGAATCTCGGGACTTACTGCTCGACTAGAGTAGCTCTCCGACTTACATTCTCCTCTTCGGCCTATCCAGAAACGATCACCGGAGTCCCTACGAATCGAACGGCGCCGTTGTTCCTCGAGTGTCGAAGAGCATTGACGACGACAATTCAAGATCCTGGCTCAATTCAGACAACCAGATAAACCAAAGCACGTCAACGCTCTACTCCACAACCGGTGGGAGGTCATTCGACTACAGCGATTCGTTCGATCAGGGAGCCGGGACACACCAGTCTTACCAACAAACGGACCAACAAGCGCCCGCCGCTCTACTGAACCACAACGCACAATCCGGAACGCAGATGCAGCTGGGGCAACAGAAACACCAGAATGAGTTCGGAATGCAGAATCAGCAGCAGACTTTCCAACAACAACCAAAACCGCAACCAAAATCCGCTGGTGGACTTGAGCGGAAGCCATCGCTGCAACGGCAGCACGCTACACAGGTACGTTTTGGTCACGGGATCGACCCCGGAAGCTTGAGGGAATGATAAGAGAGTCAGAGGGTTTCTGTGCCTGCCTGAGCGCTGGTCTTACCATCTTTGTCTCACACACCGCTCTCGAAGTACGCGACATGCGGAGGCTTCGATGTTATATTTTATGCATGAAAGTTAGCGCGCTCCAACACAGGAGATCCCTGCACGATGGAGCTCAGACATTTCTGGGTACAGGGAGCTCGATATTTTGTCACGACGAGTTCCCGGTGAGTAATTTTGCAATAGTTCGTGAAGGCACCGTCTGCGACAGGGGTCTGCAGATCACGCGGATCCGACGTCACAAAATCAATCAGACCAAATTCCATGTGGGATCATGAGCGAATTAAGGCGTGAAATATCGCTTGCATGAACGCATACGTGCACAATGCGTTCAAGAACGCGGATGCCGTTCGGCGCCAACGGTCGGCGCCGACGATCGGCAGCTCCGTCCCGAGCTCATCTCAAATGAGCTTCCGAACGTGTTTTTCGTATTTCGTTCGATGCGCTAAATGCTCGTGTGAAACACGTGTGAACGAGGCGAAGGTGTCATACGTGTTTACCCCAGAAGCATGGTCAGAACGGGGCTTGGTACCGGAAATCAGGAATACGCTCGAACAGATCCCACGACTCGTGGGCCACGAGTGTGGTCAGAGAGATCTTCCGGAACTCTGCGCAAGACCACGGCTTCGAGCTTCTATGCGTGAGCCGTTGCGAGTGCAGAATCGCAGTGCATGACTGCACATTTCAATACGCCCAGACCTCGGGCGTCAACTCTACGGTACTCGTGTCGAGCTCCAACACAGGGAGCTCCTTGACATCCATACTGTCGTTGTTTCTGTTGTTGCCATACCAGGAATCGATAAGGCCTACCGGGAGAATTTCCTTCCCGCAGGACCACTACCAAGAACCACCGATGAAACCAATTTTCGAGAGGACGTCGGCATCGTCAGTAGCCGCACACGGTGGACAACAGAGCGCCTACGGCCAAAGCCCGCAGGCTACAATGTTTCAAGTACGTAACGACAAACCACGAGAGAATCGGCCGCTGTGAGTCAGCGTTGCGTCTCCCTCGATTTCGGCAAGACAGCGAAAAGCAAGACCTCCCCCCCCCCCCCCCCAGCCGATGGTTCCTTCGTCGCGTCCCCCCATCGGGAAAATAAAGACGAATCGGGGTCACAACAGTTTCCACCGTATTTGTTTCAGAAGGAGTCACCTCCGTCATACCAGGCATTGCAACGCAGTAGCGAAGGCAGTTTAATTACAACCCAGGCGGCGAACGTATCAGCTAACGGCATGGGAGCGGTCAGCCCCATGGTCTCCAGTTCCTTAGGAGCGACATCTTCCGCATTGACTTCGGCTATGATCACTGCTAGCATGCCGACCGCCAGAACATCGAATACTGTAAGCTTCTACGAGGAGGGTAATCAGGTTTACCCGGCAGAGCCCGAGATGCAGTCGCCATTGCAACACAAGCTTAGGTGAGTTGAGTCGCGGATTCTCTGCGCCGGTCTCGGCCCCCCGACTAATTGTCAGCCAACGTCTTCTGGAAGCACCTCCTCCCCGACCCGGGGTCTCGAGTTGTCGGCACTCGAAGATGCCGGGGCGAAGCTGAGTGGAGACAGGGGACACGGGTCGTCACCGCCGAGAGGCTCTTGAGCGGTCCCGCCGCATCTCGAGGGTCTCGAAAACTCTCCGGGATTCTTTGTTGCTTATCGTGCGGATTGTTTGAATACCCGCTCTGATCGGGGCTTATTGGTCATTGAATAAAAACGCGCTCACAGAGAACATAATGGCGCCAAGTCACGTTCTTCACGAGCGTTGTTGCGATAACGCCCTGGAAAAAAGAGACTCCTTGAGTGCTTGCGTTTGTGCGTTGTGCACACGCCGAGGCTTCTTCTGCCACGAACGGCACCTGAGCGGGGCCGCGTAACGGCTATCGGAGTACGGCTCTCGCGAATGCGGCTCCGACAGTTGGAGGGCTCGCGTCGGCCGGTCATGAATCGCCTACAGTCAACGTCGACGAGTTGGCATTAGTCAATTAAAGCTTTGGGTTCATGCCTCGGCGTTCACCGGAACGGACGTCGGATGGCGCCACAGTGCTCTCTGGATCCAGCAGAGGGACAATGAGGAGTTCTATTTATAGAACGCCTTCTCCCTCCCCCGACAAACATTCTCCCTCCATGAATGGCCGCCGTGCCTCCTTCTGCAGCAGCCAGGGCAGGCAACCGGGAAAGCAAGACTTCGTCGACCGATAACAAAGAACAAGACCGGCCCGATAGAGCGTTCCCCGTCACCGAAGAGAAAAATCATCTGCGCGGGATGAGTTTGAGGACAACGTTGAAGGGGATTGAAATTTCCAGGACGAAGTCAGGACATTGTCGGCGAGAGTCTCGGCAGAGATTCGGAACTGCATCGGATTGCTCAGGCAAACAAATGTTCGGTGCAGTCCCGATCGATCGCAGAAAGAATTAACTTCCTGGAGGAGACGGAGGCGGAAGACGCCGGTATCATCGTTGTGCCCGAAGTTTAGCCCAGCGTCTCTCTTTCTCCCTCTCCTGAGAACGTCCTTTTCTTGTGCACGGCCAAAGTGGCCGAACTTCTTCCTCCGGATGAAGTTGTTGACTCTCGAAACTTTCAAATGAAAAAGTTTCATCCTAAGCGGAACGGCTGAATTAAAAACACACCGCGGCGAATGTCCATATGGAGAACAGATCTTTTCCGCTCGTGGCGAATCCGGTGCCTCGTTCTATGACATTCTCGATCACAGATCTTATGAGTTCCTGAACCTGCAGTTCGCATCTGCAAATCTACCCGATCGGCGCCTCCGCTTTGACCCCAACAGCGGCGGCGCGACGCCTTCGGGCTCGGCTTGGTGGAATCGACTCGTAATCACCGGCCGACGGCAGCTATCAATTGGACCATTTCGGCGGATTCTCCCTAGAGATCCGTTTCGAGTCGGATCCTTGCGGCGCAGTCTGAATTGATGATCTCGCGGATTCCTGCGCGAACGAACGATCCCTCTTATAACTTTTCGATGAACTGGAACGTTCTCCGATGTCGGCGTTGCAGGCGCGAGTTCGAACTCCCGTTAAGGGCGCTCTCGCGAGGAAGGATCAAAAATGAACTCTACTCCGCCGATGCACGCCGCTCTTGGTCGGGATCTCTGTTGCGGTCCAAGGAGCCAACCGAGCGACTTTCCGGGCGGAGAACGACAGGGAATCGAGCGAGGAAGACTCGGAGCAGCCGAGGTTGAAAAGCGCTCTTGGCACTTCTCGATCGATTCTGAGGTTGTAGGGATTCTGACGAATAGCTCGGTATGGCATTTGAATTCGAGGAGACGACAGTGCCGCTGTCCTGAATGATGATTACATCGTCGCTTGAGACGAGTGCTCGTTTCGTGCCCAGAGATTTCATTTACATTTTTCCGACATCAGCGCGGACAACAAGCGCAGTTCGCCAACAAAGGGAGATTCCGAGCTTGAATATTTCAAACACGACATCAGGTGCCTCTGGGTCTTTTGAATCGAAGAGCTCCTTCTCGAATCTGCAACTCGAGCTTGAGGAGACTCCACCATGACGGCCGTCGGATACGATGTCATCGGGCTAGCAAGCACGACGGGCAAGGAGACATGCCTTTCGGTGGCCGATCGGGGCATCGAATTATTTATCACTCTTGCTGGATCCAACTGGCTAGCAGCCGTTCCGGACGGACGTTCGGACTTCCTTCCGGATGTTTTCGGTACGTGCATGAGCGTACAGAAGGCGAATGTCCGATGAGCCAGAGGCCGCAGCAAACTTGCCTTCGGGGTGATTACTCTACGTTGTGGCTGCGAAAATCGTAATAATCGTCCCGATCGCCAGTATTGTCTTCTGGACTCAAAGCAGCTTGTCGTAATCCTACGAAGGGCATCTTCCCGCTGTCGGCGGCTCGCTGGAGAAAACGCTGGGCAGAGGCTGCTCCGAACAAGCTGGCAAACAGAGTCTGGCACTAGAACTTCGCTAGCCGTCATTTTTCCCCAAATCATCTTGGTTGTTCCAAACGACTCACGTACGCGGTCGGATGTCTCGGATGGGGATGGTACTGCGTCGGAGCGGGATCCTCACGGGGTTGAACTCCTCCGAGGAGACGAATACCGCCGACCAGAAGATCGTCGCGCGGGCAACACCCTCTCTCTCTGGCGGACGAGACGTTGCAGGGGTCGCATCCTGAGCACGATCCCATCCGGGGTAACTTTTATCTCTGTTTTCATTCGCAGCGAAATACCGAGGGACGCCGAATACTCGGTACGGATGTCTCGTAACGAGCGGCGGCATTCTTCGCAACTCAGCAACGAGCTGAGCTGTCCAACAAACGCGCAGGACAGCTTCGAACTGGCGAAGCTGGCCTACGAGCAAGCAGAACACGCCGGCATGACGGACCAAGGTGAACCGATGATGGGAACGCGTGAAGAACATTTGATGGTGGATCCCACGTCAGGAGCTACGGCAGCGAGCCTGATGGCGACAGCCGCATCAACGGCCGCCATCACTACTTGTTCCACAACTTGTTCCACCACCGACACCACCGCCTCAATGTTCACCAATATCACCTCCCCACCGTTCCCAACCGTCCGCAAGAGCTCTGTGGTTACCGTATCCTCTCCTCCCAAACCCAACGGTGGCGCGCCGGATCATCCGCGCCAGTCGCCGTCTACGCCCCAACAAGGAGTAACATTCGCTCCCGCACTCATACAGCAACCCGCTCCGCCATCCCCTCGACCCAAGTCTGGAGGTTTTTCTCTGTTTGGCATGGACGAAGGTACGACACAAGAAACAGATGCAGTCGGCTAAAATGGCAGAGACCACACCCTCGTTGTTATAATCATCATTATCTTAATCGAAGCCGTCTCCGTGTTCATATACATGATTAGTGTTGCTTCGGTATTCTTTTTCTTTTGACACGTGACGGCTCCGAATCCGTATGTTTCCTCTTGTCTCTCGGAACCGTTTTTCCCAACACTCTGTCTGTTCCCGAGGGAGGAGAATCCGCGCGTCCCGAACCGTTTCGTCGGGTCTCGATTCCCGTTCATCCAAAATACTGGGAAAACTTCACGCGGCCCCGGTTCACAACTTCGAGAGAAGTGTGTCGGGACGACGGGAAGATCGATGCTTTCCGGAACCGTGGATGATACTTTGTGGAACAGCAGACTCTTGCGATGTTCCACATTTCCTCTCGACGATGTGTTGGGTTCTCGTTAGAACGGTCGGTCTTCATCCGTGATTTTGATCGAGCTCAACGCTTGATCTGCATATCTCTCTCTCTCTCTTCGAAGCTTCGCTGGAACGAGGCGAAATGCTGAAGCGGGGGGAACTGTTTGAAGGCTCCGGTTTGTCCATTTTCGGACTCCGGGGAAACTCCAAGCGGACAAAAACCCGTAGAAGGGAAATAGGCCGAAAGCAGCAAGATGATTCAGCCTCTCACGCGAGCAGAACGATTACTTTCCCGATTTTGCAAACTTCACCGTCTTAGCTGAGCTCGTCGTCCGAGCTTTCCTCGCCCCTGTCCAGCTTTCTCCTCAAGTCCACCTGCTGCAGTGTCTGCCTTCGTTTCCATTTGAGTGACGAACGAGTCACCGCTCGCGGTGGCTTTCCTCGCCGACTGTATTCTCCTCCCCAACGAGGGAAAATCACCTTAACGATCACATGGAACTTTCTTCCTGTGATTCCTCGCTTGACGCTCCCATCCCCCTCCGACGATAACACTGTTCTCCTTGAACTCCTTGTTCGCCTGTGTCTCTCGTTTGTGCAACTCCATATGTGTACCTGTGTATCCAGTTCTCCTGTCAAACGACCCGTGACGCAGAATGGGAGAGCACCGCACTCTCCAATTTCTTATTCGTTCTCACCGTTGCATTCACCATTCGATCGGTTCCCGGCTCCCACTGTTTCCACTACCCACGAGCAGGAGTCGGCCCGGCATCTCGGCCCTCGTGAAAAGTCCAACCCCCACCTCAAGAGCTCACGACCGCTTCGAAAAAGCAACATGAACTGACTGATATGGTCGAGAATTGCAAGCCCATTAGGGAACCCGACGTGCTCAGATCACAGTTGTTTCTCCCATTTTTTTTCTGGAAGGAGTTTCGCTCGAGGGAAAAGAGTATCTGTGTGATCAGTCCAACAACGAATCTGTCGTCTCCTCTTCTTCTAACGGATTGCACGCGGCGTACTGAGGCGGTCCAGCTCGAGCCTGACTCCAATAGAGACTTGATAAATCACTTTCTCGTTCGTTGGACGAAGTGTTAGGAGTAACTTCTTGAAGAGACATCTGAGAAATTCCCGAGAGCCTCGTCGACCTCTAAGATTTCGGAAACGTCAGGGGCGCGTTTTCGATTAATCGTTTCCTGGAAATATTTGCGCGACCTTTTATCACCCGTTGTCCGCGTTTCATCCGGGTTCCGCGTCGATATGAGTAATGGTCGGGTTTCTGAGCGCGTTTGCAATTCTCTCCCGTCGTAGCATGATGCGGTGTTCTGGATGAGTGATATATATATATATGTACTGAGTATTCGGTGAAGTTGATCCTTTGCTAACATATTATTTTTCCAACTCCATCGCTGCGTCCATTCCTTGCATTTCGATTCGGGTGCGTTGTTCGTCTGGTCGATCATTCGGTCATCGAATCCTCGTGCCGCCGGCGGGAACCGAACCGGCACCAGGTCTCCAAGTGGTGGATCCCGATCCTGCCACGATGTCGAGGGCGAAACTCCGATGGCTGGGAGCGTTCAATAAGATCGTGTCACAAATTTCGGCCGATGTGAGTACAGAAACATTTCCCTACGTTTCCATCCACAGGGCTTGTAGAGTAGAGTTTGCGTTTTCAGGTTGCATGAATCCGAAAAGTGTTTTCAGGTCCCCCGCAAGGGTGGAAAAATATAACGTGTTTATAATAGTCTATGAATCGATGGTCCGTAAGTTCTGTATTCGGGAGACTCCTCTCCGCTGGTCCACCAAGAGTCTTATCGAGGGTGAAGTTTTATCGCGATCCGTCAAATCAACGCCAAAGCAGCAAGCGTGACTCTCGAGCAACGTCCCCCCTGACGTTGATTGGCTAACTCTGTCGATACCATAAATCTCCTTTATTCGGCTCCATTTATGAGCCATGATATCGTCGATGGCGTGAGCTGGGGGGGAATTCCCGCCACGGGGCGAGCACGTTAATTGACAGCAGGACGTCTGAAAGCGAGGAGGACGTGTATCAAACGACACTCTCCTTTCCTCCGGTGCTTAGCACATGAGCCCGATTTCGCTTCTTCTGCCTCACGACCCAGTTCGTCGTTAGCGAGCACGGCGTCTTCTGAGCGACAGCTGGAATCCGGAGATTTTCGGGCTTCGTAGATTCCGGAGACAAGTGTTTTTTCGTCGCCTCGAGCTTCCAACAGAGTCAGGGCAGCGAATCGACGAGCGAAAGCCAGTCAAGAGCTGTACTAAACTGGGCCTTGATTCAGTTCCCTCGGATCGTAGCCCTTTGGCTTGCGGGTCCAATCGTTTGAGCTGACGAGTTGCGGAACGAGCGCTCGAACAGACGGAGAACCGATTATGGTTTCAGTCGATAGGTCGGAAGTGACGCCTCGGAAACGCGTTCCGAGAGGTGGTTTTGAACCAAAACTGGGCAATGTGTTCTCCCTCCGAACAATCTGTTGGTTCACACTCGGACCGGGCATTGAGGTGCTGTTTGTCTGCTTGTCAGCTGCAGACAAACACTCTCGGGAACTCATGCTGTGGTAGTGCTTCCTTCGATTCGGTCGGGTGCTGCCGGACCTTGGGTAGAAGCGTCTTCGGAGGCATCGGCTGTCAGCCGGCTCTGAGGACTAAAAGGCCCACCTAGCCGACCATAGTGCTAAAAAAGACAGAGGGGACAGTCACTCACAGAATGGAGGAAGAGAGGCTGTCGCGATTTTTGTTCGCACCGATCTGTCGCTCATGGACAGCCTCCTTCTCCCGCCAAGCCTATTCCTTGCTTGACAAAAACTCACTTCCCAGCTATCCTTTGCATACTGATACGCGTAACGGGCTCGTATAGCGGCAAGGTATGTCTTGCGCGGGGGATATTCAAGGCCGAACCGCACTTGGATTCCTGCTTTTGCCGTTCGTATCGAACATCACGTTTGGGCAGTTCGGGAAGTTTCGTGCAGTGAACTCGTCCCGAGTTCGTTCTCCCGTTAAGACGTACTGCAGCTCTCGAAACGAATACACTCCGCGTTTGTGAAGACTGTCTCCTTCGCTTTCCCCTCCTTTGCGAGAAACAGCGTCGATCGAGACAGCCGGAATCGACGTTGCCGACGTTTCTCCCTTCGAGCACTCGGAGAGCGCGACAGAACGGCTCGCGTCGTTCAGCGCGAAACTTGCTTCGCTCTCGTCATTTCCATCGGGCGGGAAGTTCAGCAACGGATCGCGCCGGACGCAGCGCCGGCACGACAGGGCATCGCACTAGATGAAACGACGGATCCACGAGCGGTTGGAGCGCCGCAAGTGTTCGCCCTCCGTTTCCGTTCGATCCGACCGGGCCGATGAGGGATCGTCAGAAGCCGGCGGCAAAAACTGGGATTTCTCCCGGGCTGGTTCGACCCGGAGGATAAAAGTTTGGTTTGTGGGATCGTCTATTCTGGAAGCTCCCGCTCCGTGGAAGCGTCGCACCATCCCGAATCAGGCTGGGTGCAAATTCGTTGGCGGCTGATCGCTGCGATCCGAGGTGGGCAACCGATTTGCGTCCGATAATCACCACAAAGCGTTGGAGCGCTCGAGAGCAATCTCTGTTAAAAGCAAAATGTGCATACTCTCGGTTATTGATCTCCTCTTCTCTCAGGAGAACCATTGAGCTGCGGCTCGGTTTTCCGGCCGCTTCTCGCGAGCGGTGGGTAGAGCTGTTGATGGGCGTGCTCAGACGTCGCAATCGACGCACTCCCCGCTCGATCTGCCTTCACTCGGTGTGGAATCGATGGAATCGATGAGCTTTGACTCGAATCACAACGAAAGGCTCGGCCTGACTCTGGATCTTTGAATTGCGAACGTTCGCGACCAGAATACCGTTCCAGCCACCATTAGCCCGGGAGGCGTCTCGATTTGGGAGCGCTGTTCCAAGCCCTCCCGTTTTCCATTGCCCTTCATCTGTACCTCGGTAGACCCTCCGCCCAACCGCGGGCCGGAGGTCCCGAGTTGCGCGGTCGAGTCCCAGAATGGAACGCTCTATTCTCATGGACGGAATAATTTCGCGAAGCTCCGAAATATAACGAGACATCGCCTTCCAACCGTCGTGAGAAAAATGATCATGGACCTCCTTGAGAGAGAAACGCTTTCGTAGTTCGTATCAATCATTTGAAACTCGTTCGCCCTTGCAACTCACGAAAAGTCCGACTTTCCGTCGGCGAGATCTCCTCCGACGCTGGATGCGTACGCTCGATCGGTCCTCATCCGATGAGACACCGCCGTGGGACTTTCTCCGACATGAGGCACCAAGCAGCGAGCTGGTTCGCAGGCCGTCTCTCGCGGCCTGGTTGAAATGCATCCAATCTGAATGATTTGCAAAGCCTTTAAGCCAAGAGGCCCCGGCCGAGCTCTGCCTCACCACAACTGAGTTGACAACTCCACGGCTTGGCGACATGTGTGCTGTTTCTCATATATCGTTGTCATCTCCTTTGTCGTCCGCCCCTGCCGCCAGACAGAGGGACAGACAGGATAGTTCTGCTCCGTCCCACGATGCTTGCCCGTGGAAGTCTCTCGTTTGAATCTGCGTCGTTCTCCCCGTCTCCTTCCGTCGGAGTTTCCGGACGAGAACCAGTCAGCCAGGGGTCGCTACATGTCTGCCACACGGATGAGGTTCACTTTTTTTTGGACACTGTTGAGACTGTAAATACGTTCCTGCTGTGAACGGGTGGCCTTTACAACGTCCACGCGATGTCTTCAACCGAGCGAGTCGGGCGTCGAGTTTAGCTCGAAATAACGCACTTTTCAAATATTTACATTCGTCGAGCACTCGGCGAGGGATTGCCGGTGTGAGCAGAAACGAGGATCTCGAGTCGCAAAACACGAGCGTTCGGGGAAGTGTTTTTGACGAGGAAGTTTGCACAACCTCAACATGATTCCAGGTGGAAGATCGTTCCGCTCAAACTACATCACGGAGCTTCAGATGAGAACGAGGAGCATAATCCGAAAAAAGCATCCTAGTGCGGAGCGCAATCACGGAACGCTGCCGGAAAACAAACCTTATCTCATGGCGGCTCCCTGAAACGGGATCGCCGGAGTTCAGCTTTCCCAGAACGCTCTGATCGCGAATCGCTCCGATTATCTCGCAGCATCGGAACCCTGAGTGAGACATATCTGGTTGCTTTCGCGCACAAGCTTCTCTGTTTGATACGGAGCGAATGAACAGCTCTGTCAGCTGGTCCAAAGCGAAGACGACAAATCATCGTCGGAACGAGTCACAAATAACTCGAGGCCGTACGCTCCGCTTGCTCCTAGTCGACGGACCTCTAGTCTAATTCCTCTCCGGGCTTCGGACTTCCCTAACGAATTCCAAATCCGAGGAGAACGTCCAATAAAGCCGAGAGAAAAAGAGTTCTCTATCAGCCCTCGTTTGGACATTGCTGTCGTTGAAGCACACGGAGGGTATGCAAGGCACGTCTGCCGCTGACGTTCCATCCTAGTGCAAAGGTGTATCGCTCTCGTCCGTCCGCCACGGAGGCACTCAGTCAGTCCACCTGTGGGCCTGCAGAAAGTCGCCGAGCGGGATCGGTAGGCCACGCAGAAAAATACCTGTAATTGATCATCTCGAATCGCCTCGGGACGCGGGTTAATCCCGAAGAAGCTCGATTTCTCACAAGAAAAGGACTTGCGAAGGAAAACAACTCCTGGGGCTCTGCAGGAGTCTTGAGAGAGGCATAATAATTGAAGTATTCGAGGGTGTCGAGGACTCGGAAGGCGAAGGAAGGAGCTTTTTTTTTCGGCGGGGAAGCTCCTCGCGGGCTACGAGAGAATCGCCGAGTAAATATTTTGTTCGAAGGCGCTCCCAGTCTCTGTTTACCTGTCATGAGCGAGGAAAGGAGGCGAACGAGAGCTCAATGGACCGGATGCCGAGCGAGTTTGCATGCGGCACGCGACGTCTCTCCCTGAACTGGTTCCTCGCACGGGGCTCAGATCTGCAATTTTGAGGGCAGCATCACTCTTTGTTAGTGATGACCTATTCTCCCCGTACGCGGTGTGAGCCTTCAGAGATCCACCCTTGTGAATCAGATACACGACGACGACGTGAGCGACGTGCATGTGGGGTCACCCACCGCTCTCATCGCCCCACTCACCCGTGGTACAGAGGGTTTCCTCGACATGACCGATCAGACGCGGTGCGCCGCCGCCTGGGTCCCATGACACCAGCAGAATTAGCCGGTTTGCGTTGCGTCGAAAACATAGAAAAATTCGCGATCTTCTCGTGATGGAGTTCCGCCGACACGCGCGGGAGTTCGGGACTCGAGCCCCTCCTTGGCCAGCTGAACAGGCTTCATGTACTCTGTAATGAGCAGCCGCCCCGACATTGCGCGAAGCGATTCCTCCGTCATCAGAGCGATTAGTCGGCGCTTGTGATCGAAGACGGACATAAATTCGCTGATGACCCCACTCGCATCGTATTCCTCGTAGGAAAGACTCGAGGACTTCGAAGTGTCCAGTGAGTGACCCTCCCAGCCGTTCTGAACGACAGGACGTCGTGAGCTCAGTGCATAATCTGTCATGCTTACGTAACGCATCCTGCCGATCCGAGCCGCGCAAACAGACCGTCCAGCTAGCCAGGAAAGGAGGCCGTCGTCGCTGTTGCCGTCGCCCCACCGTTGTTGTCGCTGCAGATGGAGTCTGCTAGTGGTGATGGCGGCAGCGACCTAAACGACCAGATAGTGCCGTTGATATATACGTGCAGGCTCCGGGAGGCAACCCGCGCCTTTTTCACTGTTGTCGAGAGACGGATGACCACAAGTTTTGCGCGCCGCCGTCAACACCGCAAACAGCGGCTTCAACGACCACAACGCGCAACCTTCGACGATGACCCTGAGGCTTGTTTCTGCTTCACGGAGGTCAGATCTTTGACGATATGTTGCTCATCAAAACTCGATAAATGAGCTGGGGCGCAAGGAACTATCGGCGCTGCCGCGGAGAAATCTTCTTCCCGCAATCCTCGATCCGGGTGTTATTGAGTTTGTTTTTGGGTCGGTCGCCGGAGGCTGCTTCGACAGTCGACCGGCGGCTGTGCCAGGGAGCTCGCGCTCGTCTTCTATCGTTCACGCAAAGACGTTTGTTCCATGGTGAAGGGGGCGTCGCCACATCTCTGAAACTCAAAATATCGCCTCTGAACTATTCACTGCCGTGTATCGATTTTGAGTTCTTATGCGATATCGACCCGAGACATGAGGCTTGGCAACTGGAGTGGCCGGCCGATAGACAGACGGACCGATGGCGAGGCACGCGGATCGTCGGCGTTATCCGGACCTACCGAACGGACATCAACGAGAAAGCGAACCACCGTTCCCGCCACCGCAGGCGCCGTTGAAGCTTCTCGAGAGGGCGATCCGCGTGGCGGTGGGATGCGCGTTCCGGTTTCCACGTCGCTCGGTAGTTTGTGTGAAGATTCGATCCGATGTGAAGTTCCTTGAAAGTCTGTATTGCTCTCTGAAGGTCCATCACGCGATCCCCGACGAGCTGTAGCCTGACCTCCGGATTCTTTCACGAAAAACAGACGAATGAAGAGGAGAAGGAGCCGCTGTTCGAATTCAGTAGCCGTCTCGACGATAGGGATCTTCTCGACGGAGGCGCAGTTTGTTTCCCTGGAGCCAGATTCGACTTGAGATCCCTCACAATCAGCATCGCTTGCAGAGTGTTTCTCCGAGTGAAACCCGGAGCCGAACATACTGTTTCCAGGTACCGGGAAAACTCCCGCCTCCGATCGGGAGAGACTGTGCTTGTGCTTACGGAGATACAGTCCCTCAAGCCGCGAGCACACGAGTTCCCGCCGCACCCAAGCACGATTATTCACAACCGAACGCCCGCGCAGCCACGATCATGAACATCAGACCCGGACCAGCGAATTCTCATCGTTAGACGGCGGGTTCGATCGCGGTTCCACTTTTACTCTCGCGCGTTCCAATCGCGAGCCGGAGGAAAATCGACCGGGTATCGGATATGCAAAATTGAGCAAAACTGTTCACTAGAGCGACGACGGACGACTAGAATAGCGGGACGGCGGAGACCACTGTTGGAGCTCCTAGTTGCGTTTTTGATGATGAGCTCGTCCGGGCGTGTTCTTCCACCACGAGGCTTGTGCGAACGCCTGATTTCACTCTTCGAACGAGAATGGAACCCCAGCCGATTGCAGAAACAGAGAGCCGGACGGAAACGAAACGGCCAATGGATGTTGGCACCTGTTGAGCGAACATCTGTAGAGGACCGGAACCGGGGTTTGTTGTTGTTGACAATCCGCATCACCGGAGGAAGCGTGGCGACAGCTAGCTTGAGAACTTGTTGCTCTCGGATTGAAACGCTCCGTTGAACGTCTAGGTGTCCTGGATAAGTGCCAAGAGTTTCGGGTCCGACTCGCGCGCTGCTATGAGAAGCAGCGAGTGCCGGCTCGCGGCTCGGTTGCTGCACGAAGCGTTCATTCCGCGATATTCTTCTCGTTGCATGCTGACGCGGTTTCGAAGGATGCAAATTTTTCGATTTATTGAAAATCCAAAGTGTACTTATCACGTGACCGTAGTTGATCCTCGACCGAGTGAGTGCGAGGAATCCGCCCTGAGCTAGTTGCATGAATTTTTCCGCTAGGCGTTTGGGACAACAACATAGAAGCATTGTGATGTATTCAAGCCGCTTGCTTCGCTGCTCGCGAGTCATCCGTTTTTGTTTCACCCCGACTCCTACTTATTCCCAGCTTCCAAGCAGCCGAGCCGACGCTTGCGTTCCTGCAGAGATATTTCAAAAAAACGGAGCCGTGCGAGGCGCGGACAGCGGAAGGCGCGGGTTAACCGATTCGGAAGATGGTTGAAAACAATGTCTGGGATATGGCCAGGGGCGGGACCATGATAAGCTTGGACCGAGCGAATGACAACTCAACGACTCCTTCGTCCATTCAGGGCTGCTGGCTCTCTCCGACAACATGAGAGCATCCGATGACGATCCGGAGTCGACGGTAGTGACGATGGTGATGACGTTGGCGATGACGATCAGAATCGATTCGAATCGATGATTATCAAGCTCACGCCACCACGGTCCCGGGTTACCGTTCCGTCGCTCGCTCGGTGGAAAATCACCTCCATACAATGAATAGGTTCCGCCCTTCAGCTTTAACGGGCTACTTAGGAAGTGACGGCAGATCTTGTTCGCGGGCTCTCGGGACGGCCCTTGAAAATGCGGGATTCCTGAGATGGCTTGCCAAAAATGAATTGACTCCCTTCTACTTCAACGAGCCACATGCTCCACGGCTAGTTGCGGGAGCCACGCGCATTACGTTCCGCAGCTGAGAGCGGAGCAGTTGGTATGGGATGATTCGTTCAAGTGCGTGTCTCGATTTTCCCGATTGCGGAGAGATCACCAATCCCCTCGCGTATGCAGGCGAGTGGACCCCTCCGAGACGTTCCCACAGTGTTCATCTCACGCGAAGGCGTCGACGATAAACATGTGAAGTGAGCTAAAAATCCGAGTTCACGGCCGCTATTCACATTAATTGATTAGACCTGCTGTTTAAACTCTAACCCCGGTCACGACAGCGTATTTCGACGAAACGCGCGGACGAATTAATCGTCGCAAACCCTCTGAGTTTTGGTTGATTTACCGGAATTATTCACCAGCATGATTCATGTTTAGGCGTTATTCGCTGGCGAGCTACCTAATGAATGCCGGGGAACGTGGAGCCGTCTGAGCTTGGAGTTGTCCAGGGTTGGTGCTGTTGTTCTCCCCGGAACCGCCACCGAGAAGGTAAGCTCGTGGGGACAACGTTTGCCGTCTCCTCGGTTGGAACAAGTTCGAATTATGAGATAAGAGGCGGACACAGCACG
Source organism: Phytoseiulus persimilis (assembly GCA_037576195.1). Taxonomy (NCBI): domain Eukaryota; kingdom Metazoa; phylum Arthropoda; class Arachnida; order Mesostigmata; family Phytoseiidae; genus Phytoseiulus; species Phytoseiulus persimilis. The sequence continues at coordinate 52,357,114 of CM075101.1, read as the reverse complement.
GCGCCATGGAACGCTTCGACCGGGCTTCCAGAACAAATTCCAAGGAATAGACGACAAAGAGGCCGGTGCACGCCGGGCCCGGGCGTCGAGGAAGAACCGAGTCGGCACCGAACGGAATCGCGCTCCTGGTGGGTCTCCGTCTCCTCCACCGACGAGGACGGTTATCGATTTTCTGAGCTGCGGAGGAGCTCCCGTGCAGGATCACGAGCGTCAAGAAGAGAGACGGAACAGCCGAGCAGTCATAACCAATAAACAAGAACATTCGTTCGACCGCGCTTTTGTACACACTACGGGGGACACGTTCGCACAGCGCGCGTGTTTGATGCGCGATCGAAGGCAGACCGCTGCTTTATCAGGGGCCGTGACTCTGACCTCTCGTGTCGGTGCTTGCCGATGAATGATAACAAAGACCACGGACGAGTTATCACGAGCCGGCAAGAACACGGACTCGGAGCTTGTTATGGGACTCTGCCGTGAGATGCTGTCCGGATGCTCCGAGCTGGCTCGTATCTGCGGCTGTGATGAGCGAGACCGGTCGCGAGGCCGATGACGACTCGTTGCTTGCTCGCTTGATCGATCGGATGGCTCCGATACCGTATTTCAGCACAGCTCCGCTACAGAAGACATCAATCTAGTGTACGGTGGCCGCCATGCGATGGAGAGGTGTCTAATTAGTTGATTACAAGACGTGAGACCTCATGGCCGACCGGGCGACGAAGCCCGCCAAAGTTGGCGGACGGAAAGTTGACCGACGGGGCATGCCTCTCAACATCCAGTCACCGTCCCGTGTTTCATGTACGCCTCAAGTAACGGATGCCCAGGCTGTCCAGCCGTCCATCTGACCTCAGATGGGCGACCCGGCGCTCGCTTGAAGAGGACTCCGGGCGCTTTTTGACGGATCGTCGCCTATCGCGGTCGGCGGCGGGGAAGGGGAGTCTGGGAGTCGGCAGACTTTACGTCGGTTGTCTCCAGGGCCCGTCCCGGCTGACTGTTGTGTCGAAACCAACTGCTTATCGCGAACTCGCTGAGGAGAAACAGGATATTTGGTCCGTGCGGCCGTTGCACAACAGTTCGTTTGTCGAGCGAGCGGGAGACGTTCGACCGCCCTGCCGATCAGGCTGTTAATCGATGAGAATCCGCCTGGCTGAACAATCTGCGCATTATGTTACTCCCGCACCGGTTCGTTTGCAGGTGGCAAGATACGAACAGCGCAGCGAGCGGCCGATCGAGTGAGGCTGCTGCGAGTGAGAGAATAGATGAAGGGACTCAGGTCCAGACGAACCGATAAACAAGCGTCATCCGGGTGGCTTCTGTTCTCCTGGTTCGAAGAACTTCCGAATGTAACCAGCCTCATAAAACAGTCACGATCTGGATTCCTTGTGTATGAATTACGAGCCCACCGATGCGGCACATATTTCCCGCTCCGGGTAACGTCTGACCCGAGTTCGCTCTGCTCCGGCACCCGGGGTAAAAGAGAACTTCGTTCGGGACAGACGACCGAACGGAACGTTGAGAAAGTTGCTCCGAATCCGTATCAGCCGGGTTCCACACTCCTGTCAGGTGGATGGGACTGCTTCGCGCCTCGATACTTCAAAACACGGACTCGTTCAGGAGGATTCCAAAAACACATCCTATGACGTTGAATCAGCCCAGCAATGACGGTCCCGCGGCGTCGCTGCTCAAATGAACGAAAAAAAAAACAGCCGTCACATGTGCGCGTGCGCCTCGAACGAGCTCGGGTAGTCGTCACTAACTGGGAATCTCACTGATCGATTTTCGGAAGAGACTTCGTGTTATATTTCGCTGGCGCTGCCGAAAGTTTTTCTCGTGATTCATCAACATGGACCAGTGCACGGCAAGACGGCGCGTGACCATCGTTAAGACCCACTGAAACTTCAAGCGATCGTCTTCCAAGATTTTATGGAACTTACGTGCTTGATTCGATCGGGGGAGCTATCGATCGATCGAGTGGGCGAAGTACGTCGGTCGGAGGGGGGATTTTCCGTGGTCCTCCCAGCCATCGGTGGGGCAAGGGGTTTCGACCGCCTCGTGCATGACACGGAGCCGCGAAACATTTTCGGGCGTTTCCAAGAACCGATGAAGCTCCATCAGGCTTTTTACGACCGTCGAACGTCCCATTGCTTCGCGGACTCGTCAGGCCCTGGAGGGCCAGAACGCTCCAGACTTGACCTTCTCGAGAATCATCCTGTTGCTCTGGCTGTCTCGTATACCCGCTCGTATGAAATTCCCCAAAGTGGCGCACTCCGTTTGATCGGCCCGAACGGCGCAGTCGGCTCTGGGCGCGAGCCGATCAGGCGGATTCGGGCGTATCGGAACTGGCATTATGGCATCTGTTTTCATATTGCGAAGGCTGCTCGGGTGGCCTCCATCGATGAGGTCGATCTCCATTGGACGAAATTCCGCTACCGATTCAGTGCGGTTGGCTGATCTGAGACTTCGTGCGAGAGCACAAAAATTCTTGGTTGACTCGGTGAAGAAGACGTGACTTAACGTCAGTTTTATTTCTCGACACATCCTGAGGATGTGTTGGTTGGGAAGAGCGTCTGACGCAAATCTCGGACCGGTCTCCTGTCTACAACCTTGGTAGTGTTCTTTCGTGGCGGTCGGGAAGGCAAGAGAAGATATCGAATCGAGCTTATTGAGTTCGCAGACGTGCTGTTGATGGAGTCATCCTCGAAACTCTTGGCGGCACGCTATCAGTCGTCCGGATGAAGCTGTCGACTCACGCACAAGATGAAAACTGTGGACAGAGCCATCTCCAGACACAGAGGCACACAAACGAACTGGCAATCGGTTCCTGCGCTGCTCAACTTCGGGGGAGGAACAGTCGGCCTCGCTGGAGAAGTTGTAGGAAAGCTTTTCGGAAGAAATTTCGACGATTCGCCCCTATTACGTCATCACCGGCTCGACTCTTGCATCTCAATTTTTCCAGCAATCATCGAGCGTGTCGCGGCTCTTTTCTGTCCCCCGGGGCCATTGCTCGATGAATTGGAGGGTTGTTTACAGAGACGCGTTCCGACATTTCCCGGATCGAAAGTCCGAAGTCATCCCATTCTCAATGTGTGCGTGGGGGGCAGGAGATCCTCGAGAATTATGAGTTCGACTTTATTCGATTCGTATCTGCCCCCCACCGCCCTCTCCCAGAACAAAGAGTCTCCTCGAGTCAACGCAAATACACCGACCCACCTCTGCAGAGCAGCTGCTCGTGTGAAGCACAGTTATGGTGGAAGCTATTTCCGCGGACCAAAACGCGTCAATCATCATAAATTATCCACATAATTCTTTGCGGTTATCAACGATGCTAGTGAGCAATAAACGGGCTTGCTCCAGCTCGGCTCACCCAGCGCTCGAGAGAAAGTTACCCACCGAGCACGAGTGGACGAGTTCCCAAGGTCGGGGAAACGAGAGCGCGAAATCCCTGTTCTACCTTCTCTCGGGAGTTCTCTGTAGCCTTGAGCGATGGGCCGGAGGAGAGAAGGCTCCTGGGAGCCGAAGTGTCCACAGACACTCGGTCGCGTGGATGGCGGCAGAGTGATATCCTTTTGGCTTGTCGTCCAGTTGGTTGTCTCCATTGAGCTTCCGAAGGGGATCAACTCTGCTCCCTCGACAACACGACGATATAAGTCTCCAAAGAGATTTTGGACTTTTGTCGCATTTGAGAAACTTCCAACGAAGAGGAACACTCCCTGACGACACGAGCGGGAGAGAGGATCAGAAGGACTCCATCGAGAGTGGGGGCCACGTTTGGATGCTTGCGATGAGCGACCCGGTTGAATATCTTGGAAGGGGGATCTCCTACGAAGTCGTGATAGGAAGATTCGAACCATGTCTGAGTGTTACACGAACACGAAAGTCGGGAGGCCAGCGTCTTCGATTGCCACAGAAGTCGGCGGTCGTTTCGATGGCGAAGAAAACGTTCCTACCTGGCTCTTGTTGCTCCGAGCCTTTCAGGGAAGCCGACGGGGAACAGGTGGAGGAAGGTTTGCTGCTTGTTGCACCCGCCTCGAAGACGGTCTGGCCCCGCTTCAATGCTGCATTATTGAGTGCCGTATCCCTCCCAGCTTGTGTGACATGTTTTCCCATTCAGTTGCGAAAGCAGAAAAGTCTTGCCGCTCGTTTTGACAAAAATACGCCGCACACGTCAACTCGGCGGCCGTGAGGAAGAAGACGTTCCGCTGCAGGACTCGCATCTCAATATCTGCAGGTTCATCGTCGAAACGTGTTCGGTGGCTTTGACGGAAATTAGCCCGAGCCGTGTGGCATAGCGAGTGGGATGCGAGGCCACTGCGAGGAAGTTCCTCCAGTGCTTACTACTGCCGACGATTGGCGGCGAGCGAAACTCGTCATTTCGAAGCGACTTCGAATTTGAGCAAGAGGAGGCGACAGCACCGCGAAAGCTCTCACCGGGAATGAAGGAACTGGAGATGACGTGAGAAAACGATCAGGAGTGCCGAAACACACAGGAAGGGCGGGTTCCTCCCGAGCCGGAATTCAACTGATTCCTGCCGCAGATACTCCCTCGTGGTCCTCGTCGCGAGATAACTGAGGAAGAGATAAAAGATAAAGCGAGAGAGGGGAAGAGATAGAAAGATATATATAGAGAGGTATTGTCCCGTGGCAATGTTTTAAAAGGTGGCGTTGGTGTAGGAAGACTTTGTTGACAAGTGTCCGTTGTCGATCGAGGCCTGTTCAGCCGGTGACATGGCGGCCGGAATCCGAGTGAAATCTGTTTACATCGAGTTCAATTGGCCGGACTAACCCCCGTCCCGCTCAAAGTTTGTATACTTAATCAGAACGAGATGACGGTAATCATGTTAGCCGCAGACTCACGCGTAGACGGACCGAGCTCCCCGGCCGGTTGGTTGGTCCAGTCCACGTTGGCCGCAGATCCAATTTAAATGTTAATCAGAGGAACGAACATCCTCTTCAGATCCGACTGGTTTTTGCCTCTCTCAGAGCACTTATTCAACTTGTGAGTCGGCCGGCAGGCATGCAGACAGACAGCAGATCCGACAACTTTCCCCAACTGCGTGAGCGCCGGCTTCAGGTCGTCGGAACGGAGCTAAAGACGTGATCGGTAGATTTTTCGCCGCTCCGATTTTTGGTTCTCGACGGATCGGAACGAGAATCCCATCCATCACTCAGCGGGCATCCATCATTCGCGACTACACGTGATCTGATCAGATCACGTATGACGTGACGTGGAATAAAGTAAACACGCTCTGTGCTGAAACCGTATCTCTGAGTCCGAGCTGCGTTCCGAGTGTGACAATGTTGTATAGTGCGCCACGTTCCCTGTTCGGCGCGCTACGGACTCGCGGGGAATATTCCGCACCCGTTGCATTGGATTTGAGCACCCTCAGCGGTACGATGGTAATGAGGGGACATGTCCTGCCATCGCGAGAAGTATCTATTCCGCAGTCGGAATCCGAGTGGATCGCGTCGGACAAGGAGAGCACGAACGAATCAGTTTGGCGGCGATGATCGTGGCAACGAATCGTGGAACGCCTCTGACGGCAACAAGGAACAGAAGTGCAAAAAATACGCGTCAGCGTGACAAAGTGTTTCAGCGATAGAGATTGCAGCGGGCCCCGCGGAGATGCTCCCGCTCCGCGCTCCCCCATCACCGACTCCTCGAAAGGAATAGTGGTGAGGCGGAAGGCGGCACAGGTCGCCTCGGATGAGGCAGATTTTCATTTTCGTCCCTCTGCCCCCTCTGATGGCCCTCTGTCCCCGTCTAAAAACCGCTGGAGGAATGTGGCAAACACCGCACATGAGTACCCCCTTCCCCAAGACCGTCAAGAACGACTCCCCCCCCGACAGCTCATGATGTCCGGGATGGCGTCACCAAAAGGCGTAGGTGGCCGATACCACCGGATCGGACAGCAGCCCGCTGATTCCCGAGGATTTCCATGGAGCCGTTTCCGACCACGAGCGGATATTTTTTCCGCGCCGATTAGCGCTTTTTATCGACAGCCGAGCGTGGGAAGTAAGCAGGCGGCTAGACGGGATCGATTCCGTTCGCAGACGCGGCTGAACTTCGCAGATGGAAAACAGGAACTCGCACGAAGTGAAATGAAACGCTGTAAAATTAGACGGAGCGGAACCAGACACGTTGGAAGGAGGATGGCCCTGTGTGCTGAGGAACCTCATGGAACTGAGGAGACACGTGCTTTGTTTGACTGTCAGGGGCCAAGTGACCGACCAATTTTCCATTGCGGGCGATTTATTGACGGATGTCATTGTACCAAATATTCGAATCTTCCCTCGAATAACGGGAAACCAGAAGGAGGCGCGGGATCGCGGGAAAACGCGCGCGCTCTAACTCGACGCTGGTTTTGCTTTCGTTTCTGTTTGGCCGGAACCGATGACGACAACAGGATCCCCGGCCAAACTATGACTTGTGTGAGCATTTCTCGGCTCTGCTCATCCACCGTGAGGAGGTCTGTCGCAGCCTCCATGTCCTGTTACCGAGTGTGCCGATACCGTACACGGACGAATCCCGCACAGGGCGAACAATCCGAGCAGATGTCTTGTGTTCGTTGTAAGGACAAATACTTTCATTACACAATGTAGTGGTGGTGGAAAATACGAGCGATCTCTTATCTCGGGAAGCCTGTGATGGATATTACTAGAGGAAAGGAAGAGGGAGGAAAACCGCCAGCAGGAGATTGACCGAAGAGGGGAACTGGCTGTGGAGATTAGGAACTGGGGAGATGAGGATTCGGCTTGGACAGAATCACAACTGGGCTCTGATCAGTTTTCCGACGGCGCACAGACAACGTGGTGAAGTATGACGCCGATCGACGATGTGGTGCGACATCCGCCTAACCACTTTCCTGTACCGGTTGCTCGCTCGGCTCAGCAGTGAACGACGGCTTGTGGCTGATTCGAGTCGCGCTCCGTACAATCCGTTGCGGGGCAATCGAGGGTGTTCGGAGGAATCGATTTGCGTCGAGTGGCAACAAGTGCCCGCCTAAAACAGTTCAACCAAGCGGTCGTTTCGACTTCGCCAGACGTGTGGTGCGAGTTGCTGGGTGACGTCGTGGAGCATAATCCTACGTCTGGATCGGCCGGAATATCGCGCGTCGCACCGGCCCGAGGTGGAAGGCTATCCGGCGAACCGGAGGACACTAGTTACCGTGTTGAGAAATGTGCGAGACAGAAAGAAGACACATCTCGGGCCATACCCTAGCCGAGAGGAAAAGTCAGGCTGGCGGACGATGGTCCCCTGAGAGCGGCCGTTAAGTCGATGCTGTCATGGAAGCGAGGAGCTTACGAAGAAGAAACGACTCAGAGAGCCGGTGAGAACAGAAACAGCGAGCGAAGAACTGAACCACCCATTCCAACTGGAATTATCTGTGAGAGAATAAGCCTTCGCGAGTTTCTCCAAGACTGAACTGAAAAAGAACTGACATCGACGCTGACGCTGAACCAAGGTGTGACCAATGTCCACGTCCGTAGGTAGGTGAGCTTCACCCAACATCTCTGTCAGGCGATCCTCCATCGGGCATCTGAAGAAATTCTATTTCCCCGGAGTTCTCGTCAGAGGAGTGGGGCGTTCGCTCAGCGAATGAAGCGAGACGACTCTTGGAACAAAGACCGTAGACGGCGAGAACTTGAAGATCTAGCCCCATCACGACGACGACCGTCATCACCACCAACCAAACAGGAGCGTCGTTGATCCGTTAGAGGGCGTGGAGGTCGTTGCGCATCGATCGTTCGTCCTTCGTTCGTTTGCTGGTTGCGCGAGTTGGAGGAGGGCAGCGGTTCTTTTCGAGTGAGATCCTGGGGCAGCGGGTCCTTTCTCCTCAGCCCTGGGCCCTCTCCTCTGCTGGCTGGCTGGCTGGCTAGCTAGCACTCTGCCAGGAATCCAGCCTGCCCATCCGTTCGCCGCTATCCAAGCAACCTTCCACGGAGGGCCTACGGCGGCGGCGGCAGCAGCAAAGGACGACCTAGGACGACTGTGGCGCCCTCCAGACCGTCGACGCGACTCTGCGGCAGTGAGGAGAAGAGTCGAAACAGTGGCAGTGAGGCTTCGAATCGAGGCACCGTGTACAGTGAGCGGAGTGTTGTGGCCTGTCGAGCGATCGACAGGGGCGAACGACCAATCGTGCAGGGAAGCTGCCAGTTTGGAAGAAGAGCAGGCTCGCAGATCGAACGAAAAAAAAAACGCTAAACAAAATGTATTCAGCGTTTCGCGGGCCCGAGAAGGGCCACGACCGGGCGAGCGCCGGAGGTCTCGCGTCACGACATCTAGTTTAGTTCAGCTCCCAACCCGCAAGGCCGAACGTCCAGCGGTACGTCAGTCGGTCTTTCGGCCAGCCGGCCGGTCAGTCGGCCGAGGACGGTTCGCCAGCCAAGTCGTTCGCGCGCCAGTCAGCCGACGAAGAGGATGCGACGTGTTTTTGGGATGACATCGACGACACAGTGATCACGCTCGAAGTGATGCGGCCATGCAAAATCGTCGGGAAACGAATGCGCTCAAGTGACAAGCGTCAGGAGATGCCGGTGGTGAGGCTCAACAGGAGCCCGGCCACGAGTAACGCATGCATATCAACACCATTATCATCCACAACGAACTCATATTCCTATTCATCATACTCGAAGACGACGACGACGACGAGCCAGACAACGGAGCCGAGAACAGCGATTTGTATAATGAGGGCAACGATGCCAGTTCCTCAGACGATTGCGCCGAGACCGTACAGAGCAGCATTCGCCGCCGCCGCCGCCGCCGCAGCAAAGTTACGGAAAACACTCCGCAACTGACGCGGTCGCACGTTCGATTTGTTGCCCAACGTGCTTTCGTGTTGTAGAGCGTGTTGCAGCCCGCGGAGTGCGGACCCGAACAGATTCTAGCGCCAGAGCCTACGGAACTGGGAGTTTGAGTGTGAGTGTGAGTGAGAGAGCTGGGAGGGTTCAAGTTGGAAACGGAAGTTGTGCGAACACTGGCTCGGCAGCAGCGACAACAGCAAAAAACAGTCTTAGTGCACCAACAACATCTCCGACCACGAGTACTGAGCGGAACCCTCGGTGTGTTATCGTTCGTGCTTGTTCCTCACGTGGATACAGGTGGCAGTGCTTAGTGAGAAAGGAAACGTCGACGTGAGCAGCGGCGGCGGCGGCGGCACACGGACCACCCCTCCCCCCTGGGAAGGGGAGGGGTCCTCTACGGCCACGAAGCGTCAATCGTGCAACGACGGCGAAATCATCACTAAGAACATATCACGCGGTGGAGCAAGGGTTCGATCGCAACCGACTGCTCGGCTTATCATGAGTAACCCCCGCGTTGCGCTAGTGAGATGACTGTGATACAGATGACTGTCCAGGATGCGAAGACCTCGATGATGACGGTTGCGATCGCCAACGAGAGGGAAACGTCGACTGCGCAACAAAGCGTCGGACATTTATTGCATCTTGATCATCGACGGGTGCGACTGTTCAGATCCGGACGGCAGGAGCAAGTTCATCACAGGCGGCGACAGATCGACCAGCAGCAGAGACAAGTGCAACACTGTCAACGATGTCGCCAACAGCAGACGAAAGCAAAGTCGCAGCAGACGAGAGCGATGATGAACCTCGGCTCGAACTCCAGCAGTTTCAGCAGCTGACTGCGAAACGTCGAATCCTGCCGGTAGAGATGCTTTAGGATCGATCGATCGACGGACCGATCGGGCGAGCAGAAGCAGAAGAGGTTTGATGCCAGACACCCCACCAGCTGGTTGGTTCGCAGCGGGAGTGTCGTCGGTTGTTGTCCATATCGTCCGCCATCGTCGACGGCTCCGACGCCCGAGTCAAAGCGGAACGTAATCGTCACAAGAGTTGAACGGAGCGAAAGCAGAAGGGGCTTCTGTGTCTTCCGTCACCGAAGTCAGTCCTCCGATTGTATGGATGGCCTGGCGAGTGTTTCCAGTCGAAAGCTCGCGTCGACGCCGCGCAGCTCCGAGGGCTCCGAGTCGACGCTGTCGACAGCCGACTACTATCATGTGCTGTCGGCCCACATCGAGCAGGCCGTCGACGCCTTCATGGAGAGGCTCGGCGGCCGACTTCAGGATCTCGAAATGGAACTGAGATACGCCTGGCGGGCCGTCGACTTACTTTCGACCGAGTACGCCAAGATGTGGGACAAACTCGAGCGACTCGAGATCCTCCTCTACGAACAGCAGGAAGTTATAGCCCAGCTCCTCATCGAGTCGGCGCAGGACGGCGAGCTCGTCGCTTTCGAAACGGCGCAGGCCTCGGCGGCGATGAGGCAGTTCGGAGACGACGCTCAGGACGGCAGTCCCGCTCACTGGAAGCGAATGAACAGCTCCAGTCAACAACTCCTCCAGCAGCAGGGCGGCGGTGGCAAACAGAAGCCGTCGTCTTCGTCGCCGCCGCAGCCGTCGCTCGAGAGGAAAAGATCGAGCGTCGACGAGAGCGACGCCGCCGGCGGGGTCCGCCGGAAGAGGCCGAGCGCGGGAGGAAACGGTCCAGCTTCTGTGAGCGCGGGAGATCAGCTTTCTGTTCGGGAGAATCACTTGAGCTCGTCGTCAGAGCCGTCCCCAGAGCACACGGCCGACAGTTCGCCGCCGAGTCGACGACATTCGAAGAAAGACGGGAAGCGGCGGAGAAGCAAACGGAGGTCGTTCCAGCGTCAAACCTCCATGAGTGTCGGGGTCTCAGACCCCGAACAATTATCCCAGCAGCAGCAGCCGACAGGCGCGAAGCAGCGTCAACTAACTGTGATAACCTGCTCCATAACTACAGTGGCCTCGAGCGTGACTACAACATCTTCACAGATGTCGGCGACCACGGTCGCCATAGTAGCTGCCGGCCAGCTGCCGCCCCCCAACCATCAGCAGCAGTTGGCCGGCGACGCCCATCCGCTGGAGAGACTCTTGGCGGACAGCGTACGAGCAACGGTCACCGAGACGACAACAACAACTAGGAGTTCACCTAGTAGCAACAACAATCTCGTCCTTGTGCAGCAGTCCTCCCCATCGTCGTCTTCGACGCCGACTTCCGTGTCCACCGTAGTGCACAGCCTCCAGGCTGGCCCGAGCCAAGCCGGGGATCAACACCCACCTCCATCCGGAGTACAACAGCAGCGGCAACAGATGATGCAACAGCATCCCGTTCAACCGAAACCGACAACGTCTCCACCGATGGCCGCCCCCACGGCGCCAGCGGCAGGCCAATCGAACCAGGCGGCCATCTCAAAAGAGATTCTAGCGTCGTTCGGGGAGCTGAGTTTCGAACGATCGCAGGAAGACGACAGCTTCCTCGACGATCGTGTCTACCCCGACGAGGAACCATCGGAACCGCCCATCGAGTTTCCGGAGTTCACTCCGACATCATTCCACAACCTGATCGGGGGCGAGCCAGCCCCGTTGACCGTGGCCCAAGCCCAGCTGCAACAGGAGCAGCAGTACCGGTCCCAGGCGTCGATACCGAACCGGCGAGGCTCCAGGTCTGAATATCAGTCGGCGACGGCGGCAGCAACCAGCAGGGGACCGGGATTCGGCGAGGCTCACGTTCCCGGTCAACAACAACAACAACAAGAGCCGTGTCAGAGAACTGTCCAGCAACAAGCAACAACTGCAGCAAACGCGACCAACCAACAGTACGTTCCTCCGAAAGCAGCCCCGATACAGCATCCGCCGGAACCGTACCATCATCCGCAGACAGCACAGCATCAACAATACGTACAACAACAACAGCAATACACGCAACAGCAGCTGCAGCAACAACAGCAGACGGACGGCCAACAATTCTCTTCGTCTTTCTCGCTCGCCAAGAAGCTGGGTAGCAAAATAGTTATCATGGGATACTCGAAGGTAGTTGATCAAGCTAACAGTATGCTGTCAGGGAAAATGGCTCGATCATTCAGTCAGGACGAGCAGGAGATTCAGGGCGGTCCGAGCATAGTTTCCGACATGTCCCGCCTAGGCTACGGATACCCCCAGGACGCTTTCCAGCCGCCAAGTAGTCAACCCATTCAGAGTGTTACCCAGCTGATGAGTGGCGACGACCCCCCGCACTCGCCGCTCGAGGACGAACTCCGACGAAGAGAGCACCGGGAGCCGAAAGTAGTTCCCATCGACCATCCACCAACTCCAACAAACACAGGAAACCAGACGTTCTTCATCGCTCCGCAGAACCCATACGATGAGTACCACGAAGTCGAGGTAGCCTCTCGCAGAGGGAGCACCGAATTCAGTCGACGAGGAAGTCGGAACGACATCATTTTCGATGTCATGTCGAGTAGTCGTCGAGGCAGCTCCGAGGGAGCGAATCAGCAGCGTACCAGGCGATCGAGTCAGCAGAGTCTTCGAAGACTGAGTAGCGGCTACGAAGGTAGCGCCAAGGAGATCGGAAACTTCACGTCACAGGAAGAAGAGGATCACATGAGAGAATGTGCTCAAACCGAATGGCGCAACCTGGGCGTGACAGACGTGCCGCCAGAACAGCAGGTTGACTTCGGGCTGGGCGAAAGTGTCAGCCGAAGTTCCCAAGAATTCGGCGGCGGAGCACCAGCTACGGCGAACGACGTCCCTCACCAAGGCCTCGCAGCAACAAATTCTTTTTATGATCAGCAGCAACAAAGGCAACAGCAACAATACCTGCAGCAGCAGCAGCAGCAGAGTACAGGTGGACCAGCCATCGAACCAGCTGTAGCGTCGTCTTCGGCGACTAGCAGCAGCAGTAATTTGGAGAACTTGGACCTTGTGCATCATCAGTCAGCAGCAATTCAGCAGCCTCCGGGATCAGCAGCAGCAAGTATGGCCGAAGAGCAGGAGAGTGCCTCGATGGTCCCCATCCGATTGGTGAAGCGCAGTATGCGCCACGTTATGGAACGGATGGCGTCAATCAGCGCACCGCAAACCACAGGAGGCGAGGAGGCGACAACGGCCGGTAGTAATGACCGCAAAGCGAGTGTGGCTTCACAGGGTGAGGCTGGCTCCACTCCAATCGGTACGCCCCGTAGTGCAAGTATCAAATGCGTCAGCTTTGCAGAGGCCATCGCGAAGGCCAAAGCGGACGCCGAACAGCATGCAGCCGCCCTCGCGGCTCAAGCGCAAGCTCTTGAAGCTGCCCAACAACAAGCCGCCCAACAGCAAGAACAGCATGAACACCAGCGACACGATGAAGACCACCAGCAGCAACAACAACAACAACTCGAGCTCGGATCAGAGCAGCTGGACCAACTGGATCGCCACGATCAGGTCGTCGCTCAAACGTCGGAAGAGGAGCTTATCGCCGATGATGGCACGATTATACAGAAACAGGCTACTGGTCGGTCCCTGAAGAATTTGGGCTCGCAAGGAAGCCAGGACGGAAAAGCCAAATGGCTTGCTCTGGTTCAGGTGAGCAAACGCATTGTGTTGCTTGTTCTACAGGACGAATGTCTCCCGTGGACAACTGTTCCCACTTACCGAGCGGGTCCGGAGCGAGACTTTCCCGCCGCCCGTAATGCACTGCATTCCGCGAGCTGTGCATCGTCACGGAGAATAATTCTGTATCGCGACATTCGCTCGACGCCGGTGCGTCGTCTTTAGCTCGTTCATCGCTGCGGTACCAGCAGCTCTTCATTAGCTCATAGTTCCGAAACCCGAGCGGGAGGAAGTGCAGTCGTTGTCGCCGTCGAACGTTAATTAGCAATGTTCCAACTTTGAAACGATCATGTGCTCCACCAACATTCCTCAAGTTAAACTCGCTTCGAGTGGGCAGTTTGAATAGTTTCCGATCGCAAGGCTCCGATCGAGCCTGATCGCAGAGGAAGTCGGGGCCTAACCCTGAATGTGACAGTGAGGAAATATTGAGAGTATTTCTGTCCCGCGTTCCACGATGAGTTCCTCCTAGGACGGACTGGTTCTCAACGGCTCAAGAACGATGCACTCGGTCATCCGGAGCCGACCGAGGGACACGATGCGGCGGGGAAACTGGTTGGCGTAGAGCCGTTCAGCGAGCTCGGTGCTGATACGGCTCTTCGGTTGTCAGTAATCGAGAGGAACGATGTAGAAACGATTCCGCAGACGCTGTACCCTTCCTGGAATCGACTGTCAGATCGCTCGATGAGGGTGGAGGACTATGTCTGGAAAGCTGGTCCGTCGGGCAGTCACTAGCCGTGACCTCAGATTGAATCTGCTGGCCTTCTTGCTTGCTCACTTGAATGGCCATGGGGACCACCAGTATCGGGAGTTCCTAATTAGAATCGGGAGATGGCTTCTCCGTCTTTCTCTTCACCCGCTCAGCGGGTGAGTCTCCCGGCGGGCCCGCCTCATTTGGGAGCCGACAACGACACACAGGTCGTTTTGGTTGCGCGGACGAGCCATCCGAAAGGACAACTTGAGCTGTCCCCGGAGAAAGATGCAAGACGTCGGGCGATGGAAAACAGGCGGCCTGAACGACGAGCAGAGCCAGTGAACGATATCTGACTGCCGCCCCCACGCCCGTCCGCGAAGATTCGCACAAATTGCCAAGCAAAACTGCCGCTCCTCCGAGCCGTGTCGAAGAGTGCCGGCAGAGCGGTTCGTCTGGAGTGCTTCTCCAGGCTGATAGGATCTGATGATTACTCGAGTAAACAGGCGACGAACTCGTCAAACAAGGCTGGCTGCTTGTTTGCATTAGGCTTTATTGATAACGGCGTCATTATGACTCATCGCACCGCATCTGACACGTGTGTCAGTCGCATGGTGGTTGTACGACTCGACCAAGCTGACCCGGAACCGTAGAGTGGACTGTCAAGTGGCAACATTGTCCACTGGCAACTGATGCGATCCGAGGAGTACCGCATGTCTCGAATTCCGGATCGTGTGTCCGGAGGGTTCGCGGGTCAGAGATTTCAAGAGCTCGGCCGCCCTGAGCGGTCAAACGTTCGACCGCTACCCAGATTATAAGCTACAGTTTTCGTAGATTCCAACAACCCACAAGAAACGTTGAAATCACGACGAGTTCATGGGTCCGCCATCAACCATGCGGCCCCCTTTCACAAGTGACGGCTACAAATATGACAACAGATATCGGCCTCGGTTCGATGGATTAGTTCTGAAGCCGCAGACCGTTCCCCCCCCCCCCCTGACTCGTCCCCCCTCCCCCCGGGGGCAGAACCTCTCCGCTGCCGCCAAACTGTTTTTTGCACTTTCCACGCTCGCAGACGAATGATGGACCATCGTTGTCCTCGACCAGAATCGCGGTCCGTGCTACGACAACTCAACTTCCATTCTGACAGAAATGACTGACCGTGGAAACAACCAGGAGCGTTTTCTTTCGGACATGTCGTTCATCCGGCCCTAATCAGGACATGCCTCTGATGGGTGTCGAGCCCGCGTCGTTTGCTCGTGCATGCCAGGCGGCTAGGGCTCGCTGTACGTAAATGGCCGCTCTGATGTCGCTGCGGAGTGAGCGAGGTTCTCTGTTCTCCAGTCACTCCTGACCGACCTCCGCGGGAGTTTCTGTTGTCCGCCCCTGCTCTAGAGCTTGGCATCGGGTTTCCGACTCGCGGTCTTCCAACAGGCGGTCAAGCTTGCCAACCAACTGGCCAGGCTTCTGCGGACTCACCTCGCCCCTCGCCGGTCCGTCCGCCAGTCGATCCATCAGACAAAGAAGAGCCTCTCGGGATCAACGCCTTCGTAAAAAAAAAACCTTGCTGAAGTACGCTCCGGTTAGTCGGTTGACTGGCAGACAGCGGTGGTCGAGCAAGCAAGTGTCCTCCTGTTGCGGTCTCCTAATTGTAGTTTCAATGGAGAGCACAGCCTCCCGCGTCGACGGGACGGCGAAAATAACTCTCCCCCTACCTAGACGTGGTAACCCGCTCTCGGCCGTCCGAGCATATCTCGCTCCCGAATTCATTCGCTAAAATAACAATGAGCTCGATACGGTTCGCGCTGCTGTCCCAGAGCGAGCGGATCCAGATTCCTTGAAATTGAGTCCGAGCGGAAGAGAGACTCGCCCGCGGAAACGGTCGGTCCGACTGAACGGTCCGAGCGACCAGCTGTCCGCAGTAATTGATGCGACTCAGTGTCTGCGAACTTGGTTGTCTGGCCCGAGCAGCGTGTCGGCGTAGATCTCTGTGCGGTGCGCCCTCGTGTCTCGACGTGGGACTGCCGATGACGTTTCCATTCAAACAGGGGGCGATTCCGTCGCTTCACCAGCCGACAGATAGCTTACTCGAATGCCCCGAAGCTCTCCGGAAGGCGATAAGAGAAAACAGCTGGTGCCGTTCAACTCCACCGTTCTCTCCGTCGTTTCGAGAGGCTCCCTGGGTGGTGCCAGAGCTGCTGCTGCCGGTTGTGCAGACATCCCATGAATACCGAAACGTGCCACGAGAATTCCTCAGTGGGAAGATGCTCTCCCGTCACAGACTGTTTCATTGTGTAGCGCGACCAAGCTCCAGGGATCCTCACACGGCCATTGGTGGTCCGGAGCTCCCAACATGAACAACCGAAAATCCCGTGACTCCGGATCGCTGGGCCTCTTGACGGACGAGCCCACCGAGTAGAATCCACGAAATCCGAATGCCCGCCCTCCCCCAACTATGAAAATGGGGACGCCGTCTCACGTCATTGGTTTCGTTGCGCAGACGGAGTAGTTAAGTTTCCGCGGAATGGAAAGTGGCGGGAGCAAGCACTGCGTCGAGCAAGCAAGCGAAGCAGCCAACAAGCGGGCAAAGCGAATGAGTCGCTTATGTCGCATCGTTTGGTCGGGATATACTATTTATGTTTAGCGTCGGTTCAGCTCGAATCGCTTTATCGAATCAAAGAGGCTTCGACTCGCATGACGCCACAATGTGTGGAAACAACAGAGGGGGCTCGTTGGTTGCTCTTTGGGCCGCTTGCTCGGTCGAGCCGATCCAGGTCACTCGGGCGGTTCGTTGTCCCCCTAACGGTGGATCGGCCCCGGGGAATGAAATTCTCAAGTTTCAGGTCTAACGACACCGAGTCTCCCGCTGCCGGCGAATCGTCGTCGTCGTCGAGGTTTTCTGCGAGCGGGCGCTCTAGCAAAACGCGGCGAGAGCCGAGCGAGCGACCAACTTTTTGCTTTGGGGGAGGCGAGACGGTTATTTCAATTGCATCTGCTTCGTGCGGTCGGGCCAATGACGCAAAATCTTTTGTGGGGTCCGCCAGCGAGGAAAGCGACCGAGCCGAGACACTTTGAGCGGGCGCACAAAGGCGGAAGGCGCTGCCTCCGTTACGTCACGATGCCGGTCGCGGCACAACAGAGGCTGCGAGACAGGCTGCGAAAGGACGGAAGTTCAGTCAAATGGAAGAAATGCATCGCTCTAGGGTGACCATCGTCTCGCTTTGGGCGGCTGCGACCGCGACTACAATAATAACAAACTTTCGAGCGAGCGCGGGGACCCGCGTCGTCGTCAACAACGTCTACGGGCACAGTGCAAGTGGCTCGCGGAAAAATATTCGCGTCTCCGTCGTTGATGAGTCATTGTCCGGTTCAGTGGTCATCTCTCCGAGCGGGACCTACGTGCTCGCTCGGTCCCCCTGTCCAGAGCCCCGGGAGCGCCCTCAACAACCCACGTTTTGGAGTGAAAGAAAAAAACTATTCCTGTCGGGCCTCTCAGCTTCGAGGAGGCTCGCACGGACAATCTGAAGAAGTCCAAGCGAAGGCGTGGGCTTTGAAGCTTCTAAATCCATCAGTTGTTTACACGAAGCACTGGCTGCCGTTCTCAAGCTCACTGTCAGGAGTCGCCGGAACGCTGGCGGGCCGAATCGCGCGCTTTTCAGGGAGTTTGCCTGGATCGCGGAAGGACCATACCCTGAGACGGCTCGGGTTCGCGAACCTCAGGTGGAGAGGGAGGGGGGGGGGGGGGGGTCGAACGAGGGAGCGGATCTATTCTGGTGGCTAGCCCTCACGATCAGGTCGACGAGCGCGAGTTTTCCCGCTTGCTTCCTGTCCGTGTTCCTGGTGGTGTGCATGTTTGCCAACAATGAGGTCCGCCACTTCTATTTACGGAAGACTGGAGTTTCCCGGATAAAACAAGGGAGGGAAGGTGTTGTTAGAGCCGGAGCTCAACATTTCGGTGAAAGCCTCTCGTTCCGAGTTTCTGGGTCGAAACCAATCCCCGGGAATATTTCCCTCGAGGGGTTTCTCGCAATCGAAGTGGCAAAAACACCAGACGGAAACGATACGCGCTGACAGCATCCGATAGCTGGCCAAACACGTCAAACGCGTGACGCATGGCTCGAGACAGCAACAGATTCAATGCTCGTCACGCTCTCGGTGACAACGACGGCCGCATGACGTTGCGAAATTCTAATGAGGGCGGTGGTCGCTCCTCGGGTTCCGAATCGATTCTCAATCGAATTCGGCTTTTGTACGTTGACGGGTCCCTCCTGAATCTGGTAGGGCAATCAGTTGCTCTTTCAGAGTTGCGCGAGGGGGTGAGAAAGTAGAAAGCCGTTTCCCCGCCCTCGGCGAAGAGCTTCGAGGTCATTTCGGAGTTTTCGAGCCTTGCTGACCGCCGCCGCCGTCGACTTGTGAAAGAACTGCACTTTACGGCCGACGTCGAGAGAACGCTTCGAGAAAACGGTGAATCCATCCCGCCTTTCGTGGCGAGAAAAAAAAACCTTTCTCCGTGGAGATTAAGGAGGCAAGCAAGCCCGTGAGAGCCTTTTTCCATTCAGCTCTGAGATGGGTATTTCGAGAGAGTGGTATCAACAGGGTCAGCCGAGAGAATCTACTTCACGCTAGAAGGAAAATCAGCGTTCGTTGGGATGTTTGCTGATTGTTGCACGTGCTCCTTCTCTCACCGGCGTTGCCGTTTTCCCTGATGGCTATCCGAGGTACCATCTTCGAAAATCGCGAACCGCGCCTTCCAGAACGGGCGGAATTCCGGCGAAGAAACCGCACCGGCTTCCACGCCCTCACTCCGGTACAGCACCGAATTCTCGCGGAGTTGAGAGCCAGAAACGACCCGAGGCGGCTTGAACTGTAGCCTAGCTCTTCAAATCGCTGCGTGGTGTCACTTCTGAAGGCTCTTCTCGTCGCATGAGGAGCCTCGAACCGTTCACCGGCTCGCGCGTTTGGCCTTCGCCCGGTTAGAGACACAGGCGCGCGCTTCCGATCGATCCCCATCATCCAATGTACTAGGCGCACCGAAGTTGATTCGCGAACGAACCGTAACATCGCATAATAACCCTGCACGCAGCTGCTGTCGTGATCCTACTTCAGAAATCATCTGACGTTGGAGTCGGGGGTGGCTTGTCGCTTTCCGGAGTCAGAGACCCCGACCCCGAGAAACACTCGGCAGAGGAGCCCCTCAGAACAA
The DNA here is from genome assembly GCA_037576195.1 of Phytoseiulus persimilis. Taxonomy (NCBI): domain Eukaryota; kingdom Metazoa; phylum Arthropoda; class Arachnida; order Mesostigmata; family Phytoseiidae; genus Phytoseiulus; species Phytoseiulus persimilis. Next base: position 52,337,823 of record CM075101.1, on the reverse strand, counting down.
GAAGAAGCCCAGCTCGCGACCGGCGGACGAAACGCCCAGCCTGGATTCTATTATGCGGTCGGAGGGTCCGCACCTGGGAATTGTGTTCGGACATTCTCACGTAGACCATTCGCGCACTCTTCCGACGAAGTGCCTGCAATGAACGAGCTCTACGGAGCAGCAGAAAGAAGTTTCGGACCTCCAAGCCCTCCCAGCTTTGACTTTGTCTGAGAGATTTTACGCTTTTCGCAGACTAGGGAACGCAACCTGAGTCTTCCATCGATGGCTTTCCGCCCAAGCGGTGGGCTGACGACGCGACCGCTCGAGTTTACCGCAGAAAACTGAAGCGGTCGATTGGATCCTTCGCGGGACGTCCAACCGAATCTATCTCGACAGTTCGACTCGGGTTCGCGCACAAGGCGAGTTGCACAAATGGGAGCAGCGAGCTGGGCCGACTGATCTCAAAATACGAAGACTCGTCCCGTTCAGAATCGCGGAAAAAACGATCTCCCCGCCATACTCACCGGGAGCGAGAGTCGACTGCGGAGATAGCAGGGGAGGAAATAGAAAACAAACCGAGACAGGCTCCCATAAATCGGAAAACGGGTCTGGTTCGTGTCAATCGCTCGGAACGATCCGAAACATCGATTATTATCCGAGCGACCGAGAAGAGCGAACGGAACGCTGACGTTGGACCGGGTAACGTGGTCTTGATCGGAATCGGTGCATCTTCTACCTCGGCCGTCATTGAAGTTCCCGACCTCCGGCCGAGGAGCAGCAAGTGCGACTTTAGAGGCCGCAGATGATCCAGCCGTGGGAAACCGGGTCGCTCTGGAGTCCATTGTTCCCCGTCCCCAAGAAACATGGGGTGTGTCAAGTAGTTAGCACCGGATCCGCGCCCCACGGCCTTATTTCAGAGTCGCCGGAAGGAAGGAGGATGGAATGGAAATGGAAGGAGGTCCGCTCTTCCGTCACGGCAACAGAACGGCACAATCCCCCGACCAGGCGTCAAGTCGCCCTCCGCGTCAAATCTTCCCGCGAGCTGCTGCTGGAGCCGATCGACGAACGAGTTCTGACGACCAAACTCTCTCTCTCTCTCTCTCTGAACACATCAACTAGGGATACGCTTCGAACAAGAGTTTGTACATGATGAATGATTAATGTAATTCTCCCGAACGCTCCGCTCTGCCGGTTCCCGTTCGTTGCGGCTCGTTGCGAAACGCTTCCCGAACCGGGGGGATCCCCTGCCCTTTCATGAGAAATCAGGAGCTCCGAACGCTCTCCGTTGGCTATTATCGATTCACGTTCACCGGTGCGCTCCACAAGGAGCAGGTGGTCCCCGCGTTCGTCTCCCCCTGCGTGCGGCCCAGCTGGTGGTGGGCTCTCTGAAAATTAGCGGAAACGAAGTCGAGAGAGAGAGAGAGAGGTTATATTACTGAGAGCAAAGAACAAGTCGGGAGAATAAGAGCCCGAACGACTGGCTGACCGCTTCGATCTCGTCATGATGTGCAGACATCGAAAACGGAGCGAACGGATTCGGCGGGATCTCGACCGCCGGGAACAGCGAGTCTGCCAACTTTCCTCACAGGACACGCATTTGATGGTCCATGTCCGAGCACGCTCGTGTAAATTGCGGTGTGACCCGTTGTGTTTCTCTGACGGTCTCGGCAGAGAAACTCGACTGGCCGATTGCAGCTCGAACGGATGCACTCAGATCGCCTGGGGATAAGCAAAGGAGAGCGTTTTGCTGTTGCCAACTCGCCGGCCGGCAGGCTGACTGGAGAACGAACGGATCGATGAACGGCGCACTCGACTCTGTCGGAGTGGCTCGTCCGGAGGACTTGTGAGCAACTTGAGGAGGAATTCTCAAAACTCGAGCACACTCTGATCGTCGCGTCGATGACTGCGCGGAATTTAATAATACTCCCGATGAGCAGGTTCCCGAGTGTCTGGCGAAGAAGCGCGGGGAGATATCTCGCTACATTCTTATGAACCGGCGAGGAAACTATGAGAAGCGCAATTTTTATTGATATGGCATCACGTCGGCTCACGTCATTATTTTTCCTATTTCCTTGCCTCGCTCGGACAGCTTCTTGGGTAAATCATTGAACAGACCACTGCGGAAGGAGAAGGGCCGAACACCCTTAGGTGTGCGCCGATAGTAGTGGCTAGCGAAGTGATCCAGTTTCGTGGCTCCCTTAGTGAGCTCAAGAGACGTCGGCCTAACGGCAAACCCATCTCCATGCGTTTGAATTCCCCGGCGCTTCCCCCTGTTCATGCAGGGGAGCTGATTGGTATGAACACCTGCCTGAGCGAGTTCTATTCATCGGGGCGAATTCAGAAGAATTAGTAAACAACAGCGGGGTTGCGGTCGGCCGGAAGGCAGAGAGCGAATCGCAAACAATGTTGCTGCGAGAGCGCGGTTCGTGTTGTTTTGTTATTAACACTTTCACTCGTGACCCATTTTCTTCAGCTCGCAAGCGCTGCTGGCGTCCGTCCGCTCATCGATCGATCGATGCATTACTGCCACCCACAATGGAACAAACACAAACGTTGTCCAGCTTATCTGGAACGAATAAGTAAACAAGCAGAGGGGGGACATCAGCGGCGAGGCAGGTGGCCTCCTGCCAAGTCTGCTTATCGGGGTAACGGCCATTGTGACGACGTTGGCGAACCGTTGGAGCCTGGCAGCAGATCATGTCAACTGTCACTTTCATGCGATACCTTCACCGCTGTCATCACGGTCGACGTCGTCCTCCGATCGCGGTGATGGCAACTAGTTATGTTGAATTCGCAGCTGCCCGAAGCCTACTTCGTGGAAAACAGAATCTTCGGCTCCAGCTTTGACAAGGGATCGAGATCGCATCTCGACAGCTTGTTGACGCCGTGGCGTGCTCGAGAACAATGGCGAGAGCGCGAATTCCAGATCCCCCCGGGAAGAATCGCTTTTCACGAGCCGCTTCATCTTCTGCTCCGTTCGGTGTCAGGATGGAAACGGCCCGTCGCACCCTGCACGAAGCCGCCCGTGCGGTGATGATGCACGCGATTGTGACCCTCGTGTCACATGCATGAGAATGTTCGATTTGCCATCAAGACGCCGAGTGGGAACGCGCGGATGAAATTTATTAGACACGAAGCGTTCGCCATGGCGCAAACGGAATGCAGATGTCTCGCGGCGGCGGCGCGATTGCCGGAATCTCGATAGCGACTTCCTCCGCGACCATCGATGGAAAATGCGTCCAGCGAGCGTCGATTTTCTGAACGGATCGTTCGGAAGACTGCTGGTCATATGAAGCGCTGCAGCATCTGGAATGCTCAAAGTGCCCAATGGACACGACCTTGGCGGGCACGAGCTGTGGGAACCGAGCGCGACGATACCGGCTGAGGAGCCTTCCGATCAAAGCCTTTCCTCCACCACCGAAACCCCCTGTCGGCGCCCGGGTATCGACGGGGCGAGAAAGAAACTCTCAGCCATCAAGCGCTTCGTGGCATGAGCGACATGAATAATTTCCCGTTCTAGTGAACGTGTTTGAGCGGAACTGCAGGGCTGCGGCCGCAGCGGCCGGGGAGATAACTCGTGCGAGTCTCAAGCCGGACCTGTCGCCTTTTATATACTTCTCCCCTGCCCCTACGGAGCTTCGATGTAATTTGCGTCTCTCCCCGTCGCCGGCTTGTCCTCATAATGAAATCTTCAGCGAAGAAAGCCAGATAGGCTGTGACCAGCGGCTGGAGTAAGCCATCGACCACCTCATCGAAAGTTTGCTCGAAGCCCGCTTGAGGACATTTCGGGCTTCCGGAACTGAAGCGGCGCCGATTGAGGAGAGCGCTGCAGCTGGAGGACTATATCTCTGACCTCCGAAACCTGGATTGTCTCTCGCGCTCATGATGGGGAGTTTTGTTGGTCGCCTCGATCGTTCGGGAAGGATCACCGAAAGAAGATGCGACCGTTTTCGCTGTCTTCGAACGAGACAGGCTGCTCTGAGAAGTCAGGGGTATGACCCCGATGCACACGGACCTCGGCGTGAGAAATCGACAGCGAAAACGTGGGCAGCGATGAGGGACGGATCAGATCAGTTTGCGCTTCCAGATGAAGCATTCAGAGCAACCGCCGAAACAGCATCGGTGTGCGCGTGGCGTTCCTTGCGGCCCATTTTGTGCGCGACTGTTGCTCTCTTGGGGCTGCGGGACGGCAGGAGAGTCGACTTGTTCCGAGTGTTTATACTTTGTTGACTCGTGGGGCAAGTTTTGCTCTCGCCGCCGGCTCGGCGCAAACAGAGAGACTACCACCGCTGTCACCTCACCTGCCCTTTAGGCAATCTTTGGAAATCTGTACCGTTTTCATTATTGATACCGTACCGGCGAAACCGCGGCTTCACTAATCGTGTTGGAACAGGAGGCTCAGAGAGATACCGTCCTGCCCCGTTCATCCTCTCTAAGTGGGGCTGTTCATCGTTCGATCGGACCACACGCCCGAAACCAGCGTGCGAGCCAAACAACCGCAACGTCTAATGGAAGAGAACTCATCGGCGCGCCGAGTTTCCGGTCGATGGAAAACGAGTAAAAACTCAAGTGGGAATAGAGGCGAGGGTAGGAAGCGCACGACTCTCGTGATAACGGGCGCCTCGTAGGTTGATGGGAGGGCGGGCAGGCTGGCGAGCGGACGAATCGCGAGGGAGGGCAACAACCGGACCACCACCGTCGCCCGGCCAACGAGCCAGCCAGATGCGACGAGGGGAGGGAATGTGATAAGATAACTCTCTACTCCCCTAATTCCCTAGAATTCTACTCCCCCTACTCTATACACCCTAATTCAACTCCCCCTTGCTCGCGGGGGCCCGGCGAACCGTCCACCCAGGTTTGGGCCCGGTCCAGACGCAACACACGGACTCTCACTCTGCTCGAAAGCTACGATCTCACTAAAAGCTCTTAACATCCTCCATTAAACTACGGACGGGGCTCGGAACGCGTTTGGGAACCTGGCGCGGGAAGTAACCCCTCGCCCACGGGGAAAATCGACCTCAATGCAGGAAGTGATGAATAGAAAAGGTGACTCCGATTCAGATCTGATCGAGCTCACGAATACCTCGATCGGTGAACCGTTGCATGGGGAGAATGTTTCCGAGTCGAGAGATCTATGTTCACTTTTGAGAATGTTGTCGATCCAAGACCCCAAGAGATTCCGCCGCGTTCGTGGAGAGAGCGACCAGCGAGGTTGCCGAACGGCGTTACCGAGTTCTTCGCCACGCGATTCGTGTTGCACCGCTCTCGCGAGTTACCGTCTCCGCTGCCTCGAACTCCGGCGGGAATCGCTCTGACGAGGTATGTTATTCCTTCAGAGCTACCTTGGGACGGGACTCCCACACGTCGCGCATTGTTTTCCTTCTCCACACAGAACAATGATTCTGTGATCCAAGAGATCGCTCGAAGGAACTAGCGTCGCTGAGTTGGTCAGCTCCCCGGTCAGTTCGTTTACAATACTGCACCGCTGGTGGGAAGGAAACGACATGAAGAGGCCAATCGCATTCCGACCGGTCAGAACTTCTAATTAAGAGTCAGGCCCCGGGTTGGTGTGTCCGTCGGCCGTTCGGTCTGGCTCACAGAAAACGGGAAGGAGAGCACAGAGAAGAAAGGGGAAAAAAACAGTCGTTGCCGTCGCCCGCGACGTCGTCGACAGACTTCCTCTTGCGACGGTTACTCGATACCGTTGTCGACTCTGTTCATCGCTGCACACGGCAAGCCAGGAGGGGAATGTGTACGAGTGCAGAGGCGATCCCCCGGGAATTCAGCGTCAACAGAGTTCGCGAGAAGTCCCGCGAAGTCCTTTGCCACACTGATCTGCTTTTTCTGCAGAAGACACCGCAGAGCGCGGACATGACGAACCTTTGCCGCACCGAGATCGCATGCGATACCCACACCGGGAACACCTTCACCTATCCGACGATCGGAACAAGGGGGAATGTATCCAACGACAGTTTGGGATTCTTCGCTCGTCGAGGTAGAGCGCCCCACGAGCTCCGAGCGCTGATCCTCCCTTAACGTCGAAGCTTCCGGGTGGACGAAGCATGTCTCCGTTCCAGGCCCACAAGGTTCACATGGAGAGACAGAGCGCTCGAACGGACTACTGCCCTTCTCCAGCGATAGCCTCCCCCCCAGATTGCGAGAGGTCTAAGGTGGGGTCTTGGGCGACAGTCGTTTTCACTTTCTATCCCGTGAGTTCCTGAGCGCAGTATCGCCTCGTCATGTTCGCTCTCGACTCTTGGGGAAATCGACTCGGGGTGAACTGGACATGCTGTTCAGATCCCCGCGTGTCTGAAATTGTCTCGCCGCGCAGCTACGCTAAGCTCGAATGCGCTACCAGGACGAAAACAATGAATGTTCAACCGAATGGAGCTGGTCAAGAAGAAGCCGGAGACGAGGACCCAGTGAACAGAGCTCAACTCAGGCGCCTTAAAGAATTCCCTCAAGAGGGGAGCAGACGAGCAAGCAAACACGCACGCACCCAGACGAGCGAGCGAGCAGGATCTCTGTCTGCGGACAGAAAACGTTGTTGTCTGTTTTCTGCTGCTGCGGCTCTAATTAGAGGTCTGGTCATTGCATGCAGGGCGGGGGCCCAAATGCGAGTCAGATCGACCCTTCCGATCCGAGTATCTTCCGTCGAGACCGGCTCGCATGACAGAGGAATATTTTTTCCGTATTCCGCACCCACGTCACGTTTCGCTCCAAACCGAGGAGTTCACTCCTCTCGCCCCGTCTTCATGATCTCCGATTTCGACGTTATCAGTCGTACTGGAAGTTTTCGAGGCGTCTCATCCAGGCCAAGAGAACTCACCACCCGCCGGTTCTAAGATTCAAGGTATGGTTCTCAGCCCTCGCTGACTCGAGCGCCCGGTCGCCCGCTCGCTGACCCATTCACTGGATTTGGCGACTCTCGGAAATACAAACAAGCCACTCGTGATTCGAACCTGAGGTGCGTGAGCCGATAAACTAGAACACGCCATCGATAAACGGTTCCTTCTCCTCGAATATCGAAACCCCCGAAGACCTTCACAGGGCTAGTCCGCTGAGCAGCCAGCAGGTTATGGCGGCTCGGACCCCGAAGACGCTGTGGGGGAGTCCACGGGAGCCTGAAATCCGTGATTCAAGGTAAACGCCACTGTGAGACTTCCGATGAGAAGCAATACCTTTCCAAGAGATCCATCACCTCGAGAACTGGGCATTTTCGCTGCTGCACGAACAGTCGGCCGAGAACCGCAAGGGAACTGAACCACTACGGGAAAAGTTCACACCGTACACCGCTTTTCCTGGCCTCCGCCGAGGCTCGCTTTCTTGTTCGGGTGCTCTCGATTGAATTCCGTACGTTGAGAGCGAATCGTCGAGCATGTCGAAGAATCATGATTGTCACGCTGTTCATGAAGCCAGTCGGAGCCATGTTTCCTTCCTCTCCCGATTTCCCTCTCGCGTCCTGCGCGTTCGTTTCGCCCTCCGCCCCGCCCCCCTCCAAAGACGTTTCCCAGTCGTCGGAAGCCCGATCGAGCGATATTAAATTTCTCGGATCCCTTTTCTTCATTTTTTTGTGAGCGACCAAGGCCGGTCCGAAGGCAGACCACCGTGCCGGCTGACTACTTCACAGGACTGGTGCGCTCCCGTTCTTCGTGAAAGGCTTTATTCAAAACCGGGTCATCGCTCACCGCAAATGTTCAACCTACAACAGCGGTGCCATATGAGACCCCCCCACCTCCCGCTCCTGGTGGGGACGACGGCAACAACACCTCACGTGGAAGCACAGAACGAGTTGAAAAACTCCTTTGAGATGGTTCGCGTCGATTTCTCTGTTTTCGAGTCGAACACGCCCGATGCTGTCGTCGGTGGCGGCGTCGAGTAATCAACGAGAGTTGCTCCTTCAAGAGTGACGGGTTCTGTGCCGCTGTGGTTTCTAGGCAACAGTTGCCGGAGTCGAGCTGATTGGAACAAGCGACCAACTTCTCGTTAGACGTACATGAAGACTGCGTCAGCCGCGAAAAATAGGATCGAAGAGGAGGAACAGCCGTTTAATATCTATCGCGTAGCGGGGGAGACGCCGGGAGTGGACGCAGGCTCGAGCCGACGAACAAACAGGCGTTGACAGGCGGGCCGGCGCTAGATGGAGGAAGACGGGGAACGCGCGCTCGCGACGACTCGGTTAGCGTTGAATGGCTAATGATCGACGCTACCAGAAGCGAAGGCTGTAATTATCTCGGTTGTAGGAGCAAGAACGCTATTAAACGTCGTGCTCCAAGACGACGACGCCTCGCTCGCATCCAGGAAGGCTTCATCAAAGAGAAAGATGTTCAGCATGCAACACGCGAAGGGAGCGACCAACGGGAGAGCTTTTTGTAATTCTCAATCTAATGAGCTCGTTTTGCGCATATTACGACGACGACCGTCCAACCGCCCGCTCAGCGGTGGGAGGCCTCGATTCCAGACCTTATATGCGGACGGGTATCTCGTGAACGCCGTTGAAGCACGGCTATTCCTTGTGAGGTACATCAACATTGCGATGCTTCAAGAAGACCGTCGTGATTGGATAGATGCCATCCGTCGATCCTCGACGAGACGTCGGCCCACACAGCAGCTCTGCGCTATTATACGGCACGTTCGAACGTCACTTAGTGCGGCGCTGGGCACCATCATGCCTACGATACTTTGGATTCCGAACCCTGGGGATTCCGTGGCATACCGTGTGCCGTGGCAGCTCCGATTGGAGCGCCTTCCCGTCGTTCGTTCGAGAGCAGCGGATCTTGCGGAGGATGCCCATTCATCAGAGATAAACGGGCTGCTATTGTAGGACCATATCAGTCCGGAGTTCTTCGATGATATCGTTGTTCATCCTCTCGGAGCCTGGAGCGCCGTTCCGCTGTATGTACTTCGAGTCATTTTCCGTATCCACCAGCACAGGAGTTTGCGTCTGTTCCCAATCCGAGAGCCCGCAAAGGATCCACTGAACAGCCCCTCCAGTAGGTGAGAGAAATTCACAGTCGACAGCGAGCTGGTCAATTAGTCCAAGCCGCCACGTCCGGAGATCTGGACACGAGCTGGTATCCTCGGAGTCCGCTCGTTTCCGTGCCTGGCGTGGAACAAACTTTGCACTCGGGAATGTGAATCTTATTTCATATTGAACAGAATCTGGCTGCTTTTTCTCCGCGCTGATTCGAAGCTCGCGAGGCTTCTGTTGTTCATGCCCTCCTGAGGCGCGTCCACTCACCGTAATATCGCCTCCGGCGGCGCCAGCAACTGCGGGACCACCGAGAGGCGGAACAAGCATTAGGACTGGAGGAGGGCTGGCACTCGAGAACAGTTTCCAGCTCCTGCAGAAGCTCGCTATGTTCTCGACCGTGGAGAGGATCTGTGCTAAATTACAATTTGATTGCTTGGTCGGAGCCGCTTGCCCGTCCGTCCGTTCACTCGACCGTTTGGCTCTTGTTGGCTGCGCGTTTTCGCGCGTCGTCGTTCTCGGAGGAGACGACCATGGCGTAAGAGGTCGCGGTGTCGGTGGCTTCCCGGACTCCTGAGCCCTCGCTGTATTGTAGATGCTCCATCGGAGGAGAGGGAAACTCCCGACGGGATATCTCCTCGACCCATCCATCTGGAGCCAATTCAGGTGAACCTGCTTCCGATCGTCGGCTGCTCGAGGCGTCGACGATTACACTTCAAGTTTCTATGCTGACGGAACACGCTCCCGAAGGGATGGAGACATGGGTTTGAATATGTTCGAGCCCGTGGATCGACCCTTCCATTCAATGAGCGACAACTCTGGCCTCGAAGCTCGAATGGGACAACCGAACGACGGGTGTGAACTCCAATGAGTCGGTAGCTGCGGCCGCAAGCCAGCGCTTTCGTTCGCACAGCCCGGCCGCGTGGCGAGCTCTGACCGTCTGCCCGACGACGACGACGAAGGCCTCCTCCTAATCAGACTTTTGCATCTAACGTGCCGGTGATGAACAACCTGACTGGGAGAGGAGTGGAGCCGGCTGACATTCGGCTTGTTTGCCCGCTGCGAGGACAGAACGCCGTGAACCCTTTGTCTATTCCCTTGTGAGAGCCGGGAGAGCGAGAGACGCTCCGGAGGTCGGTGGGCTCTCTGAGCATCTGAGCCTCTTTTATGCGGGCCAGGTTCAAGAGACCGGCGCCGTACGATCCGAAGCCGTTTCGGATGAGGATCAGCAGATGCGGGAATCAGCGGATTCGGCGGCGGTGCCGATGCACGAGGCATCCGTTGGTTGAGCGAGGACGAGGGCGCGAAGCACCCTTCGGAGTCGAAGATCCCTCGCCTGGCTTTATACTAAACCAGGTAGCTTTAATATTCATTTTATTCATCGCCCTCTGTCATTCGTTGTCGTGTAGAAGTTTTAATGAATCCCTCCATCAAGACCGTGCTCCGCCATCAACCGCCCCGGAATCCACGTGAGCGCACGTGTCCGCGTCATCATCAAGGCGTTGACGCCGGAGGCTCCAGGCTACTGCTAAAATCAGCGCTCTTTCCCGTTTCGGGAATCGAACAGTGTTGCTTGTTTGGCCATCGAGGTGGAACAATTGGAGTGGCGATTCGCTGAGGGTGGGGCAGGTCGGGGCACCGGAGACGCATCTCGGGGGAAGGGGGAGGGTTGGGGAGATGCACGGAATAAGGGACTTCATGCATGGAAAAGCTCTTAACATGGAACTCCGCCCTCGGCTGACGGGCCGACGGATGCGCAGCTCATAATTTCACCGGGACTTTTATGTCATTACAAGTACCAAAACGAGTCCTTTGAGCCTTAATGAAACTTGTCTCCTGGAGCGGCAGGACTGCGGGCATCCGCGTTTTGGTTCTGCGCTGCTTGTTACGGCCACAGGGTGCGCGAGAGCGGCTTCGCGCCTTTCATTTAAGGATTGAGTTCTCAGAAACAAATTAAAAACCTATAACCGAGGCGCCACGTGGCAAGCGAGTCAACGAACGAGGAAGCGGACCCGCGGGACTCACAGCTGGAAAGCCGGGGGGAATCGATGGAGCTGGATGAGGAAGCTTCGATTCCAAGACAGCATACGCGTTGAGCGAAACCGCTCAACCATGAAATCAGTGTTCAGCGCACTTTCCTCCTGAACGTGGAGACCTTCGCACGCTCTTTCATCTGGCGGCGACGGCGGCCAAATCGTAGGGAAACATGACAGAAACTCACATGAACGCGCGGTTGGCCGCGAACAAAGCGAAACATAAGGTGGCGTTTGAGTCGACTCGAGTTGTTGGCCCATCATAGGCTAATTGCTCTCGTGAGAGGAAAATCCGTTCGGATCCTCTGTATGGAGGGGGGAGCTCAGGACAATTATCCGATGGCGACCGCGGTGGCAACAACAGCAATAGCTCCTGCCGTGTGCTCGCCCGTGCTCTCCGGACTGCGTGCGACTCGTCGCCGGCAAGTGCCTACATGCATTATTGGATCGCGAAGCCGACCGGGCTGGCTTTGTCAAAACGAGTAGCATATTGACAAGCGTCAAGCATAAACACCCGACCGCTCGGTCGTGTTCGCCAGGAATGACAAAAGAGGGAGAGGCGTATCACACTCCTGTTGATGACGATTCGGTCCCTGAAGAAGCAAAGGACATCGTAACGTAAAACAGGAAGTGTCCGTCTTCCAGATTATCGGAGGAGGCTGCCGCTCCGCCGTTGAGAGCCGTGGTTTTGGAAAAGGGCGTCGAAGACGCTCCAATGCTAAGGACAGGGTCGCGCCCGCTACCCCGGAAAGCAGCAGCGCACCCGGTAAAAGGATGTCTACAGGGTTGCAGTGACCGGCCATGGAAGTCGAAAAGCTTTTAAGGCAAAATCCCTTTGAGGGAAACTCATGTCGTCCCTTTGGCTTCCACCGGCGGCACTATATTTGAAAGGCCGAGAACAAAAGAGACGTGGCAAGCATCCGTTTGTGGCCTGAAATGAATTGCAGACCGCCGCAGCACAAGCAGAGTGCTCAGAAAAGTGTCGATGGTCCGCCACCGCCGGCGAGCGGGGCGGGGACGTCGATGACGGTTCGCCGGGAGGACGAACCAGCGCAGAATCCGTTCGCTCGGAAATCGGGTTCCATCGGAAAGTTCCGAATCTCGGACGCGTCTGCGAGGTGTGAAGGTCGAAAGGAATGGTCGGCGCAGTCGATTTGGCGCATCGGTCAAGCAGGATTCCCGTGAGAAGCAGTCTCGTGCAGGAGAGATCGTGCAACGATGGGAACGTCGTGAAGTTCATCGGCGGCCATGTCGAATGTCTCGAGGTTTCCCGCGCTAAGGTTACAACTGCTCTTCATTATCGGATATGTTCGGTGAACGATTCCTCCGCCTTGCCTTATTGGTTTCCTTTGTTCGGGAATCGAGTGGAGCGAAGCTCCGTCGGAGGAAATGCAGAGCACGAACCGGGCCACCGAGGCTACTCCGAGTGCAATTTCAATCTGAGATCTTTTGTCCCGACCTGAATGTCGCTCTGTAGGATGCGAGAGGGTGGGGGAAAGGAGCTGGAGGAGACTGTAGCGGGTGGGCGAAACCGGGAGGCGACCGCGTGCAAAACTCTGTCACATTTCCGAATCCGCGCTCGGCCGCCTCGAGTATCACACAGGGCCACTGTTGCTCCACATCAGGCCGTCGCCACACAGCGACTTTATGCTCTTGGTGAGCGCGGAAGGCCAGCGGACTTGATCGCTGAGGATCCGACTCGCCGTTGACTGGATGAGCGAGCGGACCGCCAGCTGACTTGGCTCGCTCGCTCCTTGAAGGGCTCCTCATCCTCAAGGATCTCCTCATACAATTACCCCAAGCGGGCTCATCAGACGGCATAGGGCGATGTAATCTCATATCTCAGCTAGACAGCTTGATTGAGCAAGGAACCCTCCCGCTCGAATGTTTGGCAGCCCAGCTCGTTTCCTTCCACCTCCACGAGTCCGTTGAAGGAGAAGATATGAAACATCGTTCCTCCTGTCGCCTGTATCACAAAATTTACTTCCCACACGGGATATCGAGCCCCGTGCTCGAGAGAGAACCTAAGCAAAAGCGACTACCCACAAGGACGGGCTCAGGTTGCATGCGTCCGTTCCCCGAACACGAGATGTCCCTCTGTTCCCCCACTTGTTCCGCTGCAGAGGAATTTTTCCGGAAACGTGTATTACGAGTAGAGCCTGGAAGGCCGGGTGGATGTTTTCTTGAGATCATTTCCTCGCAGCAACAGAACAATCTCGAACAATTGAAGAGCCCAGATTCAAAACGTCGTAACTCCCCATTTCTCAAGGTCGACTCTCCAGTCGAAAATGTATCGAGCCGGTTTTTTGACAATATTATTTTGCGCTTTTCTCGGGAACGCTTCACTCCTTGTTCCTCTCCACTCTTTGCGCCCAATGTGCAAAATAACGTTATCGGGAATCGGTTTCGATTAATTTCGGACTGAAAACTCCACTTCTACGAAGGAGTTCGAATCAGACGTTTCGAATCTGGGCTCTTCAATTGTTGGAGAGATTTCGAAGAGTCTCTCAAAGTTCCAGGCTCTACTCATGAGGGAACGAGCGGCCAGACGCCAGGGGGCTCCGCGAAGAGTTCGAAGATGCGTTTCGGGTCGCTAAACGGTTCCCCGGAAATTCCAGATGGGAATGAGTGCGACTTCGTCGAGTTACACGCCCCGCTGTCTTCTGACGCAGATGAATCGAGCTCCCTCCGTGGCCGCCGAGATGGAAGAGCGGTGGAAAAGTTCGACTTTTCCTGGATGCTCTAATTCAGATCCAGCTGGACGACGGAGGGAACGAGGCGGGAAAACCCAACTCGCCTTCATTGAGACAGATGGTCCATAAGAAAACATTTTCTCAACCGTACGGCTCCGGGCAGACAGACTCTCGGTTCTTGGGGCGAGAGGTCCGTAAGTCGGATGTCCCGAGTCAATGTGCTGCGTTCGGGCCATGATGACCAATTGTGATTTGAGGTCTACGAGCGCACTTCGGAACTTTCCGACAACTTGGAGTCCGGGCTCGAGGTGTCACAGCAACGCCCAAGTTCTGCCCCGAACGGGGAACGAATCGACTGGAGATCAGAGAGGCTGTCCCGTACTCGAAACTGGTCAAAGAGTTCCTCTCCCAAGACACTCCTCGAGGCAATGAGAAATCGTTTCGGACGAAAAACGCCGAGTGGCCACCACAGGCTGGACGAGGATTTCAATCGGCCGTCAGACGCGGGGCCACATACCAATAAAGAAACGAATCCGAGAAAACACATTTCCATGCTCTTATTGCACTTCTATCTGGACGGCGATAGATTTACAATGAGCTTGGCGCTGCGGCTCCGCAACGCCACGAACCCACCTCGAACGATTCGGAGTTTTGCCCCACAAGGACGCTCTGCCGCGAACAGAACGGCGGCGGAACGGACGGCTCAGCGTGATGTGCGGCGGCCGTTCTTCAATAAATCGAGCCTGACCGGATGGTTTCACGTATTGCAACAGCACTCTCGTTCTAATCAGAGTTTCGATTCGATTTGTTTAGGGATCTGCGGGAGGGAGTCGAGATGGCGGCACCAAAGGAGGATGGCCCCGCGGTGGGGGTCCTTCAGGAGGCGCCGGCGGCTCTTCAGGAGATAACAACACCTTCTACTCCAACATTGACTCCATGCCCGACATCCGGCCCAGAAGAAAGTCCATTCCTCTCGTCAGCGAACTCGTGAGTATAATCAATTCTCGCTTCGTTTTCCTCTTGCAGAGATTGCCCCGTCACATCGAACGCCAAGAATCTTTACAAACGAACCACTGTTTCCCGGTCCAGTTTCGAACTCTCGATTCTAGATTTTGGTTTTCTGACCTTCTCCGAACCTCGTAATCAATGGTCTCCCCGCCTGACGCGCGACGATCGGCGAGAACGATACGTCGATGTGTTAATGGGAGAAGTTGTAGCTGGACGGCGGGGGCTTAGCCCCAGGTCGTTGTTCGCGTATTCCGAGCGTTTCGCGCGACTCGCGCTCGTTCGCACCCGATCCGTCAGGTCTCTAGGGCGTTCTGTCATCTGGTAGATCGAATTGAGTGGAGTGACTATCTTAACACACATCCGATTCTCTTTCCGCCTCTTCAACAACTCCGTGGGGTCTCAGGTGCTCAAGGTATATACCGCCACGTTTTCCTTTGCTCTCTAGAGTTCGGTTGATCACCGCTGTAATTTCTCGCTCAAACGGAATGTGTGACGCAACCGCCGGGAACGCTTCATTCAACTAAATCTGCCCTAAAGCCTGCGCCTAATCCATTTAGCTGTTCGTGTGTCGTTCAATTCAGCCTAACCGTCGTTCTTTTTGAACCTTCCTTTCTCTCGCTCTCTCTCCACACCATCTGATTCCCAACCGTTTCTGTCTGCTTTTGTCTGGCCCAAAAGTATCCATTTAGCTGACCAGCTGACTAGTTTCGTATTCCGGATTAGATGCCGGTTTTCCACTTAGCTCGCTAGCTAGCCATCGATTCCACGAGCTCCTCTGCTCCTCCGTCGTCGTCGTCCCACCTAAATCTGCGGCACTCCTCAGGGGATCCCAGGGGGGGGGGGAGGAGTTAGCGTCAGATCAAAAATCAGATGGGCTAGACATCGCCTGCGTAGGTGCGCCGTCAGGAGCCCGGAATCAATCAGTCACGTGCGCCTAGCCCTGCTTCCGACGGAAGTTCAGCCGATCTCCCGGCGCAGCACTGTGGACTCGCGCGGTGTTCCTCATGACGTCCCCTCCGTACGCAACGGAAGACTCGAAACCTCTAACTGTCGATAGCAAGCTGTTTGCCTCTCGCCGGCTGGTGTGCTCGTTCGGCCGTCGCCGTTGGCTCGAAAGCCGGGAGTTGCGTGGTTTCCGCGCTGAATAGTCGTTCACAGCGACAAATTAGTCGAAGAGACTCTGTGGATTTCCGTTCTATTAGGCCCATGACTTTGTCTGCAGCGGAGTCGCACTCTGTCCACTGGAAGGGGTTTGCGGCCGCGGCTTCCGCTTCGAACAGGGAAAAAACTACTCCTTACGCCGACGACGGCTTTCACGGCAGCCGTCGACACCTCCGCACGGGCCGCAGGGCTTGAACAACTCGATTTGGTCTCTGGATCGAGTGATTTGGGACGTTCAGGTCTGGACGGAGGGGGCAGCGAGTTGGGAGGGACGGGCTCCGTAACGACGAGCGGTCAAGTTCATTTTCCCGAGCATCGGCCTCTCGCAATCGACCGATACTCGATCGATGTACCGGCAACGAACAGTTGGGCGAGCATTCGAGGACGCATCAATCAAGGAATTCAAGGGAGCTATATTCGGAAGCAATGTCTTCGAAAGTGAAAGCTGCGCGCTGCTGTTCCGATTTCGCGGTCGGATCGCTACGTGGCGCCTCCTCCGATTCCAGGCGCACAGAGGCCGTTTGGTCGATTGCGAGCAAACGTGGAGTCTGCCATCGCTTCGGAGAAGAGCAGATCAAATAAAAAAGAGCATCCGATACAGTAGTTCCCTCGAGCCTCTAGACGAATGAAGTAGAAACAGAAGAGAGTTGCATGTAGGAGCAGCTGCGTGGATCTCCGACGAATGACATGCTGGTAGAAATTCAAAACCACACTGTCCACTCTCTCTCGAGAAAGAGACAGGTGATCCGTCGGGAGTGCTTAGTTTGAGCTGCATAATCAAAATCCATTCTGGCTTTGCTTGGAAATAGAGTCGTCGTCGGCAACAACAAACACCGAAACTATCTCGCTGCAAGTTTTCCTCTGTTGTCGTTGTTGTCGTTGCTGTCTGTTTGTATTAAATCAGGGAAGCTTCGAATGCTAACTCTAGATTCTGCTTTTTCGAATGAGCTCAGCCGTCGCTGGGGGAGAGCAGAAGAATCCCGATCCGTCACTCGACCTCGGTCGACGAGCCGAGATCCGGATTCTTCTCCGAATTCCCTCTCGTGAATTACGTTTGAGTTCCGCACGAGGACCGCCAGAAATCATGAGGGCCCGAAGGGGTCAGGGCGTCGCAAGTTCCCGCAGATCGTTCCGTTGCTCAATTGCTATAGAAGCTAGATCACGAACTCGCTCTCGTTGGCTCCTTCTAATCTGAGAATCTTTCCGTCCGTCCGTGCGTCCGCAACGCAGACGATGGCAGCAACGAAACGAGCCGGTCTCACACCGGCCGTTACCAGGCCGTCGTTGAATGATGAAGAACTCAAGATGCACGTCTACAAGAAATCTCTTCAGGCACTCATTTATCCGATCAGTAGGTCAGTATTTCCATCGATCCAGCCTGAAAACCGAAGGCATTTCCGAGAGCAGCTAGGAGAAGAGTCGCTCGGTGTCGTCGGGAGGCGCTAATCTCTTTCCCAATTGAAATTATAGCACCACTCCCCACAACTTCCAATCGTGGACCGCAACGTCTCCCACTTATTGCTATGAATGCGAAGGACTGTTATGGGGGATCACGAACCAAGGACTTCGATGCACAGGTGGGTATCGATTAGGATGGCGATCCTCTTCCTCTCTGGCCGCAGCTTAGATCCCTCTGTTGGAGGGAACTCATTCAACTGATCAATCTGGTGCTCCGGTTGTATCGACGACGCGACGCTAACAGAGGGTAGAACCAATTACGATGGGGGAGCTATCGCTTCCCCCCTCCCCCTCGCCAGACGAGGCGGTTCGTCGGTGCGCGGGGTGCCCTCCCTTTCTGCTGGCATCTACGATAAGCGTTCCTTTTCAGAATGCGGTGTCAAATGTCACGAGAAATGCAAAGATCTGCTTAACGCCGATTGTCTCCAACGGGCAGCTGAAAAATCCTCAAAACACGGAGCTGAGGACAAGGCTAATTCGATCATCACGGCGATGAAAGAACGGATGAAAATTCGCGAACGCGACAAGCCCGAAATATTCGAGCTGATCAGGTAACATTCGACTCTCCTCCCGCCTACGAGAAACATATTCGTCTGCTCAACTGTCGAACCAGTTCCGAGGTCCGTCCTCGCCAGAGATTTCCCAGAGACTCGATCGACGTAGCGTTCTCATCTGGCCACATGAGTTGTGGCCAGATGATAACAACAGAAGATTAGGTAGCGGGTGTGTGAGAGAGAATGAATGAATGAATGAGCGCTTCCTGGACGACGTGAAAACTAATCGCTGGAGCGCTACTTTGCGGCGTGTAGGTGCGTTTTCAGCGTGGATATCAAAAGTCATGCTGGACACCTGAAGGCTGTTAGGCAGTCTGTTCTCGACGGCACGAGCAAGTGGTCTGCAAAGATCGCAATCACCGGTAAGGGATGTTCGTGGCGTGGTTTGACCCTGACCGACGAACGGACGATCAGGACTGTTGGGCTGTGATGCCGGTGTTCGCACGATGTCGTTGTGGATTCGAAGCATGGAGGTGTCCTGCAAGCATTCGTCACGTTTAACACGGCCGAGATCGGAATCCCCAAATATGTTGTGTACCGGGCGGATCTGCCGTCATCGAGGGCCCCGATGCGTCTTCCCATTCCGCCCTCTGTTTCTTCCGAGCGACCCGAGATGTCCGGGACCATCGGGTTTCACCTCACCTCATCCGGTCCGAACTGGACCGCCTCATCTGACCCTGCCCTTCTGACGCTTTAGATGTGTATGGACTGTGTATGTTCGAGTGTTTGCACCCACCCTGACCCCTTCGATGTACCCCTTTCTCTCGTACAGGCTAACCTTCACGGTGGACCCCGACACACATATTGAGGCTCTGCAGCAGGCCGAGGAGTCCATATTCGAGGGAACCTCCAACTGGGCCTGCAAAATTGCAATAACAGGTACACTAGCGCACCGTTCCCGATAGCCTCACTCACTCAGTCAGTCACCGGCGTTGTTTCAATCTTGCGTCAGCGAGCAAGCTTGACAATCGGCAACTATCGCTGCGCACCGATCTTACCTCTTAGACTCTTTTGAGAGCTATTTTCCGTGCACTCTTGCGTAGAGCATCATGGCGTTTTTCGATCCGATCGTAGTCAGAGCCCTCGAAGGAGGCTTCTGTCCTGTTTCAAGGAGTTCCATACTTCTGAGTCTTCCTCGCCAGCCGAGGCTAACATGAGATGTGTCCGCGTCGACTGCGTTCCTAACAAGCGGCACCAACTCCCTAAGCTTCTGAGAGGCCGCCGATCAGTCGGGAATCGCTAACAAGCGGCCACTGGCGACTCATTCCACACCGAACGCTTCCCTCCCTCCGTTGGTCGAACGGCCGGACCACCGCGAGTAGGACAACCGTTGGACAGACACAACGGCCGATGCTTCGGGGTCTCGCGCGGCCGCTCCTGGTGCGCTTGTGCTGTGCCCCCCGAACAGGAGCTTCTGCTTGGCTTTGTGAAGTCTCTCTCGTACGGGGCGGCGCCGTTCAAGTTGAGCAGAATTCATTGCTTCGTTCTGAGGAATGGTTTGCCCGGGAGCAGGGCTTGGAGCCGAAACGCGCCTCGAGTCCACTGCTACTATACGAAGTCCACTGCTACTATACGCGGCCGTTTTCGAGGCGGAAACAGTCGAAGCCTCAGTGCTTTATGTCTAGTAGAGCGAGAGTCTGTTTCCACTGTAACAGGCTTGCTCCCATCGAGAGTTCGTTGATTAGCTGTCGGCAAGACAGAAAGTAGTGTTTGCCTGCACCGCATCTCCGCTGCTTCGGGCTCGATTCGCTCATATTTTTGCTGATAGTCTGCGACCAGGAAGCGTGAGAGAGAGAGAGCGATCTCAGGGGGTCTTCCATAGCGGTTGAGCAGGGTTGATTCCTCGTTCCCGCTCGTCTCCTGAAGCAGCAGCTCTTGCTGAATATTCAGCGAAATCAGTGATGAAATCAGGCCTCGTTCGTTTCCAAACGCTCCTCGATTTGCCTCACAGATTTCACCCTCGTATCGCGTAGCACTCTCAACACTGAAGCTCATTCACGGAGGAAGTGCCACTGGCTTCGGTTCCGTGTAGCCCTCTGGCCCAGACCGACGGGAGACTTCGAGTGCGCCGTACGCACCGAGCGAGGGAATGTTGAGATTGGGCCGCATCTTTCGTTGGCAGACGTTCGAATCCGTGCGCCGGACGATCCGTCCTTCGCTGATCTCCTCCTCCGGCGTGAGGCTCCAGCATCTCATGAATATTTCCTGTGGGGAACCTGTCTCCTCGTCCAAGTCTGATTCTGCTCATTATTTCTCCTGTAACGTGTTCTATTCATAGAATCCATTTAGTGGGACCCGGCAGCAAATTGTTGAATTTCGATCTTCCCGTTTTATGGATGGCCGCAGCGATCGATTTTTCGATGCTGATTTTTGGAACGCCCTCACGGCAAACCGCTTCGGTGAATTTCCCGAACCCCATCCTCTTGAAGCGCGGTCCGCCGCCCTCGTCCCTTCGGGGTCGCTTCCGCCGACATGACCCTCCATATCGTTCTCCCGTTGCCCTAAGCGTCTCTTTGTTCGTGAGAGCGACGCTTGCGCATGATCGTTGTGCCCGTCTCGAATCTTAAGATATGCTCCGAGTAAACGCACCGAGTCAACCTCCTTGCACCGTAAAATGTCCGTGCTCGCGTCTGGAGTCAGCTCGAGACTTGAAGTGATTGCTGCTGCTTTGGAGCTTCCTGTCTGCCCGTCAAGCAGCATGTTGTGAAGGCTTCTGTGAGCTTGCATGGTCGGCTGCACACTAGCCACTCGTGATTCGCTCCGCCCCCGCGGCAGCCGCTGTTCTCATCAAGCAATCTCGAATTTTCAGTTATATGTGCGCAGGGTCTGATTGCCAAAGATAAAAGTGGCACGAGTGACCCCTACGTGACAGTCCAGGTGAGTGGTATACCGTCCCTCGAGGCTTTCTCGACGCGTTACGATCCGACGGGGTTCGCCTAACTCCGCGGAATCCCTTCTCACTTCCTATCTGCTTTCCCGGTGCCCCCTCCAGGTGGGAAAGACAAAAAAGCGTACACGCACTATGGCCAGGGATTTGAATCCGGAGTGGAATGAAAAATTCTATTTTGAGTGCCACAACTCTTCCGATCGCATCAAGGTGAGCATTCTGGCGGCTGCTCGAGCCGTCTTAGGAATCTTTGTTAGCGAATCGATCGATCGCGTCCGCAGCTCGAACTACGATGCTTGAATCTCTTCTCGCCATCGAGAGTTCGCCCGGAGTTCGATCAGCCTCTGGCTGTATGAATAGTGAAACAGATCAATTGAGAGACCGTCCACGTCGTGTTCCTCGAAGGAACTCTACCCTCGGACAAAGTCTTCTCGAAAATTCAGCGCAGAGAAATCATGAACTGGAGAGCGAGATTGCATAAGAGAAAAACTCGAAGTGAACTCCTCCGTATGATTTGTGTGAGGTCCAGGTTGAGTGGCGACTAACAACTAATGGAGCCGTGACTCTATCCGCCGCAGGTGCGAGTTTGGGACGAAGACAACGACTTAAAGTCAAAGCTACGGCAAAAGCTGACTCGGGAATCGGACGATTTTCTTGGTCAGACCATTATCGAAGTGAGAACTCTCTCGGGCGAGATGGACGTATGGTAAGCGCCTCGCTTTGATCTTTCGCAGCATGGGCCTCCCGCTGACGCAGAGAGGCGCGATCGCATTACCTGCCAAAGTCGCCCCGCGAAGACAGGGGGAACCCATCGATTCAGGATACCCCCGGAAGCGTCTTCAATGAAACACGAGTAGAAGCCAATCGGGGCGAAAATAGGAGTCGAAGCGGTTGATGAGCGTCGCCCAATATTTAAAATGTCGTAAACTCAGCACCACACGGCGTTGGCCGTTTCCGTCGTCCGTGTGACCTATTTTCTGACTCGGGCTCTCGCTCCCGCCTTCTCATGTATATCATAAATCTTGTCCAAAGGTACAATTTGGAGAAACGCACAGACAAAAGCGCCGTTTCGGGCGCGATCCGACTCCACATCAGCGTCGAAATCAAGGGAGAAGAAAAAGTAGCTCCGTACCACGTCCAGTACACGTGCCTTCATGAGGTAAAGTAGATTCACCGCTTGGAGGTTCTCCGTCAGCGGCCCCGGGAGTCGGGAAATCGGCCCGTTTGCGTCATTCAATGATTTCTCGCTCAGCGCCGTCGAAAGAGCGCCCAAACTCAGCGGGTTGCTACAGCTTTCGGCTCATCTAGCAAACTGTTTGCAGAACCTGTTCCATTACCTATGCGAGCAGAACTCAGGCGCCGTGAAACTGCCAGACGCCCGAGGAGACGAAGGCTGGAAAATCTACTTCGAAGAAAACGCCGAAGAAATCGTCGATGAATTCGCCATGAGATATGGCATTGAGTCGATCTACCAAGCGATGACGTAAGTTCCAGATGCCAGACGTCCAACTCCCGTGACTTTCCTTCTGGGCTTTTTCCCCCCGGCGCTTGGACTCAGTCGATGGAGCGAACTCGATAAAGGCTCCAGAAGCGTCCAGAAGAGAGTTTCGCAGCCCACCGAGAGTCGAAGCCCACACCGCGGAGCGCGCTGTCATAAATCTGATTGATTTCCCTCTGCCTTTCCAGTCATTTTCACTGCCTGTCGACCAAGTACATGTGCCAGGGCGTGCCTGCAGTGATGAGCACCCTACTCGCCAACATCAATGCTTACTACGCTCATACTGCGGCTTCATCCGCGGTATCTGCCAGCGACCGGTTTGCCGCGTCCAACTTTGGTGTGAGTTTCCCACTCTTGTTGATGATTCCTCCCGGTTGCCCTCGCCTCGGCTTCCCGAGGTCACGACGGCCTCGCAGAGTGCTCGAACTCGCACTTAGCTCAACTGGCGACCCCGTAGCCTGGACGGGTCAGAAGCTGAGATTGTAGCTCCTCACCCGAGTTCAGTTTGTGGTAATTCTGATGACTGCGCGGAAAATCTTCGGAGTTGATCCTTTGTGCCTGAGGTCATCGAAAAGCCCTCGAGCGTGTCGTTCGTTGGATTGCGTGGGCGGCCTCAAACTGGCGGAGCGCCACCGGCAAGCCTGGACGGCGGGTCTCCCATGTGAATCAACATAACGTGCGGCGAGCGCATGTGATGCTGCTCCACGCCGGCATTACGACCGCCTTGAACCAACGTACTCCGACCCACACACGCGAGCCCGGACACACACGGATCCAACGACTTGTCCGGGGCAAGCCGCAACTCTTTGTTTAGAGCCCGCTGTCTGTCGCTCGGCTCCCCCTCCTCAGCTCGCTGGAGCGGATTCGCGACTGAGCTGACGATCATGACGACGACCACAACAACAACAACAACAACAACGACGATGGTGGAAGTAACAACGTCAACAGAGACTTTACACAGTGGTTTCTGCTGTTGCTTGTTTTGGGAGAACTTCCCAGACGGTGAACGTCAGCAGCCTTTCACATGGAAACACTCGACCGCATAAAACCCCATGAGCATGACGTCCGGTCTTGCTCTGTTGACCATAAAGGCTTGGGCGGTCGTTCGGCCGGATGATCGGTCAGACCATAAATTTTATTAACCTCGGGCTCATCGGTTTAGAGAAGCTACGCTGTTGCGTCTTTCGTTCGCTTTCGGGAGTTCTCGCAGTTGCCGCGCAGCGACCGGAACTCCCGCGGGTACCGGGGAGCACGTTTGCCGACACGGCGACAAATCAACTTTTTTCCCCAAACGCTTCATTGATCTCATAAAGACAACCACCCCACTCGAAGGCCGACCGATCCGCGGCACTGCAGCCGTTTGTGGTCCAGAGCAATAATTCTTCCTGCGACTCCGTTCGATGTTGCGGAAGGATAGAAGCCGGGAACAGGAGCAACAACGGCTGAACGGCATCTTCCACGACTTTCTCGAGGCTTCGTTCTGATCAGGCGGTTCTGTTCTGTCTTTCAGAAAGAAAAATTCGTCAAACTGCTCGACCATCTGCACAACTCACTTCGAATTGATCTGTCAATGTACAGAAACAACTTCCCTGCATCTAGTGCGGAGAAACTCCAGGATCTTAAGTCGACCGTGGATCTGCTCACATCAATTACATTCTTCCGCATGAAGGTAATAGGAAACTACGAGACGGAGAAGATGATTTCCCAGCCGGTCCTTTTGCGTGAAGTCGTCTCGGGACGATCCCATTGAAACTATCGCGAGATCATGTGCTTGAATTTTACCAGGTCCAGGAGCTCTCGAGCCCACCGAGAGCGAGCACCGTGGTGAAGGAATGTGCATCTGCGTGTCTTCGATCCACTTACCAATTTCTGTTTGAGAATTGCTACGACCTATACAACCGGGAGTTCCAGGTAAGCACGTGAAGAGCGAGCATAAAAGTTGTGGTCGAGAGGAGCAGTGAAACTGTCCTGGCTTGGGAACGGAGACAGGCCGACCATAAAACGGGACCGTGCTTGACGAAAATTGTGTCCGGATCTCCCCGTTCAGTGTGAACACGTGAACGCGCGTTGCTTAGGGAGGCTCTGCCCGATATCAGCTGGGGACAGCGAACTCGGAACGGAGAGAGATTTCGGAAGTTGTCTGGGAGACTATAACGTACGGGAGAGAACGAGCACCGCTGTTCGGGCCAACCGAGCAGAAGGCGGGATAATTTTCTCAACTCCTAATCGTTCTAATTTCTCCCCTGCGTCCGGACTTCTCACTTACTAAACGTCATTCTGCGCCAGGCTGCCTCGGCGGTTTTTTCTCGAGGTCCAGCCGTTCTTCATGAGTCCAGCCGACTCGCTGCTCTAGACGGACAGTTCTGTGCGGATAATTTTACGTGCGAGCCGTGTGAGGCTCACGGGTCGCGAGGATGTTCCGAAAACTCGGAACAGGTCTAACGGGCCTCCAGTTTCTGCAGGGGCTCCGTTCCAGTCGTGGAGTATAATCCACCGACCATCACACTCAATCCTAGTCGCTTCTCGTTTCCGGGTCGGACGGCTCTGTTCCGCTCAATTTCGAAATCAATACGATGCTGTATTACAGGTCGGTCCCGGAGAGGAGAAGAACAAAGACGAACAGGGTCCAAGTTTGACGGATCTAGACTTTTGGCACAAACTCATCGCGCTGCAGGTGAGACCTCTTCGGAACTGGTCATCCTCCCTGCTTCGCACGGAGTAGATTACGTTCTGCATCGAACTCGCGGGCCAAGACAGCTGCGCGAGAAAAAGTCCACAGGAGAGGGGGCACCCCGCCCGGATACTCAAAGAACGGAAACTGGAATCAGTCACTTTCCTTGACTCGAATCTCTTTTCTCCATCCAGGTTTCAGTGATTGAGGAAGACCGCACTAGTTATGCGCCTGTCCTAAGCCAGTTCCCACAAGAGCTCAACATTGGACAACTCAGTGCTTCAATTATGTGGAGCATGTTCGCTCTCGGTAATTATACGGAGGAACGGGCTTAGGCTCTCTTTCTAGCGCTCTCCGAGGCTGAATTACAGATATTATGAACAACGCCATTGGCTGACTCGGTCTTGGTACACTCTCTGCTTCGGGAAGCTCTCGTAATCGAGGTTTTCCCCGGGCAGAAACGCTACTTGCTCCATGTCGCATGAATAATAGATGTTCCGGTACGGAACCGCCCGATACAAGCTCATCATTCATCGTGTCTGTTGTAGATATGAAAGACGCCCTCGAGGAGCACGAACAGCATCGTCTGTGCAAATCTTCGGCGTACATGAACCTGCACTTCAAGGTCAAATGGTTCTACAACAACTACGTGAGCGACATCGTACCCTACAAGGTGCGTGCATTGCGCGAGCAGCTCGGGGCGGCTGGGGATTTCTCGTTAAGCCGCCCCCGCGGCTCCCGGTTATCAGCGTTCATCAGAGGCGACTAAATCAATTCTGTCCGTGTCAACCTGACCGGGATAATCGAATCGTTGTCTCCCGACAGGACTCCGTTCCCGAATACCCGTCTTGGTTTGAGCCATTCGTGATGCAGTGGCTAAATGAAAATGATGACGTATCTCTAGAGTATCTGCACAGTGCTTTCCTCAGGGACAAGAAAGACGGGGTGAGCGATGAAGCTATGAACAGCCCTGGCCTGGTTGGAAATAGGCAGAGCCTCATTTTCTCTACTTTGTCTCTCTGAACAGTTCCAACAAAGTTCGGAGCACACGATGTTCTCGAACTCCGTCGTCGACGTATTCACACAGCTGACCCAGTGCTTCGATGTCATCTCGAAGCTGGAGTGTCCCGATCCTGAGATCGTTAAGAGATACATGAAACGTTTCGCCAAAACAATCGTCAAGGTACTCACTGCGTATGCGGACATCGTCAAGAAAGACTTCCCCAACTACGTTTCTCAGGTGAGCGCTCTGGGAGAGGAGGAGATGCGCAGACTCGAGTCGAGAGTCGAGCAAGGTTTCCCAGGCAGGCAAGGAATGACGCCGGACAGGCAGCGACGAGAGAGCGGATTTGCGAGGAATTGATTCAATTAGCCGAAGTTGATTCTGATTTCCTTCTTTCCCCTCCGGTTGCAGGAGAAGACAGCCTGTATCCTCATGAACAACATACAGCAGCTACGAGTTCAGCTGGAGAAACTCTTTGAATCTATGGGAGGCGAGAAACTCGAATCCGACGCTTCGAACATTCTCAAAGAACTCCAACAGAGCCTCAACGGGGTTCTTGACGATCTGAGCTGTGTCTTCGCGACCAGCCTCGAGAATACCATCAAGCAATCCATGAGCGAACTCAATCAACTCCTGTGCGCCATCAAAGGTGAGAGAGCGCGCTGCACGGTTCGTCCTCCCACGAATCTCGCTCGCTCCGTCCCCTCCCCCCGGAGCGAGCTTATGCAGCTGACTTTTGCGGGTTCACGTTGCGCTTTGGGCCGTTTTCGGCCCGTCTCTCCGGACCAATTCCGCGCAGCCTACTTTTGCGAGTTCACGGCATTTTCATACAGCCGCGATGGGAACACATGCAGCGGTCAATCTTCTCCCGCGATTTTTGAGCCGAGTGTGCACAAACTCTGATATATGGCAGCCACTGTTGTTGTTGTTGTTGTTGTTCACAAGCGAACCCGGGGTCAATTGCAGGTGGAGGCAGTGTGGCGCAAACGGCGCAGCAGAGGAACGAGGTGGCGGCGGAGGCCGACCACGTTCTTCACCCGCTCATGGACATCTTGGACGGGAAACTGACGCTGTTTGCGCAGCTGTGCGAAAGAACCGTTCTCAAGCGCCTGCTCAAGGAGCTGTGGAAAATTGTCGTGCACACCATGGAGAAGACCGTGGTGCTACCGCCCATTTCGGAGAAGAGCGTGCTCCCAAATCTGACAAACGTGAACGCTGCAAAAATCGAGGACATGTCACGACTCTTCAAGAACTCGATATCCACTTCCAACAAACTGCCGAATCTCGGCGTAATGGAAGTGGAAAAGAATCTGACACCGCGCCAATGTGCGGTGCTGGATGTCGCCCTGGACACTATCAAACAATACTTCCATGCCGGGGGAAACGGTCTGAAAAAGACATTTTTGGACAAGTCTCCCGAGCTGCAGTCGTTGCGTTATGCGTTGTCATTGTACACGCAGACCACCGATGCCCTCGTGAAGACTTTCGTGGGCTCGCAGCTCAAACAAGACCAGCCAAGCACGGAGGAAGGCTCCGTGGGAGAAGTGAGTGTCTCTCCGCCCTCTTAATCATCTTTCCCTCGAAGGAGCATGTGTGCGACAGAGCGAGTGCATCGAGTCCGAGTCGAGACGGTGATTATGCTCGATCTAAACGCTTCCTTCCACAGGTGTCGGTACAAGTTGATCTGTTCACCCACCCTGGGACGGGCGAACACAAGATTACCGTTAAAGTGAGTACATGATTTCTGTTCCTTCGGAAAGGCTCTCGTCTCGTTGGCTGAGCCGCTACCATGCAATCCTGGAACACCGATTCCGGGGGTGTTATTCTCCCTAAATCAATCTCCCTCCGCAGGTTGTTGCTGCGAACGACTTGAAGTGGCCGAACACATCGATGTTCCGGCCCTTTGTTGAAGTGAGTGGAGCAGGAAATCATATTTTCGCTGCCCGGAATTCGATTGATTCCAGGCCATCGATTCCAGTCGATCACTGACAAAGTCCTGTCGTTTTTCAAGGTCAATCTGATAGGCCCCCGTCTGCACGATAAGAAGCGCAAATTCGCCACCAAATCGAAAAACAATGCGTGGTCACCGAAGTATAATGAGACGTTCCACTTCATTATCGCCAACGATGAGCAGCCAGCCTCATACGAGCTGCATATCTGCGTGAAAGACTACTGCTTCGCCAGAGACGATCGTCTCGTCGGCGTGGCCGTCATGCAGCTCAAAGACATCGTCGAACAAGGTAGGCTCAATCGTGGAGCTCCTCTCTCGGAATCTCCCAATGCGAGGGCATCGAGGCGTTTGCAGTTGATGGTCGTGGTCACTAGTCCCGAGTCCTCCTCCCGCTCAGGAGTGGTCCCGCTTTGACACACTCGCCTTCGTTTCAGGTTCATGCGCGTGCTGGCTACCTCTTGGTCGCCGAATCCACATGGACGAAACTGGCTGGACCATATTGCGCATTCTGTCTCAACGAAACAATGACGAAGTGGCCAAAGAATTCGTTAAGCTAAAGTCAGAGATTCGAAATGATGAAACTATCCCCAAGTCGTAAAGGTTGCATCAGCAGAACAGATTCCAGCTCGATTCTTGGAGCTCGAAGAACTGAAAGACGGAGGGGGGAAGGCGGAAACGAACAGAGACCGGGGGGATCTCTCGGTTGTCCAACGCTCACTTATTGTGCGGCATCGAGGACTCCCTGTAAACGAGAGACAAACGCTTCCACCAACTCATGACACAAACAAGTTGGGCAAAGACGCTGCTATACCAAAGACTCTGTATCGTTTGGGTTGATCCCACATTCATTGCAATGACGGAAGCGCTGAGGGGGAGCTGAAGTGTAACCCGAGTTGTGATTTTTCAAAGTGAGCGCAGTGTGAAAATAGTAGATTTAGGTCCTCTGTGAAAACAAGCTGATACACACCTAGATTCAAATGAGTTGCGAAATGAGAATGAACCACCGCCAGGGAAACTGAACTCGGCTCGTGGGACGGAGCGTGTACTACGTACTCACACAAAGGTTCTGCCAAACACAGGAAACACCACCTCTTCGTCTCTTGAGAGGACCGATTCCAGTACCTTGAATTCTGAACTGAGGCTGCAGTTCTGCAACCGATATTTAGACGACTTGTGTCCCTCACGACCTCTGAACACCCTTCGTTCGAACCGCTCAAATAATGTCATTGAGACAGTTGACGGCGTCAGGCCCTCGGTCGAGGGTGAATGTCCGTTAGGTGAAGGAAGCTCACTCAAGTTTGAATCGAATGATTCTGATAGACATTCAGGAGTGAGCCATAGATCCACAACAAGATCAATTGATTCAAAGTTGCCGAGTTAACCGGAAGCGATTCCAGCTACTGGAAACTACCACGGCAATGACCTTGATGTCGACTTGATGACCACTTCCGTGCCAAAATACCAAAAACGTAACTGGACACAGAGCCAGATCGTCGTCGTCCTAAAACTCTCCTGAAACACTGCGGGACAGCGAAATTCTCTTCCGAGCGTTGGCTTCACGCCCAAAAGTTCATAGGGATCGAAATTCTCGTGAATACCCAGTCTGCTGCTGTGACCTTTACCGGCTAACAATTGACAGGGGAGCTCGAAATTCAGAATCGGCTACAATCGTTCGGAAATCTCTCCATCGTTGAGCACTGACATTTGGTGGTATCTGCGGCTCTGGACGAACACTACAACCAATCAGAAGGGGCGACGGTAATGTCGTGCACAACTCGTGTCCAGGCATCGCCCCGACTCAATCGAACGACTCCTGTGAAGTGTAGAGCAGCGAATCCAGAAAGGACGGCGTTGAGCGTTGTAAAAAAAAACAAGTTCAGGTCGTGGATCAGTTGTCCCTCAACCTTCGGCCTCCCATTCGGATGGAACTAGCTCGTGCAACTGAAGAGTCAAGTCTCTCAGCCATCAAGAACGACATCTGAATAATTCTACTGCTACGTCTACTGTAACTTCCACTACTGGCACTGCTGGATGGTATCGTTCGAAGAGCAACACTGACGAAGAATGAGATCGCCGTTCATGATAAGCCTACAAACAGCGTGTATATCGGTAGCTAGTTCAATTATCACTTCTATGATACTTATTATATCAAGACAAGATTTAATCATGTATTATTGTATCATAATTATTGTACTACACACGACAAATAGATCACTATAATCTATCAACTAGCGAAGTAAGTAACGACCATTCTCAGAATGAGGAGACCAGTTGTCGATTGCTGTCGGAAAAGGATGCTCCGCTTCTGGAAAGTTTGTATGAAAGCAAGAATCGTCACTCACTCACATTTTACGAACTTTATCCGTTCAATGAATCGTCGAGATCCATCCATTGATGGCTCTGATGTTTCTTCTTCGTGTGAATTCCTATCGGCTGAATACTCCACTCCAATTTCTCCCCTGGTGTGTACCTTTCATGGCAAATCAGGTGATCGCAGGGAGATGGAATCTTTCTTCTACCGAGCCAGTCAAGACTTGAAGACCAACCCTCTGATTTCTCTCAAGTGCGGTAGCTGATGCAATAGAAACTGAGTTTGAAAATCAGAATTTCGTATTAGGGAAAAAGTGAACTTCGACATAAAGACTCGCGAAGAGAGATCTTGGACCCCTCTCGCTATCTGCACCTGTTACCCACTCCATTGTAGGAGTATGCCATTCATTCGATACTTGGAAATCCCGGTCTTCGGCAAAATCACTTCGTGTGACATCGAGTCGCTTATTCGGAAAACGTCTCGCCTCCGAAACCAAAGTGACACTTATAGAGCGTTTTTATGCACTAGCATGCTCGACATGTCATTCACGATCGCATCTACTACGCATACATCAATGAATGTATCCGTCTCTATGTAGATTTGGCGGCTGATCACATGTACGTGAGCACCCGTGCCGCTTGAGCAAAGCTCGCGCAATTCAAGCTGAACTCTGCCATTAGCAAAACAAGTTTACTCTAAGCTCTATCCACGACCCGCAAGAGTTTTCGATTTGAAATCATCAGCGAATGATTCTTGAACGTTTAGGCGGGCAGGAAGTTCAGTCTGTCAACGTCACAATGGTGAGCCTCCCCCATTCGAGCGTGCGAGCAAGCATATCAATACAGGAAAGAAAAATGCTTAGGCCAGCGTGCATTTTTAGAATGTGCTTTGGGCACGCAGACATCGCGCCAATGTAGCATTAAAGCTGCGCACCATAGGTGGCATCAAGTTTAGAGAGAGGAGTCTGTCCCAGCTTACGAGATGGCACTTTACGTGGAGATCTGAGATTGGGAGGGTGACACAACAGCTTCCTCTTCCATTCTGTGGAACCGGATTCCCTACCGCCGATCGACTGGGTTCACAGTATAACCAATAGTTGCGCAAGACAACAACAACAACGGAATCGAGACGTGTAGTCGAGTAGTCCTTGTTTTCACGCGTGGTGGTGTCTTGGATGCCAGGCTTCCTCACTGTTCGATTACAATTCGTGAGTGATGGGCCGTTGCAGGATCGGAACGTTTTAGTGATTCTATTCCTGCAACTGTTTGGGTTTTGGTCGCGGGTGAGGCTGTTGGAAGATATCCGGGGGGCTGGGACAAGTTCAACGCAGTTTTCTACAGAACATTTCAGTACATAACTTTCAATTTCGAGGAAGACATATAAAACCGTGAATAAAGTGTGTAATAGTAACATATCGGGTCTACGTACTATCGTCGTCTCTGTTCGTATTTGCGGCCAGTTTGTTGTATTCTTTGGCGACCGTTCTGACTACATTCCGTCGAGGGAAGGGAGTTTCGGTTATCGTCAAAGGACGTTGATGGTTTCCGGCGAGGTTCCAAGTGGAGTTCCAAAGCCACCCACACTCTACGCAATAGCTCTGATGGAGTGTTTGCATTTAAATGTCTCACAAAAGCGGTCGAATATTAGTGACTCACACATTGTGCGGCTCGGCAACTGAATGCCCCGCCCTCACCTTGTCAGACCAGGATTGTGAAAAAAATAGTTTCCCGAGATTTTTCCTAGCTGACGACCTTGCAAATAGCTAAATGAGCACAGTGATTAGCAGATCCACATAATCATCTTACCTTACATTTTCTGCCCGTGTTGTATGCTGTCTCCCGTCGCACGTGAAATATTGCACTTGCAGCGTACTTCTGAGAAAGCAATGTCGTTTTCCACTTGCGTTCATTCTTCGCGCTGTATAGAGTCGACAAATGATGGGACAATTTTCGGACAGAGCCGACCTTCGGGCTCACTGTGAATCCCGATTATCCGAGTAACCGAATGTTTGAGGCTCGACAAGCAATTGTTCAGTGTTAGGCGATATTCCCTGTGTGAATGAGTTTCTCTGAGCGGAAACGATGATGAGCAATGGTTATGCAACTTATGTACCTAAACAGCCTTAACGAACTGAGAGAACTGAGAGCGGCGATCGGAAGGGAGATAAACATCACGAGAATCTCTTCCGGTCGGAAACGAGTAGTCGTTTAGCTGATCACCATTCTCTCGACTGGCGGGAACCGCATCGATATTCGATCGTTCGATCGATCGGTCGATCACTCAAAGGAATCCTGCGTTCAGAACGACAACGTATCTCTGAAATCTGGAGATACTTCTTTTACCATTGCTGGTTCTGAGTTCTAAAGTGAGATAGATTAAGATCACATTACACGAAAACCGATGATGATTACTGATTCTGTAAGCAAACGATTTCTAGAGTGCTGGACACTGGTGATGCCGCAGAGCCGCCGTTTTTCGGTAGTGTAGCTTGTTAAACAAACTTTGATTCCGATCAATATCGGTAATATCCAAGTGTTATTTAGGTAATCTAAAGGTTGACTGGAACAATACGGACACAATGTCCACGTGGGACTGTCCCCCGCAACACGATGCTCTTTGATTTGTGGCGACAACCCGTTTGGTGACATCTTTTTTCGCGAGAGTGCCTCTTGATGAACCTTTACGAACGGAAATCTTCCTGGATCTCGTCCTATATCCACTTCAGTTTCTAAGACTCGATATCAAATCCTGAATCGTGCTGTTGATGAGTGAAAGCCAGCTTGTAGGGAAAATTCACAAATGGTCAGATGTCACCAAACGGTGAAACGAAATGGGACTGGCCCTTCGGTCCATGCCCGCTTCTGAATATGACGCTAATGGTCTATAGAGAATAAATGTAATTATGATGGAATTGATTTGAACGTGATCGAATTTTCACTTTTGCACGTAGCGAACCCTGTCAGAACTCGCAAGCGGCTCCCGAGCTGTCCACTTTCGCTCTGCCTCTTTTATCGACGATCCTCGCTTCCTCGTTCCAGGGCCCGATTCCCACCTACCAGACGAAAGCGTCGCAGACCAAATGAAGCTGTTGACAAACGCCTCGGAAGAAATATGTCGAGGCCTTGAACCCCTGCCCTGTCGAAGTTTCCCGATCGCGGCTGGTGGTACACAGAAATACAAGAGCCGAATCGCCAGGATCAGGAAAACTACACAACTTCATTTGAGGCTGTCAAATTGCAGTTCCAATTGTATGTTTCAGATATGATCACAGATTCAAAAGCATGAGCTCGTTATGTTTCCCACGACATCGGCTGACGATCCGAGGAAGAGCACGTCGGAAGTTCGTACGTTCACATTGTGGATCCTTGACAAATTTCCGACTCAAGCTCTCAACGGGATAGCGCAGCAGTCCTTATGTAGATCATCGTAGCTCTGTGTGCTCAGGACGGATTCGCTATCCGTGCTTGACGCCAACTTGGCATAGTACCTACGATAGGGACAACGCCACGGTTCGTTCTCGATTCTTGTGGGAAGTATGACTGCTGCTACATGGCTAAGCGGAGCTTACCCGTTCTGATCTTTCGGCAACATCATGTGGAGCAATTGGATCTCTCTCACAGGCTGGACTCCGAAATCCACGTCTTCAGAACTGATTTCATCGAAAAGCTCGCTTATTTTTTGCCAATCTCTTCTCGCGAATCTATTTTTCCCTATCATCTGGAAGGATCGGGTGAAATGCATTCGAGTAGCTGGCCTTCGAGGGTTTGGGATGAATTCGAGCTTGTCTATCATACGATCATTACGTACCTTGAATAAGGTCAAATGTGCTGAGAGCTTAGGCCTGTGCAAGATAGGATATCCCGCCGATTTCAGGAACTCGTCGAGTTCCTTAAAAAGATCATCGAGAACGAATCCAGTCTCTGAAACCTGTTGACTCAGACTCGTAGAGCAAAGTTACTGTCTGCCGCGCGCTGTTCGCGAATCCCGTAGTTTCCTAGGGTCTCTGAGAAGCTCATTTTCGTTCCGTCGACGATCCCCACACGAACCTTGCAATATATCACGCGATGGCCGTCGAATTGCCCGATTCCTTTGATGCTCAACTGGGTCCCGTGGAAACTGGATA
Source organism: Phytoseiulus persimilis (assembly GCA_037576195.1). NCBI lineage: Eukaryota > Metazoa > Arthropoda > Arachnida > Mesostigmata > Phytoseiidae > Phytoseiulus > Phytoseiulus persimilis. Next base: position 52,303,522 of record CM075101.1, on the reverse strand, counting down.
GCTTAGACGAGATGCTGCGAGAATGTTGGCGTTGAATATGGTACAGAGGAATTTTTTCGACTTTTGACTGATGGAAGAAAGGATTATTGAGGGCTTGGCTTTTCTAATGCAGCTCGGATTATTCCAGCCAACCAATGCGGGACATGGGTGAAATAATCAGCAGTCGAAATGCTCGCGACCGCACTTTGACTGAGGTCGAAGTCCGACTGGTTGAAGTGATCTAGTCCGACTGGTCGTGACTGCAGTGAAGCAGGAGTTTCGTACTCGTGTGCGGGGCACTCCCAGACCCTTCGGGGGAATGCTGATAACCGCGTTCCACCCCAGCTCGCCGCAAGTCTCATGTCTTACTGACTAGCTGGCGAGACCTCAAATCGCCCGCGCATTGCTCTCAGCGAGCTCACCCAGCCAACGAGACCTGACCTGATAGAAATGCCCCCGCGGAATGTCCCGCTCCGTTCAACTGGAGTGATTTCGACGATAATGTCAACGGAAATCACTTATTGATTTCGCCCCGGTGGACGTTGATGTATATCATTATTATCATCACGGAATATCTGCTAGGCTCGTGATCATGGTCTTACATCTCCTTGATTTTCGCTGAAAACCGTTTGCTCATCTCCGTGAGCCCGTCATCTTCAACAGCGGATAAACTCAGAGTAAGGTGAAGTTTCCTCGTGGATTCCATGTACGGCTTGGAAACCGGCACTGCATCAATGATTCGCTGTTGCACCTGGGAGGAAATTCAACAGAATCGAGAACTGGTGCATTCGTTTTCCAACAGTGGATTCAATCTGACTCTCTATATCTCTCGATATCTCTCTGATCTATGCAGCGGTGCTAACTCAAGCTCTGTTTCACCACGGATCAGGGCTTGGGCCCTGGTACGCAGACGAGATTATGTTACGTACCTCGCGACATCTGACGTGGACCTCGGGATGGTTCACGGGAATCGCGATGAAAACGTTCGGTCTTCGCAACCGTTCGCGACAAGGCTCCTTCGCAGAATCACTCGACCTGATGGAGAGAGAGGAGAATACAACTGAGAGAGTTGCTGAGCGATTTCTCCTACGCTGCTTCTGCACTCGGATAGACTAGAGAACTGGAGAAACTCTGACCCATATTCTCCCGGCTGACCGGCACTCTTTGCCATGACTGGAGTAGCCATGCTGGTGATCCTGAAAGGTGGTGGATTTGAACGAAAGGGCGCTTCCCTTCTGCGGAACTCCGAAGAATGCAATCGGCCGGCTTTCAAGGACAGGGGAGCCCCTGAGTGGAAGAAGCCGCTCCCACTCCGTGAAGAATTCATTGGATCAGTCATATTTCATCGCAAAGTTATATAGAGGATTACCTGATACTTTCGTGGGGGGAAGGAGCTTTCGAAATCCGGTAACGACTGAAGCATCGCAAAGGAGAAGTTCGTGCGTGGAGAACAGCTGTCGCTGAGCGATCGTTGGCAAGGCGGCGCGGTGGGAGAGGATGAAGAGAAAGCGAGCGGAGCAATCGTGGGGACTGTGACGAGTCGGTGGTCGACTATCTGCCACTGTCTCCGCGATCAGCCCATGGCCGACGGCGCTGTCCTCCCGATTTGCCGGAAATTGTGAAACCCGGAGAGCCTGAGGAAGCCCGTTGAGACGAATACCTGGTTGACCGAAAAGAGATCCAGTGGAGCCGGAAACCCTTGCCCTCGTTTTGACGGCTAACCGAATCAAGCTGAGCTTCTATGCACAAACAGGAGCGACGAGCTGCACTTGCTCCATGAGCCAGAAGACACGGACTGATCCAAGATAAACCTGCATGCAGTGGCGTAACAAGACTCTCTGGTGCCCGAGGCGGTCAATGAAAATCAAATCAGCTTAAATTACATGAATGAAGACATCGAATGTACTCATTCGGTCCACGAATTTCGTCGGACGGATCCAAGCTCGAGAACTGAATCTTGCGGGCTCCATTAATCGTGAATTCTTTGATCGCATCGCCAATATCGATGTTATTCGAGAGATCATTCTTGATCGTCAGGGCTGCCAGGTTTGAGAGACACGATTTGCTCGAACTGGAGCGGATATGACTTGATAAGTTTCGAAGCTTCTCTCACAGCTTGCCGAACTGATGGCTGAGGTCGGAGGGAGGCAGAGGAAAATGACGATGTTTGGGGCGCCGCCGCCTGTATTATACTTCTTGATGAACTTCAGGAGCTCCATTGTGAATGACGCCAGAGAGTATCGAAGGTTCCTGATAGTAATACATCGGGCTTTCTTGATCAGCCAGCGAGAGTATGGCGAGACGACTCCAAGAGCTCGGACCCTGCATATTGAATACTGCTGACAAGTAAACATTTACTCATGGTCAGCGAGAAGATGGCGAGTTGACTCCAAGAGCTCGGAACCTGCGTATTGAATACTGCTGACAAGTAAACATTCACTTATGGTCAGCTAGAAAGCTGGCTCAAGACAGTTCGATCCGGCTCGTCTCCTAGAAAAAGCACGGGAAAAATACAGAGAGCGAATTTCAACTCCAGCGAGCATCAGCGGTACTAGTCTGTTTGGCCACCGCGAAAATAAGTCACCAAAACGGCGCTTTTCAAGCTCGCTCCATCCAATGCGGGAGCGAAACAGACTAGGACATACGGCGTAGACGGGGAGCCAGCCAGTAGCATAGCGAGGCGGGGGGCGGTCTGCCCCGGTCATCAGGTCGCTGGGGACATGCCAATCACATTGAGGTTTCTAAGCTCTTCCAGGTGGATTTTTCCCGGAATCCTCAGTGTGGGGGCGGAGTCCGATAGTTGCATCTGATTTTTCACCCCATTGACGAACCACCATAAAATTTTCGTCCTCCTTCCTGAACGAGAAACGTTCTGTTCATTTTGTTTCTGCTCCGAAACAGAGATCGAGCCAACGAAGTTGACAAACCTCGCTGTCCTATCTATCGAGATGTCCATCACGGATGAGTTCGACTTCGAGGAGTCAATAGAAGATCCGCAGCTCCAGGAGCGAAGCAAATAACCCTCTAAGAGAGCGTGATCCAGTTGCTCATATACCGTAATCTGGGGCGAATCCGATCACTTTTTCCAAGTTTTTCCCTGAAAACACTGTGAAGAATAATTCGGAGAACCTCGACGCTTCCTGTGTAACGACTCGGAGCTTCATCCGCTTCAAAAAAGAAAAACGGAAGTCGACAGCTGTGTCTGACATTTTCTTCCGTTGCCTTGAAAAGCGATCGGAATCGCCCCGGGTTTGGGGCGAATCCGATCGAGTGTGATTTTCGATTGATCACGACTCTGCAATGGATGTTGATTGATGGATGTTGTTCAGGTGAAGCCCCGCGAACCCAGAAAAATAATTTTATTTGAAAAAAAAAACTGAAAATTCGATTTTGCAACCGTTGATTCAAAACAGATGGAGTCTCACAGGACAAAGTTTCTCGGCCTGAAATCTTTGAATATTATCCTTCCCCTCTTCTCAGAGAGGACCTCAAGAACCTGCACAACCTTCTCCTTCTCAACATTGACAATATCCGGAATCTGGGGATACACAAAATAATCCTGTTTGAAGCTTCGCTTAAGTCGCACAGACTTCACTTCGAGCATGCCTTCAGAGACAGTTGCGACAACTTTCCCGACGAAATTCCGTTGCTTCTTATCACTCTGGGTCTCATACCGGCATAAAATGTAACTGTTCTCTCGAATCTCAAGAGCCTCGGTCGCTCTTGCCACCTCAGAGTTCGTTGAACTTGCCCCTGCCAAGCTTGTGGAGTGTTGTAGACAGCTCGCTGTCGTAGAAACTGTTGCTCTTTCTTCGACACCTCGCCAGGAATCTTTGCTCGGACCAATTGCGTCGCCGCGCATACTCAAAGCCTTGCCTCTTGCTCGGGTAGCTGGTCTTGAATTCGCCGAGTTCCTGACTGATTTCATATGGTCAACAAGCTCATGGCACCACCGACGCCCGGCATCCTCCTCTGAGTCTCCACTTGGAAGCCTTTGAAGCACCTTAGAACTGTGCAGGGGGTGAATACCACAAGCTCTGAAGCCAGAAATGGCGTTCGACTTCATTTTTCCTTCTATACTTGACATCACGGCATGAAGCATCCTCGGAAACTCTGTTTTTGGCAAAGTCCCGTTATGCTCAAGTTTCCAGTCTTCCAACGCTCTCTTCCACGCAGATTTGATCGGCTTGAACCATGTAACGTCCAAGGGCTGACACAGGTGCGTCGCATTCGGAGGCAGCAGCACAAACCTTATGTTGTGCTCCTGACACTTCCGGACCACGAACTCTGACAAATGAGAGCTTGCGTTATCACCAATCAACGCTTTTCGGCCGTCAAGACGAGAAAAGTAGGGTAGTGCTACCCTCATGAACCAATTCTCAAAAACGCGAATATTGAACCACCCGCTCTCATCAGAGTCGAATAGAGTTCCAGGTGGACCACCTTCGGTCCACGGTGCATAGATATGCTTTGCTTTATAGACGACATATGGTGGAAGAATCTCCCCAGAAGCCGATACTGCGAACATCACGCTCGTATGTACTTCACTGTGATCGATGATCCTCTCGGCACGTCGAATTCCACGCCGAAAAATGGCTTGCTTCTTGCCCGGATCATCAACAAAGCCAGTTTCATCGTTATTGACGATGTTCCGAGGTTCGATGTCTTTTAGTGATTCTTTCAAGGTTTCGAAATACGTTATAATGCGTTCCCGACTCACGGTCGCTCGAGCTCGCCTAATGTTCTCGCCGAAACGCAGTGTCAGGCGCCTGTGCCGCTTCAGAAATTGGCGAGCCCAATCATCTCCCGGAGCATTAATCTTGAATATATTTACTCGCCTATTCTTGCTTTCTAGAAACCTATGTGCAATGAGTCTGATTTCGCTCCTACCGAGTGGGAATCCCCAGTCGCCGCACAAAGCCAAGCAGTCCGCTAGCGTTTCCTCCTCTGTAGCCGTGAAAACTGTCTGCCCCCCGAGGGGCTTGCGAATAGTGGGATCTCTCTATGAGCTCTCGTTCAAGGTGGTATATGGGACGCCATATCTCGCCGCAGCTTCCCTGATCGAAAACTTGCGCTTCAACACGTCTCTAATGGCCGCTTCCAACTGAACACTACTGTACTTTCGCCTCCGGGTCGAACCCTCCACTTTCTTGTAGGATCGCACCATGATCGGATTCGCCCCTGGAAAATCAATTTTCTCATCCATCATGGAATAAATTCCCTCGGGATGGGGGTTCGAGTTCACCGAGGCACGAGCCTATTGTTGAGGCATGAGGCTGTCATTCATCGAAGTTGCGAGATTCTGCAATCACTCAGCTCGAAATTCTGGGGCAAACTTTTCGAACTTTCCCAGAAATTCAAGAAATAGCATTTTTGGAAGAAAAATCTAGAAATCTCCCTACCGTGATGATTTCCACCAATATACTGGTGTGAACTACCCCGCAGCTAGACTCAATCGAGAGCCACACAGAATCGCCCACTTCGTTCTCGTTTCGAAATAACCGCTGCTAGGGTGTTAAAAGTCAGAAGTGATCGGAATCGCCCCCTTGTGATCGGAATCGCCCCGAACTACGGTAACATTCTAGTTGGTCACATCGGGGTCAGCTTGCGCAAGTTGTCTCCATTTCTCTGAAGATCTCCATTTCGGATGATCATACTTTATGTTCGAGGACATACAAGGATACATTCAGCGCGCATAAAACGCATTCGGACCCCAAGAAAGAGGGGGGGGGGGGCATCAAATCCGCCCCGGGCATCATGGAGGCTAGCTACGCTACTGGAGCCAGCGCAGGCGGAGAGGAGGTGGAGAGAAGGAAGGCTTAAAGTAAACAGGGGCACGTGCTCAGCTCAATATGACCGATCGGGGGGCCCCTTTGAACCCGAGCGCGGGCCCTCTTCTGCATGGATTAGTCCCACATCTTGGCGGCAGCCGTACTCGAAACAACGCTATCGACACCAGCGATAGCGACGCGCTGCATTCTATAATATTCTTACAGAAGCGAGTTGTAGGGATGAGTTCCGGGTAATTCAGAAAATAAGAGCCCTCTGTGTTGGACTTCGAAGCTCGCATCAGATTCTTCAACAGCATATTGAAGCTTGTGGTAAACGACAGCTCACAGGGAAAGCATGACGCAGTTCTCTCTTCTGTGAAGTCCGCTACCGCGAAAGCTTTAAATACACGAGCAGTTCGCCGCCGCGACGTCTCCCGACTCCGCTGCATGCTCGAGATTGCTACCTGTGACGGCGCGCTTCCGTAGCCCAAAGTCGCCCCAAACAGAGCTGCGGTAGCCAAACAGACTACAACCGCATCAGCAACGGTTCACCACTGTCAGATTCAATCACTTCTCGCGAGAGTTGAGCTGAGTGCGGCATTAGCCGCGGCAGAGCATTTCATGATGTCGGATTCGACACTCATACGAGTGCAATGTCAAATTCCGCTCCGAGTCTCTCACGCAGTCGAGTCATCAAAAGGGCTCGTTCCCCACCTCGCAGTGGACGTTTTTCCCTACAGCATGTTGGTTCCAGCGAGCGTGGAATCTTTCGATAGGTTTTTGAATATGATTAGTCGCCATTCGGCTTTCGTCCCAGGGATGGCCGACTTGGTCAAGATCTTTCACGAAGATGTCACACACTACCGAGCTCCTGGGAACGCGACAGTCTTTGTGGAATATCGGCGGCCGGACCCACCAGGCCACGGAATGTTAGGAGCAGGCGATGAAGAAGATAAATGGAAATGTCGCGTGACTCGATGAGAATCTGCCGATAAGTAGAACTGGACTTTCCCTACAATTTATGGCGTCTATTCTCGCTGATTTTTGATCCTTCCTGGACTACGGATATGTCTGGAGATCCGTATTGAACTGTTTGCGGGTGCATCGATGCTGCCGACCAGTGGTAACCAATCCGGATTTTCCGAGGTCGTTGATTGTTGAATCGCTGTCGACGCCAACAACGCAGGCGCTGGCGTTATTCGCGTTCCTCCAGTATGACCTCTTCTCCATCGTGTAATAATGATACGAGTAGCCGAACTGGTCGACTGGTTCGTTGCTTGCCAGACTGGCTTATTGTCTCATCGATTTCTGGATCTGAAATCGTCTCCAACGTATTCAACTGCAACTTCGTTTGTTGTTGGCAGGTCGTCCAGTCTTCCTTGGATTCCTCTCGGACGAACATCATCGAAAACCATGGTTATGTTCAGGGGAGTACGGTTTTCTCGTTGCGCAACCATCATTTCGGCTTCAGAGCCTCCCCGTGAGATAATCACGAAGGAAATTGAATTTGCCTAGATTGAGACGCAGAAGAGAACGTTTGTGGGAGGGGGATATAAAGAGTGTAAATTCTCCAGCGGACTCCTCAAGAAGAGAGCGACAGAACGGAACTGCTTCCGCATGTCAAGCCGGATAATTGAAATAATTTTGCTCGTTAGCTTCGACGGTAGTCATGCAGTCCTTGAATCAGCAACATTTCGGCGACACGGAAGTACAAGAGATGATTCTCCTCTAACGCTCACGGCCGGCTCTCACGATCCGAACGAAGGGTATCACAAACGACCCGGATTCGTCCGTCAACCGGGATGTGCACCCCAATCCGGCTCCGTTCAGCCTCCTTACCCCGCGGGACAGATACGGTTGTCAGCCAGGGTTCGCTCCGCAACCTGGTCATGAACGCCCCCCAGAATACGATGAACTCACTCAATGGCCGGTCACCCTATCGGAACCGACCGATTAGTGCTGTCTGTGGCTGTTTCTTGCAGTTATGGGAGCGATTTGAAAATCGGAAGCGATTCTTTTCTCTTCCGGGCGCCATCACTCGGCACCCTCTAGAGCTGGGGTGGGCAACTTCGTGCGGCCCGCGGGCCGCAAAATCTGTTTCGCGGGCCGCAGTGCAGAGGAACATCGCGGCGGTTCAAACTTCGGGCCGCTTCAGAGAACGTATCTCAGCGAGCTTTTTGTATTCGTGGGCCTTATGACGTGACTCCAAAGAGCAACAACCGACAAAGATGGGGTTTCGAACTCAGGCATTGTTTTCTTGGCGAGAATGAGATATCTGGGCTCCAGAAGTATCATGACACGTCGATGTGACGAACGAAAAGTGAACACTCCATGGAAGCGATTTGGCGATTTTGAGCGATTGAGCTGTGCAAAATCCTGCTCAAACGCAGGTGTCAACTCCGCACTTTGCCCACCTCTGCTCTAGAGCGATTCCTACAAATTATTTCTCACTTCAGAGCTGAAAGGAGACGCATCTTTCGACGTCCGTCGTTCGAGACGGGAACGGAGTTCCATTTTTTTCCCGAGACAGCGGAAAAATTTATAACGCGAACCGAAGCATATCCTCCGATCGGGAAACGTGATGAGCTGAGGGCAGAACCCGTTCACACTACGCTATGGTTCTAAAAAAACGGTCGAGAGGGTGCCGAATTACGGCGTCCGGAGACGAAATAAACCTTTCGGCCTCTGAGGTCCTCCGGTTATGTTTGGACGTTGGAGGGATGCTCGCGAGCAGTCGAGCGAGCAAACATGCAGCATGAGTCCAAACAGATCAGTGCTTTCCTGAGAACCGCTCCCGAAACTCCGACATACGCCGGCTAACAGGGACGAAGCGCTCGCGAATGCTGGTGCTACCGTCGGCTTCCAGCTCATCGAGGGACTGATTCTCGAGGAGTGTGCTGCCGTCATCCAACAAATTCCGAATACTGTTAGCGACGAGACTCAATTCAATAAATGGGGTTTCGTAGCAGTTCGGCGCGCCGCGTTCAGAGAACATGGCTAAATGAGCCTTCCACAAGACAACGACGAGCGGGAGACGAATGAGGAGCCACGCCCACGGGCGGCCCCTCGAGAATTCTGCTTTGATGAGATTGTCGAAGACCAATTATCCCGATGCGGCGATGTGTCCTCCTCAAGACGCGCGCGCGCGTTTTCTGGGTCTGGGGAGGTCATTCCAGAGTCAATCTGAGCATACGTTTCGGGGTCTGAGGGAGTGATTCCGGAGTCAATATGACAATACTCTCCTCGGTACCGGAAAGTGGTCCCAGCGTCGATCTGACCATAGTTCTTGAAGTCCATGGAGATGGTTCCGGTGTCGACCATACCATTCGTGACGGGGTCTATTGGGGTGGTTCGGGGTCGGTCTGATCATACCTTCCGTGGTTCACGGCGGTGATTCCGAGGTCGATCTGAACATGCCTTTTGGGGTCTCTGTTTTCCGGCTGAACCTCTCGGCCAGCCCTCAGGAGTGTCCCGGCATCACCTTTCGGTATTGCTTCAGTAACACTCCCTATCGCCTCGCAAATCCCGTTGCGGTCGGCGGTCACGCTCTGCGCCCTCCCCCGCTTCCCCCGAACCAGCAGACAATCCAATCTTTATTCGAACCTAGAGAGAATGGTGTCAGAACTCATCTCTCCCCCACATTGAGTGCTGGAACCAGGACAATCTCACTGAGATATTCACGTTTCACTTGAGTTTCCTACCGATTGGGCTCCCGTTTCAGGCCAACATAACATCTTTAGTCGCATGTAACGTCGCCAGGGTGATGGGAAACTCCCTCGACAGCACCATAACGCACAAGACCTTCGACCATGTCTGTCCTGCTCCCTCCTCCAGTATTGTCATTTTCCTTTCCATCCACCCACTACTCAACTGAAGAGGATGTTTCCACGCCACCTGGCCTTTAGCTCTCCAGGATCATGTACCGCCGCCGCATCTCCCGTGCAATCCGCAGTACTCTCTTATCGAGGGGAGCCATGAACGTGGCTTTTTGGTTTCTTCATTCGACTGATCGTAGATGCAGACACTCCACCACAAGCTTCTTCATCCAGCCCTATGGGCATGCAGCCCATAGTAACCATTCCTACTTCGAACTCAGCAAAACTGCGCGGATCGCCTCCAACGTCTCATTCCGGTATCCTCGTGAGCCATCCGGACAGCCACCCCCTGCATTTCGCTCCTCAACTCTGTGGGTTCCTGCTGAAGGCTTCTCGACTCTTCGTACAGTCCAATCTGAGCATCCCATTGCGTTACTTCACTGATTTTTTCCATTGGCGTCGATCATCTGGACAAAATAAGTGTCAGAAACCAATTCCTTCTAGTCCGAGCTCCCTTGTCGGGAAAGAAATCGCTGTCGGATCTAGACGCTGAGAATCGGGAACTTCATCGAGTCGGTCTCAGGAGACTCGACAATGGATGCCACGAAGAAGGAAACTCTGGAACAGGCAAGACGGATCTACGCGTTCCCATAAGAATAAGAATCGTCTGATCGCTCGCTATGAGTGAAAACATTGGAGTTCGTTCGCCCATTTATTCCCGGCTCAGAGACCATATCTCAGCTTTGAAAACTCAGGACTAGCATGCGTGGTTACCTTTATGGCAAGGATAACATATCGATAGGATTGTGAGGAATCGTGATAAGAGTATGGTAGAGCCGGCGGGCTCTCCCACGAAATGCATCATTTTGGGCCATAGCTACGTTATGTTCGGACTCCGAAAAGTCAGCGCTCAGCGAAGTTCTCATAGAAGCTACGGGCGAATCGTCATCAATGTATTTTGGGAAGAAAAGAATCAGTGAGTGAAAAGTGTTTCCGAAGGTAAATCCACGCGAGTCCGATGCTGATCACCGGGTGAAAAGCTGCACCCTTCATATTTTCAGGTATCGGATGTGAAATGCTTTCTGTCTCATTGTTTCCTATATTTCTTATCAAACGTCCGACCCGCAGATAAACCCGATCCCCGATCACGGAATGTTCTTCGCGCTATCTCTTCCGTCCAGGCACGTTGGTATCAGAGAAGTTCAAAAGTTCGCGACGCTGACGACGCTTCACATGATTTCATCGTTCTGGGTGGGATTATTTGACTGAACAAATAGATGCTTTTCAAATAATGTGGCAAGCCACTTCCAGCTGGCGTTGCTGGTAATGGTTGCAGTTCTCGTCGGGGAGAGCGGTCCTTTATCTCCGATTTCCCTGTATGGAGCCGTCTCTCGAGAAGGAGAATTGAAAATGCCATCCAACAACGCATTACACACCTGTTTCTCTAATAAGGCGCTCCTTTCGCGCTCTCCTGAGAGCCGTAACAAGCAGAAATATGTCTTGTAACAGAGAACAACGCTAACTTCATAAACCATTTCTCAAGGTCGCTACATATTCAACTGGGGAAGCAAACGCATTCGAGGAGAGGATTCACGATTCTCGGAGATTTCATGACTAGTAGGAGTTGCGCGCGAAATCATCGTTCGCAACCGCAGCAGCTCTCAACCAGCAGAGAACATCTGCTAAGGGTTTGTCTGCTCGGTAACAGGCTCATACATAGACCCGATCCGGTACCCACGTACTCATAGATGAATGGGACTAAACAGTGAAATTGGTAATATCTTGGGCTCCGGCGTACATGAAGCAACTTTGGTCTCTTGCTAGTTCTGATTACGGAACGCTGCTCAGTCATCGCTCGGGTGACATCGTAGACGTCATTGACAAATATCAAGTATATACATCGACAATGTCTATTTACACATCTAGGAAATATCGATTCGACGCAGGCGCCGTTTCGAAAAGATCGCATTAATCCTAGCCAATCCTGAGACTCCATCTGAGCTCGGAGATTCGCGCTCCTTCTCACGTTCTTTTCCTAACCGAGTGTAACTGACGTTCTGTCCGACTTATTTCGAGGAGAGGAAACGAGAAGCCAGGAGGATCATCGGACCTGATCGTTCTTTGAGCCGAACTATTGGAAGAATCGCGGAGCAATCGATCGGTTGTGCATCTTGAGGGAAAGACTGTCGAGATTTCCCCATCAGAAGATTTACGAATTTCTCGAGGCTGAAAGGTGCGATCCATCTGACACATTACGAAAATTGGCAAGAAACCGATTTTCGGATATTCACTTTTTCTATTCAGCTGTCTGGTTCGGCAGGTGTGTAGAAATGTGATGGTGCATCTGTAAAAGTCAACGTCGTGAGTTTATCCACATGCTCAGAGACCTCAGAGTGGATTATTGTGAGTATGATGTTTCCAGATTCATCAGTCCGGGCGTGGTAAGCGACTTACATGAGCCGACGTCGCACTTTTCTTCATAATTTTGCCACTCATTATCAATCGTCCGAAGCCCTCCTGATGTGCGAATGCGTACCCCGACCTTGAACGAGATAATATTTGAATCCTCATATGTCGCCGTTGGCTGCGGGGCCGAAGGGTGCTGAGAATCGTAAAGTATGATTTCTTCCGACCGGATTGCTAACCTTATAGAACGTCGTGATCGACGGAGACTCCGAGCGGTCGTCATGTGAGGCTCCGAGGGTCGTGATTTTATTCTCTGGAGACGCTGTTTGAGACGCACTCGATCACTGAGCGTGGGAAAGACGTCCACGTAGAAGAACCTTTAAGAGGAGAAAGAAGCTGATATCTGTCACCCGATCCGATCGACAGAGCATTATCTTCGATTTGGTCGGTCCCCTCGCTTGACTCAAGCGAGCGACGTACCGGAATGCAACAACAGGCAGCATCAAAATGGTGACTGTGAGAGCAGCCACAAACCAGAACTGCGGAGTGCGCAGTGTTACGCGAAGAGATGCCATGTACGCGTTACCTGTTGAGCAATATAAACTGATTTGTCCGACTGAATTTCAACTCCTCGCTGCTTCTGACCCATGAAGATATCGACCGTCTTTTAGGTGATGAGGGAAATTCTTGCGAGGTGCTGTCTCTGTGTGCATCTGCCACTCCTCTGTAAACTAGATGAAGCACTTCGGTGGGAGTTTTCGGGAGTTCTCATTGCATCATCAAACAGCATTCTGGCATACAGGCTCAATCAATGTTTCATGATCCAGTGCACTAGCGAGAAAATCGTTTGGGCTCTATCAAGAAGGAGTCTGCGAGAACCTTTTGACGACTTCGCGCGAGCGTTCGAGCGAGAACTCGTTGGGATAGGTCGGGGAGCGTCACACGGAGGTTCTCGCTCCCGATCGTCAGACGGGGAAACGCGTCGAGCGGAACAAGGAGTTCTCCTGGAGCTTTGACCAGAGGTGCTGGACCCGAAATGTCGCTGATGAGCTGGAGAGTCAAGGTCTCGGTTTGGAGTCTCCGGTCGCTGGGAGGATAGGAGATTACTTCGCCCAGCTCATACTTGATTCTTCCGAGCACAACTCTAAGAGCCTCTGTTCCTGGGAACTTCCAGGAACGAACAAATCATAGATCATCACGAAAGCATGCTTGATGATCACGGATGTTTCAAGTTTCCGCAAAACCCCAGGCTGCCGTTCATAATGTGGGCAAAGGAACATTCCGCAGTTGCCTTGTATGGGTCCCGAACACTGCACTGCCGATACCATGTGACAATGTCTGAATAATGATCCCTGACGCCAGTGAAGGAGAAGTGGGCGATTTCAATCTTGTCCGTCGAGTACAAGTTGAATCACATGCCGACCCCGTGAACTAGGATGGGCGGTGCGTGATCATTCGCATCCACAAAAACTATAGAGACATGCGATTCCGTGGCTGAGTTTGCCTCAGTTCAGGGAAACGTCCAGTGATACGGAAGCACAGGCGAGAGGGGGGAACAACAACGTCATCAGCCGAGTGGAGAAATCTTTCGCATCCAGGACAAGTCCCCCGGATTCGTATAGATGAGTGCGACAGTTCGAGACAGCCGGTTCGATTGACCGAAGTGAAGAGTTCCGGCTTACCGGTTATTCGTTCTTCCAGGAGCGTTGCTGATTTCGGTTACCACAGTTATAAAGCCGAGTTGATATCAAAATCAAAGGAGTTTCAAGGGAGAGAGAAAAAGAGAAGCGTTTACTGGAACGTTCCCGATCCCTCGCGTCAGACGAGATCGCTGGAAGCAGTCTCGGTACGCACTTACTTACGGCCACCCGATTCAGTTCCGGAATTTTCGTTTTTTTTTCAACCGCAGCAAAGTCAAAAAGTCAGCTTGAAAAATATGCAGCCATGGGAATCGAATGATACTGATGTAACGAGCGAATCTTCAACATGCAGACTGCAGGAATTGGAAGAAGCGTCTCAAAAATGCTCGCTTGGTTTTCAGACAGCTCGCAAAATGCAACCTGCCCTGGCACGATGCTAACTCAGCTCTACAAGAATTACGGAATCACTGGAGTCATTCTCAAAATGCAATAATAAGGGCCCCAAACGGCTCAGCGCCGATCCCTCGGAATCGTGCAGCGTTCCCAGGTTAAAAACTTCCCAAAAAGAGAGCAGGATTATTCATCGTCGTAGGCCGAGTGAAATATTGGAATCACTCAATATATAAACTTTCGGACATCCCAGATCAGGAGAGAAGCTCTGTTATATTATTGGTCAGAGCTTCAGAGCCTGCTTCCGAGAGTTGGTCCAAATAACGATCGTGGGCTTTCCGAGATAGCTCACCTATAAAGTCGGAGTTGATGAGAAGGGTCATAGCAAAGTAGAACGCTACCGATCCCCAAATGCAGATGTGGTTGAACAACGTCCAATACGTTGTGTCGATGGCGATCTGGCAGTTGACAATGATCACCTGGAATGGGGGACACTCCTTGTCTCGAGCGGGAAGGATTCACTGGGGAGGACAGGTCACACGTTCCTCGTTCAAAATGAGCGCTCCGAGGTCGACTTCTCTGGCTCTCGCGCACGTGAACTCACCAAGATCGTCGAGACGACGGTTCCAAATAGTTGGTGGCCATCGAGATTCTCGCCGTTCTCGGCGATGCTGTTGTTAAAAGCTCCTATAACACACATGATATTCGGGCTGAGATAATGTCCCTTTTTGGCGATGGAAAACTCATCCGAACTATGAGGAATGGAACGATGCCTCTTCACAAACTCACCGTACGGTATGAAAAATAGTACAAATGATGTGACCACCCCGTGGGCCACGCTCTTCAGGAATTCCACCTAGAATTGGAGTGTTTGTTGAACGGGTATCTAGATGATGATGTCTTCCGATGATTTTCTAGACGATTTCTCAAGCGAGAGGTTGACTGACCTTGTTGAACAACAGATTCAGGTGTCCAGGTGTATAAAGTTTCGGATATCGTATTGAATGGTAGTCGTTGACGTCCTGGGGAATGAGTTTGGTACTGGGATGAGTTCTCTGCTGAATAGCGATCCCTGCTTCCGCGAAGCAACCGACGCGACCAGCTCTGGCAAAGCTGCCTGAACCTCGCGCGTGCGCTTCAGAGAATGAGTTAGGAAAAGACGCCCCAACGCGGGTATTTACTCACTTGGTCGAATACTCCAAGAGCCAATACAGGCAACGATGTATAAAATACGTTATAAAATGATATGAAAACGGGATCATACAGGGTCTGCAAGGATTAAAGTTCGCTCAGTGAATAGAGCCTCAATCGCCTCACAACGTACTCTTCGCTCATGATCATTCGACTTCTGTTCTCAGGGAGACCGCTGAGAACAGACGGACTTCCGTCTGATGTGGGACAAGCGTACTGACCTGCGCGGAAAATCCACAGAAGAAGGCGAACCAGAAATGGCAAAGTGTGAATGCAAAATTTTTGTAGAAAAAATATCTGGAACGGAAAGACCCATCCGATTTTACAGACTGCTCAGTCTGACGAAGGGGACTCTAAAACGGCGGACCTGATCATGATAGATGTACACGCGAGCATGCGAACTTTGATTACCGGAGGAATCTGCACATTCGGAGGTAAGACCATCGTCCGTGGACGAGAAGCAATCGTTCAAGGAAACGAAATTGCGCGATTGAGAAATCTGAGGCCAGCACAGCCTGCATACC
This sequence comes from Phytoseiulus persimilis, assembly GCA_037576195.1. Lineage (NCBI taxonomy): Eukaryota > Metazoa > Arthropoda > Arachnida > Mesostigmata > Phytoseiidae > Phytoseiulus > Phytoseiulus persimilis. The sequence continues at coordinate 52,287,806 of CM075101.1, read as the reverse complement.
CTCTTGCCCTGAAATACCCACTCCAATGTGGGCCACTTGGAGCGGGAAGAGGATCACGTTAGCTCGAGGATCATCGAAAGCTCTGATTGCTGAGGACATGAATGACGAGCCAAGCACAGACTCACTCTTAATCATTGACACATCGTTCGCGCCGTCTCCGATTGCTAATGTGACCGCTTTCTTGTGTTTTTTCACCAGATCCACAACAAGGGCTTTTTGTAAAGGTGTGACACGACAGCACACCACTGCTTTGCATCTGCCGAGGACAGAACCCGTGAGTCGCGACGCTGCAGAACGCAGTAGAACAATTTGCTGTCCATGATCCACTACTCAGCTCGATGCGTTCTGGCATCTTACCTAGATGCGACCTCGAGGAATAAGAGCTCGAGATCTTCGTCCAGCGCGTGAACTAACGAGTGGCCGTTCACGATGAGAGCGAATCCTCCGAAAGAATCTGAGAAGTCCCATTCGCCTCCTCCCGTGCCATCATCGTCGTGGAACCTGAATCAGTGATTCTCTCATTGGATCATTCGAGTCGGGAATTCCAATGGGACCGGCACAAGAATACGAAATTCTCCACTCGGCAGGCTTTTCATCCTCCTCCAGAATGCTAGTCACCTACCGAACGATCGACAAATCTCCCCCCGCAGCACTCTGTGAGACGACCGAGGCTATATTTTCTCGGAAAGTGCGCAGTTGTTTCCACACCTGTTGGAACAAATCAGCTGCTCTGTTTCCGATTCCATAAGCGTCCAAATATCATATGTTGCAGTGAAAACAAAGATTCCAAAAGATTATACCTCGTCTTTCTCGGACCCATCGACGATGAATATGTCCACCATCTCGTCCGTCAACAATTGGCATGAATATCCGATGTTTATTGCTGTCTCTGAAACATAACCGGGATGATATTCTGTCGAGTCCCTGAGGGCAAATCATGGATCTGAAGATGACAATCACAGCATAATAAGCTCTACCCTTTGTAAGCTGCGTCACAAAAAAAAACGTAGCGGATGCATCCTAAATCTAACGATGAATACCTTGCTTGTCACCCGTTAAAACCCATAATTTGATACCAGCTGCTGCCAGATTCGCGATGGCCTGCGGGACTCCATCCTGAAGTTTATCTTCGATCGCTGTTGCTCCTGATATCGGTCGGATCAAACTTGTTAGCCATCGTGAACGCAGGAGAACTATTCGAGGGGCATACCTCGAGATAAGCCAGGAAATGGGCAACGCCTACCGATGAGAATCAGATCTTGTTCAATTTCTTCGTTCACCGCATCGACCGCCTCTTCTCTGTTGTCCAGCGTAATCGAGGCCTTGTGATGCTTATCTGACCATTGCTCGAAGTACGATTCGTCAATGTCTTTGTAGGCCAGGCATAGAGTCCTCAGTCCTTCCCCAGCGAATTTCTGTCGACCAACGGGCTGGTCAGAGCTCTGATTTCCAAAAGCGGAGAAAATTGGGATAACATGAGAAAATACTGACATTTAAATGTTCCATCGTGTGTTCCTGGAGGTCTTTGCATGATTCCGACAGTCTCTCAAAAACTACGGAGTCAGCTCCCTTGCAGTAGAGTCTCAGCTGTCCATCCGGATTCCTACGAGATGTTCGCGAGCTCAGACAGAGCAGATCCTGCTTCAGCGCCAAACCCTCAACATCATCGGAATTTCGTTCACCTTACCTCACAATGACGGACATACGTTTCCTGACGTTGTTGAAATCAAGGATAGCTAACAGTTCATAAACTTCTTCTTTACCCCAAACGCTGATTGTTATGCTCTTTGGCGTGCGGTTCTGGAATGAATCCAAGCGGGAAACGTTAGTTGAAAACGGAGTCGGAATCAGGTGGGATCTGGTTCTGGCCTCGTGTCTGCTTCGCAAATGTCTCCGACTCACTTTGAAGACGAAACCGAAGTTTCTGGCCGCTGAGGTCAATGCTTCCTCGTCTGGAGATTGCGCTTGGTATTCAAGAACACCGTCTCTGATCTCGGACATCACAGTGTGGCATAATGCCAGGAGACTTACGGTTCAGAATCAGTAAATAATTAGAAATCGCGACGAAATCATTTGCATTCCGGAATGCCAATCGAAGAAATCAAAATGTTAACGATTGAGGAACAGGGGAACCGTGCGGCTTGCTCACCGGAAATAGTTCTCAACGTGCGGTTCTCCACTTTTGACGTCTTGTAATAGACTTTTGTCGTAGAATCTAAACTTTGGCTCGTAGTCGACATTCGAACTGAAATCTACTGGAACCGTCTCCTGTAACGAACGAAAATGTTTGTACATACTCGCGATTTTCGAAATCTGTCCAAATAAGGTCTCGATAGTGGTTCTAGGCTAACACGATCCGAGAGAGTATGTTCTGTTGGGAGTTTGTGCCTCATACCTCTGTCACTTCGATGGGTTCACCGGTTTTGCTGTCCAAAACTTCTCCGTACAGTTTGCCTTCGATGGAGGCTTTGTTGAATGTCATTATGTTCTGCGTTAATGTCCCGGTCTTATCACTGAAAATATACTCAATCTGGCCGAGCTCTTCGTTCAGCGTGGTTGTTCGAGCCCTGGCTGCCTGGTCTTTCGGCGGGTAGTACATTTTCTCGTCCCAGTTGATCCATAAGGAATGCCAGAAGCGGATGACTTCAACACTGCAACATAGATCGGAGCCCGTCAGAGTCCACAGCATGGGCGTCCCGGGTCGGGTGTCGGAACGAAAGCAACGAGCAGCCGCTGGTGATGAGTTCTGATTCTGTTCAGAGGCTACGAACCTGACATATAGCGATATGGGTACAACAGTATTGAGCACAATAGTGTAGGAAAAGAATACGAGCAGCGATATCAGAGCTGCCGCTCCTGCCGGATTATCGGTCGTGATGATCGAGGCGTCCCACGGCAAGAAATCACGGAAGTATTGTCCTGGAAGAGGTGCACTCCTCAGATCCTGAGGTTTATCCGAGGAGAACTCCCAGGAGTAGGCGCCCGCCGAGGGGACTGCGGATTGCATTTTCTCTCTATCTTCGCGGACCGTCATATTGAAATATTCAAAGTCGAACAAACCTGTTACTGTTTCCCATACGGAGCATGCGACGGAACAGAAGGTACAGATACTAAAGAGGAAAAACACAATTCCCAATATTAGGATGTTCAGGAGTCTGTCGAGCGAAGTCCGCTTGAAGATTGTTTTGCCGCTGTTTTGCATTAGCTTAGTATCACGTCCGGCAAAAATCACCATCCCGTAGCACCTGCATCAGACGCTTTCGGTCAAACACGAGCCATATAGAGCAAGCCATGAAAAACGTTCCGTATTGAAGCTTTGAAGGGATGGTACCCCGTCACTGTCTTCTAGTCGATCAGTGGGGACATCCATATCTAGGGCGCTCTCCTCCTGCGCTCACCAATGAGTGTTCCTGAGCACACATCCTCGCAAGAGGATCTTGTCGTTGTCGATGGGATGAGTTTGATTCTTCCAATTTAAAGTCCCTTCGAACTTGTTCAGGTTATTGTTGGGCAGTTCGCACACGATCTCACCTGGAATCACACACCGATGCTTGAACACTCCTATGCTCCAATGGCACCTGCGTTCTCTCGCCCAGGACTAGCGAAGCCCGGTACGATTAGATATCCCACCGTTGAATTTGGACAGTAGATGCGTGTCGTTGCCCATCTCGGCGGTGTCGGGAATCGCTTGCCGGCATTTAAGGTTCGTCTCTCCATCTAGCTCAGCGGTTTCTATATAGCACAAGCCGTTGGGTTCTGAGGATGAAAGTAGCAATAGATCGGCGGCCACGAATTGGTCGTTCTCCATGAAGATCAGGTCGCCCACTTGTACCTGCGGATAAGGATCGATTCTACACATGGCATTGTGCCGTTCCCACGCGATCGACTCACCAGCCGACCGAATTCTAACGATTCCGAGATCAACGATCCGTACGATCCGCCCCTGGGAGGCGAGCCCTCAAATCGGCCACTCACCTTATGCCACCGCTCTTCCACCACCGTGCTTCCTCGGAGAACCTGGGGAACGGAAAATTTTTGAAGCTCGTCCCTGTTGTCGTGAACCAGTCTGGGAAATGTATTCCGTTCCTCACACTCGAAATCGAACCTCCGATTTTGCTTGCATACCTTCGAAAGTCGGTTGTTGACCGAATTATCGCTCCGATGCCGCTGAATGTCGTCGACTGCATCTTTGGCCGCTGTCAATGTAAGAACGACGACAAGCGGCACGGCGGTGGTCACTGGAGTTAACGAGGATATCTGCGGGATGAGCTGCAGGACCTGGAGACATAGATTGAATTCACGAATTGTCCGACGCAGGATTCGAGCCCTGTTGATTCTAGCAAGGGAAAATTCCTTCTGTGGCTTCTCGAAGCGGGTGTACTCACGAGGAGGCACAAAAAGTAGAAGTTGGCAAGTCTCTGGAACTGTTCAAAAAGATTTCTCGGGACAAACGTCAGCACGGTATATTTCGAAGTTTTGATATAGTTGTTCTGGAAATATTTCGGAATTTACGTTAGAATTCCCTAGAGGAAATGACCCGATGCCGAACAATCGTGTTTCGTTCTATCCTATACAAGCGCACTTGTCGGGCGCACCGATATCGCGCTGGTCGAGCATCTTGAACTTACCGCGTAGTTGAATTGGGCATTGAAGTCAGGATTGTTAGCGCGGATACGTCTTTGAGTTTCTGAAATCAATTTCATCAAGTCAATTCGGTGCTACTCGGCAATCAATATGAGAGGGCGGTTTGTTTGATCGGAGGCCGACGCAGAGATAATTCAACGAAAAACAATTCCTGACTCCAGATCTGGAAAAGAGTTGATGGTTCCTCAGCGGATCTCTCACTCGGTCTGAACGATATCCTGAGAGGATTATCGAACCTCGTTCGCTCCTCTCGACGAAAAAGAGTTTCTTGTGTTACAAGGCTTTGCTAGACAGCCGCTGAGCACAGCGACAGTATTATCACGCTGTTGTCTCGACCGATGAGTGGGAGGAGCGGAGTCAGGTCGTTACTGCCAACCTCATCTCTCATCGAAGCGGTGCTCCAGCCCGAGATCAAAGATTCAGCCAAGGAAGCAGCCCGTCAACGACCCACCACCTCACGGATCTGGGTCAAACGCATTGGTCCGCGAAAATTCATCTCCATAGCCCAGACAGGGAGATCTATAGAGCTCGTGAGTCGGGCTCGTGGAATCATTGGAAATCGCGTTCGCCGAGCAATCTGCCGCTCTCAATCCTTTGCCCGGTTTGACTCGAATCGAACCAGATCAGCGCCCGGACTGCCGACCCAGCTGAGACGCTGTGTCGGTCCGAAACTCCTCCTGACATCACGAAATCTCGGAACATTCTCGTTCGTATGTGGCAAGGCGATTGCCAAAACGGACCGAGATTATGATGATGTCAGATTCTCTTTGGGTGCCAATTGAGGGAAATCGCTACTCCCAATATGATTACTGCCCGCACCAGCGATTCGGTATCGAGCAACGATCTTGGTAGCATTCAGTATATGGCGGGCTTGTCTGGAATACTCTCCAAAAGGAGATACCTCGATGTCAGCGGGCAATCACTCAGTCCGATCGATATTGAGATGGAGGACAGCAACGACGACGACCGCTGAGAACCGAATTTCTGTCGAAATTGGGTCAGCGATAAATGGCTCCAGGAGGAGGACCGTGTTTACCGCCCTTGCACCCCGTGAACTCTACGGCGGGGGAGCAGCCCCAGAGCACGAGAGAACAAAAATCAAGAGCTGAAAGCAATCATGAGCAGCGAGAGGATCGGGCTCAGAGTCTCAAATTCAACGAGTTGGCTCCCGTGGATTGCGGGACCAAAACTGGGTCACCCGCTAACACAGAGGTCGTCAAGGATTACGTGGGTGAGGTCGAGACCCGAACGACCTCGCAGAGAAGATATTTTGGCTTTCGTGAACAGACAGACACTCTTGTGCACTTTTCGCGTCGTTTTCTCTGTTCGCGACGACGGAACGGGAGCGCATGGCCCCTGTTCCGATGGGACAATCGGAACGAGCTCAGAAACAATGAGTCGGCTACAAGAATATTCCCTCAATAGTTCTCGAGTTGCCAAGTAATTGACGAAATACGAAACCTCCCGAGTGTCCCCTCGAACACGGAGTTCTGAAGCCAATATGTTCTCGGGGTTTCTCGATGACGACTCCGTCGCTCTCCTCGCGCGCATGTCCAAGAACATCGAAAGACAACATTTGGAGAGTACGCGATCACTTCCGATCGGCTCTCCTTGGATCGCAGATGAGATTTTCCTATGGCAAACACCGCGGGCATTCGGACGCACCGGGGGGAATGTTCAAGAATCTCCTTGGAGCCAACTCCCATCCAAACTACGGATCAAGAATGAAGCCTCAGTTATCGATTCAGGCCCGCGACTGCTAGTTGTTTTCGGAACGTTGTCGCGGGACTGAGAACTCGGACATGTTCGAGGACAGTTTCTGAAGGGCGAGCCATGGTCGGACCGATGGTCGGCAGAGGGCCAGCTCAACGTTTGCTCACGCGACCGGGGAGATGGCTTCGGAGTATTCGTTTCGCATTCTACTTCGACTGAATGGAACCACCCCCATGGGTGCGTGCGTTGAGCGAGAGGGGTTTCATGGACGGAGCCCCTGAGTTCCCGCTCCGGGAATGCACGAGTAATCATCCGCGTCACCTTCATGAGCTTCGTGCTCAAACCCGTTTGAATTGCGGCAGATAACGAGAGACAATGTTGATGACCGAGGGTCGTGAGAGGAGGTTCGGAGTTCTCCACGCGAGTCCTGGGTCGGGAACCCGGTTCCCCATGCGAGCTGCTTTTCAGATGAAGGAACACACAAAATGGCTTCCGCTCCATCTCCGAGCCGCTCTTGTCTCGCGAGGAAACTTTCAATCCTCAACAGCTCTTCCAACATTGGTCTCGACGTGGTTCCGCCACAGAAACGTGGGCGAACTGTCGGAATCAAGCCGTGAAAGGTGATGATACGGACTCGGTTCAGGATCGTCATGGTCCGTCAGTCCAAATATAAATATAATCCAACTGGACTTTTCTTTTAGATCGGATCTCTCCGCGAGCCGCCGCGACTCGTGAACGTAGGTTGAATCTCTCATCATGGTCAACGAGGGCCACGCGCGGTGGATCTGATGACACTATTCCTTGCTCCTGAGCCGTTCTCCTCGATTATCGGCTGCCGAAGCTCGGAGCGCCCGCTCCGGCATACTTACGAAAACCGTGGATGATGGCTTGCGAAAACCTTCGCACTCTTTCAAACCCGTTCGAGGCTCCACTTGCGATTGACTTCTTCGGTTCTTGTGACGAGTCTGCGACACGATTTCTGTGAGGAGCAATCTGAGCCCGGGGATTACTCCTTCGGGCTGCCGAGTTCCTCTCCACGGAACGTCTGTGGTGGCTTCCTCTGGCAGCGGAATCCGTAGGGTTCGATCTCCGATGGTGCCGATCTCTGGGGTTCCATTCTTCGGGCTCTTGGGGAGAACCCCGACTGCCGCGGCGATCTCGGGATTCTCTCGGCGATCGTCTGCGCTCCCGTGAGCGGGGCGATCGTCGCCGTTCGCCTGGAGAGTCTCTTTGACTCAGAGACATGAGCATTTTGAAATTGGTGCAAACGCGAGTCTGAACGAAGACGATGGCTGTTCGGAGCGGATCACGGACAAGAGTTCGTAGGAAACAGATGACTTCCACTCGCCAACGTCGTCCCCTCCCGCTTCCCGGGGGATCTCGTGCACATTGGCGCTGGTTTCACCACAGAAAGGGTCACGGTCACATCCACATGTTCCTTCGGGGTTGGGAAACTGACACCGACGGAGCATTTGACAAAAGATACCAGTCGGACTCCTCCTCGTCTGCCGTTCGAGGGTCAATAGGCCTGTGAGGCTACGAGAAAGCGGTGCGCCGTATCTGAGAGTCGTCGGAGCGTTGGTCGTCGTATCCGTCGTAAACGAATGAAGGAGCAAGAAGCGCAATGAAAGCAAGTAACCGAACGAGAATTTGAAGCTGTGCACGAAGATTCACGAGAAGGAAACGCGACGCCGGAGCGGGCACCCCACGGGGCACCCAACTCCACTCGTTGTTCGTTTGCGGAAGTCTCTCTCAGCAAAGCAGTCGTTCGCGAACGTCGTACACTCCGCGTATTAAGAAGCAACGCAGCGCACGAACTGAGAATTACATGTCTCCTCAGCTGATGCGAGTCGCCGTTTGCCTCACTCTGATCAGTCGGGGGTGTGGACCGTTAGAGGAAGGGCCTTGGGTTGGGCCTGTTCGTTCGTGAACAGGGCGTCGTCCGAAGGACAAATCACGCTACGAAGCCGCTATGGGCAGCCGGGTAGTGCTGCAAGGTCGGACCAACCGGTTTCCCGGACGAGGATAGCTTTTCAGCGCGAGTTTCGCCCGGGAAATCCCCGAACCCGGTCCCAACTGACGAGTGGTCGAGCTCGTAACCTGAAGAGCGCGCGACAGCTCTCACGTCGTTTTTCGCGAGGGTACGCTGCTGCTTTTTTCCCTTTTCCTGTCGCAACTACCTCGGGTGAACGTGTCCAAAAACCCTTGCTCGACCACGTTTTACCCTCACGTAGCCCTCTCTTTTTCCATGGGTCTCGATTCCCTTCCCTACAAGGAACTCACGAGCCTCTTATTCAATGAACGTAAATCCCTTCTCGTCTCCTGGAGGCGATGACGTCCCTCCGGACTTGTTCGCCTGCGCACAATCGAGCTCTGCGCACGTCACGGAGGCATCCACGAACTGTTGTCTCCAAGATCGACCGCGGTCGCCGAATACATCGAATCCCTGTTTGATCGGACGCAGAAGACAGAAATGACTGTTCATCTCTCGCTGCGGGTTCCCATATCGCTGACGAAAGAACATTTTCGATCTCTTCTACGGGTATCCCTGATTCCGAGAGTCATCTACCTCGCTCTTCAATATTCGAACTGTCCGTCGTTGTATGATGTAGACGAATCCTGTTTGTCACGCTCCTTTTCCACTCATTGATAGCAAAGTGCAGCGGAGCAGCGATTTTATGCCGCCTCGCACCGGCTCGAGAATAGTTCAGCCTGATCCTTTCGACAACAAACTCAATCTCGGTGAGGAAACAAAGGTGCGACCCCCCGGAGTCGTTTAGCCTTCTGGCGACTCTCGACGCGTGATAAGCCACGTCAATACCCGTTTCGGAGACCTCTGCATCGAGGACGTTTGGGATGGCAATCCAGCCAAGATCGGCGTTTGCGTTTATAAATCCCGAAGTGTTTTTCTCGAGAGTCTCAAGGGCTGGCCGGTCATGTCATCCCCGATCTCCAAGTCGCGGATCAAAAAAAAGGAGGTTCATTTCTCGCTGGCTGGCTGGAAGAAGCGGAGTCGCTGGAAGTCGGAGCGGGACGACGACGCTTTGGATGGCTTCCCGCGACCGAAAACGCTCCGCAGGCGCCAACGTGGCCGTGGATCGTCCATTGGGCGATGCGAAACTGAGTCCAGAATGGAATCAGCTACGGCTAGCAAGCAGCCTGCGAGCCAAGCACGAAATCCATCGATCAAGTATGAAATTCAGATATGTACGTATTCGACACCGTCAACCGGCGCCTCGATCCCGTACTCAATCAATAACGATATTCCGGCAACGCAGCTGACGTCTTCACATTGATCATCAGGTGGGTCACAGATGAATAGACCTCGCAGCATAACCGTATCGTCCTAGATGAGCGATTTCGACTTGACCCGATTCAGCACGAGGGGTCGGCCTTGAACAACGGTCGGACGCTGGACAGAGTCTCTGAGTGGCTCCGCGGTAATCCACGCAGAAAATCTGCATAAAAAATACGGATGCTTCCGATTGTTGAGGATCGATCTTGCGTGAAACGACTAGAATTCGGAAAACCGTTGGGACGGAACGTTCACGCTTGTCTGAAGTCGTTCGAAGTGGTCCAGCGCGGTCCGTGAGAGAAAAAGCGCGCTTTGCTAAACCAAGGCCGCTCAGTTCGGAACAGTGACAGCCGACGGCCGAGATCAAACAGTAGAGCGACTGCTGTGCGATTCCCGACTTTCGCCGCGACAGATTACACGAAACAAGGTCGGTTCTGGCGCTGCTCCGTGAGGATAGGAGGCCCAAAGCTGTCTTCAACTCGTTCCTGGAATTTATGGCTCCTAAGTTCCGTGCTGGAGCCAAGCCACACCCGACTGTAAAACGCTCGGTGGACATGTTATACAATAGCAATGCGGCGAACGCCAACAATGAGATGACGAAATGTTAACCGCGGGTTGGATTCGATGCAGTTACCCACTGCCGCGTACGGCATCAGCCGTATTTCAGGCATCATCGATGACTGTTTGGAGAGATCGTAGTTCGAATATGTGACGGTCGCCCTAAACTCGACCACTGCTAGCGCTGCAGTCAAAGAAAGCTCATTGTTCCAGCTCACAACTTCTCGGAGAGCCTCGAACGGGAAGGTCATCCGAGCCGCCTCACGAAGACGAAAAATCGATGCCAGTTGAATATTTGAGGTGTTATGGCAGAGCAAGTCTAACTGGGTGAGTTCCGGGTCTTGAGAGGGGGGAGGGGAAAGGGCGGCTAGGGTAGAGTGAGAGAGTCTGGACGGACGGAACGCAAAATCAACCTTGAGAACGGCCGAGAAACCCACCGAAGGCGAACCTCGCCCTAGGCTTCCTGTACGACTTCCGGCGGCAAAAACCTCACCAAGGACAAATGCCGTCCGTAACGAGCTGGGTGGAGACTTACAGGAGCTGCGTAGCGGTTTCTGAACGGTCGGAAATGCTTCATTTATTTTGTTTGCACAAACGTTGTCCAATCGTTCCCCCCTCCATCCTACGGGAGCTCATTCCCATCCCGCGCAATCCGCTAGCTGGGCATCAGGTCGTTGCTGCCCTGTGACGAGAGCTCGAGCCTCATTCGACAACAGCGCGATCTGAGAGTGGCCGACGTCGCCTCCACATCAGCCAGCTCTATCCTGTCAAAAAAGTGTCACTGTTTGAAGCTGTGGGCTTCTGGGCTTCGCGAAATTTTCAATATGACTGCAGTCTTGAGCTTAGAGAGTCTGCTCAACCCAACACTGTTCTCCTTTTTTGAGAGAAGGACGCCTCGTGTGCACGGGGCTTCCGGATCCGGTGTTGCGCGCGAGTTCGAATGTTGACTCGCTGTCCATTAGGTAATGGACCCCGAACTGCAAGTCGTCTCGGCCACCTGTAGGGCGGCGTGTCTTGGGCGCGGCCAGAAAACGCCCATCGTTCCGATGTTAGCCACCGTATGGAGTGGCATGTGTCAACTCGGAGTATTGTACTCCTCGTGGTGAAAAATTTCCAGATTCGGTCTCTCCGATGGATCAGGGCCGCGGGTCATCGGGGTCGTCTCCGTGCCAACACGGCGTGCTCTTTCCCCACGGAGCGGTGCGGGCAAGTGTCTCATGCTTTCTTCGAAGTCGATCGCCTCGGAACTGACACTATTCGAGATCGTGATGCACGCCATGGCGTTGACTCGGATTCGTCCACGAGACGACTGATCGATTGAGCCACTCGCATCTGTCCGATCAGATATCACCGTGCATGAGTATAATTCCCTCTGGAAGTTGTTCCCACTTTTGAGGACCTCGAGGAGGGTCTCATTCCGACAAACGTCCTCGCTCTCTCGCCAATGTGGCTTGGCGCATACGTACGGAGGAGCGCCATCCAGCCGGGAATGTCGCTAACGTCGCCTGAACCATCGACCGCCGTTCGATAAAACCGATCTCACGCTCTTCACGGTCGGCCCGCTTGCGTTGGCTTCGGCGCTTGCTGACCCGACGACTCACTGTTGATGCCCTGCTCCAACGCCGCCTAAAATGCGTTGATTCCGCTTCATTTGACGTTCTCGACGATGGTTGACCGCGGTCTCGACCCGCTCTCCGAAGGTTCTCCTTTCGTCGCCGCTGCGCGTGCGAATGCGACCTGTGTGCGGAACGGCTATTTCGGATGTACCTGTTTTGCTCTAACCTTTTTTGCCCGTGAACAACTTCGCCGTCGCGTTCACGACGCTCAACAAGGACGATCGTCGGGAGCTTTGGTCCGTCGTGGTGGTTTTCAGACTTAGGTACGACATTCTCTCGAAGCTGATCGTATCGGGCTTGTTGTTGGGGCCTTCGTACTCGTTGTTATCATGCAGGATTTGATTGTGGTTCGGATCGGGAGGAACCTCGAGATGGGGAGGCATCGTTGGCGACGAAACGACAGGGGACTTAACCGGTCTGAGTGGGTGGAGCGTTTCTGTTAGTTGGGAGAAGTTTGTTTTCGTGCGACGAAGATCCGATTCGTTGATTTGTTCGGAGTCCGTAACTTTTCCTTGTAGAAGACAGATAGACAGACAGACAGACAGGCAATAAGTCAGGTGGGTCGTTCCGTCCGGTGAGCGAAACGAGGTTCTGAAGACGGGAGGTGTCTTCAACGGTGTTCGAATAGACAACGGTGCATCGCATCCGTTGGCTTCCATAGCTCATTCTTGAGTTCTTGAGTTGACATTCCGTGCTAGCATTCGTGCTTTGTCTCTACGGTGCTTTCCGGAACGAGCATTGATTCCTGATCCTAGGAAGACGGCCTCGAGGGTACGGACGGGGTCGGCCGTCGCAATGAGAGCGAATAATCGGCGGAAGCTCTTGATTGAGCGCGCGGTCCTCCTCCTTCGTGGCTTCGGGAGCGCTCGGCAACCCGCTAAACAGATCGATACGACGTGGCCTTTACGATGCTGCTCGTGAGGCAGCAACGTCGGCCGACGAATTTCCAAGAGCTGGATCGATACCCACATTTCCCGGTGAACTGCCGTTTCCTCTTCCGGACTCGGGCGGCGCCAACTGAACTCTGGCTCTCTAGCTAATAATTATCAAACCCACAGAGAAAGTGCTTGCTGTGAAGTGGCAGTCACCTTCCGAGATGAGCTTCACGATGAAGTGAGCATCGCAGAACGATATCCCCACATTCCACGTGAGTGCTGTATGTTTGGGAAGCCCGCGACAGGGGAATGGGCTGGCATACGAACTGTGCTCGCAATAGTTGCTCATCCCCCGCAGCGACTGCATAATCGCTGGATGAGCCGCTCGGATTCTACTCCGGAGTGAGCCAACAGCTCTACACTGTGGAATTAGTTCGTTGGCCCTCGGGACAGAACTAAATTTCATTCCCGCTCGTGTGCAGGAAAGTATTTCATGCTTGCGTTCATGAGTTTTCGATCCTCTGTACCAGAGGTGTCGCTTCACATTCACGGCGCGGAAAATGTTGCGAATTTGGAGCGATTCGTGGAGCTCATGCGTCAATGGGGAGATGATTTCCATGAACTCACCCGGGGGTTTTTCCTTGTCCCGTATTCCCAAGGCCGTTTGGAATCGTGCCGTCCAGGAATTGGTCGAAGCTTGCGCGTTGCTATCAACGTCTGAGGTGGAGACCTGCGGAAAAGATCTGACCTGAGCGAAGCCGATACGAAGAATTATTCATTCTGCCTCATTGAATCCGAATGCTTGTTGGGACACTCATACAGCGCGACACATTTTCCGGGCGTGGCGTTGTCTCGTAAAGTTCCTTTCATGACACGTCTAGCCCGCTGAATATTCCGTGCGCCCCGGCAGGCACAGCGGATTACGTACCTGCTGGCTTTTCTTGTTGTAGAAAACTCCCTGCGGCTCTCTCTCGACGCTTCCGCCGTTTGACTCGTTCTGGATTTCGTTGGGAATATCCCGGCTGGTCCCTCTTGGATTCCCGTGGACCATTGAGGTAAACGATGGATTTCGAGGGCTCCGATCATAGCCCTGGGAGGCACTTCTCTACAAAACACTGTGAACGACGGAGGCACTTCGGCACGAGGTCGATGGAATGACGCATCCAACAAGTGCGCGACCAGCAATTAGTTTCTATTGGTTCTGAGCGTAGTACTTCCCACTAAACGCCTCTTGGGTCTATCGTAGCTGCCAAGGAATCCCGGGCCCACCGGAATCACATCCTGCAAGCAAGCGAGAGAGAGAGAGAGAGAGAGGAGGAAACTTTGTGAGATGACGCTTCGCAAGGGTAGCTTGAGCCTATTGTCGTGGTTGAGCTCGTAGCGGTCGCCGTCATCGCCGTCGTTGTCGAACGCGCTATGAGCTGCCTCCAAGGTTGACGCATTAATACTTAGTCGGCTTTCATCTTTTCTATTATTTCGCCAACTCGAGCTTTTGTTTACATTGCCTCGGAGAGATCTGGCTGTCACTGCCATGGAACCATCCACGACAAGTTAAAACACTCGACCTGAGGGTCCGTGAATTCAGACGGTGATGGCCGATTTTGCACATCTCGTCCTAATTCGGAGGGGCGGTATTTTTTCCTCAGTTCGACTCGCATCATCCGGTGGATATTCTGATAGAAGCAAGGTAAGATATTCCGGGTGACGAAAAGGGAACTCGAGGCAAGATGGCTCCGTGCCATACCGAACAAGCTGTCGACGTGTCGACCGTGTGACTCGATGTGTTTTTTTTTTTATGACCTCAGTACGTGATCTGGGTTCACAATGCGTTCATTTGTTGTGCCTTCCCAACCTCAGTGAGTTGAACTCCGCGGTCAACGGAACGCCATCAGTCACGAGCGACTCTACACCGGAGAATCAGCTGGCATCATTCTGTGATACCTGCAACTCTCTATTTTTCGCAGTTATCCTGCATCTGTTGGAGAGGGTAGAGCTAAGTCTCCTCGAGTGTGTCAGAAATAACATTCCGCGAGAAACGAATGGAGAGCAACATTTGATCATCAGGATCGTCGCCCCTGTGAGCTGAATTGAATTTACGTCGAGGAATCCCGCGGTGGAATCAGTCGAGAGTTCGGCACGAACGTGAGCGCGGACAACGCTCAACAATGCTTGAAGTGAATCTCTGCAACACAGACCACGGTCCGAGACTGGCCGGCGATGAAGGAGAGGAACACGTATGCTTCAGAAACGCATACAGATGAGTCTTCTCCCAGCCCCGGATGCAAGACCATTTCCGTTGTGTGGATACGTTTCGCGCATCGTTGAGCCCAGACAAGGCGGTCCGCAAACATTCCGAGAAATGACAATGGGGAGATTTCGCATCGGGAATCTGAAGTTGACTTCGACCTACCACTGTTTCTGTGGCTGGGATCCGTCCGTCATCTGCTGAAGGTTTCAACAGTGGATTTGAATTGCCGGGGTTTGTATTCTGCTTTGTTTCTTCTGACCAGCTCAGTTTGTCCTGGTGCTCCGATCAGCTCAGAGTTACTATTGGTGGTTTAAAGATCTCGCTGCCACTTGTCAGATTCAGTCAGCAAAGGGTCGGAACAGTTGAATCCGTAATTGGGGCAACTGATAGTTCGCGCGTCGACACAAATTCCTGTTGGAAACCTTGCGCTCGAATGAACTGAACTTCGGCCTGCTCGACGAGCTGGTTGTCCGGCAACTTCACATCCCCGGAGGACGGCAGTGTGACCCGCCGGTCCACGGTCCGCACACAGACCAGCGAATCGCCGAGTTCTCTACAATACAAAATCGATCAGCTATGTTTGACAGGAAGCCAACAAAGCAAAGCGCCGAAATCGAGCATGAAGGTCCAGTCATCCCGAACCGTCCAGGAGCAACAGATTCATTTGTGGCGGCCTCTGAAATGCCAACTGAATCTAAGGATCCCAACCGTCCTGTCTTCCAAGCTCTAGATGCAATCCGGTTACCAGCGAGCTCGTCATGATGCCATCGACAGTTGCCATAGCTCATCGCGCTCTGTTTAAGTCAGGTTGACTCAACGATATTGCATAAATCATGCAGACGATGGAAACCGTGGCTCTAACGACCCAGGGTACGATTTGTGGGATTAGTCGCAAAATGTTTCGATTAGCGCTAGAGGAGCTGAATGAGGGACGTGGGAATGTGATGATTTCCAAGTTGGCGAGAGGAGCAGTAAGACGCGAGTGCCCGTCCGTCTGATTGTATCCCTGCATAATGAGGAAATCGAGGCATTCCAGCTAGATTGCCTCCGGCGCTCCGAAGGGAGCCCTGTCGCCGATACGAATTCGAGTTACAGGAAGCTGTGTAGGCAGGCAAGCTGCGACAAATAGACGTCCTGCCGCCTTGACCCTGAGCATCGGAAAGCGAAATCGAACCACGGATGTTTCAGCTGAGCTCCGAACCATAACACAATACGTTTATCTGTCTGAGAGACTCAGAGGCGGCCTTCCTATTCATGGGCAAGAAAGCGTTGGCTGTTCGCGCGATTGGCATCTCTAATGGGGGTTCCTCCGCTGCCCCGCGTAGAGTTTCGGTAACAAATCGTGACCGTGGGATTGAGTGGAACTTCAGCAGCATGAACGAATCCCAACGAGGACGTTCAGAATCAAGAAAAACCGATATTTCCCGTCCTGACTCCTTGCGGCTCGGCGGGCGACTCGGCCGTCGAGCGCAACGGGCAAGAATCACAGGGTGGCCATTGTGCCTTCCGAAACCCGTGTTACCCGCAGAGGAGCAAAAGTGTTCTGAATATGAGCTGCTCCGCTCCGGGACCCTGGAGGAACCGAAAAATCCGGCTTCTAGTGAGCTTGAAAGGGCGGGATCCTCCGGGCCGGCACTAAGGGGTTGCTCTGCTCGACTGCGAAAATACATGAATACATCTGACGCCATCGGATTCCCGAATTCGGAGGATACAGCTCTGTGATTGTCGGGAAAACTCATCGATATCTTGAGTTTCAAACGCTGATCCGCCTTTGCCCTATGGTCTCTCTATCCCTGAGTTTCAAACGGACTCAGTTTTTGTGGAATGAAAACTCCCTGGAAAAGGGTCCACATCTCTCTGAGCTCTGAAACATCCACGCTCCATCACTGGATCATAAGCCTGTGGGAGTCGACTGGTGTTCCAGCTCGGCGTCAACACACGTTCGACACCTAATGGCGCGTCAAGTTCCTCTTCGCGGCGCATGTCAACGCGAAGCTGTGACAACCTTGACGAAGACATTGACAGTTGATATCCGGGGGGGGGAGGGGGGGGGGGAGCGATTCGAGATTCATCCGATGAGAACTGCTCCGCACGCTCAAATCTGTGTCAATGAATATCAAAGGAGTGAAATTCAGACGATCGACAATGAAGCCACGTACGGTCCTATTTCCTTTCGCGTCGCTTCGCACAAAGGCTTGTCAGGCTCGTTGGTGCGTGAGGCAGAAATATTCCGTGCGCGTCTGACGGAAACGAATCGAGAATCTCTCTGGAGCAACCCGTCCTGACCAGACTTCAGGCTCCACACGAAACCTAACCGAAAGAGAAGCCTTCGTTTTCATTCGCATGTTCGAAAGGATGACAGGTCAGTTCGTCAACCTTCGACGGCTCAAGAACGCGAGAGGGTCGGAGTGCTCATTGAAATGTAGGTTGTTGATGAATTCGTTCCGTGCATTAATTCTCGGAGGGGACTCACCGCCAGTTCCTTGCGCTCTTGGCCGGGCCGTACGGCAGCGAGCCGTTTGGAAGCCCAGAATTGTCAACAAGTGGAATGCCGGCTGCTCCGCTCTTCCATGTGCTGCTCACACGATCAGAAAATCACTTCGGATCCGCCAGAAAGGAACACAGCTCGATGAAACCACTGGAGAAAGTGCTCACTGCGAACTGCGGCCCGAAACAGCCCCGATTTCATCCATCGCGTAGAATGGCAAAATTCGCTGTGTATTCACGGAGCTCCAGCCGTTGCTGAACCACCAGTCGAGCTCTCTGCCTGTTGGTAGCTGCTACAGTAACTTCGTGATTCACGCGGGTTGCTACGGAAACCGCTCAGGACTGGGCAAGGGTAGGGCAGCCCGGCCGCGTTGGGTAAGACTTCTACTCAAATGTCTGCAAACAGCATCAAAACAAGAGCTGAGAGTTCTGCGCTAATGTCCCACTGTCACGATTCTGATCTTTGACTTTTGCGCCCTGCTCTCCGCAGTCTTAGAATGGTAGTGTTTCGTGATCGATTTCAGCGCTGATCTGAGTTTGGCGCGCAGGAGGGGATCTCTGATTTCTTCGACCGGGACGCCAGATGACGCTCCTGTGATCAGCCCAAGAGGAATCGGGAGTCAGAAAGAAAGCTTCTAGGCGAATACATGAGTCTTGACTCCCCGACGTTCGAGCCTATTGTCGCTTCTGAGATTTCTAAGATGCGGTCTTTTTCGAGGCGCTGATTCGTAGATGATCCGATTTCTTGGTAACAGAACTTTATTAGATAGAATTCCATCCCAGATGGAATCAGGGAACCACGCGGCTGCACGGCTGGAAGTTTCGCTCACAGGATCATATTCCCGAACGCTGGATTGGAACGATCTTGATTCCGTTTTGCCCAAACACCGCAGTGCCCCGGAGAGCTCCGTATGTTGATCTGAGACGTTCGCTCGGCACAATCTTAGCACTGCAGCAAGGAATTCTGCGGGATCGGGGAATGCGCTCATTCTTTTGATTTGGCATTTCTGAGAGGTTTGTTGAAAACGCAGCGACTCAAGGCGCGAGCCGGTCTCGATAATTCGTTTTATGAAAGCGCTGGAATCTAGTGCGCGATCCTCCGGAGCAGGGATCGTCCAACAATGAGGAAATTCCGCTGCATTCGGAATTTCCGGGAGCTCAGATGTGGAGTTCGCAAAATTTTGAGGCAGGCTGGTCCGTTTGCTCGTTCCTCTTCCGATGGTCCACAATGCGTTGAGCCTCCCGATATCCCGAGCGGAGCGCTCCGTGTACCGTTGAGAAATAATCCGGATCGGTCGCCTCCCCGGCAAACAGCAGGAGAGGTGTCTGCAAGATAAGAGATTCTCATTTTGCTCTCGCAGTCCAACTCCGAATGTTCTCACTGCAAATTCAGCAGCATGACCGCAGTTTCCATCGCCTCCTGTGCGGACGGATGAGAATGCTACAGCTCATGCCTTTAAACTGAATTGACCCATCAGGAATCACCTCTCCCGTCGGATCGCAAACAGGGCTTTGGAGGTCCCCCACGGGATCTTGTAGTTCATCGAATTTCAGGACTCTGTGGCTGTATGCGCCCTTGACGTAAGGGTTCGTACCCCATGACGAGCGGATGACTCTCGAAGGCCGCGTCACGTTGAAACACTCTCCGGCAAATCTGGAAACAGTGAAAAAATAAGAATCCCCGCACATCCGCATGGGTCGCGTTGCCGATCGCGATGAGGGCACCTTTTCAAGAGAGCATAGCAGCCGTCGATCACGCTTTCGTCCGGGAGGGTCTCCATTGATTCCGCTTCGTCGCCGCCAATCCAAGTTAGAAGATATTTGTGGGTGTGGTTGAGCTTCTCGAAACCGTAAATGCCGCGGAGGAACTCGCCGTGTTCCTGTGGGGAGTCACGGATGTTAATGTGGTTCGCTGAGCTCGCGGGAGGTCTTCTTCGATTTGAACTGTGCCCACTTGGTCGGCACCCACCTTGAAGAACTCGTCATCGTATTCCGGCCAAAGTATGTGAAGCCCGAGAACTTCCGGCGTCCAGAACGGTTCATCCCAATAGAGGAATATTTTGTCGATTGTGTCGAAGCCGAAGCAATCGAGAGCCTGAAAATTCGCAAAGATCTTCAGTTGACGCGGATATCAGCGCTCGTTCCGTTCTCGTAACTTTTTTTCCTCCGGTCTACGTTCCCCGGTGCTCAGTTAGTCCCTCGCTCCTGAAGCGTTCGGCAAAAGCCAACACTCGCTCTCACCTCAAGCTTGTACGACGGCAGAGGGGGTCGGAAGTCGAAGTCTCTGAGTATTTTCACCGAGGGCGTCAAGATCAAGTGGTTGCACGTGAGAATCGCGCCGTCCTTTGTCATCACTTCAACTATCTGGAACGCACAAATTAAAAGAAAATGGTTGGGACTTGAGTGTTCATCAAACCTGAATCCCGTTCTCGGGAGGAAGGCGACAAGCAGCCTTCCGTCGGACTGCTCCCGAATCCCGCGAGAGGGACAGGGCCCTCTCGTGTCGCGAAACCACAGACATATTGGGCCTTGAGGATCAGGCGGATCAAGCTGGTACTGTGCCAATTGCCTCAAACTCAAGGCCAGAGGGGGAGTCAGTATACTCTTGCCAGTTCGTCATTCGAGGGGTTCCATCCGCGAAGCATCTCAAGTTAATTGACTTCCTGAAGCTTTGCATTTGAAGACTGACCTTGGAATCTTCCGACCATTTGACGTACTCCACCGGGGTCGATGGCTGCACGCTGTCCCTGGGTAAATTCCGGAGGACAGTCTCCGTGAACGAGTCGTAACCATTTTTGAAATTGATGTAATACACTCCCGGACATTCAACATAGTGTCCGAATCCGCTGGCGATTCAAGTTCAGTTTGAACGATATCACTGACAACCCCTTCAGCTGTCAAATCTACCTCCGACGGCAGCAAATACTCTACCGATGAAACGCTACGGTCGTACCTCAAGGACAAGTTGTCGATGTCTTTGCAAGCATTGTCGACTATTTCGAACTTGGTGTACCAATCCATTATCGCCCTCATCTTGGAGTCGATCGCAGGACCTTTCGATCTGGTTTCTTCGAAGCGGCCGCGATACATTTCGCCCACCGACTTGAAGTTCAGCTTCTCGCCTGAATTTCATAGAATGGAGTCAGCACAATGCTGATTGAAGGAAGGTGAGTTTCTGCCGATTCTCGGGACGCGTCAGCGTTCAGCTAGGAGTATGTGCCCAGGATTTACTCACTCGATTGGCTCTTGAATGATGCTAGTTCCTCCTTCACGCCATCCAATATTCTGATTGCTGACTCAACCGTTGAACTCGGAACCTGGGTCCCGTCCGGGAGGAAAAACATACCTGAAGTAATTCGTCGTTTGAGTTCGGATAAACTACTTCCTATCAGTTCAGGGCTCTCAGCTTGGTCGCGAGAAGCTCGAAAGCGGCATTGACCTGACCTTTGCCTTCTGACGAAAAGTCGACCTTGGGATCCGTGAGCAAGTCGTGCTCTACGCAGAGTTGATAGAGAGGATTGTCTCTCTCGCCATGAACCCATTGAGCGCCCAACTCCAGGCATTTGCCCTCTGCAACGACTCATAGAGCTTATTCGATGTAAGGATGGAGGATGCATCATTCCCGATCGCAACACAGTAGAACTGCGTATTTCTGAGCAAGTGGATTACGTGGAGCCGAGAACGACCTACCGCAATGCTGCGTTCGGATTCGTCCACCCGGCTCACTTTGCGCTTCCAGGACCACGAAGTCGATGCCTGCTCCAGCTAGCCGCAACGCTGCACCCAAACCCGCAGCTCCCGCGCCGACGACGACTACAGCACGATGGACACGGGGCCGTGCTGAATCCGATATCGGGATCTCCGAGACTTCGGTGACTGGCTTCGAGCCCTTCCTCGCGTTTCCGTCTGAAAGTATAACATGGTACTCGAGCTCCTCTTCGGTTTTTTTCGGAGCAGAAAGGCTCAGGAGTCAGGAAGAGCATGAGGCCCACGTCGTCTGGAGAATGCCCGTTGCATGACGAGTCTCGCCTTGAATTATTCGAGGTCAGCGCTCAATAATTCAGCTTCCCGGGAATGCACTCGATGATTGAAATGTCATGGACCCGTTGCCAGAGTGGGCATTGTTGGTCTCAAGAATTTTTCAGCTCGATGGTATCGAGATCATCAAAGCATTTCGATTGCGCGAACGGCGACGAAACTATGGAGTCGCTCTATGCGCACCCAGGCACTCTCAGATCAATGCGTAAACGATCGAGGGAGAATTACTTGAGTCGCTCGTCGATCGAATGCTTGTGCATCATGATGAAGTTCGGAGATTTCCCAACCTCCCCTGGGGTGGACGACAACGACTTTCGATCTAGCGACGGAGCTTGGAACGACGATCAGCGTTACTGAAAAATCTGAGATTCGCGGCAGGTTCATGACTCTTGCTCAAAACACCTCTCGACTGCGTGTCTGAGGAGCAGTTTGAGGAAACGGATAACAAAACCGTCCGGTTGGATCCCGTGTCCGGACCCTCCGCCTCGACTTTCTTCGCGGCTAATCAAGAGTAAGCTTCCACACTCATTCCCAGAGCGGTTCTCCAGCAACCTTCCTGAGAGAAATAAGGAGGCGCCCGGGCTCAATTCAAAACTCAAAAGAATCCTGTTAGACGCGGCCATAAATATCCATGAGAAGCTGTGCTTCAGAATGTTTCGGGAGTTGCCGTCGTCCTCTCCCATCGCTGCTCCTGAGGACCGAGTCAGGGAACGTCACGGACTGCTCCGTCCGCCCTCCTCTGCTAGTTCAAACGAACAACTCAACAGCTGCCGCTGAACCGGGAGATTCCGGTTGGCGGCTTAAGGACAACAACGCATTGTCCTGGAAGCCGGTCCGGTCCAGAACCCGGCGGAGCTCATGTGGGAGACGCGGAGGGCGTTCGTTTTTGTGATAAGGGGAAGAGAGGGGACAGTGCCAGTGAGCTTTTCGAAAGAAAGTCAACTGATCACGATCAGGAACGTCCGATCGAGTAGAAGCAGCGGCGTCAAAGCTCGGAAAGCGGAATCGTTCAACCAGAAAGGCGTATTGTCTCAGAGCAGCGTCCAGAGAGTCTATGAAAGAACGGTGAGTCGTTCCATCGTTTGAATCTGCTCTCTGAGGGTTTACCCATTTTCTCGGTCTCCAGAAGCACACCTCCACTGATTTAGAACGATCATGCGGATTCCTGAAGTTTAGAAACGCGAACATCGAACGCAGTCCCGGGAGCTTTCCACAACACGATAACGAACGTCTCTCTCTCTCTCTCTCTCTCTCTCTTGATGGAAACAGCGTGCGTCTGGTTACTGAGGGCTCCTTTTGTTTTGACACAGCAAGTGGCTTCTCCCATGATCGCCGGGTAGATCAACTGGGATCGCAGTTCGCGCGACTCTTTCTTGACTTCAGGCTTCGTTGACAATCCGCGGCGCTCCGGCTTCGTGGAGCATGGGCGAGCGTGAGGAACTTTGAGACTCTTGCGGTTGAAACCCGTCGCAGTTTGTTCTCTGCACCCTCTGATGAATTGGTTGCATACTTCACAGCGACTCAATTGACGCCAATTTTAGTCCAAGAATTTGCATGTCCCCAAAGCGTTTCTTCAACATCTCAAAGCCGGCTCTGAACCTATGGGGAACATTCCCCCGCAGAAACTCATCCGCCTCGGAAAATATCGGAGCAAGGCAGTCTCTGCTGTTACGAGCTCTCCGATATCTGAATGCTGGGGGAAACAGGGCGGGAGTATCTCAGTCAATAATGCAGGACGCGGGAAGGCATTGAGAAAACATGCGCAGAAAACTGGCGAGTTTTATTCAGATTTGTTAACACACCAACTTCCGAGCGTTCGAAGTTGCTCCACATGCACATGGAGGTCGTTCCGCGTTCACTTACACGCAAGCGACTCGCTTGGATGTCCCTGAGCATACTCCAAAATACGCTGGGCCTCTCTCTGTCCGCTCTCGAAGGCGCCGTGAACGGTTGAAAAATAATGGTTTGAAGTCGCTTCTCCCGCGAAACAAACCACCGGCTTCCCTTCAATCTCGAGTGGCTTCGCCAGCGTGGAAGGCAAGAGTGGGAACGTTTCGCCTCCATCACAAGCCGTGGAAATGTATGAATAAGAGCCCCGCGAGTGGGGATCGGACCACCAGTTTGATCTGTGAAGTATGGTTTCCGCTCACGAATAATGGAAATGAGAACTGAGGAAAGATCCGCTGAGTTTGGAAAACGAATACATTCGGAATTTCGGGAAATAGCCAATCTGAAACAGACCTTTCTATTCTGATGGGTTTCGGTACATCCTTTCCCATGACCATACACAGTACTCCATGACACTTCCGGAGTACTTCTTCGTCCGACTCACTCTCCATAGTACTCGAGCTCTCCCCGGCAGCCCAGGCGAGAAGGAGGTTCGGATGGCGATCGACGGAATTGAACCGTGTCAACCCGCGTTCCCTGGAGCATGAGGGAGAATCAGCTAAAAGAGGTCGAGTTCGCGAACCCTTATTCGCGGATTCTTTGGGGTTCAGAGCTCCGCACGCGCGCGGTGGATCTCCGATCAGATCTGGAGTGACGCGGGATATGGCAAGAAAACAGCTTCGAATCCTTACTAACCAGCTTGTCTCCGGTTGGGCTTCCCTGTCTCTCCAGAGTATTTGAAAGCTGTCTCCGCTCTGCCAGAACACGTCCTCGCGGTCGAATTCGAGGAATATTTTGTTACAAACCCCAAACCCGAGAGCACCGATCGTTCGCAGTTTCTCGTACGGCAGCTGCGGCGTGAACATTTCGAGCTTGCGTTCCTTTAACACTCCCAAAGGAACCGTGCATATCACGAAATCAAAAGATTCCTTCCCTCGAGACGAGGTGACCTGGAGAGGGAAGAACTCATAGCGGTGGGCTCGCGGACTCTCGGTATTGTTCCAATCGATTGAAAGGGTTTGACTTCCGAATACCTTGACGGGCGAAGTTTCGTAATCGATTTCCGTGACTTCGACACCCAGGTTGACCTTATGCGAGGGGACATCTCTCAAGAGTACTGAGAGGAACCCGAAATACCCTCCAGGACCGAGAGAAACAACAGGGTTGCCTTCACATTCTTTGTATTCTCCTGAATCGAACAACCCAGTCAGCTCTTCAGGAGGATATTGAGGGCAGATTACTTCAGACGCGACAAGCGTTCCGAGAAAACAGCTCACCGAAGTGATTCGCGGATACTCGCTGAGCTTCGCCACCGTTGATTTCATTTTGCAATCGGACAAACCAATCGAAAACTGCACCAATCAGCTACGGATTCGACGACAAATTAGACCAGTCTTTATGGAGAACCGAAGCTGGAACGGATTCCACGAATTTGATTCGATACATTCCCACGGGGAGTACACGCCTACCTCTCTCTTCTCGTCATCCTCTTCCTTGCTCAGCCAATAATTTTCCACTCTCCTTGTCAGGTAGTCGAAAAGCGAAGTCGCGAGTGGCTCCTTCGATGTCGAGGATCCCTAGAAGCGTGCAACTTTCATTGAATCAAGGATTTCGGTCGTTATGGAGTTTCTGACGATTTTCGCAATGGATGATCCGAGAGTCTCATGGAAACCTGCTACCTCTGAACATAAATCACTGCACTCGTCCGTTGTAGCCCGGAAATCAGCAACGAGCTTTTCAGCGAACTCTGAAAGCGTGGGAAGAGGCTACAGTCAGGCTTTCCGTTCTCATGAACTTTTTGGGATGGAACAGATTCCGCGATCGGATAAAATGTACCGTTTTGAGCTTGATCGAGCTGTTGCCAGTGATAGAACTTATCGTAAAGCGATTCCTTTCTGCCACTGAGCAATCCTTCTCTTTCGCAAATCTCGAACACGGGATTGTTGACCTGGCCGTGAATCCATTGGGCTCCGAATTCGACTGTCGGCGCTTTAAGAATTGAAACATTGTTACGCTGGGCAAGCATCGTCCAAAGGCGTCACATGAACGAGGTTTACGCCTCGAGATGCTTTTCGTCGCATCGGATGGCCATAGAAGTTTGGAGATTCCTACAATTACTGTTTCGTCGCCGGGTGAAGATCCTTCCGCCTAGTCGATCACGAGCTTCGTAAACCCTGACATCACAGAATCCATCGCGTAACAGCTTACTAGCAGCCGAAAGTCCTGCAGTACCAGCACCGATGACGAGAATCGAGGAATTCATCGGAGAACCCACTCGACACGAAGAGGCGGCCCACCGGACCGATGGAGACCTAAGCAGCGCAGCTTTTCACCTGCAGTCCATAAAACTTAGATTCTTAGTCGCACATCCCTCTGGTGAGAGTGAGCGCGAACACTCGCAAAACTCGATTTCGATAGCAGACAGCACCGAATAAGCACGCCGGTAGGTGTCAACAAGGTTCTTGTGCAATCCGAACACCGGAGCTCTTCGAGACGATCATCAATGTTGTTCAATCGACTTCTTGAGGGCCGTTTTCTCACGATATGGGAATATATATTCTTCGATTCTCGAAACAGGAGAAATGCCATCGAGATCGGTGTCAAGTGAGCACCCGAGCCCTGGGGACAAACGCTCCAGAGGTTCATCATCTGCCAAGTCGTGTTTGGAGGAGCTGAGCTTGGTCTGAAACAGCGGCTGCTTCTCAGGTCATGTGAAAGGTTTTTCAGAGATGAAAAAATGATGCGCGAAGACAGCTCTTATTGTTGGAAAACAGGTCTCAAATAGTCGTCGACTGCCCAGAATAGCCGAGCTCGGATCCCGCGCGCCCCATTGGCATTCCAGCAAGGGCTAACTGTGAAGCATGAATTCCGTGCATGGACACCCGAAGGAGAACGCTCCCGTTCACTGTCATCTCGGCGTCTGATTGAAGCGTGCGCGGTGGGACCAGTGCTCATATGGCCCACGTTTGGAATCTATGCGTGCTCCGAATCGCCATCCCCCGAATCAGAGAGCTCGCGGAATCTCACGTCCAAGGAACAGGTGAACCCGTAAGATTTCGACAACATCATTTTATTATGTACAGAGTCTCATTCGCAATCGCCGAAAACCGCGTTCAGTCGACAGCTTTCTGTCTCCAGTCCAAGAATTCGGCGAACTCAGCTTCATCATCTTCCTCCATTGAGATTTTCTGCTCGCTGTCGTCCACTTTCTTCAGCTGATCTTTCCGGATTTCGAGTTCTCGAACCTTCTCCCACTTCGATATCATTTCGTCGGCTTCCTGAAGTTCCCGTTCGCGCAGATCGTTCTCTTCGTCGATTTCGACTACCTGAGAGAGAATGGAAAGAAGGCGGTTATTTCCATGCGGTACGGAGCGCCAGCAGATCGAACTCAGAAACTCGTCGCTCGAGCGGTGCTCACCTGTTCACTCTTGGAGCCCTCCTCCCGGAGCTCTTTCTGGAACATTTCCCACTCTGCTTCTTTTGGATCTTTGTATTCGATGTTCCGGGCTTTAGCGTCTAGTTTGGGGTCGTCAAAAAACCCTTCTGGCAACGCCGAACCGTTTTCGGCTCGTGAAGCTTCGTCGACTTTCGAAACATCTCCGGCTTTCGGAGCGTCTCCGCTGATTTTCTGTCGCCTGCTCTCCGGTTGGTCCTCGGAAGGCTCTGCTGGTCGTTTCAACGTCTCGCTCGGTGCGGCCGTCTTGTGCTGCTCTACAGCGGCCTGAGCTTTCGGTGCTTTCAGGGGGTTCTTCAAGATTGATTTGGGAGCTATTTTCGGTGGTTCCGGGATTTTCCTCGGTGGTTCTAGCTTCCTCGATGCCGCTGGCGGTGGCATGGCTCTCGTTGCATTGTGCGAGTTCACATTGCGTTTGTGCTGCGCGCTCATTTGATGTGTGGACCAGGTCTTTATCGACACCCCAGGGCAGACGATGCAGAAGATCTTCCCAGTCGACAAAATCTTCGCGAAAGGGCTCTTGTGCTCGGACCCAGAATCGGTCATCCTTTCACGCATCAGACGCCGGAGCTCTTCTTGGTCTCTGGCCATCTCGTCAGCAGATCAGTCAGGCAATCCAGGAAGGTTCGTTCTCCTCTGTCCCGCGCTTCCTCACCCGAATGCTCCAATACCTACGTTTTTCACACGAACGCGTTCAGTTTCGGAGAATGCATGCCCTGAATATACTTTCCGCCCCTCTCGAATACCCAGATCAGATCTCCGCGAAGATTTCACGCCTCCACCACGTCGTCGTAGCGTTTCTGAGCCTTTCAAAGAGAGATGCTGCTTCAGAATCGAAGACGCTGCTGATCACGCGCCAACGGTTGATGAACTCTCAACTCGCGTTCGGATGAACAGACTGAGGATATTAGGATGCACGACCGCTTGGAGGGGAGCGAAGATTCGAAACAGAATGCGAACGTATCATCCATGCAAAGGGAACCGTCAGACTGGAGCCGTGGATCGACTTACGAGTCAGAGGAGAGCGTTCGACCGGTTGTCAACGAGTTTGGGGACACCCTCGCCAGAATACCTGATATCACAGATCCGTGGACATGGTTCTGAGCGGGACGAGCACACAATGCTTCAGAGCTCCGATGAATCTCTCTTCGGGAAATGATTCGGCAGGCACCGGTCGAAGGAGTGAGAGCTCGTGCTGATCATTTGGTTACAGCCGAACATAGCTCACAACTAGATGCTCAGAGAGCCGAGCAAGTGAGCAGGATGATGACTCCCGGATCGGGAGAAACCAGAACGGGAATCTGTCAGTCGACACTGGCTGCCTTCGATGTCTTCCGGATCTCATGGCACACACTACTTCCTCGACCGAGCAGTTCGCCACGCTCAGCGAGACCGAATCTCAAACTCGCGCCCAGTTTTCGCGATTGTGTACAAACACGCAGCCGCCTGGTTGACTTTGCTGCATTCGAGGGGTCAGTGTTTTGATTCCGGAGGTGCAACATCCGTTCTTCAATCGGCAAATAGGTTGAAACCTATCGCTCACTATACGGAATGGCGCTGATGATGCGTTCGATGCAACGAGGCGTTTTGCAGACCCGCAATGTAACGGTGAGGATGATCAGCGAAGCAGATGAGCGGAATGATGGCTCAGGCATAGATAGAACCAAAACACTGAATTTCCTGCTACGCGGAAGAGACTCTCGATTGCCGTCTCTCCGACTCCATCAGAATTAATGCTCTGTTCTCCACAGACGGGCAACACGACCCGGGCTGCCGCGGCCGCCGCAGTTCAGGAGAAACCCGCGCTGAAGAAAACCTTCACCGTGTACCGTTACGACCCCGAGAAGAAGGGAGACAAACCTCGCATGCAAACGTACACTGTGGACCTCAACCAGTGCGGACCCATGGTTTTGGATGCTCTCATCAAAATCAAGAATGAAGTCGATCCGACGCTGACGTTTCGCAGGAGTTGCCGTGAAGGTATCGGTGTTCGCATTCTGCGTCAGGAGATAATGTACCTCTACCTGACGTTCCCTCGTACGTGACAGCTTCGTTCATGAATAACCCCACTAAATGCTCGTTATTCATTGGGAAAAAGGCATTTGCGGATCGTGTGCGATGAACATCGGTGGGACGAACACTCTGGCCTGCATCTGTAAAATCGACAGAGACTCCGCGGACTTGAAAATTTATCCCCTCCCCCACATGTGAGCTATCCCTCTAATCTTCGTTAAGTGACTTCATGACATGGCGAGCATCCGCCGGAAACTTGCATTTGGTGAGGCCGACGGCTAACGAGTTTTGAATTATTCAGGTATGTGGTGAAAGACCTGGTGCCGGACATGACTCTGTTCTACGAGCAGTATCGATCCATCCAACCCTGGCTTCAGAAGAAGAGCCCGGCCGAATACGGAGAGAAACAGAATCTCCAGAGCGTGAAGGTTCGAACTCTTCGCAATATCGAGACAAGAGGGGCTCTTTGATCGGATCGCCCGCTTTGATACTACGAAATTCGTTCCGTTTCAGGACCGATCCAAGCTCGACGGTTTATACGAGTGCATCCTATGCGCCTGTTGCTCGACTTCCTGTCCTTCTTATTGGTGGAACCCAGACAAATACCTGGGCCCGGCTGTCCTCATGCAGGCTTATCGATGGGTCATCGACTCAAGGGACGAAAACGCTGCGGAGCGTCTCAAGCGACTCCAGGATCCTTTCAGTGTTTACAGATGTCACACAATAATGAACTGCTCCAAAACATGCCCCAAAGTAAGCGAATTTCCACTTTCCAGCAGGGTTCTCCAGGGGGGTATATTCGAAGCCTCAAGAACTTCTCGACGATTAATTATTCCCGTTGTTTCCTCCTCAAGGGCCTCAATCCAGGAAAGTCTATTGCTGAACTCAAGAAACTCATGTCCGGCATCGCGAAGAAAGGAACGCCGGAGCTCAGCGGCACTGTTGCCTGAAAAGTAGAGATCCCGATCTCCGCATAGTAGGTTACCGGGGAGGAATTTCACTGCTGTGTCAGAACTGAACATTTTGAGGACGTAGGGTGGGTCCATACAGTGATATTTTAGGCGCGAAAGCAATGGAGTAATAAACCGATTTACGAATCTCGTCCGAAACGTGAGCCGTTCCTTGAGAAAATCCACTGCACTCCGCCAAGAGTAGAAAACTGTGGAAAATGCAGTTGAGGCGCTGGCGGTGCCGTCATTGATAGATCCCGGTAGATTGACGGGAACCATGAGCTCCATCATACACGTCCTCATAGAAATATCGTATCGTGTTTCCCATCGGAGGGTACCCTAAAATCCCGCAGATAACGAACCCTTTTTTTCGATTTACTGTGAGGAAAACGGATCAGATGACGAACTCGTCACGAAACGAGCTCGTCATATAGCGGATTCGGCGAACAACGATATTATCTGAAGCGGTTTTTCGAGAAAAAAAAAAAGGTTCGTTATATACGGGATTAAGGTAATCCTGATTCCTGAGAACCGAGCGCCCACGGATATCGGATTGATCAGATTTGTCAACAGCATTGGAGTCTCCTGGCGGAGCGAATCTGCGAGCTGGCTGTGCCCAGGATGGGATCTCACGCTCGGCCTCCAACATGAAATCGATGGAATGATGATCTAACGGCGGTATTTCACGTCCGGGAGGATTCGGGGATCACAAGTGCTTTTGGAAGCCGTAATTGATTGATTGTTGGTCCAACATTTTCATATTCTGAGTTGACGAACCGGATGAAATCAACGAGCTCTGCACTGGCTCTGGTGGCGTCCCACTCAGTGATGACAAGTTCATCGAGGCAATTCCTGGAGCTTCCACAGGCCAGCGGCCGCCCGGTCTCAGCTCGCCAAGATCATTTCGTTCGAAAGACGGACGAATTCCGACAGCGTTCTGTAACCAATGAACAACAGTTACTCGGGTTGTTCCTCGAGCTCTTATTGAAAATGCCGAGACTTGCTATGTTCTCCGACTGGCGGTGACCCGCGGATCGCGGCGGCTCCGGTTATGAACTCACGCAGGTTTGACCCTAGCTAAACATTGGTAGAGCCCATGCTCTCGAGCATCGTTCATCAATTCTCTCTCTAATTCAGCGGACCGAGAGAAACTCATCTCCATTCGGTTCTTGTAGTTGTAGTTATTCTCCGTTGGGCCTGCGGCACGGATGAAACACTTCCATACATTGGCTTTTTCTGCGCGATCGACAATCTCATTCCCGAGTCTAGATACGATGAAGAAAGTCGTAGGATTGGGCATCGCGGAGCTCTACACAACCAGATCTACGAGCTTGGGTCGCATACTGGTCTGGAATGAATGATCCCCGCTGATGAGAAACGGTATGAGCCGCTCTGATTCGATTGCGATGTTCATCCGTAGTGAAGAACTCTGCTCACAAGAGATACGGAGATACTTTCAAGAAGATGCCAGAACACTTCCATGGGGCTATTTTTCTCTCCACCGGAGACGGATATCTTCGTCTTCTTTCCATGCGAATCTCACCCCAGGAGCGTGACAAGGGGACTCCACCTGAGCGAAAAGCATCGGGGACACCGTGTCCAGCCGCCCATTGGAGCTCCCGGAGTTCATCAAGAAGTATGTTATCGACATTGGCGTTCCAAACATCGACCTTTTCCTCCACCTGCCTCTGACCGTATCTTGTTATTCCGAATCGGTTGGAAGTCCTTCTGGCCTGGTTACGTAATACTATTACTTTGCAGCGTCCTGTGAGCCACCCTCTTTCAGTCTTGTTCCTGCTGGCGTAGGCAGTTTGGTTCGCTGCTCATTTTAGTCCGAGGTTTTCATAGTGGCTCGCCCAGTCACTCTGTGTTGGAGATAAAGATGGCGCTCTTCGATGGAGTGAACGTTAGATCTGCCTCGATTCCCATCTCTTTGGTGACCGCAAGTAGAATGTTCATCTCCTCGTGGGTGCGCCCAGAAGTACCAGATCCTCTGCGCACAGCAATCCCGGTAGCTCCGAGCTCTTCCCAGCGATTCTGCGTAGAAGATGTTCCTGAACGCAGAATCGGTGGCGAAGTAGTTTGGAAGTAGTTTCTGCCGCCCCTGACCCATTCCGGGGCGGGTGCAGGTGCCTCGATAAAACGACCTAATCGACCTTTTGAGGGTCTGTTCGTCTTCCTCTCGAGGACGATCTTCGATGTTCGCACCTGGAAGATGAATTGGGAAAATTGATGGCTGAGGATTCGCATAATCCGACTAAAAATGAGAAAGATGGTGTCTCGCCAACTCGAGAGGATGGGTCGTCAAACCATACCTGAAGTCTTCGTGCCTGGTCTTTTGCTTTGTCATCCAGTCGAGGCAGGTGCTCCGATAAGACGATCTTATCCAGCCCTCGAGATTTCCGGGTCTGAACGCCCTCTTCAAAGGCGGCCCGAACGCGCAGCTCTGAATTTTCAGCGCGGGCTTGGGAGAGCTCGCCCAAGGTCGCTCGGAGCTCGTGCCGGGCAGCATAACCGGCCGCGAATACCACGACCAAAGCGACCGTTCATTGCTCAATCATGTTTCGGAGCGACCCTCCGAAGAATGACGCGGATCCAGATGATTTCCCAGACGGATATTACAAGTACGCCGTCGAACACAGTTCACTTCCTGGCTGAAAGCAGAGGCTCTTCTGGAGCGGAGAATCACATCTGGAGCAGCAGTGGACGCCATAGTTTGTGTGCACAGAACTCGAATGTATCGTTTGTTGTGATCAACGGGGTATTATTCGGTAAGACGTGTTACGAAGAAAAACAACAAGACACGAAACGCCGGGTGGCCGAGTTGGCGATGGAGGGAGGGAAATGAGAGCGGACACACCCCAAAGAAACTTATCAGTCGCTAGATTTCGCTTCGCGATTAAGTACCGTCCACCAATGCGAGAATCGAGGGCCTAACCAAGTCTCTCCGCACTGTCTTCAGCCGCTTGCTGTCGATCTGCTCGCATCGCGTCGCTCGCGGAGATACTTTCAAGAAGATGCAAGAAAACATTCATGGGGCCATTTTTCTCTCCACCATCAACTGCAGGAGCTAGAAATACAACAGCGTCATGGCTTCTACTTTGATGCAACGCCTCGCTAGATCCCGGGATGGGATTTATTCTCCGATGTCGAGATTTTGTGTGACGGATGAGCTTCGACAAAACCTGGAAACCTAATGCGTCCCGGGGCTGGCTCCGATAGAGACACTTCGGTTCCGGCGTCGGAGTGTGATCGCCGTCGAGAATTTCTCTAAACCTTCAGTCTTTGGCCTCCCCCGTATCCTAAAGCCTCAGTGGTTAACGGGAAGTTGGTTCCAGCCCATCGTTTGCCCCGTTCAACAATCCGGAGCAACTCATTCCCGTCAGCGTACGAGAGGCACAAAGGAGCCGTGCTTGATTCCATCGGCCGCCATATGACACGTTCGGTCACATTCGGAGTCCCTATCTCTCCCGAGACGATGCCACTGTATCACGAAGGAAGAGTAGCAATTGGAACGCCGGCTGGCAAAGAGTCAGCGCGATCAATGAGTTTAGGAGGTCGAACCGCACAAGAGATTTCGGGTCATAACCTGTTGAGCGTCCAGGGTGCAGGAACTTCGCGAAGAATCAGCTGATCTTTGTATACCGTCAACAGGTCACTCATGTGCTCGTTCTCCGTGGGAGACACGGGAGCGCGAAGTAGAAAGAAATCCCGGTCCTCCGTAAAAATTCGCTCCGGACGGTAAGCCTCCCTGTTTTCTAGTTTGATCTCCCGGATGGAGAGCGTCTTTCATGCGCGGATGAAATGAGCCCCGGGCGCCGTAGAGAACAACTGTTCCGCTTGCTGGCTCTTCAGCGGAACGACGCAAGTTCCAACCTGGACACACGTCCCCTCATCCAGGCCTGACTGTTGGTGACAATCTTCAGAGCTTGATCGTCTCGTCCACACTCTTCCACCTGATTCGTTCAGGGAATCGTGTGACGACTCAGGTGAGCCCCGGAATCTCGAATGTCTGATTCTGCCATCCGGTTAGCCGCTCGAGTATCATTCCTCTGCGCTCTAATGAATACTTGGCGGTTCCGGGCGTGATGCGTTTCTCTGTTCTGTTCTTCTCGTCCCGATGTGAATTCGAAGCGAACGATGCTGCGAATATTCTGTAGACCAATCCTAGAATCACAGAAAAGGACGGCGTGAAGTTCGCTCGATTGTTGTCCGACCGACCCTGTCGCGGTCCCGCGTAGCGAATATTTGTACGAGTCCCATGAAACTCTCCGAAGTGCTGCTCCTCCCGTCGGGTTCAAGTCTCTCTCTGACCGCTATGTGAATTTTTGGCATCGACTATTTTGGTATGTTCGTTCTCCCGCAGCAACCGGAATACGTCAAGGAGATCGCTTAGAGATTTCGGCTCAGATAACAGACGAATATCGATTAAATCTTGTCCCATACAGAACCGCTTCACTGGACCTCAACAAGCGCGGATGCATCCCACTCCGTCCTAGCTGTGGGCTTGTGGAACCGAAATCCACGTCAGGTTCTCAGACCACGCCCTCATTGGCGTTGAATAGGACCAGCCGAAGCCCTGTTTAGGTTACGGAGTGCGATTTGAGAATTCAGAGAGGAAGGAGAGGAACTTGGGCATGTTGATGGCCGCCAAACGCCGACGGAGTGCAGAAATGTGTTCTCCAATCCTTCAAATCTGGAACCATTCGGTGATCATTGCCCATCTCCGGAGTGTGTGTCATCAGGACACCGCTTCTTCTCATCTGATTTTGCAGATGCGATGATCATCGGGACGGATATCTTCATCTTCTTTCCATGCGAATTTCACACCAGTAGCGCGGCAAGGGGGCGGGGCCGGGGGAAGGACCGCCCCGGGCTTCACCTGACCGAACAGCATCGAGGGCACCGTGTCCAGCTTCCCATTGGAACTCCTGAAGTTCACCGAGAAGTATGATATTGACATCGGCTTCCCAAACATCGTCATTTCCCTCCATCTGCCTCGGACCGTAGTTCGGCAAGCTGTGGAAGAAGCTTTGAAACTGATCAAATCATATCCTCGCTCCACTCTGAGCCTTTTTTTGAAAATTTCATTCATGTTATTCTATCTGACAATTCCACACTCGGTGGGAGGGGCGGAGCGCTGTTTTTATCGACTGCCCCAGGCACCAGAGATCCTCGTTACGCCGCTGTCTCACTCATGGGGCTAAGATCCAGTAACAGTCCGGAAGTCGGACTCTCCATCAAAACACGCATTCAGGGAACTTCATGACGGATTTTGACCGTCGCTTTCCCGCCCCCGGAGAAGAATGTGATCTCGATTCCTCAGTGTTCGGAATCAAATTCCACGAGGGGGTAGATTGCCCACGTCTCGGTCAAGATTCTCTGGCAAGATTTCGGGTTCGCCAAGTGAAACCCCGAGTTCGCGACCTCACGTCATCAGAGCGAAAATTTTCCCGCTCTCGTCGGAGGAGTAGCTGTGAGGGAACTTGCGGAACGAGAGGCGCACGATCGCCTGCGCGTATCAATGCTGGGAATCGAGAAAACTGCCCCTCGATGTAAATCTCGCTCGATTCAGACATCCGGCGAGGGCGGTGCCGCCGTCAATCGCCTTGAAGCTTCGCTCCGTCGGGGCCGACGACCCCATCGAACATAAATCGGTGAGAGATCGGCCTCTCAAACATTTACTCGATCGGGATGAGTTTTCATGCCGTGTTTCGTCGACCGAGAGTGAGGTTAGCCCGATATGTGGGGTCTTAGCCCCAGCGTGTAGGGCGGGGCCGATTCTCCCGATCGCATACTGGAGAGAAGTTTTAATTTCAGAAGAGCTCTCTGCAGATCATGGTGCGGTGTAGCTTCGGGCAGGGAACTATCGAGGACTCGAATCTCCCACATGACTTCCCATCAGCGACCTCATCGGTTTCATAGAGTCGTCCTTTAGGAGCACTCCTGACCAGCGATCGATCCTTGCGGTGAATCCCAACCTTGATCTCGGAGCTGAAAGTGGAGATTCTGGATCATTGGGCCGAGTAGTCTGTAGTCTCGAGATGAAAAAAACACCACACGATCGCTCCGGTCGCCCGCGGCGGGTTTGGGCTCTCTACTCTGGAGACTTGGGGTCAAGACGGAATGTTGGGCTCGATCGCCAACGAAATCGGCAGAGTCGCCTTGAGAGCTGAATAGGGCGCGACTGCAGGAACGAGTGTATCAAGGAGCCGCGACGAACCGTTCAGAGAAACAATGCAATCGCATAAGCTACTTGAGAATACTTGACGATGAACCGTGCGTATTTCATGTCAAACTGAAGCACTGTACAGATCATTTTTCGCCGTCAGGTCCCTGATGTGGGAGGAGGCGCAACAGAGCGCTCGTATGATGCGGTGAGTTCGTTTGAGCTCGGAACGGCGCGGTCCTGAAAATTCAAAATCCCTACACGTAGAGCCGTTACCTCCCTCGCGGAATTCCTCTTCCTCGGCGGCAGTGCCATGGTGAGGCGGAGAACCGCTCGGGCGGCACCCGAAGTCTTCGCTGAAAACCGCCCTATCACATCTTGCGCACTCAAGAGCGGAAGCCGGAAAAAAAACCGCACAGAGCCATCCCTAAGAGCGTGCGGCCCCCTTCCTCACTCCACTTCTTCGACATTTCGTCTCGACTCCGAGGGACTCGCTCTAATTTTGGATGCTCTTAGGCGCCAGCTGAAATTTCTGCTCGTTGATTATATTTATAAGCGCAAAGTGACTCGGAGCCCCAGTATCCTAATCATGTCGGATAAATATTTCCCTTTGATCAGAACGCTTCATCAAGTTATGAGTCCCCCTCGAGAAATAGAAGTCCCTCCTCTCCATGCTGCTTCCGAATCCGGATGAAAGATCTTCTCGGCCATGTGTTCCCGAGTCGATTTTCCCCAAGAGCCGCTCGAACCCGAGACCCGTAGCTCCGCTTGCGATGCGATTAGCCGTTGTTTACTAAACGCAAAGCATCGATTGTTCTCTCTCACCCCGGTTCCCGGAAGCAATTCCTAACGGATCGCGCGGGAGCGGAGTGCGTTGATGAAGGTTCACCCTGGTTGAAAGCTCGAAGCGAATCGCTGTGGCTCTCTAGCACCCAGTCACCCAGGCGGCAGAGATCTCAGAGAAAGAGTTGCTCTCTCCGTTTCAGGAGAGCTTCGAGCCATCCCTCGTGGATGCTGAGCACATCTTAAAAGCCGAGGAAGGTTACAAACTCTACCAATGGATATATTGGTATCGAGAGCCGATCTTATGCCATCAGCAACGTCGAAGTAGTCTGAGAGCCGCGGACTGCCGCCCGGATAGTTTGAAATTCGAATTAGCGCGCGCTTTTCTGAGCGTTACATTCGCCCTTGGATCTGCTGGACTGGAGGTGGCGCTACCGTCGGTCCGCATTCAGGCAATCAAAGCTGCTGCTGGTGCTGCTGTGGTGGTGGTGGCCACACACTGAATCGTGCGTTAGTCGTGCGTTGCTCTCAGCCGTTGCCTCGCAAAGAACGCCAGGTGGTTGTCGGCCAGAGACCCCCATATTTTTAGAGTGCCGAGATGTCGGCCACTGGAAGCTCGACCACGGGAAGGATAGAATTCATCGTCGGTGGAAAGTATCGCCTCGTCCGAAAAATTGGCAGCGGATCCTTTGGGGACATTTACCTCGGACTCAACATCACCAATGGAGAGGTTAGTCAACTTGTGTCTCTGCCTCGGCTGTGTCTCGACGGTGTCCTGCGATCGAACTCCTCAACGCCTTGGCTCGTGGGCTGGTCCTGTTCGGCCGCAGTTCGCAGTTCAGTGCTAGTGGCTGCTTGAAGGCCATGGCTACAACACAGCGCCAGCAGCCAGCCAGTTGCTGCAGTTAGGCCTTGAGCGATGTAGCATCGTCCCGAATTTGTGATTCCCGAGCCACCGAGCTCGCGAAGTGTGGCTAGAACTCCGCTGCGCAGATCTCGACGCAGACACCGAAGCTGTTGGCCCGGACGGCTGCGAAGAAATCCTGGCTGGTCCAGGGGAAAATGGCGAAGTCATTGTTGTTGCACCGTCGCCATTGGGGGCTGCCCCCACGATTGCTTCTCCCCTCAGTGTAGTTCTCGCTGTGCTTCTGCTGAATGCCTCGAATGGGATCAGCTTCTCGACATCGGGGTTCTTGGAGTCTGAGCTCCCTGTTCAAGCCCCGGGTCAGCCTCCGCTCGAGCGCCAGGCAACCCAGCCTATCAGGAAGCGAACACGGATACATGTTATGATATACACCCACAATAACGTGAAGCTCGCAGGGTTCTGAAC
This sequence comes from Phytoseiulus persimilis, assembly GCA_037576195.1. Classification (NCBI taxonomy): domain Eukaryota; kingdom Metazoa; phylum Arthropoda; class Arachnida; order Mesostigmata; family Phytoseiidae; genus Phytoseiulus; species Phytoseiulus persimilis. The sequence goes on along the minus strand of CM075101.1, from coordinate 52,249,746 downwards.
GACGTGTCGTTGTTCTGCTCCGACCGATGCAACAGCGACGGTGACAACGACGAGATTCAGTTTCTGAAAATTTCGTAACCTCACAACGGCAGCATCCTTGAGACTGATGCTGTTTGCTCTAAACAACACCAGCAGCCAGTTCTTCTCTGCTTTCGCAACTCGCTGGCTGGCTCTGCGACTGGCAAGTCAGTGTTCGTTCTCTTTGTCGAATTATAGTTCTTCGTCAGAATTTCGAAGACCAGAGACGAATCTGATTCGATGCCTCAATGACGATCGACTGTTCAGACGCATCACGGCTCCCCTAAAAACCTCGAAGAGCTCCGACCGCCGTTGAGACGCACTCGATATTTTGATCTCACGCATTCCCGAGCTCGGATTTCGTACCGTATATCGCACCCTGGAAACGTGAATCGTATTCGTACCGACACCCCGTCGTCGATACGATGCCGTATGTTGTCGGGTTGACGATCCATGAACAGGCTCTCCCCGATCTCAGCCGTGATTGTACAACACGCATCTTCTGAGGCGGCGGTCGCTTCAGCTGAACTGTTGTGAGACTTTTCGTTCGCTCTTGCCCAAGCGAACTCATCGTGTTGGAGCCGGTGGACGGGCGAGCCACTGTTACTCCAACGCTTTACGTAAATCGGAGACAACAGACAGATTCTAGACAGCACGTGGTGGCGAATTCGGCTCTCGAACGGAGCAGGGCCATTAATTCCCCTTGTTCGAGCGCTGCCGTACTTGTGCACAGTTGTTTGCACGAACCTCTCATTTCACTCTCTCTGCAATCGCCGTGAGATTCCGGCGCTCGAGGTGCGTTCGGCCGGCCTGGGTTCGAATTGACGGTGTTTCCGTCTGTGCGTTTGCTCTGGGAATATGTTTCAAAACGCACATTCTCCTCCGACGGAAATGTCTGAGAAAGATCTCCGCGGAGCGAAGGTATCCACTTGATTGGCCGAGATCCGAATCGAAGTGGTACATTTAGCTGCGACCACCGTCGAAGCGTCGGTCTTCGTTGCGATCATCGTCGTTACTCGATCCTTGGAAAGTAGAACTCCAATTTCGTCACGGTGAGCGACGCCTACGTCGGTTGTATTTGCGATCGCAAAGCAACAATAAATTGATTGAACCGGCGACGGAGCAGAAGTTCGCCCATAACCGCTGTCGGCTGAGGCGACGTCGAACATCACTTTCCGTCATCTGTTCCTGAGTAATCGTCGGCATCTTGGTTGTTGTCGCGACATCGCCGACCGGCCCATCCCTCGAACAATGGAAACGAGCACTACTGGACTCTCATTTCGAGCCTTGAGTTTCACTGGGTTTCTTTCATGGCATGTTTTCTCTCCGTGAAAGCGTTTCTCGACGCAAGGCGTGAATCCGGCGAAGGAGATTCACGCCAAGTTTCACCTACGATGATCCTCTCCTGTCTCTCGGAATCCAGCGGGGATTGTGTTGCTCACGGAGCGCCCCAGCCAATCTCACGCAGAGTATTCTGAGCAATCCAACCAATGCGTTCCTCCTTGCGATTTCAGGAAGTCGCGGTCAAGCTAGAATCCGTGAAAGCTCGCCACCCACAGCTGCTCTATGAGTCCAAGCTCTATAAGCTCCTTCAGGGAGGTATTGGAATTCCACACATCCGGTGAGTGATCGATCCCACATTGATTCCTAACACTCATATTGGAAGGCTCGATGAGTTTTGCGTTGCTCGCGTGTTCCGTTGTCACCCGTGTGCGTTCTCTTGTTTTCAGCTGGTATGGTAGTGAAAAGGAATACAACCTTCTTGTTATGGACCTTCTGGGCCCAAGTCTGGAGGACTTATTTAATTTTTGCTCGCGCCGCTTCACCATGAAGACTGTGCTGATGCTCGCAGATCAGATGATTGGACGCATTGAGTTTGTCCATTCCAAAAACTTCATCCACAGGTGAGCCCTCCACGCTCCGCATCGACAGAACGAGCTCGACGACCTGCGCATTGGTCCACTTGAGTTTCAATGGATTCGCTTCGTGCTCGTTTTGAAATGCCATAACACACTTCCTACCTTGCAGAGACATCAAACCGGATAATTTTCTGATGGGAATCGGGCGTCACTGCAATAAGCTCTTCCTCATAGATTTTGGTCTCTCTAAAAAATACCGGGACAACAAAAGCAGGCAGCATATTCCCTACAGGTGAGATCTCCTTTCGTATGTTGTCGTGTTTCTTTAAGCTAAAGGAACCTCTCACACGAACTCGGAGTATGATGTGTCTAGCACTGTGAAAATGCAACTCTATGGAATGGTCATGCAGCACGATAGCCGGCGCTGATTGGCTCGATGGCAGATCAGCGATCTGTCCTCGTGTTCCATTATCGGCAGGAATTCAGACACTTTAATCTCCCTGGAGTTTTATTCATAAGAGGGATGCTTTGTCCGCAGAGAGGACAAGAATCTTACGGGCACTGCGCGTTACGCCTCGATAAACGCCCATCTCGGAATAGAGCAGAGCCGGCGGGATGACATGGAATCTCTCGGATACGTTCTCATGTACTTCAACAGGTTGGTTTATCGTCGCTCTAACGGGACTCCAGCGAGGCATGCCGTGCGTGTTGTGTTCGCACGGAATTCTCATTCTGAAGTTTGGTCTCTTCATTCCTCAGAGGGTCTCTACCGTGGCAAGGCCTGAAGGCGGCAACGAAAAAACAAAAGTATGAGAAGATCTCCGAAAAAAAGATGGGAACACCCATTGAGCTCCTAACCAAGGTGCGTGAGTCCGTAGTCAAGGGGCCGGGGCCATGGTTCGAATTGCTATGAGCATTGTCATCGTCTAGCATGAGACTCAAGTCGTATCTGAATGAATTCAACCCTCTGGCCCATAACTGCGGACTCATCTCAGCGGCTCGAGGGGCTAGGTGACCCACTCGAGTTCGAAGTCAGAGAAGGGAATGGTTTCGCGTTGCACAGGAAACCGTCAATCTTGATCGCGCAGGCTCAGCTGGATCGTTTTATCAAACTGGTTCGAGTCAGATAGGCGCTCTGAGTGGTCGTACCAGCGGCTTGTACGGAACCCAAGCGCGCGAGCGAACTCCATGAAGATGCCCTGGTGCAGTCGAGCTGCGGAACACGACCACAACATGAGATCTGATGGCTGTCATATTATTTCAGGGTTACCCGGCTGAGTTTGCAATGTACCTAAACTACTGCCGAGGCCTCCGTTTCGAGGAAGCTCCCGACTATATGTATCTCCGCCAGCTTTTCAGGATCCTCTTCCGCACACTCAACCACCAGTACGACTACTGTTTCGACTGGACAATGCTGAAGCAGAAGACTGGCGCAGGATCCGGCGTAGGCTCGGCACAAGGTGCACAGCTTGGCGGCCCGTCGTCCTCACAAACGGGTCAGAATGCTGTAGCTGGCGCCAGCGGAGTTGGCGTTACCAATCAGGGTAAGTCGGCGTTCCGCTCAAAAACCAAACGAAACAAGAAAAAAAATTGAGGAAACGAACCTTCGAAAAAAGGGAGACCGGTGAAGGGGCAGGTTCAGACCTGCTCTTCCGTCGAACGGAAAACGGAGATTCATATTCCTGGAAGCACCCAAGATGGGCGATAAAGTCCCAGAGCGGCTCTGTTCGCCGCCATGAGCTCCGAATGATCGCTCCGTTGTTTTCACTTCCTCCTTTTCATCCCTCACGATCCTGTATGGGGGAAAATTATGAAGACAACTCCTGTTCAGCTCACTGTGTTGCTCAATTCTAGTCACGAAACTTTTTCGTCCATGTCCCACCGATACGGCTCAATCTTGGAAAACTCCTGGAAACGTACAGGTCCGATTTACGCACTTGAATTTTTGGCTCAAATCTGTACTTGGTAGTTTTTCAAGAGACGCAACGAGTTCACGAGCAACGGTTAGAGATGGAGGAAGAAGTGTCGAGACCGGCATCGTCTATCGCAGTGAGCTAGGCAGGAGTGATCTTCATCGTTTCCTCATATCTAGCACCATGACGAGCGGAACGATGGCAGGAGAGAACGTGAAGACAACGCTGCAAAATTTCAGAGCTCGTCGCGATGAACATTTTTAACCTAGGGGACATGGTGGTCTAACATCAATCGTTTCGAGACTATGAATTCGCGTTTTTCCATTAAACGGGAGAGCAGGCCCCGACAAAAGGGAAGAGAATGATCTGATGACGTGGAGGGTGTATGACTGAGTGAAGAACTGGGAGTGCAAGGGTCTAAATAAACTGGAAGATTTCCTGTATGACTGAACTGGGAGGTGCTTCGATGCATGGGAAGACTTCTTGACAACGGAGTAAGAATGAGGACAAGAAGTATCGACTCACGGAGAGACAAAAAACTAAATCCAATCAGTTCCTTGAAGGAATGTTCCTTGGCTCCCAATGATCATCGAGATCGTGGAGAGGTTCGCAGAGAATTCCTGCTTACCGTCGGAGCATACCTGGAAGCACCCGCATGGATTTGAGGAAAACGAATGAAAGAAAGAGAGTGAAAGAGATCGGAGGCACCCATGAGAAGAATAAATCATGGCGAGAGAGGCTTACGGCTGCTTTCTATTAATTCACAGACCTCGCCAAGAACTAGGCACACGAGGTGGCGTCATTTCAACCTCGGAGAGGCGAACAGATGAATTAGAGGAAAACAATACTGAATGGAGAGAAATCGGGAGAATCAACATTTACGAGCTCTTGAAAAATGAAAACCACAAAAAAAACGATGGACCTCTTGGAAGCGATGCGCGACCGAGCAACGCAGAGGAACGTTGAAGTATACAAGGATTATACTGGCGGAAGGACGAGCACTTGGAGGAAAACGGCTGATGAAGGAGGACCTCGTCGAACGTCCTCAGAATTGTATAATATTAGCTATATAGGTTGTAAGGGAAAGAGGAGCTATAAAGCAGATATCAGCAGAGAGGAAATATCGACGTGTTTTCCATTACAGCATTTTCATACACGAAACAGTGAACCTTTACGCGTTGATTACCATTATGAGAACGGTTCTGTACAGGTAGACCTAGGAAATAACGAAATTCCCTACGAGGATGCTTCTGTCCGCAAATCCGTCGGCCTCAATTATCTTGTTCGGTATGGGATACATCAACTTGTCACTGACGCCGATTTCTATCTTCTTCTTCGTCTCTGTTAGACCTTCCCGTTCGCAACTGTTCGCAAACCGCACACGAAAAGCCGACTCGTGTAGACGAAACATACCTCCGAAAATTGGCCGAGTCAAGCAATTGTATCTGGAGACTTTGTCCGAGCATGTTAACTCCTCGAATCGCAGCCGGGCTACCCCCTACAATGTTGCCTCATTGTTGGGGAACTCCGAGACGTTTGGGTGACTGAATGAGCGCGTGAGAAGTCGACCCGGGGAGGGTACCTTGATAGAATCTTCGAGCAGTTTGTCTCCGCTGGTTAGAAGTAAGTGTGATCGGGCATTCTCTTCTCATTTCCGCTCTGCTTTGAGCAGCTATCCTATCTTTGAGCTGCTCGGATCTGACTCCCGCGAGTATTTTATCATTTGCGGAATGCCCGCGCATTCGAGCGGCTTTGTAGGAGCTTCTACCTCGTGAAAGCTCTCGAGATTCTCAATAGGGAACTCAATGTTCTCCCCATTGGATCGCTCCGTCAGAAATATATTTCTGTCACTCAGGAGAATGGTGATATTCATTGTTTGAGGGTCAATCTCGAAATGAGGGGCATCGCTCCGATTCTCGTTTTCACTCCTTGAAGCTCAATCAAGAATTTATTACTTCGTCATTTGGTTGCGAGCATGCCCCATTTCTTCGAGGCTCGTCACAGATAACTTAAATATTTACAAAAAGCGTTTTGTTGCCGGACAAAGTATATTACACAAGTGAAATACAGCTTGACCGCTGCTCCAGTCCGGGATCATCATAAATAAACGTCCTCTTTACAATAAAAAGTCATTTTTTCCCACCTAGATCAAACTATGTAACGGTGTTAATCAGCCTAAGATGACGCGGCGCATGCTAAAGCTCCATCTTGGGTCGATATTTTAGTCGCATGGGCGGTTCTTTGAATCGCCATCGAGTGACAGAAACGAACTTCAATGTGTGGTCTTTCCCGAGGAGCTCCTCGTTGCAGAGAATTTCCACCTGCGAAGATCGAAGCAAAGGGGCATGATTAGAACGAAGCATGTGCTCGAGGTTTCCTAGCTCTGGTTTGTTCAGAGACGATTTATGTATAATTCCGTGATGATCGGCTTACTTCGTTGTACTTCGATGTAGTATTATATATTTGTTTGGACAGGAATTTCTTCAAGTGGGTGACTGTGGCTTGAGAAGAAATCCGGATGAACTTCCGTTGCAAGCGCGACATCGAAGCGGGATTCTCGGATTCCAAACAGAGATTCACCTGTAAACGTCGAGGAATAATCGAATCTTTCATGCTTCGCGACAAGCTTAGAATATTTTTGAGGACTTCACGCGTTCACAGTCAATGCTTCACAATAGTTGACAGAATAATACGATTCAGTGGGGATCGACAATAGAATTTCTTTCTCCGAAACTCAATCGCTTCGCAGTCGGAGCGTAGACTTTGCAGCCGGTTGATCAAATCCCGACCCTGTCGTCTCATCAAACCGACAGCTCGAGCGGGATCATGGGGCCCACCTGCTCGTCCATTCTGTGGCAGTCTCCGTGGTTGGCTTCTTGGTTCTCATCATCGCCAGTGCGTCCAGCGAAATCGTTCTGACATGACGGCCCAGGTTGTGGCTCCACATCCTTCGCATTCTGTAAATATAGCGCAAGGAATGTCTCGGATCCCGAACAGTCCTTGCAACACGAAATCGGAGACGACGCGGACCACTTAAGCCGTTTCTGAACAATGAATGATAATGCATCGCTCTTCCGATATCCTGTACTCATGGCGTCGAGCGCCTCTCGTGAAGTTTGGTTCAAGAACCCCACCGGTAACGGAAAGTAGGGGGATGAAACTCACAGGCTCAACATCCTTGAGCAAAGCTTGGAGATTCGGGGGAAGGTTCCTGGGGAACGGCAATCCTTTACTCTTGTAATAATCGTGTTCGCGTCGCAGTTCCTCTGTAAAATTGAATTTTATTGCTTTTATTGCTGGCTGGGCAACGCATCTGGTTGCTAGCAATTCTTGTGCAGGCACGAGTTTCCTCTTATCGGTAATGATTAGCTGAGAAAGATTTTGGCCGCACTTTTCTGAAGTTCCGGCACCAATCTGTATACTACATCCTGCATTGTTCTGTCATAGGCGACATAGTTGAGCGGGTGACTCTGGTGTATAAGTATCTCGCATTGCGGGCACGTGTTCTTCTCCTCCAAATGTTTGACAAGACAGCTCTTGCAGACTGGAAAAAACGGTTCTCGTAATCGCCGATCGTTGCAAAATCTCGACGCTTCAGCCTACGTTCGTAGGGTCGAATAATCAGGGCATCGAAACGAAACGTGGCACGGAACTCACATGTATGCAGACATTCTGTCACGGTCGTCGCATCGATGAGGTAACCCTTACAAATTCGACAGGTTATGTGCACGTTGAGCGTCTTCAATTTGATTTTTCGTTCCATAATGAATCCGTCGACTCTTCAGCGAAATATCAAATCGTCGACCTCATGTGAACTCGACAAAATTTGCTTGGGCAGAACACCTGTAATGTCATTGGAATATGCTAGCTGTCCCTTGAGTTTCAAGTTGCCGGTGTTGGTCTCCGGAAACCTACAGTTCTTGTGAGCACATGAGCGAACCGGCTCACGCGCGAGAGGTCTCACTAGTTGTCACTGAGAGGCCACTTTCAGGCGGACATATGATCTGAAAATGGATCACGTCCCTTTCCGAACCGGGATTCAGGTTGTGGAACGCCGGGATGTTCGGCCTCGTCAACATCGAGGTCGACACCGAGAGCAGAGCCTTGGAGGAAACGAATCCCACAACCTGAATGGAGGAGCTTCACTCACATTATTGTGGAATTCCATTTTCCAAGGCGGCAATCAGCGTCAGTGTTATCTACGTCAGCCTCCGGCAGCAAATTCGGTCCGTCCGGGTGCACATCGGCCACTATTTACATCTCGAGAGCAAAACAAAGCAGCGTGCAGACGCAGATCGGCTCCAAGAGGCCCCCGCTTAAACGAACTTGGGCAGGGTCTCGCCCGCAGGGCTCGGAGGGAGTGATTTCGGGTTCCTCTTGGGAGAAAAAGCTTCCGCGGGAGATTCCAAGTCTGAGAGGATCTATCGCTCGGCACCACTATCATTGATCCGATAACGTGCGATACAGTAAGCACCGCGGGGTTCGAAGTGCAGCTATGCGATAAAGCGGAAAGGGGCGAGGGCCTTCGGCTAGCTGCTGCCTGTTGTTCCTCCGTTCGCCGTTGTTGGACATCGCATTCACACATAAGGGCCTCGGATTGTTCAGCTCCTGTCAGCCTCCTTCTCTGACATCGAGAATCTTGCGCATCGGTGCAGTTGGCTCGCAATCGAACAGGATGGCCAACCTGGTGCTGCAGGCCGACTCCACCCGCGAGATTCCGCTCAACTTGGACGAAGAGATTCTGGGCAGATCTGGCAACTGCTCGGTTTCAATACATTCTGTGATAGTGTCTCGCAGACATGCGGAGTTCCGACGTAACTCCGGCGTCTGGACAGTGAGGGATCTCGACTCTGTGAACGGTGTTTATGTGAACCACAAGAAAATTGATCCACCTCATTCGTGCAAGTTGAAGTCAGAGGTGAGCTGAATTGATGCAATCATGATTCAGGGAGTCGATGCGACTCCAACAACTTCGGTGGTGGGTCGCGTCATACGAGACTTGGCTCAGCTACTGTGATATCTTGAAGAGCCCGCTCTCAACGATTAGGATAGTCAAACGGATGCTGTACCGCACGGTCGAAGATGAGCTTGACAACTGACAAGTGTTTCGACTACGAGTTCGTTCCATCCGGCGTATCGCATCGTTAGTCGGCATGTACCTTTGAGAACTCGTGCCTTCATGTTTCCAGAGTGATCCTCGGTATGCGAAGGCGCCTTTATTCGTGTGCCCTTGTGCAGCAACTGCAAGATTCGCAGGACACTCCGATCGTACTGGGGGACACCTGAGTTCATCTAATGCTGATCGCCGTGCTCTTTTAACCGGTCGCAAATGATAGGATTGAGATGAAGTGCGTTCCCTCGAGGCGTTGGTTATGTATCGACGAGACGAGAATGCATCTCTATTAAGAGTACTGGAGAGGGCATTGAGGGGGGGGGGCGAGTGATGGGGACTGCCGATCCAACGAATTGTGAGATCGGTTTCTCATCTCGGCTGGAGTGGAGTTCGTCTCCCGACTCAGTTTGTCTGCCAAACTTGAAATAGGCGTTCCTTTACATTCCATTATTCTTCACAGGACCTGATCTCATTGGGGCCGGTCCATCGAACGAACATGGCTTTCCAATTCATCCAAGTTCTAGATGATCCGGACGCCAAACTGGTATGTAATCATAGCATCTATCGACACGAAAAGATGAATAGCGACCCTAAGACAGGAACTATAAAATGGCTGTCTTCTCCAGGTCTCTCTGAACACGGTCTTCTGGCTGTCAACGGCAGCTAATAAGCTGATTTACACGCCCGCCGGTGTGCCCTCCCATGGGAAGATAAGACCAAGAGAACAAGCGATGCTCGAAGCGAACAACGAAGAGAACGGTACCTTGAGTAGAAAGCATCAGTTGACTATTCTATCTCAATTCTAGGGGCCCTGGAATCTTTTCGGGCCCTGGTCATGCAAAGCACTCTCCTAACGCCGTTATTGCTCCTAGAAGAAGAGCCACATACAGAACAAGTGTCTCCACCAGTTCCATCTGCGCCGTCGTCCTCCCGGTCAGCAACGAGTTTGCTCCAAGGTAAATACTGGGAGCGAATCGCCTCCCATTCCGAAAGTTCCGAACAAGTAACTCCCGATAGAACGAGCGATCTTTCATCGCGAAGCAAAGTTCTGAATGCCTGATTTCAAGGTCCCACCGTCGGATTGGTTCAAGAGGGGACTTCACAACAAGATGTTGTCAAACGTGTAGAAAGCATCATGGAGGAAGAGCTGACATGTTCAATCTGTTCTGAATTATTTATGAGCGCGGTAAGCAACGTCCAGTCGATGCATGGGTTTCTTCATTAGGATAGTTTTCGAGCGCTTTCATGCTGGTCAATCAAGGCCGCAAACAAAAGATTACCATGCGTCCTTCGTCCGCATCTCGGTTTGCTTTCTCATTCTCACTTGGATGCAATATTTTCAGGTGACTCTTCCCTGCGGTCACAACTTCTGTCAAATGTGTATAAGGAGTTGGCGGAGAAAGAAAGATACCTGTCCCATGTGCAACTCTCCGATCTTGCAAGAAATCCGGTGAGGCACAGCCACACCATTGCTCGCATCGTCATCATCATTTTGTGTTTTTTCTGCGAAATAATGGGCTGGATTCACAATGACAAATTTTCTTGAAAATTTCAGCTCGTACGTATTGGATAGCGTCATCAAACAACTGGTCTCATTGAACCCTCATCTCAAGAAACATTATGATATGAGATACAAACGCTACGCTGAGAGATTTTCCGTCGAGTAGGAACCAATGCGAACCTTCACGTCACGAATACGATGAGAGTCGTTAGGAATGGCAATGTCAACGAAAAATCCCCCTGGAAAAGCCTCACGTGACTCTCAGAGCTGCACAGAGAAACTGCTTTTACGTTAAAGTGACTCGAAGAGCTTCGGCTCCTCTACTTTGAGCCTCGAGTTTGGCGTTACAATAGCGGAATTTCCGTTATCGCGAAGGGCCTGCTAGATCAGCTTGACCGTCGACCTATCCTCGGCCTTATTGAGATTTTCTCTTTCATTCAGCTCAGTGAGACAAAGTTCGCGTGAGCTGCATGAAAATTTGTTCTGTTCAACCGCATCAGTATCTCTCCGCGGTTTCTCGCGGAATAAGGATCGGAAACGAGATGATTTCTGCATTCGATACTTTCAGTACACCCTCATGTAAGATTATTCAGCCCAACCGAATTCGCCCATGAGCCTGAGCCTGAGAAAAGGCCGCATTATACTCGGTATCCCGGGGTGCCAACTTAACGTGAATGCTGCTAGGAGATCCTATGAGTTTGCAATACGAGTTCTTTTGATTTCCGGGATCGCGGAAGAGCTAATTTAGTTAACAATGTTGATGACGGTCATAACGCGGCCGCACAGTGCGATATGGGAAGGCTTCTGTATATAGCGGGTACTCAACGCAACCGCCGAGAGCAAAAAGTAATGTATCCGAACAATATAGCTGAGCACTGTTCCACTGCGTATATTGTATCATCGAGCGAAAGAAACGATATTTGATGCGTGGTAGGCTCTCATCAAGGAAATCGTGAAGCGGTGTAGGTAGCTGAAGCTTGTTTTCCGAGTGCCCGAATTTAGAGGTCTCTCCATGGTGGAACATTTTCGGGAGCAGGTGGAAACAGGTAGCCCCTGTTGAGCCTGTGAGGAGATCATCATGTAGATGCTGTCGGTGTCCTTCGCGTTGAATTTTTTTTTGAATCTAAACCCAAGTAGTTCTCAACGCAAAGTAGTCAGCATCTGGTGAGGGCCGGGAACTTGGGTAGTCATACGAATAGATGTACTTCGGAGTGATGTAAAAACTGTCGATGAACGAACGTTGTGAGAGCCTTAGTTCCACCCGCAGTTTCAGACTCAAAACTTGTGACTTGGAGCTGTTCAATATGAACTCGGGAGAACAAACTTGACGACTGAATAAAATCTCGAAATCGTATGATGATGTGCTGCTTGCTGAGCGATCTCTAGATGGCACCTCACCAGTAGCGTAACAAGGAGAGGACCAACAATCTCGGCATCGGCGTCCCAAGCATTGAAATTTCCTTCCGCCCCTCTCTCAGCGTCGCTTCAAGTTCAGTTAGCTGTGGGAGAAGCTTCGGAATTGATCAAGTCATATCTTCGCTCCACTGTTTTGATTCATCCAAACCTAGCTCATGTTCTTCGACTTCTTTGGAGGAGGGGGGGGGGGGGGCTAATTTTCGTTGACCGCCCCGGGCACCAGAGATTCTTGTTCCGCCACTGTCCTCCTCTGAGATAATTGCGCCCCAATGAAGCAGTTGTGCTGAGTCTAGCTAACGTATCTGAATATCAGGCGACGCTTTGCCTGCCCGCTTGGGCTGAACTCTGACTTTTATCTCTTCTGATGTCTTTCTGGAGGGCAGAGCCCATGTGTTCCTACCGGGCGGATGACGTTGGATAAATATTGATGATGAATTGTTTGAGAACATTCACAGACTTGAATCCAATCATTCTTTGGACAATCCAACTGCGGAGCTCCGAGTCCACAACAGCCGGGAGAATTGACTTTTCCTCGGGCCCCTGACTCCTTGCGAGGTTGCCATTTCGCATCTTCTGGGTTCGAAACTGGGAATCTCACATCTAGACCCCGTAGGCTTATGAGCGCAAATACGACGCTCGTAAAAATCGAGTTTCCATCGCAGTTCCATTGATGCCGCAGTTCCACCAGATTCTCGGCGGATCACATCCGGGGCTAGTCCAGCTTCATTGCGTGAGCTATACAAAATGTCTCATGTGGGTACGGAACAGACATTGTTGAACTCATTGATCACGATGATGATACTTTTCCCGTGCGACGGGGTCACCCCGGGCAGTGACAGAAGTCACCGGCTGCCCGCAGAGTCGAGCTACACGACCTGACAGAGACGGCGCATTTTACTGGAAGTCCGCGGAGAGAACTAACAAATTATCTCCTGTGACACTATCTGCTGGGATGCTTGAACGAGTGAGAGCAATTTCCAGACGCTTCGGAATTCTTAAGGACGATTGTGTCCACAATGCGGTAAGACTTGCTGGCTAATAGACCTGATTTTACTTAAAACGCATGAGGGGAATAGTATTTCCGTTTTATCGGAAAATGAATTTGCGTTACAGCCATTGTTATTACCGAAGTCTCTTGTCTCCCGGTACTCCCGGGGCTGGTCTTGAGAAGTACTGCAAAGGCAAATAGAAAGTCTTCCATAAATTTTCCGTTATGAAGGTAATCGGTTTTACGTCAAAACGGAAAATAGGTCTACTGGCTGATAGTTTCTCCGCCAGATGAGTATTATATTTCAAGCTTCGCTATTGCCCGGTCATCCTCCTCTGGCCAGGGTGGGTTCCCGACAATGAAACATGTCGAAATTCTCAGAACCGATAGTAATCTCTTCACGATCACCTCTGCGATTCGACTTCCGTCACCGGCGATGTTTTCTTCTCAGGTTTTCCGACGAATTCCGTAATGGTGTACAGATTTCTCAAGAAGCTATGTTTTCGACGAGAATCGACCTCAACACTGCAGGTGCCGCGAAAGAGACCACGTGATATCGCGTAGAAAGTCCCCGTTTGGAACCTCCTCGGGGGTCACTTTGTAGGAGATGTTCGAGTTCGAGATGGTTGCACGAGACGTGACTCCAGCAACTCTCGCTTGGAGTGAATGGGAGACAACGAGGAGCGAATCAGCTCAGTCGAAAACCGAGATGAAATGTGTGTGCCTGCGACATTCTCAGAGATGAATATATTTGCGCCACATTCCTGTTCCTCGTGCATACAGGGATGAATCATCTGCCGACATTCGTCGCCCACACTCATATCGAATGATGTTGATACCACGAAATATGGAGAAACGGATCAGAGTCTCGGGGCGGACTTAACGAACGTGGCGTGGAAACCACTAAGGTGATGCGACCTTTAATGCCGCGTCAAACTCTCAAACTGTGATCACGAAGACCCCCCTAGGAATCCGAAGACCGTTGATCGCCTCGAGCCATGATTCAATCCGAGGAAGACCATCATTCGCTGAACAATCGTACATCACAATCGGACCTAGCCGTCAGATTTCTCATTCATGGTATGACTGCGTACGGCCCACTAAGCCTGCTCCTCGAGCTGAGCTTCCGTTCCGTCATTCTAATTCTGTTTCTTTGCCTATCTTTGGTCAATTAACTTCGGGCCGCAGTTCGCGAGGTCCTGAATTCCATCAAGGACAGGAGCTGGTGTCACATGCGAATAATTTATCATCATTACTGCTGCGGGGCGTACCCAGCTTCGTTTCCGGTAGAGCCGAGGGATGTAATGATGATAGATCCAGCTATTAAAATCCATGAAGCGGCTTAACAACGAGGCTCGTAGTCTGGCATTCCATTGAATCCAGAGACGGATTCATTCTTTCTTCATCCACCCGAGCTCTTCATTCCGAGGCCTGCTTCCGGATCAGATCCGGGCGTTCTCTCCTAAGACTCTTGCTCAAAGACAGTATAGAGATGTGGGCGCGCGACTAAGTGGAGTTTCCAACTTGTCGGAACTTAGCAATCCACCCCTGTGCTCCCCTACCAGAACCCGGCGTCGCACTCCGATCCGAATGAAGGGCCGAAGCAATCAATGTCCTCGTTCGTTCGGTTGCCGTAAACTGTGCTCCGAGTGTGTGCTCGACTTAGTTCTTTTCGCACGGGACTGCCGATTCTTGCAAGCGACACTGGAGAGATTGATGGAAAATTGTGAGCCAGGAATGAAGGAGTCCTTAGACGATACTTCACAGAGGAACGCTTCGATTCTGTTATTGAGGAATTGCAGTTGACAGGCTCCGAGGGTCCGAGAGTTTGGAAAGAGTTCTTATTCACAGCAAAGAGAAGCTCGATTGAGTATTCTGGAACAGGATTAATCCCAACGCGAGGGACGGAAAATTTGTGAGAGCAGTGATGCGCATCCTCGAAATCCACTATTTCAACGGGAGGAGGAATCTAAGTTGCGCACTCCAGTGATCAATAGGAGGAAGTTCCCTTGCAGGTATCGGCCGTTGGAGCATGACCCGGATTTCGTACCGATCAGATGCTTGGAGTTCATTCTTGAGCGAGAGGTTATTCACACGGTCGGCTGCTATCGATTGCTCCTTATCTGGCGATCTCTGGCTGTGGGCTCTCCTATCCTCAGCTTGATGCCACAGCGCGATCCACCCAAGCACTCATGCTCGGAGAGTGGACCCGAGCCTGAGCCACACTCGCATTACCAGGCATACTAACTGTACGTTATCGTTCGACGAAAAGTTGATTATCCGTGGAGGATTTGCAGCCGAAGTCTTGAGATTCTCAGAACGCGTATGTTATAAGCTCACACAGAATGAGCTGGTAGCAGGGTGATGAAATATCTCCAACGAATTCCGTGGCCTTGGCAACTTTCCAAGACCCAAATCTATCGCCTCTCGCTCTTGCGCACTGATCAGAGAGGTCCCGGGGCTCCCTCACAAGCGATGCTTTCCGGGAGTCTGGGAACCGCTGCTTTTCTGGGGATCATCATAAGCTGTGTGAAAATTCTCGAGCCTCTGGAGTTTTTGCACGCCTCTCGGTCAGAGAATTTAGGTACTGGAGATCCCTTTGGTGGCAGAGAATAGCGTCTTCAACAGCTTGTCTCTCGAGAACTCGAAGCACTCTCGTGAATCATTTCCGAAAAAATCGGCATTTGATACCAGTAGCCCGAGAATAACACCAGCGACCTCCCGCCAGAGACAACGTCTTCGGCTATGCGAATCTACACATGGTGAGCAGATCATCTTGCCATCTCGTCGGTTAACCTGCTCTTCAGTTCAGTCATGATCCCATGGAGTCCCATGGATGGAACTCCTTCCTGACAAACTCCTCTAGTCATCATTCGACATCATCGTGGATACCAGGACTTGCCGTCGCGGTCCCATGCTCTCCCGTTCCGTTCGAGCTTCCTCGATAACGGTTCGGGGAGGAATCTACGATGTCGTGCTTGGGAGCTTTCGGAAAGTTATCTCAAACAGTCTAGTACTCGACAAGAAGACGGCAGGGAGAGATCCTCGCTCAAAAGTCATCGAATCGAGCTGCTATCTTTTATTTCAAGAGTATCCGGACTTTCTGTGGGTCTACAATACCGAGCTTAGCCAAATGAGTCACTCTCACCGATATCTTGGCATCCGATTGTCCCTGGTAGCTTGCGTTAGAAGGCGTGTCGCTCACGGACCACAAGTCTTGTCCCGCGCACTCGAAGCATTCGACAGCCAGTGCCACTCCGGTGCGACGGAAAGATGCTGCGAAACGTTTTGATCTTGGGAGTTCTCGGAGTGTCGGTTTTTTCTGCCGAGAACAACACCGGTGAGTAACCTTCTCTCGCAAGAGCTCAGCTTCCCGGAATTTTTTCGCGCGCCGGATCTAGGTGAAAGATCCGATATGCAGGATTGTCGAGTTTGTAGCCCGGCATTGTGATTGTTGTTCCGCCGGAAAAACGCTCAAGGCGATACCGACGACGACTCTGTGCTCAGCTCAGGAGCTTTTCTATCGCCCAGTTCCGAGAAAATGCTCTGTGGCAGACAGTGACCACTGAGATGCTGACGCCGCGGTTGTATCGAAAGGAGCCGTTATGAGCACAGTGGTAGGCTTCGTTCAATTTGAGAACTCTACGAACGTCATCCGAATAGTATCATCTCAAGAATGTCTGTTTGGGGAGCTCTGGTCTCTCGCCCCATGTTTGGATATCAGTCACTCCCTGTCGACTTCGATCGTCCTCGAGAAGTGTTCACCCCAGTGAAATATAGGTGAGAAAGCCCATAATGAACCTTGTCGTTCCACGTTCGATTCTTGAAATCTTCTAGCAGTTTCAAGACGTCTGGGGAACAATAAAGACGACCACAACGGAAGGACTACAGAAACCCTTCAACTCGAGTGGCACTTCGATCGTAGAGACGCCTTGTTCTGGACAAGAATATGGTATCCCTCTCATTGGAAGAAGGAGGTGGATTGTGTTTGAGTGAACAAGCTGGACGAATTCATCCTCTTTCCAATGCATTGTTGAATACACAAGAACATCGGCGATCCGTGGTTGAAAGCGCTCCGTAGAGACATATCCGCTCGCCAGAAGCTCGTGCTGGTGACCTGAAACATTGGTTTTCCCAAGTCGCGCCGACCTTTCGATCTAATCCACGCCGAAACTGCCGCTCCGTGAAAATCGACGGAGAACGTTTCTTTATCCGCGACATGTGATCCACCTCTCTGATATTGATAGATGACGATTCTTCTGAGTTCCGGGCGGGTGCTTGGCATAGATACGATTCTCTCTCTGGATGGCTTCCGGAGTTCGTCATCTTTCATTCCAGTTTACCTCGAAGATCATTGTAACAGGATCGTTGATCAAAGTATCGACAACAGAACTGTGATTCGTCTGGCCCGGAGTCGTCACAGCGGCGAACAGAGTTGCAGGGTTCAGTTGATTTTTCATGCCGAAGACAATGCTCATCTATTTGTCAGCTTCTCGGAATTTCAACTGACCCCCGTCGAGGACCCCAGTGTTTGTATACAGCATTTTGTGCAGGTGAGTAGCCCCCATCACATCGTTTCGTAAACTGGCTACACTCAAGGCTCTCTTGCGAGTACCATTCTGGAAAACCTTCACTCCTCAGATCGGAGGTCTGGCAGACAAGAACCGGGAACGTCGGGTGTGCGGCAACCCGCCTCTGGAAAGCTTGAATCAATTCCTGTTGAGAGCTGAGGAAGTGAAAAGTTTATACTACTCTCGTACGGTCCCCCTGGGAAAAGATGACAGCATCGAGCTCACCCTGTCCACGGTGGCATTCGCCGGTAAGGCCTTGGATATTGTCTCGAATCGCACATGAAAAAAGGTCGAGAAATCAGTCGGCAGAAAAATCCCAGTAAAAGACGACTCCGAACCGCAGATAAAAACGGCTCGTGCCCAATCCTTGCAAGAGCGAACGACGCCGCAACAGACTTCAGGTGTGAATCCGACAACTTGTGCATCCCTGATTTCTTGCGCTGCGACCGCATACCAAACTGCGGAGATGGATCGGACGAGCGCGATTGCATCGGTACGACCACGACAGAACCTTCGACCACGACAACTGTAACGTCTTTGAGTCCGAATAAGGAAATTGCCAGGGGTGGTGAGTTCATCCCAGGCGAGATTTCCGTCGCTTGTTCCCTTGATGCTCGTTCACCTTCCGTTGCCACGTCCTGTGAGAATATTCGTGAATCTATCATCTTGCGACGCCAAGTTGCTCATACTCACGACGCTCATTTTCAGGAGATCGACAGTCAGGCAGCTCCAAAAAGCCGCATATCATAATCGGAACTGTGGGCGGGATCGTAATCCTCGCACTTGTCGCAGTGATCGCATTATTCCTCGTAAGACGGAATAAGCGCCGTTACCACAACGTTACGACGACGCACGTGCCCGAAACGACAGCGGGAAGCGCTGACAACGTGGAGATAAATACTGCCCTAAGACAACCGGCAGATTCCACAGTCTAGAGCTCGCTTTGGTCAGAATCACCGCTCTTTCTCAGACATCACACCTGAAACTGTACTTCAGCGCGGAAATGACTCGAAATCAGCGTCTTTCGCCGAGTCGTTCTGTGCGTTCATCCTCGGAAGTGTAACACCAATCTCTGTCTATGCGACTTGGTTTCTATTCAATGACTGCTCAAAGTTGACGTCAGCTTCATATCTCGGTCCCTCCAGGGAGACTCGTCCGTTGTAGTCAGGGGGAGTCGCTTATGTTTCGAATCTGTTCAATGGGCGGCTATTCCGAAAGTTTGACATAACTCATCTCGACCCGAAATCGTATTTATGATACCTGGATAAAGAACTTCACCAGACTTTGAGTTTTCCTGTTCGTATAATCCCATGACATGCTATTCGCCTCTCATCGGATCGCTTCCATCGCGATCCGTTTCTCGAACCATTTCTCACTTTCACCACTGGCTGACTAACTGAGACAGCGTGCTCACGGTTTCGCTCGCGACAGAGTATGATCACAGCGTTGAAAAATCGATTCATCGTTCTGAAGAGAAGAGCTTCGATATCAAACTAGACGTCCCGCACGAGTAGCGAGGTCGTGGACTATTATAACGGAATCAAAGCAGATTGTTAGTCGATGTCAAACAAAATCAGATTCAACGCCAATGTCCGATGAGTACTTACGATGGAACTTGGCTCGGAGAGCCCCGGAAGAGGCGGTTTCGAGGATGGTCCACCCTTGGGCAAGGCTCACTGCGTGGCGTTCCACATTCGCGAGCTGCATGATTATCTATGTATAACGATGCCCTCTCCGTCAGAGAGGACCCTTTTCCATATGGACTAGCCGGGCGGTCACAGTACCGAGTGAGCAGCTGTAACTTGTCCGTACCAGATTTTTCCCAGCCTCGTTCACCGCCACGGTAGGGGAACACAGCGAATAGCACGTACCACGGGCGCAAAGCTGACGGGGCTCGAGATCGTCGTTGATTATTCCCTTGATCCGTAACCATTACTGGAATTAGACTGGAATAGAGTCTATTCGTGCCCCGAACTAAGAAGCGCTCCAGAGATCTGAGGGATGCAGAATCGGAGTTCAAGTTCTGTCCATATCCGTGTCTGCATTCGAGATTCGATCCTGGGGGCACGAATTGCATCTCCCATTCTTGAAGGGGCGCAAAGCTGAGGACAGACGGATCCGAAGTTCTATGAATCTCCTTAACTGCAGCCGAAATGCAAACCGAATCGATAACGAAATCGCGACCCAGAGACCTCAGGGGGTGCGGACTGGTAGTCAAAGTTCCGAACATCGAATAGGCTTTATGATCAGATAAATGACAATAGATGGCTGAGAAATGAGTCATGATCATCATGGCTCGAGGTAGGCTGCGGGAATCAGCGTTTATAAGACTTCAGACAGCCGCAACGGAAGAAAACAGACTTTGAGGATGTTATAGGGAGTTTCGCCGCAGTCCAGGCTCGTCGTGTGCGATCCAGATCATCACAGTTACGTGACTGAGCACGTCCCCGTTTTCAACTCTCAGAAGCTTTCCAGATCCCCCACCAAGTTTTCGTGCGGGTTTCCGGGTAAGGGGGTACACTCTTGCCGGTTTGCCGTCCTGCACTTACAGGGCACTCCAGAGCAATCACGAGGTCCCCTTAATACCTAGGGATGATTCCATGTCTGGGCTGACGGAAACGAATAATATCCACTGTGCCTTCGAAAAATCAGCTACGATTGCCAAGGCGATCGCCAGCTTCTTCCCTCGCTCCAACGTAGCTACAGACTCCCGACGCGTTGTTCCCTCCGAAGCCCCCATCTGGTCAAGTCTCTCTCTCTCTTTACTACTGGGAGCGCACCGAGTGAGCCCAACAACATCGACGGTAGTTGTGGTGGGAAACCATTAAGCCGGGGCGTCTGGCTCCTGGACTTCTCGCGTGATCCCTCACATTGCACCTTCAAAAAGCGGAAAACACGGTTCTCTATCCTTCCCTCTCGCTCAGATGATCCCGGGCCATGGTTCCTTCGCCAACTACCTCTCTTTGAAGAGGATGAACGAACGGGCGATCAGGCGTTCCCAACCATAAAGCTCTCATGCCCAGAGTGTCCCCTCCGCAACACAGGGGTGGTTGATTCTTAGAATTAGATTCCGCACTCACCTCTACGTGCGTCAACTCCGTGACCTAATGCTCAAGAACAGGCAATCCTGGCCTGAGGTCGTTTCGTCCAAGATAAAGTCAAATCCAGAGATCTGTCTTTCCAGAAACACTTCTTATCATTCATCCAGCCCGCCGGCTCGGACTGCCAAGGCCGAGCGACTGCTAACCCAAGTGCTGTTTCTGGAATATTATTGCTACGTGTCGTTCCAGCACGGTCACCCCGAACAATCGGGGTCCAAAGGATTGCGGAACGAGAATCGGAGGGTTAGTGAGTATTCTCCAGCCTTCAGATCGAGGGAGCCCCACTCTGCCTGGTTGGACCATCCACGTCCCTCGTCGAACCTGGAGCGGGAACTCCCGTACGCGGCACTCAATGAATGGTCTGACAGCCAAACGACGAGTTCTCGACTTCGATTTATTTGATTGGGTCTTCAACTCGGCTCCTAGAGAACACGATTCTTCTTTTCTTCATGCTTTCGGGTTCTCTGGTTTCCGGGAGCTACGAGGGATTTTATCACCTTCCAAAAATTCATTGGAGGTCCCGGCTCCGTTGCAAGTTCCGGAAAAAAATGATGTTGTTCAGATGAGGAGCTTTTTTCCTGAAGGACCATCCCTAGATTAGCAGATAGGAAGCTTCCTGAGCCATGAGCGTTGATCCCGTGATTCCGTTGAAACGCACATGCTCCTCAGCGTCGGTTGTGGAAACACATTTCCTTCCCATCGCAGTTGGGCCCGAACGACGCAGAAATTAACGAACGAATACAGCGACCTGGGAAAGTCCCAGGAGGTGCGAGAGAGCACTAAATCGTTTCGGCAGGACTCGGCCTAGCCCTGATGAGTTCGCAGAACCTAGACTGGAGTGCTCGTTCCATCTCCGCCACGATGAACGATGTATATCGTTCTATTGTAATCAGTGACACTAGATGACTCGGAACAAGGCAGACGATCGCCTGTCGCTGGAGCACACGGCAGTCTGTCTGAGAGTGTCTGTGCAACTGGAAGTGGCTTCCGTCTGTTCAGGCTTCACGTCACAACAGAAACATTAGAATGCAAATCGGAGTCCACGGGAGCTTCACAGAACACTGTGAGTCGAAGCAATGCGGCAGTCGCTCCCTAAAATTGTCTGATCCAGCTCCTCGTTTTATAGGTCCGGATTGTTCTCATTGCCTCGGTTGACTTACATATATGCGGGAAACGGGAAAGAAGCAGCATTTTCCATGACAGGGTCGAAGCACACCCGAAGAGCTCGTATCGGTGCTCATGTTCAAGCGCCTGTATGATTGTGTGAATCCGAATTGAGCATACGCGGGGTCAGCATGCATCAACTGACCTTCGAGGACTGCGCTCTGGATTGCTGCGCACAACCACAGGACCAAGTCTGACTCGCGTCGAGGTCGAATACCCTCCTCTACACCCTCGGGTGAGGATTCACGAAAACTTCGGAGAACTCCGTTCCGCAGGACTCAACCCCGATCGGACGACAAACGGACACGTGACAATTCCTGTATTCTGCGTATCATTGAAAATAAGTTCTGCGGGTCTGGTGATGACCGGAAAAGACGGACGGAGCTTGTTCTCCAGGCAGCCCAATCGAGAGACTCGAAAATTTTCATCCAGCTGAGAGTGGACGATGATTTGGACTCCACATAGAAAACTTGTATGGGATTGGAGTCCACATTGGCTATATAAGGTCATGACAAAGAGGCAAGAGGACTCAACTCCAGACTCTCGCGGTGGTCAGCTTTCGGCACTAGGAGGTGCGAGATCGCTCAGGCTTAAGAGATGACAACAGGATCGGGGCCCTTAAATCGAACTCAAACGTCCAATTGCGAAACACCCGAAACGGACAAACATATCGTCGGCGGTGTAAGGATGACTACCTCTCTCCAGCAGTTCCTGAACCGAGTTGGACTTACACCCAGAACCACCCCAGAAGTTCTCTGGGGTCAGAGGCGGCCCTAGCGAGCTAGAAAGAGGCGAGATCAGTGGCCAGAGTACAGCTCACTCCTCATGGAAGAAAAATATCATACGTGCGTATGACAAATCACAATAGATCCAATCCGGAAACCCATAATCGTGGGTTGGATCGGATGACGAATACCGCGGTGAATAAAACATGCTCAGACGTTTCACGCCATCCCCTCCACTTTGGGTTCATCGTACGCTTATGGGTGTGGTCACCGTAATGAATACAATCTCCAATTGTATTATGATCTCAGAAGAATCTCATCTGAGATGATGCCGAAACTGTGAAAACGAATATGATTGCTCCAGACATGTTCTCGAATGGAGATTCGGCGAGAGCTCCCGAAGTATTCACGGATTTCGAGAATTCAGCCGTGAATTCGTGAATCATGAATTCATGAATCTTCGCCTCGACATTCTGTGCGATTGTGCAGGTGCTCGCGAGCAGCGATTCCGAGCGTGACGCTCCAGAAAATCTCGATGAGGTTGAGCAGCGGAGCATCTAGGATGGAATACCTCAAGCACTGCGTTTTCGGGCTCTCATCACAGTGATATGAGAAGTTGTCGAATATTATTAGAGAACGCTGTTCACTCTCATCTACTCATGAGCGAGCGACCCGGCATCCCATGCCCGACTTTCCTTTGCAGGGGCCTCTGCGACCGAATCATCTGCCCAAGTTCCATCCGAAGTATTCGGTCTTCAGAAGCACGAGCGAAGAGTGATGTCCCCATCCTCCACGCAATCTCAATCACCTGATCCACCTGTTGCTGTCGATCCTTCCTCTCCACCGGCCTCACCTCCTTTCTCTATTCAACTCTTTGAACTTCCAAGAGTGTCCCAATAAGGAACTATCCACATGCGCGTTGGTCATTTGAAAGTTCAAATCAGTTAGGTGAGTGATGTCGAGCATGATAATCTCGTGGTGTCTGAGAACTTTTCTAGCTTGTCGTATCGAACACGCTATTACAAGTAAACACACGTATTGATCGAGATCGGCTGAGAGGAATCGTATGAAGCATGAGGATTTTTTGGGAGAATGATTCATACATGTTGATCACGTGTAGATGTCAGCCATTTGATATCGAAGAAGAAACATCTCCCAATCCGGGGGAGTTTCTCAGCCGTGCGTATCCCAAAAGCTGCTCGAACCTCTTTGAACACCCCTATCTGCTTCAAACCCATAAATTCATTCACCGGCGTTCCCCGGCATTACCTGGGAACTTCACGGTCCGAGTTTGACGACACTCTGCCCAGCAACGCTCCTGGTTCTCCGGCATCACTCAGTTCGGGCATCGTGAAATCTTTCGCTCGAATACTTCCAGGATGAACCGCCCGCTTCGCTGTCTTGACCATCTTGGTTCCAAAATGCATCTTCATATTATCTTTCAGGAATGGGATCCCCCAGCTTGATGCTTGCTGTGGCGGTTTTGGTGGTAATCATTCGTAACGTAGAAAGCAGAAGAGAAAACGAGGGAAAAATCTTAGTGCTTCTGGACCCCAATGAGGATTCGTCAGATCGAGATCCGGGAAGAGGTGAGTTGCATTCTCTGATTCGAGCCTCTATCAACGCTCGATTCTCTTGGAGCACCCGTATGATCTTGAGCGGGTCTGATCCATGATTGTCCTTTTCTCATCGTCATGGAACTTCCTGGAGAACCGAGATTCCAGGACTGCTTGATCCGCATTCGTGGCTGAGCACGACGCAGGCGTTCGTTTCCCTCGATCCATCTCGCCTGATGCGGAATGTTTTCAGTGGAACACAATCAAGACAATCATTTTTCCCATCGTCAGGGAGCTTTCCCGAATCAGAATTCCGGGGCTGGTTGGAACGAGCGCTACTGGGATTGATGATCTTTGTTCAGGTCTTGGTTCCCACCGATCTGTCCATGCTCATCAGAATATGGTTGATCATCACGATTTTGCTCGATATTTTCTCTCGCCCGCTCCGCGAAGTCTGCCCGAATTTCTATTCATCCAGGAGATTTCAGAGATCTATCCGAAGAACGGGCCATGATTTGGTCCTGATTCACTCCAAGCGACACACTTGGCTGTCGTAGCCAATTGATCCCCAGGGCGACCTCGTTGGAGTCCATGGAGGTGATTCCGAGGTCGATCTGACAACAAATTTAGGAAGACATGGAGGTGATTCCATAGTGAAGTATCAGTAGTGCCCAATAGTACTACCAGCTGGACTCATCTAATGATGAAACATACTCGATGCCTTCTGAGACGATTTCTTGCCGCTGAAGATGGGTCGGCTGGGCGTGCCCGGGCTGGACTGGGGGCTTTCATGGGCCAGGGACCTGAGAGATTTGACTCCCACTCCTATCATGACGGAGTGATGTTAACGCAGTTCCGGTCATCCATGACGTACGTTCTCCCGAAAAGTGAAGCAAGGGGTGACACTAGGTTTTTGGTGGGTATCCGACTCCAACAGTATCGAGCGGGACTGTGGCTCGGTCCGCCTCAAGCTTTCTTCGTCCTGGTCCGCACTCAAAAAGCCCCTGATTCATCCGGTCACGGATCAGCCTCAAAGTTAGCTCCTGAGACCCCAAAAAGTATAGCCGGGTCGACCCCGTTACCATCTCGAATAATAGATGAGTCATGATAGGTAGTTTGGGGAAAACTGAAATCTGCATCGTGATCAGCTGATGAATGCCGAATACTCCGGAGAAGCAAAACTCTTGAGGGCCTACTCGCGTCTGACGTCGACCTGCACACGTAATGGCTCCTTTTCAGCCACAAGCTGCAGCCTGACCTGGTTTGAGTTCGGCTGATCCAGGTGTTTATTCGATGATACGATGCGGTCGGGTATGTTGACATAGGCCACCGTCTCACTGTTGGGCTGATTCTTCTCCCAATCTCTGAGGTCCTCCCGCCCCTCTGGATTTTCCGCTACGAGGTTCCCAGAAATGAGCGAGCGACTTTTATGGTGGAGCAGTAGCCATGCCTCTGGCTGTCTAGACTCTTCAGGCAGCGCGGGAACATTCAGCCCCGGTTCCCGGGACAACAATGCGATTATTTCCTCCCGTGTGGCGCCGTCTGAGCTTCGGAGCCTTGTAATGGTAGAACGTGTGCCAAAGCCTAAGGATTTGGAGACCACTGGAGCAGGGAAGGGACCCGTGATCAACAGGAAAGCCAGGGGTGTCCGGGGCCTCGAAACGTCGAGCTATATAATATATATCGAGCAATCATGGATTCCAATCTGATCTTTCAGATCGACCGCGTCCCAGACCGAGGCCAGACCCGGATCGCGGCTCGAAGGCAGGATCGAGACCCGAATCAATATCAGACTCCAAGCCTGAGTTCAATCCTCATTCCGATTCAGATCCAAAACAGCCTCGACCTCCTCATCTTCCGGGTCGCGGCCGAGGACCCCGACTGCCAGCGCTAGGACCGAAGCCTCCAAAAGCCCCTCCGCCCCCGGAAATACCACCTCCAAAACCACCACCTCCAAGAGCATCGCCGCCAAAAAAATCGCCCCCGGGGGGCTCACCTTCCAATGCGGCACCCTCGAGAGGATCACCACCCAAAACTGCACCTTCGCGAGGGTCTCCTCCTAAAACCCCGCCCCAGAGAGGTCCACCTCCGAAAGCATCGCCTCCAAAACCACCAAGACCGCCGAAGCCTCCGAGACCACCTAAGCCTCCGAAGCCGCCGCGACCGCCAAGACCTCCGAGATCAGCCAGACCACCCAAACCGCCGAGACCACCAAGGCCTCCGAAACCGCCTCGTGTTAGAGGATAGAGGCATCCAACCCGACATTGAGTCGTGATATTTATCAGCTACCGTCTCGGAATAATAAAAGTCAACAATTCAGATCGGAGCATTGCGATTTATTGTCAAATATGACATCCTCACTCCTCTCCACTAGAAACAAATGGTCCGCAACGTCAGCGTTGAGCAAGATCTCCGATGTCCGTCACACAGAAACAAAGATACCTATCAGAAAAAATCATTTACATGCGCTAGTTCAGACTGGTAGCTCACTGGTGGAGAGGTGAGTATCTCCGGAGCCCAATGCCCTGATTGGATGATGTACAAGTGAAAACTTCTGACACTATTTTGTCCACGGATGAGCACCCGAATGACTTCGTTGATTTTACAGTCTCCAACTAGTCTCCAGTGCTCCTCATTCGAGAGAGCTGATCCTGCGGTTAGTGAACCCTCACAGGTCGACAGGTCCATTGAGTCAGGCACTTCCGCTTATGAGACGAACACAAGTGCGCGAGTTATGGAACAATCGATTCCACGAAGCAAGTAGGA
This sequence comes from Phytoseiulus persimilis, assembly GCA_037576195.1. NCBI lineage: Eukaryota > Metazoa > Arthropoda > Arachnida > Mesostigmata > Phytoseiidae > Phytoseiulus > Phytoseiulus persimilis. The sequence goes on along the minus strand of CM075101.1, from coordinate 52,223,055 downwards.
GCAGCTGGCACACGAAGCGACTGCGGCCCGTTCTCGGTGGTTTCACGGAGGTTGCGACTTCCTTGGACGCAACCGACGGTTCTCAGAGATCTCGCCTGAGGATCGTCCGCTACTGCTCTGTCCTGCAGTCCGTCGCGAAAACCTTCCAGCGTCTCGACTCATTGGCATTCATCCATTCTATTGCCCTGTCTCCAACACCTGGACGCAGTTGATACCCTCTCCCGCGGCATCCAAGGTCGACCGACAGCGTTCCCCATCTGGTCACCCGAACTCGGCGTGACGTTTCTTTGAGCTCTTGTTGCAACTATCAATCGCGAAGCTTGACCTCGGCCACAGCTCGCATCGTCGGTCGCGGACCCCGTTGGCTCCTCGATGTGCTCACATCGCTTGCTGGATCGCTCCCGGCTGACTGTGGGAGTTTCTGATGTATTGATAGGGGCGAACTAGCAACACCATTTCTCGCCGACCCTCAAAGCCCCGCTTTTGTGTCAAGCCTCAGAGAGTCATTGATTTTCACCATGATTTCCGCATTTTCCGCATCGAAATTTTGCAATAGTATGAGGAATCGAGTCTCGACACTCGTACATCGTGTTCAGCGTCACCTAGGAGCCCCAACAGGGTTCGACTCACCTTCATATACAGTCGTTACCGACTTCGATCACATGATCTGCGCTAAATATTCACGGAACAATCGACAACATGCATGCGGTGTGCACGTAGATTGAACACGAATATGCACAGGAGTATGCATAGGATTTATCTCTCTTAAGTCGACTGCATCCTTGAACGAGGTGATTATTGCATGACGTACTTTTTCAAACTGTCGGAAATGAATAGCAGCCGATTGTCATCCCGAACAGTCTTGTAGCTCGGAGAAAATAGGTTCACCTCACTTGTTGCGATTTGAAAAAAATCCGAAAGCACAATATCCTCCACGATCATCGGAGGCGATCGGCCGGCTGCTTCTTCTCGGAAAGAGTCTCGTCTTCGACAGGGTCCACTATATCAAGCGCTCCCTTCAAGCGAGGAGTTTTGTGGACTCCTTCAAATGCAGACCATGCTCTTCAAAGTTTCGGAGCGCCGATTCCGCTTCTCAATTACTCAGCGGTACACCACAGGAGCGGTACACGTGGCATCGTTTTAGAGTCGATATCTCCATTGCTTCCTTCGGAGCTCGAATGGTGCTCGAGAGAGTCTCCGAGCACCGAGTATGAGACCTCATGGAGGGGAATATCCGCGGTCATGGAAGCTTGACATGAGTCGGATTCTTCGGGGCTCCTCGGTTGCCGACTTCTCCCTGTTTCCACAGCGCTTCAGAGCCTCCCCGTGTATTCTGGTCTTCGCTTCCTGGCAGTATGTGAAGACACGTGCTTCGTTGGAAGATTTCGGAAACAGTCCACAGAAAACTACATGCGCGTCTCATGACAATAGATCCATCCCGAAGATGCTAACAAGGACTGCCTAGAAAATTTTATCTTTTGTCATTCCATCGATCATGTCTGAGGGAGAAGGAGAGGGAAATTTTGATCCAATCTCTCCCACAAGAGAGACGTCCTTGTCGTAACGGTCTCTGCGGCTCACGAGGAACGACGACTATCTGGGATCCATCGCGATCTTCACAACTCATTCTCTTGGGAAATCTCTGAGGTCGTAATCTCGGCGCTCAATGGGCGATCCTCCTGTCTTGGAGGACTCAAACCCTCTAGTTTCCTTGAGATTCTACCAAGTTTGAGAATCGGCGGCGTGGAATCTTGATTTCCGCTTGCGCTCTCGTATCCTGGAGTCCATCTTATTCTGACTTTGTGCACGCTGGCACCTGTTGTTTCACAAGGTCAGCGTTGCTGCCGCAGAACCATGCTCTCAAGGTTGCGGTGGTCGCTCTTGCGCTTGCATGAGAAATCGAATTCTTCGGCTGACTCGAAGGGGATCAACTTTCGGCAATAGTTTGGTGAACAGAGGCGAATGTGATTGGATTGAGCCAGTGATTTTGAGAACAGAATCTCGACACGCCCAGAATTTCCCGGATATCTGGATGGACCTAGACAACCGCTGGATATTCTTTTATAGGCTGGAATGCTGGAAATATGTTCATCCATGCTGAAATCCTTGGGATATGCGAATATGCATTGAAATATACTGTGCATGGGATGCACAGCCCTGAATTAATTATGATCAGAGGTTGATTTTGATCATTATCTTGATTTAAATCAACTTATGAATAACGGAGAATCACAATTCGATCATAATTAGGATTATAATCATAATCGAGATATGATCATCGAAAAATCATAGGCTGACCATGATTATGAATGGCGACTTCGAACCAGATATGATCATCCAGGATTCATAACTCCGAGGTCGGGTTTTTCTTTCTTTGCTCAGAGGAATCGTGGCCTCTGTAGCGTAGCGAGCCTCCATGATTCCCGGGGCGAATTTGATGCCCCTCCCCTCTTTTTTTGGGGTCTCAGAAGGTGAATGCGTTTGATGTGCAGTGAATGTATCTTTGTATGTACTCGAACATAAATTATGATCATCTGAAATGGAGATCTTCAGAGAAATGGAGACAACTTGCGCAAGCTGACCCGAATGTGAGCAAATATAATATTTTATGAGCTACTGGTTACGTATTCTTGGAGGGCTATTTGCTCCGCTCCTGGAGCTGCGAATCTTCTATTGACTCCTCGAAGTTAAACTCATCCGTGATGGACATCTCGAAAGATAGGACAGCGAGGTTTGACAACTTCGTTGGCTCGATCTGTGGTCCGAGGCAGAAACAAAATGAACTGAACGTTGCTCGATCAGGAAGGAGGACAGAATTATGTGGTGGTTCGTCAACAGGGTGAAAAAACAGATGCTCACAGCTCAAACAGTTCTCAAGAGGTGGGTTGTTTGTGAATACGGGGAACTGAATTATTTCGCAACGCAAGTCGTCACTGGACATGTCCATTTCTTGACTTACATGATCAAAATCGGTAAGAGAGAGCAATCCAACGTAGAAAGCAGATCGAGAACAAATTAACTAGCGGCTGTGATATGGTCAAAAGGAGGGCGTCCATATCGCAGCCGCCAGTGAATTTGTCAGCAAGGCGGGATTTGTCAGCGAGGACCAGTCAAGAGGAAGGTGACCATGATCGTCGCCGAGCATAGTTCGAATCGTAGATGTTGATCTGAGGTGCATACTTTCGAAGAATGGATAAGGCAGAGGGATCGGAAATGAAATAGTGCCCCAATATGGGATATCCAGGATACATGAGGAATTAAGATAATTTTGAGAGATCTCCGACAGGACTCGAGGCACATGAACGACCCTGCGGTCGCCCGTTCGTAGCACCATTGGCATTCGACGCATGATGTCGAGTTGTGGGGGCCCATCACGGCATCGATCCTTCGAAGAGTACTCCATACCCACGTCCCTCCCCCCACGTTTTCCGCGAGTATCTGCTTGCATAGTTCTTGCTTCTCTGGTTAATAAAGGTCCGGGCTCTGATCAGAGAAGGGTTCTCCGCCACGCCCTGAAACATTCTTCGAAGCCTCAAGCCGACACCAGCGGACATAGTCGGCGCTTCTTAACATCGCAGTTCGCGTCCACGTCGAGAAAACATTACCGACAGCAACGGTTTTCAGTGATACCAACATCCGATAATTCTGTGACGCCTCTGGAACCTCTCTCATCTGCAGCTCGTTAATCGGGAGAGCATGTATCATGGAAGCGTTGGATGAGCTTCGGAATGTTCCACTCTAACGAGCCGAACGAGAGTGTTCCGGTTTTCGACGGTCACGCAACACGAGGAGCACGACTGCAGCTCTTCCTACGTCTTTGAGCGATCACGATGTGAAGAGACCTACCAATAACAACGGCCTGTGTGAACAACAGTCCTGACAAAAGTAGACTTCACGAGTCCGATAGACTCGTTGGCGAATCGATCGAGCAGAATTCGGGTCGCGGCGCAGAAAGGCAGCGATACGGCAAAATTATCGTCATTGGAGACCGGCTGTCTAACACGAATACAAAAAGAGATTTCCGGCCTGTCATTCCGAGCGAGAAGCGACGCGTCGTTCGTGGACAGCGCCCAGGGTTTCCGAGCTTGAGCCCAACTGCGAGTGATTTCGAAGTTTGTGAGCTGCTATTTCAAGCGGCATATCGAATACCATCTTCATGGACTGCATTTAGTTTTTCGGTTCGCTGACACTTTCAAGATGCCTCCACCTGCCACCAGTTGACTGCTCGGAATCGACTCCTCTAACCGATCGGGTATCTCGGACTGTTCTCCGGCATGACCCTCTTTCCCATATGATGAACTACCCGAATCTAGAGAAAGAGGCTGTTTTTCTGGTCTGCGTGAAGCTTGTGGTGCTCGGGCGACCCCCATGGATCACTCGAAGATTCCGAGACGTTGGGATGTGGCTTTCCTCCCTCGTGTATGCGGCAGGCTTCAGTCTGTACATATTCTCGAGCGCAATGAAAATAAGACTTGAATATCGGCTGTGCGATATGAACAACATCCATTTCATCACATTGGCTCACGATATTTTCAACACGTTTTTCATCTGCTTCTTCGTTTTCTACTCATACATGAAGCAACCCGACCAGTGCGTCGAGTTCTGCGCTCACTTCCGGATCCTAGAAGCGAGAATGCTTTGTCGCAGCGCCCTGCTCTTCGTTCCAGCGACGTCCGTTCTTCTGATTAACGTTCTGTGGCAAACTACCGTTTTTTCCACCGCTTTGGATCTGACGGAAGCCATTGCCTATCATGCGTTTTCGATTCTGGTTTGGAACGGCTTGTGGGTCTTCGTCTGTGTGCGCATTTACACCGACTACGCCGAACTGCGGAAGCTCAGCATCGAAGCTAAATTGCGTAGAGTAGAGACGCTCAACGATGAAATCGGACTTTATCTTCTGCTACTCTTCGCCAAGTCAGTTTTCGACGCGATTTCCTCACTGACGTTTTACTCGATACAAAAGTCCCCTCTGCCGCAGCTGCTACTATTCCACGAGACCGGAGTGATTTTTCATGATCTTCTGTTCTGCGCGGCGATCTCAGAACTTTCGAGTCGATTGTCTCGCGATATCAGGAGGGATTTTTTGCGAGAAGCGCCCTGCATGACAAAGGTGAGTTGCTGAAAGAAGAGAAAGCTGAAAGTCACGGCGAACACGAGAATCAGCCAATTGATGTGATGTTGTCACGACGGTCATTCCAGGTCTCTGGGTCCATGCCGTGGACCACATCGTTGCAAACCGCCCTACTACCCCAAGGTCTGGATGCGTTCGGTGTTTTTACTGTCAATCGGTGAGTTTCCGATTTTCCCAAAATGTGACGGTGATTCGGGATGTTCAGCAGGGCATGCAGAATGCAGGGGCAGTTCAAGTTGTTTGGTTACGTCCAGAGACAATGAAAAACTAGCAGAACCATGAAAGTATTTCGAATCTTCCACAGATCTTTCTTCGCGACAATGTGTGGAACGACACTTACGTTCCTCTTGATCCTCGTCCAGCTTTCGCCTGATGTCCAGAGAATAATTCGCGTTGATCATAAAGCTTCTCTTTAGGCAACATATGCGGGGATGAGCCGGCAGAAAATCCAGTTCGTTGAATGGCAACGTCGGAAATTCCGGAGTTCTCTCGATGGTTTCAAAATGAAGCGATCCATCTCGAAACGTTAGTCGAACGCGATTGCTCCAAGTGAGCTTCCAGTGGGAAGATTGTACGCAAACGGGTAGGTGCTACTCGATTTGATGACTCGGATCGATTCGAGCGCACGATCGGTTTGAGCGCAACGAAGTCACTCGCACTGCTGTGAGTGTGGAGTATGGGACATGGAAAGAGGAAAATTCCTCACCATTCCGCCGATTGCATACTACTCGACGAACAAAGAAACTACGATTTCTCGGGGGAATATGAAGAAGAGAAACCGAACCTCATAAGGAACATTCCGTTTTCTCCAGCTGAGCTACGTCCATTCTTCTGGTTCATCGAGGGAATGTCGTCACCGAGGTATCTCATACCGTCGTACACTCTCTCCTCTTCATATTCCGTCGAGCAAACGTACTTTATTTGTTATTCGAGCAGTCTGCAATCGGCGAATAGGTGAGGAATTTCTCTCTTCCTCTCTCTCATACTTCACACTCATAGCAGCGCCAGTGAATTCGTTGCGTTCGAATCGATCATGCGCTCAAATGGATACGCGCTCAAATCGACTGACACGAAACGGGTAGCATTCGAGGAAGATTGTGGCAACATGCGGGACACTCTATCCTACCGATTCTCGACCGTAACTATAGGTCGTATGGATACGATCAGACGCTCATCTCATCGGCCACGATCGCAGGCGTATTGTAAAGAGAGCTCATCGGACGGAGAATGATTCCCAAAAAGTTTCTGTCATTTGGTCATGTGTGGCAGTCCTCCAGCTGACAAGCTGGAGGACAAGCTCCTGTCACTGCGAGACATTGACTGACTTGGTGTGTTGTCCCTCACTGGCGGGACATCCAAGCGACATGTCGTCGCGACTCGCATAAATCTTTCATCAGGTTGGGATGGCAATCATCTCCGTTCAGGTTAATTATCACATTATCCTGTAGCAGTCTCCTCCCCGGGAATATAAAATCCATCAGATCTGTTGACCGCCTGCTCGGGTTGTCAACCAGATTTGACTTCCTTCGATGCTCTTGCCATAGTTGTAGTTCTGACGGCTCTAGGTCGGATCTTCGTCATGTTTCTCTGCACCAACAGGGTCATTGTGAGTCGTCACGTATGCTCTCGGGGATGTAATATTGCATGAGTACATGATCCGAGGAGTTTCGTGGGGAAAACAGAGGGGGATGGTGTTGCCATATTTTTTCTCGCATAAATGCAGGGGAAACTCGCTCGCATAGCCAATTTCGATCGCTCGATGTTCGAGTTCCGATCATTCCCTCATGGCCTATCCGAGCGAGAAAGCTGAATCCTCTGGGAAGAGACATGAAAACTAACAGACTCCGCCGTGACCTCAGCGACCAAGTCCCAGCCCCCAGGATGATGAATATTCATCGAAACCATCACTACCACTTGTCTTGACTGTTGTGGACTCGGCCACGCCAAGCTCACAGAGTTGGTGTTTTACTACAACGTCACCGATAGACTGGTACCTTAACTTTGCATTCGAAATATCGAAAAATTGCGATTTGAAGGAGCTCGACTCCATTTCCAAGATCCGTGCAAGCTCAAAGAAGGGAAACCTGCCTTCCCGTAATATATGTTTCGAAATCGCTCACCTACTACTCACCAGAGAAGGCGGACCCTGAGATCAAATATTGAGAGCCCCAGATGGCCGTGGCTCAGGGTTCCCCGGGGATTCATCCGAGGAAGTCAGAGGAGAACCCAGCGTGGTCGAATCTTCCGTTGGTGTCATTGAAGCGTTGAATGAATCTGCAGAGGAGCTCACGAAGTTTATTCTACAGACGTCTCATAATCTGACAATCTCGACATCGACGAGGAAGAGTTCAAAGTTGAACGAGAAAAGCTTCAGGAATTTCTTTGAGGTTATTCAACGCAGGGAAGGGAAGCTATTGTTGAAAGAAGTCCGGTTGAGCTTCAGCATTTCACAAAGAACTACGGGCTCGATATTTGTGTAGCACACATGGTCGTTCCCTTGCGAATCCTCTTGAGGGTCGCGATTTTCTTCCAGCTCTTCGAGTTCGCGCTGGAACCCTGCGCTAATTGGGAAAATTGGAGAGGGCCGGCAGACCAATCGAACTCGTCTTTTGGAAGCGTCGATCCGCTGAGAATTGACGATTTGCGAGCGTGTTGAAAATGGGGCTCGAAAAAAAGTGAAAATTCGACATTCTTTCAAATCAACGAATTCAAAAATCGAAATGGAAAAAGATGCGTTGTCCGAGGAGCTATCAAGCGAACGAAAAACAGATCCGAAGAACATCATACAGCGGCTCAGTTGTGGACAAAAGAAGGGTTACCATGATCACAGATCGGCTTACAGCTATCACCCTGTATTTGAACAGGGTGAGAACTTGTGAGCCGAATGCCTGAGGTGACCCCGGTTGACGATCTCGCCCTTGGAACCCTCCAAAATCATGCGGCAGAACTGATGAGCCACATCGGTGCAGACTCGTCCGGCACCCTTCGGAGAAAAGGCCCGTTTCGAGGTTATCGAGTCGGAGAACAGAGTTGTGATGAATTCTCGAGAATCTGCACGCCCGTGCGACGGTTTCCCTTCGGTTCCTGAAGTCAGTAGGATGGGACCCATCGAGCTTGTTCGCGGAGGGCCCGTGGGCAGCGGAGTTCAAGTTTGACGCTGCGTATGGGATTCAACTTCCGTGAGTTCACCTCAAATCAAGGGAACGGCAGGAAGCTGATCAATTGATCAAGCACTGATGTCAGTGCCATGCTATTGTGGAGGAGACAGGCCGATTTTCACGCGCAAAACCGCGCCTTGCGAGTTGGTCTCCGAGCTACTGCCAAACGTTGGCATTGATAGGTCCATAAATGTATCTATGGGGTGTCCCACTTTTCGTGCTTGAGGGATCGGGAGCGATTCACGAGTGGATTTTCACGGGAACCCTTGCTGGAATATCTGCCAGGCGACCGCGCAAAGTACTCCCGAATCGTTACCCGTCGTCCCAGATACGCGCTGATTCAGGCGTATGTGTCGAGAGTCGCGTGACCACAACAGAAACAGCCTGATCGCGCGGAGTTCCCATTCGAAAACATTATTTCAGTGCTGAATCGTGAGAGCAGGTCAGCGCTCTTTCAGCAAGGGAGTGATGTTCGCGGTGATCCGCTTTCCACTGCAACGGGTCCGTTCATTTCATTCCTAGTTTGGTTTTGCACATGGTTATCAGGACGCCTTCCTGTGTGTCGCAGTCGTAACTTAGTCTTCCCGATTTCCATGAGCTCATCGGCCCCGACCATCAATTGCAGGTGCCCCTATCAAATGTTGGCCTAGGTAGTTTGGCGTCGACCGCAGCAGCCGCAGGGCCCAGTGTCCCTGAAGCACAGTCTGCGGAAGCCGAGCCGGCGCCGGACAAACTGTTCAGACGGTTGACCCTCGAGGTGAGTCAAGTGTGCTCGGAGTGTTCGATACAAGGAAGCCAGGGCAGATGACGTCCAAGATTCTATCGGGATTCTTGGTACGGGCTAGATCAGACTCGCGGCTAAAAATGTAGTTCTCCATTCCAGGCCCGTGGCCATGATCCTGCGGTTCTCAAGAGCTACCGATATTTCGTCCTGGAGACAGCAAAATACCTGGAAATTCCCCTTCGCAAAGCTTGGGAACCTCCGAAGGTTCACCAGCGACGCACAGTGTTGAGATCCAGCTTCGCAAAGGCCAAATATCTCGAGTCTTATGAAGCGAGGACGTACTTTCAGGTGAGACACGATGCAGGAATATACTGTGATTCCTAGAGCAAGTTGCGGCATTTATCTTTCCACAGCCTCCATCTGCTCACATTGTCATGGTTCTGAAATATATCCTCCAACCCATGCTTTCATAGTTCGGTGGATGGTGGATAATTAGTATTGCATGAACTTCTGAGCTACTTCTGAGTGATAACATATTCTGGATGGGAGCCCATAACCAGAGCCTTCATCGAGCTCTTGGTTCATAGTTGACAACGAATTCCAGGTGATGGAGTTCGAGAAATTAACAGGATCCACGGCAGATACGTTTCTAGAATACGTCGAGAGGAATGTTCCTGAAGGAGTTGCGATGAAGGTAGATCCATCGACGTTCCAATGAGTCTCTTCTCAATCCGATATACTGCGCCAAGACTTTATTCGAGCTATCATCCAATCGAGAAGCCTAAGGAAGTTTTCTCCCTCAGGTAACCAAGGAAGAAATTCAGCCTTTGCCCGAATACTTGCGGCATCGTCCTCAGGACTGAACAGCCATGCGTAGATTTATTTTGAACGCTGATTGGGAGGATTGTATCTCTTCCGACGCTCAAGGACTAGCAGTAAACGAGAGAGAGGTTGTCACTCTGTTTCGAGCTTTCTTCCTACTTTCCAATCTAGAGCAAAACTCATGGTCGCGCTTCTGCAGCTTGGGCACCATCGTTCCGTCCTATTGAAATGTTTAGGAGAAGCCACGTTTATTTACCGTATTTACATCACATTCAGAAGCTCAATCCTGTTGGTCGATCACTCCAAGAGACTCGTCCACTCGGTAGGGAGACTCAAGTGGCGAAGAGTTCCCTCCGGCCGCATCGATCAAGGGATCGCTTGAGCCATGTGCAACGGCGAGAGCATCCTGGCGAGCACAGTGTCCTTGAAATTGGCTCCCCTCAAATTCGCTTCCTGTAGATCACTCCCGGAGAGATTGCAATTCTGCGGAGATATTTCTAAGAATTAATATGAGATCTCTTGCGAGTCCCCCTAGAGAGAGAGATTTGTTCGATCTGTGTCGTTTTCTAAGGCCAAGTTCGCTTCCCGGTTGAATTTCAGCTCTTCCATATGTATGTGCTCACTTCTAAGTCGGCACCAGCGAGATCAGCCTGCCTCAGGTAACAATTCTGCATGTTGGCATTCTTCAACGTTGCCACTCTCAGGTTGGCCCCTGTCATTTGGCTGTTTTCGAAAACGGCGCTCTTCAAATTAGCGGATTCAAGATTTACGAAGAACTTCGCTCCAGACTCCATATCACAGCGCGACAGGTTGCATTTCTCCATGTTGGCGCAAACCATTCGCGCCCCCTTGAGGACGGCGCCCTAGAATCAAAGACAGCAGGATGAGTCAGTTTCAATACGGTCGGTGAAGGATTTTCCAGATGAATATTATGAATGAGAAGCATCCTCCATTAACCGTAGCACACCTCTAGATCAGCTCCGGAGAGATCCGCCCTTTCAAAATTACAAAAACTCAAATTGCTGTACTGCAAGCGACAACCACGCAAGTTTGAATACTTGAAATTGATGTGGCGCAGGTCCATTCTGGAAAGGTCGGCTCCTTCCAGATTGATTCCCTAGAAAAGAAGATAGTGCGATTCACAATCGATCGAAAAGGGGAAACTGACTTCGAGACGGATATAACCTGCGGCAACTTGACTCAGATGAGTGGCAGGACGAATACTCCATCTTGTGTTTTTTCGGGACGATCGAGCCGAACTGGTGGAAGAGAGGGAGGGGGGCGAACCTGAAAGACGAAAACTCACGCACAGCGGAGGCTCGCCAGAAGGACTCTTGCTCATGAGCTCGCTTGAACGGAGGCATATCCATTTATTGATATCGTGCTCGAGGGTTTCATCATGAGCGGTAGCAAGCGAGGCCTATTCGACCGGTGACCCGTTCGGCTCCTGGTACATCGATCATCGGAGCTTGTCCCAAACAAATTTAGCCGCAGCTGCGTCTTGAACTCCAATACCAAGTGATTTGAAAACTGTAATGCCCTCTCGTAGTTCTCGGTATGGTTTCAATGCGTTTTCCCTGATCATACCTCCGATCTCTTCGACCGCTACGCCACTCCCGATCACGTCCCCGCTCTCGGTGAGAGCACTTTCCCTCGAATCCACAACGACAATCTCAGCATTTCTCATGATTTCTGTGTCGAGCTCCCTGCGCGTCACCTGGGGTGCACCTACGCAATTGATGTGACACCGTTTCGGGAGCCATTTCGCATTGAGTATCGGCTCTGTGGCATCAGTCGCTGTAACAATTACTTCCATGGCAGCATCTTCAGGATTCTCGCAAAATTCCGCATTTATGCCTTCCTGTCGTAGATGATCGATCAGCTTGAATGCGCTTTCTTTGCGATGATTCCATATCCTAACAATGTCCAGCTTGAAACAGCGCGCAAACATGAGGATATGCCTCCGGGCTTGAGCTCCGCTCCCGTAAACGCCAAGACGAGAGAAAGCCGGGGCCATGAGTCGTGTCGCCACCAAGGACATGCCGCTCGTCCTGGGAACAATTGACGACTCTAAAACAGAATTCGAAACCTCCGGTTCGCCATCCCAGGGGTCGCTCGGTGAAAAAGAGGACCAAGCTTGGACATATTGTAAGATTTACCTGTAATCAGTCACAGCAGTGACATCGAGCAGGGCAGCGGTCGTGCCTTCATCAAAAAGAATGACGGTGCCTCCGAGATGACCCGGTGCGAAGTTCAGGATTTTCACCGCCAAAGCTCCGATCGAAGGTACGAAACCCGGCATACAAATGAGGCCTAATCCGAACGAGAAAATCAGCAACATCATCGGAGCCATACAGACAATCGCTCATGGAAAGAAAACTACCTTCGCGAGGGCGCGTTCTCAGCCAGGATCGGAGGGGGTTCGCGGCCTCCCCACAAGAGTATTCGACAAACGTCTTTTTCACGCACTCGAGGTATTCCTCAAGGTGTGTATCAAGTGTCGCCTCGATTTCAGACGCAGTGACGAATCGCGGAGGACTCATGCCTGGCAGATCTTTGAAGTTTCCGTTTTCACGACACCGAGTGGTACAGCTCTATGGAGTGGGGACACCGACTACTCTCGATGAGAGAGGGCTGAGCTCTGTCTTACGATATCGCGATTATCTTCCAGCACACAATCATCGGGTAAAGTCCTCGACACGCCTCGAATCATATTGTTTCTTTTCGCAACGGGACCACTTGAACTGCGCTCGTAATCATCTTCGGAAAGATCACACCAGGATGCAGGTCAAGATGCTGAGATTTCGCGTCGGCGACAGATCCGAAAAGACTTCCATTTTGAAAGAACGTGTTTCCCTTCATTCCGCCACCAATACGTAAATGAGGGAGTTCATCCTGAGTTGACCCGAGGACTCCAGTGATATTTCGATACCAATCTCAGGCAAATACTTGTTTGACGCAGCGGGGCAAGACATCTACAGCTTGCGGCGATGGAGCGTCAAAGCCCACCTGAGTAATCACCCTCGCATTCGCTCCGATTCTTCACAGGAACCTTGACGGATTCCGTCATCGCGAACCTGCGATTGAGGATCAGTGGCGGCGCCAGGATTGTTTCTCTGGGAAGCTGATTTGGGCGGCGAGATTCTCGTGAATTTTTTCAGAGCTTTCTATAAGTGTTGTGTGAGGTAATAGAGAGTCTCCAGATGCTTCAAAGATTGGTCAATCCTTGATTCTGTTCTCTCTGTGATTCACGAAGAAATCATAGAACGATTCTTCTACATGGTATCGCGAAGGACGTTGCGATATTATTTCTCCACAGACCTTCTGGAGACGCTACCACACGCGCAGGATCGATTCAATTCAACCTACCGGGCTCAACACTCTACTCAGCTGGGAACTGATTCCGGGGCTTTCCGAAGGAACTTCTCATTGGTTTCTGTTTTTGCATCGCCGTGACCGATTCGGTAGCGATAACTGTATCGCGAGATCCGCGGAATCGTTTCAGAAATTTAAATCCATGTTCACCGCCGCCGAAATATTGAGGGAGACGGGGGATCCTATGACAGAGGACAGCGGAACTGAGCACAGCTCGAAATGTGGACTGGCGTGGGAGTTTCTCGATGTCAGCGTCAGAGGAGTGTCTGAACTTTCGCCTGAACACACCAGTGCTTGCGGATTCCCGAAAATCGTCTCCGAATCGTCACGAGGTCGAACCCGACGGAATAACTTTCGGGACGCTTAAGCTTGCCCAGCTTCCCACTGGCGCCGCCACTGATGAGGATAGTTGATCTCAGGGAGCCCAGCGCACTCAATCGTAAAGCTCCTGCTGAAGAACTCATCTCACAGGTTCCACCGACATTTATACCGTCATCTCGAGCCATTCGTTAGAGAGAAGCTCCCTGACCTACACCACAAGAATGATTCGGCAGGCGCCGATTCCCATGGCGCCCATCTGAATCGAAAAGAGAGGAAGAGAGCACCTTTCCGACTGTCTCAAACTTACCTGCCCTCGCGCCGATCTGCCCCAACTTCCCATCGTATCACTTAGTCGAAGGAACGACGATTTTCTCTTGGAACGAGGCTCCCTGTTCCCCAGCGGGTGGCAATCATTACCATGTCTGAGGCAAGCTATACAAAACATATTTTCTTCACATAAAAGTGGTCGGCGTGAACAAGTGACTGTGCGGGGGAGTGAGAACTCGTGCCATCGGAACAAACAGTGGGAGCTCTCATCCAATGTTGGGGATTCGTACAGTGGGGCTGGCTAATCGATTGATGGACGGATCGGTACGAGCACAGTTTGGGGCAGAAAAAGCGGAGTTACTAACAAGATGGGATTGGGACACGAAACGAAGAAATCACGAATCACCATTTGCGCGAGGTTCTGACTCTGCTTCAACGGAGAGATGGGACGGGAGAAAAACCCTCATACAAGGAGCAGGAATCGATATCGTAGCCGAAGAGCGAGGACGCTCTTCGAGCTAGTCTCAGAATTCGAGTCCTAATTTGGAGCATTATTCAATCTTCCCTCCAATCCCCATGGGATCAAAGAATTTGTTCATGAATGATGCCTTGAAGCGCGGGTCAAACTTGTGATAGTCGACACCATAAATCCCAAACTACTGGGCTTTCGTTTCTGTATCGCATATACATCTCAGCCTCTGAGAGACGGGTCACCGATTCTCTTGAGAGTTCGCTGCCTGTCTATCTGAAACTGGATGGAGCGAACTACACTGGGTGGCCAGTGCTGATTTCTGCGGCCCTGGATGCTGATCCATTCGCTCTGGACGTAACGAAAGAGACTATTCTAAAATAAGATGATTCGTGGTATCTTCATCAGCAGCGCCTCGCAGAGCCGGTACGTTCCCGAAGATACAGGCTCTGGAAGGTTCAGGTTGATTCACGAATTCAAATGGGAACCATGGTATTTGCGAAGCCATCGAACCGGCGAGGGAGGCGTGTGTGGCGATCAATTTCGGTCTGATACCATCTCCCCTGATCTCAAAGGGTCAAATCTGGGGCTGGGAGAACGGAGGTTCTCTGTTCCGTGACGTTGCGCAAAATCTGTCAAACTTCATCATGGGGCCCTCAAGACCATCCGTAGGAAGGCGAAAGAGCCATCACAGATCCGGGTCAGACTCAATTCGGTGAGGTTCCGGTGACATAGAGAATTGCTCCGACTTTTTCCTCGACCCAATTGGAACCGTGGAAGCCAACTCTGATGAAGTCGGCCTGTGGTACCACATGCCCGTTGATCGAACCTCGCATCTGGCGCTCGACACTGCAGAACCACAACCCAAACCGGCCAGGATATCGGACGCAAATCTGCTCGTGGCACGCAGATCCCTCGGACCCCTCGACTGTCTCCCCTGAGTTCCCAAGTTCATCATTCCATGGGTCCTCGTATTGAAACCTTCATGTTACGGTCTCGGTTTTTTTCCCGGGCTGATGACGAAACATTCGTATTCCGCCAAAGAAACTCAAGAGTCCCAGAGCAGCCGACCTCTTGCATATGGAGAGCTGGCAGTTTCGAAAAATCGCTCCAGCAATACCAAAAATCTCCCTATTGGACTTCCCGTCAGGCGGACGAGAGACGCAGGCGAAAATACGCGACAAACCTGAAAGCGGAGTTCCTTCCCTGTCGAAGTCCCGGCAAGCAACGATACGACGTCCCGTCGAGTCAGGGGGGAATCGTCCCGAGGTTCCTTCGCAATACGGCTCTCCAGTTGACAGACGAGCGACTGTATGCCATAGAATTTCGCCTGAGAGCAGACTTGCGATGTATCAACTGACGACAATTGTATAAAATGCTGGCGGAACTCCGAGCACCATAGTACCAACCTCTTCGAGAACTCCTTCTAGTTCTAAATCGTTTTCCATGATCAACTGACCGTGCCGCAGGTAATTCAGGATCGGTTCGAAGTATCGGCCCGATCTGGAGAGAAAATCATACTCCGATACAAGTCCCGAACGGAGGAGATGAGTGTTGATTCCCCGGGGGATTGGAAACTGCTTTCCAGCCCGAAGAATTCCGCAAACAGTGATTTACCGATCAATCAGGAATGCGCCCTCTTTGTCCACTGCGGCTGGCCACAGACGATCTTCCAGAGAGAACATCCGAGCCAGCATGGAAAGAGGCTCCTTGGAAACCAACGTTCTCCTGTAAGGCAATGAAATTCCAAAACATGAGTTGAGTGTACTGGTATCCCGGTTCCTTCCGAAGATGATATATCTTCCTCTAGCTATTCGCCGGGTTCCGCAACGCACATAACGTACTCTCGATGATCCCACTCGCTCTGAGGCGGATGGAATCATAGCTACACCACAGTGTGATCTTCATGGACTCCACATTCCCGCATGTACATGACATTCTCGAATATAACGACCTGGATTTCGTGAGCTCTCGATTTGTGAGCTTCATATTTAATAATGATAGTCGACTTCCCGCGGGAGATGTCGAACAATATCAAGTCCATCTAGTCGAGAGTCTAGAGTAGGAGGATTTTTTACTACCTCGTCGTAGCGAAACGCTGCCCGCCCACATTGAGCAGAACCCAGTCCGTGTTGTTGTCAGCGATTTGCCGAGCCTGGTTCGGTTCTGGAACGAAGACACTCGATCAGGGTTCAGGGAAATTCTACAACGTCTCGCACGAGAAATTGAGGAGAAAGGGGGACTGTAAGCCACGGTGAACTCACGTATAAAGTTGGGCCCAGTTGAGCAGTACAGCACATCATCGTCGCGTATCAGTTCAACCGAATCGAAGCATCCTCCAATCGAACAAGACGTTATATTGAGGTCGTATACCGAACGGATTTCCCTATTTGATTTGGTCATCGATTCCTGACCTGACGTTTGTGGTTTGTCCAGCACCTACCCCCTGTCTGGCTGAAGACATGCGTCACCGGGAGGCCGAGAACTTCGAGGGCCAACTGCTTAAGTTCCTCAATCGTGTCAGGACACGCAACAACTCTCCCACCCTGATTGGAACCATTGCTGAAGAGAGTGACGCGCTTGAATTCCATCGTCAACTCATGAGAAGGTTATTCTCAGCTGGAAAGTACAGATCAGCATCACTCGGAGAATATCGATTCAAATGGTTGCGCACTGGGGTCTGAGGCGCGATAATCAGTCGGATAAGCCCATTCCACACTGACAACTGATTCCCCTCGCCTGATGAGTCTGGAGCTCTGTCTAACTCGGAATACATTCAATGCTCGGTTGCACTGACCGAGCTGACTATTAACATCTGATTGTTCTCTTTGTCAGCTGTTTTGCGCAAAGAGGGGGAAGAATCATGCAGAGATTCACAAGAGCTCGACTTTCAGGCCGAATTTCTGGGACAGCTTCATACCACGGATATCTGGATACCGAGATCTCACTACTTCTATCCAACGCAAACGTCCAAAGTGATCGCGAAGTTGAACGTAGTGGGAATTATGACATCGTCACAAAGAAAGCACCGGAGAGCACACGGTGTTACCGTCTGTCGAATGCTCCGTCGAATAAGCTGCGCGGCTTCTGAGCGTTAAGCAGCCATTTTGACTTTGCCGGAGTGCCCTGCATTCAGGATATCTTTGGTGATTCCTCCTGAATTTGCCCTCAAGTGCGCCGATGATGGCGTCTCTGCTCCCCAAACTCGCTCCGTTGAAGAGGGTGCCGAGCCGGGCATACAGCGCGCAGGTCGCCGCTGCCCAGAAGAGGTAACCTTTCGTCCTGAGAATCGCTGAGGAGTGTTATGAAACCACTGGTCTGGTCTCATTTTCAACATGAAATTCGACTCTTGAAAATTCTATGGAAAATCGGAGGGCCGGTCGCGTCGTCGCTTTGCGCGCGTGGATCCATACAGTGAATCTTGCGTCCAGTAGATCGTCATGAATATCAGACGACAAATCCTTTTGAAAGACAGTGACCTTACTTGCCGTTAGGAGCATAGCTGTATACAGCGCCGAAACAAAACAATGCTAGCACGCTTATAGTAGAGAGGTCCAAGATTTTCCTTCGCCGACAATTCTCTTCTACTTCCTCAATACATCCTCGCATGGGTTGTGCAGGCGAGCGAATGAATATCAGCCGTCATACGGTGTAGATAAACCGAAATTTTCTTCCAGACTCCCCGCTGAGGATACGAGGTGCTCCACTCTGGATAATGGACTCTCTATTTATTCCATCGAAAACCAGAGCCCTGTGAGCCGCATCGTCATTGTGACGAAGGCCGGGTCTCGTTACGAAACCGGGGCATCCCTGGGTGCATCCCATTTTGTTCGCTGTATGGCGGGACTCAAGACGAAGAACTCCACGGGTTTCGCAATCACGAAGAATATTGAATGGGTTGGTGGCAACCTCTCTGCTGCGGCGACGAGGGACCACATCATCTACACCCTCGAGTGCAACCGAGATTATGCGGCTACTGCAATCAAGTTTTTAAATGACGTCGCCTTCGCGCCCACCTTCAAGCACTGGCAGATCGACGATATCATGCCCAAGCTCAGCCGAGAACTGGCCACTTTCCAACAGAACCAGGGGGCTTTGCTGATGGACGCCCTCCATCAGGCCAGTTTCCGCGGCGGTAAGTTGGAATCATGAGTTTTCGTAGTCTTGGCAGGAATACAGTCCTGAAGAGATCCCCCCTGATTCCCGCTGATTCACTTGAACCTTTCTATCTGATCCGTTCGCAGGTTTGGCCAATTCGCTGTTTGTCCATCCAACTATGATGAGCAAGCTCAACTCCGATATCCTGGCCGCTTTCCACAAGGACCACGTCACCGGACCTCGAACTGTGATTTCCGCCGTCGGAGTGGACCATGAGCGCCTCGTCCACATCTACAAGAAGTTCGGAGACGTTGGACGCTCATCGAGCGACGAGGGGAAACCATCGAAATTCAACCCTCATGGGGGAGAGGTTCGCGTGGAGTTTGCAGCACCGAGCACCTTGGTTGCACTCGCCATGGAATCTGGTGGACTCGCAAAACCGGAAGATGCCCTCACGATGGAAGTTCTGAAGCACGTGTTGGGAATGTCGAAGGCGCGAGTCCCCTTCTCCGAACTTCGAAGCACCAGGTTGGGCAAAGCTGTTCATGCTGCGAAGCCCGCGAACCCGTTCTCCATCGGAGCGTTCACAGCCAACTACAGTGATACTGGACTTTTTGGAATCGCCTTGGACGCCCACTCGAAGGATGTCGCCGCGGTCAGCCGCGCAGCGATCAGTGCCGTCCGAGACCTGGGCAAAGGCAACATCAGCGCCTCCGAGCTTGACGCTGCCAAAGCCAAGGCAAAATACGCACTTGCGAAGCGCGTATCGAAAGACACCAAAACCGCGAGGAACGTTGCGATCCAACATCTGACGCAGGGCGGTCCTCAGAGCTTCGAAAAATCTGTGGCGGTTATTGACGCCATCTCGGGCGCTGATATAGCTAATGTCAGCCAGAAAATGGCGCGTGTCAAGCCTTCAATGGCAGCTGTTGGCAGGACCTATCATGTCCCCCACCTGGATGAGCTTTTGCAATAGGAGCTAGCGCGGGGAAGGTAGTGAGTCCATTGTACGTTTTGACAGGCGCGAGGTGAAGAGATGCGGAAAGTCATGCTGAAACTAAGAAATAAATAGAAGTTTCAATGTTTCCTGGATGTTCCTGACTCGGCGAACGAGCTGACCTCCTGCGAGGAGTCTAGGAACACGCCTCCCGAGAGGGCAAAGCGATCAGGATCTCTCGAGCAGAAAGTCAGTCGATGTGTATAGGAGAAGAGAGCGCTGATTCACTGAGAGTTCTGAGGCGATGCATCGGAACATCGATTTATTCGTAGAACATGAGAGCGCAAAGCTTCATCGCACCCAGTCTCTACCCTTGCAACGAGGAACTCCGCCAAAACGGCCTAGTTCCTCCACTTGACCTCAACCTGGTCTGTTCGGAACCTCTGCGTGATGGAGCTTTGTTCGATCTCAGTGAACATGCCCGCCTCGAACATGCGGCATCCAGCTTGAGCGATCATGGCACCATTGTCGATGCAGAACCTGCGAAGGATAAATGAAAAGTGGATCATTTCTCCCGGACAGGGTTTATGGTGGCCTATCTTCTTTCTGAATTAGGGAGACGCAAACCTCATATCGGTAGCAAATAATTTGGCACCTCGCTCGGCGGCCATGATGCCCATCATTTCCTGTAGTCTTTTATTGCATCCGACCTGTAGAATATTTCAACCCCTGAATTCCGGCTTATGAGCCACCTTCTCCTCAATCAGAGTCTGTAGGCGGACACCCGCGATCGGGGAAGAGAATTACAGAAAGCTGTCACTCACACCCCCGACTATGAGCACTTCCTGACTTCCTGTGTGCGCCATGGCTCGTTCTGTAGTTTCTATCAACATTGAAAACATGGTTTCCTGAAGCGACATGCAGAGATCTTCTGGAGTGTATCCTTCTTGGAGGAGCTTGCTTGTTCGTTCTTCGAGAAAACTCAACAGTCCGGAGAAAGAGACATCCATCCCTTTCACCACGTAGGGGAGCGCTACGAATTGTTTGCCTGAGGAGAATGAGGTCCGTGAGCATACCAGGAGTGGTAGAATAGGAAATCTCGAAGACATTGGAATCTCTCCCATCCAGTCCAACCAACTCACCTTTCTTGGCCATCTGCTCGATGTTGTAACCAGGGCTCGGATCATTGCTCAGTTTGAGTACTCTGGCAAATCGGTCCAGGCAATTTCCGACGGCGATATCGATTGTTTCACCGAAAATCCTGTATTTTCTCGCTGCATAAGCGATGACTTGGGTGTTCCCACCACTGACATACAGCACTGTCGGGTTGTCTGCACCCGTTATGAGCCTTCCCATTTCAATATGACCGACGCAATGATTAACCCCGATGAGAGGTTTGTTCCACAATTGTGCAACCGTTCGTGCAACGACGGCGACCGAGACCTTCGGGGAAGGAGGAGATGATTGGGACGCTTTTAAGTTGAGAAAAAAGTAAAAGCCCGGCACATACCGTTGGAACACTCCAATGGATTTTGTGAGAGCAATGCGGGCGAAAACTAAGAGGACCAACATCGGGATCTGTGATATGATCTTTCAAAAAGAGCAAAGCCATGCACTCAGTAACTCACCAATGGCGCGCCCATTCCTGGTCCCTGCGTGAATGCGACAGCATCGATCTCAGTCGGCGCGATTCCGGCTTCGTCGAGACATTTCCGTAACACCTTGGATGTGATTTGTTAGCTTTGCCATCATATTTCTGCACCGAGGATAGGAAGTTGATGGAACCCGGAGCCAATTCTCACCTCAATCACGTGTTGCCGGTGGTGCTTAGCTGTAGGTCCCGGTTTGAAACCTTCGCCTGGAGGCGTCACGTACGTAACTCTGGGATTGGCAAGAACCTCTCCGTCTCTGACGATTCCTACTCCGAGCTTATTGGCAGAGCCTTCGAATCCAATAACACAAACCATTTCCCCAGGTCACAGAGACCAATCTAGATCGTCTCTTCAAACCACGGAGTTCCTTGCCAACTCGAGTGTCGGGAAAATCAGCCAGCAACTATATCCATGCGAGAACATAAATAGATACCATGAAAATTCGAACTCATATGTTTGATTCTGTCCGGGTGTTCGAAGTAAACAAGAACTCGCGCGTGCTCAGAACGATCGTCTGCTCCTGTTTACGCGGGAGCCCGGTTGAAAGAAGCGGGAGCGCGAAGCGGGAAATTACGACATGGTGGGCGATGTGAGGAGGTTATCATTATGGCGAAGCGAGCGCTGGACCTGGATGTAACCTGGACCGCCGCATATGCCGCCTAACTGCTCCCGAACGAACTCCGGGCATCATCGAAGCTTCCGAAGTTTTCTCGCTGAAGGTGAAGGGGCTCCAGGGCGCCAGCTCCCATTGCAGTGAGTCGCCCTGGCGTATCCAGAGGGAGGGGTCGACCGTTCATGATTCTTTTCCACCACAGAACTCATCGAAATGGGCTAACTGTAATGATATAACCACCCGAGGACTCGAGAGACCTCCAGAGGATCCGTCCACCTTGGGCCAAATCCAGAATTATGTTCCGAAGCAGGAAGGCTGGATTGGGGGAGCGAGCGAGCGAACGAGACAATTGTCCAACCGTCCGTCCATCAGGGACTGGCAGTCTCCATACTTTCCCGTTTTTCCCGACTCAGCTCACTCTGAGGACTGTGAGAAGTGAGATTCGGTGGGAGTGCGGAAGCAAGTTTCCATCAGGTGAGCACTTAGTCGCCGGCTATTCCATTCCATCTTCAAATATTCCAAATAAATAAGTGAAAACGGCCGCAAAACTAATGGTGTATGCGAGCTGATGCCAAAGCTCGGAAATCGGGCGAATTCTGGGAGAGTGAGCTCGAACGACATTGAGTTGTGAATAGCATGACAGGAAATGATTGATGTTCTGATCTCAACAGCTGATGCGCCGGACTTTCGGAGCTGAGCTCGAGCGGTTGGCTCGTGCAGACAATGCTCGATCAGTGTTGTTGCTGATTTCTAGATGTCTCAATAATGTTCAGATCGATGGCTCAACAGAATTCGTAGCCCGATTCCCCGTTGTGTGAGTGATTCCCATCGACCCACCTGTACTCCAAGCACGGGAAGAGTCGGAAATCTTCCCGGATCTCCATTTGCTTGAGTGAAGTTGATTCGAACGGAGGTGAATTTCCATCTACGCTTCTGGGGGGCATCATGAGAAACGAGGCTTCGTTGCTGCCGAAGCTCGTGGTCGAAGCTCCAACGTCACTCGATGACCCTTCTCGAATAGCTTTGGGTCGAAGTTTTCCCGCCGGCAATGGAGCTCTCTCAGCTCTCCCGATTTTCGCCCTCGATCATTCGCTGGATATCGATTCCATTCGATTCCCAGAATCGTCCTAAATGCCGCCTCTGGGAACTGACGCCCGGAAATGATCGCCTCCTCGCCCTCCTCTCGTCCTTTTCGGCCCGTCACTAAGTTCATTCCGTTCAGCTTCCCCGCTCGCGTTTCGGAGAATTCAACCGCTTGGGTCCCTAACTAACCGGATCGCTACTCGTATTTTTCTCAATTCACGCACTAAGCCCAGTCGTCACATGATACAATCCGCCGGTGAGGGGTGCGGATCATCCACTAGCTTAGTACCAACGGAATGATGGAATCGATGCGTCTGTTCCAGCTCCTCCGTCGTTCTCTCCGACGATAGGGAGGCATGAGTCGGCACTAGTCCAAGTGCCCGTTCCATCCAATTCCATAAATCCGCCAACTTTGGTATCGTTGCGGCATGCCCGGTGAGCCCACGGAAAGGACGGCATTGCTCCAGAGTTCCTCGTCGTCGCTAGTTTATTCGGTGAGCCTCGGCAAATTAGCCCTTCGAGTTTGCATCCAGAACCTCAGATTGATCACAATCTATTCAGAAGTGCGATTCCATTCGATCGCGTAGACATCTGGATCGCTAGACTCGAGACGATGCGAGCGCTGATCATTCAACTTTTTTTTTTTGAAGGAAACAACCATGGAGGGTCCTCCAATCGTGGTTTGCGAGCTTCAAGAGTCGACGGAGTCTATCGAGCGTGAGGCGAAGGACCTTGTTGAAGCATGTCTTCTGTAAGTGACGTATACTCATTATGGAGTTGAAGGTATTCATGGAAAAGGTTCTCCGTGAGGCCAATCCAACTGCGGGTACTGATACTGACTCCGATTTCAGTGCGGCCCGAACTCCCATGCCAGCAGCACTAAGACTTCGACCTCAATCGGCAGTACGCGTGGGACTTGGAGCCCTAGTTGACGCGAACAATGTTAATGCGCTGGTTGATGCCATTATCAGCCAGTTTTTGAACCGTGAAGAGGTTCAGAAGTTGATCGACCCGTTGAGGATTGATAAAGAAATTCCGATCGACGACAAAGGGAATCATGTCAGCAATGCAAGTGATGAATTTTTGAGACTTTGAAGACATCGTCCCGAGGGATCAGTAGAGCTGAGAAGTTCAGGCTATCATCATTATCCATCGATCATCATCCATCAATCCATGGATCTATGGGTGGATGCAAGAATAGATTGATAATTTAGCATCATTGCCATGAGAACTGATGAACTCAGCCATCAGAGACTCATTCATCCGTCGCCCTTTATGCATAGATGGGAGGTATGACGTGATGAGTGCCTGAACTTCCTGGCTCCGCTGATCGGATATTGAGAATGTGCGCCCAACATGATTTATCAATTCACGGATGTGAGAAGCTTGAGCGGCGATGGAAGACGAAGATATGTTACAAGAGAAGGTCGGTAATTTTGTTCTATGAACCATAAAGATTGCGGTCGAGGGTCTCACGACATTCGGGAGGACTGCGGATGCCATTTTGTCAGTTCTGGAAGATGGTTCGATTTCGATCGAGGCCGCGATGGGCGTCAAACAGGCCCAGGTGGGTCTGAGCTATGCTTACAACCCTGGCTGCTGTCTCAATCTGAAGGGTGACGTCGGAGCTTACGTCGAAGGAATCTCAATCTTCATCCGAATCAACGTGGGTTCAACCAGAGCTTAGGACGGAGATGCCGCCCGGGTTACGAGCGATAGTCGGTCGAGTTCAATGATTAGCTCTCCTTCTGCAGATTCGCGGCTTCCAGCCTGCTCTGAGTGACTTCAACGTCGAATTCGGCGATCCCCAGGTCCGAAATCTCACAGGAGCCTCGTGGGCCTTCAATTGGCTTGCCAGATTGATTGCAAACAAGGTGGAATGAATATTTTGACCTGATGAGTCGGAGGTTCAAGACGATTCAAATCCGTTGCTGGTCTTGTAAGGAATTCTGAATCGCATAACTCGTTTATTTCTCTCTCCAGGTCATCAGTGGTCGAAAAGAAGAGATACGCCAGCTAATTGTGTCTAAAGGCCGAGAACAGCTGGGCGACCTGTTGAGTAAAGTCGACGTACTGAGTTTGATAGCCGGAAGGATTCCGGTAGTGTAGCTTCTGGGAGAATATTCGTGTGAAGTCGTTTTTGAGTCTCAAAATTGAATGCCCTCAATAAATAAAGCAGTGTCAGGGAGCACAACTATCCCTGGCCAGAAGTACCTCAGGAGACTAAGATCCACCATGAAACCAAAGTTGAGACCGTGGACTATGCGCAAGATGCTGCCACCTGGTTGAATATCCTCAATGATTTTGTCGATTGGGACGTTCTTGTTCCCGCTGGCGAACTGTTGAGCGAGATGAAGTTCGAGTAGCGTACTCTCGGAACATGACTCCGTTCCCCCAAAAAAATCTCGTTCATGGGTTGGAAGGCGAATATTCCGCGGGCCGGCGAAAGAAAAGCCAAGCATCGAGCGAGCGGAGAACTTTTCTCATACGCCACCAGGAGACAGTCCGTTCCGAACCCGACCGATGCTCGTAAGTGGGGTGCCGGTCCGGTGCCGCCCTCCCGTCGTTTGATGGGAGAGAAAGGAGCTCGGACCTTCCAGACTCACGGTCTGCTGATCAAAGCGCCCGACAATTTCACACCGTTCCGGCTCGGGAAGTCATGAGAATGTTTGCCCCAAGCTCCTAGACTGTAAGAGTTACTATGGGCAACTCCCTTCGTCTTCGAAATCCAGCGACTCCGAGGGTTTCGGGAATAATTTGGAGACCGAACGGAAGCTCCTGCCTAGAAAATTTGGCTCGTCCTGCTGCGTGGTCGGCGAATACCGGGGCAGAGGATCCGAACAAGTGATGACATAAGTCGGTGGAGAACGGTCCGCATTCTAGGAATCCTCTTTGCGATCGATAGCTGGAAGAGCGACGCATCTTTTCCAGCGAGCCTCGAAAAGTTCTTTTCCGAAAAGTAACCCGTGGAACGTCTCAAGTGAACCGATGCGGTTCGAATCGATTTTTTTCGTATACGGCGAAGAATTTCCCACGTTCGCTGAGTAAATGGCGAGTATCGGTCCAGAGCTCGAAATCGACAAACGATCGCATCAGCATCGCAAGAATTACCGAAGCCGATTTTGAGAAATTGCCCGTTGGCCGAAAATTCCCAGATTGGTGTGAATTACCCGGCTATGGAGTCACCGGGTCGATCCGCACATCATTCTTCCGCCCGAGAATTTAGCCTCTCCAATTTTCCACCCTGGGGTGACCGGATTTAGTTCGATTTTCGGCTTCCCTGATGCGGTACGGAACGATTGAACCGACTATGACATATCGTCAACAGAGCAGTGACTTCTGTGATGCTGATGCGATCGGTCGCCAGTTTCGACCAGCTCTGGAACCAGGATTCGCCCTCGGCCATTGAGCAGGGCTCGCGAGGAACCGAATTCGTCAGGAATCGTTTTCTACCCGAGAGGAGGGTTTCAATCCGGACTACTCCTGAGTGCGACTCATGTCAACGGGTTCCCAGGTCGGAGAGAACTCCGCGAGGCTTCAATCGAGCGAATTCCGCTAATATCGATCAAGTCGAACGATACAAAGAGAGAGCACCTGGCTGATTCTGGGCGTCAGCTGATTCTGGGCCGTGCAAAGTTGGCGTCACACTTCGCCAATATTATCGGTGGAGTAGACAGGGGGACGTTTGTTGTGATGTGCTGGAGAAAGGTAATGAATCTGTACTGAGGGGACAACTTGATGAGCATTCTCGCACTTATCAGACGTCTCGATTCCGTCGAGTACAGTTTCCTCCTTCCTTGACTGGAAAGATTCAGGTAAACGAGACGCGACCCGGCGGGTTTCGATTGGTGTAGCTCGGTGACGAAATGAAGGAGACTCGCGAGATCCACGTCCGCGTTCCCCAATGATGTACAGATGATATACAGACAGATGCCTCCAGTTTATTCCGAGGTCGATCTTGAGAAACCCAATGATATAACTACCGGATGAGAGTTGGGGGTCCGTCTTGGGCCGTTCAATTCGTCGTAAATTTCGGCTCTTTGTGAGGTGGGATTCCTCGTCATGACAACAGAGAAAGACACGAGTACAAATCGGGCTTGCTGACATCTCATCGAGGATTCAGGACGATCTATTGATCAAAATAGTTAGAAAGCTCTTCCGA
Organism: Phytoseiulus persimilis; assembly: GCA_037576195.1. Classification (NCBI taxonomy): domain Eukaryota; kingdom Metazoa; phylum Arthropoda; class Arachnida; order Mesostigmata; family Phytoseiidae; genus Phytoseiulus; species Phytoseiulus persimilis. Next base: position 52,196,243 of record CM075101.1, on the reverse strand, counting down.
GGCACATCAAGAGACGCGTAAATGTACATGACAATATACATCCGGGAATTCACGGAGCGTCATAGTGGGGGCTTCTCCCGTGTTCCCGCCGGAAGACCCCCATTGCTAATCCCATTGCTAATCTTAAAGCCAGAGTGAGGTCGAATCGGAACTCATGCTCGAGATTTCCATCAGATGACATGAGAAAAAACAGGAATGTTCACGTCATCACACGTAGCTTTTTCCGGGCCTAATTTTCAGCGAGGGAGCGTGTCCTGCGCTGGAAACAGTGCCGTTAGGCACAGTCACTGGTCTGGAAAGAGCAGAAGTATCAGTTGACCAGATCAGCCTGTCTCCAGAATCCTCCAACGATTCGTGCTGTTCCCTCAAAACCATATGAACGTTGGAAGTCGGAGCCAATACAGGATCAGGCAGGTGGACGAGCATGCGGCAGATACTGGAATATTCGCAGCCTCTTTGCCACTCATCAGATAATTGTTGCCAGCTGCTGTGAATTATGCGCGACTTCCAACGATGCTGGGATGGCGTTTGTGCTCTTGGCCGCTTGTTTGCCGCGCGCGTGCCTGCCAGCTAGCTTTTGCACCCGGCCGTTCGTTTACTTGCCCGTCCACTCTCTCGCGAGTCCGCTGCAACGAGCTGCCACAGCAGCGTCATCATCAGCAGCTCCATGACCGTGTACGAGAGAGCTTGCTCGAGGATGCAAAAAGGGGCTCGTCGCTATCAGCTATGCAGCGATTACCAACCATCTACCCACCCACCCACCTTTCCGGTGGCGGCCGCAGCGGATCCCGCCTCGTTCGCCGCCGTGAACATAACTACAGCATAACAGCAACATAAGGGTGGTGGGGCTGATGAGGAAATATGCGGCTCGAAGAGGCGCACAGGAGATGATGAGGGGCCTGTGAAATGATGTTGCCGAGCCGGTGCCTCGTTAGCAGCAAAACGGAGTTAGCTGCAGGAGGGGACGTCTCCTTCCGCAGCAAGTTTACTGCTCAGGTTTTGCAGACGGTAATGGAAAGTCTTCCGCGTGCGACGGAGAGGAATCATCGCGCCTGGCCCTCGTAGGTTTCTTGCTCGCTGTTTCAGTGGCAGGCTTGAGGAACAATTCCCGGACGAGCCGGACGATCGTCATTCGGGTTCGGAAAGCTCTCTGATTGCCATTCCCAGGGCACGAAAAAACGAGCGATCGGAATGAAAGCAGCTCCCGAGACTCATGCGGCCGCAGCTGATAATTGACGCTATTTATACCGACCACGAAAGCGCTGATTACGCGTAAAAGCGCTACCGATAGAGCAAAGGAGTGAGTGCTCCTTCGTTAGAGCTCTGAATCGATCTCCGTTTCTTTTCTCCTGCGCAAATAAGAGGCTCTGATCCAACTGCTGTTAAAAAGCCACTTTCTCTTTGAGAGCGAGCATCTACTTTCAATGGCCAGGCTCCACATCAAAGCGGTAGCTATTAGCGGCTCGCTTGTCCGTCCGTCCGCTCGTCCGTCCGTCTCGTCTCTTGGACCTCTCCTTCGTTTCTCAAGCCGTGTATTCGGTACAGTGTTTGTTCCGTCCGTCCGTCCGTCTGAGCTCAGGAGTCATCGTTGGCTCAGTCAGGTCGGCTCGTTCCGCCGAGGAGGCGACGAAATCCTCCGTTGGCGTCTTTGTCTCCAGTCATCGGCCCCTACAGATTCTAGTGCTACTCGTCATTGGGAGCCGCATTGTGCTTGTTGTTCAATACGCGTTGTGCGGAAGCATGCAGCGAATAATTGAGATGTCGTCGGTTTCGCGAGTCGGCTCGGGTCATTAGGCAGGCCACAGAATGCATTGTGTGGCTTTCCAGTGCATTTTAGCACTTTTCGGGACACTTGAATCGCCGGAATAGTTCTGTGAGGTGGGCGACAACTCGGGCGATTTCAACAGCTTCGTTGGCTCACCCTCTCTCGTCCGCGAGATTTTCCGGCTGGAACCGGGAATCGTCGGTTCGATAGGCCAGATCAGCACACTATAATCGCGACGCTCATGTCGAAACACAGATCTGACCAGGCGCGCTGACAACCCTGTCTCGTCGCGTTCTAGAAACAGTGGAGTTTCTTGTGTCTATGTCTGAGTTCCATTTTTCTCCGAGTCCGTGGCCTGGAGCGAATGTGCTCTCCTCTAATTTTCTCTAATGTATTTTTCGGATGAGCGGATGTGAGTTTCCTGAAGCTCGGAGGGGAGTATTCAATGAAATTTAAATGATACTCGATCTCTGACTCGGTGAGCGGACGTTGGGGCCGCAGCTTATCGGATGTAGATAATATCAAATGAGCGTCTTGAAGAACCGCTAACACAGGTCTCATGTGACGATTCCGCATGCGCTATCAGAGCTTTACAATCCGCACAGTTTCCCCTTTTCCTCGATGGTTTCTAATGAGGGAAAGACGGGTTATCGGAGCCCGTTGTCGATTCCGAACCGCCCGCTTTGAAGCGGGTTGTCTCGATCCTGGAGGAAGGTGAGGAAGGAACAGCGCTTTAGGATGCACGCTAACGGTCAAAGCATGATGAAAACGAAGAGACGTGATCAAAAGCGAGGAAAATCTGAATGAAAAACCAGACTGCGCAAGCACTCTTATAGAGACCATGAACCTAGACTTATCGAGGGTGATGGAAGAGGATCGCCCCCTCCCGAACGATCTCCACATCAGCCGAGAATCTCGTAGGATCTCCGAATCGAATGTCGGAGACACCTGCACTCATTACACAGGGAAACAGTTCTCCACCATGAGCGGATCAGATCATCCACTAATTATCGATCGAAACTGGAGCGAGGCCACGAGTAGTCCTTGCAGAAAACCGGGATCCGCGAAAACCGTGGTTTGCAGTTTATCGCTAATCCGAATTCCGTCGTTCAGAGACCGAGTTTGAGCGCAATCGATCAGTTCCGAAGTTCAAGCTCGAATGGATGATTTCGAATGGAATTCCTGAACAACAAAACCTTCACTGAGTGTGATGCGAGGTGACTCGCGTAGAACTCTAACGGCATCGTTCGATATATCCGTTGTTTATGAGTAACCGACGCGGCTCCTAGCTCACAAGTAGCCCCTCAAGATAGTTTAATTCGATCTCAGACCGCGTTCACAAGCTCCTGTGTTAGTCGTCCCATTCCTGGCATCAGAAAACGGATGTTGCTGTGCAGAGGCAACTCGATTTTTTTTCCTTTAGTTCAGAGAGGTTCGAACTCCGCATGATGAAAATGTCGTCAAGCGTGCTTGCCATACGACATGCTCGTCAATCAGCTGCCAGAAATGAAAGCATGCCAAAGTCGCGCTCCGGAATCGATCGTAGAATTTTCCGACAATGTTCGAGGAGAGGTCCCTCCTGTTACGAAAATGGCGAATCCTTGCCTCTGGATCGCTAAGATGAGGGCTTACCTCCGATTAAGGGCATGCCGAGTCTGAATCCAGCAGTGCCCGACAAGTTCCATGCTCCGTCGACACTCATGACAATGGGGAGGAGGGACGAGGCGGACTCAATCCAAAAAGATCTGAAAAAGTCGAAGGCCCGCGAAAACGGCGGTTCAGAAGCCCGAACCTTGCGGGTCTTCGTGGTTAACCCTCCGCGATTCTTTGCGGTTTTCGAACCGCGGTTGAAAATCGCAGGAAGGTATTGCCACGAGTACTTGTGCGAACAAATGCGAACTCCTCCTTGGACGATCGGATCGGAACGAGAATCGACTCCTTGTTCAGAGTGCTTCTAGAAACGATCGCTGCGCGAGTATCATTGCGAGGCACGCAATTCTCGTTCGAGCAGTGAGCTCCTAAGAGGTGGTGACCGATTATTCTGGATGACTGGATATCCACGGCTTCGACCGTAGGCTGGGGGTAAAGGCAACGATGATGGCAGCTCCGAGGGAAGCCGAGCTGGGGTGCAGACGCGGCTGGAGCAGCTAGTGCTGGATAGGAGAGATGGGGTGGTTGGGTAAGATGATCACGACCATCATTTATTCATCGACCCGCGACTCCACTGGTGGGCACGCAGTGAACCAACCCACATCTCTCTGTCCCTGAAGCGATCAAATGAATTGGGCTCCATTGCCGGTTGACTAGGAGCGAGGAGGAGGAGGAGGGAGTCATTGAGTCTTCTTGGCTCTCTTCAAGGATCTCACCCTGTGCTCCTTCTTCCATTCTATCCTGTCAGACTGGCAGCAGCCAGGCGAGCGACCGAGCCGGCTGCTTGCTTGACTGACTGAGTTGTTGGCCGCGGCGGCTAATTGACACCGCGGCTTCGAATCAAAAGCAACAGGGCCTGCTCATGCTGCTCTTCCGATCTGGGGCGTGTTTCAAGTCTCGGATTTCTACTCGCTTTTCGGCCCGTGATTCTTCGCGAATCAACGACGCCTGCTGACCATAAGCGACCACATTCATCGGATGGGAGATCAACGTTGAACTGATCGACTCGCCTTCATCTCAGCACTCTCCGTTCTATCGGTTATCTCAGCTCTTCACGATTGTTTTAGATCTCGGCTCTGACGGATGTAATTTGAACGTCGACCATGGCTCCGGAAAAGATCTCTTCATCTTCATTTCCCCGCGATTCCAGCGGAGAGAACTCTCGTGCCCTGCATGCCTGTTCGTATTCCTAGGAGACCGACTCAAAGCTATCTCAGATCTGGGCCATCATTTGAGAAATTCTCGGTCATCGAAATCCAGCTGCTGCGGTTTTCTCGGAACGACTTTTCGACGAGAGTAAGGCTTCAAGGATTTTAAGCGAGTTTGCGGATGAGGAATGAGGCTATAACCACAGCGTAGCGAGAGGAATAGTTATCGACGAGCTATGATTCTCGAGGCTATCATTGGGTACAAAACTCAAGTCATGGGCAGCCCGAAGGAGATACCATAGGAACCAAAATTGAACAATGGCTTTTACCGCTCATTTGCGGACCTTTGTACGACACTAGAACCGAATCGGCTCCACCTCAGCAGAGTTTGAAGACGAATTTCAGTTGGCGCTCGGTCTCGATCTGGCGTCGTAAATGCCAGAGAATCACTTCGGAAGAGAACCGCGAGTTGAGGTATAATTCAATTCAAAAGAACGAAGCTTACTCACTTAGTATCACGCAACTGCATGTTCCGCCTCTAGAGAAACGTCTTCACTTCGGAACGGATTCCGAGGATGTCATCTCCGATGTTGAGCTTCCCAGATTACCGTGAAGAGCGCGAGCGAATTCACTCAGTGAGGCGGTCAGATTTCTTTCAGATTCAGTGCCAAGTTCGATGCTGCTGCGAGGATGCCTTGACAGACGAACTTATTCCGCCAGATCTTCCGTGATACGGAAACTACGGAGGAAGCGGAAAAGAGAAGTGTGCACAGCAGATTACAGAGTGTTCTCCGTATTCTCCGTGTTACGGAAATTCAGGTCCAATCCTGAGCCCCCACCTCAAGCCTCTCGTTCCTCGAGGAGCTTATAAACGAAGCTCTCGCGATGTATACGATGTGAAAAACAAAACGCCGGTCATCAGGCATTCTCATCTCGGGCCACAAGTTTTCGAGGTGAACGCGAGAAATCGACTCCACATTCGAGTATCTGGCTTAAGTCCCTCTCAGCCTCAGTGTCCCTCATCAGAGGCAAAAAGACCACCCAAGGACAGAGGACACTACAGAGTTTCGTGTATCCGGGCACCCTTCCATCATTGCGTTAATGCGCATCATGTTGAGGAATCGGATCACTGGTTAGGAATCCGCTTGGGTGATGAGACAGGCCGATGATTATAAAATGCAGCTCCCGTTGACATCCAACTCGGGAAAAATCATATTGATCGTGGAAGTTTGAGCAAACGGGAGGAATGATGTTTACAGCAACTGATCTCACCTCGATGTTTCAACTTACTATCTCGATGTACACTGATCTGAGAACGTCGAGATTGTTAGGAGACACAGTGGACCTCCTCTCGTAGAAATCATGGAGTAAAAGCCCAGAAAGTGGCATCAACGTTACTGATATTGCTTTTTGGGGCAATATTGCGGACCCGTTAGGACGATATTCGACAGGCAGCCATGTTTGCAATCAAGTACGATTCAAGCTCAATAAAACTGGGCCTGGGTTCTCGCTTTCGTTGAAATACTCCGAGGGAAGGTACTCGTCAACCCCGGCTGGGAATGGGTGGCTGTCTACGGAGCGACAGTATTCACTGTCGACTTCGACGTTTCATCGCAGGAAGCCGATTCCCTCTGAAATAACGGACAGACGGACGGGCGGACGATCGGACCTCCAGCATCGCTCGCCGTCCAAGCACGGCGTCTCGCCCACGGACAGAGCGGCCTGTCCGCCAGTTTGCTGAGCTTGCCGGAGCTCGAGAGAGACTATCGGGCAGACAGGAAAGCAAGCAAGCGGACTCGTAGCGTATAAATCCTCGTTAGTGGTTCCTCCGGGAAGGAGTCTATTGGCCTCGTTGGCAACCGGTTTGTCAATAATGCATTCATGACATCATCCTGGCGCTGGTCGAGCGTTGATTGAACGCATTGCCCCCGACGAAACTGGGACGAGAATTATTCATCTTGCCACTGGATCCTGCTTGCCGGCACAGCTCCTGCTGGTGGTGGCGGGCTGCGAACTCTTCTCATTGCAGCTGTTGTACCAATCGCCACCGAGCAGGCAGGAGGGCAGACCGACCGACCAACAGAACGACCGAGCAAGCCAGCTAGCGCGGCTGAAGTGAGTAAAACCTTGCCGCGGCTTGTTCGGCAATGTCTTGTCCAAAAAGTTTAAATTGTCGCCTCTTCTCTGAAGGGTCGGCTCCGGGAGAGAGGGGAGGCTATGAAGACGAGGGAGCGGAACTGATGGCGGGCAGGCGGGAGCAGGCTTCACCGTGGAGACTCTTCCGTGACTTTCCGCCCGCCCGCCCCACTGAGCCGCGATAACAACCCCTCACTCCTTAATAGAGGTGATTTTCTGCAAGGAACGGAGACAGTTTTTGGATATAGAGTGTTTTCACGCCTCCCGGACCTGCGGCCGACCAAGTCCGTGGGAACGCGTCAACGTCGTATCGAATCTCGAGGCCTCGGGATCGACGTGGTGGTATTCCTCCGACACAATATCCATGGTTCCTCATTTTGAACAGTTTCGAAGGTGTTCTCTTTCCGCGCCGGCACTTCGTTGCGTTCAGGACTCGCCAGCGTGATTTGTCCTGCGAGTCCTTGGAAGGAGCTCGGCCCTCATCGTCTTGAAAAGCGAACCCTTGGAAGCTTCGGTTCCAGCTTCTAGTTGCTTAGTGAGAACAGCGGGAGTCAGCTTCTGTAATGGCTGATAGCTTTTACGAGGGAGGAAGGTTATAAGCAGCGGTCGTGTTTTCCGCCGGTTGGAAGCCGACTAGCGGTCGTTGCCAGCTTGCTTTGAGGGCAGACTTCCCTTCTGACGATCTAAGAATTGTCGCCAGAAGCTCTATTTATGGCCAAGTCGTTATGTGTCCGAGCTCGGTCCGACATTCGTCGACCACATTGCTCCATTCGTGAATGCTTCGGAAGTAATAAAACTCGCGAACTTGCTGATATGGCAGGGTCCCGGAGGATTGATTGCTCGTCTGTTAACACGTTTGAAGTTGGTTCGCCAAAGCAACCAGAAACTGTTTTCGAATTTCATGAGGCTGCTTGTGAGCGAGGTCGACGTTCATGCAGACCTCGCGGTATAACAAGGAGCGGGAACAGAGTTCTAGGTTTGGACGTTGTGACATATCGGCGCTTTTAGACATATGTGCGGATTAGATGCTCGGAGCCGATCAGAATAAATGAGCAGGGGTATCCGTTCCGGAGCTGAGAGCTGTAAGCTTTCCGACGCATGTTCACGGGCTCGACACAGTCGACAGAGGTGAGAACAAGAGAGTTGGGAGGAAACCAGGAAGAAAAAAACGCAAAAAGTATTTTTTTTCACCTCTCGACCATCGTCATCTATCTTCAGAGACGTCACTCCCCCGCTCGAATTCGAGACAAATTGACACCCAACCTACGAAACACACGTGTACGGAAATGTGCTGACCGTCTGTGTCTAACAAGTTTCCAGACAGACAGCACCCGATCGGCTCTGATGAGCTAATTATGGAGCAAACGAGCCTCCACATGTGAACGTCCCCAAACTCGCGGTCGTCACAACGGACACATGAAAGCTTCCGACTGCGGCCGCACCATGATTATGCGCATGCGAGTTCGAATGTTGAACTCCTCCCAGTGAAGATATCCGGAGCTGGATCGCGGCCGCGCTGGGCACAGGGTGTGAAATGGAAAGTTGCTCCAGTGAAGACTGAAATGAAGTGATCGACCGAGGCTTCGGAGATTCTCCAGCAGCGACTCCGTCCCGAAGCGCCCCATTTTATTAGCCATGTTGAAGTGGATCGACTTTACAACCGTTTCGAAGAGCCGTTCGGAGAATGTTTGCACGGCAGAGATTTACGGCTATCTGCAAGCGATTCCGGTCGAGTTTCTTGAGGCATTTGTAGTGCCTCGATCTCGTCCGCTTCCTTTCGTCCCGCGTCATTGATCCTCAGCTCAAACTATGATGGAAAAAGCGGACCAGCACTCCTCGAGCTCAATAGTCAGTTCTGCTCAGGATGAAAATGAGTTGCATTCCCCCTCCTGGAGGTTAGGCAAACTGGGAAATCGATCGAGGAGTTTCTCCTCGAGCAGAATCAATGGAACTCGTTCAAGAATTCGAGATTTCGCCAGAAGATGCCGGTATATCAACGGGTGCCGCGTTGGGCGATCCAGTTCGCTCTGTCTCTCTCCCTCACTCTTCTGTAGAAACCCGTTCCCCTGTTCCATTCTCATGAAGCTCTATTTCGAGGCGGCGGCTGGGATACCTTGTAACCCATGGCACGATAAGATCCTCCCTAATACACGAGGCTTAAAAAAGCTGTTGTAGAACTTTGACTTGTTGTCTGACTGACTCACTGAATGAGTGACTGGTTGGCTGACTGACTGGCCGGCTGCGTGGTGCTGGAGGTAACAGAGCCCTTTGTACTGATTTCATTCTTCTTCCCTCTGAGCCGACTGGACGATTTCCTGACTGGGATGGTACCGCACCGACAGACGAATCGATTGACTGACGGACGGACGGACACCAACTCGAGACATCCAGAACGCAGACAGCAAGAAAGCTCTCTGGTAACAATCCCATGCGCAGTGCTGGCGAGCAAAAAACTTTGAATTGCGAAAGGCGTGACCGGCGAGAATTATTCACGCCTCTGATTTCAGGTCCCGCTCGTGTGAGATGAAACTGTCGGTCCGTCATTTGCACAGACACGGGGGGACAGGAGCACGCGTCTCCGAGGAGACCATTCTCGTGGCGTTCTTCCGACACGGCTGTTTTGAGCTGGGAGGTCGGGAACGCTGGCGCCTAACTATTTTTCGTCACTCCTTGGAGCTCGATCACCGGAAATCAATTGTTTTCGAGAGGAATCATCATCAATTCCAGCGCCCGACCGACGCCAGTTTCTGTCGTTTGGATTTGCTTAGACGCAAAGCCGCGACCGGTTGCTCTGTAATCGAGAGGCGATCTCGTTCGTCCAAACGGATCGCCGATAGGCTGAGAAGCGAGACTCAGAGACGAGCGGAGCATGCTCCGGCTGCTACTACACCCATCCATTCAGTCACTCAACTAGCCAGTCAACCATGGCCGAACCTGTTCGTTCATTTATTCATCCCTCGTTCAATCAATCAAGCTCAGCACACAAGCATTTATGCGGCCGTGTGTCGTTTCATCGTCGATTTGCTCGTTCAGCTGTCTCTCTACGAGTCGGTTCATTCTTTATCACTCCTCCATCCAGTCATCTTCCAATCAGATCATCCATCACTCAATCAAGCGCCGTGACTTATGAACTACTAAAGACCAACTCGAAGGCGGCCGACTGCTGCCAAAAAAAACGAGGGCGTCTTAACTGACTACTCATTGTCAGGACCGAAAGAGAGATAAGCTGTGATGCTCTATGAGAGCTTTCCCTAGGACAATTGTTTGTGACGGCCGGTGGGATGCACAACCATCAGGCCGCGCGAAGCTCGAGGGCCGCCTCCGCAGGTTGAGTTTGACTTTTGAAACGCTCCCGCGTGTTCTTCTTCTCCTTGCCCGGGTATGCGCTCGTTGACAAGCTCGAAAATCTGCTTGCGGGAGCACGAGCCTCGATCGTGACCCTGGCGGTCAAACCGAGAAGGGTTCAAAGGATATCCTCTCCAGGGTTTCGAGGAATCAGTTCTGATAACTTCTGAGCCGTCTATCGCTCCCGCTCGCCAACATCACTATATGGTGGTAGCTGAAGATCATCTTGCGTTAACAGTTTATTGCTTTTGAACAAGCGAGCAACATTGACAGCGGGCGGTGCTCGAAGCTCATATCCTCCTAAAACATAGTATGATTAATGATGTCGTCGTCAGTGTCTTTTGGGTATTTTTGACCTCAAGTACTCGGAGGGTGCTCGTGGATGCCAAGAAACGATGAGATCTTCTCTTGAGAACAGGCGCCGACAAATCGTGTTAGTTCATCCTTGTTTCCATATCGCCACAAGTTCCTCACGTATCGGCAGATGGAACAGAAGGTGCTGGTTCATTTTTCTGTGATTCGATCGAGATCAAAACCGCGAAGGAATGCGGATCATTGGGGCTTCCGTTGTGGCTCCGTAGGTTGGCGGCACACAAACACAGCGGAAACTGACTCGGAACACGGTCCCTCGTTGGAAACCCCAACAACTATCAAAGTCGGTCAAGTATCGCCCGGGTTTCTGATCGATTCCTCTATTTCCCATACCTCATTTAGGAAACAAGAGCGCATCGTTCTTGAACCTCCAGTGGTTCAGTCTCTTCCTGATATTCGAGTTCCGCATCAAAAGAAGCCTCCAGCCGGTAGAGAGATCGACTTGAACAAATAATTCGGAATACTCTGGAATAACTAATTTTGGAGGACTTCGGCTGGCCACGATGGGGACCAATGGTAAATACATCGGTCATAGCCGAAACTTCACCTGTACGACGCATTGATGGCGGCATCGTTTCAAAATCTTGACGGGACTAGGAACATGCTCGAATCCCCCCATGGGAGGGCTCAAAGCATTTCCACGTGTTCTCGGGGAGGGTGGGAATGGCGACGGTGATAATTTTCGTGATTAAGCCCCTTGGTAAATTTGCTTCTCGGAACCTGTGTTCAACGTTGTGGTAGCGGATTCCGTCGGAACGCGTACTATTCGTTGGAGAACGGGAAATTGGATAGGTGGGGGCAAATATACTTTCGTTCGTTATATGATGTTGTCTGTTCCCGAACAGGTCTCGCACGGACTGCAGTATTTCAATTCGAGCATTCAAGGCATCCATTCACGTGATAAATTGATGGTGATTCGTCGTGAATTGGAAGGCTGTTGGAAAGTAGATTCGCTCACTCCCGGCAGACCAAGCACACGTTGAAGCAGTTTGTCTCTTCCACGACTGAGTGTTTGTCAATGTAATGTGTTATGTCAATGTGCGTAAGTGAACGAATGTGTTTGTGCATTTGTGCTGGAGCTACGCTTGTCGGGGAGGCACATTACACGCATGTTGGCTACCTAAATGACACTCACTGCATGCGGCAGCCGGCGAACGAGCCATCCAAATGACAGATCTACACCGCCTAGTCGTTCCTGTTTTCCGATCCCCATTCGCACTCCTTGGCGATTGCCTACGGAAACTCATCTCACCGAGATACCACAACCGATGTGTAGCTGCCTCTTTCTGCGAATTTCGAGCTCAGGAGTCACACAGCTCAATCGATCAAGCTCAGAAATGGCGGATGGCTCGTCTTACATTTGATTTCTGTGGATTCATGGCAACCGTCGACGAACCATTCGAGGAGTGATATGCTATCATCGCACGGATTGCATGACCATGGCGCGGAGTTTACGGAAGAAGCCGGGCATGGCGACGCGGTCAGAGCAGCGCCGTTCGATATGCGCAGGCGCTCATCCTCTCTGTCAGGGAAGCCCTCAGTATCGATGCAGTACCGATCCTGCGGCCGTTCCGAACAAACATTTTGTGAAAGGAGAACTTTTCGCGAAGTCAGCAATCCAGAAGCCTGAAGCTCGGAACACCGGAGGGGAACCAGACGCTCACTCAGCCACCGATACCCACCTCAAAAACTCGATTGTCCCCCACTTCAGCCAGGAAGCCAACCGACCCTACCCCCTCCAAGCTATCAATCCATTCATCCGTCCAGTTAGACATCGAGAAGCTGAGACCGCACAGTAGCCACCTGCTGCGTTCAACGAAGCGTTTGGAGCCTGCTATTTAAATGGCTCCTTGAAGCTGCAAGCCAATTTCCCAATGGTAATCACAGTCGACAGTAAGTAATACACTTATGTGGCTCCCGCTTCATCGGTGTCCTCCTTGCTGCCTCCTCGCTGCCAGTCGACCAGCAGCCCGCGCTCTCCCTCCTGCTCTCAGTGGGTTTGCTGCACTCTGCTCTTTCACTGTCGAAAAGACGGAAACTCAGCCGGCCAACGGCGGGCAGCGGCGGCGACTGCAGCAGCTTTTCTAATATATGAGCCTGCTATGGGTTTGTTGGGGCCTGGGCTCGTTGGTAATTTATGCCGATGACCCTCGGAAAGTTTCGCGCTGTTGAGCTTTGTGGGGAGATCGCTTTGCTTTCTCCCTCAATCTCGCGCTCAGGTTCTTTCTGCAGCTCTCTCTCTCTTTCTGACGCTCATTCGTCTACTCACCCACCGTTCTGCGCCCTATCACACGGCTGGGCTGCTGTTCGACTTCTCATTCGCCCGGTGTGATTCCGCATCTCGATCCGTTCGTCCCCATTTCTCGAGTGATCCGAGAATGCTGAGCCGATATGCCTGGCCCGTGTGTCAGAGGACATTTTGACAGGAAGTCGAACGTACGTCTGGTTAACTGGAAAAAACATTCACTCGGGCGCCGATGAACGAATCTTTCGGATACGCGGTATGCCTGTGAGCACTGGCGGTGCTTCTCGGGAACTCTGAGAAGGAATCAAAACGTGATGCTCTCTGGCCCGGATCTTTTGGAATTCTCTGATGAAAACACCAAAGCTAAAGGAATCGGCGGCCGTTATTGAAATCTCGAGGTCATGCTGATGAACTAGTTGGATGACTTCAAGAGGATACCCAATCACATGAGAGAATCAAGTAGCTACGCCTTGTTGCGCAAAAATATTTTCGACGTTGATTGAATGACGAGTCGGATTCCTCGTGTCCCTCGGAATCTCGTTCCGGAAATCTCACTGCTTCTCGGAATGAAGAGAATTCCTGAGCCGTTTCCCTGGTCTTCGTTGAGAACGCTTGACTGCTCTCGAGCAGGCAGGAAGCCTTGGCTTTCATCAATCAGTTAGCGCTTTCATTATGTTGCCCTTCTCTCTCGACTGCCTTTGACGAGTGCCTGCCAAGCGGCCTGCCAGCTAGTTCGTGAGCCATATCGCCAAGCCCACCGGCCCTCTTCAAGCGCAAGACCACGTCGTCGCTCTGCGTTGGTCTGTTTGTCTGTTTGGCTTATTTAGCTGGGCTCTCCCTCCTGCTTTTTAGAGTAGTAGTTTTCCAGCCCTCTGGTCCCTTTACGTCGGGCCCGAGTGTAAAACGACTATGCTGTCATAATCACCGTTCAACGTTCGTTCGATTGTCACTTGCGAGGCAGACACCAACGAGTGATTTGCCTGCGTCCCTCTACGCACCCTTGGCTCCTCTGCGTAGTCGGTCGAAGCCCAATCGAAGTCCGGATCATGTTTTGCTTCCTACAGGTGCCGAACAGCTGCTGTGTTCCGTTTCGGTAACTTGGCCACTACCGAGCCGAGGAATGAGACTGCCACAACTTCCAAAACCAGGAACGTGCGTGACCGTTGAGCGGAGTCGGAACTCCGCAATTCCTATTGGTCTACTCGTCATTCGATATGATGGGAGGTCACACAACTGACATGATCAAGATCTTCCGTGTCTCTCCATTCAGTCGTGTCAAAGCAAGCTGCGGGCGTTGGCAAACGGTTATGGCCTCCGAATGACGACTGTTCACTGAGGAATGCGTTCGAGACAGTCGTAGATGAGAAAACGAAGTGCAATTCCCGGCCGACACTCTGGTCGGTCTCTTCAGTAAATTGGTTCTATTTTTGGAAGTCAAAACACAGCCGAGTTGTAGTGGGATTTCTTTGGAAACCGAGTTGACTGGTGGGCCTGCGAGTCAGTTCACCCAGCATGCAGCCACAGAGAGCTTTCCGGTTCACCCAATGATGTTTCGGTGGAAACATGTGCGCTTTTTTGAGAAGCTCGCATAAGAAAGCTGGCAACATAAACACACAAACTCGAGCATAGAAGTTCTCCGGAGGGGTGGAAAGTTTGGAGATACGATCGGAAACTGCTGTTCCTGTTTCTTGCTCCGCACTGGATCTAATGACCCGCCAGCCGAGCGTCTGAGCGATCGACCAACCGACTCACTCGGTCGTCGAGCCAGTGCAAACATAATGAGCCAATCTAACTCGCTACGCGCGCAATCCCGGCAGAACGATGTTCGCGGTCCTCCGAGTTCCAGAGGATCATGTGTACACGAAACAATCCGCCGGCGTCGAGCCTTGATTGGGTGCTCAGTGCTGATCCGTGCCGGAGAGAGTGACGCCGATGAGATTCCTCAACTGATCGCCAAACTTGTTTGGAGAGATGAATCCATTCCCGAATAGCTCCAGCTGAGCTGAAGGAATTCATGAATGGCGTATGAAGTTCACAGATGCTAGTTTATTGACTGAGTTGACTCCGACTAATGCATCCCAGCTTTGAGATCCAAACACTTCAAGAATCCTCCAAACAGCCTCCCTCCACGTAGTCCAGATCTTCAGGTATGTTGAACATACTGCTCACTGCCTCTTCGGTCGTTGCGAATTTCTCTTTTATCCAGGATCTGATATTGAACAAGTTATCCGTCCACTGATTGATTCTGTAAGAGGTTGGCAACAGCGTCATTGGGAATGGGAATGCTACTTCGAACGATTCCCAAACCTCTCTCTAGAATCCATTATTCGGAGGTGAAAAGACAGTTGTCGTGGGTCTGGGGCGAGCAGTAGACCTCCCCCGCCCTCACTGTTGACTTACTGTGACACAGTTTCGCGGATATCCTCCTTGAGCTTGTTCACGACCTCCGGATCGTTCTCGGCGAGCTCTCGGTAGCGTTTTTCCAAAACTTTGTTTGTATCTTCCGAAAGCTTCAATTCGCCAACCAGTTCCTGCAGCTGGAACATAATCATGCAGCCTCGTTCTCGACTCTCTCATGTGTTCGGAAGCGACTTCGAAACCAGAGTTGCGTTGTCCGCCATGAAAATATGCACATCGAAAACTGCGGAGTTTCTCACGAACCAAACGATCGTCTTTCTCGGTGTGGGCAGCCTGTTTTTCCTCGAGCTTCCGCAGCGTTCCAGTGTGAGCCTGATGGAGTCTTTTCAACTTCTCACGGAGGTCTGCTAAGCAGATTTTTCGCTGCTGAATTACTGCGATCGAAAAACTTCAGGAATCAGCTGATCTTCTTTATTTGATGCCGAAGCTGTACGGGGAAACACCCGGATGCACTTGATCATGTCTTCGTGGGGAACAGACGGGCTCGATCCCGCAATAAATACCTTTTCCCGGAAATGCCCAGTAGTATACGGAAGTGCCAATTTTATCCGAATCTACCAGATTCTCATCGACGAGTTCTTTCAGAATCTCCTTCACCGCTTGCGGCACAACACCTCTTTCTTTGGAAGCTATCGTCTCGATTTCTTTCAACTGGAACACCTACGTAATCCTTCCGGCTTAGATGTGCTCAGGCTGAGAGAACTCCACTCCTCATGCAGGAGGGTGAAGGAATGTCGCTTTAATCACGGTTAGCGGTTGCATCCCCTGGATGATCTCTGGACTCTCGAACAAGAGATTCATGGATGAATGAAACATCGGGGACTTCGGCTCAATGCAACTTGCCTCTTTCTTTTCCTCGAAGATTTCCAGAACCCGTTGCCGTTTCTCTTCCGCGCTGAGACCTTTCTTTTTAGCCATGTCTGTTAATTTAAAATTCTCCTGGCGAGTACGAGCCGATCCAGCTCATCACAATTCGAACACTTCGGATGCTTGCAACTCCGCAAGCAGGCGGAACACAAACCAAAACCAGTCAGGTCTTGAATCCTCGCCAGGGTTGTGATTTTTTTTCAGGTTCAACTGCTGTCAACGACGTGATCACACAAACAGTCACATTCGCTCGCTGACCCTCACCCCGAGTGCTGTCGTCGCGATTCAAAACACGAAGCGCGAGACACGAGTGTGAATTCATAGTTTACATCAGCGTAGTGGCGTAGCTAATCGAAGTGCCGCCCGGGGCGACAATATCGCATTTCCACCGCGTATTCGGACTTGATAATGTACGTTATAGTTCAATACTTCGAGCTTCGAACATTGCAAATACAGGTTCTGCTTCTCTCGGGACGATGCTCCTCGACAACTCGTTCTCCGTGGAGAGGATCGCGAGATTTGACAAACGCAACTGTCTTAAATTCCGAGCGCGGACAGGCCTTGATAATTTTGAGCTTCGAGCGACTTGAATCGCAGATAGCGGGGCTTACTGCCTCTGCCGAGAGAGTTCGCGAGCGAACGACCATGCTTTCCGCGTAAATATCGAGCCTGTAGTTATTCATGAACTGCGGAAGCTCGAGCGGACTTCTCTCGACATTAGTATTCGTTCCCTTCGTTGAACAACTCACAAGAAATTTCTGGAGCTGTTCTCGTTCAATTTGGAACTCATCCTCGTTGATATTGGGATTTTCATATTCTACGTTTCGTGGGATGAACTGGCTCAGCTTCTCTGCATTCAGCCTCCGCTCCAATGAAATGAACAAAAGATTCGACTACGCTAATTCGGGATCTATCGATTCCCACCTAGCGCTGTATCTGGCTCATCTGATCGCCATGCCACACGTCTGGCGTGCTGACAGGTTTCGTGGGAAAGCGCGCATCTCATTTCGGATTGTCAGCGACATGTAGAAAATTTCCCTCCAATTCCCCTGGGTTGCCTGACGCACACTGAGGTCCCAGCGATCTCGGATAACGCTACAATCGAAGCGTTGTGGTGAGAAAAAGATCTCAGAGCCTTCGCCCGCGTTTGGAAACTCTGTTCTCTGTTCGGGAAAGAAATGAGGAAGAGGTCTCAATGGAGCCGAATGAAGAGATGCTTGTGATTGATGAAGCTGCTACATTGCTGTTATTTATTGTGAAAAGTTCTGCGAAATATTGCCATATTGTTTCGAAGGCAACTCTTCCTCTGTTTCCACGATCACTGATCATCTTTGGAGACGAGCTGAGTAAAAACGGATCGACTGATGGAAGGGAATAAGCTCCGCAATCCCGCGTCGTTATTCAATCGCATCTCCTCTGTATTTTATCGATTCGCCACAGGTAATTGACTCTCCTTGGGCTTACCCTTCTCACCGTTCCATGACTTACACAGGCTCCGAGCGAGCTGAGCTCAGAGGATGTCGCGAAGAACTTTCGCTGAAAATCTCGCTTTTTTTTCCGATCAACCTGGGGCGTGCCCCCCCCCCTTCCCTCCTAGGTACGCCACTGCTTCGGCATCTAGCTGGATTGAGGCCCCGAGCATTATCTGAGGATTCACGTACTGGTATTTGCCGCAGAGCAACAGTTCAGGTCTCAGTTTGGTGCCTCAGAGAGCATTATGTCGTTCTCCTGGAGTCGCACGACGATCGTTTCGATGGGGGCTCTTGAATAGTGACAGGCAGCAGCAGCACTTCCATCGTCTTTACGCGGGGATGCATTTGAAGGCCAAAAGTCAATAAGACTATCATTTGTAGTGGCGACCAAGTTCTCTCCTCCGAAGAGCTCTCGCCGAGTTGTTCTGTGCGTCAGGCTCGATGCTCAAGCGAATCGAGTTCGTTCGTGTGATTCCTTATCGGTTGTTGTCATGCCGGAACTCTCAGTATCACCCGGGGAGGATCAGGCCAAGAGTTCGGCAGAACAGAGTGACCTTTTTCAGTTGGATTCGCTTCAACCCTTTGTGTCAGCCGAACATGTTCATATTGCCCGACAAATGCATCGTTCGCAGAAGCAATGCACCAAGGAACCGATTGATTGGAAGCATGTTCCGAGAGAGCGCCGCTTCAGAGTTACTGCAACTTCCCAACAACGGAGTCTGTGTCAGAGCAGCGAGAGCGATGCGGGTCGACCCGGACACTATTCGCGCAGAGCGCTCGAGATCCTCCCACCGCAGAATCGTTTCAATGTTTTTTGATGCGAATATAAATATGTGTTTGTCCGTGCTCGCCAGCGTTTCTTTCTTCCCTCTTGCTTTCCATCTGCAGCACTGATGCACTTATATTCTAGATTGACGGATGCTTCAGACACCATAGTTTGTCCATCTATCTATCTGTCGCTCGTTCACGACTGCCTTGCTCCTCTGCGATGACTTTTCCATCCTTCTCTTTCACAGCGACCGATCCTTGTCTCCTCCATAGTTTCTCCGCAGGAAAAAGAGAACGCAGAGTTACAAAAAAAAGAGAAGACAGCCGGCAAATGGGTGGTTACTTTTTGGATGCGCTCTACTCTTCATCTGCTCTTCAAACTTATGGACAGAGAAACTTTGAACTGTCTCCATGACGGGTGTGCAATGCGCGTTCCCGCTACTCTGCTGCTCATGTTTTTGTCGTTGCCCTCTCTGATGACAACTGTTCGCGATTCGCGTTGCGCCGCCAAGTTTCTGTACCGCCATGTCCGCGGTCCTGCCGTTTCACATAGGTGGCCTTTCTAATAATTGCAGCAGCCCAGCGGCAGATTTGTCTGGCTCAATTCTGGTTGCGATCCTCTGATTGTCCTCCCTGAGGCAGTTGAGTGCCGTGGATCGGTCGGTTTCAAGTACCACAGGCCGCATGAGCCCGAAGGCCTGCGAAAACAGAAACCTTGGGAACCTACCTCGAAGTGAGAGGTCTACTGTAGAGCCGAACCTCCCGCTCCCTCGACGACCGAAACTCCGGTGGACATCGACCGTCAAAATATGTCGGATGTGGACAGCAGGGGGCGGTCGTTGCTGGCTCGATGTCTTCGCCGATGATCAGTGGTATTGCGTGGAGGGAAACGCGACTCCTTGTTTTGATTTCGAGCTACTTGACGAGGCGTCCCTCCCGCTAAACCTCTGTGAACTCCATTCTCAGAGCTTACCGGATCTGAGTCTGGCTCGAGAGAGGTCTCTGACTAGAGCAAGGCAATATCGCAGCATAACTCATGAATCGGCTCGATTCGGAGGGAATCTCTGTAAGGAAACGCATCGGAGAGAGCGACTTTTCGCGAAACACCTTGAGGGTGATCCGACTCCTCGCGTTGCTCCCGTCCTCAAAGTCTTGGAATACTCCAGAAGAGTACACGTGAGGGGATTTGGAAGAGCGTGGAGGGCTACGAAACTAGATTCCGACCTCCAAAGAAACCTGCCTCTTCACACGTGTTTCATAGATATGAAGCGATGGCGGATGACAGACCAGTCGTATACAGAGCTATCGTTGTAACGCCGTTCTTCGAGCCCGACAGAGAGCTTCGAATACGTTGGACGATCGTTCAGAAACGAACAAGCGAAACGAAGCGCGAGAACGTCGGAAGCGACACCTCGCTGAAGACGATCGCAGCAGGCGCTTTGCGCGAGTGGCTCCACAATTGAGAACGAGAAGTTTTTGCACCCTCCGCTTTATTGTTCGCTGGTTTCCGGATGGTTTGCAACTGATTGCGACTGTTTTTCCCCGTGTGAAGTGGCCGCTTGCAAATTCCTTACTCTTCTTCGTGCCTCTCTCTCCTGCCGAAGCGCTCGTTAACTTGGTCTGTCGAAGTTAGGAATCAAGTCGGCGTTCTGCACAAGCCACCGATTGCTCCAGCGAGGCTGGTGCTGTCCATCATTCGACACTTCCCTGATGAGGATGAGTCGGGAACACGATTCGAGGTTGTATCCTGTGGGATTCTCCCCGCGCGTCGAGCGAATACGACAAAAGCCGCGGCTTTATGGCGCAGCTCACCTGATGGATCAAGACCCGAGCTCTGAAGAGTTCCCGCGAACCGGGTGTGTCTGGTTCACGGTGCGCCGTCCAGCGACAATGGATCTCTCGGATCCGTGAAGCGAGGCGAGCAGGGCAAGCAGTCAGCCTCTCGGCTGAGCAAAGACAGGAAGGCGAAGCGAGGAAAGGCAGAAGCAGCCCATTGAGACAGTGGATAGTAGCTGCTAACCCAGCTCCATATTCTGTTCACAAATTCCGCGAAAGTGGCCTCGGTAGAGCACTTCAGCATAGCGGTCCGCTACGAGCCGCCAGCGAAGACCGCCATTTTGGTCGCTTGGCCGAAATTGCGGCTATAAAGTGCAGCTTATGTCCTTATGTTCGTTGGTTGGTGGGTTTGTTGGTTGGTTGGTCCTACAACCCCAGTGTCCTCCTTGTTGGCCGCAGGGCTGCTCGGTCGTCTCTCTCTGAGCAGCGAACAGGCCGACGCTGCACCGAACGAAAAGAAACATGAACTCCACCACACTCCTTCGAATTACCTCCCCCAATCGATGCAGAGAATTACTAACACTGCTGCAACGGAGGAGTCTCCAACATGTTGACGGAGTGAGTTTGCAGCGTCCGCATAAGGAGGAAGGGGTTCGCCACGAGAGCTCTGGTTCGATGAACGTCCTGACTGTTCGGTGAGGGCAGAAGAGTCCCACTTTTCGACTTCGTCGCTGTCGTCGTTTCGGAATCGCGGTCGAGTCAATCATCTCTTCTTTTCCATTTTATTTCTTCAAACGAGGCGAGGGCTCGAGCGCCAAAGTGCTCTATCAGTCCTCAGATATGTTATTAAACTTCCATTTGAAGGAAACGACCCGACCCGATTCAGGCTGGATCGTTTTTCCTTCGACCAGGCAGCCGACGTGGGCGCAGTAGAAGAGGAGACAAACGAGGGCGACGACTACAATGCCCGTAATAGCGAAGAACACTTTCCCGATAAGGCGGCGCTCTGATCCGGTTTTTTATCGCTTTTTCTACCAGGGAAATCATCCGTCCACTGAAGGAGCGGATCTCACGACCGTTGCTCGACACCGCCTGCTTTCTGACAATCCTTTCTAGCAGTACCAGGAGTTCACCCAATGCGGACACCCGACTCGTGTACTTTCGAGCTTGGAACCGAGGTTGGAAAGCAGTCTCACGCGGTTGAGTTACTTTCGTCCGGCGAAGATTTCCATCGGACTTGACCCAGATTGAGATCGGCACCGCTCTACGGCCTCATCAGTTCTCCATAATCTGTCTCGAGCTGTCCTCTCTGGAAATCATTGGGAGGCTCGTTGGCACGTGAACTGCTCGGAAACAATAAGTGTGGCTTGAACAATCCATGAATAATTCATCCATGTGGAGATAGCTCAATTACAAAGTCGACCATTAGTAGGAAAGGGTACGCCCGATTAGGGTCGAGAGAGAGCGATTAGATGCTGTAGACCAAGTCAGTGGAATTGTGTATGAGAATGATCCACTTGCAGCACTTCATCTAGCTCAACTTGTCCTCTTAATCGTCCCTTAACGGCACTCCGGACGTGTCGTCGAACCTTAGCGAGATGCTCGATCCGAACTTCCTCGGACCGAGACCCGAGCTCGTCGTCGACGTAGATCGGGCCCGGCCGTGATCTTTTTCTTCCTGTTCCCTCCGCGGGGAAAAGTTTCTCCAGAGCTGTTCGGACGAAACACCCATCGCGGGAACTGGGGGGCCGAGGAAACGAGCGGGGGAGGGGGGGGGGGAGCAACCACTATTGTTCTGACGAGCTTGGCAAAATGTGATGAAATAGATCGAAGCAATGTTTACTCAGCA
Organism: Phytoseiulus persimilis; assembly: GCA_037576195.1. Taxonomy (NCBI): domain Eukaryota; kingdom Metazoa; phylum Arthropoda; class Arachnida; order Mesostigmata; family Phytoseiidae; genus Phytoseiulus; species Phytoseiulus persimilis. Next base: position 52,174,432 of record CM075101.1, on the reverse strand, counting down.
GTGAGTTGTTCGTCCCCTCCAGGGACAATGACATCTTGGAGCAGAGCGTGGATCTGGAGGGCTGGTTGGCTGCCTCGAGCTCCCGTTCGAATCGCAGCCGGCCGAGGGAACGTGTCAAAAAAGCTTTTGCCTCTTTCCATCAGGAGGTGACAAATTACGGAGCGAACAGCATTACATGTTATGCACAACGTATTGCGAGATCGCCAACGAGGTCACGTGACCAGCCGTCTCCAGCGGGCGCCAGCAACAACGACTATTAACATTTAAATCGGTAGCTTCGTAAGTTGTTCCGAAGGATCGCCCCCCGCTTCGCTCACTGAATCGACTTGTTCCTTGTCCTCATCATCGACGCTTGATCTCCCTGCTCGGCTCCCCGCCACCAGGAAGCAATGAGTCAACATTAAGTGGCTCCAAACCCCTGACGAGGAGGAGTGAGAAATTCGTTCGAGGGCCGGGGACACCGGGAGACAGCTCGCGAAAAAGAGAGGGGGTCGCTGCTAGCGGAATCTCCGAAGCTGTAGCAGAAGCCGCGGCGGCAACAGCGGCGGCTGCAGCAGTGACATCGAGAGCCGAATTACTCGCTTCGGTGGCGCTCGGTCGAGAGAAGTCTTTTTAGCGATGGCCAGGGACAAACGCAGGCTCGCTCTCCCCCTCGCTCGGACTTGAAGAGCCCGACTCTTAGTCCTCTAAACAACTTTTTTCATTACATTAATGCCGAGTGTCATCAGGAGAACAATGATGACAACGGCGGAGACGACGAGGAGAACGAGTGCTTCTGACCGGAGTTCTGAATCAGGAGCGAGCCGCCATAGGGACGCGGATGAGTCCTGATCTGCTCGTATTGACATTCGTTTCTAGTCCGTTGAAATCAGAGATTCCCGAGTGTACTTCACGGGATCGATCGGATGAACATCGCCTGGTCGATCCCCAAGAGCTGGAAACGTGACAACCACGTAGGGAATGAGTGAGAGTTCCCTTTTGCGAATAGTTTCGGGAGCGATTGCGCGGAAGTCTCGAGTGCGTTCAACACCGCCGTCGCTAATTCTTCGAGTGATTTGGTTGCGGCGAGATTGGGACCGAAGGGCAGCTGCACGGGTTATGGTCCTACGCGATGAACTGACAACAAGAAGAGAGATTTGTAGACTTCGTCGGTGACATCATCTGGATCCTCCTTTGTGCCGCAGTAGCTACACAATGTGTACTCAAGGGAAGCGAGCAAACCTGGGCAGAGAACATCGTAGGGGGATACTACAGGGAGGAGCCCCAAGGGGGGCGGAGGGGGAAGGCAGAGGCTGGGGGCAGGTACTTAAATCACAGAGCTCGTCTGCTGTGTGCTCTGTGCATACAATAGCCCACAGTCCCCTCTGGTGTAAGCGGGAAGAGGGAATGGGGTAACTTGGTAGAACATAGCTTCCAGTGTGGTTCCTCAATTATTAACCAGGTACGCCCGAGCGACAACTGATGATAGCTCGGGACAATGATGATGGTTGCGTAGACAGACAGACAGACCGTTTGGCCTCGCAGTCGACAGTCGTTTGGCTTCGAAGATGCGGTATGAGACCGTCGTTAACAAATCGTGTTGTGTAACAAAGAACACGGAACGATAACTCATGGCATCTTGACTCGCCGTGACTCTGATCACACATGCAGAACAAACGGCCGGTGTGATCATTTCAATATGGACTCGATCGGGAGAGGGAACCTCTGCAACTTCACGAGGAGTTGATTCGGATCAGGGCACGGATCCCAAGCAACTGCAAGAGGCGTAACCATTCAAAAATATTCGAGAGACCATCGAGCCGTGAGCGACTCGTCTCGAAGCTGCTCGAAGATCCATGGTTCCTGTGGATTAGGAGCGATGACTCCAGAATCTTACGAACGGCCTACCGGGCTTCTGATTCGCCATCTTACTCGGAGGTAAACGAGATTCCTCGAGAAGACTGTGATGGGAATGGAGCTGGTATTCTCCGCGAAAAAGTCTCAGAGTGAACGAAAATGAACAATGATTGCATCGAGGCTGGGATTCCTTGTTCTTCGAATTGTTCAGTTTTGTAGATCGGTGTGAAGGAATCATCTTTCTTAAATCTTCGGATATTTCCACGAAAACCCCGAAAACTCTTCGAGATCTGATACGGCACTGATTCTCGGAGGATTTCGGCTCGCAGACCTATCGAATTCTATCGAGAGGTAGAGGATGTTAGCGAGTCACGGTAAATACAGAGTAGCCACAACGACTTTGTTTACATACCGTGCGGGCAATGGTAGGGGAGCCGATCCAAACGGGTTCCGTCAGCGCTTCCGGTTCCGATTGTCCGAATCGCATCGAAGACTGCGTGTCCGGAGAATGGTGCGCCGTGCATCATCGGTACGTCTGCAAGCAGCCGAGAAACATTAGTTCAGAAAAAGTTGACAACGCGATTCGGTACGTGCCCACAACGTGTCGATGAACACTTGTTCCCGACTGTTCCCCAATGATGCGCCTATTCATCTCCGGCCGAGCACATTGTCAAGAGGACGCGCCTCGGTACCAAATGTGACATCCGATACCAGTTGGACAAAGTGTGAGTTTTCTGAGAGCACCAACGCTGGGTCGTCATGGATGAGACGATTGTTGTGCAGCACTTCACTGTTCTAAGCAACTCCTGCGTGTCCAGCCCCAAAGTCCCCGTGAAGTCACGACTCCGGTACGCCGTCGTAACGCTGAGGTGAAATGGTCGATCCTATTTTGAATCGATGTGGCGTCCTACTTTTGCCACTGGTGGCGACGGCCCTCCCGCACAGGCTGATGGTGGCGGATGAGCGTCCAAAACTGATCACTGTCATTTTGTCGCTCGAGCTCACCCCTCCTCCATCTGCTGGCTTTTGTCAGCGACGCCGTACTTGCCCGCCAGTTTTGATTTTTGATCAAAACGGGTGCGCTCGAACAGTCTCGTCTGTTTGCCGAAGAGTGGTCGTCACCGCGGTCTGTCCCGCCCAAACGAGCTTGCCTCCAGAGTTGTTTCGAGCTCTCGTTTCGTTCTCCTGTTCGCCTTTTCCTTGACGACTTTTTAGTGCGACAACTTCTGATGCTTCCGCCGCAATCCAATCTTCGGCGGCTGGGTGCGAACACACTCGTGGAAGCGAGCAGGTGTGGCTTGTTGAGCGCGTATTAAATATTTGATAAACTGATCCATTTTGCACGCGTGCTACGCTCTCCATCTGTGGGCCGGTCGGCCGGCCGGCCCCTCCCTCCTCTCTTCACCAGCTATATCACTTGCGTTCGTTCACTCTCGCGAAACTCGGGAAAAGCATGAGACGACGCCTCTTCCTTCTGCTGCTGGCTTTGCATCTTTGACGCGGTTTCTCGTTTCGAAGCCGCAAGACGGCAAATTGAAAACTTCTGCCGCGCACGTAAAAGTAAGCCGAGAACAGGCTCAGAGCGGCTCGTCGTTTCAACGAACAGCGCATGATTTCCCTCCATTGAAGACTCGGTCGAGTGAATGAAGATCAGCGGCGTTAAGAGTTCCCTCCTTGGATTTGGATGGCGGACCCGATCGTGGCGAGCGTCATCGTCGACATGGCGCCAGCCGAGGCTGGTTGGTGGTGGGTGAATTGATAAGTGACGATTCGCGACGACCGAGCAAATAGAGTCACCGAGCAAAGAGAATTCGTGCGCAGACGGATGATCCATTGAATGAAAGAGCGGATGTTCAAACAACAAGTTCAAACAGATTAGTTGCTCGATGGAACCACGCACTATCGAATTACGATCCGAAGAAGTTTAGTTGTGGGAAAGCACGCAGCCCTCTCGAGTTGGCCCGATGACACGATGAGCTTTCCGGACAGGTTGCTCACGCAATGATTTGTCAGAGACGCCAACAGTTGCGATCCGGTCTGCGCTCGAATGACCGATCTCAACGCGTAACGACCGGCCCGGGGCTCGGACCGAGTTCAAAGGTTCCGTCCGAGGTGTCCTCGTGGACTTCTCGTGGAAACCTCCGGCTGACCTGGGAGATCCCGGTACTAAACACTTCCACTATGATCGAGCGTAGCGGGGAGACGGCTTCAACTCTTTGATTGTGGTTGTAACGAGCCAGTGAACCAGCCAAGGTAGTTTCCAGCTCGTGCACCCGGCAATAACGGCGCGGACGAGAACATCACTGGGCCATGTTCTGTCGTAGATGGTCGCAACATGCTCTCTCGAGAGCGTTTGGCCGGGAGGCTCGTTCATTGGCTAGCCTGGAAGAGGAGACAAAGAAACTTACCCGCGCTTGTGTCGTTGACGAACCATTCTCTGGTTCTCTCAATCGTCGCCGGCGGCAGCGTGGCGGCCGCGGCAGGATCTGATGTGGCTCTTTCAGTGGTGAGCATGGAAGCCGGCTATCCAGCGGAACGGGGGTGGATTCACATCGATGTCGGCTCGGAGTTCGTCTCGTGAAACAAGAGATGATGCCGCCGCCGCCGCCACGATCATCATCAACGAGCAAGCGAGGGGAGATGTTCCCTACTCTAACGCTAATAGCTCGCTCGGCTGAATCTTCCTTATCCTCTTTGGTCTCAATCTTCCAGGGTGCTGGTTCTCGGAATAATCCGGGAACGTCGCGGCTGGTAGAGGGCTGGCCAACCACTTCTGTTACTACTCGTGTCCACCATGATCGGGGGAACAGCGGAAGCGACCGCCCTAATAGTCGGCGGGTTACACCGCTTGTCCAGGAACAGCAGACGCCGACGTCCGGAGTGGATGGTCGAGACTCTTCGAGGGAGTTCTCTCTCCGTGACTTCCGTGTCTCGTGGTTCCAGGATCGAAGAGATGATGAACCGATGCAAGCAGTTATCGACGTTGGATCCGCGGTCGTCTGATGATGATGATGAACCGATGGGTGAACGAGAGCGAGAGGGCGCTATCTCTCTGAGCTCGTTCTGTCTCTCAGCGAAGAGACGTCGTTGTCTGAGGACGACGAGGCGGAGTTGCGTGAAAAGCTGAGTCCGGACAGACAGCTCTACCGTATGTCGCGGAGGATCTGATCGCAGTCGATTCTCGCTCATCCTGCTTTCGATGCGGGATACATTCCCAGCTCAACGCGAGCTCCTCTTACTCGTTTCGATTACGAGCTCGGGGCAGCGGGGCCGATTGTTTCGATTTCAGTTGTAATATCTCGATTCCTTATCGTGTGGGAGCGTGGAGAAGCCGCCGCCAACGGGTGAAGCCGCCAGCTCGACGCGACTCTAGAACGGTCGTCGCAGAAATCGCAGACAGCTGCGTGTCATCCATGAGGTGGACTCCAAAACTGAGCTTTCGCTGGCTTGTTCTGTTCCGGCTTCTATCGCCGGCACCGCCACCAAGACTACCACCCGAGCGGTTTGACAGAGGTGCTCTATTGTCTCAACTTTGTCGTTGTATCAACCATTGAAACAAGAAGTCTTTGAGGATGGGTTTCAGCTCCTTACTGTCTCGGTCTCCCGTTTGTGTGTGTGTCTCTCTCTTGGGCTCTCATTCACTCGCCGAGCTCACTCGGCCGTCCGTTTGGCGTCCGATTTTTTCTCGAGACGACGAAAAGTACGCTCGGCGAGAGGAGAAAAACTAATCTCGCTGGAATCAACGGAGTCATGCCTGCTGCAGGTACGGAACGCAGATCCATTGACAAGATGTCGGATGTCAACGCTTGAAGATGGCGCCAAAGCCGAGGCGAGATTAGCGAGCGTGGCGCCGCTCGGATTTGGGAACCTTTTGGGGAGATCGTTCCCCGGGAAGTTGGGCATCCACTTCCCCCATGTAGAGTCCCGCGGTAATCCTGCGTCGCCCCGATGGGGAACTTTCTCAACAACAAAGCCGGGACCCGATCTGGAGCCCGAATATCTCGGAAAACTGAGGGTCTGCCCCCCCCCCCCCTCGTGGAAAGATATCCTGAACGGATCTAGTGGCTCAAGCGGAGCAGGTCGAGACGGGAAGACGTTGGCCGTAGACTCCATTCGAACGGCGGCGGCGGCGGCGGCGTCGTTGGTAGCGGCGGGAGGGCGGGCGCGCCGGCGCTGCCTTGAGTTGTCGGCTCCCTGGCTGGCCTGTTGGGAACGAGCCTTATTATCTGGTGTGCGCACCACGAACCCTTCCCTAATGCACCTCACAGTCTCTGTGACTGACCTCACGCAGCTTCCTTCTCCCACTGTCTATTCGTGGGTCTCTCGCATGCTCTCTCCGCAGGACAGACAGAGCAGCTCCCTCGTTCACTCACTTGGCCACTTTCTTTGTCGAGACCAATCGAGTTGCAGCCATCCGTAAAACGACCAATTAGCAAAGCCCGCCCGCCTGCGAAACAATCCAGGCAACTCGAACAGGGGTAGTTATAATTTTCACGGATCCAGTCCACGGAGCTGTGTCCCACGCTGTTCCGGATGGTTCACGCGGCAGTCAAGATCGAGCTGAGACTCGGCATAATTGAGGATCCCGATCCCGCAGCCGGAACGCCGAGACTCTTCCGAGCTTCGCGAAGTTCCTTCAACTTCGATCCCTTGTGTCCGATGTTTCAGAACGGGTCGGAACCCATTATTGGCCGATAGCGGCGATATCGAGCGGTGCGGCTTCCAGACGTCGCTCATTGGCTCCGTAAGATGCTCTTCTATCGGTAGTTCGGCAGCCCATGCTCTCCGTGGGTTCGATTTTTCGAGACCAAGGTGGGAGACTCGCTGCATTCAAACATACGGGCGCCTTAAAAATTTCCGCGCCGCCCGAGAAAGGCTCGCTCGGATGAAAACCCGATTGACGAACAGGCGGCCGCCATCCTCACTGTGTACTCTAAACGCTCTCGTTGTTCTTGATCTGCTCGCTCAGTCAAGAAGAACACGTCGGTGTGTCGGTTTTTCCTATCGATCTCAATGCCTTCCTGTGTTTCCAACTCTCGGCTCATCCGCCCGTTCGTCCCTCTCTCTCTCGGAACCGTTCACTCACTCAAACAGATAGCGAATCATTCGAACGGCCATTGAAACGTTTGCTCAGCGCTCAGATACAAAGTTGTTTAGTTCCTGCCTGCTTGCATCAAAGGCTCGTCGGGATGACGGCGCACCGTCTCACGGCGAACTCTCATAAAAACCATCAGAGGCCGAGGTCTTCTGCAGCGAAGGAATCGACGAACGAAAGAGAACGAGTTCAGCCTCCGGAATTTCTTTTTGGAGCATCCCAGGAGTCCTCGGGAGCGGGCCCAGTTTTGATTTGAAGAGAGCCGGTAACTTCGTTTAGACCATCCATCTGACCCCAATCAGAGCTCTGACTGACGAGCATCGCTTTGAGGATAGGGTGGATCCGGCTCGCCCTTTGACGGATTCCTCCAAAACCTTAGAGATCTGATCTGATTCTTGAGCTCTCGACAACCGCTACTTCGGAGAAGTTGAGAAGACGCTTCGGATGCCAAACGAAATTCCCGCAGCGGAGAGGATGCTTCCCGAACTCAGGATTCTAGTAGTGGTCGGAGCTGGGGGCATGAAGCACAGAGAATCCGGAGGTCGTTTTTAAATTAAATAGTTTATTCGTTGGGCATTTTGTACAGACACCAAGCCCGTTGGGAGAACTTACGGCATCATCTCGTCCGTGGGCTATGTACAAAGTATCATTACTATTGCATCGCGGTCTCTCGACGAGGAGCTACTGGCTCCCGAGACCGGATATTCGTCTATTATTACTTCGATACACACACTTTCACTCACACGAAGAGTTTATTTGATTCTGTTTGGTTTCGTAGGCGCACCATCGCACGTCTCACGCCGGAGACCCCGGAGCTACGGCTTCGACAGATAAACTATTTCGCGACTCTCATGCGAGAGTGGGGGCTCTTCTCGATACGCCTCCGGTGAAGGAGAGACGCGAGATCTGAAGCATATTGCAGGTGGTTTCCTTTTTGTGGGTGTTGCTCTTTGTGTTCGGATTAACAGAAACAGATATTTACAGATCCACGATCAACTCGGCGTGATCTTTGTTCCGTTCGATGCGACTCTCTCACGACGTGGCCGTCGACGTAGACGATGTCGGCGGCAGGAAGTACGACGGCGCGAAGCCCGAGTTCGAGGCCGCGCCGAAATAGGGAGGCGTCGGACTGCCCGAGAGACCTCCGGACAAGTAGGGGAGCTGAGAGCCATAGAGGAGGGCGGCGGCGGCCAACTGCGAGTTCGCGGTCAGAGGAGCTGTTAGCGGCGATGACGTTAACGGTGCAGAGCTCGAGGCGGGTGTCGTCGGTGAGTTGGCGTCCATTCCCGGATTTTGCTTCTTCCACTTCGTTCTTCGGTTCTGGAACCAGATCTTCACTTGTGTCTCGGTCAATCGCAACGATAGCGCAAGGTTCAATCGCTCACAAACTGACAAATACCTGCAAGGAACAATGTCATCCGGTCAAAGTCTCGAACTCCGGCCAGAGCCTCGCGCTCTATTCCGCCGACGTCGGCGCCCGGAATACGCACCTTGTCGTCTTGAACTTGTTCTCTAACGCAACCAGTTGCTCGTAAGTGAAGGCTGTTCTCGCTCGTCGAGGTTTTCCGCCTGAAGACGATGAGGAAGACGATGATGATTTCTCGGACTTCTTCTTCGAATGGCTCGACGAAGATTTCTTGAAATCTTCGGGACTGCCGGGGCCGTCATGGTCTGGAACACTCTCGTCCCCAGACCCCATCTCGTTCGTGTCTGTGGACGAATTTGCTTTCTGTGAGTCGAGTTCTATCTGACGCGCTCTGAGAACGCCTCCGTGATCCAATCGCGGGGGAGGAGGGGGGGGGGAGCCGACCTCTCACGCGGGAATCTTATGCGGCGGTGACGACTGAACCGCATATTCTGAGCGTTGGAGCCAGCTTCAAACGAGATTAGTCGCTGGGTCGGGGTGTCGTAGCTCGCCGTATACTTGGCTCGCCGCTGTCTTGCCGAGGGAAGCGATCGCCGCAGAAAAACGAGAAGAGGGAGGAGCTGAAGAGGGAGACCGCGCGGAACGAACTGTTCATGAAACGATTTTCCTCTAGTTCCCCGACAGCTTCCCGGAGCTCATGTCCATCTACTTCCTGAGGGAGAAGCTTTCATGGCCACATAGTCGACGCTCTGCGCGACGCTCCGAATCAGGCCCAAATCACCGGCCGCGAACGAAGGTGCGACTGCAACCCTCCCAGTGGGAATAACATTGACCTTAAAAGAAAGGCTAGGTCGTCGTAACTCCATCGTCAGACGCGCGGACGATCGAAAGAAGCGGCCGAGCCGGGGAGGGTCCGGTAGGCAACCGATCTCAGCATGCTTGATGACGACATTACGACTCTTCCTGACAGACTGTACAGTTCCACCACGGGAGGGATTCTGGCTCGTCGTGAGAAACTCCGACACCAGAGAGTGTCATTCTGAACATAATAGGGAAAGTTGACCGCGTTGATTGGAATCCCCAGAATCTACCTGACTGTCCGGTAACTTCGAGTCGTGGGATAGATAATGGGGGAGGGGGACGGGAGGAGAGCTTCCGCAAGGACTCCCACGCAAAGATCCTGTGTACGTTCAGGGTCGCCGGGACGTGTCCGGGATCGGAGGGGTCGAATCGTTCACAGCGAGTGTCGCTCGGTCGTCCTCGGAGGAAGCATCCAGGGACAGAGCTCTCGGATAACGCTTGACGTTGCGCTAGGTGAGCCACATTGAGCATTGCACAAAGTCTTTCAGCAACTACAGCATTGCCGATACCGCAGTTGTCGGTCATCTGCGCGGGGCTGGGGTCTCCTCAACAAATAGCTAATGTTGTTCATCGATAGCGCTGACCCGCTGTGGTCTTGCGGCAGCTGCTTCTTCCACCACTGATGTCGGAGTTGTTGATCTTTTTGTCGGGTTCCATCCCGTCATTACAGTCGAACTCAAGATCGATTCGGCCACTGAGCGAAGGAAAACAGCCAACCAGAGTGAGAGCGACACCACAACGATTCAGACGGCGAAGTTCTCGTCAAAAACACCGTTGTTCGATTATTATTATCGGCTCTGGGAACGATTCGCGCGCTCGTGCGGAGATTCCGGAGCAGCTCGCCCAAGTCGGATCATAGGTCGCCATGCGCGGACCCCCCGAGACGAACGCGGCAACTAATTGTCGCAGCGGAAGGGACCCAACTGCGAAGCGAGCCGATGGCGGAACTCAAGAAGAAGTGCCGCTGCCGAGAGCGCTGATACATGACGAAGGGTTGGGGGTAGCAAGGAGCCAGTGGGGTGGAAAATTAAACCAGGGGTTCCGGGAGTCCTTTTTCTACCTCCCCCCGTTACGGCTCCTCGGCTCCCCGCCTCGCTCTCCCCACCTCCGAAGCGGAGGCAATTATAGAGATGAGGAGATTCGAACGCGAGCGAGCAACGAAAGAGGATAGCAGCGAGCTGCAGATAGACAACGAATAAACAACGGACCGCCAGCAGCAGCAAAAGGAGGAAGCAACTCAGGTGAAATGCCTTGGGCGAGCATCAAGCGCGCGAGCAGGAGGATGAGGTGAACGACGACGATCGCGAACGTTCAGACGCTTCTCTCAATGGAGATCAAGTGAGCGAATGACGAACAGACCCCAGCCGCTCTGCATCGGCCCCCGGTGCACCAACAGAGCAGCGAGGAAGGAGACACTCGAAAAACAATCCCTCCTATATATATATATACATATATAGGGGTGCGCTCCCGATGGGCAATCACCGGATACGAGACAAAGGGGGAGCCGTTTCGGCGGCCGGTGTTGAAAACAGAACCGATCAAACGGAAAACAGACAGAATCGGCCGACGTGTCGCACTTCGGGCGTTCGATACATGCTCGAAACGACCTCGGCGTTCGCTGAAAGTCCAAACTGGCTCAGAGAATATTGGGAAGCTCCTCAAACTGGGAACAAGGGGTCTCGAGCCATGGAGGCTCCCCCTTCGTCGGCCGGAAAGGGAGCTCGGCACCTTCATGAGAGCACGGTCCCGTCTCGGATTTATAATAGGCAACGATGCCGTCTGTCGCTCGCGGCTCGGCTAGGTGGCATCGATCGCCGATAAGTCCGATGAGGCTCGCACGTCAAGATCGGTTGCAGTTGGCCAAATTTATGCGACGCGACGACCTTTACACAGACCAGCCAGGCGTCGACTACGTCCTAAGCGACGAGATTCGGGCCCGCTCTCAGCCGCAAGCTGCTCGGCACCAAACACATTGGCCAGTGGAACGATCATCGAAATTTATTGCTCACTTGTTTATCCCAACTTGAAGAGATTGTTTATTAGGCGCCCTTTCGTAAGCTCTGTGATGTAGAATCAAAACACGCAGTTGTTCCGAATTCCACTCGATAATATCATATTCTCTCGCTGCAAGCCTTCGACTCGGTCGAGGTGTCATATGATCGCCATACAAGAATTTATAGCACGAAATCCGAGACAAGGAATTACGCGGCCAGCTGTACCCGGGGCTGGAGCTCCTCGAGGATAATTCGAGAACGAACACGAAAAAAAAAAAGAGAAAGGTTCTATCATCGGCGCGGAAATGGATAAGTCGATAGTGGAGAACACTTGGACGGGGGGGCAGTTAGCACTCACGACCGTATCAGTCTCGTCAAGTGTTATTCGTCTCCGCGAAAACAGAGCTAGTGGGAACACAACAGGGCGACCAAGAAAGCAGCTGGCGGGATGAGAAAGACCCCGAGGTGGTGGCGGCAGAGACTCGAAGCGATATCCCTCTGGGGAAACTCGTTTCGGAACGACTCGCAACAGTGTCGTTGTCTATGTACGAAATGCTCGCGTTGTGTCTCGACCGGCGACCGCGAATGAAGGCTCCCGTGGGACAGCTTGCTTATCTCGGCAATATACGCCTGTCTAGGAGTGAATGCTGTCTCGCGAGATACTTGCGAACGCTCCCCGGCTTGAATCGCGGCTAATTGTTCGTTGGCGGAGCCACAGGAACGCTTCGCCTCACGGAAACAAGATCCACCGGTGTCCGTCATCGTTTTCAATTCCTTCCACACTTGTTTCCCAGGTCGGAACGATCCAACCGGTCTCGGAGAAGCGTCCACATCCTCGCAGCTCCCGCGAACCAAGAGACCGACTGTCGCCGCAGTTATCGCCGTCACTTACCACACCCCGGTCCGGATCTGCATATGCAACATGACTCCCAGATTTCATGAAAGTCTACGACCGAATCATTATGGCGAATCCCTTCTCCCGCCCTCGCTCCCGGTAGACAGACATATCACCTCTGAGAGCTCCGGAATCGCCTTTTCGTCTCGAGGCCCTCTCAAGAGCTCGCTCGTTCCAGCCCCCACTATCCCACTTCGAATATCATGAGGCTTAGTCGTTTGAATTCAAACGGTCGAATGGGACAGCGCGCAGGATGGCTCTCGTCCAGGTTCGCCGCTTTCTGAGCCGCAACGCGCACAACGCGCCACATTAGTCCGAGTTAGCGGAAGCGGCGTCTGATAATCCGGCTCTCACCAAACGGCGAGCTACGGACACTTCACGAACGTTGTTGCCCTCGTTCGGTCCTCCCACAGAGCTGACGGAGCTCAGATAGATATCACGGGCTGCTCGAACAGAGGAAACCGTTTCGCGGACCGGAGCCAGGTGACACGGGAAAGGCAGCCAGCCAGCCGGCCGACAGACGAAACAAACAATTATTATGAATGACATTCGGAGCGGCTTTCATTTATTTAGGTAAGCGAACACGCTTTCTCCTTCGACATGGAAGAGCCCATGATATCGAATATTCGCTCCGCCTGGGAACATCTGTCTCGGTCCGTCAGTCAGTCAGCACCTTCTCGATCACGCGGTGAGGGTTTTCGAGAGACCGACACAGAGACAAACGAACAGACATACAGACGGACCAGTTAGGCAGGGAGCCCTGAGTATTCTTCTGTGATCCCAGAGCCGAACCCCCATTTGCCCCGGTCCTCCTCGCCGAGATCCCTGGTGACATTCGACATCAATCAGGCTCTTGTTCCACCAGCAGGCAGGCCCGCTGGCCGGCGCCCGGCCGCCTATTTGCTCCTGCCGCTCGGACCCGGAGCGAGCTATAGAGGCAGCTCTGGCATCTCGAATTTCCACATGCTCTCTCTAGCCCCCACATCAATAGCTTCTCAGAATCGCGTAGCCTCCAGTATCCACTGGTCATGCTGCTGGGAGCAGAGCAGGAATACCCGGAATCTCTCTCGGAAAACACTCTGTCAACAGGGTGTGAATGAACAGGTGCTGTCATGGGTGTTGTTCGAAGAATCTCTGTCGATAGTACTATTTTTCCGGGGAAAAATTACACCTTCGATTCCCCTCGTCATCTTCCGCCTCGAACGTCTCCGAGGCCGGTGGGGTCGTCGGAAAGTAATGCGAGGGCTCGGACGCGAATACTACTCTCGAGCGGTTCGTCGTCGATATTTTTATAGTTGTGACCGAGACTCGCTACGGACCAATGAGGGTTCACCGCGCGCGCGGACTGGAGCCCACGGTCGAGCTGGCGGCGCAGAGCCACACAAAGCGATGAGAACCACTTGATGTGTTAATTGAGAAAAAGTTTGAGGGACTATCTCGCTCCGCTGAACAACGGGTCGTCATCGGCATCGCATCAGGAGGGGGGCGGGAGGGATCAAATGCGAGGCCGCGTAGAGGAACCGACGGACGGGGGTGACAGACTGGTGACTTTCGACTTCGACAACCGGAAGCTCTCCCAACAGAGTTCGAAAGCGCTAATCTCACCTGAGTGCTGACTCTCCTCGTCGAAGGCGATTCCCTTGTGTGATCCGATCGACGCCCAAGCCGACGTCGGATTGAAGCGTAACTGCAGAGCCGCCACCGCCTGGTTCTTCTGCTGGTTCGAGCCGGTGAACTTGCCGGGGTCGAGGATGTCGTCCACGGAGAACGGAGTCTTCCGAGTCGAGTTCTGCATGCAGTTGTGCAGCTGCTGCTGCAGATGGTTCTGCTGCAGCGCGGCCGCGTGCAGCAGCTGGAGCTGCTGGAGTTGCAGGTGCATCGACGAGAAAGGCAGCGCTGCGGGCTTGACGAGGTTCGCATCGTTCGAGTCGATGGCTTCTTGGGTGAGTCTTGCGGGACTCTGCGACGTCTGTTGGTCCGCGTCGGCCGGGGTGGTGAGACCGGAGCTCATCGTGATCGCTGTCGTCGACGCGGCCGTCGTGCTGTTCGGTGTGGTGATCTCTTCTTCTTTTTTGACAAGATTGAGAACCGTTGCAGCCTGAGTCGATTCACTGCGCGGCGGCGGAGTCAGTCTGTCCTCCATTCCGATGTGCTCCTCCACTGTCATCGGAACGTTGCCAGTGAGGGAGGCGGTCGAGAGAGATATGAGTTGGGATTCCGTTGGGCTGCTCGCGCGATCGCACCACGAGCACCGCAAGAGGAGCTTCCCGTGCGCGCGCGCGCACTTGCCGCGAAGGCGGTGAACTCACTGAACAATGAACGCCCGATCGAACTAACAGCGGTCGGACCGACGCACAGTCGGAGCGGCCCACGTATTTACGGATCGTTCGCTCGGAACACGCTGGATGTCGTTTTTGGCGTCGCCAGCCGATGACACGAGGCTTCCACTTCGGAACATAACAACCATGTGGTCTCGTCGACAGCGCGAACCCGAGCAGGCCCGAAGCCACCCTCGAACGCATGCGCCGCCGATCCTCGGGCGGAGCCTTGACAATGAGGCGGGCGCTGCTTAATGTTGTGGGTGTTCTCCGCCTGCCGCTGCGGTTGGTGCTTGCCTGCTCTCGAGCCCTCCGGCCTGCCTGCCTCCCTAACTCTGACTCTTCACTTGCTTGCTACGTGTACGGACAGTTGCTGGAAGAGCTCGACTCCCTGGTTTACAGGCTCGCCGGTTGGGTGATGAACCGACGACCGTAGCTCAGACGGTACGGAAGACGCACCAAACGGCGGGCAGGCGGGCGGACGGACGGACGGATGGGGGAGAGACACTAATTGAGAAGAAGGACTGACAGCTAGCGGGAGAAAAACAGGAGGAGAGAGGGGACGGCGCGGGAAAAGAGGAGGAGCAGGCGCCTCTGGGATCGACGGAAAGAGAGATAAAGAGGACGACAAGCTTTGCCTTTTGGCTTCGTTAGTTAACTCACTGTCGGCCGCTTACCTCAACCGAGCCGGCACCGCGCGTCGAGATCACTTCGGGAACCACCTGCTCGTTTGCGACACCGTTCAGTTAGTCTCCCATGGTTCTCAGTCCCGTTTCGGGAGAGGAATATCCATCCAGGCCCTGAAGGGCAAGCTGAGTTCCAAGAAGTCGTGTTTATCACACCGATTGCGAAATCTCTGCATGGAGCCGAACACCGCATGAGTTTCACTCTCCATACTCTACAAGAATCAACTGAACTGAGCACAGGAAGTCTCATCCTACGCCTGGATCCCGCGGAACCGTCTTTCGAAGATTTGCTGCGCTGTCTACCGGCCACGTACCGAAGCGCGTAACTCGAGACCACCTGACCGAGATGGTCCGCATCCTTCCTCCATCATTCTCGCTCCTGCTCCGCGCTCGGCGCCTTCTTGTCCGGGCAACGAATCCGTGAACGGAAAAGTGCGCGGATACGAAATTTCCTTGAAAGATTCCTAATCGAGACAATGTGTCCCGGACCGAACTACAGCGCAACATGTCATCCTATGGTGTGGAGATGAGGCTTCCTCCGATTCTCGTACGCAATTCATCCGCGATTAAGGCGAGGAAAAGTTTTCTCAGCCGATCCCTCCGATCTCGTTTCTCCTTGTTCGTACGTTCCTCAAAGACACATGATCGAGGAAGGTCACCTGAGCTCCAGACGCAAGAAGGGGGATCATTGGGGATGTCTGGAATATGCGGGAACTGAATACGCTATTTGCTCGAGGAAAATCAACTCATCGCCGACTTGGGAGGCCAAACGTGGAGCATGCGACCGACAGGGACGTTATGGATAGCGGAACGATGCCGCTATAAAATCAGGCTCTCATTGATCGCATACGCCTTTCCGGTTTATGTATGTTTCGCCCTAGCCATCATTTCACGATTCTAGGACACCCAATAACCTTGTACGTAATTTGAGGGCGAGATACAAACAAAGAACAATCGAGCTCACTCAGATACAGGTGGTGAGACTCGGGGTTCCAAGCGACGAAATGTTCACTCGCTGCCCGAAGCGGAACGTATTTCGCTGGGACTTTGGTGCGAGGAAGCCTGGAGACTTCCAACTACTCTCTCAGCCTTCGAAAGAGAGCCGAGCCTGTGATCACTCTGCTTCAGGGTGACTTTCGATATTATTCACGCGGATCTAGTATGGATACTGTACTGCGATTCGGTGCGGATTTTTTCGAGTATTTTCATACTGAAGTTCTCCCGCCTCTCCGTTCCGCAATACGGTTGTACGTCGATTCGAATCCCAAGAAAATGCAAGTTGACAGCGAGTCCATGTATTTCAGTACGAGGCGAAGTCGCCTGCTAGCCAGTGCTGGAGCGGGATGCTCACGGACCGGGAAATACCGGTCGAATTTGGAGGAAACCGAGGCGACTTGGCTCAAATGCGACGAAGAGGGAGTGACTCTCCTACACGTGATGTTGGAATGTGAACAACCTGCGGATGCAGAATACATTATCCAGAAGATGACTCTCCACAGAAAATTGATGCAGGGGGAGAGTTGGAATCGAATGACTTCTGCAGCTATCGATGAAGACGACGGAAGTGGCGTTGAACAGCTGAATCATCGGCCCCCGGCTCAGATATCCTCTTCTTCCAGCTCCTCGGGGAGAGTTCGAAACTTGGTCCGAGCTTGGTGTTCAGACGATTTCCTGACCGCCCCCTCGGAAAATCTACGAGCCTCGCTCCGAGGAACACGCTGATCGCGGTAATCAATGAATTCCCAGGTCGATCTTTCTATCTGAGTTTCCAAGTTCTAGCGGACGATAACGCGGACTCGCCATGGAGATCAGGACAGAGCCAATATGAAGATAGTGCAAAAGCTGTCTCGGAAGAGGGAGCAAGAACTTCGGCAGAACCTTCTGACGCGAATCAACAGACGCTCCCTGAGGACGCCTCAAATCCAGGTCGATTCGAGTTTCATCACCTGAAAACGAGCTTCCCATCATTATTGGATTCCGGGTTCGTTCCATTACCGATCGTCTGGGTCATATCTGTCTATCTGAGACACGGCTCCACGAGCGAAGCAGCTTGTGCCTGTTCTCCGTCGACCGATAATTCCCCAGGGTTCTCGCCGAGATTCCAAGTCGAGCCTCAACAACCGCAATCCATCATCTCCCGATTTCGGCCTCGCCCCTGTTGACAACTCCTACCACGGTGATCCCGAAACCAAATTAGGGAAATCCGATATTCTCGTTTCTGGAATCCTCATCGGTGGAAGAAAACCTACACCGTCACAACTTGCGCACCGGTTTGTTGCGCCTGACTCGGCTGCGACTCAGAGACGGCGCCAACTGGAAACGACTTCAGATGATGTTTTCCCCATTGCAGACTTTCCGTCTCTCACTCTAAGCTCCCATTTTCTGTGGTGTGGGCTCAGGTTCCAGGGTAGGCTTGGACCCTGTTACCTGAGGTCTAAAAGATCCATTCCAGCGGCACTTGCCACGAGCGAACGCGTGATCGCATACGTTCAAACGCTGCAGATGGCGTGCCTACGGCCGTATGAATCTGCCTTCTTGGTGACCTTCTACGTCGCTTCTCACATCGCTTGGTCACACTCGATATCGTGAGATGAGAAGGAATCTTCAAGATGGTTCCGGAACCAGAGACCAAGCAGCTCACAGCGATCCTTTTAGATTTTCGGGTGCGAGGAACAATCATCAGTTCACTTTCCGCGTAAGATTTTCAACAAGTCCCGCAACATCCCCGTTGGGATGTTTCATGAGTCGATTTCGAGTCCTCGGGGGATCGGCCGATTTTGTTTCACTTGCTTTCGGTGGGACATCCGTCCTCTTCTCTACGGAAATTCTAGGCCACTCTGAATGCAATTCTGGGCCTCTCGCCACCCTTCAGCTCCAAGAAATCAATCTCTGTAGCATCCGGTATTCAGTGGGATCCCGTGGACTGCGCCACAATTATGCGAGCGTGGGCGAATGCAATCTTTGAACATGGGGGGAGCACAGGAACGGGCCCTGATGAGCAGGCTTCGATTGGAAATCGATTTCTCAGGCTTGTTCGGTTCCGAATATCATCTCAATGATCGCAGATGGCGACAGAGAGATCGTTCGAGGGAAGATTCTCTCCCTTTGTAGAGCCGCGATCGTCGCGGACCACATTCGAAACCTGACTGAAGGAGCGGTCGGCGGCATCTTGATTCAGAATATCCCTCCGAAAGATGGAGGAAACTTCCGGGATACGTCCAGAGCGTCACTCAAAAACGCAGCTTGTGTTTAGCGGGTCGACAGCGAATTTCAACCCTCCTTCACCTGGATAGTTGTCTCCAGATGAATTGTAAGGATCTGCCATGCTTCTAGCTTCTGACAGATCGAAATCGCCACAAGCACGGGAGTATCGGAGCAGGCTTAATGAACCCTGGTGTAGAAGGTGTCATATGTGCAGATGACAGACAGGAAGGAAGCCGATTCCGGATGCAGAGGGTAGAATGTCGTATCAAAACCCGAAAAATCGCGGATCCCGTCATGAAATCCTGTGGCGAATATAGACCTCCAGTAATAGTGCCCCTTCCTGATTGCGTTAAGCGTGTACGTTCGTTTGATATGCGATTGAATCGGTCACGGATCCGCGGCGTGGCTCGGGACGGAAGCTCAGCTCTCTCCGGGAAAGGTCATCGATCATCGGAGTCCAAGGATCCATTAGATAAAAGAACAGTTCGGAGCAGCATGGAACATCCCATGGCCTCCGGCACGACTCGACAGGGAAAAATTCCGATTTTCGGCCGGGAGGTGCGCACCTCGAGCGAGTTGTGGTCTTGGATTTCCCTTCCACGGATCAACCGTATTTAGAAGCGACGCATTGGAATGAGCGTTGTGAAACACAGCCATCTCGCCGTGGCTATTGGAGTCGTGGTGCCAGACCCCGTTAATTGGAAAGATGCTGAATTGTTCTGTCGTCGATTTTCCAGAATACCTTGAGAGCATCGCCCTCGATTATCGCGGGAGCCACTCGGAGTTTACTTCCGATGAGCTGCAGACGAGTGAAGAGCATCGAGGAAGGAGAAGGAGGCGTTCCGGGTCTCCAATTGCACCTCTATTGAATTCTATCTGCACGACGCCTAGCCAGAGTCAATTTGATCTTGTTGCTGTCCCTTTCACTCACTTATTCCTCCGCTTATCAACGATCTCCCCTCTCTTCATCTGATCCACACGAACGCCCTCGATTCTTTGGAGCGGCCTTCCCAACCGATGGCTGGAGAGTTAAGTAGCAAACAATCACCAGGTTCATGCCGCCGCTGATCGGGCTGATCTCGCGTTGCACCGAGCTCTTGTTGTATTTTTGACAATGATCGTTTTTCCTCTCGCTCATTTTCCTCAGCTCATCCGGTGCTCTGGGTCCCGGGATAAGCAGAACGGCATCAGTGTAGCAATCTGCCGTTATCAATAGAAGCTTCGCTGCCTGGACCGAGCTGATAAACTCGCTGCCACTTTAGTTGCCGGGGTAGCTCAGAGCTCTGGCTGGCTGGTTGCCTGCTTGCTCGAGCTCGCTCACCGACCTTACGAACTGACTGTCTTCAACGTCTTTGCTCTTCTCCTGATTCTCGCCGAGTTGGTCGCGTCCGGTAGTAGTCGTATAAAAAGCTGACTTACTCGCCAATTCTCGAAAATCCCCCGGATGAGATAGCGGGCGGAGGCGCATTCCGCGTGACGAAAATCGAGACGTTTAGAAATCGTAGTTCTCCCGATCAGTTGAGAGATTTTCGAATTGCCTGGCCACCGACTGTTGCGAATGTGAGATGGATCTGCTCGGTCTCTGCGGGAGCCACAGGAGGACTGAAACAGATATCGAGACGGAGACGAGAAATTGTCGAAAAGCCTTGGTCTTGTTCGTTAAGGGGGTACCTTACTCGAAAAATCGATATTTTCGTCAACCCCACCGATTTTTGTTGTGTGCATATTTCGGTAGGGAGGACCTTTGAGAATCCACACGCGGAAATTTGGAATCGAGCGAGCAGCGCATGGACGCATTTTCAAAGATGGCGCTATGGTCACTTCCGAACTCCAGGCTTCTAAACGCTGTAAATTCCTGAGGCTTGCATCGGACTCCGAACGAGTACGAATTCAGCGACTCGGAAGCGTGCCACAGTCCACTCTGGAAGAAATGTGGCCCACCACGACCAAATCAGAACCTTGGGAGACGGAAATCTTTCCTAGTTTCAGAGCCTTTCACCTTCAAGTCACTTTTTACATTTGGCCACGGCCGAGCCAACCCTTCGGAGCGCGCGAGTATCCTGTTCTCGTGGCCCTGTTGGTGGCTTGCAGTGAGTTGGTTTTTCAGCCTTGGAAAACTGTCTGCTCGCGTGGAGGCCGCCAAACTGACATG
This sequence comes from Phytoseiulus persimilis, assembly GCA_037576195.1. Classification (NCBI taxonomy): domain Eukaryota; kingdom Metazoa; phylum Arthropoda; class Arachnida; order Mesostigmata; family Phytoseiidae; genus Phytoseiulus; species Phytoseiulus persimilis. Next base: position 52,154,025 of record CM075101.1, on the reverse strand, counting down.
TACCTAGTTCAGTCATCTCGTAATGATGATTGTCGCGTTCAAAGGAAAAACTTCGTCTTCTTCGAAAGTTCCGATACCGACAAGAATTTTTTGGTCTCTTGGATTACAAGTCTATTGCAACTCATTTGATCGATATCAATGCTCCCGTTCGGAAGTTTCAGGGTTCAAAAACTTTGAATGCTTTTTTCTCAGTCCGTGGAAATTGCATTCCGGCTTATCTCCAGAACCGGTTCCTGGGAAAAGTACGCGACTGATTGCCACCAATTTTTCATGATAGTAAGAGCATGGTTGGGGGTTGATGCGTAAGTATCGGACTTCGGATTAATTCGTTCAGGTCATTCGATCGCCGGCCTCGAAATCGGGCCTCTTAGGATGAACCGTGATTTTTTCCGCGATTCGGAATCTCAAGTCCGTGAAAAATTCCTGGAAAATTATATCCAAATTCCAGATACATACGCACTCTCCCCCACCCCTCCTTTGCACAATCCCACCCGTCCCGCGGAACTCACACGCGTGGTTTTCTCTGGAACCGGTTTCGCCCGAACCCATGATTTTTCGCCATTGATTCGAAGACAACGAAGTTTGCGGGTTTTCTTTTTTTCCCTGTGGGGATAATCGCGGGTGCCCTTGCTGATGGTCATAGTCCCACCCCTCTAAGTGCAGAACCTGTGAATTCTGCGATTTGAGTAAGGTACCCCCTTAATTCGATCTCTTGGTTTGCGATTGCAGTAGCCGGGTTTCGTCGCTCGTATCCACATTTTAGCTCAAGAGCCTGTGCGTGTGAAAATGTTTGTCCATGAGCCTCCTTGTGATGACTAAGCATGAGCGGAGGAGAGGTGACCGCTAGCGATACAAGTGACGATACGAGCCTGGTCAATAGAATGAAGCCAATCAGAATCCTCTAAGCTCGTGGCTAGCGGGATTTTGACCCGGCTCGAGTGAGCCGCCATTGAACCTCACTTCTCACAAGACGATCCTAAATCTTGCATCTGTTCAACGAGCCCCGCTTGCGTCTCGCAAAAGGATATCGCAGATGGCTAAACCGACACAGCTGCAGCGTAGTTGCTCTGGGTGATCATGGTATTAATAGTTGCTGTCGTGGTAATTCCGAGAGAAGCCTCGCGTTAATCGACTAATGTACCTCCCAAAACACGCCACGACCAAGCTAGCTTCCTGCATAGGAATCAGAGGCACCTGATGATCGCGGCTAGCGTGTATTATATTTGATAATTTCCTCGATCCGATGCCACCGTCATCGATACATATAATAGTTATATACACTCTGTTTAAATTAATTTTTTCTCGGGGCGTCTAGCTTTTGTCCACAGGTGCCGGTGACGTTGAAGGAGACGGAGCTTCCGATGGAACACCGGCGCCCTCGACGTCACCAACCGTATTTTCTGACGCGGGACCAGCGGCTGGGAGGGTCAGATCCGAAGCGACCGGCGCGGACGCGGCTCCCACAGCGACTACACTTGTCTCAACAACCGCAGGAGTTGCGGACGCAGAGACGCTCACGGGAGTGATTTCCGGCACTGAGGCGGGCGCTGAGACGGGGATGAGTTCTGGAGCAGGAGCGGGAGCCGTTATGGGTGCGGGTTCTGGAAGACTGACGGCCACGGGGGCGAGTTCTGGAACAGGAGCGGGCGCGGCAACGCGGACGGGTTCTGGAGGAGCGAGAGAGGCAGGATTCGGCGCTGTCACTGCAACAGCGTTCGGCGCTGGATTTCGGAGGACCTGGGAGGTTCCTGAAGAGAGTCCCGGCCCAAGACTCGAGGAGGCTCGCTCATTCAGTGCGAAGGAAGACGCGTCGGACGGAGCACTGGAGGCGACTCCGGGCTCATCCGACTCGACGGTAGGGTGGAATCCGGTCTCGTCCGCGTAGTATCTGAAACAAGGTACAATGAGAAGAGGTTATTGAGGAAAACCGCCGCAGCTCTGAGCGCAGTCGAGGAACCCAGGAATCATGGAAGCGGCAGTGCTACGTTTTCCCCGTGAATTTCTTCGGTTTCCGTATTGCCAAGATTTTTGTGACTTGCTTCGAGCGAACCGGGGGCTCGGATGCCACTCTCAGGGGTCGCTTTCAGACGCTGAACATAATCACATGGTTCCTCCAATAACGAGGACCAGTGAGCAACACCTGATCTAATATGGACCCCATTGATTCGCTGCTCAAGGTGCGGTTTTGCCCGCCACTACAGACCTGGTCGGCACTACCGCTGTGGGCCTGCTTGCTCGGGAGCCACAAACAACGAATTGAACGACACTCGAGGGAGATTTCAGCAACACCGCTGCTCACCCCAACGATAGCCCGCCCGGAAGCCGAGTGAGTAACAGAGTGACAGCGTCCGACACGCTGGATACACGCTAAAAATTCATATTCGTCCGTGATTTTCGCCATCGTCTTGCTGCAGAGGAGGGCTCTCCCAGGAGCTTCCTGACCAAACGGACTTTCGGAGCCGAAAGCCGTCGTGTAGTCTGTGGCGCGGAACCGCTTCCGTCTAACTTCCGATGGATGGAACACCTCGTGAGTGTCCGCTGACCTCATGATGCTAGATAGCTCGGACGGGTGTGATCCATCAAAGTGTCCATTAGGCCAAATAGGCACCAGACTGGATTCAAAAGCAATACAAGTAGTGAAAACCAATCTACCGATCCAATACGCTGACACAAGTCGAATCGTTTCGGCGATCCGTTAGTGTGATTGTTTTGGTCAGAACCTAGGGCTCCCGCGACACCAGGGTCCCGGGGAAGCTGGTTTTCAGGTGCTCACCGTACGGTTCTGAGTCTTCCCTCGCCCAGATTGATCACGTAGAATCCCTCGACTCGACCGTTTCCGTCAGAAAACTCCGCGTGTCCATGAGACCCCTCCGTGGTGTCCACTCGGTAAGCGAACTGATAGGGTGCGGGAAACCCAGCCTGCAACGCCAACGCGGTTGGAAGTGGGAGCACAGAGGACGCGAATGTGCGCGGAGCGTAAACTCGACCCGATTCCAGATCTGAACCAGCCATGGAATCGTCAGACTACTCACCGACTGACTGACTGAAGAAAATACGAAACACAGAGAGCACAACACACCGAAATTCGTTGAAGAAAACATTGCTGTAGGAACTTCTGCTTACGATGATGTGCAGTTCGAAAATGTATTCACTGCCGGCCGGTTCCCTTCATGGCGGTTCAGCGGTTATATACCGACGCAGACATTCGTCCTGTATTGGGTGAGGGAACGAAAAATGTTCTGAAACACAAGAGCGGACGCCCCGCACAGATTTAGATATCAACCGATCCACACGAGATGTCGTCGCCCGGTGCTCAAACCGTAAACCGAGGACCTAGACCGAGAAACGAGGAGCAAAGGAGATACGTTTGCAGGCATCGATTCTCGAGCTCATGGCTGTTCCTCCAGGGCCAACCACCGTTCAGGAAACTTCGGCCCAATGCCCAGAGAGCTGTTCCCGCGATTGCGGGACTCGTCGAGTTCCCTTGAAGTACATCGTCACTGTAAATGATCATCTGGGAGATCAGGTGAGAATCATTTCATATCAAACATCTTTCCATGTGGTTTGACTACCTGTCGCCACAATTCCTCGGCTCTCGAGGAAGCGAAGATCCGATACTCATGGATCTACATAACCATTCATCCATTCATCAATGGATGGACAAGCATCTCTGGGCTGATTCAGGCCCATATCCCCCATTCACACGTCTGAGAACATGAATTAATCGACCGCAACGAGGATTCCCGATTCGCGCTGGATGACATAATCAGTTGAAACCGCAAGTGCTCTGAGAATCGCTCGTAGACGTTCTAGCGTGAGCCAGGTCAGCGATTCGGGGTAAGGAACGGGGTTATTTACGACATAGTGCTAGGATGAGCGTAACTTCAATCCTGACCAATTCAGACAACCGATGTCAAGGTCGTCCATTACGGCAACGGTATTGTCATCACATGAAAGTCTCACGCAGCGGACGACTCCGTAGACTTTCACGCCCAAATACGGTTATCTTTCTGAACGGTTTCCGATACGACCCGAACGGGTTCAACGACGAGCAGTTACACACCTCTCCCGATCGGAGACATTACGGTTTGTTGATGTCGGCGCCGATCCACTGAACGCGAGCATCTCAGGTCAACGGTCGTGAGCGGCTCCGGGTGGCAGTTTTCTATTCTGGGCTGGAGCCATCGGAGTATCTACGAAATCAGAGACGAGAGAAGACGCTCAGGCGGGAAAACTATCCCTCGATCTCAAATCGCGCGTCAACCGGAAACCTCAGAGCAGCACTGTCACCGACAATTTCTGAAGCCCGTTCTTGTCGGTATTATGCCTCCCTCCTCGACTCGAGCCGAAATCCTGCCTCGTCCCTGGCACCCGCACGGAGCAAATTACTTTGGATTGGATCGAATCATTTAAGTGGTTTCGGGAGCGTATTCGATTCGAATCTCATTCAGGAGCGCGTCAGCTCCGATAAAGACAAGCTGACAACAGAGAGAACTGCTAAGCTGTTCTCAAAAGGCTTTAAGCGAACTGCCGGATTTGCTCGGGTAGAAAAAACGAAACGAACTTTTCCGACTCCGTGCATTAGAAATCTGCGAGCGATCCACATCGGTGCGATTAGGTGGAACATTCTAAGGGAGGGCTTCCAAACTCGTCGGGGACTCATCCTGCGAGGCGAGAAATCTCAAACTCCGATGGATCATGATGTGAGCTCCGCAGCTATCTTGAGAACGTTCCACATCTCTCGGAAACCACCCTGGGCAAAGAACCTGCCATCGGACTGGAGAGTCGGTGCAACAATACTGCCGCGAGCCGGAAGACCATGTATTCGTTCTGAGACATCCTTTCCGTCGTTCGAGAACTGTACGAAGAGTGTTCCATCTCACGACCGAGCGGACGTTCCTGTGTATCTCGGTTTCGGAGCCACAGCAGATAAATGTTTCAGGGGAGTTTTTCCCGACCGGCGGCCTGGCGAACCTGAAAGCTACTCCAACGATCGCTGAACGTTACTTGGCTCGCAGTAGCATTCACCAGGGAGCTGTTCCCTTACGGCAGCTTCCTCATGAGAAGACTGTCATGTGTATCACCAAGTGTGCGATCGCCAGAAAAATAGTCGACCCCGCAAACTGATGAGCCCCTAGCCGGAAAACTCGAGCTGCACCGCGCGGAATCAACAGCGCCACTGCCCGCGGAAACAAAAATTTGGAAAATGTTTCCAACAGCCGGAGCCGAGCGACTGATTCAAGGCCAGAATCAGTCCCCGCCCAGAGTTCGCCGCCAGCCAACTCATGAACGCATATACGATTCAGAGTCTTGTTATTCTTCGGATGCAACGCCTGCCTTTCCTATCCGTCCCTGAAAGTTCTTCGCTGGATTTTGCAGGCACCCCTGGATCCTGAAGACGGTGGTTTAATCTCGAATGCCTCCTGATACCCTAATCGCAAACTCACGATCCCGTATGTTCCGCCTCCTCGTCCGAAGAACTCCGAACGACGGGATGGCGAATAGAACTCACCGAGTGAAACCCCTGTCGGATGACTTCGGGTCTCAGCAGAGCTTGGCGGAGCCTTAGCGACGGCTTAAAAAGTTGGAGATTCTCTCGGTCGAGCAGCAGAAGTAACAGACGGACTTTGAAGCGTGAATACACACAGAGGGAGTGTTACATTCAAAATGTCAACGATTTGGTCTGACATGGGTTGCCCGTCGGCGGCATAAGGATTTAACCCGGGGACGACTACAGGCGGGTCTATCTCGCAAGCACAGCCTTCCACGCTGTATATTGGGGTTGAGAAAAGTTACCGGATTTAAGTTCGCTTACAACCAGTGCTGGATGCGACTGGATTTCACCGCATTCATTCTTGGACGAGCGGCTTAGTTCCTTTCCTGAATCCAGCAGCTTTGGAGCTGTGCTTTGACTGCTGCTTTCGTTTGGACGGAATCGCGAGGAGCTCTCTATACCTTTTCCAGCATTCCGAATATCTTGGAGTTCCGATTTCATCGTTCGCCGGAGGGAGATATGGCGGTCATCGCGAGAAGATAGTCGACGGCGTTGGGAAATTCCCCGCAGATCGAATTCAGAGATTAGTATTGAAATTCACGCTGATCGAAGGATAGTTCGAATGATGAGTTGGTTTTTGTGCTGAATGCCAATGCTGAGCCGTCAGACATATTTATGAAGTTAATTTTCATGGAAATCACGACGGAGAAGTCATTGTGCAGCGAGCGACGGGAGATGAGGACGCGAGAACGAGATCTCGCTTTTGGAGGTCACTCAGGGATGAAATTTGACTGAAGCCACAGGGCGTGAGGGCATGGATGGAACCTCGTCGAATACGAGCCACTTAAAGCGAGCCACCCTCTCCCGTCTCGATCCCACTTCCCCAGACGCTTCGGATCGCAGCTTGATTGCAGATTTTCACTTTCAGAAATAGAACCGGAGTATGCCTCACGATTTTTTTGCAGAGCCTCCGACGGTTCCGCGCGCCGCTCGTGTCGTTCCGTTGAGGTCATAGTTTTCAGAGGAGATCTTGAAGTACTCAGCCGCAAGGACAGGAACAAAAACGCTCGGGGCTCGCTCCATGGAAAACGTTATCTGAGGGCCATGAAGGGAGAACTCGATAGAAATATAATGCCTAGCTATGGACTCGGCTCGGCTGCATGGTCGTCCAACCGATGGACGGACCGACCGGCTGCCAAGCTCGGAGCCCGCTGGCCATTGGAGGCTATCCATGTATGAAATTGCTGCTAAACCTCGCGGTCCCCGACTGGAGGAAAGCAGAGCGGAATTCATTCCAAAGTAAAAAAAAAGCGAAGGTAAGAGATCCCTCTCACGCTATGCCCGTCTACGCCCAACCTCCGGACAGACGTTGGGATCCGCTCGACCAGCTTCGAAGAGTGTTCTTAAATAGCATAAGAATCTGCAGAAGACCGAATGACGCGGCAAGTCTGCAAGACAACAGAGCCAACATTTCCCGAGACCAGTCGTGGAACTGTATTGATATTCGAGCCTCTCTGTACGGGATGATCGTCGGAAACAACCTGCCGGTTCGGATTCCGGAGCGGGAACCAAGCTTTTCCGGTTAAAAATCAGCAAGTCATCCCGACTGTCTCGACTCCCTCCTGGTTGTTTTGAGGGAACGCTGTTACTCTCAGAACATAAACCTTCGTTTCCCTAACGCTCACATGGCGGATCCTCCTCGCACGGAGCGCGGATGCCAGATGCGGGAGAGATACCTTGTTCAGTCTCCTGACGCTGTTCGGCCTCCCGCATCCTCCCACGTGATTTTATCCGCCGCCGAATCATCGCGCAGCTGTGTTCAGTTCGACCCATTCATGGGGAAAACTTCTTGCATCTGAAGCCCATGACGTGCGCTTCGCTTCTAGCAGAATCCTCCGTGGAAACCCATTCGATAGCGTCAGAGGCCATGGGAGACAATGGATCGGACCGATTCATGGCTTTATCAGCTCCAAGAGGTGGCAGAAATTCATCAATCACAGCTGACCAGTTATGAAACGAAAAAAAACCTCCGCATAGAATCCATTTCTGATCGAGAGAACTTCGTGCGAAAACTCCAATTAGGACAACAGTGGATCGGAAGCAGATTCCAAAACAGCCACGATGTGATTGCTGCCTGCGCGGTCTGCTCGAGAGGATCGAGTGTCACCACTAACGCCATACCGCGATCGTCAATGCCGGTGAGACAGGGCTCCTCTCGAGTACACTTCGCTGATAGGATTAAAAGTCGAGTTGCAAACTAGTGCGTTGATCCATGGCCTTATTTCTTGCTTGCCTGCTTACTCACTCGACCGCTCGCCCGCTTTATCTCTTTCTCTCTCTCTCCGGTCTCGTGAGCGGAGAACGAGTACTTGCCGAGATTTGATCGGAGCAACAGTGCGTTAACACTCGGAAAGAAAAATGACCCTGCGCGGTCACTCCCGCCACAATGACAACGGAACTCCGGCCGCCGACCAGCGAGACGTCGACGACGGTCGGAGGATCTTATCGATGCGCGACAAGCGAACTAAATTTCATCGGTGGATCCGAGAGCGGAGGGGGAGGAGGGGGGGGGGGGGTTCTTCTGCAAACGGCGATGCTCCCATAACATATGGGCGATACGTCGCCGGCGAGTCACGGAACTCTTGTGTCGAAACAACGAAAGCTGTTCGGTTTTGACGAAAAAATCACCGCGCGAGGTTATGAGCGGGTTGAGGAGTGTCTGCTCTCCTCGCTTGCGCGTTGGGGTGAGAAGTGAGCGGTTGCACCGAACTCTGGGGTAGCACCTTTTAAGCCATGGATATCACGCTCGGTTGACTCTATTGTCGTCTCCATATGAGTGCTAGTGTGCTTGTGTGTGCGTTAGCCGCCAGGCCGGCTGGCTGACGAGCGGCCGAACGAACGAACGAGCGAGCGAGCCAGCCAGAGAGCGAGCCTCCTCCTGAGGAGATTTATCGCCTATTTCTCGCTCTTTAGCGGCGGGCGGCGCAAAGGAGATCATTCCGCCCCAGGAGATGCAAGGAGAACTAGATATCGGTGCGGTGTTAATTCGCCTGGCTGGCGGAGTTCTTTACCAACAAGGAATCCCACCGGCTGGTTCGACGCTGGCCGAAGAGAAGAAGAAGGAAACTTCCCTCCGCCAACGAACCGAATTTCTATCGGCCCCAAACTCGACTGGAGCGAATCTCTCACAGGAGCTCGGTGCTCTCAGCCGGGGGCGGGAAACTCTCATATTTGGTTCGCTCCACAGTTAACCTGGAGTTTTCGGATTGAGGTGGTAGTAATGACGGAATCGGAACCTGATCCGTTCTGCGGAAGTGACTCTCTGAGCATGTTACCATTCCCTCAGGGGCGGAAGAGACATGGGTACAGTTCGAAATCCAATTTTGGTTTCTACTCTGGGAAATCAAGCGAGAGAAAATAATGAAAAAAAGGAGAATCTAAAAAAAAGTTCTTCCCCCGCGTCGTTTCTTTCCTCCGGACTCAATTGATGCAGGTCGTCAGAGTTTCGATAGCGTGCTTGGCCACAGCGACTCTATTTATTCCTGATCTTGTTTGTCTTGTTACTCCCCAAGGTCAGTCTAGTCTTGCCCTACGAGTTCTTCGGTCGGCAAACAAATCTGTGGATTCCTGAATCCTAATAAAATTGGGACCCGAGTCTATAAGGCTCTTTGATCCCCACATTCCGCGGGAAATCGCCAACCTCAGAGGAACGGACGGTGTTGCCTGTGTAAGTCTCCAGTTGACTCGGATTTTCGAGGGGCCGCACACCATGAGAAGATCCTTACCCCAGAGCTCCTCCACCGCCTCAGCATTTGTTCCCCCCATTCGCTCAACAAAGCTTCCCCCTGGAAAAAAAACTGCAAAGTTGTGGCTGAGCCGCGTGACGCCCTTGTATGCCTGTGGAGACTCCTTGAGCCACCGATCAGCTCGGAGAACAACACGAGGGCGCGTTCGATGAGCAACCGGAACCCATGGAGTTCTTGCATAGTAGGTTATAATCAGCGGCCAAAGAATCATCCCATGTGATAAGCGCCATGGGTCGAATGATAGGAGGATCCTTGTGAGCTTCTGAAGGTCGAGATGTCGTCAGTGAGTGATCGAGCTCCGTGTCGTACATCGTGAGCGTTTCGGGACGGCCAAACGTGTGGAAAAGTGGCATTGGGCACCCACGAAGCCCAGATTGGTCGGCTTCTCACTGCGATCTATCCGAACGTTGTACGCCGTTTTTCTGGTCTTATTCACATGAAAGTGGTAGACACGTGATGCAGCCACCCGTGACTCCGGTTTCTATTGATTGGAATGGCGGCTCACCTGTTGGCTGGACACGCGGCGAAATCAACAGCAATGAGCGGAGATTGCGACATTCCCAAAGGGGGCAAAGAGGCGACTGTGAATGAGGACTGATTGGGGAAGAGCAGCTGAAAACTCGAACCGATGCCATAGGTCGTCCATTCCATGATTTCCGCAGAATGCCACTGTCTCGGTGTGGAACGATTTTTTCGGGCTCGAAGATCTCCGCGCTCCGTCGCCTCCAGCCCGGTCAAGGAGCTCGAGACTGGAGCTGATACGCCTCAAAGTCTAGTACAGGAACCGTACGTAGAAAATCTGTATGCGACAAAGAACTGCGACTGCAACAAATCCAGTGTTGACCAAGAACCGAGGTGTTCAAACCTCACGAGATTTCGTCTCGCCAGCGACGAAAAGCTCTTGCCAGCACCCTCACATCGATTTGTAATGAGTTGGGTATGGAGTGTTGTGCTGTGTTGACCAATTTGCCAATTCTCGGAAGATTTTCGTGTGAGCAGACCCTGGCTTGAGACCTCCGTGCCTTGAATCAAGGCCGCTCGATCGAGGCCGAGAAGTCAACTCTCCTCTGACATACGCATGAAAACTGTGGGTCGCTGCTGAAGTCCAATTGTTTCACACAAGTGACGAGTGCAGATGATATATTGTGTCCTTCCCTCCATAATCCATATCTCGGACATGTCTGGACGAGTTCCGAAAACTTTGGAACTTCGGGAAGCTGAGAAGAAAGCGCACATTTCCCGCTTTGGCCCAATGGAGCGATCTTGGACGGATTCGCTCATGCTCGAATTCAGCGTGTTTCCGCAGCTCTGACGAAGAGAAAACCCGCGAGATTCGAGCGTGCGGAATCCCTGGTAGTTTTCCTCACAAGCACCGTGAGTCGATTTCCCAAGGTGGCGTCAATGTTGACCTAAAAAGACGGTCATGGAACGGGAAGCACCGAGTATGTTTTGGGGGAGACGAGTACGATGTCAGGTAACGACAATGGTTGAGCCTGTCATGATGGACCCAGTGCATCACACCCTGCCTTGTGATGAGCATGTCACATCATGTTCATGAACCGCGGCATCCTCGACTGGAATAGACCGAACGGAACCAAGGTGAAGGAATCGTTCCGAGGCCATGGGTCGTACATGGGGTTCCGCCCATGATTGTGCTTTTGATGAGCTGGGCGGATGACCTGCGTGGACGCCAGAAAAACGAGAAAATGCATCGCACTGGATAGAAGCAAGCTCCAGATTAAAACGGGGCTGTCCCCTCTCGAGCGCCCTAGTCTTTCTCTACACACAGGAGTTCGGGAACAGACTCACGTGGATCGGACTTCGAATTCCGATCCAAGGAATTGAGATCAAATCGGAGGAAAGAAGGTCCCAGGCCTTTCTCTCGCCGACGAAATAGTCCTGATGGCAAAATCCGTGGATGAGCTGAGCAAGCTACTGTCGAAAACGAGCGAATACCGAGAGAAAGCTCTCCTTCAACCCCGCGAATGGGGCCGTGTTCATACTCTCACGACAGAATGCCAGCGACCAAGTCAAACGAGAAACACAAGTAGAAACCGTTCCAATTGCACACCAATATAAGTACACTAGAAGCATGATGTCCGACGGCAGAAGATTCCTCGACAAACAAGGGAGCATCTGACGAAAACCAGCTATAACAGCTCTGCAAACAATTTACACCTTATCCATATGGAGCTCTAGTAGATTGGGAATCTCATGAGCATACGGAAAGCGACCGCAGCTCCCAAGCTCACGTATTTCAACTCGGTGACAATTACGTCGAGGGGATCCGAGGACCGACTAGGAAAGCTCCCCAGGTACGAGGTCCTGCGTCTGCGCCAATCGAAGAGGAGATGCTCCACTAGCCCCTGGGAAAGCAGGCATGCTGCCAACTAGAGGACTTCCCGAACCACAGGACAACACATATGCCCGAGATGCGGAACATACGAATAGACTGTACAGCACATGATCTTCGAATGAATTGGCGCACACTGCACAGATTCCTCCAGCGTACTGGGCCTCTCGCAGGAAATACGAGACCCATCGCTGGTATACAAGACGAGAGTTAACCTCGAAAATGGGAAGAAGAGATTAAAAAATCTGCAGAAGCACTTGGAGCGAAAGGCTGACCCGCTCAGAATGTCAACCTGTACATATCTCGATCCGAGTCTAGCTCATAACGAATCAACCTTCTTTTCTTCCAGTTCTAACCCGCAATCTCATAGAAAATGCACGATCTGGTTCGATTTCGCGTTTCATAGAGATCGGAAATTCAAGTGTAAGGTGGAAAAGGTCGGATCCTCGTAGAGAAATGCCGGCACGCGAACCCTCGACCACGCTCTCATATCGCAAGTCAACGGTTGGAACCGACGTGCCGAAATTTCAAAAAAGAATGGATCGCCCAGAGCACAACTCCCTCGCCCTGGAGTTTTCTTCACCGAAACCCCCCGGCCGGATGCACCCGACTTCGACTCATCTTCCCTATTTTCCCCAACCATTAACGTCAGTGTGCTACATCAATTGGAAGACGATCCTCTCCTTGGCGAGCTGTTCGCAGAGGGAGAGCATTTCTGATTGACGATCTGGAGGAGCGCGAGTTCCGCTCTATATGAAGGAGGTTAGCGACACGATGGGCGCGAAGGCGGTGATTATCGCGGTAAGAATCAAACGGTCAGATCCCCATAGACATTATGATACATCTAGAGCATCAGACTTTGAGCGTTAGCGGTCGTTCCTTTGGTGTTTTACCTAGATACATATATGGCATGACTTCATTGGGTGCCTCTCGATGATGATATGGCGGAACGTTCCTCACTTTCGACAGGCCTGTCGTATTTCCGTGATGACTGCCACTCACCAATGGTGACTCAAGAAGTGGCTTCTCTTGCGCGCCGAGTCACACGTGTGAACGTTAGATGCGCAGACCATGGGGGAGACGGGAAGTCAGCTGATGGGAATCGCTGTGATAGGATTTCACTGTTCTACAGGACAGTCATTTCTCCGAAGATCTGATCCCTCGACAATGAGGTCGAACGTACCGATATCCGCACGGATCCCTTCACAGAAACAAATTGCTATCTCAGACATGCCTATTTCACATTTGATAAGATGATGAGGAACTTCCAAAAACCGTGAACATTCAACGAGATTCGGCATCATTGTCGCCCCCACCTCCAGCTGCGAACATCTTAGGTCGAAGTATCATTAAATTTTGTGATAGGAAACCCATATGGGATTATCTTTGCCACAATTTTCCGAGATATCCGTGCCGGGGGGTCATCACGGAGTGAACAGGGAGCGCTTGAACTCGAGGAGTCGATCAAATCTTCTCGTCTCTCTTCTGGCCTTGAATGGCGGTAGTCACTAGATTTGGAATCAAATCTCCTTCAAAAGCGTGAGTTCTGAGCGAATGAATTACGTGCATGGATTCGGTCACTTGTTGATGGGAGATTCTGCAAGGGTGCCCCTGTCCGTTAGAGATTTGTTTTTCTGGCCTTCGCTTCTCACGGAAAACGCGAATAATCGATCGGATCGCGAAGCGTCGTCCCGTGGGTGGGAGATCAATGAATGTTTGATTCTCAAGCTTTCCGAAGATGGGACAGACTTCAGTTCTCGTTCTTGATCCAGAAAACCTCGCACTTGTGTTCCAATGTGAAACCCGCGCTAGAGAACTCTACTTTTCTCTGGAAGAGTACGGCGAACATTAAACTTCATACGATCCCTGATCTCTTCATGACTGTGACGTGAAACCCAGGATTCTAGAGAACCTCTATCTAGACTCCCTGCCGTTACAGAGATATTACTAGCGCTTTTCGTTCCTCATATTTCACTCATATGTCTGTGGATCCAGAGATGGCTCAGTATGAATAATGACCAGGGCCTGAAAGTTCATACACTTTTTCGGAATTACTTCACATATTGCATGAGATGAATCAACTGCGATGAGGAAATAACCTCGAGAGAGTGCATGAAGTTTCGGATCCTAATGCTGTCACAATTTCAAAACTCCACTCATATGACCTCTGACTACAGAGCGTATCAACGTTTTCGGATACTCGTTTTTTTCTGAAATTTCCTCTTCGCTTCAGATAACAACCGAGTTTCGTGACGAGATTAAATTGCTCCCAAATCTCATCTCCCAGGCACATGGCGCTAGAATATTTAGGAGAGTGCAACTGACCGAATCCTGTAAAAAACGGATCAGCCGGGAGCAAACTGCGCTTTCGCAACGCGTTCTAGGGTAATTTCAGCGAACAGACTGATATCGCTCTGTCAGCAGGACTAATATCGTCCTTACAAAATGGTCTCTCCTCCAATGGGGTTCGAAATTCATCCGACGTCTACCCATCAATCTGAAAATGAATGTCGCGTTCACATCAGCCCGATCATTTGGTACTATCGCTCCCTCCGCCCCGGAACATCGCGGCGGAATGACGATCCCCTTCACCCACAGGGGGGACATCTAGATTTCGCTGGATAAGGACATGAGGGATGAGGTGATAATCGTTGAGAACGAGGGAATCAACTTTTGTTAATCAATGGAGCAAACCACAGCTCGAGAAGACGGAAACAAAAACACAGGAGTCAACTGTGAGGCGCGCCCGCTTCCATTCTGTGGTTCCCAAGCCGTTCCGAAATGGGTTGATGGTTCCACCGCAATTCCGACAGTTTTCTGTTACTTTTTCCGAGCTCTCTTACGGCAGTTATCACCAGAGGCGTCTCCGAATCTGCGATCGTTTCAATTCGCTGCCGAAGTTAACGGTGGAGCCTTCGGACTCGCTCACTACACTCTCCTTCTCAAGCTCTTCGCGTGCCACCGCGTTGCGTTCGTGCCGTCATTTCCAGAATACCCAGCTCCAGCGTCTGAACATGGAGAACCGAAGGAGTGCGCATCTCAATGCGACGTCTGGGAGGGTCCGAGACAAGCTGTTCTAAGAGATCTCAAACTCGGGAGCGTATGATATTGCGGAAACAGGAGAAAATCGATGCTTCGAACGGATAACCTAGTGCGCAGAAGCGGCTCTGCTCATCATTTAAATATTACGAAAGAATCTGTGAATGGAATTTTCTAAAAAAAAATCAGCTCGTTCTTTTGCTGCAGCTCAGTCTTCTTCTCGCTTGGATGCCGCGACGTGTTGCCGCGGGCTGACGCGGGTTATGTGGCGAAAAGTATCTCGTGTTAGTTTTGCGGCAAGAGTTTACCGAATCCAATTCGATCGATTGAAATGCACCCCAGCATTCGTATGTCTTGATTCCAGCGCGTAGAAATTTCCAATTATATCGATCATGGGATGGTTTTCGACGGTATACTTTGTAAGACTCAGCTTTCCGTCGATTGAAATGCCTCAATCACTCCTCCGAATAGCTTTCGCCGCGAAGGCACGTGCTCTCAAACACTCCGAACGATATTCTCGATTCAAGCGAATTCCCCATTAATCGGGATCTTTTCAAATTTTTGATCTCTAACCCCTCGCTTCGGCACTCCGTCAGGGGCTTTACTGGCCCGTGTCGCGGGAGTGAGGTGCCAGAGGCCTCTGATATCTCCGTTTCCACACCAGGAGATGAAAGGAAGACTCGATTGAATGTAAACTTTGGACAGCGAAACGAAAGCTCGGTCATACCACGCCTCGGGCTACCCAGCGCTGCAGCCGTTGCTTGACATCTCCCTCGCTTAGTACCATCATTATCAAACCTCCTCGAGCAGATTCCCCGGGTTCGGTGACACAGTCGGTTGTGACGCCTGAGTTCAGCTTTTTGCGAAGACTTCTTGCTGCTGTTTTCGCCAGCGGAGCTGGAAAATGAAGTATGATACGCTTCGTCCCGTACATCATGAGTCGGGTAATACTCAGCAATCTGCAGCTCCCGGAGCCAGGGATATGATCTCTCATTTTCGTACCCGAACTCCCTCAATCCGTCACATATTCGTGTTTCGAGGTATGATGTTTTCGATGTGATGGGGAGGTGTCGTCTGTCCTTCGCGTGATCGGCCAGAATCGATGCATCAATTGTAGCGGCGATGGCGAGCCGGTCGATAGTTGTATAAACATGTCATACTCGTCAGCTCATCCGAAATATCTCTACGCAGAAGGAACGAATTCGATCGAGTGTTTCAGTTGGCCTTGCTGCCGACTGACTGTGAATATAAATGTGCTTGACAGTTCAATTGTGTGGTAAGTACATCGACAAATGTGTAGCTCGAGCAGCAACGTCAAACCCACCGGTCAAGAACGATATGGAACAGCAAAACAAGCGACTGACTGTAAAGGTCGAGCCATTTCGAAGATTAGCGAAGTTCGAACGTTGTGACTCCGTTGCGAGGTTGAGAACCGGAAGCGAAAATTGGACGGCGGGAACACGGCAGACGTCGTCGCATGCAGCTTGGATGAAGCTTAAACTTTCAATTTCATTAGCTGACAGACTGACGACGATTTTTCTTGCGTACGACGAAGAAGAACCTTGTTTCGTCACAGCTCCGATGCACGGTGAGCCAGTGACCAAGAGAAGTAAGAAACTCACTTCGGAGTTTCTGGATTCGTGAAACGTAAAAAAGGACACAGGAAAGGAAAATCGGAACCTCGATCGAGCACTTCGTGCTTCAGTCGGATGAGATTCAGTGCGGCTCTCACAGGGAGCGTTTCCCGGGTCAGAGCCCCATTCTGGTTGTATCGGATCGTACTCGTGGTGAGACTACCGAAGAACAATGTTATCTGAACCACGTTGGCCAGCGAAGAAGTCCGAGGTCGCTTTTGCCCCCCCCCCCTTCATTGTGCTAGAATTGCTCCCACCAAACGTGAGCGTCGGGACTCGCTTGAATTGTTTCGGACTCCGTTCGGGCTCGGTGATGCCGACCAACGTTATTCATTTCTTCTTCTTCTGGTTGATCATCAAGGATGATCATTGAATAAAAATCCATTATTTGAGGCACACCAAGCGCAGTGGAACGAAAATTGACCACATAGTGTCCCATTCAATCATATGGGTTGAGAAGCGGATCACGGAGAACGACCCGCCGCGAAAGCTCGATTGGGAAGTTTCCGTCACGTGGATATTCGACTCCTGAAGATCTGCAAAATCGTTCGTGTCGAGCAGGCGAAAGGTGAATGCAAGGTGAAAAACATTGTGAATAAGAATGACGCTTGACATCTGACAAAGCACAACAGTTCCTCAAAGCGAATCGATCGCTGCCGACACCGAGTAACCAAGCGTCAGGTATCTACAGTTTATCTCCACCGTTGGTTTATCATTTGTTGACGATTCCTTTATTTTTCTCATGAGAATCATCACTGGACGCCTCCCGCACGACGACGGCAGATATCTGACGTGAATACTTGAGCAGCCACCTGAGTTCTCGTTGCTCATCCAGATGAGCGGCGACGTCCCTGGCTGTTCCTTTTGCCCGTGCCGATTTGACATCTTCGATCTTACTCAATGAGAGGATCGCTGATTCTTGAGAGATTCCACTTTGGTTTTACGAATCGCATGTATAATGGAAATGCGAGTGGACCCAGCGGTGGAAAATCGTGCTGAGCGGAATTTCCATTGCTCGCCGTGTCCAGGGGAATCAGGGGAAGCGAGTGTTTTGGGCTCAATTTTTATTCTCCTGGCTTCCTCTTGATAACAGCAAACTCAACTCCTCCATTCAACTTCTTCCGATGAGCGTCTTCAAGTGTTCTTCCCTGTTTTCGCTCTTCTTCGGACAGAATTGAAGTGCATTCCTTCGAACGAGGTCGTGGTAAAACGCTTCAATAATACTTAAATTCGGAAATTGGAAACGATTTGCATTATTGTTATTATCCATATTCACGCTGAGCAGGAACATCTGAATCCAAATGCCACTGCGCAACGGTGTTCTCTTCAATCCTCGCAGTGGCCACCCGTTCAGACTCGTTCTACTGAGGTCTTTGCTCGCTCAGCACTTCACGAAAAGCCCCGTCATAACGAAACAAAAACAAGCTAACACCAACCGAGAGAATGTTTGAGTTTTTTTGCGCGTTTTTCTTCCGATGTTGTACTCTTGGTTGTTCAAACCCGATTCCGCTTATCGGTCAGTCCATTCAAAAGTCCTTCGCCGGCTCACAGTGTGGGAGCTTCAGTGATTATCTGTGTATGTTTGTGTTTTTGTTTGTCCCTATGAATTACATCTACTTGGATTTTGATGACCTTCGGGGAAGTTCTTGTTTCAACAGCGTGTCGTGCTCACAGACTGCCCGACGGCGGATCACGCGAGATTATCTGAACGATGCCGAGCACAGTCGAACTATACCTACGCTGCTCAACAGGATAAACGGCATCCCGAAGCACTTTGGCTTGTTAGAGCGAGGAAACTGGAATCCGCTCTCAGAACAGGAGAAAATGACGACCGGTGCACCCCTAAGACGTGCGAGTTCAATGATAACCATTGGGGACGAGGAATCAGTCCACAACACCTCTACTTCCCTCCTGGTCCGGGAGCTGGCTCGGTACAATTGTCATCACTGTTCAGACCTTCCTCACATTGACTTTGACGCTTTTCACAATTAGCACATCATCATCGTTTTTCACATGACTGCTGAGCGTGTCGTTCATTGATCTGTGCGCTTCCCGCAAATGCTGCTCCACGAGGAAGTCCTCGAGCCCGAGGAAGTCCAAGATTTTCTGAAGAACTGATGGATCGGTGACTTCAAACACTGGTGGCGGACTTTGCTGTGCGTTTCGCCGATCGAGCGGAGAATCTGTTTTGCTCGTGTCTTCAGGCTCCTTAGCGAACGACGACGGTATGGTGTCGAAGTAGTGCTCGAAGTCGAATTGAGTCTCGTCGATGACTTTTTCGACATTCAGGCGGTGTTGTTGCTGGTCGATCTTCTTCTGGTTTGGTTTCAAACGGCGTGAATCCTGCTCACTCATCACCATGTTCTCCTCGTCATTGGCAGGGTCCGGCAGAACCTCTCGAGCGTTCGGGGTCCCCCTGGATTCTCCGATATGGACGCTTTGGGTAGATGGCTCGAATTCGAACGATCGCTCCACGGAGGGCGAGACGCTGCTTTTCACGGAAGATTGACTTGACACAACGGACTTTCCGGGGCTAGCTGTTGTCGCCGTAGGCGTTGCCACCAGTGTAGGAGAAGCAACGGCCTCTCGAGCGACTTCGTCGATGATCTCCGTTCCATTGAGCGCTCTCTCAGCGGCTGAGGGGGCTGCGCCAGTCCCAGTGACTGAGAGCAAGACACCGAGCACGACGGCACCGTTAAACGCCCACGTTATTGGCCTCATGACGCCAGAGGCAACTGAAGTCGAAATCGCCGGTGCAGTCCCCGTCCGCCATCGAGGGAAAGGATTCCACCCCCCCTTCTCCTACAGCAAGTCAGGCAGACGCGCACAGCCAAACACGACGGATAACGAACGAGTTGGCGGACCGGTGGACTGAATGGCATTGAAGCGGGCCCTCAGTCAAGTCTAGCAGCCTCCCACCCGGTCAGTCAGCCAACAGTTCAGTTCGGGTACCCGATAGTCACTAGGCCGATTGCTTGCTTGGCTAGTCGCAGGGTGCACATCACTTACTGACGCTGATTCAGACTTCCGCTTGAGCTCAGCAGGTAATGGCGATATCGAAGATGATGATAACAATCGGAGAAACGCGAATATAGCTCTTTGTTGTTCGCCTGACCATACAATGCGATTGTGTTCAGTCGCAGGCTGACCGATCGAATGACCGGCGGCGGGCCTGCCTAATTGAAGCTGGCGAAGAAAGAAGGCTGATGCTTACCTTCCGTCAACTTTTTCTGGATGACGTTAACTCTCGGCCTCCCCCGATGATCCTGCGGTGGAGGGCCTTGGTGCTTCTGCTTCGCTGGTTCATTTCAAGTTCAATTCTAGTGTGGGTTGACTCTTATCCTCGGGGGCCCTTGGAGCACGATATCCTCGAAAGGTGTCCGCTCGACTCTTTGGCTTGATTCGCGTTTATGCATGAACCTGACTGTGTCATCGTTCTCTGGGATGCGTAGAGCCCGTCCAGCGGGTCCGTTCGTCGTGACCGTGAAATGGTGCGTGCCCAGGGGGGGGGGGGCACGGGGATCATGACACCCAAAACTCGTCGATCAGACCGGGAAAGGTGGACATATTCTACTTTCATGGATGGAAACCATCTCGCGAAGATTCAGTCGTTACAGAAATATCCTCACAGGTTCGGAAACTTTGTCGATCGCGTCATGGAAAGCTCTCGACGACGATGCTGTGATGAGCATCATCACTAGAGCCTGGAAGTTTTGGGTGATTTTTCGGAATCATCTCTCCATTGCAATGGATCAATCTCGGACAAATGATGGAACGATTTCGGAAAATCACCTGAACTTCCAAGCTCTGATCATCACATTCTTCTCCAACAAAATGTCCAGAACGTTTCCGTGTAGAGGAAGCCATGTCTTATTTCAATACAGGTACATCGGGCAGACCCTCGAGGGCTCATTGGTATCCTGAGCTTCACACGTATAAGACGCACCGTGAGCGACGAACTGATTTGTGGGAGAACTCCATTGAACTTTTTTTTCGGGGATCCCTGAGCGGTATTATCATGCCAGGGCCCGCCGGTTGGGTTTCTATTTCCTCAACGGAAATTTCCAATGCCAAGTGACTATTTATCCCAAGCGAAACCGTTTCAAACGCATCGAATCGGGAAAGCTGCGGGACACATTCTTAGAAGAAGAGTAACAGCGGATATCGCGGCTCTTTTTCCTTGCTCCCTGAGCAGCGTTTCCTAGTGCTGTGTCATAACCGTTCGATTTATGACAGTCATTCCGAAAGCGATGATGATTGTTCACTTCATCCGGACCGTTGAACTAGATGGAATCTCCGGCTATATGGAACTACAGACAACGAGATAACTTCTGGTTCGACTCCTTGTAGAACCCAAACGATGTGGGCGGATGAGTTTGAGAAAGATTCTCTCTCCGCCGAACGTGAGAGACCTTCAAGCGCTTGTTAACCAACGTTCTCAGAAGACACTGAGACAATGAGAAAAGCCGAGAAAATAATGGCCGCCACGAACTGCTCACCCGAGAAACGAATAATTGGAAGAAATTATGTCAGCCAAGGGTTGAAGTTAGAATGCCTATAGATCGGTGCGCACAGAGCTGTTTTCTAATAACTACAGAGCTGACCGTTTTTTCTCTCATTTCTCTAGATGATAAGATTGAAGGCATCACCAACCGCAAGCACAGAAGCCAGGGGAGCAATTTTTCTCGACCGTGAAGGTGAACGGGCAACGAACGAACACAACTTCGGGCCAATGACGAAGCCCAGCTGTCGGTGCAGCTATCGAAGGCGAATCGGGCCAACAAACAATGTACCGCTAATGGCCGTTACTTCGACCGGTGGCATTCGGAATCCTTCGCACCCGTCTCCACAGTTCAAATCTCTTCCTGCCGTGAATTCTGTTCGATACGGTGTGTGGCGATAGAGCTGGATCTCAGCTCGAGCGTCGGTCGTGATTCACTATTCCGTCAGCGTTCTCTTAGCACTAGTGCCAACCCTCATGGGGTGTAGAGCGCAATTAAAACATATGGATTGCGCAACGAGACCAGCATTTCTCGAGACAGAGCCAGCGTTCCTTGAGGTACTGGCGCACGGCGGGAAATTTCCTGCGGAGAACCGGGGTTGAACGTTGGATGAGTGCGGTCGCTTGAGAAACACAGGCATCTTGAGAGAGGACCATCTGAACAGGAGTTACGAAATGGAAACGATGTTCTGAAGACAATGGGGATATTCAGATTATAACGATGTCTTGGAACGGCTCAACGGAGACTCAACAGCTTGCTCAGGATTACGAGCTCCCTCCGTGTAATGTTCTCTGAGTGGAATCGGGGAATCACGACATTGGCGGGGAGAGGGACTAGCAGTCCGTTTTCGCATAGCCGCATAGATTTATGCAAACAAAACCATAAAAGTTTTCTAGCGAGATTTTGGGCTTGAAATTTCTCTTTATCGCGTCATGCGGGCGAAACTATTCCGCATTCCCATCTCCTCGATCTTCTTCGTCCTGTTGTCGGATCCGAAAGAAAAGGAAACGAAATCAATTTATGAACTGGTATTCTGAACGCAGTTTGCGATACGCGATCGTTGTGGCCGGCATCTCGTTTAGTTCAAGACTTCTGAGCTGAATTGCAACTGGGTTCCTCGAGCGCCTTCGTCACTCTGGTCTCTATCAGTTCTCTTCCGAATCGAGTATGGAGACGAGGGAAGCCAAAGAGCGATCAGGCAAATGGAGCGATAGCTGCTCAGAAGAACGCTGAGGAGCGCTCGCTCTCTCCCCGTAGATCGAGATGAGCTCAAATTGGCCACGAGCCGAGGGTTAACTCGACATGAAAAGACGTTGAGCAATACGTCCAGGGTTGCGCTTGTTTTTTCTGGAGGAAGGACCTCAGTTGTGGAAGAGCGAAGCCTGACTCCGAGTTCTCCCAACAGAAACTCGTTGGTCGCCCGTGGAATAATATTGATTCGAAGAGTCATGTTTGCTCTCCTGGCCCCGCGATCGAGATCTAACCTCATCGGCGGCAGCACGACGTTGTTCGTGTGCTCGGGCAGAATGACTGGATTCTTCCGAGTAATCACGAGTCTGGTCGAACGTGTGAGTGGGAATCATGAATTTCGCCGTGTACGGTCCTACTGGGGTATTATTTCAGCACATACCCGAATCTCTCGTTGCGGCAGATTACTTACAGAGATTTCGATCTCCTGTTCTCGCGTCAGGAAAGAACAGGGAGATCCAGTCTCAGTTAGACACATAAACTCCCAAGTTTCGGAGTCTGCTGTGTTTGTTTATCAGTAAGCAGGGAGCGTTTGCTCATAATGAGCCCCTGCTGACGGGCGGAGGCACCTTGCGTGTCTCTTAGCTCGGTCGCCCTCCGACCCGACGTCAGGGCCTCGCGAAGCCCGTACGGGCCTGTTCGATGTCTGCGACCATTCCTGATACGGGATCAAACCCGTGCTCAAACAGTTAGGAGCTGGTTTATCCGGAGGTCACAACAAGTATGAGGTCCATCATGGATGGTTATCTTGTTTTCGTCCGGAACGTCTCAAGCAAACACGACCTTAAGGATTGTGTCGCCCAGTTCATTCATGACTGGAGGTAATGCTAACGCCACCCCGGGGTATTCTCTACAGACATCAAAGAAAAAATCGGTCACTTCTTCTCGTCACACGAAAGACGAAGTGCATACTCAAACGCGGGCGAGCGACTGAACTTGGAGGTCGAGTTACCCAGAAAATCACGTCGTAGGTGGAAGCATTTAATGACTTTTCCCGATTTCACCGAAGGCTCGAGCTGAGAAGTGCAAGGAGAATGAAATTTTGATAACTCTAATCGAGGAGCATTGAAAATGGAGCCTCCGATGTTGTTTGTTGAAATCCGCTGAGCGCATCCGCAAACTGAGAATACGAGCAGTATTGCGTCGAAAAATTTGCTGACGCTGTCTCGCAGCGCCCTTCTCGAATGGGGATTCTTTCGTCGTACAAGGCAGCCTCACATCCTAGAATGGTGGAGGATCGAAGCAGCCAATTGACTAATCCTGAAGTTCTCCTCGAACTTGATCCATTCCCAACTCTTTGTCGTCTTGCAGTCATTGTAAATGAAAGGGTTGTGCGGGAAGTAGAGAAAGGTAGACGATTCATCACAGAACAGAACCCCATTTCAATTTTCCCCCCGAATTATTCTCGTTTCGGCAACTTCTTCGTGAAGAAGTTGCTGACCGAATGAATCTCATCTCGAGAATATGTCCAGGAACAAGGTCGCGAAGAACCATGTTATCGACTTCCTGGAAACAAAACAAATCACAGTCATCCGCGTCGCGACGCGGCGTACTCCTTGGTCTACTCGACTTTTTTCATCCAGGTCGGCGGAATCGAGTCAAGTGTAATGTCGAACTCCGAATTGTGTTTGAAAAAATCTCAGCACGACAAAGCGGCCATTGGTCAAGAACGCTCTCGGCAATGTTGGTGGTGTTGAGGAGAGAAGGGGACCAACACTTCTCACAGAGCGCTGCAATCCTCTGGGGATTTCGTAAACGCTCCGAACACAGGAGCAACCAGATCGGCTAGCAAGCTCAAACATAAAATCCAAGGTCAATTGAGCTGATAGGTTTGACACGTGACGACGTGGGCGATATGGCCCGGAATCCCGAACACCCGGAGTCTCGGAGACCCACAATCCCGAACACCCAGAACTCCAACAGCTCTTTTCCTCGAAGATGGAGACTTCTTAGAGGCTTCTTATCAAACTGCCATGAGTTGTCTTACACGAATGGAGGATAGCGAGGTTCACATCGAGCTTCCACAACGGGCATTCTGGCTCGGTTCAAGGCTAGGATCGGGCAGACATGATGCTGACTAGAAACTTATCGGAGTTGAGCGAATGAGCCCCCAGGTTGCGATCATCCGGTCGAAAAGCTGCAATGCCCCTTGACCCGTGCCAAAGAGCTCATACAACGGCTCATACATTGCGGTCCTTAGAATGCGGGTTTTTGCGAATTCGCGAAGCCTTTTTCGGCTTCCTGTCGCAATTCGACGAGCTCCAACTAGAAACGATTCGACTGGACTGATAGAAATAAGAGAGGAAACGAAGTCGCACCCCAAAGCTCTTATTAGTAAAGATCGAGAGGCATTGACCTACTAGCCGCTTTTTACGCTGGGCGAAACTTCGTTTGACAACCGTTGTGACACATTGCATACAGTTCAACTTAAGAGAACTCTATTCTCCGCGCTCTTGTTCCCTCTTCCAAGGGTCTCTCCTAACCTGCAGCAAGCCAGCGAGCGCTTCTCTCTCAAAGGAAGCCGCCTAATTTCGAAACCTAGCCAGGGAGGACGGCGATTGTTCGGGATTGTAAGTCCTCCACTCAGAGCGGTGACGGCTCCTCTCTTGACGAACTGAATCTCTCACCACACACGGCAAAAACCGGAGTGGACTAGAGAGAGAATTTCCCCAAAAACTTCTTCTCGAACCGAGACTAGAGAGTTCTTGACGTGTCCACTACGTGCGTACTTGGAACCTGAACTAGAACCTCGAAATGTCAAACGGCACAGAAGTTGAGAGAAGACCGGTGAGAGTGTGGTGTGATGGATGGTGAGTTCTATGGTTGAGATATTTTCTTCCGAAGTCGACTGCTATAACTTCATGGCGCTTCGTTCGCGACGACTACATTGGAGTTCGAAAACGGTTGCTGGTACCTGGAACTCTGAACTAGTTTTTCTGTTCCCGTCCTCACTTGGGGAAACGTTGTTGAAATTCGATGTGAACATGTCTTGATGATTTTGAGTCAAGAGGATTGGATACCCGACGAAGTTCAATATTCAGCGCTCCCCTGGTGTACGGAGCTGACAATCCTAGGGCTTGAGTAGGGGAGAGGTCTTTCCTGCTCATTCAGCGCTTGCACATTAGCAGATTGTGTCAGCTGTTTTGGTGGACAGCTGTAACTCGGTAGATATTCGTATCCGCCAACCGGGAATTTTCGAAAATCCGATTTCATTCATAATGATCAGTATGACGGGAGCCATTCGAATTAGTGACAAACCCGTCTCTCCTTCTTCTCAAATTATGATTTCTACGTAATTCCAGCTACGACATGGTCCACTTTGGACACGCTAACCAGCTCCGACAAGCCAAGGCAATGGGAGACTATCTGATCGTGGGAGTGCACACTGACGGTGAGTTACGGATTCATGTTTGGAATTCGTTGAAATTCTCGTTCGTCCGCTCTAGTGTCAAGGTTTGTCGAGTGCCGTTCAACGTCGAGTGTCAAGGAAGAGAAATTTCTCCGGGTTCGAAGAGCACATCTCAGGGCGTGCTTACTACCGGGGCGATACATAATCTTTGCTGGAGAGCCTTTCAAGGATGTTCTCATCATCTTTTCCGTCCAGGAGCCAGTAATAGTACAACTACTGGATGTGTCAACGTCGCGATGCCGCTATCTCGCTCGTTGGTCTTAAATCCAACCTGCCGGTCCAGCAGGGAAAGCCTACGGCTCTGTGAATCGACGAAGAAACAGGCGATGTGAATTCTGTATTCGTGTGATCCATGCTTGGGTGGCCCTTCGTCGAGCATGCGGACTTCACCATTGCATACTTCAGACGGTGACATCGAGCACTTATCGATTCCTGTGTCTGCGTACTTGGGACAAGGAACCCACAAATGACGACTGGGAGGTTTCGACCCGGTTGGACATGGTATCCTTACGCTCGTGAACTGTGCGTCAACTGATCGATTTGAGTATGGTTGAGTTCACAGAACGCACCGCGCCAATTATCTGCTGCGTTCCTGCGGCGATTGAGTTTGCTTGATATCGAAGAATCGAACTTTGTTGCGGTGTAGATGTTCCAAGGTCCCGCAGATAACGACAGAACACTTGTCATGAATGAGAATCGAGATAGCATTCGGTTCGTGCTTATTCTCCCCAATGGAAAAATATGCTGTGTAGCTTCGATTGCGGCGACTACGATTGTTCCACTCTGTATCGAATCGTTCCGTCCGAAGCGGTGGAAGCATGTGGTTCGAGAGACTCACTTTCCAGCGTGACCTCAGCGTGTTCCGAATCAGTCCGTCTATGACAACCTCCGAATGCAAACGAGAAATCGAACGATAGCTTCTGATCGCGCCGAAAAGCTTCATTCTCGCTCTATCGCCTCCATCAGCATTTCTCCGAGATATGCTGATGCGATTGAGTTTGCTTTGTGCGGCAATATGACAACTAAGGCTATGATGACTAGAAACATGAACTTATCGGCAGGCTGATCCGAGGAGCTGCATCGGTATCGGATTTCCGATTGCTCCGTTGAGCATTCGAGATGTTCGATGAGGAACGAGTTCGATTGTAGCGGGTCATCATTCGTAGAAGTTCTCTCCAGGAAATGATCTTTCCAACGGAATTCTTCTCTTCCAGAGGAGATCATAGCTCACAAAGGTCCACCAGTGTTCAATGCGGAGGAACGCTACAAAATGGTGCGCGCAATAAAATGGGTTGACGAAGTTGTCGAGGGCGCTCCTTACATCACAAGCGTTGAAACACTGGACAAATATGATTGCAAGTTCTGCGTACACGGAGGTAGGTGCCCTACTGTATGCTTTCAACTCCATCAGTGAGCCGTGTAGCAGCGCTACTTGAGTTTGTTCTTATCATGACATGGCCCCATTCAGCCTCCGGGGTCCTGACGCAATAAGTTCTAAATTTCTAACACCGATCTCTGAAACAAAGATGACTTGACGATGGATTCCACCGGTCAGGACACTTATCGCTACGTGAAGCAGGCTGGGCGGTACCGAGAATGTAACCGAACCGCTGGCGTCTCGACAACAGATCTCGTCGGTCGGATGCTCCTAATGACAAAGCAGCATCACAACCTCGGAGCTCAGGAGTACGGAGTGGACAAAGAGCACGCAGGAAACATATCGAAAGTATGTCCTCAAGTTTTGTTGGCTCGTTTAATCGGTGTTTGGACTTTTGCACTGAGCCCGTAGTAACCTCGCATGACCATTTTAATCTGGCGTGAAGTCTTTTTCACTCGACCGTTTCGACCTCTGTATTGCATACAACGTGACTAATATTGAATATTCGACCGTAACTGCTCTGCTTCCCTCTTTATGATGCCATGGCATGACCCGCAGAAGTTTCAGTTTACCCACCATTCAGGCGACATGCGAAACGTGAGTGCATGATTCAGTACTGCCCGTGCGTTCGTAGGGGGAAATAGTTTTTTTCTTCACTCCGTCGAATGTTCCGCACTGCCTACTACGGTTGCACGTCGTCCGCTGCCGGGTGATCCGGTTTTCTCGCGAGGCGCGATTTGTGTGGGAGGATGCCCTTGGTTTGGAGGTTTTCTTGACACATTCAATGTAATCAAACGTTTATGCTGTTCCCGTATGTCTTCAGGACCCCACAACGCACAGCCCTTGGACGGGTATCTCGCAATTTCTTCCAACCACGCAGAAAATCATTCAGTTCTCCGAAGGGAAAGAACCGAAAGTGAGTGACGTTCTCGGTTATAGAGCAACTCAGGCGTAGACGAAGATACTTGCATGCACGCCAAAGCTTGGGCTCAGCGTCATGCGGGATCTTACTCGGGTTCTCTCGTCCACAGCCAACCGATCGGATTGTTTATACGGCTGGAGCTTTCGATCTTTTCCATGTCGGCTACATAGACTTCCTAGAAAAAGCGAAAGAACAGGGAGATTATCTCATCGTCGGACTGCACACCGATCCCGTTGTCAATCGGTAAACTTCTGGTTGAGTCGTTGTCTGTACGACCGACACGATCATGAAGCGACGTGCGGCGAAATCACGTCTCTCGGACTCGAGAACGTTTCGATCGTCCTTTCCCTTCAAATCGTTTCAATTCCAGATATAAAGGATACAACTACCCTATTATGAATCTGCACGAACGGGTTCTCTCTGTGCTTGCTTGCAAATACGTGAACGAAGTAGTGATTGGCGCGCCGTATTACGTTTCGAAGGACTTGATGGACCATTTCAAGGTGATCTCTCATTTTTTGAGGTTGAATTCAAACGATAACCACCTGTCAGCATAGCCCTGACCCGCTATCATGAGTTCGAAGTAATGCTAACCCAGTTCCGTCCGTGAGAGCGGCACCTCCGCCCGAAAGCGGGGGTTCGGGAATCACCAGGTTTTTAGTGGGTTTGCGACTCCCACAGTATCGTACTGGAGCTGTGGCATGGTCTGCATCACGCATTCGTCTCCCTGGCCCCAAAAAAAAAAGCATAACCCTGACAAGATGGTGTACCATCGGATCCCATTCTCGTACCCGGGGACTCTCTTGGAACACATTCCTGTTCTAGGTTTCTGTGGTCGTTCACGGAAAGACAAACATCATGGACGATGTCGACGGCCGTTCCCCCTACGAGGAACCGATAAAACAGAAAAAATTCATCCAAATTGACAGTGGCAGCTCGGTCACCACTCATGAAATCGTCACTCGTATCATCAATAACAGGCAAGCTGGAATATGTTCATCCTGAACGAATCGCCCGAGGAAGGCGAGCTCAGATATTGGAGCAGCTCCGTAGCGCTCCCGGGATAACGCTAAGGACCCCGATATTCTCCTCTTGCAGACTCCAGTTCCAGGAGCGGAACGCCAAGAAGGAAGCCAAAGAAGTGGCGGCTTATGACGCGTTCCAAAAAACAAGACAGGAGAACTGAACTTCCATTTACAATTACCTGACTGAATGACGCCATCCCGAAGGATTGGGGATCAAAAACTGATAGGAACTGGACGATGAACATGAAATGGAAGAATGACCACACAATCAAACAAATTGATAAACTGGTTTCTTAGATAACTGAAGATTGGACTGCGGAACTGATATTTTGTTCACGTTGGCTCACGTTGCTCGTAACGCAGTCGGAGATGCGCTCAGAGCATTTCAGGATGTTGCCAGTGAGAAACGAGACACACGGACACATATGTGTGGTTCCTCATCGATGGTGGAAGAGTAGAGGATTGGAATTAGGAAACCCGGGAGACCGATAGGAAGCTTGCCGCCAGAGGAAATCTTAAAAGACATTACCCAGCCACTGCTGTGAATGAGGCAGCGGTCCTCACGAACCGTAGAACGGACGATATATTTTGCAAATGTTGGTTTCCCGTGGGAATCAGGGCATACGATGCCTCACCTCTTGCTGAGAACGCTCCAATCTGGTGAGCTGCTTCTATGTAAATTCCTCCGATCGCCGATCAGTTCATGACCTCTTCAAAGGAGGCCTGAGATGTTTATTTTCTGACGCGAGTTTTGGAAGTTGGAGTGCGAAAAGTAGCAGCGCAATAAAGTACACAGTTTTCAGCCGCTTGGGCTCCTCCTTGGGAAGCTCTGTATTCTCCAATGGGCTAATCGTCCCTGGGGTACTTGAATCGAGATTCGGATCCCCATGGTTCTCGCGCACCATTCGTTCCCTTGACTCTCGCGACTCGAACAGCGATAAAATGCTTCATGATTCGACGAGTCAGAAGATACGACTCTTGGAGAATCCGTCAGCCTTGAGGAATACAGGTGCACGTGTCTGGGAATTCGAAGGAGTGGTGCACTACAGAACAGTACAGTCAGAAACTATGTAAGGGCTCATGGTAGTTGGAAGTAGGCCTTCCAGCGGTTTTTAACCGCGGTTAAAAACCGCGGTTAACCGCATGATGCTTGCGGTTTTTAACCGCGGTTAACCGCATGATGCTTGCGGTTATTCTCCGCCGAAAACCGCAAGAATCCCGCGGTTTCCCGCGAAGAGAAACCGCAGCCGTGACCGTAATATTCGTCGCTAGAAATGGAACACACCAGGAAGAAAAACTTCAGAGTCTTTATGTTCAAGGCCTTAGCCTACTCTCGCGCTGAACTGATTATATTATCAGCCATTTTTGAGCATTTACGGGAACGAATCTCTGGCGTATAATGTTGTGCTGCTTGTTGCTCAGTGTGAAGCAGGTGCAGAGAGAACCGCGGAGGACACAGGAGAAGAAGGGGAACCCGCGTCTGATGAGAACCCGGAGACCTTTGAAGTTGTGCTTGGAGACGCTGTGGCTCGTCTCCGGAAGGTTTGTCAAACGTTCAAGAAAACGCCTGTTATGATGGACGAGATCAGGATCACGACTTCCAAGCAGGAATTTAACGGACGCGAACTTCGCCCGATTCTCGACATTCGGACCCGATGGTACAGTACTTTCAACATGATAAAGAGAAGCTTGGAAATCCGACCAGCACTCAACTACGTCCTGTCGCGGCATGACAGTACACTCGTGAGTGGAAGCGACGCAGCTGCTCTCCAAGATATTGCTTCGCTCCTGGGTCCCTTCAAGCAGGCGATTCTCGCCCTCTGCAGGAAGGACTCCAATCTGTTGCTCGCAGACAACGTTCTCACCCTACTGTTCAACAGTCTCGAACAAGTAGAGTCGACGCTGGCTTCGAAGCTCCATGAAAATTTGAAAGTCGAGGTTCTGAAGCGACGAACCATTTTGTCAACGATTCTCCAGATTCTTGTTCATCGAAACTACGATTACTCACTGGAAAGTAGAATAGGCCAGAAGAGGCCGTCCACGAAAGAAATCCTTGACATTCTGACGGGAATTCTCGAAGAAGAGGATTCCTATGCATCTCAGAGCAGCGATGAAGAACCCCCACCGGTGAGCTCCTCTTGGCGCTGGCGACTTTCTGGTGCGCGAATATGAAGTCTTGAGGACACATTCCATATCCTTGCTTCTTTTCTCAGGTGCCGCTCACGTGGGACTCGATCCTCACCATTCCGACAACTCCAGAAGTGTATAAGGGGAAGAGCAAGTGCTCCACGAAAGAAAACCTAAGAAAGGAGTACGCGCTTTACAAAAATGGCGGAGGGCAAGGTCGCCTTCTAAGTCTGAGCAGAGAGATCCTATTGAGCATTCCTCCAACCTCGGTGCGCCCGGAACAAGATTTCAGTGTTGTAAAGCTGTTGCTTGGGGAACATCGAGCTAGTTTGAATCCGTCGACACTCGACGCGATTTTCGTTCTGAGGAAAGCGTTTCAAAATGAAGTAATATAGATAAATGACACCACTCTCCCACGATGAACGATCGCTACCGTGTTTTGGCTCGAAGAACTGTTTTGACTGGCTGTTTTGAAGTAGTCCAGAACATGCGGTTACCTGCGGTTAGAAACCGCGGTTTTGCCTCCGCGGTTATCCGCTAACCGCAAACCGCGGTTTCTGAAAATGCGGTTATTTGGAAGCCCTAGTTGGAAGCGAGGAGAACCTCATTGACGATATCCGGCGATTAGTACTGTACGAAGGAAATCAGAGGATGAAATTTTCAATTCCTCTCCTGGTCGTCCGAGGTTGCAAATATCAGTGAAATCAGAAAACGGACCTGACGCTCAAGGATTTGACCCGTCCACGCATGCACGGGATGAGTCGCTCTTGGGTACCTGGGGCTGACTTGTCGAGGAATTCGTGCGACAACTGAATGCAACTCTGACGGCTGTACTGTGCGGTCCACAGATTCGCGAAATCCAAGATCTGCGTATTCCGCACCTAATGATCCGTGGAATCAGGATCCGCCGACGGGGATCCACGTTTGAGATACAGTGTTCCTCACAATTTCGCAGCTGTTTCGGGTTTTTTCTCTCAAGAGCTCAAAAGAGGACTGTCGTCGGAAAAGATATGACGAGATTTGCAAGATATCACGAGCTGTCCTTAGCGGCCTCGTATGAGCAGCCGAATTGATCCAGAACAGCTCCCAATCAGCGGATCCATCGCTGCAGAATACATCTGTGGAACTCGTGATTTATGATTGCAAGGGCACCTACTACTATCATCTTCAAGGCGGAATTATCCTCGGAGTACGGTCAGAACGACGGAAACGTGTACCCTTGAGTCTGGCGTATGAGAGACTACTTTTTGACCTTATATGTAGCCAGAATTCACAGTCATCGGTGGAATTTCCAAGATCTGGCATTCTCCCGTATTCGACGGAACGTTGCTACATCGTGCAGAATTATTGGGATTCATATGCGTGCAAACAAGCAAGAGTTCCAGTAATGTTTGCAGTCAAAAAGTTAGTCCGTGATACGCCAGACTTCAGGGTAATGAGGCCGAGGCGGAATCACTGCCGAACGACTTTCAGAACGAGGAGGGAGTATGATCAGAGTGGGGCAAATTACATTCAGAGCACGGTGAGAACGAGGAAACGCATCGCCTGCTGGAAGCTGCTGGCTATGGACAGCGGTAGAGGGGAAGCGGTGAGATATGTTCCGGCAGCGGATTACGGAACTAAGAACAATGTCAATGATGTTACAATCTTGGCCGATGAATGTGTTTATTACACGTGATGGATCTTGCGAGTTCGGATCTGCGGATCGGGGCCCCTGAAAGGCATACCCGCGCCGCATCTGAGACTCAGCTTAGAGCTGAGGCTGGGCCTGGAACAGCTCTCCTTACAATTAGCCAGGGAAGCGCGCCTTCAACTGGAGATGGTAACGAGGTAAGACCGAGGGTAACGATTCGGTTGATGAGCGCATCCGATTACCAAGAGCGCAACAGTCTCGGTAAGGAGAACTCCGACCACCGAAATCGCAACGGAGAAATTGCGTGGGAAAGAACAGAGGCGATCTTCGAAAACAATCTGGGACGGAACCTCTCACAGCCACTGGCGTGCGAGCTTCCGGTCGCTTGGATCGTAGAAGCTGACCCCTTCCACTCCCGGCTTGTGAGATTTCATGACCTTGTTCACAATCCTGAAGATGGGAAGTCGACGCCCAAGATCATGCTCACCATCCACTTTCGACGTTGAAATGATCCATACTTCGACAGGAGTGTTCGGTAGGCGTGTTCGCGCGACGAATCCTTTCGAACACGTGTGCAGTAACGCTGCGCCGGTGTCGGTGGGGTACGGAATGCTTTCTGATGATAGGGATTATATGGTAGCAAGGGCCGCGCGACCGATGCCTCGCTGGATCCATTTCAGGGCACTGCGCACAACCCTCAAGAGTATCCGGACAGCGCTCACCTCGGGCTCGTGTGTTGCGCACTCGAGATTCTCCTTCAGGCCGGGTACCGCTCAGAGATTCAAGCGCCCATTCCGAAGCAGCCGAGAGCTCTCTGGACACTTTCTTGGACCGTCTGCGCCGAAGGATACCGGTTATCACCAGCTTAGACTTGAACGCGCGGTCATCGGGATTTCTGTCGTCTCGGCGGCGTAGTCAGCGGGAACTGATGCGAACATCATCCGACATCAATAGAAGTTTTAGGCTCATATCGTGGACGTAACCCTCGTTTGCGAATGCGAGAAATCGGTTGGGGACAAGATTTAACGTAATCTCGATTCCTTGGAGATTGACTCTGATGATTTCAAAGTTCAGCTTCCTGAATGCTTGAGGCGGCTCCTTTGCCTCAAGCTCAATGAAATTCGATCCGTACCTCCGAACGTCCTAGCTGTGAACCATGCGCGATATGGTCACGATCACTTCCTTTGATTATCCGGCTCCGCGAAGGTTTCATCAAGGCGGTTCACCGGGTGGTCTGAAACTGGGAAGCCTCCGGTGATGGCTCGACCAGTTCTTGACCGCCTCTGAAAGCCCACGGCTGCTGTCATCAGAAATTTGCCTCAACTTCCGGGGCCATGTGGGTAGGTTCTGTGTGGGTGGATTTCGGAACAATTCAGAGTGGTCGAATCCTGAGCTCGCGGATTCATAATTGTAGGAGGATTTGTGTGGCTCCGTAGGACGAGAAGTAGTGGACAGACTCCGTTTTTCTGACGGCCCTCTCCAAGCTTCTCTCGAATGGAGACGAGTCGGTACGAATACTCCCCAGAGCAGGAGCTAGGATCAAGCCCTGGGAACGCTCGAGAGCACGAAAGGGACAGTTCCAACTGGAGAGAATCCGAAAGCTCAAAGATGAAATGGCAGGGAGGAAACAATGATATACATCGAATAGTTTGGAGGACTGAGCCTCACCGAATGAGCCGATAAATTCTCGGAATTTGTGGGAAGTATTCCACGGAGAACTCAATACTTCCGTCGATTTGGGGCTGAAGAGATCAGCCGACCGACTCACTGACTTTATTCTCGATCGAAATAATGTGAGACTAGGAAACGTTGTCGGTGAAAATCTCTGGAAAACCGTCGGAACAGATGGATTCCCGAGAATTTTCCCGTTTCGTGAAGTTTCCGCCGGTACGCCGTTTGCATGAGGGACATGAACAAACGACAGCCGACCGATGACGAAGAGAGCAGTGTGAAGCGCGCCCATGCAATTGGCAAGTATCCAGTATTTGTTATTTTGTGTGTCGCCGCCGTTACCATGGCAGTGGGCCCGATTTCTTTGGTGGCCTCTTCGGTCAGGAGACCTACCAACACAGTCAAGCACACTCGCTCGCTCACTCCCTCTTTACTCGCACAGCTACAGCAGAGACTGTGGCTACCGGCCGGCGTTCACAGGTTGCTCTCACGTTTGGTAGAGACGAAATTTCAACTAGTGGTCGATGCACATTTCCTCAAGTCCCTCCATTCATGTTGGAGACAGTGCGTGCCGCCTTCTCTTGTAGTGTTTGCAGCGTAGCCGATCACCGCTACGCTGGAGAACTTTCCGTGAGTATTCCAATCTCCGATCGAGTTCTCTCTCCGCGTCCAAGAATCGAGTTCGACAGAGTCTGCAAGACCCAATGATCGAGAATCGTGCCGACCGGAGCCGAATTCGCCGACATAATCGCGCGTCGCTTCATTTTCTCTGGTTCATGCTCCACGGCGCCGGTTCCTCCACAGCTCTTGGCTTTGCCTGGAGGACCGTTTGATCGAATCTCGTTCCAGCTGCGAGGGTTTGAGTTTTTTTCTCTTGGTTTCTCTGGTTCCCTGTAGGAGCCATAACCATCCGATGTACTGTGGTAAACTTGAATAACGACGAGGAACTTGGGTTTTATTCATCTCTGTAGCCTGTAGGAGTCGGCTGAATCCTCGAGTAAAAATTTGTCAATCCACGGTCATACGCATAAACGGAGAGGCAGATTAATGGCCCAATGCCGCGCGGGCTGGGAAGCTGCGGTCTCAAACATCCATTATTGACCCGCTCAGCCTGGATAGATGGGATGTGAGAAATGATTGACGCCTGACCTCCCCGACCCTAGTCATCATTGTGCATTCATGCCAGGAGATGAATGGGTGGGCACGACTATCGTCCGAAGCTACACTTACAATGGATCACACAAGAAGAGGGCACGATAATTTCCCCCTAGGAAAGCCGTTCGCGACACTGAAAGCGCCTGTGATTGATGCCATTCTCTTCGCTGAGAGATTGCTTTGCGCTGGTTATACTTGGTGACATTAAAACCATTGATAGACCAACTATTTCTGAAAGTCCACATCTATTGAGGGTGGATGTTCGGGTCGAGAATCCTCCATGAGCCATGCTCGGTCTGCTTCTGTTCCGGGGCATCGGTCACATCGCCCTCTCGATGAGCTCTCAGGAGTCTCCGGTTGAGATGCAAGGGAGAGCTTCGCCAGCCTCCTGTTGTCTCCGCGTTGCCGTCTGTTACGACGACCTGAATTTTGGAATGATTCATTTATTGGAGGAATGCGTCCAATGGCAGCCACTGCGGATGACACGAACGGATTATGGTCGAGACAGCCTTCTAGTTGAATGCTCCTCCACTGTGACCAAGCGGGCATTTGGGAATGCGCGCGACTGCACTCGCTAGTCCATCTGGATTGTCTTAGTCGCTGAGAACTCTTGAATCTCAGGTGAAGAACAATTGATAAAGCTGACATCGGGTTGGAAACTTTGACTCCACATTTGAGAGGTTCCTTCCCGACCATCCTTTAGACCACTCCGTGTTTCGATGCTCCGCTGTAAAAAGCATCAAGAAATGCCCACGCAGACGGTTTCACGCTTGGCGGCAGCTGAGTGGGGCTTGATGTGCGTGAACGAATCGGAGTCCGTTGGCGGAGATGAGCGGGCACTCAGCTCTGATTAGTCGGCATGAATCGCCGCAAAATTATGATACATATTTACCAATAATTTGCCATGAATCCAGGATGCCTCATGCGCCATCCTCGCCTGTTCGATAACAGACAGCGATTCTCCCACAGAAATTCGTACGCCAAGTCGAACGCGCGGATCGTCTCCCGGCGACTCTCAGTGCTTGCGGGCGCGAAGATGATTAAAACGCCTTCCCTACACCCGTCATTGACCTGGTCTCAAGGAATGGGTTCCAACCCGCTCCATGGCAACCACGCAGATGCACCGCGAGAGGCGCGACCCATATTGATTGAATCGGGCCCTCGCTCTGACCCACCGGCTGACTGATTGACTGACGGACAGTTTGTTCATCTGTCTCAGTTTGTCATCGAACCGGTGGAGGAAGCCGGTAGAACTTGTTGCCACAACGGCTTTTGCATTGTGTGTGATATTCCGTAGGCATTTCCAAATTTCCTTCATCCGTTCGGAGCCCTCTCCAGTTGGCACATTCGCGTCCCGGCTACCAGAGTGGCTGACTGACTAGTTGCTTCGTTCGTTGGTTGGCGCACCCAGAGCGACCACAGCGGCATCTGTGAGGAGCGGCGATTTTCAGAAACTCGTGCGTTGTCAGACACTTGGCAAAAGCCACATTTGAAGTGTCACATCCGCGGATTTCTTCTCATCCGAGAGTTTCCAGTGAACATTGGTTGTTCTGTTTCCGACGAATGCGTGTGTTTGAAAAGTGCCTCCACGGATCGTAGTGCAGGAGAATTCCGGTCAACAGCGAAGGATACCTGATTTTGTGATCCGATGAAGCGGGAGCATCATGACATGAGATCTATCTGAAGGTAATACAGTTTTTAGCCGGAGCCGCACTTCTGAGAATCGTTTCTAGATCCCTGCTTCTCAAGTGCAGCTGAAATCGAATATATTTCGTCGAATGAGGTTCTCAGCTTCTCAGTACAGACGGCATGACGACTTCGGCCTTCAGATGACTGGATGTTGGTGAGAATTCGCAGCTGACGGGATTGAGGTTTTTGTTCCGAACGGTTTTCATAAAATGGATGATTGGCAGTTGATGCCGTGCGAGATTTCGCTCACCCCTTTTCCCATGAAATCTGAAAACTCGGTCATTCCTCGATGTTCCGAAGTTCCAACGTCCCGCGTGTTCGAAAAGGGAATTTCGACCTATCTTCCCGAAGAGGTCCTTCTCAACTGTCAGTTTTCTTGGAAGCCGGCAGAAATCGCGGAACTCCGGGGTCTCGGCGAGGGCTTGAGCTCATTCATGGAGTTGCGCTCGATGCTAATGCAATTTTGCCCTTCTATCGTTTTTATCTCACAAACCGCCAGCAGAAGATGACGTTGTGTTGTTCATGGCGTTGCGCTAGTGACGAGATATTCTGACAACAAACCAGCGGTCTGGTGACTCCGGAGTCGGATCAGCGCAGAGAAGTTCCGGCCGCAACACTGGAGCTGTGCGGAGCGCTGACCTCGCTCAATGGCCGATGTCGTTTCAGTAAAAGAGCCAGAATGCGCCTTCTTTCCCTTCTGTAAGCTTTTTCCTCCCTTCGTTCTTTCTCCGCTGACATCGGAGAGACGTCACACTATCATACTCTTGGCTTCTGAACAAAGCTTCGGTACAAAGTAACCGGCAGCGTTCCAATACAGCGTGAATTTTTATACCGATTCAGCGCTTGGGTCGGAGTTAAATTTCCACCGGCAAATCGATCGGGACTTCCGTCTTCTGTCGAACCCTTCATGACGACTCTTGTCGAAGCGCTCGGCTTCGCCATCCTGATCTGGCTCCGAGGGAAGCGAAACTTCTTTTTTTCAATTTTCTGATCGGAGTTTCAACGATGAGGAATGGGCGGGAAGGGTCAATGTCACTCCAACCGATTCGGAACGCGCTGCCTTCGATGACCACGCTGACGGGCGGAT
This sequence comes from Phytoseiulus persimilis, assembly GCA_037576195.1. Taxonomy (NCBI): domain Eukaryota; kingdom Metazoa; phylum Arthropoda; class Arachnida; order Mesostigmata; family Phytoseiidae; genus Phytoseiulus; species Phytoseiulus persimilis. The sequence continues at coordinate 52,115,853 of CM075101.1, read as the reverse complement.
CGTGGCCAGCCATGTCGTATATGGTTTCCATCGATCTTAGTTCTTTTCGAGCAAATACAAGAATCTTCGACCACCCTCGGAGTCGGTCCACTGTGTGCGCGGCTTCAGTTTCGGGAAAAACCGCTCAACGATACAAGGCTGCCTGCGCACCACTGAATGTCGGCTCTTCATCGACCGAGAAATGCATCATCGAGGTCTGAGTCGAAACTGATTATCTGCGGGAAGGTCCTCTTTTTCCGGGACAATGTTTCAATATTCCATCCGAAAAGCTATGCAGGAGCTTTCAGTTCACGTGGAAGAACACGGAGAACATTTCCGAGCTAAGGCTGATGACTAGAGCTCGAGCAGTTTGGGTAAAACTTAGGCAGGACGAAGCCAGGTGGGCTCCAGCGTGAACCATCGTTTCTCAGATAATTTAAGGCTCCTGAGGCAGAACTCAATTCGACGGAGCTCTTGAGCAAAACCTATCTTTCTAGGTTTTTTACAAAATTGAGCAACCACCCAAACTGCAGCCGGGAGTCGACCATCATAAGCTAGGGCCCCCAATCCTTTCAATGGCGCTCGCAGTGGTGAGGTCCGAATTCGGAGATCAAGAAACGACCGTCGAGGGTTCAAATCCTAGATGCCGATCCGCTCATGAGTGAGAGGACTGCGTCATTCCGATCGCAACGTCTGGAATCCGTGTTCCCGGGCCATCCTCTCCCGCTGTTGCCCCCATATAGAATAATCGATCGAGAATGAACAAATTATTTCAACATCAAGTGTCAGCGATAGTGGCTTCGGAACTTTCACCCGTGAACGTTCCTCTTTTGTTCCGTCAACCAGGAAACAAACGATCTCCAGGCCCGATCTTGGAACAGAGCGACATGGCGCATGGCTAGAGCTGTTGGAATAATGACATCGCTTGATACTGTTTTGAGTGTGACCTGAGAACGATGTGTGTCGTTTTCTTTTACTTTTTCTTCCACAATCCAGCCAGAGGAGCAATGGAAAGCGGCGAAAAGGAACAAATGGCCAGAGGATGTTCTTTAGCTTTGGGGCGTTTCGTGTTGTGTTAAGAAGCAGCAGCGATAAATCTTTTGCCAGATCGTTCTGCTCGTAGCTAGCGGGAGATTTTTCCTCCGCTTTCCCGGGGGAAGTCGGTAGATAGCTCTCCCTCTCTTCCTGTTGTCTGTAGGTCTCTTGTCTCCCGGTGCTTCCGCGGTGGTGTTTCTCTCTTTGTCCGGCTGTCTCTATGCTGGTTACCTTATCCGAATCGTTCTGGCATCACACTTTTGGACGCTTGTCGCCCGGAGTCGGAGCCGAGCCAGATTTACAACGGCAGGGAAGCACAGCACAGTCTGATGACAGGATGAAAGCAACAACTCTCAACAGGTCTGCTCGTTTCCAGAGAGATTTGCCGAATAATAGCGACAGGGGAACAGGCTTCTGCTTGGAAGCCTGTTCGGCTTTCTCGGGACACGAAGGTCCGAGTGCGCTTCGCGGTCGCGCCACGTCTTCTGAAGATGCGGATTCTTTCCTTGTCAGCGACGTGCAGCAAGAGTTTCAGAAATGTGAAAGACGCTGTTCCCGAGCACGGTTCACTCAGGCGCAGATGTTGGATGCCACGCTGAGATGACAATATCTAAAACGAATCAGTGCCCCGACATGAGCACACTTCGAGCTGTCAAGGTTTTTTCATTTCGTCTACTTCTCGCTGGGAGCGCAGAGAGTCGGGGAGGAGAAAACCGATGTAAAGCGATCGTTTGTTAAGATTACGAACATTTCAATGAAATATCACCACTGGATCGACCGTCGCTCTCCCGACTCCCCAAAGCCTGTCCGATTGTCTATCGGACCTGCTCACTGACGGCCTGTCTGTTTGGAGGAATTCCTGCACTCGTCCCGTCACGTCATGTTAAAAAAGTGTGAACGCGATGTTTCTTCTCCTTCCTTGTCCCGGTCTCCAGGAGGCCACATGTGGTGTCTAGTTTCTGCGTGAGCGGATTCCACTTCATCGATAGATGCCTCGGGGATAGACATCATATTCCGTAGTACGGAGTACGACAATTCATTTTCCGTACCGGGGCGGCGAAAATGAGTTTCCGTACTTTTTAAGTGCCGTAGTGGGCCGGTACGGAAATTCAATTGCCGTACTCCGTACTACGGAAAATGATGTCTACTCGGGAATGCAGCTGCGACGACTGCAGTGTTTTCAACGAGGATGAGTCACCTCGGATCGTCGTCCTTTTGAAAGATCCAGATAGAGACATTGGAGCGCAAATCCATTTGAACGATCACTGTTTGGTCTTTCCAGGCGATCACCCCGTTCTCATAGCGAGAGAGATCCCGAGGCCGCGGAGCCTGTAAGCTGAACGATGATCAATCTGTACACAACCGCTTGCTTGGCGGCCTGCGCAGCTTCAATATTGGCTCAACAGCAGCCGACGATATCGTACATCTCACAACCGAAGACAGTCAGCATCGGAGACACTGTCGACCTCGACTGCTCGGTGCAATACGCCTATGAATTCCCCGTGCTATGGGTTAAGGTACGGATAGAACAAACCCTTGAGTCGTGCTGGTCCGTGCTGGTCATGCATAGAGCTCACGCAAGCGGAATTTCGAATTTGCAGCTCAACGCAGAGACCGACGATGTCATGTTCATTTCGACCGGCTCATCTCAGATCGTCCCCGATCAGCGGTTCTCGATTCGACATGACGCGACAACCTCGTCGTACACCCTGCAAATCACCAAACTCCAGGAGAGCGACGGTGGCGTTTACCAATGCAGGGTCATTCTGGGCCAGGTTAGTTCGATTCTCGGCCTCCTGTGCGAGTTGGCTCCAAACGAGCTCGCGTTTTGTGCAATATGAGAATGCTGGAGGTTCGAAATCGGAGCTAGTCTCATCGATTTCGAATCCCATTCCACAGACGTCCATCCTGACGAAAGACGTGAGGCTTTTCGTCCGAGTTCCTCCCATCATCTCGGACAATTCGACGCGTTCAATAATCACATCAACGGGGAGGAACGCAACTCTGGAGTGTTTCGCCCGTGGACAGCCGAAACCCCGGATCAGTTGGAGAAGGGAAAACAACAACTTACTCCCGACCGGAGGATCTGTGTATCGCGGTAAGTTGGACCGAATTTTTCGAAACTCACTCTCCTCCGTGGGATCCGCGAGTCCTGTGACCGCCGCCGCGAAAAGCTCACTCGTAGAATATCCCGGGAGCACCTCTGAAATAACGGGATAGGAGTGAAGTTCGCCAGCGCTAACGCAGACGAATTCCGCGATGATCGGAACAAACAGTTGTCCGATCACTCGAACGTACATCGTGCGCGACCCTTCGACCGTGACGTTACCGTGACGCTACTGCGCTGTTCCGGGGTTGGGATCATGAATTATTTATCCGATATCTTGTGCTCTTCTCGCTTTCGTTTTAGAAGACCTCCACTTCGTTGTTCCGTATGTCAGGCTCACAGCGAGGGCGAAGAAGAGAAGAAGAAAGATTGTCGAAAATGGTATCATCAGCTTCGGTATTAGCCCGCCCGAGCAAGAGGTCATTCCACTTTGGGTCCATGGCGCGATTCACTCCGTGCGAGCCGCCGCGATCGGGAACAAATACGGTGTATGTCAAGAAGAACAATGCGCTCGTTAGCGAATCGGCCCACTAATCACCACCTCGGTCGGCGTGGCTCCGGGTGTGGCTAGTTTGATCCCCGCTAATGGTCGCAATTTCGGCGTCCAATCTCGGAAATAAATATGGACCGCTGGTGATGAGGAGATGAACGAGAGTGGACTCTTCGCTTGTCTCGGATCCATCGCGTCACCCGTACGAGCCCACAGGCTGAATTATTTGCAACGGATGTAGAGCGCTCCATATTCGATTCGGGAGAGCGAGTTCGGATGACAAGATCACAGTACCGATCGAGATAGTTAAGATCATCGGCAACTGAGATCCGAACTTGACTTCGCCTCCTCGCAGGTAATGTCCTGCACATTTTCAACGTGACCAAGAACGATCGGGGTATCTACTACTGCATCGCTGAAAATCAAGTTGGGAGAGGAGCGCGGAAAAACATCGGCGTTGAAGTCGAGTTCCCTCCGGTGGTGATCGCGGACCGCAGGCACTACTCGCAGGCCCTCAACTACCCGGTCGAGTTCCAATGCCAAGTGGAAGCCTACCCGACGCCAAGTATCGTCTGGCTGAAAGATGGTGAGTCGATATTCCACGCCGCCGCATCAGGCTGATCAAGAAGCAGCGAGGATGAGCTGAATCCGATGACATCGGGGACGACGCCATCGGATCTCCGTCACTAAATCCGACTCTCATCATTGAAGGTTATCAGCTGAACACAAATCAACACTACAAAATTTCGATCATGAATGCGGGTCATGAGCTGACCACCACGACGCTTCGAGTGCACGCCGTCGAACGGTCGCAGCTCGGTAACTACACATGCAGGTGAGTCTGCTGGTTATTTCCATCCTACCTCATCACGATTTCTCCGATTCTCCTCCCGAGGTGACCAAGGCGAGATTTCAGGGCTATCAACAAACTCGGCACTCATGAGAGGATAATGATTTTGCTCGAAAGCGACTCGGTGGTTTGTCCTCCAGCATGTGACTCTCAGTACCTGTCCGGTGACGCCGGCTCGAAGACATCAATATCAGTTCTGATCGCCGGCATACTGATCCTCACGGGATGTTCGTGGTCGTTCTGACCGCGAGACCGCCACTCCGATCCTGGCCCCGAGCGCAGTCGGCTCTCTGAACCAGATCCATCGAGATCAAGAGCAACAACACCTTGTAAATTTTGGTAAAACGAGTGTGATCATCCAACACAGCCGGAGGAGTCCGCAGAGCAGCGCGGGAAACATCTTCAAACGCAGCTAGATCAGCAGATCTTCTCTCAGATGAATAGCTACCGTTGTGCAATATTTTTATACGGAGATCTTTCCACTTAGACGGAGATTCGGTGTGATCTTTTACCTCGGAGAGCCAGGCACTCCGATATTGTATGTCTTATTCGGAATCTCGCGAATATTTTTTTCAAACCGAGCGAGGGTCCCAAACATTGTTCAGTATCTTTGGTTTCGACTCCGACTGAACATCTCATCGTTCTGTGACCCCGCAGGAGATGATTCGCCAGAAGACGCTGCTCTCGGTTTGTGTATGAAGAATCCATGTAGAAATGAGTCTTAAGTTATAATATCCGTACGTCGGTCGGCTTCGCGACAGAGATGATATGTGAAAGATTACCGAGGACCGGAGTACAGACGGTGCAATATGTTGTCGATTCTATGATACATGAGAACGATTCGAATAATGGTGACTGATGAGACAAGAAGTACGTTATTAAGTGTGAACATATCCAGAGCCACGTCTGTGAGTTGAAGTATTCTCAGTCGGGTGCGAGCGAGGATGATTTCCATCCATCGATGGATGGTGGAATATGCAACTCCTATTGTCCTCCACTGCTCTGGAAAAAGACTCAAGCCAACGATCGAGCGTGGAAGCCGGTCTTCTTGGGATGAAAATACAAACAATAAAACTAGCTGAGTCGGTTCAGGGCTTTTGTGTGCTCACTTCTCATCTCGCCCGCCGGTGCTTGCTCCTCGGAAACCAGCCCATGGTTATTTGCTTGTTCGAGCATGAGAGCATAAACCGCTCCAGTCACGATTCTTTCACAAAGCTGCGTTCGAGGCTGTCAGACCGACTCGGTGTCTGTTCACTCGTGCTGTTCATCGAGGTGGCCTTCATTTCTCACTCGATTTCAATCTCGTTCCGAACACTTGCTCGAACCTGGGGCTGGTTCCCGTCTTTGGATCCCGAGTTCTCCGGTGGCTCGAAGAGAGAACTGCGTCAACGACCTTGTAGCTGAGTGGCGACGAGGTGCTACTTCAATACTTCGCTCTGGTCGCAGTATTCGCAAAGAGAGGGGCTACGTTGAACCCATTCCGCGCGACCAGCGGTTCGCAACCTTTTTCGTCCCATGTCCCCTGCACCGTCTATTGTGGCCCCCTTGCTGGAATGTTCTCTGAGATAACCTCTGCGCAGTGACTGATCGCTCTAAATGGGGAGCAAGAATTGTTCGAAAAGGGTCATCCAATGTTTCAATTATCTTCGATGAATCGGATAGCTTATGTGAATATTGTACATTCAATACTGGGAAGTTTTCAGAATGGAGGGAGCAGGATATTTTTTCCGGCGCTGTGGCCCCCGGGCAGATGGCCATGGCCCATCGGTGAGGAGAAACACGCCGATGAATGCGCACATTCACATTCAAGGGCGGCCCGCGCTAGTTTTTCCAGGTTTGCGAGAATACGATCGTGCGGTGTCGATTCCAGCGCGAGATACCCTAAAATCCCGCAGATAACGAACCTTTTTTTTCAATTCCTTCTCGAAAAACCGCGTCAGAGAAGATCGTTGTTTGCCGAGTTCGCTATATGATGAGCTCGTTCCCTGACGAATTCGTCATCTGACAATTTAATTGTCTGATAAGTGCGTTATCTGATGCGTTTTCCTCACAGTAAATCGAAAAAAAGGGTTCGTTATCTGCGGGATTTTAGGGTAATTGTATCTAGATACATACACTCACGCATCGCGATAATTCTCGTCGTTTGCAAAACCCGCGCAGCCAAAATCACTATGTCTTCCTCTCATGAATCCCGAACGTCTTGAGGCTGACCAACGGGAAGCTCGAGTTTTCGGCGGCAGTGTCCGAAGTTCCTGTTTTCGACTTCATTTCTGCGGATTCGCTCCTCTCGGAACAGAACTCGAATCGAACCTGGGGCCATCATTACGCAGATCTTGAATTCATCAGAGCGGAGTTCAAACTCTCCAACAGAGATGGAGTGCCGTCGGATCCATACGCACACCATCGAGCAGCATGGAGTCTGAATTGAGCAGGTGTGCGCGAGGCCCCCCTTTTCTCCTCCTATGATACGGCAGCTCGGCCCGTCCCGAGCTCGCTAGCCGCTTGCGGAGCTCAAACGCAAGAGATGAACCCTGTTTTCAAGGCTGCTCGACTGGGAAGAGAGGAACGTTCGCACGTAGGCGCAAACTGAATGCCCCCAATTCCAGGAAGCGGGACCAATCATTTGTCGCTTCAGTCTCTCGCGCCGTTCGAATCAATGCGTCGGTTCGGTCGTTTTCAACGGCTAGTCCCATTCATTCCTTGCTGATGTTGAAAGCCGCTCATTCCAACACAGAACGATCTGATTTGTCCCTGCTGCTGGATCCTGACGAAAAAACCAAGAGCCGGGTGAGCACAGCGCCAAAGCTCCGTCAACAGCTTACTTGATTTCCCGGAGCCTTCACTCCCTTAGCGAGCTCCCTAGAAATTCATGAGTCATCCGCTCCCAAGCTTGATCGTTCCTCTGACAGTGATATTGCCTTCGACAGAAAAGATCGAGCATTGCATACGGAAACGATTGATTGACAGAGACGATCCGTCACTGGTAACTGTACTACCGCTAGATGCTCGGCGCCGCTTCCTCAACAATTATCGCTTGGAGCGTAACTCGCCGATGGTGGATCCATTAGCGGGGTCAGCATGGATTATTCCAGCGTCGGTATGGTGTATCACCAGAGACGAAGAATCGTCCCGACGGAAAACTCACTGGAGGACAAGGAGAGACTCTGCATCGCTTCAGCAGCGCATGAGTGACGGACGGTTCAGCGTGAAGCAATTGAGTGAGAGACCCTTCATTCACTTCTTATGCCCGAGTTTTTGGAGCTGTAAAACTAGAGACAGTTGCAAAAATAAAGATGTCACTCAGAGCACACGCTTCCATGATGGCCTCTCACGACGTGTCTGGATCATAGAACTATATTGCACCGCGTTGTGTTCCCGCGCGAAGGGCTGGGCAAAGCCTACATGCAGGAGGCGCTATCTGAGAGATCGTTCCGCAGGCTGGGTGGATGGACCGAACTGCTCCGCACTGGAACTAAGAAAAAGCGGAGACCTGGAATCGTCGGTTCATCCCGGACCGCATCGCTCATACCTCCGTCCTCGAGTAACCATTCCCCAATATGCACGACCCGGTGCGTCTGCACGCTGGAGTCGGCGGGAGCAGACAGGAAGGGTAGTTCGAACGCCCCAAAACCCGGCTGCCTGTGAGGCTCTTTGTGTGCACGGTCTCGGGTATGAATTTCGTCGACGAAATTTTCCAGCGTCATCACAACGTCGGAACAACAAGTGTGCGCTTAGGACGTCACCATGAGTATAAATTTCGTCGAATACGGTCGAGACCTCCACAGCAACATTGTTTCACTCGATCACAGCATCCAGGAAGAAACGGATGGCAATAAAAAGCTCCGCAGCCGTGTTGTACGGATCTCTCAGGCTGAAGCGTTTCCACAATCTCTTTCAAAGGATGACAGAACACTCATAACGATTCGAACAACGAGGGCCATCGATGAAATGGCGAGATGGAGCTGAGAATCCGCCTCTCTGCTTTCAAAACTTGTTCCACGCGGCCTTCACGGCTTGCGATCAGCCCCGAGGAGCACGATCAGCCTCGAATGCTCATCCTTTGTGGGAGCCTCACCGTTCGTTCAGTCTACGAGCTGGGCTTACCGTCAATCTTACCAATCGACGGTGCCAAGCAACCGGGTCATAATACAGGCTCTGATCATGGTGCTTCTCCTCGTCCTTCAGTGGATCGGGTGCTCACTCGAATGTGTTTCGGCACCGATTCCGTCGACGCCTCGGATCTAGGCAAGCGACTCGCCACCAGCGAGAGAGTTCGTAAAGGTACCTCCTCAAATGTCGGTTTCTTGGCTGACTGATTCAAACTGCCAGAATTTCGACCTCTCTCACTCCTGTTGCATCGTTGAGCGGAGTGCGGTCAACATTCTCCATTTGGTGATAATGTCGGCGAATTCAAAGAGCCCGAGTTCCGCATCGGGAGCTGGATCATGCTTCATGCTGTCCCGTGCGAAGAATCGTCGCATCGGGTTTATAGCGAGGAGTCAGAGGCCGCCTTGTAATGAAATACAGTACAACCTCGATTATTTCAACTCTGCGGAACAGGCCAAATGATGTCGACCGTAAGCGTATTTTCAGATGGAAGATGAATCCATCGATCAGAATCTTCCATCGTCAATATGTCTCATATCATTCTGGAGCGGTTAGCGTTCGAACTCGGACTCTCGTTCCCGAATCGGTTGCGGAGCCCAAGAATGTGGGTGATTTTGTCATCTCTCGATTAATTCAACTTTTTTTCGCATCAATTAGTTGAAATAATCGAGGTTGTACTGTATCACGCGAAAACGCTAGCGGACGACTGAACTGCTCCTCAGACTACTCTTGTAGACGAGAACAGCGCTCTTTCTGTCGTCCCAGCTTCCTCGATCCAGTCCGCAGCGCAGATCTCTTTCAAAAGTTGCCCATACGTCCTAGTTCGCTGCAATTCCCGTTTCGATAACGTCAGACCCATAGTCATTGCTGACATCTACATATTGGATACAACGGGTGGTAAGATCTCGAGGTGCTTCCTGTTTGAGTTTCAGGAGATCAATCCACAAGCTATTGTGAACAAGATGTAGTTTCTCGTATTTTACTCACCGTATTCTTCCCGATGAACGCTTGGGAGTGTCTTTCGCAGCCGCCTCAGAAAAGGAGGGGGGGGCGTATACTAGGGTTTGGCTCCCATAGGAAAGGGGCGTATAGCGGTGGAGAGGGGGTTCGAAGGAAGAAAAAGGCCTCTTCCATACACGGTACATGGTGTTTGGTGTTGCAGTTGACTCATTATATCCGTTCCAACTCTGCGCAAATGAACCCTTTCGCTGGAAAGAATCGAGTCGAACGATTTATTTCAACCATTCGTCATCCGAGCGCTCGGAATGCGCACCGATTTAGCTCCCTCCCGGCGGCGATATTCGTTTCCTGCAGCGTTCCCTCGCGACTAAAAACGATGTCGATCATGTGGAGCTCTACTAATTAAAATTCGGACTTTTTATGCTTCATGCAGGGCTGCGTTCGATTCATTGGAGGGGAATCCTCGCGTGCAGCTTGAATTTGCCGAAACCGTTCCCAACCATCGAGACGCTGTGGAATTTCTCGGCGCCCAACGGGATACAGTCGGTGAGAACGTTGAAAAACGAGCGGTGGAACCTATGACCACTGACAGACTGCGCAATGAGTAGTGAGGCTCGCGAATCGTACGGGAGTTTTTGAAACTACTTGCTTGCTATGAGAACAGTCGAGAAGATAGGCCCCGGTGGATACGTTGTTATCGAAGACGAAGTTCGCGAGAACGAATTTCGCCGTTCGAGAAACTTTCGACGACAGCAACCATATCGGCAGCACTAGAAAAGATAGATCCGATCAGGGGACGCTCCACAGTGACCGGATTGGTCCAGCTTCTGAGTTCCTGAAGCCCAACGCTCGCTGTCGATTTCTCGGCGGGACTCCCTCCTGAGAGACTGGTGAGCGTCAGTCACCTCCCTTGCCAGGGGGAGAAGGGGAGTTCTTTGACCTTGTGTATGACTGAAAGGAGATCCGCTACGTCAGGGGACAGGAATATCCGTTTTCGAAGGCATTTGAACGTCGTTGAGAGGTGCAAATACCCTGAGCCGTAACGAAATACGAGCTCGGAGAGAGCGAACAGTATCTGGTGTTTGTTCTCGAAATCGAGCCACCGACTAGATCTCATTCCCCTCCCGTGGACATGGCTCGAGTCTTACGGTTCATGACTCCTTGATCAGACAAGATCTACGGATAGAAGTTAAGAGCTGTCCTGGTTGGGCGAGTACGTGGGAGAACGCGAACACAGTGAGGTGATAAATCCCTGAAAACATGTGTAGCGGCATGACCCCGTTCCAGCCGACCGAATTCTTGATGTATTATACATGGAGCATCTTCGAATGGAATCATCGGCTTTTGGCGCGCGCTCATGCCCTGGGAAACCCTTTCGAGCGTAAATCGCGCGCGCGCGCGTTGACACGTTCGCGTGTCTGGGACCTGAGAGGTTGAATACGAGTTCGATTTTGTTCGAAACCTGGCTCTTGAGGCGCTCCAGCAGGGGGGAGGCGCACTCAACACCGCCAGCTCGCCGGCGCTGAGATCAGAACTTTCGGATGTTCCTCCCATCCGAAGTCACTTCATTTGAGATTCATCGCGTTCCCAACATCGTGCTCCATCTCGGGCCAGTCGGAATTCCTCGGAGAAGTTTTGAACTCCTCTTGGGGGAGCCGTGTATCGCTGCCGAACATTATCCAGTCGTTCCTTTGGCCAGTTTCTTCATTGGACTCCTTGTTCGTGGCTGCCTCGAAAGCAGGCCGGTCAGTCAGTCAGCGAGTTCGGCTCGTTCACGACTGCAGGCCAGCGGGCAGATATTGGCCTCGGTTCAAAGGTAGGCTTTTCATCTTCATTCGAGTGGAACGGGAAACCTTTTCTCTCGCGGACTCGTTCGTTGCTTTGGTCCGCTGGTCGTTTCTCAATCGCTGTGTCTCTGCTCAAACACCTCTCGTTGTTTGTTGCTGGTTTCGCGAAGCGAAGCAGGTCATCAAACATGGCAATAGCAACAACATTGTGTTCTGCAGATAGAACTCTCCGCTGGGGTCAATGCGTCGGCTCCGATCAGCACCGCGGCCGGGCGAATTCTTCTTGGACGATTCCGTTTCAGGAGAGAGCATCAGATTCGACCGGAGCGGATTCGGGGACTGGGTGCGAGGCGATGCCAGCAGCGATGAGGGCGAACTGAGACGAACTCATTTACGTCTGAGCACGCGTGTGGGGCAGTCCTGAGCGAGAGATTCTGACGACACCTTTCATGTCCGCTCCTCGTCTGTCTGAGGGGCGAGAGCTCCTTGCCCGAAAGTAAAGAAAAAGCGATGCCGGGACAGAAACTTTAGCGACGGAGGGTTCTTGTAACAAAGTTGGAGGTTAACTCGAGGACAGTAAGTGAGTGGAGCACCGGCTGACTGACTGGCTGGCTGGCCCGGTCTGTCGTCTGCCCATCCGTACGCCCGCCACTTGGCTTACTCACTCAATTAGGACGTGCAGGAATGCGACCCCGATAAGGCGCCAAAGGAGACACAGACCGAACGGCGAATGAACAAGGCTTTCAGCGAGCCTCGCAGGAGCAGGAGTTGAAGCCGAGGACGTCGACTTATCGCCGGGGAATCGATGGGGTGGGGAGGGTAGCCCCGGGAATGGTGGCGGGGGATCATTGCGACTCTTCCCGCCCGTGGACCGTTGTGGTGCTCCTCTATGTTGCAAACATCGACGACAAACCACCGAAGGCCGTCAGCAGGCGGAGCACAGGTCAGTTCCTCAGTTGGGGGACGAACTCTCTGCTCACTTCGGCACTTGACGCGCCCAGCGGCCAGTGATATTGATTGGGCCGTTGAATCCAGAGATCTTCAAGTTCAAATTCTACCGGAGCGGTCGTCGCCGAGGACTGACCACTCGCCAAAACATCAGGAAAGGGAAGGATTGTTCCAGGATCAGGGGTTCGAGCCGAAGTTTCATCGACATAGTTTCTGACATCGGACAACTCAAAAGACGAGATTAGAGGTTGCTCTCCCTGCGAACCCACAACCTTCACTTGTGAGTGATTCAGGAGCGCTTCCGCGCACTTCTCCCCTGACAACCATCGCATTAAGTCAGATGGAAAAGTACCTCCTCTCGAGAGGCCCGTACCGTGTTGCTTTGCGGGGTTCTCGCCGAGCGATCAGGCATCTCGGAGACGCACGCGATGGAACTTGGCCGATCGAAGCACGTGGATTTCGCATCCGACCATTCACTGTCCGGTGGCGGCGTGATTCTGCGCCAATGAGTTCAGTCAGACTCGATGTCGGATAGCTTTGTTTCGGTCGTTTCGTGCAATTTCCAAGTCGAATGACTCCACGTAAATACCTCGATTAAGTCTCTCTGAATGTAAACCCCGCGAAACTTCCGCCCTCCCACGTCGTGGTGACCTCCCGACCAGTGGAAAGCTGGGCGGAGCGCATCTGTAAAGCCTCGGCGAAAACCGCGACGAATTTCCGGTGTACGATGCAATGTCCGCTGACCGCACTGCTGTTGTGGGACGGAAACAGCTTTGGACTTATCAAAATGTCCGGTGTTGATGACGAGGGAGGTCGCGTTGAGGTCGGATGCGTTTCACTTTAACTCAGTCGGACCATGTTGATCGCGGCATTGGAGAACTTTTTGGACCGTGAACTCGTAGTCGTCGGACGTGCAATTCTTTGGCGTGCAATCAAACCTGTATCCATGCACACCCCCACATCTGTGGAACACGTCCGTTAAACCTGTGATTTCCGTTAGAGCTTCCGCTCGCGTTACAGCTCCCGCGTCTCTGGAAGACGTCATCCGAAATAATGACTGATCAAGGCATGGCCAGCTTGTCAATTAACGATCACGTTCGATCGCATCCTCGGCTGAGGCCGGCCCGAAAAATGCCACTCACGGCGAATCAAAAGACCAACCATGTCGTGGACATCGCATTTGCCGAGGGAACGTCTCGGAGGGAATATAAGACAGACAAGTGCGCCGCAGAAGCCCTCCGTCTGGGCGAGTACGGTACGACTTGATAAACTGAATTATCTCAAGACTGACTGCTGACTCGGCCAGCCCGCCCAACGAAGAGAAGGGGGGGGGGGGGCGCTCTCCTCCCGGATCGAGCTGTGTGAGGTTTTCCCGCTATTGCGCGTGGGAAGGGACAATCAGCTGCAGTCGGATTGGGAGCGTCCTCGCTCACACGTGCACAGATATATGTACTTTGTTCCGGGTCGACGTGGGAATCTCGCGGTTCCTGTTGGATTCGTTCTATGATTATCTCGTTAGTTTCCGGTGGCAACGACGAACCGGGTTCCGCTCGATGTACAACCCGATCGAACCCCGTTACTTCTGCTGAGTTGGGCTGACGACGACACTGTTTCACATCGAAGGTCTTACGTGGAACACGTTTGATGGTTGGTCGAGAGCTGCTCGATGCTCTGAGCATACCCTGTTCTGTTGCTCTCCTCTTGTCCAGATCTTCCCACAGGAGTGCGTTTCCTCTGTGCTCCTGCGGTGGATGAAAACCCGAGTGGATCGTCGTAAGAACAGAATATGAGCTTACAGTAGTGGGCGTCCCGAAACAATCACCGCATGCCACGAGTTGTGAAGATAATGACGATTGTGGCCGCGAGTAATGAGATTCGCGTTTTCCGCTTCGAGATAGACAATGAGGCCAGTGAATAACGAACAGCCTGATGCGATAAGAGAATTTGTGGCCGCTGTTTGGAGCAGCTTATTCTCAACTCCGAATGTTAGGAGAGAGCGAGCGGTGAACTTTCGCGTATTCCAAGCCAGACAATTGTTGCAAGTCTGTGAGAACTTTACTCGCAAATTGTTGACCCTGAATGAAAGGGGCTCTCAACCTCTTTCCTCCGATCGAATTTTTCGGAGATTTCCGGTCTGTTTGATTTGATAGAGCTCCTGCAACCCTGGAGCTCGGAGGAAACGGGCAGTGAGGAATGTTGAAAACGAAACTCGATAAGTCGGCAGCGGCAGAGAACGAAGCGTAAGACACACGCTAGCAAACTTGAACCCGTAAGATGGCGCCGATCGGAGCGGTTGGCCGAATTCGCTCCGTCGCGGTCGGCTGAAAAATTCTACTAATCGCTCTCGCAAGCTGACGGAGTTGATAGTTACCGTAGAGTTGGAATAACTCAAGGAGTTCGGATCATGCGAGGGTTCATGGGTTGAATGCATTATAGCGATATTGGTTGTTCGTAAACGATGGATTTGAGCTGTCGAAACCAGGGATGGCGAGGTGACTTAATCACCGCCGAGCTCGACCGCATTCCGCTCCGTTGGGCAAAAGTTCCGCCAAGCCGTTCCTCAGACTTGAGCTGTTACGCGAATTGGATTAGAGCGGGAAAAAACTCCGGAGTCCGTTGCGTCGATTAGGATTTCCTCTCATAGCGTGTTTCTTCCTGAAGCGATTTCTTCCTGAATAATTGTCCTGGTGGACTCGCTAGATTGCCGTTATGGGAGGTTGAAGTCCCCGCATCGCTAATCGCTCCTAATCGCTCCCAACTTTTCAATATATCGCCCTCAAGCCGACGGAATTCTCCGGGTGCACTCAATCGATCTGAAGAACTCGCTGTGAGAAAAAAAAAGTAAACGAGGCAGATAAGACGGGAACTTCAGGACGGAAAAGCCCTGATCTGACGGCTTAACGCGATTGCGAAATCAGCTCGCTAAAGGTTTAAACGCTGCGTGGCCGATTCCCTGCGAGAGGGAGCCTCGACGTGCCGCCAGCACGCGAACGCTCGGGATCTTCAAGAGCTTTCAGACTTTAGATGCTCTCCTGATGTTCCGGACAGGGCGAATCAGCGAAAAGTGACACGGAACGTCCCGGAAAGAGAGAAAATGACCTGGCCTCATCTAAGATGGCTTTGTGAGCTCGCAGTCCGCTGTTCTTGGTCTACGCTCCCCCCCCTCCCCCCTGATTCTGTTAGCTTTCGGCCAGCGACACACGCCATCTCCCTCCTCCATCGAACTTTCCATCGCTCGCCCGTGCACACCGGGACGAGTGCAAAAACTCGACCCTCAGCGAACGGTTTCATGAAACGCTTCGATTGTCGCAAGTGATAACAACCGCTCATGAGTGGGACGCCGCGCGAGCCGAGAATCCAAACAGCTGAGTCCCTTGGAAGCGAGTGTGGGGGCTGAAGTTTCTATTAGATCCTTCTTGCCCGGGAGGATGAGAGTACGCCATCTGGCCTAAAAATGAGAAGAACCACAATGGGCATAAGAACGTCCGAACGAGCGAGCGAGGGCGCTGAGACGACACGCGCACCGGCTGCCGGGTAATCAGTTCCTGATGAAAATATCGTTTCTCAGCTCGGGACCACCCCACTCTCCCGCCTCGACTTTGCAAACTTCCACCTTGTTTCATAACTTCATAGCAAGCTGTTATCTGACCGAGCGTGGCTGCTCAGGGTTGTCTCCGTGCACCTTTGCTCCGGTTTCGGAAAGACATCCCTGCTCATGTCTCAAGCAAACGAGCCGCGAACGAAGTTGACCCATGAAGCCCCATAGGTGGAGCGACGATGATCCAGCGGATCAACTTTCCAGGACCGGAATCGTGAACTATTGCGAGTTTGAAAGACTTAGAAGGAGCGGACACTGTCAGAACTCGACGCAGGCACAGATAAATAAGTGAGGCGGGGACGTCGGTCTCAAAGTATTCCGGAGCTCGAATCCTTCATTTATCGGCTATCCGATGAAAAATTCATCGCAGGACTCACCACAATGGGATTCCCGCGGGACGGGGGGAAACTGTGTTCGCCAAGTCCCCAGGAAACTCGCGGCTCCGAACTCGCTGCGTCAAAACCATCCGAGTGTTGAAAGGTTTCGCGACTGAGCTCTAGCCGCTGGCACAAGCATGAAAACATCGGGAGCTCGGGTACGGGATGATAATAGTTAATGATACTGCTAATAGTGATTGTGACGCTGGTCCGATAATCATAAAATAGTAGAGAAAAAAAAGGTGACTGTGCCTGCAGCTTCATCCGTCTGATGCGGAGGTTGGAAGCGCCGTCGACGGCGACCGACGCAAAGGGTAATTAAACGACGCGTTGGTCTGTGAAGACCAGATCAGTCCATGTAGGCTATCTGGGATGGATAATTAGTTTGCAAATAGAAGAGCGACGATAAGCGAAGAGGAAAAACTCGGGAAAAATTCAATCTACCACTACACGCCCCTCCTCGCAGAGAGGACTCGTGTGCTCGAAAGGCCCACAGCGATCGAGGGAGACTCGGCCCGATTTTCCCGTCGCCGAACATCTCGGCGGTCACGACCAAGGTTGCGAAGTAGTCGGGAGGACGAGAAGCAAATAGGAATGATTCCTCTCCGCGAGAACCATAAACTCACATTTGTTAGCGCTTGCCGTGCCTCAACTCGCTGACCCAAGTGCGTCTTTCAGGGCAGACAAAAGCTCAGACGAGACTCCCCAGGGACTGGCCGCCTCCTGTCGACGAAGAGACAGAGTCGATAACGGAGATTGACGGAACAAATAAGAACTTTTGACCGCTGAAAATTGTATCGGCGCCCTCCCTGCACGGAGCTAGAGGTTCGCTCGTTTGTTCCGATGGCCGTTGCCGAGAACCGGTATCGTATTGGGACCGTGATGACTGTGGCTGTTTCGAGTTCGAAGATGAAACGCAGATTCGACGACAGAACTCCGATGTTGTCTGCACGCTGCACTTCGGTGGAAATATGAGACGTCGGACAAGAAAGTTCTGAGAACGTGCCGTCCATGGATGACGTTGAGGGAGGCAGCAGCTCCCTCTCGAACGGCCCTAGGAGCTAAAAGAGCGCCGATCGTCAGCCTGATCGAACCAATCAGATGTATCTCGCGGTCGACAACTCTTGAACAACCTTACAGCAACAGGACTCCGGTTCAGAAGCGCTTCGCATCTTGTTGCGATCGATTGAACCACTTTACCCCTTGACTTTCCCCAGAGTGAGGCTCTCAAAAATAAAAGCAGCCTGTCGAGACCAGATTCGCCCGGAGATCGCCGGGGAGATGTGGTCCCCTATCTTGAGCATTGGAGACTCTTGAGGATGGCGGCGGTCCGGTTGCGAAATCCGATATAGCGCAAAGTATTCAATCGCACCCTATTTGCTCTTCCTTGTGGCCCATCGAGAACGTGATATGCGGTATTCCTTGAGATCCAAAATCAAGTTCGGCGGATTCGCAACTCAGTCAGCTGACAACGGTTCCCACCAGATTCCTCAGAGCTCACAAAGTTCCCTGTTCCTCCGAAACGCTTGCAACTGGAACCCGATTTGACGCGAGGATTGCAAGATAACTAAAGCAGCCCCGGAGCGTCATTTGCGACGGATAGCGCTTGCGAGGGGGCGGACATCGTTGGACCCTGGCCGACTGTGAGTTGCGTGGCTTACTCCTCACAAAATCCGGAGCATGCATCGCGTTCCCCTCGTAGAAGTTCCGTCTGATCACCTAGACGTGGGATTCCTGTAAAAGTACCTTGCTTAGGGCAGAAGGAATTTGCATCAAACCTGGGGCGAACGGGTGATAATCATTTGAAAATCTGGTCAAGATCCAGGAGTTCTTGCTAACTGAGCTAGCGAGGCACGAGTCTGGACCTCATTAATAGGAATCATTCCCACGTCGTAATGAGTCTTACTTACGACACCTCTAATGGGTGATTCGAATCTTGTACATAAATTCTGCTGCTTCGCTTTGTTCGGGAACTCTCGTGCTTCCCCTCTTTCTCGGGATTTTTTGGAATACAATTAAGACTCCCCGATCATTCCCACGTTCTATATTCCCCTATTCCAAAGTATGATACCAAACTGTGATGGGTCCCGGTCCCCGTGCTGCGACACGATTCAATCTCGCCCGGGCTCCGGTGTCAGACCGTTGCCTTTGCTTTCCATTGACTGGCCGCCGGGAGGCTTGAGGACGAAAAAGTTGGGAGGCACTGGTCTGGTCGGAGCCAACTTGAGCAAAACCGAATTCAACCATAGTTAACTTGCGATCCAAGGAAACCCGAGGAGGCTTTTCTTTTTCTATGAACCTGATCCAAGTTTTTCCCCCATGGTCCCACGATTTGTCGCTATCTCGGTCGTCGGAGATGCTCCAG
The DNA here is from genome assembly GCA_037576195.1 of Phytoseiulus persimilis. Classification (NCBI taxonomy): domain Eukaryota; kingdom Metazoa; phylum Arthropoda; class Arachnida; order Mesostigmata; family Phytoseiidae; genus Phytoseiulus; species Phytoseiulus persimilis. Next base: position 52,097,250 of record CM075101.1, on the reverse strand, counting down.
AATGTTCTCTCAGCACAGAACTCATTTCTCATCTGAATTCATTTACTTCATTCGATTATATATATCTAGGGGTGGATGCAGTTTGAATCTCTCGATTTTTCCGCAGATGTGATCCGGAACTCTCCACCTGCGATCGTCACGCCCTCTAGTCGCGAGGTTGGCGGGAGACCCTCGGCGGGAGTTGAGGGAACGACAGTCCGTACACTGAGGCAAGCCGGGAACGTGCTCAGTGCTCCTCGCAGAGCTCGCTGTGGCGGGAAATTCGGCAAATAGTTCGATGAGAGTTCCACGGATCTGACGACTGCCTCCCAGAGAAGACGTCAGTGGTCCTTCAACCTTAGGGTTTGTGAAGTGGCACGCGGAAACTTGCGGTGCGAGTGCGAAGTTCGTTTTTGGAGCTTTTCGCGGAAGTTCGATCTTGAATGAAGCCCCACAAGCGCCCGGACGCGAAGAACCCGTGGATGGTTTTTTTCCGCGGTCGTTCGCCTCGTTATGCGACGGTGTGACAGACTGACGGTGGAGTTGCTGCCTTGACTTCGATCGAGGCTGTCCGGAGGCAAAGTTTCGGTCAGGCGTGCCATCAGCAGCTCATGGAGTATGTCACCCCTTGATAAAATTTGGCTGTTACTCACATTCGTGCTAAACTTCATCGCCGCTGAGTTCGGATCCATACCGGCGAACACTCCCGTTGTGCTGTCGCAGAGCACGAGAGCCTTCAGGAACATCATCAACCAGGCTCCAGCTGATAAAGAAAAGCCTTTCGGTGAGTTCCGAACGACCGTCATAACTGAAACGAATCGGTAACATTCACTCGGCTGATCGAAAATGAAAATGCGCGAGTCGCCAGACCAGCTGGGAAACGATATCCTCATCGGAGTTGTACTCTCGATTGATTGAACGCGATTACGATCGGAGGCAGAGACGGAAGGCTCAGGTATATTTCTGTTGCATCATCCGAGAAAGTTCATGTTTTCGAATAAGGGCGAGAGGCCATGAATGCCCACTAGCGCGTGCCTCGAAGTAGTGAATCGGGAGAGTTCTGCGGCGTCGTCGTCTCTACTTTGGATTCATCGAGTGACGGGACGGATGCGCGCGGGGTTTTCGAGTTCTTTCAGTTGTTTCCGTTTGGCTGTTGATTATCGCAAGCCGGCCGGCGAACAGGCGCAAAGCTTTCCGCTGATGCAGTCTGGCACGCAAATAGACTTTTAGGTGCCATAAGAAGCGCTCGAACCACTTCAGTCGGATGAGCACTTCCGAGGCAGTAACATTTGCCAAACTTCATTCAGACGTTCGCTTTTGTCTAATCGACTCGTGAACACTTCCATCCTCGCTGCGGAGACGATTCCTACGCGAGATATCGGCTTCGTAGCAATTCTCGCTTAAAGATGCCAAGGACGACACGATTCCGATTTGATAGCTCGACTCGAGAGAGCATGCAGTAACGGCGAAACGAATCAAACAAGGAAAAAGAGGCTCCAGGAGAAGCCGTTCCGTCGAACTTCGACTCCTCGAATTGTCGACCACGATCCCAGCCGATAGGGAAAGCGGAACGACATCAAAAGTTATGACCAGGCGTACTTGAATGGGGTCGTGTCATACGGGAACCCTAAAGGCGCTCGCAGCTCGCATATGAACCGGGGTTCGGATCGTGCTTCATGGTTTCCTTCAGCACTGCGTTTGCGAAACGAAAAGAACAAGGCTACAAAGTAGATAGCAGAAATTATTAACCGAGTTCCTGAAGCTACTTGCGATGTTGTTCCTTACTGAAGCGACCACCGACCGACCGACCGACCTCCATTAAGGGAGTTCTCTGCCGTCGATGACGTGAGCTCCGGACTCTGGAGGGCAACAGAGGGAACGAGGAAATCTGAGTCCCTCAGAGTCTTTGCCACTGTCTGATCTTTTCTTAGAGAAAATTCGCTGGTAGACACTGCCGTGTCTCTTCCGCGTCTCTCTCCCAGATTTCGCGAAGACGCCAGAATGAGTTTTGCTCGGAGCTCTCTGGGCGAGGAAGAACTTGTTCCCTTCAGCGTCGTTCCTGACGATCCCGTGCCGGACGCCGATGCGCGTTGCCAGTAAAATATTTCGATTTCCCACGTCGACGCGCAGCTTCGGAAGCTTTTAAAGTAGACGAGGGTCCTCATCGCTTGGAGGCGACGGCCCCGAAATCTTTCTCAACTCCATTTTTTGAGACGCTTCAACTCGAAGCATGAGAATTCGTCCTGGCGGGAATTCACTGCGATAGAAGTTGACTCAAATTCCGAGGAGAACTTTGGGGTGCAGGTTCGGGGTGGTAGATAATTATGGAAGCCTTCTCAAGGTTCGCTGACTCTACTGTCCGCTTTCGATTTATGATGATTTTCTTATACCACTCCAGCTGACCACCTGAGTGCTTGAGTCCTGAACGGAGGTGTCCTGAGCCTTGACATATGACGGGGCGCAGTAAAAGCTATAGTGGGGGCCTTGTTGAAGGCCGAAAAAAAACCGAAGTCCGTCGAGTCCCAATCGAGGCGACACCCCTGTATCTACCCCAGAGGTCGTCAAAGTTTTCCGACATTGGCACCGAGGTTGCCTCAGCTCTGGGCCGCCGAGGCGTTGCCGCGCGATGCCGAGAGGTGCCGGATGGAGCCAAAGGATGCCTTTCCTCGTTCTCAACGGGCTTCGATTATCGCTCCGGTCTGATCAAACTTTCTCTCGGTCTGACCGTACTCCGAAGATGAAGTTCGGTCAGCTCGACCTCGGAATCGCCCCCATGGGCGACGGGGAGTACGGTCAGACTGAAACGGAATCATCCTGAGAGTACGGTGAGAACAGGGAAAGGCATCGTTTGGCCCAACGCGATGCCCCTTGCGGCGGCCTTCGACATCCAGTGTCACAACAGGGTACCGCGGCGCATCGATTGACGACGAGGTTTTACTACATCTCGTATTTGTGGAATGCGCAGAATCTAAGCGTCGACAGGAATATCGAGGGATCAGGGCCCAAACGCGTCTCGCTGTGGATCTAGTGAGATTGTTTGCTTCGGAAAACGTTTCCTAGGGAAATTGCGGGGAATGGTTCCGAATCGAGACAATCGAAACGGTCCCAAAGCAGCGCCGAACAGAACTGCCGACTTTTGAAGCAGTTTAGTCTCCGCTCCCTCTTTTCTTCATTCGACGGATTCCTCCCGGCGTCGAGGAGCAGCTTTCTTTGTCTCTGCCCTAGCTTGGATCGTTCACAAATCATTGGAATCTCAGTCGAGGACCTCTCAACGCTGAGCTTTTCGGCGTTCAAGACCCCGCCTCAGAGGAGGAATCCAGAACAACTTCCGACACTTGAACGAGACCGCTGCCTGCACTCGAAGGTAAAGCACAAACTGGAGACGAGTTGTCAATTTTTGAGCGCACCATGACTCGGTGAACGCTTTCCTCTAGCGGGATACGGGAATCTCAAAGAATGTTTCTACTCGGGCTGTAAACACCAGCAAATGAACGCTTTCCTCCAGCCACCGAAGCAGCTCCTCCGAACGAAACGGCTTCAAAGTCGCTGAGCGTCGTCGTTGTTGTCAATGATATCACCGCATTGTTATCCAAACGAACGAGCGGGCGGGGGATGAGGCAACGAAAGCGGAGACACTTGATTCCTCCGCCTCTGTCAGCTCCGGATTGAAGATATTTCCCCGCCGATCGCATCTCTCACTAAACCCCTTCTAAGTACTTCCGCCTTATCGGGGAACTAGTTCGAGGAACCAACAGCAGCGCGACAGCGACCTCGATCGACCGACCGATCGACCGTCTCTCGAGTGGATGATGTCATCGAGGGCTGAATTCGTCAATCTTGTTCCAGTCCACTCGCATCCATTCATAACCGACCTGGCATTCCGATGAACACACCACAACCGGGGGACCCAACCCCCGAGATCCCCAAACCCCGGGAGCCTTGATCCAACGAATGTATGGAGGCGTCCTCAGGAAGATGCCATGACGTGCTTGCAGCCATCAACTAACTTCATCCAAACTTTGAACGAGTGTCATTCCCCAGAAATCTTTTCGGGTTCACGCAACAGCCGAGTGTCGCGTGAGGAGTACCGAGCTTGGCGGATTTACCCAGTCTTGACTCGGATCCTGAACTGGTGGCGCTCGTGTCAGAAAGCATCAGTTCGATTCCGATTCAAGTTGGAACACTTCTCATGAATTCGCGTCTGTCGCAGCGGCTTCCAAGTTCCTCTAATTAGCTGCAGAAGCTGCTCGTCGTAGAAAACTTCAGAAGATCGATATCAGGTTCGGGAGTCAGAACTGTCTGCAGGTCATCTTATTGGTGGATCTAGCAGCAAGATGCCCTCCTCCATAAGCGGAATCAATCAGGTTTTCTATCGGTTCACCGGGAAGTTGCGACACACTCTTTTTGAAGCTCGAGTCGGTGACCCGGACAGAGGCGTAGAAATGGTTTGCTCGGTTCCCCAACCTGCGACGGACTCGTTCCGGGACGATTCCAATCGATCCAAATTTTCTCGAGACCAACCGACAGGAAAAAGTGAAACGGGATGATTCCACTCGTTGGTTGCGGCGTGATACGAGAAGAATAATTTCGAATTCAGATTTCTTGGCTCGTTCTCCCGCGGCTGCGCTCCTGCTGTTCTTCCTTCTACCGATTTCTGCTCGCTGTCTCCAGCGCCTCTTTCGTCGTTTCTCTCTGCGCTCTCTTCCTCGTTACTCCTTCACAGTCGCACTTTCCCCTCTTTGGGCGCCTTGCCGCGCCCTCGAAAACTGGGCAGCGGACGACTACGTGTATTTCACCGCACAAACCCAGCTGTGATCGATCGTGAGTCAACCAGTTCTCCATCCGATGTCCCCTCTGAACTCTTTGCACCTCCCACGAGCGGGATCTTGCTTTCCTCCCAAAAGACAATCGACGACTGCAGCTTGAGCGGATTCATTCCAGCCTCATATCGCTCACGGGCCGCGTCAAACACGTGCCCCCAGCGAACTATCTGCAGAACGAAGTATGGTATCTACGTTCTCCACGCTTGGACTCGAGAACTCTGCAATAATCGACTCTCCGACCCCGAAGCCACCGATCACTTCGAGATGGCGTTTGTCGCTGGTCCCAAACAGCTTTGAATTCCTCCTATCCGTTCTCTCGCCATCCCGGACGCTGGTGGTTCGTGAAGTCGACGACAGCTGCGTTCGCCAGCGGCGGCTTTCTCAGCATCCTGACCCTTGTACGCGAGTGAGGAGCGGATGGAGCTGCGGATGTCTGGCCAGCAAGCCGGTTGGCGACACAAGAAAAGGAGAGAGGATAGCAGCAGAAGAAGAAAAACGCTTCTCTCAAAAAGAATAACGCGACTGGCTCATTACGTTTTTTATTCACCTGGTGTGTTGTCCCTCGCCCCTCCTCTCAGACCGATGGCCTGCACTTCTCCCCGTGTTCCTCAGTCCGTGAGCCCCGCCCCCTATCCCAAGCTGCCGGCCCCAACTGAAAGCCTCTTCTCTCTTGAGCCACACGGATGTTCTCTTGGTCTTCCTTCATTCTTTCCGCTCATCGCCTCCTAGGGCCGTGACCGCCGTCTGCCCTGGTTGGCTCCTTTCAAGCTAATTTCCCCAACGGATTTTTTTCTTTTCTGCCCCGTCCGTCCGTTAGTCTTTCCATCTCTCGCTTTCTTTTCTCGCCGTTCGCGCATCCGTCCCACTCGTGCACCCTTGGCCCGTGGGTCGCTCGATTTCTCCGCGTTCCTTGATCTCCCCCCTCTGGAGCTCTCATCCTTTCCGACGCTCATGACGTGCTTGAGAACGATGATCTCCTACCTCTGGATGTCGACACTGACACACGAGAGTCATCTCGAGCATTCCCTCCCAGAGATCCCCGTTTGAGGAGCAGGAGAACGCTACCGTCAGACAAGATGGAAGGAGGGGGGGGGGGGGTGGCAATCGTCATCGTAGAAGCGAACACGATGGAGAAGGCTGCGGAGGATATTATCATTTTCGACTGGGACGAGGGTCCACCAGACCTGGAAATGTAACAGAGTGTTGTCCAAGTGTGTCTTACCCCGCGAACGCAATGCTAATGCGATTGTATGCAAGTGCTTATGTGTCTTTGAACGCGTGACAAGCTACGTGCGCAGTCTTCTCGAGCATCAACAAGCCGAACTGGCCGCTCCTCAGCCCCGCCGAACGCCACTTAAGGAGGAGGAGGATGATTACATCAGAGAGCAGCTCCGACGTTCGCCCTCTTGGAAGTACGTCCCGCTTCTCCCATTCAAGAGATCTCGTTCGGGGCGTTCTCCATTCCAGCGTGGTTTCCACTATCGTCGTAGCCGCCCCGAAGCAGTCGTGGGAAAGAAACTCCCGCGTGGCATCCCGTCCGGAGGCGCTGCTATGATCGTGAAACACTTCGATCGAGACACCCACTGGAGACTCGGGGGTCCGCTGGGAGAGTCCGGCGGGACACTGAGCTTCATATCTAGCCACGCACGCCACTTCGTATACATCCCAGGCGATAGGGATCACGTCGCCGATTCACAAAGAACGCACGGCCGAATCCCTCTGCCTGGAGTCCCTTTGGGGCGGTGCACGGTTTGTGTATCACCGGTGTTAATAGCCGAAGGGCTCAATTACCTCCAATTAGAGGGTGACGATGCCGAGCGCTGCCGCGCTCAGGGTTTCTTGCCCGCCTGCGTGGCCCGCTCGATCGTTTACTCTAGGGAAGCCTCTCCACGCTCGGTTTGACTTCAGGTCTCTAATCTGTTCGAGGGTTTCGGAGGAAAAGCTCAACCGAGAGATGGGGGCGAAACACAAAGGGGGAGGGTTGTTTCTATAAAAAACCTGCGACTTCGTTCTCAGCGGTCTTGTGCTCATCTTCTCTCGCGGTCGGCGTCTGGTCGATTCAATGGGGCATGAGCAAGCGTTTACCCGACCGACCGATCTGCTCGCGAATAGCTCGAGAGTCCTGTGAAAGGCAAATCTCTGTTCAAGTTTGCGTCACTCGAAAACTCCCGTCGCAGGGAACATGCCTCGGGTCCGGTTCCGTGGAAGGTTGGAGTCGGTATTTCGCGAGTTCTCCCTTCATCCAACGACGGACTCAGTTGTTTGACTGGATTCTCTCTCCGGACCTTGGCGGCGGCGGCACGGCGGTATCTTCGGGCTTAGCTACTCGAAGCCGCCGGCGGAACGACCGTCAGTCGGCCTCACCGAGCGGCGCCGTGCGCGAAGAGGCCGACGGGCAGCCGTTTCTCCAATATGGGAATGTGCCGTGTCCTGAGCTTCTCACCCGATACGCGACAGCCTATAGCTTTTTTTGTCCGGTTCCATATGGGAAGACGGCCTTATGCCCACTCTGTTATCAGGGCGACCAGGCCTCCGATTGGAGAGGAGAAACAGTCGAACGGGTGCTCAGAGCCGGGATCGATACTTAGGATACCGCGCAATCTTGGTAAACTTCATCCAGCTGGGAGTAGTTTCCTCAAAATCTCCCGACTGAGGACGCTCGTCGCCTCTTTCCGTGGGCGCCGCCCTCATCGAGAAACAAAGAGTCCCCCGAACTCGGTCATTGTAACGGTGCGGCGAGGGTCCATTCAAGAGCTCTCATCGACCCCGATTCTTAGTTAACGTCACCTCAAGATGCTACTTTCCTGTCTCCCCGCATAGCTTATTTCCGAACCCTTTGCCAGGTGCCGCCGTCCGAAATTTCGCTATCGAGACGATAACAATCGCTCTGGTCGTGCTTCGATGAGCCGCATCACGCCGGAGCCAACGCGGCTTCCTCCACAGACTGCTACCCAGAACTCGTGCGGGGCGGACGGAGGGGGCGGGAGGCCCGGTTTCGACGAAGAGGGGGCTCCTGACGAGGGAAGCGAAAACGATTGCTGCTCACCGAGAGATTACGGAATCATACGGCTTGGAGAATAGAATCTCACAGGAGCGTGGTATTCCATCTTCATCACGTCTGCGCTCGAAGAAGACGCGCGGGAAAAGCAGATTGAGAGGGACGGTCGGTCGGTTGGCCGGCTGGCTGGCCCACCGACCGGCCCCGTGAGAACCCGGTCTGTCTGGCGTTCTTTGTTGCATGATTGCCTCGCGGCGGCCCTCACCCGGAACCCTGGTCTGATCGCGTGGCTCCGGCCATGACTCCGTGGGTGGATAGGGCACCGTGGTTGTCCGGTCTCTCGGTTGTCCACTTGCTCTATCTGAACTCTGGGTCGGTCGCTCGCTCGCTCGGGTGGAGGGCCAAGCCGGACTCCTCCCCCTTCTCTCGTTCTAACAGTTTATCTCGGATCCCTCGAGGCTTCTTCTCCATCCTCGACCCAACTCTTGCTGATAAAAGAAGAGCCTTGGAAACGCGCGCGGAGGAGAAATAGCCGCTAGGAGCTACAGATCCGCCGAGCCCGGTTTGCTGGATGGCTGACCTCTCCTCACGTTTTGACCACGGACCGCTCTTTTGGCCGTTTTATAATCATGGCACACCTCCTCGTTGAGCCGCGGAAAATCGTCTCCAGAAAGCCGTTCTCAATTGAAAACGTGGACTGTGATGGCAGACGTATGTCATCCCACCACGTCGGTGGGAAATCCCTCGGAGCCACCCGTCGATTGGAGCATTCACCCTCACAAAGAGCTCCACGGTGACAGAGGCGGTCCAGTCTCGATTCTGTTGGCTGTCTTGTAAGGAAGTCCCCGGCCTTCCGCCGGTGACGGTCCGCAGGAAATGTGTCACTTGTCACTCAATTACCGCCAGGTTAGATCACCGGAGTCGAGTATCCCCTCCAAAACTCTTACCTTGCCGGCCATGAGCGCTCCTGCGGCTTCTCGATTCGCGAAATCGCGGCACAGAATTCTGCGACGTGGCCGGTTCTGACTGGGAGTGATGTTTCGGCCTTTCCGAAAGTCGCGGGAGGAACGGACGGATCCTTTGCCGCATCAAACTTTGAACAAGGACTCCTTCGCGTCGCCCGAGCGACCCTTTCAACTCGCGATAAATTTCCGAGCTCTGCTCAAGCCAGTCCTTTCGGCGGCGAGTCGTCCCACCCCACCGACTCCAGGCGACGACAGCGGGAGAGTGAGCCGCGGCCTTCTTTGTATTCATTGTGAATATCGAGTGGCGAAGCTCGCGTGTCTGTGTGTAAGCGTGTCTGCATGCGTGCTTGCTTGCAAGCATGCACGGACGCACGCACGCATGCATGCAAGTCCATCCCGTCTGCCGTTCACGCGAACAAAGATGATACCGCGGGGCGAGCACGTTTTCCCGATGCTTTGCAGGAATCTTTTGTTTGAACGAATTGCGCTGCGTAGAGCCCGTCTGCCGGAGAGCGGTGATTAAAATATCTCTGCAACAGAGAAGATAATGCACTTCTAATGCTGGGACCCGAGAACATCGAGAAAGAAGCCTGCGCTCGCAATGCGGTACAGTTTAGGCTTTGTGAACGACCGGGACGCAGCAGAGCCTGACGGAATTCTCTCAGAAGTTTTTTTTTTTTTTTTTAGAACGATCTGGTCGCGAGAGCCGACGATAGAGTGAAAATAGCGCGTTTCGCGGAAGCTCTGCGAGGAGCGAGACTCTGACTGAATCGTCGCGTCGGTGGAGTCAGTTGCGAGGAGACCGATGAAAACGTTCGATTCCGTTGCATCAAATGCCCCCGCATTCATGGCGGGCGAACAAGCGAGCGCATACCGACGCATCGAAAAGAGGCTTGGGAGAGTTCAGCGGCGGGCAGAGGAGTTCTGGTTGCCGCAGCGGCGGCGTTGGATGCGGCCGGGGAACATAATCCTCTTGGAATGGAATCAGCCGCGCTCCTTATTGATCTTATCCGTACGGCGAGCTTGCCCGACCGCGCGCGCGCGGTTTACCACATGTTGTGCCCTCACATGAGCGCCCCGATCACAATCAACAGTTTCACCTAGCTCGGCCTTCGAGGCGCGGATCTTCCATTCTTAATTAGTTGGTCGACTCGATTCGACGCGTCGAAGGCGGCCTGTGGAGGGGTCTCATTTCGTATGAGGGATACACGTGTATTCCTCGGCCTCTGAAAAGGCGGTGCCCTGAAAGGCCTCGGCCAAGGGTCGGATCAGAGCCGAAAGGAATCATCGCGGACCGAGGAGGCGAACGAACAAACTGTTGGCGCCGCCATGTCTCCCACATGACTGGCGCAACGTCTCTTCACTGACCGAGCAAACCGTGTCCCGAACTCCCCGGACGGCAGCGCTCCGGCCGATAGGTGGGCATCTTCACGTACAGGCGCTTCTTTGTGCCCGTCGGTGAGGTTGTGGCGAATTCTTCGACTCGTCTTCAAAGGAAGCGAACGAGAGAAAACGGTGTGTGAATCTATCAACATCGTCCTTGCTGTCCTCCAGGCCTTCCTCCGCCGACCGAGTCTGGGGCGATTGCGAGAGATGAGGACGGCAGAGAGCCGAAGGAGAGGGAACAACCTGGGGAAATTGATGCAACGAAACCAAGTGTTCAAATAAATCTTCGAAATTTTATTGAATTCTGCCTCGAAAAATGTCCCCAGCGGTCCGTGCGCAACACCGAACAACTCCCACTTTTCCTCCTCTCCCACGACTGGGGAAATGAATCTGCTGGAGGATTCGCGACAAGATGTACACGTGGTACGTGCGCAAAATCAATGATATACAGTCCTTCTCTCACGTTCCCATGCTTTTCTCCGAATGGATTCGCAGAAGGTGGAAAATGGAAACAACAGTGAATGGCGGCCGAGGCGTCGGGGAAGCGTTTTCCAATATGTCACCATCGTCGGTCGTTCTTTGGTAATGTGGAACGAGGCTCCGCCACAAGTGCCGAGTGACTCCCGCGGGCTTTGTGCCCAACAAGCCGCCAGACAAGCCTGACTCAGGTCATCAGAAGTAATCTCCTCTTGACTCCGTTCGTTGTGCTCCAGTTTTCTTCAGCTGATTCGCAATGCCGAAAATTTGTCCCTAGTGATCAGCCGTTTTGCATTTTGTCTCTTCCGCGCTCCCAACGGCGGAGGACAGAGTCACTTGCTCTGCTCATTCATTTATCTATTTGTCGCTCCTCTTCTTCGATCCGGGTCTCTTTGAAGGGGGCGACACATCTAAGCAGAACAAGTAGTCAGCTGAAAGAGTTGAGCGAGCGTTGAGTCTTATTCCCGACGACGGTTCTCGGCAAAAAGTCGTAGAGTCGACTTTTGACGCGTCACGCCTCAGAGATTCCCGCCGCTGCAGCGGCTGCGACTCGATCAACGACGGTGACGATGTTGCTGCCGCCGCGCCGGGATTCCGGTCCAGAGGAGGAACAACAACAGCGACCTACAGACGGCGGCTCCCGAATCGGGGTCGTCAAGGCTAGAAATGATTGTAGGGAGTTACGTAGCTTCGCTCCGCCTCAGTGTCTGTTCCAGTGAACACAATCGAGTCGACAAGACCCTTAGTCTTTCGATTTGCTGGGAGCGATTCCCTCCGAGTCATTCCATCACGGACGGAACGTGTCGTCTCGAAGTTGCTAACTCCTGGTGAGAGTGTCTCACCCCTCCGGGGGAGGACGAGTTCCGTCCCAAGTTCTCAGGGAGGTTATGATCTAGTTTACATGAAACCTCCAGATGTTTCGATATGAGTGAACATGAAAGAGATAGAGTTAACGGAAATACTTGATCTCTCCCTGAAGGGAGGGAGCGCTGCCATGCAGCCGCGATCAGAGAATCATCTTGTGCTTTCGGTTCCGCATCTGGTTCGACTCGAACACCGCAAGCAGCCCCGCAGCGGAGTTGCTTGGCCCCGGGACACTGTTGCGAAGAAGTGAGGATGACAAGTTTATCGGTTGGAGCTCGTCTCAAAGGATTGTCGCCCCGAGCTCTCGACGCTCGCTCGATCAGGTCCATGGATACTTCATGGAATCAGTCGAAGGGGAAACGTCCGATCCGGGGCTCCCGATTGCGTCGGATGCGTAAGCTAACCGGGATTCCCGCCGGGATTGTTGATTTCGGGTGGCTCGCCCGCCGGTCGCGACAGATTGGGAGTAAAATTCATTGCGCAGCTCGCACTGGAAGAGCAAGTCGAATTCCGGGGTTGTGAAACTCCAGCCCAGTGGTCAGACCCTCGAACCGCTACAGCAAAGTTGTCATCACGGCAGAGTGCGAAACGGCTTCCCCGGTTCGTAGTTTTGTGGGCGGAGGGATGAACTCGCGCCGCGGGGGCCAATTCATTAAAAACGAGGCTCACGGAAAAACGGGAAGCGTCGGTTGGGACCCGAAGCAGTCGACTCGGCAGCAATCGATTCAAGCCCCCGGGAGGGCCGCTGTGGAAACTGTTTCATCTGCGTTACGAGCATGTTTTCTCTCTCTCTCTCTCTGCACGTTTCAAAAACAACAACGCGCACGGACCTTCGCACTGGTCGGGATCAGTTTGGAGTGTGCTCTGGAGGCCGGAGCCCCCAGAACCGGAGATTCTCAGTCGGAGTCATGGGCTCGAAGTTGGCAACGAGAGAATCGATCGTCCACTTTGTCTCGACCATCGGCTCAGACGTCGCAATCAAGTTCTGAAACTCACGGCAGCACTTACGAGGGAGAGCTCTTTCAGGGGTTCGGTCGCAATAGAGTGGAATGCGCTTCCCATGGCTGAAACCGGCTTCTTGAGTGAGTTGGTGGGTGGGGTAACAGCCTGTTCATTTGGGTAAAACGTTGCAATCGTTCCGCGATAAACCGCACCCCTCTCATTAGCAATCAGCTGATTATGGAGACCGTTCCTTCCAGCTCGATCGAAAACAATGAGAAAAGAAAACGGTTTGTGTTCCCCAACACTGCAATGACATAGAAAGAAGCGGCGATTCGGGAGGAGGAACCTCCGTACGAGAACACCGAAAACTTGATTTCGCTTTGCGCGCGTCTGTCGATCCTCGCGCGAGCCCGAAATCGCGTCTCCTAGCGCGGAGCGTAACGGCTATGCAAAAGAGAAACCGTGTGCGCAACGGAGACGCCGCAGCTACTCCTAGAACCCGATCCGCCGTCGCCTGAGAACAATCCGATGCAGATCGGTCTCCGCTGATTGTGACGAACGGAACTCCTCCGCGATGTAAGCTCTCGGTACAAAAGAGCCCGAGACAACGGAGGGACCGAGGTAGACGTCAGAGAAGTCAGATAATTGCCCTCTTCGTCTCCAAACAGCCGACAGGGCTGAACGAAGCACTCGATGTTATTCCATCATTTTGCTCGCTTCCCATCCAATTACTCTGTTCTGCTTTCCAGTTGCTGCGCGCTATCATGATGGAGTCGACCAGTCTGGTCCAAGATTCCATCGACAAACCCTTGATTCCTGTTCTCGTGTCTGCTCCAATGACTTTGTCCGCTATGAGGGATCAGAATCCACCAACAATTAGTTGTAGTAGAGGCGGAAACTGCATAAGACCCCATACACGAGTGAGATTCAAAAGGACATGAGGTTTCGATTCAAAGGGTTCTAAATTCCCACGAATGATGAGTCTTTCGAGTTGCGTCCCCGGTCAAAACATGACCTAATCGAGAAACCGCCATATCCCATTGGCAAACGGGTTTCATTCGGGTTGCCACCCCTCCCTGTCAAAGAAAGCTCTCGTTAGGCGAAGGAGCCAAATGAGAGAATGAGCAGAACAAATGTTCGAGTCCCCCTGATGAGGAATCCGGCGAGCAAACCACTTGATGGTGGCTTCGCGTCTCGCTGGACCTGTGGTCACCTAACGAAGAAGAAAACCTCTTAGTGCGGCTTCGCACTCCGCTTGTTATCCGGAACGAATCAACCAGGATTCAGCCTGTCCCGGTCTCCACGTTTCCTCCGAGAGGAGCCCGAGTGCCAGTCTGGGCTCCGGTTTCTCCCGGAGACGCTTCGGAGTTTCTCCACCACGGAATCACGTCGGTCGCGACTCACGTAGTCAATCCCTATGTGAAACCTCGCTCGAAGATGAACCTCGCGCTCGGCGTTCTGACCCCAAGTCGGAGCAGAGGTGACTCCTGGAGAGAGAATCTTCCGGTTCTCAACGGGCGGCACGACGGGCAAGCCCTGATCGTGAACTGATTCGATTCCCTTCGAAGGGTGGCTCTCGTGTTCGGGAACTCGAAGGTCATCGTCTTCCAGATTCCTTGGGACGCGTCCGACTCCGAGAACGGAACATCCAAGGACTTCCGATCCGTCTCAAACGTTTCGGGCGTCGACTTCCTAAGAGCCTATCGATTGGAGGGTAGAGGTTCTTTCATCTTGGAGCTCGATAGTTTGCCACCCAAAACCTGATCAATGTCCGTAAATGACCGACACTGGGTGACGAGCGGAGGGAGCCGATTCATATTCGTCCTCATTGAGCGTTCTCTAACTCGGCGACATGATCACCGAGCGTTTCTTTCAAAGTCTCCATCAGTCGTGCCGGAAGCTGCGAAAACTGCGACCATCCACCGTCATTGATATCTTTTTTGGGCTGAGCAAGCGGATTCGCGTCGGGGGCGTCTGTAATGAAGTCACAAAAGTTTCCATTTCAAATTAATATCCATTAGCCGTCTCCGCTGCTAGAACGCTAATACTCTGGAAAACACGATGCTTTTAATTTCTTCCCCTCCGCGCTCGACAGTTCAGCCCAGCCGACAGCCAGTGAACAGCAGAGAGACTATCCCGGTGCCCGTCCTAATTGTTTCGGGAATACCAGAACTATCCGACGACAGACTCGGTCCGGAGGGCGTTCTGGCGGTCGAGTCAGCGAATATCGCGAAATCGATCGAGGCCGAACGATTCCGAAACCCCTGTCCAGCCGCTAAGAGCTTGGAACGCGACGCATGCATTTGTCACAGCGTATTTCACCATTTCAGCATCGATCACGTACACGGCCGTGGTTCGAGGGAAGGTGGCCCTGCCGTGCAACATCGAGCCCCCCACGGCTGGCGACGAAGTGGTTCTCGTTCTATGGTACAAGGTATGTGCGTCATTTTGCTCTTCTGGATGAGAGTGTATCCTCTAAGTCGCCCGGAGCCCTACGCGCCTACGCCTCCCGACTCGGCGAGCACACGGGCCCTGGAGGAGTTTGAGCCCCTGGACGACTTTTCACCTCGGGATTTTTTTTTCATTCATCGCGGTGGCCTGATTCTTTTCATTTTTCATTCTTATTCGATTCATTATTCAAAGCGAATAAAAATTCAGTATCTATCAGTTTGCTATCATGTCATCGATGAACTCCCACGCGTTCCACGGTTGGATCAAAGTTGAACTGACGGCATGTTGTAGGGCTGCTCAGGAGGATGCACAAAGGCAACCCGAAAACCCGGGAGTCGTTTAACGGGCAACGTTCTCTTGTCGCAGGATGACATCTCCGCTCCCATCTTCACTCTGGACGCCCGTCGAGGAGACTTGGAGCGAGCCCCACAGTCCACTCTCAGCGATCTTGGCAAACGAGCATTCTTCAATATGGCCAACAAACCGGCTTTTCTCCAAATTGATCCTGTCCAAGAGAACGATGCGGGCGAGTATCGCTGCAGAGTTGACTTCAAGAGAGCTCGGAGCATCAATACTGTTATCAATCTCAGAGTGATCGGTGAGTTCAGTTTAATGGAGTTCGTGGTGGGTCGCAGCCGTCGGGAATGTCCTGTTATCCGTCCAAAAAGTATTGCTACCCTGAGCATGAAACTCCTTCTCGTTTGTGTTCGCTTTCTCTCTGTGAATTATGTACGATGAGCGATCAGTCCCAGATGAAAGCGTGTTTCCTCTCCGGAATTTCGGGACCCGATTCGACAGCGCCGCGTGCCGGAGGTAATGACTCCACATATCAACGAACATATTGTTTCAGTGCCCTCGGGAGAGCCGGTGATCGTCGATGAGGAGGGATCGTCGAGGCTCAGGGGACTCGTGGGCCCTTTTAATGAAGGCGACCCCCTGGTATTAGTGTGTCAATCCGAGCAGGGTGAGTTGGTCTAAAGTCCTCTTCCGACCCCCAGCTCACATCGGAGCTCTTCCCAACTTCCGGAGCAAGGAGAATAAACAACGGTCGAAAGGCGATCAACTCATCGTAGTTTACAAATTCCGGATCCGTTCCGTCGCTCTTCGACCCTCAGCACTCCGCCGTGTTTCCGCTCCGAGTTTTCGATCTTACACATAGGCAGAGGCTGTCGACGATATGCAAATCCTTCATTCTTGATCATTCACTGCCTCGCTCCCTCCGATCCCCTCAAGTCCCATGCTGACACTAAGACCGACAGACTTCCGAAGAGACAATGGTCGATCTGACCGGCTGGGAACGTTGTTCGCAGGCAAGCCTCGACCTTCGGTCACGTGGTGGAAAGACTACCGGCTCATCGACGAGTCTTATTTCTACGACGCTGAAGACAATCTCGTGAAGAACGTTCTTGAAATCGAGGCGTTGACGAGGGACGATCTTCTATCGGTGATTGTGTGCCAAGCATCGAACAACAATATCACCGTACCGAACCCCGTCTCCGTCACCCTCGACCTCAACCGTAAGTGTTGTTTTCCTCTTTCGTTCGAATCCTCTGCTCCTTAATCCGAGACTCTTCCGAGCCCAGTCGCCACAACTTGATCCGGAAACGAGCGGAACTTCCGTCGGTTTCCTTCGCTCATCTCCACGACAAACTACACGAGCGCTTCACTGAGCCCGACACCGATGCCAAGTCTCTAATGAATCCGCTTAGACGGCGGCCGATCTCATTCATCCGACCATTGTGTGAATGCCCGCGAACTCCTGCGAGCGGGGAGAGCCCGTCGAGCGGAGAGCGCTCTTGACTCGGGAACGGTTCGGATAGACACGGATGACCGAGTTGACGGGACGGCAGCAGCGAGCGTAGTTCATTCGACGCATAATTTACATAAAAGGCTCGCTGCACAAAACAATGAAAAATCTCCCCCACCCCGTGCATGCATGTCAACTCGCCGGACTCACGTTGATATCTGGGCCAGACAGGACCCGAGAGTCGAGCGCATGTTGAGCTCCTCATCCGACTGCTATCTATGCGGCGATGATTCCTGACTCAGATCGCTTCAAGTCGACATCCCGTGCGCGGCATACTCTCAAACGCTGACTTCGACCAGGACCGGTCCTGAACTACGCGTGTCCAGCCGCCAGAGCTTCATGGGCCCTGATCGATGGGTTTCACTGATCTCGGATGTTTTCCGTTTGTGAAGAACACGCGCTGGCACGGGGTTCGGCTCAACGCGTTTTCGAAAACCTCTGGCTCGAAATTATAGGATCCCTGGAGTTCCGCAACGGTTTCCAGATTTGGATCAGCGACAGGGCTCTTCGAAAGATCTCCACGGAAGGGGCTCAACGAGGCCGCCGGCTGCTTCGTCAACCTATTCGAGCCATGGGATCACCGGAGAAAGTTTTGATTGCAGTAAAGCCACTCGACGTCACCATAGAGCATCCCCCATCTCATCTTTCCGCCAATCAACAAGTCCTTCTAAGATGCACGTCGTCCGGCTCTCGTCCCGCTGCCAAACTCAGCTGGTGGATGAATGGACGACAGCTGAAACCCGCGCGAGAGGACGAAGCCAGTCTGAAGAGCAGTTCCAGTGTCCTCATGCTGACGCCGACCGCAGACGACAACGGTAGGTGACCACTCTCAGGATTAGTTCTCGCCGCTCATCGATAGTACAGGCACACCGCGAGGGATAGAAGAATCGATATCTCTCACTTTGGGTGTTTTGTGCTATAGGCAAGATGATATCCTGTCGGGCCGAGAACGCCCTGATCCCCGGCAGCGCGTTGGAGCACGGCCTCCGCCTCGACGTCCACTGTGAGTAGGAGCGACCGGCGACGTAGAGATTACGCTACGCATTCAGAGG
Organism: Phytoseiulus persimilis; assembly: GCA_037576195.1. Taxonomy (NCBI): domain Eukaryota; kingdom Metazoa; phylum Arthropoda; class Arachnida; order Mesostigmata; family Phytoseiidae; genus Phytoseiulus; species Phytoseiulus persimilis. The sequence continues at coordinate 52,079,506 of CM075101.1, read as the reverse complement.
AATAAGAATTAGCCATATTGGAAGGTTGACCATGGCGATCGATCGAGGTCGAAGGGAGGAATCGACAGTTTGCCCGCGCGCCTCCTCGACGGCCGGCCCAGCAGGTGATGCAGGGGGGGGGGACTTCATCCACAAGCGACGTGATCATCGCCTTCTCGGTATCTACTGTATCTCTAGGTCTAATAAAAGGGGGTGTGGCCTTTCTTTGCTCTCGCCTCGACCGAAGGATAAACTGGGTGGTTGCCTCGCACGCCAAGGGCACGAGTCCCGAGCAGCGGCTACTATCGCCTTCAACCGATAGTAGCAGATAAGGCTAATTGACATGTACGCTCGATACGGACCCCGACGAAGGCGGCGGCGGCAACAGCAGAAGCGATGAGCGAGGGAGGTGAAGAACGACGAAGATGCAGTGGAAGCAAAGATAACTGCATCGACATCTACCTCTTCCGGTTTAATGATTCAGCTATAAAATATAGATGACACTTATCTGCCTTGAACGGGTCCCGGCCACACATACGTGGGCCCGACCGTTTCACGCGACGCGCGCGAGAACGAGTGCGGGCAAAGTCTCCAGAGCCAACGGAGGAGAGGAACAACTGATTATTATAATTTTTCTGCTGAAATGAACGATCGAGGAGGGGAACTGTCCGAATACAATCGCTCTACGATGGGTAGCTGATTCGGTCGTGAATTCTGAAAAGTTCCCGACGTTTCCAGATCCGCCGCAGGCTTCGCTGGAACTGGCTAGTTACATCAATCCGGACGACATACGCGAGCAGATGGACATTCGTCTTACGTGCCACGTGAACGCTAATCCACAACCCGCCAACGTGACGTGGTTGTTCGAAGGTATGTAGCAGTTTCGATGGTCACGCTCTTGAGAAAAAAGGGAAAAAATCACTGAAATTTTCATCCCAAGGCGATCGTCTTCGCACGGATCTACTCCCGCGGGTGATACAGAGCTCGACAGGAATCCTAATTCGACGTATCCAGCGAGTTCATCGGGGCAGGTATATGTGCCAAGCCGAGAACTCACAAGGCAGGGGAACGAGCAATGAGATTTATTTGAAGCTTAAGTGTAAGTGCTCCGCAACTCACCGCTCTCGGCTCCACGTAGACTCGCGCAATCAAGGGCGCCGCTGTTGCTGCGTTCTCAGACTCTATTCTCGCTAGTTGTTTTCTTTTCTTTTGATAGAGAGTGTTCGAGTCCGTCTAGCACGAATCCCCCACTCTGAGTTGGATCGCGGCCTGGCTCTCGGGAGAATCACCCGGCATGAGAACGTTCTGCTACGAAAATGAGCAATCAGTGAGGGACGATGGAAAATTGATTCTGTTACCCCACTTCCAGTCTCGCCGCTTTGCAAATCGAAGCAGCGATTGGCGTACGGTGTTCCGTCGGAGGGCGAAGTCAGCGTCCTGTGTGACGTCGAAGCTGATCCTGATGACCTGGTCTACTACTGGGCGTTCAACTCCACTGTCACCGGGCGTGTACACAACCTCTCCGTTGCGGATAACACACGAAACGTCTACACGTACAAGGTAAACTCAGCCGGGAGGCTTCTCGAACAATGCCCCACCATCTCGTGACCAGATGGCGTTGATCGTGTGCCGAAAACTTCCGGTCAGAAATAGCTCTATGGAGGCTCCGTCCGAACGGGGGTTCGGAAACAGCGGAACCTCTCGAGTTCGCACGATCGAATATCTCTCTCCCGTTCGGGAGTGGTTTGATGATTTCGATAGTTTTGATCGCATACCCATTCTATAAGACCTCGTTTCGACGAGGCCCATTCGACTCTGGGCACGGTTCCTTGTACCGAATACCCGCCGCAGTGACGAGAGCATTCTCCAGATGTTCGGAGACCTCAATATTTCGGGTATCCCTATTTCAGGTTTCCAACCTACAAGTCAGCTATGGAACGCTGCTCTGCTGGGCGAAAAACTCCATAGGAGTTCAGAGGGATCCTTGTCGATATCGGATCGTACCTGCAGGTAACTTCAGCGTGCATCCTTTCTCATGTTAAGGCTCATCCTATTTCTGAGTTGAGGATCCATCATCACTAGCTGTCCCGATGAGCGGAATGGCGGACCCGGGGCAGAAGGCGGTTTCGATCATTTCCTGAGCGCCGCATCGCTCACCGGCCGAGTTTGCCGCTTCTTCGAACACGCTGCCGACCGTGTTTCACTTGTTTCGCTGTTTCACTCGACGATCGTGGATATCCCGGCTCTGAATTTTATGCTGCTGTTTTACAGGCCCTCCGGACCCGTTGGTGAACTGCACTCAGACCAACGCCACATCTTTCAGTATCAGCTTGAAATGCTACGAAGGAACGTGGGACGGGGGACTCCGGCCGCTAAGCTTTTACGCGCAGGTTCGAATGGAGCTCATATTTCATACGGCTTGTGCGTCCCGACACAGTTACTTAGGATTTCGATAGCGGCGACTTTATCAATCTTCTCCGACAGTGAAACCTCATCAGTTTCTAATCCACGAGAATTAATCGATAACGAGTGTCCATTTGCGGGTATTTCGCGGCTTGGGCACCGTGTTGCGCAGGAATCTGAGGTTGTGCTGATAACGTTTCGATTACGGAAACAGTTGAACTCATTAAGATCTATGAGAGAATCATATCGATATCCCGCCTCCAAATGGTCCCCACTCTATAACACCTTCGGAGACATCTGGAGAGTAACTCTGAGCGCTGTTCAATTTTTCTCTGAGCTCGGGAGCGGATCCGAGTCATTTAGCGAAAGAACGAGTGCTCCTCGTAGATGAGTTCACAGACGAGTATGCTCGGCTAACGCTGTGCGATTACGCAACGGCGCAGCACACGAGGGGATTTCGCTCCCTCGCGACATTGGACGTTACTGCACCGATCGGGAAGAACGGGAGCACAAAAGGGTTCTCGAAGAGGGAGCAGCTGCAGTAGCCGCAACAAAAGTCGAATACGCGCGTACTGTTTTTGTGTCTGACAACAGGTATACGACGTCGAATCCGGTCAGATGGTGGCGAACACGTCACATCATACATCCCCAGAGAACATTTCCATATCGCGCTTGCCGACAGGAAGCTCTTTTCGAGTCGCAGTTTTTGCCGTCAATGTGAAAGGCGTCAGCGCTCCGCACGTGATCATGGCCCAGACAATGCGGATAGCTGAAAAGTATATCGGTGAGTGGGGGAAGAAATTCCACGTTTGTTCTTTCGCTGGTGTGGGCTTGACGGCGGCAACTTTGAAGCCGTGTCAATACTCGCACGTGCCTCGCGGAAGAACAGAGGAGGAGGGAATGCATGTGGAGCGCCACTTCGGTGGTCATCAAAAGGCCGAGGTCGATTGGTAGAGCTCGGTGTGCTTGCTGTTTTTGCAGACCACGAGGTCATCCTAGACATGAACCCCATCCTGTTGGGCATAGCCATCGCTGTGCCGATCGCATCCGCCATATTTTTCGTTGCTCTCAGAACGAATTGTGCTCTGAAAAGTAAGTTGACCGAGTTTATTGAACGCGAGCTTTGACCAGCGTATGAGCTAGTTGTTGCTCAAAAACGATATCGTTCACAGTGCTCCAAATTCTGTCCGAGGACAAAGTGGACGTCTCAAGGGATGGGTGAGTGGTGCCCTAGGAAATCTTTATGAACCCTGGAGCGTTCTCATTCACGGCTCCGCTGTTTCGGAGACAAGCCGATCTAACCCGTTTGCTCGTTTCGAACAACAGTAGGGATATGGACGATGAGGATCAGCTGAAGAAGCTCACGGACCGCGACCCCGGTCGGAGAGAATCCATCCATGCAGCGCCCTGCCATCTCAGGAGTCCTGACATCATCCCGCACTTGACTCCGCCGCGAGACAACAGGCGTCAACGAGGTCAGGATAGGAGATTCTCCCTCGGAGAGAGAGAGAGATCGAAGTTTGGATCAAAGTCGTGGGAAGATCGCTGCAGAGGAAGAATCCGGACGATATTTATTTTTTCTCCACAGCCAGCTTGTGTGGTCCTCATCCCGAGTCTCCGTCAGTGCATCTCTACTACACGAACATTCCCGCGGTGCCCACGGTCGAGTACGGGGTCCCGTCGTCGTCGTCGTACAACAGCTACGAGTCCCCGATTTACCAACGACCCGTCTCTCTGCAGAGGCGCCAATCCCTCTATTATCAAAAGTCGATGGTGGACCTACACAACGTAAGTCGCAGCCTTCCTTTGTGTCGCCGCTGCATCTTGCGACGAATCGAATCAACAAAACCAAAGAAGGGAAACACGGTGATTTGTCGTTCGCAGGCGTATCTCTACGACAGCCCCATCAGCAGCCGGCGAGTGAGTGGATCGTCAAATGCATACAACACCCTGCCGCTCCGGAGAGAGCTCCTGAAAAGCGAATACTACTTGGAACTGACAGACGAGAACGTCGAAAGTTCCGTATAGCAGGAGCTCAGCGGGGAGGAGACCTCCCCGGACGAGCGCTCGCTCCCAAAACGACAGGAAACAAAGAAGCCCCTCCTGACGCTTGTCCGGGTTTGAAGTTGACAACTTGCTCCTCTCCGTTGATTCGTGCATTACGAATGGCGACCCCCATCGGTGGGCGTTCGCGTATTTGTTCATGCGACCCGCGAACCTTAATGAGTTTGTTCACCATATCAATGGCCGCCAACGTCGCTACGGAGTTTGCGGACCTCTGGCAGAATTCAAAACGTGAGATGATGTGTGCATAAACTTCGTACAATCTCCGGGCAAACACTCTCTCATCCCATTGTACAGCTGTTCTCGCTCGCGTCGATTCCGACCGACCGATACTGCCATTTGATCGATATGGGTTCGGGGCTTTTCGATTCGCGCCCGTTCGCCTCTTCGACAGGATTTCACAGAGACGGTGTGCTGCTCCACCGCAACGGGCGGCGTTTCCCGTATGAAGTCGACAATTATGATGACAATTGTGGAGAGGATGTTTGAATCTATTTTTCTACTGGACGCGACTGCGGCGTTGCTGCCAAAGTGAGTGTGTTTCTATCTGTTCACTTCGAGCCGATCAATGTTTCGACGACAAATCAAAGGGACCGATGTTTTGAGGGAATGCAGGTTGGAGGGAGGGCGATAGTACAATTTCTTGTGAATAAAGTTGAGAATTCTTTTGTGAAATACCCAAACGTGTGCTCCTTCCTCACCAGCGTGACCGAGTTTCGTCCGATTTTTCAAGCCGGTTTCACTTCCATCGAGCCGCGCGGGAAACTTGAATTCAATCATCCATGCGCGCGTCGCTTAGACCTCGGTTCGGACCTGGACCGACGTCAAAGCCACCTCATCTGTGAAAAGTTCTGTACAGCGATGCTACCTATTGACTCGAGCAGGCCACTGCGGAATCAACGGCTTCGCACAGGGTGAGGCTCCGTGGGGCGAATAAAGTGCCCGAAGTTTCCCCAGATAACTTTCTTCCTGTGAGATTCTCATCTTGAGCGGAGATACCGGATACCGAGATGCACGGGATCGGGTCGTGTGATATTTGCATTGTCTCCGGATCCCGTGGCGGGTCATTTGCTCAGATCGCGGATGACATCTCGTCCTGACCCGCCGCCCGCTCAACCGCCCAACTGAGTGGTGGGGGTTAGCTGGCTGGCTCCGTTGACTCGGAGTCGCTTTCACGTCTCCTAAGCCCTCGATGGCTCGCTCCGATTCGCTCCAATTTCATGTGGTCACTAGCCCGGAAAGCCGTCAGCCCCGAACATCTTCGAGCAGGCTTCTCTAACCGCTGCGTGCCGGACAGGCGAACGAACGAACAAACAAACGAGGATCGATGGATAAGCTGACCGAGGGGATGAGTTCGACGTCCGCGTCCAATTCCACCAGAGCTCGGTTCAGAGGCTGTCGCAATGCCCAACTTTGATTCCGGTATCGACTCGCGCAGCGGCGGAACGCTCCGACGGAGGTACCTGCTCCGAGGATTCCGAGTGTGAAAGAGGACATGTGAGAAAGGAGAAAACTCATCCATCGAGCCGAGTCGACTCCGCACTTGCGGCAGTGGCACCGAAGGAGATTTATTTTAGGTTGTTCGGCGCGAGAGTCCTCTGAAGAGCTTTTTAAGTGAAACAGTGCGCGAACGAATATTTGCGAGCTCCTTTTCCAGACGATGGAGAAAAACGCCATGTGGTTCGTTTCAAAACTTTATCCAATCGGAAGCGGAGTCCAAGAAGCATATGTTTCCTGGAGCGTAGCTTGTCCTTCAAGCGCGAGTAGTTCCTCCTAAAGCCTCCGAAACGGCTCTGTTGGATCCCAGATCCCGTTTCGGAAGGGCCGGCCTCGCGCTGTTTTTTTTTTCCTTCTCTTCCTTGTTGTCGGGGTTTTCGTTTCTATTCGTTAGATCCGTTGCTGGACTATTCGTCGAATCGGCGAATACGCGCCCGAAGCGCTTCATCGAGCTGCGGCACTTCGTCGCGCTCGGAGGATTCTGAAGAACTGCAGCGGAGTTCAAAAAACGAGCGGAGTGAATCTCCTAACATCTTTCAAGGTTCTCATCGTTTACTATCATCGGAGTGATCGAAACAAACAACAACGGACCGTGGGCGGCGACGGAAATCTGTTTTCCAAACTAGAGAACCAATCCAAATATGTACTCGACGGCCCGATCGCGTCCCTCCTCATGCCGGATGTCTTCTTCGAGAGTGAGACCTCCCAGGGAAGACCCAGAGAGGGCGTTCTCCTCGGAACGTTCGAATCAGTGCTTGGAAAGCGGGGCGATACGGCCCGAGTTCAAGCTCCGCGGGATGATGGCAGTCTGAGACGAGCTCCTGTCTGAGGACAGCGCTCTCCCCTACTGCCGGGCACGATCGATGGACCGATTGAAGTCGATACCTGCCGCTTCCAGACATATTTTGCTCGAGCTGGCTTCATCCTGGATGAGCTGCTTCATATGAGGCAGGAATTCTGCCGAGTGAATTACGGTCGGTGAGAGAAAGAAAGCGGGTCGAATTAGGAGGGTAGCTCGCCCGCGAAAGAGGTGGGAAAGTCGGCTGGAATCCGGCGATCGCGAGACTCGGAGAAAGTGAAGAAATCGCGCGGGGGATCTCCAATCGGTCTCTCGTGCTCGTTCCGTTAGGGAACCCAATAACGGAAACCGCTTCAAACAAACTTCTTGCTACGATGAACTGAGGAGATCCATCGGGACTCCATTCATTCATTCTAAGGTTCCTGGAACATTTCAAAATGTTGTCCTCGACGTTTGTGATTCGCTCCTGGACAGTGAGATTCCGATCTGGCTCCGAACATTTTCCTCCATGCCGCGGGCCATTTCGCCTTTCCGGTCTCGGGCTGGAGAATCGGTTCAATTATCATCCGGTTCGGGATGGAGGCCGCCTGGAAAGAGAAACTCGAGTGAGGTCATATTAGCGTCTCCGAATCGGAACGCCGCGGACTCGACGAGTCGAATCCCTTCGACCCGTCGAGCAGAAGTCAGAACTGCTGAATCATGAAACCTGAACCGTATACCCCGAAGTCCCCACGAAGCCTGCTCTCACTCATCGGGGGATCACTGGCGTCTTCGCGAACTCGCGGGAAGAGAACATTCATTACTCGAGTTATGGGAAAACTACGGCGCATGCCGTGTGCTACCACAGAACACCAATTTCACCGGGTCATTCCTTCGCCTTTGAACGCCATCCATCTTGCTGCGACCGAACGCGAGCGGGGCCATGGGACGCTCCAGCTTGATTTCATCGATCAATTCTCGGGCGGGGAATAACGCGTGGCTGTTCTCGCTGATTTCGTCTCCACGGTGGCCATGTGGGTGATCAGCAGTTTAACAACAGGAGAGTGGGACTATATCCGCAGAATCAACCTGGGTTTCGACCGGAGCCCCAACGTGGGCCATTCCAAGCATCAAGTTCCTGAACGGACTTCCTTCAAGTCAGCTGATATTTCCTGAACCGAAGGAATGTATAGTAGAGAACCGAACCTGGATCTTCAATCGCGCGTGACTCTTTCAGACGAAAGTCATCGATCATGGAGCGCAGAGGCTCTGAAAGCACTTCTCGGATCAGAAAGCACGGAACCTCACCAGAAAATCCAAATTCAAACCTGGATCGTCTCAATCGGAGTCAGACAGGCTCGGGGCGTCAAGCGTGGTCTGAGAATACTTGTCCAGATACACATCAGCCACAGTTACGTTCCGTCCCGTATGAACTCTGCCGTTTGATCCATGGACTCTCGTTCTTCCACACAGCGCTGAGCCGCCGATCCGAATGAGTCGCCCATGAGTTCGCGAGAGCTCAAGCGAAAAAATCACTCCCGTGAATCGCGGGACAGTCAGACTTGAATATTAATAATTATTCAAACCAATCAGTTCTTCGGAAAACTTCACTATAGAGGGTGATGTACGATGGGTGAATGCTCGTGCAGCGACTGGTCAGCTGGGAACCGGGCTAATATTCGACTATTCCGAGGATCCACCGACCCATCCGCTTCGATCACACAGAGCTTGAAAGCCGCCTACGGGCGCTACGAGTTGCGAACAACTGAACGAAAATCGACGTCGCGCGTCGAGACGTACTCTGTGAAGGAACTCTCCCCCCGAACAGAGCTTGTCACTCGCGAACGGCTCCCCGATTATCCCGTGATTTGGTCCCGGGTGACCACTTGCTAGAGTGAAGTTCGACGATTTCTCCAGGAGCGAGCGAGTTGGCATTGACGGCAAATGTTGCCTACCAACCTAACATCGACTGGACCGATACCACGAACCACTGGTCGTGTCTATCAGGTCGTCGGGGTGAAACTCAACTTAGAATAAAGCCTCGGTGGTCCGAACTGTGACGAATTCTCACTGTTTACGTCGAACGACTCTCTCCTCACCTCTCTACGCCCGCGATCTCCGTTTTTACAGCGGGGTATGTTGTCGTAGATGATATCGCTAATCATAACGCACGTTCCGTTCCACATCCTATCTGTCCTGTACCGCACTCCGTGCGTGACAGGCATACCATTATGACTAAGTCTCCTTTTCAGAACATTCCCAACAGTCATCAACGAGATATGTATGTATAATACTTCCAGTCAGATACAGCGCAGGAGTGCGCTGCAGACGGAAGGTGGAATCCTCTTTTGTTCGACTGCCTCGAACAGGGATTCCGGTGTAGCGGATTGTTTTCTTTCGGGAAGGCCCTTAACGGGCGATGACCGGAGCCTGAAAGAGACACGGAAAGAGGCGCAGCCGAGGCTCTTCACGAAGGAGGGCCGACACTGAGAAGTTCATGGGGTGAGCATCGGGGAACGAGAGCACCGTGTCCTCGAGGCGGTGTCCACCCATCGTCGGAGTGGCGTCGTAGAGGAAAACGGGCTCGACTGTTCGCGAAACCGGCCGGTCTGCTCGCGCTCTGATCCCCTGTGCCGTGATGTTAGTTTTCTATGTACCTTTCCTCCAGGCCGGTCCGCTAACGCATAACAAATGAGCAGCGATTCGCAGATTAATTGCCGGCCATCGATTGTCGATACACCCGCAGCAGTTCGAAAACGCGAGGACGAATCGGCGCTCGGACAAGCGCAAAGAGCGGTGCCATCGGCGCTGCACTCACTTTTCACGAGTCGTCGATCCCTATGTGCGCCAATTGTGCCAACAGAGGCAACATCTTCGAACAAACCTACAGCCACTAATTGAAACAGAGCCACCGGCGCGGTGGACGGATCGCGGGAGATTGATCGAGTGAGGGCGCAACTTGGATAAACAACGAAATAGAAGAAATACACTTGAGACACAGACTATTTGCCGCTTCCGCTGCGCCTGCGGACGATCCTGCTGATAAATCGAGGCTCGAACCCCGTGTATCGACTCTGGCCGCTGTCCAGGTATTTCGTTCGGTCGGACACCACCTCGAGGCAGGAGCTCCATTTCGACTCGCGAGCCGCGTTGTAAAGGGGCTCCCATATAGCCACTGCATCCCGCATGGTACTGTGTGACCATGAGCTCGAATGCCCTCGTTGGCCGACATGTGCAGGCGCAGGATAGAGCAGGACACATGTCCCAACATGTGGCTGATCGCACAGACCCAGTGATTTCCGTGTCCGCAGCTCCGTTTTCTCTTCGGTGTCTCATTTGTTCCATCGTTCATCATCCAGAGATCCTGGCAGGACAGGACAAGAGATCTATCTGGTCCTTCAGCGGAGTCCCTCCAAACGGTGCTCCGTCGTCGCGGGAAGAAACGCACCTATCCCGTACTTGGATGACTCAGATCGGTATCCGGAAAATTAATTCAACCACGAGAAGTGGGTTTGGAAGTGGGTCGGGTGTTCGCTTGTGGGCAATGGTCCCCTCACGGTCGCACCCCAACCGCTCGTCTGAACGTATGGCTTGTGATGGCCTTCCGCCGATGTGGCCGTAACCGCGAACCTGACAGCGGTGTCTCGAGGACAGTGGCACTCTATCTCTCTATTATTCCTCACACCGTGGTCTCTTACAGCGCGGTGGGAAAGAAGAACTCTCCTTTCTCACTTCCCAACCAACACCACCGCCGACGCGACGCGGTGAGCAAAGTATAATGGCAAACACAATAGTCGCTCACCCGAGGATAAATCTCCAATGGGCTCCTTTCGAGGGCTGAGAGGCCGGTGCCCAGTCGAGTGTCTCTTTTTGCCGCTCTCGCTCGTCGCAAGGTGACGGACCCATTTGCCGATTAGTCTCCTCAGAAGATACCAACCGAACTCAACTTCCGGATGCATGGGATTCCCTCAGTTGTCGATAGATGGGAGAAGAGGACGCCCGACATTGGAAAGCTGATCGTCGGTTCACTGGGGAAAGCGTGGAGATGAAAACTCTAATAAAGCTGTGGCAGCAGATGTCGACAATGCTGAATTGGCTGTAAACCACGGCGCGAGGTAACAAGGGCCTCCGTTGCACGTTTGTCGTCTTTGGCGGTAAAAGGCAACTGCATTTCTGTCTTATGGTCTCCTCTCGTTATCCTGGATGACGGCCGGAGAGACGCGGAGGATGAGGGGGCAGAGTGATGACGTTTGAGAAGGGAGATCCGCGTGAGCGGCACGCGAGGACCACGCCGGAGGATCGTATGGGTGGCGACTTGGCTACGAGACGTGGTCGGAAGGAATCACTGCTCCATCGCGGAGGGTTCGAGGGAAGCGTTCCGCAGTACTGCTTGGCAAATGATGCCTCGTAAAACAAGCGTCAACGACCTTTGTGAAGCACTGCTTGTAAATCGAAGAGGCCTCTTGTTCGGACACTTGAACCAGTAGCGCGCAGTTCGACTTCGTTTGCTCGATGGCGGAAACAAGAGAGCCGAAAGTTCAACAGCCTCGCGCGCTCGGCAGGGAACTCGGTTATCAACATCGACCCCTCAGAATGCAACTCTGTCGACCGGTGTGGATCAGATCAGTGTTCGGACAAATGGTCGTGAAAAGAGTTCTGCGCACTTTAACAGCGCGCCACCGTTACTGAGTTTGGAAGTTTCTGACGCTTTTATTTCCAAGCCGCCGTCGATCAACAAGAAACTTTTGGGGATACGAAAAACATTCCTTGAGGCGGGCGCATGTTTTTACAGTCCGACCCCGACTCACGGTGAGCTGATTCGATCGCATCTGGACTCCACTCGGATCGAGTGTCGTTATTTCAAACGGCGGTGATCCAGTGCTGATCTCGTTGTCGGGAAGCTTTCGTGCTGGCCCGAGTTCGCTATCTTTCGGAATCTTCAAAAAAATTATTGCTGCGTTGTCTGTCCCGTGCGCGAGAAAACGTCGTCCTGGATTGTCGAGCTTCTCTGTGAAAAATGTGAACCAGGTTCCGGGATGTTTCGGGTGCCGGCTGTTCCCACAATTTTTGAATCAGGCATACATATGAGTGGGAGACGAATGACGCTCCCTCGGAAACGCAACCCGGCTGTAACGTGCTCGCACGTAGGAATAAGACAAGTTGCGAATACTAACGTCGCCGTCGCCGCCAACCCAAATTACCGGCGAAACTCGGTTGTGGTTTTATCCGAACGCCTTGTGACGATTTTTGTTTCAGCTAGCGATCGAGAGCGCTTTCCCTAGACTCTGAACGGAAACCGTGCTCGGTATGCTTTCATGCGTCCTCTCTCGTTCATGACGAACCAAAATCGAGTCCAGGTCTCGAGGACCGGCATTCGGTTCAGGCTAACGATCAGTCTCGCCGATCATGTATGTAGATCGGCGAAGAGACAACGACGGAATTCCAGCTCGGAGAGGCAACTTCAGCTTGAAATATTCGTCGACAGCATTGGAGTTCCTCTCTCGAGAAAGACTGAATGGGTTTGTCTCCTCTAGAAATCATCTGACGAGCAGAGGAATCGGGAGCGTTATCGCGTTTGCTCTGGAAGAGGCTGTTGCTGCTGTCGAGTGAGTATTTCGAGCTGCAACTGGATGCGTCGGAACTGGTTCCAGATAAAATCTATCCCGTCCATGACTTTCCGTCCGCACGGCTTGGATGTAGGACCAAGGCAGAAACTCGGTAAAAAATACCCGTCTCTACGAACGATCAGACAAAGCTCATGAATGCGAACCTCCTCCCTGAACCTGGAAGGAGAAGATTTCCTATTACCGAAATTTTGCTGATTATCTGAATATATGCGCCGAGTTGTCGGGAATGAGATTATCTCCGAGCGTCTTCGACTTTTTGCTCTGGTGGCCGAATCACACGAAACCCCCACGGCGCTTGGAGCTCAGACCCTGTCCGGCTGGCACAGCCTATTCTATCGATGGAATATTCCTGCTGGAAGTACGCATTCACGTATCATCTTCGTTCGTAACGTCAAAAAAGCAACAGCGGCCCAGAGTCGCAACCGGTAACCAACGCCCTGAGACTCGTACTCTAGGATTAACGGTCCCACGCGGGCGGGTCGATTTGGAAGCAGTCAGGAGACTCGGAATCGACGGAAATCGAAGAACATTTTCATGATTCGGTGTCATGAAGCATTCAGCTCCTCCCGAGAGCCCGCTACGGTACCTCGTGCATAGGGAAACAACTGCCCCCCGCCGTATGTTCCACAACAGTCGCCGCTGCAGGTAGTCTATGCAGGATCCGAATCTGTACCCTCAACGGAGAGCTTCCGTAATCCAGATAACAAACTAAATTGGTCTGTCTGAGAGTCAATCGCTCGCGTCACCTGAAGATTTTTTGCAGACGTCGGGAGGCGTCCATTCGACGAGCAATGTCGCTCGCGAGTCGGCTGCTGCCTCGCTCGGTTGGCTAGCTATTACGGAGCGCGGAACGAGACAGAGTTCGCAGCTCGGATGAAGCGTGTGGCGTGAAATATCTCGGAAGTACCTCGACATTCAATCGCTGGCATCGATGTTCTTAGACGGCGGGATTAACATGGGGAAAGATTCCTGCCGGAAGTGAATTGGGCGGACTGCGGGCGAGACAGTTCAAGCGACAGCCGGGCCCACAGAGGAGTGCTTATAAATCATCCCCATCGACTTGCCTCGGCCGGCAGACGGTCAGCGGAGCAGCCGAACAGTGGGTGAGGCTACAAGCGGTCGGAGCCGGCCACTGGTGTCTAGGTGCTGAGATAGCTCACATTAGCCGAGCTCGCAACTACCGAATGAACCCCGCTCCAGGCCAGACCCTCTCGACGACGGAGGCTCGACGGCGAGTTGCCTCTCTGGCCCCATTCGAGTCGAGTTCATCCAGTCTGATTCAAAGAACGTTGCGAATGCGATTGCTTGCGTGACTGTGGGTCGGGGGCGATTCTTCCGATCCTAGAAAGCGTGCAAGCTCCAGTGATCAGCTGTGAAATCGCCAACCGACTTGCCCGACTCGTTCAGCCTAACCTGTGACGCAGCTGGACCGATTCCGGCCATAAGAACCTCTGGAACAAGAAACTTTCGCGACGAAGTCTCTCGCGCCTCTCCGGGGTGGCAGAATTTTCGGGAGCATCCGGTTGTTCGAGCTCGATGCCTTGGAGCGACCTCGGGCAAATTCCTGTCTCATCAGTGCCGAAGCTCATCGCATCGAAGATCACCGACTAGCTCGGAATTCTCAGCACAAATGTCGTTCTCCTCATCTCGTACTTTCCTTACGACGTTGCAATGCTCCACGACGGGAAGCCATTAGTCCGTCTCCCTCCTCCGCCGGTTGAGACCCCCTCTTCTCCCTAAAGCGCTGCGTCGCCCGCCCGGCCGTCGTTCTCTACGCCGGAACCCCGGACAGTTACCGTGTAGTCTCCTGCCCCTCACGCTGCTCCCTTTCCTATGCCAAACATTCCCGGCCCATCCACCTCGTTCGAGTTCTATTCATCTGAATAGAGTCTAAATTATTCATGAAATAGGAGGGGGAGAAAACGTTGTCGACGGTTTTCCCAATTACGCCACGTCTATTAGTTGGACTTGCTCGGAGTAGAAGGTCGTCGAACCACTGGTTTCTCCGCCAGTGTTATTTGACGGCTGGTTGACGGACGAACATCTTCCTCCGTTCATCCGGCGCTCAATCAGTCGCTCAAACTGCGTCCCGATGGGCCAGCGATGCGAGGGTCGCAGCGGAGACTGAAATTCCTCGCGGGGAGATGTCCAAGAGCCGGTTCCGCGTGGTGGAGAGTTCTGATGGTGCGATCTCATGTCCCTAATGTATCGTAGACGTCTCGTCATCCTGGGGATTCTCCCTTCTCCAGCGGGAGCCGATCAAGAACGCAGCACATCCGACCACGGTAGAATGATGCGGCGTAATGAGTGACGAGAATTTTTCACGGAAATCGAAACGATCAGCCAGATTCCGGGGGAAACAGAACTCCTCAACCACCCTGCGTGTGAAGAGCCTGGAGACAACGTCGGAGGCCTATTTCCGAAAGCGATCCTCTGGAATAGTGAACGCTAGAATTTATCGATGGAGCACTCCCAGATGATGTTCTCTGAAATAAGTGATTACCGATTGAGTCGGGCACGACAGAAGTGGCACCGGGACGATCGGATCCCGTATGGTGCTTAATCTTCAGTCGTGGCTATCGAACGCTCGTTTCTGCCGACTGAGCTGGAAATTATCCACTAGAGAGTCATTGATAAGATCGAAGAAAAGGACTTCCCACCCCAGAGCTTTTCCTCCGGATTCCCTCCCTGGAATCTGCCCAAAAATTTTCAGAGGTGCCGCTCCGTTATCCTGTCACAGGGATGATTTATTCCCGATGGTGGGATACGCGAGGAACTCCATCTTAATCCGTACTTCGAGCGGAGGGGTTTCGAAATTCCACGAGAACGTCCCGATGTTAATGATATGACTCCGGAGCAGAATCTGCTTCCATTCTGACGAGCGCCGCCCGCCGCTTTTGGAGATTAGTTTTGAGCGTATGCGTCTCAGAATACTATCTCCGGTTCCGTCCGAAGTTTTCGGGTCGTCACTAACGTTCTCGACGTTCGGGACGCAGCCTTCTAAAATGACTGGAATTCCCGGTTCCTCGCTTCCGATAACCCGGGAGTCCGACAGACGAATGACCTCCCATTCGGAGTCCCGCCAGGTGAGCGGTTCATAGAAGATTAACTCGTGAAGTGATTACTCCAGATGGATTTTCTCCGGTGAAATTTTTCGTGGTCTCAATCCGGTGAGCAGAATTCGATAACCGGGAGCTATCCTTCGGTTTCGTTCCAAAGAGAATTCTGAGACGCGAGTGTCTGACGAGCTACGGTTCTGACTCCCGAAGTGACGTTCCGTTATCGCTCTCCAGCTGGAGAACTCCAGCGAAATAGTTCAACGGTTCCCTGGCGGAGCGTGGTCTCCGTTTCTGGGTTCAGAGATCGAACTCAACTCCGAAATCCCACGCAGGGAACACAACTCCTGGAGATGTGCCACCAGATTTTTTTGCGACTCCCCGGTATAAATTACCCATTCCAGGACTCCTGAAAACTGCAAAATTCGAGTGTCGACTTCGAACAACTGTCACAAGCCGAGACTTGGAGCTCCAGGAAACAATAAATACTCAAAGTGCGGATCTCTATCGAAATTTGGCACTCACTACATTCATCGCGGAACACAGTCCCCACGGGAAATCTCTTTTAAAATCCCCCCCACGGCTCATGGTTTTTGGGATAGGAGCATCGTCAGACGAGAAGTACGACATCACCGCGATTTCGGACATCCAATTTTAACTCGTCGTAATTAACGGGGGCGAGCCTGTTAGCTTTTTAGCCCGTCATCAATTGGAGAAACCCAATTAGGTGAAGAGGCGTGGCATCACGGCACGCAGATTGCGAATTTGATCAACGAGGGGTAGGTCAGGTCTCGAGCGGAGTTGAGCAACGTAGCGGTCAAAAGACACAACTGTCATCCCTCCACTTTTTGCCGCCGAGGGAATGAAATTTAGAGGCAAGCGAGAGGATTGGAGGAGTCGGAAGCGGGCGGCGGGAGCGGACAACGTCACACTCCGAGACTCTGGGGAGCTTCTCCGCTGCTGCTGCTGCCGCCGCTGCTGATGTAGCGAGGAGATTGACAAAAAAAAACAGAGATTGCTCCGGGCCACAGAGCCAACGCATGCGGAAAGGTGCGCTCCTTAAGGGCACCTACTCGGAGATCAACCCGCTCACCTACATGCCTACGAGCATCACAAACTTCCAGAGTCTGCTGAGTTTTCGTATCGACGGGAAAACAGCGTCCGCGCGTCAAGAGCTACATTCGGGTTTGCAGGTCCGATACGTCATCGTACAGTTGAAGATGAATGATACGTTGATCGGTGGCGTTGCGGCGTTCTGTCCGGCGCGTTGAGGGAGAAGATTGCGAAGATGAGGGGATATCGTCGAAGTTGGGAGTCTTTCACGAAAAACCTCACACGGATTCACGGGGCAGCCCGCGCCACCCGCGGAAGTCGACAATCTAACTGATATCAGATATGGTCGCTAGGAACCCTGCGGGTTGTGTCCCAATGTTTTCAACTCGCTCGTTCCGGGTCGACCGATGAGGTTCAGCTCAAAACAACGATCGGCCTCGTTCTGGGTGCCCATACACTCGGGACATGGTCCTGCCTCAGCCCGTTGCCAGTTTGGAGACTACCGCCTCCTCCGCCAGACTTTGGGACTCATCCGCATAGTTATTCGTGTAGCCCAAGCTTCCATTGACTTTCTTTGTGTGACGTCACAGTTTCCTTATTCAGACCCGCCGAGCCCTGGTCCGGGATGCGTTGGAGGAACGAAGAAGAAGGGGCCGGGATGGTGGTAGTCGTAGTGGTTTCCGTATCGCTAATTGAAAACCAATACAAAATCGCTGCAAGGAAAGGCAAGACTGAGAAAACGGAGCGACTTTCTTCAGAACTACCCTGCCTCGACGCACATTGATTGGGTAGGCGGATGAGTCGGTGGAACGCTCGCCCTTTAATAGAACATTCAAACTCTCCTGCTCCAGCGCATGACTCGATATGGATATATCCATCGGAGGCATACGAGGATCGCGAATAGAGGCTTCCCCAACCTCGAATCGAAAAAGTACTGTCTCAGCCCAAGAAGCCCTGGATTCAAAGTAGCGGCCCGGAGAACACTCTCCCGCGTCCTGTGGTCCCGCACAGCTCTCGTTCTCGCCGTCCATGATTACCGCAGAACTGTACCCTGAGACCGGTACTTGCATCAGCAGTGCTTATGTCTAGAGGTTATCCCTGGGCCGTGCTTGGAGCTCCCGAAGAGTATTCCAAGTCCGTTCGCTCAAGTGAAGAGCAGCTGGCTCGTTTGCTGCCTGATTCGCTCGCAGTCTATCTTATTGTCCTAAGGCTCGACGACCAGCTGTGGCTTCTCAGGAAACTCAGCGAGGTATTCATAGTGGATTACGGGAAACGCGACGTGACGAACCGAGGCTTTTAGCCAGAGATGTTTCCCTTCCCCTCCCTGAGAGAGCGATGGAAGGACTTTTTTCCTCCGAGCGGGCTCCTTGTAGATTTCCCGGACCAGGACTTCAATGATCGCGCTTTTTGACGGCCAAAAAGAGACTTCTGGATAGAAGTTTTCCCTGGAAGTCGGCACGCGCCGATAGGTATTCATCATCATTCCTTTCGATTTCGTCGGTTTTTGCGCTCTTCCGCTCATCTCAGCTGCTCTTCAGCTGATCTCAGAGGCTTCATTCCCCTCTGCCTCCCTCTCTCTCTCTCCATTGAAACGGTCTTGAAACTTTCAACAATGTGATCTCTGCAGTGAAACATTCACTCACTTGATGCACGTTCTTGCTAACGATGCCCTCGACCCAACTCTCGTCCTCTGTATTGGAGTCGGTCTCATCAGGAAGAGCAGCTCGGGCCTCGACCGAACCTCCATTTGTCCTCGGGCCATAATAAGCCTGTCGAGCGATGGATGGAAACATGGAACGAAATTCCGTTGTTTTGTCTCGCAGCGCTTGGTGTCAATTGTTCTCAAACTCATGTCAGATGATTACATTTTCCCTCATTTGCGAGAAATCACGCGATCAGAGAGGAATCAGGGAGAAGACATTCCCTCTCGCAGAATCCATGCGGTATTGATGCCAAACCGGCCCGAGTTTTCCAGCGAAACCCGCACAGTTGCTCCTCATGCTCGGCCTCAGGAAGCTCGAGCGCGGAAGGATAGACGAGCTCCAGGTATGGAGGACTTCACGGCTTCATTAGAGCGCGAGAAAGATTGGTTCGAGTCGTTCGACAACGCTCTCTCCATTTGGAGGCGGAGGAACGGCACGCGCGGCAACCGATTCTATTTGAAACACGAATCTCCCCACGCGACCTTGAAGGAACCAAGCTGTGCGCCTGGGTAAAGAACGCGAGCCACTCGCGAGACCACCTTTAAAATGGCATTGCACGTCCTGCAGCACGCTCCGCCGGTAACTGTTGCCGCAGCTGTTGGCCGGGTGCCTCAGGAGGGTGCTCCAATTTCCGGCAACACCTGCCGGGGCGGATCGTGACGATCGCAGTCTGAGCCGTCTGCTGGCTCGCCGACGCGAATCACTTGGAACCACTTGCCACCTTTTGCGACCACTTGCATGTTCACGAGTTCCGGGGCCCCTGGGGATTCGCAGCTTCTTCGGGAATCCGGGCCCAGGGTTGAAACGAGTCGAGTCGTTTGGAACGCCCTGCCGTGAAACTCTAACTGGCGATATTTAAAGTCTGATGACGAAGAACGACCGGACGAATTCTGGTGCCGTCCTGGTCTACGGAGCTCGATGACCAGGGTCGTGAGGAGCGGGATCAAGAGTTTTCGAGAGCTTTCAGCAACCCGGGTTCAGTTGAGCGAGGTCCACAAGTTCAAACAATCCCTTTAGAGGAGTACAGGTCTTCGAGAGAGAATGGAGGACCCCTCATTTGTGCGACAACCGAAACGATCACCTGAATCATGGGAAAAGGAGACCAATGGACTGTCGGGCCCATATAATCCACAATGAACATGCGATCTGAGTCAGTGAATTATATTATTGCACCCTACCACTTTTTCGGATTTGGCAGGACAAAGATTATCTGTTGGTTCGCGGTAACTAGAACGCGGCTCATGAGTTTATGTATGAAACTCCGAAGAGGTGGAAGTTGGGAGGCCGTTCCTCCGTGCTAGCAGCTCGAGTGGACTTCTCCTATGCGTTCTCTCATCGAGATCCATTGTTTCGAGCAATCGCTGATGTTGAAACGCTCTGTGCCCTTCAGGCTCAGGAAAGTTATGAGGGAAGTACGTCGGCGGCGGGTTTCGCCACCATGCTCCAACCTGGAGTGAGTTGAGCTCGGTCGAGTCGAGGTAAGTTCTGGCGAATCTCATCTCATCGAGACACCAACTGCAAGAAAGCATCGGCTCCGGCAGCGAGAAGCCGGATCGCTGATTGAACTCTGGAGGCCGGAGTCCTCCTGGGCTGAAGCTACCAATTGCTGGTCGCTATCGGTGACGGTTCATCGGACGCGTCTCCACGATTCCGAGATGGAAAGTGGGGCATTGGGTGACTTCCCATGGATCGGCCGTTCACGGGCACTCCATGTTATCAAGCTGACACGGCAAGATAGGAAAGTGACAGCATATCTCCTGCTTACGAATCAAGAGCACGTCGGGGTTCGTATGAACTCGAGTGCGGAAGGAGGGCGAGTTTCTGCGCAGGGGGTCTGCGCACTCGACTACCTGGTCGCACGCTGCTGTTTGTGTCCGCCGGCGGGAATTCGTACGTAGTAGACTCCTGTGGAAGCGGTGCTAATTGAAGGCCGGACGGCCCACCGCCAACACACGAGACTCATTGTCGGCCTTCGTAGGCTGGTTAGGCGCTCACTGTTCCTCGGAGTCACTCCTCTCCCTATGCGATGCTCATGCGAGCGACCGATGTTGCATTTTCAAGTGTTACCATCCCAGGGATGGGTGTTGCGTAGTGTGCAATGATACTCAGCCTGGATTACGTGTAGGATATCTCGCGAACACTGGTTTCGGAGTCTGAAATATGTGGAGCTCGGATTCCGACCCGTCCGAGTACAAGGGGCCATCGAAATTGTCCCGCCAAAACACCACCACGTCGCCCTGACTCGGTCTCAACGCTACTGGAGGGAGCCTGAGTGAAAGGTTACTTCCCGACGAGGAAACCGATTTGTGCAAACTGTTCTCTCGTACTCCTCACGGAAGTATTCAATCCGGAGCATTGAGTGAAGTGGCCGGGTTACCCGGGGTTGCTCGTGGAACAGAATTCCTGGGGAGTTGAGATTTGTTTTGTACTTCCCGTTGAATTCATGGACCGCAGGTGATTCCTCCGGAACGTTTCCCAATCCTCCGGGACAAATCCATTCCCACATTAATTCCATGTTTGATTGATTGTTCTTTCTAGTTCTCTTGCTAGTAGACCGACTCGTGATCGCAAGGAAGACGTATAACTCCGTTTTTCTCCCTCTCCGAACGGGATGATTTCTTGCGCTAATCGACATCTGCGAGTTCAAACATTGCTTCCGATGCAGATGGGGGAATGTGTTATCGACACTCGATGCATCACAGTTCCCTGTCGCTGTTGCCCCCCTTTCGGTGGGGGGCGCTCAGCGAGTGCGCTAGTCCGCCCGTTTCCCGGATCGAGGAACGAATGACGGAAACGCACCGAATGTTGGTTTCTTAGGCCATCCAAATCGAGAGCGAACCCAGTCGGGCGATACCTGCCTTGAACGACTATGAACTCTTTGGCTCATCACAACCGAATACTCGATACATCCTCGAGCTACCAGCCAGGCGAGCTCCAGGAATCGCTTCGCAGAGCCCCATTGCCCCAACTCTAGAACCACACAGGAACGAGGCCGGTCGGCGTAACCGCATGACGCGCCCAGCGCCACGCAGTACACAAAAGGCCTCCCTCTCGTGGGTTTGCGGTGAGGGCGCTCGCAACAGGGCTGCCGCGCGACCGCAGAACCAGAGGACGCGGTCGGACACGGCGCACCAGGAATCGAGATTCGGTCGACGCGATTCTGAAATCAATTCGTACCCCGTACCGCGAAGAATCGTTTGTTTCCGTCGACCACAACAGTTCGGGTATAGAACTGACCTCAACGACACGTCACCAAACCTGCGGAGTACAGCATTGGCGACGACGGGGCCGATTCCACAAATGAATCTGCGGACACGAATGCGACGCTTTGCCTTTGGTGAGGCCACAGCGGATGCTTCCGGGCTTTCGATTGTGGAAAGACTCGGCGGGAAGTTGATGATGAAAGAAAACGATGTCTCCGCGTGTTTCGAGTCGGGCTAATGGGGCCAAAATCCGCTGATGAGCGGACGATTTGAGCTCTCCGCGGAGGATTATGGCAGTTAATTCGGCTTCAAGAGCTGGAGCTCCCGTTTCTCGCGAAATGTTCGCTCTAATCTGCCCTCGGATCGTGGAGGGTTAGTGCCAAAGATGGGGTCAACGGGGTATGATACCGGGAATTTGGCAGAGAAGAAAATCGAATTTCTTCACGGGGAAAACCCTTCAAGGTGGGACAAGTCATCGACCTTCACCGCGCCGCCTCCGAGGCATGCGGAACTCACCGATTGCCCACGTCAGACTCGACAATCGTGGGAAACTCATATCCGTCGAGCTGAACAACTTCGCTGTCCGAAAACTAAGCTGTGAAAGTGCGAACGTCGATTCTATACGTGAGCGAGCGATCCCAGAGATTCGGTGTCTAATCCAGCGAACGCTTCTGGGAAAGTCCACATTCGAGACGATCATCGGATGAGACACATTCCGATCTAGAGTCGGAATTCGCGGGGGGAAACGCATCTCATGGTGAGAACCACTCGTTACAATCGTCCGCCATCGACTCCGTGCGTGCCTTCCCGCGAATTCACTACATCAGAGATCAGGGCCGAGGAGTCGGAACATAGATTACAGAACTGCTATTCGGACGCGGACCCTGTGGCATTTCTGAACGAACCCCCCCCCCCCCCCCCCCCCGCGCCGTTCCTCGGTCAGTTCATGTCTGAGGGGGAAGGATCGTTGCGACGAACATGGACTCCCTGTCGACCGTCGGAAGAAACAAAACTGCTACAATCGAAGCAGTCAGTTAAGTGAGCACAGAACTGAACCCAAGCCCAGCTGGCCAGTCAGCAAAAACTTGTCCTTTATCTGGCTCGCCATCCTCTCGCGTCGTATCTATCGTCCGGCTGCCGCTGCTTCTGCTGCTTCGCTATTTCTCCCGCCCGATCTTCCCCTCTCGTGCTTCCTCGAGGCGTGATGAGCTTCCATTTATCATTCGATAAACTGGCCGATCTCCGCCCTCATCTCAGTGATGAGAACTATTCTTCGACAGAGCGCCGCCGAGTTAGCTCCATTTTCGGCGGCGTATCTCTCCGCGCAATCGCGGAAAACTCGAGACGCAGCTTTCGAGAATAATATTCATTCACGAAGGTTGTATTTTCGCATGAACTCCGGACGTGGAGTAGCTTACCCGTGGTTTCGGGGCGTTGTGTTGCGACAGGCCGAGTTTGTTGTGGTTGGGAACATTTGAACGACACTTTGTCGTTGGTTCTCCTCCGCCAGCAGTGTAGCCCATGATCTCATGCAAGAGCGGTTCGAAACCTCCTCGGGATCGAAGTCGCAAGTGGAGAACGTGTTGAGAGGAGAGTTCCCGTGGTAAGTTACTCCGTGGTCTGTGACGTGACCCGCTGCATTGCATGGCCAGGCTTCCCTCCGTGTTCCCACGTCCCTCCGTGTTCCCGGGTGAGAAAAAGCTGCTGCGAGAAGCAAATCCTGGCGACAGTGTTCCGGGATGTGGGGTTGAGAAATACGCATCCAGCACGAGCACGCTGAATACCAACTATCGACTTCCTGCCCGTGGCCAGCTGAATTGTTTACGCTTTTCGAATCTTGAGAAAAGTAGGCAACAACACCCAAAGTAACGGTTCCCCTGAGATTCTCTGAACGATCCCGCTGAAGGTCCCGGAAACGCCTGAATCGGCTTTTTATCTCGTCATTCAGGTTGAATCGACTCGACGTATGAGTTAAGAAACTATCGGAGGCATTCACGGTAACCGCGGCCGTGCCAGGAACGATACCACGGTGCTATTCCAAGATCCTCGTTGTTGAGATCAGGGGCGGAGATGAGTCAACTCGGGAATCCCAAGGTCGTTGGAGCGTTTATCGCCCTCGGATCGATGAACAGCTACGTTGGTTCCACGGAACGAACTCCAAGAAATGGGAACTCCAGTTTCCGAAATGCACCTTGGCCCGGAGCGTATCTCCAGGAACAGGTGGAACATCCTGTGATGCGCTGAGCCCGTTTCGCAGGGGTGTTTGGGAAGAGAGTATACCGACGCACGAATGATGAGTTTATCTTGGCTCGTACGCTCAAATGGACTCAATCCTCCGACGTGTTCCTCGCCAAATCCTGATACCCTCTCTCTGTCGACGCGGAGGGAAAAGTCGACGAAAATAAGGAGAGGAAAACAGAGGTTGCGGGAATCGGGGCGCAATAGGGACTCGAGAGACCCAGTGCAGGCAATAAAAATCGGCAGAGCAATTTCCCGCCGACCACCACGCCGTCGACAACCTTTTTGTTAAGTGAAAGCAAAAAGGGTAAAAGGATCCTGATCCTCTTCCCGCGGCCATTCCTCCTCCCCGACTTCCCCGCACGCAGCATCTCACCCGTCTCGGACTCCTGGAGCTTTTCATGGCCCGATGGCCGAGATGGGCTGAGGGCAAGCCTCAGAAACAGGTTCGTCTCAGTCGGTGTGGCACGATCAATGCCTCTCGAGCCTCGCGTCCGATCAGGGAAAGAGAACTTCTGCAGACGAGCTCAGAGGAAATCCGCCTCGGAGATCCGCGGGTCCGTGAGAGCGTCTACGCTCGGCCACGTGACAAGTCTGAAAAACTACGAGCTGACTGGAGCCGGGGCCAGGGTCGCGAGATGACAACTGCCATCACGAATACAGAGAAGTAGTCGGGAGAAAGCTGAAGACCCCGCGAGAGAAGAAGCATCGATCCGATTTAGATTCGTCTGTCAGTCCTCGTTCATCGGATGCTTGTGCAATTCATTATGTCAGCAGCGGCGAGGGCGACGGCGGCGAGGCCGAACAGCTATCGACATCTCAAACTACGCAGACGGATCGTGCGGATAATTAGCATTGGCAGAACATCGCAGGAGTCCTGAAATCCTGCTGCCTCTTCCTGTATTCGGGACCGATCGCGGATCTTATCACGCACAGCAATCGACAGAGCAACCTGTCGTACAGCGCGCGACGATACCGAGAAGTCGCGAGAGGTTGGGCCAGTTGGTCGACAGGGTTTCAGGTTCTTGATTTCTCCAGCTCTGGTGATCCCGTCCGTCCGTTCGAAGGAATCGTCCCATTCGTCCAGTTCAACCGTATCGCGAAATCACTGGCACGTCTTTCCCGGATCTGCGGACGACAAAATTCACAGCCACGGCCCATATTAACAGTTTCGGGCGGGGGTGAGGCAAAAGCACACATGGACCCAGAGCTTTTACAGTCGAGTTCTCCGCTTGCGATTTTTTTGTTTTGTGTGATGAGAGTCACTCTCTGATCGGCACCTCATTCCCCACTCTCCACCCACACCAGCCGAGTCTTCTCCTCGGGGACCCACGTTCACATCGCCGCGCGAGGATGCTCATCGACTCTCTATTGATTTTCGAGGATCTCGCCCTGCTGGAGCCTCGGTGGCCAACTGGTAAGCCGGGGATCACGGTGGGCCCAGGTCGAGTCGATGCAAGCGACACAACGCCCGCTCGGTGATCCCCTTTCCAGTCAAGCAGCGGGGAATTTCCGAAAGTCGAACATCGGGCGAGGAGCCAGATCAGCGTGAGCTGCAAACTGCTTCAGCATTGCGAGGGCACCTTCCCCGTACAACCTCGGTCGCATCTTTCCAGATCTGTGGAACAGTGAACCCTCGAGTTGGGAGTTCAGATTGGTGGGTTGGTGGAAAGCAGTCCACCACTGTCACCGTTGTGACACGCGAAACGTTCCATCAAACGACACTCAAACTCAGTCACCCCCACAGTAGAGCGTAAAAAGCATACTCAAGAAAGGCTCTCTCGAGTTCATGTTTCCGGCGGCAATTGAGAGTAAATGGAGTGTTTTTGTGAAGGTCAACTCGACGTTACTCGCTCCAGTAGTCGGTTATTAGCGCGGCGGCTCGCCTGTTCGTCGGCGCGCGCTCGCGGGGAGTCATCCGCTTACACTGGGTGGGAATACGGTACAGGGTGTTCCTTAATCACTTGGGCCCCGGAAGGAAAATCTCGCTAACACGATTACAAGCGCTGAACATTTTTCTAATGAAGCTATATAACGGACGAACAATCTTGTTGCCAGACGCCAGCGCCTCAGAATCTTCGTCTTCAACAGGCATTCCACATCAGAGGCTTCTCACAAGCTCTCCGGAGGGGTACCTCCCTCAACAACGGAATAGATTCGAGTCTGAGCTTGTCGTTCTCGTGATGGTAGCAAGAACAGTGGGATTCCGTCGCGACGAGCCCAACGGGAACGGCGAGATCAGTTCATTGCGAAAAGGGGCAATCCTGGTGGGCGAATCAGCTCGAAAAACCCGGTTCAGGCCCCTGTGCAATGTCTCGAATTTCCGCGGTGAACTTGCCTGCGACGGTCCACCGATGCGTCGGGTTCGTCGACCGGATTCGGCCTCGACCGTCGGAGACTTGACTCCACGGAAGTAGCTGAGAGGGCAAGTGAATAACAGCCGAGAGTAGCCACATATAAAATTCCTCTCGGGGGCTCGACAACGGCTTGATTTGGCCGTTCGCTTGGCGAGAGGAAGTGTTGTTTTTCCGGAGGGAAGGCCTCCTTGGAAGGTTGAGAACGGCCTAGAAGGCTGGGAGGATCCCTCGGGACCCCATGCTCTGCGTGCGCGAACGCCACCGGGTCTGGTGGCGTCATTAAAATTAAAGAGATTGTGTTCCTCCTGCACACTCTACCTGTGAGTGAGTGAGTGTGTGTGTGTGTGTGTCTGAGTCCGACCGTCAAGAGTTTGGTATGTCTGCTCGCCTGTCTGTTACGCTGACGCCTTTATCTCGCCGAGTTGAGAGCCGAAGTCTTCACGAAAAGGAGAATGGATGAATGAGCGATCGGACAACGTGTCTGTCCTGCTGCGTGGATGCGTGTCGCGGCAGTCAGCTCGTTAGCGGCACAAGCTGCTCAAGAGCAAGGCAATCCTTGTTCGTCGTTTTCCTCGCCGACCTGGATTCGCGATTGATTCGCTTGTTCCTCTGCGGCTGTTGCTGTTGTGGCTGAACTCAGAAGAGTTCCTCCGACTCGTCTCGGAGCCCCAGTTGGAAACCCCAGACTGATGACGGCAATAACGACGGCGACTTCACAAGTGACGGAAACAGCGCGCTCGAGGAACTCCCAAGTGGAGGATCCGACGCGGTTTCCTCGAAAACAAAATCCTGCAGATTCCCTGAAGCATCCCATGCTTCGATCCGACAACGCCACCGCGCGGATTTCGTTCATGAAGGGATTGAACTCGTCGGCAACTACAGAGAATCTGCGACCGGTTAAGGATCAAGGAGCTGGGACGGTTGTTCCCGTGCGCCAATGAGCGCCGTTCCCGCTGCTGCTGCCGAAATTTGATTCTCGTTCGTCCACCCCCCCCCCCCCCCCCCTCCGTCGTGAACATGACGGGAGCTGCTCCGTTTCGGCGAGCGTCTATCGTCGGTGCGCCAACGAACGCCGCTGCATGCATTTGTATTCAAGCATCTCTCCTTGGCTCGAACTTTAAAGTCGAGCAACATTACGTGTCGGAAGAGCTTTTTGAGATCATCAATTTTCGCCGGCTTATTCAAGGGGATCGCGCCGTCAGACAACCAGGCACGCCGACAGGCGCGCCCGCTCGTTTGCCGCCTATGCGTTCCGGAGCAACTCAGAAATACTCTCATCCTTCTGAAACGGAGCTCTAAGGAGCCTCGACGGAGGATCGCCCGCCGCTCAAGTTCTGCAACAACGCTGTGGGAATTTCGGCGGGACCACGATCGCATTCGCAGAGTTTCGTTGAGATCCGTGATTGAATGCTCCCGGGCTCCGAAACGTTTCTCCCCCATCGGTGGAGAGGCGGTCCTGGCGGAGCGCAAAGCGATCGCTGAGCCGCTCCCCGACATGTCACCACTCCGATTTCGACTAAACATGCTCACACTCCTGTCTCGCCCCAGGGGACATGAGCAGAGCGTCGTTAGCCACAGACGGAACCGGCCGGGGCCTTCCGGAAAGTAGACGAGCAACCCGGGCGTGATAGATCAAAGAAGGGAGACAGCATGGGGGAGAAGAGCACTCGAATAATAATCATTCGGCAGCTCCTCGTCCAGGTGTCCGGACGGGTGGATGATTGCTCTGCCTGGTGCACTAAAACACAGAGGTCAGCCGACTCGGATCCTGAGTCGGTTTCGAGGAGAAACCCAACCGTTTATCGGTCGGATGTTGGGAAGCGGAATATTCTCGA
This sequence comes from Phytoseiulus persimilis, assembly GCA_037576195.1. NCBI lineage: Eukaryota > Metazoa > Arthropoda > Arachnida > Mesostigmata > Phytoseiidae > Phytoseiulus > Phytoseiulus persimilis. The sequence continues at coordinate 52,051,713 of CM075101.1, read as the reverse complement.
GGGGAGCGGCTGTAACGATCCCGGGAGCTCGCCCTGCCTTCCCCCCCCCCCCCCCCCCCCTCCGCGATTCCGAAATGCCTGGACCGATGTCAGCCGAAATGAAAGAAGATTGGAGCCCAGCCACTCAGGTGTACTTCTCACTCCCTTCACGCGCAAACGCAGACGATGAGACGCTGCTGTCCATCCCGTGCGCGGTTGAGCGCACGAAACATGGAGTAGGAATAGAGGAACATGTTCTTTTCGGAATGGAGTAATCTCGTAGTCGGTGCGAAAATAAGCTCTCCACCGAAGACACTCGCCCTGTCGGTGTCAGCGCGGGAACAGCTCTTTGTCGAGGCGTCGGTAACAGCGAACTTGGAAGAGATGCGAGCGACAACATCTCCTCGCTTCCGTGTGTGACTTCGCGTTTGGTGGATGGGGGAACGGAGCGGCGGGCGGGCGGCGCGTTGGCTGGTTCCTTGTATGTGAGTGTGTCTTATTTAAATTCACTCGCCCTGCAAATGCAGTCAGCCGCCTCACGCACCCTCGTTCTTAGCTTTGTCCTCAGGCTGCAACTTTACCCAGGAGCCGCCGTAGTCGCTGTTGCCGCTGCTCTGTACTGTGACGTGATGTCGTTCTGTGAAAGGTCGACCATTGGTGCTGCAAGGTCGTTTGTGTCGCGCAAATGTCCTTATCTAAAGCCCGAACTCGATTCCCTTAGGAATGCACGCTCACTGAGTCCCACGCGAGCGGAGGGCGCGCCGCTTTCCTCCTTTCCTGGCCACGGGTGGGTCGAATATATGTATCTTTCTGCAAATGACGAGGCTTATCATCCGCACCAGAAAGCTCAGGCATCAATCATCTGACATATTCGATATTGATGGGAGAACGGGCGTTTGAGGCCCGATTTCCTGGGTTCTCATGTCGGTGGCGCTCATCCAGTGATCCATGCGCCCGCCAGGATGCTCGATTGGAGCATTGATCAATACCTGATCTCCCAGAATGTGGTTATGGGCACAGACAAACGACGTAGTGATACGGGGCTCCTCGGACGCGCAAAACCCCTGACCAAATATTCGAGGTTGGCTATTTGATGGCTATTTCTCCATCTCGTTTCGGAAGCTGTTTTCCGCTGTCAATTTGATGAGAAGGGCTCCCCTGTAAAGGGAAGCTCGTCCTCACAATCTCTCCTCGCGGCGCATCCCGCTCGGTTACGGGGGAACCTCGATAGAAGGGCAGAACTTGTCCACTCGGAGTTGGACAAACTCTCATGGAGAGGGGAGCACGCTGAACAAGGGAGGTCAGTGCACGCAACGCGTTCCAGCTCACAGCTGCTCCATGGAAACAACGATATGAACTGAGCGATGGAATCGTGATACCCGCACTGGCGGCTCGTCGCGTTGCAGGCTGGTACGGCGAAGGTGGCAACGATGATTCACAGCTCCAACCCGCGAGGGACAAGTTCCGTCTTGTCTGCAGAGCCTTCGTCGAGAGGAACGAGCGGTGGGTTTCCGTTCGAATTCCTGGCCGCCACGAGCGTTCCGCTGGCGGAGGAATATATCGGGCTCGAGCCGAAAGAAGGCGGCTCTCAAGAGCTTCAGATGGCACCACATTCAACCGACACATATCCGGTCTATCTGTAGCCGCACAATGATGTCGACGTGCAACGACACGCCTCGCTTTTCAGAGCTCCTCCACGTCGACCTGCGGCTCTCGTCGAAGTGTCCTTATCCATGCCGTGCACTCTGGTCTGGAAGTCGCGAACGTGCGTGCGAAACTTGTTCCTGCTAGACCCCGAACTTGAGCGAATCCTGTCGAATGGGCATAAACAAAAGCTACCATTCTCAACCGCTCTAGTTGAGGTCAGCCTCCGCGACAGCGTGCCGATTCCGAAGCTCGGAGAGGCCGACAAAGCGGGGGTCCGTGCTGCGTTCGTGTTCGGATGACAAAGTCTCATCAAGCAAGTCGGAGAAGCGAGCGACGCCCTCGAGTTGGGAGATCCACAAAGAGGTGAGCACGAAGTTTCGCATCGCATAACCGCTTATTTTTTGCCCTCACAGACTCTCGAATCGAGCACCTGGATGGATGATATCTATAACCTATAGCCGCCCCCCCCCCCCCCCCAGAGTTGGCAATAGTGACGAATACCCGGTCGCCGATATCGGAACGGTCGACGAAAAGTAAGAACGGTTATCGAGCTTTGCCGAAGTGCCTCTCTAGTACGAGCTTTTGCTTTCATCGGAATCAGAACTCATCGAGAATGGAGAACTTAGTTCGAGCTGCTGCGTTCCAGCGATGTCCGGAATGGGAGCCTCAAAGAATCGAGAGGCACACCGCGAAATCCAGGACATCGAACCCCGAGAGGACTCACTTCGACGAACGGCAGACGGGAGAGATCGTTCGAACGCCGAGGGCTGTATGTCTTCTCGTGAAGCCTAGTTAGGGTCCGAATGCGTACTGGACAACATGTAAATTTGGCCGGTAGGGAATGGCGACCTCCCGTTCAGTCCAGTGGGCTTGAATGAGGCTCGTTTCTCTTGAGCAAGCAGACGGTTTTTGTTGGCGGCGGCAGCAAAAATGGCAAGTCGGCTCGCTTATTTCAAGTGAGTGAAGTAGCAAATGCTACCGCCACCGGCGCTACGGCCTGGCAATAGAAAGAGTCGGGTGGTGGCGTTACGGGCTCAACAGCGGCTGCGCGGGCAGCTACGTCCCGGCGGCTTTCTTATGGAGATCGCCGCTCGCTAGCGATAGAACCTCGGGGAACCTCCCAAAACTTATTCGGCCGCCAGATCACACACGTCTACAACATTTCGAACATTCCATTGTTGATGTCGCGGCGGCGATACACGTATCAAAACGCTGCCGCAAGAGCGTCGCCCCAACCGAGCTGAAACTCAACTGCGAGGGAGAAGAGAGGTCGCGCGATTCGCGTTCGAGAGATGACATCGCCAGATCATGGAATCGCACAGAGAGCTTGCTCCGAAGAGGAGAGAGCAGAAACGGAATTCAGGCCGTTCTTCTCGGGATGTCAGGTTATCCCACCTGGGTCAGAAATCGAGGAGGGAATGGAGAAACCGATGTGAGGCACGCATACAGCTCGAGTAGACGGAAGGAGGGGCACGAGGCGACGGAAGGTAACGTTCTCTCACTCAATGGCTGAAGCGGGACATCGGGAAAGAACGTTGAGCGGGAGCGCGAGTGGACCCGGATCGACGCAATCCGTGACCTGGAAGATTTTAGACTTGCGTGTTTTTTTTGAAGAATGAGTGCGCGGGTGAGTGACGTGCGTACCGCGGCGAGCATGCCAAGCGAATACGGCAACACTTTCGATCTGCGCGAAAAGATTCAGAGGACGAGGGATTCTTAGGCCCATATTTCCCTCCAGGCCTCTCCACTGTGTCTCACGTAGTATTCGAAACGTTGCTCACACGGCCGTATCTGGCGTGGTTGTTCAAGCTTGAAGCTGAACGCTTGGTCGTCGGAACGGTGTGTCGTTTCTTTGAAGTAGGGTCGGGGATCCCCGTTTTCGTCGCCCGAGTCCTCTGCTGCATACGCGACCGAAAGATCGCTCGAAGTCGCCGCCGTCGTCCTAGACGTCGTCTCTTTCACCGCCGCTCCGCCGCCAACGTCCTCGTTCCGGCGGTCGACGTAGTCTTTGACATCTTACGCGTCATCCTCTACCGCTGCTTCCGACAGCGTCTCGTCATTCGTCGGGAACACGGTTCGAGCTAAAAATTTGACAATGGCCAGTCGAGAGTGGGACGAAGGAGTCTCGCCGCCAAGATCACCAATATCGTCATCGCAGCCACCGACAGCTCGGGCTCACTCGGTTTTTGCCGCGGTCGATATTTGGCAATTAGTCAAGGAGCGCCAGATCGACGACGAGAATCCTCGATCTCGTCGGACGGTGCACGTATCGCAATCGCTTGAACGTCTCTTCCCTCGAGTGTTCTGTGTTCGTATTCATCGAAAGTACAACGAGCCGGATCCAAAAATCTCGATCGCTAACAATCATCTAATCATGGCGGAGTCAGCGGAGTGCTGCCTTCGTGGACAGGGAGGTCTCAAAGGTTGAGCTCGCGGGCACTGGATGGTCTGAAGATTCTGGAACGCATCGGGAAGCCGAGAATCTGACAACCGATTGGAAGAACCTAGAAACGGCCGAGCGAAGATCTCGAACCTTCATATCCGTGATTCACGGCGGATTCTCGGCTGATTTTTAATCTCCTTGACGGCTTTGGAGTTGAATCAAGAACCTGGAATGGGAGCTTGAACCCCCATTCGTCCCTGTTCAAGTTTGATGAAGTTGTTCGTTCCATGAAGCATGTTCTCGCTCTCTTTCTGATCGGTGAATTCGGTCCTTCGGTGAACTTCGGCTTTCTCGGGTGGAGGGAGCGACTTCATTCTCCGCGACAACGTTGATATCGCGGTGTGAACGAGTTTCTCCCCTCGAGATTCATTGTCTGTGGTTTCGTTCCCGCAACTTCGACTCACCGGGTGTTGTGGGTGAACCGGGTTGCGACTCAGTCTCGCGACAACAGTTAACTCTGACTTGAGATGAGAGATGTCCTCAGGGTCGTTGACGAAACGAGGCCCGATTCTGACCCGATGATGATCAGAAATCTCGCAGAACACCGTCTCTAAAACTCGATAGCATACAATTCGGTTCGAAAAATTATATACAATTCCGGGTCACTGCGAGCGTTTTTCGCTGCTCGCGGAGCATTCTAACTTTCGTCCCTTGCCGTTGCTTCCACTTCATGTTCTCTCCTCCCGCAGCGAAGCGCGTAGGATCTCGCTAGTATACAGAGCGGTCATCGTGAGTCTAGGTATCGTGAGGTATTTTCTTACCTTCTTTACTTTGGTCGGATTACTTTTTCGCGATAGATGGGTGGAAGGGTGGCGCATCGTCATTTCCACCAAAATAGCATTAACTGAATGAGCTAGACTTGGGGGCGGAAGAAAAACTGGTCGGATCGTCCCAGCAACTGCATAGGGGGCTGATGAGACAACCTCCTTCGACTCTGGACCGATCCCTTCGCCTGGATGGAATCTTTTGCTGCATCCCTCATCCGATGGAACCATTATGATCTCGATCGGTTGGATTCAGAAGAGTTGGTTTCGGAAGGCAAAAGAATCGGATTCTTTGAGAGAACATGCAGTTCTCGTCCGATTGGAGCGAAAAAAAGGAAATCATGCGTCATACTCATAGCCAGAGTCTGGATATTCAGGTGTTTTCTCTGGAATCAACCCCCACAGCACAGGATCAATCGAGGGTGATCGATGGAATAACTTCGAAAAATCATATGAACGCCGAGGTTCTACTCATAGCTATCGATCAAGAGAAAACCCCAGAATTCTATAATTGTCTACGATGTCATGAGCAAAGAAAGAAAAAAATGCGAAAATTCCCGACTCGCGATGATAGCCGCGCATCTCCTTAATTCCGATACTTATCCTGATGGCAACTGCACTTGTGCGCGGCCAACATGCCTCGTGAGTTCGTGAGACTTCGAACTGCATGTGGGAATGATGTCCGTAGACCCAATTCCGAGTCTATGTGTGGGGAAGAAGTCTGAATTACTTATCTGCCGCCATCAAAGAGCCCGATACAGTCAGATTCTATGATCCGCGGGAAATCGACGCCTACGCTCACTTGAGCGATCCGTCTGAAAGATGTTTTCTTCGATATTATCGGATCGAGTATGACTTCGTCCGTAGGAAGAGACAATGTGCATTGCTCGTGTCCTTCCGAACCTAGAGGGGCTACCGTGTTGGGCTAGTTAAGCAAAGTTGTTTCGAGATTTCTCGTATAATTTGTGATGCAGGTGAGTTATGCTGACAATCGATCCAAGGAAGATGCCCAAGAGACTCCATGATATCTTGGCATTCGAATCTGCGAAACGATGAAGTTGCGGCGGCTCCCAACCGGAAGATGGCCGCTCATCGCGGATGACCGCTCGCCGATAATAAGGAATATTATGTACACACATAATTATCTCTCTGTGATATTGTAAACGAAAATCGAGACCCGGCATTCCTTCAACGACTCGAGCCCTTCCAAGATCTGAATTGTCAAGAAACTATCAGTATTTGCTCTTTCACTTGTCTATTGTTTCGCTCTTGACTCGGGATATTTTTCGAACGTATAATCAGCTGGAGGCCGCTGCAACCTAGTTTCTTTTCGGCGAAAGTGACGCTCTTGCAACGGCTGCGATAACCGCATGGTCGATCATCGTTCAAAGCCGTGGAGGAACGTCGCAGGGTCCGACGTCGAAACAGGTGCGCGCGGGCTGGCAAGGTATCGGGGTCATCCTCGGAAAATGTTGACCCGACCACAGCTTATGCCAGCTCAGGATCAGGAGAGTTGTTTTCGTATTCGAAAGCATGGAGCGTGATACTTTTCACGTGGTCGCTCGTGCATGATATGCCTCGGAGCGAGTCAGCTCGATTCGTTCATACAGGACTGAGTTGTCTGGGACCGCTCCCGCAGACTGACTCCCGCGTGAATAAATCACCGCGAACGAGTACAAACTGACTTTTTACGCTATCGCCCTCATTCGATTGCATCTTGTCGCTTCTCCCCGTCGCCGGCGTCGTCGTGGGAAAAAACTTTCCCGATGATTCGCTCGATAGAGTCCACTCAGCACGGCGGTCTCACCACAGTCTATGTCACAGGGATTCCGAGGAATCTCAGTCGACGAATCGGTTTGAAGCGCGCGGTCGGTTCGAAATTTCGCTCTCAGGATCTCATCGCCGCCGCCGCCGCGTGGAATGTGTGACGAGGTAGCAAACAAGGAATACGGTATGCTTCCTTTCGGGACTTGTTTTCCAAGGTTGAGTGTTGAGCTAGCCCCGATGTGGACCGCTGTACGAAGCCGCCCCCACAGGAAAATTTGTCGTCTTCGAACTTGGTAGTTCGTGGTGCTTGCTGTTAGCTCGGCAAAAATTTCGCCCAGATCGTCATTTTTCCAAAAGTGCGAAACGGTTTGTGGTCTGCGGTCCTGAATGAAGAGCGAGGAAAGCCGGTTCGCCTCTTCACAAAAACGCTCCCAATTTCCCCTGCTGCAGAATCGCCCGTCGTCCGGAAGTGTCCTTAATAAATCAATTCGATCCGGTTGTCGTCCCTCTCAATTTTCCTCGCCTACCTCCTCCCGCCTCTTTTTTCTCGTCCGCTTTCACTCTTCGTTGCCTGGCGTCAATGGACTTCTACTTCTTGTGAGACCAATCGCCGCTTTGCAACTTGCTGCACAACTGCGTTGGCACCATTCCGGGAACGATTCAGCTTTGAGCGCTCGGTCAGGCGACCGAAAACATCGCATTTGCTCAAACTGGAGATTCGAGAGCATTCTGTTCCGAAACGACGCGTCTTGTGATGTGTTCTGTCCGGATGGGAGTGCAGTCCAAGTCCTCGACTCGACGGAACACGGCGACTCACCTCGGCTCGTGGCGGAGGTAGAACGGATCGAGGCGCGCATCGGTCCAGCTCCGAGACGCTGGTTGTTTCGACGTCGCGGATGCCGTTTGTGTTCCATCGAACAGTAACCGTCATTGAGGACGGTTTCAAGACGGGCGTAGCCTCAACGCTGTCAGCAGCAGATGGTTGCAAAACATTGACGTGGGGAGGGTTTCAGCCTCGGTACATTCGCCAACGATGGTTGGCTCGATCCTTTGCTTCCGCCGCTCTGATTCAGTTCGAAGAGGAACCAAACTCCAATCCACCTCCCCACTCTGAACTTCACCCCGTTCTTGTGCCGCCGCTCAGTGCTGCGATGCGGCGTCAACGACATTGGCTGGCGGAGTCAAATGTCGCGTTAAATTGAGAACGAAGAGGCCCTTGATGTCGTCTCCTTATCGGTCGCCATTCGCTGTCTTCTCGCGAGGCGCGATTTTTCAAAAACTCCCTACTGCGCTCGTGTCTCTCTGAATGAACTGCCTCCTTTCTCCGCCCGTGTGAAAGCATATGGGTGTTTCCCTCCATCGGTCGCTGGTGTTGAGTATTCTATTCCTTTCCGTTTCCTCTCCTTACCGCTGTGGACCTTTTTGCGGGGAACGCTTCAGCGTCGGCGACGACAAAGAGTGACAACAAAATCTTGTCCGACTTCGAACAGAATCGATTCTATCGGGGAGAAAGTTGTTTGCTCACAGGTTTCGTCAATCTCCCGCGTTACTATCGATCTCATGATCTTGAATCTTGCCGTTATCGTTGTCGAATCGTCTCAATGGCCGTGTCGCACCGACTCCTTGGAGGAACTGACTGAGGGTAGGAACGGGGCCTTCCGATGACCAGCAGCTATACTTAGCTTACTTCAGGCCCCCGCGGGGCTTCTCGTGGCGTCGTCGGAGCTGTTGCTGCTTTTTCGTCCCCTGCGAGAATACTGTGGATGGGGAAACTGAGGAATCGACGGGTTCATTCAGCGAATGCGTGAAACGAACGGAATCCGGCTCGTTGCTGTCGCCCGTGTGCTCGAGATTTGAGATTGGCAAAGAAATTCAGGGGGGTGGGGAGTGCCCGTCCCACCCGGCAGTTCTTCCAGAACGTGCTCGTGTCTAGAACATGCTTCCTACGGAATTTCACTTTTATAGATACCCCCAAGCGTTCCTCGTCGACGGGCGACTTGAGTGATTCCCGTGCGCGCTGATATGCAGGCCATTCGGATGACTTCTTTTGCGAAGTGCGATGAAACTAAAGCATCTCGCCCGGCCGTCATCCAGCAAGAGAGAAAACTGACTTCGATTGAGATGAATCGCTCGGAAAACGACGACCATTTGTCACTTTTCCAAACAAAAGTGGGCATCATCTGAGCCGGCTGTGCCACTCCTGCTGCTATTCTGTCGACACAGCCACGCCCCGTCGCTGCTTTCGGAGAACTTTTTCTGGAGGACGCCGATTCGGCTACTAGTCAAACGTCTGTCTCCGTGCAACATAGAATCCGAAAATAAACACGAGACGCTATCGCACGCTGTCGGAACATTCCGCGCCTCCGATATGGGCGCACTCTGAAGAATCTGCGTTCTGAACCCGATTTCAAGCTCCGTTCGAGTACGAGCCAGGAGTGACGATGAGAATAGAGCGGAGTTTGTATCGTGACGACGAGAATGTCAGCGATGAATGTCCATTACAGGTAGGGCACATATTGAATCGATTGAGCATCCGCATGTGTTCTTATTCTGCTCATCTTATCGTCCGCCCTCTCCGATCCTTGGGCCCCGGGAAGATCAGGTTGGAGAATCAACTCGAGCTAGAACTACCCGGCCTCACTCCTCGTGGGGGCGACCATCAACGGTTCCTGGCCGCCAGCACCATGGAGCTGGCCATTCATTCTTGCGTCAGGAGAAATTTTCGATTATGAGATAAGTTCTGCAAATGGCTCCATTTGGCCTGCCTGCGTGGCTCCGGTAGTCAGTTGGGGGCGCGGGAAGCTGGACGCTGCGATTTCTCCCCCCCCCCCCCCCCCCGGTGACGTGTGACCGTATGTTAGTTTAAGTGCATGATGGAGCTAAATGAGTTCAGAGCTCGTGACGGCTGCTTGACGATAGCCCGGGAACGCGGAGACGACCAGCCAACTAATAACCGCGGGATAGAAGTCACGTCAAGCGTCGTGATGGACAGTCCCCGAGAAGATTCAACGGCACGAACTCAATTTCATTCGATTCCGTCGAGTCTCTGTTTCTCGAGTCGTCTAGCTGTATCTCACACATTTTCCGTGATTCCAAGGCGCCCCGAGAAAAACCTGTGCCACCGACGGAGGCGGTCAAAGGGTGGAATCGTAGAAAGATGCGACTTGAGGCAGGCGAACTCCGGCGGGAGATGATTTGGAGGCCGCGAGGGGAAAGGGAACGCGAGTAGAATGCGACGGAGATAATCTCTGTAACGAGAGGCATCTCTCCATCATGTTGTGTTATCCTCCCCGTCTTTTGGAACAAACAACGCTGGTCCTCCTTTTTCTCCTCCTGAAAGCTTCAAGTTGCCGTTGGGTCTTTATTCTCGTGGTGTGCGCTGTTGGCCAGATTAAGGAGCGCCCCGGCAAACCAGAAGAGCGGCACCGCTGGATGGAGTAGCTGACGGTCGGAGGCGACAAAGAAAAGCGATGCTCTCGCCTACATAGAAGTCTGAGAGAGCGCGAGCAAGTCAGGCAGCCTGGACGCGGCCGGTTTCCCACCGCGTGGATCAGACTGGTAGTATGAGTGCACGCAAGTGTAAGCGTCCCTTTACGTGAAGAGATAACATGCCAGTCTTTCGCCCGTCAACACCATCGTCTCCTTTCGGCGCTCAGCTGGCGGAACAAGCGTGTCCCGGAGAAAGGGCGTCTAGCATTCTCGGGGGCGAGCACAGCGTCACAACCACCGAAACCTTCCTTCCCGCGATTGACGAGGAAAGCAAGAGTTATGGAGAACACAACTGAGTTTCCCTCTCTTTTTTCTCTTCCCGCCTCTCTCTCTTTCTCTCGGTTATTCTCTCTCCCTCTGTCTCTCGTCATCTATCTTTCTCTGTCTCTTTCCGAGGGGATGGAATGTCTCCATCACGAATCATCCGACGCCCCGATTCCCTGACTGAGTTCTAGAAGCGATCTGTTCGATCGCTTCCTGAGAACTTGGAATCGGCGCTCCGAGATAGCCGCTTGTCGGGGCAGGACCCTTCTAAGCTCAGAATTTCATCATATATTGGCTGCTGCTATTCATTGTCATCAGTTCTTTATCCCTCGCTCTCATGGAACCATAATTAATCTGCGAGGACCGCGAATTCGCGACCGCTAGCTTGAAAACGAATTTGTTCATGTGCGGCAGGGAACCCAGCTCTCCCCGCTGACCCAAGCGTTAGCCCCTCCGTTGTCCATTCGAACAGACTCCCTGTATGGCTTACTTGGCAGTCCGGCGAACCGGCTGTTCGCCCTGGGACGGTCTGTGGACGAAAAAGCTCAGGGGGAAAAATGCATCGTCTGGATGCGACTTGGGGCTCATTGAGGAGGGGGAACTGAAGAGGCGATTGGCTGGACGCTTCCACTGTCGCAGACGCCCCCAGACCATTGTGGCCAGCAGCAGGTTGTGCACAGAAGTAGCAGTTGAACAACCACGCCTTCCATTCGGAGGGAGTCACACAAAAAGTCGCGGAACCCTGTTGCTGTCTCCACAGTTAGCCAGCGACGGAACGCCTGAAGAGAGAGAGCCCGCAAACAAGCTCCGTATCTGATTCTCTTGGCTCCTCGGAACAATGTACAATAACACAGAGAGCAATAATAGATCTGGGTGTCATCTGCACAATGACTACACCAGGATACGGAGCGGTCGGTCGCATCGAGAATAAGCTGCCGCTGGGCAGATCTTTCGATCGAGAGTCTTATCGTCGGAGGAATGATCTCGGGCGCAGCAATTTCGACCAAAACCCCCCTCCCCCTTCATTCGTTGGGCCCCGCGGATTTCGCCAGGTGTGGAATCGTACAGGCTGGTCAGGCGACCCTTTGATTGAATGATTGATCGTTCACGCCCGTGGTAGGAAGGCTGATCGAGTCGATTCCAAAGCAACGGAAACTCGCGGCACTCATTCGCGCAGAGATAAGTACGATGCCAAGAGTCACCCACGCGGGGAGCCAGCCCCTCGACTTACTGATAACAATGACTGACTCTGCAAAGCCCGTCGTTGCGTATCTATCTATGTTCCTGGTAGTAGCGGCGAGCCTCCAACGAACGACTGAGAGAAAGCCGATGGCGGGCGATGGTGGCGCTGGAAATGTTGTCCCCCACCCGCCCCGTTCTCCGGTGGTGGATCTCTCGAAGCCGCAAAATGTCCGATGGCGCGGAAATTCGTAGTGGTAGAAAAATTGCTCCTGAAACCGGCAGCGGCAGGACCAACAACCAGCGTAAGCGAACGGGCAACAGCGGGAGTGCCGATTCCTGCCAGGGATGAAGAGCATCTATCATTGTGTTGGCTTGCGTAACAAAGGAGCAACCCCAACAAGACACTCCTTACTGACGCCATTTGTATAGGGGAACCGTACACTCGGAGACTTCGACTCGAACGAGCTCAGATCGGCGAAGTCGATTCTGCGTGAGGGGCTTTACGAACCCACCAGCGTGGGGATTCGAGAGAACTTCGATTTCAGGTTCAACGTGCACGCGACCGACCACATCGTCAACGTGCACTTGTGGTGGTCCGTGAGGCTAAATAATTGTACCGAGCCCACCCGCTCCCTCCTCTCGACCCCTTAAACTTCTCGAAGGTCGAAGTATTACACGGTGAGTAATTCCTCCTCGATGATTTTAATTCTCGCCACAGTTCATGATCAGAAAATAAACACATCCCAATCCAGACATAATCAACAAAATCGCAGCAGTTTCGCAATTATGTATCCCGATTCTCCACTGTACGCCAAGTTCCGAACAGATCTCCGGCGACCCCGTCCCAATAGATCCGGCGGTTTAGCGATTCTGATGACCTGTCCTTCGACTTGATGATTGCTAAAGGGTTGACTGTACATATGACTTTGTATACAATATGTGTCCGCATACGGCTGAGTTGCACTTCATTGCATGTGCCCGTTAGTCCCGGAACTCAATCGCCGCATTGCCTCACGCGGGCAACCCACGGTTAGCAACGTTCCCTCTGCTGCTCAAGTGCAAGGCTCGATCAAAATGGATAATTAGCAACATTGCGCTTCACAGGGTCCCCACGCGTGTGTTGGACACAGTTTCGGATGTTTACGGAACGTGAAAGTCCCCACAGTATATCTGCTTCGCCAGTCTCGTTCCTCCGCATGAGCAGAATTAGATATTTTTCATACAGATTGCTACGCTGTCCCATTGGTGCTGCTCCGACGTCGTTCTCGCGAGGATATGTTGAGGTAGGCTGTGTATTCAAGTCAACAGGGGACCGGAGAACCTGGGAAAGAGCCGGGGGTAGGGTTAAGGGGGCAAAGACGGGCGGGGAGGGTGGCGGTCTGTGCATGTTTTTTTTGGCGCAGATACGGTACCATGGGCGCACCCCCTCACCCCCAGAGGTTGCCAACGTTGTTTCCCTCGGGGTCGGGCTGAATGCGAGCATTTCGTTTATGCAAAGCCCGCGCGAAATTCACAAGCCACCCGAGGTTGCGACTGGCCCATGAGCACCGCTGCGCCTCGAGCCAACCCTACCAAAGCCTGAAAGGAATGTCTCGTCTCAGTTTGATTCCAGTGCAACCGTCTACGCTTCGAACCTACGTCTTCGATCAGTCACTCACCTGATGAGGCATCGCGCCAACAGCAGCCACATGGCTGAGCTAGTGAAGCATAAGAAAATTCCAAAAGCCCCCAGCTGAGCTGCCCAGCCACCTTCATAATGGCGATATTTGGTCAGGACAGGATTCGTGACAAGGAGCTTGTCGTAAACGGTTCCCGTGTGAACGCCGTGGAGATGTGTCCTGGAACGGAGCGATCGTCCTCTGCTAATTGAAGACCGAACGAGATGCGGTACGTCTCGCGCAGCTCGTGCTGCCCGCTCACCTTCTAAAAATCATGAAGCAGTAGGTGAATATTCCAAAAATTCCAGCCATGAGAAACAGGACACCTGTCACCATGAGAGCTGATAGCTGCTTGAAGACGAGGCCAAATGCGCCGAGAAGTATCGTCGATGCTACCAGGATAAGCGTGACCAAGGAGCATGAGATCGCCAGGTTCCTCATCTCTGAAAGTTATGTTTCCCGATTCAATTGGCGGTTGGTGTTCCGCGTCGGTGGCCTTGCGCGACGAAGGACCACCGTCCTGAATTCGGAAACTCCGAACTCACTCTCCAGCCAAGGGTATAGGTCGACGAGCCTCTTCCGGTTTATGTCTTCCGTCAGCGCCAAATATGAAACGCAGGTCGGGAAAGCGCCCACGCGTTCCGCCTGTATTCTCTCTTTTTCTGCGGGGCGAGGTTGAAACGAAGATGAGTTAATATAACGCTCCAGTCGCACATTTCCAAAGAAAGGGTTCGATGCGAGGATTCAATCGTTCTGCGCCGAATCGCTGCGTCGCCTTCTGACTCGAGGAACGAGAGCTCCAGTACTACCTGGGAGGACGATGCACGCCTGGTAGATCCCGGCCCTCAGGTCCACAAGGTAGGTCGTTCGGTTCCTCTCGGTCGTCGAGCTGTTGGGGTCCGAGGGATCGATCCGCTCGATGACGCGCAAATCCACCTGGAGAAGTGAGAGAATTCTTCTTCAGCACGCCCCGGGAGCTCGCTCGGGATCTTTCTCCCCCAGTTTGGAGACTCTTACCTGTACCACATTATCTGACCAGTCAGGTGAGCCCACGCTTAGGACGTTCTTCGGCAAAGCCGACGCTGAGAGATTGAGGATCGCTTGTCGATCATGAAGCAAGAACTCCCATTCGGCCGTCAGAAACGACCCGAGTAAAACAAATGCAGAAACTGGAAACGATGGAGGATTCGATTGGTTGGAGCGTGGAAACGTTCCGCTGTCCGAAGAGGATTGGTTTCATCTTGAATCAGACTCTCTCAGACTCAGTTTCACGGGATCCGGAGTTAAGAATCTCTCTGTATCTCCCCCCGGAAAGCCACCGGAAGCTGTCTGCGGACGTCCGTGATGCCCGCTTTCGCCATTGTAGCCCAGGGACCCGATGTACGCTAGGAAAAGTGTAACTCTTTACGACAGCAGCCTCGATGGCTCGCGAACATGCTGAAGTCGACAGGGTGTAGACTCGGAGGCTGATAATTTCGTCCAGCCCTGACCGGGTTCCGCGTGGAGTTTAAACTCCAATGATGGTCGGCTCGTAGACCGGCGGCTCGGCCACCGAAAAACTGTAGACCGGACGACCCACCTTGACCCGGAGTCGTGAATGATGAGGGTTCAGAGCCCGCCGACGAATGCAACAGCTACGTACACCTCGACCCGCGGACGTATCGCATGGTGAGCAAACGCGACCCGTTGTCGATCTGTAGACGACTCCTGGAAACGGTCGGTGAGACCTACGCGGCCTACGATCGAGTCAGCGGATCGAGTAGAACGAAGAAGCGGACTCTCGAGTCAAGCACCGCCAATCAGTAGCGCGCCCGGTTTGAGCCCATCCAGTCTGTTGCTCCCCCTCCGAATCTCGGGTACACGCCTGTCGTCAATCAGGACGTGGGCGCAGGACGTATCCGAATCCCATCCATTGAAACTGTGTTGGTTTCGAATGAAGTCCTGGAATACTGACGGTGGACTCGTACAAACTCGCGAGTCTGGAGTGAGTGTTCCCTCTGAAGACATGAGCAGATAATCGAACGGGACATTTGTTGCAAATCGTCGTTTCAGACCGAGAGGAGTTCAGCCTCGACGTCTATGGATTCGTGATTCGCTGCGGAATCGGCAAGATGTCGTCATGCAGAGCCCGAACCAGTGCCGGTACGATCAGCCGTATAACGGAGATCGATAATTCACGGACGTTTTGAGCTTCCCACCGGGGCACGAGATCGACATAAAACACCTGGACTGACGACTTATTCCCTGATCCCCAAGTCGAGAGCCAATATGACAGCCATGTTTGAATTGAGCTCCTCAAGCGCAATTTCGGAGACTCGCAAGCTGGGAGAAAACTCCTCGCGAATGATTGCGTTCGAATGCGCTCGCGATCAGACATCTGGCAGAGGGAAGTTGTGGGTTCCGGCGCTGCTCGCTCTCCGCGATCCGCAGGTGGCGGTCAAAACTCCTGAGTCACGCGGACGGCTCAACCGGCAGCCAAAGACGCGAGCGCCGCATCTCCCACTCCTTAGAGATTCGATCGAACACAATTCGCTGCCAACACGATGTACGCACGGCCGGGTGTGTTCACAGCATCTCCAGATTCACTCATCAACGCATCCTTGGTCCTGAACTCGGTCGACGGTCGCGAAGCAGAACATCCATCCTATCCAGCAAACACGTGAACCGGAGTTCCTGAACATAATTCCGAATCACCCCGATGTGCATCGATCGCACGATATCCCCGCGAATCGTATGCACTCCTGAGAGGAATGAACAGGCTCGGAGTCGGCGAGAGGTTACGGCGATCCGAGCGAGTTGTATTTCCGTCGAGAGACCCTTCGATTAATGAGGTCGCTGGCAGCAGAGGTGGTTACCACTCCAACCCACGAGGCTCACCTTGACCTGATTCGCCACGACGAGCTTGAAGGTCGCGCATTTTTGACGCGACACAATATCTCGACGCAAGGTCGAACTCATGGAGGGTCCGACGATATTTCCTCTGCCAGTCATTGCTGTCCGAGTGTGGCCTAGCGTGAAGACTAAAGAGCGCTCACTTCAGTCACGACCGGTCGTAAGTTCTGTTACACGAAACTCCATTATCCAGCCAGCCTCACATGCAGCGTCTATTAGGCGTCAGGAATATTCACGCGACTCATCCCGAACTTCTGCATGACAAGCGCGTGGCAAACGATCCGGCCAACGATCAGCACATCGCCGATACGCTCGTTCGTCAGTCAATATCAACTGGTGAAGTTTCGCTGGCACAACACCGCTTCAAAATTCCAACTTTTCCATGTCGCACGGCAGTCCACGCACGCCTGGACACGAGTGGCTTACCATAGAAAGTTCGCCCGCGACTGCCGCTAATTATCCGGAATGCCAGCTGAGTTCAGTCTGTCGCGAGACCAAAGGCATCGAGTTGGGTTCGTGCAAGATTCCGAACGTAGAGCGTCGTCGACTCGAGGACAGTTTCCGGGGGTGATCGAGAGTCGTCATAGCGCGGGTCGAGCAAGTCATCGACGGCGTAGATCCCCGATGATCCAAGTAGAAACAAGTCGGGGCGGATAGCGCCAACCAAACTCTGTGAACTTGTCAGGGAGGCTGGTGAATTGAATCGACGGAAGAGAGCGAGTTCGAATGATCCGCGCACCGCTGCCTTACTCTGAGTTCTGGCAGAGGATGGAGGCGGGATTTTGAACTCTTGAATTTAACTCCTCAAATTGCCAGCAAGAGCTCAAGTGAGCGATGTTGTGGTGGGATTGTTGGAATAACTGGCACGAGACGATCGGCGCTGATTGCTCTTTCGTTTTTTTGCGATGAAAGCCTCTTTCCACGAGAATTTCCGTCTCAAACGCCTCCAAAGAATGCCTCAATTCCTCGTCGCAATCAGGCTCTGACTCCATGTCTCTGGACGGTGAGGCTGACTCGGGAGTGGACGACCCCGTTCCTCCGAGTGGAGGGCGGCAGACGTCACGTGGAAACAGCTTGTAACGAGCGTCTCGCCAATTTGTTCCCCTCCAAATTCAGACTGTCCCCCTGAGCAAGGGTGAACAGAGCGTGAACCCTCGGGTCAACGGATCCCGACCCGGGGCTTGCCACCTCCCTCGTGAGAAACAGCTCAAACAAAGGCGGCCGAGCCCGTCTGAGAGGACACGGCTGGTTCTCGACGTCCTCGGTACAGCCTTGCCCGGTGAGATCCGCTTGTTGCGAACCCGCTGTCCTGATTCCCAATGAGTCCAGAAGGACGCTGCCCACTTTTCTATCGCGAGCCCTGAATAGAAAGTTATTGTGACGCTATTTATAGCAACGTGAGCAGCCCGTGGGGAGCAGCGCACGGCTAATAATTCAGAACGGGGGCGTGTTCGATCCGAGTTGCTTCCTGAGCATCGGATGTCAGCGGCAGTTGCAATCATCCTTAATCCCTTCGGATTGTGGCTCGCATTCTCGGCATCGATCCTGATTCGTTGTTGCTACCGATCGCAGGAGGACGCTAAGCGGGATAAACCAGGAATGCGGGACAATCAATCCACGGGACGAACCAACTGGGGAGATCGATATCTTCTCGTGACTCGCTTACCGAAACTCAAGATGATCGTCAACAGTCCGATGTAGGCCGCATTCGACAACTGTTGATTTTTCACCTTCTGGTCCTGGCTTTCTAGTTGCTCGACGGTCGCGACCGACGACGCACGTCTATCATACCTGTCGAAGTCTACGTGATTCATTTCCAGCGCATGAATGCTGTGCTGACGCAGGTCCTCCATGGCGGGTCCTCAGCTGCTGAGTGCGGTTTGTGAGCTTTGAGGCTCCGAGGGCGGGATTTTCACGAATTAAACTCTCATGGAATCGATGGCGAGTTCTTGTCCGTGGGCAGTTTTTCTCCTCCGACGTCGTTTCTCGATATCGGCTCCCGTGGTTCCTGAGAAGCCTGGTTGACTCATTGCTACGTCACGTCCACATAAGCCAGGAAGAGTGACGTGCTGGTGCGAAAAAGCGCCACCGGAGCTTTGGAGTATTTCTTTCGTGTCTCAATTATTAGACGGCTGACGTTCGACGGACTCCGGTACGCGCACATGCACCGCAGCGCCAGACTCCGACGCTCCGAATCGATAACCAACAATCACGCCCAATGGAGCACTCCGAAGGTTATTTTCCTCTGGGTTTCCGCGAAAATCCACCCACTGCCAAACGCATCAACTGGCGGGAAAGGAGTCACGCGAGAGCTCCTGACGTCTGGTTTGATGTGGTGACGGTGGAGAGGGTTCGGCCCGCACCATGGGCGTATTTGGTGACCTCTCCATGAGTGTTACGGAGCCGAACGTGAGTGACCCCGTTGCCATGGGGCTAGAACTCGACCTTCGACGCGATCAAGGCTTCCCTCACCGACAGCGGAAAAGTTCCCTGTCCCAAGCAAGCGTGGCCGTCAATGAAAGTTAGCGTTCCGTGCATCTAACCAGTGCGACTCCGAGCTCACAGCGAGCAGTTTCGGCTAGGAGTGATCAAAGTCTATTGGGTGCTCAAAAGCACAATGTTGCGAGCCAGATGATTCCGTGTGGAACTCTACGGGCTCCACGGGTGAACCTGGGGAGCATTTCCTGTCACAAGTCGGGCAAAACCCACATCATCGAGTGAATAAACGTTGGAGACGATTGATCCTCTTCGCTGCGGAACCTCGTTCGGCTCGATGGGATCGCTTAACATGTCGACGACGGAAACCTCGAACTCCTCTCTCTGTGGTGACTAGGAAACGGATTGTTTTGCTTGCCGGCGTTTGGGGGGGTTTGAATGGTACTGATGTGGTTTGAGCTGTCGCGAAGAGAGCTCTCGAATCGAAAGTCCAATCGCATTCGAGAACGCTACACGGTTCTCTCTGAGGGAAAGAAGAAGCGCCGGAGGGCGCTACATGAGAACTCAATTAAGAAAGATCAGTTCGGAGGACATGAATGAGATCGGAGTCTGAGCGACTTCCATCACATGAGGTTCGACGTTCTTGAGACAGGGGGGGGGGGAGGGGGGGCAGTGGATGCTCACTCTGCAGAAAACTGCTCCGGGAATGAATCAACAGCGAACGTCTTTCTGGCTCATCGCGGATCGGGGTGTCCCTGCCCCTATCCGATATTGCTCCCAATCTCTGAATGATCGAATCGGAGCGTCAAAGCCCAGTTTGTTCCCTATTCGAATTGAGCCAAATATGCTGACTACCCCCAGATATTACGCACACAGGGATGATCGCAGAGAGACTTTCACTACACCTTTCATGAGGGGCTCATCCATCTAATCGCGATTTCAAGAGACTTCGGAAAAAAATCAGCTTGATTAGAAAGATCCTCGGGACAAGAGACTGTTGTTGTCGTGAAATCCATTCTTGAATCCTGGCTGCACGTGTTCATTCGGGGCGTGGTCTTCCCGACGGGAGTTGGAATTCTTTGAGGATGTCGCCCCCGAGCCCGGAGGAAAAATATCGAAAATAGGTCCTCCACGGCCGGACGATAGCCCTTCCAGTCCTCAGTTAAACCGCTTCACACGATCCTCCCCTGGGAGACTCCGGAATCTGAGCACATACGCCATTAATTCCCTGATTCCCCGAATTGAGACAACCAGCTCCTCATGTAGAGCTGAACTTGTCGACTTAGATAGCTTCATTGCCGGAATGCTTCCACGAAGGCGAATAGGAAAGACACATTTCTACGAGTCCGTTCGATACAGAAGCTGACGCTTGCATCGAATTATGAGGCAACACCAGCGTGAGGAAGACATAAGAATTCGCTGCTCCGTTAGCGGACACGTGCATAAAACCGATTTGTCTGACGATCCCGGAATGCCGGCAGCTATCGATGTAGGTAGTCTCGCTCGGTTGCGCGACTGTGTACGTTTGCTCGTACTGTATAAGTATGCATATCCCCATGAGGCGGGCCACGGCATCCTCCATGAGGCTTGTTGGATTCCTTGCGATTCCAGCACAAACAGCTTCAAGACGATATTCCCGAGTACCAGAAACAAACTGTTCCCACGCGTCGCCCGCGCACTACTCATGTGGGAATCCACGGAACGCCCGAGCCTCCAACGGGTCCGGACCTCAGGAGCAAATGGTGTTCCGCAAACGATTCCTCACCGTTGAGAGCGTTGCACGAAAAATAATTCCACTGCTTCCTTCTCACTGTGATTGTTCGGAGATCGTTTCCCTCGGAGTAAGCGGGAGAAAGAGTCTGCTGCAAACCATCTGCTGCCCCGAAACGAGGAAACTGTTCAAGTTTCGGACATCGATTTCTTATCACTCCGATGCTCCCACCTCCTCGTTATTCGTTGTCCTTAATTCAAGTCCATCTCCCTGCGTCAGGCATTCACGTCCGGGGCATGGAATGCGCGAGCTTCCTTCCGTTCTATCGGCTGTTTTCCGGCGGAGATCGCTCCGAACTCACCCATATGCTCAGATGCGTTCGAGTACGCTGTCGTGTTCGACGTCAGTTTCACGTCGGAGGAACACTGTGGCCAGGGGATTCGTACAGGTGGCGCCAGTTGTTTTTCTTGCCATCGGGGCAAAAACACACCCGCCCGACCAACCCAGCCGCCTTCCACCCATCCAGCCACCACTCGAGCGAACGAACGACCGACCGACCAGACTGTATCATCACGCTCGTGGCAACAGGAAGCGTTTTTACACAGTGTGGTTTGCCGGCACCCATCGGCTCCCGGTGACGGGCTTCTTTCGGGGGACTGTGGTGACGGCGGCCGTGGTAGCAGGGGGGGGGGGGGGGCTGACTATGTTGATGACGAGGATGCCACATCACGACCGAAGTCCTCCATCCACCTCTGCTACCGCCAATAAGCAGCTTAGGCTGGATGTCGTGCAGGGCCGTATCTCGCAGCTCCTCGGAAAATTCGCGATAGGGACCAGCGAGGAAAACACAGCCAACCAACTATCCTCACCTCGATCCGTGAACTGGCAGACGCGGGACGATTCGCTCACTCCCATCAAACTCCTTCCGCGATTAATCTGTGGAAGTTCTATTTTTTTCAGATAGCCGCCCGGAGCTCAGCTCGCCTCACTGATGCACATGATATCGCGATTGATCGCGTTCTGAACACCCACCAGCGGCCTAATCGACCCGTGAATCTGTAGCTTATGAGGCCTGATCTCAAATAGCAACTCTCGGATGAGGGATGCTCCGGCTTTTCACTGTCACTAGAGTGGGAATCAAGGCCACTCCGATCTGATCGGTTGGAGGAGTCCTAAACATCAAGTGACCGGCTTCCCACTTCCTCAGTGACGGAAACGGTCGTGGCCAAGTCGTGTGAATATACTCGACGTCGCTCAGGGAATAGATATCAAGCCATTCCTCAGTTCTGTCGATTTCTGAGCTAGTACCCATTCGAACGGGCTGCCCCCAGGAGCGAGTCCATGATGCGCCAGAGTTTGAACCCAAGGCATCTCTATCCCTGGGCTCATCCTCAGACCGTAATTCGCCCAAACCATTCTGTGATTATCCTAGCGGCGGTGGCGGCGCAGTCCTGCGCAAAGATGGAAGCTCGACGAGATTTGATGGAGCCTCCGTCCAGTCATCGAGATCGCCCTTATAGATATGTAGTTGTTGGCTCGTGGGGCGTGACTTACAGTCGACATGGCGCCAACCAGCTCCCAAAGTGCCTTCCGGAAAAACGGCGGCGAGCGATGTCAAGAGGAGTATGTGGTCCGAAGCCGAATTCTGGGAATCGGAACCCCAGTCATTGGATCTTGAGGGAACGGTAGGGCGAGCGGGAATTCCCCGCTCTTCCTCGCGACCAGAGGAGTAAGAGGCGAGGAGATGAAAATTACGCAGAGCCTGATTCCCTTGTTATCCATTACGCGGTTCGTAGGAATGAAATCGCGATTTCCGAGGATCACGGTGAGCGGACGAGAACCGGAGGCGGCAGCGGTAATGCTCGCTCTGGTGTCTCCCTCTGTTCTGTCTGTCACTGCTGTGAATTGAACCCTGCTTCTCCAGTGCTGTGTTCAGAACGCGTGACGATCCGGCCGTCGGAGCGGCGGAGGAATCTTCCGTTGCAGGCTCCATTTAGTTTTTCTGCTGTTCATATGCACTCGGAGTTTATATCACTTGCGTATGTTACGCGTCGGAGAGAAGACGACCAATGAGGACGAAGACGATGGCCAGATTCGTCAATATAATTGATGGTGCGTGTGTAGCCGGACGAACTTTCCCCTTCTTGTCGCTGCGTTCTCTGCAAGGGAAAAAGAACGTTACCGCGGTTCCTCGATCGGAGTAAAAGATTACGGAGATGGTTCAAGCGGTCTTATTAACGAGATCTTCGGGAACGCCACCAAGCTCTATTGCACACGCTCGCCCTTTTTCCGAAAACCACAACCTGGAAACTTTCCTCGAAAATCCCAGGATTGTCGGCGTATCCCGAGAAAACCTCGACTCGGAGCACTGTCAAGTAAAGACGAAAGGCGAACCAGATCTTGCCCATTCGATGAGTTCCGCAGTGAATGAGGAAAGAAACAGAGTTCGTTCGAACTGAGCTACAAAATTGACGGGTGCATTGGACTTCTCCCGTGCTCGCTAGCCGAGCTCATGTTTCTGTTCGATCTGATTGGGAAACTGAGAAAAACCGCGTCGGCTGACTCCATCGGTAGCAATGGTGACCACATTATTTCACACCGAAGTTTACCGAATTTCAATTTTCCCTCGACCGATAGCTCCCCACGTCATGACTCATGAGTAAATACGTATTCAGAATGAAAAACACGAGGGAGAGGCCGAGAAACAATGACAACTTTTTATTCTGAATGTAATCAAAGCGGGGATCATTCATCAGCGATACCGATAGCTCCGGACCGAGCAGTTGACTTGTGAGGTCAGGGAAGAAACACGTCCTATGGTTGGATTAGGCCCCTGCATTCTCCAGGAATGAGACCTTTCATCAGCTGAACTCATTCGGGTGTGCAAGCACTCGAGAGCTAATCGTCCCCGTTGGCTGCCCTTGATTCTTCGAGTGGAAGCCCTTCCTTCCAACCCTCGGGCACGCCCGGCTGTATCACTCGCGTTTGAAATCGCCGCAGATATCCCTTGTTCAGATTCGCCGGTATGGGTCGGGATCAGAGTCGGGGTTGTTCGAATTCCGGCGGCTCAGAGGCTTTGCTGCCAACTCCGAGTCAAAGCCATGACTTCAGCTCGCATCACTGAAGGATCGCTGATCTTGAGGCTGATATCACTCCATCAGGACCTTTCTGAATCAAGTTCGTCTCAGCTTTCCAGTGTTTGAGTGTTCCACGATTTCCGTTCGGATTCGGCCGAGTTATCGCCTCCGGTAGCAAGGACAGAGCAAATCTTCTCATCCGTGCGTTTCCTGAAAAACTCGGTTGAAGCTCCCCATATTCAGCTCAAGCCGACTAAAACTTTATCTTTCCCTCGAGAACTCGGATGCGCATGATCGGTTCCGCGCTCCACAGGAATCCAAGATTTTCCTGTGCTTGGAGAAAAGGACTGGGACAACGGATTAGAAATTAAAAGTGTTCGAATCGTCTGTTAGAGGAACATCGCCACGTTTTGAGCAAAACGAAAGGGAGCTGGAATGCAACTGAAGTGTGGACGTCCACTCGTGGTCGAGTGAAAGACTAGAGGACGGAAGCCGTGTTCCCTGACCAGGGCTCAGTTTTTTCCTCGCGCGCAAAAATGAAACTTTCAGATCAGTTACTCCCGCCACGAGCCACAAGGCGTCTAGGGCAGGATGGCGAGCGGCTCGCTTCGGAATCAACTCGCCCTCCGTGGATCTAAGCCTTGCAGCCAACAGCCTCGAGGAGTCCGACTAAGCCTCAAACGAGGGAAGAGTTGATAAGCAACTAAAAATTGAAAGTCAAGGATTAAGATGATTTATCCGCGCGACTCCACACCAGAACCGTCGAGGGATATCCACTCGAACATTTTCGCTCACACATGCACGTACATGCAGCGCCGCGCACTCGGTGAGCCCGCTCGCCCATCCTCCCTCCGCGCGTGTGCTCCGCACCCGCGGACATGGCTCTCAAGACAAGCGGGAGAAAACGGAGCTCCGGGAAAAGGGGAGAACGGAGAGAAACACGAGGAAAAGACCGGTGGGACGACACCCAAAGTGGCTCTCTCACTTTCGAAACTTGTCGAGGATTTTTTATGCAGGAAAAAATATCACTTTTCTCCAGCTCGCTGATTTCGCTCCGTTCCCTGGGAGCTGAAAATCCTGTTCCCTCCGTCCATGTGAGATTAGAGTTGTCCACGGGCGTGCGCGACCGCTCACGGCGGAGTATGGAGCATTCATCCGATGGGCACCGACGGAAATTTCCTGTCCTTTCCAAATTTCGCTTCCTCAGGTGTCCATCGTTTGGGTGAATTTCCGGCTCGATGGCACTCCAACGGTCAATGACGCGAGATATTCACGGCAGATGGACTGGGGTCCACTTTGTGAATATTCGTCATCCGGGAGGATTCGTTGCTACGGTCCCCATGCGTCTTTGAGCGCGTATGAGCGTTTAATCACTATCCACGAATCATCCGAGCAAGTTCGGAGCATCTGATGCGTGTTAGCGTGTTGATGCTCACTGATGTGGCAAAACGAGACGTGTTATTACAGATCAAGTGATCCCTCACCGGCCTATATATACAAGTTCACGTGCAAATCAAGGCTAGCATCTCGTCGCTGCCGAGAGACTCTCGTTGGAAACGCACAGACCGACGAGGTAGGTTCCGTGACACGCTGTGGTTCACTAGGAAGGAGACAGAGGAGGTCGCGAAGTTCGGAAAACGAGTGGGGGGGGGGGGGAGTGGATCCAACGATGGCAAATCGTGGACGCTGGAGGAGCAGAAGCCCTCGGCGTGCAGCGATCCGGGAGCGAGGCACCGAACATCCCCCGTTGAAATCAAGACATATCTGTTGAGAGGGACCCTCCTCGATCTGCTGCACGGTCCGGCCGGTCCCTTCCCATTCTATTACCATCGTCTGAGTAGAAGCTTCGCAGAACGACAGGAAGGACATTCGATTTTTGATTCCGCACGGCGCCATAGGGTCTCACGATCCGTGGCTCGGTTGGCTCGTCGTTCGCCGAGACATTCGGTAAACAGTCCTTCGAAGCCGCCAGGCTCTACGTATACGGGCGCAACATTTCCTCCGAGGGAGCTAATCATCCGAGGCTTTCGTAGTCGTATTGGTCGGGAGTCATACGGAAAGACCGCGCGCCGACGAGTTTCGAAATAATCAGACGGGATCGGAGGACGGACAACGGACTGTTTCGGAAATTCACAGCGAGTGAGTTCGGATCGAATCGAGGACGACAGAGGAAAAGTACTCAAAACGCCATTCCGGAAGCTCGAGTTGATGTCTCGAGTTGTTGAAAAGCGCCGAAATTCAGCCGTCGAGCGCTGCCGGCCGCTGTGACGTTTCGTAACTTTTGAGCGCTGGACATCTGCTGGCCCTCTCGAAAAGTCATCATCAAGTTTACGTTCCGTCCGCAGGTGTGCCCGTACCTTCGCAACGTTCGGATCGCAACAGAGAATGCTGACAGTCACTCCCCCCCCCCCTTTCCCCTCGGCCCGACGGTATTGCCAGCCGGCAGGGGAATCACTGAGCGTGTCGAAAACTGTTCCTGCTTTGAATTTGTTCCACGCGTGGTCGGGAGTTTCGGTCGATCGTTCGGACCCTGCTCTAATCGCTTGAACTCAGATAAGAGCTTCCGACGGAGGGACAGCCAGTATGGGCGGCCTTGCCTTTGTGAGACGGCGACCTCTTCCGGATTGGCTTCCTGTTTGCACCTTCGCTTTGTACAACTTCTCTCGTGCAATTAATCAGGACTCCAGTGCAGGAGCATTGTCTCGAATTCCCGGCTCTGATCTCGGCTACCACCGGAAGTGGGTTTGGGGAAACGGAAGCTCGCAATAGTTTGAATCTCTCAGACGTCCCGTAGATAATGAGGACGAATGGACGGCCACGAGGCGGCATGACGTGAGACAGGAATTAGTGGGAGGATACGTCGTCGTGTGAGTGGCGCCCTTTCTCGAGAGATGCTCGCTCGGCTCATCCAGGGACGCGTTCTCACCAGAGGCTCGTCTCACTTCACTCTGCGTCGGAGCTCGCGGAAAAAACGCGCTCGAGATACCTGTTTAGAATACTTCATTATGTTCGAAAAAGCTTCAGATCGCCTTCGACAGCAGGCGGCTTCGAATGATGTTGAATTCGGAAACACGCTCTCAATCGTTGCCGGCTATAACTTTAGATCGGTGCGAATCGCTCGACATCCAGCGCACAATCGTTTTTCCTATTGCTTTATTGGCGCCTCATGTCCACCAACAAATGGCAATACATCCTTCCAATACATAGGCTCGCTCGCTCGAGCTTATGCTCGGGCGAACGTAAAGGTGCTTTTCCACATACAGTAGAGCCCCGATCATATCAACCTCCATCACATCAACCGTCGATTTGATCAATTTTAGACTGTAACAACCTCGATCGTATCAGCCTGAAGCTCAACCTCAGTGAGATCTAGCCCGCTGAAAGTCGCCTTTCTTGAAGAAGTCAGCTCCCATAATGCTCTGAAATGGTCTTGACGAGAGTTCGAGCCGGCTACTTTGCGGATGCACGGAACGGCACTGCTCGCAAAATTTTATTCGAGGAACGATCGAACTCGCGGAATGGTTAGATACAGCACTTGGGGTCTTCTCGGGATCTTTTCGACTCAATTCCGACATGCCGTCACATTTTTGAGAGTTCCTTGAAGCCATCTGAGAGCTCTCGTTCGAAACCCTCCCAAAAGAATTGTGAGCAAGACAAAATCATTTCCAAATAACCTGAACACCTGCTAGATAGGAAAGAAATACTTTTATTCAATGGAACGATGAGAACGAGCGCGTTGACGAAGGCCACCGTCTCAGCCTATTCCGGCAAGGAGGTCCCCGGCAGGTAGCGATCCCCTGACTGCCGCCCCGTTGCCCCTCTGCACCTCGATTGAGATCCTCTGCAACAAGTACTCCCCCGCCCTCTTGTCCCCAGAAACGACCTCGATTCGTCTCCCCAAATCCTGGAGGAATGACTCCGAAAGATGGCCCAGCACTCCCGAGGTCTCGATGCCAACGGGTTGGACGATGGAGCGGGACTCGAGCTCACGACACTTCGTCAGACTCGGCCAAATTCGCCACAGCTCCCGCCGTGCGGGCCGCGCCAGGCCTATAGGATGGAGCGAGGGTGTCCCAGACAGTTGCGTCCCACACCAGGCATCTCCACGGGGTGAGCGTGAGGCCGTCCGGACGGAGCGCAGAGTTCCGCGACAAGCCCGACGGCTCCAGTTCGTTTGCGAACGACGCGAAGCGCAACGCGTGGGATAAGGGCAAATTCAAAGCCCTATGGCGGGAGTGCCTGCTAGATATGTCCCCCAGAATGTTTCTGAAACTATCCGACGGACTTTCGATCCGGAAAACGGCCCCAAGAATCCTATTTTGTCTGGAACATGCTGGGTCTCGAAACGTAGATTTTGTCAACCTCGAATATATCAACCTCGATTTTATCAAAACCTCGATTCTATCAACGATTTCTGATATCCATTATTGATATATTCGAGGTTTCACCGTATTTCCACTAGGAACTGGAATGACGTTCATTGCTGATTCTCATGATTCTGGAACAGAGCGGAAAGAAGCCTCGCTACGATCTCAAACTGAATCGAATGACTGCCGACGCAGCTCCTTATCTGAATGATTGGAATCTGGAGTTCTCCGACGCCCTACTGGTGATAAGTAGGGATGCAGAATTGTCGCGGTCAAAAAACGCGAAAATCGCGGGCGAGTCGCGGCAACGGATCGAAAAATCGCAGAAACTGAGTAAATTGCTCGAGAATTGTGAAGAGTGATGAGATCGTGTGAGTTCCGCAGAAAACTTGGCCAAAACTGAATACATGGTGCAACCATGCAGAAACACACTATTTCCTCCATTCGAACACAACCTGAGCGTCTTGCAATACTGAAGAGGTGTTATCATAGCCTGGGAATTCGTCCACCTCAGACAATGAGAACAGATTCGACTTAGAATATTATGATGTAGATTTGCGTTGAGCTTGATCTCCAAGGTCCAGAGCATACCGGCGTTCGGATGGAGCATGTTGTAGACGACTTAATTTGGCTCAGCGACGCTACGGCGATCATTTCTCTATACTTCCGTATACACGCTGAAGGGTCGCTCCGCGGCAACACTGCCGACTGGAACGCTGAGGCAAATCAGCGCTATTCGAGAAAGTTTCGTGAAGCGTTTAGCTCAGGCAAACCGAATGTCCGAGGGGTTACTGGAGCAATTGAAGTCTTTGATCGAGTTCATGAACATTCTGAGCTCCGCCATCGCGAAGTCTACTTCGTCGCACCTGGGATCATGCTCGGAGACGAACTCAGAAGCTACTGCAGTGATTCGAACGTCCTCGGTTATCGCAGTGAAATCCGGAAACGACGAATAAAGTACGGCGACCGCTGGCTACTACAGGGCGACTTTCCCGGCGCCGCGGCCCCTGGGTCTCGGATGTCGAACACTGCGGCCCTCTACACCTTTTCTACGCATGTCAGCTCCCGACAGGATAAGATAAAATGAGAACACGTTTATATTTGTGTCACGATAGCAGGTGCTCATCGACTCACCCACTTCGCGAGGCAAAGCAAAAGCATCTTGCGAACTGCTCGGCCTGACTCGAAATGACATCTAGGGCGACGATTCGATTCCGAGTCGAAACGCTGCTGCCAACTCGAGAGTAGCCCTGTGGCTCACAACGGAGCTCGTTTTGAAGCTTTGCAGAGCTCCGTTCGTCGTTCTCCGACGGAGTAGGGAGCAATGCGGATACAACGTGTTCAGGGAGGAGTTTGAAAGTGATGTTGAGTCCCTCAAGGTTTCGGCCCCGCGCCCCCAGACCGAGCGTTCCCCGCTCGAGGAAACATCCGCCTCAATCCAATTAGAAAAATGAGACGTCGGTTGCAGCAAAATCGAGATGGCTACTGGGAACAGCATTCTTTATTCGACAAGTCGCATGGGTCATGAAATCTTCTCCAAGATCTCCTATCCGATTCGGGCGGTCCCGCTCAACCCTGAGATTCTGCTACAGCCCACGGACACTCCTCACAGAATCACTATCTCGAACGAGAGGTATCTTATCGTGCGTATCTCTCGATCTACGATGATTCCTCTTTTATCGACATCGCTTGGAATTCTTCACGGATTGCGTACTGCGCTCTCTCTATGGGAATCATTAGGTCCGTTCACGACATCGAGATAGACTCGACGTGCTATATACACAGAGTTTCAGTAGAATCACAAGTTTCTCGTAACAAGCTGTCACTCCAGCGTGCGTGATAGGAATGCGAGCCACGAAATAAATACGTCCGTCTTGAATCCAGTCTCAGGTCCGACTGTCCCGTGAGTCAGCGAGAACCATGAATCTAGCTAAGGAAGAACGCTACAACACTCCATGCTCCTTCAGGACGTGGCTTGCGATGATCAATCGTTGGATTTCACTCGTACCCGCGTATAGCTCCGTGATCCGCGCATCTCTGTAATGCCTCTCGGCCGGCATTTCGCAACTGTATCCCATCCCCCCCAGAGTCTGGATCGCCTGGTGCGCGCAGAACGTCGCAGCCTCGCTCGCCAGCACCTTGGCCATAGAGACTTCTTTCGTGAATCTCAAACCTTCGTCTCGCATGAAACAGGCTTGATAGACGAGCATGCGAGCCGCGTTGAGTCGCATTTCCATGTCAGCGATCTTCAGTTGGATGGCTTGCAGTTTGTGTAGCGGCTGGCTGAAACATTCCCTTTTCGCGGAGTACTCAATGGCGCAATCAAGAGCCGCCTGTCCGATTCCAATGGCTTGGGCGGCTATGCCGATCCTGCCGGCATCGAGAATCGTCATTGCTATCTTGAAACCTTCACCGGGCTGGCCGAGTTGGTTCTCCCTCGGAATGGTGACATCTTCGAAAACAATGGAGCCGGTCGAAGAGGCTCTAATGCCGAGTTTGGGCTCCTTCTTGGGTCGATCGAGTCCCGCTGTCGGCATTGGCACGAGATATGCACTCAAACCTTTGTGCTTTCTGCTCCTGTCGTTCGTCGCAAAAACCAAAGTTGCTTCCGCCTCCGCAACGTTCGTAATCCAGGCTTTGGTCCCATTCAGAACGATCGAGTCTCCTTCGACTCGGGCTGAAGTGCTTAATCCACCGGCGTCGGAGCCCACTCCCGGCTCGGTGAGTGAAAAAGATCCAAGTTTTTCACCCTGGTCGAACGAACGAAAGCATCCGTCAGTACCCTCCAATCACTGGCGGGCGGGGCGCGGAGACAGCGTCGGCCAAAGTGAACCAGAATCTACAGAGCGCGCTTCAAGAGACCTACCGTGCTGAAGGGAGTCACCCATTTCCGTTTCTGTTCTTCAGTTCCGAATTTCAGGATGGCGCTGATGTACAACGAATTGTGAACACTCATGATCACGCCGGTTGAAGCGCAACCTCGTGAAATCTCCTCGAGTGCCAGTGCGTAAGATAAGGTGTCTGAGCCAGCTCCGCCGTATTCGGTCGGGGTCATCATGGAGAAAATGCCCAACTCAGCGAGTTTCCTAATCTGCAAGTTGAAAAGGTGAATCCTTTCCATTCTCCAAAAACAGTGGAACTTCGATTGTATGAACTTTGCGATTCCAGCTATCGGTGGTAGCTATCGGGGCGGCTGCAAATCATCATCACAGCGACCACAGTAGGGTGAATGGTCAGCGTTGTAATCAGGCTCCGACCGGCGGTCTCGATCGTGGCGAACGTTTTCGACATCCGGTGGTCCACACAATCGAGCTTCCACCGGAATGATCTGCGATATAGCTTCTTGGAGCTCATGACACGGGGAAACGGAAAAGCTACGCACCTCCTCTTTGGGATAAACTTCTGTTCGATCGATTTCCGCGGCTCGAACTTTGAGTTCCTTCTCGGCGAAGTCGCGACAGGTCTCCTGAATCATCCGGTGGGTGTCCGTCATCCCGTTGAGATAAAGACTCCGTTTCACAATGTGGTGCGGAGATCGAGCGAACCACAAGGCATGGCGGACGAATCTGCGAATTTCGACCGATAAGACTAGCGGACCGAAGATTAGTCGAAGGGTCTGATCTTGGGGATCCAAACCACCGGTCAGGAGCTGTGATCTCATATCTTCAGGGTTTCCGAGCACCACTTCATAAGGTTTCTCTAGAGAACCGGAATCAGCGGCCGGAAGAATTGCCCCCGCTGATTCCGTTTGTCGATGATTCTATCGGAGAATTAGGAAGGGTTTCGCCATGAGGCGACGGAAACTTCCAGAAGATAGTGATCGGGGCTCTCGGTCAAGTCGGAAGAGCTGGAAGACGCGGATTAATCCTGAACCACATCATATCTTGATGAACAGAGTTGCAACTCATGGAAAAAAGAGCGTTGTCACCGTCGGTGATAGAGAGCAACTCCTCATTAGAAAAAGAAAACGCAACTCATGCTCGGATGTTGATCGTTCTCGAATCGTGTCGTTTTACTAGAAGCTGCCTTCGGTATGATTCTTCTCGAAAACGCGTTTCGAATCCACCGTTAAATTAAGTTCGAGTATGGTCGAATCTGGGCTGAGATCCGTCCTCTCATGTTGGATGGTTCACTTGGAATCCGCTTTCGAAGTTCGAACGCGAATCTCGCATGTCGTTTGACTAAGCAATGGTTGCCAACGGGTTCCTCAATCTGTGGGGTGGAGTGATCGATGTGGGTTTATTCGGAACCGCAGAATGCAGCCGCTGCCGTCAATCCTCCTGCTTCGCGATGTATGTGTAGCAAGGTTGCGAATTCTCAACGTGCAGCGAACGCATCCTCATTTGAATTCGAACCAGGCTTCCTGAGAGCGATCAGCCCCACCCGAAGGAAAAACTTGTCTCAAATCTGTTACATCGAAGCAGTGAGCCCTTCAAAGGGGAAAAACTCTCCCATAAAGGAGCTCTCTTTCCAATATTCCGCATGTTATCATTGTGTTTCCAGCTCGCGCCTTTTCGACGTTCACGCAGTGGCTGCCGTTCGGAGTGTTCGCGGAATCCAATATTTTCCGAAGTTTCCCCGAAAGTAAACATCGCTGAGCGCGAATCCAGACCTACGCGTAATCCATCGAAAACGCGAAAAATATGCTCCAGCGGCTTTGCACGCATTGTGCGCAGTCTTGGATTCTACCCGAGAGCGGACCCTGGGACGCGATGAAGTCGGTAGATAGGAGTGGTCGTGATTCTTTGTCGAGCAGAGGATTGACAATAAAAAGTGGAAGCTCAACTTCCTCAGTGCCTGAACCGAGCGCACGTGATGAGTCCAGGTGAGAACATGCAGGACGAGTCGATTTGGACATCACCATTCCGGGATTTCAGATCCGTTCAACGTACGGAAATTCGGCAAAGTCGGGAAGCGTTATTGAAGTTTCAGGGAATTTTCTCAAAAATGTCTCAGCAAGAGGCATTTAGTTTGAATGATCCTCAACACGGGTGTCAGAGAATTTCCCCGAGTCAAGGACGACGGGGGAAAAGAGATCGTTTGCCATCGAAACGCGGATATCATCTGTCGTACGCGGGACAGCTCTAATTCTATCTCAATCATCGGTATCGAATCCGAGATCGCACACGCGACCTTGGCAGCGTTGGAGATTTCAACCACTCGGATAATCACACTCTCGGCCTGCGAAAATAACTGCGGTCGTGTAGCCGACCTTGCCCCACGGAACCCGGGGTTCAGGCTTTCGGCAGCACGAAGCTCGCTGTCCAACAGTCGGAGAGATTTTCAATCTCCCGCGTGAGGAATCTTCAGATCCCCCGCGAGACACGCAGAACTGGGCCGGATTACTCCGGAAATGTGAGAGAATCTCCTGAGCGCACCAGATGGCATCGGCCACACGATCCCATACCGTACTCGAGGAGGGTTCGGTGACTTCGAAACTGCCCCGCTGAACAGCTGATCTAAATTGTGAGCCATGGGCATCTTCTGCCAATGTCCTTTGCGAGACGCGCAGCTGCCTATGAACCGCAGCAGAAAGGACGCTCGGTTCCACTTACTGCATTGCTCCGAGACAGAATTCCTCCAAATTCACAGAGAAGATTGTTGGTCCACGCTGCACAACTCTCGAATTAGAAGAGGATCACCTGTGACAAGGTTTAAAAATGCCCGGGCGGTGAGGGATCCCCGTTTTCCCTCGCTCCAGAAGAGGGATGATCCTGTCTCTTACAATACAATCAGTTCTCTCTGGATGCCTGGGGCCGCGCAATGAAACAAAACTATGCGGATGAGTTCTTAGACCATAAACATCTCTGGGGCGACGTGCTCCGACTCGATGCTCCACAGTATCACAGAACTTTATCCTTTTGTCTGAACACTTAGAATTATCAGCCTCTGCCCCAAACGTTGTATAATGGCTTCTGGAGCAGATACAGAATGACCTCAGCGTGAGACGAATCAATCTCTGAGCATGATTCCGACCGTGTTCGATTCAAGGCATCGTTGAATGTCAGATCGCTAGAATCGACCGTGGTCGGTCACTGCTTTGCGTTGAAACTTCTCCCCCATCTCCAGTTTCGATAGATTCGATCCGAAGTAGTTTCGCGTTTCCGTGAAACTTCAGCTCGGAAGGCTCGTCGCTACTCCTCCGCCGATCGTGCTCCCAGTGCACTCCATGCAACGAGTGACGGACGAGCGAGGTTCGGGAGAGGAGGGCCATTCCTGGACTCTGAGAACGTTTTTCACTTCGAGTTTGAAGCCGAAGATGACCGAGCGAACGATTGAGGAGATCTCAGTGTCACCGGCCCAGGTCCGGAATGTGCTTTCCCCTTCCGTGCTTGGCCGCTAGCAGCGCCTCAAAACTTGGACTGTTCGGATCAGGTGCTCATCTGGCCCGAGGCACAGAGCTGTGGGGCGCTGAGGTTGGGAGACGCGAGGCCAGAGTTCAAGTTCTGCCCATAACTGTGACCATGTTCGAACCTCGAAGCGCCTCCGGAATTGAGGCGCGCCCAAGCTCGGTGGAACCACATCCTCACAGGCTTGACTCTCGTTAGTATAGCTGAATGTTCAACCCAGGGCTGGGACTTGCGAGCTGGAAGACGTCTCAAATCGAGAACCTGGCCGGGAGGGCATTCAAAATTCCCGCCAAATCCTCAGAATCTAAACCTGCGCCGGAGTTGGCCCCGATATAAACATTCGCGCCACTAGCTGCATTCGATTTGAATCCAGGGTGTGGAACAGCTTCCTTTTCTGATGTAGATTGAACGGCTCGACAGATACGACCGACATACTTTTCGATGTTTGCTGTCATGTGACGACTTGCTTGTCCTTCATGGGAATAAAGCGTGGTTGCTCCCCTCCTTGCGAAATTTCTGCCTCACGCTGCAGCCGGACATCGAAGCTTGCGAATGAGGCAACCAAGTTTGAGCTGCAGCGGTAGTTTTTTTGAGGGAAAGTTTTAGTAGATCTTTCCGTTGACTGGAAGATAATTCCTTCCAGAGGACACAATGAATTCCCCAGGGGATATAGAGAAGCCTGTCGGAGAACTCTCTCCTTCGGAGTTGGGAACTACAGAATAGTAAGTGCGCGATCCGCGTCCATGAATGATTCGTTTGGTTCCCCTCATCGCGAATTAACGTTCGCTGAAGATTGCGCTCATGATTGGAATCTGTCTTGTCCCAGCTGGAAATCAGCCTACCGGCAGGAATTGGAAAATTTTGACAATCACGGAGATGTGGGTGAAGTATGGTGAGCATCCTGTTTCTGAGTAATTAACAGCGGCGATTGCTCCCTGATAAGTTTTTCTTCGTTTTGAGTGTCCGCAACCCACCTGAATTCTTTTGAAGGTTCGGAGAGCAGAACGAATCGAGAATTGTCCGATACCTGGCTAAAAATTGCGATAAGGAAGCTGCAGTCGTCGACGTAGGCTGTGGGAATGGACATTTACTGATTCAATTGGTGTGTACCACAAGTTTTGCGAGTCGGAATTCTTGGGACCGAGAATCCATCTGGTCAGTTGCGACGGGATTGTGATATCGAGTGATTCCCGGCGGGGGAACGGGCGGGAAACG
This sequence comes from Phytoseiulus persimilis, assembly GCA_037576195.1. Classification (NCBI taxonomy): domain Eukaryota; kingdom Metazoa; phylum Arthropoda; class Arachnida; order Mesostigmata; family Phytoseiidae; genus Phytoseiulus; species Phytoseiulus persimilis. Next base: position 52,016,472 of record CM075101.1, on the reverse strand, counting down.
ACGTACATGGCTCTAGCGAAGACCTGAATAGAAATTATGCATCGACAGGCGAAAGAGGAGGGCTTCACAGATCTCACAGGGCTCGACTACGTCGAGGAGGCTTTGTCGCTCGCGAGAAAAGTCGCTGCCGACTCGAATCTCCCTTCACCCATCAAATTCAAGGTATTCAGATTCATCCAAATAATGACGTCTTCCGGATAGAGGAGCGACCCTGGTCAGATTCTCGCTAAAATCCTCTCCCGTTCGGATTCTCAGTGTTGCGACCTCTTGACGACTGATTGCGAAGGTGAGTATGGAGTCGTAGTGGATAAGGGAACCTATGACGCCATCTGCCTCATGCCTGGAATGTGCGATCGAGTTCGTAGGATGTATATCGATTCCATCAAACGCTTGATGAGCAAGGGAAACAGACAGTCGGCGCTGTTTCTAATCACATCGTGTAACTGGACCAAGGACGAACTCCTGACGCACTTCGGGAAAGGTGACTTCTGAAAGCTGTTTGAAACCAGTAATACGGGGTCGATCCGGATCGCGGTGCTTCTCGGCGACACTTGTCGGGAAGTTCGCCATCTCTCCATCTTATGAACTTGTGTGAAGCCGCTGACATCCGATTTGGAACTCATCAGACGATTGCCGATCGATTATTGCAGACTTCCATCTGATCGCCGAGCTCCCAACGCCAACTTTCTCCTTCGGTGGTAAGGTCGGCAAAACCGTCACATCGTTGGTCTTCAACGTACAGGAATAAAATGCATTGATCGCGTGTAAATTTAAAACTCTGTGATGCTTTATTGAGATGTCTCGTCAAAACACGCTGAACCCAGGGAATCGTGATTGTGATCCTCCCGCTTTGAGAGACAACAGTCGGTCAGAGGTTCCCGAAGCTTTTCCACTGGATCGGAACGGACCGGACGAAATGAGAGCTAACAGCAGTCCTCGTCTCTTGCTATCGGAACGCGCCCAAGCCATCGTTCCTCAACTGCACCGTCAGAGGAGTTCAATTCATCCTTCGAGTCGGCCTCTCTTTCGATCATCCGCTGACAGAGCTCGTTCTCTCGCATATTTTTAATTGCTCATTTCGGATAACTGCAAGTTGAGTTTATTCGTTCCAAACAAACTTTCCATCTATAACTGTGTCCTTCGACCCCTTCTAACTCAGTCAATCCGCGGAACCGTCTGGCTTCCGTTTTGAGGATGCGAAAGCTCAACAGTGGTCAGTTGATCATTAACGCTACTACTGTGGAATTCGTGTTCACGACAAACGGAATCGATGTCGACGAGATCGCTTCTTGATTGCCACTGCATGTTTTTCCGTACCGCGTTCCACAGTGGACACCAATTTGTTTTTCAATTGCTGAGTCTTTGCATTGCTACGCTTTGAACTTCACTGGAAAGCTTCAACGCGATCAGATGCGCGATTTCACCCTCGGTTTGAGCCAGCTCGATGCCTTTTTCGATCATCTTCACTGCCTCGTCCGCACGGTCACTGGAATGAGTCTTCGGTTGGCGCGATCAGTCGTTCAGAATCGTCGAGAACCATGCTATATGAACGACGTATGACAGCTTCACAGCATTGTAAAAATACAGGCAAAAACTCACATCTGCATCAGATACGATGAAAGAGTTTCGTACGCGAATTGACATTTGGGCTCAATTGCGATGGCCTTCTTCATCATTTCGACGCCTTTGTCTCTTCGACCAAGTTGAACAGAAACAACGCCTAGATGTACCCAGCCCAACGCATCCTTCGGCTCGAGCTCTATGAACTTCTTGAAGTACTTTTCTGCTTCTTCGTACTGCTCCTGTTCGGAGAAAAGCTGAAAAAATCGCACTGTCTGAGCAGAAGTCGGCATAGGTCCCCGTCACGATCGGCGTGAACGAAGAGTAGTTTGACACCCGTCACGTGCCAGGATGGTCGGGATCCGAATCGTGCTAGAGTTCCAAGGTCCCACTCACCTGTGCGTAGAGGAAGAAAACTTCCCCGGCGTTCGGGAACTTCTCCATACACGTTTTGAACATCGCTTTAGCATCCTTCTCCGCTTGTACATCATTGAAACGTCGCCCAAAGTTGTATTTGCTGAACGCAAGCTGAGCGTTTGCCGAAATGAAATCCGGTCTCAGAGAAGCCGAGAGCTCGAAATTCTTCAGCGTTTGATCCATTTGATCCAGAAGGAGGTAGATTTGGCCCCTGTGGAATCAGAGGTTTCGTATTCGACCCGATGGCCAGAAGCTGAGAGCCATTCCCGATGTTCCATTCTCATGGATATGGCACTAGCGATTTCTTCTAGCAGAGTAACCCCCCCCCCCCCCCCCCCCCCCCAAAAATGAACGCATTCCCAGTCGCTCACCTGTGCAAGTAGATGTCTGCATTGTTGGGATCGAGCCCAACGGCTTTGTCGAACGCGGCCAAGGCCTGCTCGTACTGTTCTCGGTGAACTTCGGCTGTGGCTTTCTTGATGAGTGCGTTCACTCGTACCTGTTCGCCAAACATCGAGAGTCATTTCCAATTCGAACGACTCGAGGACTTGAGCAATGAAAAATTCAGCTACCTTGACGTCGACGTTGTCTCGGGAAAGGAGGGTGTCCAGATCTTTTTCTGCGTCGTCGATACGGCCGGAAAGCACATGTAGGCCGGCTCGCAGAAGGAGGGCTTTCTCGAACTTTTCCTTATCATGCTCTTGTCCGATTTCCTCCGTGCAATGACCTTCCACCTTCAAGCAGCGATTCAATTTACTCCCGAGGGGCTCTACATCGGAGCGAGGGAACGGCAGCGGTGATTCCCAAATGGGAAAGTGGTCTAATTCATCTATTCACCTTATCCCATTGCTCCTCGAGGAGGTCCTGCAGAGCGAGGTCGTACCCGGACGGGGGACCCGAAGCGGCTGCGGGCTCGTTCCTTCGTCTCGCTTCCAAATCGTTTATGACCGGATCTTCACAGAACGATTTCAGGAAATTCCGGATGAAGGACGACGCCGGGAGATCGTGCTTCCGCGTGGCAAATATTTCCCTCGCTCGTTGGGATGCGAACAGCTTGAGCACCTGTCGAGAGTGGAGAACGCAAATCAAGAACGAGATGACCACTCAAAGCTTCGGTCGATTGTGCTCATCGGGACCATCGGATGATCGGATCATTCGCTTCATCGGTTCAAGATGGTCCCGACGTGGTTCGTTTCAGTGAATTCCACTGTTTCGGAGAACAAATAACGAAACAATACTTTCATCAGAGCTCGATTGAGGAATTCGTTTGAGCTTATCACATCCCCCGTTCGGGTCACATGGTTCAATACAGTCGAGATATGGCGAAAGATTGAACCGATAAAGATTATCGCTATTCTCACGTGGGGGTACCTTGTCAGCCAATTGCAGCGCGTTGGCGTGTTGGAATTGCTCTAGAATGGCGCATACCGTAGCGTCCTCGACGCATTTCTGCAACTCGCCCTTCTCCTCGAAAGCTTTCGCTCGGCGGAAGTAAGCTTTCGAATACCTGTGATGAGAGAGGAATCTTTTAGAAGCCTTCCCGATGCAACACAAATGGATGCAAGAGGAAATCACCGCATCTGAGCGTAGAGGTCGGAACGACCCCAAACTTGTTATTCAGTTCTATGGCTTTTGTGCAGTCTTGGAGCACGTTGTCAACCATGTTGAGGTTCTCGTATGCTGCGGCTCGATTCTGGTAGAACGTCGAGAGCATCTCAGCTTTGTCGGTGGGGCACACCTGAAATGGGGATCCCCCATCATTCAGAATCATTGTCGATTCACATGGGAGCAACATCTCGGGAGGAATGCTTCAGAACAACTTCGCACGTCTCGCTCGGTGATGTACTCCGGAGAGCTCTCCGCAGAGTTGCAGGAACAACAGAAGATTAGCCTACCTTGATGGCTTCGGAGTAGCACTCGATCGCCTCCTTGTACTTGCGCACTTTGAACAAGTTGTTTCCCTTGTTTTTGAAACCAGTGGCTTTCTCTGTTGGATCCTGCATCGAGAGAATGAACGGGACGATCAGGAATTGACCGGAGAATTGATATCGTAGAACTGGGAACGGCTATTCGTATTTCGCTTCAACCGAAACACCACTTGATTGAGAACCTCCATGAAGCAGTGCTCGGGCGGCTTCCCAGATCCCAATCGCTCGGGCGGTCAAGGTTTCGTTACCTGACATTTCACTTGATTGGATCGAGTAAGTTCGTTCCACTGTTTACTTAACATCTAGAGGACAACGTCAACACGGACGACTGCGCGAACAACGATCTTCCGGAAGGAACGGGGGGAATCCTATACACATCAAGTCAACTGAGTATCCGGGTATGACCCGATTTTGCTCCCGGCTCAACGGGTCGAGCTCTGAGGGTCGATCGTCGAGCATGAGAACGTGAGAATCTCTTCAAGCACTCGTTTCAATGGCTTTGGCGGTTTTCGAACACGACCGCATGGCCGTTGTCAAAATCGCTGCGGTAGATTTTGCGTCTTCAGGACGCGACAGAGTCCAAGCTCGCGACCCCGTCACACGGAGCCGACTTCGTGCGCATCGAGAACTTGCCTGTGAGTTGATTTGGTCGTCGATTTTCTTCTGTGCTTGGGCGCGAACGTCCTTCTTCGGTACGCTCAACGCTTTCGCCTTCGATTCGGTCTTCCTGCTCATGTACCAATAGAGAGCAACGCCGGCGACCAACGGGGCTCCAAACATAATAATGTACTTGAGTTTCGAATCCGAAGTGGTGTCATTTACCACCTCCATCGGAACCGCGCGAAATGCTGTCGAAGTCATCGCGAGGCTGTCCTGGGCCCTCTGTTTCCACACACTGCCACCACAGGAAGCGGTAGACGACGACCGCTCCGAGCAGCTAAACAATGGTGATGCTGATCTCCCGATGCAGACGCCTCTCGGAATCTCTCGTGGAGCGAGAACTGACTCCGGCGCATAATTATGAATCCCACTGACGGAGAGTCTACCCCAACTGTGAGCCCATGAGCGGGGATTACCCGATGATGACGGTGAATGGCAGGGGCGATGAAGATAGGGAATCGGAGCTTTGAGACCAGTCTTCGGACAAACTCAGTTTCGAGCAGTTGATGCGCATTCCGAGAATATACAAAAGGATCGCGCTCGATGCTGTGAACGGCTCGCTGGCACATCATCAGAAGAGAAAATGGCTGAGATTCACACCCTGAAGTTGTTTCGGTGCTGCGAACCTCTCGCTCGATCTTTCATTCTGAATAACCCTCCAGTACATGTTTGCGAGTCCCCTAATGAGACAGAGCTTCCCTACTGACTCAGAGAGAAATGAATGATGTGTCGTGGTCGTCTCGCGATTCGCGATCGTTTGCGGGGATGATTACACAGCCCGAAAGAGAGAAATTCGTGTGACGAGGAAGCTATCACCTAGATTGGGGCGAATCGAGATCGTAGATCCCGATTCTATCAGCCGTTTCGGATTCGCTCTAGTTTTTTTTGTTACAACGACTCTTCGGGGTTTCGTGATGTTTTGTCTGTTTGGTATTGGTCTGTGTGATTCAGATCCACAGTCTCTGAGCTGGAAGACATCAAGTGCCAATATGGCCGGAAAAAAATTGTTAAATTGCCTCTTCTCCAGCTGATGACGAAAAACTTTTCTCTTGTGCTCGAGGCGGCCAACGGGAAGATGACGCACTCCCTCTCACCGAGTCAGAAAACATGAGTTAGGATGACATGAATGAAAACATCAAATGAACTTATTCGCTCAAGGGAATCTACCATCCAGACGGATACAAGCTCCGAAACTGAACCCTATGACCACTCATCACCTTGAATTCATTGATCGTATCGCCCGTATCGATGTTTACCGAGAGATCATGCTGGATCGACAGGACCGCCAGGTTTGAGAGTCGCGATTGGCGCAAACTGGAGCGGAGATTCGACTTCATCAATCCCAGAGCTTTTTCACAGCTTTCCGAACTTATAGCTACGGTCAGAAAGAGGCGGCGGGAATAGTCGATGACACGGACGCCGATGTCGAGATTATGCTTCTCGATGAACTTCAGGAGCTTCGGTGGGATTCTATTTCCGTCACCTATTTTCCGTCATAACGCATAACGGAAAGTAGTTCTTCTGTTACAGTTCACACACACAGTAGAGCCGCGTGAGATCACCTAGGTCTCTTGTCTCCTGGGACTCCTGCGGCTGATTCTTGAGAAGTACTGCGAAGTCTGGAAAGATAGGAAGTCTTCCATGTATTTTCCCGAATCGACGGAAAATAGGTCTAGTTGGGGGCGGCTCGCCCTCCCCCTTGTTACGTTACTAGCTTGGAGCCAACTCCGCTCGAACTTCCTGACAAAGACTGCCATTGCGAACATTTCAAAAACTCGGCACTATTTTCCGGAATCAGCAAAACTCTTGGTGAGCAAATGCCTCGAGTACTTTCTATCGCAGCGATCACGTATCGGATTCCAACAGTAGTCTACCATCATGTGCACGTGCTTTCTACCATTGTACCCCGCCCCCTCCCTCCATTGTAGCGATATCTAGATGGAACCTCCCCCTTGTGCATCACTCTAAGCACCCAAATTCTGAGGGAAGAGTTCTACATGGCCATGCAGATGGTGCAGTTCGATTCTCATACGTCCATCTTCGTCATGTGACGTGCATATGTCATTCATTACGGACAATTCAAAATGGCTTTTAACACAGCGGATGGTGACGTGAATTCTTTCTTGTCTTTCCCGCAGGTCGACCGAACCCATGCGAGGCGCTCATCATAGAACTCGATCGGGATCCGCGAAAACGGTGGGAATGCCACTAAACAAACGAACGGCAAGGTTCGACATTGGAATCCGAACGTGTTGTAGACAGAGTGCGGGAGCGATGCGCGCAGAAAACTGGGTTCACGCGCAGACATCGAATATAGAGCGGCAAGTCGTTCTCGCGCCGCCGACGGCTCGTTTGCCCTTCAGGGCGGAAGGTTAACAATCGCCGACGTCAGAAGTAAGCTTTGGATTTTTTCCCCCAGAGAGGAAACTCCAGAAGAACGAGAAATCGTTCCATGAATCTCTCGGGAAGGGGCCTCAGCCAGAGTCCCGACTCTGTCTCTATCTATGGTTCCATTCGAGCAGTCATAGATTTCCAGAGTACGCTGTTCACGAGCCAACCTTCAATCCAGGCTTTTTACTGTGGAGGTCGAGCGGAGCGATAGCAAACCTGAGCTGAGCTGAGACGTCCGGCCTTGAAGAATGTTCTTATAGGACTCCACGGTTCACCTGAAAACTGGATGGAGCGCGTTCCGTTCGAACGGACTCTCGGGAAACCAGTGCTACAGTTGATCCGACATTCCAGTACTTGAAAGCAGCCGAGCATGTTCTACACGAGTTTTCCGTTTTTTTGCTTCTGGTCAAAAACTCCATAGCTCATCCGATTAGGCTAAACTTTGTTTTGAAATGTTTGTAATCGGGGTAATTAACAGGAAGTTCAAGCGGGGGGTTTAGTCTTTTCCTCATCTGTTGGAGGGGCAGCTTCGCAGTGTTTTGTCGCCCACAGTGACAGCAGATCTCCTCTAGCTCAAGAACTGTGGCTCCGGATCACACAGAAGAAAATCAAACCGACGAAAATTTAGAGAATCCATGGAACGAAAGAAAAACGAGCGAATCCGAAGAAACTACTGATAAAATTGCAATCTAGGACTTCGTTTCACCCCACCCAAGGTAACAGCTTCCTTGTTATATTTTGGCTGTCGGGCTGTGTTATCGTTGACTCCGGAGTTTCTTCGTCCGATAGAGTTCGCTGTTTTCATTCAGCTGCGAGGGCTCGGCGAAGTTGTCCTCTCTAGTTCCCCAATCGGTGAGACGGAAACTTTTTGGTCCGAGACCAGATGAGCTCCATTCCGTCGGTAATTATGACTTAGACTGCAAGTTCAGGTCGACTCCCATCTTCTTACCATCCATCTAGCTATACGAATTGACCAATGTCTGATTCATCTACTCCTCATGACCATTAGGCATAGACTGTTATCGATTACCGGGAGGCATAAGCGGAGGCTGCTTTTCGAGCTCATCAGAAAATGTTCAGTTGTTCATCCAGCCCGGTTCGGTTCATACGAAAGAAAATGTATCTGTCTAAATACTGAATAGAGGGTAGTGTATGCATGTTCTTCCATGCATATCTCCCTCCTCAACGAGGAAGCGGCTACAGCGTTCTTCCGTCTAAGCCGATCCCACCGACAATCGAGGAGAGAGAAATGGTACCAGAGATCGCGGAGACGAATCGCCCTTGTCACGCCTTCGGAGCTCTTTTTGGAGGATCAACCTCACGTTTCTTGCGAGTTCCGCAGACGCGATTCCTACCCTCGGTTCCATTCAAGGGCGGGTACTCGTTCCGTCTGCCTCGTTGTCTATCTCGATGCAGTGTGCACGCTCGATCACAGATGCTTAGATAAGAGTGCTATCTGCGGGGCCTGCCGAGTCAGACAAGGCCCGCAATTCGAGTACCCCTGGCCCAGGCTATTCAGGTCAAACGCGTCGAGCTGATTTGCATCTGCGGCTTCCATTTTGTGAACTGAATGCAGGATTAAAGACTTCTAGGCTGCAAGTCATTGATGAATCGGGACCCGTCCAACAAGATATACCCAAACGAGGAGAGCTTTCATCAGTTTCGTAAGTCCTGTATTTATGTGAGAGGAAGATGCCGAAATATTATTCAACGACCCCTCTAGAACAAAACGGATGGGATGCTGCCGAGTAGACCTCAAATATCTCATCTGACAATTTTTTGGAATAAAATATCCGCGCTGGTTCCTGACCGGGTATGATTATACGATTGTCCAAACGTTCTCCATTCAGCCGGTTCGACAGTGAACACTTCCGAGCGTCGCTAAGCTTCGATCTGAGTGTACGTCTCAAGTAGATATAAGGTATTCGTCATCCGAGTACCAGAACCATGGAGAGCCGTCGAAGTGTTCAAGTGAAACTCTTTTGGGAGGAGTTCCCGCAAGCTTCGAGCGCGTCTGAACTCGGAATCTACCGAATCAATGAAGAGGTGCGTTGAGGTTTTCCGATCTTCCGCACCTTACTCAAGTTTCGTTTCGAAGAGCGATGATCAATCGTCCAAGGGTTTCCTGCAGACTAAGAGTACATTTCTGTACTCCGTTGTTCGCATTGACGAAGGCGATCCGCAATAGGCGGCAGGTATGTTCGTTTGCTCTTCGAGGACGATGAAACCGATTTCTCCGATTATGCCTCTTACATCCTCGTAGCTCGGCGTCATAAGAACCTGATTTTTTCTTTTGTGACTAGAACTGACCAAAGATCCAAAGTTCAACCAGTGACCACCCGGTTTCAAACATTTGAAAACAATTTCCAGGAACCTTATCACATCCGGCACGATATGCACGTAGAAACAAGTCACGATCAGGTCCCACTCGTTTGACTGGTTCTTGTAGGCGTTGATGAAATCCCCCAAAACGAATGAGCAGGACTTGTTCTTGCTGAGTATGGCGTTCGGGTTTTCATCCGGGAATCTCACTGTTCGGGTCCTTTCTTCGTCTCTTAGGTTATTGTCCAAACAGTGCAAAAAAGGGTGGAATGAGAAACTGTCCTCCGGAATCTCATTGTCAAGCAAGAAGCAAGCACAGGCAGCTTTCAAGTACGAGCTCTCCTGTCCCTCGCACGAGAATCCTCTCTTGATGAACTCGAAAACGAGTCGGCCCAATCGCTGTCCAGGAACCATCACCCGAATTTCCTTCCGATCCCCAGGGAAAAGCTTTTCAGCTCGCTCCAGCAGCGGCGAGAAGAACTTATTTCTCTCCGTTCCACCCTCAGCACTCCACTCACGATGCAGCTCCCTGAGGAGGAGAAAGAGTTCTTGTAGCTCGCTCTGTGAGGGCTGAGCCTTCTGATCGACTTCGAACACAGTTGGGATCCACATTATCGAGCCGAAGGTTTTCGGCATGTTCTCGATGATAGCTTTCAAGAAAGAGAAGTTCTGGTTCACTCCGGCACGGACCTGTAAGACTTTCGTTACGATTTTTGTTCGCAAATGATCGTAGAGGAATCCTCACAGAGTGGATACTCGAAAGGAATTTGGTCCAAAGCTCAAGCGTTCAATATTTACAGTGTGTAGGAGGCGATGGTAGTTGGTCAAACACCCTCTATATTCGGGCTTCATGTTCTCCATGAAAGTGCGCGTCCGAGTGAGCCGGTCATGCGAAATGCGTCTGGAAGAAATTTTTCTCATCTTAATCTCTCTGAGCTATCCGCGGTTCGGCGCTCTCAGAGGACACGGGGCCCGATGATACGATCTTTCCTTACTTGTAACTGCTCAGCAAGTTCACTGTCGATATGAACGAAGCCAACGCACACTGGTGCCTGTCTTCTTCGGAGCGCATTTTTCGTCGCGTGGAGCTGACAACTGTAACAAGAGGAACCTTATCGAACGGCCGACTCCTCCTCTCTGTACTGTTTTGCTGTCCTCGTTCTCAGCGGACGAGTCTCGGTAGCGCATGACGTGCAGTCGGCATTTTGGCAGAGCTTTCCAGAACGGACGAGCCACTGCGGTGACGATCGCCGCGACAGGAAACCGATATGCGATGGATGATTTGACGTGGAACGCATGTAATCGGATGTCCAAGCTCGGCATCAATTTAGAACAGTGTAGGAAATCAGAAACCCTTGAGAAACCGCGAGCCGTGATCCGCGCCGACGTGCACATCGACCCAGATGACTGGTCGGTCGGTCACGGAGGTACTCTTTCTATCCCAAGCTCTTCTGCCCGTTTTTTAACTCGTTGAGCTCGAGGTTCCGAACGCCTGAAATGCATGCCCGGGACCAGTTCGATTTCGACTCGATAGCCTGCCCCAATAGTTTTGAGGATGATCCGGAAGTGGATGTTTTTTTTGATCGGATCATCCGGAGCTCGAAAAGGGAAGTGTTGAGGAAATCCGCGCTGATCAATAAGTAAGTTTGACACACTTTGCGGGGCGGAACAGACGTATTGAAACACTTTAGACACCCCGGTCATAACAGCAATCAATAGAAACATATGGAGTGAGTGGTGCAGAACCGATTTCCAAACAGTACTTCGACCGTGAGAACTCGGAAGGTCTCCCTGGCGGAATCAGCAAGGAAAAATATTCAGAATAAGGCCCAAAGTTTCCGCGAAAAGTTTCTACCGCGCAGAAAAACTAAGCCGGTCGCAGTCGCCGATGAGAAGAACGTGAGCACTCTTCAGGCGAGTTCTGAATGGGGATGGTCACGGTAACGCGATGCGAACGTATGACGGATAATGAAGAAAACTTGGTGGAGTTGCAGACGTGCTCAGTTCCCGAACAGATCACCCCTGTTTGTCAGGCGGCATGCAAGAAACCGCTCGTTCCTCCACGAACTAGACGCGTTGGTTCTCGGTCGAAAGCGGTAGCACCAGAGAACACTCCGAATCAGAGTAGGTTTCCTTAACATTCAACATCGATTTTTCGGATATTCTTCATTCGCATTAACATAGCTTTCAGACACTTGACCAGATTGTCCATAGCAGAGTGCGTGAAACGGCACGCCTGGGGACGATGGAGCTTCCCACCGGCAGAGCCGCTGACCTACAACGTGGATCCCGAGGACGTCAAACAGGCGCAGTCGACGCCTTTGAGGTCGAAAAAAGTCGCTAACGCACAACGGACGAAAACAGTCGATTCCACCGTAACCCCCAGGCGAAAAAAATCAGTAACGAAAGCAACACGAATACGGTTCGAGGCTCGAGGTAGCGTTGACCGGTCCTGCTTCAAACGAGCTCAACATCCTTCCGACGTCTCGAACTCGATGATTTCTCGATGGCTGAGTTGCCGAAAGATTTTCGACCATAAATCCCTCTCATCCTTCTCTAAGATTCCCTCCGGAAAGCATCCCTGAGAAAATCGATCGCGAAGATACCTAAGACATCGAAGATACCTATCCCTCGGAAACCTTACGCGAATGTCAAGTCCAAAGTTGGTGAGTCGAGGAGTCGCACGAAGGTCACCATCGGAAGCTGACGTGCATGGTTATGTTCTCTCCTTGCCCTCACGGGAATATTCCGATCCGGAAATTAGCCGTTCATTGTGCTGAACAGATAGAATAGCGACGGTATTTCGGCTCAAGGTGAAATCATTCGTTCGGTCCTACCGAGCAGACCCAAACCTGCTGCATCAATGATGGCTGTGAAGGTGACTCAAATGCCGGAGAAAAAAACTGCTCAACTGGTCCGAAATTACTATCAAGCTGGCAAGACGCTCGCACAGCTGGTGAAAGAGTTTCAAAGGGCCCCGAGACAATACAGGTATACTTGGGCGCTGACGACGGCCGAGATCTGATTCAGAACGACGACGGAGCAATGCGCGTTCCAGCGACTAATTTTTTCCTCCCGTTTCTGCAGCGATGATAAATTTAAGCCCAAAGACAATCGCGCAGCTTGGAAAACTTATTTCTAAGAGAAGCTCAGCAAACAATTCACTCCAAACAACTCGAATGGTGAGTCCACAGAAGGCGAAACTTCTGATTTCGAACGCCTTAACATTGGCGAAGGCCTCCATTTCTCAGGTTTCCTCGCAGTTGATATTCTTATGGATTCCTCAGTATTCTGATCCCGGTCGCAAGATGAGAGCTCTCAATTGTGCGAGTGCTTTGATTCCTGGCAGCGGTCCGAGATGGATCGGGATCGAGCCTAAACTCTCTGCATGGTTTAGAGGGCGACTCCAAGCAGCCATTGTGCCTTTGTTTCTTGGATCGATCGCGTGGGAACCTAGCGGGGAGTCATGCCTGTGACCATGGAGAAAATATAAATAATTGTCTCACATCAAATAAATACGTATTGCGTTGTGGCAGAAATTCGTTATTACTGATTTTAAGTGTCTGTGAATAAAAGTAACTGTCTTTCTTCGAAGACCGTTGGCGGTTCTCGTGGTTGTTCAGGAACAAAGAATTGTTTATTGAAAGCACCATCCGACGTTGTCGTTCCCCCTCTGATAGAACCAGGAGGACTCTTTGTTTTCCGGCTGAACCTCTCAGCCAGCTCTCAGGAGTGTCCTGGGATCACTTTTCGGTATTGCTTCAGTAACACTCCCTATCGCCTCGCAAATCCCATTGCGGGCGGTGGGCTCGGGTCTTAAGATGGTTCAAATTTAATTCTGATATACGGTACAGTGGTGGTGAGTGTTAGCGACCTTGCGTTTCCACTGTTGACGCAGGCCGACTTGACATGTAGAGAGATTTACATCGCCTTTGTACATGGCACCTCTGGGAGTAATCACCCTGACCAGAGAAAAGTATCCACCTCGGGGACGAAGTTCAACTTTCGGAGAAACTGCAGCCTCATCGGAGCTGTCCGGGGGGGGGACCGAAAGCCTGAAACCGAAAAATACCGAAAACCTGAAACGCCGAAATCCCTCTTCCGTTCTTGAAAGCTTGCCTGATGCGAAAGAGACTTCTATGTAGAAGAGGAGTCAGCTAGTCGCGGCGGGCGAGACGGCATCTGCCAGCTTCTGGACGATGACGTGGCTCGGAATTGGAAGATTGCAGCGGCAAGCGGGCAGAAAACTCAAGCACAATAGTCAGGTAACTCGTGAAAACCCCGACCATCCGTCATTCCTCTCATCCGGAACCAAGCCAATCCACATCCTGCTTCTTCCGAGTAGGAGATCATTGAATCCGCGCGCATCACGGGCAACAGGCTGGGAAGAAATGTCGCATATCTGGGGCTTCCTCATACATTCTGATAGCGTTCGACACCGTCATGAGTTGAAGCTTGGAACTTTTCCCCGTGCAACGTGAAAAATCTCCCGACCGGAAATCATTCAGAGAAACAGTATCATTTGTTGTCCATGAGACTTCAAACTGTTCAGTGTTTGAACCGCAGACCACACTCCTCCACAGTTTTAAACTCACCCAGTGCGAGAATTCACTCATCCTGGTGACAATCCGATCCAGTGGTTCTTTGGGGCGCGGGTCCCATCGGAGTGCAAGCTCCTGATCTGCCAACAACGCGGAAATGCACGCGATCCCGACTCTGCGCTGTGTATGTTGGACTAGTATTGTGTGTTTCTGCTCGTCTTTGAACTCGACTCACTGTCTTCTACAGCCCCGCTCAGTCTGATCCCATACCACGGAGCCCGCAAAATCACTCCTGTAATGTGACACTTATCTCTACATTTATTCGGTTCCAAAGAATTTAACGGCTCAGTTTGCAGTACCGGCGTACATCACGGACTCTGGCCTGTCCCACCTTTCCTGGCTTGGAGAGGTGCTGCCTCCCCTGCATAGAAGCCTCATCCACTCCAATCGAGCCTTCGAATAGGGGAAAGGGTTTTCGGCATTTCAGGATTTCGGGATCTCGGGTTTTCGGTGCTCCAGGTTTTCGGGATTTCCGGTTTTCGGGATCTCGGGTTTTCGGTATTTCCGGTTTTCGGTATTTCCGGCTGTCACCGTGTATGATGGCGGCAGTTCCCACCCTCTTTTGCGCGAGGCACAGCCGACGCAAACCTGTGGACGAGCGTCAAATCGCCCAACGGGCACCAGCCTTCCGTAATCTGACGATACGATGTCGCTCGAGCTGATTCTTCGGTTGAAATCAATATTCTTGCACTGTTGCGCTCAGAACGATTCCGGGATCGAATTGCGAGCCTGTCTCACTAATTCCGACGACGCTTCGATGCTTCGCGTAACCGTGTGGCGCACATCTCAGACGCACGGCTGACGTTATCTCCCAAAGTTCTCGACTGACGACATGACTGTGATTCGTGAGGAAGCTTCGAATAATGTCAATCCGCTGACGATCAGAATTTGAATTCGAATTGCTACCACACCCCATTGAAGAGCATCTCATTCTCTCGTTCCGTTGGCTGCCGAAAAGCTTTTGTAGATGAAATGGATCACGTTAGCCTTTCTAGCTACTACGGGCTCTCATAGGGAACACTTCTCTTCGAGGTCTTCTTCTCGAACCGCGTGAAGCCGATCGAAGTTCTGATGAAATAGCTCCTCTGGAGGAATCGCTCAAACAAATATTGCAGCTTTTGACACTCCATTTATTAGTCATTCCTTCGGTCAGAATCTAGGTTTCAGTCTTGCGGAGCCACTCAGTTTCTTGGCGCTCAGCTCTCATACCACAGTCACCAACTGTGGTATGACGGATATCTGTACAATCATCAACCTTCGATTCCGGACTCGATCGAACCACTTGCCATGCTATGAGTTAGACATGCCGATCCAGGAATACCTCAGCAGTTTCAAACGTAGAGAGCTCTCGACCAGTATGCCAGATTTCACTCAAGTTCGACCAGGAGCTGACCTTCCTCGACGGACTCGCCTTCACTGACCAGAATACTTTTTATCTTCCCCATAGCGAGGGAGACGAGAGAGTTCTGCATCTTCATGGCTTCCACCACGCAGACTTCTTGGTTTTCCCCGACAAGATCTCCGACTTGGACCGCCACAGACTTGACCAACCCCGGCATGGGAGCTGCGACCTGGAACAGAGACCTTCTTCATGAAGTCCTCATTTCCCATGAACTCACCGAGGAATATCGGCACAGGTACTATCACAGCACATTCTCGAGGTCCTGAAGTACGGACCTGCTTAGAGCCGTCGAGTTTTGGTTTCTCTGGCATCCTCTGGAGGTACTCCGCGCATTCGGTGGGGATCACTTTCAGATCGAACGCTGTGCCTTCAAACCTCAGCCGAATGTTCCCTCCGAAGTCCCTGGCGGGCACCTGAACCGTGTAGGTTGTGTCTCCAACAAGCACATTGATGGTCGGCTTGGACAGACTGCCCGCCACCGACACCTCGAACTCTTTCCCCTCGATGGTAACGAGGTACCCCCCGTTCGAGGACTTCCTCACAGAAGCGCGAACACGTTCGTCTTTGATATGAACCTGGGAAACGGAAGTCCGCTCGAGAGTTCGTGATCGTAACGCTGCATTGATTCGCGGGGATACGCACATCGTTCTGTAGGAAATCTAGGTGAGAGCAGTGAATTGGGGTGCACGCTTACCTGGACATCCCAAGTTCTGAGAGCCTCGTCCGTGCCTCTCAAACATCGTGCGGACGTGATAGAATTCGCTGTTATATCGTCCTGCACGTACACGCAGGATGCTATAGCCGCCAAATGATTTCTGCTTGTGGGCGTCAGAGAGATTCCGCTGAAACCGTCCGGCCAGATTTTCTTCAGGTAACTCGTGTCTGTGTCTCCCTTTATGAAGTTCTCCTCTCCCATTATGGCTCTCAACAAACTGATATTGTGACTGACGCCTCGAATAACGTATTCGTCGAGCGCTGAGATCATTGTTTTTCTGGCTTCTTCCCTGGACGGGCCGTAGGTCACGAGCTTGCAGATCATGGGATCGTAATAGATCGAGATCTCCGAGCCTTCCACGATGCCGGAATCGCATCTGACCCGAGGTATGCCTTTGGGCTCTATGTAGCGGTGAAGCCTCCCGATCGAAGGCAGACCGAAATTCTTGAAAGGGTCCTCTGCGTACACTCGACTCTCGAAGGCCCAACCGTTGAGTGGCACCTGAGGAAACGACGCGGATGCTGATAGAAATCCAGTCCGGGGCGCGGGATTATTCGAGAGTGCCTTCGAGTGAGTTCATCGCTCATCGTGGAAACTGCGCCGCTCGGAGGAGCTCCCGTTAGCTCAAGAGACTTACCTGACTTTGGTTGATTCTGAGTGGGTGGCCCTTCGCCACTCGTATCATCTGATGAACGAGATCCACGCCAGTGATGCACTCGGTGATGGGATGCTCAACCTGTAACCTGGTGTTCATCTCCAGGAAATAAAAGTTCTTCTGCGAATCGACGAGGAACTCGCACGTTCCCGCAGAATCGTAGCCCACGGCCTTCGCGAGCGCGATTGCTTGCTCGCCCATGGCGATCCGGAGCTCTGGGGTGACGAACGTTGACGGAGCCTCCTCGATTACCTGAAGCATGCTCAGAGTAGGGAAGAGGCAGGGCGGAAGAGGATTTCGCGGGACGTCTAATCCGAAATTTCGTAGCCTTCTGCAGACCTATCGTTTTACCTCCGAGACTCACTTTCTGATTTCTCCTCTGAATTGAACATTCCCGCTCATTGAGATAGACCGCATTGCCATGTTTGTCGCACATGAACTGTATCTCTATGTGGCGGGGCTTGTCGATGAACTTTTCAATCAGGAGTCTGTCGTCTCCGAAAGATGCTGCCGCCTCCTCCTTGGAGAATCTTTTCGGGAGAGAAGTGCCGTTGAAACATCGTCGGAACGGTCCGAATCCAGCGAGAATCCAGTTCGAGAACCCTGACCCGAGAACGCCTACCTGAAACCCTCCGCGGCTTCCTTGTCGTTCCAGGCGACTCTCATACCCTTGCCACCACCACCCGCCGAAGCTTTGATCATGACGGGATACCCTATTTGCTGAGCGATCCTGATCGCGTCTTCAGGGGTGTCCACGACGCCGTCGTAGCCGGGAATACAGTTGACCTGGGCGGAAAATGAACCGGTCGTAAACCATTCCCAGATTGGCTATTGGTGCCCTTGTGGTCGGATGGCTGATGCGTCGAACGAATATTCCTACATCGACACCAGACTGACTGCAGCGGCGAGAAAACTATCTCATCAGATCTGGGACCTTGCCCCGCTGCAGTGATCTTGATTTCCTCGAGATTACCTTCGCTTGGTTGGCCAACTTCTTTGACATGATTTTGTCTCCCATGCTCTCGATGGCTTTGGAATTCGGTCCTATGAATGTTACTCCTTCCTTTTCGAGTAGGGCCGCGAAAGTCGTGTTCTCGGACAAGAAACCGTAGCCAGGGTGCACTGCTTCTGCGCCAGATCTCCGGATTGTGTCCAGAATGGCATCGACGTTCAAGTACGACTGGCTAGGCGCAACAAGACAGGCTTAACTACAAGACCCCAAACACCTGATCGGGAAAGCTGCTCCCCGTCGAGACTGGATGAATTCCCAGTGTCATCACCCGTATACTGAGTTTAATATGACTGGCTACATCTATTTTGCAAAAAAATTTCCGGATTCACCTTGTCGGTGCCGGGCCAACGCAGAAGGCCTCGTCTGCCATTTTCACGAAAAGAGAACGGGCATCGACGTCGGAGTGTATCGCTACTGTCTTGATTCCCATTCGCTTGCATGTGTTAATCACACGACAGGCGATTTCTCCTCTGTTGGCGATGAGAATCTTCCCGAACTTCGGCTCCGAGGGGTCGATTGGGTCTGTGGTGTAGATTTCGGCGGACGCGAACGTCCTCACCGGAGTGCGCAGAAATTTTCGGAGGGCCTGCCTCCGTGCGTTCTGGATGCGCAGAAGCATATCGTGGCACTGTGGTTGAATTCGAACTTGTCGAGAAAATTCCGATTCAGCCACAACAGTCGAAAACAAACACACTTTCGCGCGTAGAGGTTTGCTACACTGCGAACGCGGCGCCGAGTGATCGCCACACGGACTCTCCCTCACTCATTCAGCGCTAGTCGTCGCTGCGTACGACTCGCTGGAAGTTTAGGTTCTTGAACGAGTCGAGAGAACATGGAGTGATTCGCTTTCAGTAGTCCGCTTGAGCTGTATCAGGTTTGATTGTCGGTTCCTTTCCCCTCAGGACTCCAGACAGATTGATAAGTTGATGATTCGTTAGGAGAATTGAGAGAAAGGAAAGCTCCCCTGCCTCGAGATCTCTCCGATGATCATCGGAAGAACGTGCTCCAGAACCCTCTTCGGCTTGGGTTCGTGTAATCTGAAATCGCGAGAATTCCCGTGGGGTCTCGGTCAAAGAACCGCTGTGATTCTCTCCGTGAGAGAAGAGGGGTCGCGGCATATCGGGGTGATCCGCGTACCGGTGAGAAGGAAATCAGATGAGACTTTCGCTGGGATACACCTCTTCCGTCGTGAGTAAAGACGACTGGAGACAGAAACAAAGGAGAGATGCATGACGTGGTGTCTTCTCGATTATCACGAGACGAATAAACTCCTATGATGACGGAGGGGAAGTCATGACTGTTTTTTCCTCGGGTACAAATATTTATTCAGCGATTTCCCATCGGTTATTCGACGTTCATTCACTGGAACTGTGACCGATACAAGGTTTTCTCGATGTTCTACTTCACGTCCTCCTGGCACGAATCTTCGAACCTGTCATCCACTCCCCGATGGAACCCCTAATGAGACTAGTCCCCGAATGGAGATGAGAGATAGTGAGTAAGAATAAATAGGCGATGAACACAAGAGACTTCATTCAGTTTTACGTAAAACTACGACGTCGTAGTTGACGGCTCGGAGACAGACGTGGTCGGAACTTCAGTTTCCGTGGTACCGCCGTCGGTCGCAGGAGCTCCCGACGAACTCGCGAGGGTTGCGGGGAGCGTCGTAGCGGCGATGGTGGTCGAATCAATCGATGGGGCTGGAGTGGTTGGAGTATCGTTCCTCTCGACGCATTGCCCTTTGAAACACTCGCCGGGCTTGGATGACTCTATATGCTTGGTTCCCACGAGGTATATGTTGATCACGCATTCGGTACCGTTGGGTTTGCGGCCGGCCGAGTCGTAGAACAAGGCTCCTTTCGAACATAGGACATGACAGTTGGTTGGCTGGAAATCAACAAGGCGTTTATTCGGCGGGTGTAATGGAGCGCTGAACTTTTCAACCAAGTCGTAACGCGGATCGGTACGCTACCAAATTGCCCGATTTCAATCAGGGGCGTCGTCAAAGTTATCCCCTCTAACGATCGGAAGCAACGGAGGAGGCGAATCCAGATTTCGACGCAATCAGATCATCAGTTTTCCGCGGGAACTTGCGGTTCTCACTGAGGGATACTCGAGCACGTAGGGACTTTGCGGCGGCATACTGCTTGATTGTCACCGTTCCCAGACAAGGTCAGGCGCGAGTCCGATCTTGCCTCAAATTCTACTTGAAGTCGTTGTGTGCTATCGAGGATGAAATCGGCAGTGACGCCTCGGCTCGCGCTCGACTCGAAGCGTTCACGAACGGGTGCAAGTGTGTGTTCATGGTCGCTTTCCAGAACTGATCTTGGCTTCAGGGACTCAAATCCGGCTCATTTTCAAGTTGCTCCGATAGCGGCGGTCTATCCGCAGCCTCATGTGTATCAGCGGGCAGAACTTTCCCGTCTCCTGCGCTAGATTGGAAGGAAGCGTTCCGATGGGTTTTGATACCAACGACAGTCTAAGATGACGCGGGTCGTTCCGATATGATAGCTCTCTCAACGGCGTGGAGCGAGCGAAATCACTCTCGGATGTAGAAAGAACAGGGTGGAAAAATCTGACTGAATAGAATCCGGAAGTTCTGTTCTTTTTCGATTCTGATAGCTATTTGCCCGTCGCTCGTTGTGCTAGACCGCTCTTTTGATCGCATGTGTCCAGGTGTGTCACCAAAAGTTCAGCGGTATGCAGCGTCACAATGAATCGCAACCGGTGAATGAAGAAAAAACACTTTTGTCCGGCCCAGATAGCTGAGCGACTCGATCGGGGCCTCTTTTCAGGAATTCCCTGCCCCGATTGATTGGACATGCGCCCCGAGAGATTTGAAAAAGCATTACGGGAATGACGACTCGCTGGAGAAACTCGAGTCCAGCCATGGTCGAGGACGTGTTTTGACGGTCGGTCTGACCTTTGCGAAATCGATCCGGAGTCCGTACCACTCACGCATCGACCGATGACTTGCGTAAACGTCTCAGCCTCGACGGAGAACGGCTCACACCGCGTCACGGCCCAGACTGTTATTCCGTCCGCTTGACTCAACGACTATCACGACTCACTCACTACGTTCCAGAAGACGAATGGAATGAGTCAATAGAAGTTATTGCGGAGCACCCATTTCAGAAGAAATGTGACGAAAACAAGAAAATTGTTCCGTCTGGTGAACGACTACGCATTTTCGCTGCGCACGGGCTAGAAAATGCTTCCCGCCACCCGTCTGGAAGTGTTGGCTCACGGATCATTCCGCGATTCCTCTGACTGAGTGGACGTCCGATAATTGCGTCTTTCTCGCACCCTAACTGGCACCAGTCGAGCGATAAAAGGCAATTTAGCTTCATAAACTCATTCCGTGCAAGTTCGCGAACAACTTCCTCACTCTGTCGATTGCTGTCGGATCAAAACTGACCTCATCAAAACTCGCGTGAATTCTAGATTCCCGAGCAGAAACAACGTCGTCATCTGGTCGAAACATGGGTAGAGCGCTTCGGAATCCACTGATCGCGGGGCTCCTCATGACAGATGATCGTGGAAGCTTCCGCACACTTGAAGTTGGTCGGATCGAGTTCCGAACGGGTGGATTCATGAGCATATCGGTTCGTGTACTTTCCGCCGCTCCTAAGATCGGCCTGTCCGAGTTATTGCGAGAATTCAGGTGGGAGATCATGGACGCGCTGAGCTTGACCGAAAGCAAAGCATAACGCTCAGACCCCTCTCAACCAATCGGAGCCGAGCCAAGGTGACAAACTGCGTGACTTGTTTTCAATCGAGCGCTTCCGATGATAACCGGAAATTCCTCCCGATGGCAGAAAATGTAGAACAACAGAAAATCGAGGCGACCGACAGAATGTCAGCGGAAGGTAGAGAGCATTTCGTTCAGAGGAATGTCGTTGAGCGAGATCATCCAGACCTCAGTTCCACTGCTGCGAAGAGCGCAAGCTGAGTCGATGATAGGCCACTTGGAAGGGCACTGAATATTCATGTTCGAAAGCATTGGGAACCGAGTCTGATTTCTCTCAATCCAGTCGATCGCGAACGAAAACAGCTGTAACTGCGAAACTCCGCCTGATAGATTCGATGCAGGATCCAGGGGAACGGCGCACCCGTCGAGAGCTCCCGAAGTTCGCACTTTTCAAGTGAGCTCATTCTCAGTTCCAATCGATTCGAAAAAAGAAACGAAATATACTCACGTCCTCGATCAGTGTTTCGTCGCTTTTGCACCGAGGATCTGCTGAATCGCCCGGCGGGAGCGTCGTTTCCTCCGCCGGGGCCTCAGTGGAGTTCACGGAAGCAGCCGCGGTCATCTCAGACTCAGAGGGGCTGGTCTCGGGAACGCTCACGTGCTCAGAAACGGTGACATTCTCGGCTGGAAACTCGCCTGGCGTTGTCTGCGGCTCCTCCGAAACCGGGGGAGGAAGACCCGAGACCCGCGCGAGGAATACGCAAGCAACGATCAGATACCACCACATGGTCGAATGATTCTGCTGCTAATGGTGACAGGTGACTATGTTCACCGTTCTACTGTGAAACTCTCTCCGATCGATGGCTGTTTTGTCGCCTGGGCGGTCCGCGTATCCGCCGGCACGCAACAGAAAACAGCCCGACGTTCGTCCGCTCGTCCGTCGGTCCGCCCGACACTTGTTACGTCTTTTCGTCGTTCGGTTCTGCGAACCGAGTAACTGCAAGAGATCGAAGAACAGCTGAACACGCGCACACTCCGACCCGTCGGTCGCCGACAAACCTCCTCGAGCTCCGTTTGATGATTTATGGTGGAACTGAGACGCGCGTAGCGATTCCGAATGTATTTATGACTAACAGATAGCGGCGGACGTGAGAGTGGTTTCATACATGCGGCGTGTGATGCTCGCATCATCCGCGATGCACTGCGCGACTCGCCACCACCCACTGGCGATAGGGGAAAATATTCGTAGCCGGTTCATTTGGCCCCACTGTCTTGATGACGGAGGGGAGACGGCAATCGAAGGAAAGCAGAGATCGTTCGACTCGTTTTCAATTCGAAGACTTCGCCGTTGGAATCAGAAATCACGGCGCAATCCTCCCCGAGTCTCCCCTGAATCACATGTAACGGAGAGGTTGAAATGAACAGTTCGCCGGGAAGTATGCTCCAGTGGGACCGAGTCGGGACTCGCTCGCGTTGACACAGAAGTTTTTTCCCGGGACTCGCTGAATTAGCGAAATCCAACAATTCGGGAATGTCATCAAACGAACTTCAGGCTGTCCGCTGTATGGGCTCCGATTGAGCTTTTTCGTCCCAATACATTGGAAATATCTGAGGGTCAGCTGCGGCCGAGCTGTGAGTCCCAGCTCCGGCTTCGCGTCCTACAGGAGCATCTCCGAGGCCCGATGCGACGAGTCACGCACATTCGGATTAGGCCACACATGAGATAAATGGCCGATGGCTTTGAAAAAATTGATAGGACGAAAAATCGAACGTACCCAGGAGTTCTAGTCCGTCCGTGAAGAAGCCTCGTGGGTCGTTATCGGAACGGAAGCGGTCCGGGAACTCATGATTTCACGGAAGTTCTGGCGTTCAGCGGCAGGTGGAATTATCGATCCACTACTTCCAGAGTGGATTCGCGCTTGGAGGAGACGGGAGCAGCGCTCCGTAAAGCCAGCCGTTGGTGGGATCAAGCAGAGTATTCCAACCCCACTAGCGTTCTCAACAATTGGAGGATGACTCCGCGCACCGCTCCGATCCGGCCGGCGTTCTTTTCAGGTCTCGCATGGCTCCGATGTGAGCATTATTGCGTTGTCCGAACTTTGAGGGAGGCTCAACACGTTTGAACTCGTGTATAAACAACGAAAAACTGTGCTCTTTTATCCACTCGATGAAATTATCGAGATAACAGTTCAGGGTGACATCTATCGATTCCTGTGGGGAGCCCGGAACCTCTACACCTGTATCCAGAAGTGCAGAAATTGACACACAAAGCACAGAAGATGGATTGCGCGTTCGAACTAGATGTTAATGTTTTTCGGAGAGGGAACTGGAAATCGACGACACTGATAGTATGAGGAGGAGGATGTTGTTTTGAGCAGCGCAAGAACTTCCCCGCCTGATGCTCGGTCCACTCATACAGATTACGATCCTGAATTTGCTGCACTCCACTACAAATCGGACTTATCGACACATTTTCCGCGTCGAAACCCGAGAAAACATGTTTAGCGGAGCACCGCGTTGCATTCGCGAATCCCAGTGCGAAATGGAGGCCATGGGAACTGGTCCCAAGATGGAGACGTGCCGTTTGGGTCGGTGAAAGAATCCAGGAAGAAAGCGATCTCAGGGTTTCTATGTGTACCATGGCGTCAAGAAGATCACGGAGAAATGCGATTGCTGAATCAAGCCGATCGCGGCGACGAATTCAGTTTCAGCAAAGTCAGGATCCCCGGATATTCACACCGGAAACGCCTCGGGTGATCGTTCACTCCGATAACCCTGAAGTTTGGGGAATAAGCGACTATTTTCTTGACTGGAAACATTATTGGAACTTTTGCTCGTGTGCACTCATGTGAACCCCGATAATTTTGCCCTATGTAAGAACCTTTCGTCTATTACGGGAAATTGCCAGATCTCGAAAACTCCATCGATGACTGTGAATTTTCGGCATATTTATGGTCGAAAAATCAGTCCCTCATGAGCCACACATGAGGGTAATCAGGGTTCCCCGAATCGCCCCGCGTTGATACGTTCTCGCGGATCTGTGCGTTCCCACGACGCCTCCCGGATGGTGTCCGAATTCGGTGCGATGGAATCAATCGAGATTCCACGCAGAGAGCCAAGGTCGGCCCCTCATGCACGTGGACAACAGGTTTTGCGAAGTTACCGACGACTTGAAGCTTCCTTCAACTTGTTCAGCGAAGGATCCTGATTCTACTTCGCTGAGGGTCTCAGACCATGGAGCGAATGTTGCCATCGTCGACGACATCCGATATCGCACGGTGATTCCATCGGAGATCAAACTCCAGAAAACGATGAAGGGCGCAGTAAGGAGAGGTTGTCCTGAATAATGCCGTCACTCTGCGGGAAGCATGACGTTGCATAGCTCGGCTTCGACGTTTCTTCTCGGCAAGGCGAAGCGAGAGGGCATTTCAGTGGCCTAATCCCCACGGGGGGTGGGGGGGAGAAGACAAAGTGCTATGAAAATTTCCATTAATCCCCGGCAATAATTCCCAAATGTAGTTTGAGCTGAGATAGGTACCTTATTTGAGACGATTCGAGCCAAATGGGTTCTTATGGTGAGACGCTGCTGTGTCCTTGATCCCTGCTTCTGTCATTCCTTTGCATGCGGGGGAGCACAGAGCGTTCAATCTTTTCAGGGTCCTTTCCGGTCATCCAGACCATGTTTCTTCGAGTTGCCGCCTTATCGGGGCGACCGCTTGGTCGGGCCAAAAAGAATCATTCCCGTTATGCCCGAATTGAGCGGAGTCGACTGTATAACGAACATCAGACTTCCCACCAAGCCGCCTGCTTCCCCTGAGGCATGGCCCTGGGTATTACAATCGTTGGTTGAGAGTCTAGGAGGCCATCGTCGTGATTTTTCTGCGAAGCGAGGAGCGCGAGAAGCTCCCAATATCCTTTCGCTTCAAGTCGCTGGATCTCAGAGAATATTCAAAGAAGTCCTTTCCGAAGCCGAGCCTTGTGACGGCGGAGCTGGGCTGAGGTTCCACATGGGTAAACGGTTTCCTCCGATCCACGTCAGTTTCAAGCTCGGATATTGAAGGCAGGCTTCTTTTGATCGATGACTGACCCTGGCAAAGACAGCCGTAGCTTTTGACCCAGGAGTCCGCTTCCAGAAAAAGCAAGAACAACGGTTCTTTCCCGGAACGCTCGGTTCTTGCGCTGCAATATGATTCACCTGTAGGCGCGCTCAGTCAACGCCTTGCCGACTCCAGCCCGACCGGACCGGGCTTCGAGGATCCCTGAGAAGATTAGGTAAATGGCGAACTGAGAGCCGATTATCTCAACTAAGATGGCATCTCCCAACGAAAACGCTATGCGCGCCGTGAAACTCTGTTCTTCCCATACAATATTCCATGGGCGATCGACACATTCTCGAGAGAGTTTAGGGTGGTTGAAAAGGAGCTACGATTTGTTAGGTGGGCTCTATTTTAGTGACCGCCTCTGCGGCTCATACAGTAAGGAGCATCCATTAACACTCTCGAGGAGTGGCCTGAAGGATTGAGCCTCAGCTTGGAACGGAATGATTTGCGAGACACATTCGCGGGTGATCCGTAATTAATTCGGGACTCTTACAAGCTTTTCGTGATCTCAAAACTCTGACTGGGATTCCAGTGGCTCGAGAGAAAACCAATCCTGATTATATCTGTCGAACTTGAAGACTTATGCAAAGAACTCATGGTCATTCTCGAAAGTTCTCCCCCGCACTCGTCCGTCTCGTAAGAGACGCTGACCCAGACAGAATCAAGGCTCCCTGAATTATAAAGAGATGACCGGAGAATCTTGATTCGGTTATATCACAGATCTTATCGAGAGTAACACAACAGATTCGTGACACATGACGGCGAATAGAGCGCGTTTTCCATTGGGAGCGATTCTCATCCGGGAACATTGGTTCTCCCGGGAATCGATCACGCGGGCATTTTTGGAGCCGATTGAACGAAAACAACGAGGGGCGACCTCCGAGCCGACCGTACTCAAGGTTTGAATCTGAGTTTTATCAGCGGAACATAATATCCGACACGAGTTCGTGCTCACTTTTTGCTCAGAATAAAGGCCATCCCTCAGCTCTCGACTATTATTCGCAACGAGAGCTCGTTTTCGCTCTGGAAGAATATATCGAATAATTATCAGAAATCGCCGCGTCTCTTGTAGTTCGGCCCAACGGAGAACTACGTGACTGACGTGACAAGGTATGATGGCTGAAGTCACAGCTCTAGAGCATGCCCACCGAAGAGGGTACTTCGCAGAGCGATCCGACGAACTTTCCAGTCCTCTGAATCAGTGGGTATGTATGCACAGACTGACATCTTCCCCCACTTTCCTCGTCGAATGCGTTGTTCCTGAGTGACGGACCCGAGCGGGGGAAGAAATGGCTGAGGCGACGAAACCTGGCCCGGCTTCCTGCGCGCGGAGCAATCTTGGAAGGATCGCCGAAATTCTATCCCACGGAGGGCATTGGTTCCCGTTCGACTTGACTCGAATCGCGCTCTTTCATGATTAGGAGAAAATTTGCGCGTGCGAAGGCGACTTGTTAGACCGCGAAACCAAAAAGGCACCACAGACCGGGGATGCCGCTCGAACAGAATCTCCACACCGGGAAGTGGAAAATGATGTCCGTCCAAGCATGGGAAACGGGCAGGAGATACCGAAGCAATCGAATCAGATATCAGAAGAGCCACGAGACTTGAAGGTCGATTGCCGTAGTCCGAGGTCAGCGGAGCTCAAAGTCCGCCTAGATCAGGAAGTCGGATTCTTCGCGTCACACAGAACTTGCTCGGAGGGAATCGGAGTGTCAGATACTGTTTCGACTCCAGGATCGAAATCGTGCCAGCGAAATTCCCCCTTTTATGTCCGGTCTTGATAGTCAGCGTGGACAGGATTCGTCCACGTCTTCGTCTCCCACGAGTATGGGAATCCAGGGAATCGAACCCTTCGTCTAGGGTGTCTGCCCTGCCGAGCTCGAGTATCCAATCTTCTCATCCGGCCTCTCTTGATGGTATCGATAACGCTCCGTCTCCTCAGCCCACAGACCGAACAGATAAGAACATCGTAGATACTGGAAGAGAATGATCCAGCTAGAAATAGAACCGGCGGAGAACTTAATTTCGCGACCTTTTCTATCAGGAGCGATCATAACCAGCGTGGAAATATATTCTCGTCGTAAGCGTGCTGTGGCGGCAGTCCCTGCTGCCTGATAGTAGTTCCGTTCCAGCGGAAAACAGATGCGACCTGTGATGGCCTTTTGGCCTTTGACCATTCTTTTTGAGGCCTAAACTTGGCTCTGTAATACACCGTTTCACATCGAATTCCCGGCAGTTTTTCTTTATCTCAAGCTGTTGAGAGTTGCCATTCGGGAGTCTTTCCAAGAAAACATATTGTCTCGGATTCTGCAGGATATTCGCGATTGTAGTAACTAGACGCCGGCTCCTGAAGAGTTTCCGATCTGGGCTACGCCGGTTCTCACTTTGCGACCCAACAAGATGGAGAATTTCGGTCAAGTTCGGTTAAAGATACCGTGCCCGTGAAGCTTGGCCCACGAGAAAAATATGATCATGTCGTCAATCATCGAACCAGAGCCACGAGAGGCATGAGGATATCCCATTCATATTGACTTCTGAACTGACACCGACTTCATTCAGCAGAAGTTCACCTCCTTTCCGCTCGATGCTCACTCGAATAAGACAGTATGCAGTGGGGTGTACCGCGGAGCCATAGTTTCATTCTGGAAACGGGGAGAAAAGTCACTACGAAGATAGGTTTGAGATCAAATGAGTCTCCGAAGACAGTGGAGATGCTTCATGCGGAGCGCGGCTTGCTGTCGGCCTAAAAATCTCTCAACATCAACAGGAGTTTTGGTCACAAATTAATCGCTCCCGATTTCGCACAGTCATGCATCATCTCCCTGATTGAAAGCATGGGATCCCATGCGCCGGACA
Organism: Phytoseiulus persimilis; assembly: GCA_037576195.1. Lineage (NCBI taxonomy): Eukaryota > Metazoa > Arthropoda > Arachnida > Mesostigmata > Phytoseiidae > Phytoseiulus > Phytoseiulus persimilis. The sequence goes on along the minus strand of CM075101.1, from coordinate 51,988,162 downwards.
GAAGCTCCTCTCTGGACAGTTTCCCAGACATGAAGTGAGCACGATCGACTTCCGAACATTTTTTTAGCGACAGTGACGAGCTTTTCATGTATTGCTGCGATTTATTGTACTCTCCGGACCCAGCTCGAAGCGGACGTCACACGCTCATAGTCTGCTGATTATATTCACTCTGTTCCGCTCAAGTTCGAAGTTTCGCTCAGGTAGAGACGGCGGGTAGTCTCCGCGGACCATATTTTCTTTGGTGGTACTGTCCAACAGACGGGGAGTTTCTGATAGACAGACAGGTCTTGTGGGTTCGACAAAATAGACGCGCCGCTGTTCGCAATGATTGAGCAACTCCTGTGTGACGGAAAATCTCATGACTAATAGGCGCGGCATATTATCTCTTCGTTTCAGCCAAAGCTCGGCTGAGAACCGAATGACTGATTGCGGATTCTGTCGGCCTCCGGTTTGTACTTCTCTTGAAGCTCCGCTATCTAGATGGAACAAAGGCAGACTTCGCCATACAAATGACATGAAGTTTCTGGAGCAGGTCTTTGAGTTTCACTCGTTCTGGGAGACAGTGTGAGAACTTGTTTTCTGAACTCCATGAGCAGCTATCCCTTGAAGGCTCCTGACACAGACAGATGTCTCTCACAGTCTCGTGAATACAGAAAATTATCACGCTCCCAGAATCCGTCTATGACTCAATTCATCTGAGAGCTTCTGTGGAGTCTGTCTGACTTCTGTGATTTTCCCAAACGAGGATTTTCCCTGCTGGAAACGCCGATTATATCATTCATCAGTAGAGCCTGAGCTTCAGGCATCATTCATCAAGCACCTTCCATCAATTCATGGAAATGAACGTGGATGAGAGGATAGTCCGCTGAATGTTGTACATTCGCTGTCAGAGCCAGAAAATTCGACATCAACAACTCATTCATCGATCTTGTCACATGGATGGATGGAAGCTGTGAACTGACTAATGCCCGAGCTCCCGGGATCCACTCAATGAATGAGTAAATGCTGGGCCCAAGTTGTCCCCACCATCTGGTCGAGTGATTCTTCTCGGAAAGTAGAGAAGAAATCCAGGGCATGAGGTATTCGTCGTGTGAGGCATCTAATGATCGAGTGGCCCTCTTTCCTGTGCGGGCCATTCCCCATCCACAGGATGGTGTAGAACATTTTGAAGGAAAGATGGGGTGGCCTGACATCTGATTGCTGCGATTTCTGCGAAACCTCGATTCTCACAGCGGGCACTCGTAGGAGGATGGTGTGAGCAGTTCTTCTAGTGATGCTTCAGGCAGTGGTCAACCGATCTGAAGATATATACCGCAGAAGTACCAAGTCCCAAGAACGGGATCAGCCAGAGATGCCCTAGATCCTGAACGATGACGTTGATCTATCCCCCTCGCTGAACTTCGAGAGTTTGGCTCGACATCTCGAGCCCAAGTCACTCATCCGTGATACCTATCCACGCAGGCTCAAGTTGGTTGTTCAATTCACTCGTTGCATCTACATACGTTCTTCTTAATTGTTTCGGTCAGCTGTTATGGGCCTAAGAATAGATCATTCTCTGGTTGTATGATCCGCAACCTATTCGCCTCAAAAAGGCGGCGAGCTCAGAGAAGAAGAAGTTTGTCTGACTCGAATCATCGCAGGTCTCAGTTCCCTCTCTACTGCTGTCTCGTTCGTACTCTCTCATCGGGAATAGCGTCACGTTTCTTGAATGATAACATGACTCGAATCTCGCTTAGGTAATCGAGCTTTGAGCAGTCCTGCAGATGCTTCCTGCGACCGATGCGTTTTGAGTGCTTTCATCAAATCCCATCAATGATAATTCGATAGCGACTCGGGTGGCTTTCGAAGAGGCTTGAGTGAGCCTCCGAGACTGCGGACAAATGACAAGTATTGATGCAATTCATCACCAAGCTGTGTCGCCGTTTCAGCGGATTCCTGACAAGACGAGTAAAGAGGTGTTTGGCTCTTCAATGTGAGCTTTTAAGCAAGAGCTTCCCTTGATCGCCGTTGCACTCGTAGTCGCATGAAACCATCTGAAAGCCTCGTCCCAGATTAAAAGTGATAGAAGAAGACAGACTTCAAGTCGAAACCGCTTTTCTCCCAGAGATCATCAAGTTCTCCGTAGCTCTCCTCTCGTAAATTCAGACGAGGACGGGAGCCAATTCATCCCGAAAATCATATCCAAAACTGTGGCAGTAGCCTTGGAGATTGTTGATCGAGAGAAGGAAACGACATGAATTTGTGTTTTGATGATTGCGCTCTGAGATATCGCTCGTTCATCCGAACGTCGCTCCTACGCAATCCAAACTTCCGTAACTCATTGAGCGCCCTCCTGGATAGCGCTCGTTGTTGCTCCTTGTAACGGGTGCAACGTCCCAGGAGATAGGAGAGGAGCTATGGCGCCACACGATTAGGATCTGCTTATTGAGCTGATCGCGGATATCGAATACACGCATTACATATTCTAACCGCCAGGGTGGACAGATAGGTCGAAACTTCGCGCACAATTGAACCACGTGGACTCGAGTCAATCGCTCGGCGGCCATGCATGCCTGCCAGGATAACGGGCGTCTCTACCTCTATCTGACGCAAGGCTTCTCCAGTTTATCTTGTGTCTCTAGACAGCATCTCCGTCTCGCCGCGTCGCACAACTTGGCGCCGGGCAGGACATCGTCGTCAGCGACGCGACTCGAACTCTGCCAGTGGCCTGACTGCTCACTCTCTCATCACAAACACTGCTCAGTTTCAGAAACTTGGAGAGCGCCGACCGACCGACCGGCTGTGGTGGTCGGAAGCATTTTCGATTGTGAGTAAGCTGCTGGGCTGAGAGTGCGTCGGATTCGAGCGCGAAAGCTCAGCATCCCTCGAGCCGGATTGAGTTCTTTCGGTGAGTTTCGTCCAATTCCTTGCGCACCACGCCGACGGTCAGTCCTTGAAAGGGACCGCTAGCAATCGTGCCGAATCAGCCCCTTAGACCCGTCTCTAGATCATCCTTGGGTGCAACGTCACTCGATTCCTCACGAGTTCAGCCAAGAATTCTGGTCGACGAGGAACGATCAGGGCTCGATTGAAGTATCCGAACTTTGGATCAATTCCTCCGGAACGCCCACTCCACTCGGGTTACCCGCATCGAGTGTAACGAGCTTTCAACGCGGAATGGAGAGGGGGATAATGTCGAGCCGAATCAGCGATCTTGACCCTGGCTTCTGTGAGGAAATTCCGACGAGCTCACGGTGGTCGCGATTGCTCCTCAGTGAGTGCCCTCACACGGCATCTGAAAAAACTGCCGATGGCCTCACCCCGGATTTTCATGTCTGGAAACGGCGAGCGAGAGTCAGGACGCGAGTCCCGTGTATTGAGGAATTTCCCGGAGACTCATTGCGAAACCCTCCACTCGAATCCACGGATAATTCTTCACCAACAGCACTCGCCTGAGTCAACGTTACGGATCGACGTGAGCGAGGACTTGATCGGTGGAAGCTCGAGGCGAAGGGTACAGGAAAGGAAAAGCACTTGAAAAAAAAAACTCAACGACAGATTATCGCAGCATTATTTCCCGGGTTTCCGAGGATTGGAGCCGAAGTCCACACGCTCATTGTCTTTGCGAGCTTCTGAGCAGTGCGGTCCCCATCCGTGTCACCCTGGTGAACCTTTGTTCCATAGAGCCAAGGTTGATCTAGACTATTGTTAGATGCATGATTCTAAATGTGGCATGAACGTCGTCACCGCGACACCATGAAGGCATCCAGCGGGATGGCGCGAGCGTTCCCCCCGTTCGCGACATCGATGTCTCTCGGAGCCACGCGACCGCGCGCGTGAGTCGCCCCATACGTGACTACGCTTCTCCATAGTCTCCCGAACCGGTTCGGAGCAAGTCCGAGAGATTTTCCCCGTGGGAATGTGCTCGGAGAGGGAATCTTCCTGCTGCACTCGTTCTTCGAGACACTCGACGGAGAAGCAGCAAACTCGCTCTCCCATCCCTCTCCACAAGAAACTCCTATGATATATGCGAAAGACTGAAATGACAACAGTTTACAGACGCGGGAAGACTTAATTCGAAAAGGTATTCTGAGACCGAACGACTTCGGCGCCCGCCATATTTTCTTGAGCTGGTCGGCGACCATTGGCTATTTTTACTGAGCTGTCAACCTTGGCCCAGCCGTGGCCCTGAATCTCTGATCTCCGAGCGTTCGTGGCCAAACTGTTGCGGTCTCCCGATGCTCACACTCTCTGAGGTTCAGATCTGCAGCGCATCGAGAACCATGCCGGATGAGATCTGATTTTCCTGCTTCTCCCCAGTGTTTGTAAGCCATTGAAGTTCCTCGGAGACCGGAATGACTGATGTGATCGCACCCAGCGCGGGTGTCGGGAGTCACGTCCTTCTGGGTTTGGTCAGAACTCTCAACTTCGCATTTGATTTCGCGACTCTGCCCATCTACGCTCTCTTCCAAAAACCTTGGCGGCACGCGCAGGCACGGTGAGTTATATTTTCATTCAGAACGGCGACTCGTCGAGTCTCTAACAGCAACGCGCACGATATAGCGAAATTAGCGATCGGAGCATGGAATGAGCCGCTCAACCATTCCCAGGTGGAACTCGTACTCGGTTCAGTTGAATCCCTCCGATCCATACTCGGCGTGGGTCGCGAAGAACGATTGGGAGTTAGAGTTCTTCGAGGGCATCACGACCGTGGACCAGTTGACTCGGCGAGCCATCCAGCGTTTCAGAGACAGGAGGTGTCTAGGAACTCGCCAAGTTTTCGGCGAGGAAAATGAAGTCCAGAAAGATGGCAAAACGTTCAGGAAGCTCGACCTTGGAGATTATCAATGGATGACGTTCCAAGACCTACACGATTCGCTGGAGCGCCTTGGGAAAGGTTTCATGTCGATGGGCATCCGACCGAAACAGAACGTAGTCATTTTCGCGGACACACGAATAGAATGGATGCTCGCTGCCCAAGCCCTGCTTCGACTGAACGTGACCGTGGTGACTCTGTACGCCACGTTGGGCGAGGAAGGGATCATTTACGGTTAGTGATGATTCTTCGCAGTGATGAGAGAGAACCGCAAGCGATCCGCCCGCTCTCAGAGGAGCGCAGATCTATTTCACGAACTATTCCTCGACTCAGGGCTCAACGAGACGGAAGCAACTCATCTCATCACCTCCCAGGAGCTTCTTCCGAAAGTCGTGAAGTCTCTGCCCCAGATCGATTCGATCACACACATCGTGTACATGGAGACTGCCGGCTCCGACAAGAGACCCGAGCCCATCCAAGGGATAAACCTCTACAGCTGGAAACAGCTCAACGAATTGGGGGATCAAGCGGACAACGGCCTGCGCGGAGAGACCCCCACCGGTGACGACGTCGCGATTCTCATGTACACAAGCGGCTCGACGGGGGCGCCGAAGGGAGTGATGATCACGCACAAGAACATCGTAGCCACTGCTAAGGGTTTCGCCTCTCTCATTGTGACCAGGGAGGTGAGTGCGCCCATTGAGCTTAGATCCTCCGGAACCCCCCGAATCCTTCGTTCACCAGTCCTCCACTCATCGCCCTCCTCTAACTGGATGTTGACCGGTTTCGCAGAGCCCGAAAAGGACTGAGCGTTTCATCGCGTACCTGCCCCTCGCACATGTTTTGGAGCTGGCTGCTGAGTCCGTAGCTTTTGCAATCGGTGCTGAGACCGGTTATTCGACTCCTTTCACGCTCACTGACCGGAGCACTGCGATCAAGAGAGGCCAGCGGGGCGACGCCGCGATCCTGCGACCCACGTTCATGGCAGCCGTGCCTCTTGTGCTCGATCGAATCAGGAAAGGCATGACCGAAGCAGCTCACGCGAAAGGCGGTTTCGCGGGCCTTGTTTTCGATTGGGCGATGGCCTATAAAATTCGTTGGCAGCGCTGGGGATTCGACACTCCGATTCTGAACATGCTGCTGTTCAGGAAGCTCCGGGAGGCGGTCGGCGGCGAAGTCAGACTCATAGCGGCCGGATCGGCTCCACTCTCAGTGGATACGCATTCCTTCGTCCAGGCCGCGTTGGGATGCCGAATCGTTCAAGGCTACGGCCTCACGGAAACGGCGGCGGGCGGCACGATCATGGAACAGAGCGACGTGTCCAAAGGAGCGGTAGGATGTCCAATTAGAGGAGGTTTGATAAAACTCGCTGATTGGGAGGAGGGCGGCTACTTTGCCACCGACAAACCGAACCCAAGAGGTGAAATCGTTGTCGGAGGAGACAACGTTGCGAAGGGTTATTACAAGAACCCGGAACTGACCCGAGAAGGCTTCCGCGAGGAGGGAGCCGTTCGGTGGTTCTACACTGGCGACATCGGCGAGATCAGGCCGAACGGAACAATCAAGATCATTGACAGGAAGAAAGATTTGGTGAAACTGCAATTCGGGGAATACGTCTCCTTGGGCAAGGTATGCAAGAGCCAGATGAGCGAAGCAATGAAAGCAGTCAAATTCTCGTCCGATGGTTCTAACCGTTTCTGGGCTCGATTTTTCCAGATTGAGACCGAATTGAAGACTTTGGCTTTCGTCGACAACATCTGCGTCATCGGAAACTCATTTTGTACCTACCTCGTTGCTCTGATTTCACCGAACGCGAAAAATCTGGCCGAAATCGCTCAACGTTGCGGGAAAACGAATCTGACTCTGGAGGAGATGTGCGAGGATCAGGTCATCATCGATTATGTCACCGCTCAAGTGATGAGCCACGGTAAAAGAGTCGGGCTCAACAAGATGGAGATCCCAAGCAAAGTGAAGCTTTGTCACGAGGAATGGGTTCCCGACTCCGGTCTCGTCACGGCAGCCCTGAAAATTCGGCGGAAACAGATTGAACTGTTCTACCAGGAAGATATCACGAAATTGTATGGCATCATCAGATCGACATCGAAAAGTGCCTGAGAGGAGTTGGGTGTACATAGGCTGTGAATTTCATCTGTTAATACTCGCACGAACGCGTCGACAAAAACAAGAATAATCTCTTTAGTTTTGTGATGCCCAGATATGATACTCTTGACATCGACCGTATAGGACTAGATTTGCAATAAACGCATATGAAACGAAGAGAACTGTTCACTTGCTGCCATTGGAGTGACGCCTGCGAAACCAACGAGTGAAAGAGACAAATTGCCGAATGCAGGCGAAAGTCCTCGTGGGACTTGACGATAGTTTATTGAATATCCTGTCCGGTGGGATGCGAGGAGCGTCAACGAAACGGACAAAACCGTTCCAGTCCGGAGTCGGTGGGAGACGTTCGAGGCGAAATATCCATGACCGAATAGCTGAATGATGACATCTCCCTTCGGAAAGCACTTGACTCGATCGGAGAGTCATATCGTCTTTCCGAGCTTCAGAGTCGTTCAAATTGCGCTTCGTTCAACCTTCGATCTCTGCCCAGATGACTAGAAGCCTGGATTCGCTCAAGAGAATGAGAGCGCAGAAACTTCTCGGCGGTCTATCGGGATGAATTTCGGCTTCATGTCGAATACATTTCCTAACAGCGTTTGAAACTCAACTGTCACTGCTCCGTCTCTACCGTCATTGTTAGCGAGGGAATGAATTCTAGCACATCTCTTATTGAGTTCTGCCAGCCCACAGGGTAGCACGGCAGATTCTATGACTACGAGCAGTCTCTCCAGGTTTTCGTTGGCGCCCTGAGAGACCCAGGGAAGAGTCCGATGAGCCGCATCGTGAGGAACGGAAAAATCCACGAGGAGGAAGTTCTCCTCATCCGATAGCTCACTCAGTCGCGTCAATGTTCCGATTCGCAGTGCAAAAGCTCAGCCCGCCTCGAAGCATCCACGTGAGCAACTTGCTTGGATTTATTCGTCTGCTGTGAGATGTCAGCCAGCCTTGTTCGCAGGGAATCTCTATTGGTCGTCTTCATTGTTCGCACTTTTCCGGGATAGATTGCCGGGATGTCAGGCCTCCGCTCCGCCGCGCCGAGAACCGACAGTCTGATAGAGAAGTAGTCTGGCCGCCTTCACAAGCAGCGCACTAAAAGTCGACCGCGGTCCGAAGCTCAGCCTTTAGCGTTCCACGTCCCTCCTCCGCGCGTTGCCGCTCGAAGAAGTTATTGTTGACAGTCTCCTAGTTCAGTCATCCCAGAAGAAGGCTAAGGAAACGGAAGGCGGCTCACGGATCCCATCCCAGAGGAACAGCATCTTCCATGAGATTCGCAGATGACTGTAGCCTATAACACAAGCGACCCCCAGGCGGAACGCGATCAGACGTCGAACAACATGAGGTGGTGAGTCTGGAGACGGATTGTGTCTGGTTCAGAGTATTCCATCCATGTTGAAGCGGCGCCCCCGGCCTGTTCTCAGGTTTTCGTGTAGAGTCCCGCCGGTTCACATTGAATCCACATTGGAATTGAATCTCGGCGTCGTGGAATCGAAGCCGGTGCATCTGGTGGAACTCAACTCTCATTCGCTCAGACCCTGGATCTGCACAAGGCGCACAGATTTTCCGAATTGATTCTCTGTCGGAGGGTTGAGTTGCTGTGACAGACGAGCCTCTGAATGTCGGTGATTGTTCTTGGGCTCTCTTTTCCCATCCAGTGTAGTACTTCGGAGCGAATCAGTGGGCGACCATGGTGCCTCCGGCTGCAGTTTCTGGAATCACCCCGGTTGTATCGAATGATAGCCCGCGTGTGTTCCAGGGCATTCGCTCACGCGGTCGGAAAATGAGAGAGTACCGATCAAGATTTCCACTTTCCATCACCATCGGGTTCTCGAATCACTGAATTCCCTTATCCGTTCTGGGAGACTGTTTCATACAAGCAACACAGAAAGCATGTAAATTATGTTCGGATCTCATCTTCAGGGAAAAACAAAATCAAGGTTGGGGTGCATAAATACTTCCGTGAGTCATGGCACTTTGCGCCTCGGAGATGGAATCGCCTGGGAGCTAGCGAGGGCAGCGGAACCTCATTTTTGAGCTGTGGAGGTTTCAGAGAGCAAAAACGACGATCGCCCATGATACTCAATTTGAAAAACAGACAACGTAGATACCGAGACTCTTCTGTATTCCGAAGCAAGAACAGGCAGAAGCGCACTCATCCTTAACATTCTGCCATCCATATCCCCGAACTGAAACAGTCGCTACAAAATATGGCTGGAATCAATAACAAGTACACAATGGAAGAAGGATATTGCAAGACGAGAATGGACTAGAACAGAGGTCGTCAAACTTTTCCGACATCGACACCCCAGGCTATCGAGGGGTGCAGCAGCTCTTTGGCATCTGAAAAGTATGGTCAGATCGACATCGGAATCACCCGCATGGAATCCCGGAAACGCACAGTTTGACGACCTCTGGATTAGGAGATGGAATGATAGTAGATGCCGTCTCGGAAGCTACCGTTCAATGATGCTCTCTCGAGCGCTTTGAAGGCACTGGTTTCGGTGTGTGCAATGAAAATCCGTTTACCATCGCTTTTATGGAAAACCATCTTCTGCAAGGAACACGCTCTAAACTTTTCCGCCGTGCACGGGCACCTACGGCTGTTGGGGAAAAACAGAGATCCATAACGCAGGCACACGATGCCGGACAACGGTGCGGAAGACATCCGGGCAATACGGGCGGGTTCGGCAGAAAGCAAGGGGCGAACCTCTCGTCTCACGCCAAACAGCTGTGCTTCCAACCCAATCGAGCTTCTGTCCAGTGGTCCGTCTGCCGTCGTTCGGTTGCAGTGGGCATATAATTATGCAGATTATGAGCATATAAGCAACTAATCGGTGATAATATCCGCGGCGACGACACAAATGCTTGGCGGAAGGGAATGACTATGTGGTTCTACTCCATGGTTGGAATATCACTATAACTGAATCCAGGAACGCGGTAATATGCTTGATATGCGATGTAGGTATAGTAAGCGCCCGGTATGAATAGTAGTCCGCCGAGGGTGTATAGGCCCCACATGGAATCATGGAAAGCCGTTGGCAGCATCGAAAGGTTGATCAGGATCGCAGAGGTTATCAGGATACAGCCTGCAATTGAAGACAAAAGTCATATTCCCATACCGTTACTCAGTGCCACAATGCGGCTCCTTTCACCCTAGATGGAGTCGAGAACGGGAGACAAACTCACCCCCAACGAACAAGAGGACGGCGGACAGAATGGATTTGTAGGGAACTCGCGTATGCTTCGGCATTTCGAACTGCTCCGGCACGAACTCATCGTTCCGGAGGCGTTCATAAGCTGGTTTGGGAAAGGACCCTGTAATATGAATCTTAGGTTCGATGTTGGTCGCTCAAATTGTTCATTTGTTTGTTTGTGTTATGAAAATCCTCAATGAATGGAGAAGAGAGATATGATCCTCGAAGGTTGTTTCGAGTTGCCGCAACGCACGACCCTGCTTTCGTTGCCGCCTCTTCACAAATGGCGCCGTGGACCCGCAAGCGGTCCGTGTCCCCGCCAAAGGCGCGACACCTTGTCTGACATGCAGCAGTTTCCCAATCGCTGAGACGCGACCAACTCCCGAAATTCGAAAACCTGCGCGTTCATCAACAGCTAGACGAAGAGTTCGTCTCGAATTGGAGCACATGCCCGACGGGTAAAATGCTTGTTCTTTCGCGGGACCTCTTTCGAGCGACTGGCGTGGTTCACGCTATCGATTTCGGTCTTGATGGCCTCCTCGAAGCGGACTTTGATCTCGCGCATTCCACTCCACTCCGACCCAACTTTAGAATTGCTCGTACAGGAACGAAAATCTTGACAGTTTCTCCTCCCCGGCGTCAGACATTGGCACGGCAAGTGCGGGGCTGATTCCTCCCAATCATTGGGAGGAACGGCGAGCGCGTCGCAGCGCGAGGACTTTCTGGCCGGAGTGCTCGAACTGGATGGAATCTCGATCATTGCAGAGTCATTGCAGTCAAAGATTTCTTCCGAGTGCGAGAAGGTTTTCGTAGAGGCCAAAGCTTCCCGGTAGGTATTCCGTATCGGTTGAGAGCACTTTGCTGATTGGCGAGAGTATGGAGAACATTCCATTGGGTCAAAGCTGCATCGAAATGCAGCGGTGCAGTGAAACTAGGAAGCAGATATTTCAGAGGTCGCAGGATCGCACAACCAGTCGTCCAGGCAAGCGTTCGGATTGAAAGTTTTGTTCCCGAGGTTCGAGTCTCAAACTTCCTGACCATACCCGCTGTCTCGAGGGGAAGCTCCCACATATTCGGCGATGGTCCAATAACAGTCACCACATGAATCGTGAATGACATCGTGGATAAGGCCAAGGACGACAACGAGGAGTCGACCCAGTCCCTTCCGTGAGATTCTGGTCAGATAACGCTCCTGTGCTGGAGCGAATCGGCGGTCCATGACAGCCGCACTTAAGCGTGTCCGCGGAAACTATTTTCCCTCCGCCATTATTCATTGGAGAGAAGGCGGCCTTGCACGAGTTCTGCGTGATATCTACCGTGAATCAAAGAACCGACTGGCCTGAGTCGGCTTTGCCCGTTTGACCAGTTCGTGTTGCCAGATTATACAATCATTGCCAGTTAGACGTTGGCTCTGTTAAATAGCTGAGCGTTCATCCAGTGTTCCAGAGAGCTGTGTTGTTCACCATCGCCAAGTCGGAGCTTTTTCGCAGCACGAGCCGCCCGGCTCTCTCGCTGTCCTTGCACAGAAAGTCGGAGATCCTATTGAAATCGTTCCTGTTGCAGGCAGCAGAACATCATCGCCATGACCGACCAACAGTGCAATGAATGCTCGCAAACTCACCACGTGAGTTTCCCCTGATTTTCTGACGATTCCACACGAGGAGGTATTTTTCGAACGGAGAAGGCTCCGGAGAAACCCATAACTCTTACGAATCAAATATTTCAGCTGAACCTGGTTGTGGACATCTCTTCGGATGAGACCGTTCGAAAGAGTGTCGAACAAATCGTTAGAGTCGTTTTTCCCTCTTGGCAGGTTTCGAAGGTGAGTGAGGGCATCTCTGAATTCCGCCACTCGAGAAAGATTACAGAATTCAGTTCCGCTCATTTCGGGGCTCCCCGCGCGAATGAAACCCGCTAATCCTTGTTGCAGCTTTCCGTCAATGTTCTCACCGGAGGCCTGACGAACAAACTGTTCCTTTGTGAATACACCCCGAATGGACAAAAATTCCTTTGTCGCATATACGGCGAGAAGACCGAACAATTCATAGATCGTAACGCCGAAATTCGGAATATGCATTTCTTGCATAGTCACGGTATGGGCTCCCGAGTACACTGTACCTTCCGCAACGGCTTGTGCTACGACTACTTCACCGGACAGGTAGGCCTCTTCACGGAATCGAGATCACCGTGTTTTTCAGAAAATAAGCCATGGCTTATATTCGTCTTGGGGTCGAAAGTCGGACTACGGCTTATTTTCGGGGTATGGCTCGTATGAACCGAACTGCGAATTGCACTCACATGATCGAACACGGGACGACTTCGAACCTGCAACAACAGCGTGCTCGAAACCCTTGCCACAAACTTCTCAGCTAGCAGGCGTCATCTCGAATCGGCGCTCACTAAACCACACGAATTCGAGAACTTAGACATCCCGACAGTCCCGACATTTCTCGCGCGCAGGCTCCAAGCTGAGATCAGTTGCAGCTACGGCTCATATTCGGGGTACGGCTTAAATAACCGAAATGTTCGAAATTCGAGGTATGCCTTATTCTCAGGGGATGGCTTATTTTCTGAAACACCCGGTGCCCCCATCAGATAGAAATCCATAGAGGGATTAATATCATCTTCTTTGGTAGAATATTTCTTTTCCTCAAAGTTCTCACGCGAATTCGATTCCAGACGTTCGATCTCGAAATGGTCACGGATCCGAAATACATGTATAAAATTGCCGAGCACATGGCACGAATGCATGCTATACCTTTGCTGTCCTGTCATGGGAATAAGGTAAGTATGTCTTTGATTCATGGGGCCGAAACCCGAATTCGTATCAGAATTCTATGACGTACTCCGAAAGATAGATCTCGATATTCTTTCAAGGGGCGTTGAAATGGAGACTGGAGAGGATATAAATGAGCACTTCGTGCGATCAAAAATGAACTATCCTATCATTCTAGGCGAGAATTGGGAGCATGTTGGATCACTACCTCAGCCTCGTACCGTTGAAGTCCATACAATCCGCTGAAAAGATCCTCGAAATCGAATTCGGGAAGCCGATAGACCTACAGCGCGAAGTGGCTTCGATGAAGCAGGTCCGGCTCAGAGTGGATGAATCTTTCCGAGAAATTCTTCTCCAAAACCGAAGTTCACATGACATGTGAATATCTAAGGAAGACACCGATCTGCACTTCAGGTATTCGAGGGGATAGAATGTGCGGTCGTGTTCTGCCACAACGATCTGCTACCGAAAAATATACTTCTGGGCGAGGACGAGGTCCACTTCATAGATTACGAATACGCATCGAGCAATTATCAGGCATTCGACATCGGTGAGCTCATGTTGTTGAGGAATCTTCATTGTTCGTGTGGTAGATCATCGTATAAGCATTGAGATTACATTGTGACAGTTCCCCATGAAACGGAGGATTCAACTCTAGGTAACTTCTTCACCGAGTTCGGCGGCCAAGAAACTTACGACCGGAGTTTGTACCCCACAAAAGATTGGCAGCTTCGATGGATTAATAGCTACCTTACCGAATATTGTCGACTTAAAGGTATGGAAAGCCCAATGAATTACAGTTTCGAGCCATGAATCGCATGGGCTCCTGGAATACCTGGCTGGAATGGGAATCATTTCTCCTTGCGCGCAGAAACCCATTTCTCGGCCCGAACTCAACGAATCCTCCCTCTTCCGTTCATTCGGCAGATCGAAAGTTACACCACCGCGGTGACTAAATGCAATGAACTGGAACGAGTCAACCGGTATCCGAGTTCAGAATCGAACGACGGCATTTTCCGTGTCGTTTCAGAACCGCTCTAGGATATCTTCCACTCTTGATCCGATGGAGCTAGAGTTACGCAGGGCTTCTCACTAGCGAACGGCGCGCACAAGCTGCTATTTCTGGGAGAGGATTTCCAGGCACATAAAATGCGTATCACTGCGGAGTTCCGGCGAGTTTTAAACTTCAGTGCTATCCCGACCTCGCAGCTCGAGAACGAAATGAGATGGGATGTCAATGGCACGTCGTGATCGGAATCTCGAGAAATATTCACCATGATTTCCTCCTCCAATTTTATACGCATTTTGCTGCCCGGGAATTCGGCAAAAGCTCCTTATGCGCCATAAAGCATATTTCAACATATCGAATCTCACCGTGTACGCGCCCCGTATCTCGAGGGCATCGCAGCTCCCTCAGTCGACTCATGTAAACATCCTCGAGCGATTCCGAAACAACAGTGAAAATTCCGACGTTCGACTTCGAAGTTGAACGATAGCTCACTCGTGTTGTTCGATGGGATTTGGCCATCGTATCCGGTCATGATCTGCCGACCTCAACGAGATGAACTCCGAAACTATACCGTTGATTTCTGACCGACAGATGAGCGTTTCCGCGAAAGAAGCAGAAACCCGGTTCGAACTGCAAGCGGATCGAGAATCGGCTAAGCAACCGAGAACATTTTTCAGGTAACGCGCCTCCATCAGAAGCTGACATCAACAAGCTTCACGTGGAAGTGAATAAACTTGCCCTATCATCAATGCTTCTCTGGGGCGTCTGGGCTTTGATACAAGCAGCGAATTCCACGATCGATGCGGATTTCGAAGGATTTGCCGTTGTGCGGCTGGGAATGTACTTCTCCAAGAGAGACGAATTCTTGGCTTTATAGTAGGAAATCGAAGCTTCCAACACATTCGTATTTGACCGAAATCTATGACACATCCTTGAGAAACTATTTCAACCTCACACACTCGTCCAAATGACGTGGATTCGATGAACGCGAGAAATCAATACAAGGTATCATGGTTATCATAAGTCGAATTTCCAGAATCAGAATCACGCTGGGGGTTTCAGGGGGGTATTCTGTTGTAAGAAACTCTCCTTAGGATTCGTACTGAGCCCAGCCAAGCGGAGATTCTGGATATCCGCGCACGCCCATCGCTCCCAAACATTCGATATTCCGCATCGAGATCGATTCCAAAGCTGACGGCCATCAGATAAGACGCATATGGTCTAGTTTGGAATGCCTAGAGAACCAACGGCAAAATTCAGTACATCAATAAAAAAAAATGGTGATCCCTACATTATATGACTCTTTTCCGCTGACTATACTGCCACCATCTGGATGAAAAGCGTTGTCAATCGTCACACCTACCAGGTATCTCTCGATTCCTGGAATTCGACGCAGCAAGAGACAGTCCAGTTTTTGAAGTGACCCCGCGTTTCTAAATTGTGAAGATCTGAAGGGAGGGAATGAGTACTCATGCAACGAGACTGAACCTCAATATGTGGGTCAGAAGCAGCTCCCTATGATGACTACATCGGTTTATTCATTGGGACGGGAATACGGTAGGGCGTAGTCACAACTAGGAGGAGTCCGCATACCGGAAAACCGACCCAGGAGTCTGCTCTATGAGCGTCTGCGAGAGCTCCATCCAAGGGCCTGGATCTATCTCACAATAGAAGAGTTTGTGATAGATCTTGGGGGGACTATAGAGCGGTTTGCTGCTCGAGGTAGAAGTGCTCTTATCAAGCGCTCGCCGCCGGTGAGCCATCACTGGCGGGGTCGTCGAAAGTCCGATATATTGTGCATAACACCCTCGCCACCAGCAGAAGAGAGAAGGACCGCTCATTACGAACATAGTCTGAGACTTCCAAGGCAACGTTACCGTTCTGAATAGCATGGCGTGCACAAACTCTATAGATTGGTCGCTGGTAGGCGTTGCAATACATCAATTTTTCCTCACGGATGACAATCTGTTTTTCGGGATGAGAAAAATCACGATATTCCGAACCTTTGACTGTAGCCGTGTTTTTCAAGATGTCGAAAAACTCCCTGGCATCTTTCCGACCCATGCTCGATGTCGATGAACACGAGACTCCGAAACGGAGTCTGAATTTGGTCAGATCACAGACTTCGTTCAACGAGAACGATCAGCTGTTGATGAGCGAGAACCGCGGCAGAAAGTCGCCATTTTGAGATGAATGTTCGGAGTATGCCCTCTCCAAAAAAAAATGGCGCCGGCTCCGGTTTTGTTGGTTAAAAGCAAATGATGGGCATTTCGCAATTGACTCTTATTTTTTCTGGAACCCATACTCGGGCATATACTCGAGTCAAGAGTACTCACGATTTTCAGTCATGTATCTCGTCTTGAAAGCCGTTCTCGCCAAGCAGAGTGGCCGACCGCCCGTGAGCGTTACCATGGCAATCTTGTGCTATACAATTGACATAAATCATTGCCAAGACAATTGAAGTATATTCTCTGCTCCACAAATTCCGCGGTGAGGAAAGCTTCTCAACCCGGGAAAATCAGGAGCTGTGCAAGTGAGGGAGCCAAGAAGATAAAGTGTTTCTTTCCCTGGCTCCCAGAGCCCCTCTGTATAACGGAACTATGTCAACGGCTCAAGAAACAAGCGATCTTCGGGTGAGTTCGCAGAAGATGAGTTAGGCTTAGTTTGTCTTGAGTTCTGACCATCCTGGTCACTTACAACATTCGTCGGGTACATATTTGGTTCAGGAGCACGCGGAATATCGCTGGCGGATCTAAGCCGAGGAGTGAATGTGAAGAATGTCCGGCTCTCTGCAACACCATCTTGTTTCACTGCATTCGAAATGGATCATATGAGATCCCCCACACGGAGCAACGATTGCGGGGAAGTTCCATCCGGCTTGATTCACTCACAGCTCTCCATCGACTCAGTTGGTCGTTCACGCGAGAGGAAGTTGACATATCTTGTTTCCGTTCGACACCCACTGGGCCTTACTGATCCCCAACGAAGGGAAGCGCATGAGTCTGATCGCTACACTTGAAGGATCCGTTATTCGGATTGGAACTGGTCCGGAGGACAGATCGTCTTCTTGGTGTCTTTCTCCAAGCTCCCAGGTTGAAGTTTCGCAAGCCCACTATTCCGAAAATTCGAAGCTGGACCGCTTACATCACATAAGCGTTCACAATGAATGAGTGCGAGCGACCATCAGCTCAATCTGAGCAACCTGATGTTTCCAACCACTTGGTGTGATGACGAGGTATTTCCCGAGCCATATTACGCTTGAAAAAGGATGCTAGTAATTGAGAGTGGCTGACATTATGCCGTCGATGAATAATATGTGTACGGTCAGAGGAGACGAGCCTATGTTTGCCACAGAATGATGCGTGACACACCTGATTCCTTCAAACTCTAAACGAATGACGAGAGACGATGATTTATCGAGGTTTTCAAGGCTTCCGTGCAACTCCCCCAGTTCGATGTTTTCGACGATGGCGTTCCGCCTGAGTTTTTTTTTTTCAAACAAGTGGCCTCCTGGATGTAACTCAAACGCATCCGTGCTCAATGAAATTCGGTTCGTTGACTTTGACGTCAATCTTTCGCTGAATCGTGGAACCGCAGCTGATGTTCCATTCGATGTCCACTGACCTCGAAATCAATCGAGTTCCGTCATGCGGAAATGGGAAGGACAGAAAAGTTTGCTGGGAACTTTCGTACTTGATTCATGTCGCGAGAACATCATCATAGCACACCTATGAGGGCTTGGCCCATCAAAACTCCGCAAGTCGGCCGATTCATCTGAAGCAGTTCATGCTCATATCAGGCATGTGACACTCCGGTACGCTCGCCCATTTCAAGGAATGTCCCCCGTTCAGACATGGTTCTTTAAGGAATCGACTAGGCACCGGAGAACACGTACAGGAGCAGAACATGATGCAGTTGTTAGGATCATGTCATTCATGATCAGACCCTGCACGCAATGTAACGGAAACGGTCGGCTTTTGAGAATGCGGGTCACATCATATCAGTCGCGGTTGATACTCGACGAATTTGAATGATCCAGACGTCGAATGCGCTACTTCGGCTGCCGGCTGAGCTCCGCTCATAGCATTGTTCGCACAATCGGGTACCTCGAGTCTTCCGATGGCACGTGCCGTGGTTTCAATACTGTCTATACCGTACAACGCACTACGGATGGTTCTCTGAAATGGAGCGTACACTGAAACAGCAGAACGGAACACCCCCATCCATTGGGTAGGTCAGAGAACGCATTCCCGAGTGCTGCATCACGGTACAGGCGTAATACCGTGGTTCGCGTCAAGTTAGGCATCGCATTTTCGAAACCAGCTGTATTCCGTATCATGGCGTGCTGGGTCTCTTCATGAAATCTGACGAAGCTCGTAGATGAGGACTCCCTCAACTGGGCTTTTAGTATTGATCTCATCATGCAAATGCATTCCACTGGACTTCCCGACTCATTTCTCTATCGTTTGATTCCAGAGCATCATATTGAACTTTCGGGTATCGGAGCTACAAGTTCTGCTGGGCTTCGCGGGTCGAAACAAAAGTGGAAAGAAACAAGAGCTGCAGCAAAGAGCGCTAGAACTCTTACGCATGAGATCGACGCCCATAATTTTCAAAATAAAGGAGCTACACCGTCGCAGGTGAGTGCATTTCACTTCTCCCATGGCATCCTACAAGACTCGAGTGGGACAAACCCTAATGAAGATGCCTTCGCAGCGCTGGCCGCTACGGAGGTGAGATTGACAATGTCATGGCCCGATCAAGCTCACTCACCATGCCTTCCCTCGGTGTGCTCGAGTCGGCGCCATCGCTTCCCTCCAACGGTCTCGGGACCATACCGCAGAGTCGAATTTGCGCTGTTCCTCCGATGAAAAGGGACGACCCCCCGGCTTCACAACAACAAAATGGAATAGGCTTTCTACATAGACAAGGTGTGAAACGACAGAGGCAGGCTCGAAAAAATAGCAAGATTCAGCGATCCACCGTGGCAAAAGGCACCCGAAAGAGGACAAAGAAGATGATAAAGTGAGAGTTTCTGTTTTTAGGGAACCTGCCGTCATCTTCAGATCCTCTCTTCCCAGTTCTTGGGGCAGCCAGTCTTTACAACTTCTCCCTGCCTCAAGTGGCGTTGGGAGCGAACTCATCCCAGTTGCTTAGTCAATATCCAATACATCCAGATGTCAAGTACGGATCATCCGACGAGAGCCTTGAGCTTCAGCTTATCTCGAAAAGTTCCTCGGTTTGAGGAGCCTTTTTGGAGAACAGACCAAGAGTAACTGGTTCCAGATCGGTCGCTCAAACTCGTCCCTCTCTGGTGTCATTACAGGTTGAAAGCTTTACCGTTTTACGAGCAAATCGCCGAAATTCTGAAGCCAACCTCGCTGCAACAGAATATTCCACAGCCGACTCAGCATCAGAGTCAGCAGAGTCCAAGATGCAAAGAAGCTGAATTCGCTTTCCATATGACTCCTCATCAGGTATAACTCAACACTCGGAGGGTGATGAACTTCACGCACTCCGTGTCTCTCGGTCAGCCGATTGGCTCCAGCTAACTTATCGTGATAAATCATCAGGTGCACGTTCTCTTAATGTCGAAGGATTACAAACCTGGTGAAGCAGCAGTTCAGCTCCAGCTGCGCTTTTGTGCGCTCGACTCGACTGTGGCTCAGGATGACGCGTTCCCTCCCGGTCTCATTGTAAAAGTCAACGGGAGAATCCTGACCCTTCCGAACGCGATCCCCACTAATAAGCCGGGGGTCGAACCGAAGCGGCCTCCTAAACCATTGAATATTACGACACTCTGTCACACCAACACCAATCTTCCGAACAAACTTCATGTCACATGGAACCACGAGTATGGAAAGGTGAATACAAAGCTCTCGATCTTTCAACAACGTTTTTCAACTCGACTTCCAACCAGCTGAGGAATCCAGAGGCTTTCCATGGGTCGTTCGAACCATCTAACTGACAACATGTATCTTACGTAGGCCTTCGTCTGCGCGGTCTACCTGGTCCAGAGACACAACGCCAGTGCACTGTTGGACAAGCTCAAGAAACGAGTATGCTCATCGAATAAGTTATTGATATTTGGAATTGAAAGTCCGCTAACAGTTATCAAGAAGCTAACCGAGCTCCCGTCGATCAACAGGGGAAGTTACCAGCCGAAGCTACAAAAACCATGATAAAGAAAAAATTATCGTCAGATGCCGATGACGATCTTTGTCTCACATCGATTCGCGTCACTCTTGTTTGTCCGTTGGGGCAATGTCGTGTGAGTATAGCGCACCGTCGCTCCATCGTGAGAGGGGAAGCTTTCATTTTATTGCGCTGGAAACAAAGTCATGGTGGTAGGACTGATTGGGAACTCCGTACTCCAGGTTCAAATTCCATGTCGTCCCGCGGGCTGTTCGCACATAAATTGCTTCGATGCATCTTTCTACCTGATGATGAACGAGAAGAAACCGACGTGGATTTGTGCAGTGTGTGATAAAAATATATCGTTTGAAGAGTTGTACCTCGACGCTTACATGGAAGAGGTTTGTCCGCTGCTTACTCTGTTTGATCTTCTTGAGGTTGCGATTCCGAATCGTACCTTTGCGGTTACCGCAGAAAGTTGACCTTTGGACTGTCGTCAGAGTATCGCTTCGTTTTAGGTGTGCCGGAACGCCCCAGCAGACTGTCGCGAAGTAGAATTCAAAGAAGATGGCAGTTGGATACCTGTGCTGGAAGATAAGGAAGAAACCAAGAAACGTAAACGCCAAGCCAGCGATTCAGACGATTCGGATGCCGAAAGGGAAGCACGCAAGAAGGATCAGCAGAGAGAGAAGGAGGTAATTTCGGTTCACATTCTCTCCCTCATCTTCCTGTCCTAAATGTTCTTCGGAGACGAACAGTTACTCATTCTGGCTCAAGAGTTCCGTCTTTCAAATCCGAATGTCCTGCCCTGGATACGGATTGAGCGAAAGATTCAACAGGGTTAGGGGTTCTCTCCCTGAACTAATGAACGGGTGTTTCGTAATCCACAGGTCATGATCGACTTGACAGAATGTACCGACGAGGAAGAAGATGCGCCGTCGCCCCCTGCTGTGCCGCGATCATCCTCGGCTTCGGCAGCGGCGGCATCGAGTTGCGGTCAAAGATCACAGCATGCCTCGACGAGTTCTAGTGGGAGTTCAAGCGCCAGTCAGCTGCATCCTCGGCCTTCTTATTCAACCAGCCTGATGGGCCAACAACACCAGCAGCACCAGCAACACCCGCAGCAGTTGCAGCAGCATCAACAGGCGCATCAGGCACAGAGCAGTTCGTCGTCTTCATCCCTACAGGCAAACGCGGGCTCCTCTCCATCATCGCTCAGCTCAAGAAACGTGGCGCAAAATCTAACAGCTCCGACGAGAACGTGGCCGACCTCGTACTCGGCTGCAGCTGTCGCCGCGGCTTCAACCGCAGCTAGTAGTGAGTCTCGTTGCGACCCCTCGATTGTTTGTCAAGGTCCCGATTGAAAGCTGTCCGGCATGCGGATGTTGAGGGTGACCGGCTTGGAGAACGAATGGGTACATGACATGTAAGGCTCGGTTCTAGGTCCAGGATATTATGGCAGTGGTTTTCCCGCCGATTACTTCAGCCAGTCGGCGGTTGGGGCAAACAGCTCGTCTTCATCCGTTCCGCAGAACCTCTACACGCCTCACCCGACGTCTTATGCATGTAAGCAGGCTTTCACTCGCACAGATCCATAATATAATTCCGAACTTCAATTTGCCGTGGTGCAACTCATTTTAAACGGGTTCGGGGACCAGAAAAGCGACTCCGGCCACCGTCCATCGATTCCGAATCATTGCTTTTGCAGCCTACGACATCTTCCAGCTCCTCGCGGATGACCGGAGCCAGATGCAGCCTCGCCAAAGCCCGTCAGGAAGCGGAGGTCCGAGAAACGTCATCAATTTGGACTGACACCGTCATCCCAAGAAGTCAGAGGTCTTTACCAGGTCTAGCAGCATTCGACAGTCTTTTAGCGATCCATCAATAAAGCCGACGACAACAGAAACAACAAACATTGAATATACCGTTCCGGTTGGATCCCCAGTTGCGATTGGGAGCGAACTTGCCTCGACGAGACAACAGCATCAGCTACAGAAACGCCATATCAATCCACCAAATCATTGTGACGCTATGCCCTCAGCGAAAAGGATTCAGCAGCGGTTGCTCGGCCCCGGTTCAGCGTCAACTCCGTCGTCGAGCGTTGCAGCTGGGAATTGGGTCGCTGGCGAGCGGAATTCGACGACGGGCTACACGACTACGCACAGGAGTCAGCTCTCGGCTCATGAGGGGTCTCAGTCGGATTTCCTGCGCCAGCAACAGCTAGAAAAGTTCGCGCGACAGCAGACGAGGAGCAGCTGCAACTCAATGTTACCAAAAACAGCTGCGGAGGAACGTAGCCTGCATTTCGAACCGGATTTGCACCATAGCTTGGCACAACGATGCGGTATTCAGCCATCCGCGGCCGCCCAGTCGGTTCTTGCTCAGAACGCGTTGCTGCATTCCCTCTCGGAGCTGTACACTTGCCAACAGCATCAGCGGCAGACCACCCTGAGCCCGTACAAAGCAGAACATGAGCAGCTTCGAGCGCAGCTCCTGCACGAGCGACGCCTACATCACTTCCATCAACAGGAATTGGAAGCGTACGAGCAGCTCCTAACTGACGGCAAGCAGCAGTGGTCTCGATCGCAGAGTCGAAAAATTATGGAACAGCAGATTCAGCAACGGCTCCTTCAACAGTTACATGAGCGGAGGATGCGACAACAACAACAGGAGAAGCAGCAGCGGCTGCTGCATGAGAGGAGACTCCAGAACCAATCCCTGAAAAGGCTTCTGTTGTTCCAAAATCCGCAATTTTCCGACGAGCTCCAATGAACCCCGTTTCCGTCACAATGACCCAGAAATCAGGTAGCTCGGTGCTGGCGACGGAGAAGACAACAACGTGATTCCGGCTTCGCCGCCAGCCTTGCCTTCTTGCGAGCCCTGGTTGAGGGACTGTCGAGCGAGACTGTCCTGTTCATCGAAGTCTTAATTAATTCTGTGACTGGCCTCGCGAACAGCACAGCTCCGGCTCTGAGCGAGTTCGCTGTCGACATCTCTGATAACTTCGAGAGGGACGTAGCAGCGGCCGGCTCGGTGGCGTTGTGTGAGGACTTGAGTTATCGGAGCGGTGGTTGCGAAGGGCAAACCCTATCTCGACAAGCTCGCAAGCTGCTCTTGAAACGATACGACTGAAGATTAACATGGCGTGGTCGTTCCCGACCCAATATTTTTGCCTGCTCTAGGAGGTTTTTTTCGAGTCCAAAGAAAAGTTTGGTATCCATCTGACCTGGTGAAAGTGGCGGTGCGGAAGAGTCGATATTTTCCTTGTAAAAATCCCCGTTTGCGTTGTGACATAGCCACACTCCCGGTGAATGGCGGAGGCGCCGATAGTTTAATTGTATATATAGGGCGCCAGCCCGTCACGTGAATCCGTCATTTATTCATCCACGAACTCAACCTCCCGGAGGGGTCAGATAACCCGAATCAAGGTTCACATGAATTTCGTCCTATAGTGAGCGCGCTGTTGTCTGAGTGGTTGGCGGGAGGCTGGTTTATTGTTTGAAGATTGTTTAAACCTTTGACTGATCCTGGAAGCTCGATGTCCACCACGGAGAAATAGACAAAATAGGGTATATTGAGAGAGAGAGAGAGAGAGAGCACAGAAGGTGAGAGAACGAACAATATCTACGGAGCCCAGCTATGTTTGCCCCACGATCTGAGTGAGACGGACACTGGCTCGACAGATATAAACGCATGGCTCAGAGGAGCCGGCTCTACACTGCGAGCCGACCTCAATTTTCATGGGTTGGGCGTGTAAATACGAATAAACTTGGAAAGCGAAGGAGTGCTGAGAGAGCTTTGTTGTGATTTAGATCGTTCTTCATCGGAATGATTGGGCGAAGAAAACGTTCTCCTCCCCTCCATCAAGTCTTAGCTATTATGAGAATTGACGATCTTCCGCGGGAGATTTCCAATCCGTGGGTGCACCGTCGCTTCAACTCCGTATCGGCCTTTGTGCTGCAAAACTGGGCTGTATATGACGCGGGATCATTGTCGATTTATATCAGAGTTCCACAGGCTTTTCCGCATCGTGTATCCCCAGACATGGATTGCGTCTGAAATACAACCTGGTGGGTAATATAAGCCTCGATGGAATCAACTTTTGCGATTTCACCCCAGGCTATATCAGACTTCCGGATATCGACCGATCCGCGTACATGTTGACGTTTCTTCGTACTAGTCGGTTGATATATTCGAGAGTGTAATCTATTCAAAAACCTCTGCGCGGGATGATGCCCAGAGGTGCGCTAGAATCTCAACTTGGATTTCTGAATGAGCCGCTGTGAAGCTCCATCTGACTAGACGGAGACTCTCAAAAATGTTCGATGCGTAATTGGAGAAGGCGTTGATGCGAACGCGAGTTTTTCACATTCAATATCCGATCGCTGTTCTGAAGATTCCAACTATCTGAAGAACAACCACGGCTACTGACTATTCTAGCATCGGAGATCAGGCAATCCTATTTGCATTTGGGCCGTCATCCTTGCAACCATTCCAGAATTTGAGTCCGGCTCCATCCGAATGTTCCCTTTTGTTAGAGTGCTTCGAGTGCCGCACACCGCCCACCCCCGGCTTGGGCTTGGGCTCTTGATGATCGAGAATGTGACGGTCACGAATCGCCCCAATCAGTCAACGGCACTGTGAATGAAAATATGCGACTCCAACATTATGCGAAACTCGTAACTCAGACCTACCGAGAGGTCATTTAATTGTGATTTCGCATTCTGATTGCCTCTCTTGTAAGAGAGATTTTCTCACTTTGGGTTTTTGGTGGCCTATACCACTCTACTAGTGGTTACGACGCCGAACGATCGACAACCTGGAGTCGATCCGCTAGCTATCGAAAGACGAAACGTTTGGAATGTATTCTATGACAGAAAAGTATTTCACCTTTATTACTTTTCGTTCGCAGAATTCGATGATCACGGCATTTACCATATTCGCAGCGGAGCATTGAGAAGTGAGCTCCAGAAAGAACATTTGGGCTTTTTTCTTTCACGGTGAACGGCAACCGTAAAGAAAAGACTCAGAGAGACTCTTGGGTTGAGCTAGCTAGTGGCATAGAGGTTGTCGTACAGCATGGACTTCGGGAGCGCGTTTGATGTAGGATTTCCTCCAAGATTCAAGTGGTATGCTATCGGGTTGAATGACGAATTGATGGATGAAGTCATTGAACTTATGGATGATAGCGGTGAGGTCGAAAGGTTGCTGCTGCTACTGTTGTTGTTGGTAGTGTTACTGTTGTTGTTGGTACTGTTACTGCTGTTATTATTACTGGAATGTGTATGTGTGGCGCTAGCATGTAAGTGATTCGTGGAGTTGATCACATTGTGGTGGTGCTCGTGGTGATGATGGTGGTGATGCGGGTTGATAGAGTTCAAGATATTTGTCGGATGAATTGGATTTGGAGGCGAAGAGAAGTTCAATGGGCACCCTGGCACCGGTGGCGGGAACGGCTTCGATTCCCTGCAAATGATGAGCGTAGTTTTATTAGAGTGCGTCCATTTCCGCGATTGAGTTGTGGCAGATTTGCAAGCGGGAGGGGAACCGCTCAACGGCGATTGCGCCTTCGCCGACCCTGATCGAATCGCCGGGATCGAGTAACTCGGAGTCGGAAGAGAGTCTTCCTGAGGGCGTCCCATATCACCTCGATTAGTATCTCATCGATCAACGAGAGCGGATAGTGTTTATGATAGTTCTTAGGACCAATATAAGCCGCAGAAGCACTCCGCATTGCCGGAGAACTGCCGCTGAGGCTGCCCCCGAATGAAAAGTCGTCTCGAACTCTGGGACAGCCGGAGAGCAGCGCCGAGGAGTCAGGAGGAGGGAGTCCCTTGGAGTTAGGCTAGGAACGCAGCAAGTCTCTCTTTTGCTTCGTTCTGTCACTTGATACGCGTTCATTGGCTTCTTTCGTTTGGCTCTCTCATTTTCCCTCTGTTTGGAGCCTTCTCCCACGTTGGGGCAGCGGCTGGTGTCGTCGGTGGTTGGGTGGCAGCCAGCCAGCCGTCGCCCTGCCTCTAACCGTCCTCCTCGTTTTCTTCCGCCGTCTCCTTGTCGTCTTCGTTGTCCCCTCGGAGCTTGTGCTGTCGCCGTCGACTCTGGTCTGCAATCCGATCCCTCGGCGACGTTCCTCCCTCGAGCGGAAGGCGAAAAAAGAACTCTCAGATTACACGCGGTCCGGATAGAGCAAGCTACAGAGACGGTCGAACCAAGGAAACGGGCGGGCGGGCGGGCGGGCGGGCAGGCGGACGGTCGGTCGGTCGGACGGACGGACGGACAGACCGATGGAACGACGGCAACAGTCGAGGGAAACAAAGATTTTTGTTCGAGACAGAATTCAGACAGTCGTTCCAATTTCGAGAAACGCCCTTTCTGAGCCTTGTTCTCAATTCGAGAGAAGACAGGCTCAACCAGTCCCAAGTCAGCGAACTCTGAGGCAGTGGATTTCGCGATGGCTCAGCCATGTATGATAACTCTCCCGTTCCTTCTCTCAATTCCAACGGGACCAAAAATAGAGCCAAGGCGTAGGAGGATGATGACGAATTACAGCAATCAACCAAGACACAAGGTCCAACTGCTCGAGTTTCAAAACTTGCCACCATTCAAGGCAGCCTTGTTCCTTGAGATCTTGTACGTCCCTGAGATTCATTGGGTCTTGCTGACGATACTCATGTACGGATTGTGCAACGGGTGACAAGCTCCATGCCTAATCGTTCTCATATGAGACCTGCATTCATTTGTTCGAAAGGTGGAGAGTCGAGGAGCGTTCGATGACATACAAAGCGACGCCGCTCTATTCGGTCAATTTGGTAGGCCCTCGGAGATCCCGTTCGAGAGGGTGATAGCAGAATGCCTTTTCATTGAGCAGTCGATGAATTTCAAGCACGCCCTTGTAACAAGTGTCCGGATCTCGGGTTTCGACTCGTGTCAAGTGTAGAGAGGCGATTCAGTCCACTATCAGAGGGTTTCTTTTTTGTTGGGGCCGTCCTCGAGGTTAGCTCCGAAGCGATGCTGCACCAGCCGCGGCATCGGGACTAAATTGCGTAGATCGGTATCTCGATCTCGATGTGACCGCTGCGAATCGCGCCGGTGTGATGGCGCCCTACTTCGGAAACGCGATACCTCGACTCGAGCTCGCTGACTCAGTCATGAGGGCGACTAAAGGACACGCACCGCAGACACATCCACACAGATTGGAAGCGTGTTTGGATAGCAAATTAGGATTTTTATACCGACTGGTGGGCTGGCAAGGCAAATTATCTCTGCAGGGGCTTAAGTCAAGCCGAGCAAAGTCACAGGTGGTGGCGGCCGTGGTTCCCATATATAGAGAGAGAAGGAGTCGCTCATGGCAAAGGAAGACGGGGAAGAAGGAGCGCGCTATGAAAGCTCAAGAGGAACCTGAGTGTCGATTGCGAGAGAGAACAAATGTGCTAGTCGATTCCCTCCCCATTGACTCAAGAGAGCTTATGATTGATTCTTCTCCCGGCGAGTCCGGTCACACGACTCGATATCGACCGTAGTAGAGAGGAACCAGTCATGGAGCATATGGCCGGTGGTTTGGAAGCAGCGATCAGGGCTCCCGTTGTTGACTTAAGACGCCTTGTCATCGCTTTCGTCCGGAGAGCGTGTCCAAAAGATCAACAAAGACATCAACACGGTTCTTTGTCTCCTCGTTCGTGTTGTGATTGATTCTTCTTCTGCTTGACGAATGTCCGGGAAGATTCAGGAACAGCCGAAGTTTTTGCTGCGTGCCACACCAGTCTTAAAAATAATCTCAGACCGCGCGAGACCATCCCAGGCAGCGTTCAGGACTTCGGCGCATTCGACAGACCGAGCGACTCAGGTTTTCATTTCGTTTCTCAAGCCCAGCTCCAGTACTGATTCTTCTGGTGAACAAACCTCGGCCCGAATCTTTTGTGAGTCCTAGCGGTTAGTGCTGTTGTGTCATTATTGCAGCAGCTGTAACAACGACGTTGACAGCCCGCTCAAACGAGGACAGAGGAATGAAGAACTCATGATAGACCCTTCATGGACGAGCAACAAGAGCAGTAGAAACTGCAACCAGCACAACAATAATAATCCTTGCGATAACATGTCGTCATTCAGTCGAAGAATCCGGTCGGGCGAAGGTTCTGCGCTTTTGTTGAAGGGGATGGTGAGTCGGGTTCGGAGGGCTCGAAGGTCTTCATTCGGATGCAGGTATCTTCATCTAGTTCAAATCTGCTTTCTCGCCCCCTCGCTCCATCAACTGCTCTATCCGACTGTCTGCTGCTGCTTTCTTCGTCATTGTTGACTGGTTCTGTTGTCGATGATCGTCGACGGCAAAAAAGAGACTGACCATGACGACGACAAGCAGACAGGATGATCGTCCGAGAGAGCGCGTCGCGCGCAGCGCTGCCGGCTCTCTAAATGAACTTTGGCACGAATCGCTCTCGCCACTCGAGAGGGATTTCTCGTCGCGCGCTGTATCCGAGCCCCTCGGGGCCCTGCCCGGCAGAAGATGCGACCCTAACTCTTCGTGTACGATCGCTGGAGTGATATGATAACCGCTCAGCTGGTAATGCCTCAATACGTGAAGTTCCCGCCCTGACGCTCGGAGCGGTTCAGAGCCCCGATCTCGATCGCGAGCCGAGCGACGACCACGACGAACGTAGAGGGAATGTGCCAATGAAGGTGTCTCTTTGGCTGTGCTATGCATTGCGTTGCTCTAGCCTGAAACTCGGGTAGTGGCGGCGGCGGCGGTTACGGTGTCCGTTTTCATGAAATTTGAAACCTCCGAGGAGCAGAGTCCCAAGCATCCAACCCGCCAACTCCATCTAACAGAGCAGCAGCATAGAAAGCAAAGTCCGAGAGAGAATGTGGAGATAGAAAAAAAGAGAGACGACGAGCTGTATGGATGCTTGCCAGCCGCCAGTCGAGCGAGCGAGCGACCGACAGACAGACAGACAGATCGACAGACCGACGAACTAGCCGTCCAAGCAAACAGGCTTCGACAGAAGCAAACTGCCAGCTCGCCGTTATTCTCATAAAATGCCTGCGCGTCGATCGTCATCCCCGCCTGCGAATGAGTATCTGGCTGGTATCTAAGCAGAGCGCTCGATCAACAGACACGGCGGCATGGCTCCATTAACGCTCCGCCGATTCGAAACCGTGAAACAAGAACAAGCATAAACCGGAGGAAGCGACGGATTTCCGCAAAACACGCCATGGCGAAGTATGCGAAGCCTTTCTCGTCGTCGATGATCCGGGGAGTATTTAGATGACGAAGGAAAGAATCGAACGAATCTTCCTTCCCCTTGTTTCGTGTAACCCTCGTAGAAGAAGAGTACGACCTAGGCGGGCGGTGGGTCGGCTGGCGGTGAGCGAGAAAGTAGGCAGGCCATATGATGAGTGGTGACAAAGGGCTTCCTTCCAGTTCGGTGAGCACGCTGAATGGACCAACATCACTACAGTCAACGGCCCTCATCAAGTCAAACGCGATGACATGTGACAGTAAACCCAGAGATGAATCCCAGCAAACAGCTCCGTCTTCACGATCCCCCATTCTCAACCGAGGAGGATTCTCTTTCGAGTTTCGGGTGACCGTTTGGATCAAGACAGCCTCCGAACTGAGTTCCGGACATCCCAATCGACTCCGAACGGTCAAAAAAATATCTCTGGCATTCTAGCGCGTTCCTCATCGAGGTCGAGTTTTTTTTTTATCAGTGAAACGCTCCGGGCTATGCACAAGGAAGTTTCAACGAGGAAAACCAGCGAAATCGAGAGTCGAAAAGCCTCACCCTTTGTCCGGGGGTGGTCTGTCCCTCTGTCTCCGATTCTTGAACCAATTCGATATCTGCGTTAATGAAAGACCGGTTTTTTCGGCCAAGGTTCGTTTGTCGTCTGGCGAAGGGTATCTGTGGATGAAATTCTCCTGTTCAGAAGCAGACTTTGACAGCTCACTTCCTCCGCAAGCCCTCGAGCTCATATGCCCGTATGCACGTCATTCCCACAACTCACGGGTTGATTTTGTAGGATTCTTTCAGAGCGTGTCGTGAACGTTCCTTGAAGCAGTAAACGGTATCTTCGCCGTCCCAGATAGTTTTAGGTAGGGGGAACTTCCGTCGTATCCGATACTTGTCAACCGCGCCGAGTTTCCTCCCTCGAGATTTCTCCGCTTCACTAGAGCGAAAGAAAGAGATATCCATTAGATTCGAGAAATTATCGCGAGCATAATTCGTGATCCGTCACTAGGAGCTCGTTTCTCTCTGAGCGGAAGAATCTCGAATGAGTCGACGATCCCAGACTCAGTCATCGATTCACTGATTCTCGTCTTTGCTGTAGACGTATTTTTTGAGAGTATGGCCCATTCCCTCTGATCGTAGGGGGCGCGACGTCGTATTCGGGAATTCCTCGGGAGAGGAGCACGTAGGGGCAATGTATTGACTGAATCCAATCCTGGATACCCATGCTTCTGAAATTCCGCCTCGATTCTCCGAAACTCACTTATAATGAGCGGTGAACCACATGTTCTGGAGCTCGTCGTGATAGATGGCTCCGAACGTTTTTGTTTCGAGGATCTGGTACATTTCCCTGTAGCTTTCTCTGGAAAGTTAGAACACTCGCATTAGGTTATCATTTTGCACCGCGGCTGCCCTCCTCCGGATGCTCTTAGCGCCTCCCGGCCCAGCTTTGCAGTGGCCTCCGTGTGTCGACGAACTTATGCTGCGCCGGAGGCGGGCAAACATTGGGGGTCGCCCTCTCGCTGCACGGGCACACATTTGAATCATTCCTGCGCTCGTCCAATCCTCGATTCTCGGAATGCACGCCCGAAGAAAGCCGGGTCGATGATCCAGGGCTAGGGTGACCAGGAGTCGCATCTGGTACGGCACCACTCGGACGCTAATAAAACCTGGCGGACGGAGGCTCTTAACGAAAAGAAAACTTGCTCATTTGGAGCCAAGACTCATCCGAGTGAGCGAAATTTCTCTCGGCTGTTATCAGACGATCTGGTCTCGACCCGCGTCTCGACGATCGCAGATAGAGCGCCTCAAGAGACAAGCACAGTGTTCCATGCACGGGGCAAACGAGCTCGAGTCGTTCGCGTTGATTCATCTTTCGCAGCAATCTCTTGCGTTCAATGCGACTCTTTCAACGAAGGCGCACTTTGCAGTTCTGCTCCGGAGCTTCGGCTATCCCAAACCCTAGCACTCGACTATCAGCTGTTTTTTTCTCTCTGAAATACCGAGATCGTCCCACAGCCGCTGACATTTTCGCGGCCAACTATTGCCGAAATCTCGACTTCTTCACACAATCACTTCGGTGACGTGTTTGTGGTGATATCCGATTTCGTAAACTCTCTTCGCCGAACATTTTTTTGAGAAATGAGGCGTCATTGAGCTATCTGGTGGAAATCTTCCGGTGAAATCCAGACGACATTCGTTCTTGCATGGTTAGTTACAGCGAGTGATACCATTTCAAAAAACGATCGTGTTCCAAACAAGTGTTCAATTACGGTGGTTTTCGCGACAGCAGTCGCTGTCAGCAGTCCACGAATGATTTGTCTCCGAAGGCGAAAAGAAACAAGAACATGATTTCTGTGCCGGAAACTGACTCGAGAGATGGATCCAGCCCCGAATGGCTCGAGAAAGATTTTCACTCACTTTTTGAAAGCAACAATCGCCTTCGCCCTGAGCACAGCCTCGCTGAATTGGAATTCTTGAGCTTTGGAGAGAGACCTGAAACGGATCCATGGCGTTGATTCGATCATTCGAACACATACTCAACTACGTCCCCGGGAGAATTCGAGCAGGGATCTCACCAAAGAAAGTTCTCTAGCCGGTGCATGTCTCCTGATTGCTGGAGTACTTCGCAAACACACGCCACCTGTGGAATGGACGGATTGAGTGTTCAGAGTTTCATTTTCGGCCATTTTCCAAGTCGGTCGCGGTCTTTCCAGGAGTGTCGAATCTGATCTGCGACCCTGCTCCTCGAAGGCTTATCAAGTTCAACTTCTTGGGACGATCTCCCAGCAAGACTTTACCTGTTCGAGTGAAAACGACATTTTTTTCCGAGTCGAGGGTGGAGTAGGACTACTGGCGGGGTGGTTGCTTCTGGATGTATCGAAACAGCTATGAAGGATTTGCGATTGGCCGAAGGTGTGCTGGAAAGAGCGTATCGAACAGTCAGTGGATCCGACCACCATCCATTATGATCCGGCCCCAGGGAAGGAGACGGAATATTGAGGATTCGCACTAGGGTTATCCATCTTTCGGGTCCCGATAATCGAAGTTCACCTCTCTGTCACTCCTCCCAGAGTGAACATTGTTCCGTTTCGAGTTAAGGCGATTCGAGGATCTGATCGACAAAGACGCCATTCCGGACGATTCACATGCTATCGTGTGATTTTTCCCCGAGTAAAGTGGATTGGACTCTAAGGAGAGACGGTCCAAGCTCGACCACATTCGATTCAGACTAGCAAGGAAGTGACGCGTGCCGGTAATTTGAGGCCTAACCCACGGTTGAAATTTCAGCCCAAACAGAAAGCTAGATTCAGTGATGGCGGAAGTGAAAACGCTGAGCTGGCCAAGACAACGAGTCGACCAGATCCAGTGGTGACAATCTTATTTCGACGATGCGGTTCAGTTCGTCGAATTCCTGAGGTTGATATTGCCTCGCAGTTGGAAAGCCGTTTCACTTCTGAATATCTCTGTTTGACCGGTGAAGTGAGAAAGTGTCTGGGAAAACCACAACTATGCACGCTTAGGTTGCTACAGCACACTCGTTCTGTTCACGGACGCGAGAGAGGAGCAAAAACCCGCTCCATGCTCCGCTCTCGCAGGGAAGATCGGCCTCCTAATCGCCTTGCTGTTGGTTGATGTTGTTGTATCAACGAGAGCTTCTTCCAGACCAACGGCATGATTGCTTTCAGCAACGATCCGGGTCTGTTCTCGTCATCCCGATTCCGAGTTCGCGAGGACAGGTGCCATGACGCTTGTGCCGGGTCAAGCGACTCTGAGATGGCGGGTCGCAGACCACCTCACAAGGTCGCGGTCTGTGAGCGAAGCTTCGGATTGAGCCACGCTCTGGAGACGTGGACAACCCGTTCTGGTGGGTCCGCGCGGATAAAAACGGGCAGCGAGTTCATATTCTTTTCTGGCTCCCATGCCTGCATCCGTGAGCGATCATGGGTCATGATTCCGGACGAATGACGAAGGTCTCATTTCTCAGCTAGGGTTGCTACTGAGGACAGAGCGAGAGAGAAAGCAGAACTTGTGTTAAATGGGAGATGTGGCAGCCTGGAGCAACAGTGGAGGGAGGCATGTTCCACAGAGAGGCCAACAGAGCGAATCCCGAGGCGCTCGCACAATCTCCATGACAAGCCATGATAGGCGTTAAGATATCAACGCCGCCATCACAACCACCTTTTTCATTCCCCTTCAAGACAGAGAGGAATCGTTGTGATATGCTCGCGCGCCGCGTGGAAACTCCATCATGATCTCGGACATGGAAGTTTCGAACATTCTTCCTCTTTTTGAACGCAAGTAGATCAGCTCGGGAGGGCCCATCCCTCGTGAGAGTCGTTAAATGACACTCGACTGCAAAGCGCCCAAGTGTTGAAAGCGCTTCTCTAATCTCTACCTTATGAAGCCGAGGTGTTACATACCGAATATTTAATCTCTTGCTCCTCGCTGTCTGGGTCCTGAACCCTCCCCAACGCTCCTCCCAAGTGAAGAGGGGGGAACTGTGAAGAGGCTTCAAGTTCGTAATAATCCGAAGGCCCATGGCTGCAGCTGAAACACGAAATAAAGTTCTTGAATCAAGTCACGTGTCCTTCCTAATCGCTACACAATTGACCGACCGCGGACTGCAGAGCTGTTGCGCTCTGCGTTCGCGGGCCCTCCGCCGTGGAGCTCGGGAATCGTTCCCCTCTTCCCTTAAGCGAATTGCTATTCGGTTCAACAGATTCCGAAACTCGGCTGATCCCGACAACAACTGAGCAATCATCAGGGACTCAGATTTGGAAGCCTCATGGTCAGAACCGGAATGCGATTGTTGGAAACTCTCTCCATTACGCTGCGAGTTGAGAGATACTAACGAAACGGAGTGAAATGCTTGTTCTTCGATTCGTTGAGACAAATTAAGGGGAGTCTCAGATGAGTCTCCATTCGATTTTTCGCGACCTCCCGAAGGATAATGCTCCTCTTCAAATCGAAACATGAATAAGAGGGTCGTCGATGAGTCGTTCGTATGTACGGTGTACAGGACTCCGATGGCTGAAGAGAGTGCGTTCTGAAATCCAGAGGCCCACATGGTGAGCAACCACGCGCTCTGGGATGGAAGAAGCTATCAAGCAGCCAGTCAAGCGTATTCCGAAAAAACTCAGCCCCCGAGGAAGTTCGCGGCATCTGTTGGAATTTCGTGTCAGCGTCGATGTTGCTCAGACGCCCGTGTACATTCCCCCATGCGTTTCTCTCTTTCCCCGATTCCCTCCGATTCATTCGGGCGATCACCCCCTAGTTTACTGGCGTGCTTTCGGAATCCCGGTCGAACACCGGACGCGAGGTCGGAGAATCGCGGGTTCCAACGAATTTCAACAAGTTCGACACATCGCTTCCATTTCTAAGTGCGTCTGATGTGGACTCTCGCTGTCAGATTTCGAGAACGGGATTCTGCATCCTGCTTAGATATCACATGCTGGATGGACGAAGAGCGAGGCCTGATGCAAACCAGCAGGAACACCCACCGGGATTCGGAACTCCTTCTCAGTATTTGCGTCCTGTCAGAGAAATCGACCGGCAAGTTCCGTTAGCGGAACAGGCCCGTTGGATGCGGGAAGCTCCGAGCGAAACGGTGACCCAAGAGGGTCGGTGGAAGCGTTCCGAACTGCGAGCAGTTGATGCCTAATTGAGAGTTACCAATCGCTCTCTGGAAGTTCGAATCGCATTTCGTCTGGCCACTCAACTTGTGTAGAGAGGAAGAGATGAAGAGCGAGCGATCGAGCGGTAGGTACAGAGATAGAGCTAGCTACTGGAGCGAACCGATGCATCTTTGCAGAGCGCCTCATCGACTGGGATTTCGCGTACGATCAACCTCGATGATGAGTCTCCTCCCTTCCACAATCAGATGCATCGAATCCTTTCTATTCTGCCGATTGTCTGCGTTCTGTCGACGAAGCTCCGAATGGTTTGTCCTTATTAGTTTCCACCAGATAGAGAACAGGTTGTTGATAAGAGAAGAAATCAGATAGCATCGCTATTGTAAGAGAACACCGACAACAAGCCGCACTTCAGGGGACGCTGAGCGAGAGAGAGAGACAAGGTGAGCGATTGAGCGAATCGGCCTGTGAGTGGTGAGTGAGCGAGCCAGCAAACGGGAATTCGTCCGATAAGCATCAGGAGTGCGCGTGTGTATTATTGTTATTATTCCTATTATGATGATGCTATCGCGGTTCAATTTGAGCTCGATCGACCTCGTGCATTCGATCGACTGAGGCGGAAAGAACTCAGCTCCGAAACTGTACGGTGATTCGATCAGACTCTTCGGAGACAGCTTCGGAACGACCACTTCATCCAATGAGTGGGAACGAATGTGGTGGATCCGCGCTGTAGAGTCCAATCCTTCAAGGAACTAGAGTGGCAATATTGAAAACAGTGACATCTCTCCCGAATACTCAGCGATTGGTCATCACTCGTTTGAGACATATTGCCTCCTTGACGCTTGACAGGCGATATAGCATCTTCAGTCGTCGATGCTCCTGATCTAAGCGATGCTCCCGCGAAATTTCCTCTCGCTTTTCGCATTTGATCGAAAAACCATCTCTCAAACAACGCAAACTCTGGAGGGAATCCAGGGAGCAACTTTGCGTGCTGTTTGTCATATCCGCGTGGGGTTCTGGCGTCACCACCTGTATAGTTCTAGACTCAATCAACTCCACTGGAAAAACTATCACAAGTTCGTGAGAGGGCCCTTCGGAAACCCGGATCATATGCCAGTTCATCTGGCTGTCGGGAGATACCGAGCTCTTATGAGGGAGCAACTCATCCGGTTCTAGCTCCCGTCTGAGATTCAGGGAAACTTTTCCGTCTCCTTCGAGAAGTCGCTCGCTTTCCACGAGTCTCTCGACTGCTCACGGTACGAGCAATTGGACAAGTACCGTGTCATGCTGTGTGAGCCTCCTGCTGTCCTTACCTATTGTCGTCGCTCGACTCCGCGTTGCTCATAGAGTTCTGATTTTGGAGCGGTGCGATCGTGAGATCTTCTCGCGGGTCATACAACGTCCCTTTGACCCCAGCGACGCTTGGAAATCCGTTGAGGCCGAGCATGTTGCTCTTCCTGGGGGAGCTCCTCGAGCTCGAGTCGAGTTCGATTGATTCCAACCTCGACACTGTCACGTTTACGATCTTCACTGCACCGAATCACTCACGAAACCTCATGGTTAACGCGACACAATCGAACGTAATCACTCGATCTCAGATCGGCACGCTGCGAAAGCTGCTTAATCCGCTATCTCCGAGTCTCCTCGTAGACAAGAAGAGCCCAAGTTGACACTATGGCAAGAGCCGATTTTTTTAAGCCAAGGCAAATCGCTTGGCTTCGACGAGTTGCTCCGCTGATCCTTCGAGCTCCCTGTCTGGTTGAGTTTGGAGTATGGCCGAGGCGGAGCCAGTCGCTGAACACGCCTCCGAGAGATCCCATTGGGCAGCTGAGTGCTCCAGACAGCTCTCAACCAACCTCCAAACGCGCAGCCAACGGCTTCAACGACGGCGACAATTCCACCAACGAAAACAGCAACAACAAACGAATTCGTCTCTGGGTTGCCTTTGTCGCATCCGGAGAGCATTAAAGTCTGTTCACTTCGATTCTGTCCCTGCATAAGGTTGAGGCCTTGTTCCTCGTTTTTTTCTTTGTCTCTCGACAGTTCAGGGATCCGTGAACACGCCAATTCCGCATAAAGACTCGCGAAGTGGGGATGCCGAGCAGTCTGAGGCGGGATCGCTTCTCTCTGAGCGGAAAGCAACACCACGAAGATCGAAGCACTGGTAATTGCTCATTTGACGGCATCACATCTCATTGGCACGAGCGGTCGCTTCGAAAAACGCTCCAAAACCGGATTTCGCCTCCTTTCGAGCAGAGGGAACGGCGTTCCATTCTTCGTCCGACTCGAAATCGCTTCTCCCCTGGCTTTCGTTCCGAAGAAACAAGAGAGATCGGGGGGATTTTGCTCGTGTTGTTGGAATCATCGATGAGAATCGGAGCGGTGGAACAGACGCGATCCGAAATGCCGCGTTTCTCGATTTCGAGATACCCGAGGGTTCTCGTAGGCGACGGTGCCATGCATACCCTGATCAAGTATCAAGCTCCGGAAAAAGAGTCTCCGATTGTTATTTCCTTGATTGATCGAGGAATGCACCTGAGAACAAACGGAGAAAGATAGTTCCTGTGCAGGCTCCCGAAAAATCGAGAAGATCTCCGCTACGTTTCGGTTCGGGGCTCTTCGATTCTGGGTAGTCGACCCTGAAGAGGAAATTCCGTGCGAGATGGGGAGTGAAGCGATTTGGAGGGGGGAGCTGTTCGCCCTGATTGCCGTCGGACTTTCGGGCCTTTCGTCACGATACGAGCCCAGCCAAGGCCCCGAGTGTGAACAATGCGCGACATACCTCATCATTAGCGACGGATCCTTTTGGGGAGGCAGACTCAGCAAAGATATCCTCCAGATACAACCAGGTTGTCAGTTTCAAATCACTTTCCAGTTCTCCTCGGGATCTGTGAGCGGCAGAGCTCGCTAATCCCTCGTTTTGAGCTCTGACAAGACGTAGCTGAGATATCTCGTGTTGCGGATATTTT
Source organism: Phytoseiulus persimilis (assembly GCA_037576195.1). Classification (NCBI taxonomy): domain Eukaryota; kingdom Metazoa; phylum Arthropoda; class Arachnida; order Mesostigmata; family Phytoseiidae; genus Phytoseiulus; species Phytoseiulus persimilis. The sequence continues at coordinate 51,950,309 of CM075101.1, read as the reverse complement.
CGGGGAAAAGACCGACGGGCTCGTCGTAGCAGGACAAGAACGCTCCTGTGGAATCTGCCGAATTCTTCTTATGTCTCCGGCTCCCCGACCCGTTGAATACGGGACTGATCAGGGAATGTTAGTTCACCCGCAGTATTTTCGGGTTCTTGATAACAACGGCGACGCAAGTGGTCGAAAGTCAGAGCTGTAGAGCCTATCGCTCGCAGCTCGTAAGGTGCTCAATGAAGATTTATCACTTCTGCCAGAGCCAGGAAGACACCGCACAGTATGTCGACCCGGCGCAGAACGAGCAGCCATTGATAGCGAAAGTTGATCCGATACGATGCCTCGAATTCATTTTCTTAAGCACCCTGAGTGGCTCACATCCGCAACGTTTCACGTTCTTCAAGGAAAAGCTGCAACTTGCTCATCCTTCCATCGACTTTCTCCGCCTCCCGGGACGGCATCGGATATTTCGAATGGATGCCCATGATAGTTAAACGACGATGGATGAGAGGGCTGGAATGTCTTACAACGGCCAGCTCGGAGAGATTGAATCATTCTAGGCGCGTTCTTCCTCTGTTGATGATACACTGTTCAGAGTTCCGGCCGTCGGCAATGGTTGCGATATCCGTTGAGCAGGTTGGAGTTTCCCGAGGGGAGCCCTTTTGATTAACGACATTGATCGGGGTCGGGGAACGCGGAAGATCATGACGATAATGATGATCACAATTATATCGGAACCCAAAGGATTGCACGAAGATCCTGCGAGGAAAGTTGTCCTTGACCTACGCATGGAATATTCCCCGATATTCTTCGTTCCGTTCGATCATTTCTCTCAGGCTTTCCACCGATCATCTAGGTGTGTCTGGACTCTCGTTGAAGGTCATCCTAAATTCTGGAAGCCGCGGATCTTCACATCCGCAGCCGAGCTACGTGGAGTTTCCGTCCGACTCCTGAGAGCGTTGTTCCCCAAAGATGTGCCAGCACGGTCGCACAAGTGAAGCGAGTTCTAGGAACGTCCGCGGTGCCGGAATCACGAGAACGGCCCCGAAGTGAGAGCAAGGATGAAGTGCTCTAACCAGTCATGAAAAAATTCTACAGTGCCTGAAAGAGATCGCCGCCTGATGAGCCCTGGATTCGAAAAGAGACCAGCTCTCATTTGGACAATCTCAAGCTATCGACCACTGTTTTCGTTCAACATCCTGTTCAGAAACAGCATTTCTCCCCATTTTCGTTGACGCATTCCAGATCCTATGCAAGGGTCGTAGGCATTCAGGTGAGCCTTCGCTTCCGAACGGACGAGCTCCGAAATCAGTTCGAAGGACATTCCGCTCACAGGTAGCTGATCTCATAAGAACGTATGGTAACAGTAGCTTCCTGAGTGTCGTCGCGAAACGTATATAACGAGCTACGGTTGTAGCTCCAGTCAAGCGCTGTCATTGCTGTCTTATGACGCGTCGGAGCCAACCTGCGATGCGTCGTGGCCTGAAAATTCCTCAGATCGTCCAAGAGCAAAAATCGAGAATAATCGACTTTGATTTTAGACCCCTCTATCCATCGCATTCTGTGCCCACTGGCGTCCTGAAGGATCCCCCGCGAAGGATCATTTGGTTCGACACGAATTTCCCCTCATCTCTACCAAATGCAGGACGCAAAGACTGAATAACAGGAAGTTTTATCAATTGAGAGGGGTCAAACGATTTTACGTTGTCCGTATATACATCTGATGAATGAGTTACACACGCTCGATGATAGAGCATCTTCAATGTTGACTCTTCCTGATGATTTTGATATGATCCCCTGCATCATAGACTGTTCCGATGGGTTTTGCCTGCGCGGATGGAGATGGGAGCTCGTTCGGAGCCCAGCCCTGAGGAGCAGGCGCCCAGCCTTGTTGCGCCGGGGCTTGGTTGAATGAAGGTGCTGGTGCAGCGCTCACAGAAACGAAGGGCTGGGCCTGGGGAGCGTGTGATGATTCAATGACACGAGTCTGGATCCGGTGAGGACCGTAGCTCGCTGAAGAAGCGATGGCGTGGGTGGTCACTTTGACCGGAGCGTGTTGGATATGGTTGTTTTCGCTGGGGAGATTGACCGTGATGGGCTGAGGGCTGAAGCTCGTCTGCGAGACCGGTGCAGGAAGGGGGACTTCGGCGGGTGCGTCGGCGATGTGAACTTCGTGGGATGGGGTCTCCTCGTAATGGAACTCGATTCGAGGGGCGGCCGCAGGTCCACGAACGACTTGAACGATCCGGGCCGGAGGCGGAGCTGGTTTGTGAACGTTTATTATCTGGGGTGACGGGGAACGATGCACGAATCGCTCCACCTGAGCAGGGCCGGCACTCTTGGCAATCACACGGATCAAGGCAGGGTTTTCCGCAGGCGCTTGGACGCGGATGATCTCGGGAGCGGCTTGGTCTTGCTCGTGCACACGAATTACTTGGTTAGGGCGAGCGTACTCCTCAATGCGGATGAATTGACGGCCTGACGAAGTATGGATCTCGTGAACTCGGGCCTGCGGGGCTGCGGCCGCGTGCGAAACGCTACCTTCCCTGAGAGGGGGTGCAGCCGCCACGGGAGCCACAGCGGCAGCTGTCACGGGTGGGGCATAGTGGTTCGAGACACTGAGAGCATGATGCGGAGCGTTGTTCACTGGTATCGGACCGTAAGACGAACCTCTGCCGAGGTGACCGGCTCGAGAGACCGAAGCACACAGGAACAGAATCACGCACGAGACACTGAACGATTTCATTTTCGGTTGCTTGATAAGGATTGCGGATGCCGGGATGCTTTTAAGTACATCTCGCCATCATCACGTTGGTGAAGTTGGCGAGGGCACTTAAACGAAAAAAAGGAATTCGATTCAGACTTTCGAATGGCGGGCAAAATTGTCCACTTTCCTTTTCCTCCTTCGCATTATGGGATGAGAACCAACGGGAATCAGGAGTTTTGGGGCCCGATGGTCACTGGCGATGAACGTATGGGACATCGTTGTCAAGTGTTTGCCCTCTGAGAAGAGCCAGGTCAAGGCTTGCTCGAATCTTTCCATGGATGTACGTGAGCTGCGCTAATGCAATCATTTACTGCTTTCTCCGGACTGGGGACATTTGTTAGGATTAGTTCGTACGCAAGCGTCGCGGATGGGCGCATTGGCGTCAGCTCACTGTGACGGTATTTTTCTTTCCCCGCTCGTCTCTATCTTGTTCTGCTTCTGACCGGACGGTTGGCACGACGCCGGAATCCTAAGCGCGGTATAGATTTCGATGCGAAGAATTAGTCGAAAGGGCTCACGCAGCGATGGTCACCAGGACCGAAGCACGCTGGGCCCTCGCGATGGCTATCGACTGCATCGTTTCGATATTGTTTCTAACAACAATCCGATTTGATGTCGGCGAGCGTTCCAGAGCATCTGAGCTGGATTTGGAATCCTTCGTATGAAAGACAGACTGTGCATTTGTTCACGATTTCTCCCACCTCAGACATGCTGGATTACACGAAGCCGAGGTGTCATTACTGTTTTGCTGGAACCTTGATATTTATTCTCGTTCAATTGACAATAATACAAAGTACTAATGTTCTGTCGGTTTTCACCCATTCAGATCCTGTTGCGCTGAGGGTAGAGTTTGCAATCCCTCGATTTGGGCTTTTCATTCGTTCTCCACTTCCTCTTCACGGAGGGAGGTCGTGGTTTTTGTCGCCAGATGAAATTGTTAGCCATCAGAGTTACCTCCGCCGGTCGATTCAGTTCTTTCCACGTATTTTTCCTCATCATATATATATATATATATTTATATATATATTTAGTCATTTTTATTCAGAACTTATTTATATTCGCGCCGACAGCAGTAGGTATTTACGTGCATAACACATATGGATCAACAACCGATCGTTGAATTTCTCTTGAAATCTTCCGACTACGACAGTCCACTAATGTAGTGGCAGAATGGGACTCGAACCGTGCTCCCCCGTCACAAGTTTTTCACAGATTGTAAGCCCGAAACGACATGGTGTGTACACCGCTCTGCTTCAATAATTCGTTTCGATGAAGACTCAGACCAAACTCTGAGAGTCGCTCGTTCGCTGGAACCGAATGTGCTCGCCGGCTTGACGATCTCGTTGAACTACGTTTCTCCGATATCCTAAAAGAGCTCTAGTCCTGCTCGAATACTGTTCTCAAGTCTCAGGTTTCCTGGAAATTTGACAGACGAACACAGAAACTGCACGAATATCGATCGAAGTAAATGAGACGAAAATTCGACTGTTGATATATCGTGTTGTGCACTATATGTATATTAGGAGCTAATCGTATTTACACAAGTATACAAAAATTACAGTTCAGTTTTCCGTGTCCGTGGACAATGAAAGTTTCACAAAAATTTCCCATCGTGGAATCGATTTACGCCACTTAGATGATGATGATGATGATGTGTTCGAGATTTTTGTTTGCGCGACCGGCAGGTCAGTGACGTCCGTGGATGTTTGTGTGGGTCTCCGAGTTTGTGAATAGGAGAGAAGTGCCCATCGAGCGATTGAGGAAGGTTGTAATACAACTCTCAAAATTCAAGCAGTGAGAATTCACGTCGAGAGGCCCGGTTTGTTTTCAGTTCGGCCGTGAGAAGAGATTCGTTTATCGGAAGCGTAGCTTGCTGCCGATTCAAGATGCTCGTGGGAATGGCTGCTCAACAAACAGAATGAGTTTTCGCCGGAACGCTGGATAAAAACTCTCCGGACGCAATCGCGGTTATGGAACTGGCTGTTTCCAAGGTATTTGGGAATCTCCGAGAGCGGAAGTCATCACTTCCAAGAGCTTCTAGTCGACGGGGGAATCATGTCGAGAAGATACTGTCTCTGGAGGTCAGCTGCATTCGTGCTCTTCGAAGATGCGCCGCTGTTGCCCGATGTCGAGTTGCCACCAGAGGACCCAGATGCACCGGACGTGGATGCTCCCGGGTTGGCAGCTCCCATCATCGGGGAATTGGCTCCTAGTAAAAACTGTATCGCATACGCTTGCAACAGTTGGTTCTGCAGCGGATTCATCAGAGCTGCTGCAGCAGCAGCTTGCTGTTGTTGTTGTTGCTGCTGCTGCTGTTGTTGTTGTTGCTGCTGCTGTTGCAGTTGTTGCAATTGTTGCTGTTGCTGTTGTTGTTGCTGCTGTTGCTGCTGGTGGTGTTGACTACTGCTCGATCCTGAAAATAGTTTTGAAGCTTAACTCGGAGTCGCAGGAAAGCTCGAAAAGGATTTTGTCTCTCACGCGTCCGGAGGCGAGATGGATAAAAATTGGACGAAACGGAGGACCAATACCCGAACCCGAAATTAATGGACGAATTTTGTTCAGCAGGAGAAACTTACCTCGTGAACTCTGATTTGATGCCGCGGCCGCCGCCATGACCTGCTGAAGGATCTGGGCCTGCAGGAAGGCCGTATGCTGGCCCACAGAGAGTTTTGACAGTTGAGACGCAAATGAGTTTTGTGCAGCAGCGCTCGCAGACGATGCACTCGAAGACCCTGTGTAGAAGACGCATTTTATTCCGATGATGATTCGATAGGAACACTGACCCTGAGCGAAATGACTTCGTGACTAAAACGATGATCTATAATGATCCGTGGGGATCCGGGAGCGAACTAATGGAATGGAATATGGATCAGAGATCACAATAATGGAATAACCCAAAGATGATATGTCCTACCTTTGGACTTCCCTTTTCCACGACTCGTGCCTGGTTGCTGAGCGCCCGCGCCCACGCCCAAACCCATCAATCCACCCAAACCACCGGCTAGGAACGTGCTTTGCATTGCCGCCATAACGGCTTGGGCATTCTGTTGGTCTATCGTCGAGTTCGAAGTATTGGAACGTGAATGATGCGGTGAAGCTGAATGATGCCTCGATGAAGAGGAACTGTTTGAGTGCGCCGCGGCAGCGGCATTCGCGGCTGCGTGCAATGAAGCTGCAGACGCGGAGGGTGATGACGTCCGGTGACTCACCGACGTATTCTGCAGTGGAATCTGCTGCTGTTGCTGCTGATGTTGCTGTTGTTGCTGCTGCTGCTGCTGTTGTTGTTGTTGTTGTTGTAACGATAGGCTGGGTTGAATCAGGGGTTTCGGTGAAGGCGACGGCGAGGACAAACTCGGTGGCGGAGAGACGCCCATCGCTATTTGAGCTTCCAATTCTTGTTCCTGCTGTAGAGCTTTCACGAAAGCGGCTTTCAACCGGTTCGTATACTCTGCCTTGAGCGCCTTCTTCATGTTGTGAGACACGCAGCTTTCGCAAATCACCGACGGACCGCTCATTTTGGGTTTGCTTTTGCTCGTCGAGGCGTCTGGCTGTTGCCATTTCCAGACTGGTGTGAAGTCGCATTTACACTGAACACAAACGAATGGTGCAGGCGGAGGCCCCTTATTGGTTTCGTAACCTTCTTTGAGAAATGTCACTACGGTCTCCAGACCCAGCAAACAAATAAACTCGGCGCTGTTCCCGTTTGGCACAAAGTGCATCTCTGGAGGAGGCGCTTTCGGTGGAGGTATCGATAATAGAGATTTTTCTAGTTGCTTCTGCAATGCGAGCTTGGCTGCTGCCTGCCGCTGCTGGAGTGATATTTGATGAGCATGTTGTTTCACTGAACCGTTGGTGCTGCCAGTCGTTGCCGACATCGCTGTATTAGCCGTGTTCGCCGCGCTATGCCTGCGCTCATGCGTTTGACTAGGTGTCACGCAGCGCTTCTTATCGATGGGTGCACTCGAACTCTTGTTCGTCAGCTGTAGAACTTCCGATGTGGCTGGTGATGTCGGACGCGATCTTTCCTGTGGAGGCAGAATTAAACTCTCAGATCGGCTGAGTTCATGGACTCTCGATGGACACCGCGCTCTCACAGGCAGCGAATCTCCACGCTCGATGATTCGGGAAACGGTGCCTTTCCCCATATTCACCTTATTCTCCTTGTTATTCGAGATTAATGGACTTGTTACGACCGGTGGCGGCAACAGCTGACTTTGCTGAATTCTTCGGAGTAAGACCAGCTTCATCTCTTCGTTTCGTAAACGCATCTTGAGTTCTGTGATTCGTCGCATCTTCTCTTCGAATAGCTTGAGGTCCTCCTGCGGAGTGGAGAAGAGTCAATCGGTTTCGAAACACAATTCTCACGATCTTGCCGCAACTCTCTCTCCGAATTTAAAGGAGACGAACCGATAGGAAATCTTCTTCGAGCTTGACGCGGCTGTTAGCTAGAAATCCCTCTTCTTTCAAAAGGTTTCCGCCATTCGTTCGACATTTCTTCAGGTCGGGCTGGGAATCCACGAGTTGTTCCATGTCGTGTTTCCCGTTGTCGAGTGCTGGCGTTGTGGAGGTTGACCGCAGGGGTGAATCGCACTGAAAGGACACAGGGTTTTCTCAGGAAATCCGTCAGTCATTGGGGACTCATTGGACAGGAACCGATCGGACTGAAATTCACAAGTTTAGGACCCGACAGTCACTCACTTCCATCCTCACATCAGCGTTGTCTTCTTCCTCTGTGGTGTCACCGGAATGTGCAGATCCGTTGCTCTCCTTGTAACCGTTTTGCAGTCTCAACGGGGAAGAGCTTTTCCGTGAATTCTTCAGCTCACCGGTCACGGGTGACGTCGATAGCACCTGGAAAGGCATAATATTTTTAATAACTAACGGGAGAATAACAATCTCAATAAATTGATTCGCAGAATATGGTGGAGGACAACTCACGTCGTCTTTGGTTTGTGATTTGCGCTTGTGCGCGGAGGTACCATTGACCTTCTGAACCTCCATTCTTCGGCGCCAGGAGAGGATTCAGGCGGAGTAGAATACAGTCAAGTAGGTTCTGCCCACTTCCTTCCTGACTCCTGCCAAAGGACGGTCACTCCACGGATGTGAATCCTCTTGTCTCATCCGGATTTCGTGAGTTCACGAACGACGGTTCACTGAGCATGTCTGCAGAGAGAAGATTCGGATTAGAAGCGATAGAGGCATTCTTGACTCAAACATGGGTGTATTCAACTGCTATATTTCCGGAGTCATGGGCATTGTTCCTCATTCTGAGCTGATGATCCGATACAGCTGTGCGCAGCAGAACTGAGAGAATTTTTTCCTCATGTGGGAGAAGTTCTGTTCTGGCCGAAATGAGAAAATCTACCAATGAGCATGTGATGATATCCATCTCAATGACTGCCTCCGGGGAACAACTAAGAGTCGCGGACAGACCCTGCTGTCTGAAAGTTCGTGATTCACAACGCAGCGCGTAGATGAAGCACATGAGCGGATGGTAAATAACAATTGGCATCATCATCAAATCGGAGACAGCGGAGACGGTCACCAACGATCGGAGACTCGCGTAGATCACAGGAATTCGCGTGCATTCGAAGCCTTGGTGCCTCGACCTCACACTCACGCCGGACAATGAGCGCCAAACATTCACACATACGCACCAAACACTTACATAAATCGGAGGCAAAGAGGTCAGTTACCTCAACCGACGTTCGCAACGTCGTGTGGTCACCGACGTTGCCGCAAGAGCAGCCGCCAACACCGCTTCTAAATAATTCGAAATAGTTTGACTGTCGCCATCAGAACAATGCGGCAGCACTCGCGACGACCGCGAAAGCAGCGATCTCCCGTCTCATCAGACACACATGAACGGCTGAGAGAGAAGCGGATTTGAGAAAACGACACCGAACTCAGGCGACGACAGTGGCTTAGGTCAACTCAAATGTCATTCTGTAAGACAGCGTCACCGTTGGCACAGCCGCTGCTGCGCTTCGGATATGCAAGGAAACAACGCGACGCCTGCTCTGAACTGCCACACACACGCACACAGTGCTGCTGTCACCTCTTAACTAGGTCTCCCTTTCTCGCCTCCATTCATCGGATTGTGACGTTTCTCATGACTTAAAGCCTTTCAGCCATGCTACCAGACCGTCTCCTGAATAGTACCATCTCAGATCGCGAGGACTCGTGGGAGAACGAATCGAGGAAAGAACAGGGATTCTGTGTCCAAACACAGACGTCCAATATTCGATCGACACGGTTTCAAAGCACGATACACTTTCACTCCATCACGAAGAATCCGGAACAAGGCACGCCTCAGAGGGCTAAGAGTCTCCTGGTCGGAGACAACTTTGAGAGGGCGATCGTCATCAACACCACACGATAATCCCGTGAGAACAGTTCCCATTTGATACACTGTTCGAGTGATCCATAGAACGGCTCCGAAACGCACCTAAAGCACCTCGCGTAGACCAGACGAAAACACGATTTCCTCTCAAGTGAGTGAAGCGTCGAGGAAATCGAGAAACCCAGCGAGCAGGAACATGATTGTCGGTGTTCTGTCCCTCGCCGCTGCTCGTTTGACACCGGATCCGACCCTACGAGCTTGCCCAAGTGACGAGCTGGTGAGCTGGTTGCGCTGTTCCTATCAGAGCGGGGTCGAATCGAACTGCCGTGGAATGAAAACACGGTATTCCGACGTATACGGAACCGAGCATAGCTCACAGAGCAGGAGGACTTCGACGCCACAAGCGAGAAGGTCTCAACGGAGTCTCACGACAACAGCACCCGGAGCGGGAGTCAACTGGTAGTCAGACCGACCTGCCTGCCGGCCGGCTAACTAACCGGCCGCGCAAGTTGCCGGCACTCAGCCCGTCATCCAGGTAAGCAGCGACATCGCCATCATCAGCAGGGGGAAACCGTTCGTTGTCGCCGAGCGACGTTTTCAATTTGAACACCAAAACTCGTCCCTCGTTATTGTGATACCTAACGACGATGATGATGGTGCTGCTGCTGCTGATGATGACGATGTCGCTCGTTCGTTTACCGGATGGCTCATCGGCTGGCTGGCGAGCAAGCAAGCAGGCAAGCTGGCTGGCCGGATGGCTGAGTGGCTGGCTGTCTAGGTGGCTTCCCGCTGCAGCTGCGGCTGCTACTACTGTTGTTGGTGTTGAGAGGATACCAGAAGACAAGATGGCCGCCGCGACTGCCTCACGGCGGATCCGAGCCCGGTAATTGCAAGCAAATACTCCGGAGTCCGCCACTGCCGCCGTCGCTGCCGCCGCCGCCGCCGCTGCTACTATCGCCGCCATTGCTACTGCCGGTGTCGGTCGGTGCGTCCCTCTGTACGTTCATCTGTCCGTCTGTTTGTCCTCAAGTCCGTCTGTTAGTCTGTCCGCTTTGGCTAGTTGGTTGGTGTCTGTGAGTGTGTCGGGATGTGTGTAAACGTCGGTCTGTGGACCCGTCTGTCTCGCTATCGGGGTCTGTCTGCTCGGCCGCCGCCGCCGCCGCTGCTGCTGCTGCTGCTGCTGGTCCTTACCACCGACACCACACGCATGCACACACACTCACAGTTGACGACGAAGGCGGCCACAAAGACCACCACCGCCAGTGAAACCAACTCTTACCAACACCGAATGCCATTGGTGAAGCTCGTCATGCAGACACCCCAACTCCACCGCGTGTCACCCACAAACATGGGAAAATCGCTGCTCGCGATTCGAGATAGCAAAGAGAGACTGAGAGAGAAATGTACTACAGTGCACGACACTGATGTACGTAATTGACATTACCCACTTTTCTAGGCTTCGGTCAAGACTGACGCTGTTGCAGCTATCGACCAGAAGTATCCCGATTCGTGCGGGAATTCCCTGATCGAATCCGAATGTTCACTCGCAACATTCACGCACGGTCCTTCACACACTAACCTACGCGCACACACACTAGACACACCACTCCCGAGGAAATAAGGCTCACATGCGCTTCTTTGGCGTCCATTGAGGGGCACACAGGCACGGAAAGAGTTAGCCAACAAGATGGACTCTACCGTAAGACATCGAATCGATGTCGAGGAACATGCAGAGCCGCTCTGCAGGGAACCGACTCCCCGAGAGTTTTGGAGCGTAGTAACGGGGAGCAACAAACCAATCGTCGATCAAAAACGAGACCACCGACAGTAGGATTACTATCGACGACACCAGCGACCGTTGGATTCTATTACACAAACATTGAGGAAAGCACATCCATTGCCGCACGAACGAACGACAGCACACACGCTCTGCACTTCGCTTGTTGATATTGTTGCTGTCGTTGTTGTCACTGTTGTTGCGGACGGTTTCGCTGCCGCCTCTCCAAGTTACACCGCATCGAATGCCTCCATTGGTCTCCGTCCGCTTCCACTGAGAACCACGCGAAAATGTCGCCGGTTCTCCTTGCTTAAGCGCTACTCACTTGCCTGATTGTTTGTTGGCTGAATGACTGGCTCACTCACTCTGAAGTCAATGGCTCGCTTGCTAGCTTTGCTCAGTCCGATCACTCGCGAGCTGCCTCAGCTCCGAAGGCTTGCCGAGGACGGTTGCTGTAAGCTCGTCCAACTTGCCTTCAAGCTCGGTATAACAAACAGCAAACCGACTAGCAAGCAGCGAACTCGTCGAACGGATAGACAATCAGTGGTATAGCCAGCAAGCTGCAGCGGCGGCGGCAGCGGCGGCTGCTGCGGCTGGTGCTTAGTCGGTTGAATGTAGGCAACGGCGGCGGTGCTCTTCGTTGTCGTCGTTGTCGACGTCGTCGGCGAGCTGGCTCGCTTGCTTACTCGCTGCTCTGGCTGGATGGGTGGCTAGCTGGCTGGCTGGCCTGGCTCGCTGACTCTCTTCAACCAAGCGCGGCGGCGGCAGCAGCGGCGTTGGCTGCAGCAGCGGCCGCTGAGCTCTGCCGCTAATTAACAATGCGATTATCCGGGGAGGGACGCGACAACATTTGTCTCCTCCTTTCTCTTTCTTCCAACACACACGGCGCTGGCAACAACGCCAACAACAACGGCGACGAAGCGAACACCCTCACCGACAATGACAACAACGCCAGCGAGAGATCGCTGACCGCTTGCTCAACTTGGACTATCGAACGATGGAACTGAACAGAGCTACAATGGGTTCAGGAATCACATATGCTGAGCAGACCAACCAACGTATCACGATATCATAGCAGTGCTTTGATCACTCGCTTGATTGTCTGGAGGATAAATGGATTCCGGCTCGATTCCAAACTTCTCCAAAACTGCAGCGCCGCAGGCCGCAGGACTCACTAGGAAAATCGATGAGCATTTTCCTCAACTTGGGCCGGCCACTGAGCAGCAATAGGCCATGTATATAGAGTCGCTGCCGTCAGACGCGGCAACGGCAATGGTGTTGCTCGACTCTCTTCAGGAGCTGTTGTTGTCTCGACATTTTCTTCGCTAATCGTACACAATTAGCAGCACGCACGAACGCTGGCTCATCAGTGAGCCCGAATCGACTCTGAATTTCGGGGTACACTCTACCTTTGGAGCGGTCCAGTGTTGGGCACAAGACGCTGCTGCTGTTTCAGCAGGAGCGTTTCTCGAGGAAATTTCAGACTTGATGACAACAACGGGTTAGAACAGCAATTTGCCTTTAGCCGGGTAAATGCATTCGTCCGTAGATGGCTCTGCGATCGCAACGATCACAGAATTCGGGTAAGGCGTTCGAATTTAGGAACGATTGAACGGCACTCTGATGGTACTGAGGAATGTTCACCGAGTATGCCGTTATATTGAAGCTTTTTGTAGAAATGCCGAGGAAGGAGGAATTGCTTCCCGGAAGAATCCACCCGAAGAGATGGTCAGAACGTTTCCGATCATCGAAAAGACGGCGCTGATGATAGTGATGATCTTTGCTGAAGAAGGGACTGATATTAGGGCGGGCAACAAGAACAGTTTCTTCGACAATCGTTTGGAACCTCGAAGTCTCCCATTTCGGTTGCACATCTTCCCAGCCGAATTTCATCAGCCGCTGATTTATCTTGCTTCTCGGCATGTCGCTGAAGCTAGCTCAAGCTGGAATGTGCACGATTTGTCATATTCTGCTTCGTTGCCGTGGTCCCCGTCGAGTACATACGGCAGCCATACACAGACTTCGTCTGCAGGACTTTGCCGTCTGTCATGAAGTTGCCCAAACCGAAAGCAACGATCTTGGTGTCGTGGTTTCGTTCTCAAGTACGATCTCAGGCTCCAGGTCTTGGTGCACCCGACTTCGATGGCCATGGTTTGGCAAAGGTGCCAATAGGTGTCGAATGAGGCAAAACGACGCCTTCACTCGATTTCATCGTACTTGGAAGATGATCTGTCCCCGGTCTGATCGTCAGAGTGCGAATGTTCAAGCACTTAAAAGAAGGAGAACATGCATACAAATATGCATTGACAACGAGGGAAAAATGCAGTCTCGCGGAGTCAGCAGCCAGCCATGGTCATGGATGGGAGGGGTGCCGCGTCCGCTACAGCATTTAGACGATCGCAGTCAGGATTGCGATTGAGAACCGCTTCCTTTTTGCGACGTTGTCTTTCTCCACGCGGACCCGGGACTTCACTAAGATCTCGTGGGATTCTTTCGGAAGCATCTGTGGAATCGGTCAGGAGCACATTCCCCTCCTCCAGGCGCTGGGTTCCATCGGGAAGACTTGCGAAGTTGACATCCATAAAAGCCAAATCGCGTTGGAGAGATTCATCCCCCACTAAGTGTTGAGTCACTCGGATGCTCAAAGCGTCCCTGCAGTCGAGAGCTTGAACTACCGACGAGAAAATGTTGGGATTTTTCGCGTAGTATACGGCCGCTTTCACCCAAGTTCCCCATCTGGTGAACACGGCTGCGTTGGAAGTGGTGTCTCCGGCGCCATCCCACGGAACACACTGAGTTTGGAGCTTTAGCCGTCATAGCCTCATGCTGGCGTCGCCCCTGGTCGGAGGTATGAAGAATTCGTTCTCGTGGTCTCCCCCGAGTGAGTTGGGCGGCCATGCTGGAATGATTACATTTTGTTCATCCACGGCTACGTTATCAGTGCATACTTGAATAATCAAAAAGATTGGTCAGTGCCGGCGACGTTGGCACCGAGTACAGGGCTGAACTGCAGGGGTCAGTGGGCCCGCTTTCTGGGTGGAAAGGGGAAGGGATGATTCCATGCCTAAAGCGGAGAAAATTCCGAAGTTTGAAATCCTGCTCCTCCGGAGTTTGTTACGGAATGTGGAGCAACGACACAGGCCTCCGGGAAGAGCTAACAGCCCTCGACTCTCGACCTTCTCCGTCACTAATGAATCGCGGTCCGGGATAGGAATCGATGTTCCTATATTGAATTCGAACGAAATGGACGAGTTTTACCTGACGATTGGAATAGCCGCGAAGTCAGCAAGTTCTGTTCGGCGCTCAGAAGTTTTACTCTCCAATCTCCACCGGAACTTGTGCCGAAAGAATGGCACGGGCAGGTGATCACTAATTATTGGAGGAATTCCCTGGGCTAACTTGTCCGCGCCAAGTTATCCACGCCAAATTGTCCGACGGATCGTGGATGTTTGGTCTGCTTCGTTACAGCTGATTGACCGATTGAGGAACTACCGTAGAACTCGGTCGTTACGAACGTGAGGTTGAGGAGTAGCTAACTATTGTAGTAGAGACTTTTGTGGTGTTATAGTCGTCTCTATCGTGGGTCCCACGTGTGAGCAGCTCCTCAGACATTTGTCGAGATCCGAAACCCACCAATGTGAAGCTATATTCTCGACAAACATTGAGGATGGAAAATTTCACGGTGGCGCCAGCTCTGGACAGAACTTGGAGTCAATATTTGACCGCGACAGTTTGAGGCTTAATCTCTTGCGTCCAGCTCTAATCTGGGCCACTTGCACTCGGAAGCCGATCCACGGTTGCTGCAGCGAACCAACGTTCGGAAAGGGGTCCGCGACGAACGTGCGCTGAGGGAGCAGAGTTTGAATGATTCTGGCAGCTGAGTCTATCATAGAACGCTGTGAGGCATTCAGCTTCGTTTGGACTCTATCAGCTCTTGACTGTGTTCGCTTACGATTCCTTGCAAAGTCGCTCAGTCGTCGTGTCCCTCGCTCAGCTGTCCCTTTCCAGTTTCTCGGCGTATCCTAAAACCGACAGCTAGCCCCGTCATTGGGTGACTTTGGTATGAATTCTCCATCTGAGGATCATCTCCAACCCGACGCGAGATTCCCACTCAACCTGTGAAGCTGGCTCGAGCCAGCTGTCGTTCGTCGTTGTGGTTGGTCGTGCATTTGCATGGCTAGTCCAGGACTACGCGCACTACTCTTCCGTGAATTTATTCCCCTTCAGCTTCTCTTCCCGGTGAGTGAAGGAGGCATCCATGCAGGCTCAACTCGTTCCGTACCGGAGTCCGCAGGAACGTAGCCAATTCCGAATTTGGCTGTTCGTCCAGAAAACTCCTCATTGATCATTGTTGGGACTGTTAGTTGTGAAGCTAGAGAAACTGGTGGCCCGAGTATGCGTGGACTTTACCAAGACCCATGGAACCTTCCAGGGAAAGTTTTCGAACAAACACAGCTAGGCCCCTACATTAGCCACAGCTCCTACTTTTCCCTCTCAGGGTACATCACATCCAGTTGACGAGAGCATTCTTCAGTGAGTGGTCTCGATTCCTTGGCATTCCGCTCCGCATGGAGGAGTGGTCTGGCGAATGGGGTTTCGGTCGATTGGGATTCCGCTGTTTGGGGATTCCTACAGTGCGGTGCAGCTGATTACGACACCCCCGGATTTTCACGAAATCTGAGAATCTCGAGGAGACAGGGCAGGGGGAGGTGGCTGACGAGGAGGAGAACGATCACTGAGTCATGAAAATAGCATTAGCTGCGCGTTTATCCCCAATTTAGGAATTTCAGCCGACTTTTCGTAGAATGAGACTGGTGCATATGATCACGACACCCATGAGAAATACAGTGGAACGACACAGTACGCGATTCATATGATCGACGTTAACAAAGCAACACCCGCACCGGGTCGAGCAGGATAGGACGCGGCACAACCCTGACGTGTGAAGAACGAAACAAAATTAGTGCTTTCAGCGACGTTGGTCTGAGTCTGAAAGGTATCGCATGCAAAATGGGTAGGACGAGGTGTGAGGTGCGTGCTTTCTTGCAAGATCTGCAAGCTTACGGGTCGGAAAGAAAAACTGAAATCTAAGTTGTCCGAACGGCATCGACGTCGGATAGTGACCGCTGCTACCAAAAGCAGCAGTAGTTGCCAAAAGCTAGCGGGAGTCCTGGATCTGAAGCTGTCAAGATGGACCGTCTGGCGCGCGATTTTGGCTTCCCCGGTACTCAAAAGAGCTAGGATGCAGACTGTCCCGCGCCTCAAGGAGGAAGACATCGAGGCCAGAGTGGCATTCGGGAGAGAAAACATGGATAGAGATTGGACAGCGTTGGGTCTGATAAGGAGAAGTACTGACGATTCCACTCAGAGCTTCCCTGTGGTCTTCTAGGTCGATGTTCTATTCCTAGGTCATCTTTTCCAATGAGAATGAGTTTAACTTGTCGGGCCCGATGGCTATGCGAGCTATTGGAAAGATCTGCGGAAGGAAGCGGTGGTTTTCTTCAAGCGGAACTTCGGTGGTGGCTCCGTCATGGTATGGGGAGCGATCAGTTGGGCGGGGAATTTTTTTTTTGTCAGAGAAGAGAGAGTTTATTCTGTTCGCGTTTTCAAAAAAAAAACTCTCCAGGTCGGGTTTCTAGCTCCAGACATTGTTTCGTTTCACTTTTTCCTTCAACAGGTTTCTGTAGAACAGGATAAAGAGTTTGTAGAGTGTCCATCTGCTTTACATTCCTTGCAGTGAGGGGTTGGTGTGCAGGATGTTGCTGTGTGGCCTGATTTCATGCATTTGTGACACAATTTTGTGGTTTGGGTTTTTCGCAATATTTGTTCACATGTCCGAATTCCGAGCAGTTGAAACGAAGGGCTACGCTGATACGTTCGGTTTTTCTGGAGTGTGTCAGTCCAATCTGGATATTCCCCAACTTAACCTTAACAGCTTCTCTCCTGTCTTTCTGGGGAGGAGGACCTTGTTCGACCAGCACCCGTGTTTGCTTTTAATCTGTCTGTATGGAAGGATTTCTGATTCTTCAGTCTTTTCCCGGATCCTTATCTCTATTTCTTCCTTTTCAGTCACCCCATCTAAGTCATGAATTATTGTCATAATTTCTGTTTGTTTTTTGATCTCGGTTGTATTTTGGGTCTTCTCGGTCGTCATCTCCGTGAAGATTTTGCTCGCCCCTGGAGCTTGTTCTGTCCGTTTTATCGTCACATTTCCTTCTCTGGTTTCGTGGATTTTGTAATTCTTACTCCAGTCTCATCCGGCTTCTTGATCACTTGCTTTATTTTTCTGAGTGTGTCGGCGTAGGTTTCACCAACGCCATTCCTCACCACAAGTGTGTGTCCATCTTCCTTGTTCGTATTCTTCTTTCTTCGTTCCTCTACCTTTGGCACATAGTGTCGCGCTCAGTTTTTTTCCATGCACGCAGCATTCAAGTATTTTCAGGCCATCAGTGATGTTTATGCATTCGGGTAGGTAAACTGTGAGTTTTCCGTGGGTTTCACTCCCCATTTCGTCTATTATGGACTTAAAGATTCGAATTATTTCCAATCGATCATCTCCGGTTTTGATTACTGTTATTTCGTCTGAGGCCTCGTAGGCCTCGTAGTCCTCGGTGCCTTGTTCACGGATTTCTTGGTTCAGGGATAGGGTTATACTTGATCCTAGAGAAGCGTTCTTCACAGAGCTCTCCAGCCTGGGATAAGATGCGCCGAATTGTCGTAAGACCTCCGCGTCTCTTCTGTTATTCTCGTTTACAACTATAATACGGATTGGTGTCACAGCGATAACGCTTTTCTGTGTAGTTTTCGCTTTCTCGAAGATATCCTTTGGCCGATGGTAGCTTATGAGTGTTTCAATGTCCGATTCGTCTCTGACCAACATTGACTTCTTTCTGAGTTCTTCGTGTGTTATGTTCTTGTTTTGGTTGTTTAGTTGCGATAATTCGTCCTTGAGCTTTTTGTTCTCGTTTCTAGGTTCAACAATCTCGCCCAAGAGTTTGTTTGTCCTAGAGCTTCGTTATTCGAACTTTATTTTCTGAGTCTCTTGTTCGATATTGAGTTGATGGATGTTGTTGGTTAGATGTTTGTTCAGTTTCTCGACTTAGCTCACTAAGACCTCGCTCTGTTTCTTGATTTCGGTTTTCGTATTGATGTGTCTTATGTTGCTCAGTTGGTGAAGCTCGTTGGTCAGATTTAGTATGTCCATGAGTTTGTTTAGGGCTGCGCTAAGATCGACTTTCGATGCGGGGAAATTGGAATTCCAGTTCGTGTCCAGTAAAATGAAGAGCGTCGATTACGTCGCGATCTAGGAAAAGAGTCTGAAATCTTTTCAGGCCCATTCCGAAGACGAAAACGGGACTGTCCAACAGGACAACGCACGGATCCACACGGTCAAAGAGACGTCAGCCTGGTTTCGCTTGGAGACGTCAGCCTGGTTTCGCCCTGCGTATACTGCCGGCGTTGAACAGTTTTCTCTCGAGGCACGGGACGCCGATAAGCGCGGAAGACGTCGCAGCCCTGAAGAAGATCCCTGATATCCTCGAACCATCCGAACGGGGCATTGTGCTCCTTTGTAAAAACGAGGCAACACTGATCCATGCGGATAGGGTTCTAAGTGTGATCCTGATCGACCTCAACGAGACCGGTAGTCAGTTGGTCAACGTTCTCTCCGAAAATCTGAAGGATGAGATCCGCAAACGGAGAACTGTACTCTCATCTGTCCTCGCGGTTCTGGAGGAGCCTTGTTAGAAGTTCACGGTAGAGACCAGCATCGGCCAGGAGCGGCCTAGTGATGGTGAGATGCTCAAAATTCTATCGGGAATAAAGATAGATGCTGACCCCTCATTTGGATCTTTCGAGAATGCGAGATCTCCGGTGAGCTGGCGCGATTGTTCATATCAAAACCTCACAATCGTTCCACGAATGCCACCTCTCAAAATTCCAAGACAGCCTCTGTCAGCAGAAGAGAGACTTCAAACGAAGAGGGGCTGAAGCAGGAGCTGGCCCTTCACCGAGCCGGCGGTGGTCTCGGCCGCCTTCTGAATCAGTGTTACGAAGTGCTTGCGGCGGTTCCACCGACGTCTGTGCAGCCAGAACGGGACTTTGGCATACTGAAGATTCTCATCGGTGAGAATCGCGGGAGCCTAGATCCGGCCACTTTTTACAATATATTCACTATGCGCAAAGCTTTCCAGAATGAGATCGCTTGGCTCGAGAGATTCCTCGGTATGTGATTTGTTCTCATACCCCGGATTTTCCTCACTTCTTACATAAGGCTCAATGAATATAAGATGTGCTCTTGACGAAATCCGCAGGCTGTTGAGCATTCTACGAATGTTCATTGAAACAACTGTCGCAATGCGATATGCACTTGGAATTTCGAGTCCAGCAATTTTCGCTTCCCTTGAGACCACTGTCATAATCATCCGTCGAGGCGCAAATCACTCATGAAACTGATTGCGGTTTTTCTGCGATTAACCGCGGTTTTCCGATAGGCGGTTTTCGGTTAACCGCAAACCGCGGTTTATCAGATTGCGGTTTTTTGCAAGGCCTAGCGAGACCTCGTCTACCAGAGTGCTATAAACGGTTTCCTAAAACCCCGCGGTTATGCCTCAGATGCCAGAAACTCAGACGTCAGGATGAAACCCTCTCCCGATCCCGGATAGATCCCCGCTAATTAAGCGGATTTGGGAGCGAAGCGTTTCCGACGTCTGCAACGAGCGCGAGTCATGCGGCAGACCCTCCGTACATATGGTACAAGCTGCACCGCACCCCCTGCGATTTATTGATGGTTTGCTGATGATGGCAATGGATGGATCATGATATATGGATGGGAATTCGATGCATGTCTCCAATCTCTATCAGCGTGGACGTTCGGGGACTCGAGCTGCAGGGAAATAAAAGAGCGATCCTTCGCGCATTCCGAGCGGTCGCTGCCACCTTCGCCGAAAGCTCGCTCGGCCTCAACTTGGCTTTTGGGCCGCAAGCTCGGCGATTCCTCACTCAATGCACGGAGTTAGGGGAGGAACTACCTTCCTTCCTACTCGTCGCTAGCGAATCATCACTGCGAGTGAAGAAGAGAGTGTAGGATTGGGGCGGTCCGGAGACCCGCAATGAGGACGTCGTTGAGTTTTCCACGTCGATCGACAATAATCACATGTCCGGGGTGGTTCTATAGCTGATCCTGTTGGCTCAAGGAGGGTAACAGAGGTAGCCTGTGCTAGAGCATTTGGAGCTGTAGCTTTCCCCATCGAGCTCCCCGGTTCTGCCTAACTTCATTCGCGGCCTCAAATAACCCGCTGAATCAGCGGGGACCCATCCGGAGTCGGGAGAGTGTTTTATTCTGGCATCTGAGAGTCTGGCATCTGAGGCTACGCCAACCCCGCACCTCAAGCTGTCGACCATCTTTCCCACAATCATCGACGTGGTAGTGAATACCCGAAGGGATGGGAAGTCAACCTTGCTGATGTCGCAACCTTCCCCTTTCGCGTCGGATCATGTGATGCCCTTAGCCTCTAGCGAGGATGTAGGGTTGTACTCGGAGTTGATCACAGATGGCCACTGGGCGACGCGCTCTCTGAGATCGGGGACCATGAGAATTCTCCACGGAATGACAACAAGCGGTTGGTAGTGGGGCCGAAACATTTTGCAAAATGATTTCCGCTGCAACGCAATCCCAGTCCTTGCGATTCGGCCCACTTTAGACTTCAATAAGATTTACACCACTGCAAGCCGGTTCGACGCCATGCGCTGATTTTCAACCTGAGATGATTACTTTGTAACCCGGGGGATGGCCTTGTCCGCTTTTCCTACCGAAGTCCGCCGAAGGACTTTTTTTCTCCGGGAGCGGCGATACAAGGCCCACCGAGGAACTCGGCTGAGCCTCCTCGGAATTTTCGCCCACCATCACCGAAACGAGAAGATGCTTGCAAGCATGTGTCCATCCTCCGCTAATGACAATGACAAAATGAATACCATGTATTTGTTCAGCTCTGAATCACCTGATTGCTGTGATTGTGGTTGCTGGCGATTCGAGGAGACGTTGAGTTTACGGGCACGTTTCCCTCTCTGAGTGTTTGGAAACCGCATCAGATCGAATGCTCATACTCGCATCGCGATGGAGACGGAACACGGTCGCGTGAGCTCTGAAAATGCTCAATGCTGCACAATTGAAAGGCGAAAATGGATGTTCCTGGCTGGTTTCAAAAGCAGATCCTTCCGAGATCCACTGACGTAGACCATTCGCACGTATCTCCGGGCTCCAGAAATGACCTCTAGCCGGGCATCTGATAGGGTTGGGGTGACCGAATCCTTCCTGATTCTGTGAACACGATGGACATCCCAAAGGGTACAGCTGTATAAGGGGGGGGTTTCAGGCCACGAGTCCGATTTTTGAGTTGGATTGCTCGGCGTGACGCCCCACTACTAGGGAGCATATTGACACTCTTGGGAAATCTAGATCGCCGTCAAGTCCGGATGGTACGCGAAAGATTAATTAGGGAGAAGGACTCCTCAAAAAGAGAGGTTTATACCTGAATATTGAAATGTTAATATTGCGGAAACTAAAATGAGATAAAAAGTCGCGCGTCGAAAAGCTGGGGGGAAACACTACAAAACCACGGAGCAAGTCGAGTGGGCCACGGCGCCAACTGGGCCGCGCCGTCAACTGGGCCACAGCGTCAACTGGGCCACAGCGTCATCTGGGCTATGACGTCAGGTGGGCCACCAACTCAAGTGGGCTACGCCGTCATCTGGGCTATGACGTCAGGTGGGCCATCACGATGCGCCTTCGTTTCAGCGGGCGAGCCTGAATTTTGCAGGCCGAGATCGGAGTGTACCAACAGTTTCCTCCAGCAGGGGCTTTTAAGGACGATTCACAGAACCTTCCTCTGATGCTTACGTGAGCTCCACTCGCATAAGCAGCTCAATCGCTTTTGTCGGCGGCTGGGGTGGGGGGGGGGGAGCCTTGGCTAACGCGGCAGGAGCACAAGCTACGAAGTTCCAAAAGCCGGACGCACTTGCGAAACACAAACTCCGCATGAATCGGAAGCTCATCGAGTTCGCGACAGGCTTCGAATGCCTCGAAATCACGACGCAGCATCCCCATGATTCAGTGGACGAATAGTTCACCTACTCGCGGAAACAGCTACAACGACTTGCCTCGGCGAACGCGCAAGATTGCCAAAGATGCAACAGAGAACCGCGGGAACGCTCGAACAAAGAGGATTGTAGATAACTTTCAAACTCGGAGTATAGCGGGAGTCTCGGAACCCAGGCGGCGGAAAATTAGCGGATACTTTCAAGGTCAGAGCGCCAAAGAGACTTTCACCTTGACCAGAATCTCATCCTGAATTATTTGAAGGCTTCTGAAGGGAACAACATGAGAGGAGCGAGTGAATATCTTCATGGAATATGGTTCGGCAATTTCAGCTGATAGTTTGAACATCTTCCAACGCGATTGATCACCAACAATTGAAATGAATTATCGACAGGCAGACATCGAAGACCTTGTTCAGAACGACGGTTTCATCTCCGAAAGAGACACTTTTTCGGGGAAGTTCGTCACCTGAGAGCCTCCCCGAGCATTAATTGTTCATTTGGAATGTGTGAGCAATTCCGCGGAGGAATTCGATCGACGTCCGATTCTGGACGTCCTGGACAATGGCCTTGATTCGCCTATCGTTCTCTACATATTTGCTGCGTTTCCGAGCTGCAGTTTGACCACTTATGTAACGCTCCAGTTGAGAATCCTTCTTCTGTTGCGCTTGGCGAAGGCCATCAATGAACCTCAAGATTCCGGGGTGATCGACCCAGTAGCGTAACAAGGGGAGGGGCGGACCGCCCCGGGCACCACCTGGCCGAGGAGCACCGGGGGCGCCATTTCCATCTCCCCACTGGAGCTCCTGAAGTTCATCAGGGAGTACAATCTCGACATCGGCTTCCCAAACACTGAAATTTCCTTCCGCCCCTCTCTGAGCGTCGCTTCGAATTCGTTAAGCTGTGGGAGAAGCTTCAGAATTGATCAAGTCATATCTTCGCTCCACTATGAGGCAACTGCGGCTCTCGAACCTGGCGATTCTGTAGATCCAGCATGATCTCTCCGATAACATTGATATCGGCGATGCTATCAATGAATTCGCGGTCAGGAGAGCCCTCAAGGTTCACTCTTTGAGCTTGGATCCGTCTGAATGATAAACCTGGAGGGATCAGTTCATCTGATGTTTTGATCCATGCAAACCTAGCTCATGTTTTCTGACTAGGTGGGATGTGGGGGGCGTCATTTTCGTTCATCGCCCCGGGCGCCAGAGACCCTTGTTACGCCACTGGATCGACCCCGAATCGACTCTGGAGAGTCCTATGGAAGGCCTCTACGTAATTGTTTGTTCGCGAGTCTTCTTGAAGCGTTCTCTCGTAGCATGTCTAAATGGCTACCGGGAACATGAAGCGTGTTAGGATTCCATCGTTTCCGAGTTGTAGTCCCATGTAATAATCTTCGAAATACTCGAGATCTGGTTGTAACCCCTCAGGCAGATAGTCGCGGAGGTCTCGGAGAGCACCTTCCAGTCGGTTTGGGGGAAGATACGCTATGATACCCCGGGTTAGGGTCCGACAAGCCGAAAATTCGAACCCGAAACGCATGAAGCCGAAAAATTGAGCCCGAAAAATCAAGCCCGAGAAGCATGAAGCCGGAAACCTCCTCTCCCAACAGCGGAGTGTTCGGGACTGGTTTGGCGGGATGGGATTTCTGTATCGTTTCGTCGATCTGTACCTTTGTGAGTCGTTGGAGCGTCGGAACGACTGGGAGACGTTCTCGGATGAGATGATGACAACGGCTCAGTATGACTCCAGAGCACGGCGAAACGATGCAACAACCTTTTTCCCGATTCGCCCTTTGATATATAACCTTTCGCACGAGCGCTTTTCATCAGCGTGCCCATTTACGGGAATGGGTCATTCTTCTAGGCACGCGAAGCGCCTCTGCGCGCTCATCCTGGGTTTGAATGTTGTCCTGGGTCAGGGGCGCCTCCATCTCATCATCGTCAAATCATTGACGCCGTAGGAACTGATCGTCCGTGTTTAATAGGAACGTATGACTCGTCTGCCGGAGTGCGGGCGATCTTTGTAGATGCTCTCGGGACTGATCGCACTACTGCGAGTGGAACTGACAAACGCGGATTCCGGTTCAGTCGAGTTCATCTGAGCCTTCAACAGGCAGCAGATGTACTGTGACTGCGGAAGAGGGTTTCCATGCCGGTTTTCCTTTTCCGGTGGGAAAGAACAAGGTGTTGTAAGAGCGTTTTCTGCGAGTAGTATCAGAGCTGGAGGTGAAAATACCTCTTCAGTTCTAGCGAGTTGACCTCGGAAACTTCAAGATTCGCGTTCAGCCGATTGCTCCCTGTAGCAGCTACACCTTTGGTCAGTTCGAACTAGGGACCGTAGATGCGCAACAGCGAGGACGTAAGCGAGGCAGAAGAAGTAGGTAGGCTGAGAATAACGAAGGTGCAATTCCTCCCCGCTAAACCAGTCCCGACCGCTCCGCTGTTGGGAGAGGAGGTTTCCGGCTTCACGCTCTTCAACTTCATGCCTATCGGCTTCATGCTTTTCGGGCTCGATTTTTCAGCTTCGTGCATTTCTGGCTCGATTTTCCGGCATCCAGGGTATACATCATACGCCGAGATCATTCTCGCTTGAGGGGCGAAATCGGCCTCATTTCGATACCTTCGGCTCAGTCCATGGTCAGCAAGATGCTTCTTCAAGTTCTGAACAAGATGGAAAAAGCACCCGTGAATGGCTGCGTCGGGAAAATAAGCCAAGAAGGCATTCATGAGACCTTTCTCGTAGTCCATCAAGATCGCTCTTGGCCGCAGATCGGGCCACCCGAGAGTGATCATGTCGAGCCTCTGGGAAAGAGATCGTATAAGTGAAGAGCGAATACAGTGTCGAGGTTCCCAGCGAGAGCAATGACCGAAATCCGCTGACTACAATTTCTCAACTAGACTGTGTGCGTTATTCTCAGCTTTCGACTCACCTTCAAGTAGGAGGCTTCCGATTCATTTGGAAGAAGGATATAGTACGGAGGGGTGACGCATGCGCTGCGCTAGGCCAGTATAACGAAGAGCTGGTGGAATAGGCGTAGTGCAACGCTGAAAGTTCCGTCAACGTACAGCTTGGTTGCATGGGGCACCCACGAAGCGAGTGGGGACCTCCCAAGAATCAGTATCCGGTTTGGATCCTAAGGCCCCGGTGTCACCTAGCAAGAAGTCCTCGAAGGTCCTCGGGGTACTTTCGTACACCTGAGGGAGGTCGAGAGATGCCAGCGTAGTATAGTCCAAGCTCGGAATGTTTCGCCGACGACGAGTCCTATGGATCATTTTCGCCAACGTCTTGTTGCTTTCCATTGTTCCTTGAGCGGCGAATGATGAGCCAGCTCGAGCTTGCGTGATAATCTGCAGAGGCGTCTCCAAGGATTCTGCTGCTCGACGCTTAATTGTGGTCTTCCTCTCCTGAACCTCGATCTTGGCGACATCAGCAGGATCGGCGTGGATACCAAATACTGTGATTCCACCAGAGAGAATTTTCCTCTTGGGTCGAGCAAGGCACTTGTACGGTCGGCTGTTCTTGTGCTGGCATCTCCAGGTTTCGGTGCTGTTATCTTTACCCAGATAAGCGAAAACATACACGAATCCGTCGTGCGGGAGTTTTGGCTTCCCACGTTGCGATTCGTTGCTTGTAGTGTCCATTGTCAAGGAAAGTTATCAGTACTCCGCTCACTAACACAGAAAGAACACAGTTCTATCCGCACATATGTTCATATCAGTACTTATGCAACGACATTTGGAAAATCTACTCCAAGCGGAGCATGTCGCACACGCAGCGCCCCCTATCGATGCTCGGTTCGCTCGAAATCTTCGACCCCATAAGTTTTCCTCGGGAAGTGAAGTCACGAACACAAGGAAGAATATCGTTCAGTGATGACCGATCATGACATGGGCTTAATCTCTTGCAGCCAGATGGTATATTCATTCCGCTATACCCCTATACCACATGGAGTCACGAACCTGAGCTTTGGTGCTCAAAATCAGAAGAGGACGAAGTGCTGCTTCCAAGCACGGAGCGTGGAACTGATGAGACAGAAAATAGTGAGTTACCTCAAGTCTCGGGCCTCTTCTCCGACCCTGAGAGGATACATGATTCCACCTCGCAGAATAAAGATGTATTTTCTGGAAACCCATGGGACATCTTTCGCCCGAAAACCATTGGAAATTCTCAGAACGGAACCATACATTTCGGCTCCAAGACTTTTCGGCCCTGAGCCTTCTCGGCCCCAGACCTCTCGGCTCCGGATGTTCCCAACAAACATCAAACGCAATCATTCATTCGAAAGCAATAAAACCCTCGAAGGAGGTTTGTACAATACACTTTGCTCAGTGGCGACTTCCTCGATTGATACTTCGAGTGTCTACAAGTCGCTTTCGTAGTGCCGTGGCACGTTGTACTCCTCGGAGACGGACAGGGTTTTCTCACAGATCAAACACGCTGGTTTTCCTCCCAACTCGACGAGAACTTCTCTGTCCATTCACGCTGGAATTTCCGTCACCGATTGTTCGCTTCGCCTCCATTCTCAACACAGCTATCGAGGAGGAACGAGGAACCTCGCTCTGGAATACCTTTGGGAGAAATGCGCTCACACACTCTGTGAGAGAACGTGCCTGTTCGCGATTGCCTCCTCTGATAGCTCGGGAGAATATGAGCGTTCGAAGTTCGAGCTTTCAAATAGCTTCAATCGTCTCCTGATTAGACTGTGTTGAGATACTCGAGAGCTATTCTCTCTAGCCCCTCATACCCGTGGTCCCGAGATATCAGGCTGCATGCGCGCGCCCAATGACTACTTTCTGGAGGAAACATTGAATAACTCATCGTGAAACGCCTTCACACCACTCTATCGGCTGCGAAAATCCAGTTAGATTTCTCCATGACCTCGCTTGTGATATTATAAAAGCGCAACTGGATCGAACAGTTAATCTAGTTTTGGGGAGCTAAAGGAATCGAAAGCAACGAAGCCCTCAGGACTTCAAAGCGTGGAATCTGCCGAGCTGGGCATACCTTCCACCTTTCTCGATTTTGTGAAAAAATCGTTCATGGGTGCAGCCTCCAACGGATATCTCATGAATAGAAGAATGGTGCGCTTTTAAGTTGGGATTTGCCTTGAGGGACTTCTCTTTCAACCATGAATTCACCCAGAATTCACAGTCATCGATGGAATTTTCAAGATCTGACGTTCTTCCGTGATTGATTGAACGTTGCTTCATCGTGCAAAATTATCGGGAGTCACATGCGTGCACACAAGCAGAAGTTCCCGTAATGTTTTCAGTCAAAAAAGTAGTCACTTATCTCCCAGACTTCAGGGTACAAGAAATGAATTTGACAGCCCAGCAGAGAATGCACCCGCCTGAGCAATAGAATCATGGCTCAGCGCTGTAACAATTCTGATAATCGCACAATCGTATTCAATGAGCATGGCGGATTCCGAAGTTACAGAACAAGGGTTACCATTGAATTGAGCGGAAGCAGATTCGAGCGGAGGCCGGATTTGAGCGGGGGCCGGATTTGAGCGGGAGTCGGATTTGAGCGACACCTCGATTTAAGCGACAGCTTGATTTGAGCGGAGGTCCAATTTGGGCGGGTTATGGTCCGGAACCCCGAAAATTCGACCCCGAAACACATGACCCCGAAAACGATGATCCCGAAACAAACGCCCCCGAAATCAAAGAACCCGAAACCCAGGTCCCCGAAAACACCCTCTCCCAAAATCGAAGCGGTCAACGCTGCCTTAGCGAGATAGAGCTGTTGCTTTGTTTTGCTAGCCTGCTCTCTCACTCCGTCCAAGTTGAAATAGATGGATTTCTCCACATGAGTGATGACGGAGGTCGGTAGAGTGTCAGATAACACTGGGTCTCATTGGAGAGCCACTTTCGACTCTCTCAACGATGTTTCAACCGCAAGCGATTGCTCTAGATCAATGCCAAAGACAGAGTGAATTCAATTACCATCTCTACTCGTCTCTCGGCGCTGTTAGGTTTTGAAGGAAAATGCTCCGCTCATACCCGGAATCAATCCTCGGGTCCGTGTGGCAGAACACTTGAATTCCTTCCTGCAGGGGATCAATCGGGATTTTCTCTCAGAGAATCGAGTCTTTGATAGGAGATCTCATATCCGGGAGCAAGAATATTGGAGCTCATCTGTGTTTGCTATCCTTACTATATATAATCGGCTTCGTCTGTAAGTTTGTCAGTTTGTCTGTTTGTCCGCACTTTTTCTGGAAGCCAAGGAGGTGATTTCGTGATCGATCTGACCATACTTTTCTAGTCCAACACTGAAGCTCGTCAACCTGCAATCTATGTGTATTTTGACCAGTTGTGCGGGAGAGAGCCACCCGAACGAAACGAAAGTTCAGTCCCGCTAGAACGGCTTCAAGCACTCCCCTGTTGGGAGAGGAGGTTTTCGGGGTCCTGGATTTCGGGCTCCTGGATTTCGGGGTCGTTTTTTCGGGATCATTCTTTTCGGGGTCATTTGTTTCGGGGTCGAATTTTCGGGGTCGTGGGTACTCACCTTTGGGCGAGCAGCCGATTTTGGCGGACGCCGGATCTAAGCGGAAACAACCGTTGAGCAGGTATCAATGTGGTTGGAATCAAGTCTATCGTTGCGCTTCGTTCTCTTCGAGTGTATCACTCATGTCGAAGTTTGTCGCGAGCCAACACGCTCATGAGGGTGATTGAAAGTTTTACGTCACTGATGGCACGCGATTCTCTGCGTTTCCGTCATCTTCGGCGCCCCGGCAGGCCAGAATCTGAATCATCCGCGAGCGTAGCGAGCGGCACCCTTCGCCAAGCGCCTGTAAGCAATTAGCCCGGAGAACCGGGAACATACATAGGTGATTTCCCGCTACGCGATCCACCTCCACGGCTCTCGAAGACATTGCTCTACAGGGGGGCAACGGAGCTCAGAGAGCGGCCATACTTACAGGACATAGTTCTTCATGACCTCCGAAAGCAATGTTCGGTCTGAGCGCAGGAGCGCTCGACGTTGACTTACTGCCCTCCGGTCCTCCATATCGCCAATTAGCACCACCATCAACCATCGCGGAGCGTCGCGACGGGCGCTGGCACCGTCCGTACCACACCTCATCGCAACGCACCACAGGTCCCATTCGACGTGTCGCTCAGATCCATCGTCCGCTCAAATCGATCCCTCGCTCAAATCAGCTCTTCGCTCGAATCAGCCCCTCACTCAAATCAGCCGGTCGCTCAACTCAGCTCTTCGCTCAAATCGAGCGTCCGCTCAAATCCGGCCTCCGCTCAAATCAGCTTCCGCTCAAATCCGGCTGAATCCTGAACAAGGCGCGTCCGGTGAGACGGCGGCGCATCGTTATGGCCCACCTGACGGCTTGGCCCAATCGACGGCGTAGCCTACCTGAGGTTCTGGCCCAATCGACGGCGTGGCCCAGTCGGGGTGCATGTAGTTCGCCGTCATGAGGTGTTCGTATACATGGGAAAAAAACACGATTTTCGTCGGAAAAGCTCATTCCCAGTAGAAACTGGGAATAGACATATGGCAACCACGATGGGATCGCTTGAGCGAAGCTTTTTTGAGATCCTTGTTCTCCTACCAGTCCAACGCAGCCGATTTGGTATTCTCCTTTTTTGGTTGCGAGTCGTTATTGATTGATTGATTGGTTTATTAACCATATATTGCCCATATACATTTCGTTATATGTCAGAAACCCCGTGCGCGGGGGCGAGTACACTCTGCTGGTCAGGGCTGTTAGTCGTTGATCTAGCAGGAGCGTGGGATGTGTTCTTTCGTTGCTCTTCCTCATCTTTCAAGACTCCGTTTGGTCCGCTCCACGTTTCCTCTCGTTGAGTCCTCATGCAGGCCTAGTGTTCTGCAGATCTCCGCTTCATTCCGCTGTTCTTCCTTGCACTCCATTATCACGTGTTCTAGGGACTCTGTGTGATGTCCGCATAGCACATATTTACCATCGCCTCCTTCGAATCTTGCTCTGAAGGAGTTGGTGTCGAGGAAGCCCGCTCTTGCACTGGCAATAAGCGTGCTCCCTCTGGAGTTGTCATATATACGAAGTACCAGCCGGCCTTCGGCCGACTGGAGTCGGCCGCGATCGAGGCACTTTTCTCTCTCCTCACTGGGTCAGCAATATGGTTTTGAAAAGTATGGTCAGATCGGTCCCCGGATCAGCCCCACAGACTCGGAAAGTAATGGTCAGATTGGTCCCGGAATCACCCCTCCAGAGTTGGGAAGTAATGCTCAGATTGGTCTCGGAATCACCCCTCCAGAGTTGGGAAGTAATGCTCAGATTGCTCTCGGAATCACCCCTCCAGAGTTGGGAAGTAATGCTCAGATTGGTCTCGGAATCACCCCTCCAGAGTTGGAAAGTAATGCTCAGATTGACCCCGGAATCACCCCTCCAGAGTTGGGAAGTAATGCTCAGATTGGTCTCGGAATCACCCCTCCAGAGTTAGAAAGTAATGCTCAGATTAACCCCGGAATCACCGCTCTAGAGTTGAGAAGTAATGCTCAGATTGACCCCGGAATCACTCCTCCAGAGTTGGAAAGTAATGGTCAGATTGGTCTCGGAATCACCCCTCCAGAGTTGGAAAGTAATGCTCAGATTGGTCTCGGAATCACCCCTCCAGAGTTAGAAAGAAATGCTCAGATTGGTCCCGGAATCACCCCTCCAGAGTTGGGAAGTAATGCTCAGATTGGTCTCGGAATCACCCCTCCAGAGTTAGAAAGTAATGCTCAGATTAACCCCGGAATCACCCTTCCAGAGTTGGAAAGTAAAGCTCAGATTGGTCTCGGAATCACCCCTCCAGAGTTGGAAAGTAATGCTCAGATTGACCCCGGAATCACCCCTCCAGAGTTGGGAAGTAATGCTCAGATTGACCCCGGAATCACCCCTCCAGAGTTGGAAAGTAATGCTCAGATTGACCCCGGAATCACCCCTCCAGAGTTGGGAAGTAATGCTCAGATTGACCCCGGAATCACCCCTCCAGAGTTAGAAAGTAATGCTCAGATTAACCCCGGAATCACCCCTCCAGAGTTGGAAAGTAATGCTCAGATTGACCCCGGAATCACCCCTCCAGAGTTGGGAAGTAATGCTCAGATTGACCCCGGAATCACCGCTCTAGAGTTGAGAAGTAATGCTCAGATTGACCCCGGAATCACCCCTCCAGAGTTGGAAAGTAATGCTCAGATTGACCCCGGAATCACCCCTCCAGAGTTGGAAAGTAATGCTCAGATTGGTTCTAGAATCACCCCTCCAGAGTTGGAAAGTAATGCTCAGATTGACCCCGGAATCACCCCTCCAGAGTTGGGAAGTAATGCTCAGATTGACCCCGGAATCACCCCTCCAGAGTTAGAAAGTAATGCTCAGATTAACCCCGGAATCACCCCTCAAGAGTTGGAAAGTAATGCTCAGATTGACCCCGGAATCACCCCTCCAGAGTTGGGAAGTAATGCTCAGATTGACCCCGGAATCACCGCTCTAGAGTTGAGAAGTAATGCTCAGATTGACCCCGGAATCACCCCTCCAGAGTTGGAAAGTAATGCTCAGATTGACCCCGGAATCACCCCTCCAGAGTTGGAAAGTAATGCTCAGATTGACCCCGGAATCACCCCTCCAGAGTTGGAAAGTAATGCTCAGATTGGTTCTAGAATCACCCCTCCAGCTTTTGAAAAGTATAGTCAGATGAAAAGTATAGTCAGATATAGTCAGACTCGTATCGGAATCACCACTCCAGACTCGGGAGAGTATGTTCAGATTGGTCACAGAATCACCTTCATGTCTTTCAGAAAAAGTGCGGACAAACTGACAGACAAACTGAGAAACTGACAGACTAAGCCGATTATATATAGTAAGGATCGTGCCTCTCTGCTCCTTGTATTTCTTGTATCTTTCTAGGCTGTATTTACTTTCCATTCCTTATCCGTATATGCTTTGATTTGTTCTTCCACCTCTTTGCCGAAGGACCTCCAGCTTCTACCACCTCCTGTCGATTCCGGAGCTTCTATGTTCTCACATTCGTACATTCTCTTGAGGTGTAGCATTCTCTTGTATGCTGAGCTAAATATGTTGCATGTTTCCATTGCCTCTAAGATTCGTTTTGGCCATCTATGTCTGGACATTTGTCCGACTCTGGCAAAATTCAATATTTTACTTTTAGCTTCTCTGCTTTCGTATGGAGCCCACCCCAGTTCTCCCTCATCAAACTCATTCGCTATGAAGGAGGATGGCTGTCCTAGCGCCCATCCGCCTGCCTCTCGCTGGGATGTTTCCATCCTCTTGCGTGTGCCGGCTGACGCCACCAGGACTCAGTTGCAGTATGTCAACGCGGGCACGCACGTTGCCCTCCATTGTATCTTGGTCGTCTCAAACTCGGATCAATGAATACCCCTACCCTGTTACCAACTAGTAAGCTCCCTCTTGGGACTGGGTAAATTTGACGAAACAATGAAGAGATCTCCGTAGTAGACTTTTGGCTTCGTTTCTGGCGGTTCCACACTTACTGACTGTGTGTCTTGCGCTCGTGGAGAAGGGCCACCAGAACGAGAGAGACTTCATTGACATACGAAACCCCGACCGCCGATCGCCTCCAATCGGCAGCACAAGTGTTCGGTAACACTCCCGGCGGAGCTGAGAAGCAGCTCGACCACACACCTGAGAGAAACTCTGATACGGGGATAAACCCATCACGGCCCATTCAAAACCTGAAACTCCCCAGAAAGTTCGCCGAACTCACTGCCAGCCAGCCTCCGCGTATTTCTGTTCGCTTTTTTTTTCTTTGGACGGAATTAATGACGAACTGTTTTGGCGTATCGGTCACCTCTCGAAACTCGACTCCCCCTCTCGCGGCTCCAACCGAGGAGCAGACATTGTGATGCTACATATATTCCGGGCCACTATTGAACTGCACTGGACGAAACAAGCGAAACGAGCCCACAAACGAAAGAGTGCGTAGTCCTCTTTGGACCTTAGTTTTGATGCCCCTATCTGAGGGAGTAGAATGGCAACCGTGTTAAAACTGCGACACCTCCAGCGGGTAGAGCAAATTGATGGGTCTTCGCAAGGTCTGGCCTGCCGCCGTGCGCACCACGCACGATCCCTGACGCCGGTCAGATCTCTCCCCGCCGAGCAAATCCTCGACCACACAGAGTGGCCAGAACGCCCGCGAGGCATCCGTTGAGTGCAGGATGCAAACATCGCCTTTTTTGAGCGGTCTGCTTTCCACCGGCTTGCGGTAGTGAGCTGAGCAAAGGAGCTGGAGATACTGATTCTGAAACTGCTTCCAGAAGCCTCGGAGAACTGACTGCTGATGCCGCCAACGTTGGGAGAAGACAATCGCCGTTGCAGCCTCCGAGTCACGAATGAACTGCCTTGTGTCGGGCAAGGGAGGGACGCTCGAATATCCATACAACAGGTCGCTCGGGGACAGGGCGCGAGGCTCGCTAGGATCGGAGATCACAGCGCAGAGCGGACGATCATTTACCATCTTTTCAATTTCCGACAGAAGCGTTTCTAGGTCTCTAAAAGGCACACAGTGTACGCCCAGAGCCTTTCTCAGGGGCCTCTTGATAGCTTGCACCAGCCGCTCCCAGAAGCCTCCGAACCAAGGCGCTTTTTCCGTTGAATACTGCCAGGCTATTCTTTTCCTCGAAAGTAAGGCCTGTGTTTCCGGAATTCTGGCGTAATCGAACAAAAAATTGATTTCTCTGTCGGCCTTCTTGAAAGTTCGGGCGTTATCCGAGACTATTCTAGTCACAGCTGGATTTCTGCTAATAAAGCGCCGCAGAGCGAGGAGAAATTCGTGCGTGGAGAGGTCCGACGTGAGCTCGAGACGCACCGCTCTGGTCACAGCGCAGACAAACAGCAAGATGTACGCTTTGGCGCGGCTGCCGTCTGCATGCTTGAAGTAAACTGGGCCTGCATGATCAACTGCTACAAGACAAAACGGTGGACTCTCCTCGATTCGGAAGGCGGGCAGGGGCGGAATCGGTTCGCACGCCTGTTTTGCTCGGAACCGAACGCATACCTTGCAACCATGAAGCGCTTTGTTCACGACCCTCCGAGCCGATGTCACAAAGAAACGTGATCTCAAGTGGTGAAGAACTGCGGCCACGCCGCCAGCGTGAAGACAGCGGCCGCCGTGAAGCCACCTGATGTATAGTTGGACATGAAATTCATCCCCGGGCAAAATGGCTGGGAATTTCTCATTGTATGCAAGATTCGAGGACCTCTCCAGTCTACTCCTGCACCTGAGTAAACCATCTTCACCAACGAACGGGTTTAGCTGAGCCAATCGACTCGAGAGTCCCAGATCTTCTCCGTTCGAGCGGAGCTCTGCTGCGAAGTGAGTAGACTGAATGTTCTTGATGAGCTTGATCTCTGCGTTTTGAAACTCTTCCGCGTCGATGGATACTGATGATGGAACTGGCCGACCGGAAGCCCTGTTTAAGAATCTCATTGCGTAGGCAAGGACTCTGACTACCTTTGGCCAAGAACCTAAAAGGCGGTCGAAAACAATCGATGTTGTTGCAACCGAGGCGGCCGAGACCACCGCAGCACGCCGCTCCAGGAGCGCTTCTTTGTCCATCGGCTGTAGGTTTAGGGCATGGAAACCCGGTTCCTCATTGTACACGAGGCAGGTAGGCCCACGCAACCAGAATGAGCGGAGCTCCTCTGAATCCAGTGGGATCCCACAGCTCAGGAGGTCGGCCGGGTTTGACGAGCTGGCGACGTATGACCATTTATGTGCCTGGGCGAGTGTCTGGATCTCTCGGATTCTGTTCGCCACGAAGGGTTTCCATCTGCTTGGGTCGTCTCGAATCCAACCCAGAACCGAGCTGTTGTCGGAATATAGAAAAACTTGGTCGAAGGGGGCTTCAAAGCTGTCCGCGATCCTCTTGCTGATGCGCGAAGCCATAACCGCCGCAAGCAGTTCCAGACGAGGAATGGTCCACTTCGCTTTCAGAGGAGCAACTCTTGCCTTCGACATGATGAATTTTACCGAGACTGCCCTGCTGTCGCGGGAGGGGACCAATTCTCTGGCGTACGCAACGCAGCCGTACGCGAAGAGACTGGCGTCCGCGAAAACATGAAGCTCCTTTCTGGAGTCTGACGCGGGAAAGTGGAAGAAACATCTGTCGACTGCAATGTCCGCTGCGCGTTCCAGATTTGAGACTGCCCTGAGGTACGCATCCGCCAGCTCTCCAGTTAGGGGCTCTTTCCAATCTATCTTCCTGGACCACAGGGTTTGTGTGAGGACCTTGAGGTTGATGGAAATGCAGGAGATCATGCCAAGAGGGTCGTAAATTTGACTTAGGCCTCGGAGGAGCTTTAGTTTGGTGGGGATACCCTCTGTGAGTAGGCGGATCGTCTCGGGAACTCTGATCCGAAGAGAATCGGCACCCAAATCCCAAGGGATTCCCAGGAACTTCGTTTCAACCTCCTCCGAAGCCACCTGAACTTCTGCCCCCTGCCTGGTTTTGATGAAATCGGCCAGCTGGGTGCTGTTGGTAGCCCATTTGTTGAGCGGAAAGTGGCCTGCTTCGAAAGTCTCGATGAGAGTTTCAACAACTTCTTTGGCATGGGGGATGATGTCGGCTCCCGTTGAAATGTCGTCTACATAGAATGAACGCTGAATCTCCCTCAAGAAAGGCTGCCTGTCTGGGTGCTTCTGCATTTGCAGATCCAGATGGTACTTAATGCCGGCGCAATGCAACCAAGTCGAACAAGAAAGACCGAACTCCAACACCGTTGCCCAGTACTCTTTGATAGGCGCGTCGGGATTGTCGGCTCGACCGGGTGCCCAGTAGAATCTGAGGAACGTCTTGTGTTCCTTTGCGATGCGGAATCTCATGAAGGCTTTCTCTATGTCGGCGCAGATGGCAATCGGCTTTCGACGAAAATGCAAAAGAACCGCCAGGATGTCAGGTACACAGTTTGCGCCCTTTTCAAGGACATCGTTGAGTGATGCTTGATCCGGACTGCGGGCGCCCCCGTCTTTGACGACTCTGACCTTAGGTAGCTCGGACTGCTGGAATGATCTCTTGGCCACCGCAAGCAACGGAAGAAAGTGAGCCGGTTGGCCTGGTCTGCGAGGCTCAGCTGGCTCCACGAAACCAGCATTCATGTTCGCGCCAATCTCTTTATCGATCGCCTTCAACACCTCTGGCCTTTCCTTGTTGCTCTTGAGAAAGGTAACAGTTCGATGGTATGCCAACTTTTGGTTGCCTCCCAGAGCTCCATGATTGCTCTTGAATGGGAGGCTTACTGAATAGCCGCCGTCAGGATCCTGTTTGATGAGTGAGCGAGCGAGGAGCTGCATCTGCTGCTCGGAGTTGCTTGAGTCGTCAGGGGACGGGTGCTCAATCCCCAGGAACTCGGAGTCCCAGAGGAACTCCAGGTTGTCCAGCTCCTCGGGATTCTTGAGCTTCTGCTGCACCGGCGAGAGGACTTTCGGGACAACTTCAATGACTCCAAGCGACGTGACCACCGAGCCTTGAACTCTTTTAGCCGAGTCGTTGCCCCAGTATACCCACCCTAGCTTGGTCGGAACTGCCGTTATTTTGCCGATCATCTCGTACATCCCGGAGTAAACGAGGTGCAGCCAGTCAGAACCAATGAGCAAGTCAATCTCATCCGGGAAGCCCGGCTCCTTGAAGTCCGCCACTGGGCTGAAACCGTTGGGAATCGAGGCTCTCGGTAGAATGCCTTGAATGCAGATAGGGACAGATAGAGCGTTGATCTTGATTTCGCTGCCTGTGAATCTGCTAAAAATTTTGAGAGCGACGGTATCGACCTGCCCCTCGTTAAGCCTCTGACCGGCCATCCCGTTAATGGCTAAGTGACCCGATTCGACTGTTGGAAGTTCTAAGAGGTCGGCGACCTTTTTTGAAATGAAGGAGACCTGAGAACCGGGATCGAGGAGAATTCTACAAATAATCTTCTTCTTCCCATTGACTAGCCATGCGTAGGCCGTCTGGACCAGAGTGTCTGAGGCCTGGTTGGCTCCGGCTGATGCCACTGAGGTGGAAACAGTTGCCTGCGTGCTAGCGACCTCGATCTCCGGCTCCTTTTTTAGACAAACTAGCCTGTTATGTCGCTCGGAGCAATATGAGCAGTTCGCGCATTTTGCCTCGCAGTTTCGGATATCGTGATTCCGCCTGAGACACCTGAGACAGCCGTTTTGATCTAGCACCCGCATTCTCCGATCCTCCGCCGTCATCCTTTTGCTGCATTTGAAACTGCTATGGTCTTTTGCGGCGCAGAAGATGCAAGTGAAGCTTGGCTTGAGAACATTCGCGGAGAAGGAAAACTGTGGGTCTCGGAAGTTTTTGTTGCTTTTTTGCTGCGGGGTAACCCTACGACTTTGATCGGCGTTATTTTGAGTTTTGAAACCGTTTTGAACGAGTCTCGCCTGCTCCCTGGATTCCTCGATGAGGAAGGCCTGATTGGCCAGGAACTCCATAAGAGCTTTTAGTTTAGAGATGCCTGTGCTTTCCAGCGACTTCCACGAGGAATTGTCGTGTCACGTAGTCACCGTGCTTTTCGTACTCGCGTGCGATCAGGGGCTCGTTGCCTGCGACGGCATGGACGTTAAGGTTCTCTTGCAGCTTCGCGTGAAGGTCATGAAGTGTTTCCCTGAATTGGGATCTCAGTTGGTCGAGCTCCTCGACAGACTCGATGGGATCCGTGACCGAATCCAGCAGAGGATTGGTCCTATTCACCAGTCTTGTAATTCTGGACCTTACGTAGGCGAGAGCTTGTCTTGCTATCACCGCCTCGGGCTCTGACGACTGCTGTTCGCTTTGACCTGCGGCGTTCAGATCGCTGTCTTTGCTATCGGCTCGATCGGGCATGGTTTGTGCTATCGATAGGGCCGGACTTGTAATGAGCTGCGGCTGAGCGTGCTCGCTTGAATTGAACTGAGGGCACGCGGTTAGGCTTAGGTTGTCCAACACGTCGACGTACCCTCTCGATGATTTCTCTGAGTCAGGATGCAGAAATACGGGCTTCAATGCGCGGATTCCTTTCAGAAACTTTCTGACACCATGTTACCAACTAGTAAGCTCCCTCTTGGGACTGGGTAGATTTGACGAAACAATGAAGAGATCTCCGTAGTAGACTTTTAGCTTCGTTTCTGGCGGTTCCACACTTACTGACTGTGTGTCTTGCGCTCGTGGAGAAGGGCCACCAGAACGAGAGAGACTTTATTGACATACGAAACCCCGGCCGCCGATCGCCTCCAATCGGCAGCACAAGTGTTCGGTAACATACCCCATACATATTGAACTGCCACAGCGATTTGGCGTACATTTGTCTAAGCGTTTTTGTGGCGTTTTTCTCTATCCATAGCTTCTCTTGTTCGGCTAAGTAGTTGTATGACTTCGCTCTAGGGATCGCTTGTTCCTGAATTTCAAGCCCGGGGTTTCACACCACTTCCCGGCTCATTAAAGTCAATGATTGCTGATTTTTTTGGGTTGAATACCAGGTTCAGCTCATTACCCACTTCTGTGGTGATCTGTAGCAACTAGGCATCATAAGGAACCGCGAATTTTCGGAACCGCGGTTCTCGGTTCTCTGAGAAGCGCAGGTAAGAACCGCGGTCCCAGAACCGTAAGTGAGAACCGCGGCCAACGGCCGAAATGATAAGGGCTCGCTCATGCTGTGTCCTCAAATGTTTGCTCAAAGCGCTCGTCGATCTTTCTGTCTTTAATTCCTGAATTTCGAGATACGAAAACAATTACTTACTGGGTTTGGAACTCCGAACGCAAATGCAGCTACGGTCAGAGCTATATTTTTCGGTTCCCCTAACTGCTGGGAGTCAGTTATCTGGAGCATCCTATCGTGCGAAAACGTGTGAAATGTTTCGAACATTCTAGCTTATCAAATGCCCACGCTGGAACAGACTGTGCATTTGGCTTGTAAGCCACGTTTCAAAAACCATTTCCAGACCCAAATTTTTGGGTGCACCACTTTAGCAAAACCACTCATCGTTGCGTCCCGTAGAGTGGGAAAGATTCCTCGTGATGGAGAACGGGATTCTCTCGGACAGAACCGGATCACAAGAGCGAGCTCAGTGAGATATTTTTGACGATTCGTGCAACGATCCGTACCATGCGACTTGCGCAGCGCGACGGCGCGACGTGAGACGAAGCAGAGAGCATGGTGATTTTAGAAATTTGGCGCTCTCGTTCCTTCGAGGCATGGCCCTGGTGTGAAATGGAGTAGCATCACCCTCGTGGCAAGCTCCTCAGGGAGGGGGTGTCGGCCTGGCTGTGGCTTCAAATGATACTTCAGAACTTTCACTGAAGTTTCGGCTCCCATTCTACCATTCGAACTGAGGTCTACCAAGGCAGTGCACGGTGAAGGTCTCGGCTCGCTGATATGGGCGCTAGACAAAAGGTTCTCCCGCGCGGCTTCTTGAGGCTCTGGAACCGTAAAATCTTGCGGTTCCTCACGGTTCCAGAACCGCAGATTCTTGCGGTTCGGAACCGCTGCGATGCCCAGTACCAACTGTTCTATCTGGGTCCATGTGTGAGATATCAGAATTGAATAGTCTGCATAAAGTATCCCCGGGATTACTTTTGCTCTGCTTTTTAACCCCTCGAATATGTATTTCGAGGTCCTGATAATGACGCCTTTGCCTGAATCTCTTAGTCTCTTTTCTAGCCTTGATCTGTATAAAATGAAGAGCGTGGGAGACAGGGCGCATCCTCACCTTATGCCCTGCTCCAGTGTCACTTTTTGCGATGCTGGTTCCCCGCACCTTGAGGACAACCTGGTTGTTACTGTTGAGTAGCTCAAGGAAGGCAATGAGGCTTCTGGGCATACCGCATTCGCTCAGGATGTGCCAGAGCTTTGTTCTGTCTCCTCTGCCGTATGCTTTCGAGCAGTCGAGAAATGTGCCTTTCAGCCCTCCTTTCTCGTCATTTCTATGATGGAGGTTACCATGAATCCCCTCGTCTTTCTCGTCTATATTCATTGTGCATCTCACACAGGATTCCATGCTCTTCTATCCAGTCGTGTATTTTCTTGTTGATGACCCGAGCGAAAATACGGTATAGCAGATCTGTAATTGTTATTGGCCTGTATGTGGTTAGGTCCCCCCTCACTGAGTCTTTTTTCTCCTGAGGGTTGGTGGTCGCAGCGAGCTCATGCGACACAGGCATCGGAGGTGTACTTCTGCAGCGGTACCAAGATGGGAACGAAAAAGCTGTATTTCACGTTTCCAAGCCTCTCAGCCCGTGCCAGAGTAACTACAGCCAGGTTTAGAAAGAGGCCCTCGCCCTTGTGACGACGGTGGAGATACTTCACAAGTTCGTTTGAGGCCGACAGTTCGTTCCGCAAACGGATCATCGCCCTGTTCCAAGCAACCAACATGAAAGGGCTGAGGGAGCGCATTGCGGCACGGTTGAGACGCTGGGCGTTGCGCCTTATCGGCCGCG
Organism: Phytoseiulus persimilis; assembly: GCA_037576195.1. NCBI lineage: Eukaryota > Metazoa > Arthropoda > Arachnida > Mesostigmata > Phytoseiidae > Phytoseiulus > Phytoseiulus persimilis. The sequence goes on along the minus strand of CM075101.1, from coordinate 51,909,914 downwards.
ATTTTCGTATTGAGTATACCCGTGCAACCGAGTTCGGGCACGCAGATGCGTTGTCGCGCCTCATCAGCGAGGCAAGGCAGGATGGAGGTGACCCCAAGTTGGATGAGGTCATCGGTAGCCTGGAGATCTGCGAGCAAGAACTCATCTCTCTCGGTTCGTGTCCGCTTGAAGCTCTGAACATTGGGCAGGATGTCAAGCTTGCCTCTGGGAAGGACTCCCTGCTGCGTTCGGTCCTCGACCGCGTTCGACGTGGCCGGTCGGAATCTGATCGGAAAGACCCTCTCCTTCGTTCGTTCGCTCAGCAAGCAGACAATTTGTGTGAAGCGGATGGAATGCTGCTCTTAGAAGATCGTGTTGTCGTCCCGGCAACTCAGCGGCCAGCTGTGCTGCAGAAGCTTCATCTCACGCATCCTGGCGTTCGCCGAATACTTCTACTGCTGAGAGAAACTCAAAACTCCCTTTCGCTATCGATACGATGAGACGGGTCATCCATCGGGCGTCCTCCTCCAAGACGGGTAGTTTCCGAGCAAAACCTGTGACACAGCATTAGGATCTTTCTGTACGTGTGTCGCACCCTGACTCAAGGATTCTGGAAATGAACGGTTGAGAGATCTTCCACCGCTACTACATTTCCGTCTTTCCAATAACCTCGGAGTTCGTCGTCTTTGAGTGACTCGCGATGAACCATGGATCACTCATGACAGTTGAGACGCGGCGTTCTTGAGGAGGTCAACTCTAGGTGTTTGTGAGCACGCAGAAGAAAAAGTGAAGCTATCGCAAGTTAGAGGAGAAGGTTACACTCGTCTGCGATGACGGCTACACCCACTAGCTGAATCTGAGTCTCGGGACTCGTCTGCTCGCGTTTTCGATAAGGTCTCGATACCAGGAGCTCCCAAGGAAGTCTCCTCGACGGGCCTGGAATCATTCGCACAGGCCCGAAAAGGGTTCCTCCTTCTCCGATCCTGAGGTCGAGAATTCCTCCGGCTCCGCCTCATCTGACGTCAGCTTCCGTTGGACCTTGAACCCTTTTGCCTCGATAGGCGAGAAGTTTCTGAATCGATCCAAAGCAAGCGGCCAAGGAGTTGGTGGGTCGATGCGACGTCTGCTTTCACCCAAAAATGACGCTGATAGAAGAGAAACGGCAGTTATCTCTTCATCTATCCAATTGCCGTGTCACCCAACATCCATCCGGGAGTCCAATCAGGGACGGAGAAACTAACGAGGGACCTCCTTATCGGCATCCAAAGGGAGAGGAGACCCAGGAAGAAGGAGTAGGAGCGGACGAAGCAAGAACGCCAATTCCTACTCCATGAAGAAGGATTCCTCGAGTTTCCAGGTGCAGTTGAGAATCGCAGTTCCTGGTTCGCCGCTGAGCATGTGAATCAGAGGAACTTGGTAGAATATCTCTTCATGGGATACGTTGGAGAAGAGGAAACGACGTAACCTATATGACTTTTCCTTGATTTCCCCGGAGAGAAAAACGTTCTTGCTTCCCTCTTCATGGGCTGCCTGCTACTCATCTCCTGATTCGACGTTTTTTGATTAGAATCAAATTATTCGAATCTGCCCAACTCTGGTTTGAGCCCATTCAGTGAGGGGGAGAGCATGGCTGAGGAAAGACTCATCCGCCTCATCGGGTGTTTTTCAAAAAGAACTCGTGGGTGACAGGGTAGAGCTTCACTGTCTTTACAGCTAGCAGGAGTCGCGATGGTTTCCTGTTGACCGACAGACCGAGTCATCATCCTGTCTCTGCCTCTACTCTCGGTGGCTCCCAAATGAGCTATCAGTTTTCGTTTCGCAAAGTTGCAAGTGGGAACTTCGAGGGCGATTTTTTTCGAAACGAATGCGACTGGAGACCACGTCGACCAGAGCAGAGGTGAGTGTAAGAATGGAACCGAGGGGAGCTTTCTCACCCGGGTAAGACCTAAACTGCACCTTTCGCGGCCGATGTTCAGGAATCGGTGTTCTCACGTTGCAGCATGTAAGTCGATTCATTTGGCACCAGGTTTGTTCCGAAGATTTTTATCGCTTTCCGAGAGAAACGCCTGAGCTGAGGAATCTGGCAGCAGCTCATTGCACGGAGAAATCGTCCTTCTCGAAAAATCCGGGTTCGAGGGGTTTCCAAGGAACTGGAAACCGAGGAGACAAGACACACCGGGGGCTTTCCTGGGGCTACTACGTTTCGTCCTCCAGTGATGGAGGACTCCATTCGAAACTTCCGGCAAGAACCGAGCTTCTAAAACTGCCCCGCAAGTGATCCCATCGCCAAACATTTCGAGCGAAATCCGGATGCGAGGTTTCGCAAACGAAGCTGGGCTGGAGCTTCCAGCCACAACTTTTGGACTCCGTGAGGCTAAGCAGGAGAAGAACGCCTCGGGCTCAACCGACTATCGGTGGACACTGACTGGGATATGGGGAAGTGTGGCTCGGCCGCAACATGTAGTGCCACCAGAAGAGCAGAGTTCCATAAGGTCACTGCGTCGATTCTGTCGAGAAGGGGAGAAGGGGGCGGTTCCTCATATGCTCCAAGAGCAATACAGGCAATGGATTTGGATACATACTCTTGGGCTTTCAATAGCTGATAATCCATTCCGTGGTGTCGAAACATCATGGATCGTGAAGTCTCAAAGAGCTTGCCGGGTTTTTCTTGAGATGGTAACAGAGAACCAGCACTGTCCGCTGGTCCCTCTCATTCGTCACGTAGTGTGACATGTTGGATGGGAGAAATTAAACATATTTCACGCCAACTTCGGCTCCACAGTGTGACAGCCAGTTGGATTCTGAAGGAGAGCTAGCTCGATGGTTCTGTAGAGATGCATGTCGGTAGCGGCAATGCCGGCGGATCGACCTGGGAAAGGGAAGCGGCGATGACGGGAGAAGTTGCCAGTAGCTGGAAGTAGGAGTGTGTCGAGGCGTCGAGGAGTAGAGAGAGCCGTGAATGGCGTGAGGGACCGTACCTGCCCATCGCTTTCGTCACATCGTTGACGTGCTGCTTTGGACGTCCAGTAACGGCTTCCCTCATGCGAAGAAAAAGACGTAAGCGTTATCATTCCATCAAGGGAAAACGCAGCCAGAGTTCCTGTTCTGATCGATAAATGAACTGCTCTTTTCACTCCTAGTACTGTGAATTTCCTACCCGGAAAGAAAGGAGCATCTGCCGCATTCTAAAATTTCGTTTCCATGGATATTTGTTCGAAGTCGTGTGGTTTTTCTAGCGGAGTGCCTCTCAGAGTCCGAATTTTTCAAAAAGCATGGGTGACCGACTCATTTATTGCAAGCTTTCAGCCGCCCCCCAGAGTCTAACTGTTTTGAATCTCCTTCATTCTGCAGTTCCGGCGGAACTGAGATTGTGACCCCCTGTTCTCTCTCTTGAGTAATATATTCGAAGAGTACGCCGCTCCAAAGAGGAACAGAAACGGTTCAACCTAAGGTTGAACCGTTCTTGAAGGTTGCAGCGAAGCGCAGAAATGCAGAGTACCGGACGCGAAAACAGGAAACAGATGAGATATGTAGATAAATGCGTTGGAAAATACGGGAATGGTCTTCGGGACACCTACGGAAAAACGAGACAACGATTTTCAGTGCGGGATTTTCCACCCTCTCGAGAGGGGAAAATGCTTCAGCACATCGAGACTATTCTATCCAGTGGCGGTAACAACTGCTCAGAATTTCTCGAGTGCCGCCGCCAAAAACCCCTCTCAATCTATTCTCAAATGAGGATAAGAGAGGACTTATCTTCAGTGTTCCGGTACATCGACGGCCGGCTATGAAATTTTGAGAGTAGGGGTCGGAAGATCGGTCAGAGCGACAGTGATGGGCGAGATTTCAAGAACGATCGCGAAAATTCAGAATAACAGCCGGAAAACGAAAATGAGCTTGAATTTTCCACAAGAGTCAATTGGGATGTCGAGCTCTCATACTGGAGTATCCGATGACACCGCCACTGGATTTCGCGGCATTTTGCGGCTTCTCCCATCATCTTGAAGTCCCTCATGAACGACAGCGTGGGGTTCCCCTGGCGGGTTCTAAGGTACTCGACTGCCACAAGTCTGTGCTGGGACTGTGGCACAGTCTGCGTACCGAGTTTTTCTTCCTGGAGCCCGCAAAAAAAAGTAGGGCATCCCCCGGCACCTGATGAGCATTGTCAGAGCACCTTGCTTTGTGCAAATGGGGTCGTCTAAAATGTCCCCCGGACCACTATTCTCACGAGCTGCAGCCACACGTTCGAATCTCCGCTTCGAGTAAATCATTGGGTGCTTGCAAAAGTTCTGAACGCCAAACTTTGACAGCTCATGACTCCGCTTCCCGAGGGCGCAGAAGGATAACAGGACACTCAAAATACGCGGAAGTCTGTCGGCTTTCAGATGCTGCCTTCGTATTGGTCCACCAAACGGCCTTTCAACAAAGACGGTTTCTCTGAAATGGTCGAAGATCGAAGAATCGCCATTTCGGCGAAACTAATATTGTGACCCCCTAAAAAAGTTCTAAGATTGTTCCAGACTACCTATCTAAGAGGTTGTCGGGTCGATCCGACAACATTTTTCCCCCCCGAAAATCCCGTCGTCTCAATTTTTTGAAAAAGTTGTCGGATCGACCCGTCATCTTTCTTGTGAGAACTGGTCGGAACACGCGAACTAACCAATCGGAACTCATTTCGGATTCGGCCACAGGTGCTAGCTGCTCAGATTCAACTACTATGCGAAAAAATATCAGCCCTGGCGGGTAGTGCCCAAGCCGACAACATTAAAAAAGAAACACGGTACAGAAACCACTGTCCCGGGATGACTCGAGAAGGAAACTCTGGGAAACGCTCAGGATTGACGCCGAAGGAAATCGACGTTCTGCGAACGACTCAGACTTACCTGCTGTTGAACACCATGGAAGCCGGAGGCGCAGCCATTTGATTGGGCCGTATTATAACTACAAGTATGGGAACCATCGGCGAGAGAGTTCAGAGGATTAGAGACATCGAGGTGAGAAGCAATAGAAAGGAAGTGAAAGACCTGACTAGACAGCTCAGTAGGGCCGTGGAAAGAGCTAGACCAGGGGTCCTCAACCTGCGGTCCGTCAGTCGTTTCTGGGGTTCCGCGGAGGTCCGTGCGGAAGGAATTAGAGCCCTTCTTGGAAGCAGCCGGGAACATCCATTTTTGCTTTTCAATTGTGCAGCATTGATCATCTTCAACGCTTTCTCTGTTCTTCCCCTAATTCCTTATCCTGGAAGCGCTCCATTGCTCATGGGTCCAATAAAACTAGGGAAGCAGACTTAAACAGAAACTCAAGCATAATTGCACACAAACTGTTTCCTCGAAATCATGAAGTTCGTCGGAGATCGAGCAGTTTCTGAAGAAATTGAGCGATTCGGCCGCTGCAAAGCGGAGATATCGGCCTCGGGAGTTTAGATTTTCAGCCCTCTTGACCACCATGCTGAGCGAATGAGAAAATCGTGGGCCTTTTCAGAAAAACGCTCCATCTTTGCCACTGAACGTGCCAGTTTGACATGCCCCATAGCACATTTTATAACCGGGTTCGAAGCTTCGAAAGAATGTCAAACGATCAAATTTTTTTCTCTTCACCTATAGCTTGGAATTGCGACTCGGAATCACAAACTTCAGTGTCGCTGGTTGAGCCGTCCCATGCCTGGTACTGGCACGATCTTCCCCGGGAATACTATACATAATTGAAGCTGACTAAATGTCGCGTATTTTGATCATCTTATCCTCTCTCTGCGCCTTCTGGAAGCGAAGTTACGAGCTGTACAAGTTTAGCGCTCAGGGCTTTCGCGAGCACCCAATGTTAGACGGCCGCGGAGATATGACCGTCCCGAACCAAAGCAGACTTGGGAGGGAATCGGTTCCCTCCCATACTTTCAGAGTTGTGCAATAAAAAGCTGCTATATTGGAGAAGAGCCAATGACAACTCGGTATCGTCGTTATCTACCCGAGATAATTCATAGTCTTTATTCGAGGATTGACTTTCAAGCGGCTTGGTCAGGATATCGGCAACTTATCGTTCCGTGGGAATTGAAAGCAGCATCAGTTTCTTTTCGAGAACCTTCTCTCTCACGGAAAAGTGACGAAACCCTTTATGCTCCGTTCTCCTGTGAAAATCTGGGTTTTCCGAGAGGCGTATGGCACCAGCATTATCAACAGAGAGCGTAGAGGTACCTTCGTACTTCGCGATTTCTCTGAACAGTCGCTTGAGCCAGATGATTTCTTTAGTAGCCTCACTCGCTGCAACGACCTCAGCCTCGGTTGTAGAACTTGCGACTCAAGTTTGTCTCTGACTGAACCAGGACACAGCGCCACCGGCACACTTCACGACCACTCCAGACGTAGATCGACCCGTTTGGAAACACCCGCCGTGATCTGAATCACGGGAAGCCTCAATACTGGCTGCTGTGCCGTTACGGACATAGGCTATTCCAAAATCGATCGTACCTGCAACATAGCGGAGAACTCTTTTGAGCATGGCTACGTCATCCTCCGTAGGGCTCTCCAGCTTTCTTGATAACATTCCTGACGTATAGGAAATATCTGGTCTCGACCCGACCATGAGGTACATCAAAGCATCACTTGCTTGGCGATATGGGAAATTCTCAGCCTGATTCGACTGCTGCTCCCCCTCTGAGCCTTTGCCTCCGTTTTCATCCTCTTCTCATTTCACCACTCTTGATAACTTGATCATCGGAGTGTCAACCGGTTTGCGATCGCTAAAGTTGTATCTCTCCAAGATCTTCATTGCCCGCGGAGCCTGAACGATTCTTGTTGAATCACCGCCCCTTTCTATCTCGAGCCCAAGAAGTATGCTGCTGCCTTCGACGTTATTTCGAACTGCAGCTTCAGACCTTCCAGACAAGCTTTCAGTGTGGACTCTGATGATGCTGCCATCAGTCCGTCGTCGACGTATACTACAAGGAGCAACTTTCCTTTTCCAGACTCTCTCATGAACAGACATGGACCGGCCTCGGCTTGCGGCCAGTCCCATCTTCTGAATATAGGTTCATAAATCGTCGATTCCAACAACGCGGTGCTTGCATCAGGCCGTAAAAACTACGTTTCAGTTTGTCGACTTCCCCGTGTGAGAATTCGTAGTCTTCCGGACTTTTCATGTAGATGTGGAGATGCTTTTCCAACTCCCCATACAGGACAGCTGTCGTCACATCGACTTGTCGGAAATGCAGCCCTTCGTTGGCTGCGACGCTCAGAACCGAACGGATAGTGCTCAGTCGAGCAACTGGACAGAGAGTTTCTCTATAATAAATCCCGAGGCGGTGGCTGTACCCTTTGATCACCGCTTTTCGCCAATCGGAGCTCTCGTGACTTTGAATCGCATCAGCGTATGTCTGAGGAGCTGCAAACAGATTGAAAATTTCAACGTTCTCGACAGATGTCGCATAGTTATCCAAGTAGGCTGGCCTCTTCAATGTTAGCGGGTTCCTTGAAAAAACCTTCCCCCACTGCAGAACTCCACTGGCGTCATCCTTGATCGGCGATCCGCCGCCTTCAGCGCGTTCCTCCTCAACTTGACGACCTTCCCCGTCTTCCCTCTCCTCGACGGGACGACGATCTTCGTCTCCACTTTCTTCCTTTTCGCCTTGAACCTGGAGTTCTCCTCCCATGGGCCGCATTGATTCCACATCCTCGCTATCTTCGGCAACCTCAACCTTGTTCTCCAGGGAATTTCTTAGCGGCAGCTCCACTTGTACTCCACATTTTGATACATTCCCCTGAAAGGTCACATGCCTTGCGACGATAATTCTGTGCTCTTCTTTCAGGAACACCCTGTATCTTTCATCTCCATCGTAACCTACGAGAAAACCCTTGACCGCTTTTCTGTCTATCTTACGTCGTTTCTCGTACGAAATAAGCGCGAAGCAGGGACAGCCTATCACACGCATATGCCTCAGGTGAGGCTTCTTAATCAACCAAAGCTCTCGTGGCGTATTTACCTCAACGGAAGACTTCCTGTTACGAATGCTGAAAGATGCATCGTAGGTATCTCTAATCCCGTAAGAAAGAGCCCCGGCTCCGAACCGGCTCTCTCGGGATGCCGTCGGGTTCCTCCTCTCCCGTGTGGGAGCCGTTGGAGAGCTCGACGTGCATCTCTCACAAACACACAGTCGAACCTCGGAGACCTTCGCGTCTCCCTCCAGCCAACCGAGGAAGTAGGTTTGGAGTCGGCTCGCTACCTTCTCCAATTCCGGCTTTTCCTTGTGTGTACCCCCACTACCAACCAGGTTCCATCCGGTTGGTAACACTCGATATTCCGCACTCCATGCTATAAATAGAAATCCGAAATTCGTCTCCTTTCTATCTTGTTTCAACCAACAAAAATCGGGTTGAGATCCGAAACGGCACATCTCCGGAAGAAGGAGAAGCTAACCGATGTCCGGAGACTTCTCGTGAAGTCAGGCATTACTCAAGAGCAGGGGTGGGCAACTTGGTGCGGCCCGCGGGCCGCAAAATGTGGCCCGCGGGCCGCAAAATCTGCTTCGCGGGCCGCAGTGCAGAGGAACATCGCGGCGGTTCAAACTTACGGGCCGCTTCAGAGAACGTATCTCAGCGAGCTTCTTGTATTCGTGGGCCTTATGACGTGACTCCAGAGAGCAACAACCGACAAAGATCGGGTTTCGAATTCCGGCATTGTTTTCTTGGCGAGAATGAGAAATCTGAGCTCCAGAAATATCACAACACGTCGATGTGACGAACGAAAAGTGAACACTAGATTCACTCGTCGAATAGCTGTGTTGAGAATGGCATCGGAGCGAACAATCGGTGACGAAAATCGGAGGTTCCAGCCCGAATGGACAGAGAAGTTTTTCTTCGTAGAGTTGGGAGGAAAACCAACGTGTTTGATCTGTGAGAAAACCCTGTCCGTCTTCAAGGAATACAATCTGCGGCGGCACTACGAATCCACCCACCAAGGTGAGGAGATCTTCTCAGGGTGGGAGAGATTCAGCAGAATTGAGACACTGAAGACTGCTCTACAGGAGCGACAGAGAGTCCCGTCAGAAGTCGTTTCTGACGAAGCATCGATCAGAGCGAGCTACCTGATTGCTCAAGAAGTCGCATCTGCTGGCCGCCCTTTCACGGAGGGCGATTTCATCAAGAAGTGTCTTATGATCGCCGCGAACCAAGTGTGCCCCGAATCTTCCGAAAAGTTCACCGACTTGAGCCTTTCGAGGAGAACCATTACTAGGAGAATCGGTGACATCGCGACGAACATCACGGAGCAGCTCAGCCAGCGTGTGGATCACATCGAATGGTGGTCGCTCGCGATGGATGAGAGCACAGACCTGAGCGATACTGCTCAACTCCTCATTTTTGTTCGTGCGATCAATTCGAATATGGAGATCTTTGAGGAGTTGGCGGCGATGTGTTCGATCATGGGAACCACGACCGGGAAAGATATCTGTGATGAGGTTCTCAGAGTCATCGAGCACTTCAAGCTCCCGCCGCTGAAAATCAGTGGGTGTTGCACTGATGGAGCTCCATCAATGACAGGAAGGCGCAATGGAGCCCTCGCACTTCTAGAGAACAATCTCAACGTGCCATTCCTGAAATATCACTGCATCATCCATCAAGAAGCGCTTTGTGGAAAAGTCTTCAAATGCAAGAAGATATTGTCGCAAGTGAATTCAACGGTCAATTATATTCGTTCGCGAGCCCTGACTCACCGATCGTTCCGCGCGTTCTTGGACGAAGTTGACGCCGAATTTGGCGACATTATCTATCACACGGAGGTGCGGTGGCTCAGCCGCGGGATGATGTTGGATCGCTTCTTCGCACTCAGGGCGGAGATTCTCCGTTTCGCCGAACAGCACGGAAACTTCGCGAGTGAGATCAAAGAGCCGAAGTTTTTGCAGGAAGTTGCCTTCCTCGCTGACATCATGGGTCACATGAATGATCTCAACATTAAGCTACAAGGCAAACAGAAGTTTGCATCAGATCTCTTCTTGGAAGTGAGGAGCTTTGTTGATACGTTGAAACTGTTCATATTTCAATTTTCGAACGGGATCCTCGCTCATTTCCCGAGGACTGAGATGACGCTCCTTGAATCCGACGAAAAAGACGCCATGTGCATCCAGTTCAAGGGAGATCTTGAGAACCTTCTACAGGAGTTTCAGATTCGTTTCGCAGACTTCAGTGCGTCAGAGGCTGATTTTCTTCTTTTCTCCGATCCGTTCGCGATCGATATTCATACCGCCCCTACGACGGTTCAGCTCGAACTTATCACGCTTCAGAATAATCTTACTTTGAAAACGATACATAGGGAGAGCTCTCTGCTAGAATTTTACCGATCCCTGGATCGGCGTATTTTCCCCAATATTTGTAACCATGCGACGAAGCTGATGCCACTTTTCGGTAGCACATACATCTGTGAACAGAGCTTCAGCATAATGAATCAGAACAAATCTCGACGACGGTCAAGAATCTCAAATTCCAACCTTGAGAACGTTCTGCGGATCGCAACATCAAATTTCAAACCCGACATCGACAGGATTGTCAGAGAGAGATCCGCTCGTGAGTCGAATGAATAATAAAAATGTATTCATGGAACCGTAACTCGTTCGGGGAACTCATTTTCCTAGCATTTTGTGAGAACACTGAGAGCTGCCTGTGGAAGAAAATTCCTTCCGTTCCTCTCAGATCATTCTCGAAGATTCGGGAGCCAGACGGCGCCGGCGCAACAGTGGTAGATGCTGAATCGTGGGGCGGAGAGACGTCAAGAGAGGAGACTGGAAGCGATAGAAATAGGCAAGTTCGTGTTCACAGTATGGCTTTTTGCCGAATCTCTGCCTCCATGGAAGCCATTTGGCGATTTTGAGCGCTTGAGTTGTGCAAAACCCTGCTCAAACGCAGGGGTCAACTCGCGGGCCGCATGCGGCCCGCGGGCCGCACTTTGCCCACCTCTGCTCAAGAGCATCCATGCATGTCATTCTATCGCGGTATTGATTCCCTAATTCCTCAAGACGAAGCTTGAACTCGTGCCAGCTCTAGCTCTCGTTCCTCAGACGATGATGGAAGTGCGATCCTGAGCATCATCATGGATTATCAACAATGTCTCCGAATCCAAGTTCTAAGCTAATGAGATCAACACCTAGGTCGGACTCGAGAGCGCAATCTTTTTTCTCTGCCTCGCATGCCGATTCCAGGCACTCCTGGATACAGGTGAAGAGATTCCAGGCTTCCGGTTTCGAAACGTCACATCTCCATCTGACCGAGGTTGGGTTTTACCGTTTTTCCGCGGGAATTTCGAACGCCGTTTACAGGAATGTATAGCGCGCCGTAGCTGTGTCACCTTAAATCAGTATCAAGAGAATTTCGTCGAGTTCACCACAGTTCTCTCTTGTTTTCTCAATAATCGAAAAAGTGGAGATGTGACGTTTTGCAACTCGGCTCTTCAATTGCTTAAGTTGAGCCCGGTGGAGCAAAGACTCACCAGTTTCCACGGGGTGGCCGGGAGTGTGTCGGATGGTCAAAAACTAAACTTGGTCGAATTCGAAATCAAGAGTCGATTCTCTCGCGCCGCGGTATCAGCGTGTTGCCTCACAGTACCCAAGGTTCTCGAGGGCGTCCTGCCCAGGGCTGTACTGAGCGAGCCAATGCCGGAGCTCGCGGACGAGAAACTCGACTCATCCCCAGATGAGATAAAGCCGACGTAAACCCGTATTTTTACCGCGGCGCATACAGGAAAATAACAGGCATTCTCTTGGCGCAACCAACCATCTTCGGATGGTTCCTCTGGGGCAGCGACGGTTTAAATCCATTCGGCAACTCGGTTGTCATGTCGTTGGGTGTCATTAAGTCAGTCAATCGGTTTCGAAAAGGTCGCGAAACCAGTCAATCATCGAGCCAGGCGACAAAGCCAAAAGACAACGCGGAGTTATTGGAGTTCCTTTGGGAGAACGAGCTACTCGGAATCGAGCGTTCGGAATCCGACGACGACGCGGCATCCGCGGGCAAAATGGACCGCTTCCTCAGACAAACGGTGAAGCGCAACGAAACAGGTCGCTACATCGTGTCGCTTCCTTTCGAGTCCAACTTGAACACGTTGGGAGACAACCAGAAACTAGCGTACTCAAGGCTGATTCAATTCATTAAGCAACCAACCAAGTCCCCTAAGCTTCTAGCGGCGGTCTACGCCGAGATTAAAAAATACATCGACGCAGGCCACGCCCAGATCGCGCCACCCAGGTAGCCAGGCGAGCAAGCGCATTACCTCCCAATTCTCGCAGTGGCCAAAAAAGCATTCGCAGACTCGCCAGAATTCAAAGTACGGGTCGTCAAAGACGGCGGCTCAAGAAGCTTGGACGAGGCGTCCCTCAACGACCGCATGGAACAAGGACCTTCGCTCCTTCCCTGCATCATCAAGGTGTTGACCAATTTTAGGAGGGAACCTATTGTGCTCAACACAGACATCGAAGCCGCTTTCATGCAGTTTCTCGAAACGAAAGCGCAACGCACCTACATGCGATTCTACTGGCCTCTAGGCATCGCGGAAAATCCGGACGCTCCAACCAAGGAGTTTTGGTCCACAGTTCTAGATTTCGGAATCGTTGCAGCCCCTTGGCTATCCTGTGCAGGCATCCGATACCATCTCAACAACGAGATCGCCAGCCAGCCAGAGCGCGCCTCGGTCCTTGCTGAGGTCAGAGACTCGGTGTACATGGACGTCGTTTCAGTCGGAAGTGACAGCGTCGCTGAAGCAAAGGAAGCCGTCGCGTTGCTAGTCGACACGTTCAAGCGAGGACATTTTTCTCTAGCCATGTGGGCGACGAATAACGAAGAAGTAACGGACTTCGTAGCGAATTTCACCAATACGCCAGAAGAAGATGTGATGTGCGGCTTAACCGACATCAAGTTTCTCTGCGTTCCTCGGGATCAAGTAACAGACCGGCTCCACAGTCAACCGGACGCGGTCAAAGACGCTCTGGATCGGGCCCGCCCACCAAAAGAAGCCGGAGACGTGTGTCTTCTGCACTCGGTCGACTCCTCCAGAGCCTACTGGCCGCTTTGCGTGTTGGGGTCGCTTCACGGCGGGGAGGGAACCGATCGTCATCAACGATCGTGTTGGATCCGCACCACCGAGGGCAAGCGCTTGCGCCGTCCCATTCAGTTGGTGTACCCGCTAGAGGTGCGCAACTATTAATCATATTTTTCGATCTTTAGCCGGCCCTCCGGGACGGGCCGAAGCCGCGTCGCCGTCTTCGGGCCTAGGTATACCTAACTTGGAAATAAAAAATAAATGAGGCCCGCACCTCAGGCGTGACGGTCGTCGGTGTCAAACCGACCGACCCTCTGCCGCAGGGCGGCCTCGAAACCGGCCAGCCATGTCTCAGGCTGGGCGGACCGTCGGCTCAGCCGACTCAACGCCAGGTATTTCGCCCGCTCCCCAGCGGTGAGGGTCAGCCAAGCTGCCTCTGCAAGGGCGCGAGCCTCCTCCGCAGAGAGCTCGGCCATCTCCGGGTTGTGAACCCGCATCCACATCAAAAGCTCCCCCGTAAGGGAACTAGCGAAGGAACGACTACGTCGGTCGGAGCGTTCCATGGCGAAATGAAATATAATCGTCGTACCCTTTCGATCTCTAGAGCTCTGGCGAGGGGAAAAGTGAAAGCATTCAGGTTACATCGGCACATTCGGCGTTCGAGGGACATCAAAATGCGTTCGACAGTGCGTTTGCGGTTCGGGTTCGTTCTCGACCCTCGGGAGCTGAAACTAAAGTCGCGTCGTCTCTCCTCGTGAAATAGGCTTGTCCATAGGCTGCAGGGAGGTGACCAAAAAAGAGCTTCTCTCAGTGCTTGCTGGAACACCGTGCTCCCCGAGCTCCCCGCTTCCCAGCTGACGTCCTCGCCACGGACACGCCACTCCGTCCCCTGGTCCGGAACTGTAACGCGTTTTCGACGCGCAGTGTCCCCGACGGAGCATGGAGAGTCAGATGCCGAACCTACGGCTCCCCCTTCCGCCGCCGGGCCAGCCTTGGCTGGTCGCGCAGAGTCCGCATCGTCCGAATGGTTCACGCTACTGTGCGGATTCATCATCACGAAATCCGAGGAATCGATCTGCGATCGCTCTCACCCCCCTCTGCCCGAGTTGTCATTTCGAGCGTACACGCCCCCGGGGGAATGTTACGAATGCTGGAAGATGCATTGTAGGTATCTATAATCCCGTAATAAAGAGCCCCGGCTCCGAACCGCTTTTCGCCCGGCTCTCTCGGGATGCCGTCGGGTTCCTCCTCTCCCGGCTATGGAAGCCGTCGGAGAGCTCGACGTGCATCTCTCTCACACACACAGTCGAACCTCGGAGACCCTCGCGTCTCCCTTCCAGCTGTTGCCAAACCCGCTCGGGATCCTTGAGGAAAGACACTGGTTGTTGGTCTACTGGCCGCAGCCGCCTGTCCGGACTCCGCAAAGCGAACTTGGTTAGAGATTTGCAAGCGTATCGCTCGCACCGTGTGCGTGTCGCTCACGGTCGGGTTGCAACTTGTGTGTTGTCGGCTGTTCGCAGACAGTCGACCACACCGCAGTGATGTTCGCTTCACGGAGCCGACGTGCAACGTTGGCTCGTTTATTTCGGATGGACAGATATGCACTCTCGGCCCTCTATCCACTGGCCGTAATAATACTCTAGTAGCGTTTCTGGAACGCTAGAAACTCTGAGCTCCAAAGCGGTGCTCTGGAGCTTGCCGAAACTCCACGGTCTCCGGAGAGACCTTGGAAGATTCCGCAACACTCCCGGCAACCGCCGCAGCGGTTCTGACCCTGTTAACATCCGGGACAATTTTGTCGTGTATACATCGGACGTCTCTCTTCGAGTCCATACAAACTTGAATTACACTTGAACCTTCTTCATGCAGTCATTCAACCAATTCACATTGCATATATTTCATATTGGTTGGCATATTTCGTTCTTGCTTTGGGATGGATGACTTTCTAAATCCGCGGTACCATTTCTTGAGATCGACGACCGAGAACGCCTGTGAGAAACGCGAGCCTGTTTCGGAAACACGAGAGACACTTATGCAAGTCAGCCGAGTTGAACGCGCGATCTTAAGTGACAAATCAGAACCACGCATAGTTCCCTACGCTTCCAATGGACCCGCCTTTCGGAAGTTTTCTCCCCCTTGGAAAAGTATAAAACCTAGGTCCGCAGACCTCTGAGACCTGCTTGCTCTCCGGCTCATCGAGACGAACACATCCGAACCCCGCTCCGCACGCTACCCGCAAGATGGCTTAATCACATCCGCATGGTGCCTCGCCGCCCCGACTCAGTGCGACTGAGTTCATCACCACCGAAGACGACCTGGAGCTCACCCCCGCCGACCCCACCGACGACGTCCCGTTCGCCCTGCCTGCCGACGGGCCCTACTACAAAGTCCGACTCCCGGACGGCACCCTCCGATTGATGCGGCTAGCCTAGCGTTGGCCCACTGTTAATAAACGTCGTTTTTTTACAATTTCACTTGATTTGCCTACTTCCTACCCACTAGATACTTTTAATATTGAGCTAGATCGAGTTTGTACAGAAGTTGAATGGGTCTTTCCAAAGTTCTCCCATTGGGCAATTTGACTATGCAAGTTCGCATCTTGCCGTCTCCTCCGCTCCCCGCGCATAAAGACTGCACTCTAGCGACCGGCCAATAGCTTCTTGATGGCGCTGGATCGTCAAGCAGCACCACGTCTCCGACCTCGATTGATCTGCTACGAATCGGTTTAGATCCTAGGTTGGACTTGAGTTGAAATAGATACTCCCGGCGAAACCTATTCCAGAACGCATTCAGGATGTTTTGCTGGAATTTCCATCGTTCGGACAAGATTGTGGCTGTCGCCGATTCTGATGTTTCCAAGATCTCGTACAGCTCCGGCAACGCTGGACGCGTTGTGTTGCCATACAGCAAATCCGCCGGAGTCACTGGCAACGGTTCATTCGGATCGTTGCTGACGCATCCCAACGGTCGATCATTCACGATTTTTTCGATATCCGTGAGAATTGTTTCGAGCTCTCTGAATGATGGTAAATTCTTCCCTAGCACCTTCCGCAAAGGTTTTTTTATCGTTCCGAAGAGTCTTTCTACGAATCCGTTCCTCCATGGTGCTCTTTCCGTATTGAACTTCCAATCTATCCTATGCTTTGAGAGAAAACTCTGAGTCTCCTCAGATCTCGCCAAGTCGAACAAAAGTTTGATTTCTTTCGCCGCCCTTCGGAAGGATGACGCATTATCCGAAAAGAAGCAAACCACCGTTGGATTCCGATTGTAGAACCTCCTCATTGCCAAAAGAAATTCGTACGTCGACAGGTTCTCGACCAGCTCCATTCTGACCGCTCTCGAAACCGAGCAGCAGAACAACATGATGAACGCCGTGGCTTTCTTGCCATTATGATCTTTTATCCAGATCGGACCTGCCGCGTCCACCCCCGTAGTGCTGAAAGCTGGAACTGTCTCGACTCTGAATTTTGGCAAATCCGGAGTAGACTCCGCAGCTGGCTGAGCTCTGAACTTCGCGCACACTTTGCATCGACTGATTGCTTTTTTCGCCGCGCGCCGACCCCGCAGAACCAAAAAGCGCCTTCTGATCCGCTGCATAACACCCGGTATGCTGCCCGCATGCATGCACACTTTTTCGTGAGTCCAACGAACGTACAGATCAACCAAAGCATCTTCCCCAGGCAATATTATCGGGTTCGTCGTCTCGAAGTCAACATTTTTGAGATTGTTCAACCTGGAGCGGCACCTAATCAGGCCCTGCTTGTCCACGAATGGATTATATTGATATAGTTGACTTCGCTTCGACAAATCCTCGAACCCGGCTTCCAGCTCCGCATGGAAGTGCTGGCCTTGGATGTTCTTCAGGATAATTGTCTCGGCGCTGGTGTACTCTTTCGTGGCGATCGACGCCAGCCACTGCGGTTTCAACTCCCGCCTGAATAACCTCCAGCGCCGCAAATACGCGACAACCCTGACTGTCTTTGCCCACGATGACATGGGCTTAATGTCGATCGGGTCCTGTTTCACCGCGACCGATCCTACGAAACATTGAGACCGTTTCTCGTTTGCAACTTCGAACTCATATTCGCTCGGATTTAAGCTATGATCCTCCGGCTTCCTGCCGGATTTTAACCATGCTGGGCCGTACAACCAAAAATTCCGAAGCTCATTTGAATCCAACGCTGAGTTTCTGGAAAGCAAGTCGCAACTGTTTTCCTCCGACCGCACATAGCTCCATTGACTCGACTCGGAAGACGCTTGAATTTCCTTCACCCGATTTTCGACAAACGGCTTCCATCTTTCTGGCTTGTCGCGAATCCAAGCTAGCACGCATGCATTGTCGCACCAGTAATTGATCGACGCGAACGGCAAGTCGACTCCCTGGGTGATCTTTTTTGCGATCCTTACCGCCAAGACCGCGCCCAACAATTCCAGCCTGTGGATTGACCAATTCCCCTTCAAAGGAGCCACTCGCCCTTTCGCCATGATCAACGAGACCGTGATCTGATTTCGATTCGAAACATCCCTCGCGTATGCCACGCACCCATAGCCTGTGAGGCTTGCATCGCAAAATACGTGCAACTCCCGCACCGCAGTGCCTCGGCTATCTTTCGTCGCTAGAAAGTCCCTCGCTACGCTAATGTGCTTGATATTTTCGAGCCTGCATGTGACATCTCTGTACTGCTCGAGATCTTCCCCAGTCAGAACCTGGTTCCAATCTAGCTTCTTCTGCCAATGATGCTGGAGTAAACATTTCATGCCCAACGAGATCGGCGCCACGATTCCCAACGGATCGAAAACCTGGCTAGCTCCCTTGAGTAGAGATCGTTTCGTTGGAACGCTAATTTCGAAAAACGCGATCGTCTTTGAGACATCTATGTGCATCGTGTCTTCTTTCTGATTCCATCTCACACCGAGAAACTTGAAATTTTCGTCGTCGAACGTGACTGTCGCGTCAGGGTATCGATGTTGTATGAATCTACCCAACTCCGCAGAGTTCGTCGACCATTTTTTCAACGGAAAGCAGCCTGCCTTGAACGACTCGTGTAAGATTTCAACAACTTTTTCTCCGCTCCCGGCGTTCTCTGCGCCTGCGATCAAATCATCTACATAGAAATACTTTTTCACGAACTCGAGTAACTCCTTGTCCTGCGGCCGATTCCTGATTTCATTCTCCAAATGGAGCCTGATGCCTGCACAGTGCTGGTAAGGCGCACTGACCAACCCGAAAGATAACCTACACGATTGCATTTCCCTGAGTGGGGCTCTCGGATTCTTACTTATGCCTATCGGCCACAGGAATTTCAGAAACTTCCTATGCTCCGGAGTTATCTCGAACTGAAGCTATGCTTTCTCTATGTCAGCTGTGATCGCAATCGGAAGCTGCCGGAATTGGAGTATGACTGAAACAATGTCCGCGATGAGATTCTCGCCTTGATACAACACGTCGTTCAAGCCAGCTTCGTTCCTCGAACGTGCACTTGCATCGTTCACCACTCTGACTTTCATTTTGGCTTCCGCCGAAGCTTGTTTTTTTATTACCGCGAGCAACGGTAAATAATGGCATTGTTCACCCGGTTTTGGAGAATCCGCAAGCTCAATGAAACCCTGATCCAACAGGTCCACCATTTCGGTATCAACTGCCTCTAAGAGCGCTTGATTCTTTTTTGTCTGAGCCAAAAAGCTTTTCAGACGCCGCAGCGTCAGCTCGCGGTTGTCTCCCAACGTATCTTTGTTCGGTTTGAACGGCAAATGAATAATATACCTCCCATCGGGTTTTCTTTGAGTAGTTGTACGAACGAATTCCGTCAACTCTTCATTGGGCACTTCGTCATTTTCCTTGAAATACGGTTCGATCCCGAGGACCTCCGTATCCCACAGGAACGATATGTCCTCTGGATCATATTTCGAACGAACTGTCGCCGCGAGAGACACCGTCGCGCTGCCGCCTCGCTGGCTTTCCGCTCTGCCGTTCCATGCCTTTCTCTTTTGTTGGATCACTTTCACGAGAGCTGGGTTCAATCTAATTTCCTGATGTTGGCCCGTTCCGCATAGAAAATACCCGAACAGGGTTTCGATCGCAACGAATCCCCCTAACTTTTTGGTGTTCGTTCCCACGATGGGATATAAGTAGTCTACCCCGACCAACATACAGATCTCTGCCGACCACGCTCCCTCATTACGATCCGCAATCGGCTCTAAGTTTCCCGTGAAGTTAGCCTCCGGAAGAGTACCCTCCACCACGTTCGGCAACGCTGTCGCGTAAATGACCATGTGGTTGTCCGAGAATCTACTCTTCAGCGTGATCTCTACGATCCTCCCTTTGCACTTCTTAGGATGCGCCTGACCTGCTGACTGCAGATAGAAGTTTTCGGAGCCAACCTCCTTCGCTTCCAACAAATTCGCAAACCTATTGGAGATGAGAGTTTTCTGAGACCCCGTATCCAGAACGATTCTACCTACTGCCACGCATTCGTCCGAGACTACCTCGACGTAACCCGTAGGCAATCGCTTCTCTGAAATGTTTGTGATCTTTATCGAATTCACGCTGGTAACGTCCGCTCGACTTCCCGCTGGCGCCGCTGCCGCTGCCCCAGCCGGCATCACGCAGAGTAACTTATGGTGACCCTTGCCACACTTCGCGCAACCCTTTGCCTTGCATTTGTCGACTCTGTGGTTCCGATCCAGACATTTGAAACAAGCATTCTTTGTCGTCGCGCACTTTCTCCGCTCTTCCGGAGACATCGGCTTCCTACAGTTACCACTAATATGCTGTCCTGAGCAAAAGATACACGAATGATCCGCGGACGAAGATGCAGTGACCGCAAAAGCATGCTGATTGCTTATCGAACCTGTTGGCCCCGCAGGGCTGAACCTGGGCTTGATCTTTCGGCTGAACTGACTTTGCTGTGATGGCATTCTAGGTGACGCATCAACCCTAGCTCTTCCCATTCCGTTGCTCGGAACAGGACTCGAGTGTGTTCTGAACACAGACGGTGACAACTTTCTCACTTGGAACTGTTCAGCTTCCAGAAAATCCAGCAATTCTTTTAACCTACACCTTCTCTCATCCTCATCTTGCCAACCTACTGCGTCATCGAATCTTCGCCTGCGATCATACGGCAACGCTTTCATAATTATTCTAGTAGGGAAGGGGGACAGACCTTCATGGCTGTATCCGAGTGCGATGAGAGACTGGATGTTCTGTGTGACATCCGTCACGAATTTCACAAAATTCGCGCCGTCGTTGAGATTTCTTCTGTTGCACGCTTCGACCACGTTATCGACTAGACGGTCCTCTGCCACCGCAGTCTGTCCGAAGAGTTTGTAGACTGTGTCCCGTGCTATTTCGTAGTTGTCGCAATTCAGCTCCAGACTGGCAATGCAACTGACCACGTCTCTTCCAATGGTCTCCTTCAGCAGATGAAACTTCTCGAGAGGATCGATGTCGGTTGAGTCTACGTACAGGCGGAACGCATTCTGCCAGTTCTTGAATTTTACCGGATCTCCGTCGAACTTCGGAACCCTTCTAATCACCTCGTCCCACGAGGTACGAAGGAACGTGGGCATTTTCGGAACCTCTGGTCGCCTCGTGACCGAGATTTGAGGTTCGACGAGTGAGCTTTGATGCTGAATCGAAATCGAGTTGCCTCGCGATCTCTCCTCCCGGTAGGCCTCCGGGTCATTCTCCCGCAGGAATTCCTCTACGTCGAATTTCAGATCGACCACCTTAGCCTCGTACTCGATCTCCTTGGCTAGCTCGGCCTCCAATCGATCTGAAGTCATGTTTCCAGCTTCCACCACGGCTCTGGTCGCAACCGAGAGCCGTGTTGCTTGCTCCTGCAAGCCATCCATCGCCGCGCGAACTCCCGCAACGGTTCGCTCGGATACATCACGTGCTAGTACTTCTCGTACTCGCGTGCACGCCCTTGTAGTCAACTGTCTCGCCAAAGTCAACTCCCGTCGACGCAATACGATCCTCGTATCTTCGGGCGTCACCTCCGCTCCAGCCTCCTGTTTGGTGGCCATGTCGGAAGGGGAAACACCGCAGTGTCGGTTTCAAACCGCTTGACTTCAGGTGATGACTCAGCACCACGTGTCGCGTGCCGGCGTGCGTGGGTTCTTCTTTTACAATTCTGACACCACTGTTGCCAAACCCGCTCGGGATCCTTGAGGAAAGACACTGGTTGTTGGTCTACTGGCCGCAGCCGCCTGTCCGGACTCAGCAAAGCGAACTTGGTTAGAGATTTGCAAGCGTATCGCTCGCACCGTGTGCGTGTCGCTCACGGTCGGGTTGCAACTTGTGTGTTGTCGGCTGTTCGCAGACCACACCGCAGTGATGTTCGCTTCACTGAGCCGACGTGCAACGTTGGCTCGTTTATTTCGGATGGACAGATATGCACTCTCGGCCCTCTATCCACTGGCCGTAATAATACTCTAGTAGCGTTTCTGGAACGCTAGAAACTCTGAGCTCCAAAGCGGTGCTCTGGAGCTTGCCGAAACTCCACGGTCTCCGGAGAGACCTTGGAAGATTCCGCAACACCAGCCGACCGAGGAAGTAGGTTTGGAGTCGGTTCGCTACCTTCTCCAATTCCGGCTTTTCCTTGTGTGTACCCCCACTACCAACCAGGTTACATCCGGTAGGTAACACTTCCCTGTTCGGCTCAGGATGTGGATTGCTGTACGCACGAGCTCAGCCCAAATCGCTTGTGGTTAGTGCGTATCCGGACTCGCATACTTCAGCATTCGAGCCATCCCCACAATAGTTCTTTCCTCTCTCACGCTCCCTCCGTTCTGCTCCGGGCGTAAGGAGCAGTGAGTCTCTGAGTTATTCCTGAATTCGCCAAGATGCTCCTGACCTCTCTGTTGTCGAATTCCCCTCCGTTATCGCTCGAAAACTCCAAAATTCTATGTCCCAAGTTGCTGGCGTGAGCGATCACCTGCCTGAAGACTATTGGGACTTCACTCTTGTGTTTCAGGAAGAAACTATACTTGAATCTTGAGAAGTCATCCTCGAAGACGACCACATATTTTTCTTTCTTGAAAGACGGGTCGAACGGACCTACAATGTCTGCTGAAAGCAATTCGCCTGGCCTCACCGCCCTTTCCTTGTTCCAAACGTCGATCGGTGTAGCTTTCCGTATATTCAAGGCTCACATATCTCCTTGGTTATTGGAACATTGATACCAAGCGCTCTCCCCACAAGGTCCCTTACATGCCTCTTGTCCTGGTGTCCAAACCTTTCGTGATACAGCTGTAGTTGAGAAGATCTGTTCTCGATAGAGTTCACCTCACTTCGAGAGCGAGCCGGTCCAAACCCGACCTCGTACAAGGTGCCGTTCTTTCGACGACGTCCACGAAATATAACCTCGTTCCCAACCTTGAAATGACACTCCGTAGCCTCGGAAACGAATGTGCTGTCATCTGACCTGTCGTGAGCAGCAAGCACCGAAAACAAGTTCCTCGACACCTTCGGTACGTACCAGACGTCCTTGAGCACCAACTCTGCACCACTGTCTGCACGGATTGTTCCTTTCCCGATTGCCTGCAGAAGCTCTCCGCCAGCAGCTTCGGCCTCATGTGACTCATCAAACTTGTGAAACTCTGAACGAGAGATTCACAACAAGAGCCGCGAAATCGTCGACCTCCGATACACGATTCGCGAATTTCCTCAATTCGTTCGTCTTCTTCAGTTCCTCCAGCTCCACTTCCAGTTCGGTTTAAAACAAGTTGTTGATTCGGATTTCTTCTTGGACGTCTGCCTCCAACACAGACGCTCCTGACCCGCTCATTTCAGAACTTTGAGCTGAGTTTTTCACCGTACTCCCCGATCTATGTGCTGGAATTCGAAAGAGTACGCGAACAGTGGTGGGCAATCGAAAGACGGGGGCTCTGTAGGAAAATTGATGAGTTTTCTCGTGGTCGTCTCCGATTTCCGTTGAACTTGGAAGCTCGCGCAACCTGGTTTTCCACCAACCGGTCGTTACGATATTCTTCGGCGCAATCCTTCTCCCAAAATAGTCCGAACAGTGCGCTACATGCTGAGTTGCTCCATTATCAACCCACCAGCGAGTGGGATCTGACACAATCTCGCACAACTCGTGAGATAGAGCCAATGCCATGTTCTTTGTCTCCACCCCATGTGCCAACCTCCTTTGAGGTCGTCTACCGTCGCGACACGGTCTACCATCCGCAATCCACTTTTCGCAGTGTCTCTTGAAGTGACCTGGCTTCTGGAAGTAGAAGCACTGCTCATTCCTTTCATTCCTCTTCTGATTCGGTCGCTGACCATTCCGCCTAAGCAGCAACGCTTCTGGTTTCTAACAATCCGGCCCCGCCTTGGAATTCCTGTCGAACATGCACAGTTGATTAACCTGATCCTCAAAACATTCTTCTCCGAGTGTGGAGAGGTGATTCCGAGACAAATCTGACCACACTTTTCCAAGTCTGGAGGGGTGATACCGGAAGCTATCTGAGCATACTTTCCCGAGTCTGGGTTGGTTATCTCATGTTGTGTGAAACATACGGTCATATTTGCCTTTTATTTTGGAGCTTTCTGTCGGCAACATCGGAAATGATATCAGGGATCAGGTCAGTACAATCGAACTCAGTTTTGAACAGTACTTTACCGAGATGGTGGTCCACACTGATAAGTCAGCTCATTCATTTGGGCTCATGGTTATCCCGAGAATGAGTCTACTGCTCTCATCAGAACCATTTGGTACATTTATTGAATGTACTTGAATATCTTTAATATCTGCGGGGGCTGATAACGATGTCTGATGAGTTTCAGACGAAGAACACCCCTCATGTCGCGTTCTCCACAGGCTAGATTTCGTTCCCGCGTTGAGACCATGTTCCGGTTCTCGGTTGCTCAAGTCAGAATCGAGGACAGGAGCACCCGAGGTTCTCGAGAAACAGCCTTGTTATGCCTTGTTTCCACCAGCTCTGTTGCTTTCGGAACTTTTCAAACACCAAGTTATTAAGATGAGCTTCTCACGTTGGACCTTTTGAGATGACTGTCTAGTGAAATGGTTCCAGGTCATTTGTTCTATTTGTGAACTATCTCACACGTTTCATACTTCCAAACTGACCTTTCTCGGAAGTCTAGTGCTTTTTGTGTGTTTTTCATTGAACAGATTTCACCGAGATCGAAATTTAATAGGTGTTCAACATCACCAATGATCTTCCCCCAGCTTTAGGTGAAGAATATCCTTTTGAATTCAGGGATCAATTCTTCCTCTCGTGTCATGCATAAGCAAGATCCACGTTAGTCAGTTCGCCCATCGGTGAGGTGTGTGCGAAGCATTTGCTTTGTCTCGGTGGGTGTGATCTCCATCGATTCAAGAATCACTAGCATATTTGCTCCCACGCGAACTCATGACGAAGAACTCTCCTTCCTCCACCTCAATCGATCAGCTGATTTTACTATGGGCAACGACTACACTTTCCATGCCTCTGAGAGTCTCGCAACTTCGGAGCCGCGTTGACCAAATTGCGGCGCCGGCCGAACGTTATTAACGCGTAATTCAAACACTCTTCTCATTCGTTTGCAATCAGCCCAACCCATGTTGCAGTGGTCCTCTGATCTGGCGAGTACAGTCCCTCCCTAACTGGTACGCCCACCCTATAATCGACACAGTTCCAGGAGTTCCATCCGATACATGGCCTGTTCCCAGTTTTGATGACCGAATTCGGTCAGCTTGGAAGAATCGCGATAGAGTGAAACCGCGATGATTGAAATGCGAAGTGGTGGAGGAAGACTGTACTCCACAGATGACGTACAGGTCATTCTGGATATCTAAGGAAAAGACCCACTTCATGACTTGTCTTTTTTTCGCTTGCGATCGGTGCCAACCCGAGTGACTCCCATACGCTAGCAATGCTCTGAAGTGAGAACAACACATACTCGAATGCAGGTCCGAACGTGACGTCGATAAGAACCGAAAACACTTCTGCGACATCGGTAAGAACCGGTGACACGTTTCAGACCGGCATTCGGATGCAATAAAAAATCGCAGCTTTGAACTGTGCCTGATTTATCCGTATCCTCCCTCAGTGTGGAGAGACCTCTGTTGTCGATCCTAACACGAACTCGAACCATTTTAAAGTTAGTTCTGGAGTTTATCAACCGTGCCCATGAACATTTGGCATTGCTGATGTCGATAAGATGATCATACGTTGAGACGAAACTCTCCGAGGGGAACTCGGGAAGTGTAGACAAGGATCCTGTGCACTCCCTGTCTATTCACAGTTCTCAAACTCAGCGGTGCAATACTCGTTGTCTCATGGAAATACTCTAGTACCTGGACTGGCATATTTTCTGTTGCATAGACTTCGCGACCTTTATCGCTACCGACCAACTTGCTGAAAAACGGGCTTTTTGTTCCCATGAATTGAAATAATCACCATTTCGCGCGTCCCGTTTTCATTCTTTCCCTTGAATTCGTCCGGAGCCGCCATGTTGTCCGGAGGGTCTACGTTGAGCTCGCAATTCTTTTGAACTGAGGTACGGAAAAACGGCGTTATTTTGGAACGGAAGCATGTATGCTCCTCAATGAGAAACTCCGTTCAGGCAGAACGAGGGGAAGATATGCTCGAAAGTGAAGTCGGATTGCGGGACTGTGTAGCTAGTGTAGCTTTCCTTGGCGCCCGAACGAAATCCACAAATCACCGTTGCATCCCCGTTGCATTCCAAGGCTTATTCTTCGAGTGGAAGTCTTTGAGGAGCAGCTTCCTCGCGAAGCCCTCTTCGTTGAGAAGCTCCTGATTGTAACGCCTGATGTAACGATTTTTGCTGAACCCTCGTTCAGCAGCAACGCTCGTTGGCCGAAGCGTTTCCACAATCGAAGTCATCAGTTTGGGACAGTGATCGGGTACCATCCGTCCCTATTCAAACTCTTCGATGAGCTGCATTTGCAATCTTGCTCGCCTCCGCGCTCCGTCTAATGGATTGGAACTCCGGATTGTTCGCGATTCATGCCGGAAGCTCTTCGAATAAGATTCGAAGTCACTGGATGAATTCATCGGCGCACTTCCTTCGTTTCCTCTCATCTCGCTTTCTTCGATTTCGAGATGGAACTTCGTTATCTCTTGCTCCAAGGCACCGTCACTGATACCAGCTTCAGGCGCGTCTGGACCTTATTCTAGAAAACCGTCGAGAGCGGACCATTTTTTGCCGTAGTGAATGAATCTGGCGCACCGCGATGCGATTGTTCTCCGCTTTGCGATGTGCTTGATGAGACTCTCCTCTAGTTCACACACGAAGAGGTTGTCTGACTTCTGTTCATCCTACCGAGTGGAGAGAAACTGGAACGGAATCACATTCTCCATCGTAAGTTGAGCAACCCCATCTGCATAGGCGAACATATCAGACCGAAATTCTAATCACCGCCGTGAATGTGAATATAACGAAGCTGAGGTTCCTCCACCATCATTGCTTTCGGAGACGTCAACGACTTGCTGTACTGCGGTGATCTTGGGAAATTCTACCCGCGGAGAGTTCTCTTCCTCTTCGTCCTCACCGGTTCGCATACTGAGAACTTCGGTCGTAGATTCTCCGGTGACGTCAACGGTTTGCAATCCTTCGCTGAGGGCTTGCTTCACCGCGAGGTGTAACCCGTGCGCCAGGCATATCTGATGGTAGAAGATTTCAGATCCTTTCTCTTCTTTGATTAATTGACCTACTTTTACCATCGTACTCGCCGCGTCAGTGGTCATCCCTCGAAAATCGGAATTCATTTCCTTCAAAGAAAATTCTCAGCGTTTTGTAGCACACGGAAAGTTGAGCGGGCGACTGGAGGCGTCGTGCGCCTGACGGAGGTGAATCCAAGGGTCAGGCTTGTGAGGATGAAATCCTGGAGAAGATAGGCGAGGTTCGCTTCTGGGTTTCCGATTCTGAATACCATGGTCACAGCGTGTACACATGGTTTTTTTCCCAGCCAGCATGCAACTCGACGGAATCGACAACTCGAACTCTGTACCTCAATCGGTGCTTGAGCCGTGGAGATGAGAGAAAGACTTGGAAACGCTAACAGAATGAACTCTCTCTTCTCTTGACAAAAAAATCTGAAAGGTAACTCACGGATGATTTACATAACGTGAATCCACTCACCAAACTACTATCGAATGAAGGAATGCTGAGCCTATGAAACAACAGCTCAGGGCGCTGATTCCGATTGGAAGAAAACGAAGACAGACAACAAAACGATTCCGATGAAGTCGAAAGCATCCGATTCGGCTGCAGGAGCATGATGATTCCAACAAGTCAACGGGAAAAGGATCGAATTTTTAGCTAACCAACAGCTTTAACGATCCGCTCCCGATTGGATCACGGCCGAACTAGCCTCTGGACCGATGCAAGAGGCTTTCATCGAGCTGTCAGCTGTTGTCACAACGAGGTTGTGTGAGCGAAGCCGGTTTTCACGGCTGATACTTGCTGATTGATGTGCGAATAAAGAGGGGGGCAGAATTCGAAACGTATCTCACTGCCTCACACCATCGTACTACTGGCACCTGGATCACGCAGCTTCTTGGCAACCAAGATCTTAGAGCTCCTAAATCGAACACCGAGCCAGGGTTGGTAATGAATTTCATACAAAGAAAGAAGGAATTCGACCCTGGAGGCAAGGTTCCAGCGTTCTCGGAAAACGTGGTGAGGACCTCAAGTGTCACGGAGCTTGTAATTGGTTTATTCTTGGTCGTTCGAGCTGGGTGCGAACCGGACCAGAAGAAAAACAAGGGTTTGACCCCACGTTCACAGGAACCGAGATTTAGCTAAGAGATTCTGCTGCTTTCGGAACTCGACTTAAAACCGACTTAGTTTGTGGCGTTTTTCGGTCGGTCATCGTAATTTAAATATGCGTACACCTTTACTCCCTTTGAGAAGCACGTGAGGCATCCATTGATCGCGGAACATGTGAGAGCGTGGAAGGAATTCGTCGACGAACCCGGGGTGATTTGTCGCTGGTTGAGCCTCACAAAACGTTGAACTCTGTCTTGCAATGCTCCTTGACCATACTGGTAACTGTCCTCTCACGGGCCCAGGTTGGTGAAATTGCACTCTGCGGTAGCCTGTTAACTCTTGGGATGGATAACGCCCGTTCGTTCGGGTCTCCGATATCGGTTCAGCACTTTTATTGTCAATGACCTTATTATTATTATTATCGACACACTCTCATGAAGAGAATCTCTATTCCCTCCCTTCGAATGCTCTGACTTGGACGCTCGCAGTAGGGAAATACGTGACATAGCCACACCAGTGCATGGCATGCCCATCGAGTTTCATCAATTTACTCCCACAGGAAGCCGCTTAACCGATGACAAGGCATGAATTTTTGGAAGCGGTGCAGTTTTGTCTTCAATGCATACTTTAACCGCTCACGATTCGATTGCATACGTATCTGAATCGCTTATGGAAAAAGCTCCGAATAGATCCCCAATTCTGGGTCGGAACGACGCGCCGGCTCCGAGGCTCCGTTTTGTAAAACAATAAATTTTCTTCGGCCTGAGCCGATGTTTCTCAAGCAGAATCCCACCAAGCCCCAATCGTTCAACCAGAGGCTCCCCACGCCCCACCGCGTCTCACAAGGCACCGATTGGGAGCGAGAATTGGATAGGCTTTGACATCTATTCGTGAGGAACACAACTTCATTAGCGAATCGGGGGACTCCGTGCCCCATCAAAAACCCTCTGTGCCCAACCGGTGGGGCAGGTGCCCCATGTTGAGAAACACTGGCCTAGGCCAATAGAATTCCACCGTGCGATAGCCGCGGGAGTGGCATGTATGCCTATCGATTTTCGATCTATTACAGTCGAGAGCTGAGTACCCAGGTAGCAGCATTGAAAAAACGAGTTGCGAAATTTCGAAATTTGCCGCCGAAAAGATGAGTGGATTTCGCTTGGGCGCTCAGCAAAGATCATCGGCATCATCAGCAACACTCCCCCGCTTACCGATTTCAATTCCAAGCTTTTCTTCCCCCTGTTCTTATTGAACGGAGTTCCACGTTGAGGTGCATACGTTCTTCCGTTCTTTTGAACGGTGACGTTCTTCGGTTCCGAAAGAACGCCGTTGTTCTGGACCTCCGTTAAAAAGAATTGCGATCTTAGTGGTGTGTGCAGTGGTTTGTTTCGTCGTTAGGCCTAAGGCGAGCTCGTGCTGGTATTGTGTCTCGCGGTGGCCATAAGTGCTGTTCTGGAGTTCGTCTAAAAACATTCGATAGTGTTCGCATACTCATCGGCGAACGCTCGCTCTGCTCGCAGCCTCAAGCATTGAACATTCGGAATCGCTAGCGAGCAAACGACGATCAATCAGAACCTAATTGTGTGTTTTGACTGGAGGAGATCACTACATTACACTTTCTCTTTGGACCAGGACTCACGATTTCAAGTGGCTGAAGAACCCCAACGAACAGCGGGTGCTGGTTCCTCCGGACTTCGCCGTCATCATCAATGTAAGTTTACGACCGTGGTGCAGTCGACGCAGATGAGTCAAGTTCGACCATCGATGACTGTCCACCCAGCGCAGGCGTCGCCTGTTCTCACGCGAAGCTATGCCGTAGAGAACTATGCAAGGATCGGCAATATACATTCGGTGACTTACAAACGATGAGAGCACAGAGCTTCGTCCTTGAGAGTCTTGCTCGTGGTCACTTCCGTTTGAATAACAAAGTTGCATCGGCCGTGGAGCTGCCTGGAAGAAGCTTTCGATTTCGATCGAGGTCGTTGTTGTCCCAAAGTTATAATTCGATCAGCTGCATTACGTTTTGCCATTGTGAACTATCTGGCTCATGAGACTTCGCAGCAGAATTGTTTGGATCGGATTGGCAGCAGGTCTTGAGATCTGTGAGTTTGATTCAATGCTGTCGAGTATTGGGGGGGCGAATCGAGGGATTTCGTAGAATCCAGAATCATGGCGATCTTTTATCTGATTAGAGGAGCGATCCTCGAGCATGAGCATCCCTCAGCGCCATGGATTTCCTCTGAGCCCTGTTTTTGGGAGGCGTTCGGTGGTCTCCAGACGCTGCGATTCGATTGAAAATCGACCATTGGATGAATAGTGTGCTCGTCGGTCGTACAGGTAAACATCCAATTCCACGGGCGATCTCAACGAAACCGATCGAACGCTGATTCCCCGGCATATGATGTACGTCGGATCAATTACCTCCTCAATGCATCATATCTTGATTCCATGACGTCACACGAAGCTGAAAGCGAACACTAGAGTTGAAACACGGTGCTTGCCTGACAGAAACATCTGCATCTCGAAGACTTGTTTCATCGATCGATCCGCATTCAGCCGAGTCAGTGGAACTCCATGCAGTAGAGTCCACGCTTCGACGGCGATAACGGTTTCTGAGGATGTGTTTGCGGCCCAACTCTCATTTCAGTTCACTTCGACGGTGTTGACAATCGGGCACGAAGTTCTGCAAAAAAGCGAGAGTTCCGGGAGAAGAACGGACTCGCCGATTGAGTGCACTTAGATACTATAAACGCTGTATATGTGACACACGATATCGTCCGCAAGGGTGCGATTCCGTTGAATCGCTCAGATTGCCTTTCGATTCTGTATGTTCGCGATTCCCCTCTTATCGAGGGGCTCACGACGAGTAACGAGTCGTATGGGTCCCGTGGTGCTCTATCGAGACTCGGGTCGAGTTTCCAGAGTCTTGACAGATTTAATTTACGGGAATGTCTTCTACGCGATCTCAAAAAGGAACGAATGAACAGCAATATTTGATTTGTTTTCAGGATGTCAGCCGATATGGCTTCTGCAGATTCGCATCGGAACGGATCCTCATCCCCTAGCAGTGAACGGGTGAGTTTCTTCGATTTTGCATGTGCACCATTCCTCCCGGAATGCATAACTCTTTAGTCTTAACGGACGCTCGTTTCCTTTACAGAATGTCCAAAGTACCAATGGGCACGCGTCGATGAAGGATTCTGCGAGCGCTGATAAGGAGAATACCAAGAACCGGTGAGTGTTCCCTTGCTCGAGCTTTCAGATCTGGGATCCAAAACCATGAGCGTCAGCCAAAAGCTCAATCTAATCGATGCTTCTTTTCAGATCTCGATCCCGTTCGGTACAAAAAGATCGACGCCCTCGCGAGAAGGAACAGAAGGACAGAGACGGCAAGCGTCGCCGTTCGAAAGAACGAAGTAAGAAATCCAGGTCTCGTTCCAAGTCGAAAGACAGAAAGCGTTCCAAGTCTCGCGAGAGGGACAGAGACAGAAGGCGGAAGTCGCGTTCCAGGTCGAGAGACAGACGCCGCCGTAGCAGATCCAGGGACACCCAACGAGGCAGGCGAGATAACGCGAGAAGGAGTCGTTCCAGGGATGGAGGGAGGAGGAAGGATAGGTCCAGGGACCGTAGGCCGAAGCGTTCACGCAGCCGCGACCGCGACAATTACAACCACCACGGCAACAACAACAACAACAACAACAGGAGACGCAGGTCCAGAAGTCCGCGGAACAGACGGCGATCAATCTCTCGATCTCCCATTCGCGGCAGAGGTTTGAGTCCATTCCAGAGGAAAGGCGGGGAGGACATGAGCACCGAGGAGAGAGATTTGAGAACGGTGTTTTGCATGCAACTCAGTCAGCGGATTCGTGCCCGAGACCTCGAAGACTTCTTCAGCGCCGTGGGAAAAGTGCGTGACGTTCGTATGATAGTCGATAACAAAACTCGAAAGAGTAAAGGGATCGCCTACGTCGAATTCTTCGACCTCGAGTCAGTTCCGTTGGCCATGGGACTAAACGGCCAGAAGCTGTTCAACGTCCCGATCATTGTTCAACCTACTCAAGCTGAAAGGAACCGCCAAGCGAATCAAACGGCCGCGTCTACCAAGGGTCCGATGAGGCTCTACGTCGGTAGTTTGCACTTTGACATTTCAGAGCAGATGCTCAAAGAGATTTTCGAACCGTTCGGGCGGTTGGACCGCGTTGAACTCATCAAGGAAGAAGGCGGAAAATCGAAAGGATATGGCTTCGTGACTTTCCACGAGGCGGACGCGGCGAAGAAAGCCATGGAACAGTTGAACGGGTTCGAGCTCGCCGGGCGTCCCATGAAGGTCGGCAACGTGACCGAACGCGGCATGGACGGCAGCGCTCCATCCATCCTCGACAACGAAGAACTCGACAGGACCGGCATCGAACTCGGGGCTCACGGTCGGCTGGCTCTCATGGCCAAGCTGGCAGAAGGAACCGGCATACAGCTCCCCGACGCGGCTAAAACCGCCCTCCAACAGATGCAATCTGCTCCGTCTTTCGGTCAGGCGAACAACGTCCAGCAGGAATCCATAGCTACTCAGTGTTTCCTGCTGAGCAACATGTTCGATGCAGCCGAAGCTCACCAGGAAAAAGATTGGGACCTTGAGCTCCGTGAAGACGTCCTACAAGAGTGTCGGAAGCACGGCGGGGCCGTCCATTGCTTCGTAGACAAAGAAGCGGCCAATGTTTACGTCAAATGTCCATCGATCGCCACCGCAGTGGCCGCGGTCGGCGTCTTACACGGGAGATTCTTCGCGGGTCGCGTAATCACCGCCGCATATGTGCCCGTCATGACATACCATCACCTCTTCCCTGACGCGGTCAGCGCGAAGACCCTTCTGTAACGCGGGACGACAACGAGAACCTCGGCAATCCATCAATCACCTTCGCCGTCGCAGCAGCTGTTTTCGAATGCTTCTACCCACATCACTCTGGGCAGTCACCCAACGGCGTTTCAGAGTACTAGGAAGAGCTTACTTTAATCTTCACGAAGTCAGCCTTCGAACACACAAAAATACAAACGAGAAAACACATCAGAAAACAAACGAACGGACAGACAGACAGACAGTTCTGCATCTGTATATGCATCTACCCAATTGTCACATGGACGTCTAGCAAATAGAGTAGGGGGCGAGTGTGATGCTCTGTAGTTGAACGATATGTAATCACGGTATAGTTTACAGAATAGTGGGCAAGCTTGCTTTGCTTGAGTACCTTAATGTCATCTACGCGGTAACACCATCAACTATACGACCAACCAACCAACCGAACAACCTCCGGCAGGCGAGCGAGGCTCCTAGCTCCCCCGAAACCAGCTTCTTCACCACGGAGCGCCTCGCGAAAGTTTTTCCCTCTTCTCCTTTCTGTTGAAAAATTTTCCCTCCGGGCATTTCTTTGAAGAGAATTCGACTTTTAAGAAAGTCCCTTGCAGACTTGGTCATCTTCGTTGATTGAGAAGAAAAATCTGAGGAGCCGCGTCATCGTTCGTTCGTCGATCAGTCAATCACTGAAAGCCACGCACGCACTCACTCACTCGTTCGCTCGCTTGCGCGTCACTCATCCATCGGTCGAGTCAATCTCGTCGGGAAGATATAGATGGTGACCTTGTCAGCGACGACGATCGTGATTTTCGGTCGGTCGATCAATTGATTGATTGCTTGCATGGAACACCCAAGTTTCATCAATCCGCTCGCTCACTTCTCAAGTGTAAGAATAAACGATGCGTTTCCCACTAAATATTGTCAGAATATGCGCGATATCCTGCGCTGTACATCGAGAACCGTCCCATATGATCTTCACACGGCCATGGGATTGCGAGTATCAGAGCATTCTGTGACACTTGACTCCGGAGATCGAACAGTTGATCGATTGACAGTTCGATTTATTCACTGAGTATTCAACATCATTGTTCGCTCATTATATCATCGGCGAAACTTTCTCTATCATGTATCTGAATTCGATTCCGCGAGTGTGCACGGTCATTTTCCGACACTGGACGATGGAGCTATTACCTGTCTGTTCACTGCCATGACCGTGATTCGTATATTCGCCCCCGATGGGGAACATGTTGGAGACGGAGTGTTGCTTCCGATGAGTTCGATACGGAGCAAATTAACATGGAATTCGTTCCAACTGTGCGAAGAGCTGAACTCAAGATATAACGAGGCGTCTACTCTGCAGGTCCGTCGGCACAGAGATTGAGGTTTGGCGGCAGAGGTCATCGCTCTATTTTACTAGGGTCACTCCAGGCAGTTCCGCCGGTTTCCAACAGAAGAGGAGCTATACTTTCAGATGAATTTCAGGCAGGATCGATCGTTTTATGAAGAAAGCCATAAAGACAGACAGGCAGGCAGGCCGATAAGTTCGCCGCCCGTCGGCTGCAAATAAGTAGCTTTCGATTGTAGCTAGGGAGATGTTTTCTACTGCAAGCTCATCCACATGCTCTGAGTTCCATGCTTGACCTCTCTGAGTGGTCGTTGACCACCAGGACGCTCGAACCATGCTATTCGTGTCTTTGCGTCATTTCCCAAAATCTGCTTGATGTCTCAAGAGATTTAACTTTCATAGATCTTCGGTCTCTCGGTTGGTCGGTTACTCATTCGCTCGCCTGCTCGTTCGCGGTCAGTCAGACATCGCGCTGGATTTCACCCGTTCGCCACACCAATCAAGCGAGGAGCCAGTATCTCCCGGAGCAAATCTTCGGATATGGATTCCCCCAATCTTCCAAAAGAACCGTTCGGAGGAAGAGGCCGAACCTTGAGATGAGCTCCAACGGGAAGAATTTCGCGCGATAGAACAAAAGCCTTTTTTTGCTTCTAGGAAACCTCTTGAGTTTGGAAGAGATAGACCAATAGCCAGATGGACCGGCTAGAAGTTTATCGCCGAAGAAATTTCTTCTGCCGCAATGACCGAGGAAAAGCTGAATGTGTTTTGCCCTCCCTTGAGGCGCCTGATTTTAACGGAGAGTCGGCGCGGGAGGATCCTTCGTACGGATTGATCTTGTTTCCTCCATTAGGTTCAGGGGTGCTCAATCGAATCGGAGACCAAACTAAATGAACCATGATTCATGGTTCCCGACTGTCCAGCTCACTCCAGTGTCGACTGTATGTCTTATGTATGTCTGCTTGTCCCTTGGCTCGGAAGTGTCTCGGTTCCACAATTCGATCTATGTTTCAGAAACCTAGAATATTTGGTGAATCATCGACAGGCATACCTCGAACCATCGTCCTCCTTCGAACACAAAGAGAACGAAAGAGAGTGAGTGGAATGGAAACATTAGGAACACATTGGAAAGGATACATTGTGCTGAGATTCAGATATATCAATAAAACGCATCTATTTTCCGGATTCAGGAAAAATCTTTTATTTCGTTTGGAACCTGCCTGGAGGCTCCAATGAGATCGATTGCTTGAATTGATTATGTACAAATTCAGTCAGAATGATGCGGGTGGGGATTCGTCGCACGTCGGGGTCGCGCTTTTGACTTCGGCAGCAAGGTCGACTCCGGAAAATTCTCATTCACCTGCAGCCGGTGCAGACATCACACATTTCACAACCATCATAAGCCGCTCGAGTGCTCTCCTTCTGGCACTGCCTTTGCTGCAGATAAGGATCGTGTATGCAGCAAATGAACACATTTCTCGAAGAGTTCAGAGAGCTGCAAAGCTTCCGGAGACTGTCTTTCTGCTTCAGCGAAACGTTCCCCTTTTCCTGCGAAGGTTTGAGCATCATGGGAGCGAGGATCCGTCGAAAACACACTCATTGTCGTTTGCGGAGGAAAACCACTCACTTTCCGGATGTCTTGGGCGATGATGTTCACGAAATTCTGGGCAATGAAAATCAGCTTTGTATGAGAATTAGAAATGTCTCGAGTGCCGTTGTCCCTGGTAAGAGCCAACCAGGTCGAATTCGGTTTGTAATTGAAGGATGACTTCTCCACGAGTCTGTTCAGGAGCCTGAGGACGTTTCGAACACTGTGTAAGTATTAGATTAGTGAAACAGCTTGCGAGGCATTCGTTTTACAAACTTCAAGGTTCATTACTCCCTGAATTCGTCCACGACTCCGTCGATTGGCAAGCTCTTGGATTCAGCTTCGTCCAAAACGTTTGAAATTGACGCGTAAAAGTCAAACACACATTTTTGCATAACTTCACGACCGGGGTCTGAAGAGAAACCCTACGTGTCAGATCACTAACCTAATCCTCACACGGAAGCATCGAGTCATTGTTCCCGGAGAATCGATATCGATTCTGCTTCCTGCTTGCTCATTGGTATGATCAGGCTCACCGTTGTGGAACGTTTGCCGGGAATCCTTCTTATCATCCGACGGCCTTTCAGTGGGCGCCGCGTTAACGAACAGTGAGACCGAGGTCACGCTCAAGAGGAATACGGCGGGAAGAGTCATGTTGGAGCGCCACGTCTGGCGGTTCTGAGTTCCGTAGCGAGCGATCCAGCAAATGCTCTGCTCCCCCAGCATCACACCGCTATTTCACCCTATTTATATAAATTCATATGTATATTGCAACACGCCCTCTCTCAGAGCGATCTCTTTTTCTGATGCGTGCCGACTTTTGGCAAGTCTTGACTTTCCACGAAACGTGTGTCCTGATCCCATCAACGCTTGTTCTTGTTGATATGATTTGTGGATCCCAAACGAAGTCGGAGAGGTTCATTAGCCCACTGGCCTGCATGGCATTGCGTGAGTTAAAAGTGCGAATTCGTTTCTGAATTCGTTCGACGTTCAGCCCGGCTAGACCGACGATGAATGTTAGACTCAACGGAACGGAAAGACCGAATGCAGCGAACCCGCGGTCTTGGGGCTGGCTCGGCGGTGTGTCCTGATGATCGGCGGGCCTCGCTTGTTCGACGGAGGAGCCGAACCGGGGAGCGGACCTTGAAAGGGAGTGATTCGGCGGGGAACGACATCCCTAGCTGAACTGAAGACTCAATCGGAAGGGACAGCCGGAATCGAAAATCTTGGTCGAGAGGTTTTTTACACAGAAGCGCTCAACGTCCGTCAGCAGTTCGGTACTATGGAAGTCGACGCCCGGCTGGAGAATCGGAGAGGAGCGGTGGGCTCGATGTTTGACGCAGACATTCCGGAACTGATTTCGGGCTGTCATCGACCTCGAAAACTTACGGCATGATGGAGTTCGCGTTGCGAAAGCCGATTCTCGGAGCTTTCGCTCATCTCTCCAGAGAGATGACGGAAACTTTCGAGCGACTCGCATGTGAAAATGAACTGGAATCTAACGGACGACGGACCCATTACCCCAACACTGTATTGTGAACTGGAAGTTTTAGAATTCATGTCCGCCTGTCTTTAGTTGGGTCGTTCATAGGTAACGTGACAACTGGAAATCGTTAAGTTGGCGAGCATGAACAGTAACTCCCGGATTAGGTCTCAGAGGGACATCTGCAGGCCTAAGCTGGACGTCCTCGACAGATGCTACCGGAGAAACGTCGATTCTCATAGGCCTCCGTGACATTTCGTTGCTATCATCACTTCACATACCTTCAGGGTGACAGGGAGTCCTTGACTTCGAGCGCGGGAGCTCAAGGAAGAGCGGTCCGTTTTGCCGGCAAAAAGGCGATCTCTGGGGTGTACGATGCTGCACGTTGGGCGGTTCCGCGCGGCTGTCTATGGGATGTTTCTCTGACTATTACGAACCCAGACCGCAACGAAAGAAGAGGGCGAAAGCCGCTCAGAGCGGAGAAACGCATGAAGCGAGAGCGGAAAGCAAAAAACGTGTACTTGAGGAGAGTACGCTCGAATGAGCGGTGGGTTGGAGGAATGGGTACCCGAGTGGACACATTTGCACATAACAGTGATTCTCGACCGTCGCAACTTTCGCCGGTTCGAGACGAGCCCATATTCTGCATGTGGCACACGGTGAAGCGAGCGGGCCACGCTGGTCTTTTCTGGAAGAGACAGAGGGTGGCTACCGCTTGAATGGAGAGCAGGACGGATTGCGGTGGTTGGGAGGCCGCGTGCGGCAGGCTGGACTTTGTTAGCAGTGGGGAAGAAATTAGGAAGGAAATATAATTAAGAGACTGCGCGTGCAGCATACACAACCATGGTTAGAAATTGGGAGCAGACATGGTCCGAATGACTTTGTGGAGGAGCTTCCGGATGTGGAGGACTTTCCGGAGGACCATGAATTTGCGCTCGAATTCCTCCCTCATAATTTCCGACCGGTACTTCAGGACCACTCCCAGGACTCTCTAGAAGCTCCACAATATTATCGCGATGGCAACTGGAGGCTCATAATGAACTCCTGTATTTCGAGCTCGAGCCGCTCCATTGCTCACTTCCGCACGAAAATCTGTACAGGAAGACTCGTCGATTCTCAGGGCTGTGAATTGTTGAGCTCTGATTCCCGGACCGACGAATATAGAAGAACACCCATGAAATTCTTCCGTGTCTATGTGCTCGTTCCAATCAATGCTTATTACCCAAAATGAATCCGTCCGGTTCTGGGAGTTCGTGGTCATGAAGAATAATTGGTTGTGGTTCTTGAGGTCATTTACAAAGCACAATCCGTCGGAAGCATCACCAGGAGAGAATGGTCTCCACTCCGAGACAGAATCCAACGGGACGTACAAGGTGCCTCTGGAACAGAACAGGACAGAGTGTCCTTCGCTCCGATGGCCGGCTCGTACTCAGGAGGAAGAGTTTTGCGCCTTGAGAATTCCCTCACGGAGCGAAACTCGGCGAGTCTGGCTTGTTGAAGCTATTCTAATGTCTGATCTGGATGCTTGCCAAACGTTTATCTGTCTTGGACATGTCACAGAGAACATCCGACGTCTGAGACAATCGGGGATTTCGAATCAGATGGGTCAACGAGTCCAAAGTTTCGCCAAAGAGAAGAATCAAGGGGAATGTCGCGGTGATTTGAGTAAGAAAAGCAGGTGAGACCAGAACGGAATCGAAACTGAACTCGTTGAGCTCATTTCAGAGGCTGTGAATCTTCTCTCTCGTGAATGGAGACGTTACAGATGCGTTTTATGGCTGATCGAATCAATAAAATCAGATTGGGGAAATCACAACGCCATATTGCTCGAAAGAGCTTATTCGAGAGATTCGGTGGTTAGTCGAGATGATTCTCGAGTGCAGAGATCCTCGCGATTTAGGGAACGGCGGCTCCCGAGCTCTACTGTGGCCGGCAACGGAAACGGCTTCAGGCTCGAGTTTCGACCACATGACTTTCAGCTGGTGGTTCTAATCTGCGCAGACCGGTATTTCTATATCTGTACAAATTTATTCAACATAGGAGAATATCTCAATCAACGCACGTGGAATAATAAGAACAAATGGAAATGAGTTGAGATCAGCTAGGGAGTCCACGGAAAGCTCCTCCGGGTCCAACTTGACGACCAGGAGGTCCACCCTGCATCTGCATTGCGGGGTTTATCGGGTTTCCACAGATGAATCCGGCGCCCATCGGAGCCACTGGAAGTGGAATATTTCAGGTCTTGGATCCGCGAATTTCGGAGAGACACAACGGGGGCGAGACCACTCATGTCTACAAATTTTGCGGAACTCACCGGTTGCGATTGGCGGCTGTTGCGGGGAAGGCCGCTGCTGAGCCATGGGCATGTTGTGGGGTGGTGCACCACTGCCTATAGAAGCGTCATTGACCAACCTTTGCCAATCGATCAACTTTGCGTGATATTTCTCGAGCAGCTGATCTTTGCGCGACAGTTCGTTCTTCAATTCCATGTTCTCCTGTAGGGAATTCACAGAGTTCGAGTAGAACCAGACCTCGTTCGAATCCCAGAACCTTAATCCGCTTTCCATTACATACCTCCATCACCACCTGCTCCGGTTTCTGTGGGGAAACAAGGAGTCGCTTCTGCAGGAAGAAACACTCCAGCTGTCTAGCGGTGTCCAGAAATTTTCGAACGGTCTGTTCGACAGTCACCTGTAACACGGAATAGTGAGAAAACCATCAAAGTGAGATTTCGAATCGAAAAACGTAACCGAACTCGAACCTACTTTGATCTCGTCCCCGTTATCTCGCGGTGCGAAGTACTCATTGTTCGTTGTGGCCGCTATACAAGAATGGAAAGCAGTTTCCAGCTCTTCAGAGAGATTCAGCGTCATCGTGAAGCCCTCGGAAGATGCGGCCGTTCTACGCGTTGCCGCTGTCTGTGAACCGGCTGTGAAAGCTGAGAACATGGATACACACTCAGTTTCAGAGAGTAGCTGGGATTTTTGATTCAAATAATGCGCGCCAATGCGGAGATGGCCTCTTGCTAAGGAAATCCCCTCCGGACTAGACTGGTTCCGCTTGCAGTCGGAACGGACGGAGACTCGGGAACTGATGTTGGCTATTCGTGATGTTTCCATCCACTATTTCCCCTCGTCTCGATAGATTGATTTGCACGCGGCGGGCCGTTCAGGATTCTCTGTGGCGGGTATGTCGTTCCCGAGATCGACCACGTACTGTGGGAATGATCATGTTCTTGTCTGGATCCTATAGGCGGAAACGGGAGCATCCGAATCGAGATTCAGTCCACTCGGTCCGGATGATGACCAACGCAGTTCGGGTGGCGTCAGAATCAACACATCTCTCCGTCAGAAACTGGGGTTGAGCCGCAGAGACCACATCATTTCGCAGATCCCTGGCTCACTCGCTGCTCTCTTCGCTGATCCGGGTCCCTAAGTAGCCAAGGGGCTCTCACCCTCCCACTCATTCCTCACATGTACCACCACTTTGCGCTAGAATAAACTACGGTACAATTGTTCGCCATGCGATCATCTAGATGCGGTTAGTTCTCGTCACACATCCTCAGTTCGAAGTCCATTCATACACTGACTCTCCTGGGGTCATGCGTACTCAACCGTGGTGTACTTGAACCCCGTAGTTAGCGTCTCATCTACGTCCATCGCTTTCGATGTTTGCAATTTTCTACTCGCAAAGCGGCAGCACTGCGCGCCCGCTCCCGCCCCAAAGCGAAGAGTTATTGGTATGACCCGGCAAGCTATGGCGGACTTCAGAGGCAGGGCGCTCGTCTTATCCATGATTTTCTCGGTCGCAAACACCATAACTGTTAGACCAGAAACCACTCACGAAACCAAGGGACACAAAGTAACCCTTACCTGATGTCTCCACGCACTCTCTTTATTCTGGAATCCCGTCGTCCCGTTAACTGTTCAATGGTAACATCGAGCGGGGTAGCACCGATCAGGTTTCTCGTCCTCTCAGAACATCATTGGGGATGCACTAAGGGAAGGGAATCGACGAACTACGATGAGGAATCAGTTCTCTGATCTCCGAAGTCAGCTCCAGTCGACTTGAGGCGGTCAGAATTCGCTCCATCTGTCATCCCATAGCGGGGAGCAATTCGATTCCTTGCTGCAGGGAACCTAGATGAGAGGTTCTCCGGTTGATTTGGAGGAATTCCACGCTCAGAACTGATAGAAAAATATGGCGCATGGGGAGGTTACTGGGCATCAGTGCCAGGGTCGTGCCAGGTGCGACAGAAGCGGTAGGCCCAAACGCCGGCGTTGAAGAGCGCGTCTTGAGGGCGCCAACCGGCGAGGGTCCTTCACCGATGGTTTGCCCCGATTGCCCCTCGCCCTTGGATTCGAAGACTTCACTTGCGATGGAATGACTTGATCCAGTTCAGAAGTTTCCGCATTTCATTCGCGTTCACATGGCCTCGGGACAACTCTTGCGGGTTGGAGTTCGGGAGAGGAAATATTGATCCTGTGACAAAAATGACGTTTCGCTCGTGGAAGCCTCGGAAACTATCATGAAAGACTCTGTTACAGAGTGACGACAGGCCTAATAACTCGAGAAGGGCCCCAGCGGCTTCGACCCCATCAGATGCAGGAGTTCCAAGAGGTCGGAGCGAGCTGAGGCCGACAGAAATCCGTGAGCTCCAGGCTGTCCCGTCTCGAGAGTCACCAATGAGATTCCGAGTCTGCGCTGGGAGAGCGCTCTGCCAGAGAAAATCTTGACGGCGACAGTGGCTGCTTCCGACTAGCGGTGCTAGACTGATGCCTCTGCAGCAGTAGCAGCGAGCGGACTGTTGTATTCTTGAGCCCTGAACGGCTCTCACAGAGGGCCTGACACAGGCTCAGAGTTCTAGAATAGCGGCCGCAGCGGCTTGGTTTGAGCGTGTGTTGTCGGCTAAGAATTCGCCATCGGGAACCATGTTGATCCTGACGATAATACTAGTTCACGGTTATTCCTTGATACTAACCGCATCCGCCCAAGGTGAGTTGAAACCAGTGTAGACCCTAGTCCTATAAGCATTTGAGTTATCTGAGCCGCCGGAACGCCCGGGAGCAGCCCAAGTAAGCAGCCAGAGAGATGTTGAGGTTCCCCGTGCACCTCGTCGAGAACCACCCGGCTGAACGGACTTCCGGGCCCGGAAAGGCTACCAGGGCGAGCTCCTCTGTCGGTTTCTGCGTTCGGGGATAAGATTCAGCAGAGTGGGATTCTTAATTCCCGGATCCTTGAGTCCCAACCTTGGAGAACTGGAACTGCGGATCTGATACCCAGAGAGATCCCGCATTGATTTGGGGAGTCCGGAGACGATCGTTGAAATACGCAGTTCGCCTCGAGTCACTTCTCGCCAAGTTGACGCGT
Organism: Phytoseiulus persimilis; assembly: GCA_037576195.1. Taxonomy (NCBI): domain Eukaryota; kingdom Metazoa; phylum Arthropoda; class Arachnida; order Mesostigmata; family Phytoseiidae; genus Phytoseiulus; species Phytoseiulus persimilis. The sequence continues at coordinate 51,867,558 of CM075101.1, read as the reverse complement.
CTGCCTGCAAACCCCATTATCGCGTCAGAGATATAAAGCGAATCGCTCTGTTGAGACATCACGAGCTCACGGCGAAGGAGAGTCAATCGTTCGATGTGGATTTGCCGTGATAACCGTCCTCTGAGGGCATAGACGTCGACGAACGTTGTCGCCAATAACTACCAACACCCTGAGTCAGGTATCGACCGAGAGAAGTTGCCGCTAGCCAACCTACTTGAGCGCTGAATTCGCAATGATAGCTCGAGAGAGAGACGTTCGTAATGAGTTGATGTTCCGCTGGTTGGATCCCACGCATCGTCATCAATACGATCGCGTAGTACTCGAACGGACGACGTGGGCTACGGGAGCTTGCTTCGACCCCCTCACGTCTCATGGGGAGAATAGCTACGCCGTGTTTTGGCGCCGAGAGAGAAGCACATGAAGCAACGGAAAATGAAAGAAATGTAGATTTTCCGGCTTATTTCTAGGTATTACAACTTACTCTGGTCCTGTTTACGTGCGTGTGGGGGACGACTTCGAAGTTAAGTGTAGCACGAATGCATTCCGCTTTCCGAAATGGAGTCTCAACGGGCGAAATCTGGAAGATGATTTCGCGATTCAGTTTATCAAGTCCAAGGTTCGAAAACTTTCTCATTCCGTAAATGCTCGCGTCGGACATGCTCCGGATTAGACTTCAATTCCCGTAGTACGGAGTACGGAAATTCTTAGCCTCGGAAGCATTGACGATAGAGCACAAAGACCTTGAGTGAAATTGTTCACCGCAATGAGCTTTAAAACATCGCTTCGTCGTTTTCACTTTTTCCTCCAACTCCCTCACGGTGCTAGATAGATGAAAATGATGAAGAGCTTTTTTGTCTGCCTCACTTTTCTGAACGATTTCGGTCATGACAATTTTCCGTCTATTCGCAACGATTCTGCCGGAAACTCGAAAAAACGTGGGCTCCACAACTGGGCTCATAAGACTAAGTGCGATAATCGGACTTGGAATTTTTGAGAACTCTCGCGGGAGTTTCCCTCATTTGTATCGGAACGAGTTGAGATAGACGGAAAAGTCTCATAACCGAAATTGTTCAGCACGAAGAGGTGGACAAAGAAGCTCTTCATCACTTTCCCCTATCTAGCACCGTAAGGGATGGAGAGGAAAAAGTGAAAACAACGAAGCAATGTTTTAAAGCTCATTGCGGTGAACAATTTCACTCAAAGACTTTTTCGTCTATATTCAATGCTTCTAAGGCTAAGAATTTCCGTACTCCGTACTACGGAAACTGATGTCTGCTCCGGATTCCTTACTAGTTGGAACTTATACCAATTTATTCCCGCGCTTGTTATGCTAAGCATAGCGAGTTCTGGAGCGATTTGTGATTTCCCGAAACCAACTTTTGGCGAAATTTCAAGGGGAACGGTCGCCAGGAGGCTGAGCTTCGAGTTTTTGACGCCGGGCCGCAACACTCAGGGGCCTATAGCTGCGATCCGTTCGATTCCGATAAGCACCACGTTTACGTCGTAGACCCAGGTAGTTTTTGAGAAAGTCATTTGAAGACTTGGACAGTCGACCTGGAAATTCGACGGATTCAACGTCAACGCTGATTCTCGAGGAGAATGTTTCCCAAGCAGATCTAGCTCATCGTCTCGAATCAGGCATGCGATTAGGAGACCCACTGAACACTCAAAAGGGGTCTCATATTACAGAAAATGTCAACGACACTCAGAGGTGCTTCTTGATCAAACCGGAAACGTCGCTCGCACTCGGCTGTGAGCCGGAATACAAGACTCCGTTTTTTTGGTAAGTTTTCTGATTCTCAATCGCGCTGCTTCATTGATTATTCTCAGTCGTTAGATTCGTTTTCCGATGTCCTATCGGGTCAGTAGATGAGATCAAATTCGAACGGAAAGAAATTCTTTGAAGGTATTATGGCAAAGACGAGACTCGGTATCTTCCGAAAGGCCACGTGGAGTTGCGTACATCCCAGCTGCTTTTCCACGGAGTACAGCTCTCGGATGCTGGACGTTACATTTGTAGAAGTGTTAAGGATCCCATCGTGGAGACGACGTATCACCTCGTCAGTGAGTGCGCTCCAGCGTTCTCCGGAGCTGGAGTTTTTCATCTGCCTTCCAGATCTTGACATACCCGCGAGCCCCCTTATAACGTTACGCCTCTGGAACATCCACAGCGCCGATCCTCACTCAGCGTGAACATACCTGGACCAAGGTGGCCCTGATAGGATCCTCCGTTGCTTTGGACTGTGACTTCATTGCTGACCCCCTGCCTCAGATTGAGTGGTTTATAGGTACGATGATGGAATGAATGTGATCCGAACTCCCATGTCGATAGCTGCACGACATCGAAACTTCCCATCGGCGGGCTCGTATTACTCGTTTATTCCAGAGGGGAAATTAGAAGCCAGTCACAAGATCCTCGAGCTCGGATTGAAACCTCGAGGCTCTGAAACACACAGTCGACATATACTCTCTGTAGAATGAGAACGATGACGAGGCGATGATGGCCGCGAATAGTACGCAGAAGCCCTGAGCCAGATCACATGATGACACAGAACGAAGTCAGTTTAATTCGCTCTCGAGAATGACAGAACTTCTTCACTCGTTCATTTCATGGACAAAGGCAGCGATCATGCAGAGTTGAAGAAAAGAGCTCAGCATCGCGTGCATATCTCCAGCAATCCTAGCACAGGAGTGCCGAACTCTCGCTTGATCGTGCAGGTACGGTTCGATGAAAATTCCCGAGGAGTATTATAATTTGTTCCACATTGAACAGAATGCGTTTTTCACAGAATGTGAATCCCTCCGACAATAATGCATACACTTGCCGAGCGTCGCATCTGATGTGCGGAATACAGACAGAGCAAGTTGTGATGTTGAGGGCCCAACGTAAGTTTTCGGAAATTAAATAGGCTCTAGATCGACGCACTCATTCCCTTGCCACTGAGCTCCGAACCCGGAAACAGTACCCATCGTAGTCGACTCTTCTCAATCGAGGTGACTTCATCGGTCCTGTGCATCTCAAACGCATTACGGATCCTGAGGCTTAGTAAAGGGAAGCGCTCGATCTCAGGCAGCTCCCAGAAAAAAACGCCCGAGCCTGGGGTCCGGCTAGGGTCACTCCGAGAACAGCAGTTTGTAAACCGAAGAACGTTCGCGGGCCTGTCCTCCCCCGCTCACTTTCGTCCTCGGCGGACGCAATCGTCGCGCGCGCGTTGTTCTCGCCCATGCGCGTTGGTTCCGCGAGCAGCACCAGCGGCTGAGAGAGGGAGGTGGTCTGCCGCCTGCTCCGGCGCGGTGAACGCTCATCGTTTGGTCGCTTGTTTGGTAGGGTAAGGCCTGTATTGAGAGAGGGCAGAACGCTGCTCCCGCTGCTTCCACTACAACTACCGCCCGGTCGCTGCTGCGGCTAAGAGAGAGTGAGCGAGCGAGTGCAAGAGGTGAGTGAGCGTGCAAGGAGGCTGGCAGCCAGGAAGGCGAGCAGGCAGCCAGGGTAAAGAAGCTAGCAACACCACCATCACCACGAAGGACGGCATCACCGTCGTCGAGAGGTCCCTGAAAAGACTGAAGCGATCACCATGCGCGCTTTGGCATTATTTTCCGGTGAGTCTTCCTCCATTTCATCTCACACGCAGAGTCTCGTGCGAAGGTCGAGTGTTTTCATCGTCGTGAGTCGTCCTGCCTCGTCAAAACAGCACGTCGGCCTGTGATGGCCGAACTTCGGCGCACCGACCGACATGCCTGTCCGGTTCTGAGCTTGTCCAGTCTGACTCCTTGAGTCGGATTTCGCCGCCCACTCCCCCCCGACCGCTCTCACCTCCGACAAAATATTACCCTTCAGACAATTATTCATGAGAGTGAGCAGCGGATGAAAACATTGAGAAAGGCTCTGCGTGCAGGTTCAGCTGGTCACTGGGGATCCGCGCACTCGTGAACAATGGGATCAGAGCTCAAGACGTGTATTCACATAGTTCTCCTGACGCTCGGTCGATGTCAACGACCAGATGTGAATCGAGGGTGGTCGAATGCGCAAGTTGTTCCGAGAGTGGCTGGGTCGTTTGACTTCCCGGAGTAAAAATTGCTCCGGTGTCCTGGATTTTGAACGACGTGATATTCCCAAATAGCAGGACCTATATTTAGAAGTATCGGGGTCTGCCACGGCGAAGTCCATGCCTGTCGTCGCCGATCGTGTTGTTCTTGGTAACGATGGAGCCTTTGACACTGATTGGATCTGGTCAAAGTTGACGTATTCACGTCGACATGGTCCTCCCAGCTCCTTCAACTCATCCTGTTACAGGAATAGTCTCGGTCTCGTCGGTTTGTAAGCAACCTCACGAACATATTCCGGATGAGTGTAGATTTCTGGAATGGAGCAGCTTGGATCAACACATGTCCAGTAATCACGTCGCTCGCATTTCTCCTTTCGTCAGTGCGTATATTTGTCCGTGGATCGCAGACTCTGGCGGTCGACACGGCCGCGACGATCCCGGAGAGACTCGGCCGAATCGTTTTGTCATGGCGCATACTTGTTACCGTACTCGATTCGATCATCGAACCCAACGATCACTATATTCTGAACGATGTCTGAAAGTCATCAATCTCCTCATCTCACGAACTGAGTGGCGAACACCAAGGATTGATTTCGTTTCCGAGCAGCAAGTTGTTAAGCGTGTTGACACGCCTGCGATTGATTCTCGTGTCGGTCGATCAGTCCTCTCGTTTCCCTTTCGTCTCGGTATTGCGTGCAATAACACGGAAGTTCTATGGGGGACCTCTCCGGATAATCCCAGCAGTATCCCTGAAATTAAGAATAGCTCCGGAGACTATGGCGTGTTCGACTTCAAAGTTCTTATAGGATGCTTTTCCCTCGTACCCCACGAGGAGAAAGTTTTTATTGAGCCGGGCCCATGGTTAACAGACGTTTTCTTCCGCGCTAGACCTCTGGTCTCTGTTGGGAGTTCAGAGCACTCGTTTGTCATCACTTTAGCAAGAGCACTATGAGCCGTCCATCAGTCGAGTCGACCTTTTGATTCAAACCGTAGCTTCTGGCCCGATGTATCGAGCATGTATTCAGCCTAGTCGGCCTTGTAACTCTCCAAAGAGCGCAACAAGATTCCCGCGTGGACTGCGGAGCGCGTTCTGATGGTGCTGCTCGACTCACTTGTTGACTCCACACTCCCTGGTTACTGGTGGCTGTAAGGTTGTTAAGTTGTCGATTGCCTTGAGGAGACGCTGAGGAATGTATCCGCTAACAACCGTATTCTTCTCATTTGCAGGGATCGTTGCCGCCGTCGTCGGGCTTTCGGGTGAGCACTCAACACGTGACAACATTTTCATAGACCATCTCGAGCAGCCCTCGAAGATTCTGGCGCCCGGCGAGCCTTTCTCTATCCGTTGTGTCACACCGTGGCTCGACATGGTTAACGCATGGAAGAAGGACGATGTCGTGATCCCCTCTGGTTCCCGCTTCGCAATGACCTCCGTTAGATTGAAGAGCCAGGAGACGAAGAACCTATTTAATGCTTTCAAATCATCGCAGCTGAGTAGGAAAATTCAGGAAGATGCTCAGCTCGAGACAGATTCGGCAGATGACGAGAAGTCGTTCTCGTCGCGAAACCCCGCTGACGACGTCAGTCGTGGCCGCCGGGGAAGAGCCACCGGCAGTGACAGCAAAGTCGACGGCGCTGTAATTCGACTCGAGGACAAACTTGAAGCACTGGCTAAGCAAAAACTAGAGCTATGGACTTTAAAAGTCGATCAGGTGGAGCTTTCGGATGCGGGGAACTATTCGTGTGGAGGAGAGGTCGACACCTATTTTTCGCTCAAAGTGGAGAGCCGGAAAGCTGAGCGAAGTGAAGAATCACCTGAAGGCAAGAACATTCCGTTACATACTTCACCATCATCATTGTCTCCGTGATCGGCAGCAGCCAGTCAGTGCGCCAGAGCCTGAGCCAGTTCGAGTTTGCCGAAAAATGGCAAGGGGTGACGACACCCGCGTATCGTTGATCCGGCCTCGCCATCGTTTCGCATCATTTCGCCAGCTCGCCAGTCCGCCTCCACGAATCAGCTTTAGAACTTTAGAGCCGCTTCCTATGCTTCGATCGCAGTGCTGTGATCGAATGACTCTGAATAGAAAATGGTGCTAATCTGTTACTTTTGCTAAATTGAAGGGAATGCCGAACCCTCATAGCTTTCCGTCTCGACCGAATTCGTGTTTCGGTTCTGAATTCGCTTGAACTATAGCCTTTAAATTCCGTTCAAGTCGGGAAAGGTATTGCCGTGATACAATATGCAATATCATCGGTCTTTCACGATCAGTCGGTCGTATTGCCAATTGTCGCCGTTATCATATCGCTGAAATCATGTCATGCTGCGACGTTCGTAATAGCTCGTTGTAAAATGGATGGGTGCGATTATTCTCGACTGACCGACGGGAAGAACGGTCGTAACGCGATTATTACTGCGGACGACACTCTTATGTCGGTATTGGCATCTTCTCCAACCCAAGCAGCGAGCAAAGTACTTCCTGAACTCAATTGCATCAAGTTCCACACTCGACCTGATTCGGAGGATCTTGAGCCTCCCCAATTCACAGAACTTGTATTCTTTCCGCGGTCTCTCGTTTGGTTGCTAGTACTATGCTTTCGATGTGAGCGTGAGGTTATGTTGGCGAAATTTTCGCCACCAGGCTAGTCGTTACAGATCTCTTGTCGGAAGTGGAATGAGTCGTCGATGTCGGAGCGTTCGGAGTAGTAATCCAGTGTCTTGAGGACCCAGTAATCCATACAATCATGCTAACAATGTAGCGTGGGGATTAGTTTCCACCGACTCATGAACTCACGCTCCTCCTCAGAATCCGAGATTTTGACAAACGAGGGGGAGACCGAATACGGCTTCCATGGTGTTGTCGTCAATCCAAAATCTCAGAAGCTAGTCCTCAAATGCAATTACACCGGCGAACGCTACTGGAGCGAGGTGGGTGTTTTTTTGTTCTCTCGTCGATCATTCATTGTTAGATAGTGCGTTCCGACGTAGGTCGCCCAACTGACATGTTGATCCGATGCCCGTTGCCATTCAAATTTAAAACTAATCCTTGATAATTAACCAGGACGCAGAATCCCCGACGTATCAGTGGTACAAGAACCAATCCGTCATCAGCGAGAGCTCGAAATATCACATTCAGGTCCGTGATTCGATCGTGCTGTGTCCTGAATGTTAGAAAACGACGGACAGCTCCGTCGTCATCACTGCGCTGTCGAGTACTGCGATGATCTCTAACACTCCTCTCCCATCTCAGAATGAAGGACCGGCTTCCACCTTGACAGTGAGCAGCTGCGACGTCTCAGATGCGGGCAACTATACGTGTAAATTCAACAATAAACAAGAAGCAACCTTGACTGTTAGTATTGAACCGTGCGAATCCTCGCACCGTGGACTCGGAGATCTATTCCAACCGTAGGTCCGGAGGTTCAGGCTCGCTATCACCTGACTCAATGCTACTTTCCCTCTTGTTCCAGGTGTACATGTACCCAACCATAGATCATGTTGAGGGATCGAAAATCCAGGTCCAAGGCGATCCCCTGACGCTGCTATGCAAAGCTCGCGGAGCCCCGACTCCAACAGTCACCTGGTACAAAGGTAAGAACTCCAATCGCAGCCGAATTCAGGCAGAGAACGGAGAGCAGCGCGCCGTTTTCCCAGTTGACGACGTGCAGAAGGCGGGTTAACCTATTCCCAATAGGAGCCAATGAAACGGCCGATTCGTGCCATGGTTCCAGATGGTGCAAGCGCCAGAATTCATCCGCTTCTTCTCTTTGCAGAAGACGCGCAACTGGAAACCGACGAGCGAATCGAACTCTTGGAGCTGGACGGTGTCGCGAATGCTAAGCTCGTCATTAAAGACTTGCAGTATCAGGATAAGGGACAGTGAGTGTTTTCGTCTAGGTGTAGGCTAGGGAAATGATCCGGCCCCTTACAGTTCGCCGTCGAGGAGTCTCGCCTCGCGGAGAAATCTCTACGAAAAGCAGACCAATACTTATCAATTCGTTTGTTTCAGCTATGTCTGCAAAGCTAAAGCAGCCAACGTAACGCGCTCAGTAGAGATCCACGTGCGCGTCAAGGATAAATATGCCGCGCTCTGGCCATTCCTCGGTAAGAATGAATCCGATGCCAGCATCGAGTGATTTTTATCCAAGCTGAGGATCCATTTGCTGATTTCGTGAGAGGGACATCATGGCAATGCCCTAATTCCGGAGGCGTTCTCACTGGAAATGTCTCCCGCAGGAATCTGCGCAGAAGTTGCAATCTTGTGCACTATCATTTTCATCTACGAAAGACGTCGCACGAAGCCCGAGTTCGAGGATGACGATGACAAGAAGGAGTCGTCGAGCCGCAAATAGACATCCCGGGATGCCACTACTGCCACGACGCATTCGATTTCGCTTAGAACACAGTAGACTCTAAAGGAGGACGAGGCAAATGAACTGACACACAAGCTCGTACATTCATCTGAACTGCAGTTTCGCCAAACCTCCCTACATTTGAGTTCCGTGCGCGGGCGCAATCGATTAAAGCTTTCCTACGCGACATTTCGGACTTAGGGGTCTCGGAACGGTTCTGTTGAGCACGCGAAACGCGCGGTCCTCCTGTTCTTTTTTCGTAACCCACTGAGATGATTCTAAGGAGGATGAGGTCGTGGAGAAGTTTTCTCCCACTCTTACAAACTCACGGGCTACGGGAAGAGCGAAGTTTCGATTCCGGTGCTCGTGGGTTTTCTCGAACCTAGTTCCAAGAGGAATTGCAAACTGCAAGAATAAGGATTTTCGAAACAGTCGTAGCATATAGAAACGAAGCTTCATGATTGTTCGACGAGAGGACCGACAAGGTCACGCTGATCGGAAGTTGCAGCTGGGGAAATTCCAGGAAATGTTCAGTTCTCGCTATCCATCCACAAATAAGGTTCCAATGAGTGCGAGTATGAATGAGCATCTGCGTAATTAGCTCTCGTCATCACGACCAGCTCTCTCATGAACATTTCCCTTCTGGAGGTGACCACGTTTTGCTTCACAGAGGAACGCCTAGTGGACTCATTCAACCACGGCTGGGAGACGATAGCGGTCAGATAAACCATGCAGTCCACATGGCATTGTTGCTGTTTTGACCATAGGCTGTTTGCCGCAGTAGTTAGCCGTTCTTCATGATCGCTATCCTGTCGTTCCTGTCGTGAAGCCCGTGCCGTTGCAGACACATAGCTCTCACAGTGGCAGTGAGGAGAAAAGATCTTTTGCATGCGCTTCACTCCTCGAATATCTGACAGTGACGAGAATAATGCCCACGTTGAACACGATAGAGATAGGAGACAGAGTTAAAGTTTTCAGCTTTCGCATCTGCCCGCATCGCTGTGTTTAGACGCTACTTTTCTATAAACCCGACCACGTCTTGAAGGATTCTTATATACTATTTGTAGTAGTCATCACCCAGAACACTCTATCTCTCCATATTGCCAGGTTGATTGACGACCCCGGTGTATCGACAGCAATTCCCGCTCCATCACACGATGTATCCGATCGTTTCCGCTTATCCTGTCGTATGAAAACACCCGCGGTACCTACTTTTATCTCAACGTAGTGCTCTCCTTGGATTTCACTATTTCTCCCTCTCATTATCATCATTGTCTCCCAAGATGCTAATAGCGGAATCACAACCAACGAGTGCCCTTTCACGGCTCTATTCAATATAACATTGTTCCATGGAAGGCCCTGATCCTTGGAGTCTCGTTTGCAAGCGACCAGCCTGAAGCACAGTTCTCCGAACATGTCCTCTCTCTTACATTGTCCAGAGCAGGGGCAGGAGGAGGGAGAGTAATGTTGTAATAATGAACAGCATATCTTAAGTCAATGGAAGGATGCAACGCTTGCAGGAGACAGTTCTTTTTGGCATCGATCACGAATCACGAATCAACATCAAGGGCAATCGCAGGGGGCACGTAGCAAATGTCGATACTTCCTCCCTCCGGAAAATAGCTCCCATTCCGTTCGGACTTCAATCTAGAAAAAAAAACATACCAACCACAGGTTTGACGAGAATAACAAGCTGGAACACCGTAGGAAATGTATGAAAAGAGCCGGGGGTGCTTGCGTCTTTTTATATTTCGTCTTGACTATGAAAACTTTACAAAATATTATACATAGACTATATTCAATTGTTAGAAAAAATTCAAACTGAAAGTTGAAGTTTTGCATTACATGAACCTTGAATGTTATAGGAACTCTTTGTGCCGCTAGTAGTTCCACTTGTGGCCTTCACTGTGACTGAGTGCAGTTTGGGTGGAGGAGATGAGACACTTGATCGCAATGAACAAATGCTTGTAATAAAAATACTTCAGGTGAAACTTTTGCTCTCTCAGTTCCCGGAGCAGAGCATCAGGCAGTTCGTCAGCTCTGATTCTGCGTTTTTTCAACATCTTGTCTTTCCACGAATGCGAAAACGATGGCATGCAAAATGCATTCCAAATCATGTACAATCATGGGTGTCAATAGGAGCAACCAGCACCTCAGCGACCTGGATTGTGGCACAAGCCCGAATGAAGTCCCTCGTTTGTACCATCGTGGCGGGGCAGAACCTTCTCTCCCGAAGACCCTCTTCAAGGGGTACTCGTGGGAAAACGTCAAGATGTTCCCGAGCTCGTCAAACAGTCTCACACAACCCCAAACAGTCTTCGTCGAGCGAGCGACTGCGGGTGTATTCCAGCGAAGCCATTTGACGATGATCCGCCCGCAGCATAGATTGGACTTCATCATTCTGCCAGTGAAGGGACCGCGCAGGAAATATCGGTGATTCACGAGAGTTTTTCTCGGAGGTTCCTCCTGGTAATCAGAATCAACGACTGTCCAAACAATGCTCAACGATCCCTCGAGCGAAAACCAGCCTGGCTCAGGGTGGGGGGGGGGGGGGGGGGGCTGTGAGTGTGCTTGGGCGGGGCCTAGTTCAGTTTTGGCCGCTAGGACCCCGTCCGGCGAATAGTTCAACCGGTAAACCCGCTGCTCAGCGCTGTTTAAGTCGACGTGCGATCGAGCTTACAAGGGCGCGAACGTCACAGGAATCCTGCAAATGAAGGTGGGATCATGGAGCCTAGCCACGGGCATCCTCAAGAAGTAGAGAGGGGATCCCGCAGCGTTGAATTGGTTCCGGGGTGAGACGTTTCATGGCAGCGCTTCCAAGGAGCTCTTCAGTGGTGTTTGAAGGAAATGACTCGGGGTGGGGGACAACAAGTTGACCGGATTCCTCATTGTGGTCTTTCGAGAGACTCCACGAATCGTTCCAACCTACTATGATTCTGCAAAATCATCAAAATACCATGGGTGCAACACCTAGGAGCCTTCGATTCCCAATCTGGGAGACAACGTGGTATTCGGAGCTTGCAATCGCTTTCCCGATGTGCACCACCCTTCGTCGCGAGTGAACCCTCCCGAATCCGTTTGGACCATTCCTTCATTTAGACCCTCCATCTATGAAATGTGTAATGCTGGACTCGGCGATGGAACTCCGACCCCGTTACATCAAAGATCCAACAGCCCGAGGAATCGATCCACTCCAAGCGGAAGGATTCCATGCGATTCATCGAAAGAAAACGAGGCATTTTTGTACAGTGAACCTTCCCCGAGACTACGGGAAGGCAGTTGTTCCGTCCACATTTATTTTATACAATCTACCACCTTCAGCTTGTTGTGACGTCACACCACCACCATTTGCTGTTTTTTGCTTCAAGGGGTTGATGATTCCAGAGGGATGATGATTGTAATCACGAGATTGAAAATAATAATTATAATAATCATACGTAATTATCATGACAGTGGTAAGAGTAACCTGGATATACAATTTGCTTGCGGCTGCTTTCAGCGGCTGGGATTATCATTAGCTAGGGTAGTTGCTGTCGATGTCGTCAAGATGGGATCGGATTCAGAAAGATAGCACAGTTGTTGTTGCTTTGCTTTTCTTCTTGTTGCTGTTGTTGTCGTTGCTGTAGTTTGGTGTGGTGTGGTCTTTTTCTTATCCCGCCCTCAATCATCGATCGATGGAGCTTACTTTTCTCCTTGCTTCTTCCGAACAAACGAATGTACAAGTGCCCACTGCGCTGCTGGTTCACGGAGTTAGTGACCAGGAACCAATAAATTATTAGGATCCCCACTTCCCTGCGGTCGTAGTTCGGTCGTGGAACGCTTAGGCGGCTTCTTCAGCCTCGGCGGGGGCGGAGTCCTCAGCTTCGACAGCGGGCTCTTCAGCGGTCTTGATCTTCTTCTTGGGAGAAGCGTCCTCAGACTCTTCTTCGGCATCGCGCTTGTCGTCATCGTCATCGTTCTGTTTCTCCTCCTCATCGACTTCATCGTCGTCGTCATCGTCATCAGCGTCTTCTTTGTCTTCGCCGAGCCCGTTCTTCTCCTCCTTTCCGAGTCCGTTTGAGTCCTCTTCGGTGGAGGTCGGCTCCTTGTCCTTCTCGGCAGCCTCGGTGGGCTCCGCAGGCTTCACCTCCTCGGGGACTTCTTCGGCTCCTTTAGTGGGCTCAGTGGGAACCTCCTCCACGGGCTTCTCAGTGCTGCAAACCAAGGCGAGACTCAGTTAAACGATGATCCAAAAGAGAAGACAGGAGAGTAACACTCAGCGATGTCAAGGAGTCGATCGAGCGCCGAAGATTCTCAGGGCCACACTCCGTACGGACACACATCATGGCGAGACAAGAACCAGGATCAAGAGAGTAACCCGTCATGGGGAGATTGACTGGTCACCCGAGTCGGCTGGCGACCGAACCGTCGCAAGACGAGTCGGTGACAGGTAGCGAGACAGGCGACCGGAAGGCAGGCAAGCGAGCAAGTGAGGGAGCGAGCCACAATTCTCAAGCACAGGTCACTGGCTTCGTGGCTTCACAATAGGAACGGCGCTCGCCAGACAGACGGATAGACAGATGGACAGAAAGCAAGCTATCGCGTCCACCGTGAGGTCGCCGTGAGCAGAGCTAGGCAGGCAAACCACTAACCAACAACGGCAGTCGAGCGATTTGACGACCCCTGCCGCCTTCAGGTAACAATGGCGGTTTCCACGCGTTTTCTGCCGAGACAAGCGTGGAAAGTCCTCTTCCACAGCGGATTTTTCTCCGCTTTCTTCTGGAAATCGCACAGAAGAAACGCGCTACTATTTTCAGATCGCTCATCCCCTCTCTCAAAAGTGTCTACTTCTTCGATCTCTCCACGAGTCGTCAGGGCTCAATGGAACGAGCTGTATATAGAGAGCGGGCCCGACAAAGAGAAAGTGCAGAGAAGATGAAGCTTGAGCTGTAGAGAGCGGGTAGTGAAGCCTCCGCACAGAACCTGACCGCCTGCCCGCCTGCCTGAGTGAGTGAGCTAACCAGCGACTAGCTCGCCGGCCGGCCAGCCAAGAAGCATGAGAGAAGAGCGCGAGAGGAACGGCGGCCATATTGGCTTGCGTGTAGCGCGCCAAGCGGCCGAACGGAGCAGCTATCGGCGCCAATAGCAACGCTCGATACGAATTATAGCTCCTAGGTCGATCTCACATGTTTTTCAGACGACAAACGGAATTTCAGAGTCAAGGTAGATAACTGTTCCGGAATCGAGCACGACCAACGGTAGATCAGCTCAACGAGCAACCGGTCCTTCACCCGTCCCGAGTATCGAGAGCACGAGGTTCGACCATGCCTCCCCAACTGTCGAACCGCGTTCTTTTCCGTCGTCGTGAAGCCGTGTTTGACATTCACTCGCGATGTCAGTCCTCGATCAACTTGCTCAGGCAAGCATCGGCAAGGCCTATACCATAAGCAATGGCTGAGCTTCGGTGGTGGTAGCGACCGTGATGAGTGCAATGGCCGACGCAGCTGCCGCCACCGCCGCCATCCATGCTGAATAAAAGCGGCGGAGCCCCGAGCGAATTCCTGAAGCTCGAGCGAGTTCGTTCGACAGAGATTCCCAGCTCAACATAGGTTCGTCAAGCCATGACAGCGATCCCTCGTTCCGCCACTGCCAGCCAGCGTTAGTGGCATCGAGCGAGGCCCATTGCTAGGCATGGTTGACGGTTGACGAGGTGCACGGAGGAACGGAGGACAGTTTCGAGCGCTGTAATGTTCTATTCGGAGAAAAAGCGAGTCGGCTCCCCAAGAGTTCAACCGAGCGTTAGCCCTAACCTGAGTATCTATGCCACTGCCGTTTTCCAAAACGACGAGCTTTCTACAGGTCGTCAAGTGGGCACCGCTGAGCGCGCAACATGGTTCGACGTCAAGCGCGCTCACAGATTGGCAACAACCGTCCTGATCGCAACCCTATTCCTGTGTTGCAAGCACTGCCGATACTGTAGCACGAGGCACCACCAACAGCAGGAGCCGCATCGATGTGCAATGGCATCCTATGGGATGCCGACGGAGCTAAGCGAGCGGCAGCGGTTCTCTCGATGAACTTTTGAAATTCTGGAAGTATGACGATCCTAGCGAGAACTCAGAATGAGAGCATGAGGAACGGAGGCTTACCTTTGGCGGCTGCGTGTGGCTGGCATTTTCGGTTGAGTAGCAAGAATGCTGAGTAGCTTGTAGACTTAGAAAATCGGAGAGATCCGTCAGGAAGATGCTCGCAGTAGCTCGACCGGCGATGGAGTGAAAGCCGACGCACTCACGCCGCGAGACCTGGCTGCGACAAAGCGCCCTCTGCCAACCCGGACTGGCGGAGGGGGCGCCACTGTCCCTCAAACTGACCGATTTTCAATTGTTTCCAACTGAAAATTGCAAATTCTGGTCGAGATTTTCACTCTCCAGTGTCCACAGTAACGTTTGAGTCAGTTTGATCCAAAGAAATATCTCGATCCCGGCCGATTTGTCGAGGTTCCTGTTAGAGCTTCATTTTGTTCTATCAGCTCCAAAGCATAGAAATTTGCTCTCGAATTTCTCCCAACAACTGCACTCGATGGTTTTCATGAGTTATTTCGGGGAAATTAGGAGTTTTTCACCGAAATTTATCTGTTCAAAGGGTGTCAACAACCTGTGGGCGCCCGGTAAAATCGAGTTGGCGACATTTCGCGCCGCTAAATCAACGGGCGCGTCCGTGAAACGAGCACACCAAATGGCGCCTGCGCGTTGGCATTTCAGAGCTCAACGGGTTCTTTAAGGAGCTATGGCTCCGGATTTTTCTCGAAATGCGTCCAACGTTTGACGAAGCACCTCGTTTCCAAGAACCGATAACTCGTCGGGCAGCAGCAATGACGTCGAGCGCGAGAGGTACAGGAGATGAAGAGGAGGGAAGTTAGCTGCTGCTTCTGCTGAAGAAAAACGAAGAGATCTATGCGTTGCAGCCGCTGACCGACGACCACGGCTACAACGAGAACGAACAAGAATGAAGCTGCGGCGGCCGCCGCTGCCTCAGTAGCTGCGACCGTTAGAGCCAGCCAGCAACTAGCAGTCGCTGTTGCCGCTGCTAGTGAAGAAACTGTTCAATGCTCGCTTGCCGGCAGCCATGTTTCTCTCCTGGCTTCACATGGTGATCGCTCGATCGGAAGCTAGGCCTAACCAACCACCACGAGGCACTCGATGTAGACGGCTAGTCAGCATAATGTCTCAATGTCAATTCTTCAGGCTCCATGAATCTGAGCCATGAGCTCGGTACTGCGAGGATCTGTGCTCTACTTGACCAACGCAGAGCTCTCTAACAACATGACAAGACAGAAAGGGTTCGGCCGTCGATGATTCCATTCCATTGACGGTCGAGCGTCTCGTATGCCGTCCATGTTTCGACCCGACTTGACCTAACGTTCCTCTACCTCAAGCCACGACCCACGACCAGAACGTCTGCGAGTTTTGTTATGAGGAGCTTATCGAAGGTTTCATTGGACTGTTTGAAGCATTTTTCGACGGCGACAATCGAGAAATTTCTATTTGGCTTTTGTCGAAAAGTGGCAGATGTGCGCTGGTGATGGCGGCAGCGCGCGCGCTTGCTCGCTCTTTCTCTTCGTCGCTCTCAGTCCCTCATGAACGCTTGCCCGGCCTGTATCTGTGGATAGATGCTTTCGTCGTCGCCGTCGATCACAAGCAAGCTAGCGAGGCGGTTGGTTAGGCGGCCGGTGGCCAGCCATTCATATAGCTTTGTCGTGGTCGATGCATTTTCTCTTCATCGAACGGAAGAACGAAGTCAGCAGTCGCCGCCGCTACCGGGTGGACTTACAGACCGACCGAAACCGCGTCCGAGGGTCACACGGATGCTGATGAGACCGCGTTACCCTCTCCTTGAACAAGCTCTCAACCCAGGAGCACCCGAAGTGAATTCTAGGTAGTGTTCCCTACGGGGTGACACGAGCGCCATTTTCAACCGTCGGCGCTCCACCACGCCGCGGCTGCTCGCCCGGCCGCCCGCCCGCCCGGCCGCCCGCCGATCCGTGCGTTCGTTTGTCCTGACATGAGACAAAGAGCCAGCTAGCAGCGATAGACGAATAGGAGCGGGATGAACAGACGAACCGGCCGACCGCCAACCGACAGACGAAAAACGTCCAACCGAGGGATGACAACGCCGAGCGCTGACTGCGGGTTCGGGACGACATGCGGAAAACGTCAGCAATAGCCCGAGACTGCGTTTCCAACGGAAATATCGCCGCGCCGATTCTGACTGCAACCTCAGAGACTATGAAGAGGTTCCGCAAAAACGTATTTGGATGGCACGAGCAAATAGAACGAGGTGACGTCCGCGTGCGGGCGGAATCGGTGAAGTTCGGTAACCGGATCTGTCTGACTGCTCGCACAATCAGAGTTATGGAATAGCATGCTTCGAGCGCTCATAAATGTCATTTCAGCAGGGCGTCTCCTATCCAGTCCGAAGGCAAATTAATCCATAATCATACCCGACATGATTGATGGTTTGACAAAGTGAATATACCACGTCGATTTCATACCAAATCAGTGGCCCCTGAAAAGTATTTCAAATTCTCAAATCGATCGTGAACATTCACTCCTGTTCTAGTTCGGCGGGTCAGTCGTGTGTCTCGGAGAAAACGTAGCTCGGGCTGTTGGCGGTGGCAGATCCCGGAGCTTCAGCGCGTCATTGCGGTTGCTTATGATACTCGGATTTTGACTCTCTCAGAAACGTTCCGCTCGACCAGGGCTCATTACCGGCATTGGACATTGGCAGCTTGTGTGTTATCAGGTGTCGCGGTAAGAGGCGCTACACATGCGAGGAAAACGAGCAAAGCTGCGCCACCTTTCCTCTATTCCATAGTGCGGCCGGCAAACGAACCAAGCAGTCAGCCAATCGGCGATCCAGCCAGCCAGCCAGCTAGTCAACAGGGTGAGGGCAAAAGCCTCTGGAGCTCGGCAAGCATTGCAAGCTGCTGTTCTGCGGCTGCTATGTGCGGTATAAGTGACTGTGCTTTCGAGGAAGGCGACTGGGCTCATCTTCAGACCTACTGCCGTTTCTCAAACAGAGCATTCATTCTATTACTGGAAAACTCCTCAACCTCGCATCCCGCTGCGAACCTCACTTTGAAAACTGCGCGCAGAACTGACGACAAAGGAACGAACGAGAGCGGAGGGGTACTAGCCGCCATAGCTATCAGCGCTGGCTTCCTAGCCACGCAGAGCAGCAGGCAGGCTGCCAGGCAGGCAAACCCACCACGACAGGTTTCAAGAAACCAGCTCAAGACGGCTCGAAGAGGATTCGGATTTCTTGGAGTTCGTAGGTGGCGGGTCAGAAGTTTCGTCGAGAACGCAGTTTCATTTTCCGCACTTTTCGACACCTTTTTCGATTTGGGTATGCTCTTCGGGCGGCAGAGCACTAGTTCCCCGGCCCCTTCTTTTCCTGAGCACCCCATCTTTGAATTGGAGGATTCCCATGACCCATCTTGCGTCCGATCTCGATGACCTCTGAGAGTACCGTACTTCACTGTCGGAGGACTCTTCCACCATTGGAGACGCTTCTTCGATAACATTCCCTAACTCGAATCATGTTGCACTGGTGTCCACATTGATTGTGAAAGAGGTAAATAGAGGACCTTCAGGAATGCATTAGCTATCAGTCAGAGATCAACGAGGACGATATCCACAAACTAGCAACTTCCATCTGCCTCAGCGGTTTCACCCGAACAAAGATCGGCAAACTTTCAGCTGGACCGGCTTTCCGCGGCTTCAACTATTCCGAGTTCATTGAAAGCTTTGCTCGATCACGATCGATTCGATCGATGCGAGCTTATTTCTGCAATGCGGTCTCAGAAGTTGGCGACTTGAGCCTGTCGAACACCACGATTCAAAGCGAGGTTTCCGAGGCGCACGACAGGATCTCTCCCAGCTTCAATATCGGGTTGATATGCTGTACAGTAGCGGAATGCGCTACGAGTCCGTCTGGTTCTGAGCATCCGATACCTGAAGAGGTCATAAGCTGTACATCTTCGTCATAAAGGAGTGATCCATCTACTCCCTATTGGGAAGTCGGGGCATGCTCTGCCGGTTTTTACGCAGGCTCCGAGCCTGTGCCTATCTCTCGGTGCCGTCGAATAGAGCGTACCTGGTGACCGGGATCACAAATCTCCCTGCTTTCGGCTGCCGGAGCTCACCCAGTCCTCGATAGGTGGACCTCGCCACACTTCACACTCTCCTCGGTACTCGGCGGTCCATCCAGCGATCTGAATGTCGATGTCGAAGCGAGTCGGAGAACCAGCCAGATGAACTAGCCGAGTTGGACTAAGAATTGGAGAATGACATCTCCACGAAACTCGATCAACATTTCGCAGAGATGGGACACAAAATCCCGTTCCATTCTCCCGAAGATGAACTCCGCGACGGCGCCGAGGGCGGCCTCTATTCCATTGTACCTCGACCTGAGAGTACTGCTGGAGTCGTCACCACGATCAGCAAAGAATTCCGAGGAGACTCGGAGTAAACTTCCAAGTTGGTTCCCATGGATTGTTCCACGCGACAATTTCCGGAAGAAACGATTTTGTAGCAACACAGTACATATTAGGCGCAAGAAGCAGTCGTCTCCTGGTAAGCGTGCATCCATTGGAATGAAATGCGATCCGAGGCCTCAGCCTCTTCGAGAGCAGGGTCGAGCAGACAATCGTGTATGAGGAACCCCGATCGGTGGTCATCTGAAGTTTGAGTGACGATCCGAAGGTTGATTCCGTCAACGCGATTCTTCCCAGCGAGCTTCCCCATATTCAGCCCCATATTGTGCGCCGTTGAGTTCTCGGCTCGGAATGGTCAGTTTCCGCGTAGGACGGGACCGCATGATGATCATGAATCATCCCTCTCGGGGAATTCTCCAACTCAAAACGCTTCAATGCGAGCCAATCGCGTGCATCGCTCAGTAACGCCCGCCGACGACCAGCGTTGCTACTGTTCGTATACTACGTTCCTTCCTTGAGAAACATACGTCGTCGAGGGGCAGAAGAGGGCAGCGCACGAATCCCCTCGCTGTGACGAATCCAGGGAAGCGGAAGACGACGAAATCATTATTCGAGCAGAGCTTAAGGCTCGAAGCATTTTATCAATTCGGAATGAGGAGATCGCCATGAGTCTCTCTTCGCTGATTAGCGGACATTCCTCAATCGCCTCCCTTCTCTGGTCTCCATCCCGTGACGAGCTTCAGGTAAAGTTCCGATGAGGTTAGTACTACTCGTTGGTACGGTCGGCGGGGCTTTCCGGGGCAGCGGGGTTCCAGGGCTGTCTATCAAAAGGGGTCGGGGCGGCCTCCCCATGGTCTTCAATACGCAACGAATCTCGACCACATGACTGGGAATCGACCAGGAAAATTTCACTTCTTCCGACATGGATACTTCAGTTCCCTTTTCACATGATGAGGCCCTCTGAGAGGCTCTTGAAGCAGAGTATTGGCCTTGCGCTGCGATGGGATTCGGATTTTCGGAAGACCCGCGTTCGTCGAGTGGAAAATTGGCAAAAAGAATGTCTTCCATGGCCGAAATGCTGCTCCTGGAGACCTCTTTACTTGTCCCGTCCGGCGCGGAACGCTCCACTGCCATCTCGCCAGTGTTCCATTGAGTCCTTTCGTCGTATTCCTCAAAGTTGCTCTCGTGCTACGCCCCTGTCAGTGGCTGACTGTGCGTCCGCTGACGATTCAATCACTGATTCGTACATAGGGTGCACCGATTCATGGCTCGTTCAAACTGGCTCGGGGTTGGATCCTTCACGAAACCAAGAAAACTCCGGTACTGCAGCGCTCTGAGCGCACCCGCGAAGAGACAAACCTGGAAGTCTGTCGGCTTCCATTTTCTCCGGAGAGGGCTCTCTCCGTTGAGCGGAGAATCTCGGCCCTGAATGACGCTCCGAATGCAACACAAGACTCCGATCGGCGTCATCCTGGGAGGGTCATCCTATGGGATTGTCGATTTCTGGCTTGGCGCGCTTAAATCACAACTTCACCCCCACAAACTCCATGTTTTCGCAGAACATTCGCTCAGCGCCTGGGGAAGGAGGGGCCGCTGGATCGGTATTTCGGAGCCCGACGACGAAGGAAATGGTATCAAACATGTTCTCAGGTGAATCGCTTCCGGAAGGCATAGCTTGGCTCAATCCCATGTAAAATTCCCATTCGAAAGCGAGAATCGGACATATCAGTCCCTTCCCTCAAAGAACTGGATCTCGGAAGCAAGTCATTTTTTTCTTGCTTGCGAAACTCTCATGCAGCCTAATCGAGTTCGATAAACCTGACCGGTTCGTATTCTGCGAGGCGGGCTTCGATATCCGCAGCCGGAACTCGGCCTATGACTCGAGATGGACAAGCAACTCGAGGAAGAAATTCGATGTATGATCAATCCCACATCGGCTGCCGGGTAAATCGGGGTGGTCGAAAATTTCACAGCCACCTGGGGTGACGTACCCATGGGAGGGGGCATGCCCCCTCAAAACTCCACGATAACTGTGAGTAGGGTGGACTAAATTCGACTTCCATGGACGAAATTGTTCCGCAAAGATTCAGTGTTACCAGGAAAATCTCCACACGTTTGAAAAACATGTTGATCGCGTCATGGAAAGCTCGCGACGATGATGATGATCATCGTCATCATCATAACATCGTCGCCGCCCCCCAAAAAGAAAACTGAGTTCGCCCCTGTGGCGCACGTCAGTCCAGCTATAGCAGACGTAATTCGTATCCGGCGCGATCGAGGAAGAGTCAACCCCCAATTCTTAGAGCAGAACTGATTCACAAAACTCCTATGATGAGTGTGAGAGAAACAATTTCAGAATATAATAGGAACAACACGGACGTTTGATGGCTGCATGCGCGCATCGACCAAGCATCTGGAGAACAGAGGAGCGAATCTCCCGAGCAGCCTCCAGTAGGACAGGCTCGATATGGAACAAGCTTGAAAATGTCTGTTCTACCTACCGTGTTTTTCAGAAAATAAGCCATGGCTCAAAATCGTCTTGGGGTCCGAATATGGGACTACGGCTCATTATCGGTGCATGGCCTATAGTCGTTCCACTTCTGTCAGTGTTCACGAGGACGCTTCGAAATTCTCACCTCGAGATACCGAGACTACGAATTCCTGGCACTCATACCAGAACAACCATGTCATCTTCCTCTGGAACATCTTCGAAGAACTCCTCGAGGTGGAGGAGGCCCCTTCGACTTCTCGTTGGCTGACCGCCGGGAGGATCATTGCGTCATGCAGGTTCCCTCAAACGAGCTAGTTTTGTCAAGATAACCGGCTCTCAGTGAATTTCTCACACGGTCATTGGAGATCTTAGCCCATGAGTTTTCCACAAATGACTCTACTCCAGATAGGCTGGGTTCGAAGAAGTTGTCGCGTGTGTTTTTCTACATCCGTTGGTTTATGTATTCATTGACTTCATGGCGCTAGTGATCTTTTGAGGGCTCATTCATCGCGGGGTTCGAAGCCTGAGGGTTTCTGGGCATGCGAGAAGGTATCATGATCCGCCCTTCTCGAGGTGGGGGAAGTCATCATTGTCTTTGCGCGATGGGTGCTCACTGAGTCCCAGATGACGAGTCCTCTTTGCCCCTTGCGAACGATCGGCGACAGCATGAGATCAACACATTTTCGAATCACATGTTGAGTCGCCTAAGCTTTCACGATTCGAGAACCTATGCACTGGGAACGCGCTAAATATTTTCCTGATCGAACACAGGAGTCTTTCCACGACTACGAACCTGGAATAACAGCGTGCCACAAACTCCTCAGCTTGCAACCGTCATCTCCGATCGGCGTTCACTAAACCGCACTCACCCTGAACCCAGACTCATTTCGACATTTCTCACGCGCTGGCTACACGCTGAGATCAGTTCCAGCTTTGGCTTATATTCGGGGTTCGGCTTATGAAGCCGATATGTTCGAAAATCGAGGTATAGCTCATTTTCAGGGGTTCGCTTACTTTCTGAAAAACACGGTATCAGTTAAATACCGTGGGTTTCAACATCAATGACAAATTGGCTCGATTGTCAGTTTCTATGCTGCTATGTAATCTCCTCCATCCTTCTTCCCGTGCATCACAGAACGGTATGTTTGTCTGTTGGGGGCGGAAGGGCTCCGATTCGGGAACATCGTATGTCATAAGAACGATCGGGAGCCTTCCGGCTCCTATGGGAGAGGTCGATTGCTGTCCGACTAATCGAACTCATACATCTAGACACCGCTTGCCTTGAGACCTCATCTCTTCGAATTTTCGATGAGTTCTCAATATTGAATTCGATGACATGTTCTGTTGATGAGGGAATGGCAGGACCTGATTGTGGGATTTTCCGACGAGACCCCTGTAATCGGGCATATTTCTATCGACTTGTCAAGGAATCTGTCGTCGGAAGTGTTTCTCTTCGCCTTCTGTACCCGCCAACTTCCGTTGTTCACACTGATTCATCAGTAATGTGCGTTGACCGCAATATTACTGCGAACTTGAAGTTGATCATCAAGGCGAAGAGCGGAACTTCTGGTGACAGGTTCCTTGAGGACCCCGCAGAATAGTAACCGAGTACATGGGTCTCGACTCGACCCCAGATCCCACCGTGAGGTCGTGCCATTTCCTTGTAAGATGTCGAATCCAACTTGTTTAGCTTCCTCGTCTTGAGTTATTCCCGAAGCTCGCTCCCCATTGATGTCGATTGAGGGAGCCCCAGATTCTCCAAAACGAACTGAAAACTCGAATTTCGTCGGCCCACTCATCGCCGTCAATCACTTGCTCGTTATCTCGGCGGCTGTGGAGATAGCTCCTCCGAGCCAACTCCTTGGACACCTTCGATTCAAATTCGCTCGTTATCCCTCTGAAACGGAAAAACTCCAGCACAAACAGCGATTCGATGTATTTTCTTTCCATCATATTGTAACGAGGTTTCCGCTATCTGCTAAAGCTCGCTCACAGGGCGTCCTAGCGACCTGGGGGATGGATAGGCCGTCGCTCCCAGAGTAAGTAGGCGAACTTACTCGGACACAATTCAGAAGCGCGGAAGGGCGAGGTCGGACGGGTCTTGGGACGCCGGCTAGGGCAAGGACGGGACGCTGGGTCTTTGCACAATAATTCTCCGAGCGGAGCTGGGCGCTTCAACTCTAAAGCTAGGGCTGTTGGGTTGGAAGAAAGGGACGGGCGTGAGGGTCCACAATTCGACTCCACTGTCTTCGTCTCGTCGTCTCTTTTTTATTCAGTCTCTTCTCTCTCGCCTTACTCTCGCTCCCTACACGTCTTGCGCACAGAATCGCTTGCATGTGACGTACATGTGGTCTCCGCTGACTGCTCTCTGGCTACCTGTCCAGATACGGTCGTCTTTGGAGTACCTCGACTGAATGTGGCTTCCTTGAGCTTCATGACAATATTTCCGGAGTCCAGACGGAGAAGCTTTCCACAAGATTCTCAGGAGTCCCAGAAGAATGCGGGAATGGGAATGACCCTTGAAGTGAGGTGTGTTCTCCGGGCTACATTTCTCTCGGAACAAGAATCTCGGCAAGCTACGCATCAGCCCCAAGAAATGAGGAAATTAACCGTTCCAAGTTCCAATAATACCACCCGGTGCCCTGGTGTGGGCAGACTCGTCCAACGAATCGTTTTCAGAGAGTCCAACAACAGTCCCAGTTTTACAGGTTGCTCCTGGTTACACGTTTGAACTTGAGCAGCGGATCTTGATTTATACAGGGATCACACTTGATACATGATTCTCAGCTCGAAGTCCTGTCGTCCGAGGCGTCGATAATTCTGCCGGTCGCGCTGAGACAAGCAGAAGAGTTATTCCAATATCATTTCGCTCAACCGTAAATAATGTCTGCGCCATACATGAGTTGTATCGATACTGTCGGACGTTCAATTCCATCTCTGGGATGGAGTCTGAGCGATACATAGTGCCGTGTATCTCCCTACCCTAACGCGAATGGGGATGATCTTGGTTAAAAAATGACAAATCCGAGCCCTGGAGCTGGCTGAGCGTTTGTGATGCGCCACGGAAGCATCTCGAAGTTCGTCCGATCCAGGTACAGCGAAAGCGTTCGTCACGTTCGACGAATAGCTCGAAGGGACCGTACCCCAGTTAACCAAATGAACGGGGTGTAATTGTGCATTGGACTGGCAGCCGAGTCTCTCGGTGAAGACCGGAGGAGGGGGTTAAACTATGTCCATTTCCCTCAAAAAAGTGACCGCAGAGCTCGCTCGCACCGTGGAATCTGAGAAGTCATTCCGATATGGAGGCGCGAAAGCGTTACTATACATTCAGCCATTCATAAGGTGCCCTGCAGCCTCTCTTGAAACAAGAGGACTGCTCACGGAGCCTCCCACCCAGTTTCCCGATCGAGTGGTGTTCCGGTTTCGCTAACATATATTTTATTCATATCTAAAGAACGAGAAGATGGTATCGATGCTTTTCGTTGTGGAGGCGAAAGCGAACCATCGTTCACGCGCGTACAGAACGTCATATCGCGTCGCTGAAATTCCATGAAACCAAATTCCACTGTCTGACCTTACAGAAGAAGCCGAGAAGCTCTTGCTTGAATGGCTTAAATACGCTGAATGACGGTTGTTCCGGCCCGAACGAAAATGTCTCAGAGACGATCGAGTCATCAGCCCGACTGGACGAGATACAGCGCAAAGGAAAATCGCTGCAGCCCACAATAAGCCGCCGAGAGAGCCTCAGGAACGTTCCACGCTGTAGCCAACGCCGCCGTCGAGTTTTGAACTCCTGCCCGCTAGAGCCCCCTGTCTTGTCCTGCTCAGTATCGGAATTCGTGCAAATTCAACGAGCCGCAAGGTCATCAACGAGGAGCTTTCCTCGGATATGGCCTAGCAGTCTGACGCAACATTCCTATCGATAGAATTCTATGAACCAGAAAAGGCGGAATCAAGTGACAATAATGTGTCATGGGGCAGCACGAGCCAGCCGGAATCAAACTGACTGTCTGGAGCCTATGGTCAGTGGCGAGCATTTTGACGAATCAATTGTTCCGGGTAATATGTGGCTCTCCTTCACGACCTGCTCTTCGTCACCCTCATGCATATATTCAAGCCAATGAGTGAACCAATAGTTTGGTCCCTTCATCGATCTCTGTGAATCACCTTGACTCTAACCTTTCCGCTCAACTTCCGTCATTCGCAGACGAGACACTCCCATTACATCAGAACAGGACACCACTAAGCGAGGGTTACGTAATCATTAACACTAAACCTATGTGGTGGACTGAGGTCTGGCCGCGACGTGGTTCCCCGCTCCGCGGTGAGCACACGGCGCGCTCTCCCACCCAGTTTCCGGGATTTCCTCGACGTTCACCCTGGACCACCGTTGATCTGAAAAAGTTGCGCAGATTCCGAGGATAAGAACCTGTTCCGAGAGCGTTTTCATCACAGCGGCACCGCAACGAGGTCCAAGCGTTGACCTCCATGAAATTCTCCCGCATTTCGTCATAAGTTCTCCTGGTAGAGGGTTTACAAGAGTTGAGTAACCGTTCGAAGTCCAGCAGACGGCGCGAACAGTAGTTCCGTGAAATGCTCGACTGCGCATCTCCAACGTCCTTGTCGGACATCGGTTCGTAACCTTGATCGCGGATACCACGATTGGGGATGTCTACGATCTGATAGTATTTGCGGCTCGATTATACAACAGATCATTTATCAGAGACAAGTGTCCCTCAAATTCGTAGAGGGTGTTGCAGTTTGGGATGATTGAGGTGAAAGCATAACCGAAAGTCGACCGCGAGTCGATCAGCTTCGAGGTTTCGGAGCCTCATCCATTGAAACTGTGAGAACGGACGTGGAGGGAATTCCGGAACAAGCGACGCACCGCAACAGCATGGCTTCTCTCATTCTGAGCAAGTTTTGAATTCGCCTTTGTACGCGGCACTGGCTCCGTACGCGTACGACGAGATCGGGGCTCTGCCTCGCGACCCCAAGCCGCATCGATGCGGCACCCTCACCTTACTTCGGAAGCTGTCAACGCCGTCGTCTATATGACATGAAGTCTACTGTGATGGGAGCGAGGTCGTTTGTGTTCGGGCCGTCAGCAGTCGCGGGAGCAAGTCCCTGTCTGACTGTTAGGTGCCAGTAATCTGCGTCTTACTCATTACTACCGCGTGTGGATGCGTGACGCAGCGAAAGCTCACGAGCGATAGCATGTACCCTATGAGCTCGTCTGCTTGGCCGCCGCGCGAAGGGTGGTCCATCGCCACCGTCGTTGTCGTCAGTGCTATTGATAACCAACTGCACCAGACTCCTCTCGAGGCGGAGCCACCTTGTCCGCGATAGCCAGACCGCGCAATAGTACATAGCGTTTCTGCGTAGCGCGCAAGCAACCCTGATAACAGCCCCACCTGGTGGCAAACGTGGCCGAACGGGCAACAATGCCTCGCCTCCGATCGAGCTCACGCTGTCCAAACGCTCTATATAAGCACGCTCGGACAGTTCTTTGACAAAAGCACACATCGTGCCCCGAGCTTGGTCTCTATCCTCGTGAGCGTTCTACAGGTTGCAGGAGACTCGCCTGCTCTCCTGCAAGCCCGCCTTTCTTTGTGTTGTGGAACCTGCAGAAACCTCCGTCGTGAACAGTGCTCACCTGAAGCTCAAGGAGTGCCTACAGTGGAAATTGTCGAAGCGGATACGTTCAGATTGAGTTTTCGGTGTCCGCAGCGGGAGGGCATCTCTCAAGTCCATCTTCTTCATAGCACGGAGGTGGGGTTCACGCTGCGCTTTGAAATATGTGCCGGATTGTTCACTACACCTGGTTTGTCTTGTTGTGGAGTTTGGGGTTTGTGAGAGGAGCCCCTGAATCATCCAACAACATTTCGCTTCAAATTCAAGGAGGTGAGTCCATAATCAGTCCTTGCGAAGATTAGTTCCCAGATATCCGTCGCTCTCCGAAGCATCTCATGAGCACTTGCTCCCCACTCTGAGGGAAGTCCGTTCACTTCATCACGCGTCCCAGGGGGCGCACTTATATTGGACGAAAACTTATCGATATCGACCTTGCATAGTTTCAACCGCTGCGGTCATGGTTATCCCTTTAATAGACCGATTCCCTTCCGGTTTCGTAATACTCCAAGGGAAGGAGGTCTTTTGGGTGGTGCGAGTTCGAATGAGACTGCAATACGACAGTTTCGAACCCTCATCTAAGTAGTGCTTCTCTATGAAACTGCTCCAGGAGAAGTGAACACAGTTACTCATAGAAAATGAGAAGCCGGTTGAGGACTCCCGATTTCGGGTGGACGAATCGGAGCACATGAGAAGTGCCCCGGTGTCCGCTGCGAGGAATGATTGTTTTCTATCGGAGTTTTGCGAGCATCCGAGCTACATTCTTGCGAAGAACTAATCTTTCCGTATGGAAGTTCCTGTTCCCCTCGGGCTGCGTTTCAGAGCCCAAAGCCGTGATACAATTGGGGCAATCTAGTCTCTGGCCTTCTGCTGCTCTTTTTTCCCGCCATGGAACCCAAGACCAGACTCGCTCGAGCGTCGCACGCCGAGAATCTGTTCCAGGCGGATACTTCACTACTTTTGACGAGCGGGAAGACTGGGTGGGGATTTGGCTTCGCGATGTGGAGGCAATTTGAATGTTTCACAGAATATCCGTTGGCAGTCGCTATAAATATATAAATGACCCTCACCGTGATTCGGGTGACGATTCGGGAAGGGTATCGGTCGGCCATATGTCCTTAGCGTGCAAAATTGATTGTTTGATGGGTTTGGATGATCGCCTCGAACCGCATTGAATCTCATGCGGACGGAAATTCCCTGAGTGTAATCCAGCCTAGCAAACCAGACGAAGTCGTACCAGAGACTGGCCCATTCGAAGAAGATCTCCTTAGTGTCAAGTCAATTCATCGAGAGACTTCGAATTGCACGAGGAAGAACCACCTGTCGATCAGAGGCCTGACGAAAGCTCCACGTCTTACAGATGGGTTTCTGTTCGCCAAATGCGGGAAGCCTACAGCGCGTCGTCAGAGGATCGTCGGAGGCGAGGTATTAAATTTTGATATGTAGTTCACGCGAGCCTTCGCGGATGGAGGACTTTCTATGACCTCCCGCGTTCTTATCCCCTTCAGAATGTTTACGATGGAGAGTTCCCTTGGCTCGTGAGCATTCAGTTGGTACCAGCTTTGGGGGAAAACAAATGCGGAGGGACCATTCTGAACGATCGGTGGATTCTGACAGCAGCCCATTGTTTTTATGGTTACAAGTAAGACAATCGCTGCACTCAAATGATTGGCGAATGGGCGAGTCTCGATCAGCCAAAGTGACACTTTCATATTTTCCAGGAAGAGCAATTTCGTGGTAAGAGTTGCGGACTACAACCTGAGACGCAAAGAGTCCCGCAAAGAGCAAGCATTCACGTCGAAAATTGAACGAATCGTAGTTCATCCCGAGTACAGGAAAGACCGGAAATACGATAACGACATAGCTTTGGTTGGTATATTCCCTAAATAGAAATCGGAGGGAGCTTTCCTTCTCCTTGGCTGCATGGATTCGCAATAGAAGGGATTGAACAAAGGTTGAGTTTCTCCCAGATCAGACTGTCAAAGGACATCAAGTTCTCTCCGTATTCATTGCCGGCGTGTCTTCCCACCCTGCGGCTAGCTTCAACGGCAGGCAAGAATGTAACGGTGATCGGATGGGGCAAGTTGGCAGAAGAAGGCAAATTACCCGGTAAGCTCCATCCTCTAGCTGGAACCGAGAGAAAACCAAGCTCCTCCACATACTGATGCTTGTTTCTCGGGACCAGCTGTCGAAAAACAATTTTTTGAAATTAATAGGGGACGCGTCCACAGAAACTCCGCGGAAAACTTCACTGGTTGTTTTCGAGAATTCACAGTGCAATAACTGGCTATCGTCACTGCGAATGCGATTGCTCGATAATCATCTGTGCGCAGGCATCGAGCGTGGGGGAAAAGACGCGTGCCAGGTAGGCGGCCTCCACTAATTTTCGAGCTCAGATGCTAACATTTCGTCTGATTTCCTGTCCCCTCTCATTTTGTTGGGCAACTGAAGGCGGATTGATACGAGAATATTGATAAGTTCTGCATTTAATGTGTCTTGATACGTTTCAGGGAGATTCAGGTGGGCCTCTGATGACAATTGAGGATGGACGGTACGTGGTCCTGGGGGTTGTTTCCACCGGATACGGTTGCGCGAGACCCAACACACCCGGAGTTTACGCTCGAGTTTCGTCTTTCGTGCCGTGGATCAACGACGTCATCAATTGACTTCGATCTACTCACTGGCAGCCGACATCATTTCCGGTGTAAGGTCACCGTCTGTTATTTCGAGACCTACCGAGTTTCCTGAGACGTTCCTCGTTCGATTCTGTTCAACGGACATGCGCGAGATTGCTCTTCACGTTTGAAGTGAGCCAAGAAGATCGTTCCAAGTTTAGCGGATGGTGAGAACAGTCACCCGCATCTTATTTATTCGAAACCTCAGAAGGTGGTATTGTGAATATTCTGTATACTCTTTGTCGACTATTCAGTTTGAGTTCTACCAAATGCATCTACACATATGTTCCCTTTCCGAAGTTTATCAGCCAGCCTGCGAATGAGAGATTCAGCCATGTCATGGACGTGGAAAAATCCAAGCGTCGGGCTTATCTGATTCCTTCACGGCAGTGAACGGCTCCCTGTTACTATCCGCTCGCCGGAGGAGACGAATCTTCCGCACCAGTTCCTGGCATCGAGCTCATCATGAAAATATTTTCATCATTTTCCATCCCCAATTCATACGCTCCAGTCGTTAACGACTATTTGGTCGAGTACGCAGCGTGGATTTCATACGCGATTCATCTCAAACAAAGACTGCTCATGATGTCCCGATACGGAACAGAGGTGGTGCCGATCCCCTGTGATATTGCGGCAGCAGGACTCGCTATGAAAATGATTCTGGAATTGATCATATCTCTCGAGTATGCCAAGGAATCGTCTGGGTTTCATTGTTCACGGGGAATGTTGTATAGCTGTGATCACTAAGGATGTGATTGTTTCGGAACTCGCGGAATCCATAGGTAATAGAGCTGTATATTCACGGGACTATGGTCCCGCGGAGCAGTCATGGGACGTGGAATGCTACGGATGATCCTGCCTCGAAAGCTTCACATTGTCTCCTGAACGGAGAGAATTTCAATCAGCCAAAGTACCAACTTTAGGAGTTGTAGCTACTTTAACGAGAGGTATCATATTTTCCGTGGAAGCCACGAAAGCTGGAATCCTTCCGAGACATTGCCAAATGCGGTCCTAAACACTTTTTCCTGCTCGTGATAGTCTACGACTGTACTCAAAAGTTGCCGAAGATGAGTAACTTCCGAACCTGCAATGACCACTCCTTGACGTGGAGAGAATCTTGATCTGAAGAATACAATCTCAGCCCGGCCCACTTTCCGGGGATTCCACGTTGTTCATGCCCCTTGAGCACCATGCGGCTTGCTATGGGAATGATTTCAGAGGCAATGATTTCGGAGACGAATTCGAAAGGGAGCAATGAATTCCGCAGGGAGCTTGAACGGAAGCCTGATTCACCTAGATTCCTTCTCATCCTGTGACATCTTTTTTTGCAAGTTAACTTATTGGAGCTCGTTCTCCCACGTTTCGAGTCAGTGTATTCTCGAAGTCTCGCCGAGAACGTACGATGAAACTAGCTTTATGCCCTACTGTGAAATAAAACAACCGACGTATTGATGTCTCATCGGAGAATCATCTCTTGAATGGCCGGGACAGATGCCCCTATTCAGGGCCTCCGGTTTTGGATCCGCCGCGCAGCGCTCATCCGAATGCGAACTCCCTTATCGGTTCCGAAACAGGGAATGAGGATAGAAATCTTGACCTTCACTGGATCAAATCGCAACAAGTAAGGTTCAACCCCCATGCTGTGCGAGCGGTCTCAGGATGCCGATCGGGTGAAAAGACTCGGGACTCTTGTCGTTGTGCTCGCCGTCAACTGAATCTCTCGCTCTTCGAGACTCCAGGATGTGCGTCCCCCTGAGGAAGTCGACAAGTAACACGGATGGTATCTACCATCGTCCTATCTCTTATTGAGCTTTGTTTCGGACTCATTCTTGATTTCAGCAGAACTCGTTCCGGAATCTCGACATATGGAGCATCGACGAAGACCCTGCAGTTCTTGGCTCCCGTCTCATCCTTAATGTCCGCTTCGACGGTCAGATTGTTTGTCACTTCGTCAGCGTTCGTTCGCCCTCCTTCAGGAGTATGGAGGTGGTTCCGGGATCACTCTGACCATACTTATCGGATTCTAGGGAGATGATTCTGGGATCGATTTGACCAAACTTTTCTATAATTGAATGTGTGACTCCCGGATCGATGCGACCATACTCTTCGGGGTCTATGGAGGTGATCCGGGGTTGATTCGAAGCCTACGAGTGCTCACAAGAGCCTAGAAGATCGCCTTCAAGACTCTTCGGGACATTTCCTGATTGCAAGCTACGATAAAGACTCCAGAAACATCTGGAGAAACGATTCAACGTCGACTTCGAGGACCTGAAGCGGAAATCACGAGACCAGCTCCTTGCACGATGAAGCGACTTGATGTCATATTCATGAAGCTCGAAGGAAGCCTCCAGTGACAGCAAAATACATTTCTCGATCTGCGACGATGTTCCACCATTTCAATCAAAATTTTCAATCGGGTGCGAGCGAACTACGTTACAGAGAAGTGTGAGCATGTACCGATTGGCCGAATGGAAATATATTTTTAGAAATTATGCAGACCCACCGAAGACAGAGGAAAGTACCTCTATGCGAGGAACCGCTGCGCGGTCGTTTCCACTCGGTCGAAGGTCGGCTGGTTGCATATATATTGCTCCTCGCTCCAACTAGACCAGCATCTCGACTTAGAGGAGCGTGACGATCAGAATCGTTGAGCCGGATACCTATCCTCCTTCAAGACTCGTCTGCAGAGCTCGACTTCGTGGAAAAGAGTTTATTCGTCCTGGTAGCAAACCTGGTAACTGAATGTGATCTTTGATCGGGCGTCGAAACGATGACCGTGCTTCGAGGAGAGTCTCAACTCCCCAGGGATATCTGGTGCGAAGAGCCGGGGATGCGATGTCTTACCAATGCTCATTTCCAGAACCAAGCTGAGCTGTTGGCTTGCTGGATCTGAGCTGAGATCTTACTCGAAGTGAGAGATGCGGATGCATCCAGATCGTACCTGGTACAAATCGCTGTCATTGAGAAAGGAGAATCGTCACGATCGCGACAACCGACCCTTCCAGCAGAATAATGTCCATAACTTGGTACCTACCGTCATATGTGTGGCAGGTGGTCGGATTGCATCCTGGTTCGCGAATAAAGCTGAGACGCTTTAGCATCTGGCATGAGAGCTCCGTTAGTTTTACCATCATTTGCAGGTGTTCCTGCGAAAATATACCGAGTGTGGACTGAGATATCGCGATGGCGCTCCAACATCCAATCTTCGTCGTATTGTGGTATGATCTATCCATCCATGATGATGAAGCCGACAATAAGTTTCTTGGTTCGTGTATTTGTTCGCTCCCCATCCCACGCGATTGATCGGATCGAATGGAAACTCTTTCGGAGAAGTCGACCACATCCCGATGGAAGCTCAAGGGCGCCCTGGGAAGATCTACTCGCAGGTTCGGGCGCAAGTTTCTGAATGCTTTCTGAGAAGCATTGCCACTATACTTTCCTCAGCATGCCACCCTGTGTGGTCGAATTCATACTATCAAGGATGAATACCATATGAAGTATATGACTACTATATGAATATCAAGATGCTATCAAGGATGCGAAACGTGCGTTGGTTTGAACAAATTCTCTGATATCCGTCATTGCGTTGCCAGTGGTGTAGCACGGATATACGTGGTTGTTTTGTATACATATTATTAAATACGATGAGTCGCATGAGCGCGAGCCACGCACGCACCTAGATTGGGGAAGACAGTGGTGGCCCCACTGCTCAAACCTGAATGGAGATTCCCTTTTGAGCTCGATCTCGGATTCTCTTTCCTCGGTTCCTCGTCATGGCTCCCATTGAAGTACGGGTGCCGCAGGAGCTGTTCACAGGTAGACCGCTTCGAAGGGTCTTTGTCGAGGCATTTCTGTGATCAAAAGAACAATTTCTTCTCTCTCGTCCATCAAAACTTTTCCCTCTGGAACCGTTCTACCCACCTTGAGAAAATCGATGGCGAACTTGTCGTTGTTTTTCGGAATCATATCTTCGAGTGGTTCCTGCAAAATCCCGATTGGATTATGACGAGTTCGAATCTTTCGATCTCTCACGTCGGACGCGTCATCGATGTTCCAGCAGATTCTTTAGTCACACCCACCATGTGATCCGGCTCGGGAATCGTGACACCAGCGAAGAAGTCGTTACTTTTGAATATTTGTAAATGACGCGGTATCAGCTCGCCGATGGTCTTACGAATCAGATACAGTTGATCAACGTCGGACTTCCCCGGCCAAAGGGCTTCTCCTGGAGCGGAACATTGCAGCGTGAGTGTCGAATTCCTGCTGTTTTCCTTCAGCGGCTAGGTATTCTCAATCATACACTCTTCCTTTCTGAAGTTTCCAGCCTGCCTCACCTCTCATGAGCTCTGCTGCAACACAACCGATCGCCCAAACATCTACGCTTGGTCCGTATTGCGTGTCGCCAACCAGTAGCTCCGGAGCTCGATACCATCTGGTAGCGACGTAATCCGTGTAGTTTTCACCTGGACTGAGAGTTCTCGCGAAGCCGAAGTCGCAGAGTTTCACCACGCCTTCCTTCGTTAATAGAATGTTCTCCGGTTTGACGTCTCGGTGAATCGCCTGATTGCGGACGGGGAGAGGGTCATTTTGGAGCAAAAATATCCTAGAATGATCCCCTGAACCACTAGAACAGAACTCACATTGTGTGAATGGCAGAAATTCACCGCTTGGATCACTTGCCATGTGATTCTCTTGGTCAACTGCTCAGGAACTCTGTGATTCGAACCTCAAGTTGAACTTAAGGCAGCTATTAGATTAAATTTCGCAACACAGCCAGCTCAAGAATTGATTCCGGAACCGCAAGCGGGAGTTACCCTTTGGGATGCTTTTCCAGTATATCCAAGACAGTGGCATCGCAAAATTCGAAGACGAGATGCAGCTTCCGTTTTCTTCGGAAAACCTCGAGAAGATTCACCAAGTTCGGGTGCTTCAACAACTGCAAATCACCAGAGAATTACTTTTTAGCGTTGCAATGTTCCGGTGCCGTGAGGCCGGGGTAGATAACTCTCAGATCCGATGCGCAGCGATCGCCAATGACGCGTGAGATATGGACGCACGTCACGAGCTCTATGCTTCCACCCGCGGCCTCTCCGAAAACTGACTGTTTCACATGTAGCCCTCTGAGCTCAACCGTGATTGGGATAGTCCGTAGGTTCGAGGGCAATGGTCTCGCATTGACGAATCTCGCCGCCGAGCGAATCATTTCAAACGGGATGGCTGCCGCGCACTCGGATCTTTGAACTCGCCACGGCCGCGGAATTTGTCGATGAATGCCGAAAGTGATCTTTCCGAGCACTAAGCGAATGACGTCGTTGTTCAACGAACCTTGAGCATGCGGATTTCCCTCAATGCAATTTTTTTGATCAGAATATCATCCTCAGTTTCTACGTATTTCTTGATGGCCACGGTTTGTCCGGTGTCCCGATTACGACACTTGAAAACGACGCCGTAGGAGCCTTCCCCGATCTTCGAGATCTTCTCATACTTCTCCATTTCACCATCAGATGACCTGAAAGCGAGGAAACGTGAGCGGAATGTCATGAAGTGGTGCCCTTGAGTGGTATTCCGGACCCGTATTGGCTCCAACGACTCGACAGACTCGGCGATCACCGAGCCCTCAGAGAAACATATTGCTTGCAGCGAAGATTTTTGGAATGGGAGTCGTGAAACAAGGTTGAGATCAATAGAGGTCGATGCTCATCTTGCTCGCGAGTGATCCTATTGCAATCCCTAGCGCATTTCAAACCGTCTGCTGCCTGGCTTTTTCACAGATCTCCTGTATTGTTGTTGCTTGCTCCGAGGATCTCGATTTGACACGAGTGAATTCTTGAACTGGTTCGCGCCTCCGTGTCAATGTCTGTTTATATACGGTACCGCACCTCTGTGTCACGAAACATCACAACTGAGTCTCATCCCTGTTGCGGCTCGGTCCCTTCGATCAATTAATCATCCGGATTTATCGGAGCGAGCTATGCTTTCCGGATTTTTCGTTGAATTACCAACTACGAGCTATGCCTTTGACCGATGGTCCTTCCAGTGAGCACAAAACTCTTTGGCGAAACAAGCAGTGCATAGCACGATGCCACACCGAAGGATGGCGTGCATCCGTTAGCCAACGGAAGGGTATCGATCGATTTTTTTCTCGAAATTCGCGCGAGGTCAGTCTCGCGTCTTCTAGATCAGCAGCCCGGAGGGTGAAGCTGTCGCTCTGGGAGCGGAGCCGTCGTACTCACTCGAGCGTTCTGTCGGACCTTGGGTCCATCCCAACCGCCCAAGCATGGAAACTCAACGAGTCTCCATTGGAATATCGGAAAATGAATTCAAGCTCTCGCGCGAAGAAACACATCATCTCTTCAGATTAACACTCATTGCTTCTATCGGAGAACGACGTAACTCCGCAATTTCTGTTTAGAGTTTGCAACGGAGAGAACTGATACATGTTACCAACTCGGTCGATCGTGAAAGCTAACCGCGCATCCCACACTCCTTCTGAAGCGTTCGGGAAGAGTTGACAACGACATCATGATCGTTTCAATTCGACAGCAGAAGTGCCATAAACTCGACAACGAGATGTTCCCATGAAGGACTTAAGCTTAGATCGATCCCACAATGTTCTTTCAAAAGTGTTCAAAATGAGCCCTGGCTCACAAATCTGCCAAGATTTCAAAGGGATCGGCATCGAGAAAAAATAACAGTTGTCAGGAAAACGATGGCAGACTGGCTAGGAGGAGAAGCTAACAACGGGAAGGAGTGCCTGAAATCCTGCTCTGTTGTACGACGAGCGAATTGATACCAGTAGCTCTCGACTTACTACGCATAGGAGAAGAAGTTTCGGCGCTCCATTTGGGAATAATTCTGATACATTGCGACCGAGACGCTCGTCATCCGCGGAGGTTGAATGAAGAGCGAAAAGAACTCACCTTTTACTATGTGTTGGTTGCTCGGAACGACTTGCTCACTCCGCCATCGTTGAACTCCTGGCATTCAGGAGATCTGCGATGTGTGCCACCGTCGCCTAGGAAACCGGCCATGGAATCAATGCTGTACGCCGTTCGGGAACGCAGCCTAACTTCAATTTCTGGTGTCGGATTATACAAATCGCTGCAGACATATCGAAACGAGGACGACTGGAGTTGTGTCCCTCCTGATAACGATCGTTGCGCTCCGCGATTCTTTCGAAGATGTGTTTGGAAGCTTTGGAAGCTTCATATGGCTACAATCAACAGTCCCGATGCGAGCACACCACGTTAGCTGACACGGCGGCCCTCGTCCCAGTGCTAATATGTCGACCTGCATCGAATCCGGAGACGTATGAGTGTAGGAGTGTGCGGATTCTCCCGAGATGAAAAGGCTCCTGCAAATTGCTGCTGAATCTGAATAACGCAGGGATACTCTCGTGGGGAGGAGACTCCTCCGACAAAAGACTTCTGCATTGGGGAGTAGTTATTGAACACATGGCACGGAAGATTCCCCCGTCCCTGGGGAACTTTGAGATGATTGAAATCGCGATCTCTAGGAGCCTCAAGACTCGGATTGCATGCGTGCTGGAAAGACTGGAGGAATTTCGGAGACTGTGTGGATCTATTTCATCCAAAACAAAGAATCTCGAAGACTGTATGAATCTATTTCATTGAAAACAAATACGGAGACTTCTCAGACTGTGGAATTTGGAAACCGAGATCCCGAGGAGCGGATGCACTCCGCTGAGTGAGCGCTTGCTGGACCAGTAGTCTCTTCCTACATTGCACTTCTGTCGATTTCTTGCTCGGAAACGATGACCCCAGAGAACTCTAGGAGCCATAAGGTATGATTTCGAATATATCCCCAGTATTTTATTCTCATGAACTTCAGATTCCTGTTTTTCAGCGGTCCCCCGCGAATCTGACTTTCCCTTGCCCGTTGTTCGCATCGGCTCCAAGGGATGGCTGGAATAGTTTTTCAAGACATGAACAACCATGTACCTCGAGGACACACGCTGCGAGATATACATCGCTTTTGGAGGCTCATTCCAGAATATCCAGAGATTCAGCTTCGAACCTACAGAAATTATGGGAGAGGCGTTCAGATCGTTCACGTCTTCGTTCTGAACAACGTCTTCGTTGTTGAGCAAATTCATGTCTTGAGCGTCCAACACGCATTGTGTGGCTTGGAGAAACGTAAGACGATCTGTGTTAATGGTGTCCAAGATTTTCCCGAGCGTGTTGGTTACACACTGAGAGCATTGCTTGCGAGCAGCGAGGATCACCAGATCCATGCAAGCACTGTTGAAGGTGCTGACAACCTATGGAAGAAAAATTGAGATCTCACCGATACGCTTAACTCACAGAGCTTTTGAATGCATTAATATGACGTTCACGTTTGACCAACATAATGAGACCCACATTCTCCGCACATGTCTTGAAGGATGAGCGGTACTGCTCATAAGTGGAGTTGATGTTGATTGGTGAATTCGACACGCACGTTTCACAGCTTCTAGCCGCCTTCTGAGCGAAGTAGTAGGTCCTGTTGCCGTAGTGCCGACGTTCGTTCAGTGTTCCCTAATGAGGAAGACGTAGAGCAACATCCCACAAACTCTGACTCTACGTGGATGCAACAGTCGGGACGAAATGATCAGTTCATATAATCGCTGAAAAACTTGCCGTCTGTTTGTTCGGATGGCCTTGATACTTCACACCTCGAGAAGCCGCGACTTTGTTGCACAGTCTCACGCGTATATCCAGTTTTGGGTGAAGCTGGCAAGAATAAAGCTGAGTACAGCACAGAATCTGATAACTCGAGAGTCATCAAAGTAGTAAATATAGCAGATCCTTTCATCGAATCGAGCAGCCATCGAGCAAAGAGATGGTTTGGAAAGTAGTCAGATAGTTATAACAAACGAACTCCGCGGGCATAACTCACAGGGGGTGTGCAGCGGTACGAAGCTGCTTGTCTCTGGATCAACCGAAAGGAAAGATATCAAATCCCAAGTTTCGAGACCTCCTGTCGCGCTATCGCGAGCCCGTAGGCGATGCACCACTTTATATAAGGAACTGACCTGAACCGGGGTCGCATCGTCATTCAGATTTTCGTTCGCGAAACACGATCGACATTCCGCCATAGATTTCATGTTATACTCGGTTCGAGTGACATTCTGAATGCAGAAACAACTGTCTAAGTACATGCGACAGGGACATGTGAGCATCGAGCAGACCGAGGAGAATATCGCTCCTACTGACCGGGCCTTGATACGGCCTTCCAGGAAATGCTTTCGCCCAGCTCTCTCGACGACGACGCTCGCTTGAGTCCACATTCCTTCGATTGAAACGAATTATGCGGTTCCGGAGTTCGGCTTCCTTACAGGTCAAGGCGAGCTTTTCGTTTGCATTCAACTCGGGAAGACAGCTTCGGAGTTTCGTGAGGGCCTTCGAATGAAACCTACCCTTCAACTTTTCGCTAATCTTTCACTACGTAAGTGCCGTACATCCACCTACACGGTATACAACGGTGGAAGCTTCACTCACCTTGTAAGCTTCCATATCTTCCGATAGGAACGTGTCATTTATGCAAGTCTGGCACGTCAGAACTGTTTCAGGCCTGAAGTGGTCCAGGCAATACTGAAGGTGATTCGCTCGTATGAACTCGTAGTCATACTGATATCTACAAGGCTGTTCGGATTAGATGCCCTGCGCTGTCAAGGCCGATAGTCGATCGCATTGAAACTGATACATACGAAGCCAGATATATTTGCATGAGTCCAGGTTCCTCATATGGGAGAAATCAAAATGGATAACGAGTACCGTATGTCGC
This sequence comes from Phytoseiulus persimilis, assembly GCA_037576195.1. NCBI lineage: Eukaryota > Metazoa > Arthropoda > Arachnida > Mesostigmata > Phytoseiidae > Phytoseiulus > Phytoseiulus persimilis. Next base: position 51,828,105 of record CM075101.1, on the reverse strand, counting down.
GGAATGATCGACCGCGGAATACGGTGGCGACGCTTTTGAAGGACGTTCCAGTTCGCACGCAAAGTCGACGAGCCTTGACAAACTCGTCGAAGGTAACATTGCCTGTCAAGTTGAGTCCGGCCGAAACGAAGCATTGTTCGCACTGCGGCGCGGTCCGAGCTCTCCTGATCTACACGACGTGAGATACGGAGGGACACCTAATAGTTGTTTCTCGAGCGTTTGCCTCAATCTTCGATCAATTATGTGCTGGGTAGAGGATGAGCGCCTCACCAAATTCATCGGGTGGAAGCCATGGTTCCGTTGAGAGCTACACTTGCTCAAGAGGTAATGAGATATGTTGAACTGTTGATAAAAACAACTCGGATTCGTGAACTCGATCCATACCATAATTCCAGGTCACAATCAATTTCCTAGGGTGAAGCTCGCGCGGCGGGTCTCTCGATGTATATCAAATTCTCTGCGCTTTCAAAGCCAAAAGCAACTCACGTATTGCGTGCAATCGTACACGATCCGATGGGCGAGCTTGTCCTCCTCTTCGAGCTCGAACATTCTGTTGTGCCATTGCAGAGCACAATCGTGACACTCTTTTGCAGTATTGCGAAACTGAGGGATGTTATTGGGAACAGATGAAGCAAGGTACAGTACAACCTCGATTATTTCAACCCCGATTATTTCAATTTTGAATATTTCAACCTTTCGCATTTCAATTTCTATTATTTCAACTCTGCGGAACAGGCCGAAGGATGTCGACCGGAAGCGTATTTTTATGTGGAAGATGGATCCATCGTTCAGAATCTTCCATCGTCTATATATCTCGTATCATTCTGGAGCGGTTAGCGTTCGGACTCGGACTCTCATTCCCGAATCGGTTGCGGAGTCCAATAATGTGGTTGATTTTGTCATCTCTCGATTATTTCAACTTTTTTTTTTGCATCAATTAGTTGAAATAATCGAGGTTGTACTGTACATCCGGGCTGAACGGTGGAGTGAATCGGGCGACTCCGGCAACTCAGCGATCATCAGCTGGTTGTTACTTGCGCGAGACTTTGGCCCAGTTGAGTGTCCAGATTGTGTCTGAGGTGTGCCCTGTTAGTGCAACGATTGTTCTCATCTAGGGAACTCGGGCTAAGAAAAACTCACGTGAACAGGATCGTGGTTCGAAATGCACAACTTCGCCGCGAGTTTTCCGATCGTTGCAAAATCGTGACGCAGATTCTGTAAACGATGGATACTTTATCCATTTGGTGCGCGCATCCGACGAGGCTGTTTATTCCTTGGCAGACTGTCATACCTTTGTGTCGAATTCAGGAGCAGTCAGATTGACCAGAGCAGAGGCCAGGAATGATCCCGAGACAACCAAAGAGAGTTGCAGGACTCGTCTCATGGCTTTCGCGTAGTACTTTATCTCTTCCCTGATGCGGAGTCGACTTCTTCACATCGAGAGGAGATCGAGAATGAGCGTCAATGAAACTTCGTGCCGTCGTCTCAAGGGCTAAGCATCAGGTCACGCACTGCGTGGATGACTCCTCTCTGGAATCACGCGACCCGAGTCCTATGTGTCACTAGTGACGGTCGACATTGTTATACTCTTACTCTTGACCTCGAGGAACTCGAATTCGTCCTTGCGCATGCGAGCCATCGGACAGGAGGGTCCTGTGCAGCTTGTTTCCATCGGTCCCGAGCCCGAGGTAAACAGGCTCTTCCGTCGCAATGAATCAGTATTCTTACGAGGTGAAAATCGTGGGCAATCAATCTGGGCGCCGCTCGAGGTCGACGGAAGCGCTGATCACATTCCTGCCACTCCTTTCCCGCTACAGACAAAAAGGAGCTCAAACTTTTTGTCTCTTCCGGACGCTCGCAGAAAAAGAGAACTCCTGAAGACGGAACCGTTCCCCACGCATGGACTCGATTCGAACTGACCATCCTCTCCGTGACCTGACCGCTCGCTCTTTGGTTGACCTTTCGGGAAATACGGGAGGGATAATGAAATTCCTTGGACAGAGGGATTGAGTCAGTTTGTCCGATTGCTTTCCACCGTCAGTCCACAATCGAAAAATCCCAGGAATATGCACGATCTGGCCTCTCCGAGGCCGACCCGACAATAACCTCGGAGTCATGTGATCTTCGGTAAGAGACGGTCTATATGTAGTTCAGAGTAGTCCTGAGCATTGTGCCGAGGAAACTTCGCCCTGTTAATCATAGAACATGGTATCGGGAACAAAAGGGAGGTATGATGGGAACTCTTTGGTTATTGACAGCCCCGCTCAGGGTCGGCGTAACAGCTACGGCTAAGAGCTGCCCGGGCGACGAAATATCGAGCGCCCTTCGGAAGTTCGAGTACAGCTCGAAACATGGTGGTATCTAACTTGAAACCGCCTACTGGCGCTGGACATGATCCATGGCGCCGGATTACGAGCAAGAGCATGGGGAGCACAATCGATTCCGGAAGACAACGAATCGGCTTCACAGCGGGAATTCCGCGAGCTATCTTGGCGACAAATGCGGATCGCACATCTTCGACGCGCGGAATTCGCAAGCAGCGAGCTGAGTGCGGATGAATGACTCAAAGAAGCCATCCAGGCAGGATTTGCAGGACATGCAGGATTTTCTTTCACTGCCCCGAGCGGCACATGGAAGCGACAACCTGCCGTTCTGAGTCAGGGGCGTTTTCGGATTGGGATTGTCCCGATAACCGGGAGAATCCCACACTGAAGACGACCCAGGGCGACTACTCCCCCTAGGAGCCCCTCCAGTTGAGAACCTTCTGTAACTCTCCAGGGAGACTGAATTCCGAAGTTCACCGAGGGCGAAGTTTCTCATTCTGCGTGGAATTAGCCGATGCAGAGCTCGTTCCTTCCTCTCTGGTGGCATCGGTGGCGTCGAGGGATACGCTTGCGAGACTTCTATTGATTCCTTGCAGTTTCCGTCGCTGACGTCAGGATGTACATTTTCAAAGTTTGAATCTCTTTATTTCCACTCGGAGGCCTGAATTGTTATGCTCCTCGGTTCCTTCTGAGTTCGTTCTGCATCTCTGGAAGCCGTTCGGTTTCCTCCGCCCATTGCTGTCGGTACATGATATTTCGGCTCCAAGACACTTCGGCTCCGAGAATTTCCGGCCTTGGACAACTCGCCCCGAACTCGCTCGCGATCTTCGGAATCCAGCTGATTTTCATCAATTCATCATCATTGATCCTCCGTTCGCCTTTCACCATCAGAAGAATCCTTTCATTTCGCGGAGGGCCCCTGTCAGTCGTTGTGGTTAGTGGATACCGCCAAACCCGTGGCGACTGGAGACCTCTTCCATGCAACGCAACGGCCGCCCGTGAGAGCTAACGGCTTCAGTTGGAATAAACGGGTCGTGAGTGGGTCCACGGTTGCAGAGAGCCTCATTTTCGGGGAGACGTCCACCGAGGTTGAAGCATGAAATATGTGAACGAAATCCTGGAAGCAATGGAGTGTCTCTATACACATGGACAATGGGCTCCATGCATAATCTCATGCACAAATGACCGCCGCCGTCCGGTGCCGAAATTTCCGTGCGCAACATGCTAGGTCCGGAAAGTCTTGAGGCCGAAACGTCTCGCAGCCAAAAAGTCTCCGAGTCGAGAGGTCTCGGGGCCAAAAAGTCCAGCAGCCGAAATGTCTTGTGGCCGAAATGTCCGGGCCGAAACGTCTTGATACCCATGGCTGTATTTTCGTGATTACTTTACAAAGGACGTTCCCTGCCATTGGACTCGATTTTCCAACGTGTACTAGACCTGCTTTTCCGTTTGACAGGAAACGGAACTTCATGATCCTGGAAGCAGTCAACATAGATGATGAAGTCCAAGAGCGAATCCCTCCACCTCAAGGAGCCTCAGAAGATCGTTTTGTTGTTTTCACCTTTGTCTCCTCTCCCCTCACGATGCAAGATAGGAGGAAATGATAGAGACAGCTTTTATTCAGGGTTCGATCCCTGGCCGGGACACTAAATTTCTTATGTGGTAAAAAGAGGATTTAATTTATATCAGAATTAAATCTGAACCATCTTAAGACCCAAGCCCACCGCCCGCAATGGGATTTGCGAGGCGATAGGGAGTGTCACTGAAGCAATACCGAAAGGTGATTCCGGGACACTTCTGAGGGCTGGCTGAGAGGTTCAGCCGGAAAACAAAAGCTTTTATTCAGCTCGCTGTGTGAAAATCGAAATAGAGAAGATCGATTGGGTCCATTTCGGACTCTGATGTAATCCTTTATTTTTTCCTTCCCATTCTACGGATGGGAGGAATCACTCACCAGCTGACGGGAGATATCCCAAACGGCGTTTCCAAGAGGTCTGTACGGAAACGCTGAATTTACGCATGAACGTACGGAAACGCGGTCACAAGCGAAAAGTTCCGACTCTGCCAAGTAACTGTTCTAGCAGAAAGTTCAGGTGCTTTGGAAATGACGTTTCCTCAAGTTTGGGAAGATCGCATTTCCCAAACGAACCATAACGCTGGAGCATCGGCAGGAGCCCTCAGGATCACATCAGGGTTGACCGGGACTGCTGAGGTTCATCGAGCTTCCCACATCTCATCGAGGGAGCCGGTACTCTTGAGCATTTTTTAACAATTCATCCATCTCTACCAATGGGAGCGATGAACTGATCCGTAAATAACGCTCAAAAATTCGGGCTTCACTCATCGGAGGCTGAAGATGAGGAACTTGGAGGATATTCAGAAGAACATTCCGGGCGAAATCAAACGACACATGACCGTCACACTCGTCAACTGAGCTTTTCGGGATCGATCGTCGGGAAGAATGACCATCCACAACCTCCAGCTGAGGAAGGGTTCAACCGATACAATAAACTCGCGCACTCGAAAATTCGTTGTTCGGAATCCTTCTGGGGATGTTTCCCTGACGATACCGCTCTGTCCTGACACTAGCCCCTCATGTCTTCGGCACGCTGATGCGGACGTAATCTCCTCGCAGCCCATGCCGGGACCCGAGTAGCTTTCCGTGGAATTAACAGTACAAACTACACACACACAAGATTGCTGATTTGTTGATTTCCAGACCCATCGTATGATGATCGCATGTCCGGGCAGGTCTACATTCAAGTATTCCAGAGAGAGCAGCGGATTTCCCGACAATCTATCCGAATCTCTTTTATTCGCTCTTTGTACAGTCGCTTTCGGACGAGTCAACGGATACAACCGATCTTCAATTGCGCCCACTCGGATGTACTCCGAGAGGTCTTGGCTCTCTTCCTAGCGGACGCAAGCCATAGAATTTGTCGCGTGCGATCTGCTTGTATCTGTCCTTGATCTCCTTCATTTCCTGATTGTATATTTCCTTGTTGAACTGAGGGGGAGAAGGGACCGATCATTACGATAGCCGAACTCTACTCCGATTCGATAATATGAGGAATAGAGCAAAGAGCGGTTATCAAAACTGATAAGCTGAGTTTCTCCACCTGAGTTATGTGTTGAGCCTTCTGCCTCGGACGTCTCCATTGGAGACTTGGACTTGGAGATGCGTCTTTATGCATCTTGTAAATCTTGACCCAGAGGGGTATTTCGAAGCTCAAGGCTTCTTGAGACCTGAATTTCCGTGAAGCTTGCGCCTTGAACATTTTTTCACCGCGCTCAAGGAACTCTCTCTCCACTCCCAAGTCGGTATACGGACGCGGGTTCTCCACTGCAAGCCGCGGTGATAGAACCGTTTCCTCGATACGCGACAGCACCGAGGTGTTCAAACCTGAGAACAAAAGCGTAAAATATCGTTGAGCTGTTCCAGTAGCGGATCATATTCGCTGAGATACCGAATCAAACCTCTACTAGGAGGCAACATTGGGATAACTAGCTCCAGAAGGAGTGTCCCCCGCTTTCGACTTGCCGTGAACTTTTCCATCTTCTATGGTGTCGAAGAGCTTCATTTCCTCGGAACTCCATGCGAAATTGTGTTTATCGTTGGCGAAGTCTGGCCCGAAGACCATCGTGTTCAGCTGATACTTCGAGAAATGCCATGTTCTCCCATCGGTGACTATATGTTGAGCAACGAATGGATAGGTAATCTGCGGATACAAAGCTTCGGTTACAATTCTGGAATCACCATCCTCGCTTCCAGTCTACGCGAGGAGAGAGGATGCCACGATAGCCAATGAAGATCGCTGTTCAATATTGAGTGAAAGATCCGAGTCCAGAAATGACTATACTCACCTCGTGATATACGGTGAAGCCACATGAAAATGCACTTCCTACAGCGGTGGCGAAATTCATCATCAAGCCATGAGCAGCCAACCTCCGTCTCCTTTCGGACGAGTTAAGGTGATCGGTGTTCACGGTCGGATCCAAACTAGACGGTAACACCTGCAGAGTCCGCCATTGGAGAACCTCAGGGACGCACTTCAGAGTTGTGCGGAGAGAGAATGAAAATCGGTATGTTTCTGAAGTTTCTCACCTTGCTCATAGAGCTCGTGGTCAACAGAGGATACTGGGGAGCGTTACACCAGTAGCCCGCCGTGCTGACCAACATATGTTTCTTCGTGTACATTCCGAGCTCTCCCGGATAATAATCGTACGTTGGGAGATCGGTTTCCGATATTTCCTCTGATTGCGCGTCGATGATTGGTCGCAGAGGGACCTCACTTGAAACCTGTGGAGTATCGGGGTGTAGGACTCCGTTTTTTCGCTACAAAAAAAGGAGGTAACCGGGGAGAAGTCTCCGATCAGTACAATGTCTTCGAGCCATGGAGCCTGTTTACCATCAGTTGCGCGTGCTGGCAGAACTGGAACCAGGGTGCGAATTTTTCCTCTTTCTCGAACCGCTCTTCGTCCAAATTCGTCCGGAAGCTCGGATGCTGCCAGAAAGCCTCGATTCGCGGATGTTCCATAACCACTGTGTCGGCGAGCTTGTGATGGTATCTGAATCATGGAAGTATGTTAAAGCAGCCGTGTGCTACGATTGCCTCGTTGAAGCCGAGTCCGTGACTTTCCACTATCAAATAATCCTGATGAGACGGAGAGAAGAAAAATGCGCAACCTGATGGTGTCGAGAACGCATCGGATCAGGTTTGTTTGAGTTGCTTGTTTCGTCTGTTCAGAGCTTTGTTTCTTCAAGCTGTTAGTCACAAGAGCCTCTTCAATCAGAGGAACGAGTGCAGGATCGGTCTGGAGAATAAGAGCCCTTTGAATAACTCCAAAACATCGAGCGCTAGACGCGTCGGTTCGTTCCAATACTAACAACTTTAACATCAGAATCCTGAATAGATTCCTCCATCCTGTGAATGGTCCGCGTTGCGTATTGGTACATCTCGAGTGAGTTGTAATGCAGGTCCCCAACGTAGAACATCTCTCTGAGGATCGGAAAGTATTCCACCGATAATTCAAACAATCAGCCCTTGCTTATAGACATGAAGTCAGCGTCGATTCACGCGCTCGTCAGAGCTTGGCTCGAATGCTCACTCTCTGCCTCGTTCAAGATTGATCATGAACATCTTATGGTGAGCAGTCGGTAATCCTTCCACCTCTTTGTGGTGCGTCTGCCGGGCTCTCAATGATTGTCCCTCCGGGGTCATATCCAGGATCTTCAGTAGGAAGTGTGATATCATTAGTATCACTCGTCTTGAGTTTTTGCCAGGACCTCGAAACTCATTCTAGAATACTCACCTCTGGGTACTTTGGTTCATCACTGAACTCTGTGCCATCGGCGGGATCTTTGAGCGCCGCCATTTCGCCATGAGTTTTGTAGTTGTTGTATCCACGAGCTTGGAGATGATTGAGTATAGCGCTTCTCCTTCTCCAAAGGCGAGAAGAATACAAACAGCTTGGGTCCACATTTTTCAGGTCCTTACAAATACTTTTAGCCAGAGCCGGTGCGCGGAGAATGCGGTATGCCATGATCTACTTCCGGGCTCGGTACCTCCGGACGGAATTCTTTTCGTCGAAGAATTCTGTCCTCAATGATAGAATTCAGATTGGACAACAGTTATAAATCGGGGCGGGCTGCATCCAACAAGTTAAAGTTTCTCAGGACCTTCACAGCTCGTTTCATCAGTTGGGCTCTCCTTCCATTCCTAAACACTGGACACGCAGCTCTTTCAGCGCTGTAGTGGGAAATGCCGTGCGGGCGCTCCGCGTGCTCGCGCGACAGTCACGACCGCCGTTCTTAACCGAGCTCTTCTTGGAAGAACGGCGGGGAACTTCGATTTGGATTAAAGATTCACAACACTCGAAGAGCAGCATTCGGATATTTTTAAAAGTTCCAGCTTCTCAGCCGAGCTCTGTCCTCCCCACAGCGTATTACCAACTTTCGTTCGCCGTGGACCCCCAGTCATTCCGTGTAACCAAATTCCACTGCTAGATCCTAGATACCCGGGGTCCATATGCGCCTCTCTCCGGAATCACTGCACTATATCTCACGATATGGTGCCGTGGATCTCTGGTTTTGGAATTTTCACTCGCTCAGATACTGTCATTAAGATAAACGGCCGAAGCCGCCCTCCACTCCCCTCCGCGGAACGGTCTTGCCCCCACCCCCACCGGAAGAACCCACCGATTCCCTCAAGCCTGATTGAGGTGCATCTTTGTTTCTCAAGTCTTCTGGTCCATGATTGTAGGTTGTATGCGCGTTCTAGTTGACAGGGCTTTCCCCTGGGCACGCTCTCACTGGAGCGAAGAAAATCCAAAGCAGCTCACTTGCCTGCTTCGAAAGATCATCATTGTTGAACAGTGGATTAACGGTCGGGTGTCGAGTCAGATATCCGTTCCCGGGAAACCGGCCGAGATGTACCGTTTGCTCAGAATAGCTATGAGTGAAGCGCATTCCCGTCGTTGGAGATGCTGCTGATGTCCACCCAGGAACGATACCAGGAACAGAGAAAGTGAGAGAAGTCTTGACATTCTGGGCTTGAGTCGAGTATCGAATCGAGCCTTCACTTCGGGGCTCCCAACTGATCTTCTCACGATCATTCCACAAGTCGTAGTTCGCATCGCTATTGATGAAGCCCTTCCGTACCAAATTGGACGAGGCTTCTGGAACTCGACGAACATGTTCTCGGAGTTATCATTCGGTCGCGTTTTGAGTCTTACTGGAGCTCCGTCAAGAGATTTCAGCTCCAGAAGATCACGAAGTCGGATACGATTCCGATCTGATCTGACCGGGCGGGAGGAAGGCGCTTTGCTCGAGCCGCTTCCTACCTAAACTGGCGCACCTCCCTCGGGCAGGCTGGCTGATTTGGTGAGTCATCCTCTCCTCAACGCTCCTCCTCCTACCCCTCACCCCGCAGCGTCCTTTCGTTTCGTTGACGCCGCAACCCAAACAAGCCCTTCCCTCACGCGAAGTAGGAGAACAACAAGCAATGTTTCTTACGCGTATATGACTCTCAACCGTTTCTCTTTCCCCTTGTGAGTGATGACCGTCTGCCGTCTCTGAAGACGGCTCCCACCGAGTGAGTTCGACTTCGATTCAGGATTAGCACAGCCACTCGGAGCACCACCATCTCAACAGAAATCGCGGATCGGTCTGTAAACTGAAGACGATTATTGATCTCGTGCAACGGCGAATTCGGCTGGACTTTATCCCCTACCTAATACGTGCGGCACGCTTGGATGGCATATCAGATAAATCAGTGATCGTACGGAATACTCTCACAGTGGTGTGGGGCTCTTCCGCCTGCCTTCAGCCGGTTAGTGTGTCATCTTCGCCCGTAACTGGAGGAAGCACGAACCGTCAGCTCCAGATCAGCGCGTTCAGTTCGGAACATCATTGACCCTGAATACTTTTCTGCCCACTCGCACGCGAAACGTCGGATAGGTGAGATGCATGACGTAAGCACAGTACAAGTGATCACGCTCGTGTTTCGTGATGTGGGATCTGGAATTCCAAACAGACGATGGGATTTGATGATAAGTGTCGATGGCAATGGAATAATCTTGTGAGGATTCCATGATCTCTCACACGAGCCGACTCTCACATGAGGAATCGTTGTCTGCTCTTTCAGTGCACCCGCCGTACAGCACGACATAGGTTGAAACGATGACATCCGATCGCTGAGATATAGCGCGGCCTTGCGAGAAGTTTGCCTTTAGATTAGACGGAAGCGATTGTGCTCAGAAAATCCTCGAGGCTCTATCATCAAAATGTTTCGCTTCGGCTCAAGGAAAGCCAACAGACAAGAATACAGGTGCACCGTGCGGCTTCTGGACGATGACGAGCCTCCCATCAATTGTGACTTTCAGGTATTTTGCGGAAGATTATCAATAGCTCCGAAGCATGACACGATTTTAGGAAGGTATCTTAAGGGAAACGTCCATGTACGTCTTTCAATAACTGAAAAGCCGCAGCTGTATTGAGCACTTTCATCGCCTCGACACTAAGAACTGGAGTAAAAATAATGGGGACGGGATATCTTCCTGGGGGGACAAGGTCATTAGTCAAAACGCTTTCGGTGTCCGAGTACTGCTTCCGTTACGCGCTCGTTTGGGTCCGGGTGACGAGAATATAGAGGGTTCAACTGCAATCGGACTACACAAGGCTTGGAAAGTATTCCACAACAAATGCTGATGTATTGAAACTATTCTTTGAACGCCGGTTTTTCCGTTGCTCCGAGTCTCGGTCTCGGGTTCCGTGCGCCGTTGAACGGCACTTGCTCAGACGTGAACTTTGTGTCAGAGTACGGTGATCTCAAATGAGGGTGTTCACCACCATTTCTGACCGAGTTCCTGCTCCACAATCCATGATTGTAATTACTGTGTTGCTCCATGGACTTCATAAGATCCCGGAGCGAACAGGAGCAGTGAAGCCGTCGATAAAATCGGCGAACTCTAGGGGGAAACAACGATCCGTTGCATCGATCGCGGAGTGGCGCAGCCTCGAATATCGGCCATGGTCATTTGAATGGAATGTCAATTGTACAGCCTCCTTTCCCTGATGGCTGGTGGCGGTAGATTACTGATCCTGACTTTTGCACGTACATGTCTTCCAAATCTGAACCCAAGGAGCTCAGAGTGAGAAAAATAATTCCGGTCGCTTTCAGCATGTGTGCTTAGGCCAATACGTCCTCGACTTCGTATGCTCGAGCATAGGATTGCTCGAGAAGGACCTTTTTGGCTTACGCTATGTCGACTCTCACAACCAAAGGAGGTGGCTGGACCTATCCAAACCTGTTCTCAAACAGGTTGGTTGACCCAGAGACTCAATCTCGTGGAATTTATCGCATCGACCAGTAACTTCCCTGCCGACCGGCTCCTGACACACTGACCCTGTTCCACAGGTGAAAGATATTCGGAATGTCGTATTTTGCTTCAGGGTCAAATTTTATCCTCCGAACCCTTTAGATCTGAAGGTATGTGGCTTGGAAGAACAAAACAAGAAAAATACCCAATAGTGCTGGTGCTTCTCTGTCTGTGATGCGAAGAGGCCACAAGCTTGAGCTGACAATTTCCCTCCCACAGGAGGAATCAACAAGATTTCAAGTGTATCTGCAGCTGAAAAGAGACCTCAGTCATGGACGTCTCAACTGCACGCAGAGCGAGGCGGCTCTCATGGTGGCTTATGTCAAACAGGCAGAACTTGGGGATTACATCGCTCCTTTGAACCATGAAGACGCTCGAGCACCGAGCGAAAGCGGAGATGAAGCCCAATCTGCTTTCAGTGCGAAAGTTCTGCCGAAGCATTCCCAGGTAGCGAATGTACACCTTCAGGAATCTTCTCGATGCCGGATTTCGAATCTATGCGAAAATCCCCTCTCCGAGCTCTCAGATCCGCACTATCAGAGATGAAGGTCCAGGCCGACGACTCAATATTTCGGAAATTTTCCGGCGGAAAGATTTTGACGCCCCCCCCCCCCCCACCTCAAAGAGCGGAGTACGCGGGTGACAGCGCCAATATAGCAATTAGCTGGCCCATGCTAAAATTCCTGCCGTCGACAGGAAATCGAGTCCCGAGTGGATCGTATACATGAGACGCTGAAAGGCGTGACAGCAACGGACGCCCAAGATTTTTTCCTCAAGGTTCGTGGTCGACAATAGGAAGTGTCTTGATATTCTCGAGTATGAGTCCAATCAATGGCGGGCTCAGGAAGGTTCCCGCCGACCGATTAGGCTGCATTTCAAACATGATCGTCTATCGCCCCTTCCCTCTGAGAAAGTGGGAAGAATTCTCTGACACCCTCACAGGGAAGGCTCCGCACACCCGAAGATTCGATGGTTCAACACGATTGCGGAGGATGAATGGATTCTCGGGGGTATCGAACGATACAGGAGATTTGACCTTCTCGTTTCTTTCCTCAAGCGCGCAGCTACCTTGGAGAGTTATGGCATAGATCCGCACCCCGTCAAGGATGAACACAATGCGCAGCTTTACATCGGCGTGAACTATTTGGGTGTGATGACATTCCGGGCAGGCAAAAGAGACCTCCATATCAGGTAAGACTCGGAAGGTGGATTCCTTCCGAACAAATTTGACAGAGCTGTTCTGCCGCCATCTCTTGTCCCCTTGGTGCTCGATGAGACGCGGCGCTACTCCGTCTCCGCGAACTCGCTCAAACCATTGGAAAATGATTGTGATCGAGAGCTTCGTTTTCTTGAATTATAGATTCGACGATCTCGTGAAGTTCAACTACGAAGGCAAAATGTTCATTCTACACGTGATGACGGCTGGATCAAATCGCAAACAGGTACCTTGATGAACGTCGCAATTTCGTTGAGATTCCGAATTTCGTGCATCCAAGGTTGTGCGAGAACCTTCCTTTCGGGGGACAGAGCTGAATTCTGCGTCGAAATTTAAGGTCATTGGCTTCCGGTGCCCCACGCAAGCCGCCTGCCAGTATCTCTTTGTTTGCGCCAACGACATCCGATGCTTCTTCACGTGAGTTTTTTCAAGGCCGATGCAATGCGCCCGACGGTTGTCGTTTGCCCCAGCTGATGGCGGCGAGCGAGTATTGGAGGAATCAAACTGACAGCCCTTTTGCAGGAGCATTCCCCCACTTGTTTCCAAGAGGAATACCTTATCTCGGGCCATGTCCATCTTGAAAAAACGCGAGAACTCTGTTGCTTCTTTAGCCTCACCGCAAATGAACTTAGCGCCAAACAACCTCAGTTTCAATAAAACTGGTTTGTTAGATCATCAGGAAGACAACTGCAAGGTTGACCCAAATTACTTATCCATTTCTGGACTTCTAAGTGTATCTATCGCATTCCGCTGTGGAATATTCGAGTGTCGTGCGGTCTCTCACCTACAAATCCTTTCCAGACCGAGATTCGCGGAGCTTCTGACATCGACTCTCTGATGGCGCATTCGGAGGACGAAACAGACGCCAAAGAACAACTTCAAACGCCTCTCATCACACCAACTGTGGACGCCACTCCAACAAAGGAAAACGTGAAGGAGAACGGTGACGCGATCCAATACAGCAACATCTATGGGCCGCTGGACTCACCTGTAGCAGAACAACCAGGTCAGGGACAGAGTAGAGCTGACCGAGCAAAAGAAACGTACTAGCATCTCTCGGATTTGGACAACGGGGTTTGTTTCATATTTCAGACTACACGATCCTGGATTGCCAGTCCAGCTTCTCGATGCTCAGACACGCGCAGATGCTCGCGTTCACTTTGCTTGTCATGCTCCTGATCATGAGCGTCAGTGCGATCGCCGTCATGGAGAGCGACTCTGCTCTATTCGAGGAGGTTCGTTGGAGACTCCGATCTGAGCCCGAGCTCCGATTCCCACACTGATTCAAACAAAGCCACACATTATTCCAGGTGAAGTCATGGCCCCCGTTGGTGATTCTTCGTCGGGAATATTACCATCCAGTGAAGAACTTCATTAGTGGCAGAATGTCTCTTGATCAATGATCTGAAACAGTTTGAAACATTCAACGTCATCGACAGTGGTTTTGGAAGATTTGAGAGAAGTTTGAAGCTTGCACGCTGTTCTGTGGGAGGTAGGCAGCGACGAGACTCGATACTGCGACAAATGAGGTGTCACGCCCTCAATCACCCATGGATAACTGCGACCCTTTCATCACCGAATCATTCAATTCGAAACGAGAACAAACAAACGCCTCAGAAATTTACGATTTTTATCGGAGGTTCTTCCATAATATTTCTGAGTGCTCTCCATGACCTGTAAATTGTACATCTGTATATCGACAAGGTACATCACTGATCATCTAGCGCTTGATACGAGTGATCAAGTAACGGATAGCAAGACGCGTCGCCGGATCCCGAACAAACTCATGCTTCATTCAGTACATAACACCTTCAAACTCCAACATAAACCCATACTGCGAAGAAACTCTGTTCGATTCCAGAGCAGAGGTTTCTCCTCATCATCAAGTTGATCCCAGAGCTTGTCCCTGAAAGTATATAATTCCAATTAATATATTCCCCCCCATGAAAGAAATGTAATCCTAACGAAATCGCCATTCAAATTCAAATGATTGCCATCGTAGAGCATCATTTTGCTCACAATTCATTCAGCAACTCATCGGCAGTTATTCGAATAAGATTTGGAAAATATTCTCGTATCTAGTCTATGTTTTGAAACTGGAAAAGGAAGCAATAAATTCTAATTTGGAACCGAACATGCGGGATTTTTCTTTTTTGGGGATAGGTGACTCGAACTTAGCATCGTCTCCGTTGAGAGGTTGGCATTTCTCAAGAAATGAAGAGAAAGAAGAAGAAAAAGTGAAGAGGATGATTCCAGCTCCCTGTCATCACGTTAGAGGACCTTTCCATAACATTGGAGGGTTCCTATTGCTCATGCTCGTTCATGATGGGGATCGGCCAATTACTATACTCGCTAGTAGGAACGGTTCTCTAACGAAATGTCTTCCCCGATTCCTCGGAGCTCACTGCGATGATTTCGAGCCGCGCTCTGGGACCAAATTGGACTGGGACTTTCAGAGACAGGGATTTCAAGAGGAGATCCTGCCATTGTTTCAGCTCTTCCAGAGATTGCTCTTCGATAAGTAACTGCACTCCTATGTTTCTGCCGAACTCCTCGTACTCGGTTGGACGAAACCCTATAAGCTACCTCAGCTTCTATTGATTTTCGTTGGGTTCGCGACGGAGTTTTCGGAAGTTTGCACTCAGGATGCAACCTCGAGCGAATTAGGATTCGTGGAACGCTTCCGCTACTCCCATTCAACTTCAAGGTCCATTTTCTCGTTGATCTTCTTGTAGATATGATTCTTGGATGCCCCGTTGATGGCAAGTCCCGCATTCTGGTAACAATCGGTCATGCTTGTTCGCCCCAGATGTCATCTACAACCTGACTTTTGCGGGCTGTATTGATCTCTTCTGCTCGCTGAGCTTCCCCAGGCTCCGGCACATCGACCCTTCGCCCGATCCCCTTTGTGTGCATTCAGGAAGCTTCCCAGGGAATATCAAACTATCGAATAGTCAGGGCATAAACGGCCGTTCCGGCCGTAACATTGTCATTTCTCGATTTTTTTCCCCAAAAATCATGTGCTCGATAAAGGTTTCTCGTTTGTTGGAGGGGATATGATGAAAATTGTGGCCGGGGGATGCTTACGGAAATAAGCCACTTTTTCTCTCGAAGGTCTGTCTGATCCTGATCGGGGGGAGAAGCAGGAGAGATCTGGAGAAAATGGCGAAGGATCGTATCGAATGGCCGAATGATTCGATTATTGGGTTGCTGAGTCGATCCGAAGATTTTCCTTTTCACCGAGAATCACCTTCATATAGGTTTCCGCTATCGATTGCTAAAGGCATCCTGACCATCGAGGGAATCCTCGATGCGAGCGCTTGTCATTTTTCGAGGAGCCAAGATAATTTCAGTCACTCCTCTGGCTCTTGGCGGGCTTAATTTTGTGCGCCGATCCCGTCGATTCCGGTGTGATGGAATTTGCCGATGTCCCGGCGCCACAACGAGAAGTTCTGCCTTCTGAGTCCGAGGCCCGATCAACTCCGAGAGGGTTTACCCAAAGGCCAGGATTCAGACACAGTGTATTCATCAGCAATCGGGTTCCAAGTCCTCAGAACACTGGTCAATATCGCAGTCAGAGAGGTCTCGGCAATCCAACAAGAACCTCGAAAGAGGTTTTCATCGAGTGTAACTGACAGAGGTTTTGTGGACGGAGGCTCGTTGTGAGTCACTTGGGGAACTCGACCGGTATACGAATCGCAACGATGAGGCACCATCCCGATGAGATGCCAGCTAGACTACTCAGCCTCTCCTCGAGATCATGAGATACCCACTCCCTTTCCACATTCTCGCCCTCTTTTATTAGATTATAATTGTTCGCTTCTATGACCCGTCTACATATCGTAACGATGAGCCGTGTGCTAGAGCGCCTCACAAGGGAGGACAGAAGCCATGAACAAGAGAGACAGGGGTTAGAATACTTCGCCGTTGCGCTAAAAATTCTGACACGGTACGGCTCGCGAGATCGACCACAGCACAGAAGCCAGCGCTGCGTTTCGGTCCCGTCGGCATACACAGTGAGGCTTCCTCAGGCACCAGTCACGAGTGAACCCTCTCACACTCATACGATGACAGCCCTCAAACAATGAATTTTTCTGATCTGACCGCAATCATGCGAGTCTCTTGCTGCGGGCCCACAAGCCCGGCTGGTACAGAATATTGCCCCCTTGCTGACGTGTGCCGCACGACACCGTACGGAGACGTCTTCCTTGCTCTCGGACAGAAAACAGGACTTCAATGAAACAAGAACAAGGATGGTCCACTTGCTTGCTCGATAGAAACATGTCTACTTTATTCGTTTGCTTTCAGCGAGTCCCGAAGTCGATAGTGTTCTCCGATCCCCGAAGACTCATCCTGTAGAACAAGAACTCCAAGGGGAACAAGAGCATCGCAACAGCTTGGCCGCAGATCAAGTAGTAAAAAGTGAGCCCGACATCCTGGAAATTAAGATTCCCAGACGCGCTCAATATAACGCTCATTCTCAGAATCAGTTAACGAAGATTCCCTCCTAGCGTAGAGATCACAAAATGTTTATCTGCCTGTAAAGTGAGCGCTTCCGCGGTCTCGGAGCGGCGGTTGGAGCGTGCCGGCACGCATTCAGTGTTTCCTTTATAGAGCTCCTGATGAGTCATGAATGGAACGTCCATGGCAAGGAGCCATTGAATCCTGGAATGCATTGAGAATGGTTGGGACTAGTTCATCATCGAAGTTCAGCTCGTTGATTATTATGTTGATACGGATGTGTCGTACTTTCGATCGATTACTTCGTTGAAGTCCGCCGGAAGGTTCTTCGATGTCACCCAGATACCGGGCAGTTCCCATACGTTCTCCGCGCCAATGTAGAAATAGCTTCTGGGAAATCGAAGTTCCACGAGCTTATGACCTGTCCACATCGTTCACCTCTCGAGCTCCCTTCCGAGTTGAAAATTTGAGGCACGTCGCCCAAATCTCGCGAGCCCAGTGTGATCCAAACGTTCGAGGGCGCTTGCTTGTGGAGGGCGCTCGATTCAACATCGCTTGAGAATACAACGGGACTGTGCGGTCAATTGTTGGATCATTTTTTCACCGCTTTCCGAGAAGTTCCCGTTCAGATTCGTTAAGCCCGTCGAGCCGCTCATTGAGCCACGCGCGCGCGCCGAACTCCGACGAAATCAACACCCTGTCAGCCCCTCAATGCGATGACTCCGGCATTTAGCGCATCCATGCTCTAACATGGACGATGGCTCAGAAATTTTCCGGCCACAGCGTTTCGGGTGACCGACTGTACGATCAAATATGGGTGCAACCTGCACGACAACGTGACCCCGCTCAGTTGGGCCACATCGAGGATGTTTGTCCCATGTTCTGTATAGTAACTCCGTATCCTAGTCCAAGAATACTCCTGAGACGGTCTGAGCGTATTTTATCTGGCGGGTGTATCGCTTCGGCTCTCTATTTACTTCCGAGCTTCTGCTCGATAGTACGTTCAAATCGACTGCAGAGATACTCCTACATCTACTTGGAACACAGTCAGATCGCTTACTTCAGATCGCGACAATAGGTATGGACGTTGGTGGTTATACTTTGCCGGTCCATTACGATTACGCCAGCGCCTGGAAGCACATCAAAAGTCCATACGCTGTCAGATAGCTGCTTCCGCAGTCGTTCAGAGTTTTTGCTCTCGACCATGGAAGAGAAATCGGGAGAGTGATAGTTCCCCATTTCATTGTTAAAACGAACCGTTCTGAAGATCTCTCAGAGAGTTTTCGTTGTACAGATCGGCCACGCCCAGTCCTACGCCGCTCGACTCCAAATGGCGTATCATCCGAGCTCCGCGATCCCCGGGAATTTCCTGGATATTGATTCGATTCCAAACCGTGCTGATTTACGGTCAATCGAGTCGGCAGAGGAGGGTAGAACAACACTCACCAATAAGATGGCGTGTATTGGAGTATTCACGGGGTAAAAAACTTTCATCGTAGGCCTCTCAAGTACCTTGAACAACAGAATCGGCTTGGGGGGACATTGTGGTGGATTGAAAGCAAGACCGTGATTAACGAAGCTGCGAATAATTTGCTCTGCAGCAGCGGAATGGCAACTTACCATGTCCAGATTATCGATTCTGGTTGTTGGACTTTTCACAACGAGGTTGGCCTTTCCCTACAGAGATTTTTTTCTTTTCATTGTACGTCGTGGAATTTTCCGTAAAGCGAAAGACCTCGGATCCTGATCGGAACATGGCAGTCCCAACCGAAGTTTCAAACTCACTTGAGAGACGAAAAATTGTCCTAGGAAAAACGAACAAACGAGCCATAAACCACCAAGATATCTTCCGTAGTGATCGGGGAAACGGTTTTTTGTAGCTGAAAGGTAGGCGGTTATTTCGTTCAGGACACTCCCATACACGAAATTTCCATCGTCTTTTTTCATATCATGTGACAAATAGTGTGGAGCACAAACATTCCTGCAGAAGCAATTCCACCAACGTGAAGACCGTGTTGCTCAATAAGCTCAGGGCGCGCTCTCCGGGATACAGAACGAATCTGAGGGTGCGTAAGAGTATTACCGGATTGGTAGTTTCAGCATCGCTATTGGGGGTGGAAATTCAACGAAGTCGGTAAGACTGACTGACTTTTGATGCAGCAACCACAGCAATTCGATAGCCAGGAAAGCGGACAGGAGCAGGCTCCAAGTCTGAAATTCTAGAGATAGGTTCACCGCAAGGACATAGTTTCTGGAATCCGATCCCGATTTGGCTGAGACTTACCGTAGGATCGAACGCGACTGTGAGAGGCGCTGGCTTCTTCACCCAAGCCTGCTTCATAGCGGACAAGATGGAGATATGAGTGTACCTACACATTCCGAGGAAAATCGTTGATTATCAACCTAATCCATGAGCTCTCCATCAGCCTTCCTCTCCGCGGTCCGAACGCGAGAAAAGAGGAGCTCTCTACACTCCATTCCAATAGTTGGATGGATGAGTCGATCGTACCGTGGCGGAAGAGGAACGTGAAACTTCTCAAGCATCACCCAATGATAGGTGAAGGGGCCAAGGCCAATTTCGATTTCCTGGAAATGCGGTATTCGGATCAGCACAACACTTGTTTTTCTCTGTGGGGTTCGTGCCACACTAATGGGAGACAAAGTACCCCTTTCTCCAGTTGGAGCAGCTGTCCGTTGACAGTGTTGTCTGGCAGAACCATTCCATACTGACCATCCGGAGGAGGGTACATTTCGTATCTGTAACGAACAAGTACGTGGTGAACTCCTGACTGGGAAGACGAGTCTAGGGACAAGAAAGGCCGGCGACTCTATTGCACTTACGTGAAATTCATCGATTGGGTTATGTTCCCTATCATTGAGCCAAACAATCCATGCACCTGAAGCTTCCCTTCCGAGTTGGTGTAGGGAACATACCACGGATAGAACTGGATGAATTGGGGTATGTGAGCGAAAAAAATCTGACGGTTGCGGTCTCAGGCTCAACTTGAGGAATGGTGCGTCATCCTCTGGTACTACTCACGTCAACGAAAGATGTGCGGAGTACACCTCCTTTCCGCCAGTCTAACATTGGTGATCCGCAATGCGTGGTTCGAGAACTAAAGCAGGAAGATGACCCCTGGATTCCCTTGCGGTGTTTGTAGCCAAATGACAGCTAAGGCAGCGACCACGATGACAGTTCACTTATTAGTTCAGATGGTATCGGAGCTTCTTTCCGCTTCATCGGACTTCCCGCGATTTCCAAGAACCGGTCACCCGTCACCGATGGTCGGAACTACATCAAGGGACATGATCGCTGCCCCATGAATTGAAGCGGAACATAGCGTACCTCGAAGCTATACAGCGAGTTGTGCAGTGGATGGAGGCTGTCGGATTTGCCCAGCCGTGGAACATCAAGCTTTCGTAAATTGAGAGATTCGCGAAATAAATCTACCGAATTCAATGGTGACTTCGTTCTGTCTTCCTCTAATTGAATACAAGGGATGCATCTCGACGACCAGTTTGTCTTCATCGTTATTGGAGGGGTTAATGCTGTCTCCCTGTAGCTGCTCTTCGTGAGCATGCCGGGGAGCTCGGACGGATGACGACTTTCCGCCATTGACGAAAGTCCTATGCAAAGAGTTCCGTTGGCTGAGAAGGCGCGAATCGAAGTGATGATCGTTTTTTCTGAGTGCAATGCGAGGCGCTTGAAAGAAGCCGAAACTAACTGTTACCTATGAGTCATCGAATGGCTCATATTTCCCTTCCTAGCCCGAATTTTTTTCCTTCCGCCGGCCTTCCACGCGTTCTGTAAAACCCTGAAGAAGTCTCTGCTTTATCCTCTGCCGAACCATTCATTGAAAATCTATGAAATCTATCCATTTATGGAGTCTATAATGAGAAGAGTAGGATCGCCTTGTCAACAACAACAGAAAAGCTCGCGTTCGAATTGAAAGCTCAGAAGCGAGGCGTTTAGGTTTTCGTTCCTCATGTCATTCAGTATCGATGGTCTCCATTGATCGCCTCCTTGAAGCATATGACATCAGCCGACCTCCAGCTGAGTGGAGCCGGCCGCGGTCGGACTGCGGTTCCTGGCGTAGAGGCACTTTTCTCAATCTCCATTGGGCCAGCATCGTTTCTAGAACCATCTCTGGCTTATCGATACATATTGTGCATTTCCTGTGTAGCAGTTTGCCCCATACAGATCGAAAACTTTGACTGAAATCAAGGCATATGGTCGCAGATTGGAGTTCCTCTCGTTGGTTTTGCTCCAGCTCCATGGATATAACTTTGAAGCGTTTCATCGTGATTGTTAGGAGCTCGTGTTGTGGTTTGTACTTCAGCTTCTCGAAATCGACGTTGGATCGTTGAATCCTTCCTCCGGAGTATGACCAGATCGATGGCGGAATCTTCACCTTCGATTCCTACAAATGTGATCAGATCGACCTCGAAATTCCCTCCTCAGATTCCGAAAAGCATCGACAAATCGACGCCGGACAAACTGACTGAGAGACAGACGAAGAGGATTATATATAGTAAGGATATTGCTTGGTTTCGGAAGGCTAGACATCCAACATCCAACACGTTTCGGAAGCTCGACTGAGATGATATGAACTCGGAAGGTCCGCGGGTGGGGTTGAACCCTACGCCACTGGCCGTGAGCATCGCCTTTGTGCCATCTGGCGGAGTCATCATGCGACCGCATCAGGATTTCATGGAGTTCCAGTGACGTTTTTTGTACCTGCGTACTGCTCACGGATGTTGAACTCTAGCATTCCCGGAATCTCATAACCATGACGGTGGAGCATGTCCAAGCATGCGACGTGTTCTGTCACACAGGGTGGCATTTTTCGGTCGGGAATTTTTAGCCCTATCTTGTTCTCACCATAACTTAGTCAATTCTCGGAGTTCGCCAAATCTAGAAGTCATCGATGGAGGATACCAGGGCGGCAATTTTGATTCCAAATTCAAGTTGAGATGACGAAAACTGCGGTCAAGAAATATTTTCGAAAACAACCAATTCTTCTTTTCAAGGTCTGCTTAAAAGTAATCGTGAGAACGTCAATATTTATCAGAATGGAATCTCGAAGATCGCCTTTTATGCGCGGAAGGGAGTCGGTCATTCGCCAGACAACCGATTGCAATTAACTCGCTTTCTTTAAAAATGGCAAGCGATCGTACCCGCCCCTTTGTCAGGGGCCTGTCGGTTGGCTGATTTCTTCTTCCTCGCTTTTCCTCGGATTCCCTCTCGTAAGTCCTCGACGGGGCGGAATCGAACGTATCTCCTTCGGAGTTCAATCAGAAATGGGTTAATCGTTTGAATGTCGAGCTGCAAGTTCGATCCGACGATTACTGATTCCCACCGGGAATCCACTTCATTCAGTTTCTGGCCCTCGGTCGTCAAAATCACCCTTGACACCAGAAGAATTTTTGATACGTTGGTTGCCATTTTCCGAAGAAATGAGATGACTTCGATCACACTCCTGGCAAATGGCCGGCTCAATTTCGCGCGTCGAACGCGACCCCTGCGAGTCCAATGTGATAAATATTTTTTGCTTCAAAAATTCTGGACACCTCGCAAAAAAAGAGTAATTGTCAAAAACCTTTCCTGACCGCCATTTTCGTCGCATCCACCTGAATCGATTCTCGAAGATATTCCAAGAATTGACAAAATTATGGCAAAGCAAGACGAGGCTCGGAAATTGCCGACTAGAAAATCCCACTCTGCAGATTGTTCTCTGTCGTCGGAAGTCGCGACCGATCGGGAAGTATCGCACGCTTTTGTATGTGGCCCGATGAATTGTCAGTGTTACTCATACTGCTTGTTTGCAGCAACAGAATTCATCGAATCGCGCTCCAGGGTAACTGAATTTTGAAACCCCGAATCCCCTAAGGGTATGAGGAAGTCCTTATAGCGGCTCGTCGGATCGTCAAAAATCGTATCCCGTGCTAGTCAGGACAAATCGCTGGAGAAGATCCGCGCGTGTTTGGAATCCAGGAGGAATCGACTCGTTCTACCTATGTCTACTCTAGCTGAGAGCAGCGAGAGTCTTTGGTCTCGCCGGTCGAATCGATGGAATGAGTTCAATGAGAGCAATAGTGGGAGGGTTCCCGTCTCATGAGATGACCATCTGGATATCCAGCGCCGGCTGTCGAACCGAGAGAACCCACTTTGACGTGGCTTGTTTGGCTGCAAAGCTTCTATGGGCTACGCGTTGAATCCAGCATGGCGGCTGCCATAATCGATCGAGAGATACACACTCAGCGCCTTGGATAACAACGGTAACATAACCGAGGACCGCATTGTCATTTCGGCCCTGCCGCTTCATGTGATTCCTCAGACAAATACGTACAGCGGTGTCATCGTTGAATGCAAGGCAACGCTGCGACGATTAGGTGAGCCCCCTCTGAGCAGAAGATTCCGATCACCAACCGAAAGTCTGAGTTCCTGCGTGATGCCGCTACTTGAGGGTCGACACGGTTTCAGTGACTAAGATCAGCTGTTGAAGTAGCCGCTTCACATTGCTCATCTTGTCGATGAAGGAGTCTTCCGAGGTAAAGAATCGGAAATCTCCCAAGCGGGAAATTCTCGGAACTCGCATTCACCGGTTGCTCCGGGTTTCGTTCGGGGTCTTCCGATATGAGGCTTTGCGCCATTCGAGAGACGGTCGTCGACGTGAGCTCGTCTACCTCGTTTATCCTCGTGTCTCATTTCCCAAGGCTTGATGCCGCGTTCATGGCGGCTCCTAGCAGGTATTTTACTCTCCCTGTCCATCCGTCTGAGCACTCTCTCTTTGCACAGGGGCTTAAGTTTCGTCGATGCAGCCTCCCTGCCGGGCTGCCCAACCTGGAGAGTGATCGTATTCAGTGGGTGATCGCCATGGGTTCATCGACTCTGGATAATAAGTCAAGTTTATCGGCACCAACATCAGAAGAAACCGCACGTTTCGATGGCTAAAGTAAGTCTGAGGCGTCAGAAAGTGTAACATTCTATGCAACAAGTTTTCACAGTGACGATCATTGTAGTTCGGACTGAAACTCCTGATCCCATTTCAGGCAGCAGATGCGCGATCTCCCGGCACACACATAGTGGATATCCCGATAACGAAGCTTTTTAGCAAACAGGGAGTGAGGTGAGTCCCGAATCCTGCCTGTATGGTGCTTCGGATCAGGCATCTGGGCTCTTCGTTGAACGATTCCGCCCGTTTTCCAGATATGCGCGAGTCCCTACTGAAGATTGCGAGCAAGGTTTCAAAGATATTCCTCTGACTTCGCCTCCAGGTGAACGGTCTAGTTTTTCGAGACTTTTTGGGCAGCTAGCTTGTATAAGCTGTTTTTTGGTCGGGAGAAAATGTGGACCCACTCTGCTGGTCGCTTTGATCGTCTACGTTTTCCTTAACGGCTTTTGGGTGAGTTAATCCCACTGTCACTGCGAGTCGCGAAGAGACGTGGTTGCTTTCCGTTCGAGCTACCTAAGCTCTGGCTATCGAGTGGCCCTCTTCAGAATTCAGAGAAACATTTCCCTTCGGCGGTACAGGCGTTGAGCGTCATCCTGGCGACTTCGATGAGAACCCTCTACAACCTTTGCGACACACTCCTGTATCATCCTGAGCAACCCGAAACTTCACGCAGCCATGTAGATCTGCCGTCAACGTTCAATCTGCCTTTCGAAGCTGTGAGTTGCATTCCGAAGTCGGATTTCATGGTTTGACATTGATTGACAAGGTTTCGGTGATTGTTTTAATCTGAATTCCAGTACTCTGGTATCCGAGGCAACCGTGTTCTATATTCTGCCAGGTGACCATCAAAACTTCGGATAACATTCGCCTTCATGGCTTCCTTGTCAAGCAAGTCGACTTTGAAAAGGCGCCAACTGTCCTTTATTTGCACGGGAATGCAGGCAATATCGGTCACCGGTTGCCGCACGCAAAACAAATGTATCATACAACCAAAGTAAACCTCTTGCTCCTTGAATACAGGTAGGATTATATCCGAATCGAACATCTTTTCCAGTCGATGTTCACCGGTGGCATTCGATTCTTAATTTCACTTTGCGCGACAGAGGTTATGGGCGGAGCGAGGGCACCCCTTCTGAGAACGGATTGTACAAAGACGCCCAGGCTGGCATCGAATTCCTCTTGAACCACCCGGCTGTGAATAAGAAGTTGATCATGGTTTTTGGCAGGTCGGTTTCATGACGATTTTCCCGCTATCGGTTTTCGAGGCTTGATCCTGGCTTGCTATAGAACGTCTAATAGTTGTTCCGATTGTAGGAGTTTGGGAGGGGCCGTGGCTATAAACTTGGCCAGCAAGCAGAAATACGCCTCGAGACTAGCAGGCTTGATCCTCGAGAACACGTTTACATCTATACCGTCCTTGACTAAGGTGGGATTTTGAGCGAACGTTGATGTTTAGAGTTTCGATGGAAGAACAAGGGAAGAATCGCCCATGGATTTCTTGACGAACACTGAGGACTTTCAACCATACACAGGAAATCATCCCGTACAAGGCTATCCGTTACGTTCCCCGGCTGTTCTACAAAAACGTTTTTGCATCGGAGGATCGAATCTCGCGGATTCAATGTCCCGTTCTTTTCGTCTCCGGACTCGCAGATACTTTGATTCCGCCAATCATGATGAGGACACTCTACCACAAATGCGGCGCGAACTTCAAAATTTTCGCTACTTTCGAGAGTGGCCATCACAACCAAACCTGGCAATGTAGGGGATATCTGAAAATCTGCATGGACTTTTTCGAAGCAATCAAGAAGGAAGTTGACGATGAGAACGGTCCATCGAGAACGGCGTGGCCGATGAAGAAGCAGACCATCCACGTCATTGCTGACGTCATTTAGAGCTATCTGACCAGTTGAACTCGTTCCTGTTGTGATCCTCACATTCCTGTTCGCTTCACCATAGTGAAAGACTCTCGAGCGGGTCCGTCGGTCTCCGGATCTCGTGTATCGGGAGGGATAAGAGCAATCCAGGAAGGGAATCATTAGCCGCCGTTCAGCTTTCATCACGATTCGCAGGCAGCGAACTAACGATCTGACGGAACCTTGGGAATTGCTTAACGAAGGGATCGGAGGGGATCCCCAGCTGGTCATAGCGCTTTACATAGCATGGAAAATCGCGTAGTTCGATAATGTCCCCGAAGTCAGTCCTCAGTGATGCCATGAAACGAAATTGGTCCCCACAGATAAGGACCGTGCGGCTGATAGATAGTTGGGACTTGGACTTCAGGGTTAGTTCCCGTTCTGAAGTTCAAGAGTCAAGATTACATCGATTCGCGCAGAGCGAATAACGCCGAAATCAAACTCCGGCGTACGATATGAGACAATAAAAGTGAAGCGGAACCCGATGGAGTGTCGCATTAGATGGAAGATCTTCGCTTGAGGCACTAGGACGAGACAAGCGAGTGCAGAGAATCACTCTCCCAAGGATCATCTGACGTCTGGATCATTTGCTTGTTTCCCGCAGAGCTCGTAATACGAGTGAAGAAACGCGCAAGGATATCTAACCCACATCAGATCTTACTGAATTTATTCGGATCACACTCAGATTCCTCACTGACAGTTGGCTATGAAAGCAACGCTCTATAGTTTGCCTGATATAGTTTACTCCAGCGTCCTCGGCTGTTAAGCTCAAGGGGCGGTCAGTATTCTCTATAAATCAGGCCGACTTCGATCTGCCGAGAACCTGACTCAAGGGTTCGCCGTGGAGGTGGATTTGGAAAGCCCATATCCTGTCAAAGTCGCTGACATCACGCCACTGCTCCTCCAGGTTATCGGAACCGATTATTTGCTTTGTAGTTCGCTTGCTCCGTCTGCCAGCGCAATGAAGTATGGTCTATCGCTACTTGTCGAGGCCAGAGGGTCTGAGATTCTCCACTTATTGTATCGCCGCAGAAACACGAGAATCACAGCGGAGGCAAAATATCATCACGCAGTCGAGAGACCATTGAGTGTATAGATTAGAAGCGCAACCTCAGAATCGAAGTTTTTACGGTTGATATCATCATCGACACTGGTCTCTCCGTCATCATCGATGTTTCTGCTCATCGAGACGTCCGATGGAGGCAGAAACATTCGATGGAGCGCGAACCAACATCTGAGCGAACGACCAATTACAACGAGATACGCACTCATTCTTCTGGAGCATGCATGTTCAATCATCACACCAGTCACGCTTGGGGTAGCAGCTGCACTGCTTTCGTTCGCCTTCAAGGTTTTAATTTAGGTACAGTAAAATTGACAAGGATCAATCTTGTTCGAACCCATCGAGTCCGTCGCCAGAGTGAGACATATCGTGGGCCTGTTCCAAGAACGTTCAATCCAGGGAATTCCTCCGTGAGTTGAATTTCAGAAGACATCTTCTCGATTGAGAAACTGAAAAAGTCGAAGTATTGTTCCAAAAGAAAAAGAATATGCTCAAGTCCATCAAGGGGTCGGTGTCGAGAACAGCGGGGAAGTTCTGATCTGACTCTCTTTCGTCGTTGGCACAGAATCTCCCTCCTCAGCAATCCTTGAGGCGACCGCCGTCACCTTCGGAAACAAAACGCTTTCGTCCTCTCGAAGGCATCATGGTGACGACCTGAAACCGTAGAAGCTTCTAGATCATCCGTTCAAGATGCGATTTCTCGCGTTGAGAGTCTCTAACGCCGAACGTAATCCTCTCGTTGTAAAATTTGACCATGAAGTCTTGCACACTCACCTTCTCCGGGAGAAACTTGCCCTCTTTCACACACTTGTCGATGATCCTCTCGAGAACAGAGTACGCCGGTGGGACGTCAATAATTATGTCATTCATCTCACTGTATATGCGGTCGAATCCCTGAAAAAATTCCAATTGGCTCCACTCTGGTTTCGTTCCGCTAGTTTATCTGAAATTCGTATGAAGCTGATCGCGGTGAACCGTGCCATTGATCTCCATTGGTCGACTCACCCTCTGCATTTGTTGAGGAGTGATTATTCCGCTCGCGTCGCACTCTTTCAGCAGTTTAACAAGCGACTCAATGGCCGCGTCGTGCATGTCTTCAATGGTGACAAGCACCGCCTCGTAAACCAATTCGTGGTGGAAATGCGGGACTTCCAACTCTCTGAGACACCTGTAACGAGCGAGAGATGGGAAGCACTTTTTTGATGAGCAAGAGTCGGAGGCTCCCGTCATCCAGCGTTGGCTCGGAGAGCTCTCAGGAGGTGCGCGTTTAGCCCGAGACTCCGATTAACCTTCGCGTCGACACTAACCTTTGAGCTTCTTGAACGTCTCCGGAAACGAGGTACTCTTGGATCAAGAGCTGTATCTGCTTCACGAGGCTCTGCACCGGTCTCATGCCTAGAAGGATCGGGCGCGACCGATTCCGGAGTTAGAACATCGGAATCTCCAGAATGATCTCGGTGCTCTTGTGAAGGTGGTCTCCTTTGATCTTACCTCCACCCGTCCCCCAGACGTTGTCCAATCTTACGAGTCCGTGTGGCATCTTGAGCAGAGCGCTTGCATGAGCAAGGCACTCCTGAGCCTTCAGAGACAGTTCCTTCTCGGCGTTCTCTTGCAGGAATTTCGGGGCCAGACAATCGTCCGCAATGCATCTCGCGGCGAAGTTTCCGATCCACTGAAATGAAGACAACTAACTCAACACCATGGGAGCAGGGACGAAAAAAATAAATCGTTCCCTCAAAATCAGTTGCGTCAGGTTTTGCAGATAATGCAATCGATCCGCCTGGATGAAAATTTCCTCTTCCCACTCACCGTTGCCGCTTCCGGAGTATCGAGCGAAATGTCAGCGATTGATTCCAGGAGAAGCATGAAACCACTCTCATAATCTTCTTCTTCCAATATCCTGTGGATTTTTCCTGATCAGTTTTTTCCGCCAGGTTGCTTTCATGATATAGAATAATAGATCCCCGAACTCTGCACACCTGTCGTAACAGTCGCTGAGCAGAACCGAACACATTTCACGGTGAGACGGCTTCCTCTCAAGAGACAGTTGGACCATCAGAGCCACCAGCGCAGCTCGAACGTTGGACAAGTTCAACTCCTCCAACGACATCTATGGACAAGGGTTGTCTGGGTCGTTTCTCGTCACTTCTCTGTATTTTGCCGAAGCATAAAATTGATAGCATTCATATTGTCCATCAACTTACAATGACTTCATTGGTGTCTCCATGCTCAAAGTACTCCACAATCAAAGGACTCACAACCTTCTCGAGGTCCTCCTCTTTCACAGCCGGAGTTATTGCCTCAAACTCGAGATTGTCCTGCTGAGATATGTGTCATTAGAACGCGGCGACTCGTATTCCGACAACCAACTGCGACACCTGTACGAGTTTGATCCATTCCCAATCAATTCATCAGGGATCATGATCCCCTAACCTTTTCCGCCTCGGAATCATAGTTGGGGTCTCTATGGTCCAGAACGTCTGGTTGTAATTCCGAGCCCGGGGTTCCCCAAGTCCCCTTGCCGCCGGCACCACCTAGACCGTGATATAGAGTTGAGAAGCGTCAAAAACGAACAACTCGCTCCGAAATTCGAGATGTTTCTCCGTCCAGCAACAACTTCCGACAAACAACCTTTCTTGGGTGCGCCCCGACCGCGCCCGTTGCGGCTGCGCCGCGAATTTTTCAGCTGCGGACAAGCTTTCGCCAGCAGAATCGCGTCCACGGTGGTCGCATCTCCAGTCGACAAGGTCCTGGAGTTCCTCTTCATTCTCTTGCGGGGAGCAGAAGTTCCTGGAACGAAGAAACACGAGCTTTGAGGACCGATATTCACCTCAGACAGTTTGAAAGCTTCCGGAGGATCTCCACTGAGAC
The DNA here is from genome assembly GCA_037576195.1 of Phytoseiulus persimilis. NCBI lineage: Eukaryota > Metazoa > Arthropoda > Arachnida > Mesostigmata > Phytoseiidae > Phytoseiulus > Phytoseiulus persimilis. Next base: position 51,798,421 of record CM075101.1, on the reverse strand, counting down.
AATATCCAATATTCCGGAATGTTTCTGAAGAACGAGTCCAAACGAGGCGACGCTTCCTATTTGTCAACATGGATAACCTTGAGCAAACGCGGAACAGAGAGTCATAGATTGTTTACCACCTGAACGAAAGCTAGCAACAGCGCAATACGATCAATATGCCGACTCGGACGTCACGAATGATCATACAAACCATTTTCGCCGTTGGATTTCATGTCGGAGCTGCTCATGCTTGCGGGATGTTGATGGTAGATGAGCTGCAGACTGATTGGCGTTGAGCAAGAGGCTTAGCTCGAGTGCGCTAATCAAGATCTAACTTCGGAGACGCTCTTCCCGGTAATTCGCAATCCCACAGCAGCTCGCCTGTTCGTGCTGCTACCGTTTGCCACCAATGACAACTTCGATCTTCAAGGTCTGATAGCTTCCTTGGAAATCGTTCAGAAGTGCGACGTTAGCTGCTCGCTGCGAGACCGTAGTGGTGATGGTGAAAGTAGCCGATAACAAAGCATACATACACACACCGACAGACGGCAAGCTCCGAAGAGAAAACAACAAGGGCCCCCGGCAGACGCCTGCAGACGGGCACCCGTAGAGGAGAGGAGAAAAGGCGCGTGTAACAGTCGGGAATCGAAGTTTCAGGTGAGGTGAAGGGTTCAGAAAGCTTAGAGTCTCCGAAGCTCTGCCGTGGTTGCAAACTTTACATCTCATCGGGCTGAACGTGTTCGACAGAAAAACATCAGGAGCATCAGCATGGGAAACTCGTAATTTCCCCAAAGTGATGCAAAAGCTGCTGATTTTTTGGAAAATGCCGCCCTCGCCGAGCCCGCCGATTCGGGACGACAGTCAAGAGGACCCGCGGAAAGCCATGCCAAGTGCCGCCCCGCGAAGAATTACCGAAAAGTGCGGCCCGTCGGGGGCGGACCCCCTGACGTCTCCCCCTTTCACAGCGCTGGCGTTGTCGGCCTTTTATGAGTCTGATGTTGCGCTTGCCGAGCAAACAAGGTGCAGAATTTTTTTTTGACAATGACTCGCTAGTATCGAGCCTGGGGTGGAACTCGGAAGTTGCGGATTTCGGTTTTTCGCTCTCGGTTTTGGTTGAGTTTCACGAAATTGCCCATATTGAATCCGTTGTATTTGCTCGCAGGAACCATCTCGGGAGGTGAATCAACGAATGAGTTGAGCGAGAACAATCGAGTTCTCATGGGATTCGTGCAGAACATCCTTCGCCCTCTAAATTTTTACTACCTTGGGCCCACCGGCTCCGAGAATCAACTTTCAGAAGTTCAATCTGCCTGCGAAACAGAGAATAAAACTGTGAAATTTTAGATGCTGTGGCTGATGTGTGGCGAAAACTGGAGAACATTCTGCTTCGATCCGCCCTTCCACACGCACACGACATTCCAAAGTCTCCCGTGAGGAACACGATCCCTGTGGGAGTCCAAGTGGAGGGCCCAATGGGGGGATTCGCTGGATCAAGACCAAGTGATGATTAGTATGGGGAGTAGGCTTCTGAGGAAGCAAGGTGCGAAAAGCCGTACGGACTGCGAGAATCATCGAATCTTCGAGACGTCTTTGCAGTGGCGATCGCGCGACCTGGAGGACCGCTGTCAAAGTCTTTCGTGCGGTAGAGTATCGCCAACAAGGACGCCTGTTGCAGGGATATGAATGAGACCATACTGTCAGTGTAGTTTCTCCAAATCACGCATTCATGGTGCATTCTCATTGACTTTGAGCGCTTGTGACATACCCCCGAAATCGCAGTTAGAACTCCTCTGGAAATGCGTTCATGATGTAAACACGCCGTTTTCGAGACGCGCTCCTTCTGAAATCATGAGCGGTTCTGGGCCTTCAAAATCTCTTTCACTTCTCTACTGTTGTGTTTGAGTGGGAACCAGAACGAACTCCGAGAGATAAAGCGATCGTGTATCCTCTGTGTCAAACAGTTCTCCGGTAACTCTTGGGCACCGAGTGTTGCCTTCCGCCACCGCTGCGACGTCCTCGACTCCAGGTTCGAAAGTCCTGAGTGAATTATGAAGATGTCTCTTCTTCTTCATCAAAGCTATCCGTGGCCTCCCAGAGAACTCCCTGAGCTCGGATCACGATGCGCATCTGTGTTCAAGCTGGGGATCTTTTTTGATGAGGAGGGTAACAGTGATAATCATGCCATAACAAAATCAAGTTACACTTCGATGCAGGGGTCTGAGTCATGTATCTAGAGAGCATATCACTCAGGAGCACGTTGGGGCGATTTCGCGCAGGCGCTGTTGTTCGAACGGGATCTGAGTAGATTTGAAGATACTATCAATCAACAAAATCGTTGCTCAAAGATCCCGAATAGTTGAACCGCTAATTCTCCCTGCATGTGTGGCACGCCGACTCTGTTCTGAAGCTCATGTCGCATCGCTTCCAACTGCTCTCCAAAGAATCTGAATCACGTGTGAATCATGTCGCCGTCAGATCATCCACGCCGCTAAGCGCATGGCTATCATACCATCATAGGCTATCCCTCGCCACCACTGAAATGGTTTGCCCACAGGCGGTCATGACAGACTTAGACAGCGAACTGGAATCGGCCTTCCTGGATCTCAGGGGAATAGAACCAACCGAATGCATCACAGTTACGAAACGCATTCTGTGTACGAGATGCAAGTGAGTACAGTCGGACTAAAGATGTCCGCGGGATCTCGACGAGAATCATAGAGGATCCCTCTTCCTCGCTCTAGCCGCGATTCGTATGCTGGCCTAAATGAAGGATTCCTCCCTCACAGGCGTCCTATGAATGTTTGTTGGTGTTCTCATTTGCCCGTTGAAAAAATTAAAACCTCTACAACTGTACTGATACTCCAGCATCCCAACGAGGAGAAACGAAACGTCAGAACAGCACCTATGCTTGAATCTGGCTTGGAGAATTGCCACTTGATCCGAGGACGACATTTTTCACGGTGGGTTCCTCCAAAACGCTTTGGTTTGAGGTGAAACCGAGGCGGGTTCGCGTTTCGCTGTTCACGAGGAAAAATCCCTTGCAATTCTCCCGCCGTTGGGGTGGTGAACTCAGATCAACTCGCTCGATGCTCCATATTTCAGCCATCCGTTATTGAAAGATGTGATTTCGAAACCGGAAAACGTTTACGTCCTCTATCCTTCTCCGGATGCCGTCGATGTGGAAGACTTGGTTGCCGTTGGCAAAGGTTACACTTTGATTGTGATTGATGGCACCTGGAACCAAGCGAGAAGCTTGTACTTCGGAAATAAGGAACTACACGCTCTCAAAAAAGTATGCAATCACGCAGAAATATTCGGCTCTCAAAGTGGTGGAGGTTCATGGTCGAGTTATATCGAACCGCCCCATGATGCTTGACGTCTTTTCCAGATCAAGATAAACCCCACACATCCTTCATATTTCGTAGTTCGGACTCAACCACACAATGACTGTCTTTCGACCGTTGAATCCGTGGCTCTGGCCCTCAGCAAGATGGAACGAAGGCCGGAGCTCAACCATGTCCTTGTGAAACCATTGGTCGCTATGTGTGCCTTCCAAGTAAGTAAGAACATGAGCTCCATCTCTGTTGAAGCAGATCGAATCTCAGAATCACGATTTCTGTTTTGTAACCCATCCTTCTTATCTATCCAGATCGAACACGGCGCTGAGAAGCACGATTCTAAAGAGGAACAAATTATCAGTGGCACTTTCAAGAAAAAAATACCGAAAAAGATCGAAAACAGGCTCAGACAATGCAAGGATTTCAAACATCTGTTGGAGTAATCGTGTCGAGGGAGAAAAACTTGTTACAGTGGAATTGTTACCATTCTGTCTATTTATGTAGGTCGTCTTTATAAAGAGCCACGTCTGTCTGTCAATGGTGTCAAAAGAAATTCTCACGCTCCCGCCTGAGCGACGGCATGATATCAGCACGGAATCACTAACAGATCCTTGTGATGAGAAACCATGAGTTTCGCGAGGTGCAAGCTTCCGAAGTCCATATTCGAAAACGGATCTATCTTCTGCGGCCGCTGAACCTTGCTTTCTTTCCAATTATCCGAGTCCCGCTAACGATGTAGAAGAACGGTGCTACTCTATTTGAGCCCAGTTGATTTGAGCGCTACGATTTCACTAGCGCTGCTGTGAGTGTGAAGTGTGAAACCGAGCAAGAGGAGAATCCCTCACCTATACACCAGTTGCAGAGTGCTCGAGGAACAAAGGAAGTTCGATTCCTTGGGGGAATATGAAGGAGAGAAACCGAACCTCATAGGAAACATTTCGCCTCCTCTGGCTGAGCTACGTCCATTCGTCTGCTTCATCGGGGGAACGTCGTCACCGAGGTATCTCATACCGTCGTCCACTCTCTCCTCTTCATATCCCGCAGAGCAAACGTACTTTCTTTGTTATTCGAGCAGTCTGCAATCGGTGAATAGATGAGGAATCCTCCTCTTCCTCTATCTCACACTCCACACTCATAGCAGCGCGAGTGAATTCGTTGCGCTGGAATCAACTGCGCTCAGATCGATCCGCGCCCAAATCGACTGACTTGAGAAGATCTGGCGCAGATTCCGTTCTACAGCAAAGCGACGGATCACACACCGACACGCGCCAAAGGCGATGCAGGGCAGCCGCCTGGTATACATTCAAATTTACCGTATTTTTCCGAATAAACGTACCTCCCCGTCTGGAGCGGTGTGCCGAAAAGGACATAAGAAAACCGGAGCCAACCTGGGTTGCTCGAGAGCAAGCCAGGTGGCGAGGTGACTTGGGATGGGAGTTCACGAAGACTCACGGAATAGTTGACCTATCTTAGACTTCTTTCGTCTGGATCTTCCAGTGATATAAGTCGAGCAATGCGAACAAAATATTTTAACGAAGAAAGTGTCAAGCATTTATTGGCACGTATTGAAAGTCTCTCTCTCTGGGAAAACCTGATGCCGCCGATTCGTCCTCCTCCCAGAAGCCTAACAACCTCCGAGGATTGATAACGACTCTTCTCCATTCTCTATCATCAACTTTATTACTGTAGTTCATGATCCGTCCATTCCTGAAATAGTGAAACCGACCCGATCGAAATATGAGAGCGATAGCTATGTTTGCTTGTCATCTGGCAACCTCATGACTGCCTTTTTAGATTTGCTTTTCGAATCACCTGTTTCATGGCATCTACCTATCATATTTCCCGGCTGGTTCCACGGACCAACATCTTCATCGAAGGTTCGGGTGATGAAATCATACATTCGGAGAAATTGTCGGAAACCGAACCAAAAACCGTTTCGCCTCATTTCCCGATTAGAGCTGGAACCACAATTCGGTCGGCTCCATCGACGAATCGAACTTCTGAATCCGACCCTCTCCTCTGAAGGCGTCGGGCTGTCACCATTAAAACAGGTTGAGATGACGATCCACGGTCCACACTGGAGTTCGGTCCGAGCTTTTGATCAGGCCAATGCTGTGATGTGCGTTTTCCCCTCAGGATGAAATGTGGAGCGGAAGTTGGTAGAAGATGCAGCGCGAAACGAGATTTTGGTTCGGTTGAGCTTGTCTTCGTTTCTCATTATCTTTCTCCCTCCCAAAGACTTTTTCTTCGTCTCCCTCTGTACTTCATCCTGTACATTCTACTAGAGAGAGAGATAGAGAGAGGATTTGGGAGCGACGCGACTATGTAATGTTTTCAACCGAGACAGTCGTACACAGTAGTTCAATGAAGAGCGAGGACGGAGTGAGCGCTCAACTAAATAATGAAAAGGATGGACCTTCTAATTCTTCCACTTCCCGTGGCCAGTCCATTCGACCAGTGTTGGCACTAGCTGACGCTGGTTCTATCTGGTTGTCCGCATAGCTTTTGACTCACAAGTCGTCAATTTCTTGCTCGCTCGCTTTCTAATGAGGAGCATCAAACAGCGAGTATAGAACGGAAGGTGCTCTGATTCGATCTGATTCTCAAACCAACAGAAGCAAGATGGCGTAACATCCACAAAAATATGGTGTAGAGATAGTTAATTTCATTCTTAGGTTTCTCAAGAGAGAAATGTAGTCAAGACAGCGCTCTGCCACACGAATGTAGTCGATTCAAGTGAGCAGACCAAGTAGGATATCGGAAAGTTGTAGTTGTGGGTAGATTTCAACGATATGTTCTACAAATGTTCGACTTTTGTACAAGGAATCCACGATGGCGCAAGAGCTCTCTGGGGGCCTCTGGAACCATTTGTTGGTTTCATGATTTACACAGCTCTGGGGCCACTCAGGAACGAAGAGTTTCCATTAGACTGGACTCATCTATCTGGAGGAATCCATGATTCCAGCTGACGAGACAGTACAATTCACACCGAAGTTGACGGGGGGTGTTTGCGCGATCTCACGACGTCCTCTCCGCACAGGAGCCTTCACTCGAGCTCCAGGTGTAGGATTTCTCCAGATAGTTGATACCATTATTGTGGTGGAAGTGGTAGTAGTTGTTGTTGGTCTCGATCAGGTGAAAATGAGGAAGTGTAAATAAATCGATTCGGTGACCAAAGCAATAACGCTTTGTTTACGAATGGCACAATCTACAGTACTGTAAATAGACACACTCATATTTATCCTCCGCCGAATCCGCCAGTTCCCAATAATGATCGGGCTCCAGAACTTTGCGAAGTACATTCGGGCTCTTCGAGTCCACCGCTGGCTAGAAGTTTCTCCCAACACTCCAGCTTCTCGCCAATTTTCACAGCTCCCAGATTCATTTGCTCAATTCCTGTTCCCCCCTAAACCTTACATTTTCTACTCGATGTGAATTATCCTGATCCCGAAATGTCGTCTACCAACAGATGTGACGCGAATCTCATTCCGCTGTCCGCCGTATTTACGAGTTTCGTTCCGGTGGAAGAGGATGTCTATTCGACCTTCTTTATCACTTCTTCCCACGACTTCTATAATACATGACTGGGTTTCTCTTTGTGTTGCACTGCTCGTGACCATAACGAGGGAATACAGTCTGTTCTCTAAACTTTCGTAGCTTCCTTTCACAATCAGGGACATACTTGTTGTTCATCTCGACTTCCCTCGACGACAGCATTTGAAAATGCTTATCGCGCACAATCGTTCAGAGTTTGAACAATCGAGTTTGTACAGGACAAGGTAATGTAATATCAGGAGAGAACTTCGATGTGAAATTGAATGAATATACATCTAAGAGGGGATGGAGACATTCTACGGTTTGCAAACTGGATTGATGAGGAGCAGCGCCGAATCTAGAGATATGATCGGCAGCTGGTTATCTCGATGGAAGTTGATCAAATGAGAGACGCTCTCAAATGTTCGCTCTTTTGTTCGGACCTGCAACGAAGGCACTTGCAATTTTCTGAAATCTCATCAACGAATTTTCAAGGGTGCTCGAGGAATTTTCCATTGAACATCCTGGAATGCCAAGGGTATAACACGTACCACTCCGTTGGGATCGATCAGCAGAAGATGTTTGCCGCTGCCTCCTTGAAGACCAGTGAGGACGAATCCTTTTTGAGCTTTGGATTCACGCACAAGAAAATCGCCGTCTTTTTTCAAGAGAGCCTCGCTTTCTTCTCGCGATATAGCGCCATGGTACCATGGCTCAGCCTGCGAAACGCACACAATGGATATAGAGAGGACTTTCCGAAGCGACTGGGACGTCTGCTAGCATCAGGCATGCCTTCATATTTACCAAAAGACGCTGCTCAATGGAAGCCACGACGTCAGGAGGGGGGAAGACTTCGGCGCTCGGGGTGGAACTTGGAAGCGGCGTCGGGGGAATCACTTCGCACATTGGCATCATGTCGAAAGGATCCAAATTTGTGTTCACATAGTCTGTGAGGTGGAGGCGGTCAAAATGTTATCCTTGCTCGCAGGATGCGAACTCCGTGTGGTCGACCGTCATTGATCAATAGCGAATATCGGTTCTCCACGTAAGACCATCACAATAGACTGCTCTAATCCTGCTTACCGTGAATCGGTTGAACCGAGACAGGATCGACCGCGGTCTCGGTGTTCTCCAAATCGATGAGGTTATCCCCAGCGCCCGCATGCCCAGCACTTGGAGTGTTGTTATTTGGTGTAGTAGCTGTGCCATTGTTATTGTTTGGTGGTGCCTGAAACAGCGTTGAAGTTATTCCCAGCTTGAACGGGACGCTTCGAACAGTGAACCGCTGTTGAGCTGCTATCATTCAAAATTTGGAGTCTAACTTGCCAGACTCGCTCGAACGACAACTGATCAGAAGTATGTACCTTGAGAACTGGTTCCGGGGGGATTTTGCCGGGCAGATCATTGTAATAATCAGGATCCCTGACTGGAGGTTGCGTCGGAACCGCAACTGGAGATCTTCTCAAGAATTCTCTGAACCTGAGCGAAACAGCGGGAAATTGATTACCGTGTGGCGAAACCGCACAGATGTCTTCGGAAGAAGGCGATCCAGTCTTCCGAGCATTTGGATTCCTCACCTCAATTCGAAGGCCTGTCCGATTGTAGCAATGACATCTTGAGCGAGTCCTCCTTCGCATTCGAGCACGAAACATGCTCGATTATGTAAATCATCTTTCCCGACATACGCCACGAAGTCCAAAGTATCCTGATCTCCTCCTGTGTGAAGTTTCAATAATGGTATGACATTCATTGTATCAAGCACGATGGTTTCATAATTTATGACGACATTCTTCTGAACGTCTCAAGGAATAATATTCGTGAGCCCTTCTCCATTCGCCTCTGCTAGCGATATGTTCGATCGTCTCTTGCATGGAACATTCAGTATTGTGGGAGACCCCGAATTCGATCATCGCCTCGTCATCTTCCTCTTCAACTCTGATACCCGTGATTTCACCATTGAAGTCGAGAAGCTCTTTGGGAGCACCTAAAATCATGCACCGTCTGTTCGCGAGAAATCACCTGATGCGAAGCTGATGTTAGGCATTGCGTGGGTGGCTACGATGCGGTTCGTTTCGAGATCTGTCAATGCCAACGCAGAGGCGCTGATGCACAGTGAGACATTGGCGCCTGCAAGGATACAACTCACTTTTGAGAGTGTTCAGAGAAGATGACAGACGTTCGGAAATATTAGAAAAATCTATAGAAGCCGTCATGAGAACCTTGAAGTGCTTAGATTTTCAGCAGTAAAATGGAGCTTGCGCCGCATGATATTCGGAATCGTGATGTTTTCCGCCCACGCTGTACTCGTGCCTTACCCGCATTCTCCATGATGGGTTTCTCGGCTAGGACTCGTAGCAGGCGACGGTCCAGTTTCCTTTTTCTGTCCACTGTTCTCAAGCCGGCAGCTTCGCAGACTCTCACGATACATTCCCTGATGGGACACAAAATTGCTTTGTAATCAAATCAATAAGCATGTGTCGAGGTCGGAACACCAAGTTCTCTGACTCCTATTGATCACTCGTGTTCAGAACTCGGGCAAATCCCGTGATTGGTGTCCAATCTCGGAACTTACTTTGCGATTAATGTGCGCGTCTCGAAATCCAGACTTTTCATTGAGGTCAGAACCTCCAGGCAGCCGACGTACTTGTAAAGATCGAAAACAGCCTCGTCAATCACAGATTACTTCGTCCTTGTCCTCACTCCCCAATTTGTCTTAGGTAAGCTCAGACTCCCGTGCTCCAGAAGCAATTGGATTCGAACTATCGCTTGGTGAACCGGCACAGAGGCTCCGAATTGGATGAAGAAACCGATATGCTCTTCAGCTTACCAAACGATGCAGACCGTGATTATCATGATAGTGACGTAGACAGTAGCGCGCCCTTTTTTTTTCCCGGTGGGGGGGGGGGGGAGTGAGGTGATGATGATCATCATCATCATCATCATCCTCGCGACCTCTCCTTGTCGGTATCCACGTAGTTTTTAAACATTTGAGAGGTGCGGGGGCATGGCCACCTTGCCGCCCCCCCTCTGGGCACGCCAGTGGACGTAGACGGCAGACCACGCTGGAATTCCGAAGCAATCAATCTCAACTCCTCGTTCGCAAGACGAGAAAAGGAATCGCCAGGCACGGACCGATACGAGAATATATCGATATCGCCTTTACTCCCATTGGCAGAGCTCGCCATCTGAGTGGATCGAACGGAATTCGCTTCAACAAGAGCTCCGGCAGGAAGCTCCGCCGGAAGTCTGTTAAGCGTGGGCTGGTGGCACCGCCGCTGACGCCGAACGTAGCGAGCAAGCGACCAGTCAGTCAACGAACTGGTATCGCGTTCAAATATTTCCTCTCGAAGCGCTCTATATACCAAGGCTCGATGTTTCCCATCGTTATGAAGTAGATTAGAAAAAACTGAGGTTCCACCCCTACCATCCCGTTCACAGCTGATCTGGTTTCTAGACAGCGTATCGCATGTTTCGAGCAGTTAGCTTTATCTGCGAGGCATGTCGGAAACAGCGAGGGATTCTACATCTACCAACGTGGCCTGCATGGAGGCTCAATTAGTGAGATGTCGCTAACGGCAGAGCCTTCAAGTTTCCGATCCATGGGTAGCTCACAAAGGAGCGACTGTCGCTTTGAATCTCACCTGTCAGATCGGACTCAAACAAATAAGTCAACTCAGCCTGACGGCGTATCGAGTGAACAAACTACGTCTGAAGGTTACAGATTCCGCATCAGCCCCGACCGTTTCAGCTCTCTGATTCTTTGAGGAATTTCGTCATCTTGATTAGGATCTTGAGCTGCAATCGACATACTCGTCCCGGAAAGACGTCAGAATATCGTTTGTCTCCGAGGAGAGCCTTTGCACGGGCACCAGGATCCACGACATTTCTCGAGGGAGTTGGACGACCGACATAGTCGACCCATCACACCGCGAATCTAGTCTGGAAACTGCTGAGGTTCACGTCAACATGAGGGATGATCAATCGGAGCTTGAATGTTCTCTGTCAACTATGGAGTCGATTTTGATGGGATTAAAGAACGCGACGATATCCCTGAATCGATGCGCTCTCGTCTCAGTTAACTTTTAGGAAATCCCAAAGCTCAGCCCCAGGAGAGTCTTCCCCGTTTGCGACTGATCAGTCCCAGGAGACCAGTGAACGCCGTTCAACCATTGCCGGATCCGACGTCCCCCCAATGGCCAGAATGAGCGGGAAAATCGAGCTCTTAGCAGACTAGCATCGAATCGAATATCCGATACCCCTGATTCAGGAGGTGGTTTGCCAACTTTCGCTCGCAAGTACATCCCATCCAGGGAAGTCAGCGCGGGGCTCGAGCCCTCGACTGAAGAAGAGCCAAGCTGACACAAGAATCCTTCTGTAACATTTTTTTTTGAGGGCTGAATGATCGGAAACTGTACGCGAAACTTGGAGTTAGCCGAATGCATGGTCTGTCAGTCGTGTGGCGGGCGACCCCGGGGCTGCCATTCAACAGGCGGGCGGGCGAGCGAGCAAGCAGGCGACCGAACAGGCGGACAGGCCACCAACAAAGCAATCAGTCAATCGGTCGACTAGCTGGCAGGCAGGCTGAGAGACCGATCGGCCCACCTTCACCGAGACGGCAACAGCGCAGCGCACAGCAGACAACGTCCAATGCGGAGGAGGAAAGCATTGACGTCACGGAGGAAGCGGTTAGTTCCCTCCCCGTCTCTGGCGGAGGTTCCTCCCTCCCTGTGTCCTCCACGCCAGTCAGCCTGTTAGGCCGCTGAACAGTCACTCAGCAAACCCGCCAGCCAGCCAGCCAGCCAGTCTGTTTGCTCCCCATCCCGGCTGGCTGCTTTCTTGCGCACTTGCCAAGCCCGATTACTTGTTCCCGAGCAAGCCAGCGCGCACGAAGGCACGTTCGCATGCGGTCGAGGTTCTCTTCTCCGTCATCTACGCTGTCTTATGCCACGTCCATGTATTCTCTGCTCCAAGATGCGTCATTCAACTCCTCGACCCCACCATGCTGCCTGTTGTTCATTGGCAACCATTCAGCCAGTCTGTCCATCGATCAGTTCGAAAGCCCTTAGCCAGCCTACCATGAACCTGATTGCCCTCTCTCCGCTATTCACGGACTCACCGAATGGAACAACTCGCAGCTAACTTCAGACTGCCTGATTCGAGCCGCTACGTTTTGGAAGAACCGATTCCTATGCCTTCACCTATCCCGTCATCAGGAGGTTTCCAATGGCTGCCTCCATCCTTGGAAGAACCGAGAACGCGCTCCGATCGAACCTTGGTCAGCTGAGCATGTCAGGAGCAGACTCACGCTCCACAGAAAAAAGCGTTTGAAGCATTCCTCGAACGTTGGAGAGCTCATAATGGCCCATAGCGCTCTTTGAATGATATGATATTTTCGAAGCTCGCTCGCGAAGTATTTCTACGTTGCACGACGTCGGGGAGTGGCTAGAAGCGATGGGTCATTACAGCGTTCCGTTTCCGATTTCCAGGATTTTATTCACGGATTCGTGGAATTCAGTCACGCATTGCGCCCTACTGAGCGGGTGACATCCATTCAGACTTCCAAGATTATTCCTGACTCTGATATCAGCGACCGCCAAAGCCCCAGATAGCCTGCTCCCTTTCTCACTGAAATCACATAGGGAAATGGGGAGAGCCCAAGAGCTGGACGAGCGATCTCTTTCGCAGGAGCAGCAGCTGAGGCTGCCTCCACCAAATTGGTGGAGACGATCCGTCCTGAGTTGTACTCTGATTTCCTTTCGATAAGCTCCGAGTGGTGCTCCTTCCAACGCAAGAGGCTTCTTCATCCGCCACAACGAGGAAGTTCGTATTTCCTCGCTGCGGCTGCCATCACCATTGATGATGGTGTTGCCTCTTCCGATAGAGCGTATCCGTCAACGAGGGTTCTCTAAACACCAGAGAACTGCTTTCACGGTACGAGGTCCTGACTAGTTACATCGACTGCGCTCTCTGAGCACACGATGGAAATATGTGGGCTTGGACGATCTTTACTAAATCCTCATGTTGAGCAGCTTCCTATCATTGACCGTTGTAGAGGCTTCCCCCTCTTAAAGAGTCGTTTCCGTGGAATGACAAACGACAGCAGCAGAGATGGCCAATCCCGATCGTATTCAACGCGTTCGTGACTCGATGTCAAAGTTTGGAGTCTCTGAGTCTTCCTGAGCCACAACCTGCCATGTACTACCATGAAACACTGTTTGCATCGCGGTTCACCTCGAGCAAGACAGACGTCGTTTCCATCCGTTCTCTTGTCCGGTCTCTCCACTCCTCGAAGAATCTCCACTCACCTTGACTGTGTACATCACACCGCTACCAAGTATCTCATTATCCTGATGTAACCAGGTTCGTTGAGAACTTCCTGTCGCGCCTTCGGTATTCGAAGGTGCCATTTTGCACTTCCTGGCCGTTGAGGTATGTCTCGATGAAGCTGCAAACGAAAAAGCGCGGGCTTCCGTACATTTACTCTGGGTAAGAAAGGTGGAACCGCCCAATGCTCGAAGCCTAATCGAGATTCAACTGAGCGACATAATGCTCTGAGTAGCTTCGAGCACAATCTCACTCAGACTTCAGGAACATATTCATCTATTTCCTTGATTCGAGATGGAATGGAAGAATCAGATCGAGAAACCGAGTCGAGAATATTCCTCATACCCGATATACTTTGCGGTAGCACGTGCAGGGGCGTAGGTGCCTGTGTCGACCGCGGATTTCGAGAGATGGTCGGAGCAAAGGACTTTGGAGCCTGGTCGGCTTTCTCACAATTTTGTTGATGGCGGGGGTTGCTAGGAGTGTGACGCTTGTCTTTCTTCGGACAAGGTACATTCGGTCTAGGAGGAGGGATGGCGGTTCCGATCGGTACTTTGATGTACCTCTCTTCTTTGTTCTTTGTACAGTTCAGTTGTGAATCACTGATGGAGTTTTTAAGAAGGTTCGCTTCGAGATGTTTCACGAATTTCTGGTTCGGAGGTCTTTTCAGTTCGGGCGTTAGAGCCGTTGAACTCGGAGCGGAGCTGGGATTCTGAGGTAAAACAAGTGATGTGGGACTGAGATGCATGAGAGTTCCTGTCGAACTGCTCAGATGACCTCCTAAACCTGATGATACAAGATGAGATTGCCTGCCATTGAATTCTGCTTGTTCGCTTGCGGCGGTCGTGGAGCTTGTCGCAGGACTGGCAACGGTGGCAGAAGAAGTGGCGGTGGTCACTTGACGCCCAGCTGAATCTCTAGGGGAGGCAGATCGACTGTCCACCGCCTCGAGTTCTGCTTTTTCAGGCTCGTCCAGGGAACGATAAGCAGCGTAAGAGAAGCAACTCAACATCTTTCGGAATCTCACACCTCAGTCGATGACACGAATCCCAAGTGAGAGCACGCAGCACATGTTGTCTCAACGAGCAACATCACAATCGCCGACGATATGGGTTCCAGTTTGGACTGAGCTTCAATGATCGAACACGGAGTGATCACCACTGGAGTGGAACGCGACTCGGATGACCGTCGGCGTTTTCATGAGCAGCAACGCTCACAGTGGACTTCTCCCACAAAATCGGGACGGTTGCGCAAGCTCAAATCGAAGAAGCGAACGCTTGTTTTAGGAAACAATATTCACATAGGAGTGTCACTGGTCATCGATGAGGCATGTTCTCCGAAGGGCACGGAGAAGGCTCTCGCGCAGGCTTCCCGATCCGCGTCACGGACCTGACTTTCCACAAACTGAGTGTTCGCTTGTGTCGGGAGCTGATTTCACCGATCACTAGTGATTGTGAGTGTCACCACGTTCTCCGGCTCGAAGGAAACGAACATTTCACGCCCTGGACTGACTTGACTTCCTTCGATGCTGCCGACGTGGAAAGCTGTCAGCAGCAGGCCAGAAGCCCACAAGCCGGCCCGCGGTCCAGAGCTAGATTGTGAGAGCTCGCGACATGGCAATGTGCTCCCTTTTACGTCGGAACCAATGAGAAAGCCAGTCAGAGCTAGTCAGTCGAGGAGGCTGGCTGGCAGACGGCGAGCACTTCGATGTTGGTTCAGATGTTGGTTTGCTGTATTCTCTGAGCAACTCTCCAAGTGCTCTGCGCGCCGCCATCGCCGTCGGGCCGCAGTCCCTCTCCCAACGTTGCTATTTCTGGAACACTATCCGTCCGTCGGTCCCTTCCTCTTTTCCTTCTGATCATCTCCCTCCGTTGAACGCCTACGAGCTTCTACGCCGCACGTTCTACGCGTGGCGTTGTTGTCGGTGCCGCCGTCGGCGATAGCTGGCTGCGAAACCTACCATCTGTTTCATCAGGCAAATGCTTTGTCTGTTTACGTCAAACTCTTTGATTGATAGTTGAAGAACCGAAATCCCATCAGCTCCTCCCCAACGCCATCCTGAGCGCTAGTCATTGGGTCACTAACTGAGAACACCAGCCGTCGGGAAGGCTATCGCTCCATTGTGGTACCATGCAACGTATCGATACAAAATCAACTGGAGCTCTAAGACTCGAGAATCAATCTTCTCGAACAAATTTCTCGCCAGGAACAGACGGTCGGAGGAGCTTCAAAACGGATTCCCAACGGGGGACAGTGACCGCCGTAGAATCAGCATGACAGCCGATGGGGCGGAGGGAACATCAGATCCGCGAAATATTATTCCCCGACGCCCCACTGAGTACGGACATCGCAGCGCTCGAAACTTTGTCCCTACGATTGTCTCGAGCTCTTGGAAAAAGATCAGCTACAGAGACGGCTGGTCTGCTTCGTCAGAGCAAGGGTTTCCTCCAAAACCCACGACATTCCCGCTGGGAAAACTGACTCAGAGCCAGTCGGCATGAGCTCGGCTCGGACCATCCGCGCAGAGCGTTGTTCCGCAGTGGCAGCTCTCTCAATGAACGCACCAGCACAGGCCTGGTGAATGAATGACGTCATCGTACAACCCTCCTCTCTTTCGTCGTTGACTGCCTCAAAAATCGTAGCGGGACCTACAGACGAACCGAGAGACGGCATGGAAAGGACCACGCTCCACGCAGCAGCAGCAGCGCCGGTCTCTGCTTGAGAAACAGAAGCAACAGTTCCCACACGGACGGGAGGGTCTCGGGGGATCCAGCGTCCTCATCGCCCCCCCCCCCCCCCCCCCCCCCCCCGTGGACTCGAGTCTCGGCTGGAAGAATCAATGTCAGCTTACCCTGCAGCTGATAACGACTAGTTAATCAGCTGATCGGCGACTTCAGAGGACTCTGATCGATGTACAACACTCAGTTGTCGTCGAATGCCTATGCTGATTGGCCATCGAATAGAGCTTTCGAGAATTCATCTACTCGATAGACAACGTTGCTGTCAGCGGTCTCTTGACCGTTACCTTCTCCTTTTGTCAGAGAGGCGGGCGGGTTTCTCCATCCAAGAACCAGAGTTGGAAGCCCACATGCAGTGTATTCGAAAAGCATGAACTGCCATTAATTTCGGTTCGAAAGCCTCCGGCATTGACCGGCAGCTTCCGGGAAGGGAACCAGAAAAGCCCTATCTCTGCCCATCTCACAGCAGCTGTCAACTGGAACGCTCATCGTCGCCGGACATACAAAAAAACTCATACATAGATACTCATATGCCTGTATTGAGCCGGTGTGCAGGGAACCAGTCCCTCCAGCATCAAACTCGAAAGTCCAGGAGCTGCTACGAACTGCTATGGGGAGTCGATCAGTCCGAGCCGATGCGCAGGCACGGCATACCTCCAGGACTCAGCATCGAATTCGATGCGGAACTATTCAACTCTGTCGGCCCAGTATTGCATATTCCTTCACGCCGAACCAGAGATCCGAGTTACTTCCGATAAGCTACTCTTCTGCGTGAAGAAGAGTTGGGAACTAGTCCTTCGTGCGTGAAAGTGAATAATTCCAGAAAATGGCTTAATTCTCACTCGAGTTTCTCCACATCCTCCGGGCGAATGATTCGAATATCGAATGTGACTCGAGTCCGTGGTGAAGCATAAACAATTACGCATGGACGGGGGAACGAGGAGAATATTTCCGCATTTTCCTAAATAAATAGGCTAGGCAAGACGTATCGTCACAACTTCCGGATTCTCGCATCTATCTCATCTTTGGAGGCACTGAATGTCTGCATATCGACTGCTAGGCAGTCAATTTAGGACAAAACTGTCTTCTTACAAGCCAGAATGCTGCGTTTCGGAGCGATATTCATCTCACCGCTCGCTCGAGTGGAGTGTCACAGATCTTCAACCGAAACACCCATGCACTCGCAGCATGAAGCGCCGACGAAACGTGTTAACGAAACTTCCGATAGAGACGAAACACACATCGGTTCGCAACATGCCGTGGTCTTTGGTTTCGGAGAACTCTGATGTTTCAACAGGTGTATACTTCCGCGAAGTTCGCATGACGAATCGTCGGTGCTTCGACGTCGAAGAGATCCGAGCTAGGCTCTTCTTGGTCGAATCGCACAACATTCGTGATATCGACCTACAAGTCATGACGAGGAGGAGCAACGGAGGTTTTAGATGGTTGCACAGTCAGCACGTCCGTCAGATGTTCGCGTGCATTCAAGGTTGGACCTGTCAAAATTCCACAGCAACGGGGTTCGATACTTACTACTTGGGGGTCGAGCTTATCACTGTGTTCAGGCTTTATCGCGACGTAATGCAAAATTATATCTTCGACCGCTTGCGGAACCCCTGTTGCTTCGAGCGACAGACAAAACAACAAAGCAAAAATTGAGAAAGGGAGTGAGAAGGCAACTCACGGACGACGGCATAGGGGTCTGTTTACGTCAACTGGTAGTGTTGTGGTGGGACGAGCAGACTGACTCATGAGGGAGAGGAGTATGAGGAGGCGGTGAGAGAAGGCCCGGGAACCCGAATGTTTGAGGGTGCTACGATGGAGGAATTCAGCATCACGAACGGGGGCTAGGACATCACTTGCACCCAATCACCAACGTTTCATCGATGATTTCTGCGATGAGCAGAGCCAAAAAACGGTAAACGATGTTTTGGATCAGATCATCAGACAGATAATCCGGGTGAGAACGAGCATCTCTGTCTGACATCGAACGGTTTCGAATTTCCCGGAGCGCGACAGCTGATTTGCTGAGGAGTCTCCCCGGTGCGGCGGATGATCTGGGATCGGAGCGGGACGGGGATCAAAGGCGCCTCGTTGACCTGGAGGAGCACGCAAGCAACTGTCCCTTTGCAAAAGCCACATTAGGTCTGGGACGGCTATGTGAGCTAATCTAGCAGTATGAATCCATCCCTCGAATGTCGAAACATATAATGATTTGCGAGAATTTCTCGTCATGAACTAACAGGACATTCTTCACATACATGAAGGCTGGCACGGTGGCTTGCGCAAGCATGCGGGAGGAAACAACCGAAGCCTATGTTGAGGTCTTTCGCGCTCTGAAGCGAGAGCTCCCGGATGTCGAGATGCCCGCTTGCATGGGTGACTTCCACGGGGGTATGCGGGCTGCAGTGCGAATCCCCCGGTGCTCGCATCCACGGATGCTTGTTTCACTATGCTCGACGCCTAGTGAAACGAGTCAAGTCGCGGACCGCACGCTTTGCAAGTGAACTCAGCCACCCTGGACCGGCGCTGAAGAAGACCAGCGACGCCGCTCTCAGGAGAAAAGGAGGAGCACGCGCGGTCACCGGGAACCTGACCACGATCAGGTGATTGTGGTGATGCTCGACGCGAACGAGATCACGCCGGACGCATTCGTTGATCGCGCAAAGTACACAGTTTGGGGTTAGAAGTTGTCCAGCAGACTCGCCTGACAACATATCATTCATTTGATCTTTCTTTGGGGCCATCAGTCTGATGCATCCGTCCAATCATTTTCCCCACCCCATGTTTCAGCTCTAATGAAGCGGAGCTTTTTTGAAGAAGAAGAGGAGCAAGCGCCAGTCGCTCAGGCTTTGCATGTTCTGAACCATCATGGTTACGATGACGACGGCCAGTGGATCGCTCCCGATCACACCTACGCCCGCGCACCTCAGCCATCAGGGACTTCTTTCCGGAGCTCCTCCAACACCGATCCTCCACCATGCCTCTGCTCAGGCATCCCGACCCCGACATCTCGGAGTTTTCAGAGAAGAAGGCCTTTTCCGAGGCCATCAGTTCTTATAAGATTGAGACTTTCTGGGCATGGTTCCTGGGAGAGAATGTTATGGATCCGCGGAAAACCGAGATTCATTCGGACGGTCGCGGCTTTGGTTACGACCACTTGTTGAACCTGTATGTAGATCGCAAAAAGTAGGTGGGTCGATTTTCGGAGTTCAAAGCCACAGACAGAATCCGAGAGTCGCCTAGCGTAGCTCCGAGACAAACCAACTGAAGTACCAACCACGATGTGGGATTCAGCTTCGCGAACGAGAGCTGTGGAATAACTTGAACCATCACTTTCCTCCAATTGAATCCATGGATGGATGGATGGATCCAGAGGATGGCCAGCAAAAATATTCGCAGCGAGCATACACCATACATCAGCTCGTAACAACTAAGAGATCAATCGTCACCTGAAGTGACTTCGTTCTTCCATTTGCGAAAAACCGTGGTCGAAAAATCCAGTTTGTGTCAGTAATAACCAATGTAGAGTGGGAAGTCGGGTTCAGGCTTCATATCTGAGTCTTGAATTGAAACTCGGTAGATAGACGCATTGTTTTCTTCATCGCGACAAGTGGAGGATGGCTGATCACGGGATGGGTAGCAGACCACGAGGATACAAACCTATTGTCCCCCGATTGGAAGAGCACTGACACAGGTAGGAAAATTCGGGGGAGAAGGCCCACCGACACCGCGTCGAATATTCAGGATCGTCATCAAGTTCGATAAATTCTGTTAAGCGGAGCTCTCGAAGAGCTCTCCCGATGAAGCACCTAGATTACGCTCCCCAATCGATATCACTCTTCCGCGCTCCCTGTCGCAATAACGAAGCGATCGAGTCCGATGCCGGGTAATTTGAGCGGAACGTACATCTGAGCGAACCCACATTTGAGCGGGACGTAAATTTGAGCGGGACGTAAATTTGAGCGGAACGTAAATCTGGGCGGAAACGGACTTCTGAGTGGAACGGGCTTTTGAGCGGGACGGAACAGCGGGAGTGTTTCCGAAGTGATCCCCAGACTCTCAAATTCTCTGGGTATTCGGTACAGCTGATAATGAAAACACATCGAACTCTGTGGATTTTTTTATGGAATCACACCAAAACGTGACATTCAAGAAGCGAGTGAGTAAGAACCATATGGAGATTCATGAAGCGGAAGTTGGTTTCCGAAAAGAGATGTTGTGCGCTACGGCCTCTAGAAACGACAGGATGTTGCGATCGTTGTACTCCGAGGTGAGGTCGAAAAGCCCTCTTTACCGGTCCCGGTATACGCGCTTCGTTGACGAGCCGCCGCCCTGCGCGAGCGAGCTCTCTATTGTGAATGCGGTGAGTCCTTGCTCGACTTTCAAGTGCTCGACAGGTTTGAAAAAAGTGGGATGTGAAAACCCGATTCGGCCGGCGAATGCTGCATGCCAACCCTCTACTTCATTGTTGGTTCGTCCGATTCCCGCAACGGTTTCTTCGTTGGCGTTCCACCACAGTACGCTCAAATTCACGTCCCGCTCGAATTTACTTTCCGCTCAAATTCACGTCCCGCTCGAATTTACTCTCCGCTCAAAATACCGGACCCCATCGACGAGTCCAGCATCGCCGCTCTCAAGAGACGAGTGTGTGCCCGCGTAGTTCCCTCAGAGTCGATTGGCGAGCTCTTTTCTCCAGTTTTAATACACGACGTGCGAGACACAGTGTTGGCCTTCTAGATGAACTTACTGATTTACTGGGTGACGGTCGATTTCCGCGCGAGGCGACCTCCGCGCGGGGCCGATTTCAGCGCGAATGAGCGTTGCGCGTGATCCATGTGGTACGAAACGCCGCTCGTTACTTTTTCCATTTGCAAGATGAGGTTCAAACACGGTCCTGAGGCCGATCGAGAGCTTTCAATGTAGGCTTACATTCTGCCGGCGAGGGTTCGCGTGTTGTGGCGGAAGCTAGCCGCAACGAAACTGAAACCACCCGGGGGTGGGCTTTGTGGCACTCTCGAGTAGCGTGAATCACCCGTTTTGCCGTTAGCGGCTCGCGTCCGTGATACTGGTCGTTGATGAGATCTATGAGGAACGTAAGCCCACAGAACCACTCGTTCAGCTACGGAACTTGACCCCTATCTTTTTCTTAATCAACGGTGCGCGATGCGAAGCGATCTCTTAATTCGTTGCGATCGCACACAGGAAGAATTGGAATCTTTGGCGAGCATAACGAGTGGCACCCCTCAACAGGGGTCATAGTATCACAGCCTCCGCGCGGAAATCGACCCGCATCAATTCACTGCCCGCAATATCCACTCAAGCACCCTTTATGTTTACAAGTATAGGCGCTGTATCCCCTCTCCCTCAGATTCGTCTTCCTGGCACCGTCTTGGATCCCACCAGTTGACCCAAA
Source organism: Phytoseiulus persimilis (assembly GCA_037576195.1). Lineage (NCBI taxonomy): Eukaryota > Metazoa > Arthropoda > Arachnida > Mesostigmata > Phytoseiidae > Phytoseiulus > Phytoseiulus persimilis. The sequence goes on along the minus strand of CM075101.1, from coordinate 51,777,092 downwards.
CCGAAACCGGCCTATACGCGCAACTGCTGCCATCTCGACGGAAGAGAGAGAGCAATTTTCTGCACAAGAATGTGGCGGGTGTGCGAGTGTGTCTAGGCTTAGGTCGTCGAAGAGCGACTACGCGAGACGCTCAATGAGTCAGAACTGCTCACCGAGCAAGCGATCGGCCAGACACTTCAAAGCGGTTGGCAGCGAGTACGTTTGGGAGAGCGCGCATGTTGTTGCCGCAGTTCTCATGCGGAGAATATATATGAGGAGACGGCATCGACATGAGTATTTATTTACCAAATGATGACGCGCCTGTCAGGAAGGAACATAGTAAGGGCGGGCTTCCCTCAGAACCGTCCACGCGGCTGGGACAGCATCTCAAATTTGCAGCCCTCCACCAACCTCACGTTGAGCTCTGTTGCCCACCTTCGTTGTCCATAAAAAGATCCCATGTGATTATCACAAGCAGATGGATTAGTCCGTTAATTTATCAGACTTTCGACAAGAATATTTGGATCTGATATTGGGACAGGGTAACGACATCTTCGGCTAAAAATTTTGATCTTCAACCAAGTTCAACATGAAGAATCCCAACTTCTCTGGCTCTGTGCTTGGCGGTCAGCCGGCTTCGAGGTACCTGAGATTCCATTTGAGAACGGAAATCGTTCCCTCGTGGGTCACCAATTTATATTGATCAATTCGACCGCTTTCTCGGAAATATTCTGGGGCAGAGAGCAGCTTCCCCCTGAATGTCAAGACGCTGCTTTGATGCAGACATGGTGTAATGCGATCTCCCGATGCTGCCGATGAGTGTTTTCGCAATCCCCTGGCTTCCCCGATTTTTCACATGGTGCTGCGAATCACGTCGCCAGGAGGTCACGTCGAATGCGTTGTGTTCCGACTCTTTGGCAGACTAATGTTTCCGGCCGAATAAGGAATAACAACAAAGAAGCGAGGATAACACAGCAATCTTTCGGTATTCCAGATTCATTGTGGTGGAAAACTTCACGCTGAGACTCCATGGTCTATCCTGAGTGCTTCCAAGACTTTGAATTTCCGTTTTCTTTGGAAGCAAATGCAGCCCTACTCGCTATACGTTGCCTAAACTTCTTGATCACCCCCATATGCCCATCAAGGTATTCAATATCTATTGTCATCAAAACTCAATGGCATAACCACCCCTGATCGTTCCACGTATACGGTCGACGTGGATGAGAGGTAACAGTTTCTATACGAAGGAAGTCACAGACGTTTACAGGATGCAGTTACGCTGCTAGTTTATTTCGTAAAGAGATCGCCTGCTGTGGGCAGAGGGACTAACCTTCCCTGGGTAACGTTGGGCAGTTTCGTCATGTCGGGTAGCTTGTTGGCGTGCCGTCTCACTTCGTCACGGACCTACAGAGAACGAAAGTTTTCTCAAGCATGCCGAATGAGGGAGGACTCGCTGATCGAATCTCGGAAATTATCGCAGATTCCATCTTTCCAACGTGCGATCCCTACCTGAACCGCTATTTGGAGCTTCTGTTTGTAAGTGTCGAGTTCTTTGACCAGATCTGCGATCTTAGCGCTGTTATACCTGGCAATAATCGGAGCTGGATTGTACTCAAGCACATGGGAGTGTCCATTCGATCGAAACATCCAGTTTGTGTATGTTAAGTCGTGAAGTTCCGTCAGTAATTCTGCGAACTCACTTGCGAAATTCGTGGAGAAGGTTTGCCAGTTTCCCGCGATCTGAGATTTCTTTGTCCAAGTCACCATTGTAATTCTTCAAGAGCTCACAAGCTTCATCCACCTGTAAGCGATGCGATGGATTGAGATTTTTACAATATTCTCACTCCCAACCAGAGCAGGTTCCTCGGGGCTTCTCTGCACGGGAGCTGTTTCCGTGAGACCGGATGCGCAGAACTCCTCCATACCTGAGTTCGAAGATTGTTCAATGTGGCCTGGTCCTGAATCTTCTCTAACATGGCGACATCTCGAACTTCTGGAGGGAGTGAGGCTATCTTTTCTCTGATGGCAGCGTCGGCGGATGGAGCATTTTCGAGTGCCAGTATCGCCCTTATGACCTCAGAATGATCAGGAACTTTGCAATCGTTCCCAGGTTCACTATCAAACTCGCCCTTGTGTTTTTGGAATTCGTTTATTTTCTCTAAGAGGTCCATGTTCTCACTGAAAGGACTGCTGGGTCGAGCCTTCTTCGATGGGGACGGTGATATCCCAGTATGCTGCGACAGAATCGGGAACTGGGCTTGTAGATCGTCCTCCAATAACCGATTCTTTTGTTTCTCGTCGTCGTTTTCTATCGGATGGCGTACAAATCCATCTTGCATTACCTTCCTGTGATGCTTTTCGTCGCCCGTTTCATGTTTATTCTGATGTCGAGCATGTTTTTCGAAATTGGCGAGAACAGACTCATCATAAATTTTTCGCTGTTTCCAAATCGAGATGGTTCGCTCTATCGAAGCGAGAACCTGCAAGAAAGCGACGGCCTTAGGCGGAATTCCCCGGAGACGAAGTCATGACCGAACGTGGATAATAACGCTCGCGGACGACTAGTACGACCGAATCCCACATCATGAAAGTACTATCATCTCCCTATATTTACTTTGCTCTCACTAGGATGATTCCCGAAAATGTCGAGGAACGCTGCATTGAGAGGATCTGCAATGGTTCCACGGGAATATGAATACGTTTCCGAATAACGAAATTTCTTTCGCTGCAGATATCAATCAATTCGTGGTTTCCTAGAATGCGGATCTCCACAGAGCTCACCTATGAAGGAGACAGGAAAATCTAGGCCTTTTCGTCGACTGTTTTGGATCACGTCATTCGCCAGATACAGCAGGTTCAGCTGGAAATCGAAGCTACAGTTGGTCAGTCAGAAGACTCAAGACAAGGGCGTCTCGTTTATTTTGTCCTGATGTTCACTCCTCGAATCATCGTCTTGATTGAAATAGAGTCCGCCAGAAGAGTCAGAATCGCGTACCTTTCTGCTTGCTTTCTCTTGCTCCAATAGAACTTTGAGCCATACTTCCGCAATGCGTTTGTGATGTTTTCTGAAGAATCCGAGAGGAGAAAAGGCTTAGTTGAGAGATATGCTGAGGATGTTCGCACATATATCTGACCGGAACTACAAGCGGAGAACTACAGTTGCTATGTGAAACCAACTCTCGGTCTGTTATTGAACTTCAGCGACATTTCAATGGCCAAGCTCCCCTTCTTTGGCGAAACAAACTTCTACACATTTGAGAGTCCTTCAGAATCGAGTTTAAGAGTTTGTGTTTTCTCGCCGGCGATTGCAGTTTTGGAATGGAATATTGAAGTGAGCGTCGCCAACGGATTACCTGTGGTGAATGAGCCACAAGCTCAGTGTTTCGATCCCTTGTTGCGTTGGACTGAGCTCCTTGAGACGTTTTACCAGGGACTCCTCGGAGAATGTCGTCATTTCTCCCTCGTTTCGTTGACCCCGCTGGAAGTTTGACGAGCTTTGAGTAAATTCGTAAGCATTGGAACGATTGACCTCACTCTAACAGCGGTTCAACCTGAATGCCTCCGTTGTCTCGGCAATGATTTTCAAAGCGCAGATTGTTCCAGCAACCGGAGCCATTCTCAGAAATCTAGGGGTGTCAGGGATATATCGTGTCACGGTTGCTCCCTCTAGGAAGTATCAAATCCGAAGTGACTATCGAAGAACGCTCAGAGGTAGGAGATTCTCCTGCATGGAGGCCATTTGGAAGGAGAACTCTCCGGTAACATCTGCAGATCTCTGCTGTTTAGATATCGCTCCGACTCGGAATTCACAACCGTCCACGGTTCACAATCTGACTCACGGTCTGGTGGAAAGCTGCTCTGACCGAACTTCTCACTAAGATCATTCTCAGAGATGAGATGCCCGGGACACGATACTTCCGTCGGAGAGCCAAGCTCATAGCAACCTTCGGCTCGAAGAACGGTTGTTCATGTTCCCAGCTCCCCGACTTTCTGACCACCACCCAGAGGGTGCGAGGGGGAGTACGAAAGAGTCAAATAAGAGCACTCACCGGGAAAGATATACCAGGTCAGTCCTCAGAGAACTTTCGATCGCGGAATCCTTGATGGACTTCACTGCACCAAAGTAGTTTACTAATATACTGGACCACCCTCTCCGAAATTCTCCGTTCAAGAGCAGACGACAACTCAGCGGCTGCTTGGGAAACAGTAAGCTTGAGACTGAACCGACTCCGCGCCGACCTTTTCGTTTCTCTCCGCGAGGAGATGATCTTGACGATTCCCGTCCTCGGAGCGGGAGTTCTCACTCCTCAAGCATCATTCAAGAACCCAGGATCCGAACAATGCAAATATTCCAGCAGCTGGCCAGTGGAGACCGCCCATTCGGCGGATGTTATTCGCATGACATCAGAACCGGCTGCCGACGTTTATAATCTCAAGCGGCAGAGCGCGAAACACTATCACGATATAACTTTGTCCAGTAGCTTCAAAAAGTCGATGGAGGTCAAGTTCTAGTTGAGGACGGAAGCGATCGTCGATTCCTGCCTTTGAAGCTGAAATTCTGTCGACTCTGAGAGGTGTGCAGCACTTGAACGGAACTGTGGAAGCCCGCGTCAACGGACAAGTTCGCGCCAGCTCATTCAAGTCAAAGCTATAACTCGGGGAGATCAGATTATTGTGTTCAGGATGAAGGATGCGTTCCGTTCAGCTCCTGCAAACATATCTGCGCATGAGTCATGAAGTCATGGCCTCGTTCACTGCCATCGTCGGTTTGTCGTTGTGATGCCATCTCCCACAGCTCTTCGTCTCGAAATGCGCAGGATCCGAAGGGGAATAGCCGAGGCAACCATGGGAATCACTCAAGCTCGAGAATTCAGCCATCATTCATTGCGAGTCTTTCAGAATAGCATGTATCAATGAGAGGCACAAATGGACGGTTGGATATTGCCGCAGATCTTTTCCACGATGACTGATCTGGCAGTCTCCCTCGATCCGGATGGTCAGGCCATGCCGTGATTCGTTCGATGGTTTTGTAACATGAACGCCGAATGAGAATCGACGGGGTCTATCTCAATCTCCGAGCTCTCGTATTATTCAGCCATACTGTCAGGGTTTTGTGGAATTGTTAGCTGTTACGCGAGCCATTAACACAGCGTGTTGGCGAATTCATTCTGTATGCAATCCATGAAAATATTTGTTGAGAGATCCACTCGAGTTTCGCAGAACCCAAATATCAACGAGCTTATTACAGAGATTTATTGGGGAGCGATTTCTCATAGAGGCTTCGCGAACGGTGTGGAGGTGAACACTTCTTTTATACTTCGACGCTTGACGCGTTCGTTCCTCAATTTTTCGATCCTCGGCTGTGCCGGAATGGGTGTGGCAAGTAGCGAGAATCCGGATAGATCTGCTGAATGAGAATTCGAGACCTTCAGATTCAAATTCCCGATCTTCTTTCTTATCAAGTTGGTCTTCGTCGGCGGTGGCATAGCTTCGACACGCTGGAGCGGCATGGAATCTTCCCCAACCAAATCGAGGTCACCCCCGCTCATGTGCACAAGCTCCTTGAGATCGGTGATCGCAGGCTGCAACGGCATAATTTAGACTCAAAATTAGCTGATCCGAACAAAATGGCAGATGTTGTGTCCCAGTTTCCCTATTCATAGCTCTCTTGACAACTTTCTCGATTCGTTCTCGTCGGGAGTTGATATCGCCCCGAGAAGTTCTCGGGAAACAATGACGCATGATTTACCGGATCGATTGCAAGAATGAGAGCGTCTTCATCCGCCTCGTGATCATCCCTGACGCCTTCCGTGATTGCCTTCGTTTTCCGTTCGATCAGATCACCAAATCGATGTAATGCTTCCTCGGCTCGCTGCAGCGAGCTTCTTTGATACCCCAAGCTGGAATAGAATCATTCCCGAACTGAGCAAGAGGGTACAGTAACCTCCTCCGATCCTACGAAGAGCTCCAAGGAGCAGACCTACGTTTTGTCAATTGCAGAACCAGCTGACAACTTCTCGATGACATCATTGAATGAAGTTGATCGGTTTCTGAGAATTTTGGTCACCAATCGCATGTAGAGTAACATATCGATCTCGCCGTGCGAAATCTGCTCGTTCAAGTCATCGAACTGAATAACACAAGAACGTTTCTTGAGCTCACCCCGACTCTCGGCTAGCCGGTTTCCAATAAAACTCAGGCCTTCTCTTAGATTGCTCATGAGTAGGCTCCGAAACTCATGCACGGCAAAGTTCCTAGGATTTTACAGCATTCCGTGGAATGAGGTTTCTCACCAGCGACAGGACTTCCGGAACAGCTTGAAGCAAGGTTTCCGGTATGTTTCCCACGATCGCTATGGCATCCCGACTGGGAGCATCTGATTGAGCTATAGCATGCAACTTCCGGAGGGATCCGGACAGAGATACGAGTTCTGCGAGCGCGTTGGAAAATCTCCGCAGATTCACTTCGTCTTCCTCTGTCGTCATCGTTTGCTCCTGAGCTCTCGTCAGCTCTCCTCGAATCGCTTGAACGGCTTCCTCGGTCCCGAGAAGATCCGAGACCAGCAACTCCATTTGACTCTGCATCTCGCGACGAAGTTCCTCGGCCAGCTTGAGATACGAATCAGAAATTCCTTGAATCCGATTTGATCGACTGGGCCGAAGCCTGAGAATATGAGTGTATGAGAAACAGATGATCGAGCCTCACATTCGTATCGATGTCCTTTTGTTTGCCAAAGAAGTTCAGAGCGGTCCGAACGGATTCTTCCGGTGCATCATAGGGAGGCAGAATGATGTTGAGTTCATTCGATTTCTTCCTAGAGACCCACTCAATCACAGCAAGCAGGACCTGAAGAAAAGCACTCCTGCCTGGAGGACGACGGTTTGTGTGAGCTTACAATCGCTCATGTAGTCACCCCTTCGTTCAAAGCACATTTTTCGATCGAGAATCACTCACGAACCTGGGGTGGTGAACAGAGCCATTTTGATGGGTGGGACTTCAACCAATTCGCCGTTATCCGCCAACTCTTGCAAATAGGAACAGAGGATTCTCCGGAAATCCCCTTCTCTCCGTTTGTCGAATAGAGGCAGACAGCGCTTGAACTTATCGTTATATATCTGAGGATCAGCGAACGTGAGTAGGTATTGGAATATGGAGAAGAAAGCCTCGTTGTTGGGTGTCAGGAAAATTCGCCTGAAATATCAAGACAGTGAGTGCGGACAGTGTCATTCATGTTCCGACAGTGTACGGATCGTTCTATCATTAATTGTTATCGGCGGCGGACCATGGGTGGTCGGACGCACGAAGGCGCGTAAGTTCCAACGAGCCAGGAAACAATTGCGGAAAATTAGGTAGCTGCTCCTCGGGAGTGGAATGAATGGAACACCCTTACTTGTTGAACCAGTCGCGGTCTGAGGTGTATCCTAGATCTTCCAGCAAGATGTAGGCCATCTCGGCCATTTCCTCGGCAGACATAGCCTGCCCACAGTGCACGGAATCGAGTTCCCGCTGCACAGAACGAAATCGATCCACCGGTCGCCAGAATCCCGCCGTTCCCCTGCCGAAGCAGTTTCATAGAAGCTTAGGTCACGAGCGGATCGCCTGCTGTTCTGTGGATGCGGTATGCGGTTGTGGCGCAGAGAACAGCTCATCGGAACCGGTTCAGCCAATCAGCGCCCGTTGTTATGGTTGGGGGAGAACCCAGATTGTCGGATTGTCCAATCTCAAGAACGGATCCACGGAGCATGACGAACGATTTCCCATAGGGCGCTGATTTCCTAGGCCTCCACTAGAATTGACCGATTAACTCGTAGAAATTGGGTGCTTGAGTGCGCTGTTTCCGAACGATAGATTCAGGTGGTGGATTTCGTGGAGAAACTCAATTTTAGGACATCGATGCTGTTCATGAGGGAAACAGACAAGGGCTCTCCACATATGAAGCTAACGTCTCTCGCCGCGTAACGAAACTTCGCTTGGTCATCGAGTCCATCCATGGGATCGTCGGAGAGGGGTACCTGCCACTCCAAAGCTGCTGTTTGAAGCAGGGGACGTCTTACATATAGTAGGCTATCTCTGGGACAGACAAGATTATCGGATCTGGGCGGACGGGGGCTCGGAATCGTGAATCACATTGGAAGCCGTATGGAATGCCCAGTTCTCTGAACGAGCAGTTTGAACGACAGAGGTGGGTCCACCGGAAGACGACGCTCGCGAAGATTCAAGCCTTCGGTACGGACGATTCTCCGAGTTAGACCTCAGACCAATTCGTCATCTTGACTCGTGCCAGCCTCTTCATGAATGGAGAGATCTACCAGGTCGACGTTGATTGGTGACCTCAACAGAACGAGGTTGGAGGCACTCATCGATACTCGCGCGAGTGCCCTGCAGGCATCCCGACGACCTGTTGCCGTTCCCGTGAGGCCGTTTAGATTGATTGCCTGGCCTTCGTCAGGTTCTCGCCAATCGTTCCTCGGTGAGAGATCCGCCGCTTCCTCGAGCGGATCATCATCATTCTAATCTATATGTATAAAAATACAGGGTCTGTCTGTTTGTTTGTCCTGAATTAACGCCTCCGGTATTGATCGGATCGACGTGACACCAACGGCCCCTACCCTCCTCCCCCCGTCGCCATTCACTCCGACTGTGACCCCTCCGCGCGGATTCTGACGATTAGGTGCACCGCCCCGATTTGATGCCACCTAAACTCCTTGGCCTCTTTTCGAGGTCATCAGAACCCTTCCCCACCGCCGGTGCGTAAGGAGGTGGTACTGGGATCTGTCTCAGCACACTTCTCGGGGTCTGGGGAGGTAATTCCGGGGTCGATCTTACCATACTTTTCGGAGCCGAAGGGGGTGGTTCCGGGATCGATCTGCTCATATTCTCGAGACTTTTGGGACGTTGCTCCGGGGTCGATCTAACCACACTCCTCGCAGTGTAGGCAGATGATACGGGGTGTGTCTGACCATACTTTGACAGACAACATGCGAAGAGTAGCCGAATAAGGGGATATTCCACCAATGGTGCTGACCCGCTCAAGAGGTAGAAGTGAAACACTTTGCCAGAAACTTCAAGATTGTGTTCGCTCACATGTATGACCCGGATACGAATCTCAGCCATGAGGCGCACCGCCCCTATAATATGCTAGCGAGAATCGGTGGCCTTTCCTCAAGCTCTTATGACACAGCAAGGAAGGCAATGTCTATCTGTCAACAGCTAACTCCCGAATTCAGGGACGGGCCAGGCAGCGCAGTCGGCCGGAGGCCGGCTAGTATGTAATGAAGCAATAAGATCATTGGATCACGTGAATAACGACAGCCGCCTCTCGAGCATTCGGTTGAATCAAGTGGCGACGAAGGTATCTGGAAATGTTGAGTGAAGCAGCAATGGAAGCGATGCTGAAGTGAGTCATCGAAAATTTCTGTGAATGGCCTATTATGGCACCGGCAATAGCAGCTAAGACCACCCTGGTAAAACGAGTTCCGAATTTCGAATACGATCCAGATGGAAGCCTGACTTTCGAGCTGTGGTATAGCCGGTACGAGAACGTACTCCAAGTCGAAGGAGCAGCACTAGATGATGCTGCCAAAGGCCGTCTCATCATACTGAAGCTGGATCAAGAGTGCTTCCAGATGTTCGATGCCTACGTAGTCCCGGAAAAGTATTCTGAACTTGAGTTCAGAGCAACGATTACACTGCTCAGAAAATTGAGAGACGAGTTGTACGAACTCTAACGACGGGATGTACGACGATTACACTGATATGGTGGACCGGAGGCACGAGCTGTCAGATATGTCCAAGGTAACCAAGAATCAAATGAAATGTCCTGTTTGGAGTCGGGCTCTGAGATTCTGAGCACGATGACGTTCGAGAGGTCCATCTCAACTGGAACCCGCAACGAAATTCCGCGGCTGCGGAAGAATGCATTTCAAAGAAAGCTGCTCACACCGGAATTCTACCAGCAAGGAAAGTGGCAAGATTGGTCATATCAGGGCCGTGTGCTTCAATGATTCTAAGAAGAAGACAAATTATAGTAACAAGCTCAGTCAGAAGAGAGCAGGTGGTCGTAACGATTCGCAGTTGAGCGGCAGACGACGAGTCCAGGCGATCGAGATACAAGGTTATCAGGTGTCTTCGGGAAGCGGCAATCAGATCCGGAAGGCTGTGTTGATTGGCGCGAAGAGATTCGACCTGAGGATGGACAGTGGCGCTGATGTCACCATCATCAGTCGCAAGGACTGGGAGAAGCTCGGTGAACTAGATCTCGCCCAATCGGGACCCTATGGAAGCTACGAATGAAGGAGAACTCGACTTTGTGGGCTATGTCCACTGCGAGTTTGAACTAGAAGGACTACGAATCGATGGCCGTTGCCACGTGGTGAATAACCCACTTCTGGACTTCCTGGATGCCAGTGGCTGAGGGGACACAATGCCTCGCGGAACCAGCTGACAGGAAGTTCGACTCCCGATTCGGCAGGATGCTCAACGTCGATTTCACATATCAAGCGTATCGACCTCAGTATCGTAGCGACCCTCGGTGCTGCTCGGACGGAACCTCATTCTGATGCTCCTCATGGCGGAGGACCCGATACCATGTTCGCTATAGGGAGATCCGACCAGTTTTAGGGCCTATGGGGACTCGAGGTAGGATTTGGCGAATGCTGTCGCCAGATTCCAGAAGGACGTGGCGATGCGCGGGCTGGGCCATAGACTGCTCCAGACCCCGGGCCGAGGAAATTGATGCCCGGGGCGGACCACCCCTTCCAACCCCTCCCCCCTCGCTACGCCAGTGATCTACCTTGAGGGCTTCCACGGTGCTGACCAAAAATCTCGAAGAGAAGTATTCTGAAGTGTTCGAACCAGGTCTTGGCAGGTGTACAAAAGCGGAGGCTGAATTCGAAATGTGAGGAAACCCGACTCGTATTTCCCGCTGATGCCCTCCAGTGCCGCGTGCAAGCTTGGAGAAACTCGGTGAGCTGAACCGCCTCGTGGACAGAGGGGTGATTCCACCCATCTGTCCTCACCTGTCGTTATCGTCAAGAAGAAGACTAGAGAAATCAGGCTGTGTGCTACTACAGCACTGGGTTAAAACTGGATACTACAGGATAACCATCGTGCTTTACCAATTCCTGTCGATATCTTGACCAAGCTCAACGGTGGGTTTATTCCACGACCGTCAATCTCGCGGGAGCCCATCTGCATATTGAAGTTGCTGATGCTTGCCGGGAGATGCTGTGCATCAACACTCTGAAGGGTTGGTTTCGCTACAATAGATTGCCGTTCGGAGTCAAGACGGCTTCCGCTACTTTCCAAAAAATCATGGACACGATGATCGCCGGTCTCCCGGATACAGCTGCATACCTGGACGGTATCGTGGTCAAAGGAAGAGGCTTGAAGGAAAACACCGAGACACTGTCCTAAGCCATTTCGACGGGATCAGAGAACGCGGACTTCGGGTCCGGCTGGATAAATGCTCTTTCCTAAGGACGGAGATCAAATTCTAGGAACAGATGATTCCCAGGGAAGGAAGAAGGCCAGACTAAGCGAAAATAGAGGCAGCTATGAAGATGCCTGCTCCACAGAACATTTCTGAGCTCAGAGCTCTGCTGGGGATGATAAACTACTACGATGTGTTCATGCCAGGTCCCCGACATCTCCGAGCCAACGGGCAGGGCCTTGGAAAAGGGTGGTACGATGGACGACCGGCTCAATTCAGCGCGTCGAATGCGATCCCCACGGGTCGGATACGATGAAATTTGACGTTTTCCCGATAACTTTTAAGAGGACCTCGGAAACAGGAAATCGGTTATTTTCAGAACCCATGTCCTGACCGCAACTCTCCTCATACCCTCTTCGAGAAAAGAATCCTGAAGGGACACCTGCGGGAGAAAGATACAACGATTTTCCGGTGGGGGCGTTCCACCCCCTCGAGACGGGAAAAGCTTCCGCTCACCGAGATGGTTCAATTCGACGGCGGTGAGAGCATGCGTGTGATACAGGAGCAGCCCTGGGTGACTCTTGAGAATACAAATTCGATGAATGTTCGTCCACGTGCTGTTGATATCTCGGGATCGGTCAATCCGTCAAGATCAAATTGATCTTGCATGAATTAGATCATCTTTTTTGTCCACTGAGGGGGTCCTTCAGGTTCCAATTGAAATCGCCACATGAGATAAACGAAGTTTTCCGGTCTCGTATACCATGGGATGGAACATGATCATATTTCAGTAGAAACCCTCTATTGAGTTCTAACGATGTTCCTGGATCTATATATACTATCGCAGGGACAGTTAGTTGGTCACGTAGTGGTATTATACAGAGACATACGTTACCCGGACAATAGGATTGAGTGAGTTGAATCCATTATCTCTGATAACTGGTGGTCGTGAGTCTCGGATCAGCAAATAACCAGTCGATGTATTTCTGTTCGTGGTCATCCATTTGAGAAGCGGTTGCATGTTTGTAACGATGGAATTAGAATCCATCGGGACGCGCGTCGGGTGTTGTGATGAGTTAGCCTCCGACCGTTTTGACTCTTGACAGAGCAACGTGACTCAACTGTTGTTGTAGATTTTCATGGTAATCAAATACGATCTCGTCGAAGGAGCCGCCCTGGGACTTGAAGGTGAGGCAGGCGAGTGAATTCGTACGACGGCATTTGATAATTTTTGAAACCTCGAAGGAACCCCCCCTTTTCGTCGGAAATAATGTCAAATTCTATTGTAACCCTTGTCTTGTAACCAATGAGGGTCTGTGTTTCGTACTCGAAACTGACAGCGAACTAGCTCCTCGGTCTCTATTGTGTATTTTGCTCCAAAACCAACCTAGCGCAAGAAGCCGATGGTACCATTGACGATACCGTCGTCGATGTCCATCTTACATGTCACCATGTATGGCTGACCAAGACACAGGCGGAGAGTGTAGGGAACATGTCTACTTTTTGTTAATTTGGTGAACTTTTCACCGTGTACCCATTGGTTGATCCTGAGAGAACGAGGGAGCGTGGGAGCGCTGAAAATTTTCACCATAAGAGGGAGATGATCCGTCCGGAGTTTCAAATCAATGCTTCTCGGCTGAGCATGCGTAACAAACTGACCGCAGAGGATTGTACAGTCGATTTCAACGGAGTGAGAACAATGGCGATGTTGGGTTTACTGCTGCTTTCGAACACCGTGAAGAACTGCACGGGGCGTTTGGCGCCGAACTCTGGTTTCGGTGTCAAGTTATCCATTTCGCTCCGCTGGAATCGACTGTTCAATCTTCTGAGGCCAGTATGGGACCGATGGTCCGTTCTGGAAATGTCGGCTAGCGATGATATAGAAAACATGGCGCGTCCACTTCAACTTGACATCAGTGTGTTGGTACTGAGCCGGATTTCTGAGATCGGATCCGGTTTGGGCGAGTATTGATTTCCGAAGCAAATGAGAAAGCGTCCCTAATCAAAGCCCCACTGTGTGTCGCCCCAAGAGAGTCGAGGCGTTCAGCTCCCGTATATCCTCCGTTCGCTAGCAATATCGAGGCTGAGACTTCGAAGGAAAAAAATAGGAGTTGTTGCATCTCGAGAACCACTAGGGCTGCAGCGCCGATCGACACCTCATCGACGAAAAAAAAACAAGATGGACTCGAAAACCTTGCAGGGTGCAACGACAGCGGCGTTATCGAAGTAAGGCTTTCGAGTCAAGGGAATAGCGAAGCTCGGTAGAGCCATTGCGGCTGACGATGTTCGCAAAGTTGCCTTCCGGGCCTCGCCGTGATTTCAACCTTCGTATTCCCTCTGAAGAGCGATATGGAAGGTTCGGTCGCGTTCTCAACATCGGGATTGCTCTCACCCTGAGCCGAAACGAGGCCGACACCGAAAAGCAGGATCAAGAACTTCATGATTACCAGCCGTCCAGACTGTATTTCGATTTCAATGAAGGCTGGCCGTTAATTCGCCCGAATGGAAGCGAAGCATTCACACCATTGTGTTGGATACAATGAGGGTAGCGGATTCGGGAATGACAGTGCGGTTCCTTGTTGCAGTCCTCGTAACAATACCAACCAGCGAACGGATCTGAGATGTAGCATGATGCCTTAGCATTCCAGCGGCACCTCTGCTGATGCACGAGACCTCCCTCAGAATGGTAGAGCATATCCATGGACAGGAACATTTCAGAAAGCCGCCCGATACGCTTCCCGCAGAAACTTAATGTATTTCGGAGAGCCAAACACGATTGGCTACGCCTTTTCAGAAACCGGTAGGCGAAATCGCCGACGTTGTTGCTTCTCGATAGCTCACAGTTTTTTTTTTCTAATAGAGAGATGCGGGAGGAATGCGTTCACGCACACCATGAGCTGGGCGGCAATGTTGACCAACTTTCGACCCGTGGTAGTGTAGGGCTCAAGCTCAAGCAATACTCATTGAAACCCTGATCCTCCATAGGTACTGCAGCGTAGAGAACCTGGAACGTCTCTCAGTAGGAATCACTTCGGGTCCCCTTCTCATCTTTTCCACCGACCGGCGACCGAGGTCGTGGAGCCCATGACTGAGGGCTCGTCTGGGGCATGCCGTCGAGCCGCGAGGTGGCGGTCGATATGAGGCTTGAGGGGTCGATCCTAGTACGAAATCAAACCGGTAGAGAACGCGGCGACTGCTCGCCTTTCCACACGTCTCTTGAGCGTAAAGGGGGACAGTCCAGTGACGCGAGCTTTCTGATCTGGGCCAGGTATGGACTGAAGGAGCCGTGGCCTGTGAGCACCTGTGCGAGGGAGTGTGCAAGAGAGCCGAGCCTCTTGCTGATCCACTCCTCGATGTTCGGGACGCAGCGGCAAGTCTAAGTCCCGGGCTTCGGTGGACGGACTTCGTTCCACCTTCCCTACCAGGCCGCAATGGCGGCCTATCCCGTAGAAAGGGGGCCCGTCCCCGGCAAGGATGCCGTCCATGTCGGTGGTCTCTCGAGATTCGAGAATTTTCGCTCCGAGGTCGCAGGGGATCGCCAGGACCTGTATTTTCAGCGTTGATACAGTGCGGTTAGCGCCTGGAGCCAGCGGACTCGACGGCCCACGGGGCTGGCAATCAGAAAGCAGGTGCGGGTAACGATAGTGCACAGCAGGAACCCAGCTGATGAAGAGACGGAGCAATTGGAGCGCCGCGACAGAGCGAATCCGGTGAGGCAGACATCGAGATCCTTTCAGCGACATACATCATGACGCGAAGGCCCTCGTCCGACATCCAAGATGAGATGGAACAGCTACAGCTGTCCCCAGTTGTCTGCGGAAGTTCATCGATGAACAAATATGTGCGATCGGAAATAACGATGTGTCACGTTGTCACGCTGGAATATAAGACATTTCTTGATCAGACTCATACTGGAACCAAGACAGTATTTCTTTCAGGATTCTTGTGCGAACGTGCGGCGGACCAACGCATCTACGGAATTGTATTTTAGCAATTTCCCCACGAAATTGAGCCGCGACTCGGCTCCCGCAATTCGACATTCGTTGCGAGCCTCTTCCAATCCTGAGCTCTTAAACCTTCACTCTCATGAATACCATACCTTAACGTCCGTAAGAACCGTACCGATCCTTGCAAATGGGAATCTGCTCAAGAACCACAGCGGACCGAGCCGCAGCCCCAGCGCGTTGGCCGTGGTGCACTTCCTGCGGAATGTTTTCATCCCCCTCGACCATCATTTCCACACGCGTTGGGTTGGATCCGGGGATGCAATGACGCAGTGAAGCATGACTTGTAGAAGTGCAGTACCCTTCATGGTCCGCGGGGTCAGTTTGAATTGCGTTTAAATAGCTTTGTTCGGCGAGGAACCCCTTAACTAGGTTGCGTCTGGCTGAGACTGAGCCGGAAACATCCTTCATCATCTCGGAAGCTCACGGCTCAGAGGATCCAATGCATTCAACCGTTTTTCCCCACGTATCGTAAATCTGTAGGGCTCCAAGAGAAATCTTTCACAATCAACTGACCATCTCCAGTCTCGGCAGAACCATCCGTGATCGGTGTTTAACTGTAGACGATGTTCATGTGTCCTGACGACGGATTTGGGCGTCTGCAACTGATCCTCCGAGAATCCTTCCAGACTCTCTCAACATTGCGAGAGCAGCAGAAGAAACGTCGGTCCAACTATCCGAGCGCCGGATGAATGAGCAGAAAATTCCGAGTCGCTCGAGCGCGTGGAGACAAAATTTGCGAACCCACGCTACTCCGTCAGGTTCGAGAAGGATTACAATGATCAGATCCGCATGTCGCGAGCTCTCGTCTTCCTTCAGGCAGCCATCGTTGTTGAGATTCCGAGGCGCCTACTAGAACCGAACGCGGTTCATCCTCGGTCTCGGGAGCCTTGGACGATCAGGGAGAAAATTCTGAATCATTCCTCTCAAGACTCGGAGCCACGGAATCCTCAACAGAGCAGGACGAGCTCTCGTCTCCTTTCCGTTGCAAGCGAGGAGAGGCATCTGTGATTTCCAGCCCAAAGAGTGGAGAATGAGGTGCGGAGCCGTGTGTCGTGAATACACCTCGACCGATGGGATCTGGTTCGAAGAGACTCAACCATCACATGGTGAGCTTGGAAATACAGATATTCGCATTGGAGCCTTTCGATATGGATCAGATTGATTCTATGTCGCCTCATGCCTCAAGTCTCAGCGAGAGCCATACCGCGCCAGACAATGAAGAAGAATGATTCGATCTGCTCCTCGACGTCGAGTCGCCGAGCGACGATGCGATAGACTATCTGAGGACAATAACCATTGTTCACGCCATTGGCGGCTCAAAGAGATTTCAGCGATTTCGACTGACGGTCTCATCTTGAGACTCCTCGTGCTTGGCGCTAGGGCCTCGACTTGTTCTATTTGATACCAATCAGCCCACGACCAGTGGCGTCGACTCGGGAAATTCCCGGGCTGCTCGTGGGGCGAAATATTATCCGTAAGTGAATTACACACTAGCGGAAGGTGTTCAGAGTCGAATGCTCACTCAGACTCCGTGATTTCATCAGACCAAGAACGAGGAAGAAATCGCTTCACAACTGGCAAGGTTCCTCGAAGAGGTCAGATGAGCTTTGTTTCTTCCGATCGGTCCCACATGATATCGCTGAGAACAATAGCCCTCAAAAGCCGAATATGAGTCTACATGCGTCAAAGTGCAAATTCGGACCAGCTTTTGTTCTCGGACAATGTAGCGATTGGCTTCTCAGGTCCGAATTCAAGCGTTCTCTTTTGCAAGACAGGGTCGATGAGAGCCAAGTTCAATCATACAGGATGGCTTTTTTTAGTCGGGAATTTTCGAGCCCGATCTTGTTTTGGCCATAACTTCGTCAATTTTTGGATTTTTCTTGAAAATCAAAGAGTGATCGATAGAGGATATCGAGGCGGTCATTTTGATACAAAATTCAGGTCAGAAGATGAAGGTCAGGAGGTCAGTTTTGAAAATGGCTCTTCTAGTTTTCGAGGTCTTCCTAAAAGTTATCGTAAAAACGCCAATATTCATCGGATCGGACTCGTGGGGGTAGCATTCGCGAAAGGAAGCCCGTCATTCGCCGTAAAACCGAGCGAAGTTATCTCATTTCCTCGAAGAATGGCAAGCGATCGTATCAACCCCTTTTTCAAGGCCTCGCCCATTGGCTAATTTCGTTTTCCTCGCTTTTCCCCGCATTTCCTCTCGTAAGTCCTCAACGAGGCAGGATCGGAGGTATCTCCCCTGGTGAAAATTACTCAGAAATGGGTGAATCATCCGAACATTGAGCTGCGAGGTCGATACGATGATTTTTTATTTCCACCGAAAATCACCAACGCTCAGGACTCCGCCCTCGGTTGCCAAAATCACCCTCGACACCAAAGGAATTCTCGATACGATCGGTTGCCATTTCTCGGAAAAACGAGATAACTTCAATCGGTTTTCTGGCGAATGACCGGCTTCCTTTTGCGCGTCGGATGCGACCCGCACGAGTCCGATCCGATAAATATTGATTTTTACCAGATCCTCCTGAATTTTGTATCAAAATGACCGCCTCGATGGCCACGAAGTTATGGCCAAAACAAGATCGGGCTCGAAAATTCCAGACCAAAAAAAGCCACCCTGTAGATACCGATCGATCCCAGATCAGAAATAAAAGTTCAGTTGCTGTTCTCCGCGAAGCTCTGCGCAAAGGTTCTCCGTGGAAATATCAGATCGGGCGGTTTGCGGAACAAGAGAAGGTATTATCCTATATATCTCCTCATCCACCCAGTTACTGTTCCCTGCCGCATCAGGCTTTGGCCGCGAACGAGCTCCGCCAGACTTGCAGGTTTCCACGAGATCGGGAGTATGCTTCATTCTGGACATTCTGGATGACCCGTACTAGCTCTGATCGGAGGTTCTGATTCACCGAGTCATTCAAGTCATGCTCTGCTCATTATTTCCGTTCGAGACGTCTCTGGCTTTTTTTTTTTGCATTTTAGTCTGAATCTGAATCCTCTGTCGCCAGACTTGTCCAGTTAACTGAAGCTTGATATGCGAGAGCAGCGAGACCGGAAATGAGTCATATCCACAGGCAGCACGTCTCGATACACAGACGATGTCGAAAAGCCCTACGACTACTGACGCAGACCTAATATGGTAGTTTACGAAGCTCGATCTCGAGACGGCACCGATGAAGTTATCACCACGATCCTATAACACAGACTCGCTCACCGCTCCCTGACGGAATCACCGATTGGGAGGTTCCGCTACTCGCACGATAGAAAACCCACCGAGGATCTAAGTCGCTGGAGCTCTCGAGATTTGCGCCATGACTGATCATGGGGGACATTGGGGAGGAGAGGCCGAAGATGGTGTTTGTGGCATTATTCGACCGCGATGAATGCTTTGACACGAAACCCGGAACACGACTCGTACAGTTAATCAAAGCCAGGTTCGACCTCGGAACGCGAGTGATCGAGCGCAAATGAGGAGGATGAGGCTAATTGAAAACATCCTGAGACCATCTTCACTGGGAGTACGCAGCGCCATAATGAGAGAATTCAACCTCCAAAGTGATCCCAATTGTATCCTCCCACCTCTGCCTTCTGGAAGCGCTCGTATCCTATGTCAGGACCTAATGATCTGCTCTCTAAGAATGGTGTTATTAGACAGCTGGACGAAAAAGCCTTTTTCGAAGGTGGGTCACGGGGAAAGCAAGCTGCTGACCACGGAGAAGTCAGTGCATCCGAGCGATGCCAAGTTTCGCAATCTTTTTTTTATACATGTTTGTATCGAAATTTTCCATCCGACGTTCGAAGAGCTTCCATGTAGAAAAGATGGAATCGGTAGGATGCTCGTGGGGGGTAACAATGTTCTCCAATCGATCAGCCCGAGTTCATGTTGCCACGAACCTCTGGAGTCTCTAGCTCGTTCTGTTTTCCGGATCAGTTTCAAAATAGCGGCCTTCGACCTGATCGCCGGATCCATTGCCTCAAACACATGTGTGGGATTGCTCGGGATTCCACCACAGGCTCACAAAACTCGGAGCGAGCTCCGGATGGGTATCGAAAAAGATTTGCGTGAGTTATACTACTGTTTCGGTGTGTAAGTTCAGCTACTCATTCTAAGAAAGCCCTGCTGTTCAGTCAAAGCGTCAACAATGCGAGTTCCGCCAAGTGACAGAGAGCATTGTTCCGAATATCGTCGCAGTATAAAAAAAAGTCGATAGGCGGAAGAGGTACAGAGTCTCCCAACTGTGTCGAGATGCGTTTCTTCTCTATCATCGCATCCGCCTGCCTCCTGGCTACACAGGCCAATGCCTGGAACCTGACCGAAGGTGAGAAAATGAGGAGCACTCCGGAAACTTCGTCCTCTCTCTCTCGAGAAAGCTGGGGACTTGAGTGGAGCTGGTAGCCTTTCCTGTAACCCATCGTCCTTCGAAACTGGAGTCAACTCTGAATCGCGATTTTCCAGGATTGGTATCGTCATATTCGTGATTTTTGAGCCGTGATTATGAATTCATTCTAGCTATCGAGTGCGTTGATGGTAATATTCAAGCTTCTTCGGAGACCGCCATGGATGACTTGTACGCTATCTTCGGGTACCCCGATTACGACGAAGAACCCGCCTCAGAGTTGCGAAAGCTCGTAACCATGCTGAAGGAAGCGGGGGAGGATTCCAAATTAGAGCTGGAACGAGAGTAAGAACCGCTCTTTGTCTTGCTCCTATCCAGCCCAAGTTTGGGGAATATGTATGCTGAAGCTGAACGATCTCATTACAGGCTCTCGAAAATTGATATCGATTACGAAGAGGGAACCGACGCGCAAAGAGCGAGATCCTACACCCGCGTTAAGACCCAGCTCATGTCCGCTGCCGCTGAGGTCTTTTTAAAGTTTGTTAGGGAATCCCTCAGGCTAACCAAGGCTCACGTCGAGTCTTTGAGCCTGAAGGACTGGGAAGGACACTTTGATTCACTAATGGGCAATGTACCGATTCGCCTTGACGACGTCAATAGGTGTTTCATTAGCCGTCAGTACAGCTCCGGTTAGGCGCCGCGGCGTCCCTTGCTCTGAGAATGGTGGGTCCTGATGCTGGAGAAGGACCACCACTGTCTCCCTGAACCCTCTGGCAGCTTCGGAAAATAAAACACATGTATTTCGCCCACGAGAAACGCAATTCAATTGGGCCCAAGTGGTCTCAGGATGTGCAGGGCAGATTGTCGGGGGCCACTCCATGGTCCCAAGATTGATCCTCTGCATCTTGGCTTGAGAGATCATCACATGGGGAACCTCATACTGGGATTGCGTTCGGGAATTTCTCGTTGAGGCCTAGAGACTATCCAGGACATTTCCCCGAGTCTCATCCGCCTGCATTAGTTCCGAGAATAAGTGCTCAAGACCTAGACTGCGTCTACGAAATGAGGCTGCGTGCTTCGCGCCAGCCCAGTTCGCGCGTCCGAGGGTCGGATCAGAGGCTAATCCGGTCGATTGCTGAGGATCTCAGTATTTTGTTGGGAACGTGGAATTTTGCCGCCCGAGCTCACTGTGGAGCAAGTTTACTGTGGATTCATCTGAAGAGACGAAAAACACGTGTGACCTCATCAGCCCTCGCATAGGACCCTCTTTTTTCTTCTCACTTCAGAGAGACGTGTGCTGCCGCAGACCGGCGCCTCCTGATCGCTCTCTGATCAGAGCTGCGAGAAAGGAGGGGCTGGAGTGAAAGCATGCGGATCATTTCTCTCAAGAAACGAAACTTTGGAATTCTCCACGGAGCAGGGCAATTTTTCGTTTCCCAGATGTTGCATGCGATAAGAGATATTTGTGGCTAACGGCCCGAAGTCTGGAGAATGAGGCGCGCGATCGTGTATCGTGTGTTAAGTCGTGTGCCGTGGTTTGCAGTGGACGTCTCTGCCATTGTTCGTTTTGTGGTGGTGTCTGGCTGCCAGTGTAAATGAAGTCGCTATTCTCACTCGTCCGAAGAAAGCCAATCCCCATTGCTCCACTTGTCTCGTGAGAGACCGTCATTTCTCCCGCGGGCTCAGAGGCCCTCTCCTGCGAGTTGGCTCCTCCCCCCACTTCTGCCCTCTGACGTGTCCCGGAGTTCGCGACAAGCCGCAACCTCTTTGCTTCCTGCCCCGCTGTTTTCCCCATGAATATCCTTCTCCAGTACCCTGCGACATCCGGGACCAATCTGTGCATCTTTTTGAAGTCTCTGGAGATCATTCGCGTGTCAATCCGACCATACTCTTCGGAGTTTTTTTTTCGACGGAGTTGGTGTTGAAAGTCCGTTCGGTCACTGAGGTGGGAGTCCCGTCCTCCTCATCGGGTGGAGCGTAAGGACGCGTCCATTTCTCAGTAGTGAGGTGATCCCTCTAAAAAGCACCCTTCTCCAGCCACTCACCGCCCGGGACTGTTTCAATATTACTTCAGGTGGTGTGGGCATGTCTCCGCAGAAGCTCTCTGCCTCCATGTTCGCCTCGGTAATTCCTCGTCTTTCTGTTCCCAGAGTCGGGCATTGCAGAACGGTATGTTGTACGGTGTCCTCTTCGCCCATGCTGCATAGAATGCAGGTTGCAGATGAGGCGATGTTCATCCTAGCCAGGTAAGACTGGAAGTTCCCATGGCCTGTCAACACCTGTGTCAGGGAGTAGGTGAGATCGCCGTGCGGGAGGTCGCACCATTTTCTGACGTCGGGTATGCATTTATGCGTCCATCGGACAGTCTTCGCATCGTCCCATCTTTTCTGCCATTCCCTCCAAGAGTTTTTCCTCATTTCTACCATCGTGCGGGGGTTGTTGTTGTCGCGGCCCGCGTCTTCGGTCCCTTTGCCTCTTTAGTGAATCAGGGCTCTCTCTTTGACCTGAATCGACCAGGGCATCGCCCTCGCAAGGACCATGGGGGCCTCAGCCGAGGCCGTCCGATAGCTCCTGTTCGTCCGGATGCAGGTGAGCCTCTGGGCTCTTTCCGAATTCTTACTGTTAGTTTGAAACCGGAGTGTGTATTGGGCCGACACTTGCGACGCGTAAGGAACGATCGATTCTGTTACCGTGGCGGGCGATCTTCGTTGGGATTCGGAAGCTCCCCTGGTCCTCGGGAGGATCTTCGAGATACTATTGGCAACTCTACTCTTTGAAGTTGAGGGTTTATTCCCGGTTCGATCTGACCATTCTTTCCGGAATCTATAGAAGTAATTACGGCGTCGATCTGGCCACTTTCTTCGAAGTTTATGGACGAAATCACGGTATTGACCCGACTACACTTTTCGGGGTCTGAGGGGGCAATTCCAGGATCGATCTGACCATACTTTTCTGGGTCTGGAGAGGTGATTCTGGAGTCGATCCGAGTATCTATCTAGAATCTATGGAGCTGATTCGGGGGTCAGTTTGACCATTCTCGCCGGGGTCTATGGAAGCGATTCCAGGATCGACCTGACCGTACTTTTTGGATTCTAAGAGGCTGATTGCGGAGTCTTTCTAACCATAACATTCGCGCGGCCGACTCCAGTCGGCCAACTACTTGCTGTTTATATGTAGCAGGGATGAACGGTCCAAGTAGACTTCAGAACAGAACGCAAGGCCGAGGCAGGGGCTCTGCCCGCAATGCGCGCATCTGATGGAGGCCTTATCGTTACATCGGGAATACTTGGTCTCCGACAATCTGATCGAAGCGGAACCCTCGAGAGGACACTCATGGTTTGGGCTACTCATTCGTATACTCTGTCTTATAGAATGCGCATCTATTCATTCAAGTCCGACGGTGCTGCACAGTCGCGTCCTAATGAGATAGGTAAGATCTAAACATCGACAGCTGTCTTGAATACCTGCGTGGGACTGATCGTCTGGAGAACGTGACTGCTAGGTGGTGAGCGTTGACTTGGCTCTGTGTCCCGTCCATCCTCGTCTCTCCATGTGACTCTCTGCCCGATTACAAAGGCATCTCCCATAAACGTTCGTAGTCAACTCGTAGCACCGTGCGCACCGTCAGTAATGCTCGCGAGATCGCTCGTTCTTTGTTTCATAACGGCTTGTGAGTATTGTTCGAGTTCTCATTGCCCCCACAGGTTTTCGGAAGATGACGGGGATTTGCTCGCTTCCGGGATGCTGCTCTCTCCACGCTCTGCGTCGGGAGCGAAGAAGAGCGTCGAACGGCGCAGGGATGCGGAGATCGAATTCTGGGGTCGACTGACTGTTTTTTCATGATACCGCGTTTGATACAGGTCTGGCAGAGAGCCCTGATGGAGTGCGACATCAATGTCTCGGAGATGACTATATCCTCAACAGGGTAAAAGAGGATCACATCCGTTCTGCGATCACGAGTCATTGAACCTCTCATACTCGATGATTCCCTGCTCAGTGAGACTACTTCTTCCAGAGCGGTTGCAGAGTTTGGTGCAGGGGCAGGATTCCCCATCCCAGCGGATTCGGAATGAAAGCCGTCGATTACATAATCGCCGATCGTCGTGACGGCCTCCCTTGCATCGTACGTCGGAAGTCTTGTCGTTGATCTTGAACCTTCGCCGCTCGTCGATATTCAAGTCTCGAGCTCGCTATGAGAAGCTCGACCGCTGCAGGCAACTTTGAATCCTGATGACTTTCCAGGGCGCACGGGAGTCTGATTCGGCCTCAGAGTCCACTTCGGAAAGTTCCGAAAGCGACTCTAACGAAACTTCGAATAGCACACTCCAGAATGTTGAAACGGCGTTGAATGAAGCTGATAATATGGACAACCTCCGCACCAGCTCGGAATCCAGCGACTCGAGCGATTCATCAGCCCACGTCGAGATCGTCATCGATCCTCTGTATATGGGTGTTTGCCGCAAGGGAGTATGTGTTCCCACTTATCGAAAATGAAGCCTCCCGAGTGGTCTACAGGAGGGATCAGGGTCTACTACAGTTTTGTGATTCCACTATATGTTACTGGAACTTTTGATGAGAGATGCGATTCGGCATCCATTCTATCATTGAATTCGCTGACATTTGTCCCAAACGAGGACAATAAATGATGCCAGTAGTGGGCGGAGTTTTCTTTCATTGAGAATTCAGGAATCCTGCAAAGGAGTAACGTCCTGCCTGAGACGCCGTTTTCCGATTCATCTCGATTCGCTCTGTTCGATTCGGAAACTCCTGTAAACCCAAAAATCTGCGAGCCCGTCCCGCAGGCACGGCTGAGCCCAACGGTGTCACCGGGAGCACGCACTCCTTTATTCGTTCCTCCGACGCACATCATGAGGAATTCGCCCAAATATCCGCCGCCCGCTTCCAACTGGTCATTGTTGGATACGCCGCTGATTGGGCGTCGATGTGCGTAGCATGACGACTGTACTGAATTCTACAAAATAAAAACCTGCCAAGAACTTGATTGGGCTATGTCCACAGTCCTGAACCTCCGAAGCTCCGCTCCCCTCCTTTGCCATTCAATCGATGCAGAAGAAACACTGTAAGCTATTGACCGCGATCGCAAGTCACGTGCTCTCCGAGGTCATAAACATCTACATCATTCGGAGTGATAATCACAACCTGCTGCTCTCGAATCCCGGATGTGATCATTCTTTTGAATTCCGACGCAATACTTCGCAGAACGAAATGAGCGGGAGCCTGCGCTTTGTCCAAGCGGCAAGATTGATTTATTAACCATTTCTTGTTCAGACACTGCTCGTTATATGTTCAAACCCCCCTTCGCGGGGGCGAATCGCGTGTTGGTTATGCTCGTTGGTCGTGGATCCTATGAGTGAGTGGGATGTATTCTCTCGTTGTTCTCTTCAATCTTCCGAGCCTCCGTTCGGCTCGCTCCACAACTTATTTCGATTGAATCTATTCTCATGGGGATCTTCATCTGATTTCCCCCTTCTCCCTCGCACTTCATTATTACATGCTCTGGGGACTCTCCGAGGGCTGAGTTGCGATAAGCCATCGCGGGCACGCATGTCGCTTCCCATTCCTACTTGGTTGTATCGAACTTGTTGAACTTTCGCAGCGACTTGGCGTGCATTGGCCTAGGCGCTTCCGAGAGAACAATGTGCTATGATTCTCATTCGCGATTTACCAAAACTGCTCTCACAAGTGTTGCATGTGACATGTGGAAGAACTCTCCGTAGTCTGAGAAAAAACCTATCAAGCAAATACTCGTTTGTATCTTTTCTTGATGAAATGTCTGACGCCCTTCCGTTTCGACTTCCCTCTTCTTGATTTGGAAACACCCTTATGGAGCGTCGTCAGCGATTTCGAGCTTCGAATGGATGCGCTCGAGACGAGCGATTCGTTGCTCACATCGTCAGCACCTGGGTGAATAATTTCGACGTCAGTATGATGAGCCGTTACTGTTCGTGGTTTGCGTCGAGTGAATTCGACCGGGAATCGTGAGATGCGGCACATAATATGTCCGAGCGATAGTCTTTGAGCAATCGCCATTCAACTTGCTTTGAGAGAATTCTCCGAGGGTCTTCTTCCGTCTATTATCGCCGTCCATGGCTCCCACGAGCTTGTCCCTCTGCTCAACGATCTCTATGAGTTTGCTGATCAGCGCCCTTTCGAAATCGGCGTCCGCCTGAGAGCCGTCTGGAAACGTTCGATGATCATGTTTCTCCCCATCGCGAACCCTTGCAAAACGGCTTAAAACAATCGACTGGAGATTGAACGGTCAAGGGACGAACCATTATTTTTTCCGAGATTCCGGAGCTTAGCCTCAACTTCCGCTTGC